>BSWB01000001.1:54217500-56825415 GCA_033239125.1 Fagopyrum homotropicum | reverse complement strand
ATGAATATTCGCAAGCTTTTTAATTTTAAGAATCAATGAAGTGGTGAATACTAAATGATAGAAATTATTTATATACTTGACCTGGAGGGTTTTGTGCTCCGGAGCCTCCCTAATAGCCTGAACAAGACACACAATAGCAAGAGATTTCACACTTCGATTCCTCAAGCAAATAGCGGAAGACCAGTCCATAAACAACTGGAAAGCGTGATTAGATATATAATGTTTATGTAGGATTTTGCCACTAATACATAATCCATGGAGGTAGAGGATCCGAGGTTTACGTGCCTGTCCGGATTGCTGATGGTGGAATCTTATCCCATGGTGGGTGCTTGGAAAAGGTATTAGTACAAGAGCATCATAGTAAGCAAATTTCAAGGCATTGCCTTCTGAATACTTTGAGAGAATGTATAGGATCGCAATTTCATGTGTATCTTGATTGGAAGAAAAATAAAATAAAATCTGGTCAGTGGCATGTACTTCTGACTAACCTAAACAACAATTCGGTTGTTCTTGGGGTACAAATGGAAATAATAGATTTTAGAGAGAGAGAGAGAGAGGAGAAAGGAAGAAGGCTGAAGAGCTTAATTGGGAGGTCTGACTCGGTGAAGGCGGTGTCGATCCATCCCGAGAAGCGATTGCGATTCAGACATAATCAAATTAGTACCTTCCAAATTCGTACCTTGCCCTACCAACTCGAACGACTCCTGAGCAACAATCGCTCCGGCATCGATTGAATCTGGAAACTCCTTGACAACCTACATCGCCGATCAAAGAGGTTTCCTTGAGTAATCCGGACCCGATTTCCTCGAAATCTCGCTTGTAGTTGGCGAGTACGGACTCTAATCGGGTCTCAATGGTTTTAATCAAGCTTTCGAAGCTCCAGGTGGGCATCGAATCTCCGTCACTGGACGCTTTATAGAAGGGGTTAGGGATTTCGTCATTAGGGTTGTAAAAATAGTTGTCGGCGGGTGCGTTGGAGGGAGATTTAAGGGAATCTTTGAGTTCTGTATCATCGGAGAAGATTGAAAAAAATAATGGCTAAATTATTAGAGGGGATAGCAGGTAAAAGTGAGTTGAAGGGAGGATGGTGAATCTGAATGAAGCCAACAAACGACAGTGCTTCCTCATCGCTGTCAAGTTGAAGGCATTGAACGACACATAGAATTTTATAAAGATGAGTCATAAAAAGGGTAAAAAGGGAATTAACTATTTTAAAGTTGGGGTAAAATCGGGTATATACTATTCATAAGGGGATCTCCCTCTTTTATATTTGTAAGGATATATATATATATATATATATATATATATATATATATATATATATATATATATATATATATATATATATATATATATATATATATATATATATATATATATATAAAAGAATCCACCCACAAACCCGTTCCTAAGATGGACGGAACCCCGGCTGACCACCCTTCCGGATCTCTCGGCCGCATTCCTAACCTGCAAGGCAATCTACAACAATCGGCATAAAACCGTTAGCTACATTCAAAGCATTAGAATCATGGTATTGACACACACACACACGTAAGGCATCATAATACACAACATGATTTAAACACACAAGTCCGGTTCATTATCTATATGTTATTATTAAGTCATATCCCTTACTATTCCACTTCTGGTGTGACACGAGAATCACTCGCCCTTGTCCCCTTTCACCGGACGGGTTTGTACTTGATGCGAATCAACATCACCCCGCTGGACTGGTCGCAAGGCACCTCCCAGTTGCCCCATTTTGTCCTGGACAAGCGATCACCGCCCGTTATCATACAGTTGGGCCAAATATAAACATATAAAGTCGGTGGTCCTATTACCGGTTTAATTGTTATACATAAACCATAAACACACACATAAACAATAAACACACACATAATCAATAAACACACCCATAAACGATAAACACACACCACCAATCACACATCGAAACTAAAACGGAGAATGCGAGCTAAGTAAGTCCGGAGACTTACTTGTACCAGGTCAAGTTCAGTCAACGATATTCCTTGACTCCATAGGAGTTTAATCTCAAATGCGTGATCATAACATGAAACTTGCATCAATAACAAAATATCTAATACCTTAGGAGTTTTCACTTCTAAGATAATAACGATCATCTAAAAGGAAATACTAAACTAGTCTACTCCTAACTAAATAACCAATAGTCTAAAGTACGTATCACTAAGACTTGCCGATATATATAAAATCATACCAACCTACAAGGTTACAATCAAAAGAAAAGGAAAACTCATTCTAACTACTCGATACCAACTCTAGTTATGAGGGAAAGTCTAGTAACATAAATTCTTCACATAAGTTCTTATAATATTTTTCAAGAACTTACACCATGTCCATGATCTAATACTGTCAATGACGTTATATTAAGTTCTTCATCCGAAGTATAACTTGTCCTCATTGTTATCCCACAAGCATTCATCTATTACCTTCATACCATTCATATATACAACATTCATTTTGCATATCAATTCACAACTTACATACCCTTCACAACCACTCTTCACAACCGATATACACAAGCATCTCCACTTCTTAAAATAGATGCTCCAATCAATTTCGATTACCACCGGTCTAAAAAAAATATACTCGACAGACTCTTCAATCATCACCATAAATCATACAAGCACATACATAACCTTAATCAAGATTAAGAATACAAAACTCCAACTCCATAATTAATCCACTGAAAATATCTCACCTACCACAATTCGAATCACTGTATCACTAAAAGAGAGGAGACGGAAACGACGGCCGGCGGAGCAACTAGGGAGATGGTGGTGGCGGCCAATATGCGGCGGGGTGAAAGAGAGATCTCTTGGCAACCTGCTACCTACAAAGACGAAAGGGGAACCTCCACCTATCAGTCTGCAACAACAATGAAGGTGACCCGGTTGTCGATCTGCAACGGAGACAAAAGCGGACCCCGACGGACTCGCCGGCGACCCTCTATGCAACCAATTCGGTAGCAGGCGGCTTCCATCTTCAGCGAAATCCGACGACTCCGGTTGGATTGCTAGCGGGGAGCGATGAAGCCCATCTGGAGGAGGCTGTTGTGAGAAATGGTGAGGAAAGGAGAAGGGCGGCGACGACGGCAATTTAGAGGGACAACGCTGCTCGGAGAAGAGGAGGGGAGACACTGCTCGATTCCTGTGGCTAAGAGGAGGAATAAATGGAAAATGGAGAAGAATAGGGGTTGGATGGCGTGAGAAAAAGTGAGGAAAAGGGAGATAGGGCACAACAAAGCCCTGTTACCCTGTAGGTGCACGCCATCAAAACTTTTCCGAAATAAATAAAAAAATAAAACAAGAAATCAGGAATGATAATTAACTCGATCAAAACACTCGGAACAAAATTTTCGGATCGGAAAAACTTCCGAAATTTTCCGAAAAATAAAATACAAAAGAAATATATATATAAACGTAAAATATATAAACTCATAAAAGAGATGTATTGAAGCACAACATGGCCGGTTTATGGCCTAGAATGCGACCCTATCAGTAGATCAAGATACAACATTGTAGACCCGGATGAGAACTCCATCCACTGCCAGTGTTACAGTGGAAGTGGGAGGTTATCTCCATAAACTTTGTTATTGGTTTAAGACCGAGCAAGAACTTTATTACTTGAGTTATGGGAGATAGATTGGCTAGTCCGGCACGTGTTATTTACACAAAGGAAACTTGTGGTTGATGATTTGACTAGTTGAGGAATGCAATGGACAAATAATGAGATATCATAGGATAATGTGATAAATTATCTCGGATAGAGATGAATGAGATCATTAAAGATTTTACAGTCAATACATGCAATTGTAAGTACGAGTTTAATTATTATGATAGCCGGTCATCCTTGGACGGATGGTTATGCTAGCAGGATCATATTTTTATCGACTTGAAGAAGAATGTTAAAATCTTACACGGTAGTCTAGATATTGGTATGGTCAAATTACCATTTGTGGTTAAGACCTTATATCGTTAATTGACATGTGTAAGTCAGAGTGCTAATAGTGTAAACCTCAGAAGGTACAAGATGATGTGATCCAAGAGTGGATACTAATAGCATAGAACTGCCTGTAGTCCTGAACTGTTAAGAGGTGTTGACCTCTATAGTTCCGAGTAGGAGCTTATGCTTGGATGAGAGTGACTTTAATGCGAGGCGTTGGAAGTTTTGACATTTAGGGAAATGGAATCCTTATACGCAACATTATGTGTGGTTGCGAAGCGAGTTAAAGTGATAGTATACCGACTTGTGTTGCCACAAAATTAGAGGATGTTTACCCCGTTGTTCATGTGTTTCAGGTGGAGGAGTATATGCTAGATCCGAGACACATTATCGGTTATAAGGATTAATGGTTGAGCCGGACCACATGTTTGTTGAACATCTAGTAGCGGTCCTAGAGATGGTATTAGACGCTTATGCTCGAACGACATTCCGATGACGAGAATTCAGTGATTTTGATGGTTGGTCAATGAGGCCATATGGGAGATGGAGGGTAGTAATCGGTGGAACTATCTAGAGCTTTATGCAAGAATAACTGCATTTATGGAATTGACGAGAACGAGTTTTAGTTGTTCATGAGGGACTAAGGTGCTTATACGACTATTTGATTTTATATGTGTTATTATTGTCATGCTAGATTGTGATGTTTGATCTTAGTAGATCTTGTTGTACTAGCATGAATCGTGATTATAGCAGGAGATGGTTCTACAACTATGCTATTAAGATGTGATTGTAGTATAGCCGGAGATGGTTTTACCTCCATGCTATAAAGTGTTCGCTCCAAAAGGTGTGTGAAAGCTTTAAATTTATAACCCTAGACTTAAGCTTAAAACAAGGATGCGAACCCGCAGTGTACGGGTCAATCGTAGTAAAAGCAAGAAAATTCCAGGGGTCGATCACAGGGACTCGGTGAAACAAAGTCAATACGGTGTGCTTATGTCGATTCTAACCACAAGAGCAATTAACACAATCAAAGATGAATAAGAAGTCAATAAAGCAAACATGCAATTCTAGGGATTAAAGCATCTAGTTGTGGTTCCAACTCAAGATCTATAGATAAGCGGACAAAGCTGAGATTTTTTGCGTGGGGAAGGTGTTTCTAAAGTGGAGTAGATCACCGGGTAAGTCTCACTACTCACTAATCCAAAACCGTAACTCCTATTACCGGGTAAGTCTCAAGGAATCAAGATAAAGAACTATAACCTCAAACTAACACACCATCTAAGGGAATAGAATCAACCTTTACCGGGTAAGTCTCAGGCTAACTCACAAAGATGGGATGGAAGCACACTCAAACCCCAATAAAGGACAAACCTTTATTACCTACACTTATGATCGTTAATACACAAACTAAGGAATTACCGGGTAAGTCTCATCCTAAGCCTGCATTGAACCAGAAGGGTGTAATAAGAATAGGATTTAGCAAACTCTAACACTTAACTCTCAGTTATGGATCAGATAAGTCACCTCGGTCAGCCAGTTTCCACCCCGGCCGAGGTGTTCATCGACTGAACGAGATGCTTAGGGTTAAGGTTAAAGACTCGAACTTTCAGGATCCTACTGGAATCTAAGATTATTCTATCATTGTTTTTCCCACAACCTTCAGCCAATCACCCTAGAATCACACAAGGAAATTAGCCACTCATCATCATAATGAAAGTATTAAAATATATGGGAAGAAGGTGAATATTTGAACAAAGAAGAATTTAATGAAAAGACTTCAATAACTGAATCAAATATCACAACAAAGCGTTCCTTGGATAACAATCCAAAAAGACAAGACAACAATTGAGGGAATTGAAGACAATCTTACAAAACCCTTCAATAAAGTTATGAAAGCTATGGACTTCAATCTTCCTTCAACCTTCAAAAAGGTTCTTCAATTCTCCCAACTTGGAGTAGGCTGCTGCTGCGTATTTTTCGGTGTAAGCGGGTATCTGGAATTGTGGAAATCCAACCCTTTTTATAGGAAAATAACCCTCCAAAGATAATAAATCTTAGAAAGATATTTTCCCATAAATATAGGTAAAATATATGATTCTGCATATCTCCTTCCTTCCAGGAGCCAAGCCCAAAAATATAAGATTACTTTCCAAATTTAAAAGATCTCTTCCAAGAATAAAATATTCTCGCCGCGTCCTAGGTGTTCGCCTCGGTCGAGTCGGCGTCTCTGGATCGCCTCGGTCGAGATGAATCTCTGGTCAACCGAGGTGAGTCATAACTGAACGTGAAATCTCTCAAAACTGGTTCAAAGTAAATCTTTAATCCATGGCTATGCTCCCTGGATGTAGCTCCAAATGACTCATGACTCCTTTTGCTCCTTTTTGATGCAAAACGTACCATATTACCTGTAATTACAACGAAACTAGGTGTAGACCTCGATTCTCGCAAAGGTAGATGAAATGGTAGTAAAATCACATAATGTACATACAAACATGCAGATTATGAAAGATAAAACGTCCAAACAAACCCCAAAATATAGACTATAATTCATGCTATCAAAATACCCCATACTTAGCCCTTTCTTGTCCCCAAGCAAGTTCCGCATATAGAAGACAAGATAGAATGGATTATAAGTCAAGAAAATCAATGAAAAAGTCTTTCAAAAAAAACATTTTGTGGCGTGCACTACCATAGATCACTCTAAGAGAGTACTTCCTGGAATTTAAAAACTCAATATGATCAAAACATTTTATAAATATAGGAAAGTTGTTCATCTTTGCATAAAATCATAGAATGCATAATAAATCATAATTATCAAAATTAATCATGTATAATCCAGTTTAAACCGCTAAGTCAATCAACAAGCTCAAGGTCTCAAGGGCTTCCCAAAAGAAAAGGTCAAGAAACGTGTAGGGTAGGGATGTATGTAAGGTAATGTGGTGCTAGAATCCGGGAAAAGGATGAACTTCACTTTCACTTTGACTTGCAACATCTTCCACCAATAAGCTTTGCTTATCTCACACTTTTTTCTTTTTTTTACTTTACTTTTTGGGATGCGTGGACAGAGGTGCACAATAACCGAAGCCTAGGAAATCTGCAATCATCAATTTCTCGAGATGCATCAAACCCTTGATGCACATACCATGACCCGTTAGGAATATCACTCAATCCGACTTTGGCAAGACACAAACACCCGGCTATGTGAATGGTGCCGAGTTACTCATCTTCATGATTGACTTCCCCAAACCTATTATTGCTTTCTAACACTTCACTTCCAGCCATTTCTCAACTTTAACTTGCTTTCACCACTTCGCTTGCTTCCAAATTCCCGGATGGATAAAGGGAGGCAAAATGTATATGAGGGGCTAAGCATGATCAAGAAGAAGAAGAAGAAGAGAATGAATTGCCTTGGTCTTTCCAAGAAGAAAGTGAGAGAACTTAACCTGCGGTGTCAACCTTCAAATTCAACATAATTTGGATAAAAACAAAGTATTAAACATGTTAATAATTTCAAACAAAGCATTTAGCAACTTAAACATATTATAAAACCTTTCAAACACATAAAGAATTTAAAACCAGTAAGTAAACAAGATCTTCACTGAGATCATATCCAGATAAGTAACACAAATCGTTTTCGAAAACTCTCAGTTAACACACCTCAGTCGAGGTGTTCTTGGTTCAACCGAGGTGAAACGCCTCGTTTGGCCAATACTGACTCGGTCGAGGTCGAAATTTTTTTTTTTTAAACCAATTTTTTTTTTCAGTTTCGACGTTTTTCTCAATCAAATAACCTGTAGGTATGCATGTAATATCAGATAATCATATAAATGCAGAAGGGAAGCATAAATAAAATATCCGATAAATAAAATACATCAAAGGTGGTCAAATAACATACATCACGTAGTCAAATAACAACAAATACCCCATACTTGAGACACACTGTCCCAGTGGGTATAATAAAAGGTCTAAACATGAAAGTACTCACCGGATAAAAGCCGAACTGCATAAAAGAAAATAAAGAAAATCCAGCAGCTCCTCAATAGTCTCGATCCGGTGGTGGTGGTGGTATGTAGGGATACTGAGTCGGATCATAAGGATGGCCCATGATACGCTCGAACTGCAGCTGAGCCATGATGTGCTGTTGGTGCTGCCGCTCCTGCATCTCGCGGATATCCAGCGATAATGCAGCGTATGAGTCGATAACCTGATCCGTCAGGTCATCGATCCGTCGGTGAGCAGCTCTATCCCTCACTCCATGTCTCCTACATCTAGCAGGTCTGACTGGAGAAGTCTCAGCTGGTGCCGGCTCTGTATCCTCCTCGTCATCCAAATCTATGATAGGTGGCGCGCTCGTCCCAGCTGTATCTGTCCCTGTGTCCATCGGGACGCCACCTCCTCTCTCATCTACTGTATCCTCGTCGTCGTCATCCTCAGCCTCCTCCTCCTCCTCAGCTGCAGCAGGGGCAGCTGCTGCCTCTCTGTAATCCTCCATCAGTGGACCCCAAGCGGTCTGCTAATAATGTGGATCAAAGACTGAGAACTGTGCAGACCACCTGATGCCCTGAGGCGCAGTCAGCTCCCATGGCATAGCGACGTAGGGTGTAGTCAGTCCACGGGGAACTAGAATCCTCCGTGTGATCATCTCCTGTAGTCCGAGCGGCTTGGCAGCCGCCACCGTAGTACACCTACTCAGATCCATATCCTGATAAGTAGCGATATGGGTCACTATCCCACCACAGCATATATCTCCCTTCCCTTTGGCCTTGATCCTGTGCAGATCCTCTGCCAGCATCAATCCAAAGTCGGGGAATCCACCTGTAACCATGCAGTATAAAGCAAAGAGCTCCCCCTGTCTGACCTTCTGGGGCGTCTCAGTACGAGCCAGAAGTGTCTCGCTGAAGATCCTGTGGGCTAATCGAAAAGCTAGATGGAAGAAAAACTTCTCCCTGGAATCACCAGGGCACCACCTATCTGCATGCTCCACAACATGAGCAATCTGACCCCAGAAATCTCTAGCTACGGCTCGGGTCGGGAAGTCTACAGCAGTGGGGGCAGGGAAGCCAAAAATATCTCTCCAGTGGTCCAGGGGTACTAAGAAGTTCCGGTTCATCAACCGGTACTTCACAGCCCTCTCTGTGGGGAGGTAAGTGAAGGAGCTGACAAACTCAAGGGTCGGCTCTAAGTAAGCTGGGGCTCGGATCTCAGTAAACTGATCCAGCCCGACGGTGGTGATCATCCTCCTAAGCTCTCCATCAACGTGGAGACAGTCAAAAGCAGAAATGTCCAAAAATCTAGGTGCGATCACTGGACGGCTAGCAATACACTCATAATCTACCCGGTGTCTCTCGTGGATCACCGGGATAGAAGGTCTGGATGAGGAAGAAGAAGGGGAAGGAGAGGATCTATCTCTAAGGGCTAAGAACCTGTCAGAACTCATCTTCAGAAATTTCCACTGTCAGAACACCTCGGTCTCTGACAAACTCCAAGAATCACCTCGGTCGAGGTGCAGATCGACTGGACCGAGGCGAAGACAGTCGCGATTCCAACTCTCAGAAATTCAGTTCTTTTACCCCTAAAATCACTCGTTCCGGCCGATTCACTCGAGTTTCTTGCAGATCTGTAGTTGCAATCGATTCCTCTACCCTTTAATTGCAGTTTGGAAGCGGAAATCTTCGAAAACGAGCGAGAAACGAAGGAAGCGAGGTATAGCTGTCGCCGCGGTCGAGGAGGGTAAAAAAAATGTGAAAAGTAATTTTTCCCCCTTTTATACTGTTACTGGATCTGCTGTCACCTCGGTCGAGATGGTCTCGACTGGACCGAGGTGGTGTGGACCGAGGCAGTTCTTCAGAAACCCTAGTCGCCTCGGTTGCTCAAGAATCAACTCGGTCGAGGTGCTCTGACAGTAACCGAGGTGCTTCTGTATTCTCAGAATCTCGAACTTCTGTCCTTCCAGTTGTGCTCCTTCCTTAGATATTCCCTGTTGTCTGTCCAGAACGCCAAAAACAAAGCAAAGCAAAGCAAAAACAAAAACTATCTAAACTAGACTAGAAAACGGGAAAAAGAAAGCAATACCTTGGGTTGCCTCCCAAGAAGTGCTTGATTTAAGGTCGCTAGCTGGACCATGATGCGTCTCAAACGAGGTATATCGGTGCAACCTCCTCAACCGGCGTTTCCGGTTGGTACTTCTTAAGTCTATGACCGTTGACCTTGAAGCTTCCGCTAGTTTCGCCCCATATCTCAACTGCACCATGAGGGAAAACATGTTTCACAACATAAGGTCCGGTCCATCTAGATTTTAACTTACCTGGAAAAAGGCTGAGGCGGGAGTTGAAGAGTAGAACTAAGTCTCCTTCGTTAAGCTCCTTTGGAACGATACGCTTGTCATGCCATCTCTTCGTCCTTTCCTTGTAGATTTTGGCATTCTCATAAGCGTTCAAACGTAGCTCCTCCAGCTCGTTAAGTTCCAATAGTCGCTTCTCACCAGCCTCCTTGATGTCGAAATTCAACCATTTGATAGCCCAATACGCCTTGTGCTCCAATTCAACGGGCAAATGGCAAGACTTCCCATATACCAAATTATAAGGGGTGGTACCTATGGGAGTCTTGAATGCGGTCCTGTACGCCCAAAGAGCATCGTCCAACTTCATGGACCAATCCTTCCTTGTTCTAGAGACGGTCTTTTCCAAAATTGCCTTGATTTCTCTGTTCGAGATCTCGACCTGTCCACTAGTTTGAGGGTGATAAGCGGTTGATACCTTGTGGGTTACCCCATACTTCGATAGAAGTGCTTTAAACTTCCGGTTGATGAAATGCGTTCCTCCATCGCTAATGATGATGCGTGGAGTTCCAAATCGTGGAAAGATAGTTCTATTCAAGAACTTCACAACCACCTTGGCGTCATTAGTGGGAGAAGCAATGGCTTCAACCCATCTAGAGACGTAATCAACTGCAAGGAGAATGTAGAGGTTTCCTCCGGAGGATGGGAAAGGTCCCATGAAGTCAATCCCCCATACATCGAAGATCTCCACTTCTTGGATGTTATTAAGTGGCATCTCGTTCCTTCTTGATAAGTTCCCTGTTCTTTGGCATGCATCACAAGAGACAACAAAAGATTGCACATCCTTAAATAATGTAGGCCAAAAGAAACCGGAACGCAATACCTTAGCGCATGTTTTATCGGTGCTAGCATGTCCTCCACAAGGAAGTGAATGACAATGCCTTATGACGCTATTAACTTCATCCTCCGGAATGCACCTTCGAAGCATCCCATCCGGTCCGCGCTTAAATAGCAGCGGCTCATCCCAGTAATAATGTCGTACTTCCTTGAAGAATCTCTTCTTTTGAGAGTACGTCAATCCGGGAGGTATTTCCTGGCAAACAAGATAATTCACAATATCAGCATACCAAGGACCTTTATTATCAGAAAGTTGGTGGAGGGAATGGTCCGCCAACAGTGGGTGAAAGTCAGAGAAGGGAGTAAGAAAATTGTTATTCTCAGCAATCTCAGTTGACATCGTCTCGCCGTCGACCTCGGTCGAGGCGCATAGGCGTTGACCGAGATGTTCTTCGGTCGCCTCGCTCAGTCCAGAAAGTGCCTCGGTCGAGGTACTGCTACTGGATCCAAGACTGGAGATCTTCGTCTCCTGGATTAGCTTCTCAGTTGTAGCTCCTGGATCCTCTTCCAGTGCTTTTAAGCTCCGTATATCTGCATCACAAGAAGCATCTATACCTTCCTCCATTAAACTGAAGCTAATAACTCTTTCGAGTGGGTCGTTAATAAGGATAGAGCTCACCAATTCTCTTGATTCTTCTTCATCGTAGATGTTGAAGATATCATCAGTTAGTTGCTCCCCTTTCATGGCTGCAAGTAGTGCGAACTCCACCTCATCGCCACCAACGTTGAATTTCAACTTGACGTTCTTGCAATCCACGTTGCAACCCGAAGTTGCTAGAAATGGCCTCCCGAGAATAATAGGAACAGGATAATCTGCGGGAATGTCAAGTACGACAAAATCTATGGGTAGATAGAAGTTACCTAGCTTGACCGGAACGTCTTCCAAAATGCCCACGGGATGGGTAATGGAGCGATCCGCCATGTAGAGTCGAATCTTGACCGGCTTGGGCTCTCCAAGACCGATCTTTGTGCATAGCTCCAGCGGGATGATGCTCACGCTGGCTCCTAGATCACAAAGGGCTTCACAAGTTACGTCCCCAACTTGAATGGGAATGCAAAATGAGCCGGGATCTCTCAACTTAGGTGGCATCTTTTCCTTCATGATCTTGATAAGCTCCGAAGACTTAGATGTCATCCTAACTTCACCAACATCCTCCAGCTTCCTCTTCCTTGATAAGATTTCTTTTAAGAACTTCCCATAGGCGGGCATACCTAAAATAGCATCAAGGAAAGGAATGTTAATATGCAGCTTATTCATCAAGTCAAGAAACTTACCGAAGTGCTTGTCTAGATGTGCTCTGGCTCTGGACTGAGGGAATGGAAGTGGTGGCTTATATACAAGAGGTGGAACATAAGTTTCTGTCGTCCCTCCTGCCTTCTGTTGCTCCGCCTCGGTTGGCATCTCGGTCGAGGTGTTCTTCGACTGGATCTGGACCGAGGTGGTCTGCGTCGAGCGAGGTACTGGATCAGCAGTTTTAAGTCCACTCCTCGTCGTTATGGCCATGCACTGGCCCTTAGGGTTAGTTTCCGTCTTTGCTGGAAGCTTCCCTGGATCTCTTGGCGCTTCATTCGCCCTATTAGCAAGTTGTTGTTCGAAGGACTTTTGGGCCCTCGAAAACGAAGTCATAGAATTCTCCATAGCGCTAAGCTTGATCAAGATTGCCTCCAGAACTGCGTCTTTCTTTTCTGGCTGAGACGAACTTGATCCTTGCCCTTGGCTTTTCAATGGAGTAGAAGAAGAAGAAGAAGGGGGAGAGAGGAAAGGGTTAGAGGAATCATTAGAATTGGAGTTTGAATGATTGTTACCGTGATTTTGGTTGTTCGCCCTCCAGTTGTTGCTATTGGATCCTCTATTGTTGTTCTTGTAGTTGTTGTTTCGGGGACCGTTGTTGTTGTTACGGTACCCGTTATTGTTGTTGTTCCTTTGCCCTTGCTCTTCTTTCTTAGTTTGAGCCATCAAGAGCTCCTTCAATTACTTCACGTCGTTCTTCAATGACGTGAGTTGATTGTTGTTGGGTTGAGTCTCTTGAAAGTTGACTCTTTTAATTCCACCTTCAGCTCCTTGGTGGGTATATTTCTCCATGTGCAAGGCTTGCTTCTCAATGAAGTCCCAAGCCTCATCAATCGCCATGTCCATGAAGGTACCGGCGGAGAGTAGTTGGAGATTGAACTGGGTGCTTCCGTCCAGCCCTTTGAAGTAGATCTCCAACAATTCGATCTTTGGAATCCCATGATGTGGGCAATCCAAAAGGATATCCTTGAACCGCTCCCAAGATTTGGACAAGCTCTCCTTGTCTTTCATAATGAAAGCATTGATCTTCCCTCTCATTTCGGCGGTCTTTGAGGGGGGAAAGAATTTGGTCAAGAATTCCGTGGTCATCTCCTCCCATGTGCTGATTTTTCCTGGAGGAAGAGATTGATACCAAGTAAGAGCTCTATCTTTTAAAGAAAAGTAAAAAGGTCTTAGCTTGTAATTGTTATTTTCAATTCTGGATGGTCGCAAGGTTTCCATCAAGATCTCGTAGTTTTGAAGATGTTGATGTGGCGACTCCTTCTCTAGCCCTCCGAATTGGCATTGGCGAATCATGGCTAGAACTTGCGGTCGAAGTTCGTAGTCATGATCTGCTGGATCTCCTAGGTTCACTCCTGGACGCCTCAGTTGTTGATTAGGGTCCATCCTCTGACCTAGGGTTTGTGGGATTCCTGCAAGAAGAACATCTCGGACTGGCATCCGAGGTGGAAGTACATCGGCCGGGGCGTCAGGTACTGGAATCTGCCTCGGTCGAGGGTCAACTACTGGATTCTGCATCGGTCGAGGATCAACAGGAGGATCTTCCCTCGGTCGAAGTAGAATCTGGTCTCGTATGACTGCAATCTCAGCTTCGATAGCTGCAGTCTTGGCGCGATTCTCCTCTTTCTCTTGCCTTAGTTCTTCCTTACTGAGACGTAGCAGCTCCTGCGTCTCTTTCAATTGGGCCGCAAGATCGCGATCGTCTTGTTGGGCCATCTTCGCCTCTCTTAAGCGTCGCTTGTATGTCTTTTCTGGTTCGGGATCGTAAGGAACGATTTCCTTCCCAGCGCGGGTTCTTCGCATATACCTAAGAAAGAACCTGCAAAAGTCGTCACTCAAGTAGAGTGGTTAGATGAAACGGGGCAAGCGCCCCAAGAGCAAACCGTACCGGCTCGGTCTAGACCAAGTCCCCGGCAACGGCGCCAAAAACTTGTTCGCTCCAAAAGGTGTGTGCAAGCTTTAAATTTATAACCCTAGACTTAAGCTTAAAACAAGGATGCGAACCCGCAGTGTACGGGTCAATCGTAGTAAAAGCAAGAAAATTCCAGGGGTCGATCACAGGGACTCGGTGAAACAAAGTCAATACGGTGTGCTTATGTCGATTCTAACCACAAGATCAATTAACACAATCAAAGATGAATAAGAAGTCAATAAAGCAAACATGCAATTCTAGGGATTAAAGCATCTAGTTGTGGTTCCAACTCAAGATCTATAGATAAGCGGACAAAGCTGAGATTTTTTGCGTGGGGAAGGTGTTTCTAAAGTGGAGTAGATCACCGGGTAAGTCTCACTACTCACTAATCCAAAACCGTAACTCCTATTACCGGGTAAGTCTCAAGGAATCAAGATAAAGAACTATAACCTCAAACTAACACACCATCTAAGGGAATAGAATCAACCTTTACCGGGTAAGTTTCAGGATAACTCACAAAGATGGGATGGAAGCACACTCAAACCCCAATAAAGGACAAACCTTTATTACCTACACTTATGATCGTTAATACACAAACTAAGGAATTACCGGGTAAGTCTCATCCTAAGCCTGCATTGAACCAGAAGGGTGTAATAAGAATAGGATTTAGCAAACTCTAACACTTAACTCTCAGTTATGGATCAGATAAGTCACCTCGGTCAGCCAGTTTCCACCCCGGCCGAGGTGTTCATCGACTGAACGAGATGCTTAGGGTTAAGGTTAAAGACTCGAACTTTCAGGATCCTACTGGAATCTAAGATTATTCTATCATTGTTTTTCCCACAACCTTCAGCCAATCACCCTAGAATCACACAAGGAAATTAACCACTCATCATCATAATGAAAGTATTAAAATATATGGGAAGAAGGTGAATATTTGAACAAAGAAGAATTTAATGAAAAGACTTCAATAACTGAATCAAATATCACAACAAAGCGTTCCTTGGATAACAATCCAAAAAGACAAGACAACAATTGAGGGAATTGAAGACAATCTTACAAAACCCTTCAATAAAGTTATGAAAGCTATGGACTTCAATCTTCCTTCAACCTTCAAAAAGGTTCTTCAATTCTCCCAACTTGGAGTAGGCTGCTGCTGCGTATTTTTCGGTGTAAGCGGGTATCTGGAATTGTGGAAATCCAACCCTTTTTATAGGAAAATAACCCTCCAAAGATAATAAATCTTAGAAAGATATTTTCCCATAAATATAGGTAAAATATATGATTCTGCATATCTCCTTCCTTCCAGGAGCCAAGCCCAAAAATATAAGATTACTTTCCAAATTTAAAAGATCTCTTCCAAGAATAAAATATTCTCGCCGCGTCCTAGGTGTTCGCCTCGGTCGAGTCGGCGTCTCTGGATCGCCTCGGTCGAGATGAATCTCTGGTCAACCGAGGTGAGTCATAACTGAACGTGAAATCTCTCAAAACTGGTTCAAAGTAAATCTTTAATCCATGGCTATGCTCCCTGGATGTAGCTCCAAATGACTCATGACTCCTTTTGCTCCTTTTTGATGCAAAACGTACCATATTACCTGTAATTACAACGAAACTAGGTGTAGACCTCGATTCTCGCAAAGGTAGATGAAATGGTAGTAAAATCACATAATGTACATACAAACATGCAGATTATGAAAGATAAAACGTCCAAACAAACCCCAAAATATAGACTATAATTCATGCTATCATAAAGCGAGATTAGGATAGTTGGAGATGATTTTACCTAATTTGAGTTGTGATATTGTGATTTTTCTGGAGATGTTCTTCCTCCATGCTAATGTTGTGGTTATAGTTGCTCGAGATGTTCTTCCTCCATACTTTTGAGTTATGATTATGATTTGCCGGAGATGTTTTACCTCCGTGCCTTTGTGATGGGTTTAGATTTACCGGAGATGTTCTACCTCCGTGCCTTTGGGATGAGTTTAGCATTATTGGAGATGTTATGCCTCCGCGTGAGTGAGTGTATATACCTTTGCATATGGGTCCTAGAGGATTTCGGTTTCTGTAAAGTTTTGGGACGAAACTTCTTTTTAAGGGGTGTGTGATGTAAGAGCTATGATTTTTAAATTCTAATTAGTGATGATTAATGTTGATTAACTTAATCATCGATAGTATTTGACATATAACTCGCGAAGACTGCGTAAGTGATGAGTATGAGTTACACTGTTATGTTCTTGTCGTAAATTTGGACATGTGGGGAATTTTTCACTTTTTCCCCCGAGAATTGATTTTACCCTCCGGTGTTATTTGGAGCATTTAGGAGCTTCAATTAATAAAAATGCAGTTGAGAGAATTGATCAGGACATCGGACTTGTCCTAGATATGAAATAACATAGAAAGGCAAAACGGCCAAAAGAGTCGCTATCTCGTTTCTTAGCAGCTAAGAAAGACGGCTTAGGAATATGCTTTTTCCGAGGCAGTTGCGGAACAGTTATCCCTACAATATTCTAGATTTATTATTCCAATTTCGAAAAGTTTGGATTGGGGGTTCAACCCGCCTTTGGATCCGTTAAAGGATAATTATCGACTTCGCTAAAGGATAATTACCGACTTTGCTAAAGGATAATTATCGACTTCACTATAAATAGCGGAAAATGTTTATTATTTCATTTCCTTTCACGTTTCCTCATAAAAGCTCTGATTTCTCTAAACCTTCAAACTCAGATCTTAATCCGATTTCAAATCCGTTTGAGTTTTTGGATTCCTCTCTTCATTATCTTCATATTGGTACCATGTTTCTGCGTTTCCGAGCTAATGAAGATCTGGTAAAGCATATAGGTCACCAGGCCGGTTCCGTCGCTCAAATTCCGGTGAATTTGATGTTGTCCAAGTGTAGCCTACGTCGTTGTGATTCCGAATCTTCTTTCGGATTATCAATTGGGTTAGCAACAAATAAGTTATGAATTTATTCATTTTCCGTATTGCGATTTGGCCTAATTGACCTTAGGCTGGTCAAAATGGATAATTGGAAATTCCGTTATGCTCGTTATATTATTCTGGTGATTATGGGTTGCTTGTTTGATGAAATCTGATGACTGGTGAGTTCAGAAATTGCTTGTGGGCAAAATGTTATTGTGGTGAAAGTTAATTTAATTATGTAAAGGTTAATTAATTAATTTAGAATTAGAACTGAGATTGAGGAATTTTGATTAGATGATACCTTGTGAGGTTTGAGGAATTGTGAGATGTTGAATTTATGGATTGATAGTTATGATCTTTGAGGATAATGATATTGTGGATTGTGTTATGGTAATGATCTTGCGAGATCTTGAAGATTAGGAGGTGGAATCTCATAGGTTGTGGATAGTGATTGATATTTGTGTGCCTTGTTTATACATGCATTGATCGTTTCCTCGAGGGGAAACCGTGACCACTGTTTAGGACTACCTTGTGACAAGTAAGCCCTTCGGGCTTACTTAGCTCGCGTTTATGGGTTTGAGTGATTGTGATAGTCGTGTTTTTGCATATAAATGTTGTATTGATAACCTAACCAGACTAGGACGACCATATATGTCTGTTAAATGGTCAAATTGTATTATAACGGGTCGTGACAACTTGCCTGAAGCTCGTCGAGAGTCTGGAGGTTCTCTGCGATCGGCTCTCAAGTGGGGAGGCTTGATCCCCGATTCCAAACCTGTGTGAAAGGGGAGAAAGGCGGGGTTTTGGGTGTTCCTCGTGTCACAAAATAAGTTGAATTAGTAATGGTAGAACGTAATGAAGATAATAAACGGATATGATGTGAGTATTGCATTTTGTGATGTGATTGCATGTTTAAATGTGCTATTACGTTTATTCTTATTCATGAATTGTTATCTAAGGTTTTATACCGTGTTGTAGATATTGTGCAAGATAGGAAGAGTGCAGAGTGATCCAAACTGGTGATCAGCCGAGGGATACCGTACATTAGGATGCGTGGGTTTTTGGGATGTTTATGTACACAAATGTTTATGTTGTTGCCGTTTTGTAATCGGATATGACTTAATGTTTTGATATACGATCATACAGTTTTATGTATTTGGTTTTATATTTATTTGTGCCTTGTTTTAATATCCAGTGTACTTGTTGTCAGGCTAGGGTCAGGATCCATTGTGAGATTCTTGCCCGTAGCGCTCCGAGTCCCACGGATTTGGGGTGTTACATACTCATCGGGAAAAGAATCATTGATGGGCAAGTCATCCCTCTCCAAAGTAATGAGAGGTAGCCGGCAGAGGTGACCTAACACAATGCCCTCACTAACCATAAAATAACAATTCTTCCAATTCAATACGTGATTAGTGTCTCCACATCGTTGCAACACTAGAGAAAGGTTAGCTAAGTAATTATCAAAGGAAGAACCATGAACAAACAAATCATCCATGAATACCTCCATTATCTCCTCGATATACTCGGAAAAGATAGCCATCATGCAGCGTTGGAATGTAGCAGGTGCATTGCACGATCCGAATAGCATCCTCCTATAAGCAAACGTACCCCAAGGACACGTGAAGGTGGTCTTCTCTTGATCATCCAGATGGATAAGGATTTGAAAGAATCCACTATAACCATCCAAGTAGTAGAAATGGGAGTGTTGTACTAACCATTCAAGCATTTGATAATTGAATGGGAGAGGGAAGTGATCCTTCCTAGTCGCCACATTTAACCATCGGTAGTCAATGCACATCCTCCAGCCGGTCACGGTTCTTGTTGTGATCAACTCATTGTTCTTGTTGCTCTCAACGGTCATCCCTCCTTTCCTTGGTACTGCATGCAACGGGCTCACGCACTTGCTATCCGAAATAGGGAAGATAATTCTTGCATCAAGCAATTTAAGCACTTCCTTCTTCACAACCTCTTTCATGATCGGATGTAACTGTCGTTGAGGTTCCCGTGAAGGTTTATGATCATCTTCCATAAGTATTTTATGCATGCATAGAGAAGGTTTAATTCCAACAATATTATCAATGGTGTATCCTACAACCTTTCTATGCATTCTTAACTCATGCATCAATTTAGATAGCTCAATCTCAATAAGATTAGCACTAACTATGACCGGATAAGTGAAATTTGGTCCAAGAAACGCATACCTTAAATGTTATGGAAGAGTGTTAAACTCCAAAATAGGAGGTTCCTTAAGTGGTGGTTTTGTACCTCTAGAATCATCTTGGGAAGCTTCGGAAGCTTCAGGAGGGATAAGGTTGGGTCTTTCAACGCTTGCAATCATCAAACGAGGAAGTTTTGAAAAATCAAACATCTCGTATGCTCCATAAGCATCTCGGTCGAGGTCTGGGTCGCACTGTCCCTGTTTCTTTTACCTCGGTCACCCCAAAAGTCATCTCGGTCGAGATTCCTGTAGGGTGTCCGAGATCATTGTAGTTTTCTATCTCTTCCTCAAGTTTTTCAAAAACAGCCTTTGGATCTTTTTCCAAGGCTTCCAAACTTCTTATATCTTCATCACAAGAAGTATCTACACCTTCCTCCATCATACTAAAACTCAAAACTTTCTCAAGAGGATCTTTAATTAAGATAGAGCTCACCAATTCTCGAGATTCCTCTTCTTCGTGTATGTTGAAGATGTCTTCTCCAAGAGCTTCTTCCTTCATCATTGTTGAGAGTGTAAACTCAAAACGCTCTTCTCCTATGTTGAAAGACAATGTGGTGTTCTTCCAATCAACCAAGCAACCGGAAGTTGCAAGGAACTATCTTCCAAGAATGATCAGGATTGGATATTCTGCAGGAACGTCCAACACCACAAAATCTATAGGAATGTAGAACTTACCAAGCTTCATGGGAATGTCTTCCAACATGCCAGCCGGTCGAGTTATGGATCGGTCTGCCATGTATAATACAATCCTAGATTTTCTCACACAAAGCAAGGGAATGATGCTCACACTTGCTCCTTATTCCAATAGTGCATCACAAGTGACCTCTCCAACTCCAATGGGGATACAATACAATCCTGGATCTCGCAACTTTGGTGGCATATCCTCCTTCATGATTTTGATAAGTTTGGATGATCTAGAAGTCATCTTTACTTCACCAAAATCTTATAGCTTCCTCTTGTAAGGGAGGATATATTTAAAGAACTTCTCATAGGCGGGCATACCTAAAACTGCATCAATTAAAGGTATGTTAATATGCAGTTTACTCATAAGGTCAAGAAACATACCGAAATGCTTGTCTAGACGCGCTCTTGCTCTAGATTGCGGAAACGGTAGTGGAGGCTTGTAAGCTGTAGGAGGTACATAGATCTTGTCCTTCTCCTTTTCTTTCTCAGCTGGGATCTCGTCGAACACGGATTGTTTGCCCTTGTCGACCGTCCGAAGTACCGGCTCGTTGGTCTTCACTCCGCTTCTTATAGTGATTGCCATCACTTGACCTTTGGGATTGTTCTCCGTCCTTCCGGACAGCTTTCCTAGATCTTTAGGAACTTCTCCGGCCTTACTAAATACTTGATTTTCCAAACTATTCAGCTTTCCCATCATTTGCTCAAGCATTGCTTCCATCTTGTCCTTAGGTGGCTGATTTGAACTTTGAGGTGGTTCTTGACTCTTTAATGGAATAAATATAGATAAAGAGGATGGAGTTAGAGCATTTTCAGCATATGAATAAGGGTTACTAGAATTGTTTTGATTGGATCTCCAATTATTGTAATTCGGGTTGTTATTGTTGTTGTTGTAGTTGTTGTTCCTTTTCTCTTGGTAGTTTCCTCTTCCTACATAGCCAACATCTTGCTCCTTTGGCGGTCCTCTAGGTTGTGTTTGTGACTTCAAAAGCTCCTTCAAAGCTTTGACTTCATTTTTAAGTTGTGAGTTAAGCAACACTAGAGGTGGTATGATTCAACTCTTGTGGTCCGGATCTGCGATTTCTATCATCAACCCACCGGTGGAAATACTTCTCAATAACTAGAGCTTATTTCTCAACAAACTCCCATGCATCATCGACTGGCTTATCCAAAGTATCCCTCCAGAAAGGGATTGAAACTTGAATTGAGTTTCCTCATCCAAACCCTTGAAGTAAATCTCAAGTAGCTCAATCTTTGGAACCCCGTGATGAGGGCAATCCAACAAAAGGTCCTTGAACCTCTCCCATGATTTAAATAAGCTCTCTCTATCTTTCATCACAAAAGGCATTGATTTTACCTCTCAACTCCGTGGTTTTTGATGGTGGGAAGAACTTAGTGAGAAACTTTGTAGTCATCTCTTCCCATGTGTGAACTCTTCCGGATGGTAATGATTGATACCATGCAAGCGCTTTCTCTTTCAAGGAGAAAGAAAAACCCCGCAACTTGTAATTATTATTCTCTAATCGTGAAGGCCTCAAGGTCTCCATAATAATCTCATAGTTTTGCAAGTGTTGATGTGGTGATTCTCCCTCTAGTCCTTCAAATTGATGTTGTCTGATTATTTGAAGAACTTGAGGACGAAGCTCAAAGTCAAGTTGAGCCGGCTCTCCTAAGTTTACGCCCAGATATTGTACTTGTTGAGCGGATCCATCCTTTGACCAAGTGTTTGCGGCTCTCCCAAAAACAAATCAACTCTCTCATTCCTCGCCGGATAGCGAGGTGCAGGTGGTGGCACAATAACGGATGCCGGTTGGTCAATTTTACTCCTAGCATTGCCCCATTGATTTTGGAGCAATTGCCGTACAGTAGCTTGCTTCTCGGTTATATTGGCTCAAATGCCATCTTCTATCTCACGTGCATCTACTCTCTCCTTAACTAGAGCATCATCTCGAAGTTTTAGTTGATCTAGAGCATCATCCAACTCAGCTTGGAAATCTCTATTTTCTACCATAGCAATTTTAGCTTCTTTCAATCTTCTAATATAAGTCTTTTCTGGTTCCGGATCGTACGGAACAATTTCCATACCAGATCGAGAACATCACACAAACCTAAAGAAACGTCCTGTAAGAACACTCAAGTAGAATGATCAATAGCAAAAAGGGCAGCAACCCCAAGACAACCAAATATCGGCTTGGTCTAAACCAAGCCCCCGGCAATGGCGCCAAAAACTTGTTCGCTCCAAAACGTGTGCAAATAAGCCTTAAATTTATACCAAGAATCAAGCAATATAAGCGAACCCGCAAAGTACGGATCAATCGCAATACAAGCAAGTATTCCGGGATCGAACACAAGGACTATGACGAAATGAAGCAACGGTATATAATCTTTAGGTTATTATGCAATTCTCAAGCAACAAAGAACAAGATATATGATAATCACATAAAGGAATGCAGATTCTAGAGATCAAAGCATCCGGTTCTTGTTTCGACTCAAGATTTCTAAACATAAACGCGGACAAAGTTGAGGTTGCAAAAGGAAGGTATTTTTAAGATGGGATAGATCACCGGGTAAGTCTCACTATACACTATCCCAAACCAAAGATCCAGTACTGGGTAAGTCTCAAGGAACTAGGGAAAGGAACTATACTCACAAATCAGCACACTACCTAAGGGAATAGAAATAACCTTTACCGGGTAAGTCTCGGGCTACTCTCAAAGATAGGATGAAGGCACACTAAAACCCTAACAAAGGATATATCTTTGTTACTTATCACTCATCATCATAGGAAAACAAGCAAAGGAATCATCGGGTACGTCTCTTCCTAGGCTTGGATATAAACCAGGAAAGGTGCAACAAGGATAGGATTTGAAAAACTATAACCTATGGTTCAAGATCAAACGTTCAGGGTCGATCTCGTGCAGTTCTTGTATGATATCCGTTGAGATTCTCCACGAACAGCCCGAGACGGTAATGGTTTAGGTTAAAATGAAGCTTTCAGGGTCCACTCGAGATAAAGGTCTATTCTTTCATCGTCTATACCACAACCTTCAACTAATCACCCTAGAATCGCAAGGGTTTTAGCCAACAATTATCATGTTCAAAGCAATCAAAGTATATGTAATCAATATATCAAGAAAAGAGAATAAAAAATTTAACAAAAGGTTCTCAATAATCAAAGGTACAAAACAATCCAATAATGCGTCAATAACGTGTTTCCAAAGGTGATAACAACTACTAGAATCCTCCAAGAAAACCTTAAAAAAGTATATTTTCTTCTTCCTCAGTCTTTAACCTTGATCTTT
The DNA here is from genome assembly GCA_033239125.1 of Fagopyrum homotropicum. Taxonomy (NCBI): domain Eukaryota; kingdom Viridiplantae; phylum Streptophyta; class Magnoliopsida; order Caryophyllales; family Polygonaceae; genus Fagopyrum; species Fagopyrum homotropicum. The sequence continues at coordinate 56,801,934 of BSWB01000001.1, read as the reverse complement.
AAGTAATCCTTTCAAGATCTATTTCCGTAAATCTTTTCTCAAAATCCTCTGTAAATCAGCCGTCTTCCAAGCCGTCCTTAATCAATATTCACCTTCCATTCATATAGAAGAATTTTAGGTTAAATTATTTATTTCTTCTTGGGTTGTAGTCCGTCGATCTCGAGTAACTAGGCCATCTCGGTCGAGGTGATCACTTACACATCCGAGATCTCTAATCAGTTACGTACTTTTCTTCGTTCCATCTTCTGATTTCTTCTTTCATCCATTCCCCGAGGTTCCTGCCTTCCGTCTTATAGTTACAAGAGTGCCATAATGCAGCTCAATGGTCTCCTCATACTTCAATGTCCCTTTTCGATCCAAATTATGCCCTATTTCCTACAGTTACAATCAAACTAGGTGTAGACCTCGATTCTTGCAAAGTAGACAAATAATGGCATAATCATCAAGAATATATACCAATACATGCAAAATAATGATGAGAAAATGTTAAAAACCATTGCCAATATATAGACTATAATACATGTTATCAGAAGGGTGGAAACGCTCCTGGATGAGACTCCTTATCTGCTCAAATCCCGTTACTCTACTACGGGTGGTTCTCCACCAATACTACTCTTGGTCTCGGAACAATACCAACTCCACTCGTCGTTCCTTTGGGAAACGAATCGACTCCGGTGTTGTCTCAACGTACCCTAACCAATGCTCTACCTCTGACCCACCTTCCCTTCGAACGGGGGTACTCACATCTGGTTGAAAGTCTTCAACCATGAATCCAGTCTCGGTGCTCTATGCTTAATTTGAGGTTTATCAACCTCAATTACTCTCTCGGGTGTAGCTAACACCTAAGTCACTCTCTACGATACCTCAATTGATCTTGTAGGTACTAGTAGGGCTAGGGCAAGTCCCCTTATCCTAATCGCCTCCTCGACTCGCTGTAACATGATTTTTGACGGAGGCAGTTGTTGCAACATTGCTAGTGATGAATTGATCAATAAGTTGCAAATCCCTACCTTTTACCATCATCGACCTTATAAATTGCATTGGATGAATGATTGTAAGGAATTAAAAGTTAAATAAATAGGCTTGTATTGCATATACTTTAGGCAAATATGAAGATATTATTGTTTGTGATGTTGTGTGTGCCTATGCAAGCATGTCATATTTTTTTTAAACCGTCCTTGGCAATTTGTAGAAAGGTTACGCATGATGGATTCTCTAACAAAAACTCGTTTGAGTTTAAAGGGAAAGCCATTACGCTCAAACCCATGGCTCATTTGTAGATTGCTGAACATTACGCCAGTAAGAAGGAGAAACGCAAGCAGAAGGACAAAGAACCAACTCTCATAGAAGAAAAATCGGGCAGTTCTTCAAAAATCGACCGATTTTTGAAGAAAATTGGGTTCTTCATGGCAAAATCGACCGATATTACAGTAGCTCATCTGATTTTTCCTCTTTGGGGCAACAATGGGTCCTTCTTTCTTCTAAAAGGGAGTTTCTCGATACTTATATCCCTTTAGATCTTTCTTTACCGAGTCTATATAAGAGCCTACTGACTTTAAGTGATGTGAAGGCCGCTTTTCCTTCAAATATTTTATTAGCTCTAGATGTATACAAAGACGTATTTCCGGATGAGATTCCTGCCGGACTTCCACCATTCCAAGGCATTGAGCATCAGATTGACTTCATTCCAGCTTCGTCACTTCCTAACCGTCCTGCTTATAGAATGAGTTCGCAGGAAAGCCAAGAAGTACAAGATCAAGTAAAGACCTTTTGAACAAGGGCTATCTACGTGAAAGCTTAAGTCCTTGTGTGGTACCGGTTCTGTTGTTGCCCAAGAAGGAAAATACTTGGAAGATGTGTTTGGATTGTCGATCAATCGACAACATCACCGTCAAGTATAGACATCCCATTCCTCGTTTAGATGATATGCTGGATGAGTTGATCTGTTCTACCTTTTTTTCAAAGATCGATCTTAATAGTGGATATCATCAAATCCGAATGAGGGATGGAGATGAATGGAAGACAGCATTCAAGACCAATTTTGGACTTTACGAGTTGTTGGTAATGCCTTTCGGTTTAACTAACGCTCCTACTACTTTTATGAGACTAATGAATCATGTCTTACGCTATTTTATTGGAAAGTTTGTGGTTGTTTACTGAAGAACCGTATAGGAGAATATAAAGAATATAAATACTCTAGAAGGGGGGTTGAATAGAGGATGGGAAGTTTTAGCAAAAACTTATCTCAAGGCGTTGAAACTGATTTCAAGGCCTTGATGTCGATATGTGCTCTTTGTGACACAACTAGTTTTCAAGGGCTGTGAAAGTGATTTCAAGGCCTTGACTCCGAAAACTTGCAAAACCACGTTAGTCACAATTAAGCAATAAATGTGCGGCATAAAAAGATCGACACGGTGATATGTTTATGAAGTTCAACTCTAACAGCCTACGTCTCCGTCCTAGGGTTTTTTTTTCCCGTAGGTCTAACTATATATTATCTTCTTCAAAGATTCCTAGATACAACCTATAAGAAATCCCCTTCTTCTCTCACTGTAGCCAATGCTACGATCTAGTTCCAACTCTTAACCTAGCAATAATAGCTTAGTTACTTTGCATTGTAACACACACTCGAGTATAACACTCTCTAGATATTCCAATGAAGCTCTTGTGTTTTTCTCTCTCTAGGAATGTAAGTTTTTGTAAGCTAAGAGGAAGAAAAACTTTTGGAATGAAATGAAGATGCTTTGATTGCTTGAAGACTTAGATGTTTCCATGTAAGCTTGATGTAGTTCTTGTAAGAGCCTTAGTTTTTGGAGCCTAGATGAGCTAGAGTGTGTCTTACCTTGACCCAGTCAGCCGCCCTTGCGCACCACCTTGGCCGCCCCTGCGGCTCTAGCGGTGTACAACCGCTTTCGTTGACTCTTGACTTATGCTTTGTGGCTGGCTTCCCTTATAAGCTTCCTTAGACTTCAGAAGAGGGGTTTCCTTACCTCTTTTCAGCTTCTTCTTCCTCCTCATGTCCTTCATCTTCTTCTTCTTTCCCTTTGATCTTCTTTGATCTTCTCTTGCTTGTGTGAAGGAGTTCTTGAGAGTTTGGAGTTGTTTTTGATCTTGGGTGACCTTGTTGATGTTTCTGTGTGTTGTTGTTGTTGTTGTTGTTATTATGGTTTTGTACTCGGCTTTGAGTTTGTAAACTCTTTTGTTATATCATACAGCTTTTATGTATTTGTTTTTACTCTACTTGTGCCTTGTTGTAAGATCCAGTGAACTTGTTGTTAGGCTTGGGTCAGGATCCATTGTGAGATCCTTTCCCAATGTAGCATTCCGAGTCCTGCGGATTCGGGATGTTATAGTTCTCTTCAATCGACATCTTTATTTATAGTCTTCGATGGAGAAGTCTTCTAGCCGTTTGAGAATATGATCGCTGTTCATGTTTCTTCTTCTCCATAGAAAACGGTGTATGTTTAGATCTGATAGCCGTTGTAGATTTTCCTTATCTTCTCCATCTCCTTAACGCATGTTGATTCTCTTTCTCCGTAATCTTCTCTTGAAAAATGTTGTTGAAGATCTTTTCGTTCAATCTCCGAGATCTTCAAGTTTGTTGAGAATCTTTGGCTGAAGATATTCGAGATCTTTTTAAGATCCGTTGGGAAGAGATCTTCAAACTTGCTTTGATTTGGTTAAGATCATTGCAAGATCTTTTTGTTGGTCGAGATCTCCTTGATATCTTCTTGTTGGTTAAATCTTCTTGATATCTTCTTGGAAGATCTTCTCTTGATCCTTGGTAGATTTGGTTGTTTGAGATTGATTTGAATTCCTTCCACCCGTCATATCCTTTTTCCGGCTTTGGCTTTGATCCCTTGAAATGGTTTTCAACGCCTCCATGTTGAACCTTTAAAATGCTTTCCAATCTCTGTGGTTGTATCTTGTATTAGTTTTCAAGGCCTCCATTCATCCTTTGAAATGCTTTCCAAGGCCTACATACATTTGACAAACACAAAACCAAACCAAGCAATCTAAAAATAAAATCGATATTTGTTAGTATAAAAACCGCTCATTTGTGTTACGTCTTCCATCATCACATATTCATATATATAATCCATGTGGAGTTTTCAATATCCCCCTTGATGGAAGACAACACAAATATCGTACCTACATTTAAAGTTAGCGATGCATATAATAAAACCTAAAATGCAAAATGCAGAAATATTAAAATTTCGGATCACATAACTTCTCCCCCTTTGTCTTTCAACAAGAGAGAAAAAAATATTTAGAGCACGGGAGTTTAAAGCGATTACAAACCCATAAAAAGTATTTCCAAAAGCCATAAAACACAGTTAAAATAGAAGTTCCACAAACATCACAAGCTCAATCCTGATTATCCTTATAAGACTGCCTTCGCGCCTTGGATTGAGCAGTCTTGTTACTCATATCTTTGATTTCAGCTTCTAATCATCGTTTCTTCTCTTCAGCTCGTCGTTCCTTGACCACCTCATATTCTTCCACTGTAAGAATGGTTGGCTCAACATGTGTAGGATAGAGAATGAAGTTGTTCGGTACGTTACGCTTGCAAATCATAAGAACATTCTCTACCATTTCCTGGGAGTGTTGAGCAACATCTTTAGTTAGAGGCAATATTTTTCCCGTGGTGGTGAGATTGAGAGAATTCATGAGATACATTTGATTTATCTTTGTAATATCCGGAATTTTTTCTTTCAATCAGTTCCGAGTCAAACCGGATTTTTATCCGTTGATCTTTTCATTTCCCCTAACTTCCGATGTCATCATAAATTCTATCATTTTATGTGAGATCTTTTTCTCACATAAAATGATAGAAAAATAATATCAAACCCTAATCTTGCAAAACCCTAGTATATCTTTCTACTTACGACAAGTTCATGGCAAGTTTTGACAAAGCAGTGACGAGACCAGGACAAAGCTGAGACGAGGTCATGATGAAGCCCGAAAACTTTCTGACAGGGTCATGCATAGGCTTGACAAAGTCATGTCGAGTTTTGACAAGTTTTGACAAACTTTCAGCCCATGTTCTTCCCCCTTGGTTCAACCCATATCTTCATGTAAGGATTAGCTTTGGAATGCTTGCATCCAACCTTGCCTCACGTCCATCCCGACACTTCTTTGCCTCACATCCAGCCCAACACTTCTTTGCCTCACACCAGCCCAACACTGCCTTGCCCACGTCAGTTAGCAAGCTGGAGGAACGCTCTCTCTCTCCTTCAGAACGTAACTGCTGGATCTCGAAGAGTCTTTCGTTGATTAAGCACCAGATCTATCACACTCCTTCACTTCGTGTCTAGATATATGCCCGGGGTATAAGCTGCAGATCTCGCCACACTCCTCCTCCCCTCTTCTCACGTTGCCATCCCGAGCCGCCATAGCCAAGGGTTGCTTTCCGTCTCTCCTCCGCTGTTGTCTATTCCCACACCCTTCTGCATCGCTACTACCAACAAGAAGGACGAGGTAAGCCTTCTGTCCTTGCCTCCCTTATGTCGATTAAAGAATGTGTCCTGAGGATAGGTCTTCATCTCAGAAATTGTCCAACCGTCCCTTTCCTCGTCGTCAACCAAGCAGATCGGCGGATCTCTTGTTGCATCCTCATGTGGAATGAACAACCAGCAGCCCCAGGATAAGCATGTACAACCTCCCTTCATGCACAACTAGAGGCCTCTCCTTCCCGCTGCATCATTCTCTGCACGAAAGCAATCACCAAACCAACAGGTGGAGTCAAGCACGCCGCAACCTCCAATGATTGAACCTTAGAATCGAGTAAGACCCATACCTCTTTTGGTTATCTTTCCTCCATACATATGAGCTAATAAATGCTACAAAATCTTTCCTTAACTCACTCAGGTCGAGCAAGGAGAAACAGTTAAATCGTTTTACTGTTTCTGAAGTTTCAAAACTGTGTCGAGTACCCAACTTCAAGGCCGGATTTAGGTATGCTAAACTCATTCTTTGTTGCTCATTTTTGGATATGTTGTATTCGGTAATACATAGTAGATCATACTAAAATTTGGAAAGAATCGGAGTTACGGGTTGAGAGTTATGATGTTGCAAAGTTGACTCCTCATGCAGTTTTTATAAGTGTGCTGAGTGTTGAGAAAAACAGGATGTGATGCAGTTTTGTGAGATGGTTTTGATTAGGCTTTTGATCTCCTTTGCTGCTGAATTTTTGATATATTATAAATAAGATTTTATAGTAGATTATATCAAAATTTGGGATAAATTCAGCGAACGGTTTAGGAGTTATGATTTTTCAAAGTTAAGACAGTGTGCTATTTGTTAGGTGTTTGCTGAATTTCCTAAGTGTGGAAAACTGTATGTCGATACAGTTTTGTGACCCAAATTTGGGTAAGTTAGACTCATCCTTTAGTGCTGATTTTTGGATATGTTGTAGTGGGTATTATATAGTGTAACATACTGAAATTTGAGAATATTCCGAGATATAGTTAAGGAGATATGAGTCTCCAAAGTTGGTTCCGCATGCAGTTTTTAGGTTATGCTGATATATTTTAAGTATGAGAAAAACTGCTTGTGATGCAGTTTTGTGAAATAGATTTGGAGGTGTTATTGAATTCTGTTGGACGTGATTTTTGAATATGTTTTTGATGGATATATATAGGAGCATGTGGTAAAAGTTCAGAACGATTTGTCGGGTTAATCCAGTTTTAGGATGTTCCCAAGATGGGTATAAGTATAGTTTAGTTTAGAAGAGTGGTGTTAGGTTTTAAGTGTCAATCTATCTTATGTGTTTATGTTCTTGTGAGGTGTTGAGCCTAGAAGTCTAAGAACTACTAGTTGACTAGAGTGATGTTGTTCTTGTGAGGATGTTGAGCTTAGAAGTCTAAGGACTTCTAGTTGAAAAGAGTATTGTTTAATTCATATGCCTTGTCTTGAACATGCGTTGTGTGTTTTCCCGAGGGAACTTGAGAGTATGGTGATCGTTTGCGCTTTGGAGACCGGTAAGTCCACGGACTTATTTAGCTGGCTTCTTGTATGAGTGTAATGTATATGAGTGGTGTTTGTTAGTTATGATAAACAACGAAACCGGATTAGGCCGACTTTATTATATTATGTAATTGACCCAAGTGTATGATAACGGGTTGTGACATCATCTGCCTAGCTCTTGCGAGAGTCTAGGAGGTTCCTTGCGACCAGCCAAGTCAGGTAGACGGTCAGATGCATTAGTACCATTCCTCGTTGGTAAACGGGGACAGGGGCGAGGTTTGGGAATCCCTCGTGTCACAAAATAAGTATCATTAGTAATGACCTATCACCTAATCAAAGGTAATAAAAGGAATGAGTATTGCATGTTGATTGTGTATGTTGCGTGTTTGTGTTTTTACCTCTATACTTATGCATAGAATGTTAGCTAACGGTATTATACCGCTTTGTAGATGCCTTGCAGATTAAGACAGTTGTAGAGAGATTCGTAGGGAATGGTCAGCCGGGTCCACGTACTCATTTAGTTGGGGGACAAGGTTGTCTTATGTTCTTCATATGCGTCGTTTTAGTACCGTTGCTTTGTAAGGCTCATACATATCCTTCATGTATATATTGTTTAAAGTTTTCAAATGTTTTTAATACTTTTGTGCCTTGTTGTAAGATCCTAGTAAAATTGTTGTCAAACTAATGTCGGGACCCATTGTGAGGTCCTAACCAGTAGCTCCCCGAGTTTTGTGAATTTGGGGTGTTACAATATGGTATCAGAGCCCTAGGTTGGCAACAATGGCACTTGAAATCTTCTGAAAGACCGAATGTATAAAATAACTAGAACCCGAAAGGGGTCTAAATTTTCTAAACGGATTTATGATTTTACACGCACGCATAGTCGGGTTGTTGGGTTAGTAGAACGTCGGACCACCATCGCTCTCCGTGGATCTCTGTAACTTGGATCGATAGGAGTTAGCTTATAGACTTTTTATGATGTTTATTATAATATGTTATATACATGTGTATGATCAGCTTGTTAGTATCCTACAGGATATTTTATATCTTTTAGTCGTGATATCACGAAGCTATTATCGCCTCATGATAAATCAACTCCGAGCTTGAAGAATCTCCAACACGAGGCAATGGAATCGGACCTTGAATTGAGTATTATACACGGGTAGGCTGCTTGGTGATCCTTACAAATTATCCAAAGAACAAGTGCGCAAGGAAGTAAAGTTGTGAAGATAATTTTTACCACACGCACAATCAGATGAGGAAGAAATCCCAGAGTCAGTTCAGTTATAAGGAATAGAAGGTCGTACAAGGAACTCGGGCATACGAGGCCAAGAGACGGAATTAGAAGAACCATGCAAGAGACTACAAGTGTGCGGAGTAGAGATAACAATATTGGAACGGGACAAGTAGAATTGAGTACAACCAAGATTGCGAAATCAAGGACATTATAATCGAGGCGGATGCCCCATAGACCATTAGGGGCATGAGAAACCAGAAGAGACAAAGTGTCAATCCGGGTGTGAGAATCTAAGGTGCACGGAATGAAGACCTACAATTGAGTGTAAAAGCGAAAAGGCAGACCCCACAAGTTTGGGGAGGTTTTGACCTCCTCAGAGATATAAGAAGTTTGAAAGAAACCGCGACGCCAATATCCAAAGAATGGAAGCCTGTAGCAGGGTCAAAGGAGTTTCAAGAAGGCGATATTACCACCAACACCAGTGAAGAAATCTGTATAGGGGAACGGCCTTGCTAGACTCGAGAGTCCAGGGTAACCCGAATTATCACGGGACCTAAGCCATCAACACAGATGGTCCATGCAAAAGGAACTACAAGTGAATGATCATTACGACCATTAGAATTTCAAAGACGCTTGCAAGCTATCATGGAAACTTGGAACGACTATTTATGCCAGATGAATGACACAATCGGACTAGAGAAATGGAGTTAACACATAAGAGGTGGAAGGGTGGAAGGTAGAACGAACTAAAGAAGTATAAAAGGATTGTTGTGAGAAACTATTCACCTACTAGCTAAGGAAATTTTGACAGATCACAATTAACACGGAATGGAGACTTACACTTAATGTAAGAGAGAAAGGTAGACTTTACAAGCCTGGAGACGTTTTGTCTTCTTTAAAGATAAGAACTCTAAGAGGAATCACCACGCCAGTATCGAAAAGATCGAAGCTCTGTAACGTAGTCAACAGAGATTTGGAAGGAAATATTACAAACAACGCCGATTAAGGAACATGTGCTTGTGAGAATCGTGTGGTGGACTCAAGAGTCCAGGGTAACCCCCATTTATAACAGAACATAGGTCTTCAACACAGACGGTCCCTGTAAAGGGACTACAATTGGGAGGTAATTAAAAGTCATCGGAACTACAAAACGCTTACCATCTATCGTGGAGTGTTAGGAACGACTTTTGACGTCAGGCGAAGGCACAGTGAGACTTGAGAAAGAGAGTTGTCCCAAAGGAAGCAGAAGAGTGAAAGATAAGACGAACTAAAGAAGGATAAAAGGATTAATCTAGTAGGTGATGTGCACCAAAAGTTTAATACCAATAGAGGTATGAAATTGAGATAAGTCAATTATAGACTGACCGATGTCAACCAAGGATGTGCAAGTATTGTTTGGTATTGACGAGTTATGTGCTGTTAAGAAGAGATATTTGTGACGGTGGATCTATGGAGTATCTTTACCGACGCCTTAGAGGATTTCCTTAACTAGGCAACGACAACCTTCTTGGATGAATTAAAGGTATAAAGAGAAACGTTTTAAGGGTTACTTCTTGGCTAGTTAAGATCAAAGTCCGGTCAAGTCAGGGAGTTTGGATCCGTGGTAGAAGAATTAAGAAAGTAAGCGGAAAAAGTTGTTTTTCAATCGTTGTTTTATTTTCCTAAGGCAAGTAAAGAGGGTACTTGGTACTTCATCCGTATAAGACTCATGGTGTAATTGGACTTAAGAGTTTTGGGGTCAATCATTGTATACTTACAGAAAAGGTCCTTAGGATTAATGAGTGACAACAGGATAAGCAGAGTAGCACAACGGAAGCGTAGTGGATCCTAACCCACAAAGCAAGAAGCTCAAGGGTATTGATGGATGTCGTGTCGAGTTTAAGATGGTGATAGTTGGTGAAATGTATTCTAGTTGGAAGAAATGTGAGATAGGCTATGTGAGTGACTGGAAATGTTGTACGGAAACTTATGTGCATGTAGAGGTAATAGAAGGAGACTGGTACCCTATTATGGATCCGAGTGAAGAGTGATGGCTTTGTTACATGTTGCCAGACAAGTAGTTTTGGAATTCTATACTAATGGAATACTCTAGAGTGAGTTTTCCGGATGGATTAGGAAAGAATTAATGATGTAACAAAAGTATTGTGCATGGCCTGCACTAGAAAGCTCAAAGTGAATAACTACCGTCCTGAGTCGAAGATACATAAGAAAGAGAAGCGACTGGAGCATACTTGCAACCTAGTAACCGTTCTTAAAGAAAACATAATCTCGGAGTAGATTTTATGTGTAATGTTATGTCGGAACAGAGCCTAGTTGCGTTTTGAGTAAGAGGGATATTACTAGTCCGATAAAAGGGGAGGATACAAGAGTTCAATGTTGACGGTGTGTTAGCATTTATCGAGTATTTGTGATCAAATAACTGTGATATAAGATCACTTTGTCTCTAATACCGTCATTCCGGACATATTCTATGTCACTTAAGATCTTGGGAAATGTGTGGGAAGCCTAGGTTAGAGCTAACAATATATTATAGATCTATAAATAATATAATAATGCCAAGTGAACAAAGAGGATGACCACTAGATTTAGTTTTAGTTGTCTCGAGTGTTAGACCTGAAAGGGGTAAACGTGACAATTCCTTACCTGAGGAATAAGATGACTGAGTAGTATTAAAAGAAAAGACCAAGTGGGTCGTGATACGAAGAGCATTGAGCACTTGGTAAGTGTTGGTGGATGTCCAGGACCTTGGACCTGATTATGTAGTCAGAACCTTTTCAGAAGGCCGGAAACAAGTGGTTATAACGAAGGGAAGAAAGTTGAATAGATCATTTTCCGTAGGGTCATCAAAGGATCTGGAAGTGAGTTGTGTAAGGCAATCATTGGAAGTTTTAAAGCGGTTTAAAAGTGACTGATGGACTAGTATTTCTCACCTTATTGGAGAGTGTAGCTTCAGTTTTCCACGGAGACTAAGTTTGGGAATTGAGTTTGAGAATTTCAGTGGAGAAATACCTACCAGATACGGGTTAGGTCATCATATTAGAGGATCACACAGTTAAGCCGGATGATACCGGTAAGATATCCGGTAACCACTCTAGAACGTGGTAGCAAGCGCTTGTGATCTAAATACTTGAAAAGATTTAAGATTCATTGGTTTTATGAAAAGATGATAAGGCTACCTAAGATACTGGGGATAGTAAGAGACGTAACCTTTCAAAGACCTATGTAGTGATAGTTGTAACCTCGAGAGTGACGAGTTAGAGTTTGACCTTATATGTATGATATTGTTTGATTACTTGTTTATTTCATGATTGAGTGTTTGGTTAGTGATGTGTTCTTTTGGTAACCTTGATGTGTGGGGAACTTAGATGTGGAAACGACAAGACTTTTGTGTAGTGATCAAACACACCCATTTGGTGCCTTAAAGGCCGATCAAGATTGTGTTACCCTAAGTTTCGGGACGAAACTTATTTTGAGGGGGATCTGGTGTAATGACCGGGTTTTTTTTTCCGTTACGCTTTGATAAGGTTAGAGGAGTTTAGAAAACGAAATTAAAAATTTAGTGAGACTAGGATATACAAGTTTACTGGGGGAAGTCTTTTGATTAGATGCCCTTATTCTATGTTTCGGGACGAAACTTATTTTAAGGGGGTGCTGATGTAATATCCGGAATTTTTTCTTTCAATTAATTCCGAGTCAAACCGGATTTTTTATCTATTGATCTTTTCATTTCCCCTAACTTCCGATGTCATCATAAATTCTATCATTTTATGTGAGACCTTTTTCTCACATAAAATGATAGAAAAATAATATCAAACCCTAATCTTGCAAAACCCTAGTATATATATCTTGATACTTACGACAAATTCATGGCAAGTTTTGACAAAGCGGAGACGAGACCAGGACAAAGCTGAGACGAGGTCATGACGAAGCCCGACAACTTTGTGACACGGTCATGCATGGGCTTGACAAAGCCATGACGAGTTTTGACAAGTTTTGACAAACTTTCAGCCCATGTTCTTCCCCCTTGGTTCAGCCCATCTCTTCATGTAAGGATTAGCTTTGGACTGCTTCCATCCAACCTTGCCTCACGTCCAGCTGACACTTCTTTGCCTCACATCCAGCCCAACACTTCTTTGCCTCACAGCAGCCCAACACTGCCTTGCCCACGTCAGTTAGCAAGCTGGAGGAACGCTCTCTCTCTCATTCAGAACGTAACTGCTGGATCTCGAAGAGTCTTTCGTTGATTAAGTACCGGATTTGTCACACTCCTTCACTTCGTGTCTAGATACATGCCCGGGGCATACGCTGCAGATCTCACGACACTCCTCCTCCCCTCTTCTCACGTTGCTATCCCGAGCCGCCATAGCCAAGGGTGGCTTTCCGTCTCTCCTCCGTTGTTGTCTATTCCCACACCCTTCTACATCGCTACCGCCAACAAGAAGGACGAGGTAAGCCTTATGTCCTTGCCTCGCTTCTGTCGATTAAAGAATGTGTCCTGAGGATGGGTCTTCATCTCAGAAATTGTCCAGCCTTCCCTTTCCTCTTCGTTAACCAAGCAGACCGGCGGATCTCTTGATGCATCCTCATCTGGAACGAACAACCAGTAGCCCCAGGATAAGCATGTACAACATCCCTTCTTGCTCAACTAGAGGCCTCTCCTTCCTGCTGCATCTTTCTCTGCACGCAAGCAATCACCAAACCAACAGGAGGAGTCAAGCACGCCGCAACCTCCGAACCTTAGAATCGAGTAAGACTCATACCTCTTTTGGTTACCTTTCCCTCCATACATATGAGATAATAAATGCTACAAAATCTGTCCTTAACTCACTCAGGTCGAGCAAGGAGAAACAGTTAAATCGTTTTACTGTTTCTGAAGTTTCAAAACTGTGTCGAGTACCCAACTTCAACGCCAGATTTAGGTATGCTAAACTCATTCTTTGTTGCTGAATTTTGGATATGTTGTAGTCAGTAGTACATAGTAGATCATACTAAAATTTGGGAAGAATCGGAGTTACGGGTTGAGAGTTATGATGTTGCAAAGTTGACTCCTCATGCAGTTTTTATAAGTGTGCTGAGTGTTGAGAAAAACAACATGTGATCCAGTTTTGTAAGATGGTTTTGATTAGGCTTTTGATCTTATTTGCTGCTGAATTTTTGATAAATTATAAATAAGATTTTATAGTAGAATATATCAAAGTTTGGGATAAATCCAGCGGACGGTTTAGGAGTTATGATTTTTCAAAGTTAAGACAGTGTGGTGTTTGTTAAGTGTTTGCTGAATTTCCTAAGTGTGGAAAACTGCATGTCGATACAGTTTTGTGACCCAGATTTGGGTAAGTTAGACTCATCCTTTAGTGCTGATTTTTGGATATGTTGTAGTGGGTATTATATAGTGTAACATACTGAAATTTGAGAATATTCCGAGATATAGTTTAGGAGATATGAGTCTCCAAAGTTGGTTCCGCATGCAGTTTTTAGGTTATGCTGATATATTTTAAGTATGAGAAAAACTGCTTGTGATGCAGTTTTGTGAAATAGATTTGGAGGGGTTATTGACCTTTGTTGGACATGATTTTTGAATATGTTGTTGATGGATATATATAGGAGCATGTGGTAAAAGTTGAGAACGATCTGTCGGGTTAATCCAGTTTTAGGATTTTCCGAAGTTGAGTATAAGTATAGTTTAGTTTAGAAGAGTGGTGTTAGGTTTTAAGTGTCAATCTATCTTATGCGTTTATGTTCTTGTGAGGGTGTTGAGCCTAGAAGTCTAAGAACTACTAGTTGACTAGAGTGATGTTGTTCTTGTGAGGATGTTGAGCTTAGAAGTCTAAGAACTTCTGGTTGACAAGAGTATTGTTTAATTCATGTTCCTTGTCTTGAATAGGGGTTGTGTGTGATCCCGAGGGTACTTGAGAGTGTGGTGATCGTTTGCGCTTCGGAGACCGGTAAGTCCACGAACTTACTTAGCTGGCTTCTTGTATGAGTAATGCGTATGAGTGGTGTTTGTTAGTTATGATAAACAACGAAACCGGATTAGGCCGACTTTATTATATTATGTAATTGACCCAAGTGTATGATAACGGGTCGTGACATCATCTGCCTAGCTCTTGCGAGAGTCTAGGAGATTCCTTGCAACCAGCCCAGTCAGGTAGACGGTCAGATGCATTAGTACCATTCCTCGTTGGTAAATGAGGATAGGGGCGAGGTTTGGGAATCCGTCGTGTCACAAAATAAGTATCATTAATAATGACATATCACCTAATTAAAGATAATAAAAGGATTGAGTGTTGCATGTTGATTGTGTATGTTGTGTGTTTGTGCTTTTTCCTTTATACTTATGCATAGAATGTTAGCTAAAGGTATTATACCGCTTTCTAGATGTCTTGCAGGTTAAGGCACTTGTAGAGAGATTCGGAGGGAATGGTCAGCCGGGTCCATGCACTCATTTAGTTGGGGGACGAGGTTGTCTTATGTTCTTCATATGCGTCGTTTTAGTACAATTGCTTTGTTAGGCTGATACATATCCTTCATGTATATATTGTTTAAAGTTTTCAAATGTTTTTAATACTTTTGTGCGTTGTTGTAAGATCCTAGTAAAATTGTTGTCAAACTAAGGTCGGGACCCATTGTGAGGTCCTAACCAGTAGCTCCCCGAAATCTGAGAATTTGGGGTGTTACAATCTTTGCATGCATAATAGACATAATCTCATGATTTGCATCCATTCTTCTCATTGTGTCAAATTGAAAGTCAGATAATTCTCGATTCAAAGACCCTAATTCCTTCTCACATCCATCTAACTTCATATCCGAAGTAGAAGGAGTTGTGGGACCTGCAGGGGAGGGGTTAGTGCATACCCTTTTCCTTTCAAAGTCCATACTCCAGTAAGTATTTTCTCTACCCCTAATCTTTCCAAGTAAGACTCATCAATTTTTCCAGTTGACATTTGTCGATCTACAGTAGATGTGTCAATAGAAAAATGGTCAAAGATTTTGGGCAGAAGGTTCCCATAAGGCAATGTGGTAGCTCGTTTGGAGTTAACAATATGGACCATGTGATTTAAGACCAGGTTAGACACATCAATATCTAAACCAGTCATGATTAGGTGAATCAGTTCTAGAGACTCTTGAATTAGCGCGAGGGATAACACATCTAACCAAAATGGTAAAGACGATTTTAGCATATAGGGTTAGGGAAGTCTGAGTGAGTTGACGGGATATGGAGTTAGGAACTAGAAATTTCTTTTTGGCAAGCGAACACTGTCTGACCGGGAAGGGTGTGTAAGGGAAAGATTTGTAGGAATCCCTAAAATTTCACATAAAACAGTGGGAGTGAGAGAAAGTGGAGTACCTTTAACATTCGTTTCGAGGAAGATCGAGAATCCCATTTTCCTGTTTTGCGACGAGGTTTACATAGAACATCTTGGGAGTATTGGGAATGCAGAAGCTCCCGGGTTCATGATCTTCCTGATTGATGAATTTTTAAGCATTGCGATGCAGGGATTCTGAAGAGTTTCCAAAAAGTCAATGTCCACCATATCACACATATAGAGGGGACGATTGTGAAACCCATCCAACCAAGATCATGTAGCTTGAAAGTGAACGAACCAAGATGTTGGAAGCCCAGTATTTGGTGAGATCTCCAAATCATCAAGAAATTCTTCATCCTTTGTAGCTGAGGAGATGTGAGCGGAGTCCTTTTTGAATGTCGAGGCTAGACGATAAGCAGTTTTCTTACTTCTTGGAGCTATGGATGGATTTGTGAGTGAAATTGATAGGTTTTGGAAAGACGGAGTGAGGCGTTTTGGATGTTGTAAAGACATTGAATAAGGAAAGAAAAAGTAAGGAAGGGAGATGGTTGATCTTTAAAGGTAGAATGCAAAATCAATTTATGATTTATCAAGATCTTGAGAAAAAATCAAGCCCTTGAAAAACGAAAATTGGTTTATATTCTTTCTAATAAATCCGAACAACTTTTTCAAACCAAATCTTTGAATCCGAAAATAAGGAAATTTGTAATCATTTTAAAAATCCTTCTTTAAAATAATTTAGAGATCAAAATATCTAAAAGATATTAACCCCTAAATAGATCCGTGATTTTCAATGTGGTGCTTGAATTACGTTTCAAGGCCGGCCCTTGAAATTGACAAGTGGGCTGCAGATAAAGGAGGAAGTAAAACGATTTACTCCCCCTAAGTTAATGCTTCCTTGTTCAACATACCAAGCTCTAATCTAATAAAATTGAATTGATCTACAGGTAGAGGCTTAGTAAATATATTCGCAAGCTTCAAGTTAGTTGATATAAAAGATATCGAAACATCACCTTTCTCAACATGATCACGTATAAAGTGATACCTCACATCGATATGCTTTGTTCTTGAATGACGCACATGATTATTAGTAATCGAAATAGCACTAGTATTGTCGCATTTAATTAGGATACCTTTTATGTCAAAGCTAAGATCACGAAGTTGTTGAGCTATCCATAGAATTTGTGCACAACAAGCTCCCGCAGCTATGTATTCTGCCTCAGCTGTGGATGGGGCAACCGAGTTTTGCTTCTTGGAGTAACAACTGATTAGGGATGACCATAAGAATTGGCAGCATCCAGAAGTACTCTTTCGATCGAACTTATAACCTGCGAAGTCAGCAACTGAATAGCCAACGAGGTGAAACGAGCTTTGACGTGGGTACCACAACCCTAAATCCGTAGTGCCATTGAGATACCGAAATATTGTTTTCACAACTATCAAGTGTGACTCTTTAGGATCAGCTTGAAATCTTGCACATATGCACACACTAAACACAATGTCAGGTCGACTAGCGGTTAGATATAACAAAGAACCGATCATACCTCGATACTCCTTTTGTACAACACTTTTACCGTCTTTGTCGTGATCAAGTAAAAGTGTGGAAGTCATAGGAGTTTTTGCTACCTTGGATTGATCCATTTTATACTTCTTAAGCAAGTCCTTGGTATACTTGCTTTGATTGAGAAATATTCCTTTCTTTGCTTGTGTAACTTGAAGTCCAAGAAAGAAATTTAACTCTCTCATTAAGCTCATTACGAATTCCCTACACATAATATTTGAAAATTCCTTGCACAGAGAATCGTTAGTCGCACCAAATAATGCATCATAAACATAAATTTGTACTACTAATATATTGTTGCCTTTGGTTTTCATAAATAAAGTTTTATCAATCAAACCTGTTTTAAAACCATTTTCAAGAAGATACTTGGACAATCTTTCATAACAAGCTCGATGAGCTTTCTTAAGACCATAAAGAGCTTTGTCTAGTTTAAAAGCATGATCCGGAAATTCATCATTTCAAAAACAGGAGGTTGACCAACGTAGATTTCTTCTTCTAAGAAGTCGTTTAGAAAAGCACATTTTACATCCATTTGAAATAACTTTATGCTCATGAAGGATGCAAAAGCAAGTAGCATACGTATGACTTCTAACTTGGCAATCGGAGCAAAAGTCTCCTCATAATCAATACCTTCTTCTTGGTTATAGCCTTGAGCTACAAGTCGTGTTTTGTTTCGAATGACCTTTCCACTTTCATCCAACTTGTTTCGAAAAACCCATTTTGTGCCAATGACGGATTGGTTTTTCGGTCTACACGTGAGGGTCCAAACTTTGTTTCTCTCAAACTCATTTAGTTCATTTTGCATGGCAATGATTCAGTCGGGTTCTTGAAGAGCTTGAACATAATTCATGGGCTCAATAAGAGACACGAACGCTGAGAATGCACATAGGTTGTTAACTCTAGATCGAGTTTGAACTCATGCGTTTGGATTTGAGATCACATTATCTGGTCGATGGTATGAAGAATGTTGAAACTTTCTTCGTTTGTAAGAAGGAAAGGATCTTGAGGATTGGGGCTCATTTGCTTCACTAGATTCAGGTAACGTTGGAGTTTTGCCCTTGGATCCTATATCAAGGCCTTGAAGTTGAGTTTCAAGGCCTTGAAACAGAGTCCTGACGTTGTAGTTTTCTATTTCAAGGTCTTGAAGATGCGTTTCAAGATCTTGAGATTGTTCTCCGGTATCTTGAATCTTTTCTTGCATATTCTTTGCCTGAGCTTTAGTATCTTCTTCTCCATCAAAATTGTGATCTTCATGTTGATTTAGATTAAGATCTACAAAACTTTCAGTCAAAGTACCATCATTGCTTTCAACAAATATAACATGAATACTTTTCTCAACGATTTTGGTACGTCTATTATAAACACGATAAGCTTTTCTTTTTGAAGCATATCCAATGAATATTGCTTCGTCACTACATGCATCAAATTTACCAAGTTTGTCTTTGCAAAGCATGTACATCCAAAGGTTTAAAACATGAAATATTAGGTTTTCTCCTTAAAGAGTTCGTAAGGAGTCTTTTTCAAAATAGGGCGGATTAAACATCTATTCATGATGTAGTTAGCAGTATTAACTGCTTTAGCCCAAAACCTTCTTGGCAAGTTATTTTCTAAAAGAATGGTCCTAGACATGTCCTCTAGGGTGCGGTTCTTACGTTCCACAACCCCGTTTTGTTGAGGAGTTCTAGGAGCTGAGAAGTTGTGTGAAATACCATATTTAGCACAAAACAAATCAAACTTTAGTTGATCAAATTCTCTACCATGATCACTTCTTATCGAAACGATAGGTAGTTTCTTCAAAGTTTGCAATTCCTTACACAATTTTGAAAACTCAAACAAGGCTTCAGACTTTTCCTGTAAGAATGAGATCCATGTAAAACGAGAAAAATCATCCACATTGACAAGGTTGTATTGTTTACCTTTGGGAGGTTTGACACGCATAGGACCACATAGATCCATACGTAAAAGTTCAATGGGTCGAGAAGACCTTATAACCTTATTTGGTTTGAATGAACTTCTTGTTTGTTTACCTTGTGTACAAGCCTTGCATAGTTCATCTACCTTGAAGTTTAGGCTTGGCAATCCACGTACCAAATCCTTTGAAAGTAACTTCTTCATTGTATGCATGCTTACATGACCAAGTCTTCTATGCAAAGCCTTGGATCGTCAAGGCCTTGAGACACTTTAGCTTAGTTCCTGAAACTTTGTTAGTACTCATAGAATAAACATTGTTGCATCTAGGAGTTGTAAGTACTACATTACCCGATATCTTGTCTTGAACTTCACATTGATCTGAATCAAAAATCACCTTGTCGCCTTTATCACATATTTGAGAGATACTAAGCAAGTTATAATTCAAACCGTCAACAAGATAGACATCATCAATGAAGTTAGATGAATTATAACCAATTTTACCAATGCCAATTATGTTACACTTTCCTTTATCACCAAGCGTAATGGTTCTAGATGATTGCTTCTTTAGATCCGAGAATAGTGAGCTTTTTCCACACATATATCTTGAGCAACCATTGTCTAATATCCATTTATGCTCCTTTACCTTGGTGATATCTTGCAAAACAGCAAACATCAACCTTTCCTGGTTGACCAAATGGCATATTTTTATCCATATTCAGGCTCAATCACGTTTGTTGGTCTAGTACCTTTAGGAACCCATATTTGCTAAACTTGTTTCCCTAGACATAAAGGATGAGTGTTTCTAATGATGTAAGGATCATTTCTTCTATATAGACATGTTGATTTACATGACCCTTTTTTAACCAATAGAAACATGTAGGCATATGAATACTTCCTTTAGCCTTGAAAAAAGTGGTAGTTGTTTTTCTAGGAAAACTAACATGATAGCCTATACCATTTTTGTTAGTAGAAGATTGTTGTTCACCAATCATCCTTTCGAGATTAGCTTTCGAACGAGTAAATTGGATAAGTGCAACCTTCTGGTCTTGACACGTCACAGTTAGATCAACCTTTTATTCCTCTAAATCGATATATTCTCGATGAAGAGAAGAAAGAATGTCCTTGAGAATCGCATTTTCTGATTCCAAGGCCTTGATATTGATATCAAGGTCTAACTTTTTAGTGTTAAGATTTTCAATCTCCAGAGGCATATCACTTAATCGTTTCTCTTGTTTGAGAAGCTTTTCTCTCAAGGAACTTATCCTTACCCTATGTTCTTTATAACATATGATCATGTCTTTAAGGAATTGTGTAAGTTCAGATTCGGGTTGAGACATTGTCACGCTAGGATGTAGCACAAAAAGCTTTACATTTATAAACTCGATCTAATCTCCTAAACTACCTAGCGAAACCCGTAGTATACGGATCGTTATATAGGAAGGAAAGTATTCCGAGGTCGAACACAAGGACTGAGGCGAAATCAAGTCATTTAATGATCAAAGATAGTGCAATCTAGTCTAAGAAAAGAGAAAGAAATAAAAAAAATGAAAATGATGATATTTTTGGTTGGTTTTTGTGGTGATCAAGCAAAGATCACAAATCAAACAAGATAATAAAACAAACTAACAACTCAAGCTAGCAAGGCAACAAGTAACACAAACGCAAAATATGTGATCAAAGAGAGAAAAGTGGATTCTAGAGGTCAAGATTTCCGGTCATGGCATTGGACTCAAGGTTCTAAAGATTCTAAGGACAAAGCTGCGGTGTTGGGAAAGGGTGTTTCACTAATGGAAGCAATTACCGGGTAGGTCTCTCACTTCACTAATCCCGCATTAAACTCCTATTACCGGGTAGGTCTCAAGGGGTTAAAGTAGGGAATTCTACACAAACCGGACTCTACTTAAGGTGGCAACCCTCTCCTTACCGGGTAAGTCTCGGAAAAGGGAAGTCTCAAGCAATAATCCTAGCACACTCAATCCAATAGCGGCTTGTGAGGCTCACTACTACCTAGAATTCATCATCTTAGGTATCTAAGATCGGAAATCATCGGGTAGATCTCTTCCCTCACTTAGGTTGATAGCATTAGGTGATCCTAAGCTAAATTAAGCTCAACAAACACTAGGATTTCAACAATCTAACATCCTAACATACAGATTCATCAATTAAAGAGCAACAGAAGGAAAAATCGGGTGGATCATAGCAAAAATCGGCCGATTTACTCTGAAGAACAGGTCGATTTTTCTCCTCTAGTTTAGGTTTCGGGCACAAAAATCATCCTAAACTAACATTTAAGTCCATTCTATCATCACCCAAGCTATAACCATCAATCCATCACTCCAGAATCACAATAAACTAGCCAACAACATGCATTTCAAGATCTAAAATCATCATACAAGCACACATGGAATCCATAGCAAGAAGATGAAGTAAGGAAATGAAAGCAATGAAACTTAGCTAGATTTGAGCTCAAAACAAGTCTTTCAACACACCAAATGTAGCTCCAAGTCATATCTTACAACCTTCAACAAGTTTCTTCACAAAAATCACTCAAATCTCACTACGAAATTGAAATCTACACTAATCTCTCTCAAGAACACCCACAAGGGTGCCTTGAAGAGAGCTCCCAATTGGAAGAGTCTTTGGGAAGATGCTAGAGGATGTGTGTGAGGGGAATGGGAGAGATCCCCCACCAACAACTTGCAGGCCCACTTATATTCTCCACCAAGAGCAAGGCCGGACAAAGAGATCGTGGGACACGTGGCTTAAGCTGTCAAAGGCAAAAAAAATCGACCCAGAAGGAAAAATTGGCCGATTTTCCTGAGTGTTTGTCCGATTTTCTTCAACAGAGACTTGTTATGATCATCTAGCCATGAGTTGCTCCATTGCTTGCACCAATAAGGGTCCTTGTGTCCTTCATTGCCCCAATTATGTTCCTTCAAAGCCTTGGATGTGTACCATCATGAGGCTTGGTCCTCGAATGTTTCGATTTATGTCCAAAAGATCCCCGAAATACCTACAAAACCGACAAAATCTCGTGTAGACGTCTTTTCTAGAAATATGCATGAAATGAGTGTAAACGTCGTGAACTAATGCCAAACCGTGCATGAATAATGGGAAAAACTATCTAAATGTATGCCTATACTAACGTCATAAATCACGTTATCAGACATAATAGTACTTACCACGTTATTAACATAATGATCTGGATCTTCTTCATGATCGGCCATAAGACAAAGGTTTTCTTGTTCTTTTTCATCTTCTGATACATTTGTGGAGTCTGAATCACTCCATTAAGCTACCATAGCTTTCTTCTTTTGATCATTCTTCCTAAAGTTGTTCCTCTTCTTGTGTGGACAATCCTTTACCAGATGATCTGTTTCACCACATTGAAAACAAGTCAGAGCTTTAGATTTCTTGTTAGAGTTGGAAAACTTACCTCGAGGTCTTGATGTTTGTGGATATTCTTTATGGTTTGCAAATTGCTTCTTCATTTGAAAAATCTTCGCGAGACCCCTAGAGATCAAGGCAAATGGATCTTCCTCATCTTCCTTATCGTTATCTTCCTCTTCTGATGGTATCTCATCCTTCTTAGATCTTAGGGCCATGTTATTTATGTTAGATGGGAGCTCTCCATCTTCTTCACCGAGAGCCATCTCGTGAGTGATGAGCTTTCCAAGAAGGTCGTCAAGAGGAAGTGTTGTGATATTTTGAGCTTCTTCGGCTGCAGTCACCTTTGCTCCCCACTTGGCTTTAGGTATGATCCTTAGAACCTTCTTTACTTTCTCTTCGTTTGTGAAGCCTTTTCCAAGTGAGTCCAGGTTGTTCACGATCTCGGTGAATTTTGTGAATATTTCTTTGACCGATTCATTTGGGATCATCTTGAATAGCTCATATTGTTTGAGGAAGATGCTAATCTTTGTTTTCTTGACTTGTTCCTTCGTATGTGACAACAAGTTTGTCCCATATTTCTTCTGCACTCTTGCAAGATGAGACACGGTTGAATTCATATGCGTCCAATCCATAGTAGAGCAAGTTCATGGCCTTGTAGTTCTTTGAAACATTATCCAAGTCGGTTTGTGTGAAGTCGGCTTCCTTCTTTTCGACTTGGACTCCTTCAACCGTGCTAGTTGAGATTTTAGGGTCATTTTGAATAATTCTCCATAGTTCCATGTCCTGATCAATAACAAACATTTGCACTAGTGCTCTCTAGTGGGAAAAGTTGTTTCCATAGAAGAGTGGTGGTCGAGATGTGGATCTTCCTTGAGCGAATCCTCCATCACCTACAGAGTTCATGGTTAGTCTCACTGATGGTTAAATCAATATACGTGAGTCTAGCTCTGACACCAATTGAAGAACCGTATAGGTGAATATAAAGGATATAAATACTCTATAAGGGGGTTTGAATAGAGTATGGAAATTTTTAGCACAACCCTATTGCAAGGCTTTGAAATTAATTTCAAGGCCTTGATGTCGATATGTGCTCTTTGTGACACAACTAGTTTTCTAGGGGTTCGAAAGTGATTTCAAGGCCTTGACTCCGAAAACCTGCAAAACAACGTTAGTCACAATTAAGCAATAAATGTGCGGAATAAAAAGATCAACACGGTGATATGTTTACGAAGTTCAGCTCTAACAGCCTATGTCTCCGTCCTAGGGTTTCTTTGCCCGTAGGATCTAACTATCTATTATCTACTTCAAAGAGTCCTAGATACAACCTAGAAGAAATCTCCTTCTTCTCTCATTGTAGTCAATGCTACGATCGAGTTCCAACTCTTAACCTAGCAATAATAGCCTAGTTACTTTGCAGAGTAACACACACTCGAGTATAACACTCTCTAGATATTGCAATGAAGCTCTCGTATTTTTCTCTCTCTAGGAATGTAAGCTTTTGTAAACTAAGAGGAAGAAAAACTTTTGAAATGAAATCAAGATGCTTTGATCTCTTGAACACTTAGATGTTTCCGTGTAAGCTTGTTGTAGTTCTCTTCAATAAACATCTTCATTTATAGTCTTCGATGTAGAAGTCTTCTAGCCGTTTGGGAAGATGACCGTTGTTGATGTTTCTTCTACTCCATAGGAAACGGTGTATGTTGAGATGAGATAGTCGTTGTAGATTTTCCTTATCTTCTTCATCTCCTTAAGGCATGTTGATTCTCTTTCTCCGTAATCTTCTCTTGAAAAATATTGTTGAAGATCTTGTCGTTCAAGCTTCGAAATCTTCAAATTTGTTGAGAATCTTTGGTTAAAGATATTCGAGATTTCTTAAGATCCGTTGGGAAGAGATCTTCAAACTTGCGTTGATTTTGTTAAGATCTTTGCAAGATCTTTTTGTTGGTCGAGATCTCCTTGATATCTTCTTGTTGGTTAAATCTTCTTGATATCTTCTTGTAAGATCTTCTCTTGATGCTTGGTAGATTTGGTTGTTTGAGATTGATTTAAATTCCTTCCAGCCGTCATATCCTTTTTGCGTCTTTGGCTTTGATCCCTTGAAATGGTTTTCAAGGCCTCCGTGTTGAACCTTTGAAATGCTTTTCAATCTTTGCGCTTGTCCCTTGTATTGGTTTTCAAGGCCTCCATTCATCCCTTGAAATGCTTTCCAAGGTCTGCATACATTTGACAAATACAAAACCAAACCAAGCAATCTAGAAATAAAATCGATATTTGTTAGTACAAAAACCGCTCATTGTGTTAAGTCTTCCATCATCACATATTCATATATATAATCGAGGTGGAGTTTTCATTTACTTTGATGACATCTTCATTTATAGCAAATTCATTGAGGAGCGTGAAGAACACTTAAGGGAAGTACTTGCAACTCTAAGATCTGAATCTTTATATGCCAATATTAAGAAATGCGAGTTTAGTACTAATCAAGTGGTTTACCTTGGATTTGTGTTCAACACAAGAGTTCTAAGGTGGATAAAGAGAAGATCAAAACCATTCAAAAATGGCCTACGCCTACCACCGTTGGACATGTGCGTTCTTTTCATGGATTGGCAACCTTTTGTAGGCGCTTTGTGAAGGATTTCAGCACCATCTCAACCCCTCTCACGCAGCTCAAGAAGAAGTAAGTACCGTTCGATGGGGAGAAGCGCAAGAGAAAGCATTTTTGGAACTAAAGAGGCGACTATCAAATGCACCTCTACTTGCACTTATGGACTTCACCAAACCATTTGAAGTGGAGTGTGACGCTTCAGGTATTGGTATAAGAGTACTCATGCAAGAAGGTAAACCTCTAGCCTACTTTAGTGAGAAATTAAAAGGTCCATGTTTGAATTATTCTACTTATGACAAGGAATTATATGCTTTATTTCGAGTTTTCAAAACATGGCAGCACTATCTTTAGCCTAACGAGTTCATCCTTAGAACTGATCATGAGTCTTTGAAGCATTTTCAAAGTCAAGATAAGTTGGATAGGAGACATGGACGTTGGATGGAATTCATTGAGACATTTCCTTATATTATCAAATATAAGAAAGGGAAGGATAATGTCGTAGCGGATGCCCTTTCCAGGAGGTATACTTTGATCACAACAATGGATTCTAAGGTCTTATTATTCCATTATATTAAAGATCTATACGAGGATGATGAAGACTTTGGCGACATCTACACTGAATGAAAAAATCGACCCAGCGTCAGGAAAACCGCCCGATTTTCTGACCGATTTTTTCCCGAGTCGAGAGATAAGTATTATCTTTTTGAAGGTTTTTTGTTCCATGAGGATAAAGTTTGTATTCCTAGATGTTCTCTGAGATTATTATTATTATTAGTTGAGAAGGCTCATATGGGAGGATTAAAGGGATATTTTGGAAGACATAAGACTTAGCACATGCTTCATTCTCACTTTTATTGGCCTCACATGCTTAAAGATGAACATTTAATTAAGAGGTGTCTAGTTTGTTTAAAAGCAAAGTCAAGACTGAAACCACACGTTTGTATACTCTTTTACCTATTCCTACATCACCTTGGCTTGACATTGGTATGGATTTTGTTGTAGGATTACCAAGGACTAAAAAGGGGAGAGACTCTATATTTGTGGTTGTTGATCGCTTTTCCAAAATGGCTCACTTTATTGCTTGCCATAAAACTGATGATGCATATAACATAACTAACTTGTTTTTCAAGGAAGTTGTTAGATTGCATGGAGTGCCAAGAAATATTGTAAGGGATAGAGATGTTAAGTTCCTTAGTTTCTTTTGGAAGACAGTTTGGGGGAAAGCTAGGTACAAAGTTTTTGTTTTCATCTTCTAGTCATCCTCAAATGGATGGTCAAACGGATGTAACTAATCAAACTTTAACTACTGTTTTATGAGCTGTTTTGAAGAATAATTTGAATGCTTAGAATATATGTTACCGCATGTTGAATTTTCTTATAATGGAACCTTGCATTCATCTACTAACCTAACGCCGTTTGAGTGTGTTTATGGAGTGATACCTTTGACTTCTTTTGATCTTATACCGTTGCCCTTAGAGGAGCGAGTAGATTTTGTTGCAGGAAAGCATGTGGAGTTCATAAGGGAGTTACATGAGAAAATGCGCTTACGACTGGTGTAAAAATGAATTTTCGTTGCTTCCAAAGCAAGTCGAATTCGCAAGGAGATGCTGTTCAAACCCGGAGATCTAGTATGGTTGCATATAAGGAAAGAGTGATTTCCGGACAAGCAGAAGTCTAAGTTATCTTCAAGAGGACACGGACCTTTTAGAGTGAGAAGGAAAGTTGGTGACAATGCTTATGTCTTGGAACTTTCAGCTGATTATGGTGTAAATCCCACCTTCAAGGTTGGCGACTTAAGTCCTTACGAGTTGAGCATGTCGATGATTCGATGACGAATGCTTCTCAAGAAGGGGAGTCTGATGTGGGACCATCTCCAACACCAAGACTAGTTACACGCTCAAAGGCTAAGGCATTGAAGGATAAACCAACAACACCTTCACCTTCTTCGGTATCAATGGATGGAGCAATCACAAGGTCAAGAGCGAAGGTGATTCAAGACGAAGTTATGAACATACTCATGACCTGTACGCTCAAGGAAACTCTCCTAACTCTCAAGAGTTCCTTGGTGACGTTATTGACTGTTATAGAAGAGTCAAACCACGACCAAGAAGATCCACCAAGCAAGGAAGAAGGATAAGAGCAAGGAAGAGTTTCAGAGGAAGAAATTCGACCGACTTTCCTGTAGGAAATATCGATCGATTTTGTGTTGCCGATTTCCATCACTGGAACGAGTTTTGCAAAGATCCGGCCATGATCTTCTATCTTTTGGCAATTCTATCTCGTTTTAATTCCTTATTGCTCTTAGATTATCTTAAGGGATTATTTAGATTCCATTTTTCTATATTTTATATTTTATATATATTAAAGATATCTTTGCAAGATTATCTTTAAATATATTTACCTAGTTTTAGAAATTAGACTCCCTTATAAACAACCTTAGTGGGGAGATTGTTTAGTAGATTAGATTTGATATATTTCCACAGATTGTGAGACTTGCAACTTCACTTATGAAGTTTGTGTTTTATTCATTAAATCATTCAATCAATAAAGAGAGCTTTTGATTGAATTGTTTGTGAAGTCCTTGCCAGATTGTGCTTGCATGTGTAAATCTTATTGAAGGTTTTTGCTCCGGGTCAATACTAGTCCCTCCTTGTGCATGTCTTAATTAGAAGACTTGTGTTAAGGCAATCTTCTCGTTTAAGGGTTTTGACACATCATTGGTCAAGGCTCTTTTGCGGAACTATCTTAGTTCATATCTACCTATATTACTTTCATTAATCATTCCATAATCATATTCTTTTCTTTCCATATGATTCACTAATCCTTATTTCGAGTTTGTCGAAAAATCGACCTGTTTTTGAAGAAAATCGGCCGATTTTCTCTATTACACAATCCGATTTTAATTCCAGTTAAGGACTTTCAATCTAGATCGGGAACTGCGGCTTATCCCCGCATCAAATAGAAATAGAAACTCATATCCCGTCCTATAATGTACGAGACCCCCGGCTGACCACTATGAGCAGATCACTCGGCACCATCCCTATCGTGCAAAACATCTACAATAACAAAAAAACCGTTAGCTATTTTTTATACATCAAAATAACAGTAATAGCACATACACACATAAGCAAGATATAACACATAGCATGCTCAGACATCAACCGATTTTTATCTTATTGTGTGATTCACTTTACTAATTCAACTTCTTTTGTGGCACGAGGATCTCCCGAACCTCGCCTCTGTCCCCTTACACCAACAAGACTAGATCCAATGCATCTCACCGTGTACCTGCCTGGACTAGTCATAGAGAACCTCCCAGTCTCCTGTAGAACTGAACAAGTTGTCACCGCCCGTTACTAATTAGGTCAAACAACAATAAAGGTTGTTCTTACAAGTTGTCATAATAAACACACAAGCGTAATCACTATCACAGTCACACTAAT
Source organism: Fagopyrum homotropicum (assembly GCA_033239125.1). Classification (NCBI taxonomy): domain Eukaryota; kingdom Viridiplantae; phylum Streptophyta; class Magnoliopsida; order Caryophyllales; family Polygonaceae; genus Fagopyrum; species Fagopyrum homotropicum. Next base: position 56,773,511 of record BSWB01000001.1, on the reverse strand, counting down.
AGACAAAATTCAGTTAAGTAATCTGAAGGGACTTACTTGTATCTAGGTAATCCTAGCTATAAATCCTTGCTCGGTTTCCCACAATAGAATACTCTACGCCTGATCAAACAAGGCACACACATCATATACCATCTGTGATGATAGATGTGTCCAACTGCTAGTCTCAATGATCTTCACAAGATCATATAAACAACACAACCATATACTAAAGCCCCACATGCTAAACATACTCGTAGGATAACTAGAAGGTTAGATCATACACCTATACCAAAGATTCCACGTATCTCAACAACATCTCAAAACCACTTAACGCGTTCATATCACCAAATACCTCTCAATCATCACTAATTGGCATTCTCACTAGTTATGTTAGGTTCTAACCTAACATGATACTCCTACTAAACTAACTAAGACAAGAGGAAAGATCAATGTACCAACATATTGGTACCCACTAGAGAGCTAACGCGATTGCGGGAGATGGAAGGCGCGACCGCGGTGACAATGTCCCAGACGCCGCGACCGCGGCGGTCTATGGTGCGGGTGCGGTGACATTGGTGAATACGTGACCACGGTAGGATGCAAGCGTTGTCGTGGGAGAACTCCAGAAGCAAACGTCCTATTCGTTCTTCAATTTGCAGTAATGCTCCGGTGCCCCTTGGCTGGCTCTACTCAAAGTTTTCGGTCCCTACACGACCAAAGATACTACCTTGGATACAAACAAAGGCATCCAACACAAGGATTGAAGAGAACCAAGAATGAGTCTTGATTCAAGGCTTCTACGTAAGAAGAAGAGGAAGAAGCAAAGGAGGGGAAAGATCTTTCTTACCAGTCGTCCAGAGAATACAAAAGATTGTTCCTTGCTCTTTGAGATCCGATCACGTGGAGGATATCGAAATCAAGGATTACTTGTTGGAGGGATGAATGAAGGAAGGGATCAATAGAGGGAATGAAGGAAAAGATGATAGGAGAAGGTGAACGTGGAACGTTAAAAAGGGCAAGGAAAACGGCTGCTAGGGTTAAGAAGGAGTTTTTATTCACAAATGATCGGGTCAAGATAAGAAAGGAAGAAATAACGACGGTTAAAAAATTAGAAGATCATTATCTACTGTTCACCCGCACCCGCGGGGAACAACACCGCACCCGCGGCGACGCGACAGAGGGCCGCCCCCGCAAGTAAGCAACTGGTCGCGGTCGTAGGCCCGCGACAGTGGTGACTCTTCTCGAGCCTTGAAAATCCGGTTGTTACAAAATGGAGGTTAGAGGAGAGAGAAAGCACCATGCGCATATATGTGTGCTTTTGGGGTTACTCATGCGCTATTGTTTTATTCGTGACATATTTATTCTAATTATTATCGCCCACGATGTTGAATGCTTCTATGAGTACGTTCTCTACGAGGGTCACGCCATATCTGATAACTTTGTTGTTATTGATCACGACATTTACTAGGGATCAGATAATATTTGAATCGATTACTTTGTATGATTGATTTTCCTCCTGTGTTTCATTTTTTGCACTTGGGCCAATTTAGGGATTCGAAGGTTCGATTATAGTTTAGTTTAACTTGTAATATATCAAATTTATTTTTTTTTAGATCTTGTATGGTGATTTTGATTTCAATGTGCGGAGATGTGGATTGAAGGACCCCACGAAAACTTGATGAAAAATGGATGGAAAATAATTGAGGTGATCGGCTGTTATCATTTTGAGAATAAGAGGTGGTTTTGTGAAGAAAATTTTTTATAAGAAGTGGTTAAGTAAAAACGGTATGAATAAGATGTGGTTGTGCAATATACTCTAGTATATAATAAATGGCTTCACTAGTTTTTTTATTTTATATTTTTGAAAGAGAAAAGGATTATGTACGGCATTTCGTCCAACCTAGAGCATCCTTACAAATGAGAACATTAAGTTCATTATTTGTGAAAAACAAAAGTCAATCGGTGAAGGTTTTCAAGTTGGCCAAGTATGTCAACAACTCCGTTGATTTCTCTAAATATATGCTCAAGGTGAACTCATTTGAAAATTTTCAGTTCGAGGAGGAGGTCAGCAATAATCATTTTTGAATTTTCCAAGGGCATTGTCAACATCCTTTGATTGCATATATGATTGATAGATTGTCATCTCCGATAATAATATTTTTCGATTTTGAGATTAATGATAGCCCTCAAATTAGCATCTTTTTCCATCTTCATTCTATTCCATTCATTTTCTCTTTTTGGCTTAGTAACATATCTTATCAGTGTATTTCCTTCTTATTAGTGTTTAACAGATCTGCCGGTTGGTTTATGTAATTGTAAGTATTCTAGTGGTTGTGGAGCTTAAAGGTGATATCCGTGGCAAAATGAGATCATACACACTAAGGATCTCCCTACGGTCAAAGAAGTCTAGGTCAAAACAAAAATGAGATCCAATAGTGAAATAAAGAACACACCGGGAAGTGTATAGGAGTGATCGACAAGCAATAAGGCCGATCGGCCTAGTGATAATCCTCCCTACACGTGCAAATGACCTCCAATCAAAGAGCTAATGCCATGGACCAAATTCTGGAACAAGCCTATTAACTTGGCCTAGTATGGTTGATCGGCCCCATAGAGTGATGAGCTTGCTTTGGCGAAAATTTTCCTTCTCCTTTTCTCCATTTTGTTTGGGTTGGATGTTAGCATGAAATATGACTATATTTTAGGCACTTGTTTTAGTTGTTTTTCCCTCTTTATTGTGTTCTTAGATATGAGTTTGAAGCAATTATGAGCTAGTTCACCCACTTTGTCGATATAGAGATCTACACTAGCTTTGTTTTGTTTTTAGGTGAATAAAGGCTTGGATTGGAGCAAAATGAGGAAGGAAAGGAGTATTTGATCATGCTCGATGGCAAGAAGATGCATAAGAGAGGCTAAGGAAGGAGCATGAATGAAGAATGTCACGAAACAAAGGCAAAAACAAAGAGTTTTGAAGTCCACGCTCTAAATTACGGTCGTAGAAAAGGAATTGGAAGAACCATGCTCTAAATTACGGCCATGGATTTGGCAACATGATCGTGGAAGTGAGTTTGGAGCACAACAAAAAGTTACACGGTCTAAACCACGGCCGTGGTAAGTTGTTCATGACCGTGATTTTGGTGATTTTGTGACGTGTCATTATTGCCACGTCAGCCACGTCATTGGGCTTTCTCGTAAACCTATTTCGCGCTATAAAAAGGCTTGAGAAACGAGTTTTCAGGATCCCCCGCTTACAGCTTTGCTTAGAGCTTTGGAGACGGCCTTAGGGTTTCATTTCGACCTTGAGGATTGGAGATTCGTGAAGGACGTGATTCGGAGATTGTGTACTTTCGGGATATTTTAAGGTTTTCATTGGAGAACGGATTGACATCCCGTTCTTTGTGACTTCTCTAGATCATTGTGAGGATTTATATTCCTACTTTTCTGAATTCATAAACATACTACTTTGTGTTCGGATTTCGAGATTGACTTTGAGTTATTATTGAGTTTTCGAGGGTTTTCATCTTTCATTCTTCTTAATTTGATTATTGATATCATAATGATGACTGTTGGCTAAAACCCATTAGCAATTCTAAGGTGAAGGGTTGATAGTTGTGGCTTAGATAATGATAGATCGATCGTAATTTGATTAGACCCTGAGAGTGTGAGAAACATCGCCGACACCCTAAATCACGGTCTGTTCTTGAGTTCCACGGCCGTGGTTCTCAAGATCTAGGCGTGATTTTCCCTTATTTACGACTTTTGCTTTTTCTTTAATCCAAAGTTAAAGATTTGCTTTAATCTAGCCTTGGCTTGCCTTTCCTAGGTAGTAGTGAGACTCAACATCCTCTATTTCGGTTTCAAGTGTCACAACCTTAACCGTTTTAATTTATCTTTGATTCCTTGAGTTTGGGCAGGTATTTGAGAGTAATTCTTGTCCTTAGATCCTTTCTATATTGCAGCCTCAAAAACCTTTATAGAGAGTGTCCTTGGGTGAGATATATAGGGTTTTGGAACTTCACCGTACTCAACCTTACATTAGTTATACCTTTGCAACCTCAACTATGTCCTTAAATCTATAGAATATCTTGAATCGATTGCCACAATTGGATACTTGGATCTTTAGGATTGTTGTTTTCCCAATATTTGCAAAGCTTCTATACTTTACTTGCTCGATAATTTGTGAACTGAATTTGATCCCCCAAATCTCTGAGTTCGATACTCTGGAATTCTTGCTTTACTACGCTGATCCGTACACTGCGGGTTCGCTTGCTTAATTTCAGTTTTATAAATTTAAAACTTATTTGCACGCACACTTTGAGGCGAACATTGGACTTCCAGCCCTCCCACTTGGACGTTTTCTATTTGTAGTTATCCAATAGGGACAAATTTGTCATTAGTTAAGACATGATTTGTTAGTTATACAAGATCAGTTGTTATTAGAAGATAGATCTAGGTAGTTAGGTTAATTTCTTTCTCTATAAATAAGGCTTTCTTAGGTTTTATCGTCTTCTTCTCTACGAATTTAGAGTTTCTACTGTTTGTAATTGTACTAAGGCCAATCGGCCCTACTACCTCAAAGACAATCGATTGGCTTGTTTCCGAGTCCTTAATAAAGCAATTGAGTTTTGTTCAGGTATGTGTGGCTAATTCTCATCTTTTCTAGGGCTTTTACAGCCCAACTACATTGGTCTATGATGTTGAATTGATTATGTAGTATTGGATGTATGTCCGTATGAGTTATGGCAGTTATAGGATTATTCCATAAAAAATGTGATAGCCGAGTTTGAGAACTTCATTTGCTATATGTTCTTCAAGGTGTTGATGGAAAATGCAACAGTCTACTCATGCCTCCATGTTGAGTTTGACGTGAAGAATAAACACCGTCTTGGGTATGTGACAATCAACTAGGGAAACAAATATTGATGTATGTTAAGCAAGGTCCTTACCACGTGATAATTTGACATAGTTGTTTTCCGGAAAACTAGACTTACAATCAATTGCGGAATTGTCAATTGAAATCTATCTAATATGCATGTTGTGGTGATTTGGACTTTGGATTTGCTATATTGATTGCTTTCTTATTCTTAATATCCTACCTTTGATATGTTTGATTTTTGTTCCTATAAAAGTACAATATTTTCCTTTTCTTTCTCCTTTATTGTTTTACGTCGTTATCTGAGCAGGTCATTTGATATTGCTCAATAAGATTGGTCGGCCTTACTGAGCCCTGTCGCTTAGGTTTCAATTATAGCTTGTTATTTATTTATTTCGGAACAAAGTTTGTGTCTTTGGTCAATCGACTCTACGGAGGCCAATCGGTCTTACTATTTTCTTTATTTTATTTTACTTTCTATATATCCACTTATTTTTATTGTAGTTTTTTAATTAATTTTTCAAAGAAAACATTGTTGTCCATGTTTTGATCTTTACTCCTTTACGACAGTGAGTCTTGTAATTATTTGCGAGATTGAAGCTCACACATCAACCCTCACCAACTAATCACTTGGATATTGTGTTAGAGACATAGTGTTGTAACACCCTAAATCCGAGGGACTCGGGATGCTGCGGGCTAGGACCTCACAATGGGTCCTGACCCTTAGCCTGACAACAATTTCACCGGATCTTGCGACATGACACAAATAAAAGGCAAAACGAAATAGTTCAATGCAAATGCTATGATCCCGAATACAACGAAAGGAGACTCTATCTGACTTCTTACAAAACCACAACAACATCGAACGTTCAAACGACAACAATAAGATAAACCGATCCCGTCCTATTATGTACTGGAACCCCGGCTGCCCACTCCTACGGATCACTCGGCAACATTCCTAACATGCATGACATCTACAACATCGGTATAAAACCGTTAGCTAACATTCCAAGCATTAGAAAGACTATAAAGGCATTTACACACATAAGTCAACATAAACACATATCATGCTCACACACACAAGCCGGTTTATTATCTTCCATTTACGTTATTCTCATTACTAATTTAACTTCAGTTTATGACACGAGAATTCCTAAAACTCGCATTTGTCCCCGTATACCAGCAAAGAATGGTTTTGATGCATCCAACCGTCTAACTGCTTGGGCTAGTCGCAGAGAACCTCCTAGCTCTCGCAAGAGCTAGGCAGTGATGTCACCGCCCGTTATCATACACTTGGGCCAATTATAAAGTACAAAGGTCATCCTATTCTGGTTTCATTGTTATAACAAAACTTAAACACACACCACCATCGTACATAAACTAATACGCAGAAGCTAGATAAGTAAGTCCGTGAACTTACCTGTCTCAAAGATAACCCCGTTATATCTCATACTCAGCTTCCCGTAGGAAGGGACTCAACGCCTGATCAAAAAAGGCACACAATCAACATCTTTCTAACATGCTAGAAGTCCTTAGACTTCTAGTCCCAATGATCTCGCAAGATCATAAACCAACTACATATACTAGGATGATCCATTCCTAGTCTCCATGATCCCACAAGATCATACCATCCAAACGTCAAACCTCTGGATGCTCACAAGATCAAACCATACACTCAAAGTCTTATAATCCCCTCAAGATATCAATCACACTTCATGCTCAAGAACAATCCACAAACACTCACTTAAGGTTCGAGCCACTACTTGGCATTCACAAGGCTATCCTAAGTCCAGCCTACACATGATGCTATCATGAATCAACAATAAGATGAAGGAAGAATCAAGAGTTCAAGGGATAGAGGACCTACTGGTGTAAGGACGCGACATCGGAAAACAAGAGGCGCGGTTGCGGAAAGTCACTGAATCTGCTTCCGCAGCTCATAGAACCCGCCCCCGCGGTTCATTGAATCCGCTCCACGGTACACTAAATCCGCCCCTGCGGCTCACAGGACCCGCCCCCGTGGCTGAGCTCAAGAAATGGCGATTCTTCTGCTCTTTGTCGTACAACAGTTCTCCTAAGGTCTCCCTGTTGGCATGCTTGGCTCAAGGCTTCCACCACAAGATCAATGCTCAACAACACGTACTAAGCTAGGGTAACATACATGCAACTCAATAAAGGGGCTTTCATGAGTGAATCTTTGCTTACACAACCCTAGGGTTGAAAAAAAGAAGAAGGAGAGAAAGGAGGAAGAAGAGAGGAAGGGGAAGAAGGAGAACTTACTGCCCTTCAAGCTTTTTATCCAGATCCGTGCACAAAATTCATTGAGAGGTTCTTCACTTGAGGGATAGCATAGGAGCAACAATGGAGGAAGAGAAGGAAGAGAGAAGAAAGAAAGAAGAAAGAGGAGTGGGTAACGTGAAAGGAAAAAGAGAATCTCAGCTGGGAACAATAGGTCAAAGCATCCCAAAGGTCTCCCTAGAGTCAAGGTGCCGAGGAGTCACTTCCAAAAAGAGAAAACAAGGGGTCAGAAATCTAAAGGAAGGAACGGAATGTCGGGAGGAAAACATGCTCTCATCTCCCGCTCTGACGGGTAGTCGCCCCCGCAAAACTACCGAACCGCGATCGCGGACGGTCGCAACCGCCGGTCCCCTAAGCCGAATGGGCGGTATCAACCCCTAAAAACTACTAACTCCCCTCTTCGATCGGAACTGAAATCCCCGGCATTACAACAGATCCCCCTAAAAACAAGTTTCGCCCCTAAACTTGCTAAACGCAGAACTCTCGGACAAACATGTCTCGGTAACAACTCAAGAACCATAACCACGCCAACTCTCGACTCGATAACCAAATCTTACTCATGTTCCCATAACAAGACCGCACTAGGCAATCAACATATACTTGCAGGAAACACATATAACATACCACGTCAAGATCTAACAGATCATACCGCATATTCCCGCACGGGAAACATACTACACATAACAGCATACATGCACATAAGATCTAACCCATCGATCCTATCGATGCTACTAGCTAAACGTAATACTCAACCAAAGATACCATCCTCCGTTTCCCAATTAGCCTCATTGGTTTCTTGTTTGCCATGAGATAATCTTGACGGCCATAAGCCTCGAGTCATGTATGTACTCCTTCTACTGATACACATGAAACACCGGGTGAACACTTTTCACTCTTGGTGGAAACGCCAGCCTGTAAGCCACTTCCCAAACTCGTTCCAAGATCTCAAAAAGTCCAAAGTGTCGGGAACTCAAATCCCCTTTAATGCCAAAACATCTAACGTCTCGCCCTGTGAAACTCTCTACTGGACCTCCTCCATATCTAAACTCTAGAGGTCTGAGCCTCTTACCTGTATACGTCTTCTAGCAACTCAGCTAAGCTAGTATTTGCACTTTGTATCATCACTACTCGAGCGATGTCATCTTGTATATGCTCGGGGCTATCCCAACATGTACTACCCGAATTCCAACACAAAGGTGTACGATACCTCTTCCCACGTAATGCTTTCTAAGGGATCCATCGTAATCGACACATGCTGACTATACTTATACGAGAACTCAAATCAAGGGGAGTGTTCCGATCACACTTGTTTCCCAATCTAGCACACATGCTCTTTGTACGGCCTCCAAGGTCACAAAATTCCTCTCTATCCGAAGAGGATAGTTTTATGAAATGCAACAGGTACCCCAAAGCGGCATAATCCTGTTGTCGAACTCCCGAGGTGAAACACCTACCTCGATCTGAGACGATGGTACTCGGTATTCCATGAAATTTCACTATCAACTTAGTGAATTCCTCCACTAGCTGACTCATCGGACACTTTCCCTAAATACGTATGAAACGCGCAGTCTTTGTCAGTCGGTCCACTATGACCCAAATCACGTCACAATTGTTACTTGGTCTAAAACTTGTAATAACCTTTATGGAGGTATCCTCTCACTCCCACTGCGCAACTGACAGTGGATGAAGTCCTTCTCCCGTCCTATAGAGCTCACACTTGACCTGATGGCAGGTCGCACACTAGCTTCGTACTTAGCCACATCGGACTTAAGCGCGCCTCACCAATATATATGTATGTTGTTCCGGTGTATCTTATTCCTTGTCTGACGGTACACATTCACACTGTTGGTGTCTCAACAGCTCGTCATCACATTAGGGTAAACTATGGTGTCTCTCCTCGGGAAATCCTATCCCGGATTCTCATCAAAATCGGACATCTTTCTTGGTCTCTCCGATCTCTCCCGACGTATCATGTAGCCTTCCCCAAAATCGGACAAGGGTATGTTTGTATCCGGAAACCGGATACCATCTTCAATCTTACTAAATCCCTCTACAACTGAAGTTGGACCGTCAGTCGAGCTATCACCTCCTCTCGAGGCGTCAACATACTAAGGGTGTCGGTGACCACATTCACCTTCCCCGGATGATACAGATTCACCTAACTGAAGTCCTTATTCAACTCTAGCCATCACCTCTGGCAGGTATTCAACTATATATATATATATATATATATCATACTCTTATCCTCCTTACAAGACTGGCATGTCGCTCCATAAAAATACCGACATCATCTTAAGCGTGTGCATTAAAACGGCTAACTCTAGACCCTTCATCAATCATTCTTCTCATATGCCCACAATTGTCCAACACATACGAGAAACCTCTCTTGTTACTTCAAACGCATCCCAAGCCCCACTTGGATACATCACTATTTGTCACAAAGTCCACAAGACTCTTTGTCGGAGCAAAGAAATCGGAGTAGAGGTCACTCGCCTCTTCGGCTTTTCAAAGCTTCACGGACACGGATAGAACCACACAAATTCTCGGATACCTCCTTAGAGAGGAAGCGCGTGGTCGGTCGATCACTGAAAACCATCCTGCAACTCGACGGTTATAGCCCACCAACCTAAAAGTTGCGTACCTCCCCAACATTCCTTGGAGGTAGCACCTAATGTACCACCTTGGTCTATGTTGGATCAACTTGATCTCTCTTGTTGTCACTACGTGTCTTAGGAAGTCACCTCAGACGTCCTAACTCCCACTTAGATAACTCAGCTCATAATTCTTATCCCGCATAACCTTATTATGTCGTCCCATGTCAAGCTTGTTCCTCTCAACTCCGAGAGTACAACAAGACGTCGTCAACAATGAGAACATATAGAATCGCTCGTACATCTCACAAAACAATAGTTGTCATCACTAGCATGAGGTTAGGGTCCACATTGAAACCACCTGCAAAACCACAAATTGTGCGACACCACTGCAACTCGATTCAGAAAACTGATGAATACATATTTACATAACTCTAAACTCCTCGTGCGTACTCATGTCCAAATGGCTTCACTACAACTTGTAGTGACCATACCGGTCCGAAATGCCGTCTTACGTAGGTCCTTTCATTTCTCGTCCTAAACTGGTGACATCCCGATTTCAAGTCGGTCATATAGAACCTTGTAACCACATGCAACTAGTCTAGCGAGTCGTCATCTACGAGGGGAGAATATCTGTTCTTATTGGTAGCCCTACGCATTTTTTGATAATTCAAGTAAACTTCACTGTCCATTCTTTTTCCTCACAACCGTATCAGTATGCACCATGGAGAATGCTAGGCAAAATTCCCCAACCAAAATAACTGAAAGATCCAACTCTTTACTTTACCAAGCACTAACATCATAATCTCTAAGCTTGTAGTGTTGCCCTAATCCGGGTTCTCCGTTACACGCCATAGCCATCATGGCTTCTTCGGGTGAGTCTAAAAACTTTTGACACATCTCTTGCTCATGACAACATATCATCCGTTTCATAAGGTCGAAAAATACCATGCATCCTTTATATATATTCCCACTTGCGTAAAGCAACAATGGAAACCTCACCTTCCTCTTGATTTACTAGTTCCCCTTCACCATGATCAAACTTAATAAGTTCTGATCCATGTCATTTTCCCCATTATGCCGATCTCATGGCCTAAGAAGGTCGCCAAAGGGTCGTTACAATCCCTCCCTAGGAGGTCTATTATAGGTACTTGCTTTTACTCATTCAACATTATTTGATTAAAACAATTGCGCTTATGTTGATATACCTCATTACTACTACCATTGAACCATCGGGATACTACAGGTTGTCGTTACTATTCCTTTACAATCCCATAGTCTGGGTTACTCTTCCCATCAACACTCATTAGTAGACAACTCGCACCTATGCGTTCTCAGTTGTCACCGATTAGCTTATACCTGTACTTCTCCAAGGTCAACGTCTTACCATTATTGTACACTTTTCATGTCACCATTCTCATGAAGGATACCCGCTCGGGGTACTTTAACTTAAACTCCGCTAGCTCGATCTACACTCCATGTTTCCTTCTTCTTCCACAAGACATTATACTCTTCTCGGCCTTGTTATATCGTATGACCCACCTTTATAGGCTTAACCGCGCCTCATGACATCGTAAGTACGTCTTCTCAAAATCTCTAACGTTAGTTAGCATCCACTCGTGTTTCTCTTGGTTGATATCTTAGGTCTTTCAATAAAATCCCCTTGTTGCGTCTCTCATCTTCTTGAGACCGTCATCTACCCATACTTCCTTCTTCTTGGTGTCGCTTAGTCTCCTCATCTTGACGAAAAATGGTTTACTCCACTACAGAAATTCCACCGTGTGAGTTTTCACCATGTGATTCAAATCGTAACTCTCATATGTTCAAAGAAGTCACCCACTCATAAATTGCACTTGTCTTCACTTGATTCGTGTCTTCAATTTATCAGTGTGGCACTTGAAAGAACCTTAAGTTCGTTGTCTCTAGTTGCTTTATTGATGCTCCAACATTGCTTCTTCATATCACTCCATAACTTCATGTTTCTTCCTTGCTTGTATTGCTTTCATCTCGATTTTGCTTACGTTGACTAGGGTTACTCTCTATTTGTTTGTCCTTCGGTTACGTCATCACTACTCTTTTGCTTTGATGTCCTTTAAAGGAGTTCGAGAAATCACCGGGGTGCTCGCTAAAACGTGATGCTTAACTCGATAACTTGAGCATATTCATTTTCGTATGTACACTATCCTAAACCAAAAGGCGTTGTCCAAGGGTGATGATAACTTTCTATCATCCTAACTACAAGGCCTACTATCATAATATGATACTAGCATACATATGAATATATAAATATATATATATATATATACACGTAAGTTTACGATAATAATACTACTATAAAATCTTAAGTCCATCAAGCATAACTACAACCCACATATATAACTATAATCAAATAAACTATGCTGCCGAGATCCGCGGAAGGAGTGGTGGTCCCATACATTCTATCCCAGACTGACTATGCTCATGATTTTGAAAATGAAATTCATTTTAAAACTCAAACCCCTTGCGGGTTCTGTTTATTTCTATTCGGCCTTTAGAATATTGTGAGGGCCATTGTTGTCAACCTAGAGCTCTGATACCATATTGTAACACCCCAAATCCGAGGAACTCGGGATTTGGGGTGTTACAATATGGCACAAATAAAAGACAATAATAAGATGGCACAAATAAAAGACAAAATGAATAAAAGACAAAACGAAATAGTTTAATGCAAATATTATGATTCCAAATACAACGAAAGGTGACTTCAGCTGAGTTCTTACAAAACCACAACAACATCGAACGTTCAAACGACAATAATAAGATAACCCAATCCTGTCCTATTATGTACAGGAACCCTGGTTTACCACTCATCCGAATCACTCGGCAGCATTCCTAACTTGTAAGACATCTACAACATCAGTATAAAACTGTTATCTAACATTCCAAGCATTAGAAATGTAACACTCCAAGTTTTGGGAACTCGAAGCTTTACGGGCTAGGACCTTACAATGGGTCTGACCCTCAGAGTAGCAATGACACTATGTGTAACACCCCAAATTTTGAGAACTCGGGGAGCTACTGGTTAGGACCTCATAATGGGTCCCGACCATAGTTTGACAACAATTTTACTTGGATCGTACAACAAGACACAAAAGTATTTAAAACATTTGAAAACTGTAAACAATATATACATGTAGAATATGTATCAGCCTTACAAGAAAAGATACTAAAACGACGCATAAGAAGAATAGAAGACATCCCCGTCCCCAACTAAACGAGTACATGGACCCGGCTGACCATTTCCTCCGGATCTCTCTACAACTGTCTTAACCTGCAAGGCATCAACAAGCGGTATAAAACCGTTAACTAACATTCTATGCATAAGTATAAAGGTAAAAGCACAAACACACAACATACACAATCAACATGCAACACTCAATCCATTTATTATCTTTAATTAGGTGATAGGTTATTACTCATGATACTTATTTTGTGACACGAGGGATTCCCAAACCTCGCCCCTATCCCCGTTTACCAACGCAGAATGGTACTAATGCATCTGTCCGTCTACCTGACTGGGCTAGTCGCAGGGAACCTCCTAGACTCTCGCAAGAGCTAGGCAAATGATCTCACGACCCGTTATCATACACTTGGGTCAATTACGTAAATAATAAAGTCGGCCTAATCCGGTTTCGTTATTTATTATAACTAACAAACACCACTCATACACATCACACTCATACAAGAAGCCAGCTAAGTAAGTCTGTGGACTTACCTGAATCAGATCTCGACTCTCTTAATCACAACTCAATATGTAACTGTATAACTCGGTTGCCTGTCAAAGGAGGCAAGTGTGTCAGCACACTTTCTAGGTAATTAGAAGTCTAAGACTTCTAAGGTAGTAGATCCTATTATAACAGAATTTAATACAGTACCAATTTATGGTAAAATGACTATTTTACCCTTGGTCCCGAAACTTCCAAAATTTCCATAATTCACGCCTAAACTCTTATTTGAGACTAACGAGTCATATTCTAACTCCTAAAGATGAGTTTAGTTACAAACTGGCAATTTAACCATTTTCCTATTTTCGGAAAGATCGTTAAGGTCCAACTTCGGCTTCAAATCTAAAATTCGAATAATCTTATAAAAATTCTGAAATAATTCCCTAGATCATCTATGATATCTCATCGACTCCTAGGAGCAAGAATTTAATAAAACTGTTCAACCATCACTTCTACAAAAATTTTCAAAGTTGGTTACAACACTTGAAATTTTCTATACTTAGCCAAAATCTGAGTATGTTTTCTAACTGTACAACAAGTCCACTTTGAGCCTCTATTACTCTAAATCTCACCGTTGGATTCATCCCAACTTTTGACATATTAACCTATGCATGGCACTAAACAACATCCCAAAAACTGAACGGTGTATATTGTCTCTCAGGCATCGAAACGTATACTCAAACTTGACTGATCAACACAGTTTCTGGAAATTCAGCAAAGACTTAATAAAACAGCACACTGTCTTAACTTTGAAAAATCATAACTCCTAGACAACTTGCTGGATATATTCCAAATTTTGATATGTTCTACTACCATACGCCAACTATATCAAATCCAAAATTCAAGTCCAACAGAGATCAAAATCCTATTCAAAACTATCTCACAAAACAGCATCGCATGTTGTTTTTCTCAACACTCAGTACAGTTATAAAAACTGCATGAGGAATCAATTTTGCAACATCATAACTCTCCAACCGTAACTCCGATTCCTCTAAAAGTTTAGTATGCTTTACTATGAAATACCGTCTATGACATATCCAAAAACCAGCCAAAAATAATGAGTTTAGCATACCTAAATCTGGCCCATAAGTTGGATCCTCGACACACTTTCGAAAATTCAGAAAAAGGCTGAAACTTCACAGATCTACAGATAGTAACTCCAAGTCAGGTTAAGGGAGGTTTAAATCTCGATCAGGACCTGAGGAAGAAGGGAAGTAGGAGAGGAGAAGGAAGGACTCACCCTGCTGCAACTGCCGTGATGTACAAGGTCTTGGGGAGACCGGTTGTCCTTCACTGTCGACGCACAAGGAGCTCCTGTTCTGGTTGTTGTTGTTGTGGTGAAGCCTCGGTATGCAGTGGTGTTGCCACTACTGTCTTGTTCTGGTTTGGCACGAGATCTTCAATGTGGAAGGGGGTTACCGGTTTCTACGGGATTGAATAAGGCTTGTAGATAGGGAGGTGCTGAACATAAAGGCTGAAGGTTTTGGGAAGTTCAGCAGATCCGTCTTGCTGAAGCAGCCCGGGTTGTTTTGGGGAGAGATACGTGGACTGGGCTGCTAAGGAGAAGAGAGCTGGGCTTCCTGGGCTGGCGAGGAAGGAGAGCAGCGTGCAGGCTGGCACGGATCTTGGCTACTGGATCACGACGGTTGCTGCATCCTGGGCTGGCTGGAGGCAATAGCTGGCTCTTCTCTTCGATTTACTGGGCTGGACAGCTACTGGGCCAGAACACCCACAGAACAGGCGGGCTGAAATAGGGCAAGGTAGGCTGAAAAACAAGGTAAAGGTTGGGCTGCAATAAGAGAGAAAGTGGGCTGAAGTGGTATTAAAAACAAAGGTGGGCTGAGTTGTCACAACTTGTCAAAACTCGTCATGACTTCGTCAAGCCCATGCATGGTCTTGTCACGCATTTGTCATGGCCTCGTCATAACTCGTCACAGCTCTTTCATGGTCTCGTCACAGCTTTGTCACAGTCTCGTCTCAGCCTTGTCATGATCTCGTCTAAAGTCGTCGTTGAGGATTAATTATAAGAATTAGGGTTTGATATAATTCTATCATTTTATGTGAATTAAATTCTACATAAAATGATAAATAATTATAAGAATTAGGGTTTGATATAATTCTATCATTTTATGTGTATTATATTCTACATTAAATGATAAAATTTGTGAAGAAAGAAATACTAGATAGAATGGGAACCGTCAACGGCTCGAAGTCCGAATTGATTCGGAAATAAACGGAATAAAAATTCCGGATATTACACAGCCGGTTTTTATCTTTCTTAAAGTTATCCAATTACTTATTCAACTTCTTTTGTTACATGAGATCCTCCCGAAACTCGCCTCTGCTTCCGTCTACCAATAGGAATAGATCAGTACTATCCGTTACCTGCGGGCCTAGATTGCAAGAGCACCTCCTAGTCTCTTGTATAACTAGACAAGTGGTCACCACCCGGTTATCATAAACTTGCGCCAATTACGGTTATAAAGGTTAATCCTAGTCCGGTTATCCGTTAACAACAACAACAGCATCAACAACGCAAACGAGCCATTAATCAAACCAATATACGGAATGAAGCTAAGTAAGTCCAAGGGACTTACCTCACTCGAAGGTAACTCGTAGATTAAACAACAACTCAGTTTCCCGCAGAAAAGGAGGAAGGAAACAAGGCGTCACGAATCAGGAACTAACAAGGCTAAATTACTAAGGTCGTTTGAAAAATCCACCTTGTTTATAAAGTTATACAGGTGTTGATGATGGAAGACTTAAACACAAATGAAGTAGATTGATACACTAACCAATGAATTTTTATATCGAGTTGCTTGTTTTGGTATGGTGGTTTGGAGTATTGAAAGTGCAGGTTTTGCAAGAGACTTCAAAGGACCTTGGAAGAGTTTGAAAGACAAGGAGTTTAGAGTATTCAAACGACGAAGGTCTTGAAATGAATTCTAAGAGAACGAAGAAGTCAAGGGCACACGTTCAAAGATTTCAAATCACTAAGAAGATCTTCCAAGAGAGATTTGCTCAAACAAAAAGATATGATCAAGTGAAGATCTCAACCGGCCATCAAAGAAGATCTTTCAAAGATCCTTAACCGAAAAGCACGAAGATTCTCTCCTCTGAGTTTGAAGATTGTTACAACAAATATGAGAAGATCAAGGAGTGAGAGATCAACGTGTTCTCGGGAGATGAAGATCCACAACGTCTATCTCATCTCAACCAAGAAGCGATTTTCATGGAGAAGAAGAGTGATCTCCAAACGGTCATCTTTCCAACGGCTAGAAGACTTCTCCATAGAAGGTTATAAATGAAGATGGCGATTGAAGAACAAACACACAAGCTTATACGGAAACATCCATAGTCTTCAAGCGATCTAAAATCATCTTCATTCGATCAATAATTTTTATTTCTCTCTTTTTCTAAAAACCTTAATCCCCCTAGAGAGAGATAAAACTCGAGAGCTCCATTGGCATATCTAAAGAGTGTTATACTCGAGTGTGTGTTACTCTACAAGTAACTCGGCTATTATAGTAAGGTGAAGAGTTGGAGCTAGATCGTAGCATTGGCTACAGTGAGAGAAGAAGGGGATTTCTTCTAGTTTGTATCTAGGACTCTTTGAAGCTGATAATAGATACTTACATCCTAAGGCTATACGCTAGGACGGAGAGTGGGCTATTTAGAGCCGAACTTCGTACACATATCCTTGTGTCAATCTTTTACTTTCCGCACTATATCTTGTTTATTGTGACTAACTTTGTTTTGCAGGAGTTCAAAGTCGAGGCTCTTGAAAGTTGTTTCAAAGTCCTTGAAATCAAAGTTTCACAAAGAACTGAGATCGACATCAAGGCCCTTGAAATTGATTTCAAGGCCCTGAGATTGGTTTTGCGAAAAGTTCTCACACTCTATTCATCCCCCCTTCTAGAGTATCTTTATCCTTTATATTCACCTAACGATTCTTCAATTGGTATCAGAGCTAGACTCACGTATATTCATTTAACCATCAGTGAGAAAAATCATGAATTCTATAGGTGATGGAGGATTTGCTCAAGGAAGATCCTCATCTCGGCCACCACTCTTTTGTGGTAACAACTTTGCTCATTGGAGAGCACTCATGCGTATGTTCATTATTGATCAGGACATGGAACTATGGAGCATTATTCAGAATGACCCCAAAGTCCCAACTACAACAGTTGAAGGTGTCCAAGTCCCAAAGAAAGAAGCTGACTTTACACAAGCTAACATGGACAGTGAGTCAAAGAACTACAAAGCAATGAATCTACTCTACTGCGGATTAGATGCCAACGAATTCAACCGCATCTCATCATGGAAGAGTGCAAAGGAAATATGGGACAAACTCGTTGTCACGTACGAAGGAACAAGTCAAGTAAAGGAAACAAAGATTAACATCTTCCTCAGACAATACGAGCTATTCAAGAGGAATCCAAACGAAACAGTCAAGGAAATGTTCACAAGATTCACTGAGATCGTGAACAACTTAGACTCACTAGGAAAGATCTTCACAAAAGAAGAGAAAGTTAGGAAGGTTCTAAGGAGCTTACCTAAAGCTAAGTGGGGACCAAAGATGACTGTCATCAAAGAAGCTCAAAATCTCTCAACTCTTCCTCTTGATGACCTCCTTGGAAAACTCATCACACATGAAATGGTTCTTGGTGAAGAAGATGGAGAGCTCCCATCCAACTCCAAGAATTAGGCATTAAAGTCAAGAAAGGATGAATTACCATCAGACGAGGAAGATAGTGATGATGATGATAAAGAAGATGCAATTGCCATGATCTCTAAGGGTCTCGCGAGAATTCTCAAGTTAAAGATCAATCTGTCAACAATAGAGAATATCAACGAACATCAAAACCCCGAGGTAAGTTTTCTATCTCTAACAAGAAAACCAAAATGATGACTTGTTTTGAATGTGGTGAAACAGATCATCTTGTGAAGGATTTTTTTACAAAAGAAGAGGACAAACTTCAAGAAAAATGGTCGAAAGAATAAAGATATGGTAGCTTCATGGAGTGATTCAGAATCATCAAATGAATCAGAAGACGAAAAAGAACAAGCAAACTTGTGTCTCATGGCCGATCATGAAGAAGATTCAAATCTTTATGTTGACAATGTGGTAAGTACAATTATGTCTCAACCTGAATCTGACCCGAAACAATTCCTTAAAGATATTATCATATGTGACAAGGAACATAGAATAAGGATAAATTCTTTAAACGAAAAGCTACTTGAACAAGAAAACCAACTAAGTGAGATGCCTCTGGAAATTGAAAATCTTAACACAGAAAAAGTGGACCTTGATGACAATATCAAGGCCTTGGAATCAGAAAATGCGATTCTCAAGGACAACTTCTCCTCTCTTCATCGAAACTATATCGATCTAGAGAAAGAGACAGTTGATCTAACTTTGATGTGTCAAGACTAGAAGGCGGCACTTGTTAAGTTTACTCTTTCAAAAGCTAATCTTGAGAGAATGATGGGTGAACAACAGTCCTCCCTTAACAAAAATGGTATAGGTTATAATAGAAGCTTTCCTAGAAAACCTACTACCACTTTTGTCAAGGTCAAATGAAGTATCCATATGCCTACTTACTTTTATTGTTGTAAAAAGGGTCATGTTAAATCTACATGTCCATATAGAAGAAATGATCCTTACATTATTAGAAACACATATCCTTTATGTTTAAGGAAATAGGTCAAACAAATCTGGGTTCCTAAAGGTACTAGACCACCAAACATGATCGAACCTGAATATGGACCAAAATATATCATTTGGTCGACCCGGAAAGGTTGATGTTTGCTGTTTTGCAGGATATCACCAATGTAAAGGAGCATAAATGGATATTAGATAGTGGTTGCTCAAGACACATGAGTGGAAAAAGCTCTTTATTCTCAGATTTAAAGAAGCAATCATTTGGAACCATTACGCTTGGTGATAAAGGAAAGTGTGACATTATTGGCATATGTAAAATATGTTATAATTCATCTAACTTCATTGATGATGTATATTTGGTTGATGGTTTGAAGTATAATTTGCTTAGTATCTCTAAAATATGCGATAAAGGCAACAAAGTTTTGTTTGATTCAGAAAAATGTGAAGTTCAAGACAAAAAGACGTGTGAAATTGTAACAATGTTTATTCTATGGGTACTAACCAAGTTTCAGAAACTAAGCTAAAAGTATAAATGCCTTGACCGATGATCCAAGGCTTTGGCATAGAAGACTTGGTCACGTAAGCATGCACACAATGCAGAAGCTACTTACAAAGGATTTGGTACGTGGTTTGCCAAACCTAAATTTCAAGGTAGATGAACTATGTAAGGGTTGTACACAAGGTAAACAAACAAGAGGTTCATTCAAACCTAAGAAAGTTGTAAGTTCTTCTCGACCCATCGAACTCTTACATATGGATCTTTGTGGACCTATGCGTGTCAAATCTCCCAGAGGCAAGCAGTACATCCTTGTTATTGTGAATGATTTCTCTCGTTTCACATGGATTTCTTTTCTACGAGAAAAATCTGAAGCATTATTTGAGTTTCAAAATTATGTAAGGAGTTACAAACAGTGAAAAACCTACCAATCGTTCCTATAAGAAGTGATCATGGTAGAAAATTTGACCAACTAAAGTTTGATTTGTTTTGTGAAAAATATGGTATTTCACATAACTTTTCAACTCCTAGAACGCCTCAACAGAATGGAGTTGTGGAACGTAAGAACCGCACTCTTGAGGATATGTCTAGGACAAGGCTTTTAGAAAATAGTTTGCCAAAAAGTTTTCGGGCTGAAGTTGTAAACACTACAAATTATGTTTTGAATAGATGTTTGATTCACCCTATTTTGAAAAAGACTCCTTATCAACAATGGCAAAGATAACCTTGGGAAATTTGATGCATGTAGTGATGAAGCAATATCATTGGATGTTCTTCAAGTAGCAAAGCTTATCGTGTCTATAACAAACATACCAAAAGTGTTGAGGAAAGCATACATGTAATTTTTAATGAAAGCGATGATGGTACTTTGAGTGAAAGTTTTGCAGATCTAAATCTGAATCAACGAGAAGATCACAATTCGGATCAAGATGAAGATCCTAAAGATCAAGTAAAGAATATGCAAGAAAAGATTTAAGATACCGAAGAAAACCCTCAAAGCTTTGAATCACACCTTCAAGACCCTGAAACAGAAAACTGTGATGTCAGAACTCCGGTTCAAAGGCTTGAAACTCAACTTCAAGGCCTTGAGATAGGATCCAAGGGCAATATATCAACGGTACTTGAATCTAGTCAAGCATATGAAGCTCAACCTTCAGGATCTGCTCCATCTTACAAACGAAGAAAATTTCAACACTTTTCATACCATCCACAAGAGAATATGCACTCAGATCCAAACGCTGGAATTCAAACTCGATCTAAAGTGAATAATCTATGTGCTTTATCCGCGTTCGTATCTCTTATCGAGCCAAAGAATTATGTTCAAGCTCTTCAAGAACCCGATTGGATCATTGCGATGCAAAATGAACTAAATTATTTTGAGAGAAATAAGGTTTGGACTCTTACTTCAAAACCAAAGCATCAATCTGTCATCGGGACGAAATGGGTTTTTCAAAATAAGATGGATGAAAGTGGCAAGGTCATACGAAATAAAGCACGACTTGTAGCACAAGGCTATAACCAAGAAGAAGGTATTGATTATGAGGAGACTTTTGCTCCGGTTGCCAGGTTAGAAGTCATTCGTATGTTACTTGCATTTGCATCTTTTATGAGCATAAAACTTTTTCAAATAATGTAAAATGTGATTTTTTAAATGGCTTTTTGGAAGAAGAAGTCTACGTTGCTCAACCTCTTGGTTTTGAAAATGATGAATTTCCGGATCACGTTTTTACATTGGACAAAGCTCTTTATGGTCTTAAGCAAGCTCCTCGAGCTTGGTATTAAAGATTGTCCAAATATCTTCTTGAAAACAAATTCAAAAGAGGATTGATTGATAAAACTGTATTTATCAAAACCAGAGGCAACGATATAGTAGTAGTACAAATCTATGTTGATGATATATTATTTGGTGCTACTAATGATTCCATTTGCAAGAAATTTTCAGATATTATGTGCATGGAATTTGAAATGAGTTTAATGGGTGAGCTAAATTTCTTTCTTGGTCTTCAAGTTACACAAGCAAAGAAAGGAATTTTTTTCAATCAAAGCAAGTATACTGAGGATTTGCTTAAGAAGTACAAAATGAATCAATCTAAGGTCGCAAAGACTCCTATGAGTTCAACACTTTTACTTGACCATGACAAGGATGGAAAAAGTGTGGTACAAAAGGAATATCGAGGTATGATCGGTTCATTGTTGTATATAACTGCTAGTCGACCTGACATTATGTTTAGCGTGTGCATGTGTGCAAGATTTCAAGCTGATCCTAAACAATTACACTTGATAGCTATGAAAAACAATTTTCGGTATCTCAATGGTACTAAAGATCTAGGGTTATGGTACCCACGTCAAAACTCGTTTCACCTTGTTGGCTATTTAGATGCAGACTTTGTAGGTTATAAGGTCGATAGGAAAAGCGCTTCTAGATGTTGCCAATTCTTATGGTCATCCCTAATCAATTGGCACTCCAAGAAGCAAAATTATGTCGCCCTATCCACATCCGAAGCTGAATATATAGTTGTGGGAGCCTGTTGTGCAAAAGTTCTATGGATTGCTCAACAACTTCGTGATCTTGGCTTTGACTTAAAAGATATTCCCATAAAATGTGATAATACTAGTCCTATTTCTATAACAAAAAATCTTGTGCAGCATTGAAGGACTAAGCATATTGATGTAAGGCATCAGTTTATACGTGATCATGTTAAGAAAGGTGATGTTTCGATCTCTTTTATATCTACTAACTTGCAGCTTGCAGATATCTTTACCAAGCCTCTTCCTAAGGAACAATTTAATTTTATTAGATTGGAGCTTGGTATGTTGAAGAAGGAAGCATTAACGTAGGGGGAGTAAATCACTTTATTTGTTCCTACGTATGCAGCCCAATAAATGTTTTCAAGGGCCTTGAAAGGCAATTCAAGGGCCTTGAAACATGCTTCAAGGGTAAATTAAAAACGGATCAATTAAGAATTCATATCTTTTAGATATGCAAATTTCTACTTTTTTTCTTAAGAGTTTTTTTTAAAAGGGATTTCAAAAGGCTTTATTTTCATATTCAAAAGATTATGAAAAGTGGGTACCAAAATTTATGGAAAGAATTTTAATCATCAGTGATTCTCCCAAGATATTTAATTTCTCAATATCTTAGTGATCTTACGTTGATGTGACTTCTTCCCTTAAATACCACTTCTCTTCTTTCTCTATCTCTTCCGCTTCATTTTCTCTTTGAAAACACGGTGCTTTACTCTTTTGTTTTTTCACAAACCTACTTCCTCTTTCCCTCAAAAATTTCATGGCATCCAAAAGATCTTCAGTTGATGAGGCCGCATCATCGGCTTCCAAGAGACAAAAAGTGGTTCAAATCTCATCCGACTCGGACTAATATTCAAGCTCAGTGTCCGATTCAAGCTCAAGTGCTCTAGTTCATCTGAACGACGCTGAAATTTTTTCCAAGACGGGCCTTCCATCACACTGGTTCAGAAGTCAAACGGCCGTCAAGAAATGGATGATTGAGTTTGATGACCGATGCATGTGTGAGCTTGTCGATAGAGAACTCTTCACATGTTTCTCTTTACTAGGGCTTGAAGTGCTTCAAGCAAGCCATATATGGTTTATGCTCAACCCAAGACAAGTCTCCTTCCCATGATTAGCCAAGTTGTTCTACATAAACTTAAACGCCAGAAGAGAAAGGGGAGAATGGGTTTTGGACTCGATTGTCAAAGGTAAGAAAATCACCATCACTATGAGATTATTGTTGATATCTTTTGAATTCCTCACTATTATGTCTTGATCATCCTACCCTGCTAGAACAATTCAATTGGACAAAGAACAGTTTCTTTTTCCCAATGCTTTACCACAACCCACTACTACTTGTCTAACCCTTGAAGCCAGAATTGTTTGTGCTATTTTGGTTAAATGTCTGTTACCAAGGATTAACAACAGAGATGTGATGAGCAATACATTACTTGCGTTTGTGTTTCATGTGCTGAATAGGTTAAAGGTTAATCTTCCTGAAATTATTTTGTCTCATATGGTCAATGTGTTAAATTCTCCGAGTGATTATCACCTGTCTTATGGAAATTTGCTTCCAAAAATCTTTCAACATTTTTCTATTGACTATTCTGATGAGGTGGAACACATTGTGAGTGGAGAATTGGATGAGAAATTCTTTGAAAGTTTAGGAATTAAGAGAACAGAAGTTAACTATAGAAGAATATGGGTTCTAAAGGAGCAACCAGCTTGGAATTATACCACGGTGCAGCGTCTTGAAGCTGTAGAGAGTGCAATGGACTCTCTGAGAACTGATCTTGTCTTTTTCCGATCAAAAGTGACTGACAGGCTGGATGAAACACAAGATCTACTAGGTATTTCTAATCAGAAAATTAATCAAATGTTTCATGTCAACGCCCTTTCTCTTACAGATGTCAATAGCATCAAGCCTTTAACAGAAGAAGATGGACAAGCTACCACGAATGATGTTGAACAGGTTATGACACAATGTCATAAAATTGTTAAAGACCGTCCTATTCGTCAACCATCATCCGAGGATCCAGATATTCTGAATATTGAAGAATTTGGGGTAGTCAAGAAATATGATAAGAATTATGATCAAAGGCAAACAGACCGTTCTCGCAAAGAACTTGACCTCGTCCATGCTCAAAATCGTTGGAGGAAAATGTATTTGAGGGAGCATTTTGGGAAAGAAAGCTCATCCAGGTGGTATAAAGAATGAAGCTCTCAAGATATCCATGACTGTCAAGGCCCTTGATATTGATATCAAAGGCCTGTTTTTGAAAAACTTAATTTGTTTGGTGGTTTTGTGGAAATACTTTTGGGTTGTAATGTTTTTAAATTCTCGTGCTTTAACTATTTTTCTCTCTTGTTCAAAGACAAAGGGGGAGAAATGAATGTGATCCGACATTCGATATTCTGCATTCTGCATTTTAAGTTTTGATATTCATATATGCATCGCTAACCTTACAAATGCAGGTACGAAAACATTTGTATTGTCTTCCATCAAGGAGGAGATTGAAAACTCCACCTTGTTTATAAAGTTATACAGGTGTTGATGATAGAAGATTTAAACACAAATGAAGTACTTTGATACACTAACCAATGAATTGTTATATCGAGTTGCTTGGTTTGGTATGGTGGTTTGGAGTATTCAAAGTGCAGGTTTTGCAAGAGACTTCAAAGGACCTTGGAAGAGTTTGAAAGACGAGGAGTTTAGAGTATTCAAACGACGAAGGCCTTAAAATGAATTCCAAGAGAACGAAGAAGTCAAGGGCACACGTTCAAAGATCTCAAATCACTAAGAAGATCTTCCAAGAGAGATTTGCTCAAACAAAAAGATATGATCAAGTGAAGATCTCAACCGGTCATCAAAGAAGATCTTTCAAAGATCCTTAACCGAAAAGCACGAAGATTCTCTCCTCTGAGTTTGAAGATTGTTACAACAAATATGAGAAGATCAAGGAGTGAGAGATCAACGTGTTCTCGGGAGATGAAGATCCACAACGTCTATCTCATCTCAACCAAGAAGCAATTTTCATGGAGAAGAAGAGTGATCTCCAAACGGTCATCTTTCCAACGGCTAGAAGACTTCTCCATAGAAGGTTATAAATGAAGATGGCGATTGAAGAACAAACACACAAGCTTATACGGAAACATCTGATAACACGATTTATGACTTAGGTTTAGGTAATCATTTAGATAGATTCATCATTCATTCATGCATGGTTTAGCACAAATTCGCGACGTTTGCACTCAATTCACGTATTTTGTCGAGATAGACGTCTACACGGACTTGTGCGTTGCTTTGTAGGTATTTCGGGAGTCTTTTGGACATTAACCGATACATTAGAGGGCCAAGCCTCATGATGGTACACATCCAAGGCTAAGGAGGAGCGTAATTGGAGCAACAAAGGACACAAAGACCACTATTGGTGCAAGCAATGGATCAAATCATGGCTAAACGAGCATAACAAGTTTCTGCTGAAGAAAATCGGACTAACTAGCAGCTAAATCGGCCGATTTTTGTCCACTGGGTCGATTTTTGGGCCTTTGACAGCTTAAGCCACGTGACCCACGATCTCTTGTCCGTCCTTTCTCTTTGTGGAGAATATAAGTGGTCCTGCAGGTGGTTGCTGAGCATCTCTCCTCTCCCACACTCTCATGGACAGCTCATTTTTGATTTTGGGAGAAAGATTGGAGGAGAAGAAAAGCTCTCAAAGATTGAAGGAAGAAGAAGAACACCATTCTAAGAGTTTAGAGGGATTTTGAGTGATTTTGCAATCTTGGATTGAAGAACTAATTGCAAGGATTGTTAAGAACGTTTTGAATCTTCATTTTAGAGTTTGTAAGTCTTGCTACAACTTGGATTTGGCTGAGATTTATTGATTTTGCTTACTCATCTTTCATTACTCATCTATGAACACCATGTATGCTTGTTTGATGATTTCGGATCTTGATATGCATATTATTGGCTAGTTTCTTGTGATTTTAGAGTGATGGATTGATGGTTATGGCTAGGGTGATGATAGGATGGGCCTATATGTCAGTTTAGGATGATTTATATGCACGAAACTCACAACAGAAGGAAAAATCGACCTGTTCATCAGATAAATCGGCCGATTTATCTGTAGAACAGCCCGATTTATTCTTCTGTTGCTCTTTAAATGATAAATCTGCATGCTCGGGTGTTTGGTTGTTTAAATCCTAGTGTTTATTAAGCCTAATTTAGCTTAGGATCACCTAATGCTATCAACCTAAGTGAAGGAAGAGATCTACCCGATGATTCCCTATCTTAGATACCTTAGAAGATGAATTCTAGGTAGTAGTGAGCCTAATAAGCCGCTATTGGATTGAGTGTGCTAGGATTATTGCTTGAGATTTCCCTATTCCGAGACTTACCCGGTAAGGAGAGGGTTACCCCCTAAGTAGTATCTAGTTTGTGTGAAATTCCTTATTCTAACCCCTTGAGACCTACCCGATAATAGGAGTTTGAAGCGGGATTAGTGAAGTGAGAGACTTACCCGGTAATCGCTTCCATTAGTGAAACATTCTTTCCCCCAGCACCGCAGCTAGTCCTTAGAATCCTTAGAACCTTGAATCCTATGCCATAACCGGAAATCTTGACCTCTAGAATCTACTTTTCTCTCTTGATCATATACTTGTGCTTTGTGTTACTTACTCGTTTGATAGCTTAATTTGTTAGTTGTTTTATTACCTTGCTTGACTTGTGATCTTTGTTTGATCACCACAAAAACCAACAAAAACATTGCGTTTTCCATTTTCTTTGTTCCTCATCTTATCTTAGTCTAGATTCACACTATCTTTGATCATTGCTTGACTCTATTTCACCTTAGTCTTTGTGTTCGACCTCGGAATACTTACCTTTCTACAAACGTCCCGTACACTGCGGGTTCGCTAGAAGTTAGGATAAATATAACGAGTATAAATTTAAGACTTATTGCGTGCACATCACACGATTCTAGCGTAACAAGTTTTTGGCGCCGTTGCCGGGGACTAGGTCTAGATTGAGTCATTTGTGATTGTTTATAGTGTAGATCTTTCTTGTTGCCTTTGATCTCTTTGGTTTGTGTCTTTGCTTTTCAGGACATCTATTACTCTTTAGGTGTATGCGAAGATCTCGTGGCAAGGATTTAGCTCCATTCGATCCCGAACCGGAGAAAACCCTTCGATCTAGATCCAAGAACATCCGAAAAGAGAAAGAGATGGCCGGAAGAAACCTCCAAGCTGAGTTGGATGAAGCCTTAGAGCAAATAAGGCTAAGAGATGAGCTCTTGGAGGAAGAAAGAAGACTTGCCAATGAGAGGCAAGAGGAAACTAGGAGGGAGATTGAGGAGATTAGGCAAGCCCTTGTTCAAGGAGAGCTTAATCGCCGACAACCTCCACCTCCTCCACTACCGGTGGAACAACTGCAGCCGGCGGCTAATGTTAGGGTTGTGCCCATTGCCATTGAAGAGCCACAAACCCTAGGGAGACGTATGGATCCGGCACAAAGAGCACACCGTCCGGGTGTGAACTTAGGAGATCCCGCAGCCCACAACTACGAGCTCCGCCCTCAAGTTCTACAAATGATCCGGCATAATCAATTTGGAGGGATGGAAGGAGAGTCTCCTCATCAACACTTGATGAATTACGAGATTTTGATGGAGACTCTTAGACCGCCAAGATTGGAGAGCAACAACCATAAGCTAAGGGCTTTCTCCTTCTCTCTCAAGGACAAGGCCTTAGCTTGGTATCAATCTATTCCACAAGGGCGAGTTCGTACTTGGGAGGAGATGACAACCGAGTTTTTGACTAAGTTCTTCCCACCTTCCAAGACTACCGAATTAAGAGGGAAGATCAATGCCTTCGTGATGAAGGATAGAGAGAGTTTGTTCAAGTCTTGGGAGAGATTCAAAGACCTTCTCCTAGATTGTCCACACCATGGCATACCGAAAATTGAGCTATTGGAGATCTACTTCAAGGGACTTGATGAAGATAGCTAATTTAAGCTTCAATCCCTTTCCGGTGGGACTTTCATGGAGAAGCATGTGGATGATGCTTGGGAGTTTGTAGAGAAACAAGCTCTTGTGATCGAGAAATACTCCCATAGAAAGAGTGAAGGGAGAAAGGCGGAAGCATATGAGGTGAGTGAGGTCACCATGAGCAACTTTAAGCTCGACGCCATCAACAACGAGCTAAAGTCCTTGAGGGAGTTGTGTGCTACAACCTTGAAGAACCAAGCAACCCCTCAAGTGCTACCACAAGCTAACTTGTCTTCCAAGGAGGAGGATGTGAATTACATGGGAAGGGGCAACTACAACAACTACCAAGGCCCAAGGAACTTCAACAACAACCGGCAATTCAACAATTACCGGCCCAACCATAACCATCCCGGGTTTTCTTACTCTAACCCGGATGGAGCCTTGAACCCTCCCGCTTCTACAAGCACAACTCCACTACCAAAAGCTTCACAAGAACCTGCGCCCGGATTTACTCAACCTCCAAAGGATAGAACCGAAATGATGTTTGAGCAATTGCTTGGAAGGTTGAGTGGTCTTGAGAGCACGGTGACTTCTATCTCAAAGGCTCAAAAGGTTTTGGAAGCACAAGTTTTCCAAAAAGCGGGTGAAGCACATAGAGATCCGGGAAAGCTTCCCGGAAGAACCGAAGAAAACCCAAGAGGCCAAGTGTTGGCTATCACAACAAGAAGTGGGTTAAGCATGAAGGATCCTTTGCCCAAGGAGAATGCTAGAGGGAGGCAAGTGGTGAATGAAAAAGAGACTTTGCAAGGAGATGGAGGCAAGTGCAAGGATGTGGAGCCAACCTATGTGGCACCGCCTCCATACAAGCCACCACTACCGTTCCCTCAATCACGAGCAAGAGCTCGCTTGGACAATCACTTTGGTAAGTTCCTTGAACTAATGTCTAAATTGCATATTAACATTCCGTTCATGGATGCTATCTTAGGTATGCCGGCATATGGCAAGTTCTTGAAGGAAATACTCTCCAACAAAAGGAAGTTGGAGGAGTATGGGGAGATAAGAATGACAAAGAGATCCTCGGAGTTGATTCAAACGATGAAGGAGGAGATGCCTCCCAAGCTAAGGGATCCGGGATCCTTTTGTGTGCCAATCGGAGTAGGAGAGGTGAAGTATGATGCCCTATGTGATCTTGGGGCAAGTGTAAGCATCATCCCGCTTGCACTTTACAACAAGGTTGGGCTAGGAGAGCCAAAGCCGGTCAAGATGACCCTTTACATGGCAGACCGCTCAATCACTCATCCGGTTGGGATCTTGGAAGACATCCCGGTGCAACTAGGGAAGTTCTATGTGCCCATAGACTTCGTTGTCTTGGATATCCCGGCGGACTATCCGGTTCCTATCATCTTGGGGAGACCTTTCCTAGCTACTTCCGGATGTCTAGTGGATTGCAAGAATGGGACTCTCTCCTTCAACATTGGAGAAGAGAACATCAAGTTCAAGCTGTCCACAATGATGAAAGGGCCAACCCTTGATGAGGATATATTCAACATAGTTGAAGAAGAGGAGTCTAGAGAGGTTGTGAGCTCAATCTTGCTCAAGGATCCGCTTGAGAGAGTTCTTAGCTCAAGCTTGATGGAAGAAGGAATTGAGGAGAGTAGCGATGAGGTAATCAAGGCCTTGAATGCATTGGACGAGCTACCAAGTGTTGGATTTGAAGTGCTAGAAGAAGAGAAAAACAGCCAGAAAAATCGGCCTGCCTGGGAAAAATCGGCCGATTTTTCTCCTTGTGCTGCAATTTCACCCAGATTTGCCAAAACAGAAACTCAGATCGACCCACCCTCAGATAAATCGACCGATTTTTCTTCCTGGGTCGATTTTCCTGAGTCTTTTCAGCACCAACCACTTGAATGTAAGCAATCATCAAGGGACTTCGAGGAGGCTTCCATGGCTTTGCAATCATCTCAACCTACATTGTATGGATCGTCTCCAACCGAAAAAGGTCCTCCTCAACTTGATCTTAAACCTCTTCCTTCTCATTTAAAGTATGCTTTCCTTGGTTCAAATTCTACTTATCCGGTGATTGTGAATGCATCTTTGAATGATGATGAGCTTAATAGGTTGTTGAATGAATTGAAACTGCATAGAAAGGCAATAGGATACACCATTGATGATCTTGTTGGTATCAAGCCCTCTTTGTGCATGCATAGGATAATGATGGAAGATAATCATAAACCCTCTATTGAACATCAAAGAAGATTGAATCCCATAATGAAAGAGGTAGTCAAAAAGGAAATCATTAAGTTGCTAGATGCGGGAATTATCTACCCTATCTCGGATAGTAAGTGGGTTAGTCCCGTTCATGTAGTACCTAAGAAGGGTGGGATGACCGTAGTAACCAATGAGAACAATGAACTAATCCCCACTAGAACGGTTACGGGATGGAGGATGTGTATTGATTATAGAAAGCTTAACATGGCCTCTAGGAAAGATCACTTCCCTCTCCCCTTCATTGACCAAATGCTAGAGAGATTAGCTCAACACTCTCATTTTTGCTACTTAGATGGTTATAGCGGATTCTTCCAAATCCCTATCCACCCCGATGACCAAGAGAAAACAACTTTTACATGTCCATGGGGTACTTTTGCATATAGGAGAATGTCATTTGGGTTGTGTAATGCACCCGCCACCTTCCAAAGGTGTATGATGGCTATTTTTTCGGAATACATTGAAAATATCATGGAAGTGTTCATGGATGATTTCTCTGTTTATGGCTCTTCCTTTGATAATTGCTTGGCTAACTTGTCCTTAGTATTGCAAAGATGTGAGGAGACAAATCTTGTCTTAAATTGGGAAAAATGCCACTTCATGGTAAGTGAAGGTATTGTGTTAGGACACTTGGTGTCTAACCGTGGCATTGAGGTTGATAGGGCCAAGATTGAAACGATAGAGAAGTTGCCACCACCTACCTCGGTGAAAGGGGTAAGGAGTTTCTTAGGGCATGCCGGTTTTTACCGGAGGTTCATTCAAGACTTCTCTAAAATTTCTAAGCCCCTTACTAACCTACTAATGAAGGATGTTGAATTTGTTTTCTCCAAAGATTTCCTTGAGGCTTTTTGTAGGTTGAAGAACGCTTTGATCTCCGCACCTATAATGCAACCTCCGGATTGGAGTTTACTGTTTGAGATCATGTGTGATGCAAGCGATGTAGCCGTTGGGGCTGTTTTGGGGCAAAGGAAAGATGGGCGAACTCATGCCATTTATTATGCTAGCAAGACGCTAGATGATGCCCAACTCAACTATGCCACAACCGAGAAAGAGTTGCTAGCGGTAGTGTATGACTTTGAGAAGTTTCGGTCATACCTTGTTGGAGCAAAGGTCATTGTTTATACGGATCATGCTGCGATCCGTTATCTACTTACCAAGAAGGATGCCAAGCCTAGGTTGATTCGGTGGATCCTTCTTCTTCAAGAATTTGACTTGGAAATCCGGGACAAGAAGGGATCCGAGAACTCCGTGGCGGATCACCTTAGTAGACTCCCACCATTGGAGATTGAGAAAGATGACATCCCGATTGATGACTCATTCCGGGATGAGCAATTGCAAATGGTGGAGGAATGCTTGTTCCAAGTGTCTAGGGGAAGTGAGCCATGGTATGCCGACATCGTGAACTACTTAGTGTGTGAGGAAATGCCTCCCGGTTTGACATATGCCCAAAGGAAGAAGTTCTTCAAAGATGTGAGGCATTACTATTGGAGTGAGCCACTTTTGTTCAAAAGAGGGCCGGATGGGATGTTTAGAAGATGCATACCGGAGGATGAGGTGGATAGTGTGATCCCTCATTGTCATTCCTTGCCATGTGGAGGGCATGCTAGCGCACACAAGACATGTGCGAAGGTGCTACAAGCGGGCTTCTTTTGGCCAAGTTTGTTCAAGGACGTGCAAAACTTTGTGGTAGCTTGTGATGCTTGCCAAAGGACGGGCAACATCTCAAGGAGGAACAAGATGCCCTTGAACAACATACAAGAGGTAGAGATATTTGATGTGTGGGGTGTGGACTTCATGGGACCATTCCCTTCTTCATGTGGAAACCTCTACATCCTATTGGCGGTTGACTATGTTTCGAGATGGGTGGAGGCAATCGCCTCTCCTACAAATGATGCCAAGGTTGTAGTACGGTTCTTCAACCGAGTGATCTTCCCTAGGTTCGGAACACCAAGGGTGATCATAAGTGATGGAGGGAAGCACTTCACCAATAGGAACTTTGGAGCACTTTTGGCTAAGTATGGGGTGACTCATAGGGTGTCAACACCTTATCATCCCCAAACTAGTGGCCAAGTGGAGATCTCCAACCGGGAGATCAAGGCCATTCTTGAGAAGACGGTATCAAGGACGAGAAAAGATTGGGCTATGAAGCTCGATGATGCCTTGTGGGCATATAGGACCGCCTTCAAAACACCAATTGGCACCACTCCTTACAAGTTGGTCTATGGAAAGTCTTGCCACCTTCCGGTAGAGATGGAGCATCGAGCATATTGGGCTATAAGGTGGCTAAATTTTGATCTCAAGGAGGCCGGAGAAAAGCGGTTGCTAGACATGAACGCCCTTGAGAAGATCCGGTTGGATGCATATGAGAATGCTCGGATCTACAAGGAGAGAATCAAGCGATGGCATGATAAGAGGATCACCCCAAAGGAGTTGAATGAAGGCGACTTGGTACTTCTCTTCAACTCGAGGCTGCGGCTCTTCCCCGGAAAGCTCAAATCAAGATGGACCGGGCCATATGTGGTGAAGAAGATTTTTCCTCATGGAGTGGTAGAGATAGGAGGAGATCATTGTAGTGACTTCAAAGTGAATGGGCATAGATTGAAGAAGTACATCCCGGAAGCCCCGGTGGAAGTGATTGCCCCACTTCACCTTGATTGAAACGCTCCTGAATTTGGTCAAGCTAATGACCTTAAAGAAGCGCTTAATGGGAGGCAACCCATTGGTACATATTTTTCCCTTTCTTTTTCTTGCTTTTGTTTAATCTCACTCTTGGTGTGCTTTGTTCTTCTTTTGTGTTTTTGGGTGCTAGATCTTGTTGATTGTCATGAGTTATGAGATGTTGAAGGTCATGTGAAGACCTCATGAAGCTATTTAGGTGCAAGATCCGAGCACATGGACAAGGAAGAAAG
Source organism: Fagopyrum homotropicum (assembly GCA_033239125.1). Classification (NCBI taxonomy): domain Eukaryota; kingdom Viridiplantae; phylum Streptophyta; class Magnoliopsida; order Caryophyllales; family Polygonaceae; genus Fagopyrum; species Fagopyrum homotropicum. The sequence goes on along the minus strand of BSWB01000001.1, from coordinate 56,740,182 downwards.
CACCCAGGAAAATCGGACTGTTCATGGACAAAATCGGCCGATTTTCCTGGGCTATGGGGCGATTTTTCCTCTGTATAAAGGAAAGTGATGATCTCCAATCAAGCATGGGTGGAGCGGACGAGGAACTTGGACGGCTTGCGGTGCCAAGCGCGGGTTCCAACCTCTTAACGAACATCAAGAGCTCTCTACCATCCTTGATCGATCATCCACCATCATCATCCAATGAGAACCGAAATACCAAAGCATCACCAATTTTACATTGTGAGGACTCTCTTTCACTTCTTTATTTAGTTTACACATTGGGGACAATGTGTTTCTAAGTATGGGGTGGGGTTTTCATGATCACTTGCATGATTAGCATCTAGGATAGTTTAATATTGTCACACGTTTTATTATGTCTTGCATTGTACATACATATTTCGAAAAATCCAAAAAAAAATTCAGAAAATTTTAAAAATTTTAGTGCTTCTAAGGCTTGGATATGACCCTAATGATGAACCTTGTCTTGTGGATTGGCTATGGATGACCTTATGTGTTAAATTGATGATAGCATATGTGGACTTGAAGTACTTCTCTTGAAACCATGAATGATTTGTGATCATGAATGTTTGCCTTGATTGAATTGAGTATTGAAAGTCGAAATTGCATGCTAGTTCTTGCACATCATTTAGGAATGAATAAGGCAATTCATCTTTCTCTACTTCTCATCTTGATCATGTTGCTTGAGCACCTCAATTGAGATAAATTTGACCTCTTTTGACCCATCCGGGAATAGGAGTATGCTAGTGTGTTGATGTGTGTGAAAAGCAAGTGTGGGGTGAAGTTGTTGATGAAAAGAATGTCATGCATAAAATGCTGAATTTGTTGTGAAAGTGTAGCCAAAAATATAGGCTTGGGGACATTAGCTTAAATGACAAGTAACTCGGTACACTTCACATAATCGGGTGTTGGTGCCTTGCCAAAGTCAAATAAACCGATAGTCCTAACGAGCTTTGGTATGTGTGCCCGGTGTGGATGCATCTCGAAAAAATAGAAAAAGCCCGAGAATGGCTAATCACCAAGGTTTCGGCTTTTGTACACCAATGCCATTGTATCAAAAATAAAAGAAAGAAAAGAAAACGAAGAAAAATATACATTTGAGGGAAGTTGATAAGAAAATTTGAAGTTGTGGTTGTTTAGTTCCTTTCCCGGATTAGCATCACATAGCCTAGAAAATTCCCGCCTAATCACAACGTTTCTCGGCCTTCTATTTCACAAGTCCTTATGACCTACTTGCATGTGTGTAAGACTAAGTGATTTAGATTGGATATACTCATGATCATCTTGACTTCTTCGTCTTTACATTTCATTGCATGCTATCGAGTTAAGTACAATTGTCTTTCCATGCTTTCATTTATTAGATACATAATTGCTTGTCCATTGCCATGAAACATGACTATGAAGGTGATCCAATATTAGAAGCACAAACCCAAAAAGATTTTGCCATTTTTCTGCATACATAAATCGTGTCATCTCTTAATCTATAGTTGGGAATTTGCTCGGGGACGAGCAAACCATAAGTATGGGGTATTTTTGATAACACGATTTATGACTTAGGTTTAGGTAATCATTTAGATAGATTCATCATTCATTCATGCATGGTTTAGCACAAATTCGCGACGTTTGCACTCAATTCACGTATTTTGTCGAGATAGACGTCTACACGGACTTGTGCGTTGCTTTGTAGGTATTTCGGGAGTCTTTTGGACATTAACCGATACATTAGAGGGCCAAGCCTCATGATGGTACACATCCAAGGCTAAGGAGGAGCGTAATTGGAGCAACAAAGGACACAAAGACCACTATTGGTGCAAGCAATGGATCAACTCATGGCTAAACGAGCATAACAAGTTTCTGCTGAAGAAAATCGGACTAACTAGCAGCTAAATCGGCCGATTTTTGTCCACTGGGTCGATTTTTGGGCCTTTGACAGCTTAAGCCACGTGTCCCACGATCTCTTGTCCGTCCTTGCTCTTGGTGGAGAATATAAGTGGTCCTGCAGGTGGTTGCTGAGCATCTCTCCTCTCCCACACTCTCATGGACAGCTCATTTTTGATTTTGGGAGAAATATTGGAGGAGAAGAAAAGCTCTCAAAGATTGAAGGAAGAAGAAGAACACCATTCTAAGAGTTTAGAGGGATTTTGAGTGATTTTGCAATCTTGGATTGAAGAACTAATTGCAAGGATTGTTAAGAACGTTTTGAATCTTCATTTTAGAGTTTGTAAGTCTTGCTACAACTTGGATTTGGCTGAGATTTATTGATTTTGCTTACTCATCTTTCATTACTCATCTATGAACACCATGTATGCTTGTTTGATGATTTCGGATCTTGATATGCATATTATTGGCTAGTTTCTTGTGATTTTAGAGTGATGGATTGATGGTTATGGCTAGGGTGATGATAGGATGGGCCTATATGTCAGTTTAGGATGATTTATATGCACGAAACTCACAACAGAAGGAAAAATCGACCTGTTCATCAGATAAATCGGCCGATTTATCTGTAGAACAGCCCGATTTATTCTTTTGTTGCTCTTTAAGTGATAAATCTGCATGCTAGGGTGTTTGGTTGTTTAAATCCTAGTGTTTATTAAGCCTAACTTAGCTTAGGATCACCTAATGCTATCAACCTAAGTGAAGGAAGAGATCTACCCGATGATTCCCTATCTTAGATACCTTAGAAGATGAATTCTAGGTAGTAGTGAGCCTAATAAGCCGATATTGGATTGAGTGTGCTAGGATTATTGCTTGAGATTTCCCTATTCCGAGACTTACCCGGTAAGGAGAGGGTTACCCCCTAAGTAGTATCTAGTTTGTGTGAAATTCCTTATTCTAACCCCTTGAGACCTACCCGATAATAGGAGTTTGAAGCGGGATTAGTGAAGTGAGAGACTTACCCGGTAATCGCTTCCATTAGTGAAACATTCTTTCCCCCAGCACCGCAGCTAGTCCTTAGAATCCTTAGAACCTTGAATCCTATGCCATAACCGGAAATCTTGACCTCTAGAATCTACTTTTCTCTCTTGATCATATACTTGTGCTTTGTGTTACTTACTCGTTTGATAGCTTAATTTGTTAGTTGTTTTATTACCTTGCTTGACTTGTGATCTTTGTTTGATCACCACAAAAACCAACAAAAACATTGCGTTTTCCATTTTCTTTGTTCCTCATCTTATCTTAGTCTAGATTCACACTATCTTTGATCATTGCTTGACTCTATTTCACCTTAGTCTTTGTGTTCAACCTCGGAATACTTACCTTTCTACAAACGTCCCGTACACTGCGGGTTCGCTAGAAGTTAGGATAAATATAACGAGTATAAATTTAAGACTTATTGCGTGCACATCACACGATTCTAGCGTAACAACATCCATAGTCTTCAAGCGATCTAAAATCATCTTCATTCGATCAATAATTTTTATTTCTCTCTTTTTCTAAAAACCTTAATCCCCCTAGAGAGAGATAAAACTCGAGAGCTCCATTGGCATATCTAAAGAGTGTTATACTCGAGTGTGTGTTACTCTACAAGTAACTCGGCTATTATAGTAAGGTGAAGAGTTGGAGCTAGATCGTAGCATTGGCTACAGTGAGAGAAGAAGGGGATTTCTTCTAGTTTGTATCTAGGACTCTTTGAAGCTGATAATAGATAGTTACATCCTAAGGCTATACGCTAGGACGGAGAGTAGGCTATTTAGAGCCGAACTTCGTACACATATCCTTGTGTCAATCTTTTACTTTCCGCACTATATCTTGTTTATTGTGACTAACTTTGTTTTGCAGGAGTTCAAAGTCAAGGCTCTTGAAAGTTGTTTCAAAGTCCTTGAAATCAAAGTTTCACAAAGAACTGAGATCGACATCAAGGCCCTTGAAATTGATTTCAAGGCCCTGAGATTGGTTTTGCGAAAAGTTCTCATACTCTATTCATCCCCCCTTCTAGAGTATCTTTATCCTTTATATTCACCTAACGATTCTTCAATTGGTATCAGAGCTAGACTCACGTATATTCATTTAACCATCAGTGAGACTAATCATGAATTCTATAGGTGATGGAGGATTTGCTCAAGGAAGATCCTCATCTCGGCCACCACTCTTTTGTTGTAACAACTTTGCTCATTGGAGAGCACTCATGCGTATGTTCATTATTGATCAGGATATGGAACTATGGAGCATTATTCAGAATGACCCCAAAGTCCCAACTACAACAGTTGAAGGTGTCCAAGTCCCAAAGAAAGAAGCTGACTTTACACAAGCTAACATGGACAGTGAGTCAAAGAACTACAAAGCAATGAATCTACTCTACTGCGGATTAGATGCCAACGAATTCAACCGCATCTCATCATGGAAGAGTGCAAAGGAAATATGGGAGAAACTCGTTGTCACGTACGAAGGAACAAGTCAAGTAAAGGAAACAAAGATTAACATCTTCCTCAGACAATACGAGCTATTCAAGAGGAATCTAAATGAAACAGTCAAGGAAATATTCACAAGATTCACTGAGATCGTGAACAACTTAGACTCACTAGGAAAGATCTTCACAAAAGAAGAGAAAGTTAGGAAGGTTCTAAGGAGCTTACCTAAAGCTAAGTGGGGACCAAAGATGACTGTCATCAAAGAAGCTCAAAATCTCTAAACTCTTCCTCTTGATGACCTCCTTGGAAAACTCATCACACATGAAATGGTTCTTGGTGAAGAAGATGGAGAGCTCCCATCCAACTCCAAGAATTAGGCATTAAAGTCAAGAAAGGATGAATTACCATCAAACGAGGAAGATAGTGATGATGATGATAAAGAAGATGCAATTGCCATGATCTCTAAGGGTCTCGCGAGAATTCTCAAGTTAAAGATCAATCTGTCAACAATAGAGAATATCAACGAACATCAAAACCCCGAGGTAAGTTTTCTATCTCTAACAAGAAAACTAAAATGATGACTTGTTTTGAATGTGGTGAAACAGATCATCTTGTGAAGGATTGTCTACAAAAGAAGAGGACAAACTTCAAGAAAAATGGTCGAAAGAATAAAGATATGGTAGCTTCATGGAGTGATTCTGAATCATCAAATGAATCAGAAGACGAAAAAGAACAAGCAAACTTGTGTCTCATGGCCGATCATGAAGAAGATTCAAATCTATATGTTGACAATGTGGTAAGTACAATTATGTCTCAACCTGAATCTGACCCGAAACAATTCCTTAAAGATATTATCATATGTGACAAGGAACATAGAATAAGGATAAATTCTTTAAACGAAAAGCTACTTGAACAAGAAAACCAACTAAGTGAGATGCCTTTGGAAATTGAAAATCTTAACACAGAAAAAGTGGACCTTGATGACAATATCAAGGCCTTGGAATCAGAAAATGCGATTCTCAAGGACAACTTCTCCTCTCTTCATCAAAACTATATCGATCTAGAGAAAGAGAAAGTTGATCTAACTTTGATGTGTCAAGACTAGAAGGCGGCACTTGTTAAGTTTACTCTTTCAAAAGCTAATCTTGAGAGAATGATGGGTGAACAACAGTCCTCCCTTAACAAAAATGGTATAGGTTATAATAGAAGCTTTCCTAGAAAACCTACTACCACTTTTGTCAAGGTCAAATGAAGTATCCATATGCCTACTTACTTTTATTGTTGTAAAAAGGGTCATGTTAAATCTACATGTCCATATAGAAGAAATGATCCTTACATTATTAGAAACACATATCCTTTATGTTTAAGGAAATAGGTCAAACAAATCTGGGTTCCTAAAGGTACTAGACCACCAAACATGATCGAACCTGAATATGGACCAAAATATATCATTTGGTCGACCCGGAAAGGTTGATGTTTGCTGTTTTGCAGGATATCACCAACGTAAAGGAGCATAAATGGATATTAGATAGTGGTTGCTCAAGACACATGAGTGGAAAAAGCTCTTTATTCTCAGATTTAAAGAAGCAATCATTTGGAACCATTACGCTTGGTGATAAAGGAAAGTGTGACATTATTGGCATATGTAAAATATGTTATAATTCATCTAACTTCATTGATGATGTATATTTGGTTGATGGTTTGAAGTATAATTTGCTTAGTATCTCTAAAATATGCGATAAAGGCAACAAAGTTTTGTTTGATTCAGAAAAATGTGAAGTTCAAGACAAAAAGACGTGTGAAATTGTAACAATGTTTATTCTATGGGTACTAACCAAGTTTTAGAAACTAAGCTAAAAGTATAAATGCCTTGACCGATGATCCAAGGCTTTGGCATAGAAGACTTGGTCACGTAAGCATGCACACAATGCAGAAGCTACTTACAAAGGATTTGGTACGTGGTTTGCCAAACCTAAATTTCAAGGTAGATGAACTATGTAAGGGTTGTACACAAGGTAAACAAACAAGAGGTTCATTCAAACCTAAGAAAGTTGTAAGTTCTTCTCGACCCATCGAACTCTTACATATGGATCTTTGTGGACCTATGCGTGTCAAATCTCCCAGAGGCAAGCAGTACATCCTTGTTATTGTGAATGATTTCTCTCGTTTCACATGGATTTCTTTTCTACGAGAAAAATCTGAAGCATTATTTGAGTTTCAAAATTATGTAAGGAGTTACAAACAGTGAAAAACCTACCAATCGTTCCTATAAGAAGTGATCATGGTAGAAAATTTGACCAACTAAAGTTTGATTTGTTTTGTGAAAAATATGGTATTTCACATAACTTTTCAACTCCTAGAACGTCTCAACAGAATGGAGTTGTGGAACGTAAGAACCGCACTCTTGAGGATATGTCTAGGACAAGGCTTTTAGAAAATAGTTTGCCAAAAAGTTTTTGGGCTGAAGTTGTAAACACTACAAATTATGTTTTGAATAGATGTTTGATTCACCCTATTTTGAAAAAGACTCCTTATCAACTCTTTAAAGGGAGGAAACCAAATATTTCATATATCAAACCTTTTGGATATACTTGCTTTGTTCATAACAATGGCAAAGATAACCTTGGGAAATTTGATGCATGTAGTGATGAAGCAATATCATTGGATGTTCTTCAAGTAGCAAAGCTTATCGTGTCTATAACAAACATACCAAAAGTGTTGAGGAAAGCATACATGTAATTTTTAATGAAAGCGATGATGGTACTTTGAGTGAAAGTTTTGCAGATCTAAATCTGAATCAACGAGAAGATCACAATTCGGATCAAGATGAAGATCCTAAAGATCAAGTAAAGAATATGCAAGAAAAGATTTAAGATACCGAAGAAAACCCTCAAAGCTTTGAATCACACCTTCAAGACCCTGAAACAGAAAACTGTGATGTCAGAACTCCGGTTCAAGGGCTTGAAACTCAACTTCAAGGCCTTGAGATAGGATCCAAGGGCAATATATCAACGGTACTTGAATCTAGTCAAGCATATGAAGCTCAACCTTCAGGATCTGCTCCATCTTACAAACGAAGAAAATTTCAACACTTTTCATACCATCCACAAGAGAATATGCACTCAGATCCAAACGTTGGAGTTCAAACTCGATCTAAAGTGAATAATCTATGTGCTTTATCCGCGTTCGTATCTCTTATCGATCCAAAGAATTATGTTCAAGCTCTTCAAGAACCCGATTGGATCATTGCGATGCAAAATGAACTAAATTATTTTGAGAGAAATAAGGTTTGGACTCTTACTTCAAAACCAAAGCATCAATCTGTCATCGGGACGAAATGGGTTTTTAAAAATAAGATGGATGAAAGTGGCAAGGTCATACGAAATAATGCACGACTTGTAGCACAAGGCTATAACCAAGAAGAAGGTATTGATAATGAGGAGACTTTTGCTCCGGTTGCCAAGTTAGAAGTCATTCGTATGTTACTTGCATTTGCATCTTTTATGAGCATAAAACTTTTTCAAATGGATGTAAAATGTGATTTTTTAAATGGCTTCTTGGAAGAAGAAGTCTACGTTGCTCAACCTCTTGGTTTTGAAAATGATGAATTTCCGGATCACGTTTTTACATTGGACAAAGCTCTTTATGGTCTTAAGCAAGCTCCTCGAGCTTGGTATTAAAGATTGTCCAAATATCTTCTTGAAAACAAATTCAAAAGAGGATTGATTGATAAAACTGTATTTATCAAAACCAGAGGCAACGATATAGTAGTAGTAGTACAAATCTATGTTGATGATATATTATTTGGTGCTACTAATGATTCCATTTACAAGAAATTTTCAGATATTATGTGCATGGAATTTGAAATGAGTTTAATGGGTGAGCTAAATTTCTTTTTTGGTCTTCAAGTTACACAAGCAAAGAAAGGAATTTTTTTCAATCAAAGCAAGTATACTGAGGATTTGCTTAAGAAGTACAAAATGAATCAATCTAAGGTCGCAAAGACTCCTATGAGTTCAACACTTTTGCTTGACCATGACAAGGATGGAAAAAGTGTGGTACAAAAGGAATATCGAGGTATGATCGGTTCATTGTTGTATATAACTGCTAGTCGACCTGACATTATGTTTAGCGTGTGCATGTGTGCAAGATTTCAAGCTGATCCTAAACAGTTACACTTGATAGCTGTGAAAAACAATTTTCGGTATCTCAATGGTACTAAGGATCTAGGGTTATGGTACCCACGTCAAAACTCGTTTCACCTTGTTGGCTATTTAGATGCAGACTTTGTAGGTTATAAGGTCGATTGGAAAAGCGCTTCTGGATGTTGCCAATTCTTATGGTCATCCCTAATCAGTTGGCACTCCAAGAAGCAAAATTATGTCGCCCTATCCACATCCGAAGCTGAATATATAGTTGTGGGAGCCTGTTGTGCAAAAATTATATGGATTGCTCAACAACTTCGTGATCTTGGCTTTGACTTAAAAGATATTCCCATAAAATGTGATAATACTAGTGCTATTTCTATAACAAAAAATCTTGTGCAGCATTGAAGGACTAAGCATATTGATGTAAGGCATCAGTTTATACGTGATCATGTTGAGAAAGGTGATGTTTCGATCTCTTTTATATCTACTAACTTGCAGCTTGCAGATATCTTTACCAAGCCTCTTCCTGAGGAACAATTTAATTTTATTAGATTGGAGCTTGGTATGTTGAAGAAGGAAGCATTAACGTAGGGGGAGTAAATCACTTTATTTGTTCCTACGTATGCAGCCCAATAAATGTTTTCAAGGGCCTTGAAAGGCAATTCAAGGGCCTTGAAACATGCTTCAAGGGTAAATTAAAAACGGATCAATTAAGAATTCATATCTTTTAGATATGCAAATTTCTACTTTTTTTCTTAAGAGTTTTCTTTAAAAGGGATTTCAAAATGCTTTATTTTCATATTCAAAAGATTATGAAAAGTGGGTACCAAAATTTATGGAAATAATTTTAATCATCAGTGATTCTCCCAAGATATTTAATTTCTCAATATCTTAGTGATCTTACGTTGATGTGACTTCTTCCCTTAAATACCACTTCTCTTCTTTCTCTATCTCTTCCGCTTCATTTTCTCTTTGAAAACACGGTGCTTTACTCTTTTGTTTTTTCACAAACCTACTTCCTCTTTCCCTCAAAAATTTCATGGCATCCAAAAGATCTTCAGTTGATGAGGCCGCATCATCGGCTTCCAAGAGACAAAAAGTGGTTCAAATCTCATCCGACTCGGACTCAGATTCAAGCTCAGTGTCCGATTCAAGCTCAAGTGCTCTAGTTCATCTGAACGACGCTGAAATTTTTTCCAAGACGGGCCTTCCATCACACTGGTTCAGAAGTCAAACGGCCGTCAAGAAATGGATGATTGAGTTTGATGACCGATGCATGTGTGAGCTTGTCGATAGAGAACTCTTCACATGTTTCTCTTTACTAGGGCTTGAAGTGCTTCAAGCAAGCCATATATGGTTTATGCTCAACCCAAGACAAGTCTCCTTCCCACGATTAGCCAAGTTGTTCTACATAAACTTAAACGCCAGAAGAGAAAGGGGAGAATGGGTTTTGGACTCGATTGTCAACGGTAAGAAAATCACCATCACTATGAGATTATTGTTGATATCTTTGGTCTTCCTCGCTATTATGTCTTGATCATCCTACCCTGCTAGAACAATTCAATTGGACAAAGAACAGTTTCTTTTTCCCAATGCTTTACCACAACCCACTACTACTTGTCTAACCCTTGAAGCCAGAATTGTTTGTGCTATTTTGGTTAAATGTCTGTTACCAAGGATTAACAACAGAGATGTGATGACCAATACATTACTTGCGTTTATGTTTCATGTGCTGAATAGGTTAAAGGTTAATCTTCCTGAAATTATTTTGTCTCATATGGTCAATGTGTTAAATTCTCCCAGTGATTATCACCTGTCTTATGGAAATTTGCTTCCAAAAATCTTTCAGCATTTTTCTATTGACTATTCTGATGAGGTGGAACACATTGTGTGTGGAGAATTGGATGAGAAATTCTTTGAAAGTTTGGGAATTAAGAGAACAGAAGTTAACTATAGAAGAATATGGGTTCTAAAGGAGCAACAAGCTTGGAATTATACCACAGTGTAGCGTCTGGAAGCTGTAGAGAGTGCAATAGACTCTCTGAGAACTGATCTTGTCTTTTTCCGATCAAAAGTGACTGACAGGCTGGATGAAACACAAGATCTACTAGGTATTCCTAATCAGAAAATTAATCAAATGTTTCATGTCAACGCCCTTTCTCTTACAGATGTCAATAGCATCAAGCCTTTAACAGAAGAAGATGGACAAGCTACCACGAAGGATGTTGAACAGGTTATGACACAATGTCATAAAATTGTCAAAGACCGTCCTATTCGTCAACCATCATCCGAGGATCCAGATATTCTGAATATTGAAGAATTTGGGGTAGTCAAGAAATATGATAAGAATTCTGATCAGAGGCAAACAGACCTTTCTCGCAAAGAACTTGACCTCGTCCATGCTCAAAATCGTTGGAGGAAAATGTGTTTGAGGGAGCATTTTGGGAAAGAAAGCTCATCCAGGTGGTATAAAGAATGAAGCTCTCAAGATATCCATGACTGTCAAGGCCCTTGATATTGATATCAAAGGCCTGTTTTTGAAAACTTAATTTGTTTGGTGGTTTTGTGGAAATACTTTTGGGTTGTAATGTTTTTAAATTCTCGTGCTTTAACTATTTTTCTTTCTTGTTGAAAGACAAAGGGGGAGAAATGAATGTGATCCGACATTCGATATTCTGCATTCTGCATTTTAGGTTTTGATATTCATATATGCATCGCTAACCTTACAAATGCAGGTACGAAAACATTTGTATTGTCTTCCATCAAGGAGGAGATTGAAAACTCCACCTTGTTTATAAAGTTATACAGGTGTTATTGATAGAAGATTTAAACACAAATGAAGTACTTTGATACACTAACCAATGAATTGTTATATCGAGTTGCTTGGTTTGGTATGGTGGTTTGGAGTATTCAAAGTGCAGGTTTTGCAAGAGACTTCAAAGGACCTTGGAAGAGTTTGAAAGACAAGGATTTTAGAGTATTCAAACAACGAAGGCCTTGAAATGAATTCCAAGAGAACGAAGAAGTCAAGGGCACACGTTCAAAGATCTCAAATCACTAAGAAGATCATCCAAGAGAGATTTGCTCAAATAAAACGATATGATCAAGTAGAGATATCAATCGGCCATCAAAGAAGATCTTTCAAAGATCCTTAACCGAAAAACACGAAGATTCTCTCCTCTGAGTAATGTTACAACAAATATGAGAAGATCAAGGAGTGAGAGATCAACGTGTTCTCAGGAGATGAAGATCAACAACGTCTATCTCATCTCAACCAAGAAGCGATTTTCATGGAGAAAAAGAGTGATCTCCAAACGGTCATCTTTCCAACGGCTAGAAGACTTCTCCATAGAAGGTTATAAATGAAGATGGCGATTGAAGAACAAACACACAAGCTTATACGGAAACATCCATAGTCTTCATTGGCATATCTAAAGTTTTTCATTCTCTCTTTTTCTAAAAACCTTTATCCCCCTAGAGAGAGATAAAACTCGAGAGCTCCATTGGCATATCTAAAGAGTGTTATACTCGAGTGTGTGTTACTCTATGAAGTAACTAGGCTATTATAGCAAGGTGAAGAGTTGGAGCTAGATTGTAGCATTGGCTACAGTGAGAGAAGAAGGTGATTTCTTCTAGTTTCTATCTAGGACTCTTTGAAGCTGATAATAGATAGTTAGATCCTAAGGTTATACCTTGGGACGGAGAGTAGGCTATTTAGAGCCGAATTTTGTAAACATATCCGTGTGTCGATCTTTTACTTTCCGCACCATATCTTGTTTATTGTGACTAAATTTGTTTTGTAGGAGTTCAAAGTCAAGGCTCTTGAAAGTTGTTTCAAAGTCCTTGAAATTAAAGTTTCACAAAGAACTGAGATCGACATCAAGGCCCTTGAAATTGATTTCAAGGCCGTGAGATTGGTTTTGCGAAAAGTTCTCATACTCTATTTAACCCCCCCCCCTTCTAGAGTATCTTTATCCTTTATATTCACCTAACGATTCTTCATCGTTGTCTTTTAGCTTTAATCAAAAGTAGAATTCCAAACGTTACAAATAACCGATTGTATAGTGCAAGTAAGGGTCGAACCCAAGAGAGTTTTAGTCAAGTTTTGGTTAGATTAAAATATCAATTGATAACCAAAAGGGGGGGGGGTTGGATTGTAGAGTAAACAAGACAAGAGTGATTTGTAACAAGCAAAGATGATGATAATATGGATGTTTAGAAAGCTACACTAGGTTAGATCTTAGGATGCATACTACTTGGTTGGTTCTTTTTAGAAGTAATTCACCAATGTTCTCATCTTGATCTTATATATGTGTTAAGCCAACCGGCATTAACACAACTTAACTAGCTTATTGATCCGTAAACCTACAAGATCAAAGCACAAGTTAGCTTTCAAGTAAAGATGAAGAGATATAAAGAAGATAAGCAACACGTTAATCTTACTTTATAGTTATGTTTCTTTTCCTTAGATAATCAGAACCAGCTTTTACCTAGGGGTTTGCTACTAGATTAAGGACCCGAACCCGGAATCGATTAACCCTAGCACTTTGCATGCAATTGTACACTTAAGGTGATCAAACTAAGTGAAAAAAGATATACAACAATAAGTTAAAGATCAAGGAAACATAACACAAATGGATACTAAATCAAACGTCTATTATAAAGACTTACAACCAAATATCAATGCTGCTTCAATCAACCCAATGTAGCAAGGAAGCTTAGAAACTCATTACAAATGGCACTTAGAAAATATAGGGCTTTTTTAGGGAAAATGTGGATGATTCTAGCAATCAGCCAAGGGCTCTATTTATACTAGAAAACACAATATAGGGGAGTAAATGGGTTGTCTAAACAGCCACCTTAAATGTAATAAAGGTGGTGCAAACAGCCGATGTTAAGTCCTCTAGCGATAAACCGCGGGGGCGGGCTACAGGGCCGCAGGGGCGGTTTAGGCCAGAACGTTTAAACTTCATCTTGGCCGCTGGGGCAACATGGTAGTCCCGCGGGGGCGGGGTCTTTAATGCTCTTGAACGTCTAACTCTCCATCTTCATGACGAATCTGGTGTTGATCCGCAGGGGCGGCCTAGTATCACTGCAGGGGCGGTCACACAGTCTCTTCGGGTTCACAAGGACGCATGCAAGGGTGCATGGGCGCTGACACTTGTTCTTCGGGATGAGTCACCGTAGGGGCGGCTAGAGGCTGCCGCAGGGGCGGTGACAAGGGTCTTCCGGCCGCAGGCCAAAGCGCAGACTGCGGCACTGGGCATGGGTCTTCAGGGGTGTCACTGTAGGGGCGGCTAGGTGACGCCACGGGGGCAGTGACACCCTGCTCTCGGGGCGCTAGCGAGGCACAAGCTGCATCATCGGAGGTGTAATGTCACCGCAGAGGCGGTGACATTACACCTCCGACGGGAGCTACTGCAGGAAGAATCGCAGGGGTGGTTGGACTAGAAAGTTGTCTTCGTTGATCTTCTTCAGCTCCCAAGTGTTGCTAAAAACCTTTCTTTACTTCATTTGGACTTCTTCATCTGGATCAAGGTATTAGTAACACAATATGACTCAAAGACATTAAAAAGACTCTAAAAACTACCTAAATAATAGTGATTCCATCACCTATCAAGAACCAAAACGATTGCTAGAAGTCTATAACTTCTAGTCTTAATGATCTCTAAGAGATCTCCACAAGCTAGTGTCACAAACCCTAGTCTTACAAATCATCAAGGGTCAACAACATCCATAAAAGCCAAAGAAATGAACGAAGGAAGCAAGAAAGGAAGAAACTCACCAAAGACTGGACCTACTGCAGGAAGAATCGCAGGGGTGGTTGGACAAGGCGTAGGGGTGGCGCTGGGCAGATCCGCAGGGGCGGCAAGGAGGAGGCGTGCGGGCGGTTTCTTGACAAAAGCAATTGTCGGGCTTTACTTTGACAACAGAACCACAATAGGAAATCCAAGGCTTGATTCCTTCATCCAAACACGTGAAGACTCAACCAAAGGATCTTGAGAACAACAACGAATCAACCACGGAAGGCCAACAAGAATCAAGGTTCAAACTTGATTCTTGGAGAAGAAGAAAATAGAAGAACGAAAGAAGAAAATGAAACAGAAGGGAAAGGTATGCAGAAACTCATGAATGTGAGGGAGAAACAAAGAGGGAGAAGACTTACATGTCCAGCAAGAGATCACAGGGAAGGAATGTTGCAGCTTTCGAGTTGAAGAAAAACGTATGCACGAAACGGAAAAAAGGAAGAGAAGGAGGGAATTTATAGGAACGATGGGAAAAGATAGAAGGAAAGACGTTTTAAGGTTAATAAGATCATAGGAAATCTGACCCATAAGATAAAATATCGAATCTTCTATCTATGGAAAGAAATAAAAACGGGATAAAAGCAGATCGGCGCTATTTTGGGGCAAAACCGCAAGGTTAGTTTGCCCTGTCGTATGGGCAGCTCCCTTCACCGCGGGGGTGGTGAAGGTGAAAACTGGGGCATTACAAGGAAGAAGGTAAAGGCATATAGACACATAAGTCAACATAAACACATATCATGCTCACACACACAAGCCGGTTTATTATCTTTCATTTACGTTATTCTCATTACTATTTCAAGTTCAGTTTGTGACACAAGAATCCCCAAAACTCGCCTCTGTCCTCGTATACCATCAAGGAATGGTTTTGATGCATCCAACCGTCTACCTGTCTGGGCTAGTCGCAGAAAACCTCCTAGCTGTAGTGATGTCACCGTCCGTTATCATACACTTGGGCCAATTATAAAGTACAAAGGTCGTCCTATTCCGGTTTCATTGTTATATCATAACTTAAACACACACCACCATCACACATCAACTAATACGCAGAAGCTAGCAAAGTAAGTCCCTGTACTTACCTGTTTCAAAGATAACCCCACTATATCCCATACTCAGCTTCCCGAGGGAAGGCACTCAATGCTTGATCAAACAAGGCACACAATCAACATCTTTCTCGCATGCTAGAAGTCCTTATACTTCTGGTCCCAACGATCTCGCAAGATTATAAACCAACTACATATAATAGGATATTCCATTCCTAGTCTCCATGATCCTACAAGATCATACAATCCCAACCTCAAGTCTCCAGATGCTCAAAAGAACAAAACATACACTCAAAGTCTTATAATCCTCTCAAGATATCAATCACACTTCATGCTCAACAACAATCCACAAACACTCACCTAAGGTTCAAGCCACTACTTGGCATTCACAAGGCTATCCTAAGTCTAACCTATACAAGATGCTATCATGAATCAATACTAAGATGGAGGAACAATCAAGAGTTCAAGGGATAGAGGACCTATTGGTGTAAGGACGCGACCGCGGAAAACCGGAGGCGCGATCGCGGAAAGTCACTGAATCCGCTCCCGCGGCTCACAGAACCCTCCCCCGTGGTTCACTGAATCCACCCCTGTGGTGCACTGAATCTTCCCCCACGGCTCACAGGACCCGCCCCTGCGGTTGAGCTCAAGAAATGGCGATTCTTCGGCTCTTCGTCGTACAACAGTTCTCCTGAGGTCTCCCTGCTGGCTTGCTTGGCTCAAGGCTTCCACCACAAGATCAATGCTCAACAACACGTACTAAGCAAGGGTGACATAAATGAAACACAAGAAAGGGGCTTTCATGAGTAAATATGCTTACACAACCCTAGGGTTGAAAGAAGGAAGAAGGAGAAGAAAGGAGGAAGAATAGAGGGAGGGAAAGAAGGAGAACTTACTGCCCTTCAAGCTTGTTGTCCAAATCCATACACAAAAGCAATGGAGAAGTTCTTCAGTTGAGGGATAGCACAACAGCAACAATGGAGGAAGAGAAGGAAGAGAGAAGAAAGAAAGAAGAAAGAGGAGGGAGTAACGTGAAAGGGAAAAAAGAATCTCAACTGGGAACAAAAGGTCAAGGAAGCCCAAAGGTATCCCTAGAGTCAAGGTGACGAGGAGTCACTTCCAAAAAGAGAGAATGAGGGGTCGGAAATCTAAAGGAAGGAACGAAAGGTCGGGAGAAAAACGGCCTCATCTCCCGCTCTGACGGTTCGCCGCCCGTGCAACTACCGAGCCACGATCGCGGACAGCCGCGACCGCAGGTCCCCTAAATCGTAAGGGCGGTATATGCCCCTAAAGACTACTAATACCCCTCTTCTATCGGAATTGAAATCCCAAGTGTTACAAATGCATCATATACCAATAATAATATTTCGTTGTTCACAAAGTGTGATGACATTGCATGGTGATTTTTAATAATAAATTTATAGGAAGAATCACTAGAATCGAGTTTTGATCCGTTGAAGTTTAGTTTAACAAAAAGGATACTAGCTTTTACCATTTGATATTGAAACACCCCAAGTTTCACAACTCGGAGAGCTACGGGTTAGGACCTCACAGTGGGTCCCGACCTTAGTTTGACAACACCTTAACTTGATCTTAAAACAAGGCACGGATAAGGAAACTCATAAATCATAAAGTATGTTTTAGCCAAACAATGAATGTGACCAGAAACTGACAGTCGGAAATAACAAGGTCTCAAAATCTGAGAAAAAGAAAAAGTCATAACTGAAAGACCAACAAAAGAAACTACAACCCGTCCTAAGGAGTACGACACCCCAGCTGTCCACTACCGTCCGGATCACTCGGCATTTGCTCTAACATGTGGCAAGTCTAAACAATGATCAACAATTAGCTAACTAATCAAATATAAGTAGAAAGATGAATAGCACAAACACACAGAAGAAGTATATAAACACTCAACATGTTGGCACACAATCCGGTTATTAACTGACCACTTATGTGATTCACTTCATCCTGTTTTAAAAGTTGTAGCACGAGAAATCTTAAGATTTCCCGCCTCCTTTCCTTATCCAACTGGTGATGGTTTGGCACACCTCCACCGATGGCGTCCCCGCAAACCAAGTATGGATTAGTCCCGAAAGAAACCCCCAGAGCCCTCGGGCTAACTGAGCAGAATGCTACCGCCCGTTACTCTTAGGCCAGATATGTAAGTCGGTCGATTATTACTATAAAATACACTAGTACACACATCATTCAAACACCACTATCGTCATTCACACTCATATCTGACAGCTAGCTAAGTAAGCCCAAAGGACTTACTTGATTCAAGTCTCGACTCTCTATAAACACAACTCGGTCTGTAACTGTAGCAACTCAGTTTCCTGTCAAAGGAGGTAAGTGCGTCAGCACACTTCCTAGATAATTAGAAGTCTAAGACTTCTAAGATAGGAGATCGTATTAGAACATAATTTATTACAGTACTCATTTAAGGTAAAATGACTATTTTACCCTTGGTCCCGAAACTTCCAAAAATCCCATAATTTATGTTTAAACTATTATTAGAGACTAAAATGCCATATTCTAACCCTCAAGGATGAGTTTGGGTAAAACTAGAAAAACTACACATTTTCCTATTTCCCGAAAAGTCATTAAGGTCCAACTTTGGCTTCAAATATGAAACTCGAATAAATTTATAAAAATTTCGAAATATTTCCTTAGGTCATCTATGATATCCAATCTACTCATAGGATCAAGAATTTCTTAAAACTGTTCAACCATCACTTCTACAAGAATTTCTAAAGTTGGTTACAACGCTTAAAATTTCCTATACTTACCCAAATTTCACTACTAGAAAAACAGCTCAACTACCCTACTTTTGAGCCTTGGAACTTCTAATCCGACCGTTCATTAATTCTCAAATTTTGACACATTAAACTACATATATCCCTCTATGACCTATTAAAATTTCAACGGTGGATCTTCAACCTAACTCTTTAACATTGGTCTTCAAGATGGGCAGTTTCCAACTTCAAAATTGAAGAAAAGACAATTCATTTATAGCAGTCCATTGGTTCTCCCATTTTGAGAGCATACTCAGCAGTTACTCTCTACCTATCCAGCAACTCACACTCAAGTCCTAACCTAAACATATCTCTATAACCGAAGTTATCACTACTAGCAAGGTGGTAGGCGAGGGTGCTTACCCACGATCTTGCAAGCTGTTGAAGAATGTAGTACACTAACGATCTTTACCCGATCTTGGCTGCTGAATCCCTTGACGACAGGACTAAGATGAGGGTTGGGTTTGATGCAATTGGTTTTGACAAAAACCTAGGGCAGAAAGACAATCAGCCTTGGCCTTTAGACTAAGCCTGTGTCGACAGAAAACAAAGAGACGGAACAGATTTACCTCGCTGCCCTTTCTCAGAGTTGGAGACAAACGAAGGGGAGTGTCCTAATCGTCTGAGTCTGTACGTCTGATACAGTGAAGACTCGAGTTTGTTGCACGTGAATGAGAGCATTCAGTCATCGAGATCAGACTATGAAGAAGGAAGGGGGATATGGATAGTATCCTTTAGACTCACCTGTGCACAGGCACGGATTTAGGGGTGGGTTGAGGTTTGCTACAGCTTGGGGTGTTCAAAAATAATCCGATCCGTTGATCCGGTCCGAACATACGACAAATCTGATCCGAGAAAATCCGAGTCCGACGGAATTTAATCCGAATCCGGTACGATCCGAAAAAGTATACCGGATCGCCGGATCGGATTCGGAACGAGCATTTTAGTGCTTCAGATATCCGGGGTATAGTTCTCATATCCGATAATATATTTTATAATTTTCAAACATGTTCAAACAAAATACTTAGCTTAATTGGTTGAAGTGTTTCGGAGCTACCATTTGAGACAGGTTCGAATCTCTCTGCCAACATATTTGTCATGTATTTTTTATGTCACAGCCTCACAGGAGTCACAACCTGCGGCCTTCGAAGTTCGAATTAAAAAAACCCTAATTTAGATTTCAGCTGCTCAAAATGATAAAAAAAAACACAGGATTAAAACATTATAATAGTGAGCCTACAGCCCACCCCATATTTTAACAAATAAAATTGAAGTATGGTCATAAAATCTTGTGTAGCCTAATGGTTTCAAGGTTCAAGAGTGCAAAGTAGAGTTTATTTGGTCCTAGGTTCGAATTCCACTAGTGTCTTTTCTAGTTAAATCATTTTTGCTACATTTATTTATTTTTTAATTTCTCCACTCTTACTAGTTAATACAAAAAATCTTATTTTTTTTATTTAGGTTATCTTATTGAAGGTATTTATTGAATCACTAAATATATAACCAATATTTAGTTTAAAGCTATATCGTAATTTATAGCAAATAAATTTTATTTCAATTAAGTTTTCTAATTAATTTTATCTTTTTCAGCATTTTCTAACTTGATCATTTTTGCTTCATTTTCTTTTGTTATTTCACAATTCTTACTAGTTAGTGCAAAAAATCTTCTTTTTTTTATTTAGTTCTCTGAAGGTAATTTATTGAATCACTAAATACATAACTAATATTTAGTTTAAATCTATGTCATAATTCATATCATATAAATTTTATATCAATTAAGTTTTTCATAATTAACTTTCTCCTTTATATAAAAATTTAAAAATATCATAATACATATACATATATTATATGATTTTTTATGATAATAACTTTGCATTGTAAAGTAATATACTATTCTAATTTTAATATAGTAAAAAATTGGTTACTAATTTTTCAACCTTAAATACATAGGACTGATGAAAAAAAATTGAAATTATATATATACTTCTAGCCTACCCAAAATTTGGATCCTAGATCAGTCCCTGCCTGTGCAGAAGGGTTGTGTGGAGAAGCTGATTCTCCAAGCCGTCTGTACGTGTGCAAGTCCCTTCCAACTGCTATGATTATGGCCAGGCAATATCTCGATGCAGAATAGGCTGAAGGGGGAAAGGAGTTCTGAGCGTAGCCGAAGTAAGGATCGTGTATAATGGAGAGGGAAACCGTTCGCTCAGAAGCGTGGAGATGGGCGTGACAAGGCGTTGAATGTTGCGAGATCTTCGGCCGTTACAATCTGTTGCTTGGCATTGATTGCTGCGAGATCTCTGGCTGTTACAATCTGTAACTCTTCATCCACTGCGCTTCAGCATTATCACGTTGCATGGCTCCTTTGGGCTGGTGGGCTTCTCCTTGGACTAAGGATCTGTGGCTCAACATAAAGCCGGAGAGGATGGGTCAGGCCAAGCATCAAGGAAGGATAGGTGGGCTGTTACTGGTTGTCGGCCTTGTCGAAATGTTGTCGGGCTTCATCATGGTCTCGTCTCAGCTTCGTCATGGTCTCATCAAAAGTTGTCATAAACTTGTCGTGACTTGGGTTTAGGGTTTTGAAATTCATCATTTTATGTAACTAAAAGAGTACATAAAATGATAGAAGTTGTTTTAATAAACTTTAAGAAGGATTAGGAAGGTCAACCGATCGAAAAACCGATTTGACTCGGACTCATCGGAATTAAAATTTTCCGGATATTACATCAGTGCCCCCTTAAAATATTTTTCGTCCCGAAACTTAGAATAATGTATCTAGTCAAACGATTTCTATAACTAGCTTTGTATAACTAGGTCTCATTAAATCTCGTTTTCTAACATGCAAACTACTCAATGATCAATAATCAGGCAACGCATAAAAGAGAATACAGTCCCTCTATCCAAGGTAAAATCATAAAAGTCAAACAAAATAACATCCGAGTACTAACTCGTCGGTACAGAAGTAGCGGCTAACTATGCAAAGAACTCGGGATAACTACGTCTAATACTCTCCTCTGTCTCCCAGGTGGCCTCGTCGGCTCCTCGTCTAGACCACTGGATCCTCAACATCGGTATCTCCTTAGACCGCAGACGTCGAGTACTACGCTCTAGGACGGCTACTGGATACTCCACGAAGGTATGGTCGGGCTCAACTATCAAATCCTCATGGCTGATGACGTGTCTCGGGTCCGGTATGTACTCTCTCAACTGAGACACATGAAAGACCGGATGGACTAACTCCAACCTCGGTGGCAATGCTAATTGGTAGGCAACCTCTCTGACTCTCTCTGAGATCTCAAATGGTCCAACGTATCGGGGACTCAGTTTTCCCTTAATGCCGAAACGCCGGACGCCTCTCGCAGTGACACTCTCAACCACACCTGTGCACCTACTCTAAACTCCAGAGGTCGACGCCTCTTGTCGGCGTAGGATTTCTGACGACTCTAAGCTGCTAACATCCACTCTCAGACCAAGGCAATCCGGGCGATGTCATCCTGTATCTGATTTGGAGCTACTCCCTTAGCTTTGCTGGGCTCATCCCAGCACAATGGTGTACGACATCTCCGCCCGTACAAAGCCTCATAAGGGGTCATCCCAATAGACGCGTTCCAACTGTTATTATATGAAAACTCTACAAGTGGGAGGTGATCTGGCCATATCTGTCCCCAATCCAGTACACAGGCCCGCAACATGTCCTCTAGTGTCTAGATGGTCCTCTCAGACTGACCGTCGGTCTGTGGGTGATAAGCAGTGGTAAAGTGGAGACTCGTCCCCAAAGCAGTATGCACCTGCTGCCAAAATCTCGAGGTGAAACGTCCATCCCTGTTGGAGACGATAGTGCTCGGTACTCCATGGAGTCTCACAATGTGTCTAGTGAACTCCTCAACTAAACGACTTACCGGACACGTTTCCTTAATCGGAATAAAACATGCGATCTTCGTCAGACGGTCTACTACCACCCAATAGCATCAAAACCTTTGCTGAGCCTCAATCCCGTGACAAAATCCATAGAGATGTCAATCTTCGTCAGACGGTCCTCCCACTTCCATTGTGGTACTGGTAGTGGGTGGAGCTCTCCTCCGGACTTACGATGCTCAATCTTGACCTACTGATAGGTCGCACACTGAGCTATATACCGAGCCACGTCGGGCTTCAAACCACCCCAACAGAAGGAACATCTCACATCCTTGTAGATTTTACTCGCTCCAAGATGTACTGAGTATGGGGTAGCGTGAGCCTCACCTAATATCCTTTGTCTCAACTCACTGTCTGATGGCACATAGATGCGGTCCTGACGTCTCATCACTCCATCAGCACCAATAGCGAATTGAGGTGCCTCATCTCGAGACATCCTGTCTCGGATCCGGGTCAAAGTCAGACAGGCCTCCTGCTTTTGTCGGATCTCACCCAATAAATCAGGAAGTAACTCCAAGGTAGCCAACTGATGGGTTGTATTTGGGAACTGAATCTCTACCACCAACTAAGTCAAATCCCTTTGCAACTGCGGCTGTACTGTCAACCGGGCTATCTCCTTCTCCCGAGGCGTCTTCCGGCTCAAAGCGTCAGCAACTACATTCGCCTTTCCGGGGTGGTAGAGAACCTCAAGGTCGAAATCCTTGATCAACTCTAGCCACCGCCTCTGGCGGTTATTCAACTCCCGCTTAGTGAGTATGTATTTCAGACTCTTATGGTCTGTGAAGATCTGACATGTCGCCCCATAGAGATAGTGACGCCAGATCTTAAAGAGCATGGACTAATGCAGCTAACTCTAGCTCGTGTGTGGGGTAGTTCTCCTCATACGTCTTCAGCTGGCGAGACGCATAGGCTATGACCTTACCCCTCTGCATCAAGACACACCCCAAGCCCAGCTTGGATGCGTCACTGTATACTACAAAGTCTTCTGTACCTTCAGGTTGTGCTAAAATCGGAGCAGACGTCAATCTCCTCTTCAGCTCCTCAAAACTCTGCTGACACGGCTCAGACCAGACGAACCGGGTAGTCCTCCTCAGAAGACATGTAAGTGGTCGGGCAATCAGGGAAAACCCTTCCACAAACCGGCGGTAATAACCTGCCAAACCTAGAAAGCTTCGAACCTCCTTAACATTCTTCGGAGGTTGCCAAGAAGACATTGACTCAATCTTCGCCGGATCGACCTTAATCCCCTCATCAGTCGCTACATGGCTTAGGAAAGCCACCTCTGGCATTCAAAACTCGCACTTAGACAGCTTAGCATAAAGCTTGTTGTCCTGCAGAATCTGTAACATTGTCCTCAAGTGTCCGGCATGCTCTTCTCGACTCCTAGAGTAAACTAGGATGTCGTCAATGAAGACCACTACGAACTGGTCTAAGAAGTCGATGAAAATCCCGTTCATCAACTCCATGAATACTGCTGGCGCATTAGTGAGCCCAAATGGCATCACTACAAACTCATAATGACCATACCTAGTCCGGAATGCCGTCTTCGGTATGTCTTGATCTCTCACCCTCAACTGGTGATAACCTAATCTCAAGTCTATCCTTGAAAACATAGACGCCCCATGCAACTGGTCCAACATATCATCTATGTGAGGCAGTGGATACTTGTTCTTGATGGTGACCTTCTTCAACTCTCTGTAATCGATGTATAGCCTCATCGATCCATCCTTCTTTCTCACAAATAACACCGGTGCTCCCCAGGGAGAAACACTAGGGCATATGAATCCCTTCTCTGCTAACTCCTCTAACTGCTTCTTAAACTCAAGCAGCTCTATCGGTGTCATGCGGTACGGGACCATTGAGATCGGTCTCGTGCCTGGCTCTAGCTCAATGCTAAAATCAACATTCCTTTGTGGGGGTAACCCTAGTTAATCGTCGCAGAATACCTCTGCAAACTCGCATGCAACTAGTATCTCCTCTACTGTCAGGCTCTTGCGTTCCTTCATGGCATAACACCAGAAGGCCTCGCAACCTTATGCTATCAATCTCGTTGCTCTCACTGTGCTAATAACTGTACCGGACTTTCCGAGGTCCCAACCTCGAAATATCACTATGTGACCCTCCTTAGTGGCGACAGTCACCGTCCTTCTGCCAATGTCTAAGACCGCTCCATGTCTTGTCATCAAGTCTATCCCTAAGATCACGTCCTCATGTGCTGAGGGCATGACTAGGAAATCTACCAACCAATCCCGATCTCCTAGATAAATAGGACAGTCGTGTATCTCTCGGGATCCTCTAATCTTACCCCCATCAGGTAACCCAACTACAAAAGGTACACCCTCTACCGTAGCTAAAGACAACCTATCTACGCATGCATCTGATATAAAGGAGTGCGTAACACCCGTATTAAACAAAACTCGTACATGAAAATCATGAATCTAGATAGTACTTGTGGTCGCAGGTGCTGCTGGCTGATCAGCACTCCTAAGCTCAAACACTCTCGCCGGGGCTCCTCTGGTATCAGTAGTACCATCACGTCCCCTGCCACGGCCTGATCCCTGTGCAGTATTGTGTGAAGCAGGGTGTCCTGGAGCCCGGTACTGCTGTTGCTATTGACTCGGCGCTCGGTACTAAGGAGGCCTATTTCCACTCCTCTCAGCACCTGTAGGGGAAGAACCCTGTTGTGGCGGAGCACTGCCCTTATGGCAGAAAGTAGACCTGTGTCCCGGCTTCCCACAAGTGAAGTAGGTAGTAGGTGGCCTCTTACAGTCTGGCCTGAGATGATCACGACTGCCGCAGTTAAAACATTGCCTCTCTCTACCAAAAGCCTAGACTGTAGTTTGATAGCTCGGTCTCCCTTGAGTCTGCCCTCGTCCAAACCCGGATACAATTGTACCGCCACTAGCATAACCTGTCCTCTGTCGCTTATCCGGCCCACCTGACTGAACAACTCTCCTCGGAATTGGCATATCCCTCTCATATGCAAATGCCCTATCCTAATAGTCTGACAGAGACTCGTAGTGAAATCCTTCCAGATAAGAACGAGTGCTCTCTCTCAATCTCCGGAAGAAGAGGTTCACATGCTGCTCTTCACGAGGTGTAGCTGGTCCAAGTAGGGTCGACTCTTTCTGAAACTTCTTGACGGCCTCAACAACCGGGATATCCTCAAATCCCGCCTCAATGAAGTCCTGAAACTTCTCTCTCCTCAACGAAGCAGGATAGTACCTCTCTCTAATACTGCTCCTCATCTGTTCACAACTAGTGACTCGGCTGCGAATGATCCGCCACCAGGAATGAGCCTCCTCCGTGAATAAAGTTTGTACTAACTCCACCTGTCTATCCTCTGGACAACGTATCGCCTATAGTGCAGTCTCTACGTGCCCTATCCAATGCTCCACTTCCAACCCTATCTCTCCATTGAATGAGGGAACATTCTGGGATTTGAAAGCCTTCAACCACTCATCCGGCCTCGGGCTCTAGACCCAGCAGGATCTCTGTCAGCCTCAACACTCCTCTCAGGCATAGTCGGCGCCTGAGTCACTCTCTGTGTCACCTGAGCTGACCTAGCCGGTACTGGTGGTACCTGGGCAAGTCTCTCTGCCCTAGCAGCCTCCTCCATACGGTGGACGTATGCTCTATACTCTTTGTACTCAGATGCCCCTATAGAAACGCGTCCTTACTTAGTCGAACGTGCTCCCTGTGTTCCAGACCTAGCAGCAGTCTCATTCCCGACCTCGGGAACCATACTCTAAGCTACCTCTTCCACAGCAGCATCTAGCATGCTCGCTACGGGTGGATCCCCTCGAGGAGCTGGTTCTCGACCTCTCACCAGTGGAGGTCTACCTCCACGGCCACGACCTCTAACAGCAGAAGTCCTATCAACTCTATCCTGTCTAGTTGGAGAAAGAGGTGGACGACCTCTACCTCGACAAGTCGTTGGTGTAGCTCTAGTACGTTCCATCTGCACGAGCGATAACAACTATAGTTATAATCTAACTAATCTGTCAAAAGCAGTAAAATTCTAAAGTGATCATACTAAGAATACCGAGATCCGTGGAGGTAGTGGGTGTCGTCTGTACTTTCTATTCCAGCCCGACTATGCATGCATTTTGAAAACAAAAACCTTTTGGAAAACTCAAACCCCTTTCAAGTTCTGCTTATTTACTTATTTGACCTTTTAGAAGATTTCAAGTGCCATTGTTGCCAACCTAGAGCTCTCATACCATGTTGTAACACCCCAACTTTCACAACTCGGGGAGCTACTGGTTAGGACCTCACAGTGGGTCCCGACCTTAGTTTGACAACACCTTAACTAGATCTAACAACAAGGCATCGATAAGGAAACTCATAAATCATAAAGTATGTTTTAGCCAAACAATGAATGTGACCAGAAACTGACAGCCGGAAATAACAAGGTCTAACAATCTGAGAAAAAGAAACAGTCATAATTGAAAGACCGACAAAAAAAACAACAACCCGTCCTAAGGAGTACGACACCCCGGCTGTCCACTACCGTCCGGATCACTCGGCATTTGCTCTAACCTGTGGCAAGTCTAAACAACGATCAACAGTTAGCTAACTAATCAAATATAAGTAGAAAGATAAATAGCACAAACACACAGAAGAAGTATATAAACACTCAACATAATGGTACACAATCAGGTTATTATCTGACCACTTATGTGATTCCCTTCATCCTGTTTTAAAAGTTGTAGCACGAGAAATCTTAAGATTTCCCGCCTCCGTTCCTTATCCAACTGGTGATGGTTTGGCACACCTCCACCGGTGGCGTTCCCGCAAACCAAGTATGGATTAGTCCCGAAAGAAACCCCCAGAGCCCTCGGACTAACTGAGCAGAATGCTACCTCCCGTTACTCTTAGGCCAAATATGTAAGTTGGTCGATGATTACTATAAAATACACTAGTACACACATCATTCAAACACCACTATCGTCATTCACACTCATATCTGACAGCTAGCTAAGTAAGCCCAAAGGACTTACTTGATTCAAGTCTCGACTCTCTATAAACACAACTCGGTCTGTAACTGTAGCAACTCAGTTGCCTGTCAAAGGTAAGTGCGTCAACACACCTCCTAGATAATTAGAAGTCTAAGACTTCTAAGATAGGAGATCTTATTAGAAAAGAATTTATTACAGTATTCATTTAAGGTAAAATGACTATTTTACTCTTGGTCTCGAAACTTCAAAAATCCCATAATTTATGCTTAAACTCTTATTTGAGACTAAAATGCCGTATTCTAACCCTCAAGGATGAGTTTGGGTAAAACTAGACAAACTACACATTTTCCTATTTCCCGAAAAGTCATTAAGGTCCAACTTTGGCTTCAAATATGAAACTCGAATAATTTATAAAAATTCCGAAATAATTCCTTAGGTCATCTATGATATCCAATTTACTCATAGGATCAAGAATTTCTTAAAAATGTTCAACCATCACTTCTACAAAAATTTCTAAAGTTGGTTACAACACTTAAAATTTCCTATACTTTGCCAAATTTCACTGTTGGAAAAACAGGTCAACTACCCTAATTTTGAGCCTTGTAACTTCTAATCCGACCGTTCATTAATTCTCAAATTTTGACACATTAAACTATATTTATCCCTCTATGACCTATTAAAATTTCAACGGTGGATCTTCAACCTAACTCTTTAACATTGGTCTACAAGATGGGTAGTTTCCAACTTCAAAATTGAAGAAAAGACAATTCATTTACAACAGTCCATTGATTCTCCCATTTCTGACAGCATACTCAGCAGTTACTCTCTACCTATTCAGCAACTCCCACTCAAGTCCTAACCTAAACATATCTCTATAACCAAAGATATCACTACTAGCTAGGTGGTAGGCGAGAGTGCTTACCCACGATCTTGCAAGCTACTGAACAATGCAGTACACTAACGATCTTTACCCAACCTTGGTTGCTGAATCCCTTGACGACAGGACTAAGATGAGGGTTGGGTTTGCTGCAATTGGTTTTGACAAAAACTTAGGGGGCAGAAAGACAGACAGCCTTGGCCTTTAGACTAAGCTTGTGTCGACAGAAAACAAAGAGACGGAACAGACTTACCTCGCTGCCCTTTCTCAAAGTTGAAGACAGACAAAGGGGAGTGTCCTGATTGTTTGAGTCTGTATGTCTGATACAGAGAAGACTCGAGGCTGCTGCACGTGAATGAGAGCATTCAGTCAACGAGATCAGACTATGTAGAAGGAAGGGGGATAGGGATAGTATCCTTCAGACTCACCTGTGAAAAAGGGTTGTGTGTAGAAGCTGATTCTCCAGGCCGTTTGTACATGTGCAAGTCCCTTCCAACTGCTGTGATGAAGGCCAGGCAATATCTCGATGCAGAATAGGCTGAAGGGGAAAGGAGTTCTGAGCGTAGCCGAAGAAGGATCGTGTATAATGGAGAGGGAAACCGTTCGCTCAACAGCGTGGAGATGGGCGTGACAAGGCGTTGAATGTTGCGAGATCTTCGGCCGTTACAATTTGTAGCTTGTCGTTGATTGCTGCGAGATCTCTGGTTGTTACAATCTATAACTCTTCATCCACTACGCTTCAGCATCGTCACGTTGAATGGCTCCTTTGGGCTGGCAGGTCCTTGGACTGAAGATCTGTGGCCGAACATACAACAGGAGAGGATGGGCCAGGCAAAGCATCAAGGAAGGAGAGGTGGGCTGTTACTAGTTGTCGGCCTTGTCGAAATGTTGTCGGGCTTCGTCATGGTCTCGTCTCAGCTTCGTCATGGTCTCGTCAAAAGTTGTCATAAACTTGTCGTGACTTGGGTTTAAGTTTTGAAATTCATCATTTTATGTAACTAAAAGAGTACATAAAATGATGGAAGTTGTTTTAATAAACTTTAAGTAGGATTAGGAAGGTCAACCGATCGAAAAACCGAGGACTCATCGGAATTAAAATTTTCCGGATATTACAGATATTCCTTTTTTCCGCGGGAATTTGTGTTATGTTGTTGTTCCTTCTTCGGGATTAGAGTCAAGACTACGGTTGCTAGACTATGATTAAAGTTGGTATTTTACAAATTCATTGGTACTTTGAATGGTTTCACTCATCTCGTTTTGAAAGATTATTTTATTTCTTGTGTATCAAATACCCCACCAGATTGTCGCAAGTTTAGAAAACATAAAAAGCCTAAATGTTAGTTTCAGGTCTTGTAATCACATATCTGATTTTAAAAATTCACAGTTTTGTTGATTTATTGTGTGATGGATTTTTTGGTTTAAGTTGTTAATTATTTGTTTTGTGTGTGAGCATTTAAAGAGTATGTGATGAAAATCTTCTTTATGGTGGTTGCATAACTCACAATGTATGGTAATTATCAATCTCCTTTCATCTAGTTTCTCTTTTGTTACGAGACCATATATTGCAATCCTCCAAAGAAAGTTTTTTTTTAATTTTTTGTTTAGTGTTGATAGCATGAATTATTATCTATATTTTGGGGTTTGTTTAGACGTTTTATCCTCAATAATCTGTATGTTTGTATGTGTATTATGTGATTATATTACCATTTCATCTACCTTTGCGGGAATCGAGGTCTACACCTAGTTTTGTTGTAATCGTAGGTAAAATGGCACGTTTTGCATCAAAAAGGAGCAAAAGGAGCTATGGAGTCATTGGAGCTACATTCAGGAACATAAGGAAACATCCAAGAAGCATAGCCATGGATTAAAGATTTACTTTAGACCAGATTTGAGAGATTTCACATTCAGTTGTGACTCACCTCGGTTGACTACAGAGTCACCTCGACCGAGGTGATCCAGAGGAGTCGACTCGACCGAGGCGAACACCTGGGACGCGGCGAGAATATTTTATTCTTGGCTGAGATCTTTTATCTTTGGAAAGAGGATCTTATATTTTTGGGTTGGGTTCCTGGAAGGAAGAAGATAAGATAGACCATATATTTTACCTATTTTTATGGGAAGAGATCTTTCTAAGATATCTTATCTTTGGAGAGTAATTTGCCTATAAAAAGGGTTGGATTTTCCACAAATCCATATCATGCTATACACGCTGCATACATCGAAGATCCACTACAGTCATACTCCAGTTGGGAGATTTGCAGAACCTTTTTGAAGGTTGAAGGAAGAAAGTCTATAGCTTTTATAGCTTTTTGAAGGGTTTTTGTAAGATCATCTTAGATTTCCTTCTTTGTCGTTGTCTTGTTGGATTTCTATCCAAGGAACGCTTGTTGTTTGATAATTGATTCAGTTATTGAAGCCTTTCTCTTAAGGTTTTCTTGTTCAATTATTCTCTTTCTTCCCATATATTTGATTATTACTTTCATGATGATGAGTGGCTAATCTCTTTGTGTGATTCTAGGGTGATTGGCTGAAGGTTGTGGGAAAAACAATGATAGAATAATCTTAATCACAGTAGGACCCTGAAAGTTCGAGTCTTTACCTTAACCCTAAGCATCTCGCTCAGTCGATGAACATCTCGGCCGGGGTGGAATTTGGCTGACCGAGGTGACTTATCTGATCCGAAATTGAGAGTTAAGTGTTAGAGTTTGCCAAATCCTATACTTATTACACCTTTCCTAGTTCAATGCAAGCCTAGGATGAGACTTACCCGGTGATTCCTTTGTTTGTTTACCTAAGATTATAAGTGTAGGTAATAAAGGTTTATCCTTTATTGGGGTTTGAGTGTGCTTTCATCCCATCTTTGTAAGTTAGCCTGAGACTTACCCGGTAAAGGTTGATTCTATTCCCTTAGGTGGTGTGTTAGTTTGAGGTTATAGTTCTTTATCTTAATTCCTTGAGACTTACCCGGTAATAGGAGTTACGGTTTAGGATTAGTGATTAGTGAGACTTACCCGGTGATCTATTCCACTTTAGTAACACCTTCCCTATGCAAAAACCTCAGCTTTGTCCGCTTATCTTTAGATCTTGAGTTGGAACCACAACTAGATGCTTTAATCCCTAGAATTGCATATTTCCTTTATTGACTTTTATCATCTTTGATTGTTTTAATTGCTTTGTGGTTAGTAATTGCTAAAGCTTACCTATTCCGACTTTGTTTCACTAAGTCCCTGTGATCGACCCCTGGAATTCCTTACTTTTTACTACAATTGACCCGTACACTGCGGGTTCGCATCCTTGTTTTAAGCTTACATCTAGGGTTATAAATTTAAAGCTTGCACACACCGTTTGGAGCGAACAAGTGTCTAGGATCCACCACATTCATTCTCACAACGGACTTGAGTGAATGTGGTTTTTATTTTCTTCTTAAAGGTTAAAGGCGACACTAGTTAAAATCAAACCATTTTTATTTTTTCTCCGATATAATTTTTGTTGGATATGTTTTTCGGGATAACTATGTTTGTTATTGTGTTTATTCATTTGTCATTGTTTAACATATTTATTTGATGTCCTAGTTTTTCTATCCTCGATAAATTAATTGATTACCTTCATCGTAATGTTTCTATTGTCGTAAACGTAAATATGGCTTTTCAAAGACCCAATTGTCAAGCCATAAATTTATGGATGATCCATCTCCCACGTGTCATTATAGCCTTGTTTGAATTCGATCAGAATTTTCTTAGGTTATTCTACTGCCACGAAGTTGCTCCTTTTTAATGATAATTTAGTAAGTTATATTTTAAGTATTTTTCTTTGATTATTTTTACCTAGTAATATTTGTTTTGGTTAGAATTTTTCAGAAGAGTTTCATTTCTAGGACTTTGTTGTATCTCTAGATTTTCTTAAGTCGTGATTTTTTGGCTTTTAGGTTGGCATACTTCATTCTAGCTTATTGAGGGTTATGTTTATCACCCTTATTCTAGAAAAGCACCTGTAAGATTTGGCAAGTTGATCATGAACATTGTTTGGTAGTAAATAAACTTTGCAGCCTAAAGATAGGCTTGACTTATAGGTTGGTTTTAACTAACGTTGTTCTTTCTTTTTGGGAAAGTAGATTACCCTTCCATTTAGCTAATTGTTTTTTTTATTTGTAAAGTGTTCAAATGTATGCTTGTTGACTCTTCTATTAGTAATAAGGTAGTCTAGGTAGTGATCTAGACGGTTAGAATTGTTTCATATTAATGATACTTTTGAGTTGGTTATTAAGGTCTCATCCGACGTTATTTGTTGTTTGAATTCTAATTTTTGAAACTTTACTTTTCCTCAAATAGAGGTCCATAGGTCCAAAATTTTCTTAATTTGTGTAGATGATTTTGTGTTAGCTTTAGTGAAAATAGTGTCATCAATGATAAGAAAAATGGAATAGTTACGTTGGACTTTCATCAGGTTCTAGCTTTTTGTAACTGGCAGTAAGGATTTTAACACCAAGAATGAAAATATATGGAGAAAGGGGGTCCGCTTGTTTAGGACATTTTCCTATAATAAAAAAAATTGCTCAGTGAGGTTGTGGTTCAAAAGGACAGAGAATTAAAGTATAGTTTCTCCAACCCATTAATTTATTGCAGAAACCAAATCTATTTAGGAAAGAAATGGTAAAAAAAATTTGTCTACTCAATCAAAAGTTCTTTTCATGTCAAATTTTATGATCATCCAACCATCCTTGCCTTTTTTGTTTTAAATGAGTGAAAAAATTAATTTGCTATCAAAATATTGTCATGAATGGAGTGGTTTGCATCAAAGGAACCAAAGGCTTCTTTAAAATATGTTCATTATGATTTTCATTCTTTATGTGATTAAATTGGCAATGATTTTGTAAATTGTTGCACATAAGCTTATTGATATAAAGTTATTTATTTGGGTAGGGTTGTAACATTTTAGGAGAAGGCTATGAATCTGTGATTAGTTTGTTCTTTGTTTGTTGGTGGTATGATGAGGTTTGAATTCTCCTCATTAGAAACTTTATGGAATATTAGATTAAGGATAATCTGATTTTGTGAAATTTTAATATTAAGTTTTAGGAAATTTTTTTGAAGGCCTTTACATAGATATTTTATGGCAATACAATTTAAAAATATTAAATGATCCAAAGGTTTTATAAAGATAAATATATATATATATATTTTAACTTATGATAAATATATATATATTGATAAAGAAAAATATATATGGATTAAGTATCCAAAAATAAATAATAGTTACATGTTTTAAATCGAACCGAAGAAATGATGAAATAAAGAGATAAAATGCTGCATTACAAAGTTTTTTTTATCTAATATTAATAAAGTGTATGTAGTTTAATTTTCTCAATAAATTACTATTCGAGTAAAACAAAAAATTTTAACTTTATTTTAGAATAAGTTGGATAGTAATAAGAAAACTAAATCAGTCAATAGTCTTTTTGCTAAATTTTAATATAAATCAACAAAACTTAATTAATTGAATTTTTATTTAAACTTAACATATAAGATCGCAATTCTCTTAATATACTCTTTTAATTATGTGATACTTCGTTAGATAATAGATATTAATTGTGTTTAGGATTACCAAAATAATGTGTATTAAGTGATTTAAAATCTATGATAAATTTATGATCTAGAAAATAGGATCCTAATTAGATTTTAAAAAGTGTTATAAATAGAATCATTTATGATCAGGTTTTTTGAAGATTGTGTAACTAAATTGATTTTGTTAAATACGAGTTAGTTACATGACCAAAATTTTACAAAAAGTCTAAAACTGATTGAAATTGATTTGTGATAAAAAAAAATTTTAGACTACTATAATTGATAGATATTGATATTAACTTGTTTTTTTTTGAAAAGTTTGATATTAACTTATGTTTACTATTACTTATCAGTATTGAAATTAAATTAATCTCTCTCTTTTTTGGTAGAATAAATTAGTCTTTTTTTATATACATAGGTAAGAAAATCCAGTAGATCAGTTCCTGGATGAGGTTTTGAATAACTTCAGGGATGGCGTTGACGTCCAAAACGATATTGTGTCCGTGCATGGCAATCTTATCCTCGATCGTGTTGATTTTCATGTAAATGTGTTAATCTAAGGAGTTAGAGTCCCGAGATCAAATTTGAGATATTTGTGATGATCATGTCCAAATCCCATTGAGGTTTTCAAACTCGATTAATCGCATTGATGAGCATCAGATTCTCACTTTCAATCACAATGGAATTCACTCTTAGCCCTTTATCCTTTTGTAGTCCCTTTCTAAGGGCAAGTATTTCTGCTTCTAACACTGATTTTGCATTGCACCTACCGCTTCATATAGCAATAGGGACGGCGCAATGATTTCTGATAATGTAACCAAAAGAGAAATTGTTCGAAGAGTTTTGTGAGGCGTCAAAATTGAGTTTAAAAGTGACTTTTTTTAAGCGTTTTCATTTTATGTTTTTAGTTTTTCTTCTTTGCTTCTTGGTTTTGGTGACATAATTGTTCACATAATTGCTTGCTTGTTTCCGTTCTACAATCTGTTTTAAAGCTAATGTTTCAGATTTGGTGGAAACATTGTTTTGTTAAAAATGAGCCGATTTTGTACCATCCAAATGTTCCACCAAATGACACTAAGTAATCTTATTTCAGAAGATGTAATTGTTCCTTTAAGGTCCAAAATAGCTTCCGCAATGCTCTTATTATCCAGGTCATAATTCTTTAAAATGTTTGATATTTTGATGTTGTCAACAGAAGTTGTCATATAAGGGCATTGAAAGAACAAATGCTTTGCACTTTCCGTATGGTGGTTATAGAACTCGCAATTCATAACAATGGAAATTCGTTGTCTATCAAGATTTTGTTTAGTAGGTAACCCATCAAGAGTTAGTTTCAACAATAAAATTTTTATTTTGGACATAGTGTTAATTTTCCATATCCACGTCTTATCCATGGTAACCCACATTTTTCGTTTCTGAATAATTTCCGTAGCCGATTTTGTCGAATACCATCCATCATCATTTGTTGTCCAGTACAATCTATCCTTAATCTCGTTATTAGGGAGGTTGTAATTTTTTTTCTCTCAATGATGCTCGTAGGCAGTATTGTGGTTAGTTGATTAAGAAAATGAAGATTCCGCTCCTTGTTTGTGATATATAAATGGGTTGTTTCATTCTGGTAAATCATGTCCATATTAGTCACTGAATCTATAAGAGGTTTGTCATTTACCCATATGTCCTTCCAGAATCTAATTGTTCTTCCATCACCTACTCGCCATCTAAGGCCTTTGTCGAAATCTTCTCTTAGTTTTACTAGTTTCTTTCATTGTCATGAAACATTAGACCCACATTGATAGTTCCAAAGAATATGAGCCTTTAAGATATTTTTTTCAATAACTTTCACCCAAATATTGTCCGGTTCCCCCATGATTTTCCACAATGGTTTCATTTGTAGTGCTTTATTCATATCTTCTACTTTTCTAATTCCAATTCCTCTCAGGGATCTTGGTTTACAAATTTTGTCCCAACTGATTATTGGATGGAAGTTGGAACCCTTATTTCAAAAGAAATTCCTATTGAGTTGATCCAATTCAGGTGGATACTAGTTGGTAACATGAAAGCCTACATTAAGTAACTCGGTTTGGCATTGAGGTTAGCTTTTATAAGAGTTATTCTCCCTTCTTGAGACAGTGAGGACGTTTTCCACCTAGTTAGATGTTGTTTAGTTTTGATGATGACTGAAGTAAAGATATCCTTGTTGACATGTCCGTTGATAATTGGGCATCTAAGATACTGTTCGAGACTAGTCGTAGAGGTGATCCTTAGTTGTCCTTGGATTCTTCTTTTGTTACTTTGGTCGATGTTCGCAGTAGTTTGGAACGCAGATTTGTGTTATTTAATGACTTGTCCTAAGATGTCGCAGTAGTCCTTTAGAACCGATATGATCTTGTTGCTTGCTTCTACATTAGCCTTGGTGAAGATTATAACGTCATCAGCAAATGCTAGGAAAGGTATTCTTGTTCCATTTTTTGTGAT
Organism: Fagopyrum homotropicum; assembly: GCA_033239125.1. Lineage (NCBI taxonomy): Eukaryota > Viridiplantae > Streptophyta > Magnoliopsida > Caryophyllales > Polygonaceae > Fagopyrum > Fagopyrum homotropicum. The sequence continues at coordinate 56,704,212 of BSWB01000001.1, read as the reverse complement.
AGGAAATCTCACATCTCTAGGATTATCGATTTCCATTTTCTGTATATTTCTGGCCATTACCTCTGCACAAAGGTTAAACAAAGGGGGGGGAGAAGGGATCACCTTGACGTAATCCTCTCTTTGGTACAAAAAGGTTGGTTGGTGAATCATTAAGCAGGATGGAGTAAGAGATTGTAGATACATTCTTGAATCCAATCCCGAAAATTTTCTCCAAAGACGAATTTTTCTAATACTGCTTTTATAAATTTTCATTCTACGTTGTCATGTGCTTTCTATGTCTAGCTTGATGGCCATGAACCCATCTTTTTCTTTTCTTTTTTTTTTAAACCATGGAAGATTTCATGTGCTATAAGCACCATATCTTGAATTGCTCTATTTTTAATGAATGCACTTTGTAGTGGGTGTATGAGTAGTTTAGGAAGGACTATACTTAGTCTTCTAGCAAGAATCTTTGCAATAATTTTGTGCAAGTTGATACTAAGCTTATAGGTCTATATTGGGCAGTTATCGATGGATTATCCACTTTAGGTAAAAGTGCAATAAAGGTATGATTGATTTGCCTCAGGATTTTTCCGATTTTGTAAAAACTTTTGACATCCTTGGTAACCGTTGGTCCAGCAATATGCCAATTTAGTAAAAACCATCTGGCATCCCATCAGGCCCGGTGATTTATCGCCACCTATGTCGAAAAGAGCATCATTAATTTCTTTTGTGGAGAAAGGCAATGCTAGGATATTGTTCTATGATATAGATATTTCCTGATGGATGACTTGTAGTTGGTTTTGGAGTTTAATTTGATCAATAATTGAGGCTTTGAAACGGTCATTGACATTGTAATCTCTTAAGAATTCGTCATTGATATCACTCTCTCTAAACAAACCAGACCATCATTTTTTGTAATCATTGTGATAAAAAAATTTTATTCCTTCTCCCCGTTGCTTTCCTGTGGTGGAATTTAGTATTTTTGTCACCTAGTTGTAAATTTCTCGTTTTGGCTCTTTGTACCCAATCTTTGTGTTGATAATCCACTAGGCATTCCCGCTTCCTATTTAGTCTATTAAGTTTTGTCATTTTTTATTCTGTCAAAGTGTGTGTGTAACTTTCTTGCTAAAGAATTTCTAATTCATCATCAACATTTTGCAATAATCGGTGTATATTTCCGAATTTATTACGATTCCATTCCTTTAGTTTTTGTTTAATTAGATGTGTCTTCTTCACTAGGTTAAAATATGTGTGCCTAAGAACTGAGTTCTTCATACTTGTTTAATAAGGTTCTCGCAATCTTTTCTTTGCGTCCATATTGATTTGAACCTGAATGGCTTATTTTTTATGACTATTTGTGTGTTTTGAAGTTGCATGGATATCATGCAGTGGTATGATGTCGTAAAAGCATGATTTTCAGTGTGGAGCCTAGGATATTCCTGAATGGTTCCGAGATAGGCCATTATCATTTGGATGTGTTCGTTTTTGCATGTTATATTTATGTTGGTCCAAAATTTTCTTTTCTTCATCCCTTTGCAATTACAGAAAGCTATCTTCATTTATGGTATATGAGAGGTGATGGGAGGTTTCTTCCCTTTACTCCAAACCAATATTCGTAAATATTAACTTTTTCGATAGTTAAATGTATTTTAGAAGAAATTTTTTTTTTCTGATAAAAAATTCTCAGGACAATCAAAGCCACACGACGATATTTTTTTTTTCTTTTTAATTACTTCAACTTCAATTATTACAGTTATATTGTATCAGTTTTTGTTGCGACACCACTCTTTATTGGGACAGTATTTTGATTTATATTCCTTATAATTAGAAAACCTTTTTTTTACTAAACTGTAAGGTTCTCTTACAAATTTTAAGCAGATGGAAATTCTTGGTAATCATATGACCTTTTCTTCTCTTATTTACACTATGATACGAAATCATAAGTTTTTGTTCTAAATTTGAACTTGTCATTCTTGATAATCCAAAGGAATCATACATAAAAAGATTCAAATGACATATAATATGAGATTTTTCGTTGATCACCACATTGTAGGTTATTCTCTGATTTCTGAGAATTAGTTATCAAACAAATAATCACCAGGACACTTTTAAGACCAACAATTAACAACCGCAAATTGCTCAATTGACCCGCCACCCAATTGTTCAGTTTAGGATGACTCATGACCACTCTAACACTACTCTCTAACACTACTCAAGAAACCGGGTTGAGATTTGTTTTGGAATCTCGAAAAAGCATTCTATGAATGAAAAATTACACATTTTATTCCAACTAGCCCTTTCTTGAATGCAGTAAGATATAAATTTGTTATTGTGCTCAAAAGCACGTTGGTAGTTGACCTCAGCAGGAGATCGAGAGTCTCAGTAGTTGTTCTGTTGTATTAGTTGTTCATTAAATCTTGTATCCGGTTGTCGTCGCTCCTAAAAAACGACCCTTCCTGCGTCCTTGAAAGCCAACAAGATTGTACAAATTGCTTCCGTATCAAAATCAAAACATCACATGGTAAACTAGTAATACACCCTACAATTTTGTAACAATAATTCATACAGAAAACATATTCATATTCATTCAACTTATCTTGAAACCTATGGTTCATGGTTTGTTGTTGACTCACAAGGTATCGCCTTTTGTTAGCCAAATCTTGAACATAGTTTGTTCAGTATTTAGTTGATCCTACAAAGCATAGAGGCACAAAGCGGACACCACCAAAGAAGCAACCTGACACCTTTATGCAAATTATTGTGTAAATTCTTCTACTTGAGAAAACGTTAGTCCCATATTGTAGCAAATTTACTATCCTACAAAGCATAGAGGCACATAGAGGCACAAAATAGTCTCTTTGTGGATACAAGTTAAACAAATCAAAGTTTTGCATAAATGATCTTCTCATTCTGAAATTCTATGAGATTAGAAATTACCTTTGTTTAGAGTTTGTTTGAGAACTAAGAGCTTATTGGAGCTAAAATTATTGAAGTTGAAACATATTGGTAGTTAAAATTAGTAGCTGAAGAAGAAAAAAAAATTATAAGTGAATGGTGTTTGGGAAAAGGACACAATTAACTCTGTAATCTCTATCTATTTAATTTATGGAATGAAAAGAATATAAGCTACAATAAACTAATATAGTTTTCAACTTTTCATAAGTTTGTGTTCTAAAACATCCACTTTTGAGCTTATTCGTTTTTTTTATAAGTTTTATAAAGTCCGTAAGCTTCATGAGCTCCTAATATATAGGGGTGTAATACGAGTCGAACGAGCCGAATATCGCCATGTTCAAGCTCGACTCGTTTGTAAAAGAGTCGAGCCCAATCCGAGCCTAAATTTTATACAAGCTTTAAAATTTATTCATATTCGGCTCATTTAGAAAGTGAACAAGTTCATGTCGAACTTTTAACAAGCCGAATGCGAACCGAGCTCAATAGTTTGTTGCATATTACTCCCTACTAAAATACGAGTTTTCAAGCGGAACTAAATAATAGAGCTGTCAAAATCTGACCCGACCCGTGAAACCCGCCCGATCCGCCCGACTCGAACCCGACCGACACCCGTTAAAAGGAAAAAAAATTACGCATATGAGACCGACCCGGTGTTAACCGATTGAACCCGAAACCAAAAATAACTCAAACCCGAAAGTGACCGTAACCTGATTATACCCAAATGAACCAACCCGGCAACACCCGAAACCGAAAGCACGCGACCCGAAATGATCCGATTCCCGAAATAATCCGAACCAAAATGCCCGAAACCCGAAAGCCGTTGACCCGACATGACTTGTGAACCGGTAATGACCCGACCCAAAATAACTAACCCGAATTATTCCAAGAACTAGTAGTAAGTTAGCTCAAAGCAGAATGGCATATATGATAACCAAGGGCTCGAATTTAGAGGAACTCCGTTCAATTTTTCATTATATAATATATTTTTACTTATAAGAATTGTAAACATAAAACTCGAGTATCACAGTGGTTGAATGTGTAGGTGAACATTGTATTTCATCTGGGTTGTGTTCGAAACCTAGCGTCAACTTTCTATACTTTTATTTTTAAAACTAAATTAGTGGGACCTCTATCCTCACCTTTTATTTACTTTTTTAAAATTTTATTTAATTACTTTAATTTTGGGATATTAATGTTATGTGATAAATAAAGTTTTTATTGAAAATTTTGATAAAATAAAATATCAAAAATACAAAATAATGTGAATCAAATATATTTATATAAATAAATAAAATACAATCGATTTTTTTACTATTTATTATTAAATAAAAAAATAAAAATTATAAAACTAGAATATATAGAAAAATAAAATGATAAAGTTATAATCAACATAGTTCACGAGTGACATTTAGATCTTTTGCTTTAATACAAACTAATACATGGGTTATGCACATATGCAATTTAATTGAAATTTAACTTAAAAATAGATAAGAAAATTATAATTTTGTACAAATATGTATATGTAATAATTTTAGAATTTTATTTATAATGCTAACAAATACAACAATTTATAGAAAAAATGAATGATTTAGTGATTATATACTATTATATGTATCTAATTACTCTCTCTGTTCACAAATAATTGTCGTTTTACCATTTTGCACACTTATTAAAAATATACCAATTTACCCCTAATCATTCATTACTTTTTTATTTTTTTTGAAAATTTTAACTAACAAACTGCTAATGATTAAAAGGGTAAATGTGTAAAGTAAATGTCAAAATAGCTAAAATGACAATTATTCTTTAACAAAAGTGTGGGGTAAAACAATAATTGTTTGTGAATGGAGGGAGTATAAAATAAATTTTATATATTATAAATATAAAGTGTGTTAGATGAAAATTTAGTTAGGACAATAAAAGATAATAAAATAGTTTGTTGAAATGTATATAGAATGTATTAAAAAATAGATAGTTAGTTCACATATTTTTAATTAAAAATTGTAAGTAAGAATGCGTATAAAGAGTTTTTGCTTTAATATTATGCATTAACATATAGGTATATAGATACTAATTAATAGTTAGTGGTTGAGTCATATATAAGACTATGTATCGATTTTGTTATGGTTTATGTTTTTTTTAATTGTAGTTAAATTGATTGTAAAATATATATTAGAATTAATACGACTTAAAGTTGTTTAAAATAATATAATGAGTCATACATATAAGTCGAGTATAGCTTAATGCAAGTGACATAGTACAAATTTCTCTTTAAAAAATTTGTTGTTGAGTTCAATGTAAAATAGTATTGTAATATTATATTAGTATGATGCAAAATTTATTTTAAATAAATATTAGTTAAATTGTTTATAATTTTACACATGAAAAAGCATAAGAAATTAATAATCATACACTTTGATTGTAAATTTATAATGTAGTTGTGAATTAATTGAGTTTTTATATACTTACAAAATAACTATGATGATGTTAGCCATATTTGACTTTGTATGTACATACAAACTATAGTACTATCATGTTATTGTTCATAATATAAATTCTCATACTTTGAATTTCTGTTATTTCATAATATAATACAACTGCTAGCGAATGAACAAAGATGAAAAAAAAAATAGTTAGTGATCATATACGATTTTACCTAACACATATCATATTATTACACAAATCACAATATATACATCAAACATTTATTTTAAAATTATATTTATAATTTTTCTCAATTACCTTTTAAACTTATTTTCTTAATTTTATAAATTAATTTTCTTAATTTTATAAATTAATTTTCTTACTTATATCTTTATAATTAACAAAAAATATGAGCATACTAATTTTTTTGATCGGGATTTTAAGCATACTAATTACTTATAAGTTACTACCAACAAAGTGCTTTTGTAAAATATCATCGCTTTTGTAAAATGACTTTCTCGAAATACCAAATTGTGAAAGATCAGTCAATTAATTATGGAGGTATTGCTTAAATTAATTATTAATTTTAAATATTAATTTAGAATTATAATTATAACATTTAATAAAAATTATTAATTACATCAAATTGCGAAGGCCCTTTTTTGGAAAAAAAAAACCTCAAGAACATGAAATTAACTTGTAAAATCACTTTAAATTATAAATACATCAAAACATCATAATAAATGTATTTTTTTATTGAAGTTATACTAAGACATAATTGTAATTTTTTCCATAATAATTAAAAAAACAAAAACTATTTCTTAGATTCGGATTTGGAGGGAACCTGCAATTTGAAATTGCGGCTTTGTTGGAGATTAAAAAATATAAAAATAAGTTTGGTCTAGGGACACTCAAAGAATCGAACTTCGGACCTCTTACAACCAAAGAGACTACCATACCACTAAACTAAACAATTTTCTTGTTAATTTATCGCTAACTTTGATAAACAATAATTAATGTTGAAATTTTAAAATACAAAGAATACCTTTAGTACCAATTGCTAAAACATATAAAAGAGTCCTAAGATTCGAACTCAAGACCTCTTACACTAAAGTGAAACTCGAACCACTAAACCAACAACACCTTGTTCATTTTTTTTTTAATCACGTGTTCATCTCCACATGCTAACAATCGGAACTACATTTTTAACTCTCTTGGTCGAAAATTATAGGTTAATCGACCCGACTATTGTGCTTTGTTTTATTTGAAATATGAATACGTTAAATTGGCTTAACAAAGGAGACCAACCTATAAATATGAAGAAAAAAAACATAATAAGTTTGAACCTGTCGGAATCGGTTTGCCACAACAAATTAGTCCAACTTAAAAACAATCAAATCCAAAAATTGTCGACCTGAAAACAATCGAACTTGATTATACCCAAAGTAATTCAACCTGGATTTACCCAATACATAAACTAGACTGACCCGGAATAACCCGATAATTGAAGCGAACCGACCCGAAATAGACCGTGAGCCCGAATTTCAATTGTACAAATGATCCCGACCCGATCTGAGTCCGACCCGAATTAGCCCGTTAACCGATTAAAACAACCCAAGATTGCCCGAGAACCCGATTATTAGTTGTGCAAGGGTACCCGACTTAACCCGATCCGACCCGAATAAACCCGACATGACATAATAGACAATTTTGAACCGGCTCAAAGTGACCCGAAAAAAAATTGACCCGACCCGAACTCGGCCGACCCGCCCGTTTGATAGCTCTACTAAATAACCTAGGCTGTGTTTAGTTATGTAGTTTGTGGGGTTTTTTTAGTTCAGGGGTTTTAAGGGGTCATTATAGTGTGCTGTTTAGTTACAGCTTTGTGGTTTCCTACAATTTTTTTGGGATGGTTTTTGGGTTGTTAAAACCACATTTTGAGAACCTCTTTAGACAAGCTTTTTGAAGATTACTGATGGGTTGTGACATTGATACCCTTCTTTCTCATCTCTCCAATTGTTCCAGAAATTGAATAAGAAAAAGCATGGATCGTTGCCATCAGGTTTCTTCAATTGGACTTCCCTGCACAATTGCCTTCCCCTTTTTCTATCATATTATGTCATTCTACAATTACCTTCCCCTTTTTTCTATCATATAAACCATCCAATTTCCTTATAAATTGGACTTCCCTGCACAATTCCAATCCTTGTTTCACCTTGAAGTCCTTCGGTTGCTGTTTATTTTTGGGTGAGACATTGAATTTCGAAAGGTTTGTAAATTAGGGCTGCAGTGAAGTGCAGTGAAGAGGAGGAAAGAATTAACCTTTGAAAATTAGGAAGATTTTGTCAATTAGGGTTACATGTGAAGAGAAGGAAATACCGTCCCCTTTCATGTTCATGTGGAGAGTTCTTGAGTGCCTGGAGAAGAACCTGATGGCAACGAAGTCAATGAGAAGGGAGAAGAAGGCCAGAGAAGAACGAAGGTGGACGGAGAACGAAGGAAGGACGAAGAGTGGAACGGAGAACCAAAGCAAACGGAAAAACGAAGGAAGAAGAAAGTTGTTCGTAGGTCTGGTTTCTTTGGCATCTCAAATGGAGAAGAACAAGGAAGAAGATTAGGAAATTGAGGAGGGTAAAGGATAGGGGTATTTTGGTCTTTATATAAAATCGAAACTAATTCCGAACCACTTAACCAAACATGTATACGGGTTTTTTCGTCAACCGCAAATCTCAAAACAACTCTTACGAAAACCACAACCGTAACCGCAACCACAAGAAACCGCAACCATTTAACTAAACATAGCCCTAATCGGTGGGTAGTCCGGTGTAGTTTTATGTGAAAAAAAAAACAACAAGAAGTGAAAAAGGCAACGGAGTGTATCACTTTAACTTTTGTGACTTTTTGAATGGAAATTTGGAAAGTGACCCACGAATAGAAAATTCAAAAGGGATATCGATTCGTATGAATTGCATATTAGAGAATATACCACATCACATGTGGACCTAATTAAAATTTGGTTACGACCTAACTTGTAATAATTATCCCACTTTCCACAGGTAAACTATTAATGTTTTCAAATTCATAAATAAAAATTTACGATAGATCGTTTAGAAAAATGTCAATGCCTAATATATTTAATCTAAGTACAAAAATAATTATAATAAATTATTATGTTAATATGGTGTTAGGGTTTGATTTTACTTGATTGATTTGGATCTTACCCTTTTTATAGTATAATTACTGTCATTAACACATTATATAATTTTTCATATTTTATTTTCTCACAATTACTTAAAATCTCTTCCCATTCTTTTCGACAACTTTCCATCCACCACAAATTCTCATTTTCCTTTAAATTAGATGAATTTCTTTGAAAAAAATAACATGACCTACCAAAAAACTTTATTTAGCAAAGCATATAATGCAAGAAATAATAGAACATTGTAGAATCTAATTTTTGATCAAAAAGATATATATGAATATTTATGGCATGTAAAGTTTAATACTAAAATATATATTTTTTTTTTGGTGTTGATAATACTAAAATATATAATAAAGAGTAAAGAAGGAAGGTTGCCTTTAAAAAAGGATATATAGGTAACTTAATTAGGTAGGAGGAAGCAGCAGTATTTGCGTAATAAGGAGATTGTAATTAGCGAGTAACAACCTTACAAAAGTATCATTATTTATAATTATGAGATCTATGTATTGATTAAAAAAAGAGTCGTATTGGCAAATATATAATAAGGGTGTTGAAGTTGAAGTGAGGACCCCCACTGGGAAGTAGAAGTGTCCCACTGTAATCCAAATCCAACTCACACTAGAAAAAGAAGACAAAACTGTGCCTAATTTCTTACCTGGCCATGAATCAAAAAGCACTTCAATTTCCATTCACCGCCCCCACAGTTTACCCTCCCCACCACCTTCAATCCTTTCGATTCTGATAGATAATACATCAATCTTCTTCACCAACCCCATTACTGCTACTGCTACTGCAACTGCAAATCTCTCTCTCTCTCTACCTCCCAAGAAGTCCTAACAAACATCCTCCCACCACCACATGCGATCTTGTTTTTATGATTTCTTGAAAACCCCACTCACCCTACCTCTTTCTTAAATTAAATTCTAGGGAGGACCTTTGCCCGCCGGAAAGATGACGAAGCTGGTTGTACAAGTGGTTGGGGCGGTCAATTTGATGCCCAAGGACGGCCATGGCTCTGCCTCCCCCTACGCCGAGGTGGAGTTCTGCGATGTTCGCCACCGCACCCACACCGTCCCCAAGGAGCTTAACCCCCAGTGGAACAGCCAGCTGGTCTTCCAACTCCCCGATTCCGACTCCGATCTATTCGATAAGACTATCTCCGTCGACGTCTACAACGACGGTGGACCCCACAAGAACTTCCTAGGCCGCGTCCGCATCTCAGCCGCCTCTGTCCCCTCCTCCCCTTCTGACGCCTCCGTCGAGCGCTACCCTCTCGACAAGCGCGGCATCTTCAGTCACATCCGGGGCGAGATCGACCTCAAGATCTACTTCTCCGACGACCCTGGTCTTAATCCTACACCTCTGCCGCCACCTCCTGCTAATGAACCCAACATCCCATTACATCAAGGGAGACCCAATCCAAACTCAATAGCCGACAACCACAACCACGGAGGAGGAGGAGGAGATGGTAATTTCGAGTGCAGGGAAGAAGAAGATAAAGCAGAGGAGGAGGAAGAGGTCTTCAAGAAAAAGCCCAAAAAGAAGAAAGAGCACAGGGATGAGGAAGTCAGGACCTTCTTCTCGGTTCCTTCGGCTGCTGCATCTGCACCCAACCCAAGCGTGGAGACCCGGTCTGATTTCATGAGACCGTCGCCGCCAGGGGCCATGTACATGCAGATGCCCGGACCTCCTCCAGGTCCTGTTGGTGGCGGCGGCGGGGCCGCTGGGATGATGATGAAAAGGCCTGGGCTTCCGGCAGAGTACGAGCTGGTGGAGACAAGGCCGCCTGTAGCAGCTCGGATGGGATACAGGGGAGGTGACAAGATCGGCAGCACCTACGACCTGGTGGAGCAAATGCACTACCTCTATGTGAATGTGGTTAAGGCGAGGGACCTCCCTGACATGGACATCTCCGGCTCCCTCGACCCTTATGTGGAGGTGAAGCTGGGCAACTACAAAGGGGTGACCCGCCACCTAGAGAAGAACCAGAACCCGGTGTGGCACCAGATCTTTGCCTTCTCCAAAGAGCGCCTCCAGGCTCACGTGCTAGAGGTGGTGGTCAAGGACAAGGATGTGGGCAAGGACGACTTCGTGGGACGAGTGGTGTTCGACCTGGCTGAGATTCCACTGCGGGTTCCTCCTGACAGCCCCCTGGCCCCACAGTGGTACAGACTGGAGGACAAGAGAGGAGACAAGTCCGCCAGGCGTGGGGAGATCATGCTCGCCGTCTGGGTGGGAACTCAGGCCGACGAGGCCTTCCCGGAAGCCTGGCACTCCGACGCCCACGCCCTTGCTCACCATTCAAACCTAGCCTCCACACGCTCCAAGGTCTACTTCTCCCCTAAGCTCTACTACCTCCGCGTTCACGTCATCGAGGCACAGGATCTGCTTCCGTTGTCCTCCTCCGGGCGGGCCCCTGAGTCGGCCATCGTCAAGGTCCAGCTGGGCAACCAGCTCCGCATGAGCCGCCCCTCCCAGCTGAGGACCCCCAACCCTATGTGGAACGAAGAGCTCATGTTTGTAGCCTCAGAGCCCTTTGATGAGTACGTCATCCTCAGCGTCGAGGACCGTGTGGCTCCTGGCAGGGACGAGATTCTCGGAAGGATGATCCTCCCCGTTAGGGAAGTCCCCCATAGGCTGGATCCCCACAAGATTCCAGACTCCCGCTGGTTCAATCTTGTGAGACCCTCCATGGGTGACCCCGAGGCCGAGGGTGAGAAGAAGAAGGAGATCAAGTTTGCCAGCAAGATTCATCTGAGGTTGACCTTGGACGCGGGTTACCATGTGTTGGATGAATCTACGCATTTTAGCAGCGATCTCCAGCCTTCCTCCAAACTCCTGAGGAAGCCCAGCATTGGTATATTGGAGGTCGGGATCCTTGGCGCCAAAAACCTGCTCCCCATGAAGGGGAAGGACGGCAGGCTCACCGATCCTTACTGCGTTGCCAAGTACGGGAACAAGTGGGTTCGGACTAGGACACTGCTGGACACGCTTCACCCGAGGTGGAACGAGCAGTACACGTGGGAGGTGCACGACCCGTGCACGGTGATCACCATCGGAGTGTTTGACAACTGCCAGGTGAATGCCAAGGAGGAAGCCAGGGACCAGAGGATCGGGAAGGTGAGGATCAGGCTGTCCACCCTCGCCACTGACCAAATCTACACTCACTTCCACCCCCTGCTGGTGCTCACTCCCTCCGGCCTCAAGAAGCACGGGGAGCTTCACCTCGCTGTGCGTTTTAGCTGCACTGCTTGGGTTAACATGGTCGCCCTCTATGGCAGGCCCTTGCTTCCCAAGATGCACTACGCCCAGCCAATTGCCATCCGCCACATCGACTGGCTTCGCCACCAGGCAACACAGGTAGGTGTCTTACCCTTTCTTTCTGCATTTTTTTTAATATTTAGCTGCGTAGAGAATCTCTAACTAATAGTAATCCCTGTGTCGGGTTTGGCAGATCGTGGGAAATAGGCTGGCAAGGGCAGAGCCGCCGCTGAGGAAGGAGGTGGTGGAGTACATGCTGGACATGGACTACAACATGTGGTCGCTCAGGAGAAGCAAGGCCAACTTCACCAGGATAATGGGGGTCCTTGCAGGGGTTACGGCAGTTTGCAGGTGGATGAACGAGATTTGCTTCTGGAGGAATCCGATCACCACCTGCCTTGTTCACGTCCTCTTCCTCATTCTCGTCTGCTACCCGGAACTCATCCTGCCCACCATCTTCCTCTACCTCTTTGTCATCGGAGTGTGGAACTACCGCTACCGGCCCCGCCACCCTCCCCACATGGACGCACGTCTCTCTCTGGCTGAGACGGCTCACCCTGATGAGCTGGACGAGGAGTTTGACTCCTTCCCGAGTTCAAGGCCAACGGATGTGGTACGGATGCGCTATGACCGACTAAGGAGCGTGGCGGGGAGGGTGCAGGCAGTAGCAGGGGACCTGGCTACGCAAGGGGAGAGGGCGCAGGCGATACTCAGTTGGAGGGACCCGCGCGCCACTGCCCTATTCATCTTCTTCTCCCTAGTGTGGGCTGTATTCCTCTACGTAACCCCCTTTCAGGTGGTGGCGGTGCTAGTAGGACTGTACCTACTCCGTCACCCCAGGTTCCGCAGCAGGATGCCCTCGGTGCCCATCAATTTCTTTAAGCGCCTGCCTTCCAAATCAGACATGCTTCTGTAAACTTAAATAATCAGGGTAAATAAATATTCCTTTCATTGTTTTGGTGTTGTCTTGTATTCCTTTTCTGATTTGTAAAACAACCGGCCCTTTTTTAAAGGATCAAAATTCGGATTCGCATTTCATGGCACACTGAAATGAGCAAGACTTTCCTGTTTTTTAACCACCTCAACCAATCGAACTTGCGACAAATGGGTGATATGTAAATCAATCACATACCTCTAGGCAAAAATCAGCAAAACACACAGTACAAACAAGGAATGCAACCGGTAAATTTCAGCACAACATACTATCTCCACTTTTTGATAATGTGCAACTTCTACAAATGTACAAGTAATTCAACCTATACTATCCTCCATCAGTTTGAGAAGGTATTATTTACCAGAAGCAAGGGCATTTTTTCCTGGCACAATCCATATTTCTAGCTTCTATGAATCTTATCTACTCCAATAAGCCATCTTGTTAATTGACAAGGATCTCCATCCAATGCCTTACACCTAGGGAAGATACCAAGATCTCCACCTATTTGATTGTACTCCTCCAGTGCCGCTTCCATTTCTGCTTCAACTGCTTCATCGTTTATGTTCTCTACCATTCCAGTTCTCAGTAGACTGGCATAATACTGCTCTTGCTCTGCGTCGTTCTCAAAAGGTTCTGTTGATAAACCCTGCTGGCATGCATGCAAAATGCTCCCATTAATGTAGCTGGGGGGATATTATGCTTGTCTATCTTAAGACACGGTAGTAGTTAATCGACCGCATGTGTTCTCAAATTCGAATTGGAGGATGGAATGTAGTTACCACACGAAGAAAATCGAAGAGGCAAATATGTTCTAAGGAAATATATACTGCAGGTGAATAGAACATCCAGATTTACCTGACAAAGGTCAGCATAGTGTTTGTATATCTCGCTATTTTCATCTAAATCGCCAAGCAAGGTCCCACCAGCCCACCCATTGTCTTCATTCACTGATGTCATGGCAAGATACCTGAAAAGGACATATATATAATATAATATAATATAAGTTGTATTATGATCGCTCAAGATTTATTAGGCACCAACGAAATGAGCCAAAAGCCCAATTTAACAGAAATCTATGCACACTTGCAGATCTTGTTTTCACATGAACCTAGATAGAAACAAATAGCTCTTATTCAAGACTAGCTTCCCTGATAGCACACCTCTGGAAGGTATCCTCTTCAGTGATATCATCTGGAGAAAGCCAGTGTAGGTCAAACATAATGTCTTCACCAGTCTCTTCGTGACCATTCACATTTGCACATAAAGCCACATTAAGGGCATTGCCGGTTTCTTTCTTCTTCCTCTGGCCAAAGAGCCAATTTGGACTCTTGAGTTGTATCTCCCTACAAAACAAAATAGCATGTCGTATGAGCTTCCTGCATCTTCCTGGCATCATACAAAATTACAGCAGCAAGCTCCTGTATGTAATAAGGACTGAACGAGCAAATTATTTAACAGCAGACAGATATTAGGCATTAGGCATCCACGTATGTTTGAGCAACTCAAAGAGTGGCCAGGTTTGCATCATGGTGAAGTTTTAAATGATTTGCATCAGGTTGAGTTATAAAACATACGCAGCATCAGGAGCCACAGCAGGTATCCCTGCACTAGACTTATGATCTGGTTCACAGCATAAACGAACATTCTTTATTTCACTGCATGTCCTTTCGATCAGTTTATCAAATGATGTTAACTTCATTCTGGAGAAGTCTTCTTTGCAAGCAGGAATGGGATGAAAAGTATTGTCCATTTCCACAGGTATGGCATCTTCAGATAAGCTGCAACCATAGCCAGAATTTTTAAATATGGTATGCTTGACATTAGGTTTAAAGATTACAGCTGCGAATTTGGGGAAAAGGTGCTTCACCTCTGAACTGGGAGTAACTCGTCTCCAATTCCAGATACATGAAGATAATAATCAGAATCCAGATCCCATAGTGCAGGTTTTCCTTCCAGTGGCTTGAAGTAGCCCAAGAATCTATACAAACCATCTCAAAATTACTTTCACAAAATGCAAAGGAATGCTTTAGGGTGATATTGAGCCATTTTAAGTTACTTTCACACAACCCCCAGCCGACCACGATACAATCTACTTGACATTGCACCAGACCCGTTCTTCCTCAGGAAGATGTATGAGGGTCTTGAATTCTTTATGCTAGTTGTCATTTGTCAAAGATCTCAAAACTCCATCATAAATTCTTTTCTCTAACTCAGTTGTTCAAATAACCCTCCAATTAGACACATTATTAAATTTCAGTCCTAATCACGCTTCAGATATATAATTACAAAAACATACAGCAAATTACTTGGAAGTACTGATTAGTTGTGTAAAAGGCTGGTGGTGTTCATGCCCCATGGACATCATTACCCATTCTCAGCTAAAAGAATGTACTGTGCTATAATTTTGCTTACAAATTTATGGCATCTTGTTTTTCCCCATCCGTGTATGTGTTGCTGTAATATCGTTTGATAGACTTGAGGAATTCCCGAGACTGTGTTGTGGCTTTCCACTTTCCTTGCTTATCTGGAAATACCTAATAGACCAACAAGTTCAATGATCAACAAGTAGAAAAGCAATCATGAATTTGATGAATTGAATTACACGATTAATTTGATTGATTGGATTCAGAGAATATACAGTGTTGTGGGCAGCAGATCCCCCATACTGCTGGGCAAGGGCATCACCCATACCCAGATACATATCCATTAGAGCTGCAGCTATGCTACTATCTGGATCTACTTTAGGTGTATCTGTAATGCCCATTGCATGGAGCTGACGGCCTAAAGCTGCTAGGCCATAAGCATATTGTGCGACATTAGTGCGATCCAGGCAATCAATACAGTTCGTTCGAAGAATGCCACTTTGGAAGGAAGGATCAGTGCCACCATAAACTTCTTTTCTGAAGTTTAGACCAGAATCGGAATCTTTATCTCTACTAACGAACGAAGCAAGCGAATCACAACTTCCAATGCGAGCAAGATCACTTGAACTTGGTCTGAGGTCCCTAAGAGAAGAATCCCTGTAACAAAATGATATAATCGCTAAAACCATATGTCATGAGAGTAAACTCCTCAAATTTTAAAGTTATCTATTAAGGTAGGCAAGACACTTAAGACTGATATTACCTTATAAAAAACTTAATCAAATAATTTATGTTTATAAGTCGAATCACCAGTGAAAAAACTATACCTCATAGTGGTGGTAGTTCTGCTTACTAGGTTAGCTCTTTTTTTCACAATTGGGGGTTTTCCACTACAGTAAAATCCAGTAAAATCAAGTACTTCATCTGCTACAGCACCTAAAACTGCCAGCACATTGGCAGATTTCCTGTACAGAAAAGCAAGGACTTGGAATGATCGCCATCTAAAAGTAGCAGACAACCATTTACTTCTAAAGGTTCATAAATAATATATTCCATGCTTACGTCTTTGCAAACTTATGAAAGTCCCAATGAATGAACATCACGTGCTTTTCTTTCGGAAGGATCTGGTTTAGATAGCCAACAGCATTTGCAAACTCACGCCTCAGCATCATTTCGCGGGGTCTTTTCTCAAATGTCTACAGCGTGAAGCAAGTATCAGGTTCAAGAAAGAAACTATTTATGCTCTTCAATATCAAGATCAACAAACATGAGAGGAATATTCAACATAGTCCACCTCCCATAAGTGGAAAGTTCATATACAAAGGAAAAAGAAAACATTAATTAATTTCAAGTTGCAAAATGCATCATCCTCTATAACAGAAAGTACGTGTTTTGAACAGACCTTTATTAAGTTGAGCACAATTATGGGATTTCCATATCTCTCTGCTAGGTCTTCAAAGTGCTTTTTGGTTGCCTCGTAAGTAGGATCATATCTCTGCACTGATATTTGAAAAGAAAAAGAAGCTGATAAGTGATAATCAATTACAGTGGCCAATAACATATTCAAGAATAATGCCATTTTATTTTATCTGGAAGTAGAAGATCTATGTTACTGCAGAAAAAACACAGTACAGGTTCCAAAATGAATGTCTCGGAAAGTTCTCAAACCCATCACTCCTCACTTCCTCAGTATATTCATAGAATAGGGAAGAAAAAAGAAATAAAGTGAAGGCACTGAGATATAAATACAGGAACAAATATTTAGCACTTGATTTTGCGAAGTAAACAAACAAAGCAATATCCTTACATATTATGTCTGGCTTCGGACTCAATTTTGCTGCTTCTTGAGACCAAAAGAGAGGAATTGAACCCCGCATTTGCACAACTGAACTCGTCTTCCCCTTGCATGACCCAGCATCTTCATCAAGAACAATCTGCTCTGTTTCAACATCATTTGCCACTCGTCCCTTGTCATTTACACCTCTCTTTAAATACCTGATGTAGCAAAAGTAAACATGAGTTTATACCTACTCTTCATATTGGATACAGTGATGCGTTTGAGGTCGAAGACAAAGTAGGATAACTATCAATAGTATTAAACAAAGAAGATTAAAGTTCTCCTCAGCGGAAGCAATATAATGCTTTACAGTTTCACAGAACTGAACCGCATACACATCCTCCTGAATCCACACCTGGAAAAACACTGAAAGGGCCAAGTGGATACATATGATCTTTGTGAAAGTTCATCAATAAAACTGACTCAGTGATAAATTTGCTCAATTTTTTTATAGGACATGCATTTTGGGGCATGTATACCAATGATTTTGAGCAGAAAACAAAATATAAATTCAGAGAACAAGAATAAAAGGGCCAGCAGCCTGGGGGTGGAGGAATGTAAATATGTAATCTGCAATGCCCTCTCTTAAGTTCATTATTTAAACTGTGAAAGTGTACCTTGTTCCAGCAAAATGCCGAGATCTCCGAGAGACAAGAGCAACACTGAAGTCTCGGCCGAAAATAGACATTCTCATCTGCCAAGAAGCATTTGTAACAGGCATTGGACAAATATACTAATGCTCTGAAACATAATGCATTACAGTGTTTAATTTTACTTAATCATAAATGATGAAATTAAATTCCAACAGGACCAAAAAATGGAGGTAGCAATAGAAGGATAATGCAATGACAGATGCATACTTGCTTAAAATGTCCGTGAACCAGTGCAACAGTCCATATATTGTTTTTGCATCTTGAGCGTATTGCTTTAGTGAGATATGAATTCCACACAAACAAGTTGTCATATGGCATTCCAGATCTGCGCTTAGACTGGACATTCTTCTGTAAACTCTGCATAATAGGATATGTGTAGCTGTAGAAGAAGTCTTTGGTCAAATCCACACTAGAAAAAAGCTTCTTGTACCTGTTCATAGGACAAGCAAACTTACAATGATGCAATATGTATTGCCAGTTACTGCTCAGTTCTCATAAAAGGGAATTACACCCTTATACAAAAAACACAATGTGAAATTAAATTTGAATAACTCCATCTAAAGGTAAGAGAAACTGAAGAAACTCGATACGTATATAAAGGTGTGACATCAAAGGGCTCCTAGGAGGCCAGTAGTCTGTTATCTAGTAATCACAAACACATAATGGACAAGTAGCAAATGAATAAAATACCTCAGCTCAGTCTTAGAAAATGCAACCTCAGACTGAATTGTATAATGCGGAATGGTAATCAATTGGCTCTCGTCAATACAGTATATTGCGTGACCACAAATGGAACCAATCTGTCGACGCTTTGTGACCAGGATCAAGTAATAAGACTCCAGAAACTTAATACAACCTTTAACAAAATCAAGAAAGCAAGCAAGATCAACAGCAATTGAAAATTTTCACTATTCGAATGCAATACAAAATATGGACAAATTCGATCAGATGGAGGCCATACCGGCAACGCCGAAAACCTTAGCCACAAACAGCAACCCGCCAGTGGCGCGATTGCCCTCAGCGATCCTCTGCAGAAAACTCTTCACCTCCTGATGGGAATACACCACAGGGTCCTCGTTTATATTGAGATCAGCGGCATCAGATCGATCAATCTTTAACACGCGGAAGAACCTCTTGTACGGATCACTCCCAATCAGATAAAACCTCTGGTCAAAAACAAAAATCGGCATAAGAAAGCGGCGCCTCATATAAAAATGAAGATTAGAGTATAGTGGTCTTGAATTTTCGTTAAGTGCATGCCTGTCGAGTTTCGTAGAGCATAAATTTCTCCAGGACGTGAGGGCTGCGATCCATTTCCAGATCGTCGGAAGGGTGGATTGTGACGGACGGCGATGAAGCCGACATTGGAGTCCGATTGCTCTCTGATTTATTTACCATATTGACTCCTTGAGAGCAACCCAACTTTCTTGAAGAACTAACTAACTCGAGGCTGCATTTAGTGGCATGGCGCCAGGAGATTGAAGGTAGGCACAGGAAATAAATCGGGGGGAAATGTTAGGGTTTATATAAAGGGCTGGTATTGTGTTTTTGGGATGTGTTTGGTACAGGGTCGTCAATGGATCGGATTTGGGCGAGGAGTACATTGAAAATCTTCCCATCCCTGTCCTAGTCAATATTCATCCCGCCTAATTTTTCTCATTTTAATGTTTTATGAATTTTCTCCGCAAAATTTCATGTCTATGTCGGATATTCGTCCTCATCGGAAATTTGTCGTCCCCATATTTGTCACGACTCATGATTATCCTGTCACCATATTTTTCCCGCAAATGTACATTGTAAAATGGGTTAGATTTTTTATAATTAAGTTGCTCAAATGTAATAAGCTAGACATATAAATTAAAATTTGCACCATGTGCAACCATACTGTCAGCTACTTAGCAGCCTTAGTTGACTCAGGTAACTTGCATCACAAAATGTACATTGTAAATTGGATTAGCTTTTTCATGATTTGATTATGAAAGATGGATATATTGTCAACCAACTTACGATGTACATCGCAAAATGTACATCATAAATTGGTTGATTAACGCACCACCTTGTCCAATATGTCAAAGTATAAGCAAATTTATTGTGTATATATATTAGGTTTTGTTTATTCAGGTTGATTAACACATCACAAAATGTACACAATGTGTGAATTAAATTTCGTTTAAACTTGAAACTACAATGAAAGTCTAATATAAATACATTTTGTTTATTCGGGTTTTCCCATTGGGTTTCCCGTCAGATTCCCCGTCTGGGTTCTCCATCGTGTTCGGATCAGGGAGCGGGGCGAATACCCCTATCTTCATCTCCGTCTCCATCCCCAAGTGGGGAATCAAATTTTAACCCATCCCTCGTCCCTGTTTAAAATCTTCATCCCCATCACCATGACGGATAATACCGGCGAAGGGAATCTCCAACCCATTTACACCCCTAGTTTGATATTAGATACGGTTCGAGGATTGTAATGTTTTTGAGATTAAATTGGAAAAAAAAAAATGGTAAGTAGGTTTTTTTTTAGTTTCTTATCTAAGGGCCTGTTTACTAAGGGTTTGAGTTTATTCGGGTTTATAAACTAACGAGTTTAAAAACCCAAATAAAAATAACCTCATCTTGAGAAGTTTATTTTTTACGGGTTTAAAAACCCAAATAAACTATCATTTAGTTTATAAACCCGCAAGGTAAACGGTTACACAAAATCAGCAAAGGTTTATAAACTATCATTTAGTTTATAAACCCGCAAGGTAAACGGTTACACGAAAATCAGCAAAGGTTTATAAACTATCATTTAGTTTATAAACCCGCAAGGTAAACACGCCCTAAGTAAATAGGGCTTTCTCATTTTCTTATTAGGTTAAATTACCTTTTTTTATGGTTCAAACAACCTTATAAATTAGGGCTTACATTCTCTCTCTCCTCTCTTCTGATACTTCTCTTGTGTCTTGTGTCGCCTCAAGATGTTGCAGTTCACTCTTCTTTTTCCTCTCTGCCTCTTCTCCGACTCAAAGCAAATCTCCGTCGGCAAATTCATGGCCTTCGACGCCACATGAACCTTGTCGCCGATGCTGACCTCTCGGAATCCCTCCTTCCAGCGATTCGCAACATCCATGTTGCTCTCCACGAGCTCGGAATCCGAAGAATCTCCATTTCAACATCGTTCTCCTTCATAAACATCCTCACCACCGTGTTTCCCCTTCCGCAACCGATTTCCATGAGCCTGTTGGAGGTCTCGTCATCAAAACCCTCCTCGGTTTCTTGAAGAAACAAATTCTTCTTTCTTGATCAATATTTACCCCTACGATGTCTATAGGGTGAAACCCAATAGGATGACAAAGATGATTAGTGCAGCCAAAGTTAAGGATATGTGAAAGGGGTATCAATCGATGGGTCTTGAATGTTTGGTTTAAGCCCTTCCTGCAACTCATCATGTATAGTCAAAAACGCTAACCGTTTGGTTGAAGTCGAATATAAGCCTAACCTTGTGATGATGAATACTTTGTTTGTTGAGCTGTATAATTTAGTTCTCTTTGCCCAAAGAAATTAAGGATGTTGTCGTCTTCGCTCGGAAATGCCCAACAACTCCAGCCGTTTTTGGTTGTTTCACCTGTCATAAAATGTGAAATAATATGGTGCTATTCGAAATTTATACCAAAAAGTTCTGGTACGAATTTTCTGACATTAATTTTCATAACAGAAAATTATGGTATGAGTTTTCTCGCATGAATATCATGCCTGAAAAATTATACCAGAATTTTTTTAGTATGAATTTTCGCAGTAGAAAATTCTGGTATGAAAATCTAGTATAAAATTTTTGGTATAAAAATCTGGTATAAAAATTCTGGTACAAAAATTTGGTATAAAAATTCTGGTATGAAAATCTGGTAGAAAAATTCATACCAGAAAATAAATAAAATAAAATAAAAAGAAAATAAAAAAAGCAAAACAACACAAAAGAAAATAGAAAAAACAAAGTCAAGAATTAGTTGTACGTAAAAGTTTCAGGTTTGTAATGTCTATTTTTTTTTTAAATAGAGGAGTTAATTACTTTTATCTACAATTAATGAAAGTGGTAAAAAAATAATTGGATACACTTATCAAAAGCAAATAGGATATGACATATTTAGCCAAAATCTTTCAAAAAAATGGGGTAAATTTAGTAGGTAGGCCTTTTTAGGTTTCTATCTACTAACTAGGCTTTTTAAGTTTTGTAATTAAGAAAGTGTACTCCGTTTTATTTTTAACCGTTCAAAGTTCACGCCCTCACCCCATCTTCTCCTTCTCTCCTCTCTTTTTCTCATTCTTTCCACATTCCAGATCTCAACTTTTGGCAAGCGGGCTGGACCGCCTACTCCTCTTCTCCGGTGGAAGTTCGGAAATAATGTTGCCGATGTTGGTGGTGGATAGGTCGGTGATTGAGTTGGACGGGGTCGGGGATCGGAGGGAAAGGAGAGGAGCGAATAACAGTGGAGAACTAGTTTCGGTTTGGAAGCTCACTGCTGCCTTCTGGTGGCTTCAGCCACCGGAGTTCGGTTCTGGTGGTATTGGTGCTGATGCCGGACAAGTACGTCACCGGTCGAAGAAGGAGGCCGATCGGTTAGAGTTTAAGGTGTGCTTGATGCCTCCCCCTCCTTTTTCTTTAACCAAAACGTTACTTTGAAGATCTGAAATTCATCTTCGTTTTTATGCAAATGTGTTTTGTATTGTTTCCATCTTCCATTTCTCTCTCTGAATCATCAATTTTAAGTGAAATCACGTAAAATGTGGTTCGTTGAATCATCAATTTGAAGTGTACAAGTCTCATTAGAAGCAATAAAGAAGAAGGCTGATCTTCTTCAATAGAGACGATAAGTGTATAGGTCACATACTAGAAGTGTATAAGTCTCATACCAGAAGAAGAAGTGTATAATCGTCAATTTGTTGTCTTTAACAAGAGCCGTAACTGGATGATACTGCTGCTATCCCGATTTCTCACCCCACTTTTTATTCGCCATTAAAACCGCAGGTGCCATTGATGGATTCTCCAAGAGATCTTGGCAAACAAAAAAGGAGCTTGTTTTAATTAATATAGAAACCAATAGCTAATATAGATCATCGTGGAATGAAGATTATACTTGAAGAGGAAGCATTATGATGAATGTGGACTGAATTTGCAAAAGAAACATGAAGAAGCAAGATGAATAACAACGAAAGAACAAACTTCATTTTACTTTGGCAAGGTTTATTTTGCTTGCTTGACATAATGGCTTTATATATATATATATATATATATATATATATATAGAGTTTGGCTCCCATGTAAACAACCCTTATAGTGTTCAATGAGAACAAATTACATTCGTTGGATCGTTATAATGGATGGCTGTGATTAAGAGAAAGTTTAATGACAAAAAATAAAAATAAAAATTTAAACCTTATTTTTGGAAGTGATAAGCGCGTGATAACAAAACTCACCATAACTACCCAATTTCAAAATTCTCTAAAATAAAATCCCCAAATCTTTTTTACAATTATCGGTGATTCCGCTTCTTCCTCCATCAAAATCTCGTGTTATTCGAACTGAAGCAGACCATCAATGCCGCCTTCTTCTTCCGATATTCGCTGTCGTTTGTGGAGCAGGTGTTGTTTTCTCCCTCCATTCTACAATAGGTATCGTGTTCGCCGGTGCCATGTTCTTCCTCCTAATCAAAATTTCACTGTCATCTTCTTCTTCTACAACCATTCGATTCCGACTACTGTATTATTTGGCTCGCCTTTCCCCGCCATAAGTCGAGGTAATGTTGATGTCGATGAACTTTCCGTTTCATTGATTCCGGTTAGGGTTTTGCGGTTTAAAGTAATAAAACCCCTAAATTTGTTACAGTTATCGTCGTCTTCTTCTTCCGGTATACGGCGCCATTGGACTCGCCGGTGTTGTGTTCGAACTTCATTCTGTATTCGGTCCTTTGTGCGCCATTATTCGGCGCTCTGCCTCTTAATCTCCTTTTCATTGTAGATTGCTACACATATTAGGGTATTCTTCGACTAGCCACAACCCTCCGTCACACGAGGTATTGTTGATATCAAATTAATTTCTGGTTCATTGATTCCGATTATTGTTTTCGGATTTTTGTTGTTGATTTTGAAGTATTGTTGCCGAATTTGGGTTGATTGTCCATTGTTGTTGAATGTTCGCCATGCCTTGTCGAATGCGAGTTATGATGCAACCATTATACACTTGCTTGTTCATATATGATTGGTGTTAATGGCTATTGGTTTTTATATTCGGTACAAAACTAGACAAATTGCTAAAAGAAACTCTATTTCTTTCTAATTTTTGCTTATACTATAAATGATCATGGATGAATGTTGCCAACTGAATGGCTATTATTAAGTAATTGATGAATCATAGTTGATGTAAGAAGTGACTGCAAAAGTAATGTGCAAATTCGTGTTAAGCAGTAATGAGACATTGGCTATGCTTATGATATATTCATGATTATGATGAATTATATTCATGGAAGAATCTTAAATATAGCATCTCCTTTCAACTAATGAAAGATTGGAATAAAATAGAATATTATCTAAAATTTTATCTAGAATATATGTAGTTTTCTTTTTGAGACAGTGACTATGCTTGTGATACATTCATGTTGAGCAGTAATGAGACATTGACTATGCTTATGATATATTCATAATTATGATGAATTATATTCGTTATTGTTTGATTGTTGTGTTCAGAATACATGGAAACTTACAAGGGGGATGCCAAATGGGACTGTAATTTTGCACGAGGAACTAGGAAAAGTATTGGGATGTTGAGGGTCAAATATCTATATACTTTGCTCCATTGGTCAGAGAACACATTGATGCTAGAAATACCGCGTATGGTTGTTAGAGGGGCGTTGGAGATTAACAACGCTAAGGATGATGAGGAATAGACGATCCAAGTTGTTATTTTGATATGTTGCTTCGGACAGCTGTTTTGCTACACTATGTCAAAACTATATTCTACCGTTTCTTTCTCTTTTTAGATATTTGGATCACTTATGTAGGGATTAATGTGTTTGACACTCCTGTCTTTATTAATGTCAAAACACTAATTTACAATGTCAAAACTCTTTTTTGATATATTGTTTTGGACAAGTCTTTTGCTATAGTGAGTATAACACAACAACCATTGGAAGCTGACCACATCTTGTATGCTAACACCGTTTACCATGCATAATATGATGGATTAGTAAGTGTACTCATCACCGAATATGAACAATATAATTTCAGAACATACATGATATTGTTAATGGATGTTTCATATATTAGATGTTTTATGTTAAAGAGCACAACCTTTACACTTGTGGAAACATAGGAAGACGCTCTGTAGGTTGTTTGCAAACACAATGTACCATAGATAATATGACGGACTAGAAAATCCACTATTTACCGAATATGATGATATATTTTACAGAATATACAAGGTATAGTTACCAGATATAGAATATATTTGTGTGTCGTATGTTAATGAGCAATGTACACTTGGGTAATAGAGTTTACGCTTTCTTATTTGGCGTTTCAATGCTATAAAATGTAATTGTATTACAACAATATATCCGGAAATAAAAAAATATGATGGATTAATTAGTGTCTTTTTTATCGAATATAAATAATATAAGTATTGAATATAAATGAAAAAGTTGCCGAATATACTCGATGTAATTTCTGGATGTTATACTGTTCGTGTAACGGATTCAGATAAACGAATTAGGTGCTTATGATCGAGTAAAGATAACAAGTAACACCAAAGTTGGTTGTAGAGTTTATTATAGTGGTTCACTGATTGCGAAATAGCATATTCATCTAAGACAAGTTTTACACCGTACATGATATAAAGAGTGAAATAGTAAAGAAAAATTATTGCAATTTCATGAGCATATGGTACTCATTCAAGGGACTCCTTGCAATTCCTCTTGTCATGTGTAGTTGCTTTCACCGGTGGCTGAATGGTTACATCTAAGACAAATTTCCGATAGTGGGTACATTTTCCTTGAATCCTGACCGACTACACAATATGTGACGATGCAATAGAGTCCCACCTTTTGTGCATACACGGGAAGATGACAAACGAACATCAAAACTGACCTCCTTAGCATACGCCTTATAAAAATACATACCTTCCTCCGGCGTCTTGAAACACATTCCAATACGTAAAATGTATTGATTCATCGTATTGCGGAGTCTAATATTTTGTTTTACCCGGTGATTGTGTCATGACTATTCCGGCATTGAATTCTTCGTTTGCCGCTGCTTCATAAAATTCATCCATACTCTCCATGTTAGCATCAATGCCGGATCCATCAACATCCCAATCTCTTTCACATGGGGAATCTGTAAAAAATTCAATACATATTTATATTATGATAATTTAAATACGAGTTTGTTTAATAGTTGATATTTAGGTAAACCTTCACCGTCACCGAATCGTATTCGGTGGTATATTCAAATATATTCGTTAATATGAAACCAAATATTTGTTAACATATTACTTTAACTGTTTATGTTATTTCACGTTCACTTACCTTCTTCCATCGATTCCGAATCTGTTGCTTGCCTGAATCCCCTACATAAATCAACCGAACAATTGGGACATATATTGATGAAAAACGAAAAAATTGAGGACAAATCAACCGATTGTTTGATGATGAGAATATTGTATACTGAAAAAAAAACACTTACTGTTAACTATTCCGGCGAAAATATGTTTAGTTTTTTCCGGCGATAATGGAGTGTATGAAGTTTCAGCAAAACGTATCATCCATATAATTGATATTGCTTTGAACGATTTTGTTGAAATTAATTGGAAGATTCTGTATATTGTAACTCCCTAAAATAGTGGAAAAAGATCTCATTTATAATTTTTATAGAATATTGTAATTGCCTTATTTTGGAGAGTGTATTACACATTCCAATAAGGAGAGTGTGCTGAATTTTTCATTGAATATTTATGTTAAATTTCAGCCTTTAGATTAATCAGATCAAGGGCTATTATTTGTTCTCATTGTACACTATAAGGGCTGTTTACATGAGAGTCTGTATCTATATATATATATATATATATATATATATATATATATATATATATATATATATATATATGTGTGTGTGTGTTTATCTATTTGTGTGTAAATAAAATGGTTTTTAAATTAAATATTGAAATTGTTGAAAGAGTCTACATCGCAATTAAAAAAGCCCGTTCTTGCGCCTCATATTAGAGGCGGCTGATGATACCGGACTTTTGTTTGCAACTTTCATTTGTCTAGCAATGTAAATAGTAGGAAGCTCTAGTAGTTGAACTGATGTCATTACCTTTGATCATAAAAGCTGAACTTGATTTGAACTGTATAGTTAACAAATCAAAGTGACTAATTCGTAATCTATTTGGATTTTTTTATTTAGAATTCTAATATTGGTAGCAAATCTTGTTATTGCATTGCTCAATTGAGACCTTGAATATTAGATTTCTTTGTTTCTAATCGTAATATATATTTTGCTTCGGTAAGTATCATAATCTTTCTTGTGTAGGACTGTGTAGGAGTAATCCTCTGTGCTGTAGAACGAGCAACCCAAGTTGCTTTTCAGGTAACAACAATTTCTAGCTCCATTTATGAGAACTGCTGCCATTTTTAGTTCAGGACTAACTTGAATCTATACGATGTTGAAGATCTATATGATGATGATAATCAGATTGTTATGCAAAGGCTAGACAATGAGATTGTTCCATTGATGGAATCAGATGGAGAGCTTTTTAACAAGAGGTAGGATTGTAGGGGTGTAGCTTCTGTCGAATTTTCTTCATAATTTTCTTCATCATGTTAATTAATTGTGTTTGATTGATAAATGATAATGTTGGATTTGTGGTGTAGGCCCTGTCAAATGATAAGTTCAAGAGTGTTGAGCATAGAGTAGTGCCAAAACTGTGTTTGATTCTCTTCTGGTATGATATTTGTGACCAATGGTGTCAAAAAAGACCAAAAGAAGCAAGAAGAAGACAGGATCAAGAAGAAGACAATAGTATCAATGGTGTCAATGATGAATTTTCTATTTTATATTTTTTTAACTTCTGGTATGTGAATCCGGTATGTGAATCCGGTATGTGAATTTTCGGTATGTAGTTTATAAAAAATAAAAAAAGACAAAAAACAAAAAAAAAAACTGGTATGAGTTTCTAGTATGAATTTCATACCAGAAACTCATACCAGAAAATTATAAAAAAATAAAAAAGACAAAAAAAACTTATGGTATGATAAAATTTCTGGTATGATAAATTTCTGGTATGATAAAATTTTCTGGTATGATAAAAATTCTGGTATGAAAAAAAAATTCTGGTATGAAAAAATTCTAGTATGATAAAATTTCTGGTATGATAAAAATTCTGGTATGATAAAAATTCTGGTATAATAAAAATTCTGGTATGATAAAATTTTTGGTATGAGAAATTTCTGGTATGATAAGTTTATTCCAGAAAATAAAAAAAATAATAAAAAAAATAAAAATACAAAAAAATAAAATAAAATAAAAAAACAAATTTAGTAATTAAAAATTAAAACTTACATAACAAACATCAATTATTCTCTCTTTTTTAATTGAAAGGTTAATTATTTTTACCTACCATTAAATAAAAGTGGTAAAAAATGTGGGGTATAATTTCTTTAACAAAAACCAAAAACAGCCTAGTAGGCCAAATTCTTTCAAAAAAAATGAGTAAAGAGGGTTTGTGGATTATTATTGTAGCAATGAACATATACGAGACTATTATCTTCTTACGGATACAAACTTAGACGTCTTTAATTTATTCTAAAAAGACCCTACTACACCAATATTCTCATTAATTTAAAGAGTTAATTACACAAACCATCTCTTATATACCTCATTTTTCATTTAACCACCTATTATTTTTTAATTTTCATTTAACCACCTCTTATTCTTATTACCTAACAAATCACCACCACTAACTTCTTCCGTTACTAACTCTGTCAAAATTTGGGCCCCCACTTCTACCCTTCTTCCTCCTCTTGCCAATTAGAGCAACATATACCGCATCCCCTTCTTCTAGTCTCTCGTCAAAATTTTTGTAAGAATAATACCATAATCTTTTATCAAACTATTGCATAAATCATACCATGCATAATGTATATTTTCAAACATCTTAATCAACTCTTACTTCCATTTAAAATAAAAAACACAATCATAGAACTAATTTGGCGATTGTTAATTTGTAATCCCTTACAATTAAAATCCCAAAAAACACAATCAAACAATTAATTTGAAAATCTCATTCCCTTACAGTTAGAGTCAAAACAAAGCATATCTCTTCTACATAAGAAGAACCTGGATTTAGCAAGAAAATGAAAAATCTTACACCATTTATATCTTTATCAATTAATTTGTCTTATTTGTAGTCCTATTAGACTCTTACCTTGGTTTTCGATCTTCAATTGTGCAAACATGCTCTATTTCTTCATCTTCTTTAGCTTTCTCATCTCTAATACCTCCATTACCAACCACCTTGCATTTATTTTGTCTAAAGCTTTACTGAACATAGAGTAATAGGAGTAGCAACAATATACCATATCTCTTGTTCCTTGTCTGGTGTCGTCGGGTTTCATCCTCGTTAGCGGATCTAGTGAGCTAGAAATAGGAGCACCCGAGGATGAGTATGGTGTCAAAGGCAATAAGTATAGCCCTCTCATGGCAGCAAGTCCTCTGAATATGTACGGCACCAAAAATTGCCAAGAAGAGTATGGTTCTAGTTCAAATTGTTTCTGAAGAGCGGCAACTTCAACAAACAGTGGACTTGAATTTCATCAATTTGATGTCAAATAACTCTGCAAAATTGAAAACAGGTCTCCATGCCTCGTTGCAGCTGTTATCCCCTAAATGTCTTCTTCATATATCGATAAAACAATTTAAAAGTGTGCGACAGTGGAGACCATCTACTTGCGTGTGAAGATAGAGTTGTTAAATCCACCTCTCTTTCCGGTAAACGAAATTCGAGTATGAGTTCTTGGAGAGTGAAAGGTGAAGAGTGAAGACCGTCTGCTTGTGAGAAATTAGGGTTTTGTGTTTGGAATTAACAGCGTACTAACGGAGTTAGGGTGTAGTGGTGATTTGCTAATAAAACAGGAATAAGAGGTGGTTAATTGAAAAATTATAAATTAGAGGTGGTTAAGTGAAAATCAGATAAATAAGAGGTGGTTTTGTGTAACTTACTCTAATTTAAATTGTGAAATTGTAGGGACATACTTTTTTTAGAAAGAATTGATTTAAATAGCCTTTTTTAATAGTCTTTTGTTTTGTAGTCCCCTCTAATTTTAAAATTAGTTTATGCTATGGATACCCTTAATAGAGTCATAGTGGTAAAAGACTTAGTTGACCATTTTACCCTACTTTGTATGTCATACAAAAAAGGTTCTACTACACCAATATTTTCAAAAGATAATTCTAAAAACAATCTCAAGATAACATGATTAACCTGTTTGGTATTTGATATCATGAAATATAACGTAGTTTAGATGTGCATATAGGTAGTTTTTCCCTTTCTTTTGAGTACATGGACATGTTTTCATAGCATTTATTGAGCATATTCTACTATTATCTTGGAATCGAGATCTACACAAGGTTTGTTGTGATTTTAGGTGAATTGACGCTAAATTGGAGTGGAAAAGGAGCATTTACAGAGTATTGGTCGATGTGGAGTTCATTAGGGGGCAAATTTGGTAACTAGGCTTTTTTAAGAAACAAAAATACTAAGTAGGCTTTTTTATATTTTCCATCAATAAAATATACCCCAAAATCATATTTACCGTTCAAGTAGAAATTAATTACCATAATAATTAGGTAAAATCTCCTCTTTCTCTCTTTTTTTCTGTTACAATCAAAGAAGCCCGATATGGTTTCTTCTCCTCCTCTCGATCTCGATCTCAAAATCCACTCTTCTCCTCCTCTCGATCTCGATCTCAGAATCCATTCTTCTCCTCCTTCGATCTCGCCCTTCTCGCAAGCTTCTTTGGTATCACAATTATCGATCTATTTTCTCTCTTATCTCTCACAATCGACATCGATCGAGCAATCTTCTCTGATATTTGTTAGCATGAAATATTGCGATATTCTAGACACTCTTTCTAGTAGTTTTTCACTCATTATAGTGTTCATTGATAAGGCATTGAAGCAATTGTTAGCTAGCTTATCTACATTATCGATATAGAGATCTACATAAGCTTTGTATTGATTATAGGTGAATAAGAGCTAAAACCGAACCAATTAAGAGAGGAAGGAGATGAATTGAGCACATCCAAGGATTGAGGACACATCAAAGAAGCCAAGGGAGATGCTAGGAAGAGGAATGGCACGACACAAAGGAAACTACGAGCAATTTACACTTCCACGCTCTAAAATACGGCCGTAGAGAAGTTCACGCCCAAAACCACGGCCGTGGATCTTGACAACATGAACGTGGAGCATTCCAGAAAGTTACACGGTATAAAGTACGGTCATGGAAGTTGTGAAGAACCGTAATCCACTTCCACGCTCTAAACCACGGCCGTGGAACTCCATGAAACCGTGATTTAAGCAATCTTTTGACGAATAAAATATGGACACATTGTTTACGCATATGGGCCGGACGGTTATTTTATCCTTCCTTATAAAAGGGCTGAAGGAGGGAGAATTCGGCACCTTCGCTTACGCTCACTTACACGTTCCTAGGGTTTCATTGGACGTGCGGAGAATTGCATTTTTGCAACGGAGATTTACGAAGCAAGATTTGGAAGTTGCGCCTTTTATTCCTAGGTTTGATTAGAAGACAGATTGACATCCCGCTCTTTGTTCTTATCAAGGATTGTTATTGGTTTGTGTTATTCCAAATCTGTTATACATTATTACCCTTGTTTGTGGATTTGAAATTGATTTGAAGTTTATTGAAGGTTTTCGAAGGTTTTCATCTTTCATTCTTCTTAAACTTGAATTTTATATCATAATGACTGTTGTTGGCTAAAACCCTTTAGCAATTCTAAGGTGAGGGGTTGATAATTGTGGCTTAGATGATGATAGATCGATCGTAAACAGATTGGACCCTGAGAGTTAGAGAGATTCGTCGACACCCAAAATTACGGCCTGTTCTTGAGATTCCACGGCCGTGGAACTCAAGATCTACCCGTGATTTACCCTAGTTTACGAACCTTGCTTTTACTTTAATCCAAAGTTAAAGATTTGCTTTAACTTAGTCTTGGCTTGCCTTTTCTAGGTAGTAGTGAAGCCTCAACAACCTCTACTTCGATTTCGAGTGTCACAACCTTAATCGGTTTAGTTAGTCTTGATCCTTGGGTTACAAGTTTGGGTATTTGATATTAATTCTTGTCTTTAGATCCTTTCTATATTGAAGCCTCAACAACCTTTATAGAGAGTGTCTTTAGATAAGTCATACAAGGCCTTGGAACTTCACCGTACATTGCTTTACTTTAGCATACCTTTGCAACTCTTAACTCTGTCCTTAATTCTTTAGTATATCTTGAATCGATTGCTACAATTAGAAACCTGATCTTTAGGGTTGCTGTTTTCCCAATATATTTGCAAAGCTTTACCCTTTTACTTGCTTGATAACTTTACAACTGAATTTGTTCCCCCCAAATCCCTGTGTTCGATACTCAGGAATTCTTGCTTTACTACGTCGATCCGTACATTGCGGGTTCGCTTGCTTGATTCTAGTTTTATAAATTTAAGACTTATTTGCACGCACGCTAAGTGGAGAACAAGTTTTTGGCGCCGTTGCCGGGGATTTGGTCTAGACCGAATTCGGTTACCGGTTGTCAAGCTTGAGAGCTTAGCTCTTGTTATTTGATATCTTTTGTGAGTGATATTTGCAGGTTACTTTAGGTTTATGCGTAGGTCTAGGAACAACAAAGACCTCTTACCTCTTGATCAAGAACTTGAGAAGACTTTGAGGAAGAAGCTCAAAGAAAGAAAGATGGCTGAAGAAAAGGAGAGGGATTATCAAACAGAGTTAGCGGAATCCGAAGCTCAACTTAGATGGAGCGAGAAGACTCGCAAGGAAGAATCGGACCGTCATCAATCGAAAATTGATGAGCTATCGGATATGATGTTTCAAATGAGGCTGCAATTAAGCGACCTCAAGAAGAAGGAGAGGAGGAAACTGACAAGATCGGTTAGAGCCAACTCATCCGATGAGGATAGCGACTCCTCCATGCCATCCCTTGAAGACCTTAACCCGACGGTCAACATGAATCAATTTAATCCAAGACAAAGACCGGCTGTCAACTATCGTGTCCCGGCTGGAGGCGCGCTAGCCGCTCATGTAGAAGAAGAGCCAAGAACTCTTGGCCAAAGGATGGATCCAATTCAACAACCACGCCGTCTAGGTATGAACTTTGATGCTGATGATATGCAAGGGTTTAGCTTCAACCCGCAAGTTATTACCATCGTTCGCCAAAGTCAGTTTGGAGGAACGAATAACGAGTCTCCATACCAACATTTACAGAATTTTGAGATCTTAATGGAGACAATGAAGCCAAAGAACGCAACCACCAACAACTACAAGATTAAGCCATTCTTCTTTTCTTTGAAAGGGAAAGCTTTATCTTGGTACCAAGCTCTTCCAAATGGAAGACTTAACACATGGGAAGATCTTTCTTCGGAGTTCCTCACCAAATTCTTTCCGCCATCTAAAACGGCGGAGTTGAGAGGTTAGATTAACGCATTTTCTATGAGATCTAACGAAAGTTTGTTTCAATCTTGGGAAAGATTTCAGGATTTACTATTGGATTGCCCACACCATGTCATTTCCAAGTTGGAGCTATTGGAAATATACTATAAGGGGCCGGATGTGGAAACACAATTCAAGCTCCAATCCCTTTCATGTGGTACATTCATGGACATGAGGGAAGATGACGCTTGGGACTTCATTGAGAAGCAAGCCCGAGTCATTGAGAAGTATTCTCACCGGAAAGTAGAAGCAAATCATGTGGAGCAAGGAGCAAAGCTATCACAAGCTGCTCAAACTCAAATCTTTTCTCTCAATACCGAGATTAAAGAGTTGAAGGAAGCCATTAGAACCAACTTTCCAAAGCAAAAGGGGCAAGATGTGGGTTATTTGGGAAACAACAATAACCACAATAGGAATGAGAATACAAACCGCAACAACCGGAACAACAACCGGAACAATTGGAACAACAATAACAACCGGAATAACAGTTGGAACAACAATAGGGGTTCAAACAACAACAATTGGCGGTCCAACCAACAACACAATTCCGGTAATTCTTATCCCAATTCAGGAAATTCACTAACTCCACCTTCTTCTTCTTCCATTCCTTTAAAAAGTCAGGAACAAGCATCTAATAGCGGAAGCACTTCGAGGAAAGAGAAGCCCGATCCCATGTTGGAAACAATTTTGGGAAAGCTTCAAGGATTGGAGAGTCACATCATTAAGGTCGATTATCACATTACTAAGGTTGATAAAGCCCAAAAGGTTTTAGAAAACCAAATGTTTAGCCATGCTGAGGAAGTTCCTAGGAATCAAGGAAAACTTCCAGGAAAGACGGAGGATAACCCAAAAGGAAGGGTGATGGCTATCACAACTAGGAGCGGAGCAACAACTACCGACCCGTAGCCTAAGTTTGTAGAAGTTCCCGTCGAGAAGGAGAAAGAGAAGGGAAAGGAGAAGGAAGACAATGAAGGAAAAAATGCCCCCAAAGCTAAACAACAACCACCGACCCGCAGCCTAAGTTTGTAGAAGTTCCCAGCTTTCAAACCTCCCCTACCATTCCCGCAATCTAGAGCAAGAGCGCGTCTAGACAAGCAATTCAGTAAGTTTATTGAACTCATGAGCAAACTGCATATTAATATACCTTTGATTGATGCAATTGTAGGTATGCCTGCTTATGGGAAGTTCTTTAAGGAGATCCTCTCTAACAAAAGGAAATTAGAGGATTTTGGAGAGGTCAAGATGAGTTCGGATTCATCGGATCTTATCAAGACAATGAAGGAAAAGATGCCCCCAAAGCTGAAGGATCCGGGGTCATTTTGTATTCCCATAGGAGTGGGAGATGTCACATATGATGCATTATGTGATTTAGGAGCAAGCGTGAGCATCATTCCGCTTGCCTTATGCAGGAAGATCGGTTTAGGCGAACCTAAACCGGTGAAGATGACGTTATACATGGTAGATCGATCCATAACTCGTCCCGTCGACATAGTTGAAAACGTCCCGGTCAAGCTTGGTAAGTTCTATGTTCCTATAGATTTTGTTGTGCTTGACATTCCTGCAGATAGTCCGGTCCCGATCATACTCGGAAGACCATTTCTTGTAACATCCGGTTGTATGGTTGATTGCAAGAATGCTAGACTCGCCTTCGACATAGGAGAAGAAAAGGTAGAGTTCATTCTCTCCACTTTGGTGAAGGAACCAGCTTTCGATGAAGATATATTCAACATCCATGACGAAGAGCTATCTAGAGAGGAGGTAAGTTCGATTCTCTTCAAAGATCCCTTGCAAAAGGTTATCTCTATGAGCATTATGGATATAGGGGAGGAAGAGGAATGCAATGAGGAAATTGAAGCTTTAGAGAAGCAAAAAGAAGTGTATGAAGAAGAATTTGAGAAACTCTACGATGGGTCAGAAAACATAAGAAATCACGGCCAATCATGCTATTCCACGGCCGTGGAATCCACCAACATGACCGTAATTAGCTATTCAGAGGACTCCAATAAGTTACACGGCCAAAACCACGGCCGTGGAACAAACATAGGCACCGTAATTGACTTCCACGCCCAAAACCACGGCCGTGGAGGAAACAGGGGAGCCGTAATTTTGAGTGAATCTGAAGGAGATTGTGTTTTCTCCGCCACTTCTTTTGATTCTTCTCCAACATCTTCTGCATCCTTAGACACTTCTAAGGAAACATTGGATACTCCTCAAGAGCCATTTGAGACTCCTATAGTGATGGAATTGAAGCCACTTCCTGCACATCTAAGGTACGCATTTCTAGGACCTAATTCTACCTTTCCGGTAATTGTTAGTTCCGATTTGAGTATAGATGAACATAGTAAGCTTATGGTTGTTCTTAAGAAACATAGGAAAGCATTAGGGTATACTATAGAGGATCTAGTAGGAATCAAACCTTCACTATGCATGCATAAGATCCTAATGGAAGAAGACTTTAGAACTTCGCGACAACCTCAAAGGCGGTTAAATCCGACCATGAAGGAGGTTGTCAAGAAAGAAATTCTTAAACTACTTGATGCAGGTATCATCTATCCTATCTCCGATAGCAAATGGGTGAGTCCCGTACAGGTAGTTCCAAAGAAAGGAGGGATGACGGTCATTACCAACAAGAACAATGAACTCATTCCTACGCGAACCGTTACAGGATGAAGGATGTGCATAGACTACCGCAAGCTAAACAACGCAACGAGGAAGGATCACTTCCCACTACCCTTCATCGACCAAATGCTTGAGAGGTTAGCACAACACTCACACTTTTGCTATCTTGACGGTTATAGTGGTTTCTTTCAGATCCCGATACATCCGGACGATCAAGAGAAGACCACATTCACGTGCCCGTGGGGAACGTTTGCTTATAGGAGAATGCCGTTTGGGCTTTGCAACGCCCCAACCACCTTTCAAAGGTGCATGATGGCTATCTTCTCAAAGTACATACAGGAGATCATGGAGGTTTTTATGGATGGTTTTTCTGTGTATGGTTCCTCTTTCGATAACTGTCTTTCTAACCTTGCTCTTGTGCTACAAAGGTGTGAAGACACTAACCTAGTTCTTAATTGGGAGAAGTGTCAATTTATGGTGAAAGAAGGCATTATATTAGGACACTTAATCTCTAGTAGAGGAATTGAAGTGGATAAGGCTAAGATAGAGACTATAGAAAAGCTTCCTCCCCCAACTTCGGTGAAAGGGATAAGAAGTTTTCTAGGACATGCTGGATTTTATAGACGTTTTATAAAGGATTTCTCTAAGATATCAAAACCGCTTACTAATTTATTGATGAAGGATGCTGTTTTTTATTTTTCGCAGGAATGCTTAGATGCGTTTAAATGATTCGGGAAGCTCTAATCTCAGCCCCGATTATTCAACCTCCGGATTGGAATCTTCCATTTGAGGTTATGTATGACGCAAGTGACGTAGCTATAAGAGCTGTGCTTGGGCAAAGAAAGGAAGGACGAACCCACGCTATCTACTATGCTAGCAAGACGCTAGATGAAGCGCAGCTCAACTACGCCACTACCGAGAAGGAATTTTTAGCAATTGTATATGCATTTGAAAAGTTTCGCTCTTATCTTGTAGGTGCTAAGGTGATTGTGTACACGGATCATGCTGCGATCCGGTATTTGCTTGCAAAGAAAGATGCGAAACCAAGGCTAATTAGATGGATTCTTCTCCTACAAGAATTCGATCTAGAGATCCGTGACAAGAAGGGTTCGGAAAATTCTGTCGCGGATCATTTGAGTCATCTACCACATCTAGAGGACGTCAATCTACCTATAGATGACTCCTTTCCGGACGAGCATTTACATATCATAGAGGAGTGCATCGACGTGATCACCAAAGGTAACGAACCATGGTTTGTTGATTTTGTTAACTATTTGGTTTGCCAGGAATTACCACCCGAATTATCCTACGCACAAAGAAAGAAGTTCTTTAAGAATTTTCGGGAATACTTTTGGAATGAACCTCTCCTCTTTAAGAGAGGTCCTGACGGCATCATTCGACGATGTGTGCCGGAAGATGAGATGCATAGTGTCATCCGTCATTGTCATTCACTACCTTGTGGAGGACACGCTAGTTCGAACAAGACTAGCGCTAAGGTATTACAATCTGGATTCTTTTGGCCTACTTTATTTAAAGATGTGCAAACCTTTGTTTCCTACTGCGATGCTTGCCAAAGAACAGGGAACATATCTAGGAGAAACGAGATGCCTCTTAACAACATTCAAGAGGTGGAGATCTTTGACGTTTGGGGAGTAGACTTCATGGGACCTTTCCCATCATCTTGGTTGTGGTTAAGTTCTTTAACAAGACCATTTTCCCACGATTTGGGACACCACGGACTATCATTAGTGATGGAGGCTCTCACTTCATTGCCCGACGATTCGAAGCTCTATTAGCTAAGTATGGGGTGACTCACAAGATCGCCACCCCTTATCATCCACAAACTAGTGGACAAGTGGAGATCTCGAACCGGGAGATTAAAGGAATCCTAGAGAAGACGGTTTCAAGGACAAGGAAGGATTGGTCTTTGAAGCTAGATGATGCATTATGGGCATACCGGACTGCGTATAAGACTCCCATAGGTACGACGCCATACAACCTTGTGTATGGGAAGTCTTGTCACTTGCCGGTAGAATTGGAGCATAAGGCGTATTGGACAATAAAGTGGTTGAACTTCAGCATGAAGGAAGCGGGAGAGAAGCGTCTCTTGGACCTTAACGAGCTTGAAGAACTTCACTTGAACGCCTGAGAAAACGCGAAGATCTATAAAGAAAGAGCGAAGCGTTGGCATGATAAGCATATCATCCCAAAGGACCTCAAAGAAGGAGATCAAGTTCTCCTCTTCAATTTAAGGCTTCGTCCCTTTCTAGGTAAGCTTAAATCTCGTTGGACTGGACCTTATCTAATCAAACGTGTTTTTCCCCATGGTGCAGTTGAAGTATGGGGTGAAAAGGGCGGAAGCTTTAAGGTGAACAGTCAACGACTCAAGAAATACTCACCGGAACTCCAAGCTGAAGAGTTTGCACCTACCACACTTGAGTAGGTGTAAGTGCGGTCTCGCTACGGACCTTAAACAAGCGCTTCTTGGGAGGCAACCCAAGGTATTGCACTTACATTTTTGTTTTTGATTCGTAGTTTAGAGTAGTTTAGACGTTTTTGTTTTGTTTTGCCTTCGATACCTTCCGGTATGTTCGTGTTTTTGGATGTAGGATCAATGGAAAAAGCAAGGGAGAAAGAAATGTTAGAAAAAATTGACGAAACTTGGACTTTGGCACCTTACAGAGAGTTCCACGGCCAAAACCACGGCCGTGACAGCTACAGTGACCGTAATTTGCAAAAGCCTGAGAAAAATCACCAAAACCACAATTCCGTACATTTCCACGGCCGTGGAAACCCCCGAGTGACCGTAATTTTCCAAAAATTTTACGGTTACTATATAAACCACGTCTCTTCACAAAGAACACTGAAAATCCCCAATTCCATGCCCAAAATCGCAGATTTGATCCCCCTCTCTCAAATCTCCGTTCGTTAATCGTTTCGAACGATTCTTTGACCAAAAGTGAAGCAAATTCAACCACCTACAAGATCCAAGCAACAATTCGAGTGGAAAATCACCGGAGAAGACGGAATTTGGATTTTAAAAATCCAAAACCTAGGTTTTTCTTCTCTTCTCTCACTTTGTCGATTTGATTAAGTTTTCGCAAGAATTTCTAGGAGAACTGATTGGAACTGGATTGGAATTAGTCTAGGGCTGCTGTTTGTTGATTTTGGTGTTGATTGAGTGGATTTTGAGAAATTACGAGCCGAACCACGGTCACTGGGCATTCCACGGCCGTGGAAATTGAAGAACATGCCGTAATTTTTGACAGAATATGGATTTGGTTAGGAGAATGTCCAATAGGAATAAGAAAAGGAAAGGTAATGCTTCTTCCTCCTCCCAAATACCTCCTAGTGAGCCACCATCACCCCCACCCCCTAGAATTCCTAAGATTCATGAGGATTACCTCGATGCCTTAGAGAGGATCGAGAAGAGACCGGTCATAGGACCACGATATTTGCTGCTTGAGGAGTTAGAGCCACTGAATGTGGTAGGCGATCTTACTTGGTTGTTAGACAGGGTAGGCTTGATCATCTTCTCTGCCATTCGGGAAGATGCGTATGAGGAGATCACTAGAGAGTTTGTGATCTCTTTTGAGCATAGTCATGTGGATAGGACAATTTCTTTCAGGCTGATGGAGAAGAACTATGAGTTTTCGATCCGAGAGTTTGGAGCCTTCTTTGGGTTCCATGAGACCTTCAATGGTCGATTTCCTAGTGGCCTGTACGCCAAGGATTTTTGGGAGGACATTGCCATGGTATATGCTAGTGAGGACCGCTGGCAACCTGCTGATACCAAGGCTAAGTTGATTTATCACTTAGCCTTGAAGATAGCCCACCGAGTACTTTCTGATTTATCACTTAGCATTGCCATGGTATATGCTAGTGAGGACCGCTGGCCTGTACGCCAAGGATTTATCACTTAGCCTTGAAGATAGCCCGCTGGCAACCTGTTGCATGGTAGGCCGGCTGACTGTGCCACCCTCTTAGCTTCTACCATGAGTAAGCTAAAGAACAAGAGGGCCGGCAATATTGGATATGGTGGGATGGTCACCCACCTTCCTAGACAGTTGGGTATTGACTTCTCCGCGTGCACTAGGATAGCGGCTAGACCTCTAGGACTTCAGAGCCTCATGACTAGAGGTATTATCTTTCCTAGGCATAGAGGTCCACCTACCGCTGCCATGCCTTGGGAGGGTAGAGGAGGTAGAGGTGTTACATGGCTTCCCGAGTATTCCATTATGGCTGGACGCCATAACTGGAAGGAGACATTCGCTGCTATGCATGCGAATAGATTGGTAGCACCTTCGTATGTTCCCCCAAAGATGCCAACTGCAGATGAGGAGGAGATGAGAGGGGATGACGGTTTTGAGGGAGGAGGTGAGGAGCACGACTTTGGCAGTTTTCCGGATCAGCCGGACACATTTCCCGATCTCCCTAGGCAGTCCCCCCACCCTGCTAGAGCTTCCGGTTCTTCCTCTCGCCGTGCCATCGTGAGTGAGAGGACGACATGGATGGCGACCCCTCCCGATTGGTATAACACGCAGCCGGAGTGGATGGGAGCTCCACCGACTTGGCATGCACAGCCACCACCTGCACCAGCACCATCAGATGCACCAGCTTGGTATAGCCAGGCGCCGGAGTGGTACGAGCAGCTACCGGAGTGGGCCATTGACCTTTCCAGGAGAGTCGGTGCTTTGGAGATCCGGCAGGACACTAGGGATGCACGAGCCGATGCACATGATAGGATGATGAGAGACATCTACCGCCAGCAGTTTGGGTAGAACTACGACCCTGGCTTCTTCCCGTTTCCACCACCACCAGCTCCTCAGTGATGACCTTGGATAATCGTAGCATTAGCCGCTCCACCGCCGTCTTGTGAGTTCATTTTCTTTCTTTCTTTTCTTTATTTCTTTCTGAACATTAGGGACAATGTTTGTCTCAAGTATGGGGTGGGGCGTGACTATCGTTTGTAATAACTCTACTCACTTTTACTTGCCTTGATTGAGAACACTTTGCATGTTTCATTCCATTGTTACACGTTTCATTATCGCATTGCTTGAAAAAGCTTTTGAAAAACCCGTAAAAATCGAAAAATTTTGAAAATTTTGTGCTTTTAAGAATGGAGATGATTTCTATGATAATCACTACTTGTGAATTGAGTTTTGATGACAATTGTATGTCTAAACAAATAATGAATTGAAAAGAAATTGAATGTGTTGATTATTCCCCTCTTGCAAGTTTCATAATGTGAAAAGTTTTATCTAAATCATATTGAGAAATCAAGGTTGAAATCACATGATAAGTTCTTATACTTCTTGTTGAAATGATTAAGGCAATTCGATTTTCTTTCTTCTTTCTTTGATCATTTAGCCCCTCAATGAAATAATGGCCTCCCTTACCTATCCGGGAATTTGGAGGAGTTGATATTTGGCATGTTTGATGTGGGAGGGCCATGAAAGCAAAATTTTGCATTCAAAGAATAGAAAGAACTTGTAGGTTTGGGGAAGTCAATCATGACGATGGGTAACTCGGCACCATTCACATAGCCGGGTGTTTGTGTCTTGCCAAAGTCAGATTGAGCGATATTCCTAACGGATTATGGTATGTGCATCAAGGGTTTGAGGCATCTCGCAAAATTGAGAACCGCCAATCTCATAGGCTTCGGTTTTTGTGCACCTCTGTCCATAACTCCAAAAGTAAAGTCGAAAAATAATGTGAAAAGAAGAGAGCAAAACTCCAAGTTGAAAGTGTTGCAAAACCGCAAGAGAAAAAGAAAAGAGTTAGTTGTCCATTTTCCCGGATTCATGCACCACCTTCCTTATAGTTTTCCCTTCCTTTCTGCATTCTAGACCTTATTTGAAAGTCCTTAAGATCAAGAGAATGTTATATGACTTGGTGATCTAAATTGAAGTTTCTTATGTTTGATTTTGATAATGTTTGAAGGTTATGATGCTTACATTGAAGTTTGATCAATTCACGATGTTTCCTTTCTCTTTATTCTTTGCTTATGTATATGAGAGTCTCGTGAATGAATGAAGCAAGGTTTGAGAATGATCTATTGACTAGAAGCACATTTACCTAAAAGATGTTTTGTTTTTTGAGATGTGCATATAGGTAGTTTTTTAGGTGAATATGCTCATACAAAAAAGGTTCTACTACACCAATATTTTCAAAAGATAACTCTAAAAACAATCTCAAGATAACATGATTAACCTGTTTGATATTTGATATCATGAAATATAACGTAGTTTAGATGTGCATATAGGTAGTTTTTCCCTTTCTTTTGAGTACATGGACATGTTTTCATAGCATTTATTGAGCATATTCTACTATTATCTTGGAATCGAGATCTACACAAGCTTTGTTGTGATTTTAGGTGAATTGGCGCTGAATTGGAGTGGAAAAGGAGCATTTACAGAGTATTGGTCGATGTGGAGTTCATTAGGGGGCAAATTTGGTAACTAGGCTTTTTTAAGAAACAAAGATACTAAGTAGGCTTTTTTATATTTTTCATCAATAAAATATACTCCAAAATCATATTTACCGTTCAAGTAGAAATTAATTACCATAATAATTAGGTAAAATCTCCTCTTTCTCTCTCTTTTCTGTTACAATCAAAGAAGCCCGATCTGGTTTCTTCTCCTCCTCTCGATCTCGATCTCAAAATCCACTCTTCTCCTCCTCTCGATCTCGATCTCAGAATCCATTCTTCTCCTCCTTCGATCTCGCCCTTCTCGCAAGCTTCTTTGGTATCACAATTATCGATCTATTTTCTCTCTTATCTCTCACAATCGACATCGATCGAGCAATCTTCTCTGATATTTGTTAGCATGAAATATTGCGATATTCTAGACACTCTTTCTAGTAGTTTTTCACTCATTATAGTGTTCATTGATAAGGCATTGAAGCAATTGTTAGCTAGTTTATCTACATTATCGATATAGAGATCTACATAAGCTTTGTGTTAATTATAGGTGAATAAGAGCTAAAACCGAACCAATTAAGAGAGGAAGGAGATGAATTGAGCACATCCAAGGATTGAGGACACATCAAAGAAGCCAAGGGAGATGCTAGGAAGAGGAATGGCACGACACAAAGGAAACTACGAGCAATTTACACTTCCACGCTCTAAAATACGGCCGTAGAGAAGTCCACGCCCAAAACCACGGCCGTGGATCTTGGCAACATGAACGTGGAGCATTCCAGAAAGTTACACGGTATAAAGTACGGTCGTGGAAATTGTGAAGAACCGTAATTTACTTCCACGCTCTAAACCACAGCCGTGGAACTCCATGAAACCGTGATTTAGGCAATCTTTTGACGAATAAAATATGGACACATTGTTTACACATATGGGCCGGACGGTTATTTTATCCTTCCTTATAAAAGGGCTGAAGAAGGGAGAATTCGGCACCTTCGCTTACGCTCACTTACACGTTCCTAGGGTTGCATTCGACGTGCGGAGAATTGCATTTTTGCAACGGAGATTTACGAAGCTTGAAGATTTGGAAGTTGTGTGTGGCGGAAGTTGCGCCTTTTATTCGTAGGTTTGATTAGAAGACGGATTGACATCCCGCTCTTCGTTCTTATCAAGGATTGTTATTGGTTTGTGTTATTCCAAATCTGTTATACATTATTACCCTTGTTTGTGGATTTGAGATTGATTTGAAGTTTATTGAAGGTTTTCGAAGGTTTTCATCTTTCATTCTTCTTAAACTTGAATTTGATATCATAATGACTGTTGTTGGCTAAAACCCTTTAGCAATTATAAGGTGAGGGGTTGATAGTTGTGGCTTAGATGATGATAGATCGAGCGTAAACAGATTGGACTCTGAGAGTTAGAGAGATTCGTCGACACCCAAAATTACGGCCTGTTCTTGAGATTCCACGGCCGTGGAACTCAAGATCTACCCGTGATTTACCCTAGTTTACGAACCTTGCTTTTACTTTAATCCAAAGTTAAAGATTTGCTTTAACTTAGTCTTGGCTTGCCTTTTCTAGGTAGTAGTGAAGCCTCAACAACCTCTACTTCGATTTCGAGTGTCACAACCTTAATCGGTTTAGTTAGTCTTGATCCTTGGGTTACAAGTTTGGGTATTTGATATTAATTCTTGTTTTTAGATCCTTTCGATACTTTGGAATTCTTGCTTTACTACGTTGATCCGTACACTGCGGGTTCGCTTGCTTGATTCTAGTTTTATAAATTTAAGACTTATTTGCACGCACGCTAAGTGGCGAACAATATCAATCGATTACACACCAGAAACGAATACAACGCAATCGACTTGTGATTCAAGACTTCAAATACTAGAATTCGCTTCGATCTAACAGGTATCTCTCTAACAATATTCTATTATCTCTCTCTCTTGCCATCTTCTTCAGTATTATTTTGGTATTTTGTTCACCATTGTGAAATTTTAATCAGATTCTTGTATTTCTGGTATAAGCTATCGTCAGATTTGGTTTTGTTTTAAATTATGTTTTTGGTATGAAT
Organism: Fagopyrum homotropicum; assembly: GCA_033239125.1. Taxonomy (NCBI): domain Eukaryota; kingdom Viridiplantae; phylum Streptophyta; class Magnoliopsida; order Caryophyllales; family Polygonaceae; genus Fagopyrum; species Fagopyrum homotropicum. The sequence goes on along the minus strand of BSWB01000001.1, from coordinate 56,659,737 downwards.
GAGTGTGTTACGATTCTGGTATGAACCTTGTTGCTAGTTTGTTTTCTTAATTTTGATATGAAAGAATGAGTTCTGGTATCATTAATTTTATGGTATAATGATTTCAATGAATTCTGGTATACTTGAACTTCTGGTATTTGTCGCGTTGTGCATAATTATGGTATACTTGAACGTCTGGTATACTTGATCTTCTGGTATTTATGTTCCTGTACATAATTCTGGTTTACTTCAACGTCTGGTATACTTGAACTTCTGGTATTTGTGGTGTCGTGCATAATTTTGGTATCAATCGATGAGTTCTGGTATACTCTCTTTTGTAGTATGATAATTGTCTTTCTGGTATCATTAATACTCTGGTATTTGTGGTGTTATGCATAATTCTGGTATGAATTAATGAGTTTCGGTATAATCTGCTTTGTAGTATGATAATTATCTTTCTAGTATCAATAATTCTTGTATCAATTAATGAGTTCTGGTATAATCTCTTTTGTAGTATACTAATTGTCTTTCTGGTATCATTAATTCTCTGGTATAATGAATTGAATGACTTCTGGTATACTTAAACTTTTGGTATTTGTGATGTTTTGCATAATTCTGGTATACTTTAACTTCTGGTATACTTGAACTTCTGGTATTTGTGGTGTTGTGCATAATTCTGGTATACTTTAAATTCTGGTATTTGTGATGTTGTGCATAATTTCGTATACTTTTAACTTCTGGTATACTTATAATAGTTTTTTTCTGGTATATACAGAACTTGTTAGCTATGGCTCAATTACAAATTGTAGTTTATTGTGGAGGAGAATGGAAATCTGTGGGAAATGAATGGACATATTTAGGAGATAAAGTAGTGTGCAAACCCATCACTGTGGAAGATCCAGTTAGCATACCAGAAATTAGGATGTTGATTGCCAAACGTTTTCAAGTAGATGAGATAGTGAACAAATTGGAACTTACATACAAGAATACCTTAAATAAAGCGTTGTAACCGTTTGATATTGAGACGGTAGAAGATTTCGAGGATTTTGTTGAAGTTAATCAATTGACTCAACCATGCTGGAGTGTGCCATTGTGTGTGAGATTAAAGTCTACAATTATTATACCAGAAATTGAAGAAATTAATGAATATCATCCACACACTGCCATTGTTCCAGCTCCCAGTGTGACTGAAATAGAAACAGAGAATAACTATGCAATCACTGAAGTTGAACCTGAAGAAACTCACTTGGGTCTTAAGCTTGGTCAAAAGTTCAAGGATAAAAACACAGTGAAAAATGCATTGTGTTTGAATGCTGTTACCAAATGTACACAATACAGATAACAAAGTCTATCAAGCTTGCTATTCTTGCGCGATGTCTAGATAAAGATTGTAAGTGGCGCGTGCGGTTCTCAAAAATCAAGAAATCGAAAGTGTTTACACTAACAAAGTAGACTAGAGAGCACACTTTGTTCATTCCATACCAGAAGAAATTATCACAGAAAGGTCTCATATCCGGTCATTGCTGAAATAGTTGCAAAAATGTAAGTCCATTGCTTATTATCACATATAATATTCAATTCTATATTGTTTTCTTCTATTCTGGTATGAACTACATTCAAATCATATTGTTTATGTTATTCAGGTATGCTAATACACATAAACTCCCCGAGCCTAAGACAATTATTGGAATTTTGAGAAACGAGCATTTTTTAGAAGCTAACTACTGGAAATGTTGGATGGCACAAGAGGCTGTCAAGGACAATATAAGAGGAACAAATGAAGAGAACTACAAGGGTGTGCCGGTGTACTTACATCGATTGCAAGAGGCAAATCTGAACACTATTGTAGCACTGCAATTGGATGATGAAAACAAATTCAAGTATGTCTTCTTTGCTTTGGGACAATCAATCAAAGGATATTCAGTAATGAGAAATGTATTATCCTTGTTCTGGTATGTAATAAAGTTATGCCTTTGGTATTATCAATTATGCATGAATGATATAGATTCTGGTAGTAATCTTGTGTTTCTGGTAAGCAATATAATTATCTTTCTGGTATGCTCTTTTCTGATTTGTATAACCAGTGTCTGGTATTGTTAGATAAATGTACTTCTGGTAATATCATTTCTGATTTGATTTCAACCTCAGCTTCTAGTATAGTGATATATATTTGAACAATTAAGTTTCTGGTATGACTATTATCCATTTCTGGTATACCAGAAAACTAATTGATTTTTAGTTGTTGTTGTTTAAGGTTATATCAGTTGACGGAACATTTTTAAAAGGACGATATGGTGGGGTGCTATTGCTTGCAACAACGCAAGATGCAAACCAACAAATATACCCCCTAGCATTTGCAATTGTTGACCGTGAATGTGATGACTCGTATGATTTCTTCTTCTATCATATACACAAGTTTTTCCTTGACACCGAGGAACAACTATTTATATCGGACAGACACATGTCAATCAAGAATGGTATTGCTAAGCACTACACAAAAGCATCTCATGGAGTTTGCATGTACCACTTGAAAGGGAACATCAAGAAAAAATCAACCAAGAATATAGTTCAACAAATATTCGTGGATGCAGCTAGGTGCTACAGAAAGGATAAGTGTCTTGAACTGTTTGAAAATATAAAGATGGTATGTTTATTCTAGTTTTTATTATTTTCTGGTATGCAATCGCATTATGCTTCTGGTATTTCAATTCTGGTGGTTTATTTCATTTATGGTATTGTCCCTTATCTCTCATTTATAGTGTTTCTGGTATGAATGTTTCTGGTATGAACGCAGGTTAGGTTTGTTGTATGAAAATTATAATTTCTGGTATTACATTTAATCTCTGGTATGAATTCTGCTATGCTTTTTGTGATCGTTTCTGGTATCATACATGTCATGTTTCTAGTATTCAACATTATTATTGATGAGCAATGATTATGGTATTACCTTTTTCTGGTATTGAAACATGTTAGGTGTATGGTATGTTTTTTTTGGTATTGTATATAACTTCATGTGTACCTGCTAATGTTTGTAGGAGAAGGTAGTAGTTGCGCAGCTGTTGGAAGAAATTGGATTTGCTGCTTGGTCCCGAGCTTTTTGCAACGCGAAACGTTATAACATTATGACAAGCAACAATGCAGAATGTATAAATAGTGTACTGTGTGATGCAAGGGATTATCTAGTGCTTGCCCTCATTGATGTTATCAGACAGACAGTGGGTAGATGGTTTGCAACGCGAAGGCAAAGTGCTGAATCATGTACAGAAATGACAACACCAAACGTCGATGCCCTAATACAAGCTAAATATGGGGAGGCAACAAAGTATGGATGCTACGTGCTTGATGCGAAAAGGCTGTTGTTTGAGGTACAATGGAACCAGGAAAGGGAAGTTGTGTGTTTAATGGATAGGAGTTGCACTTGCAAGGAATTTGATATTGAGGAAATACCATGTGTTCATGCAATAGCTGCAACAAAGATGGCGCAAATGAATCCGGCATCTCTGGTAAGTAAAAATTACAACACAGAATATTGGAACACGACATATGAGGAGACAATATACCCAATTGTAGATCATGAGCATTGTGAGATTCCAAGTTGTATTACATCTATTGAATGCAACCCTCCTATAAAGAGGAAGAGAACCGGAAGATTGCCTAAAGCTAGGATACGGGGATCAATAGAAGGAAGCAAGAAGAAGAAATGCAGCTGTTGCGGCAGGATAAGCCATAACAAAAAAACTTGCCGAAATCAACCATGGAGAAAGAATGAAGACACATACCAGAAATACTAATTTTGATTATTTGTCATTATCAGATATGTAGTAAACAGTTACTATATAAATATATGTTTGTTTTATGTGTAAATGTCCACATACCAGAATCAAAACAATAGGTAATAACAAAAACTAAATAAAAAAACTCATACCAGAATCCAATAAAAGTATACCATCAGGCTATTTATATGAATACCAGAAAGCATAGGCAATAAAACATACAAGAAAATCACAAATTGAACGTTTCTGGTAAACAAATAATCATACCAGAATCAAATAGATGAAACAAACTACAAGAAACACAAACCAGAAACACATACCAGAAATACTAATGCAATAACTCATACCATAAAATCACAAAATAAACATTTCTGGTAAGTAATTACTCATACCAGAGGCACATATATGAAAACCAATCATACCAGAAGCATAAAAAATAACAAAGAAATACCAGATATAATCATACCAGAGGGTCTTAAATGAAATACCAGAATCCTAAATAGCAACATAAACACTTCTGGTAAAGAAACTATATTAACAGAATACTTCTGGTAAATAGCAACATAAACACTTCTGGTAAATTATATTACAAAAGAGTTAATATATTACAACAGAGTCAGTCAATACCAAAATATAAGTTAAGCAAGAGTCAACTACATCATTTAGGACAGATTCAGTTTCAAAGGAACTCGTGGGGTTTCACCCACTCCCTATGGTACAAAATAGAACAAAATTATTCCCTGAAAGCTGGGACCCATTCTTGACATATGTTTGACAAATCAGTTCGTCCAGATGACAAATACTGAATGTGCTTGATTGTGAATACACCACAGCTTCCACTACAATTGTAGACAACAGATTATATAAGTGTTTTTCCAAAACATCATACTAATGAACATACCAGAAACATATGACTAGTATTGTAGAAATCACCTTGGGTTGTTCTGTGGAACTTCTTTGGCTGTCTTTCGAACATAATCCAATGACTTATCAAGATTGTCCCCAAACCTTCCAAATTCTCCATGAATTTTCAGAATATAAGGAAACATAACAAGGAATGGGTTGAGCAAAGCTTTCAAGTCCCCATCAGACATACAGTCCACAATTGAGTCATATACAACAACACACCATTTAATTAAATCAATCTATAGCGCTATCCAGTGTTTACCACATGTGTTGATGGCAGTGTATATTGTATCGACTTCATAAAAGCTCTTGCTAAAAAAGGGAGGATCAAGTCCAAATATATAACCTGCAATTTCTTCACCGTAATTAAAAGTTCCTGTAGCTTTCGACTCTAAGAATTGTTTATAACGCACATCATTGAAGTAGTCGACAAATGGTACGGGAACAATGGTTATACGGCCATAAACCTCTGGATACTCAATTACAGCTTTTCGGATGTATGTAATCATTTCATCCAGTTGCTGTAAAGTAGGGAAAAAACTAATAATTCAATACTAGAGCTCATATGAGAATAATACCACAAAAACATAAAAAGTTCATACCAGAATTCAAGACATGAAAACCATCAGGCAAGATACACATACATGAAAACACATCATACCAGAAACACAAAACATAAACAAATACCAGAAAGCTCAAGCAATAAATCATCTAAGGAAGTCAAATGATAATTTATGGCAAAATGAAAGAATTACATACCATAAAACTAATGAAATACATAATATCAGAAAAAAAGAAGCAAAAATAAACTCATACCAGACTCTTATACAACTAGCTCATACCAGAAAGCAGTACAACACATCATACCAGAAATTTTAAAAAAAAAAATGTACAAACAACATCTTACCAGAAATACATCAGTAGCTAGTTTTAGAAAGTCATACCAGAAAACATCATACCAGAAATTATTAACTTAAACAAAAGTAAGGTTAGTGTTAACTTACATAATCCCACAACCAGCCAGTTTTTTGGAGTAAGAGCTTGAAGTGTTCTTTATTTGCTTCATGTTGAAATCCAGTAATAAGTTCTGTTTTAGTCTTTGGGTTAAGATACCAAGCATAAAAAACATCTCTATCCTTCTTGCTCAAGAAATTATGCTTGGTGGCTTGGGGATTTTTACTGGGACAACATAGGGAGATACAACAAGGTCGCTGGGTTTCTTTTCACGTAAACCCAATCTCCTCGGTCCTCTGGTTTTAACTTTCCCTTTCCCTTTCACATCTACATCTGCTATTGGTTTCTGTACCAGAACGACAACATAACACAAACATTAACAAATATGTACGGAAACAAAACACATGAAGAATAGTAGTGTATTATACCTCTTCCACTGCTTCTTCCTTTGGCTGATCAACTTCAGCTTCCTCCTTGGGCTCGGGCTGGGGCTGGGGCATTGGCTTTTCTGTAGATAGCGTCTCTTCAGAACTTGAAGAAACCCCAAGAACTTCTAACTTAGGAGCATCAACTGGAGGTTGGGAGGCCGGCTTTTTAGAGGCTTTGGTACCTTTAGAAGAACCGGCCATCCTTTGAACATTAGTGATGATCCTGAAATATTGACTTTCTATTCTGTGTTGTGTCATAGTTTGTGCCTTCTGCCTCATAACAACTTGGTTGATAGTGGCATCTTGTTGCTCAACCTTCTTGACCAACTCAGAAATCAATTGATTTTGGGTTTGTAGTTGTTTCTTTAAATCCTCAACCCAATCAGGCACCCTATACATTAACATAGTAAAAGATTACAAATACGATATCAAATAAGCATTTGAAACTAATAAACTATGGTATGTAAAATATCAACTACCTGTTTGTGGTAGAAATAGTGGAGGTGGTGGGATCAGAGACAGGTGGTGCAACCACAGCTTCTGTGTTAGAAGTGGTCGGATCAAGGAGAGGTGGTGCAACCACAGCTTCTACATTGGAGGTTGTGGGATCAGGCAGAGGTGGTGCAACCAAAGTATTTGTAGGGACAATCGTATCCATTTCTAGAACAACAACAATCCCAACAGTGCTAGAAGGTGCAACACCAACAACTAGGGGTGTAGCCAATGCCAGCATGTCTTCTTCAGAGCTAAAACAATAGAACAAATTTTGTAAAAATTAAGAATTCTGGAATGATAATATAAATACATATTCAACTTCAGTTTACCATGATACTTCCTCAACAATCTGTTCTGTCTTAGGCTTCTTAGATGGAGCCCTACATTAGGAAAAAAAACATTATTAAGTAAATGAATAACATAACATAAACAAAAACCAAACCAAACAAAATAATATACACAGGAAACAAGATTCAAAAGATCATACTAGAAAACATATTAAATCTAATACAAGAATGTAAGAAAAAACTTATACCAGAATTAACATAAAACAAAAACCAGAAACAAAAAGACACGTACCAGAAAATAACAAAGCATTCATACCAGAAAACTAAAACCAAAACTAATACCAGAAGTTATATTAGAAGCATACCAGAAACTGACAAACACATACCAGAAAGCAAAAAAGCAGTCATACAATAAAACTAAAGAGACTAGTATAACAGAAACTAATGCAACATTATTAAAATATAGATTGAGTATGAAATGTATTGAGATACCTTTTCCTTCCCTCTTCAATTTTCCTCTTTTTTGAGACATCTTCTTTCTTGACAACCTTTTGTGGTCTTGGAAACCTCAAAATATGACGAGGAGGAGGAGGAGGAGGAGTAGCAAAGTCATCACTCTCGGATTCCTCCTTCTTTGGGACTTCCTTGATAACCTTGACATCATGCCCTCCAGGCCTGGATACACGTACATCGTGGAACCCAACTTTGAAAAGATGACAAAGATAGCCAGCTGGGTCCAAAACTTCATCCCCCCACCATTTGCAGTCATCCTCGGTTTCCGGGTCTTCTAGGTTTAGGGGGATAGTTTTGATGTCATCTTGGGCCACCGATGACGCTGTATCCTTTATTGTTTGGAAGCTGCATTTCATCTTCCCCTTGGTTGATGAAACCCACTTAAGACAAAGTGGAGTTGTTTCTTCATCAACACATGTGGCAAACAAAAGATGTCAGTGTGGGGATAGAGTCAAGGATGAAAACCTACATAATATAGACAGGAAACAAATAAATAGACCATACCAGAAACTCAAACCAATAAATAATATAATACTAATAAAATAATATCATACCAGAAAATGAAACCACAAATGCATATCAGAAAACCAAAAAGCAAGTAAACTCATACAAAAAAGTATAAACTTAAGAACATACCAAAAACAACACAATACATAACATAACTCAATTATAAAACGCAAACTAGAAAGATATACCAGAAATGCTATTGCAATAAAGCATACCATAAATCACAAAATTAATATTTTTGGTAACTAATTGCTCATACCAGAAAGCAAGTAAAATCATACTAGATAATATAAAATTCAAAACATACTACCAACAAAACAATACATCACATAACTCAATTATACAACATACACAATCATACCAGAATCTAATACATTAAAAACAAAATAGAAGAATCAAAAACCAGAAACAAAAACCAGAAATGCTAATGCAATAAAGCATACCATAAAATCACAAAAGTAACATTTCTGGTAACTAATTACTCATACCAGAGGAAAATAAATGAAAAACAAGCATACCAGAAACGTAAACCATAACAAAAATAACAAATATAACCATACCAAAGGCACATAAATGGAAAACTAGAAGCATACCTGGAATGCCAAAGGGAAACCAGAAAGGCAGTAATTTCCGGATGCCCTAAACTTTGTTGGCTCACAATCCCTGAGGTTGTCAAGTGTCTTATTGAAGACAAGGCGCCCCCATGAATAAGAATTAAAGGCATCCATGTCCTTTAGAAGCGATAGAGGAAGATTGGAGACAAACTTCTTCTCGTCATTGCCAAGCAAAACAAATTCAATAAACAGCAGCAAAGCCATCTTGAATTTCCTTTCATCATTCTTTTTCTGCTTTGAATATTTTTCCTCCAATTGCTCCAATTTGCACTTGGGCATGCCGAACAACTCCTTCATGTCGACATTTTCTTCTTCATTGTACACATGGAACCGACACTCAAGGCCGGTAATTTCAGAAAACTCGCTTAAGCCAAACCTTATGAACAAAAATATACAACAAAAAAAGAAAGAAACACATTAACAATAGAAAGTGGAATGGAGGTACAAAATTGAACTAAAAAGGTTAGGTGTATAGTTAATAAATACCTAAGCAGGGTTTTGTTGATTGCAAACCACATTGAGTGTTTGCGGTCAGTTTGAACCTCATGCAAAAGCATGAAGTGTATTAATTGGTTGGAAGGTTTAAGATTGGTACAAAGGGAGATGACAGATGAAAAAATAGGGTTCTTGAACAATTCTTGCCCATTGGCATCCAACCCTTCAAGTAAAAATTTAACCATATTGACACGAGACAAGACAGTTATACGTGTTGCCTCGTATTTTGGGTTTTCATCAAATCTGTACATTAACTAGTAAAGGAAATAAGATTGTTAATACAAGAAAAACATTCAACAACAAACCAGAAACTCATATCAGGCATTCAACTTACATAGGACTCTTCATGTCCATAACTAACATTTTCCTCAACAGCCTGTGTAAACATACCAGAAAATAATGTCAATATATACATCAACATGAAATACCAAAAAGTAATATAAAAACCTCATATGAACAAATACAAGAAAATATTAATAAATAAAAAAAATACCAAAACCCTAACTAGAACATCTAATACCAGAAACAAATAACATACCAAAATATATACAAAAAAATGATCAGACACAACATAAAACAAATAACATACCATAACTTCTAATACCAGAAAACATTAAACCTCATATGAACAAATACTAGAAAAGATACCAGAAAGTAATACATCAACATGCAATACTAGAAACACAAACCATAAACACATACCAGAATTTTAAACTAAAGCAAATACCTTAAAACTTGAAACAAAAAACTTCATATGAACAAATACCACAAAGTAATACATGAACCTGCAATACCAGAACACTAACAATAAACACATACCAGAAACTTAAACTAAAGAAAATACCAGAAAACTTGAAACCAATAACATACCAGAAAATCTAATAACATACAAACATACCAGAAAACTCATGTAAATATAAAGACGAAACAAACATAGAACAAACCATATCAAAACACATACCAAAAATGATGATTAAACTTACAAACACTAATATGAACAAACACCAGAAACTATAATACCATAAAACATGAAAGAGTATCAAAGAAATACTCACCATAGGTATATCAACTGTTTGAGGACCACCAGATACTACAATTTGAAGGCCTGATTCATCATGAGAGACAGCAGAATCATCGCTTTCGTTTGGTGTGGCAATTTCAACAGATAAAGAAGGCGTAGGAGTTAGAAGGTTGAAGGTAGGAGCATCACAAGAAGATTTGTTGGCAGCAACCTTTGATCGAGTCAACATTTTCGTTATTTAGGGTTTACAGAACTCAAAACGATTCCGGAGTGTTTGGGGTAAAAACGAAGAAAAAAACAAAGAACAAGTGAAGGAGATGGCCGGAAAGTGACGAGAGATGAATCAAACTTGAAGGAAATGGAGATTACGAGAGAGATTGATGAAGATCAAACGTGAGGAGTCGAACGGGCGAAGGACGAAGGGCGACGGTTTCTTCTCTAGTATAACGAAAACGAAGTTAGTGAGTGAATGAACGGAATATTGGGTAAATTAATGCGGTAAATTAATGAGGTTAATTAGTATCAATTAACAGTAAATAAAATAGGGGTATAGTTTCTTTTATAAAAACTGAAAAAAGCCTAGTATATCAAGTTTTGCCTTCATTAGGAAGCATTGGAGCATCATAGGAAGGAGCATGAAGTGAAGCAAAGGAGAAAAACATCGAAAAGGAGAAACCACGACCCAAAAAGGAACTTCCATGGCTGGGGTTTTAGTAATTCTTTGATTTTCACATGTGGGAAGGAAGGTCGAGAGTCATCACGGGACAAACCATGGCCGTGGTTTTGATGACGTCACCCGTGGTTTTCTTCGGAAAAGACCGTTCCGTTATTGCCACGTCAGCAACGAAAGGAGAAAGCCTTTAGACCTAATTTTATTCTATAAAAGAAGGTCAACAGCTGCATTTTTTAGGACGGCTTATACACGACACACTTGGATTCACTTTGATACGGAGCATTATTCCATATTCGAGATTCTATTGCTTCATCATCGGAGGAGATTGAAGAGCTTTCTGGATCGCGACTTGGAGATTGGAAGATTTGTGAGATTTTCTTAGGTCCGTGATTATTGTCTTTGAGAACACATATTCTGGGATTACTTGTTGTTTATTTGGTTATTGATATTTGAATATTGAATTTTGAGATATCATTGTTCTTCTTTGTGTTCTTCTTGGTTGCATGCCATTCTTGATTTCATCTTTTAATCTTGAATTGAGTATGATAATGATTGTTGGGTAAAACCCCCTGCGATTCTAGGGTGAAGGGTTGATGGTTGTGGTACAAATGATGATAGATTGATCCTTAACAGATCGGACCCTGAGAGTTGTGAGTCGAAACCCTCGCAAAAGGTTTTCCACGGTCTGTTCTTCAAGAACCACGCCCGTGGTTTCCCAAGATCCAGCCGTGGTTTCCTCTGTTTTGCACGTTTCGCTTTTACCTTTATCCAAAGTTAAAGATTGCCTTAATCCTAACCTTGTTAAGCCTCTCTATCCCATATCCTTGCTTGGTTGTTAGTTCTTACGAGTTCTAGGTAATAGAGGATTCAAAACCCTCTATTAAGATGGAGAGTGTCATAGCCTATACCTTTGTGGTTCCTTTTTACTTCCTTGGGTTTGTTTTGGTATTGAGAGTATAATCCTATTCTTAGAACCTCATCTTGACGAGACTCAACATCCGTTAAATAGAATCCTTTGGGTGAGACAAAAAGGGTGTTAGAACTTCATCGTACGATATCCTACTGTAGATCATATACCTTTGCTATCCAGCTCTGTCCGTACATATCCTGAGACATTTTAAATCGAACGCCACAACCGGATACTTGGATCTTTAGAATCCGCATTCCCGATTATTCTTACATCTTATTCATCACATTGATCATTTCTTTGCTTGCTTTAAAAGTTAGATTGCTTTTACTGCTTTGTTCTCACCGATCCCTGAGATCGACTCCGGAATATCAACCCATACTACGATTGATCCGTACGCTGCATGTTCGCTATCGTTAGGCATTATTCTTGGATATAAATTTAAATCTTATTTGCGCACACACCTTTTGGAGCAAACAAGTTTTTGGCGCCGTTGCCGGGGAATTGGTCAAGACCAATCTAGTTTAAGGTTGTCTAGCTTGGTAGCTTCTTGCTTTGCTACTGATTATTCTTGCTGAGTGTTCTTGTAGGATCTTTCCTTAGGTTTATGCGAAGAACACGAACCGGTAAAGAAATCGTTCCTTACGATCCTGAATTGGAAAACACTTACAAGAAAAAGTTGAGAGAATGTAAGAAAATGGCCGCTGCCTATGATAAAGAAGTAGAAGATCTTATAGTTGAATTAACTGCAGCTCGAGATCTAATAAGGTTACAAGAAGAAGCTCTAAGGAAAGAAAGAGCTGACCAACTTACTCAACAAGAGCAACTTCGAGCCGACATGGCCGAATTGAGAGTGCTGATTCAACTAACGAATCAGGAAAGAGACAAGGATGCTAGAGTTGTGATTAATCCACCTCCACCAACACCCGTTAACCTATTACCAATGCCGGTTTATGCTCCACCACAACCTCCACCAAGAGTGGAGCCAACTGATCCGTTTGTGGGTGTTCCACAAACACTTGGGCAACAGATGGATCCAGTCCAACAAGCGCGCCATCCGGGCGTGCACTTGGGAGATCCGGCTGACCAGGAATACGAGTTTAGACCTCAAGTGATTACTTTGATTCAGCAAAATCGCTTTGGAAGAATGGAGAGAGAGAGTCACCACACCAACATTTACAAAACTATGAGATTCTGATGGAAACTTTGAGACCTTCTAGATGTGAGAATAACAATTATAAACTGCATGTTTTCTTTCTCTTTGAAGGATAAAACACTTGCGTGGTAACAATCGCTTCCCAGCGGAAGAGTGAACACATGGGAGGAGATGACTGCGGAGTTTCTCACCATATTCTTTCTGCCATCAAAGACGGCGGAGTTTAGAGCAAAAATAAATGCATTTGTGATGAAGGATGGTGAAAGCCTCTTTAAGTCATGGGAAAGATTCAAGGACCTTTTGTTGGATTGTCCACATCATCGGATTCCAAAGGTTGATCTACTAGTGGTCTACTTCAAGGGTTTGGATGCGAAAACGCAATTCAAGCTTCAATCACTTTCAACTAGAACATTCATGGACAAACCGGTTGATGAACCGTGGGATTTTATTGAAAAACAAGCTCTCACCATTGAGAAGTACTCCCATCGGAGTGCAGAAACAGGAAGTCAAAGTTCGAAATCTCAAGGGATGAACCTCACCGCCTCCATCGTCAATCAGCCGCATGTTCTCAGCAGCGAGATGAAGGCTTTGAAAGATCTTTTGACAACACATATACAACAGCCCAAGGAGCAAGATGTGGGCTATGTAGGAATGGGAAATCAGCAAGGGAATAGGAACAACAACTACAACAACAACCAGAACTACAACAATTGGAGATCCAATTAACAAAATTCCGGTAATCCTTATTCTCATACGGAAATTTCAGTAACCCCTTCTTCTTCTTCTTCTTCTTCTTCTTCTTCTTCTTCTTCTTCTTCTTCTTCTTCTTCTTCTATTCCTTTGCAAAGTCAGGGACAAGCTTCATCAAGTTCGAGCCAACCAGCAAGGGACAAGCTTGAAGCAATGATGGAAGCTATGATGGGAAAGATGAATGGATTAGAGAGTTCCATTACTTCTATTTATAAGGCATAAAAAGCCTTGGAAAATCAAGTGTTTGGTAAAGCTGGAGAAGTTCCTAGAGATCAAGGGAAGCTTCCTGGAAAGACCGAAAACAATCCTAAGGGCCAAGTGATGTCAATCACCACAAGGAGTGGTGTGAAGACAACTAATCCCGTTCCAAGAACGGATGACAAGGGCAAGCAGCCAGTGGAGACCGAGGTTCTAGCTGAGAAGGAGAAGGAAAAAGCCGCTGTTTACGTACCTCCTCAAGCTTACAAACCTCCGTTGCCGTTTCCACAATCTAGAGCGAGAGCGCACCTAGACAAACACTTTGGTAAGTTTGTTGAACTCATGAGCAAACTGCATATTGACATACCTTTTATTGATGCAATAATAGGCATGCCGACCTACGGAGAGTTCTTAGAAGAAATCCTCTCAAACAAGAGGAAGCTAGAGGATTTTGGTGAGGTGATAAATTTTGAGTCATCGAAACTCATCAAAACCATGATGGAAAGATGCCACCCAAGCTGAGGGATCCGGGCTCATTTTGTGTTCCCATAGGCGTCGGAGAGGTCACATATGATGCTCTTTGTGATCTAGGAGCAAGTGTGAGCATTATCCCACTTACGTTGCGTGAGAAGGTTGGTTTAGGGGAACCTAAACCGGTGAAGATGAGATTATACATGGCGGATCGATCTATCACTCGACCTGTTGGCATTCTTGAAGATATGCCCGTAAAGCTTGGTAAGTTTTACGTTCCAGTTGATTTTGTAGTTTTGGACATTCTTATAGATTATCTGATCCCAATCGTACTTGGGAGGCCATTTCTAGCAACGTCCGGTTGTTTGGTTGATTCCAAGAATGCCAAACTGCAATTCAACATTGGAGAGGAGAAAGTTGAGTTCGTACTCTCAGCTTTGATCAAGGAACCAACTCTAGGAGAAGAAGTCTTCAACATCTATGATAAAGAAGACTCGAGATTGGAATCTTCAATTCAAGGTGATGTGTGTTCACTCAAAAGTGTGTGTCACTAAGTCTTAAATTTATAAAAACTGAAATCAAGCAAAGCGAACCCGTAGTGTACGAATCGGTATAGTAAAGCAAGAATTCCAGAGTATCGAACTCAGGGATTTGGGGGATCAAATTTAGTTCGTAAATTGTCCAAAAAATAAAAAGCTTTAGTAAAGATAATTGAGAAAACAACGATTCTAAAGATTCAGGTATCCAATTGTGGCAATCGATTCAAGATGTTCTAAAGATGTAAGGACAGAGTTAGGATTCCAAAGGTACAGATCTAAAGGTAGGGTGTTGTACGGTGAAGTTCCAAACTCATATATCTTACCCAAAGGCTCTCTCAATAAAGGATGATGAGTCTTGCTATAAAGAAGGTCTAAGGACAAGATTAAACTCTCAAATACCCATGCCCAAACCCAAGGAAATCAAAGATAAACCAAAAAGGTTAAGGTTGTGACACTCGAAACCAAAGTAGAGGATGTTGAATCTCACTACTACCTAGAAAAGGTAAGCCAAGGCTAGGTTAAGGCAAATCTTTAACTTTGGATCAAAGCAAAAGCGAAGTACGTACGACAGAGGAAAACCACGGTCGGATCTTGACGAACCACGGCCGTGGAACTAAAGAATAGGCCGTGGAAAGCCTCGACGACGAGGTTTCTCTCAACTCTCAAGGTCCAATCTGTTTTGGTTCAATCTATCATCATCTTTGCCACAACTATCAACCCTTCACCTTAGAATCGCTTAAGAGTTTTAGCCAACAATCATTGTCATAAAATCAATAATCAAGATTAAAAGAAGGAAAAGATAAAACCTTGAAAACTCAATAGCAAACACAAAACCAATCCTCAATCAAACTCCAAAATCCGTACTTGTGTTCAATGAATATAGAATAGAGTAAGAATCTCTCAAAAATCTTAAAGAACAAAGAAGAACGGGATGTCAATCCGCCTTCAAAGTGAAACCCTAAGATCTTCCAACTTCGCAATCTCAAAATTGCGTTCTTCTCCAAATCTTCCTTCCAAAATCTTCTCACAATAAGTTCTTGCAAACGATCTCAACTTCTCTCTAGCGCCGGCTGCGAAAATGTAGCGAGGGATGACTTTTCTCTCTTCCTTCAGTTTCTTATAGGAGAAAATAGGGTTACGAAAGGCCCATAACCGCTGCCGACGTGGAAAATATGACACGTGGTAACCGTTAGAAGAATCACGGTCAAGAGAAAAATTCCACGTGTTTGCTCCAAAAGGTGTGTGCAAGCTTTAAAATTTATAACCCAAGAAGTATGTTTGAACAATATGCGAACCCGCAGCGTACGGATCAATTGTAATAAAAGCAAGAATTCCAAGGGTCGAACACAGGGACTATGGTGAAACAAAGCACGGAATCAGGTAGTCAAATATTGCAAATAACTACAATTAAAGCAATCAAGGATGATATAAAGTCAGATAAAGGAAATGCGGATTGTAGGGATTAAAGCATCCAGTTGTGGTTCTGACTCAAGATCTCAAAGGATAATGCGGACAAAGCTGAGGTTTGCAAAGGGAAGGTGTTTCTAAGGTGGGAATAGATCACCGGATAAGTCTCACTACTCACTATCCCAAACCAAAACTCCTATTACCGGGTAAGTCTCAAGGTACTAAGGAAAGGAACTATAATCTGAAACCAACACACCACCCAAGGGAATAGAATCAACCTTTACCGGGTAAGTCTCAGGCTAACTCACAAAGATGGGACGACACTCAAACCCCAATAAAGGATAAACCTTTATTACCTACATTCATGATCTTGGGTAAACAAGCAAAGGAATCACCGGGTAAGTCTCATCCTAAGCTTGCGTTGAACCATGAAAAGTATAATAAGGATATGATTTGGCAAACTTAAACTCTTAACTCAGATAGGTTCAGAAAAAGGTTCACCTCGTTCAGTTATATTCCACCCCGGCCGAGATGTTCAATGACTGAGCGAGGTATTCTACGGTTAAGATAAAGACTCGAGCTTTCAGGGTCCTACTGGGATTAAGATTATTCTATCATCATCTTTCTCACAACATTCAACCGATCACCCTAGAATCGCATAAGAAACTTAGCCAACAATCATCATGATAACAATAATCAAATTAATAGGAAAGGAATCAATATTCGAACAAGAAAATCTTAAAAAAAAGGTCTCAATAACTGAATCAAACAATCAACAAACAAGCGTTCCTCAATCACAACCCAACAAAGACAACAAACCAAAAGAAATCTAAGAAAGTCTTACAAACTCCTTCAAAAGCCAACTCCAACTATGATTCCTTCCTTCCTTGAACTTCAATCCTTCAATACTTCCTTCAACTCTTCCTTCAAAACTCTATAAAATCCCTTAATTGCTGGATGCACTCAGCATCTAATCCGTAGATTTCAGGATCCGAAGATCAGATATTTCGTGATCCGAAGATGGCTGAATTGTGGAAAATCCAACCCTTTATATAGGAGAATTATCTTCCAAAGATAATAATATCTCAAAAGATATTTTCCTATAAAATATATCCATATCTTTCAAAATAAATCAGCCAAATATAATATCTTCCTTCCAGAAATCCAGCCAAAAATATAAGATATCTTCCTTCCAAAAATAGAAGACCTCAGCCAAAAATAAAGATCTCGCCGGCGACAGGGTGTTCGCCTCGGTCGGGACACTCCTCAAGATCACTTCGGTCGAGGTGGTACTGTAGCTGACCGAGGTGAATCTCAACTGAATGTAGAATCTCTTGAATCTGGTCCAAAGTCAATCTTCTTAATCATTTCCATGCTTCTTGAGATCTTCTTAAAACTCTCGAATGTAGCTCCAATGACTCCTTAGCTTCTTTAGCTCCATTTCGGTCCAAAACGTGCCATTTTACCTACAATTACAACAAAACTAGGTGTAGACCTCGATTCCCGCAAAGGTAGACAAAACAACAATATAATCAAAGAATATACATCCATACATGTAGATTTATGAAGATAAAACGTCTAAACCAATCCCAAAATATAGACTATAATACATGCTATCACCACACCCGTGGAAGCCACCGTGGAATGAAATATTTGCTCTCGACATACATTTCCACAGTCATAATTAAATTAATTCCCAAAACCACGGCCGTGGTTCCTTGTACTTGACCGTGGAATCCCTAAAACGTGCATAAAATCTCTTGTTTCCCAAAGCTTTCTACTCATAGTCCTTCCTTAGCTATTCCAATGCATCCTCTTGATGTCTAGCACGATCAATCACTCCTACACACTCCATTTATGTTCCAATCCAAGCCGTTATTCACCTAAAATCACAACAAAGCTTGTGTAGATCTCTATACCAGCATAATAGGTGAATGTGCTCATAAATGCTTCAAACTCATATCCATATACACAAAAGAAGGGGAAAAACAACCAAAATATGTGCCTAAAATATCGTCATATTTCATGCTATCAATGTGCGATGCAAGTGATGTGGCTGTAAGAGCGGTGCTCGAACAGAAGAAGGATGGACGTACTCACACCATCTATTATTCTAGCAAGACGCTTGATGAAGCTCAACTGAATTACGCCACTACAGAGAAGGAATTACTTGCTGTTGTATATGCTTTTTAGAAATTTCGTTTTTATCTTGTAGGAGCAAAGGTGATTGTCTACACCGATCACGCAACAATACGATATTTACTCACCAAGAAGGATGCAAAACCGCGGCTGATTAGGTGGATTCTTCTCCTCCAAGAGTTCGATCTGGAGATCCGAGACAAGAAGGGATGTGAGAACTCCGTGGCGGACCACCTAAGTCGCCTTCCTCACATCATAAAGGACGACTTGCCCATTGATGACTCGTTCCCTGACGAGCAGCTATACATGATGGAAGAATGTCTCCATCAATTTCTAGAGGCAATGAACCATAGTTTGCTAATCTTGTAAATTATTTGGTTTGTCAGGAAATACCTCCCGGACTATCCTACACTCAAAGGAAGATGTTCTTCAAGGATGTCCAACAATATTTTTGGAATGAACCTCTACTCTTCAAAAGAGGTCCCGATGGCATCATTAGGAGGTGTATACCGGAAGAAGAAGTTGAAAGCGTCATCCGACATTGTCATTCTCTACCTTGTGGAGGACATGCTAGTTCTCACAAAACTTGTGCCAAGGTATTGCAGTCCGATTTCTTTTGGCCTACTTTATTTAAGGACGTGCAACTGTTTGTTTCTTGTTGCGATGCTTGTCAAAGACAAGAAACATTTCTAGGAGGAATGAGATGCCGCTTAACAACATCCAAGAAGTGGAGATCTTCGACGTATGGAGTGTGGACTTTATGGGACCATTCCCATCTTCTTGCGGTAACCAATATATACTTATGGCTGTAGACTACGTTTCAAGATGGGTTGAAGCGGTTGCTTCTCCCACTAATGATGCTATGGTGGTAGTGAAGTTCTTTAATAGAACGATCTTCCCAAGGTTTGGGACACCCTGAACCATCATTAGTGATGGAGGACCGCACTTCATAGCCCGTATGTTTGAAGCTCTACTAGCCAAGTATAGGGTGACTCACAAGATCGCTACTCCGTATCATCCTCAAATTAGCAGACAAGTGGAGATATCCAACAAGGAGATCAAGGCCATTCTAGAGAAAATTGTCTCTAAAACGAGGAAAGATTGGTCATAAAAGCTAGATGATGCACTTTGGGCGTACATGACAACTTTCAAGACTCCCATTGGCACTGCACCATACAATCTTGTGTATGGGAAGTCTTGTCATCTTCCCGTTGAGCTAGAACACAAGGCTTATTGGGCGACTAAGTGGCTGAACTTTGACATCAAGGAGGCTGGAGAGAAATGCGTTCTTGACATTAATGAGCTAGAAGAGATCCGCTTGAATGCATATGAGAATGCGCGGATATACAAGGAAAGGACGAAGAAGTGGCATGGCAAGCACATCGTTTCGAAGGATTTGAAAGAAGGAGATCTTGTCCTTCTCTTCCATTCCCGACTTCGTCAATTTCCCGGTAAGTTGAAGTCTCGTTGGACTGGACCGTTTGTAATTAAACATGTTTTTCCCCATGGTGCAATTGAAGTATGGGGTGAACAATGTGGAGCTTTCAAGGTCAATTGCCAACGACTCAAGAAGTACATAACGAAGAGTCAAATTGAGGGGATTGCACCTATCCTCCTCACTTGAGCAGAAAAATGGTTGGTCTAGATACGAACCTTAAACAAATTGCTTCTTGGGAGGCAACCCAAGGTATTGCTTTCTTTCCCTTTTTCTGTAGATTAGAGTAGATAGTTTGTTTTGTCGTTTTCGTTGGTTTGCTCCCGGTTTTCTTGTGTCTTTGGCTGAAAGAACTAGGAAATCTCCAAAAAGATGCAAGGAATGCAAGAACAAAGTCGGAATTGTCAATTAAGGATGTAAAAGGAGATTCCACGGGCAAAAATAGGAAACCACGGCCGTGGTTTGCTAATTTAGCCCGTGGAAAACCATGTCGAGAGCAAAAATAAAAAGAACCACGGCCAAAACCACGCCCGTGGTTTTCAAAATTTTTGCTAAAGTATATAAGGAACACTTCACCTCCAACATGCACAATTTCCCCCCCAAAATCACGCCCTCCACCGTAAAACAGCGAATTCGGTTCCCCGGTGCCCAATTCCTCGTTTGTTGATCGTTTTGAGCGATTCTTTCACCAAAACGCAAGGAAATCCATCCCTCTTGAAGATCCAATACTCAAACAACACAGAATTGCAGAGAATCGACAAACATTCGGATTTTACAATCCAAACCCCAGGTTTTCTCTTCTCCCTTGATCTTGGGTTGATTTCTTCAATTTTGCTAGAGAACTGGCGAATTGGAACTTAGAAATAGTCTAGGACTGTTGTGTGTGAAGGAAATTGTTGAATTTTATGATTTGAGGGAAATTGACAGATTCCAGGGTCTGTTCTTGATTTCCATGGCCGTGGTTTTTGAATATCCACCCGTGGTTTTGCCAGTGATGGATGGTGTTCGCCGTAGTGGCCGTAATTTGTTTGGGAAAGGCAAAAGCTTTTCCTCCCAACCTCCAAAACCCCCCACAACAACCATCACCCCTCCTAGACTTTCTCGCACCTTGGATGACCATAAGGAAGCCTACAACACCATCCAACCCCGTACCATAGTAGCACCTAGGTACTTAGTGTTTGAGGAGCTAGAGTGCATGAATGTCCTCGATGATTTGAACATGATGATTGATAGGGCTGACCTTAGGACATTCATAAACACTAGAGAGCATGCTTACGAGGAGTTGACTATGGAGTTTCTTAGCTCCTTTGATCATAATACGAGGGAGAGGACCGTGTAGTTCCGGATGATGAACCAGAACTATAACATATCAATTGGGAGGTTTGCTAGGCTATTTGGATTTGGAGAGACTACTCATGGGACCTTTCCTAGACATACGAAGCCTAGTGTCTTTTGGGAAAGTATAGCCATGGTTGTGAGTTCAGCGGATAGATGGCATTCAGCCGACTCGAAGGAGAGTTTGATTTACAACTTATCCTTCAAGCTTGCACACCGGATCATGTCTAAATGCCTATTCCTTAGGACCGAGACCCCCTAGAAGCTTAAAGTCGATGAGCTCTTCGTCCAATTTTGCATGGTCACCGGCACTACTCCTGATTGTGCCACCTTGTTAGCTGACAGTTTGAGGAAGATATGGAACAAGGCGAGGGGTGACATTTATTTTGGTGGGATAGTGACCTACATTGCTCGTCAGTTGGAGGTGGATTATTCTGCATGTGAGCTAGCCGTTGAGGCTAGACCTCTTGGTCTCGAGAGATTCATTGCTAGGGGTATTCTGATTCCCCGTCATAGAGGTCCGCCACATGTTGACATGCCCCAAGAGGGCAAAGTTGGGAGAGAGATCATGTGAAGGTCGGATTACTCCATTCGGAACCTTCACAACTGGAAGTTGACATTTGAGCCGATGCATGCTGATATGGGATGTGTAGAGGTAGATGAGGTGGATGCCGCAACTGAGGCGTTTGGAGGACAAGGTCTAGAGGATATGGACACCGGGACGGATACCGGTCCTAGTGAGTTTAGAGCTAAGGGAGATTTTGGCAAATTTCCGGAGCCGCCACCTGAGTTTCCACCCATGGGAGAGTATCATTACCCTCCTAGGAGGTCTACGGCTCTACGACCACGAGCTAGCCCTTCCTAGTTCCACGCTAGTACATCCGAGCGCCCTACTTGGTTTGATGAGACGCCTCCATGGGTTTATGGGTTGCAGTCGCAGATGACGGACTTACCTCTACCATGGAGTGCATGGACAACCGTCTCAGAGTCATAGAGGATGGTTAGTGGTTGATGCGGGACCTCAACCAGGCTCAATTTATTCGTCCCTACGACCCCTCATGGTACTTATTCCCACCGCCACTCGGTTGATGACATTCCACCTCTAGCAGCTTATTCAGACTTTGTGAGTTTCTGTACTTTTCTTTTCTTTTATTGCACATTGGGGAAAATGTGTAGTTCAAGTATGTGGTGATTGAGAAACATGGTCTATACAACTCTTTGATACTTGCTTTGCTCTACGTCCATCGTACTATGCATTTTCATTTTCATTGTCACATGTTTCGTCATTGCTTTACATTTTATAGCTTTGAAAAATCAAGAAAAAAATTGAAAAATTGAAAAATTTTGTGCTTCTAGGATTGGAAATGACCGCAATAAAGAAACCTACTTGTGGATTGGATTTTTGATGATTTTTATGTGTTTGAATTGAATTGTGAATTGTGAAGGATTTGAATGTTTTGCTGAATTTTCTTGCAAGTTTGATAATTTGGAATGTGATATAAATCATGTTGAGAAATTGAAGGTTGAAACCGCTTTATAAGTTTTCGCATTTCTTATTGATATGATTAAGGCACTTCAATTTTTCATTCCTTTCTTCCTCTTGATTCACCTTCTATCTCCTGATGTATATATTTTGCCTCTTTTACCTATCCAGGAATTAGGATGCAATTGTGCAAAAGTTGTGAAGTTTGAAGTTGAAAGTGGTGAATGTGTTAGAAAAATAGGTTTGGGGAAGTCAATCATGATGATGAGTAACTCGACACCATTCACATTGCTGGGAGTTTGTGTCTTGCCAAAGTCAGATTGAGCGATATTCCTAACGAGTCATTGTATGCGCGTTACGGTTTGAGGCAACTTGAAAAATAAAGTTAATGTTGATTTCCTAGGCTTCGGTTATTGTGCATCTCTATCCTTGATCTCAAAAAGTAAAGTAAAAAAATTTGTGCTGAAAAAGAAGAGCAAAGCTCTTATTGGTGGGTGTTGAAGTGTGCTTAAATTAATTGTGATGTTATTGTCATCTTTTCCGGATTTTGCACCACATATCCTATACATATCCCATCCTAACACGTTTCTTGATCTTCATTTGAAAGACTTTAAGATCTTTGAGATTGTTGTTTGGCTTTGTGGTCTAAATTGGATTTTCCATGATTGATTTTGATTTTGCTTCAGGTTATGATGCTTGTGCAAAACGTGATTATTCTTTTCAGGACATGAGTCTTTTTGCTCACATAACGGTTTTCGGAAAGCTATGAAACAAGTGTAGAGAGCGATCTATGAATAGAAGCACAAATCCAAAAATG
This sequence comes from Fagopyrum homotropicum, assembly GCA_033239125.1. NCBI lineage: Eukaryota > Viridiplantae > Streptophyta > Magnoliopsida > Caryophyllales > Polygonaceae > Fagopyrum > Fagopyrum homotropicum. Next base: position 56,636,455 of record BSWB01000001.1, on the reverse strand, counting down.
TTGTGTTTTTCCTTGTCTTTGCATTCATATTTCATACATCTTTGTATTCTAGATTTGAACCTTGCTTGGGGACAAGCAAGAAGAAAGTATGGGGTATTTTGATAGCATGAAATATAACGTAGTTTGGATGTGCGCATAGGCTGTTTTTCCCTTTCTTTTGATTGCATGGACATGTTTTCATAGCATTTATTGAGCATATTCACCTATTATCTTGGAATCAAGATCTACGCAAGCTTTGTTGTGATTTTAGGTGAAATGGTGGTGAATTGGAGTGGAAAAGGAGCATTTACAGAGTATTGTTCGATGTGGTATTCATTTGGAAGCATTGGACCATCATAGGAAGGAGTATGAAGTGAAGCAAAGGAGAAAAACATCGAAAAGGAGAAACCACGGCTCAAGAAGGAATTTCCACGGCTGGGGTTTTGGTAATTCTTTGATTTTCACACGTGGAAAGGAAGGTTGAGAGTCATCACGGGATGAACCACGGCCGTGGTTTTGATGAGGTCAACCGTGGTTTTCTTTGGAAAAGACCGTTCCATTATTGCCACGTCAGGAAAGAAAGGAGGAAGCCTTTAAACCTAATTTTATTCTATAAAAGAAGGTCGACGACTGCATTTTTGAGGACAACTTATAACGGCACACTTGGATTCACTTTGTTATGGAGGATTATTCCATATTCGAGATTCTATTGCTTCTTCATCGGAGGAGATTGAAGAGCTTTCTGGATCGCGACTTGGAGATTGGAAGATTTGTGAGATTTTCTTAGGTCCTTGATTATTGTCTTTGAGAACACATATTCTGGGATTACTTGTTGTTTGATTTGTTATTATATTTGAAGATTGAAAATTTGAGATATCATTGTTCTTCTTTGTGTTCTTCTTGGTTGCATGCCATTCTTGATTTCATCTTTTAATCTTGAATTGAGTATGATGATGATTGTTGGGTAAAACCCCCTGCGATTCTAGGGTGAAGGGTTGATGGTTGTGGTACAAATGATGATAGATTGAGCCTTAATAGATCGGACCCTGAGAGTTGTGAGTCGAAACCCTCGCAAAAGGTTTTCCACGGTCTGTTCTTCAAGAACCACGCCCGTGGTTTCCCAAGATCGAGCCGTGGTTTCCTCTGTTTTGCACGTTTCGCTTTTACCTTTATCCAAAGTTAAAGATTGCCTTAATCGTAACCTTGTTAAGCCTCTCTATCCCATATCCTTGCTCGGTTGTTAGTTCTTACGAGTTCTAGGTAATAGAGGATTCAAAACCCTCTATTAAGGTGGAGAGTATCATAGCCTATACCTTTGTGGTTCCTTTTTACTTCCTTGGGTTTGTTTTGGTATTGAGAGTATAATCGTATTCTTAGAACCTCATCTTGACGAGACTCAACATCCGTTAAATAGAATCCTTTGGGTGAGACAAAAAGGGTGGTGGAACTTCACCGTACGATATCCTACCGTAGATCATATACCTTTGCTATCCAGCTCTGTTCGTACATATCCTGAGACATTTTAAATCGAACGCCACAACCGGATACTTGGATCTTTAGAATCCGCATTCTCGATTATTCTTACATCTTATTCATCACATTGATCATTGCTTTGCTTGCTTTACAAGTTAGATTGCTTTTACTACTTTGTTCTCACCGATCCCTGAGATCGACTCTGGAATATCAGCCCATACTACGATTGATCCGTACACTGCAGGTTCGCTATCGTTAGGCATTATTCTTGGATATAAATTTAAATCTTTTTTGTGCACACACCTTCTGGAGCAAACAATATTAGAAAGGATTTTTATAGATTGTAATAGATTGAGATTGTTGAGATTCTTTCAACAATCTTTTCCCCACCAAATTATATTTCTGGGATTCTCTTTCAAATATAACCCCAAATATAATACAATCCCCAAACACATATAGTACCAACAGTTGCCCAAACATAACCCGCATCAATCAACACCTAAACAATTTAAATGAATCTCCTACAACCTAATTTCAAACAATAAGATATTGTTTTTTTTGGTCGCCCTTTATGTAACAACCGGTGTTAATTGAAACATTTGAGAGCTCCAATAAATAAAGTTGCAGTTGAGAGAAATGATTGGGACATCGGATATGTTCTAGATATGAAATAATATAAAAAGGCCAAACGGCCAAAAGAGTCGCTACTTCGATTCTTAGCGGTTAAGAAATGCGGCATAGGAATGCCTATTTTCCAAGAAAGTAACGGAATATTTATCCCGATAATATTCCTAATTTTATATTCCAATTTCATATAGTTTGGAGACCGAAAAATTTAACCGCATTTCAAATAATTAATTTCAATTATATATATATATATGAACATTATAGAGAAGGCAACTAAGGTGTTCATTCACATTTGTATATTATATTATATATATTTATATACATAAGTGAAAGGCGGCTGGTGTCTTCAATTGCAATTGGAGGGGATATATATATATATCCCCTCCAATTTGCAATTGCAATTGAAGACACCAGCCGCCTTTCACATATGTATATAAATATATATAATATAATGTACACATGTGAATGAACACCTTAGCTGCCTTCTCTATAATGTTCATATATATATATATATATATATATATATATATATGAACATTATAGAGAAGGCAGCTAAGGTGTTCATTCACATTTGTATATTATATTATATATATTTATATACATATGTGAAAGGCGGCTGGTGTCTTCAATTGCAATTGCAAATTGGAGGGGATATATATATATATATATATATATATATATATATATATATATATATATATATATATTAACAAATGAAAAGAATCGGTTGCAGACTTCATCTTCCCAATTCACTTTCACTTTCGAACATTTTAGAAGAGTCGAGCGAGAGAACACCGAGCTACTCTTGATTAATTATAAACCCTTCATCTTCGATCCGTTGTTCGCTCCAAACGGTGTGTGCAAGCTTTAAATTTATAACCCTAGACGTAAGCTTAAAACAAGGATGCGAACCCGTAGTGTACGGGTCAATCGTAGTAAAAAGTAAGGAATTCCAGGGGTCGATCACAGGGACTTAGTGAAACAAAGTCCAATCACGGTATGCTTATGTAAATACTAACCACAAGAGCAATTAAAACAATCAAAGATGAATAAGAAGTCAATAAAGCAAACATGCAATTCTAGGGATTAAAGCATCTAGTTGTGGTTCCAACTCAAGATCTAAAGATAAGCGGACAAAGCTGAGGTTTTTGCATAGGGAAGGTGTTACTAAAGTGGGATAGATCACCGGGTAAGTCTCACTACTCACTAATCCTAAACCATAACTCCTATTACCGGGTAAGTCTCAAGGAATCAAGATAAAGAACTATAACCTCAAACTAACACACCATCTAAGGGAATAGAATCAACCTTTACCGGGTAAGTCTCAGGCTAACTCACAAAGATGAGATGAAAGCACACTCAAACCCCAATAAAGGACACTAGTACAAAACACGACTCTCTCGGGGATACTTTCTCAAGGGTTAAATAAAACCGCCTTAAATTAAAAGTACTCTCAGCGGTTTTTTATTTAACCCCTGTTAAACTCTTTTTATACTTTTTTAAAAATTTATTTAAAGTACTCTCAAGAGTTTTAGGTAACCCACTAGAAAACTACGAATTATAAGCGATAGATTGAAAAAACTCTCGGCGGTTTTTTATTGAGTCCCCTAGAAATGCTTTGGTATTGGCGGGTCTGTTCGAGTTGGGACAGACTAGACGTTCTTTTTTTAACAATCACGATTTAGGGCTTGGAGACACTCCCTCTTCCTCAACCACGATCTCCCTATTCCTCCGGTGATTCTCTGCTCCAATCCACCGTCTAAATCCCCGTTCATGTATAATTTCACCTCTCTATTCGACAAATTCCTAATCCTCTCCCGTGTCTCCCCCATTTTTTTTACTCTCACTGCGCCGACGATCTCCGACTTTTCTCTCTGGCCGATTTCGCAAAACCGTTGGATTTTTAGGAGGTGGTACTCGTCGGTGGTACTTCGAAGAATCTCGACCCTCTCGTCTCCAAGATTTGCAATTCCTATGTCCATTTCACCTCTTTATTCGAATCCATTGTACGTTTAGGTTCTTAGATTTCTCTCGTGTTTCATTTTTCTGCATTTTTTCTTTGGTTCAGGATAGGAGATGGTTTGATTTTTTTTATACATGGTGTAGGAGGTTCCAAAGGTTTTGCTATCCGTTGCCAATCGACCTGTGTTATCTTACATGTTAGCTTTTGGAGCAAAGCAATCTCAGAACCTTATAATGGTCCGATTTTCATTCAGTTGCCTTTGCTTCCATGTGATTTTCCCCCAATTTGATAATTGTGCCTTTACTTTTTTTTCAGCTTCAAATTAAATAATTATAGTGGTTGGTTTTTGTTTGACTTCTAGCATTTTCTTTGCTGATTATTTATATATTTTGATGCTGATTTGTAGGTTGTAGAAGGTGAAGCAATTGTTGTTCTTGTTGGTGGATGTATATCAAGTGCTTATCTTGACCGTCTTCACATTGAGGTATTTCTTTAAGTTGTATGCCCACTTTTTTATTTACAGAACCCTCAAGTTACTATTTATTTTCTTATACATTTGTTGTTTGGTTGATGACGATGGTCATAATTTTGTTGATGATTTGATATTTGGATTTAGATGATAAGTAAATAAATATATTAAGGACTTGAAGTACATTATTTTTCTTTACAAGTGGTTCAGGTAATCACTAGTATATGAAAGCTTATCTACTATTTTCTTGGTTTAGTATGTGTAGAACTAGATGTGTCTGGATTGAAACCCACATACAAGAGCAATTGTCCACATTCAAAATTTTCTTATTACAAAGAGCATGTTCAATGGACTATAATGGGTTATAAGACTTACATTGGACTCTTTTTAGTACTTCAGAAATATTTTTTGTCAGTACAACAGAAGATAATATTATATGTTGTATAAACTTCTGAGCTCATACTTCTTTGGCCTATCCTTGATTCTGAGAGATTATGGTCGTCAAAATAGAAACATTTTGACATTTCTTGCATATTATCATTTTAGATTTGTTTTAGGTAGGCATAGTTCTTTGGTTCTCATTGACTCACGGTGGAATATACTACTCTAAGAATATATGTTATTTGGAATATTATTTTCTTTTCTCTTTGTCATGCACTATTATAGCATTATGAACGATATCCTAAATGAGTGCCCAGATATCTATTTCCATATTGATAATTGAGAAATTATTTATTTCTTGAAGTTGACAGCTGTTTTTGAAGAAATTGGGACTGTTGATGCCCTTCGAGCAATACCACACCACTTAATAACTAGCAACATTTTGGTGAGTATCATTACTTATTGCTCATGAACCCTAACATGTTATGAGTGCTAGGAGTCTATCACTAGGATATAAACATGGAATATTTGGTGATTATTTGATGTTTTAGTAGCGAGTAGAGGAGATTGGTTGCCAATGTAGATTTTTTTACCAGTGTAAAAGGATTTAGTTAATAGAAACCATTTGGTAAGTGTTTTACTTGGTTCCTTTCATTGGAAAGTTCTTTTCTTTGCCAAAAGGCATGTTAATATATTATTTTCTTTTCCAAACTTAAAAAGTGATATGAGTACTTTTTGCCTCCTAGATGAGCTCGAGTATCTTGCTTAATTTTCTCCATGTCATAAATTTCAAACAAAATTACATTCCACATTGTTCAATTTTATTGAGGAGTTGTCAATTCAGATACTTTGTGTAATAATTAACTATTACTTCTTTACAGGTAGGGAGTGGTGATCTTGTCTGCAATGTTCCACCTAGAGCAGTTGCAGCTGTGCATAGACGATAAGATGCGATTGTAATCGCAATGCTTTTTTGAGCTCTTGTTAGTGGACCAGCCGAGTCTAGGTCCTCTGGTGGTAAAGACAAGGTCAAGAAACTAGCTCAATGTGATATTATAGGACTAGACCCCACTGAACAGTTTTTGCTACACATAGCCTCATATTAGAACTTTTGGTGGATGTTGTTAGCTGATGCATCCTCTGGCTCCTCTGTTGATGTTTGATACTAATCTTTTTTTTATACTTAATGAGTAATGTTTGATACTTAACAAGTTATTTCATTTTTCCGCCTTTTGATTTGTTTTTATGCAATTTGATCAATTTAATTTTTTTTACATAATACTCTATGACCTTTAATAAGCACCATGAAAGGGACATTCCAAGGTGTTTATTAAACGTAATCGATTGTAATTTTTTTTAAATTATCATAACTTCTCAGGGGTTATTTAAAAAACTCCCTAGAAATATTTCTCATGAGTGGATACATGCTCTCGGGGGTTTTAAAAAACCCCTGAGAAACATTTCTCAGGGGTTTTTTAAAAAACCGCCATCCTTCCCAATTATTTCTCAGGGGTTAAAAATAACCCCTGAGAAATATCTCTCAGGGAGACGTATAAAGGGGACGCAAAAACCGCCTTCTCCTTCAATAAAAAAACCCTTGAGAAAGCCTATTTTTGTATTAGTGGGATAAACCTTTATTACCTACACTTATGATCTTAGGTATACAAACTAAGGAATTACCGGGTAAGTCTCATCCTAAGCTTGCATTGAACCAGGAAGGGTGTAATAAGAATAGGATTTGGCAAACTCTAACACTTAACTCTCAGTTTCGGATCAGATAAGTCACCTCGGTCAGCCAAATTCCACCCCGGCCGAGATGTTCATCGACTGAGCGAGATGCTTAGGGTTAAGGTAAAGACTCGAACTTTCAGGGTCCTACTGTGATTAAGATCATTCTATCATTGTTTTTCCCACAACCTTCAGCCAATCACCCTAGAATCACACAAGGAATTAGCCACTCATCATCATGAAAGTATTAATCAAATATATGGGAAGAAGGCGAATATTTGAACAAGAAGAATCTAATGAAAAGACTTCAATAACTGAATCAAATATCACAACAAAAGCGTTCCTTGGATATAAATCCAACAAGCAAGACAACAAGGAAGAGAATCTAAGGTAATCTTACAAGAAAACCTCCAAAAGCTATAAAAGCTATAATCTTCAATCTTCCTTCAACCTTCAAAAAGGTTCTTCAAATCTCCCAACTGGAGTATGGCTGCTACGGTGTATAAACCCTGATCGGTGGTATAGCGTGCTGTTCGATTTGTGGAAATCCAACCCTTTTTATAGGAAAATAACCCTCCAAAGATAAGATATCTTAGAAAGATCTCTTCCTACAAAAATAGGTAAAATATAAGATCCAATATATCTTCTTCCTTCCAGGAGTCAAGCCCAAAAAATATAAGATCACTTTCCAAAGATAAAAGATCTCAGCCAAGAATAAAATATTCTCGCCGCGTCCTAGGTATTCGCCTCGGTCGAGTCGACTTCCCTGGATCACCTTGGTCGAGATGAATCTGTGGTCAACCGAGGTGAGTCATAACTGAATGTGAAATCTCTCAAAACTGGTCCAAAGTTAATCTCGAATCTATGGCCATGCTTCCTGGATGGTTCCTTATGTTCCTCAATGTAGCTCCAATGACTCCATAGCTCCTTTTGCTCCTTTTTGATGCAAAACGTGCCATTTTACCTACGATTACAATAAAACTAGGTGTAGACCTCGATTCCCACAAAGGTAGATGAAATGGTAATATAATCACATAATATACATACAAACATGCAGATTATGAAAGATAAAACGTCCAAACAAAACCCCAAAATATAGACTATAATTCATGCTATCATCCGTTTTCAAATCCGATCATACCATCGAGCCCCTTATCTTGGTCTCTTCAACGTGGTACCAAGTTATTTCCCGTTTGTTAGCTTTCTGGTAAAGCTTCCGTTTACCGCTATCGGAGCACCGACGACCACCGCAAGTCATCAAATGTAAGGTTTCATACCACGCTCTTACTCCCCGTATCGCTAGGAGTCTGGATCTTCTTCCGATTCGTATATCGGGTTAGTAACGAATAAGTTATGAATTTATTCGTTTTCCGTATTGCGGGTTAGTATAAATTAACCTTAAGTTGGTTAAAATGGATAATTGGAATTTCCATTATGCTCGTTACATTATTCTGGTAATTATAGGATTTTAGTTTGATGATGATATCATGAGTTGGATATGTGCCCTGATGTGACTTTAAGGTTTAACCTATTATTGGAGGTTATAGGATGTATATGATCCCTATGGATCCCTTTGGGTCTAGGTGTGACCCTTTGCTTGATAAGAGATGTGACATCTCTTTATGCCTTGTCTATAGGCTGTGTTGTTCCTCCAGTGTTGAGGTGATCCAGTTGTGGTTGAGCTTTATACGAGGTTGAGGTAAGTCCGTAGGACTTACTTAGCTATCATCCTTATATTGGGTGTTTGTATGAGTGGTGTGTGCCTTATATGTTTGCTATGATAGCATGTGATGTCGTATTTACCGACCTATGTTTTATTGATTGCTCCACTGCGTGGCTGTGATAACCTTTCCCTTTCATCCCGCCGTGGAGTCTGGCAGGTTCTCCGATGTCAGGCCAGACCGGTTTACAGGAAGGGCACAATCCACTCCCGTACGGTACACAGATTGTGTGACCGATACTAGTACGGCTGGGTAGCAGGCTCAGAGGCGAGGATGTATCGGTCCTCGTGTCACCTAGTTTCATATATATTATATCTATACGATTTGAGTGAATGACCATTATATTGAGATGAATAAATGGGTAAATGAGTGAAAGCATGCTGATATGTTTATCTTTCCCTATGTGTGATTGTGCTTATGCATTACTCTATATATGTGTATGGATAGCTAATGGTTATTACCATGTTGTAGATGCCCTACAGGATAGGCATGCTGCTGGGTGATCTAGCAGAGTGGCAGGCCGAGGACGTCTCGTACATAGGTTGTTGTGGGCTTTTGGGTTTGTTTATCTTTTCCCTCATGTGTGAGGTTGGTCTTTTGTTACCTCCTGCGTGAGGTGTGATGTTTATACTCGGCTATGTTGTCTTACCTTTTGGGATGTACAGTTTTATACAGTTTTATGTATTTGTTTTCATATCTGTCAATGCCATGTTGTAAGGTCAAGTGAACTTGTTGTCAGGCTAGGGTCAGGATCCATTGTGAGATCCTAACCCAATGTGGCACTCCGAGTCCAGCGGATTCGGGGTGTTACAGAGTTGGTATCAGAGCCTAGGTTGACAACAATGACACTTGCTACGTGCAATGAGGTCTGATAGGTAAAATAAACAGAACCCGACGGGGGTGTGACTTTTTCAAAAGCTTTTGGTTTTAAATGTGGTTTTGGGTTAGATGTACGAGAAGTTGCCACTCCTGCTATGGATCTCTGCAGTATAGATATGATATATATATATATATATATACATAGATATATGTATGATGGATTATGTATGTGTTGTGTTGAGTATATACATATCTATACCTATGGCCTACATAGAGCCTTATAAGTTAGGTGTGCATACCCCGCAGATGGCTCGGACTAGAGCTACTGTTGCTTTGGGCAGAGGTAGAGGTAGACCACCCCGTCCTCTAGGTGTGGTAGGTGAGGGACCAGTTCCCGTTGTTGACCCACCAGTGGTGGAGGAGATACATGAGGAGGTTGCAGAGAGCGTCGTCCTAGAGACGAGGAGCAGTGTATCTGTGAGACATCATTCACATCGAGCTCAGTCTAATGACGCTGACCGTGTCTCCATGGGAGGACCGGAGTTCAGAGAGTACCTCCGACGTTTTGAGGAGGATATAAGGGCTGGCAGGCGAGCCCCGGATTTACCAGTACCTGAGGGATCTTTTGAGAGATCCCAGGGAGCGACCCGGGTGCCAACTGCACCTGCACATGTGGTGGATCCAGTTCGAGCCCCAGTGGAGACCAGAGGGCCTCAACCAGATGCTTGATTGAAGGCATTTCACTAGCAGGGAGTGCCACACTTCTCAGGAGAGATAGGGTTAGAGACTGAGGTGTGGATTGGGCATGTAGACTCAGCCTTGGAGTCTATTAGATGTCCTGAGGATAGACGGATAGAGCTAGTTTAGTCTCTATTCCGTGACCTCGCACACCAGTGGTGGAGGACTGTCCGGACTAGAGCTACCAGTTATGACCACATGAGACGCATGATTAGAGAGCAGTTCCACCCCGCCTCACTGAGGAGGGAGAAACTGCAGGATTTTGTGGAGGCCGGCTTTGAGGATGTGCCTAATATTGACGCCATCCCCCGTTTCCAGACCGAGTTAGCTTTGTTGGGTCCAGCTGCACCTTTTGAGGACCAGCATGTGTATCTGTTCTCTCATCGTCTGAGAGAGAGCACCTGTTCATACATGGCGGGATTCCATTGTGAGTCCCTAGCTGATTACCAGGACGACTTCAGCTTTTGAGCGAGAGCGAGCTAGCCAGAGAAGAGCTTCTCACATGGGATGGTCTGAGAAGAGGCAGCGCATTGGGCAGACTAGTGGAGTCGGAGGATCATTTGGATTTAGATGAGATCAGAGGCGTCAGAGTTACCCCTCATCTACACAGACTGCAGATAAGGGACGTCAATATTATAACTGTGGAGACCTTGGCCATCTGAAGCCAGCTTGTCCCAAACCAGTTGTGACTTGTTTTACCTATGCCCGACAGGGACATCAAGTTGCCTTTTGTAGGTAGGGAGGAGTAGCATCCTAGCAGGTTTCTTCCCCTTCCAGTGTAGCAGGAGGTGGTCAGAGGACACCTCAATAGCAAATACAGGGACATCAGAGGGTCCTAGAGTGTCCATCTACTCAGGGTTCTGCTCCACGACCGAGTAGAGGTAGAGGTAGATATGTTGGCACCAATGATGCCAGAGGAGCCTGAGGGCGAGCTTTTGAGTTGAGGAGTGCAGAGGATCCACCTGCACCGGCTGCTACAGGTACCATTTTACTTCATGGTTTACCTGTTAGATTTTTGTTTGATACTGGTGCTACGCATTTCATTTATTTTTGATACTTGTGTTGAGCGTCTGAGTTAGTTACCATAGAGGGGATACCCTTTACTATAGGGTTACCTGATGGTAGTCGGGTCAGAGGTACCCGTGAGATACGTAGTTGTCCCCTTCGTTTAGGGACTCGTGTTTTACTTGTTGACTTCTTAGTCATGCCATTGATGCATGAAGAAGTCATATTAGGTATGGACTGGATGCATAGACACTATGCAGTTTTGGATGTTGGTAGATGGACTGTTACAGTCTCAACCGAGGTTGGTCAGATTGAGGTCTTCCGGGGTTAGGACCTTAGGAAGGCAGGTTCGGTTATTAGTGTCGTACGGGCAGCTAGGTTGATTGCACAGGGATGTGATGCCTTCTGGTGCTACGCCATGAAGGATGGAGAGAGTCCAGCTCTGGAGGATATTCCAGTAGTCTGCGAGTTTACAGATGTGTTTGCTGAGCCGTCGAGTTTGCCGCCTCAGCAGAGTGTGGACTTCAGCATAGAGTTAGAGCCTGGCATGCGACCCATCACGAAGGCCCCATACCGTATGACACCTGTCGAGATGTTGGAGCTGAAGAAGCAACTCGAGGAGTTGGTTGAGAAGCGCTTCATACGCCCTAGTGTTTCACCATGGGGTGCACCTGTCCTCTTCGTGCGGAAGAAGGACGGATCTCTGAGGTTATGCATAGATTACAGAGAGTTGAACAAGGTGACCTTCAAGAACAGGTATCCGTTGCCTCGTATTGACGATCTACTTGATCAGCTTCAGGGAGCTACAATTTTCTCCCGGATTGATTTGCACTCAGGATATCACCAGTTGAGGGTGAGAGAGCAGGACGTACATAGGACTTCATTTCGTACCAGCTATGGACACTACGAGTTTGTAGTGATGCCATTCGGGCTGATGAATGCCCCAACAGTCTTTATGGAGTTGATGAACAACATATTCATCGACTTACTTGATTAGTTTGTGGCGGTCTTCATTGATGATATTTTAGTGTACTCTCGTAGTAGAGAGGAGCATGCCGGTCATCTGAGGACGGTTTTACAGATTTTGAGGGATAGAGAGCTGTATGCTAAGCTCTCTAAGTGTGAGTTTTGGATGTCTGAGGTTACTTTCCTTGGGCACATCGTATCCGCCGATGGGGTTATGGTTGACCCGGCGAAGATCGAGTCTGTTGCTCCATGGACGACACCGACAAACGTCAAGGAAGTGCGTAGCTTTCTTGGCTTAGCCGGTTACTATAGACGCTTTGTGGAGGGTTTTTCTGTGATTGCCCGTCCACTGACGAGTCTTCTGAGGAAGACTACCCGGTTTGCGTGGACCGAACAGTGTGCTCAGAGCTTTGAGGAGTTGAAGAGGCGTTTGACTTCTGCTCTTGTCCTGGCACAACCAAAAGGATCTGATGATTTTGTGGTCTACAATGATGCATCCAAGCTAGGCTTGGGATGTGTGTTGATGCAGAGAGGTAAAGTGATTGCATATGCGTCTCGACAATTGAAGACGTATGAGGAGAACTACCCGACTCATGATTTGGAGTTAGCAGCGGTAGTGCATGCTTTGAAGATCTGGAGACATTACTTGTATGGTGCTACATGTCAAATCTTCACAGATCATAAGAGTCTGAAGTATATTTTCACGCAGCGGGAGTTGAACAACCGCCAACGTCGATGACTTGAGTTGATCAATGACTTTGACCTTGAGATTTTGTATCATCCTGGAAAGGCGAACGTGGTTGCTGACGCCTTGAGCAGGAAGACGCCTCGAGAGAAGGCGATTGCGAGATTGGCTGTACAACCTCAGCTTCAGAGGGATCTGGCTTGGCTAGAGATGGACATCTAGTTTCCTGATGAGGATGCACAGTTGTATGCCTTAGAGGTTTTACCTGGTCTGTTGGATGAGATCCAACAAAAGCAGGGGACCTGCCCGACCTTGATGAGGATCAGAGAGAGGATGTCTCGTGGAGAGGCACCACAGTTTTCCATTGGAGCTGATTGAGTGATGAGGTGAAATGATCGCATTTGTGTTCTTGCTGATGCAGAGTTGAGACAGAGAATCTTACAGGAGGCTCACTGTACACCTTACTCTGTACATCCCGGTACAAGTAAGATGTACCATGATGTGAGACGTTCATATTGGTGGGGAGGGTTGAATCCCGATGCAGCCTGATTCGTGGCTCAGTGTGCGACCTGTCAGCAGGTCAAGATAGAGGATTGGAGACCTGGAGGTGAGCTCCATCCACTGCCAGTACCGCAGTGGAAGTGAGAGGACGTCTCCATGGATTTTGTGACTAGTTTGAGACCTAGTAGGAGTTTTGATGCCATTGGGTTATTGTTGATAGATTGACGAAGACGGCACGTTTCATCCCTATCAGAGAGACGTGGCCGGTGAGTAGATTGGTTGAGGAGTACACTAGACAGATAGTGAGACTCCATAGTGTACCGAGGACAATCGTCTTTGATCGAGATGGACGATTCACCTCGAGGTTTTGGCAGCAGATTCAGACTGCTTTGGGGACGAGTCTACATTTGACGACTGCGTTTCACCCCCAGACTAACGGACAGTCAGAGAGGACCATTCAGACTTTTGAGGATAAGTTGCGAGCTTGTGTGTTGGATTGGGGACAGGGATGGTCTGATTACCTTCCACTTGTTGAGTTCTCATACAACAACAGTTGGCATGCATCTATTGGGATGGCTCCCTATGAGGCACTATATGGACGTAGGTGCCGTACACCTTTATGGTGGGATGAGCCTAGCAGTGTCAGCGGGATAGCGCTAGAGCAGATTCGTGATGATATGGATCGGGTAGCACTGATTAGAGAGAGGATGCTGGCTGCACAAAGTCGCCAGAAGTCAAATACAGACAAGAGGCGTCGGCCTCTAGAGTTCAGAGTAGGAGCTCATGTCTGGTTGAGAGTATCCCCGACGCGTGGCGTCAGACGTTTTGGCATAAAGGGGAAGTTGAGTCCCCGATATGTCGGTCCTTTTGAGATTTTGGACAGAGTTGGGAGAGCAGCATACCAGATCCGCGGCACATTATGAGTTATGATGATTTGGTGGTGGAGCCAGACCACACCTTTGCTGAGCATCCTATTGCAGTCTTAGAGCGAGGTGTGAGACGCATGCGTTCTAAGGACATTCCTATGATGAGGATACAATGGTCTAGACGTGGACCTGAGGAGGCTACATGGGAGACTGAGGATAGTATCCAGAGGAACTATCCAGAGTTTTATGTTGAGATAGATGCATCTAGGGTTGACGAGTAGATCTTAGTGCTATCTTGGTGAGTATGTGATTATGTGCTTATGTGCTTACATGTCTTGATGTGATTATTCCATGCTAGCTATGTTATGCTTTATGATCTTGTTAGATCTTGTTGTGCTAGTATGATGTATGTTTATAGATGGAGATGGTTCTTTCCTCCATGCTATTTGAGTGTGATTAGGATTCAGTTGGAGATGGTTCTTTCCTCCATGCTACTTTGATGGACATAGTTTCAGTGGAGATGTTATTCCTCCATGCGATGTTTATGATTATGTTTAGGGCTAGAGATGTACTTCCTCTATGCATTGTGTTGTGGTATGGCGAGAGATGTGATTCCTCTATGCCTTTGGGTAGCGTTATGGCCCTGTTTTCTAGAGTGGGTGATCCCTCCATGTTGATGTTTGAGGTTATAGATTTGTTATAGGTTTTGACCTTTTTGAGCGGAGATGTGATACCTCCGATAGATAGAGTTATACCACGGCATATGGGTCCGAGAGGATTTGGATTTGTTCAAGTTTCGGGACAAAACTTGTTTTTAGGGGGAGATGATGTAACAACCGGTGTTAATTGAAACATTTGAGAGCTCCAATAAATAAAGTTGCAGTTGAGAGAAATGATTGGGACATCGGATATGTTCTAGATATGTAATAATATAAAAAGGCCAAAAGAGTCGCTACTTCGATTCTTAGCGGTTAAGAAATGCGGCATAGGAATACCTATTTTCCGAGAAAGTCACGGAATATTTATCCCGATAATATTTCTAATTTTATATTCCAATTTCATAAAGTTTTGATAACGAAAAATTTAACCGCATTTCAAATAATTAATTTCAATTATATATATATACACATATATATATAAAAGAGAAGGCGGCTAAAGAGTTCATTCACATGTGAAAGGTGGCTGGTGTCTTCAATTGCAACTTCAAATTGGAGAGGATATATATATATATATATATATATATATATATATATATATATATATATATATATATATATATATATATATATATATATATATATGTTAACAAATGAAAAGAATCGGTTGCAGACTTCATCTTCCCAATTCACTTTCACTTTCAAACATTTCAGAAGAGTCGAGCGAGAGAACACCGAGCTACTCTCAATTAATTATAAACCCTTCATCTTCGATCCGTTTTCAAATCCGATCATACCATCGAGCCCCTTATCTTGTTCTCTTCAACGTGGTACCAAGTTATTTCCCGTTTGTTAGCTTTCTGGTAAAGCATCCGTTTACAGCTATTGGAGCACCGACGACCACCGCAAGTCATCAAATGTAAGGTTTCATACCGCGCTCTTACTCCCCATGTCGCTAGGAGTCTGGATCTTCTTCCGGTTCGTATATCGGGTTAGTAACGAATAAGTTATGAATTTATTCGTTTTCCGTATTGCGGGTTAGTATAAATTAACCTTAAGTTGGTTAAAATGGATAATTGGAATTTCTATAATGCTCGTTACATTATTCTGGTAATTATAGGATTTTAGTTTGATGATGATATCATGAGTTGGATATGTGCCCTGATGTGACTTTAAGGTTTAACCTATTATTCGAGGTTATAGGATGTTATGATCCCTATGGATCCCTTTGGGTCTAGGTGTGACCTTTTGCTTGATAAGAGATGTGACATCTCTTTATGCCTTGTCTATAGGCTGTGTTGTTCCTCCAGTGTTGAGGTGATCCAGTTGTGGTTGAGCTTTATACGAGGTTGAGGTAAGTCCGTAGGACTTACTTAGCTATCATCCTTATATTGGGTGTTTGTATGAGTGGTGTGTGCCTTATATGTTTGCTATGATAGCATGTGATGTCGTATTTACCGACCTATGTTTTATTGATTGCCCCACTGCGTGGCTGTGATAACCTTTCCCTTTCATCCCGCCGTGGAGTCTGGCAGGTTCTCCGATGTCAGGCCAGACCGGTTTACAGGAAGGGCACAATCCACTCCCATAGGGTACACATATTGTGTGACCGATACTAGTACGGCTGGCTAGCAGGCTCAGAGGCGAGGATGTATCGGTCCTCGTGTCACCTAGTTTCAAATATATTATATCTATACGATTTGAGTGAATGACCATTATATTGAGATGAATAAATGGGTAAATGAGTGAAAGCATGCTGATATGTTTATCTTTCCTTATGTGTGATTGTGCTTATGCATTACTCTATATATGTGTATGGATAGCTAATGGTTATTACCATGTTGTAGATGCCCTACAGGATAGGCATGCTGATGGGTGATCTAGCAGAGTGGCAGGCCGAGGACATCTCGTACATAGGTTGTTGTGGGCTTTTGGGTTTGTTTATCTTTTCCCTCCCGTGTGAGGTTGGTCTTTTGTTACCTCATGCGTGAGGTGTGATGTTTGTACTCGGCTATGTTGTCTTACCTTTTGGGATGTACAGTTTTATGTATTTGTTTTCATATCTGTCAGTGCCATGTTTTAAGGTCTAGTGAACTTGTTGTCAGGCTAGGGTCAGGATCCATTGTGAGATCCTAACCCAATGTGGCACTCCGAGTCCCGCGGATTCGGGGTGTTACACTTTATACCCTTGTGAATTAGTGTCCTCTCTCCAGGTCTGATTTCTCACTTCCACTTTGCATCTCCTCTCTTCACACCTCTCTCTCTCTCTCTCTCTCAGTTGCTTGAAATCTAGTTTTGTGAGGTTGGACTTTTGAATTTTTGTGTTTGAGTGACTTGAACTACTAATTTTTGGTTCTTGGATCCGGATTGCTATCTACGATATAGAAAGCAAGTGTTACTTGTGCATCTTATGAAATTTTACCTATTTATCTCTTGAAATTTCAATCATTTTGGTGTTGGTTCTGGAGATTGTTTGTTGGGTAATGTTGTCTCCATCTTGGATCATAAATTTGACATCGCGTTCCATTTTTCTTTAAGCTTTGTGGACTTTTTGGATTTTGTGATTGATCAAAGCTAAAGTTGTATGTCTATTTTCAATTAATTGATTGCAATTGTCTAATTTAATCATGTCATTATTGGTACATTGTGCTAAAAAGGATTGAACAAGTTACATACCATCTCCACGAACATGAAATCTTAAAATATAATAGAAATCACGAATGATCAAAGGCCTATTTGTTTTTGATATCAAAGGATGTGGTTATATGTGGTGATATTAGTGACAAAAAGACCCAAAATACGAGCACCTTTTTGGTGAATGGTGATGGTGGTTAGGTATGTTCTTGATGAAATTGTCAGTGTGATAAAGCCAATAATGCTTTGATTTGTGAGCATCTAATAAGTGTGATGATGAAAATAGGGGAATCTTAAATTGGGGTTTTATGGTTATGAAGAATTTGGTCAGTGAATCTTTGTCTAGGTCTAGTGGCGGAGCTAGGAAAAAAATTTGTGTGTGGGGGGGGGGGGGGGCAAAAAAATTTGAAATAATTTGGTTTACTAGGCTTTTTTTAGTTTTGTGTTTAGTAAATGTACCCCTTGAGAGACGAGTGTGTAGAGTTTGAAAATAAATACAAAAGATTGGGATATATTTACTTAATTGAAAAATTAAAAAGCCTAGTTACTACTATAGTTTTTCAAAAAGGCCTAGTTATCAAAATTGCCCAAAATTTTTTGGGAGAATTTGACATACTAGGCTTTTTTGAGTTTTTGTTTAAGAAAGTGTACCCCAAATTTTTTACCACTTTCATTTAATAGTAGGTAAAAATTATTAACCCTTCTATTTAGAAAGAAGTAATAAATGATGTTTTTTATTTGTTATATAAGTATAAGTTTTAAAGTTTAATTACTGAATTTGTTTCTTTTATTATTTTTCTTGCCTTTTTTTTTTATTTTTTTTATTTTTTATTTTCTGGAATGAATTTCTCATACCGGAATTTCTCATACCAGAATTTTCATACCAGAAATTTTCATACCAGAAATTTCATACCAGAATTTCTCATACCAGAATTTTGTCATACCAGAACTTGTCATACCAGAAATTGTCATACCAGATTTTTTTTCATACCAAAATTTTGGTCAAATTTTTTCATACCAGAATTTTGTCATACCAAAATTATTTTCATACCAAATTTCTTTCATATCAAAAGTACATATCACAATTTTCTACCAGAATTTTGGTCAAATTCATTCCAAAATTTTATGATTTTCTACCAGAATAATCTACTAGAATCTCTCATACCAGAAATTTTTCATACCAAAAACCTCATAACAAAATTTTCTGGTAAGATTTTTACATACCAGAAAATTCTGGTATGAGTTTTTTGGTATGAATTTCGTACCAGAAATTCGTACTAGAAATTCTGGTATGAAATTCATACCTAAAAACTCGTACTAGAAAATTCACATAATTTTCTGGTAATAGTTTTACATACCAGAAATTAGCAGATTATCATGAGAAAGCACAAGCAAATTCCAGTACCAGAATTTTACTCCCATACGAGCTTTTCAAAAATAACCAAAACAAGCAATGAGTTGTACACATTCGTACGAGTACGCCCTGTAAATTGCAAGACAAACAATGCACGTGCCAGACTGTTGTTCGTTAAGTATTCGTAAACCAAGAATAATTCGCTGCCATGAACACAACATCCGTACAGCTTTACGAGATTTGGATGGTGCAAACCAGAGAGCATGCCTATTTCAGTCTCAAATTCCTTATGCCCTTGTGATGATTTGGAAGAAAGCTACTTCACAGCGATATTGGTACCATTCAACAACGTACCCTGTGTTAAAATATAATAATTAGAAAATGACATTCATGACGATATCATTCTTGTCTGTTAAGAAAGGTGTGAAAATACCTTGTAGACAGGTCCAAATCCACCTTTCCCAATCAGATTTGCTTTGTTAAACTTATCCGTGGCAGCTTTTATTTGTCTTAAAGTAAAAGAACCCGTTCGCAAATCAAGCTCTCTCAAAACTGCACAAATAGTATAGCTCAAGAGTAATGTTAAACTGGTTTTCATGACCACTGTATTAGATACTGATATGATCTTCAGGTAAACTATTAGCTGATACTCTTAGTTTTATCAATAAGAGAAATGTTGATCCATCCTTTTGGAGAGTAGGCTGGTTTAGAGGTTTGACTTACTTTCTTCCCTTGATGGGCTGCTTTGAAATCGGCGACTCCATATAATAACACCAGAAACGATTAAAATCAGCAATGAAGCCACAAATGCAACAACAATCGGTATCATCTTTTTGTGATCATGACTGAACTCTACAGATAGGTAGACCATGAAGAAAATTTTTTAATTGATATCAACAGCAAAAATTGTATTTTTTTTTGGAAAAAGGTAACAGCAGAACTCACCAGACTCCACAGATATAGCTGATATCAGTGGACCATAAATTCCTCTCCAGTGAATAATTATTGTCCCCTTGCCGGCATAGTAGAAGCGGATTTCTATAGTTCCAGTGTCTGTTACTGATATATGAGGAAACTGTATTTTGACAGCCTTATCAGTTCCATTTGCTTTTTTTGTTATATCAAAATTCGGGAGTACCAACTTTTCCTGCAAGATGCTAATTGTATGTTAAGTCCTCATGTGTTCTAATTTATTAAAAAAAATTAATGGATTCATTTAGGTGGAAAGACAGGACTACCTGTATATAAACATCAAATATCCTTCTTCCAAGGCAGTAAAATGAATTGTTATCTCTAAGTACTATCTCAGCGAACTATAATGTAACAGTGTAATTATAGAATTTTCTGGTAAGAATTTTACATACCAGAAAATTCATAGAATTTTCTGGTATGAATTTCATACCAGAAATTAGTAGATTATCATGAGAAAGTACAAGCAAATTCCAGATTCTCCTGCTTCTCTTCACCTTCTGACTTTGGGTTTCCACGAGATATCTCAACCTTAGCAGCGTTTTCTGATGTATTGAAATTTAAACTAAGAGCTCCTCCTTCAACATCAACAATCTTTGATTGTAATATTCCCATCAATCGATCAATATCTTCCCTGCAAAATGTATTCCCCTTTATTAGCTGTTCAATTTGAGATAGATCAGGATCACCATTGTTTATTGAAACGAAGCTGGACCGACACCTATCATGAACACAAACACAATGTGATTACCTGAATCAAGATAGAAAGCTGCTAATTAGCATCAACTAAATGCAAAACAGAAACAAACTATCCGTGAATCCAAATCAAGTAACCAGAATGAGACTAACCTAGCAAGAGAGAAATGAAGAAGTTAAGATTGTTTCTGTTTTGCATTCAGTTGGCAAATCTCAGATGCAAAACAGAAACAAACTATCCGTAAACCCTAGAATGACGGAGAATCTCACAATCCCAAGACCTATTCAAAATGTTGGGGGAGCGTGAAGCAGATCATGCCGTCAGTCGGTGATACACATCATAGATTGGCAAATCTCAGATGCAAAAGGCACAATGAGACTAACCAGAGCAGTCATAGGGGAAGAAATTAACGAATCGGCTTCAAAGGAGCAGCATCCATTACATTCCATTCCCTGTCATTTCTCATATCGGATCTAGATCTAGATGTAGATCTAGATCTAGATCTCGTCTTCACCTGAAAATGTTGAAACCAGCGCAGTCACAATGTAGATCTAGATCTAGATTGTGTATATTTGGAGAGTTGTAGCAAAGGTTTTGGTACCTGAAAACGTAGATGCATTCACGAAACCAGTGGAGAGTTGTAGCAAAGGTTTTGGTACCTGAAAACATAGATGCAATCACGAAACAAGCGCAGACGACACCTTGAGGAGATGAAGCAATGAAACGTTGAAACCCATGTTGACTAGGATGAATAACAAAGGCAACAAGGGGGCGCCATCGCAACTGCCTGAATATATCAGTCAAACCAGAAACCAACACAGACGACACACAGTTCCGTCTCTCAAGTAGGATTGAAGCTGCAAAAACGGAATCTCCCACATCTTCGACAAAAACGGGAGAAGAAGGCATATGAACATAGTCTGCAATTTACAAGACCATTTTCAAAACCCATATGAAGAAAGGAAGAAGATGAGCTGCTTCAGAAGACGTTGCTGCTCAGCTCCAAGGGAAGAAGAAGATAGCTTTGTGCTGCTGTTGTGGTCTGCTAGTAACTAGGGAAGAAAGAAGTTAGCGTTACGGTGAATGTGGGCTTTCAACAGTAAAAAAGAAAAAAGGGGTCTACTTACTAAACGGATTATAAAAAAAGCCTAGTTACTCTACCCAAAACCTAAAAAAGCCTACTTACCTAATTAGCCCAAATTTTTTTTGCATAAGACATCTTACATATTAAGTTCAAAATTAAAAACTAAAATCAATAAATTAAATAAAAGAAAGTATACCAAAATTTTTGGACTATAAATTAGAGCTTTCGTTGTATATGTTTCTTATTTAGAGGATAGTCAAATTAGTTTTATGTATTTAGTATGTTATATATATTAATTGTCAAATAAATTAGGTAGTGGTTGATGAATTATTGCATTGAACACAGTAGATTAACTAAAATGAATTTAATAATAAACTTCACTTAATCTCCATCTGAATATATGTATATTTTCTTAAATTGAAAATATATAACAAGAAAGTTTGCTTTGTATAAACTTCACTTAATCTCTCCATCCATATATACTGTATTTGCTTAAAATAAAATCTATAAAAAAAAAAGACTTTTTCCTACCCCGAAACTCGAACCCTGCACTCCAAGTACATCATTTCTTCCTACTACTAAATGAGATAGCAGAGTTGTATGAGTTATATCTTCCACCTAAGGGAAAATAATCTCGACGGAAGCAAGGGCACAATCCCCCTACCCCCTTATTTTTGCCCATGTCTAGGTAATTTGTTCAACTCAAGTTGAGTTGTTGGACATTTCTTGGAAATAAATTCCTATAACTTGAGTTAACAAATGGGCGGAAAATCCCTTTTGGACGCTAAAAGTGCTAGATGATGCTCCAGAGAAGAAATCTCGGGCTGAGAATCTCGGTCGAGATTTTCCTGTTGGGGCTGAGATTTATCATTGGAACGTGCCTTCGTTGGTTTTCCCATGGTTTCTTCCTTGAGAGTTGTTTCATGTTCTTTTTCCTTACGTTTTTCCTTCTTCTTGTCGTAATGTTCCGCAATCTACAAAAGCGTCATAGGTTTAAGAGTAATTTCCTTTCCATTAAACTCAAAGGCATGTTTGTTAGAAAAACCGTCATGTGTAGCATTCCTATCGAATTGCCATGGACAACCTAATAAAATATGACACGCTTGCATAGGTACAACATCACAAACAACAATGTCCTCATACTTTCTTCGAGTAAACGCAATTCTAGCTTGTTTATTAACTTTCAACTGTGCACAATCATTCATCCAATGCAACTTATAAGGCCTAGGATGATAGAAAGTAGTGATTTGCAACTTAGTGATTAATTCCTCACTAGTAATGTTGCAACAACTACCACCATCAATAATCTTGTTACACACCTTTCCTTGAACAAGGCATCTAGTGTGAAAAAGGTTTTCCCGCTGATTATAAGGCATCTAGTGTGAAAAAGGTTTTCCCGCTGATTATCCTCACATGGGGCTATCTTAGCAAGCAATGTTCGTCTAGAAATTAAAGACTCTCCACGCTCATACTCACAACCTTCATCACTCTCACTATCGATATCATGTTCATGCAAAGCGTTGATATGAGTATGTGTTCGCCCCTAAACGTGCGTGCAATCAAGTCTTAAATTTATAAAACTAGAATAAAGGCAAGCGAACCCGCAGTGTTCGGATCGGCGTAGATTAGCAAATATTCCAGAGTATCGATCACAGGGATTTGGTGAAACAAAATCCAATTTCAGATTATCAAGCAAAGAAGGTGTAAAGCTTTGCTAATATTGGGGAAAACAACAACCCTAAAGATCCAAGTATCAAATTGTGGCAATCGATTCAAGATATACTAAAGGACTAAGGACAGAGTTAAGAGTTGCAAAGGTATGCTAAAGTAAAGTAATGTACGGTGAAGTTCCAAGACTTTATATAACTTATCTAAAGACACTCTCTATAAAGGTTGTTGAGGCTGCTGTATTGAAAGGTTCTATGGATAAGAATTAAACTCAAATACCCAAACTTGTAACCCAAGGATCAAGATAAACTAAAACGATTAAGGTTGTGACACTCGAAATCGAAATAGAGGATGATGAGTCTCACTACTACCCAAAAAAAGGCAAACCAAGACTAATCTTTAACCTTGGATCAAAGTAAAAGCAAAGTTCGTAAACTGAAGTAAATCACGGGTAGATCTTGAGAACCACGGCCGTAGAAACCTAAGAACAGGCCGTGATTTAGGTTCGTCGACCGGATCTCTCTAACTTTCAAGGTCCAATCAAATTACGATCGATCTATCATCATCTAAGCCACAACTATCAACCCTTCACCTTAGAATTGCTAAAGGGTTTTAGCCAATAACCATTGTCATAATATCAATATTCAATCTAACAAGAATGAAAGATAAAAACCCTCGAATACTCAATAAAACTTCAAAACCAATCTCAAATCCGAAACACAAGAAGCGATATTTAATAGATTCAAAATGTATAGCACAAAACCTCACAATGATCTAAAGTAAGTATGAAGAACAGGTTGTCAATCTGTCTTCAATATCAAAACCTAAGAAAGAGGCTAAACCTCGGCGATCTTCAATCGACCCTAGGTAAGAATGCTCCAAGCAAGGTAAGCGGCCGTCAGCGTCCGTAGGCGTCTAAACGGGATCGAACGCGAGTATTGCGAGATTAAGCGAGCATCCCCGAAACTCTCTTTTCCGACCTTTTTATAAGACGGGACAGAATAACCGTCCAGGCCCATTACGTAAATAACGTGGCAAATAAAGACTCGTCAAAAGATCGCCTAAATCACGGTCTCAAGGGTTTCCACGACCGTGGTTTAGGGCGTGGAAAGGGGTTACGGTCTCTTGTGACTTCCACGACCGTACTTTAGGCCGTGTAACTTACTGGAATGCTCCACGCTCATGATGCCAAGATCCACGGCCGTGATTTAGAGCGTGGACTCTTCTACGGCCGTAATTCAGGGCGTGGAAGTGTAAAACTCTTGTGGTTTCCTTTGTGTCGTGACATTCTTCATCCTAGCTCCTTCCTTAGCTTCCTTGATGTGTTCCTAATCCTTGAGTACGATCGATTACTCTCTTTTCTCTCTCAATAGCTCCTATTTAGCTCCTTTTCACCTACAATCAACACAAAGCTAGTGTAGACATCCATATCCACAAAATAGATGATCAAGCTAACATTTGCTTCTAAACTTCATCCAAGTACACAATAATGAGGGAAAAACAACCAAAATAAGTGCCTAGAATATCGCAATATTTCATGCTAACAAAATACCCCATACTTGTCACTTGCTTGTCCCCAAGCAAGGTTTTCAAAAGCTTAGAATACGAGTTAGAATGAAATATGCATGTAATCTCAAAACCAAAATATCCTTTAGGTAAATGTGCTTCTAGTCAATAGATCATTCTCAAACCTTGCTTCATTCATCCTTGAATTGCAACACCATCAACTTTGAGCTTTGCTCTCTTCTTTTTCACATTATTTTTCAACTTTACTTTTTGAAAGATGGACAGAGGTGCACAAAAACCGAAGCCTAGGAGATCGGCGTTTCTCAAATTTCGAGATGCCTCAAACCCTTGATGCACATACCATAATTCGTTAGGAATATCGCTCAATCCGACTTTGGCAAGACACAAACACCCGGGTATGTGAATGTTGCCGAGTTACTCATCGTCATGATTGACTTCCCCAAACCTATTAATTCTATTCTTTGAATGCAAAAAAATTGCTTTCATGGCCCTCCCACTTCAAACATGCCAAATATCAACTCCTCCAAATTCCCGGATAGGTAAGGGAGGCAATTACTTTTATTGTGGGGCTAAGTGATCAAAGAAAGAAGAAAGAAAATCGAATTGCCTTAATCATTTCATAAAGAAGTATAAGAACTCATCATGTGATTTCAACTTCAATTTCTCAATATGATTTAGATAGAACTTTCACATTATGAAACTTGCAAGAAAGGATAAACAACACATTCAATTCCTTTTCAATTCATTATTTCGTTTAAGCATACAATTGTCATCAAAAACTCATTCCGCAAGTAAGAGCTATCATAGAAGTCATCTCTAATCTTAGAAGCACAAGAACTCTTTCAAAATTTTCCAAAATTTTCAAATTTTTATGGGTTTTTCAAACTTTTTCATGCAATGCAATAATAAAACGTGTGACGATGAAAATGAAACATGCAAAATGTTATGGATAGAAGAAAGCAAATGTAGTAGAGTTATTACAACACATAGTCACACCCCACCGCATACTTAGAACATACATTGTCCTCAATGTTCGAAAAAGAAATAAAGAAAAGAAGAAAAGAAAAATGAACTCACTAGAACGGTGGTGGGGTGGCTGAAACTGTCAATCCTCATGGCTCATCACTGTGGAGGTGGCGGTGGTGGAAATTGGCGGAAGTCATGGCTGTAGTACAACCCAAACTGCTAGCGGTAGATATCACTCAACATCTCGTCATGCTCCCGGTTCCTAGTTACCTGCGCCTCTCTATGGATCTCTAAGTCACCAACTCGCCTAGAAAGGTCGGTAGCCCACTCTGGTAGCTGCTCATACCAAGCCGGTGGCTGGCCGTACCATGCCGGTGCGTCCTGTGGAGTCGGTGCTGCTGGTGCTGCTGGCCCTGTTGGCGCCTGACTATACCAAGGTGGTGGAGCTCCCATCCACTCCGGCTGTGCTCCGTACCAAGCGGGCAGAGCGTCCATCCAAGTCGGCCTCTCACTCACGCTAGCACGGCGAGAGGAAGAAGCTGCTGAAGGTCCAGCGGGTCGTGGTGAATGCCTAGGAGGGTCAGGGAAGTGTGCCGGCTGATCCGGGAAGGTGCCAAAGTCCTGCTCATCACCTCCTCCCTCAAAACCATAATGTCCTCCTACCTCCTCCTCAACATCTGCGGCCGGAACCTCATCGGGGACATAGGGAGGTGCCACTAGCCTATTCGCATGCATAGCAACGAAGGTCAGCTTCCAATTATGGCGTCCAGCCATATTGGAATACTCAAGGAGCCATGGGATGCCTCTACCTCCTCTCTCCTCCCAAGGCATACCGGTGGTAGGTGGACCGCAATGCCTAGGGAAGATGATACCCCTCGTCATCAAGCTATTGAGACCCAAAGGTCTCGCTGCAATCCTAGTACAGGCAGAAAAATCTATCCCCAACTGCCTATCAATGTGGGTAACCATACCACCATATCCAATGTTACCGGCTCTCTTGTTCTTGAGCTTACTCATGGTGGAGGTTAAGAGGGTAACACAGTCAACAGGTCTACCGTGAAGCATAGAATAAAGAAGGAACAACTCATCAGTCTTAATCTTGAGGGGTCTCGGTCCTAGGGAAAAGACACTCAGAAAGGACTCTATGGGCTATCTTCAAGGCTAAGTGGTAGATGAGCTTAGTGATAGCATTAATTATAGTCTATATTTTGGGACTTGTTTAGACTTTTTATTTCAATAATCTGCATGTTTGAATGTATATTATGTGATTATACGGTCGTTTCATCTACCTTTGCTGGAATCGAGGTCTACACCAAGTTTCGTTGTAATCGTAGGTAAAATGGCACGTTTTGCATCAAAATGGAGCTAAAGGAGCTAAGGAGTCATAGGAGCTACATTAAGGAGCTTAAGGAAGAATCCAGGAAGTAAGGAATTAACAAAGAGATTTGTTTTGGACCAGATTTGAGAGATTTCACATTCAGTTTAGAGTCACCTCGGTTGACCAAAGAGTCACCTCGACCGAGGTGATCTAAGGGAGCGTCTCGACCGAGGCGAATACCCTGACGCGGCGAGATCGTTTATTCTTGGCTGAGATCTTTTATTTTTGGAAGGAGAGATCTTATATTTTTGGGCTGGATTTCTGGAAGGAAGATTATATATTTTGGAGATCTATTTTAGAGATTAAGATATATTTTATTAGGATAATATCTTTTCAAGATATTTTATCTTTGGAAGATAGTTTTCCTATATAAAGGGTTGGATTTTCCACAAGTTCAACCATGCTTATACATGCTTAGAGAGCTGATAGCATCCAACAATTAAGGGATTTTCTCCAGGGTTTTGAAGGAAGGAAGATTGAAGATCAATCTAGGAAGGATTGATAGCTTGTTATAGCTTTTGTGAAGGGTTTGTAAGACTTTCTTAGATTCCCTTCTTGTTGATTTGTCTTGTTGGATTTATTATCCAAGGAACGCTTATTTGTTTGATATTTGATACAGTTATTGAAGCCTTGTTCTTAAGGTTTTTGTGTTCAAATATTCATTCCCTTCCCGTATATTTGATTATTACTTTCATGATGATGAGTGGCTAATTTCCTTGTGCGATTCTAGGGTGATTGGCTGAAGGTTGTGGTAAAAACAATGATAGAATAATCTTAAATTCCAGTAGGACCCTGAAAGTTTGAGTCTTTATCCTTAACCCTAGAACATCTCGTTCAGTCGATGAACATCTCGGCCGGGGTGGAATTTGTCTGACCGAGGTGACTTTTCTGATCCGTAACTGAGAGTTAAGTGTTAGAGTTTGCCAAATCCTATTCTTATTACACCTTTCCTGGTTCAATGCAAGCTTAGGATGAGACTTACCCGGTAATTCCTTTGTTTGTTTACCCATGATCATAAGTGTAGGTAATAAAGGTTTATCCTTTATTGGGGTTTGAGTGTGCCTTCATTCCATCTTTGTGAGTTAGCCTGAGACTTACCTGGTAAAATTTGATTCTATTCCATTAGTTGGTTTGTTGGTTTGAGATTATAATTCCTTTCCTTAGTACCTTGAGACTTACCCGGTGATAAGTTCTTTGACTTGGGATTGTGAGTAGTGAGTTACCTGGTGATCTATTCCACCTTAGTAACACCTTCCCTTTGCAAAATCTCAGCTTTGTCCGGTTATCTTGAGATCTTGAGTTGGAACGACAACTGGATGCTTTAATCCCTAGAATTTGCATATTTCCTTAATTGACTATATTATCATCTTTGATTGCTTTAATTGCTTTAGTGGTTATTTGCAATATTGACTACCTATATTGGTTTTGTTTTACCTAAG
This sequence comes from Fagopyrum homotropicum, assembly GCA_033239125.1. NCBI lineage: Eukaryota > Viridiplantae > Streptophyta > Magnoliopsida > Caryophyllales > Polygonaceae > Fagopyrum > Fagopyrum homotropicum. The sequence continues at coordinate 56,608,162 of BSWB01000001.1, read as the reverse complement.
TCCCTGAGATCGACACCCCGGAATTCTTGCTTTTACTACGATTGACCCGTACACTGCGGGTTCGCATCCTTGTTTTAGGCATACATCTACGGTTATAAATTTAAAGCTTGCACACACCATTTGGAGGGAACAAGTTTTTGGCGCCGTTGCCGGGGACTTGGTCTAGACCGAGCCGGTTGCGGTAGTCTTTCGGGGCACTTGCCCCTGTTGCTACTAACCACTCTACTTGAGTGACTTTCGCAGGTTCTTTCTTGTAGGTTTATGCGAAGAACCCGCGCTGGGAAGGAAATCGTTCCTTACGATCCCGAACCAAAAAAGACATACAAAAGACGCTTGCAAGAAGCTAAAATGGCCAATCAAGAGAACCGCGATCTTGAGGCCGAATTGATGGAGGCATTGGAACAACTACGCCTCAGTAAAGAAGAACTGGGACTGGAAAAGGAAGAAACTCGCGCAAGGACGGAAGCGATCGAAGCAGATATGGCGACTTTACGGAACCAATATCTACCTCTACCAGATCCAGCTCCTCGACCGAGGCAGGACCCAGTTCCAGCTGCCCCGGCCAAGATACTTCCACCTCGGATGCCAGTCCGAGATGCTCTTTTTGCAGGTATTCCACAGACCCTAGGGCAGAGGATGGACCCCAACCAGCAACTGAGGCGTCCAAGAGTCAACCTAGGTGATCCAGCGGACCATGACTATGAGCTTCGACCGCAAGTTCTTTCCATGATTCTCTAATGCTAGTTTGGAGGGCTAGAGAGAGAGTCTCCGCATCAACATCTGCAAAACTATGAGATCTTGATGGAGACCTTGAGACCTTCAAGGCTGGAAAACAACAATTACAAGCTAAGGCCTTTTCTATTTCTCTTTGAAAGATAGGGCGCTTACTTGGTATCAATCTCTCCCTCCAGGAAAAATCAACACTTGGGAGGAGATGACGACGGAGTTCTTGACTAAATTCTTTCCCCCCTCTAAGACCGTTGAAATGAGAGGGAAAATCAATGCATTCATCATGAAGAACAAGGAGAGTTCGTCCAAGTCATGGGAGCAATTTAAAGACATCCTTTTGGATTGCCCACATCATGGGATTCCAAAGATAGAGTTGTTGGAGATATACTTCAAGGGACTGGACGGAAACACCCAGTTCAACCTTCAACTACTATCCGCCGGCACGTTCATGGACATGCCGATTGACGAAGCTTGGGAATTCATAGAGAAGCAAGCTTTGCACATGGAGAAATACTCCCACCAAGGAGCTGAAGGTGGAGTTAAAAGAGTCAACTTCCAAGAAGCTCCATCAAACAATGATCAACTCACCTCTTTAAAGAATGATGTGAAGCAATTGAAAGACCTTTTGGTTGCTCAAACCAAGAAAGAAGAGGAAGGATATCAACCGAGGTTGAGCCTCAAAGAGCGTTGGTCGGTGCCAGTACAGACGAAGAACGCCTCGGTCGGTGCCAGTACAGACGAAGAACGCCTCGGTCGGTGCCAATACAGATGAAGAACGCCTCGGTCCAGGTGCAGTCGAAGAACACTTCGACCGAGATGCCAACCGAGGTTGAGCCTCAGAGAGCGTCGGACAAAACTGAAGTTTATGTCCCACCTCCTGCATATAAACCGCCACTTCCATTCCCCCAGTCAAGGGCCAGAGCACATCTAGACAAGCATTTTGGTAAGTTCCTTGACTTGATGAATAAACTACACATTAACATCCCTTTCCTTGATGCTATTCTAGGGATGCCCTCCTATGGGAAGTTCTTGAAAGAAATTCTATCAAGGAAGAGGAAGTTGGAAGACTTTGGCGAAGTAAGCATGACATCTAAATCCTCGGAGCTCATTCAAATCATGAAGGGGAAAAAGCCACCCAAGTTGAGAGATCCCGGCTCATTTTGCATTCCCATTCAAGTTGGGAATGTCACTTGTGAGGCATTATGTGATCTAGGAGCCAGCGTGAGCATCATCCCGTTGGAGCTATGTGTGAGGATCGGACTTGGAGAGCCCAAGCCGGTAAAGATACGGTTGTACATGGCGGATCGCTCCATTACCCATCCCGTGGGTATTTTGGAAGACGTTCCGGTTAAGTTAGGTAACTTCTATTTACCTATAGACTTTGTTGTGCTTGACTGATAGGTTATGGAATCACTATCATTTAGGGTAGTTTTTAGAGTCTTTTTATTACATTAGTGTCGGTTTATGCTACTAACTCCTTGATCCAGAAGCAGAAGATCAAAAGAAGCTGAAGAAGGAGTTTTAAGCACTTAGGAGTGAAGATCGATCAAGAAGCAAAGCTTCAGCTGCCTTACCGCCCCTGTGGGTTCTTGCAGCCGCCCCTGGGGTAACTTGCCTTGATGAGACGAAGACCAGCTCCCCTGCGCCTCCCACTGCGCCCTGCCTGTGCCTCGCCTTGGGAGTTGGAAGGCGAAGAGTCTGTGTCACCGCCCCTCCGCTGGCCTTAAGGCGCCCCTGCATCTTGACATCAGAAACGTCAGGAAGGCGAAAGGTCAGACGTTGAAGTGCATTAGAGATCCGCCGCAACGGAGTTGTGTAGCCGCCCCGGCGGTTCTGAAGAAGATCAACCGATTTTGCCTAAACCGCCCCTGCGGTTCCTGAAGGCCGCCCATGCGGTTTAACGCCAGAAGCTTTACTCCGGCTGTTTACACCACCTTTATGGCATTAAAGGTGGCTGTTTTAGGCCGGCTATTTGCTCCTAATTAAGTGTCTTTTGTATAGTATAAATCGTCCATGGCTGATTGCTAGAATTATCCATGCTTTTCCTCACAAAATCCATTTTTAGACTTGAGTTTTCCATTGTAATGAGTTGCTAACTACCTTGCTACATTGAGTTGGTTTGAAGCTGCTTTATTACTTTGGTTGTAAGTTCTTTTAATATAAGTTTTTATGCAGTAATGCTTTGTGTTTCCTTGATCTCCATTGTTTAATTGCATGTTAACTATTACTTGAGATTGATCACCTTAGGTTCTAAAGTGCATGTAAACCACTAGGATTAATAGGTTCCGGGTTCGGGTCTTTAATCTAGTAGAAACTTTAAGTAATAACGGGTTGTAATTACTTAAAGAAAAGGAACACAAATATAAAGATAATTTTAACGGTTTTAATCTTCTCTTTATATCCCTTAGTCTTTGTTTGAATGCTAACTTGTTATTTGTTTTGTAGGTTTATGGAACTTTAATAGGTTAAGTTGTGTTGATGCCGGTTGGCTCAACACATATGTATGATCGAGACGGGAGATTACTTAAAAACTTGTAAAAGGAATGCACCAAAGTAGCAATTGCATGCTTAGAATCAACCTAGTGTAGATTCATCCATTATTGTCTTACTTGTCGCATTACTCGTTTTCATAAGTTTTTGTGCATCAACTCAACCAAACCCCCCCCCCTTTGTGTCACTTGTCATTATAATCAATAATTGCATCTAAAACACCTTAACTCTCTTGGGTTCGACCCTTACTTAATCACTATACTTGTTCTTAGTGCTAAGTCGGGATTTACTTTTGATTGGGTATAGACGACCATAGAAATACCTTCGGTCAAATTTTGGCGCCGTTGCTGGGGAGTTTTTGTTTTTTATTGTTATTATGGATTATTGGTTTGAACCATTTTTATGGTTCAAACCCGTTCTACTAATTCCGGCTTTGCTTCTTTTGATCCAGAAATTGAGAGGATGCACATCCGGCAAAGAAGACAACAACAACTACAACAAGAGATGGCTGACCGTACTCTTCGTCAACTTACGCAACCCACTTTGGCTCAAAACCCTCTTACGGTCGCTATTCCGGCACTAGGGGAAGGAGTCAACTTTGAGCTCAAACCGGGCCTCATTCACTTACTTCCATCCTTCCATGGGCTAAGTGGAGAAGACCCCATCAAGCACCTTGGGAAGTTCCACACCGTTTGTATGAGTATAAAGCCGGCCAACATTACCGAAGAACAGATCAAGATGAGGGTATTCGGCTTCACACTCAAAGATTCGGCGGATGATTGGTATTACCACCTTCCATCCGGGAGCATTGACACTTGGGAGAACCTTCACAAAGCGTTCTTGGAGAAATACTTTCCAACTAAAAAAGCCTATAGCTTGAAGAAGGCTATAAGCAACATCGAGCAAGAGGCAACCGAAACTCTCTACGAGTACTTCGAAAGGTTTGCACGCCTCCGATCCAGCTGTCCTTTCCACGGATACTCAACTCAAGATCTAGTCTTGTACTTGTACAATGGCTTGCTAGACAATGAAAGGAGGATCGTCGATGCGGCTTGTGGAGCTAATATTCTTAACTCTACTCCTGACCTTGCTTTGGAAAAGATACAGGAACTAGCGGAAGGAACTCGGAACTTTGGAAGGACCCCGGCTAAGAAAATTGTTCATGCCGTGAGTTCCGGGAAGAGCGAGATTTCCACCGAGCTAGCAGAATTGAAGGAAATGGTGAAGAGGCTAACACTTATGGGAACACCGCAACTGCTCAAAGCTTGTGGAGTTTGTGCTGACCCGTATCATCCAACGGACATGTGTCCACAAGTTCAGGATGACGATGCTGAAGTAAACGCAATGGGTTATGGACAACCACAACAGCAAAAACCTAGGAACGAACCCTATGCACAAAATTTCATGCCAAATTAGCGTGACCAACAAAATTTTCGTTGGAGGGATCAACAAAACAAACAACAGCAGCCCCGCCAAGGTAAGTATCACTCAACTTAAGATATGTTGTAGGTTTTGACTAAACACTTTAGTACTCATGTCCAAATGACAGAATCAAGCATCAAGAACCTTGAGAAGCAGGTCGGTAAAATGGCGGAAGCTATTTCAAGGACCGAATCAAGGCTTTCCGGGGGATTGCCTTCCCAGATGTTTATAAACCCCAAGGAGAACGTTAGTGCCCTAACATTAAGAAGCGGGAAGTAAATTCGACAAGAACCAACAAAAGAGCCACAAAGCGAACCCTCTATCGTTATTTCCGCACCCATAGCCGCCCCTGCGGCTGCAGCTGCGCCGAGCCCAGAAGGAAGGACGCCCCTACGGCTGGCTACCCTCGCCCCTGCGGTGACAGCCCCTGAGCCGCCCCTACGCCTTCAAGCCGACTCCCCTGCGGAAAACACAATAGAAGGTCCTGCTGAAAAGGATACTTACGTACGGCCTAACTTTCCGCCGCTGTACTCTGAAAAGCAACTGGCTCCTTTTGCTGAAGCATTAAAGGAGCGAAGAATCAGAGAGGACAAGGACCTCTTTGAGACTTTCTCTAATGCGAGGTAAACATTCCTCTCCTTAAGTTGGTGAAAAGTATCCCTAAGTATGCTCATTTTTTGAAGGAACTTTGCACTATCAAGAGAAATCAAAAGCTAAAGGGGAAACAAAAAGTGCAAGTGAGCGAACATGTGTCTGCAGTTTTCCAACGGAGAATGCCCAAGAAATGCAGCGATCCGGGCATGGTAAGCATTCCATGTGTTATAGGGGAAACCCTCTTTGACAAAGAAATGCTTGATCTCGGTGCTTCGATTAATGTCTTGCCATATTCAATTTACAAATCACTTGGCCTTGGGCCACTAATGGAAACTAGGATTGTAGTACAACTTGCTGATAGATCTAATGTGTACCCGAAAGGGATAATTGAAGATGTATTAGTGATGGTAGACAACCTAATTTTTCCTGCTGATTTCTTTGTAATGGATATGGAAAATGACTCGCATGCTGCACCCATTCTGTTAGGAAGGCCATTTCTAAAAGCGGCTAAGACTAAAATTGATTATGTTAGTGGTAAATTGACCATGGAGTTTGATGGAGAAGTAGTGGAATTTGACATTTATGATGCAATGAAATTTCCTAGCGATGATCATTCTCTATGTGCTATTGACGTTGTTGAACCTTTTGTGCAAGATGTTTTTGATAACTCTGATGCGGATGAATTGAGAAATGTGATTGAGCATGACATTGATGGATTCAAATCAGATTATGTGTTAACATCTAGCATGAAAGAGGTCCTAGCCCAATTAGATGGGCATAAAAGGCTACCTATCTCCAATTTGGCCATTGGGCCCAGTTTACTAACCCCAAGCGAAAAGCTTGTTCCGCCTATAGTGCAGGCACCGGAAATAGAATTGAAGGATCTTCCGTCACACCTCAAGTATGTTTTCCTTGGAGCACACAATACTTTGCCGGTGATCATCTCCGATAAGTTGACTACCGGACAAGAAGATAAGTTGGTGAACGTACTAAAGGAGCACAAGACGGCCCTCGGATGGACTATTACGGACATCAAGGGGATAAGTCCTTCCACTTGCATGGATAGAATTTTACTTGAGGACGAAGCCAAGCCCTCTAGGCAACCTCAAAGGAGATTGAACCCACCAATGATGGATGTGGTAAAAAAGGAAGTGTTGAAACTCCTCCAAGCGGACATGATCTTTCCTATCTCGGATAGCACTTGGGTTAGTCCAACCCAAGTAGTTCCAAAGAAGGGAGGCATCACCTTGGTGGAAAATCAACATGGAGAGATGGTCCCAAGCAAAACACAAACTGGATGGAGAGTTTGCATTGACTACCACAAGCTCAATAAGGTAACACGAAAAGACCATTTCCCATTACCTTTTATTGATCAAATGTTGGAACGTCTTGCAGGTCATAAATACTACTGTTTCATGGATGGATATTCGGGCTATTTCCAAATAGCCATCGCACTAGAAGATCAAGATAAGACAACGTTCACTTGCCCATTTGGCACTTTTGCATATCGCAGAATGCCCTTTGGACTTTGCAACGCGCCGGGCACTTTCAAACGGTGCATGATAAGTATTTTCTCCGAATACATAGAAAATTTCATTGAAGTCTTCATGGATGATTTTACCGTCCATGGGGACAGTTTTGACGCATGTTTAGGGCATTTAAAACTTGTTCTTGAAAAATGTGTTGAAACCAACTTAGTTCTTAATTCGGAAAAATGTCATTTCATGGTCGAACAAGGAATTGTGCTAGGACATGTAATATCGTCAAAAGGGATAGAGGTAGATAAGACAAAGGTTGATATTATTCAAAATTTACCTTATCCTACTAATGTTCGGGAAATCCAATCTTTTCTTGGTCATGCAGGTTTCTACCGAAGGTTCATCAAAGACTTCTCAAAGATCTCAGCACCCCTGTGTGAATTGCTCAAGAAAGATGTAACCTTCATAGTGGATGAGGATTGCAAGAAGGCTTTCGACACTCTGAAGTCATGTCTCACCACCGCTCCAATCATCCGTTCTCCGGATTGGGAGAAACCTTTTGAAATCATGTGTGAGGTCAGTGACTACGCTGTCGGAGCTATCTTAGGACAAAAAGATGGAAGGGCCTCTCATGTGATCCATTATGCGTCTATGACACTAAATGGAGCACAAAGGAATTACTCCACCACCGAGAAGGAGATGTTGGCGGTAGTTTTTGCCCTTGAGAAGTTCAGGCAATACTTACTTGGGGTAAATGTAATTATTTTCACTGACCATGCAGCCCTTAGGTACCTCATGGCAAAGAAGGAGGCGAAACCACGATTAATCCATTGGGTGCTCCTTCTAAGCAAATTTAACCAAGAAATAAGGGACAAAAAGGGAGCTGAGAACCTGGTAGCAGATCATTTGAGCAGACTAGTGCACGAGGAGGAAGAACCAGGAAAATAAAGAGAGATAGCCGGAAGCTTTCCAGACGATACATTCTACACAACTCTCTGTTGTGTAACCGCCCCCGTGCCTCACACCAGCCGCCCCAGCGGCTCTGTCTAGGCACCCCTGCAGAATTGTCGACAAAGGTATGTCTTAAGCTTCAATATTTTAAGCCTTGGTTTGTTGATATTGTGAACTTCATTGTCAGGAAGGAGTATCCTCCAGACTTCACCAAGGCACAACGAGAGAAAGTCAAAGCTGAAGCTCGACACTACGTTTGGGACGATCCTTACCTTTGGAAGCATTGTAGTGATCAAGTGATCCGGCGTTGCATTCCGGACAATGAGGTACAATCCGTCCTAACTTTCTGTCATTCTGAAGCATGTTGGGGGCACTTTGGATCAAACAAAACTGCAAGAAAAGTTTTGGATGCCGGTTTCTTTTGGCCACACATTTTTCAAGACGCTTTTGCGTTTTGTAAAGTGTGTGATGGATGCCAAAGGGTGGGAAATCTTTCAAGGAGACATGAAATGCCCCAAACCTCTCTTATATTTTGTGAAATATTTGACGTTTGGGGAATTGATTTCATGGGGCCATTTCCTACGTCATTCGGGAACACATATATTTTGCTTGCGGTGGACTATGTTTCCAAGTGGGTGGAAGCAAAGGCCACCAAAATTGATGATTCAAAAGTTGTTACAGCATTTCTTAAGGAAAATATCTTTGCTAGATTTGGAATTCCGAAAGCCTTAATCAGTGATAGGGGCACCCATTTCTACATCAAGACGATCACGAGTCTCCTTAAGAAGTACCATGTCCACCAACGAGTATCAACAACCTATCATCCTGACACAAACGGCCAAGCAGAGGTATCCAAATGGGAAATAAAGACCATCCTTGAAAAGACGGTTTCTCCCGGCGGAAGGATTGGAGTGCAAGGATAAATTGACGCCCTACGGGCATATCGGACAGCCTACAAAACTCCCATAGGAATGTCTCCTTTTAGGCTCGTGTTTGGGAAAGCTTGCCACCTACCGGTGGAGTTAGAGCACAAGGCTTGGTGGGCGGTAAAGAAGTGCAACATGAACATAGAAGAAGTAGGAGAACTTCGGAAGCTACAATTGCAAGAGTTGGAGGAACTAAGGCTAGATGCATATGACCATGCTACCACATACAAAGAAAAGACCAAAGCATGGCATGATCGGAACATCCTCCGGAAGGACTTCAAGGTAGGTAATAAGGTACTTCTCTTTCAATCCCGTTTGAAACTCTTTGCAGGTAAGCTGCATTCAAGATGGACAGGGCCGTTCATAGTAGCCGAAGTATACCCTCACGGGGCTGTGAGTCTCTATGACCCGCAAACGCACAAGGTGTTTAAGGTGAACGGCCAAAGGCTAAAACTTTACCTTGAAGGAGTCAAGGACGATCCGATTGACGAGATGGTACTAGAGGAGGCACAATCATAGAAGTAGAGATCTTACGTCGAGCCAACGACGTAAAACAAAGGCGCTTCTCGGGAGGCAACCTGAAGGAATAAGAAGAGGAGCTTCTGTCAAGAAACCAATCCCTGCGGTTTAATACACCGCCCCTACGGTGACACTCAGGCCAGCACCGCCCCTGGCGCTTGGCCTGCACCTGCAACACGCCTGTCACCGCCCCCGCGGTGATAGCCCCACGCCCCTATGGCGGCCATCCTTGATACAAATTCCCAGCACCGCCCCCGGCGCTGGGCCTGCATGCTCCTCTCCCTTGTCGCCGCCCCAGCTGTATCAGACCCCCGCCCCTTCGGGTTTACCTAGAAAAGAATAAAAATAGGATCTCGAAAAAACACCTATACCTACCACGCACCACCCACCAACCCTCTTCACCAAACACAACCATAACCCCTCGCACCTTCTCTCTCTCTCTAAGCTGCAAATGCCCCTGCGCCCTCGGAGAAACCACCCAACCACCCTCTCCGACGCCCCTGCGTCACCAACACCAAGGACACACACCCCCATTGCCAGTGCGCCACCTGCCCACGTGCCAAACGCCACCTCCCTTCAATTGCAACGATTCGCCACTCCTGCGCCACCTTCAACGTCGCCACCACCTTCGAAGGCCACCACCGGAGCCACTCTAAGACGCCACCACCTTCGAAGCGTTCGGAAAAATCGCCTTCCGCTGTTCTCCCGCACCTGTGCCTGCAAGCATCAGCCTCTGCGCCTCACCGTCACTGCACTTGCACAACCGCCCCTGCAGAAAAAACCAACAAAAAGGTCGATTCTCTTCTTTTTCCAAACGTTCACTAATCCTTTGCTCGAATCTTTGCAAGAATGGAAGCCCCAAGGAAATACAAGATGACCCAAACAGAGAAGGACCGTTATCAGATTGTGTAGGATCGAGTTGTGTATGGAACTCGTTTTCTACATATTCCGACCTTGGAGAAACTTGGCATGCTAGAGAGCATGCAAACGTTTTTGGCGAATGCTGGGCTCGGAGACTTCCTCCAAAAGAGTGCTCCGACATATCTGGAGCTCAGCAGACAATTCATTGCCACTTTTTCAATACAAAAGGAAGATCACGTGTGTACCGGCCTCACCTTCAAGTACAACAAGGTGAAGTACACGCTTGCCTACAATGATTTACGGGAGGCTTTTGGGTGACTCTAAACCCATCTGAGAACTGGTAGGATCCAGTACCGGCCCCGGACCTATGTGAGTTTTGGTGAGCAGCTACCGAGTCGGAGTTCCATGTTGGGGGTGAGTACTCCAACAAACTCACTCACCCCAGTTTAAGGTTGATTTCCAAGATCCTCATGAGTGTCTTCTTTGGACACAAAGAGGAAAACAAGGTCGCTCTCAAGGACTTCCCACTACTCTACCCATGCCTTCCACATAGCGAGAAGGTGATGGATTGACCCTCTCTTCCTCGCCGCTTTGAAGCGGATTAGGAGGAATGAGCCGAGGGATATTGTCGGCGGTGAGGTGATCTCTTTGATCGCCTCACAAGTGATGGACCTGTCCGAGTTAGAGGATGGGATGGCAGCTCCTCTCTACACTGAGGGGATGCTTAGGAGGTGCAAGCTCTTCCGGAGGGACGGGGAGAACCTATTTTGGATCTCCCTTGCAGATGGGAGCCACCTCACCTACCTACCCCGACTTTTACCACTAGGAGGTGAGCTGTCTGAGCTCTACATACCGGTAGATCCCTTCGTGCCGAGGATGCCACTAGTGGACATTGTGGAGAGGCATGCCGCCAGCTCCAGCCGGTCCCATCAGGAGGAGCACTTGCCCGTCCCAGATGACGAGGAGATGCCCACAGCGACACCAGAGGAGGACCTGGCCCTTGCGAGCCTTCAGGCTCAGATGGCGGCCATGATGACCCAGCATCGGACCTGGCAGTCCGACTACCAACGGACTATGCTGGAGCAGCAGAGTTGGCAGGACACTTTTGCCACCTCCATGACCTCACATTTCGACCAGAGGCAGGAGGCCTGACAGGAAGCCCAGTAGCAGCGGCTGGAGGCCCAACAGCTGGCCTGGCAGACCAGTTTTGAGGCCTTATTTGGTCCCCGGATGTCTTCCCAGAAGGACCGCATTGATGACATCTACCAGCGGCAGAAGCATTTCTTCAGCCACTTCCCTTACCCGCCGAAGGAGGGTCTTGGTGGTCCATCCGGACCACCCTAGTGAGGGGTACATTTCTTTCCCTTCTCCCACATTTATCTTTGACTCATTTCCACTTTGAGGATAAAGTGCACTTCATGTATGGGGGAGGGATATATATCATTGCTTGTATAGTTTATTGTGTTTTTTTGCATTTGTTTTGCTTTGTTGAAATCAAAAAAAAGTTAAAAAAAAAAAGCCAAAGAAGTGAAAAAAAAGGCATGAAAATCCTTGGATAAACCGAAAACCCGAAAGGGCGGTTTTGGTAAAAAGAAGGTAGTCCGACCAACCTTAGGTTGGTGGAAAATTGGACTTGAGGAATGTGAGTTTAAGCGAGAAAAGAAGAAGAGTGGCAAGGTGAAAACCCGAAAGGGCGTCTTGGCAAGATGAGCGACACCGAGTGTAGGTTTCCCTTCTGGCGTTTTGGCGACATAAGAAGGGGGTCATAAGGAGGTTGTCCTGGTAGGCCACTCTTGGAGCGATAAGGATTGTAGTATCTTTTTTTTTCACATTTCCTCTCTTTTCCCTTCTTTCTTTCTTGGTTTTTCTCTTGTTTTCCATTATTTTTCTTTCTTTCCCTTGCTTCCTGAGACCTTGAGTCTAATGGCTGTCATTTGTTTTACTCCTGACGAGTAAAAGGTCTAAGTATGGGGGAGTTTGATAGCTGATGGAATCACTATCATTTAGGGTAGTTTTTAGAGTCATTTTATTACATTAGTGTCGGTTTATGCTTCTAATTCCTTGATCCAGAAGAAGAAGATCAAAAGAAGCTAAAGAAGGAGTTATAAGCACTTAGGAGTGAAGATCGATCAAGAAGCAAAGCTTCTGCTGCCTTACCGCCCCTGCGGGTCCTTGCAGCCGCCCCTGCGGTAACTTGCCTTAACGAGACGAAGACCAGCTCCCCTGCGCCTCCCATTGCGCCCTGCCTGCGTCTCGCCTTGAGAGCTGGAAGGCGAAGAGTCTGTGTCACCGCCCCTGCGCTGGCCTTAAGGCGCCCCTGCGCCTTGACATTAGAAACGTCAGGAAGGCAAAAGGTCAGACGTTGAAGTGCATTAGAGATCCGTCCCAGCGGAGTTGTGTAGCCGGCCCGGCGGTTCTGAAGAAGATCAACCGATTTTACCTAAACCTCCCCTGCGGTTCCTGAAGGCCGCCCCTGCGGTGAAACGCCAGAAGCTTTACTCCGGCTGTTTACACCACCTTTATGGCATTAAAGGTGGCTGTTTTAGGCCGGTTATTTACTCCTAATTAAGTGCCTTTTGTAGTATAAATAGTCCATGGCTGATTGCTAGAATTATCCATGCTTTTCCTCACAAAATCCATTTTTAGACTTGAATTTTCCATTGTAATGAGTTGCTAACTCCCTTCCTACATTGGGTTGGTTTGAAGCTGCTTTGTTACTTTGGTTGTAAGTTCTTTTAATATAAGTTTTTATCCAGTAATGCTTTGTGTTTCCTTGATCTCCATTGTTTAATTGCATGTTAACTACTACTTGAGATTGATCACCTTAGGTTCTAATGTACATGTAAACAACTAGGATTAATAGGTTCCGGGTTCGGGTCTTTAATCTAGTAGTAACTTTAAGTAATAATGGATTGTAATTACTTAAAGAAAAGGAACACAAATATAAAGATAAGTTTAACGGTTTTAATCTTCTCTTTATATCTCTTAGTCTATGTTTGAATGCTAACTTGTTATTTGTTCTTGTAGGTTTACGGAACTTTAATAGGTTAAGTTGTGTTGATGCCGGTTGGCTCAACACATATGTATGATCGAGACGGGAGATTACTTAAAAACTTGTAAAAGGAATGCACCAAAGTAGCAATTGCATGGTTAGAATAAACCTAGTGTAGATTCATTCATTATTGTCTTACTTGTCGCATTACTCGTTTTCATAAGTTTTTGTGCATCAACTCAACCACCCCCCCCCTTTTGTGTCACTTGTCATTATAATCGATAATTGCATCTAAAACACCTTAACTCTCTTGGGTTCGACCCTTACTTAATCACTATACTTGTTCTTAGTGCTAAGTCGGGATTTACTTTTGATTGGGTATAGACGACCATAGAAATACCTTCGGTCATTGATATTCCCGCAGATTATCCCGTTCCTATCATTCTCGGGAGACCGTTTCTAGAAACTTCGGGTTGCAATGTGGATTGTAAGAACGCCAAGTTGCAATTCAACATTGGCGGTGATCAAGTTGAGTTTGCATTGCTTGCGGGAATGAAAGGAGAGCCGCTGGGAGATGATATCTTCAACATCTATGATGAAGAAGAATCAAGAGAATTGGTGAGCTATATCCTTATTAATGATCCACTTGAGAGAGTTATTAGTTTTAGCTTAATGGAGGAAGGTATAGATGTTTCTTGTGATGGAGATATACGGAGCTTGAAGTCACTAGAAGAATATCCAGGAGCCAAATTTGAAAGATTAATCCAGGGGATGAAGATCTCCAGTTTCGGTCCCAGTTGCAGTACTTCGACCGAGGCACTTTCTGGACCAAGCGAGGTGTTCTTGACTGAAGAACATCTCAGTCACCCTCTCTGGACCTCGACCGAGGTCAAAGGCGAGATGATGTCAACTGAGAATTCTGAAAGTCCAGTTCTTTGATCCAAGTCTACTCCACTGGAAGGAAGAAGCAAAGATCCACCTCAGAAAGCACCCCCAGTTGTAGAGCTTAAACAACTCCCGAGTCACTTGAGGTACGTTTTTCTTGGACCGGATTCTACTTATCCCGTCATCGTTAGTGCTTGCCTCTCCGAATCTGAATTATCTAAACTAATGCATGTCCTGAGGAAGCATCAAAAGGCTTTGGGTTATACTATTGATGATCTTATTGCCATTAAGCATTCTTTCTGCATGCATAGAATACTAATAGAGGACGATCATAAGACTTCACGGGAACCTCAAAGACGGTTAAATCCGATCATGAAAGAGGTTGTAAAGAAAGAAATTCTTAAGTTGTTGGATGCAGGTATCATATTTCCTATCTCGTATAGCAAGTGGGTGAGCCCAGTGCACGTAGTTCCGAATAAAGGAGGGATGACCGTTGTGACAAATAAGAACAACGAGTTAATCCCAACTAGGACCGTCACGGGCTGGAGGGTGTGCATCGATTATAGGAAGCTGAACGTGGCCACTCGGAAGGACCATTTTCCACTTCCCTTCATCGATCAAATGCTCGAACTGTTGGCACAACATTCACATTTTTGCTATTTAGATGGCTATAGTGGCTTCTTTCAGATTCCTATCCATCCGGATGATCAAGAGAAGACCACTTTCACTTGTCCATGGGGGACATTCGCTTATAGGAGGATGCCATTTGGATTATGTAATGCACCCGCTACCTTCCAGCGATGCATGATGGCTATTTTCTCCGAGTATATACAGGAGATCATGGAGGTATTTATGGATGATTTTAGGGTATATGGTTCTTCTTTTGATGATTGCCTATCTAACCTTTCTCTAGTGCTACAAAGATGTGAAGACACTAATCTCGTCTTGAATTGGGAGAAGTGTCACTTTATGGTTAATGAAGGCATCGTGCTAGGACACCTCATTTCCAACCGAGGCATTGAGGTCGATCGAGCTAAGATCGAGACTATTGAGAAACTTCCTCCCCCTTGTTCTGTTAAGGGTGTGCGGAGTTTTCTCGGGCATGCAGGTTTCTATAGGAGATTCATCAAGGACTTCTCGAAAATCTCTAAACCACTAACTAAACTTTTGAATAAAGTTTTTGTTTTTGGGTTTTCGCAGGAGTGTCTCGATGCATTCTACAGGATTAAGGAGGCGTTGATCTCCGCTCCCATTATCCAACCTCCGGACTGGACCTTGCCCTTTGAGATCATGTGCGATGCGAGTGATGTGGCGGTAGGAGCGGTGCTTGGACAAAAGAAGGATTGCCGGACCACCGCCATTTACTATGCTAGTAAGACGCTAGATGAAGCCCAGCGTAACTACGCCACCACCGAAAAGGAGCTATTGGCGGTTGTATATGCTTTTGAGAAATTTCGTTCTTACTTAGTAGGGGCTAAAGTTATTGTTTACACTGACCATGCAACTATTCGTTACTTGCTTGCTAAGAAGGATGCCAAGCCACGTCTTATTCAATGGATTCTCTTGCTTCAAGAGTTTGACCTAGAGATCCGTGACAAGAAGGGATCCGAAAATTCTGTTGTGGATCACCTCAGCTGGCTACCTCCCTCTTCACGCGAGAAGGACGAACCACCCATATATGATTCATTCCCCGATGAGCACTTGCACTTGCTGGAACGTTTGATAGACTTCCTTATCTCACCCCATGATGAAGGTGAAGTATGAGGTGAGGATACTTTCCAGCATGTTTAGAGACACCGTACGGTCCAGCTAGCGACCTTAAATCAAGCGCTTCTGGGGAGGCAACCCAAGGTATTGCTTTCTTTACTTTTTTCTAGCCTAGCTTTAGATAGTTTGCTTTTGCTTTGCTTTGCTTTGTTTTTGGTGTCCTAGACAGACAACATGTAATCTCTAAGGAAGGAATACAACTCAGGAGCAACACTGGAAGGACAAAAGTTCGAGAAATCGAGAATACGGAGTTTGACTGAGAAACATCTCGGTTGTTGTCACAGTACCTCGACCGAGATGATTCTTGAGCAACTGAGGTGACTAGGGTTTATGACGATCCACCTCAGTCCGTATCACCTCGGTCCAATCGAGACCATCTTGACCGAGGTGACAGCAGTTTTAGAAAAGGGTATAAAAGGGGGTTCAAATTCTCTCTCTTCCCACTCTCACCTTCTCGACCGCGGCGCACAAACTCATCTCGTTCTCTGATTTTCGATCGTTTTCGATGATTCTTGCTTCCAAACTGCAAGAAAAGAGTAGAGGATCAGTTTGCAAGCGACAATCTGCAACAAAAACGCTCCGAATCGACCGAATCCTGGGTAAATTGAAAAAAACCCTAACTCCCTCTTCTTCCACTGTTTTAGTCAATTTGGGCTTTGGTTGCCCTTGCATTGTGTTGAAAAAAGCTTAAGTACCCCATAGGAACAATTGGTAGTGATATTGAGGGAAAATAACTGGATTTTTGAGAGTTAAGATCGAACAACACAACGCCTCGGTCCAGCCGACCTGCATCTCGACCGAGGTGTTCTTGAGATCTGACAACCAACCGAGGTGGTCTGACAGTGAGGGAAAATGAGCTCCAAATCTGATAGGCAGCTTGTTTTGAGGGATAGATCCTCCCCTTCTCCTTCTTCTTCTTCTCGCCGCTCCATACCGGTGATCCATGAGCGTCACCGGGTAGATTATGACCGCATTGCAGCGCGCCCATTGAGTGCGCCGCGGTTC
This sequence comes from Fagopyrum homotropicum, assembly GCA_033239125.1. NCBI lineage: Eukaryota > Viridiplantae > Streptophyta > Magnoliopsida > Caryophyllales > Polygonaceae > Fagopyrum > Fagopyrum homotropicum. The sequence goes on along the minus strand of BSWB01000001.1, from coordinate 56,591,543 downwards.
CTAGATATTGCTGCTTTTGATTGCCTCTATGTGGATGATGACTTGAGGCGGATGATTGCTATGGTAGGGCTGGAGCAGTTTACGGAGATTAGAGCTTCAGCCTACCTCGAGCCCACTTTGGAGTTTGTAAGCTCCGTGACTTACATGCCTACAGAGCAGGCCATCAAGTACCGGTTGCTGAACCGCAATTACTTAGTCTCGATGGATCAGTGGTGAGAGATCTTCGGCTTCCCGACCCCCACAGTTTTTGATTTTCCTTCTCGAGCCGTGGCTCGAGAGTTCTGGGGACAAATAGCTCACGTAGTTGAGCATGCTGACAGGTGGAGACCTAGAGATTCCAGGGAGCGGATCATCTTCCACCTCGCCTTCAGACTGGCTCACCGTATTTTTAACGAGACACTTCTGGCGCGTACTGAGACGCCCCAAAAGATTAGACAGGGTGAGCTTCTAAGTCTATACTGTATGGATACCGGAGGAGTTCTTGACTTCGGAGTGATGCTGGCTGTTAGAATGAAATATTGTGATATTTTAGGCACGTTTTCTAGATGTTTTTCATCCATTATAGTTTTCATTGATTAAGCATTGAAGCAATTGTTAGCTAGTTCATCTATACTGTCGATACAGAGGTCTACATAAGCTTTGTGTTGATTGTAGGCGAATAAGAGCTATAACCGAACGAATTAAGAGAGGATGGAGATGGATTGAGCACATCCAAGGATTGAGGACACCACAAAGAAGCCAAGGAAGATGCTAGGATGAGGAATAGCACGAAACAAAGGGAATCACGAGCAACCTATGCTTCCACGCTCTAAAATACGGCCGTAATGAAGTCCACGCTCTAAACCACGGCCGTGGAACTTGGCAACATGAGCGTGGAGCATTCCAGAGAGTTACACGGTATAAAGTACGGTCGTGGAAGTTATGAAGAACCGTAATCCACTTCCACGCTCTAAACCACGGCCGTGGAACTCCATGAAACCGTGATTTAGGCAATCTTTTGACGAATAAAATATAGACACATTGTCTACGCACATGGGCCGGATGTTTATTCTATCTTTCCCTATAAAAGGACTGAAGGAGAGAGATTTCGGCACCTTCGCTTACGCTTTCTTGCACGTGCCTAGGGTTCCAGTTGGACGTGCGGAGATTGCCATTTTGCAACGGAGATTTGCGAAGGCTTGAAGATTTGGAAGTTGCACTTTGTCCTTAGGCTTGATTAGAAGACAAATTGACATCCCGCTCTTCGTTCTTATCAAGGATTGTGATTGGTTTGTGTTATTCCAAATCTGATATACATTATACTCTTGTTTGTGGATTTGAGATTGATTTGAAGTTTATTGAAGGTTTTCGAAGGTTTTCATCTTTCATTCTTCTTAATCTTGAATTCGATATCATAATGAATGTTGTTGGCTAAAACCCTTTAGCAATTCTAAGGTGAAGGGTTGATAGTTGTGGCTTAGATGATGATAGATCGATCGTAAACAGATTGGACCCTGACAGTTAGAGAGATTTCGCCGATGAGCCAGAATCACGGCCTGTTCTTGAGGTTCCACGGCCGTGGAACTCAAGATCCACCGTAATTTGTGTTAATTTACGAACCTTGCTTTTACTTTAATCCAAAGTTAAAGATTTGCTTTAACTTAGTCTTGGCTTGCCTTTTCTAGGTAGTAGTGAAGCCTCAACAACCTCTACTTCGATTTCGAGTGTCACAACCTTAATCGGTCTAGTTAGTCTTGATCCTTGGGTTACAAGTTGGGTATTTGATATTAATTCTTGTCTTTAGATCCTTTCTATACTGAAGCCTCAACAACCTTTATAGAGAGTGTCTTTAGATAAGTCATCTAAAGCCTTGGAACTTCAACGTACATTGCTTTACCTTAGTATACCTTTGCAACTCTGAACTCTGTCCTTATATCTATAGTATATCTTGAATCGATTGCCACAATTAGACACCTGGATCTTTAGGGTTGCTGTTTTCCCAATATTTGCAAAGCTCATACGTTTACTTGCTTGACGATTTATAACTGGATTTAACCCCCCAAATCCCTGTGTTCGATACTCTGGAATTCTTGCTTAACTACGTCGATCCGTACACTGCGGGTTCGCTTGCTTGATTCTAGTTTTATAAATTTAAAGCTTATTTGCACGCACGCTAAGTGGCGAACACTGGCTGAGGATTTGAACAAGATAAAGGCGAAGGCGAAGGGGGATATCTGTTGTGGCGGCTTAGTGACTCATCTTGCTACTGTGATGGACCCTGATCTGAGCGCTTGTACTATGGTGGCGGCTGCCAAGCCGCTTGGTCTGCAGGAGATGATCACGAGGAGGATTCTAGTTCCTCGTGGACTTACTACGCCATATGTGGCGATGCCCTGGGAGCATACTGCACCTCAGGGTATTAGATGGTCATCTCAGTTTTCAGTTTATGACCCTCAGTACTGGTCCACTGCGTGGATTCCTCTTATTAAGGATGCTAGAGACGCAGCAGCAACCTAGGAGGACGCTGATGAGGAGGCTGATGAGGAGGATGATGGCGGTGCTGCCATGGACACAGGGACAAATACAGCTGGTACCAGAATACCAGTCGTCGATCTAGACGACGAGGAGACAGAGGACGAGCCAGCTGCAGCACCAGCACGTCCTTCCAGGCGTAGAGTACGCAGGCAGAGGGATCCCATCGCTCACCGCCGAATTGATGATCTGACAGATCAAATGATTGACTCCTACGCCGCCTTATCCCTAGAGATGATGGAGATATGGGAGAGCCAACACTACCAGCGCAGGATGGTTGAGATTCAGTTTTAGCAGGTCATGGGCTACCTGTTTGACCCTTCTCAGTATCTGTACGTGCCACCACCACCACCGGATTGGGATTTGAGCTTGCAGGATTTCTTTCTTTATTTATTATGCAACTCAGCTTATGTCTGGTGAGTATCTTGTTTCTTTAGACTTATTTGACCCATTGGGACAATGTGTCCCAAGTATGGGGTATGTGGATATGTATTTGACATTTGATGTATGACTTGTATGACTTGATTTTGATATTTATGATTTTCTTATGCTCTATGTGCTTATCTGAAACTACATGCATGCATATAGGTTATTTGATTGAAAAAAGGTCAAAAAGTGGTTTAAGAAAATTTTTTTTCTGACCTCGACCGAAGTGATTCTGGCCGATCGAGGTAGTTTAACTGAGAAAGTTTTCGAAACAATTTTTGTGCTTCTTATCTGGTTATGACCTCAGTGAAGATTTTGTTAGCAAATTGGTTTGAAATCTTTATATGTTTGAAAGGTTTTATGATATGTTTAAGTTGTTAAATGCTTTGTTTGAAATTTGTGGCATGTTTAATACTTTGTTTTTATCCAAATTATCTTGAATTTGAAGGTTGACACCACATGATGAGTTCTCTCACTCTCTTCCTGGAAAGACCATGACAATTCATTCTCTTATCTTCTTCTTCTTGGTCATGCTTTTGCCCCTCATATACATATTTGCCTTCCTTGACCTATCCGGGAACTTAGAAGCAAGCAAGTGAAAAGCAAGTGAAAGAAAAGTTGAGATGTTGGCTGGAAGTTAGAAAGAAACAAATAGGTTTGGGGAAGTCAATCATGATGATGAGTAACTCGGCACCATTCACATAGCTGGGTGTTTGTGTCTTGCCAAAGTCGGATTGAGCGATATTCCTAACGGTTCATGGTATGTGCATCAAGGGTTTGAGGCATGTTAAGAAATTGATGATTACTGATCTCCTAGGCTTCGGTTATTGTGCACCTCTGTCCATGCATCCCAAAAAGTAAAGTAAAAAGTAAATAAGCAAAGCTTATTGGTGGAAGATGTTGAAATTCAAAGGAAGTGAAGTAAAGATCCTTTTCCCGGATTCTAGCACCACATTCCCTATATACATCCCACCCTCACACGTTTCTTGACCTTCTCTTGAAAAGCCCTTGAGACCTCGAGCTTGTTGATTGACTTAGTGGTTTAAACTAGATTATACATGATTAATTTCGATAATTATGATTTATTATGCATTCTATGATTTTATGCAAAGATGAACAACTTTCTTATATTTATTAAATGTTTTGAGCATGTTTTGATTTTAAATTCCATGAAGCATTCTCTTAGAGTGATCTATGAGTGGAGCACACCACTAAAATGTTTTGAAATACTTTTCATTGATCTTTATGACTTATAATCCATTCTATCTTGTTCTTAAAATTTGGAACTTGCTTGGGGACAAGCAATGGACAAGTATGAGGTATTTTGATAGCATGAATTATAGTCTATATTTTGGGACTTGTTTAGACATTTTATCTTCAATAATCTGCATGTTTGAATGTATATTATGTGATTATATGGTCGTTTCATCTACCTTTGCTGGAATCGAGGTCTCACCAAGTTTCGTTGTAATCGTAGGTAAAATGGCACGTTTTGCATCAAAATGGAGCTAAAGGAGCTAAGGAGTCATAGGAGCTACATTCAGGAGTTTGAGGAAGAATCCAGGAAGCAAGGAATTAACAAAGAGATTTGCTTTGTACCAAATTTGAGAGATTTCACATTCAGTTTAGAGTCACCTCGGTTGACCAAAGAGTCACCTCGACCAAGGTGATCTAAGGGAGCGTCTCGACTGAGGCGAATACCCTGACGCGGCGAGATCGTTTATTCTTGGCTGAGATCTTTTATTTTTGAAGGAGAGATCTTATATTTTTGGGTTGGATTTCTGGAAGGAAGATTATATATTTTGGAGATCTATTTTAGATATTAAGATATATTTTATTAGGATAATATCTTTTTAAGATATTTTATCTTTGGAAGATAGTTTTCCTATATAAAGGGTTGGATTTTCCACAAGTTCAACCATGCTTATACATGCTTAGAGGGCTGATAGCATCCAGCAATTAAGGAATTTTCTTCAGGGTTTTGAAGGAAGGTAGATTGAAGATCAATCTAGGAAGGATTGATAGCTTGTTATAGCTTTTGTGAAGGGTTTTGCAAGACTTTCTTAGATTCCCTTCTTGTTGATTTGTCTTGTTGGATTTATTATCCAAGGAACGCTTATTTGTTTGATATTTGATTCAGTTATTGAAGCCTTGTTCTTAAAGTTTTTGTGTTCAAATATTCATTCTCTTCCCGTATATTTGATTATTGCTTTCATGATGATGAGTGGCTAATTTCCTTGTGCGATTCTAGGGTGATTGGCTGAAGGTTGTGGGAAAAACAATGATAGAATAATCTTAAATTACAGTAGGACCTTGAAAGTTCGAGTCTTTATCCTTAACCCTATAACATCTCGTTCAGTCGATGAACATCTCGGCCGGGGTGTAATTTGTCTGACCGAGATGACTTTTCTGATCCGTAAGTGAGAGTTAAGTGTTAGAGTTTGCCAAATCCTATTCTTATTACACCTTTCCTGGTTCAATGCAAGCTTAGGATGAGACTTACCCGGTAATTCCTTTGTTTGTTTACCCATGATCATAAGTGTAGGTAATAAAGGTTTATCCTTTATTGGGGTTTGAGTGTGCCTTCATTCCATCTTTGTGAGTTAGCCTGAGACTTACCCGGTAAAGGTTGATTCTATTCCCTTAGTTGGTTTGTTGGTTTGAGATTATAATTCCTTTCCTTAGTACCTTGAGACTTACCCGGTGATAGGTTCTTTGGCTTGGGATTGCGAGTAGTGAGACTTACCCGGTGATCTATTCCACCTTAGTAACACCCTCCCTTTGCAAAATCTAATCTTTGTCCGCTTATCTTGAGATCTTGAATTGGAACCACAACTGGATGCTTTAATCCCTAGAATTTGCATATTTCCTTAATTGACTATATTATCATCTTTGATTGCTTTAATTGCTTTAGTGGTTATTTGCAATATTGACTACCTATATTGGTTTTGTTTCACCTAAGTCCCTGAGATCGACACCCCGGAATTCTTGCTTTTACTACAATTGACCCGTACACTGCGGGTTCGCATCCTTATTTTAGGCATATATCTAGGGTTATAAATTTAAAGCTTGCACACACGATTTGGAGTGAACACTTAGCCTTGGTGTCAGGTGGTTGTCAGCGGTCCTCGCTGGCATAGATCATGGCTATGTCCTCATCAAAGTCCTTAGCGTATACACCGCTAGGAAAACGACCATTGAAGGTCTCTTGGAACCCAAAGAAGGCTCCAAACTGCAATATTGAGAACTTGTAGTTCTCCTTCATCAGCCTAAAAGAAACTGTCCTATCCATGACACTGTGCTCAAAGGAAATCACAAACTCCCTAGTAATCTCCTCATATGCATCTTCCCTAATAGCGGAGAAGATGATCAAACCGGCTCTATCTAGAAGCCACGTCAAGTCATTCACTACATTCAGCGGCTCTAGCTCCTCAAGCACTAAGTAGCGCGGTCCTATGACCGCTCTCTTCTCGATCCTTTCCAAGGCATCGAGGTAATCCTCATGGATTGTTGGAATTCTAGGAGGTGGGGGTGATGATGGTTCACTAGGGGGTACTTGGGAGGAAGAGGAAGTGTCCCCTTTCCTCTTGTTGTTCCTATTGGACTTCCTTCTAAACAAATCCATCTCAAAAGGAAAATCACGGTCTGTTCTACTAATTCTATGGCCGTGGTTCGTCCAGAGACCGTGGTTCGGCTCTATTTTGCTCAAATCTCAATCAATTCACACCAAATTCAGCAGGCACAATCCTAGACTAATTCCAATCCAATTCTAATCAGTTATCCTAAGAAATCTTGCAAGAATTTAGCCGAATCGACAAAGTAGATAAGAGAAGAAAACCTAGGTTTTTGGATTCTAATAATCCAAATTCCATCTTCTGGGATGATTGTTCACTCCGATTGTTGGTTGGATCTTGTAGATGGTCGAAAATACTTCACTTTAGGACCAAGAATCGTTCGAAACGAGTTTTGAACGAAGATTTGAGAGATTGTGAGAGGTTTCGGCTACCAGTCGTGGAATAAGGGCATGGAAATGGGTTTATGTGTTGTTTTTGTTAAGAAGGTGGTTTATATAGTGACTATAAATTTTTTGGAAAATCACGGTCACTCGGGGTGTTCCACGGCCGTGGTTTTGTACGGAACCGTGGTTTTGGTGATTTTTCTCAGATTTTTGCAAATTACGGTCTCTGTAGCTTCCACGAGCGTGGTTTAGGGCGTGGAACTCTCTGTAATGTGCCAAAATCCAAGTTTCGTCAATTCCTTCTAACTTTTTCTCTTCCTATTGCCTATTCCATTGTTCCTACATCCAAAAACACGAAATACCGGAAGGTATCGAGGGCAAAACAAAGGGAAAACAACTAAACTAATCTATTCTAAAAGTGAAAAACAAAAGCATAAGTGCATTACCTTGGGTTGCCGCCCAAGAAGCGCTTGTTTTAGGTCCATAGCTAGACTATACTTGCATCTATTCGAGTGTGGTAGGTGCAAACTTCTCAGCTTGGAGCTCCGGTGTATACTTCTTGAGTCGTTGACCGTTCACCTTAAAACTTCCTCTGTTTTCACTCCATACTTCAACTGCACCTTGGGGAAAAACATGTTTGATTAGATAAGGTTCAGTCCAACGAGATTTAAGCTTACTTGGAAAGAGCCGAAGTCTCGAATTGAAGAGGAGAACTTGATCTCCTTCTTTAAGGTCCTTTGGAATGATATGCTTATCATGCCAACGCTTCGCTCTCTCCTTATAGATCTTGGCGTTCTCATAAGCGTTTAAGCGAAGTTCTCAAGTTCATTAAGGTCCATAAGGCGCTTCTCGCCCGCTTTCTTCATGGTGAAGTTCAACCACTTAACCGCCCAAAACGCTTTATGTTCCAGCTCCACCGGTAAGTGACAAGACTTCCCATACAGAAGGTTGTATGGTGTTGTTCCTATGGGAGTCTTGTATGCAGTCCTATACGCCCATAATGCATCATCTAGTTTCAAAGACTAATCCTTCCTTGTCTTCGAAACTGTTTTCTCTAAGATTCCTTTAATCTCCCTATTCGAAATCTCTACTTGTCCACTCGTTTGTTGATGATAAGGGGTGGCGATCTTGTGAGTCACCCCATACTTAGCTAGTAGAGCTTCGAATCGTCGAGCAATGAAGTGAGAGTCTCCATCACTAATGATAGTCCGTGGTGTCCCAAACCTTGGGAAGATAGTTCTATTAAAGAACTTAACTACAACCATGGCATCATTAGTTGGAGAGTCAATTGCTTCAACCTGTCTCGAAACATAATCTACAGCTAGAAGTATGTATTGGTTTCCACAAGATGATAGGAAAGGTCCCATGAAGTCTACTCCCCAAAGATTGAAGATCTCTACCTCTTGAATGTTGTTAAGATGCATTTCGTTTCTCCTAGATATGTTCCCTGTTCTTTGACAAGCATCGCAACAGGAAACAAAGGTTTGCACATCCTTAAATAAAGTAGGCCAAAAAAATCCAGATTGCAATACCTTAGCGCTAGTCTTGTTCGAGCTAGCGTGTCCTCCACAAGGTAGTGAATGACAATGACGGATGACGCTTTGCATCTCGTCTTCCGGCACACATCTTCGAATGATGCCGTCAGGACCTCTCTTGAAGAGTAGAGGTTCATTCCAAAAGTATTCTCGGATATCCTTAAAGAACTTCTTTCTTTTGTGCATAGGATAGTCCGCGTGGTATTTCCTGACAAACCAAATAGTTAACAAAATCAGCAAACCATGGTTCGTTACCTTTAGTTTTCTTGTCGATGCACTCCTCTATGATGTGTAAATGCTCGTCCGGAAAGGAGTCATCTATAGGTAGATTGTCGTCCTCTAGATGTGGTAGACGACTCAAATGATCCGCAACAGAATTTTCCGAACCCTTCTTGTCACGGATCTCTAGATCGAATTCTTGTAGGAGAAGAATCCATCTAATCAGCCTTGGTTTTGCATCCTGCTTTGCAAGTAGATACCGGATCGCAACATGATCCGTGTATACAATCACCTTTGCACCTACAAGATAAGAATGAAACTTTTCAAAGGCATAAACAATAGCTAGAAATTCTTTTTCAGTAGTGGCGTAGTTAAGTTGCGCTTCATCTAGCGTCTTGCTAACATAATAGATAGCATGGGTTCGACCTTCCTTCTTTTGCCCAAGCACAGCTCCTATAGCTACATCACTTGCATCACACATAACTTCGAATGGAAGATTCCAGTCCAGAGGTTGGATGATCGGGCTGAGATTAGAGCTTCTCGAATCTTATGAAACGCATCTAAACAATCCTGCGAGAAATCAAAAACTACATCCTTCATCAATAGATTAGTAAGCGGTTTTGATATCTTAGAGAAATCCTTTATGAAACGTCTATAAAATCCAGCATGTCCTAGAAAGCTTCTTATCCCCTTCACCGAAGATGGAGGAGGGAGCTTTTCTATGGTTTCTATCTTAGCCTTCTCTACCTCAATCCCTCTACTAGAGATCAAGTGTCCGAGTGCAATGCCTTCCTTCACCATAAATTGACACTTCTCCCAATTAAGAACTAGGTTAGTGTCTTCATACCTTTGTAGCACAAGAGAAAGGTTAGAGAGACAATTATCGAAAGAGAAACCATAAACAGTAAAGTCATCCATGAAAACCTCCATGATCTCCTCTATGTACTCTGAGAAGATAGCCATCATGCACCTTTGGAAGGTGGCTGGGGCGTTGCAAAGCCCGAACGGCATTCTCCTATAAGCGAACGTACCTCATGGACATGTGAATATGGTCTTCTCTTGATCGTCCGGATGAATCGGAATCTGAAACAAGCCACTATAACCGTCAAGATAGCAAAAATGAGAGTGTTGTGCTAACCTTTCAAGCATTTGATCAATGAAGGGTAATGGGAAGTGATCCTTTCTAGTTGCATTGTTTAGCTTCCGGTAATCAATGCACATCCTCCATCCAGTCACGGTCCTTGTAGGAATGAGTTCATTGTTCTTATTGGTGATAACCGTCATTCCTCCCTTCTTTGGAACAACCTGTACGGGACTCACCCACTTGCTATCGGAAATAGGATAGATGATACCTACATCAAGTAGTTTAAGAATTTCCTTCTTGACAACCTCCTTCATGGTCGGATTTAACCGTCTTTGAGGTTGTCGCGAAGGTCTAAAGTCTTCTTCCATTAGGATCTTATGCATGCACAATGAAGGCTTAATTCCTACTAGATCATCTATAGTGTAACCTAAGGCTTTCCTATGTTTCCTTAGAACAACCATAAGCTTACTATGTTCAATTTCACTTAGATCGGAACTAACAATTACCGGAAAGGTAGAATTAGATTTTAGAAATGCATACCTTAGATGCGTGGGAAGTGGCTTCAATTCCATCACTATTGGAGTCTCCAATGCTTCCATGAAGTCTCCAAGGATGTAGAAGTTGTTGAAGAAGGCTCAAGAGCATTGGTGGAGAGGACGTAATTTTTCTCGGAATTTCCCAAAATTACGGCACCACTGTTACTTCCACGGCCGTGGTTTTGGGCGTGGAAGTCAATTACGGCACCTCTAATAGTTCCACGGCCGTGGTTTTGGACGTGTAACTTACTGGAGTCCTTTGAATAGCTGATTACGGTCATGTTGGTGGGAACCACGGCCGTGGAATAGCACGACTGACCGTGATTCCTCACATCCTCTGACCCATCGTAGAGCTTTTCAAACTCTTCTTCATACACTTCCTTTAGCTCCTCCAAAGCTTCAATTTCCTTATTGCATTCCTCTTCCTCTCCTTTCTCCATGATGCTCATAGTGATCACCTTTTGCAATGGATCCTTGAATAGAATCGAGCTTACTTCCTCTCTAGATGCCTCTTCGTCATGGATGTTAAACATATCTTCTTCAAGAGCTGGCTCTTTCACTAAGGTAGAAAGAACAAACTCTACTTTCTCCTCTCCTATGTCGAAGGCGAGTCTAGCATTCTTGCAATCCATCATACAACCGTATGTTGCAAGAAACGGTCTTCCGAGTATGATCGGGACCGGACTATCTGCAGGAATGTCAAGCACAACAAAATCTATTGGAATATAGAACTTACAAAGCTTGACCGGGACGTCTTCAATGATACCGACGGGACGAGTTATGGATCAATCCGCCATGTATAACGTCATCTTCACCGGTTTAGGTTCACCTAAACCAATCTTCCTGCATAAGGCAAGCGGAATGATGCTAACGCTTGCTCCTAAATCACATAATGCATCATAGGTGACATCTCCTACTCCGATTCGAACACAAAATGACCCTGGATCCTTCAGCTTTGGGGGCTTCTTTTCCTTCATCGTTTTGATGAGATTTGACGATTCCGAACTCATCTTGACTTCTCCAAAGTCTTCCAGTTTCCTCTTGTTAGAGAGGATCTCCTTTAAGAACTTCCCATAAGCGGGCATACCTACAATTGCACCAATAAAAGGTATATTAATATGTTGTTTTTTCATGAGTTCAATAAACTTACCGAATTGCTTGTCTAGACGCGCTCTTGCTCTAGATGGTGGGAATGGTAGAGGAGGTTTGTAAGCTGGAGGAGGAATGTTGTTAGCATGAAATATTGTGATATTTTAGGCACGTTTTCTAAACGTATTTGATTCATATTGATAGTCTTTGATTGAACTTTGTGCATATGTGAGCTAGTATTACCTATATTGTCGATATGGATGTCTACACTAGTTCTATGTTGATTATAGGTGATTTGGAGCTATTTCCGAACGGAATCGAGCAAAGGAGAGTTGAGTTGATATGTCCATGGATTAGGAACGTTCTTTGGCAGCAATTTGGAGTCTTAGCTTGAGGAATGCACGAGTTTAGGGAAGAATCACGTTCTTGCCCTAAACCACGCCCTAAAATACGGCTGTATCACATTCCACGTTCAATTCCACGACCGTGGATTTGGAGTCAGAAATTCATGTTCATTCCAGGGGATTACACGGCCGTGGAACATATGTTGCAAACCGTATTTGTTTCCACGCTCTAAATTACGGTCGTGGAACACTTCCACGACCGTGATCTTGGCGAATCTTTTCGCCACACTTTGAAGCCACGATCTTTTAAAGATTGGGCCGGGCCGACATTTTGCCCTGCACTATAAAAAGACGGACGAAGCAAGAATCCGTCACCTTCGCTTATCCCCGTTTACCCTCATTCATCATCGCTTAGACACGCTTACACTTCGCTTAGCTTGCTTGGAATTATTGACATCTCTTTGGGAGATCGAAGTTCGTGTTTGGCAATTCCTCTAATCTCGCACTTTTGGTGGAGATTGCTGTTGAGATCTCCGGATTGGCGGAAGATCGAAGTTCTTGGAAGATTTTGCAAGAAGATTTCTCTTCTTGATTAGGTTTGATTTGGAAAACGGATTGACATCCCGTTTTCTCTTTTCTTTCCTAGGATTACGATTGCTTGTTCTATTGTGAATCTTTTGACATTGCTTGTTCTCTTTGTGACTTTGAGATTGAATTGAAGATTATTGAAGAAAGTTTTCATCTTTTTATCTTTTAATTCTTGATTTGATATCAACATGACTGTTATTGGCTAAAAACCCTTAACAATTCTAAGGTGAAGGGTTGATAGTTGTGGCTTAGATGATGATAGATCGATCGCAAACAGATTAGACCCTGAGAGTTAGAGAAATATCGCCGACAACCCTAAATTACGGCCTGTTCTTGAGTCCACGGCCGTGGAACCTCAAGAACTAACCGTGATTTCCCTTAAGTCTACGAACCTGCTTTTACTTTAATCTAAAGTTAAAGATTTGCTTTAGCTTAGTTTAGACTTGTCTTTTCTAGGTGGTAGTGAAGCCTCAACAACCTCTACCTCGATTGTGAGTGTCACAACCTCAATCGGTTAAGTTAGTCTTGATCCTTGGGTTATAAGTTTGGGTATTTGACACTAATTCTCGTCTCTAGAATCCTTCTATATTGAGCCTCAACAACCTGTATAGAGAGTGCCTTGTAGGTGAGTTATATAAGGTTTTTGGAACTTCACCGTACGATTACCTTACATTAGTATACCTTTGCATATCTCAACTCTGTCTTTACATCATTAAGTATATCTTGAATCGATTGCCACAGCTGGATACCTGGATCTTTAGGATTGTTGTTTTCCCAATAATTCGAAAAGCTCTTACATTTACTCGCTTGATAACCTACAACTGGATTTAACCCCCCAAATCCCTGTGTTCGATACTTTGGAATTCTTGCTTAACTATATCGATCCGTACACTGCGGGTTCGCTGCTTGATTCTAGTTTTATAAATTTAAAACTTATTTGCACACACCTCTAGGGGCGAACAAATGTAGATGTCTTCCTTCTCCTTCCCCTTTTCCTTCTCCTTTTCGACGGGAACTTCAACAAACTTAGGCTGCGGGTCGGTAGTTGTTGCTCCGCTCCTAGTTGTGATAGCCATCACCCTTCCTTTCGGGTTATCTTCCGTCTTTCCTGGAAGTTTTCCTTGATTTCTAGGATCTTCCTCAGCATTGCTGAACATTTGGTTTTCTAAAACCTTTTTAGCTTTATCAACCTTAGTGATGTGCTTCTCCAGCCCTTGAAGCTTTCCCAAGATCGTTTCCAGCATGGGATCGGGCTTCTCTTTCCCCGAAGTACTTCCACTATTAGATGTTTGCCCCTGGCTTTTCAAAGGAATGGAGAAGAAGATGGTGGAGTTAGTGAATTTCCTAAATTGGGATAAGAATTACCAAAATTTTGTTGTTGGTTGGAACGCCAATTGTTGTTGTTTGAATTCCTATTATTGTTCCACTTACTGTTCCAGTTGTTGTTGTTTCGGCTGTTGCGATTGGTGTTCTCATTCCCATTATGGTTATTGTTGTTTCCTAAATAACCAACATCTTGCTCCTTAGACTTTTGAAAGCTAGCCTTGATGACTTCCTTCAATTCTTTAATCTCGGTGTTGAGAGAAAAGATTTGAGTTTGAGCAGCTTGTGTTAGCTTCGCTCCTTGCTCTACTCGGTTAGCTTCCGTCTTTCGGTCAGAGTATTTGTCAATGACTCGGGCTTGCTTCTCAATGAAGTCCCAAGCGTCATCTTCCCTCATGTCCATGAATGAGCCACATGAAAGGGATTGGAGCTTGAATTGTGTTTCCACATCTAGCCCCTTGTAGTATGTCTCTAACAACTCCAATTTGGAAATGCCATGGCGTGGGCAATTCAATAGTAAATCCTGAAATCATTCCCAAGACTGAAACAAACTTTCATTAGATCTCATAGAAAAAACATTGATTTTACCTCTCAACTCCGCTGTCTTGGATGGCGGAAAGAACTTGGTTAGGATCTCCGAAGATAGATCCTCCCATGTATTGAGTCTTCCAATTGGAAGAGTTGGATACCAAGACAAAGCCTTCCCTTTCAAGGAGAAGAAGAATGGCTTGATCTTGTAATTATTGGTGGTTGCATTCTTTGGCTTCATTGTCTCCATCAAAATCTCAAAATTCTGTAAATGTTGATGTGGAGATTCAACACTCGTTCCTCCAAACTGGCTTTGGCGAACGATGGTAATGACTTGTGGGTTGAAGCTAAACCCCAGAATATCATCAACATCAAAGTTCATACCTAGACGGCGTGGTTGCTGAATCGGATCCATCCTTTGGCCAAGAGTTCTTGGCTCTTCATCTACACGAGCGGCTCTCGCACCCCCAGTTGGGACACGAGGAACGGCGGCTGGTATTGGATTAATCCGGACAAGATTGATCGTTGGATCAATCTCCTCTAGTGCTGGCATATCCGGATCGAATTCCTCATCATCGGATGATTCCATTCTAATGGACTTAGTTGGTTTCTTGACTTTCTTCTTCTGCTTAGAATCATTCAGCTCCAACTTCATGTCCACATCATAGCCCTGAGTTCATCAATTTGGAATTGATGACTCGTTTCCGCATCTATACGGGCTTTCTCACTCAACTTAAGTTGACGTTGAGATTCATCCAACTCCGCTTGTAAATCTCTCTCTTTATTTTTAGCCATCTTTCTTTCCTTGACTTTCTTCCTAAGAGTTTTCTCAACTTCCGGATTAAAAGGTAGGAGGTCTTTGTTGGATCTAGACCTGCGCATATACCTAAGAGAACCTGCAAATAACACTCACAAGAGATATCAAATAACAAGAGCAAAGCTCCCAAGCTCGACAACCGAAAACCGAAGTTTGGTCTTGACCAAATCCCCGGCAACGGCGCCAAAAACTTGTTCGCACCTAAACGTGCGTGCAATCAAGTCTTAAATTTATAAAACTAGAATAAAGGCAAGCGAACCCGCAGTATATGGATCGGCGTAGATTAACAAATATTTCAGAGTATCGATCATAGGGATTTGGTGAAACAAAATCCAATTTCAGATTAACGAGCAAATAAGGTGTAAAGCTTTGCTAATATTGGGGAAAACAGCAACCCTAAAGATCCAAGTATCAAATTGTGGCAATTGATTCAAGATATACTAAAGGACTAAGGACAGAGTTAAGAGTTGCAAAGGTATGCTAAAGTAAAGTAATGTACGGTGAAGTTCCAAGACTTTATATAACTTATCTAAAGACACTCTCTATAAAGGTTGTTGAGGCTGCAGTATAGAAAGGTTCTATGGATAAGAATTAAAACTCAAATACGCAAACTTGTAACCCAAGGATCAAGATAAAATAAAACGATTCAGGTTGTGACACTCGAAATCGAAATAGAGGATGATGAGTCTCACTACTACCTAAAAAAGCGCAAACCAAGACTAGGTTAAAGCTAATCTTTAACCTTGGATCAAAGGAAAAGCAAATTTCGTAAACTGAAGTAAATCACGGGTAGATCTTGAGAACCACGGCCGTGGAAACCTAAGAAGAGGCCGTGATTTAGGTTCGTCGACGAGATCTCTCTAACTCTCAAGGTCCAATCAAATTACGATCGATCTATCATCATCTAAGCCACAACTATCAACCCTTCACCTTAGAATTGCTAAAGGGTTTTAGCCAATAACCATTGTCATAATATCAATATTCAATGTAAAGAGAATGAAAGATGAAAACCCTCAAATACTCAATAAAACTTCAAAACCAATCTCAAATCCGAAACACAAGAAGCGATATTCAATGGATTCAAAATGTATAACACAAAACCTCACAATGATCTAAGGTAAGTATGAAGAACAGGTTATCAATTTGTCTTCAATATCAAAACCTAAGAAAGAGGCTAAACCTCGGCGATCTTCAATCGGCCCTAGGTAAGAATGCTCCAAGCAAGGTAAGCGGCCGTCAGCGTCCGTAGGCGTCTAAACGGGATCGAACGCGAGTATTGTGAGATTAAGCGAGCATCCCCGAAACTCTCTTTTCCGACCTTTTTATAAGACGGGACAGAATAACCGTCCAGGCCCATTACGTAAATAACGTGGCAAATAAAGACTCGTCAAATGATCGCCTAAATCACGGTCTCAAGGGTTTCCACGACCGTGGTTTAGGGCGTAGAAAGGGGTTACGGTCTCTTGTGACTTCCACGACCGTACTTTAGGCCGTGTAACTTACTGGAATGCTCCACGCTCATGATGCCAACATCCACGGCCGTGGTTTAGAGCGTGGACTCTTCTTCGGCCGTAATTCAAGGCGTGGAAGTGTAAAACTGTTGTGGTTTCCTTTGTGTCGTGACATTCTTCATCCTAGCTCCTTCCTTCGCTTCTTTGATGTGTTCCTAATCCTTGAGTACGATCGATTACTCTCTTTTCTCTCTCAATAGCTCCTATTTAGCTCCTTTTCACCTACAATCAACACAAAGCTAGTGTAGACATCCATATCGACAAAATAGATGATCAAGCTAACCTTTGCTTCTAAACTTTATCCAAGTACACAATAATGAGGGAAAAACAACCAAAATAAGTGCCTAGAATATCGCAATATTTCATGCTAACAGTATGATCATGTTTATGATCTTCTTCACTTTGATATTGCCCTTGTTGATTGTTCGCTTCAAAATGTGCGTGTGTATGGAGGAAAATAATCTTAAACTTATACCAAGAATAAAGAAAATAAGCGAACCCGCAGTGTACGGATCAATCGTAATAAGAGCAAGTATTCCAGGGTTGATCACAGGGACTATGGTGAAATCAAGCGATAAAGAAATCTAGTTTAGACAAATTGCAAATAAAAGACAAAGACAAGATTTTGTGTAAAATTGGGAAAGCGCAGATTCTAGAGATTAAAGTATCCAATTGTGGTTTTCCATTCAAGACTTCTAAAGATCTATGGACAGAGTTGGGGTTTCAAAAGAAAGGTGTTTCTATGGTGGGATAGATCACGGGGGAGCTCTCACTATCCACTATCCCAAACCGAAGGCTCTTAATAAAGGGTGTTGAGTCCTCTATTACTTAGAGATCTAAGAAAAGGAACTATAATCTCAAACCAACCACTCAACCTAAGGAGATAGAACTAACCATCACCGGTTAAGTCTCATGTTAACTCACAAAGGCAAGGAATGGCAGACTCAATCCTAATAGAGGGTGTTGAGTCCTCTATTACCTAGAACTCATCATTGTTGGCAACCAAGAAAGGGAATCACCGGGTAAGTCTCTTCCCAAGCTTGGATATAGGATAAAAAGGTTCAACAAGGCTAGGATTTAAGCACTCTTTAACCAAAGCTTAAGGATAAAACGTCAAAGGTATGACAAAAGGAAAATCGGGTTATTCATGTATGAAAATCGGCCGATTTTCTAGCAAGAAAAGGGCAAATTTTCTTCTCTGCAAGGGTAAAAACAACTCTCAGGATCCAATCTTGACGTGAGGTTCACTATATAATCATCTAAACCACAACCTTCGACCAATCACCCTAGAATCACAATGGATCCTGACCCTACCCTGACCACAAGTTCACTGGACCTTACAACATGACACTGACAGACATAAAACAAATGCATAAAACTGTATAACTGTACAACCAAAAGGTGAATAACATCATACCCGAGTATAAAACAACATCCTCACACAGGAGGTAAACAAAACATCATCCTCACACAAGAGGGAAACATAAACAACACCAAAAGCCACAACCATCCTATGTACAAGAGGTCCTCGGCCTGCCACCCTTCCAGATCACCCAACAACACGCCTATCCTATAGGGCATCTACAACATGGTATAAAACCATTAACTAACCATACGTATATAAGGTAATGCATAAGCACAAGCACAAGTCATGAAAGATAAACACATCAGCATGCTATCACAAATTCACCCATTTATCATCTTTATAAAATAGTCATTCACTCAAATTGTGTATACATAGATAGATGAAACTATGTGACACGAGGACCGATACATCCTCGCCTCTGGGCCTGCTAGCCATCTGGAAGTAGTGTCGGTCACACAACCCGTGTACCCTATGAGAGTGGATTGCGCCCTTCCTATATACCAGGTGGCCTGATGCTAGAGAACCTCCCAGACTCCTCGACGGAATGAAAGGGAAAGGTTATCACACCCACACATACGGGGCAATCAATAAAACATAGGTCGGTAATAAAAGACATCTCATGCTATCATAGCAAACATATAACGCACACATCACTCATGCAAACACCCAATATAAGGATGGTAGCTAAGTAAGTCCTACAGACTTACCTCAACCTCGTATAACACTCAACCACGATCAACCTCCAATCCTGAGAGGTACACTGCCCAATAACAAGGCATAGAGATATGTAAATCTCCTATCAATCGAAGGGGTCACACCTAGACCCATGGGATCCATAGGATCATCCTCAACCTAACCTCATAACCGAATAATCCTCAAAGGCCATATAAGGCATAACATGATCATACATCATCCAAAAACTCTCATCTATAGCTAGCATGGTACTACACTCTCATACTAGGAAAGGAAAAGGCAATGCAAACCATAGGCAAGCCTAGGAGCAAGACACACCTGCAGAGCAAAGAGCAAAGCAAGGCTGGTGCAGGTGGCTGCAGGGGCGGCTAGAAGGTGGCGCAGGGGTGGCTCACAGCCGGTGTTGGGGTGGTCCAAAGGGGCGCAGGGGCAATTGGTGTACAGAAGGTGCACCTCTTGCCGTCCTTTGCTTCTTCACTCCTTCTTCATCCAGTAGCCATACACATATATAAACATACATATATACATCAAATGAAGCCAATCAAGGCTGCCACAAGATCAAACTTGTGGAACCTAAGCTAGAATTGAAGGAAAGAAGCAAGAAAGAAGAATGATAGGAAGTGATGGAAGATAACTCACCAAGCTGAACCTATGCAGAAGTAGAACACCATCAACCTCAAGGTTGGCTATCAACAAGCACAACAACAACAACCATCATCAATCAACAACAAAACCAAGCTCATAAGCTCTCAAACTCACACAAACTCAAACAAGGATCAAGAAGAGATCCAAGGGAGAAAGAGGGAGAAGACGAACATGAGGAAGGAGATGGAGCTGCAAATGAAGAACCCTCATCAAGAAGGAGAGAGAATAAGCTTATAAAGGAAGGAAAAGGGTAAATCACGGGTCAAGGGTCAACAAAGCCGGCTGTAGCACACCCTAAACCGCAGGGGCGGCTCAAGGAGGCACATGTGCGGCCCAGCCAAACCGCAGGGGCGGCCTCTGGGTCACGTAGGGGCGGTCCAGGCACAAACTAGGTCCTCAACACTTATCTCAGTAACTCAGCAACTAAGGCTTTGACATCTCACCCCCCTAAAAACAAGTTTTGTCCCGAAACTTGCAAAATCCAAATCCTCTCGGACCCATAAGCCGAGGTGTAACTCTCTCTATCAGAGGTATCAACTCTCTGTTCAAAAGATCACAACCTATATCAATCTATTACCTCAAAACACCAACATGAAGGAATCATCAACTCCATAAAACAGGGTCATAACGCTACCCAAAGGCATAGAGGAATCACATCTCTTGCCATACTCACATCACAAGGCATAGAGGAAGCACATCTCTAGCCAAGTCATACTCATATGCAACGCATGGAGGAATAACATCTCCAATGAAACTATGTCCATCAAGGTAGCATGGAGGAAAGAACCATCTCCAGCTGAATCCTAATCACACTCAGATAGCATGGAGGAAAGAACCATCTCCAGCTATAATCATATATCACGCTAGCATATCAAGATCTAATAAGATCATAAATCATATGATAGCTAGCATGGAGTAAACATATCAAGGCATGTAAGCACATAAGCATATAATCACATACTCACCAAGATAGCACTAAGATCTACTCATCGAGCCTAGGTGCATCTATCTCAGCATAAAACTCCGGATAGTTCCTCTGGATACTATCGTCAGTCTCCCATGTAGCCTCCTCAGGTCCTCTTCTAGACCACTGTATCCTCAGCATAGGGATGTCCTTCGAATGCAGGCGTCTCATACCTCGCTTTAGGACTGCAATCGGATGCTCAACAAAGTTGTGGTCCGGGTCAATCACTAAATCATCATAGCTCACAATGTACCTCAAATCTGGTATATACTCTCTCAACTGCAATCAGATGCTCAGCAAAGGTGTGGTCCGACATATCGGGGACTCAGCTTCCCCTTTATGCCAAAACGTATAACGCCTTGCGTCGGAGATACTCTCAACCAGACATGATCTCTCACTCTGAACTCTAGAGGTCGACGCCTCCTGTCTGCATATGACTTCTGACGACTCTGTGCAGCCAGCATCCTCTCTCTAATCAACGCTACTCAAGCCATATAATCCTTAATCTGCTCTAGCGCTATCCCACTAATACTGCTAGGCTCATCCCAACTTAAGGGTGTACGACACCTACGTCCATACAGTGTCTCATAAGGAGCCATCCCAATAGATGCATGCCAGCTGTTGTTATATGAGAACTCAACTAGTGGGAGGTAACCAGACCATCCTTGTCCCTAAACCAACACACAAGCTCGCAGCATATCCTCCAGTGTTTGGATGGTCCTCTCTGACTAACCATATGTGTGGGGGTGAAACACAGTCGTGAGGTGTAGACTCGTCCCCAAAGCAATCTGATTCTATTTCTAAAATCTCGAGGTAAACCGTCCATCTCGATCAGAGACAATCGTCCTCGGTACACCGTGGAGTCTCACTATCTGTCTAGTGTACTCCTCAACCAATTTGCTCACTGGACACGTCTTTCCAATAGGAATGAAAGGTGCCGCCTTTGTCAATCTATCAACAACCCATATAGCATCAAAACTCCTACTGGGTCTCAATCCGGTCACAAAGTCCATGGAGACATCCTCCCACTTCCACTGCGGTACTGGTAGTGGATGGAGCTCAGCTTCAAGTTTGCAATGCTCTATCTTGACTTGCTGATAGGTCGCACACTGTGCCACAAATCTGGCTACATCGGGCTTCAACCCTCCCCACCAATATGAGCGTCTCACATCATGGTACATCTTACTCGTACCTGGGTGTACTGACTAAGGTGTACAGTGAGCCTCCTGTAAGATCCTCTGTCTCAACTCTTCATCAGCAGGTACACAAATGCGGTCATGGCGCCTCATCACTCCATCTGCTCCAATGGCGAATTGTGGTGCCTTCCCACAAGACATCCTCTCCCTGATCCTCATCAAGGTCGGGTAGGTCCCTTGCTTCTGTTGGATCTCATCCAACAGACGAGGTAGAACCTCTAAAGAATACAACTGGGCATCCTCATCAGGAAACTGGATGTCCAACTCTAGCCAAGCTAGATCCCTCTAAAGTTGAGGTTGTACTGTCAATCTAGCAACCGCCTTCTTTCGAGGCGTCTTCCTACTCAAGGCTTCAGCTACAACATTCGCCTTCCCTGGATGATACAGAATCTCAAGGTCAAAATCCTTGATCAACTCAAGCCATCGACGCTGGCGGTTATTCAACTCCCGCTGCGTAAAAATGTACTTTAAACTCTTATGGTCTGTGAAGATCTGACATGTGGCACCATACAAATATTGTCTCCAGATCTTCAAAGTATGAACTACCGTTGCTAACTCCAAATCGTGAGTCGGGTAGTTCTCCTCATACATCTTCAAATATCGAGACGCATATGCAATCACTCTACCTCTCTAAATCAATACACATCCCAAGCCTAGCTTGAATGCATCACTGTAAACCACAAAATCCTCAGAACCCTCTAGTTGTGCCAAGAGAGGAGCAGAAGTCAAACGCCTCTTCAACTCCTCAAAAATATAGGCACACTGATTAGTCCACACATATCTGGTAGTCTTCCTCAGAAGACTCGTCAATGGATGGACAATCACAGAAAATCTCTCCACAAAGCATCGGTAATAACCGGCTAGGCTAAGAAAGCTACACACTTCATTCACGTTCGTCGGTGTCGTCCATGCAGCAACAAACTCGATCTTCGCCGGATCAACCATGATCCCAATTGCGGAGACAAATGGCCTAGGAAGGTTACCTCTGGGATCCAGAACTCACATTAGAGAGCTTGGCAGACAACTCTCTATCCCTCAGAATCTGCAAAACTGTCCTCAGATGACTGGCATGCTCCTCTCTGTTATGAGAGTATACCAAAATGTCATCAATGAAGACTACCATAAACTGATCAAGGAAGTCAATAAAGATATTGTTCATCAACTCCATGAAGGCTGTTGGGGCATTCTTCAGCATTAATGGCATCAATACAAACTCGTAGTATCGATAACGGGTACAAAATGTCGTCTTGGGTACATCCTGCTCCGTCACCCTCAACTGGTGATATCCCGAGCGTAAATCAATCCGGGAGAATATTGTCGCTCCCTGAAGCTGATCAAGTAGATTATCAATACGAGGTAGTGGATACTTGTTCTTGATGGTCACCTTGTTCAGCTCTTTGTAATCGATACATAGTCTCAACGATTTGTCCTTCTTCCGCACGAAGAGGACAAGTGCTCCCCATGGGGATAAGCTAGGGCAAATGAAGCCCTTCTCAGCCAACTCTTCGAGTTGCTTCTTAAGCTTCAATATCTCGACAAGCGCCATACGATACGGGGCCTTCCAGATGGGTCTCGTGTCAGGCTCCAACTCGATACTGAAGTCTACACTCCTCTAAGGTGGGAAGCTCGACGGCTCAACAAACATGTCTGCAAAGTCGCAGACCACTGGTATGTCCTCCAAGGCTAGACTTTCTCCATCTTTCATGTCATAGCACCAGAAGGCATCACATCCCTGTGCTATCAGCCTAGTTGCTCGTACGACACTGATGATAGAACCCGTCTTCCCAAGGTCCCAACCCTCGGAAGGCCTCTATCTGACCTACCTCGGTAGAGACTGTCACAGTCCTCCTACCAACATCTAATACTGCACGGTGTCTACGCATCCAATCCATACCCAATATGACCTCTTCATGCATCAATGGCATGACTAAGAAGTCAATAAGCAACACACGAGTCCCTAAATGTAGGGGACAACTACGTATCTCACGGGTACCTCTGACCCGGCTACCATCACGTAAACCTATAGTAAAGGGTATCCCCTCTATAGTAGCTAAACTCAAACGCTCAACACATCCATCAGAAATAAAGGAATGCGTAGCACTCGTATCAAACAAAACTCTAACAAGTAAGCCATAAAGCGGAATGGTACCTGTAGCAGCCGGTGCAGGCGGCTCCTCTGCACTCCTTAGCTCAAAGACTCTACCCTAAGCTCCTCTAGTGTCAGTGGTGCTCCCACCATGACCTCTACATCTACTCGCCCCGGGAGCAGATCCTTAAGTAGAAGGACGATCTAGGACTCTTTAATGTCCATGTGTTTGTTGTTAAGGTGTCCTCTGACCACCTCCCGTCACACTAGCATTAGAAGAACCCTGCTATGATGGAACTCTACCCTGCCTACAAAAGGCAGCTATATGACTTGGTCTACCACAGGTGAAGCAAGTCACAATTGGCTTGGTACACTCTGGTCTCAAATATCCAAGATCACCACAATTATAACACTGTCGTCCCTTATCTACAGTCAATGCAGATGAGGGGTAGCTTTGACGTCTCTAACTCCGTCCAGAACCAAATGCTCCTCCAACACCATTGATCTGCCCAGTGCGCTGCCTCTTCTCAAACCGTCCCGTCTGAGAAGCCCTCCTCTGACCGACCCTCTCTCTCTCATAAGCAGAAGCCCACTCCTGATAGTCAGCCAAGGACTCGCAATGGAATCTCGCCATGTATGAGCGTGTACTCTCTCTCAATTGATGGGAGAACAGGTACACATGCTGGTCCTCAGAAGGTGCAGTTGGACCCAACAAAGCTAACTCAGTCTGGAAGCGGCTGATGGCGTCTACAATCGGCACATCCTCAAAGCCGGCTTCAACAAAATCCAGCAGCTTCTCCCTCCTCAATGAGGCAAGGTGACGACATGAATTATGACCTATTTTTAGGCATGTATTTATATAGATTTTCCCTTAATTTTGCATGCATAGAGATACATTCATGGCATTTATGGTTATATTCACCTACTTTGCGAGAAGAGAGGTCTACACAGAGTTTTATTGCATGTGTACTAATTATGGAGCGAAATGGCATATTTATGGATTAAGCCTTGAAGGGGGACAAAAAGGAGCATAAAAGGAAGCTAGGACTGCCAAATTATCTTTTGATACCGTCTGACGCGCCAAAGTATCTTCTGATGCCGTCTGACGCGCCAAAGTAATTTGTGATACCAGTGGGCTTGACTTCTTTTCATCCCAAATAATTAGGGTTTTACCTTTAAACCCTAAATTCATCGCTAC
The DNA here is from genome assembly GCA_033239125.1 of Fagopyrum homotropicum. NCBI lineage: Eukaryota > Viridiplantae > Streptophyta > Magnoliopsida > Caryophyllales > Polygonaceae > Fagopyrum > Fagopyrum homotropicum. The sequence goes on along the minus strand of BSWB01000001.1, from coordinate 56,566,926 downwards.
AAATATCGGATAGCCTTCAACATTGAAAGACGGACTTGGACCCCACCGACGAGGAGGACGGCTGCATACGCTACATTGCTTAGGAAGATTCCATTGCGTACAGGGAAGATCCTGAGAAGGACGCATTTCGAGATTGCGTACTTAGGAAGATCTTAGGGTTTACATTTGAAGGCGGATTGACATCCCGTTCTTCGTTGTTTCTTAAGATTGTTGTGAGGAATTCTATTCCTTATTTTGCATTCATTAAACACAATACATTGTTATTCGGATTTGAGATTGATTTTGATTGTTATTTGAGGTTTCGAGGGTTTTTTCCTTTTTCTCTTCCTAATTTGATATTTGATTCAATGACTATGATTTTTGGCTAAAACCCTTTAGTAATTCTAAGGTGAAGGGTTGATAGTTGTGGCTTAGATGATGATAGATCGATCATAAACAGATTGGACCTGAGAGTGTGAGAAACCTCGTCGACAGCCTTATCCACGGTCTGTTCTTGGAAACCACGGCCGTGGTTCTTCAAGATCTAGCCGTGATTTCTTTTGTTTTATGACCTTTGCTTTTGCTTTAATCCAAAGTTAGAGATATGCTTTAACCTAGCCTTGGCTTGTCTTTCCTAGGTAGTAGTGAGACTCAACATCCTCTATTTCGGTTTCGAGTGTCACAACTTTAACCGTTTTAGTTTATCTTTGATTCCTTGGGTTTTAGCATGGGTATTTGAGTATAATTATTGTCCTTAGATCCTTTCTATATTGCAGGCTCAACAACCTTTATTGAGAGAGCCTTTGGGTGAGATATATAGGGTTTTGGAACTTCACCGTACTCAACCTTATATTTGTTATACCTTTGCAATCTCAACTCTGTCCTTATATCTATAGAATATCTTGAATCGATTGTCACAATTGGATACATGGATCTTTAGGATTGCTGTTTTCCTAATTATTTGCAAAGCTTCTATACTTTTGATTGCTCGATTATTCGAAACTGATTTTTGTTTCACCAAATTCCTGAGTTCAATACTCTGGAACTCTTGCTTTACTACGCCGATCCGTACACTGCGGGTTCGCTTGCTTTGATTTCAGTTTTATAATTAAAACTTATTTGCACACACACTTTTGAGCGAACACATGGCAGAAATGTTCTTTGATCAAACTTCTCATCCGGTCGTAGCTAGTAACTCGTGCTCGTATAGTCCTCTACCACTGGTGAGCAAGGTCACGGAATAGAGACTGAACTAGTTCTATCTGTCTATCCCCAAGACATCTGATAGACTCTAAAGTTGAGTCCATATGTCCTATCCATACCTCCGTCTCTAAACCAACCTTCCCGGAGAAGGGTGGTACTCCCTGCTGATGAAACACCCTCACTCAAGTATCTGGTCGAGGCCCTCTGGTCTCCTCTGGAACTCGAATAGTCTCACCAGCACGTGCCGGCATAACTGGCACATGTGTGGCTCCCTGAGACATCTCAGAAGATCCCTCATGCCCTGGTAGATCTGGGGCCCATCTACCAACTCTGGCAGCCTCCTCCACACGTCTGATGTACTTTCGAAACTCTGGCCCTCTCATGGAGACACGATCCGAGTCATCTGACTGGACTCGATGTGAATGTTGTCTCCTAGATCCACCATTCCTCGTCTCTGGGACGACACTCTCAACAATCTCCTCATGCACCTCCTCCACCACTAGTGGATCAGCAGCGGGAGCTGGTCCCAGTCCTATCACGCCCGGAGGAAGAGGTTGTCTACATCTACGTCAGCCTACAGCATGAGTAGCTCTAGTCCGAGCCATCTGCGGGGTATGCATACCTAACTTATAAGGCTCTATATAGGCCATATGTATATATATATATATATATATATATATATATATATATATATATATATATATATATATATGCATATCTGTATTGCAAAGATCCATAGCAGAGGTGACGACTTCTCGTACATTTTAACCCAAAACCACACTTAAAACCAAAAATATTTTGAAAATGTCAGACCCCTTTCGGGTTCTGTTTATTTTACCTATCAAACCTTATTGCATGTAGTAAGTGCCATTGTTGTCAGCCTAAGGCTCTGATACCAACCCTGCAGCACCCCAAATCCGCGGGATTTGGAGTGCCACATTGGGCTAGGATCTCACAATGGATCTTGACCCTAGCCTAAGAACAAGTTCACTGGACCTTACAACATGACACTGACATATATAAAACAAATGCTTAAAATTGTATAATTGTTCAACCAAAAGGTGAACAACATCATAGCCGAGTATAAAACAACATCCTCACACGGGAGGTAAACAAAACATCATCCTCACGCAGGAGGGAAACATAAGCAACCCCAAAAGCCACAACCATCTTATGTACAAGAGGTCCTCGGCCTACCACCCTGCCAGATCACTCAGCAGCACTCCTATCCTGTAGGGCATCAACAACATGGTATAAAACCATTAGCTAACCATACTTATATAAGGTAATGCATAAGCACAAGCACAAGGCATGAAAGATAAACACATCAGCATGCTATCACGCATTCACCCATTTATCATCTTTATAAAATAGTCATTCACTCAAATCGTGTATATATAGATAGATGAAACTATGTGACACGAGGACCGATACATCCTCGCCTCTAGGCGTGCTTGTAAGAACCCTAGTCCTTGGAGCCTAGGAGCCTAGTTGAGCTTTTGTGAGCCTTGTCTTGACCCCTGTTAGCCACCACTGCGCACCACCTGGGCTGCCTCAACGGCTAGGCGCCCTTGCGCCCTGAGCTAGCCGCCCCTGCGGCTTTGTATGAGTGCGGCCACTTTTGTTGACTCTTTGACCGTGCTTTGTGGCTGGCTTCTTTTATAAGCTTTGCTTTGCTTCAAATGAGGGGTTTCTTACCTCTTTCCAGCTTCTTCATCCTCTCCACGTTCTTCATCTTCTCCTCTCTTCTTCCTTGATCTTCTTTGCCTTCTCTTGATCTTGTGTGAGTAAGTTCTTGAGAGTTTGAGTATGGTTTTGGCCTTGGATGATCAAGTAGTTGTTGTTGAAGGTTGTTGATGTTGTGTTGAGGTGGTAGACGTGTTGATGCTCCATAGCTGCAGCTTAGGGCTTGCTATGGTAAGCTCTTCTCTTTCATCTCTCTTCTTTCCTTCTTTCTTGCTTCTTTCTTCTTTTCTAGCTTAGGATCACAAGCTAGGCTTGTGTTGGATCCTTTCCTAGCCTTTTGTTGATCATATATGTGTATATGTGCATATGTGTTGCTGTGGTATGTGGAAGAAGTGAAGAGAGTCGATAAAGGGATCGAAGTGAATTCGGGACCAACTCTCTGCATAGTTAGCCGCCCCTGCGCCTGACTACAGCCGCCCCTGCGCCAGGTTTGTGAGCCGCCCCTGCGCCTTTGGTGAGCCTCCCCTGCGCCTCACTGGATCAGCCTTGTGCTTTTGCTTCTGTTGGTGCATACCTTATTGGTATGTCTTCCTTCCTTCCTTCCTTCCTTTCCTTTGGCCTTGGCTTAGTTGCTAGCTAGGCTAGTGTGGTTAGGATGTGTTGTATGTTGGAGTTGTGCCTTAGGCACTTGTGTTGATGTTGAGGTTATGCTATAGGCATCTGTGAGCTTGTTGTGATCTTGAGGTTTAGATTGAGGTTGTAGGTTGATTATGGTTATGGAGACGAGTCTCCTAACACTTGCAGTGTATGATGTTGTGTGCCTTGCTATTGCAGGCGTTGGTTTCTTCCCCAAGGGGAAGTTGTGACGTGGTATTTGATACGAGTATATGAGGTAAGTCCATAGGACTTACTTAGCATTCAGTTATGCATTTGTGTGATTGTGATGGCTGTGTGTGTTCATATGATTGTGCATTTATAACCTAAACCGGACTAGGATGACCATTTATTACAGTTAAATGGCCCAAGTGTATTATAACGGGCGGTAACCACCGGTCTCCGCCTGCGGGTTAGGAGGAGGTGCCTGGAAGCTAGTAACACAGGGGGGATGAGTGATGATCACCCCCATGCAAAACCCCTGTGTTAACGGGGAAAGGGACGAGGTTCTTAAGGCTCCTCGTGTGACAAAAGAAGTTGAATTAGTAATGGAATAACGTAATGAAAGATAATAAATGAGTGTGTGTGGCATTGCATGTATGAGATATTGATGTGTGTTTGTGCTATTACTTTCATGCTTATCTATTGTTTTAGCTAACGGTGTATACCGTGTTGTAGTTGATCTGCAGGTTAGGAAGACTGCAGAGTGAGCCAGATGGTGTGACAAGCCGAGGACTTCTGTATATTAGGAAGCATGGGTTGGGATCTTTTGTATCGGATGTTTATATTGATGATTTGTACTCGGCTTTTGTTCGCTCCAAACGGTGTGTGCAAGCTTTAAATTTATAACCGAAGAAGTATGCTTAAAACAAGGATGCGAACCCGCAGTGTACGGATCAATTTTAATAAAAAGCAAGAATTTCAGGGGTCGATCTCAGGGACTTTGGTGAAACAAAGCAAGAATAGGTTGTCAAATGTTGCAATTAACCAAATCAATTAAAGTAATCAAAGATGGTGTAAAAGTCAATTAAGGGGAAATGCGGATTCTAGGGATTAAAGCATCTAGTTGTGGTTCCGACTCAAGATCTCAAAGGATAACGCGGACAAAGCTGAGGTTTTGCAAAGGGAAGGTGTTTCTAAGATGAGAATAGATTACTGGGTAAGTCTCACTACTCACTATCCCAAACCAAAGCTCCTATTACCGGGTAAGTCTCAAGGTACTAAGGAAAGGAACTATAATCTCAAACCAACACACCACCTAAGGGAATAGAATCAACCTTTACCGGGTAAGTCTCAGGCTAACTCACATAGATGGGATGAAGGCACACTCAAACCCCAGTAAAGGATAAACCTTTATTACCCACACTTATGATCTTGGGTAAACAAACAAAGGAATCACCGGGTAAGTCTCATCCTAGGCTTGCATTGAACCAGGAAAGGTGTAATAAGAATAGGATTTGGCAAACTAGAACTCTTAACTCTCAGTTTTGGATCAGAAAAGGTCACCTCGTTCAGTCAAGTTCCACCCCGGTCGAGATGTTCATCGACTAAGCAAGGTACTCTAGGGTTAAGGTTAAGACTCAAGCTTTCAGGGTCTTGCTTGGATTAAGATCATTCTATCATCGTCTTTCCCACAACTTTCAGCCAATCACCCTAGAATCGCACAAGAAATTGAGCCACTAATCATCATGAAAGCAATAATAAAATATATGGTGAAGGAATGAATATTCGAACAAGTAAACCTTAAGAAAAAGGCCTCAATAACTGAATCGAACAAACAACAAATCAGCGTTCCTCAATTCACAAATCAAACAAGACAACAAACCAAAAAGGGAATCTAAGAAAGTCTTACAAACTCCCTCTAAAGCTAATTTCCAAACTATGAATCCTTCCTTCATTGATCTTCAATCCTTCCTTCAAGCTTCCAGAAAATCTCCTAACTACTGTGTGTAGAATATGGCTGATCCAAAAGATGGTTGAAAATTGTGGAAAATCCAACCCTTTATATCGGAAAATTATCTTCGAAAGATAATAATATCTTAAAAAGATAATTTCCTATAAAAATATATCCATATCTCTAAAATAGATCTCCCTAAAATAAGATTTTTCCTTCCAGAAATCTCAGCCAAAAATACGATCTCGCCGGCGGCAGGGTGTTCGCCTCGGTCGGGACGCTCCTCAAGTTCACCTCGGTGGAGGTGACACTATAGCTGACCAAGGTGAATCTCAATTGAATGTGAAATCTCTCAAAATGTGCCATTTTGAGAGATCCAGTGAACTTGTTGTCCAAGGTAGATGAAACTTGTTGTAGACCTCGGTGGAGGTTGATAACGTGATTTATGACGTTACTATAGGCATACATTTAGATAGTTTTTCCCGTTATTCATGCACGGTTTGACATTAGTTCACGACGTTACACTCATTTCGTGCATATTTCTAGAAAAGACGTCTACATGAGCTTTTGTCGGTTTTTAGGTATTTCGGGGATCTTTCGGGCATTAATCGATACATTCGAGGGTCAAGCCTCTTGGTGATACACATCCAAGGCTTTGAAGGAACATAATTGGAGCAATGAAGGACACAAGAACCCTTATTGGTGCAAGCAATGAAGCAACTCATGGCTAGATGATCATAACAAGTCTCTATTGAAGAAAATCGGACCAACACTTAGGAAAATCGGCCGATTTTCTTGACTGGGTCGATTTTTGGCCTTTGACAGCTTAAGCCACGTGTCCCACGATCTCTTGTCCGGCCTTGCTCTTGGTGGAGAATATAAGTGGTCCTGCAAGCTGTTGCTGAGCACTCTCCTCTCCCACATTCTCTCACACACAGCTCATTCCATAGGGGGATAGACTTGGAGAAGAAGAAAATCTCTCTCAATTTGGAAGAAGAAGAAGAACACCAAACTTAGAGTGATAGTGAGTTTTTGAGTGATTTTGAGTTATTTTTGGAGTCTTTGATTGAAGAACCATTGGAAGGATTGTTAGGAACGTTTTGGAACTTCATTTGAAGGGTTGTAAGTCTTGCTAAAACTTAGATTCAGCTGAGATTTATTGTTTTTTACTTGCTTGTCTTTCATCATCCATCTATGAAAACCATGTACGCTTGTGTGATGATTTTGTATCTTGATATGCATACTATTGGCTAGTTTATTGTGATTGTGGAGTGATGAATTGAAGGTTATGGCTTGGGTGATGATAGAATGGACTTATATGTTAGTTTAGGATGATTTGTATGCCGGAACCTAATCCAGGAAGAAAAATCGGCCTGTTTTTCAGGCAGATCGGCCGATTTAGGTATGATCCACCCGATTTTTCCCTCTGTTGCTCTTTAGTTGATGAATCTGTATGTTAGGATGCTAGTTTGTTGGAATCCTAGTGTTTATTAAGCATAATTTAGCTTAGGATCACCTAATGCTAACAACCTAAGTGAGGGAAGAGACCTACCCGGTGATTTCCGATCTTAGATACCGAAGATGATGAACTCTAGGTAGTAGTGAGCCTCACAAGACGCTATTGGATTGAGTGTGCTAGGATTATTGCTTGAGACTTCCCTTTTCCGAGACTTACCCGGTAAGGAGAGGGTTGCCCCTTTAGTAGAGTCCGGTTTGTGTAGAATTCTCTATTTTAACCCCTTGAGACCTACCCGGTAATAGGAGTTTGATGCGGGATTAGTGAAGCGAGAGACTTACCCGGTAATTGCTTCCATTAGTGAAACACCCTCTCCCAATACCGCAACTTTATCCTTAGAATCTTTAGAACCTTGAGTCCAATGCCATAACCGGAAATCTTGACCTCTAGAATCCACTCTTCTCTCTTTGATCATATATTTTGTGCTTGTGTTACTTGTTTGATTTGCTAGCTTGTTTGTTAGTTTGATTTATTATCTTGTTGATTTGTGATCTTTGCTTGATCATCACAAAAACCAAACCCAAAAATATCATGATTTTCGTTTCTTTATTTCTTTCTCTTCTCTTAGATTAGATTCACACTATCTATGACCATTTGTTTGACTTGATTTCACCTTAGTCTTCATGTTCGACCTCGGAATACTATCCCTACTACAAAACGTCCCGTACACTGCGGGTTCGCTAGGAGTTAGGATAAATATATCGAGTATAAATTGTAAGACTTTTGTGCTACAAAATCGTAGCGTAACAAGTTTTTGGCGCCGTTGCCGGGAACTAGGTCTAGATTGAGTCAGTTTTGTGATTGTTTATAGTGTAGATCTTTCTTGTTGCTTTTGATCTCGTTTGGTTTGTGTCTTTGCTTTTCAGGACATCTCTCACTCTTTAGGTGTATGCGAAGATCTCGTGGCAAGGATTTAGCTCCATTCGATCCCGAACCGGAGAAAACCCTTAGATCTAGATCCAAGAGCATTGGAAAAGGGAAAGAGATGGCCGGAAGAGATCTCCAAGCTGAGTTGGATGAGGCTTTAGAGCAAATTAGACTAAGAGATGAGCTCTTGGAGAATGAAAGGAGACTAGCCAATGAGAGGCAATAAGCGACTAGGAGGGAGATTGAAGAGATTAGGCAAGCTCTTGTGCAAAGAGAGCTTAATCGTCAACAACCTCCACCTCCACCACAACCGCAGCCGGCGGTTAATATTCGGGTTGTGCCCATTGCTATTGAAGAGCCACAAACGTTAGGGCAACGTATGGATCCGGCATAAAGAGCACACCGTCCGGGTGTGAACTTAGGAGATCCCGCAGCCCATGATTACGAGCTCCGCCCTCAAGTTCTACAAATGATCCGGCATAATCAATTTGGAGGGATGGAAGGGGAGTCTCCTCATCAACACTTGATGAACTATGAGATCTTGATGGAGACTCTTAGACCGCCTAGATTGGAGAGCAACAACCATAAGCTTAGGGCTTTCTCCTTCTCACTTAAGGATAAAGCCTTGGCTTGGAATCAATCTATTCCACAAGGGCGAGTGAGTACTTGGGAGGAGATGACAACCGAGTTGTTGACTAAGTTCTTCCCACCTTCCAAGACTACCGAGTTAAGAGGGAAGATCAATGCCTTTGTGATGAAGGATAGAGAAAGCTTGTTCAAGTCTTGGGAAAGGTTCAAAGACCTTCTCTTGGATTGTCCACACCATGGTATACCGAAAATTGAGCTATTGGAGATCTACTTCAAGGGACTTGATGTAGATAGCCAATTCAAGCTTCAATCTCTTTCCGGTGGGACTTTCATGGAAAAGAATGTAGATGAAGCTTGGGAGTTTGTAGAGAAACAAGCTTTGGTAATTGAGAAGTACTCCCATAGGAAGAGTGATGGGAGGAAAGCGGGAACATATGAGGTGAGTGAAGTCACCATGAGTAACTTCAAGCTCGATGTAATCAACAATGAGCTTAAGTCTTTGAGGGAGTTGTGTGCTACAACTTTGAAGAGTCAAGCAAACCCTCAAGTACAAGTGCAAGCAAACTTGTCTTCCAAGGAGGAAGATATGAGCTACATGGGAAGGGGCAACTACAACAACTATCAAGGCCCAAGGAACTTCAACAACAACCGGCAATTCAACAATTACCGGCCTAACCACAACCATCCCGGGTTTTCCTATTCTAACCCGGAAGGAGCCTTGAACCCTCCCGCTTCCACAAGCACAACTCCACCACCAAAGGCTTCATAAGAACCTCCACCCGGATTTACTCAACCTCCAAAGGATAGAACTGAAATGATGTTTGAGCAATTACTTGGAAGGTTGAGTGGTCTTGAGAGCACGATGACTTCAATTTCTAAAGCTCAAAAGGTTTTGGAAGCACAAGTGTTCCAAAAAGCGGGTGAAGCTCATAGAGATCCGGGAAAGCATCCCGGAAGAACCGAAGACAACCCAAGAGGCCAAGTGTTGGCTATTACAACAAGGAGCGGCTTAAGCATGAAGGATCCCTTACCTAAGGGAAATGACAAAGGGAAGCAAGTGGTGATAGAAGAAGAGCCATTGCAAGAAGATGGAGGAAAGAGCAAGGATGATGAGCCATCATATGTGGCACCACCTCCATACAAGCCACTGCTACCATTCCCACAATCACGAGCAAGAGCTCGTTTGGACAAACACTTTGGAAAATTCCTTGAACTTATGTCTAAATTGCATATTAACATTCCGTTCATGGATGCTATTCTAGGTATGCCGGCATATGGCAAGTTTTTGAAGGAAATACTCTCCAACAAGAGGAAGTTGGAGGAATATGGAGAAGTGAGGATGACAAAAAGGTCCTCGGAGTTGATTCAAACTATGAAGGAGGAGATGCCTCCTAAGCTAAGAGATCCGGGATCCTTTTGTGTGCCAATTGGAGTGGGAGAAGTGAAGTATGACGCCCTATGTGATCTTGGGGCAAGTGTAAGCATCATCCCGCTTGCGCTTTGCAACAAGGTTGGGCTAGGAGAGCCAAAGCCGGTCAAGATGACCCTTTACATGGCGGACCGCTCAATCACTCACCCGGTTGGGATCTTGGAAGACATACCGGTGCAACTAGGGAAGTTCTATGTGCCCATAGACTTTGTTGTTTTGGATATCCCGGCGGACTATTCGGTTCCTATCATCTTGGGGAGACCTTTCCTAGCTACTTCCGGATGTTTGGTGGATTGCAAGAATGGAATCCTCTCTTTCAACATTGGAGAAGAGAACATCAAGTTTAATTTGTCCACAATGGTGAAGGGGCCAGCCCTAGGTGAAGATGTCTTCAACATTGTTTAGGAAGAGGAGTCTAGAGAGGTTGTGAGCTCAATATTGCTTAAGGATCCACTTGAGAAGGTTCTTAGCTCAAGTTTGATGGAGGAAGGAGTTGAGGAGAGTAGCAATGATGTAATAAAGGCCTTGAATGCATTGGATGAGCTACCAAGTGTTGGATTTGAAGTACTAGAGGAAGAGAGAAATACCTGTTGAAAAATCGGACATGGGGGGGCCAGATCGGCCGATTTTTGCACTTATCCTGAATTTCCATCCAATTTTGCAAATGCAGAAACTGAGATCGACCCCCAGATCGGCCGATTTTTCTCACAGGGGGTCGATTTTCCTGAGTCTTCTGAGCATCATCAAAGTGTTTGTGAGCAATCATCAAGGGACTTAGGTGAGGCTTCCATGGCTTTGGAATCATCTCAACCTACATTGTATGGATCATCTCCAACCGAAAAAGGTCCTCCTAAACTTGATCTAAAACCTCTTCCTTCTCATTTAAAGTATGCTTTCCTTGGTTCAAGTTCTACTTATCCGGTGATTGTGAATGCATCTTTGAATGATGATGAGCTTAATAGATTGTTGAATGAATTGAAACTGCATAGAAAGGCAATTGGATACACCATTGACGACCTTGTTGGCATTAAGCCCTCTTTGTGCATGCATAAGATATTGATGGAAGATGACCATAAACCCTCTATTGAACTTCAAAGAAGATTAAATCCTATAATGAAAGAGGTAGTCAAGAAAGAGATCATTAAGTTGCTAGATGCGGGAATCATTTACCCGATTTCGGATAGTAAATGGGTTAGTCCCGTTCATGTGGTTCCTAAGAAGGGTGGGATGACCGTAGTAACTAATGAGAACAATGAACTAATCCCAACTAGGATGGTTACGGGATGGAGGATGTGTATTGACTATAGGAAACTAAATGTGGCCTCTAGGAAAGATCATTTCCCTCTTCCTTTCATTGACCAAATGCTAGAGAGATTGGCTCAACACTCCCATTTTTGTTACCTAGATGACTATAGTGGATTCTTCCAAATCCCTATCCACCCCGATGACCAAGATAAAACAACATTCATATGTCCTTGGGGTACATTTGCATATAGGAGGATGCCATTTGGGTTGTGTAATGCACCCGCCACCTTTCAAAGGTGTATGATGGCCATATTTTCTGAATATATTGAGAACATCATGGAAGTGTTTATGGATGATTTTTCCTTTTATGGATCTTCTTTTGATGATTGCCTAGCTAACTTGTCTTTGGTACTTAAGAGATGTGAGGAGACAAACCTTGTCTTAAATTGGGAAAAATGCCACTTCATGGTAAGTGAAGGTATTGTGTTGGGACACTTGGTATCCAACCGTGGCATTGAGGTTGATAGGGCTAAGATAGAGACGATAGAGAAGTTGCCACCACGTACCTACCTCGGTGAAGGGGGTAAGGAGCTTTCTAGGGCATGCCGGTTTTTACCGGAGATTTATTAAAGATTTCTTTAAGATTTCTAAGCCTCTTACTAACCTACTAATGAAAGATGTTGAGTTTGTTTTCTCCAAGGATTGCCTTGAAGCTTTTTGTAGGTTGAAGAATGCTTTGATCTCCGCCCCTATCATGCAACCTCCGGATTGGAGTCTACCGTTTGAGATCATGTGTGATGCGAGTGATGTAGCCGTTGGGGCTGTTTTGGGGCAAAGGAAAGATGGGCTAACACATGCCATCTATTATGCTAGCAAAACGCTAGATGATGCCCAACTCAATTATGCTACCACCGAGAAGGAGTTGCCAGCGGTTGTGTACGCATTTGAGAAGTTCCGCTCATATCTTGTTGGAGCGAAGGTCATTGTTTATACGGATCATGCTGCAATTTGTTATCTCCTTACAAAGAAAGATGCAAAGCCTAGGTTGATTCGGTGGATCCTTCTTCTTCAAGAGTTTGATTTGGAAATCCGGGATAAGAAGGGGTCCGAAAATTCTGTAGCGGACCATCTTAGTAGACTACCTCCATTAGAGATTGAGAGAGGTGACATCCCAATTGATGACTCATTCCCGGATGAGCAATTGCAAATGATGGAGGAGTGTCTATTTCAAGTGTCTAAAGGAAGCGAGCCATGGTATGCCGACATTGTGAACTACCTTGTGTGTGAGGAAGTGCCTCCCGGTTTGTCATATGCCCAAAAGAAGAAGTTCTTCAAGGATGTAAGGCACTACTATTGGAGTGAACCACTTTTGTTCAAGAGAGGGCCGGATGGAGTCTTTAGAAGATGCATACTGGAGGATGATGTGGAGAGTGTGATCCGGCATTGTCACTCTTTGCCATGTGGAGGCCATGCTAGTTCACACAAGACATGTGCTAAGGTGTTGCAACCGGGTTTCTTTTGGCCAATTTTGTTCAAGGATGTGCAGAATTTTGTGGTAGCTTGTGATGCTTGCCAAAGGACGGGCAACATCTCAAGGAGGAATGAGATGCCCTTGAACAACATACAAGAGGTGGAGATATTTGATGTGTGGGGAGTGGACTTTATGGGATCATTCCCTTCTTCATATGACAACCTCTACATCCTATTGGCGGTGGATTATGTTTCAAGATGGGTGGAGGCAATCTCTTCTCCCACAAATGATGCCAAGGTTGTGGTGCGGTTCTTCAACTGAGTGATCTTTCCTAGGTTTGGGACACCAAGGGTGATCATAAGTGATGGAGGAAAGCACTTCACTAATAGGAACTTTGGAGCACTTTTGGCTAAGTATGGTGTGACTCATAAGGTGGCAACACCTTACCATCCCCAAACTAGTGGCCAAGTAGAGATCTCCAACCGGGAGATAAAAGGAATCCTTGAGAAGACGGTTTCTAGAACAAGAAAGGATTGGGCTATGAAGCTCGATGATGCCTTGTGGGCTTATAGAACCGCTTTCAAGACACCAATTGGCACCACTCCCTACAAGCTAGTTTATGGCAAGTCTTGCCATCTTCCGGTAGAGATGGAGCATAGAGCATATTGGGCCATAAGGTGGCTGAATTTTGACCTCAAAGAGGCCGGTGAGAAGAGGTTGCTAGACATGAACGCCCTTGAGGAGATCCGGTTGGATGCTTATGAGAATGCCCGGATTTACAAGGAGAGGACCAAGCGTTGGCATGATAAGCGTCTCATCCCAAAGGAGTTGAGTGAGGGTGACTTAGTGCTTCTTTTCAACTCGAGGCTGCGGCTCTTCCCCGGAAAGCTCAAGTCAAGATGGACGGGTCCTTATGTTGAGAAGAAGATCTTTCCTCATGGAGCGGTGGAGATAGGAGGAGATCATTGTGGTAACTTTAAGGTGAATGGGCACCGTTTGAAGAAGTACATCCCGGAAGCCCCGGTGGAAGTGATTGCCCCACTTCACCTTGAGTGAAACACTCCTGAATTTGGTCAAGCTAATGACCTTAAAGAAGCGCTTAATGGGAGGCAACCCATTGGTACATATTTTTCCCTTTTTGATTTTCTTGTTTTTGTTTGATCTTGCTCTTGGTGTGCTTTGTTTTTCTTTTGTGTTTTTGAGTGCTAGATCTTGTTGATTGTCATGTGTGATGAGATGTTGGAGGTCATGCGAAAACCTCATGGAACTGTTGAAGGTACAAGATCCAAGCACATGGACGAGGAAGGAAGCACCCAGGAAAATCGGACTGTTCTTCACAGAGATCGGCCGATTTTCCTGGGTTATGGGCCGATTTTTCCTTCTGTCAAGGAAAGTGATGATCTCCAATCAAGCATGGGTGGAGCGGACGTGGAACATGGACGGCTTGCGGTGCCAAGCATGGGTTCCGACATCATTATGAACACAAAGAGCTCTCTACCATCCTTGATCGATCATCCACCATAATCATTCGATATGAACCGAAATACCAAAGCATCACAAATTTTACATTGTGAGGACTCTCTTTCACTTCTTTATTTAGTTTGCACATCGGGGACAATGTGTTTCTAAGTATGGGGTAGAGTTTTCATAATCACTTGCATGATTAGCATCTAGGATAGTTTAATATTGTCACATATTTCATTATGTCTTGCATTGGCTATGGATAACCTTATGTATTGAATAGATGAATGCATATGTGGACTTGAAGTACTTATCTTGAATCCCATGAATGATTTGTGATCATGAATGTTTGCCTTGATTGAATTGAGGATTGAAAGTCGAAATTACATGATAGTTCTTGCACATCATTTAGGAGTGATTAAGGCAATTCATCTTTCTCTACTTCTCATCTTGATCATGTTGTTTAAGCACCTCAATTGATAAAAAAATTTTACCTCTTTTGACCCATCCGGGAATAGGAGCATGCTAGTGTGTTGATGTGTGTGAAAAGCAAGTTTGGGTGAAGTTTTTGATGAATGAATGATGTGAATGAAGTGCTGAATTTGTTGTGAAAAGTGTAGAAAATCAATATAGGTTTGGGGACGTTGGTTTAAATGACGAGTAACTCGGCACCATTCACATAATCGGGTGTTTGTGCCTTGTCAAAGTCAAATAAACCGATAGTCCTAACGAGCTTTGGTATGTGTGCCCGGTGAGGATGCACCTCGAAAAATAAAAAAACCCGAGGACGGCTAATCACCAAGGTTTCGGCTTTTGTACACCAATGCCATTGTCTCAAAAATAAGTGAAAAAGAAAAGAAAACAAAGAAAAGATGGAGAAAATTATACACTTGTTGGGAAGTTGAGCAAAAACGAAATTGTGGAGTTAGTTCTTTTCCCGGATTAGCATCACATGACCTAAAAATTCCCACCTAATCACAACGTTTCTTAGCCCTTCCTTTCCTAAGTCCTTGTGATCTAAATGCATGTGTGTAAGACTTAGTGATCTAGATTGGATATACTCATGATCATCTTGACTTCTTCATTTTCACCTCTCATGCATACTTTCTAGTTAAGTATAATTGTCTTTCCATGCCTTCATTCATTTAATGCATGATTGATTGTTCATTGCGATGAAACATGACTATGAAGGTGATCCAATGTTAGAAGCACAATTCCAAAAAGATTTTGTTGTTTTTCTGCATGCATAAATCATGTCATCTCTTAGTCTATAGTTGGATCTTGCTCGGGGACGAGCAAATCTTAAGTATGGGGTATTTTGATAACGTGATTTATGATGTTAGTATAGGCATACATTTAGATAGTTTTTCCCGTTATTCATGCACGGTTTGACATTAGTTCACGACGTTACACTCATTTCGTGTATATTTCTAGAAAAGACGTCTACACGAGCTTTTGTCGGTTTTGTAGGTATTTCGGGGATCTTTTAGGCGTTAATTGTTCGCCACTTAGCGTGCGTGCAAATAAGCTTTAAATTTAAAAAACTAGAATCAAGCAAGCGAACCCGCAGTGTACGGATCGACGTAGTTAAGCAAGAATTCCAGAGTATTGAACACAGGGATTTGGGAGGTTAAATCCAATTATAGATTATCAAGCAAGTAAATGTATGAAGCTTTTCAAATTATTGGGAAAACAACAATCCTAAAGATCCAGGAATCCAGCTGTGGCAATCGATTCAAGATATACTAAAGATATAAGGACAGAGTTGAGGTTTGCAAAGGTATATGAATGTAAGACAATGTAAGGTGAAGTTCCAAGACCTTATATGATTCACCTAAAGGCACTCCCTATAAAGGTTGTTGAGGCTTCAGTATAGAAGGATTCTAAAGGTAAACATTAACGTCAAATACCCAAACTTGTAATCCAAGGATCAAGACTAACTTAACCGATTAAGGTTGTGACTCTCGAAATTGAGGTAGAGGTTGTTGAGGCTTCACTACCAACTAGAAAAGGCAAGCCAAGACTAAGTTAAAGCAAATCTTTAACTTTGGATTAAAGTAAAATCAAGGTTCATAAACTAAGGCAAATTACGGGTGGATCTTGAGATTCCACTGCCGTGGAACTCAAGAACACACCGTGATTTTGGTACGTCGACGATTCTCTCTAACTCTCAGGGTCCAATCTGTTTACGATCGATCTATCATCATCTAAGCCACAACTATCAACCCTTCACCTTAGAATTTCTAAAGGTTTTTATCCAACAACAGTCATATTGATATCAAATTCAAGGTTTAAAAGAATGAAAGATGAAAACTTCCGAAAACCTTCAATAATTTTCAAACCAATCTCAAATCCACAAATCAAGAACAATGATGCAAATAGTTTCGGAATAACACAAGCAATCACAATCTTAGATAAAAACGAAGAGTGGGATGTCAATCCGTCTTCTAATCAAACCTAAGGATAAAGATGAAATCTTCTCACGAACAATCTTCCAAATCTTCACTTCTTCCGTCAATCCGGAAATCTCAATAGCAAAGCGCAAATCTCTCAATCACGATCTCCGCAAAAGCGTAAAACTAGGGTAAGCCGAAGTGTCAGCGAAGGTGACGGAATCTCTCTTCTTCCGTCCTTTTATAGTGTAAGATAAAATATGAGCCCGGCCCATTGCGTAGAAGATCGTGGCTTAAAATATTGCGTAAAAGATCGCTAAGATCACGGTCGTGGAAGGGTTCCACGCCCGTAATTTAGAGCGTGGAATTGGGTCACGGTTTGTCACAACCCTCCACGGCCGTGTAAGTTGCTAGAATTCACCACGCTTCTCTTGCCAAGGTTCCACGGCCGTGGACTAGAACGTGGAATCTAGTACGGCCGTATTTTAGAGCGTTGTTTAGAGGTAGATCGTAATTTTCCTCATCCTCGTGCTATTCTTCAAGTTAGCACCATCCTTAGCTCCTAGAGATGTCCTCAATCCTTGGACATGCTCAATCAAACTCCATTCTCTCGCAATTCATTCGGAATTAACTCTTAATTGCCTACAATCAACACAAAGCTTATGTAGACCTCTATATCGACAAAATAGATAAACTAACTCACAAATACTTCAATTCTTTATCAATGACTACCAATATGAATGAAATACACTTAGAAAACATGCCTAAAATATCACAATATTTCATGCTAACAAATAACCCCATACTTGCCACTTGCTTGTCCCTAAGAAAGGTCTTTCAAGCTTTAAAACACGAGTTATGATGAAATATGTGTACCTTCTCAAAGCAAAACTTCTTTTGGATGAATGTGCCTTCTAATCAATAGATCATTCTCAAATCTTGCTTCATTCGTTTATAAGACTTTCATATACATAAACAAAGAGTAAAAAGCAAAGAAAGCTCATGAATCAATCAAACTTCCATGTAAACATCATAACCTTCAAAACATTATCAAAATCAATCATAAGAAACTTCAATTTAGATCACTAAGCCATATAACATTCTTTTGATTTTAAGGACTTTCAAGCAAGGTGTAGAATGTGGAAAGGGAAGGAAAACTTTAAGGAATGTGGTGCATGAATCCGGGAAAGTGGATAACTACTCTTTTCTTCTTCTCTTGCGGTTTCCGCAACACTTTCAACTTAGAGCTTCACTCTTTTTTTTTCATTTTTCGACTTTACTTTTGGAGTTATGGATAGAGGTGCACAAAAACCGAAGCCTAGGAGATTGGTGTTTCTCAATTTTTAAGAGATACCTCAAACCCTAAGCGCACATACCATAATCCGCTAGGAATATTGCTCAATCCGACTTTGGCAAGACACAAACACCCGGCTATGTGAATGGTGCCGAGTTACTCATCGTCATGATTGACTTCCCCAAACCTATAATTTCTTTCTATTCCTTTGAATGCAAAATATTGCTTTCATGTCCCTCCCACATCAAACATGCCTTTTTCATTCAACTCCTCCAAATTCCCGGATAGGTAAAGGAGGTCATTATTTCAATGAGGGGCTAAATGATCAAAGAAAGAAGAAAGAAAATCGAATTGCCTTAATCATCTCAAAAAGAAGCACAAGAACTTATTATGTGATTTCAACCTTAATTTCTCAACATGAATTAAGTAACATTCATCACATTATGAAATTTGCAAAAGAGGAATAATCAACTCATTCAATTTCTTTTCAATTCACTATTCGTTTAAGCATGCGATTGTCATCAAAACTCAATTCGCAAGTGGTGATTATCATAGAAATCATCTCTATCCTTAGAGGCAGAAAATTTTTCAATTTTTCAATTTTTATGGGTTTTTCAAATTCTTTTTCATGCAATGCAATAACGAAACGTGTAACAATAGAATGAAACATGCAAGATAGTCTTAATAGAAGCATACAAAAGTGAGTAAGAGTTATTACAACTATTAGTCACACCCCACCCCATACTTGGAACATACATTGTCTCTAATGTTCAAAGAAAAAAAAAGAAGAAAAGAAAGAAAGAAAAAGAACTCACAAAACGGTGGTGGAGCGGCTAAAGCTGTCGATCATGCAAGTCATCACTGCGGTGGAGGCGGTGGTGGAAACGGAGAGAAGCTGGGGTCATAGTACCGCCCGAACTGCTGGCGGTAAACATCTCTCATCATGTGGTCAAGGTCATCCACACGTGCATCCCTAGCGTCAACGCGGATCTCCAAATCTCCAACCCTGTCGGAAAGGTCGGTAGCCCACTATGGCAGTTGCTCGTACCAGCCAGGCGGCTGGCTGTACCATGCTGGTGCATCGGAAGGTGCTGGTGCTGGTGGTGGTGGCGGCTGTGTAGACCATGGTGGTGGAGCTCCTTACCACGAAGGAGGAGCCTCCATCCAAGTGGGCCTCTCGCTCACACTAGCGCGGCGAGAGGAAGAGCCAGATGCTCTAGCGGGGCGGGGAGAATGCCTAGGCATGGTGGGAACTGCGTCCGGCTGATCCGGGAATGTGCCAAAGTCCTGCTCATCTCCTCCTCCTCCCTCATAGTCATCTCTACCTCCCATCTCCTCCTCTACAACTGGTGGTGGTGGAACGTAGGGAGGAGCTACCAATCTGTTCGCATGCATGGCAGCGAACGTCGCCTTCCAATTATGGCGTCCAGCCATAATGGAATACTCAGGGAGCCACTCAATACCTCTCCCTGTCCTACTCTCCCACGGCATAGCAGCAGATGGTGGACCTCTATGGGTGGGGAAGATGAGGCCTCTAGTCATAAGGGCCTGAATTCCTAGGGGTACAACAGCAATACGTGTGTAGGCGGAGAAATCTACCCCTAATGCCCTAGCAAGGTGGGTGACTATCCCACCATATCCGATGTTGCCAGCCCTCTTATTCTTTAGCTTGCTCATGGTAGCAGCTAAGAGGGTGGTGCAGTCAGCAGGTCTACCGTATAGCATACACTAGAGAAGAAAGAGCTCATCAGTCTTAATCTTCTGAGGTGTCTCCGTCCTAGGGAAGAGACACTCAGAAAGTACCCTATGAGCAATTTTCAAGGCTAGGTGATACATCAACCTAGCCTTGGTATCAGCTGGCTGCCAGCGGTCCTCGTTGGCGTAGATCATAGCGATCTCTTCCCAGAAATCCTTGGCGTACACGCCACTGGGGAAACGACCATTGAAGGTCTCATGGAACCCAAAGAAGGATCAAAACTCCCTGATGGAGAAATCATAGTTTCTTTCCATCAGCCGGAAAGAAACTGTCCTGTCGACATGGCTATGCTCGAAGGAAACCACAAACTCCCTCGTGATCTCCTCATAAGCATCTTCCCGAATAGCGGAGAAGATGACTAAGCCGGCTCTATCCAAGAGCCAAGTAATGTCCCCTATGACATGTAGAGGCTCTAACTCCTCAAGCAATAGGTACCTAGGTCCTATGACCGCTCTCTTATGGATCCTCTCTAATGCGTCGAGATGATCCTCGTGAATGGTAGGGATCCTAGGGCGAGGTGGTGAAGGTGATGATGGTGATGATGGAGGTGAAAGGGATGAAGGTGGTGGTGCTCTAGAAGAGGAAGAGGGGTTGCCCTTCCTTTTCTTGCTCTTATCTTTGTCCTTATTCTTGTCCTTACTCCTACCGGACACTCTCCTCACAAAATCCATGATCTGTCAAAACCACGGTCTATTATTGGTATTCCACGGCCGTGGAATGTACAGTGACCATGGTTCTTCTCGAAATTTCTCAACACTCAGCAATCAATCACCAAACTCAACAGCAGCAGTCCTAGACTAATTCTCTTCCAATTCCAATCAGTTATTCCTAAAAATTCTAGCAAATGCAAGTCCGAATCGACAAAGATAGAGAAGAGCGAAAAAAACCTAGGTTTTCGGATTTTTAAATCCGAATTCTGCTTCCCTCGGTGATTTGCCGCTCGAATTGTTGCTTGGATCTTGTTGGTGATCGGATTTGCTTCTGTTTAGGCCAAGGAATCGTTAAAAACGATTAACGAATGAAGATTTGAGGTGAGGGGAAGCAAATCGGCGTTTTTAGGCGTGGTTTGGGTTTGTGGTGTTGTGTTTTTGTGAAGAACGTGGTTTATATAGTGGCCGTAAAAATTTTTGAAAATCACGGTCTGTCGGTGGGTTCCACGGCCGTGGAAATGTACGGAACCGTGGTTTTGGTGATTTTTCTCAGGCTTTTGGAAATTACGGTCAGTGTAGCTGCCACGGTCTAAACCACGGCAGTGGAACTCTCTGTAATGCTCCAAAGTCCAAGTTTCGTCAATTTTCTTCAAGTTTTTTCCTTCCACTTTTCTTTTCCACTGTTCCTACATCCAAAAACACGAACATACCGGAAGGTATCGAAGGCAAAACAAAGCAAAAATGTCTAAACTAAGCTAATCTATGAATCAAAACAAAAACGTAAATACAATACCTTGGGTTGCCTCCCAAGAAGCGCTTTGTTTAAGGTCCGTAGCTACACCAAATTGGCACTTATTCGAGTGCGGTAGGCGCGAACTCTTCAGCTTGGAGTTCCGGAGTATACTTCTTGAGTCGTTGACCGTTCACCTTAAAGCTTCCGCCCGCTTCACCCCATACTTCAACTGCACCATGGGGAAAAATACGTTTGATTAGAAAATGTCCGGTCCAACGAGATTTAAGCTTACCTGTAAAAAGACGAAGCCTTGAATTGAAGAGGAGAACTTGATCTCCTTCTTTGAAGTCCTTTGGAATGATATGCTTATCATGCCAACGCTTTGCTCTTTCTTTGTAGATTTTGGCGTTTTCATAAGCGTTCAAGCGGAGTTCTTCAAGTTCATTTAGGTCCAAGAGACGCTTCTCTCCCGCTTCTCTCCCGCTTCCTTCATGCTGAAATTTAGCCACTTGATTGCCCAAAATGCCTTGTGCTCCAACTCTACCGGTAAATGGCAAGACTTCCCATACACAAGATTGTATGGTGTGGTTCCGATGGGAGTCTTATACGCAGTCTGGTATGCCCACAATGCGTCATCTAGCTTCAAAGACCAGTCCTTCCTAGTCCTTGAAACCGTCTTCTCTAGGATTCCTTTGATCTCCCGGTTTGAGATCTCAACTTGTCCACTAGTTTATGGATGATAAGGGGTGGCAATCTTGTGAGTCACCCCATACTTAACTAGAAGAGCTTCAAAACGCCGGGCAATGAAGTGAGAGCCCCCATCACTAATGATGGTCCGTGGTGTCCCAAATCGTGGGAAGATGGTCTTGTTAAAAAACTTGACCACTACCATGGCATCATTGGTGGGAGAGGCAATCGCTTCAACCCATCTTGAAACGTAATCAACCGCTAAAAGTATGTATTGGTTACCACAAGATGATGGGAATGGTCCCATGAAGTCTACTCCCCAAACGTCAAAGATCTCCATCTCTTGGATGTTGTTGAGAGGCATCTCATTGCTCCTAGAGATATTTCCTGTTCTTTGACAAGCATCACAACAAGAAACAAAGGTTTGCACATCTTTAAATAGTGTAGGCCAAAAGAATCCAGATTGCAATACCTTAGCGCTAGTCTTGTTCGAACTAGCATGTCCTCCACATGGTAGTGAATGACAATGGCGGATGACACTTTGCATCTCATCTTCCGGCACACATCGCCGAATAATGCCATCCGGACCTCTCTTAAAGAGGAGAGGTTCATTACAAAAGTACTCCCGAACATCCTTAAAGAACTTCTTTCTTTGTGCGTAGGACAATCCGGGCGTTATTTCCTGACAAACCAAATAGTTAACAAAATCAGCAAACCATGGTTCGTTACCTTTGGAGATTACATCGATGCACTCCTCTATAATGTGTAAATGCTCGTCCGGGAAGGAGTCATCTATAGGTAGATGGTCGTCCTCTAGATGTGTTAGGCGACTCAAATGATCCGCAACAGAATTTTCCGAACCCTTCTTGTCGCGGATCTCTAGATCGAATTCTTGTAGGAGAAAAATCCATCTAATTAGCCTTGGCTTCGCATCCTTCTTTGCAAGGAGGTATCGGATCGCAGCATGATCCGTGTATACAATCACCTTTGCACCTTTAAGATAAGAGCGAAAATTTTCAATTGCATAAACAATGGCTAAAAATTCGTTTTCCGTAGTGGCGTAGTTGAGCTGCGCTTCATCTAGCGTCTTGCTAGCGTAGTATATGGCATGGGTTCTCCCTTCCTTTCTTTGTCCAAGAACAGCTCCTATAGCTACGTCACTTGCATCGCACATAACCTCAAAGGGAAGATTCCAATCCGGAGGTTGGATAATTGGGGCTGAAATAAGAGCTTCCCGAATCATATTGAACGCATCTAAACATTCCTGCGAAAACTCAAAAACTGCATCCTTCATCAATAGATTAGTTAGCGGTTTTGATATTTTAGAAAAATCTTTTATGAAGTGCCTATAAAATCCAGCATGTCCTAGGAAACTTCTTATCCCTTTCACCGAAGTTGGGGGAGGAAGCTTCTCTATAGTCTCTATTTTAGCTTTATCCACCTCAATCCCTCTACTAGAGATTAAGTATCCTAGTACAATGCCTTCCTTCACCATAAATTGACACTTCTCCCAATTAAGAACTAGGTTAGTGTCTTCACACCTTTGTAACACAAGAGTAAGGTTAGAAAGACAATTGTCAAAAGAGGAACCATAAACGGAGAAGTCATCCATAAAAACCTCCATGATTTCCTCTATATATTCGGAGAAGATGGCCATCATGCACCTTTGAAAGGTGGCTGGGGCGTTGCATAGCCCGAACGGCATCCTCCTATAGGCAAATGTACCCCACGGGCACGTGAACGTGGTCTTCTCTTGATCATCCGGGTGTATCGGAATCTGAAAGAAACCACTATAACCGTCAAGATAGCAAAAATGAGAATGTTGTGCTAACCTTTCGAGCATTTGATCGATGAAGGGTAGTGGGAAGTGATCCTTCCACGTCGCGTTGTTTAGCTTGCGGTAGTCTATGCACATCCGCCATCCTGTTACGGTTCGGGTAGGAATGAGTTCGTTATTCTTGTTGGTGATGACCGTCATTCCTCCCTTCTTTGGAACCACTTGAACCGGGCTCACCTACTTGCTATCGGAGATAGGGTAGATGATACCTGCATCAAGAAGTTTAAGAATTTCCTTCTTGACAACCTCCTTCATGGTCGGATTCAACTGCCTTTGAGGTTGTCTTGAAGTCCTAAAGTCCTCTTCCATTAATATCTTGTGCATGCATAGGGAAGGTTTTATTCCTACTAAGTCCTCTATAGTATATCCTAAAGCTTTTCTATGTTTCCTAAGGACAACCATGAGCTTACTATGTTCATCTATGCTTAAATCGGAACTAACAATTACCGGAAAGGTAGAATTAGGTCCAAGAAATGCGTACCTTAGATGAGTAGGAAGTGGCTTTAGTTCCATGACTATCGGAGTTTCCAATGGTTCTTGAGGAGTATCCGAAGCTTCCTTAGAAGTGTCTAAGGGTGTAGAAGGTATGGGAGAAGAATCAAAAGAAGTTGAGGAAGAGACACAATTACCTTCGGAATCACCCAAAATTACGGCCTCTCTGACTTCTCCACGGCCGTGATTTTGGGCGTGGAAAGGAAATACGGTTGCTCTGTTCTCTCCACGACCGTGTAACCCTCTGGAGTGAGCCACGCTTTTGTTGGTGAAATCCACGGCCGTGGAATATAGTGTATGGCCGTGGATCCGTACGTTTTCTGCCTCGTCGTGGAGTTTCTTAAACTCCTCTTCACACACTTCTTCTTGTGCTTCTAAAGCTTCAATTGCCTTATTGCACTCCTCTTCTTCCCCTATATCCATTAGACTCATAGTAATAACCTTTTGCAAGGGATCTTTGAAGAGAATAGCACTTACCTCCTCTCTAGACAACCCTTCTTCCTCTTGGATATTGAATATATCCTCATCAAAGATTGGTTCCTTCACCATAGTGGAATGGACGAACTCTACCTTCTCTTCTCCTATGTCAAAGGCGAGTCTAGCATTCTTTTCAATCGACTATGCAGCCGGATGTTGCAAGAAACGGTCTTCCGAGAATGATCGGGACCGGACTATCTGCACGAATGTCAAGCACAACAAAATCTATAGGAACATAGAATTTACCTAGCTTGACCGGGACGTCTTCAACAATACCGACGGGACGAGTTATGGATCGATCCGCCATGTACAACGTCATCTTCACCGGTTTAGGGTCGCCTAAACCGATCTTCCTACATAATGCAAGTGGTATGATGCTCACACTTGCTCCCAAGTCACATAATGCATCATAAGTGACATCTCCCACTCCTATGGGAATACAAAATGACCCCGGATCCTTTAGCTTTGGGGGTATTTTCTCCTTCATGGTCTTGATGAGATCCGAAGAATCCGAACTCATCTTAACCTCTCCAAAATCCTCTAGCTTTCGCTTGTTAGAGAGGATTTCCTTCAAGAATTTGCCATAAGCCGGCATACCTACAATAGCATCAATGAAAGGTATGTTAATATGCAATTTGCTCTTGAGTTCTATAAACTTACCGAATTGCTTGTCTAGACGCGCCCTTGCTCTAGATTGCGGGAACGGTAGGGGAGGTTTGTAAGCTGGAGGAGGAACGTAGACATCTTCCTTCTCCTTCCCCTTTTCTTTCTCTTTCTCAATGGGGACTTCTACAAACTTGGGCTGTGGGTCGGTAGTTGTGACTCCGCTCCTAGTTGTGATTGCCATCACCCTTCCTTTTGGGTTGTCCTCCGTTTTTCCTGGAAGTTTCCCTTGATTCTTAGGAACTTCCTCCGCATGGCTGAACATTTGGTTTTCTAAAACCTTTTGGGCTTTATCAACCTTAGTAATGTGATCATCAACCTTGATGATGCGAGTCTCCAACCCTTGAAGCTTCCCCAAAATCGTTTCCAACATGGGATCGGGCTTCTCCTTCCCCGAAGTGCTTCCACCATTAGATGTTTGCCCCTGGCTTTTCAAAGGAGTGGAAGAAGAGGAAGGTGGAGTTAGTGAATTTCTTGAATTGGAAGGATAAGAATTACCAGAATTTTGTTGATTGGAGCACCAATTGTTGTTGTTTGAACCCCTATTGTTGTTCCAATTGTTGTTCCAGTTGTTGTTGTTGTTGTTGTTCCAATTATTCCGGTTGTTGTTCCGGTTGTTGTTGTTGTTGCGGTTTGTATTCTCACCACCGTTGTGGTTATTGTTGTTGCCTAAATAACCCACATCTTTTCCTTGTTGCTTTGGAAAGTTGGTCTTGATAGCTTCCTTCAACTACTTAATATCGTTGTTGAGAGAAAAGATTTGAGATTGAGCTTCGTGTGTTAGTTTTGCTCCTTGATCCACACGATTCCCCTCCACTTTCCGGTGAGAGTACTTCTCTATGACTCGTGCTTGCTTCTCAATGAAGTCCCAAGCGTCATCTTCCCTTAGTCCATGAATGTACCACACGAGAGGGATTGGAGCTTGAATTGTGTCTCCACATCCAGCCCCTTATAATATATCTCCAATAGTGCAAGCTTGGATATGCCATGATGAGGGCAATCCAATAGCGAATCCTGAAATCTTTCCCAAGATTGAAACAAACTTTCGTTAGATCTCATAGAAAATGCATTAATCTTACCTCTTAGCTCCGCCGTTTTGGATGGCGGAAAGGACTTAGTGAGGAACTCCGCGGAAAGTTCCTCCCATGTCTCAAGCTTTCCACTTGGAAGAGCTTGATACCAAGACAATGCTTTCCCCTTCAAGGAGAAGAAGAAAGGCTTGAGTTTGTAGCTGTTGGTGGTTGCGTTCTTAGGCTTCATCGTCTCCATCATAATCTCAAAGTTTTGTAGATGTTAGTGTGGAGATTCAGCACTTGTTCCACCAAATTGGTTTTGGCGAACAATGGTAATAACTTGAGGGTTGAAGCTAAACCCTTGTACATCGTCAGCATCAAAGTTCACACCTAAACGGCGTGGTTGCTGCGTTGGATCCATCCTTTGGCCAAGAGTTCTTGGCTCTTCATCCACACGTTCGATCCTCGCATTCCTAGGTGGAACACGGCGATTTCCAGCTGGTTGTGGATAGAATGGATTCACATTGATCGTGGGATCAATTTCCTCTGGTGGTGGCATGGAGGAGTCGCTATCCTCATTGGATGAGTTGGCTCTAACCGATCTTCCCGGTCTCCTCCTTAACTTTTTCTCCTTAAGGTTGTTTATTTCCAACCTCATTTGGAACATCATGTCCGTTAGATCATCAACCTTCATTTGGTGACGATCCGTTTCTTCTCTTCGAGTCTTCTCACTCCATTGGAGTTGAGCTTCCTTTTCTGCTAACTCTGATTGGAGATCACGTTCTCCTTCTTCAGCCATTTTCTTTTCCTTACGCTTTCTCCTTAAAGTCCTCTCAAGCTCTTGATCAAGAGGTAAGAGGTCTTCGTTATTCCTAGACCTGCGCATGCACTCGAAAAGATATCAAATAACAAGAGCAAAGCTCCCAAGCTTGACAACTGGTAACCGAATTCGGCCTAGACCAAATCCCCGGCAACGGCGCCAAAAACTTGTTCCCCACTTAGCATGCGTGCAAATAAGCTTTAAATTTATAAAACTAGAATCAAGCAAGCGAACCCGCAGTGTACGGATCGACGTAGTTCAACAAGACTTCCAGAGTATTGAACACATGGATTTGGGGGGTTAAATCCAATTATAGATTATCAAACAAGTAAATGTATGAAGCTTTTCAAATTATTGGGAAAACAACAATCCTAAAGATCCAGGAATCCAGCTGTGGCAATCGATTCAAGATATACTAAAGATATAAGGACAAAGTTGAGGTTTGCAAAGGTATACGAATGTATGGCAATGTACGGTGACGTTCCAAGACCTTATATGATTCACCTAAAGGCACTCCCTATAAAGGTTGTTGAGGCTTCAGTATAGAAGGATTCTAAAGGTAAACATTAACGTCAAATACCCAAACTTGTAATCCAAGGATCAAGACTAACTTAACCGATTAAGGTTGTGACACTCGAAATCGAGGTAGAGGTTGTTGAGACTTCACTACCACCTAGAAAAGGCAAGCCAAGACTAAGTTAAAGCAAATCTTTAACTTTGGATTAAAGTAAAAGCAAGGTTCGTAAACTAAGGGAAATTACGGGTGGATCTTGAGATTCCACGGCCGTGGAACTCAAGAACACACCGTGATTTTGGTACGTCGACGATTCTCTCTAACTCTCAGGGTCCAATCTGTTTACGATCGATCTATCATCATCTAAGCCACAACTATCAACCCTTCACCTTAGAATTGCTAAAGGTCTTTAGCCAACAACAGTCATATTGATATCAAATTCAAGGTTTAAAAGAATGAAAGATGAAAACTTCCGAAAACCTTCAATAACTTTCAAACCAATCTCAAGTCCACAAATCAAGAACAATGATGCAAATAGTTTCGGAATAACATAAGCAATCACAATCTTAGATAAGAACGAAGAGCGGGATGTCAATCCGTCTTCTAATCAAACCTAAGGATAAAGATGAAATCTTCTTACGAACAATCTTCCAAATCTTCACTTCTTCCGTCAATCCGGAAATCTCAATAGCAAAGCGCAAATCTCTCAATCACGATCTCCGCAAAAGCGTAAAACTAGGGTAAGCCAAAGTGTAAGCGAAGGTGACGGAATCTCTCTTCTTCCGTCCTTTTATAGTGTAAGATAAAATATGAGCCCGGCCCATTGCGTAGAAGATCGTGGCTTAAAATATTGCGTAAAATATCGCTAAGATCACGGTCGTGGAAGGGTTCCACGCCCGTAATTTAGAGCGTGGAATTGGGTCACGGTTTGTCACAACCCTCCACGGCCGTTTAAGTTGCTGGAATGCACCACGCTTCTCTTGCCAAGGTTCCACGGCCGTGGACTAGAACGTGGAATCTAGTACGGCCGTATTTTAGAGCGTGGTTTAGAGGTAGATCGTAATTTTCCTCATCCTCGTGCTATTCTTCAAGTTAGCACCATCCTTAGCTCCTAGAGATGTCCTCAATCCTTGGACATGCTCAATCAAACTCCATTCTCTCGCAATTTATTCGGAATTAGCTCTTAATTGCCTACAATCAACACAAAGCTTATGTAGACCTCTATATCGACAAAATAGATAAACTAACTCACAAGTACTTCAATGCTTTATCAATGACTACCAATATGAATGAAATACACTTAGAAAACGTGCCTAAAATATCACAATATTTCATGCTAACATTAATCGATACATTCGAGGGTCAAGCCTCATGGTGATACACATCCAAGGCTTTGAAGGAACATAATTAGAGCAATGAAGGACACAAGAACCCTTATTGGTGCAAGCAATGAAGCAACTCATGGCTAGATGAACATAACAAGTCTCTGTTGAAGAAAATCGGACCAACACTCAGGAGAATCGGCCGATTTTCTTGACTGGGTCGATTTTTGGCCTTTGACAGCTTAAGCCACGTGTCCCACAATCTCTTGTCCGGCCTTGCTCTTGGTGGAGAATATAAGTGGTCCTGCAAGCTGTTGTTGAGCACTCTCCTCTCCCACATTCTCTCACAAACAACTCATTCCATAGGGGGATAGACTTGGAGAAGAAGAAAATCTCTCTCAATTTGGAGGAAGAAGAAGAACACCAAACTTAGATTGATAGTGAGTTTTTGAGTGATTTTGAGTGATTTTTGGAGTCTTTGATTGAAGAACCATTGGAAGGATTGTTAGGAACGTTTTGGAACTTCCTTTGAAGGATTGTAAGTCTTTCTAAAACTTAGATTCAGCTGAGATTTATTGTTTTTTACTTGCTTGTCTTTCATTATCCATCTATGAAAACCATGTATGCTTGTGTGATGATTTTGGATCTTGATATGCATACTATTGGCTAGTTTATTGTGATTCTGGAGTGATGGATTGAAGGTTATGGCTTGGGTGATGATAGAATGGACTTATATGTTAGTTTAGGATGATTTGTATACACGAAACCTAATCCAGGAAGAAAAATCGGCCTGTTCTTCAGGCAGATCGGCCGATTTAGGTATGATCCACCCGATTTTTCCCTCTGTTGCTTTTTAGTTGATGAATCTGTATGTTAGGATGCTAGGTTGTTGGAATTCTAGTGTTTATTAAGCATAATTTATCTTAGGATCACCTAATGCTAACAACCTAAGTGAGGGAAGAGACCTACCCTGTAATTTCCGATCTTAGATACCGAAGATGATGAACTCTAGGTAGTAGTGAGCCTCACAAGACGCTATTGGATTGAGTGTGCTAGGATTATTTCTTGAGACTTCCCTTTTGCGAGACTTACCCGGTAAGGAGAGGGTTGCCCCTTTAGTAGAGTCCGGTTTGTGTAGAATTCCCTATTTTAACCCCTTGAGACCTACCCGGTAGTAGGAGTTTGATGCGGGATTAGTGAAGCGAGAGACTTACCCGGTTATTGCTTCCATTAGTGAAACACCCTCTCCCAACACCGCAGCTTTGTCCTTAGAATCTTTAGAACCTTGACTCCAATGCCATAACCGGAAATCTTGACCTCTAGAATCCACTCTTCTCTCTTTGATCATATATTTTGTGCTTGTGTTACTTGTGTGATTTGCTAGCTTGAGTTGTTAGTTTGATTTATTATCTTGTTGATTTGTGATCTTTGCTTGATCACCACAAAAACTAAACCCAAAAATATCATGATTTTCGTATCTTTATTTCTTTCTCTTCTCTTAGACTAGATTCACACTATCTATGACCATTTGTTTGACTTGATTTCACCTTAGTCTTCGTGTTCGACCTCAGAATACTATCCCTACTACAAAACGTCCCATACACTGCGGGTTCGCTAGGAGTTAGGATAAATATATCGAGTATAAATTGTAAGACTTTTGTGCTACACAATCTTAGCGTAAAAGAGGTGACACTTTAGTACCTACACTTATGAGAGATTTTACCTACGGTGTCCAGTGAACTTGTTGTCCAAGTTTCATTTTGAACTAAAATCACATAAGCAATGGAATCTCTCATAAGTGTAGGTAATAAAGTGTCATAAGTGTAGGTAATAAAGTGTCACCTCGGTGGAGGTGACACTTTATTACCTACACTTATGACTCCTTAGCTCCTTAGCTCCATTTTAGTTCAAAATGTGCCATTTTACATACAATTACAACGCAACTTGGTGTAGACCTCGATTCCCGTAAAGGTAGATGAAACAACAATATAATCACATAATATACATCCATACATGCAGATTTACGAAGATAAAACGTCCAAACAAGTCCCAAAATATAGACTATAATATATGCTATCAGCTTTGTGTTTGTAAACACTTTTGATGTATCATATATAACTTTTATGTATTTGGTTTTACTCTACTTGTGCCTTGTTATAAGATCCAATGAACTTGTTGTCAGGCTAGGGTCAGGATCCCTTGTGAGATCCTAGCCCAATGTAGCATTCCAAGTTCTGTGGATTTGGGGTGTTACAGAGTTGGTATCAGAGCCTTAGGTTGACAACAATGGCACTTGCTATCTGCAATAAAGGTAGAGTGGATAACTAAACAAAACCCACAAGGGGTCTGACTTTTCGAAAGGTTTTGGTTTTAAAGCGAGTACAAATGTTTGGGGATAGTATATAAAGAAGTCGTCACCCATCGGAGGATCTCGACAATATATATATATATATATATATATATATATATATATATATATATATATATATATATATATATATATCTTATGTGATGATGTGTATGCATGTATAATTAAGTATTATATATAGATATATATCTATACATATGGCCTATATAAATCCTTATACGTTAGGTTTGTATACCCCGCAAATGGCTCGGACTAGAGATACTGCTGTTGTAGACAGAGGTAGAGGTAGACCACCTCTTCCTCCAAGAGGGATAGGACAGGGACCAGCTCCCGCTACAGATCCACTAGTGGTGGAGGAGACTCCTAAGAAGGTTGCTGAGAGCGTAGTTCCAGCAACGAGGAGTGGTGGGTCCAGGAGACAGCCAACCCATCCAGGCCAGTTTGTTGGCTCAGACCGTGTCTCTATGGGTGGATCAGAGTTTAGAGATTATCTCATGCATTTTGAGGAGGCCATCAGAGCGGGCAGACGAGCCCCAGATCTATCAGGGCATGAGAGATCATTTGAGAGATCCCACGGAGCTACTCAGATGCCAACTGCACCGGTTCGTGTTGTTGAGCCAGCTCGAGTTGTGGAGGAGACTAGAGGGCCTCGACTAGTTACCTGGTTGAAAGCATTCCACCAGTAGGGAGTACCACACTTCTCTGGGGAGATCAGCCTAGAGACTGAGGTGTGGATTGGGCATGTTCTGAGGATTCGATGCCCTGAGGACAGACGGATAGAGCTAGTACAGTCTCTATTCCGTGACCTGGCACCCCAGTGGTGGAGGACAGTTAGAGCACGAGGTACCACCTATGAGAAGATGAGGACTATGTTGAGAGAGCAGTTCTGCCCTGTCTCACTGAGGAGGGAGAAACTGCAAGACTTCGTGGATGCGGGTTTTGAGGACGTACGTATTAGAGACGCCATTCGCCGCTTCTAGACTGAGCTAGCATTGTTGGGTCCAGTTGGACCATCTGAGGACCAGCATGAGTACTTTTTCGCCCGTCATCTAAGGGAGAGCACATCCTCATACATGGCAGGATTTCGTTGTAACT
This sequence comes from Fagopyrum homotropicum, assembly GCA_033239125.1. Taxonomy (NCBI): domain Eukaryota; kingdom Viridiplantae; phylum Streptophyta; class Magnoliopsida; order Caryophyllales; family Polygonaceae; genus Fagopyrum; species Fagopyrum homotropicum. The sequence continues at coordinate 56,534,819 of BSWB01000001.1, read as the reverse complement.
CATTGGCAGACTACCAAGATCGGGCCTTTGCTTATGAGAGAGAGAGCTAGCCAGAGGAGGACTTCTCAAATAGGACGGTCTGAGAAGAGACAGCGTACCGCACCTACTGGTGCAGGAGCATCTGGATACGGGCGAGGTCAGACTCATGGCCGCTCGAGTGTTCCCGTGTCTGCACTGACAGCTGAGAGAGGTCGGCAGTGTTACAACTGCGAGGCCTATGGGCATGTGAGGACTGATTGCCCTAGAGCACCACCGACCTGCTTCTCGTGTGGGAAGCTAGGACATAGAGCTACGTTTTGCCGTCAGGGCAAGGCGTCATCACAACAGGGTTCTTCCCCTGCAAGTGCAACAGGAGGTGGGAAGAGACCGCCTCAACATCAAACACAGGGACAATAGAGAGTCCCAGGCACGCCTGCTACTCAGGGGTCAGCTCTAGGACTGAGTAGAGGTAGAGGTAGAGAGGTTGGTACTAGTGATAGCCGAGGAGCTCGGGGCATAATTTTTGAGCTGGGGAGCCGCCATCACCAGCTGCTACAAGTACCATTATGTTACATGGTTTACCTGTTAGAGTTTTGTTTGATACGGGTGCTACGCATTCATTTATTTATGCTGCTTGTGTTGAGCATCTGAGTTTGTCTACCATAGAGGGGGCACCCTTTACTATAGGGTTATGTGATGGTAGTAGGGTCAGAGGTACCCAGGAGATATGTAGGTAAGAGGATTGTTACAACCTCTACCGACTTAGGTCCGAAAGAGGTCTTCCGGAGTTGGGACCTTGGAAAGACAGGATCTGTCATCAGTGCAGTACGAGCAGCTAGACTGATTGCCCAGGGATGTGATGTCTTCTGGTGTTATGCCTTGAAGGATGGAGAGAGTCCGGCTTTGGAGGACATACCAGTGGTCTTTGAGTTTACAGACGTATTTGCAGAGCCGTCTAGTTTGCCACCTCAGAGGAGCGTAGATTTTGGTATTGATTTGGAGCCTGGTACGAGACCCATCTCGAAGGCCCCATACTGTATGGAACCTGTCGAGATGTTGGAGCTGAAGAAGCAACTCGAGGAGTTGGCTGAGAAGGGATTCATACGCCCTAGCGTTTCACCATGGGGTGCACTTGTCTTCTTCGTGCGGAAGAAGGACGGATCGATGAGACTGTGCATAGATTACAAAGAGCTGAACAAGGTGACCATCAAGAACAGGTATCCACTACCTCGTATTTATGATCTACTTGATCAGCTGCAGGGAGAGATAGTCTTCTCCAGGATCGACATGCGTTCTGGATATTACCAGATGAGTGTGAGAGAGCAGGATGTTCACAAGACGGCATTTCGTACCCGTTATGGACACTACGAGTTTGTAGTGATGTCATTCGGGCTGACGAATGCCCCAACAGTTTTCATGGAGTTGATGAACAGTATCTTCATCGACTTCCTGGATCAGTTTGTGGTGGTATTCATTGATCACATTCTGGTGTACTCTCGTAGCATAGAGGAGCATGTTGGGCACTTGAGGATAGTTTTGCAGATTTTGAGAGATAGAGAGCTATACGCCAAGCTCTCTAAGTGTGAGTTTTGGATATCTGAGGTTGCATTTCTCGGACACATAGTCTCCACCGATGGGATCATGGTTGATCCAGCGAAGATCGAGTCTGTTGCTGCATGGACAACACCGACGAACGTCAAGGAAGTGCGTAGCTTTCTTGGCTTAGCCAGTTATTACAAACTCTTTGTGGAGGGATTTTCTGTGATTGCCTGTCCACTAACGAGTCTTCTAAGGAAGACTATCAGATTTGTATGGACTGACCAGTGCGCTCAGAGTTTTGAGGAGTTGCAGAGGCGTTTGCCTTCTGCTCCTGTTTTGGAACAGCCTGAAGGTTCTGATAATTTTGTGGTCTACAGTGATGCATCCAAGCTAGGCTTGGGATGTGTGTTAATGTAGAGAGGCTGAGTGATTGCATATGCGTCTCGACAACTGAAGACGTATGAGGAGAACTATCCGACTCATGATCTAGAGTTGGGAGCGGTAGTTCATGCTTTGAAGATCTGGAGGTATTTCCTGAAGTACATTTTCACAGACCATAAGAGTTTGAAGTACATTTTCACATAACGGGAATTGAATAACCGTCAGCGTCGATGGCTTGAGTTGATCAAGGACTTTGACCTTGAGATTTTGTATCATCTTGGCAAGGCGAATGTAGTAGCGGACGCCTTGAGCAGGAAGACGCCTCGAGAGAAGGTGATTGCCAGACTTATTGTACAGCCTCAGCTTCACAGAGATCTAGCCTGGCTAGAGATGGACATCCAGTTTCCTGATGAGGATGTCCAGTTGTTTGCTTTAGAGGTTCTACTTGGTCTGTTGAATGAGATCCAACAGAAGCAGGGGACCTGCCTGACCTTGACGAGGATCAGAGTTAGGATGTCTCGTGGAGAGGCACCCCAGTTGACTATTGGGGCAGATGGAGTTATGAGGCGGCATGATTGCATTTGTGTTCTTGTAGATGTAGAGCTAAGACAGCGGATATTACAGGAGGCTCACTCTACACCTTACTTAGTACACCCTAGTACGAGATAGATTTGTGGCTCAGTGTGCGACCTGTCAGCAGGTCAAGATAGGGCATTTCAGGCCTGGAGGTGAGCTCCATCCACTGTCAGTGCCGCAGTGGAAGTAGGAGGACGTCTCCATGGATTTTGTGATTGGGTTGAAGACCAATAGGAGCTTTGATGCCATCTTGGTGATCGTTGATAGACTGACGAAGACGGCATATTTCATTCCCATCAGAGAGAGGTGGCCAGTGAGCAGATTAGCTGAGGAGTACACTGGACAAATAGTGAGACTCCATGGGGTGCCAAGGACGATCGTTTCTGATCGTGATGGACGATTCACATCGAGATTCCGGTAGAAGATTCAGACTGCTTTGGGGACGAGTCTACACTTCACGACTACGTTTCACCCCCAGACAGATGGTCAGTTAGAGAGGACCATCCACACCTTAGAGGACATGTTGCGAGCCTATGTGTTGGATTGGGGACAAGGATGGTCTGATTACCTCCCACTCGTTGAGTTCTCATACAACAACAGCTGGCATGCATCTATAGGGTTGGCTCCTTATGAGGCATTGTATGGACGTAGATGCCGTACACCTTTATGCTAGGATGAGCCTAACAGTATCAGTGGGATAGTGTCACAGCAGATTTAGGATGATATGGCTCGAGTAGCGTTGATTAGAGAGAGGATGTTGGCTGCACAGAGTCGCCAGAAGTCGTATGCAGAAAAGAGGCGTCGACCTCTAGAGTTCAGGGTAGGAGCTCATGTCTGGTTGAGAGTATCTCCGACGCGAGGCGTCAGACGTTTTGGCATAAAGGGGAAGTTGAGTCCCCGATATGTCGGTCCTTCCGAGATACTTGATAGAGTTGGGCGAGCAACTTAAAGATTAGCTTTGCCTCCGAGGTTAGAGGGTGTTCACCTTGTGTTTCATGTGTCTTAGCTGAGGGAGTATATACCAGATCCGAGGCACATCGTGAGTTATGATGATCTGGTGGTTGAGCCAGACCACATGTTTGTAGAGCAGCCCATTACAGTCCTAGAGTGAGGTGTGAGACGCTTGCATTAGAAGGACATTCCTATGCTAAGGATATAGTGGTCTAGACGAGGACCTGATGAGTCTACCTAGGAGATAGAGGATAGTATCTAGAGGAACTATCTAGAGTTCTATGCCGGGATAGATGCACCAGTAGGATCCACGAGTAGATCTTAGTGCCTTCTTGGTGAGTGCATGTTATATGCTTATGTGATATGCTGTGTTTTCGTGCTAGTTGTGATATGTGCATATGATCTGTTAGATCTTGTTTGCTAGTACAAGATAGGTATAGCTAGAGATGGTTCTTTCCTCCATGTTATGGTATGTGTGTTAGGATTAGCTGGAGATGGTTCTTTCCTCCATGCTACCTTTGATGGACATAGTGTGAGTGGAGATGGTTACCCTCCACATAGTGGTGATATGTGTACGTTGTGGCTGGAGACGGCTTTCCTCCATGCCAGTGTGATGTGGTTAGTTTTGGCTAGAGATGATCTTCCTCTAGGCCTTCTGTAGAGTTGTTATGCTGGAGTTGTGATTCCTTCATGCTGTGTTGAGGATATAGAATGTTATAGGTTGTAATCTGGTGTTCTTGAGGAGAGATTTTACCTCAGCTTATAGGTCCGAGAGGCTTTGGGATTTTGCAAGTTTCGAGATGAAACTTGTTTTTAGGGGGGTGTGATGTAAGATCCCTAGTCCTTTGAGCCTAGGAGCCTAGTTGAGCTTTTGTGAGCCTTGTCTTGACCCCTGTTAGCCGCCCCTGCGCACCACTTAGGCTGCCCCAGCGGCTAGCGCCCCTGCGGCCTGGGCTAGCCGCCCCAACGGCTCCGTATGAGTGCAACCACTTTTGTTGACTCTTTGACCGTGCTTTGCGGCTGGCTTCTTTTATAATCTTTGCTTTTGTTACGCTCAGGAATTGATGCATGCAAAAGTCTTAAATTTATAACTCAATATATTTTTCCTAACTCCTAGCGAACCCACAGTGTATGGGTCGTTTTGTAGTAAGGATAGTATTCCAAGGTCGAACACAAAGACTAAGGTGAAATTGAATCAATAGTGACTAAGGATAGTGTTGATCTAGGCTAAGAAAAGAGGAAGAAATAAAGAAATGAAAATCTCAATGTTTTTGGATACTAGGGGTTAGAAATTCCGTTTATGGCATAGGACTCAAGCTATCAGATTATTCCTTGGATCAACTATAGTATGTTGGGAGTGAGTGTTTCTAGATTGGGATCAATCACCCGGTTGGTCTCAGGGTCCACTAGCCCGTTCCTAAGGTCTCATCACCGGGTAAGTCTCAAAGAGCCTAAGGATTGGAATTCTACAAAAACTGGATTGTCATCTAGGGATCTAACCTCTCCTTACCGGGTAAGTCTCGGAAAGGCAAGACCTAAACATCAATCATAGCACACTCAGTCGAATAGCAGCTTATGAGGCTCACTACTACCTAGAGTTCATCATCTTCGGTATCTAAAGGCGAGAATCACCGGATAGGTCTCTTCTCACAATTAGTTGCTAACACTAGTTCAACCTAGGATAGATCTAGCTCAATAAACACTAGGATTTCAACAATCTAACAACCTAACACTTAGATTTATCAATACAAGCAAGTCACACGAAATCACGGGCAGTTCATCAAGTCCACGGCCGTGGAACCCCTTAGAACAGACCGTGATTTTGAACAGAGTATAGGTTCGAGCAAACAAAGCATCCAAAGGTACATTTAAGTCTATCCTATCATAGTCCAAGCCATAACCATCATTTCCTTACCCTAGAATCACATCTACTTAGGCAACAACATGCATCATAACATTCAAACTCATCAAGCATACAATCAAGGTTTCCATGGCAAGTAAATGAAGTGAAATAGAGATGAACAAGTAGAACAAAGAAATCCAAGCTGAAAATGAGTTTAAGTAAGAGTTACAACCCTTCAAAAGAAGGTTCAAATCGTTCCTTACAAACCCTTGCAAACGTTTCAAACAAGTTGCTCCAAAATCTCTCTAAAAACTATGAAAAACTAAGAATGGTGTGTTCTTCTCTTCTTCTCCAATGGAAGCCTTTCTTCTCCTCCAAGAATCTCCAATCCAATCTTCCAATGAGAGAATATGTGTGAGGTAAGAGTGTGGGAGAAAATGGAGTGATGGGGCCTGCCCTCAACAGCCTGCAGGACCACCTTTTATACACCATCGAGGGCAAGGGTCGGTTATGGAGATCGTGGGACAGCTGTCGCAGCTGTGCAGGGAGGACCACGGCCTATTTCCACGCCCGTGGAAGTCCCAGTGGCCGTGGTTTTGGTGATTCAGACTTCTATGGATCATCAAGCCATGATTTGGTGCAAGGCATGCACCAACAAGGTCCCATGTGTTCTCCTTTGCTCCTAGCTTGCTTCCCAATGAGTCCGAAGGTGTGTCATCTCGAGGAACGATCCTCGAATGTATCGATTAAGCTCCTAAAGCTCCCAAAATACCTACAAAACATGCAAAAGTCCGTGTAGACGTCTATCTCGACAAAATACAAGAATTAAGTGCAAACGTCATGAACTAGTGCTAAACTATGCATGAATGAGCGGAAAAACTATCTAAATGAGTGCCTAAACCTACGTCATAAATCGTGTTATCGAAATTACCCCATACTTAAGGTTTGCTCATCCCCGAGCAAAGTCCGACTATAGGCTAAGAGATCACATGATTTATGAATGCATGAAAAACTGAAAATATTTTTGGGATTGTGCTTCTAATATTGGATTACCTTCATAGTCATGTTTCATGGAAAATGGACAAGCAATCATGCATCAAATTAATGAAGGCACGGAAAGACAATTATACTTAACTAGAAAGTATGCATGAAAGGTAAAGATGAAGAAGCCAAGATGATCATGAGTATATCCAATCTAGATCACTAAGTCTTGCACACATGCAAATAGGTCACAAGGACTTAGGAAAGAAGAGGCTAAGAAACGTTGTGATTGGGTGGCGATTTTTTCTAGGTCATGTGATACTAATCCGGGAATGGAACTAACTCCACAATTTCGTTTTTGATCAATTTCCCACAAGTGTATATTTTCTCCTTCTTTTCTTTCTTTTCTTTTCTTTTTCTTTCACTTATTTTTGAGACAATGACATTGGTGTATAAAAGCCGAAACCTTGGTGATTAGCGGGCCTCGGGTTTTTTATTTTTCGAGGTGCTCCACACCGGGCACACATACCAAAACTCGTTAGGACTATCGGTTTATTTGACTTTGGCAAGGCATAAACACCCGATTATGTGAATGGTGCCGAGTTACTCGTCATTTAAACCAACGTCCCCAAACCTATATTTTTGTCTACACTTTCACAACAATTTCAGCACTTCATTCACAACATTCATTCACCAATAACTTCACCCCACACTTGCTTTTCACACACATCAACACACTAGCATGCTCCTATTCCCGGATGGGTCAAAAGAGGTAAAATTTTTCATTAATTGAGGTGCTCAAGCAACATGATCAAGATGAGAAGTATAGGAAAATGAATTGCCTTGGTCATTCCTAAATGATGTGCAAGAACTAGCATGTAATTTTGACTTTCAATCCTCAATCCAATCAAGGCAAGAATTATAATCACAAATCATTCATGGGATTCAAGATAAGTACTTCAAGTCCACATATGCATTCATCTATTCAACACACAAGTCCATCTATGGCCAATTCACAAGATAATTTCATCATAAGGGTCATTCCCAAGCTTAGAACCACTAAAATTTTTTAAAAATTTTCTGATTTTTTTGGATTTTTCGAAATATGTATGTACAATGCAAGACATAATGAAACATGTGACTAAAAGAAACTATCCTATATGCTAATCATGCAAGTGATTAGGAAAACCCCACCCCATACTTAGAAACACATTGTCCCCAATGTGTAAATGAAGTAAAGAAGAGTGAAATAGGGTCCTCACAATGTAAAATGGTTTGCTTTTGTATTTGGGATTACTCAAGTGGATTGATGGTGGATGATCCTATCAACGATGGTAGAGAGCTCAAGGTGTTCGTTATGGCGTCGGGACCCGCGCTAGGCACCGCTAGCCGTCCAAGTTCCGCGTCCGCTCCACCCACAATTGATGAGGGGCTCATCGTCATCATTCACATGCCATGCAAGGCTTCCGTGCTACTTGGATTCTCGCACACAAACTCCAAACACACACAAAAACACAAAAACAGAAAAATAGAAAACAAAACAAAAACGAAGAGGGAAAGATGTCTACCAATGGGTTGCCTCCCACCAAGCGCTTCTTTAAGGTCATTAGCTTGACCAAACTCGGGGGCGTTCTACTCAAGGTGAAGTGGGGCAATCATGTCCACCGGAGCTCCCGGGATATACTTCTTCAAACGGTGCCCATTTACCTTAAAATTTCCACAATGCTCCCCTCCTATCTCAACCGCTCCATGGGGAAAGATCTTCTTCACCACATAAGGACCCGTCCATCTTGACTTAAGCTTTCCGGGGAAGAGCCGCAGCCTTGAGTTGAAGAGAAGGACCAAGTCTCCTTCACTCAACTCCTTCGGGATGAGACACTTGTCATGCCAACGTTTGGTCGTTTCCTTGTAGATCCAGGCGTTTTCATAGGCATCCAACCGGATCTCCTCAAGAGCATTCATCTCTTGCAATCTTTTCTCTCTTGCCTCCTTGAGGTCAAAATTCAGCCACCTTATAGCCCAATATGCTCCATCTCCACTGGTAGGTGGCAAGACTTTCCATAAACTAGCCTGTAGGGAGTGGTGCCAATTGGTGTCTTGAAAGCGGTTCTATATGCCCACAAAGCATCATCGAGCTTCATGTCCCAATCCTTTCTCGTTCTAGAAACCGTCTTCTCAAGTATCCCTTTTATCTCCCGGTTGGAGATCTCCACTTGGCCACTAGTTTGGGGATGCTAAGGTGTTGCCACCTTATGAGTCACCCCATACTTAGCCAAAAGTGTCCCGAAGTTCCTATTCGTGAAGTGCTTCCCTCCATCACTTATGATCACCCTTGGGGTTCCAAACCTAGGAAAGATCACTCGGTTGAAGAACCACACCACAACCTTGGCATCATTTGTGGGAGAGGTGATTGCTTCCACCCATCTCGACACAAAGCCCACCGCCAAGAGGATGTAGAGGTTGCCACATGAAGAAGGGAATGGTCCCATGAAGTCCACACCCCATACATCAAATATCTCCACTTCTTGTATGTTGTTCAAGGGCATCTCATTCCTCCTTGAGATGTTGCCCGTCCTTTGGCAAGCATCACAAGCTACCACAAAATTATACACGTCCTTGAACAAAATTGGCCAATAAAATCCCGATTGCAACACCTTTGCACAAGTCTTGTGTGAGCTAGCATAGCCTCCACATGGCAAGGAATGACAATGGCGGATCACACTCTCCACCTCATCCTCCGGTATGCATCTCCTAAAGACTCCATCCGGCCCTCTCTTGAACAAAAGCGGTTCACTCCAATAGTAGTGCCTCACATCCTTGAAGAATTTCTTCCTTTGGGCATAGGATAAACCAGGACACAAAAGGTAGTTCACAATGTCGGCATACCATGGCTCATTTCCCTTGGAAACTTGAAGCAAGCACTCCTCCACCATTTGCAATTGCTCATCCCGGAATGAGTCATCAATCGGGATGTCATCTTTCTCAATCTCCAACGGTGGGAGTCTACTAAGGTGATCCGCCACCGAATTTTCGGACCCCTTCTTATCCCAGATTTCCATGTCAAACTCTTGAAGAAGAAGGATCCACCGAATCAAAAGAGGCTTGGCATCCTTCTTTGTAAGGAGATAACGGATTGCAGCATGATCCGTATACACAATGACCTTCGCTCCAACAAGATACGAGCGGACTTCTCAAATGCATACACAACCGCTAGCAACTCCTTCTCGGTGGTAGCATAATTGAGTTGGGCATCATCTAGCGTCTTGCTAGCATAATAAATGGCATGTGTACACACATCTTTTCTTTGCCCCAAAACAGCCCCAACGGCTACATCACTCGCGTCACACATGATCTCAAACGATAGACTCCAATCCGGAGGTTGCATGATGGGTGTGGAGATCAAGGCATTATTCAACCTACAAAAAGCTTCAAGACAATTCTTGGAGAAAACAAACTCAACATCTTTCATTAGTAGGTTAGTAAGAGGCTTAGAAATCTTAGAGAAATCTTTAATGAATCTCCAGTAAAAACCGGCATGCCCTAGAAAACTCCTTACCCCCTTCACCGAGGTAGGTGGTGGCAACTTCTCTATGGTCTCTGTCTTAGGCCTATCAACCTCAATGCCACGGTTGGACACCAAGTGTCCCAACACAATGCCTTCACTTACCATGAAGTGGCATTTTTCCCAATTCAAGACAAGATTTGTCTCCTCACATCTCTTAAGCACCAAAGACAAATTAGCTAAACAATCATCAAATGAAGATCCATAAACAGAGAAATCATCCATAAACACTTCCATGATGTTTTCAATATACTCAGAAAAGATAGCCATCATACACCTTTGAAAGGTGGTGGGTGCATTACACAACCCAAATGGCATTCTCCTATATGCAAATGTACCCCAAGGACATGTGAATGTAGTTTTCTCTTGGTCATCGGGGTGGATAGGGATTTGGAAGAATCCACTATAACCATCTAAGTAGCAAAAGTGAGAATGTTGAGCTAATCTCTCTAGCATTTGGTCAATCAAGGGAAGAGGGAAGTGATCTTTCCTAGAGGCCACATTTAGTTTCCTATAGTCTATACACATCCTCCATCCCGTAACCGTTCTAGTTGGGATTAATTCATTATTCTCATTGGTCACTACGGTCATCCCACCCTTCTTAGGAACCACATGCACGGGACTAACCCACTTACTATCCGAAATAGGGAAAATGATTCCCGCATCTAGGAATTTAAGAATCTCTTTCTTTACTACTTCTTTCATGATGGGGTTTAGTCTTCTTTGAGGTTCAATTGAAGGTTTATAATTATCTTCCATTAAGATCTTATGCATGCACAAAGAAGGTTTAATGCCAACTAAATCATCAATAGTATAGCCAATAGCCTTCCTATGCAATCTCAACTCATGCAACAATCTATTCAACTCATCATCATTCAAGCATACATTAACAATCACCGGATATGTAGAATTATCACCAAGAAAAGCATACTTCAAATGAGAGGGGAGGGGTTTTAGTTCAAGTTTAGGAGGACCTTTATCGATTGGAGACGCTCCATATAATGTAGGTTGAGATGAATCCAAAGCCTTGGAAGACTCCTCAAGGCTCCTTAAAGCTTGATCAACAACCAATGCAGTTTCTAGAGAAACCACGGGCAAAATCACGGGCTCTGGCACAACCACGGCCGTGGAACTTGCAAAGCTAGCCTTTTTGAGCATTCCAGAGAGTTCCACGGGACATTCCACGGGCGTGGTTCTTCCCCCCAGGCCGTGGTTCACACAGCAATTCAGCACACCATCGTGTACTTCAAATTCAGCTCTTGTCTCCTTTTCTAATGCTTCCAAAGCCTTGATTTCTTCATTGCAAGCCTCCTTAACTCCTTCCTCCATCAAACTTAAGCTAAGAACCTTCTCCAAGGGGTCCTTGATCAAGATCGAGCTCATAACTTCTCTAGACTTCTCTTGCTCGCCAATGTTGAACACATCTTCACCAAGGGCTGGCCCTTTCATCATTGTGGATAATTTGAACTTGATATTCTCTTCTCCAATGATGAAGGAGAGAATTCCATTTTTACAATCCACCAAGCATCCGGAAGTGGATAAGAACGGCCTTCCCAAAATGATAGGAGCCGGGTAGTCCGCCGGGATGTCCAAAACAATCAAGTCTATGGGCACATAAAACCTTCCTCGTTGCACCGGTATGTCCTCCAAGAGTCCAACCAGGTGAGTGATCGAACGGTCCGCCATATAAAGGGTCATCTTGACCGGCTTTGGCTCTCCTACCCCAACCTTGTTGCAAAGTGCAAGCGGGATGATGCTTACACTTGCCCCAAGATCACATAGGGCTTCATACTTCACTTTTCTCACTCCAATTGGCACACAAAAAGATCCCGGATCTCTTAGCTTAGAAGGCATATCCTCCTTCATGGTTTGAATCAATTCCGAGGACCTCTTTGTCATCCTCACTTCTCCATACTCCTCCAACTTCCTCTTGTTGGAGAGTATTTCCTTCAAAAACTTGCCATATGATGGCATACCTAGAATAGCGTTCATGAACGGAATGTTAATATGCAATTTAGACATAAGTTCAAGGAATTTACCAAAGTGTTTGTCCTAACGAGCTCTTGCTCGTGATTGTGGGAATGGTAGTGGTGGCTTGTATGGAGGTGGTGCCACATATGTTGGCTCATCATCCTTGCTCTTCCCTCCATCTTCTTGCAATGTCTCTTCTTCTATCACCACTTGCTTCCCTTTATCATTTCCCTTAGGCAAGGGATCCTTCATGCTCAGCCCACTCCTTGTAGTGATGGCCAACACTTGGCCTCTTGGGTTATCTTTGGTTCTTCTGGGAAGCTTTCCCGGATCACTATGAGCTTCACCCGCCTTTTAGAACACTTGTGCTTCCAACACCTTTTGAGCTTTAGAAATGGAAGTCACCGTGCTCTCAAGACCACTCAACCTTCCAAGCAATTGCTCAAACATCATCTCGGTTCTATCCTTTGGAGGTTGAGTAAATCCGGGTGGAGGTTCTTGTGAGGCCTTTGGTGGTGGAGCTGCGCTTGTGGAAGCGGGAGGGTTTAAGGCTCCATCCGAGTTAGAATAGGAAAACCCGGGATGGTTGTGGTTAGGCCGATAATTGTTGAATTGCCGGTTATTGTTGAAGTTCCTTGGGCCATGATAGTTGTTGTAATTGCCCCTTCCCATGTAGTTCACATCTTTCTCCTTGGAAGACAAGTTTGCTTGCACTTGCACTTGAGGGCTTGCTTGACTCTTCAAAGTTGTAGCACACAACTCCCTCAAAGACTTAAGCTCATTGTTGATTGCATCAAGCTTGAAATTACTCATGGTGACTTCACTCACCTCATATGCTCCCGCTTTCTTCCCATCCCTCTTCCTATGGGAGTACTTTTCAATCACCAAAGCTTGTTTCTCTACAAACTCCCAAGCTTCATCCACATTCTTTTCCATGAACGTCCCACCGGAAAGAGATTGAAGCTTGAATTGGCTATCTTCATCAAGTCCTTTGAAGTAGATCTCCAATAGCTCTATTTTCGGTATACCATGGTGTGGACAATCTAGGAGAAGGTCTTTGAACCTCTCCCAAGACTTGAATAGGCTTTCTCTATCCTTCATTACAAAGGCATTGATCTTCCCTCTTAGCTTGGTAGTCTTGGAAGGTGGGAAGAACTTAGTCAAGAACTCGGCTGTCAATTCCTCCCAAGTACTTACTCGCCCTAGTGGAATCGATTGGTACCAAGCCAAGGCTTTATCCTTAAGTGAAAAGGAAAAAGCCCTAAGCTTAAGGTTGTTATTCTCCAACCTAGGCGGCCTTAGAGTCTCCATCAATATCTCGTAATTCATCAAATGTTGATGAGGGGACTCTCCTTCCATCCCTCCAAATTGATTATGCCAGATCATTTGTAGAACTTGAGGGCGGAGCTCGTAGTCATGGGCTGCGGGATCTCCTAAGTTCACACCCGGACGGTGTACTCTTTGAGCCGGATCCATACGTTGCCCTAACGTTTGTGGCTCCTCAATCATTATCAGCTCAAACTGAATATTAACCGCCGGCTGCGGTTGTGGTGGTGGTGGAGGTGGTTGTTGACGATTAAGCTCTCTTTGCACAAGAGCTTGCCTAATCTCTTCAATCTCCCTCCTAGTTGCTTCTTGTCTCTCATTGGCAAGTCTCCTTTCATTCTCCAAGAGCTCATCTCTTAACCTAATTTGCTCTAAAGCCTCATCCAACTCAGCTTGAAGATCTCTTGCGGCCATCTCCTTCTTCTTTTTAATGCTCTTAGATCTAGCTTTAAGGGTTTTCTCCGGTTCGGGATCGAATGGAGCTAAATCCTTGCCACGAGATCTTTGCATGCACCTAAAGAATGAGAGATGTCCTGAAAATGCAAAGACACAAACCAAACAAGATCAAATGCAACAAGAAAGACCTACACTATAAACAATCACAAAAATGACCCAATCTAGACCTAGTCCCCGGCAACGGCGCCAAAAACTTGTTACGCTCAGGAATTGATGCACGCAAAAGTCATAAATTTATAACTCGATATATTTTTCCTAACTCCTAGCGAACCCACAGTGTATGGGTCGTTTTGTAGTAAGGATAGTATTCCGAGGTCGAACACAAAGACTAAGGTGAAATTGAATCAATAGTGACTAAGGATAGTGTTGATCTAGGCTAAGAAAAGAGGAAGAAATAAATAAATGAAAATCTCAATGTTTTTGGATTGGTTTTGTGGTTATCAATCAAGGATCACAAATCATGCAAGATTTAACAAGTAACTAAGCTAGCGAGGCAAATAAACAAACACAAACACGAGATAGGTAATCAAGAGAAAAGCGGATTCTAGGGGTTAGAAATTCCGGTTATTGCATAGGACTCAAGCTATCTAATAATTCCTTGGATCAACTATAGTATGTTGGGAGTGAGTGTTTCTAGATTGGGATCAATCACCGGGTAGGTCTCATGGTCCACTGTTCGCTCCAAACGGTGTGTATAAGCTTTAAATTTATAACCCTAGACTTAAGCTTAAAACAAGGATGCGAACCCGCAGTGTACGGGTCAATCGTAGTAAAAGCAAGGAATTCCAGGGGTCGATCACAGGGACTTAGTGAAACAAAGTCCAGTTACGGTATGCTTACGTAAATACTAACCACAAGAGCAATTAACACAATCAAAGATGAATAAGAAGTCAATAAAGCAAACATGCAATTCTAGGGATTAAAGCATCTAGTTGTGGTTCCAACTCAAGATCTAAAGATAAGCGGACAAAGCTGAGGTTTTTGCATAGGGGAGGTGTTACCAAAGTGGAATAGATCACCGGGTAAGTCTCACTACTCACTAATCCTAAACCGCAACTCCTATTACCGGGTAAGTCTCAAGGAATCAAGATAAAGAACTATATCCTCAAACTAACACACCATCTAAGGGAATAGAATCAACCTTCACCGGGTAAGTCTCAGGCTAACTCACAAAGATGGGATGGAAGCACACTCAAACTCCAATAAAGGATAAACCTTTATTACCTACACTTATGATCGTTGGTACACAAACTAAAGAATTACCGGGTAAGTTTCATCCTAAGCTTGCATTGAACCAGGGAAGGTGTAATAAGGATAGGATTTGACAAACTCTAACACTTAACTCTCAGTTTCGGATCAGATAAGTCACCTCGGTAAGCCAAATTCCACTCCGGCCGAGATGTTCATCGACTGAGCGAGATGCTTAGGGTTTAGGTTAAAGACTCGAACTTTTAGGGTCCTACTGGAATCTAAGATTATTCTATCATTGTTTTTCCCATAACTTTCAGCCAATCACCCTAGAATAACACAAGGAAATTAGCCACTCATCATCATGAAAGTATGAATCAAATATATGGGAAGAAGGTGAATATTTAAACAAGAAGAATTTAATGAAAAGACTTCAATAACTGAATCAAATATCACAACAAAAGCGTTCCTTGGATATAAATCCAACAAAGGAAGATAACAAGGAAAGGAATCTAAGATGATCTTACAAAAACCCTTCAAAAGCTATAAAAGCTACAATCTTCAATCTTCCTTCAACCTTCAAAAAGGTTCTTCAAATCTCCCAACTGGAGTATGGCTGCTGCGATGCGTAAACCCTTATCGATGATATAGCATGATGTTGGATTTATGGAAATCCAACCCTTTTAATAGGAAAATAACCCTCCAAAGATAAGATATCTTAGAAAAGATCTCTTCCCATAAAAATAGGTAAAATATAAGATCTAATATATCTTCTTCCTTCCAGGAGCCAAGCCCAAAAATATAAGATCACCTTCCAAAGATAAAAGATCTCAGCCAAGAATAAAATATTCTCGTCGCGTCCTAGGTATTCGCCTCGGTCGAGTCGACTTCCCTGGATCACCTCGGTCGAGATGAATCTGTGGTCAACCGAGGTGAGTCACAACTGAATGTGAAATCTGTCAAAACTGGTCCAAAGTGAATCTTAAATCCATAGCTATGCTTCCTGGATGGTTCTTTATGTTCCTCAATGTAGCTCCAATGACTCCATAGCTCCTTTTGCTCCTTTTTGATGCAAAACGTGCCATTTTACCTACGATTACAACAAAACTAGGTGTAGACCTCGATTCTCGCAAAGGTAGATGAAATGGTAATATACTCACACAATATACATACAAACATGCAGATAATGAAAGATAAAACGTCCAAACAAACCCCAAAATATAGACTATAATTCATGCTATCAAAATACCCCATACTTAGCCCTTGCTTGTCCCCAAGCAAGTTCCGCATATAGAAGACAAGATATAATGGATTAATAGTCAAGAAAATCAATGAAAAGTCTTTCAAAAACATTTTTATGGTGTGTTATAATCATAGATCACTCTAAGAGAATACTTCATATAATTTAAAAATCAATGCGTGTTCGAAACATTTTAAAAATATAAGAAAGTTGTTCATCTTTGCATAAAATCATAGAATGCATAATAAGTCATCATTATCAAAATTAATCATGTATAATCCAGTTTAAACCACTAAGTCAATCAACAAACTCAAGGTCTCAAGGGCTTCCCAAAAGAAAGGTCAAGAAACGTGTAAGGTAGGGATGTATGTAAGGTAACGTGGTGCTAGAATCCGGGAAAAGGATGAACTTCACTTTACTTTGACTTGCAACATCTTCCACCCATAAGCTTTGCTTATTTCACACTATTTTTCTTTTTACTTTACTTTTTGGGATGCATGGATAGAGGTGCACAATAACCGAAGCCTAGGAAATCAGCAATCATCAATTTCTTGAGATGCATCAGACCCTTGATGCACATACCATGACCCGTTAGGAATATCGCTCAATCCGACTTTGGCAAGACACAAACACCCGCCTATGTGAATGGTGCCGAGTTACTCATCTTCATGATTGACTTCCCCAAACCTAAGATTACTTTCTAACACTTTCACTTCCAGCCAACTTCTCAATTTTAACTTCACTTGCTTTCACCACTTCGCTTGCTTCCAAATTCCCGGATAGGTAAAGGGAGGCAAAATGTATATGAGGGTTTAAGCATGATCAAGAAGAAGAAGAAGAGAGAAGAATGAATTGCCTTGGTCTTTCCAGGAAGAAAGCGAGAGAACTCATAATGTGGTGTCAACCTTCAAATTCAACAAAATTTGGATAAAAACAAAGTATTAAACATGCCAATAATTTCAAACAAAGCATTTAGCAACTTAAACATATTATAAAACCTTTCAAACACATAAAGAATTTAAAACCAGTCAGTAAGCAAGATCTTCACTGAGATCATATCTAGATAAGTAACACAAAAATCGTTTTCGAAAACTCTCAGTTAACCCACCTCGGTCGAGGTGTTCTTAGGTCAACCGAGGTGAAACGCATCGTACGGCCAGAACTGCCCCGGTCGAGGTTAAAATTTTTTTTTAAAACCAGTTTTTTTTAGTTTCGACGTTTTTCTCAATCAAATAACCTGTAAGTATGCATGCAATCTCAAATAAACATATAGAAGCAACTGAAGCATAAAATATCACATATCTAATCAAGTAGAGTCATACATAAGTGTCAAATATCACATAAATACCCCATACTTGGGACACACTGTCCCAGTGGGTCAAAATAAGTCTAAAGGATAAAAAAAATACTCACCGGGTAAATAGCTGAACTGCATAAAAATAATAAAGAAAATCCTGCAGCTCTCAGTAGTCACGATCCGGTGGTGGTGGTGGTGGCACGTACGGATACTAGGTCGGGTCGAACGGATAGCCCATGACGTGCTCAAACTGGATCTGGGCCATCATGTGCTGGTAGTGCTGCCGCTCCTGCATCTAGCGGATATCCAGTGACAAAGCAGTATATGAATCAATAACCTGATCCGTCAGGTCATCGATCCGTCTGTGAGCATCTGGATCCCTACGTCGGTGTGTCCTACGCCTAGCGGGTCTCACTGAAGAAGTAGCAGGTGCAGGCTCAGTATCCTCCTCATCCAGACCACCTGATCCCCTGTGGCGCAGTCAGCTCCCACGGCATAGCTACGTACGGCGTCGTCAGACCTCGGGGAACTAGAATCCGCCGAGTGATCATCTCCTGCAATCCAAGCGGCTTGGCAGCCGCCACCATCGTACAAGCGCTGAGATCCATGTCCTGATAGCTAGCTATATGGGTGACAAGCCCTCCGCAGCAGATGTCTCCCTTCGCCTTGGCCTTGATCCTGTGCAGATCCTCTGCCAGCATCAAGCCAAAGTCCGGGATACCCCCAGTAACCATGCAGTATAAACTGAAAAGCTCCCCCTGTCGGATCTTCTGGGGCGTCTCAGTACGCGCCAAAAGCATCTCACTGAAGATCCGGTGGGCTAACCAAAAGGCTAGATGGAAGATGACCTTCTCCCTGGAATCTCCAGGGCGCCATCTGTCTGCGTGCTCAGTAATGTGGGCAATCTGTCCCCAAAACTCCCTAGCTACAGATCGGGAAGGGAAGTCAACAGTTGTGGGCTCAGGAAAGCCAAAAATCTCTCGCCAGTACTCTAGTGGAACTATGAAGTTCCGGTTCATCAACCGGTACTTCACAGAACACTCTGTGGGGAGGTAGGTAAAGGAGCTAACAAACTCTAGGGTCGGCTCTAAGTAGGCTGGGGCTCGGATCTCAGTAAACTGATCCAGCCCAACTGTAGAAATCATCCTCCGAAGCTCTCCGTCTACCTGGAGGCAATCAAAAGCGGACACGTCCAGGAAACGTGGTACAATCACTAGACGGCCGGAAATACGCTCATAATCCACCTGGTGTCGCTCATGGATCACCGGGCGGTAAGGTCGGGAAGAAGAGGAGGAAGGGGAAGGTGAGGATCTATCCCTGAGGGTAAGGCGGCGGTCAGAACTTATTTTCAGAAAATCAAACTGTCACGTCACCTCGGTCAATTGACGTCACTCAAGAATCACCTCGGCCGAGGCACAACTCGAATGGACCGAGGCGGTGAACTGGATCTAATTTCTTCAAAAAATTCAGTTCTTTTCCCCCAAAAATCACTACAACTGCTTCCTATGGGGTACTTAAGCCTTTCCTCAACAAATGCAGGGGCAACCAAAGCCCAAATCGAAGTGAAACGTAGAGGTTAGGGTTTCGGTTCGTTTTACCTCGTTTCGGCCGAATCGGTTCGATTTTCTGCAGATCTGTACTTGCAACACGATCCTCTATCCTTCAATCGTAGTTTGGAGACAGAAATCGTCGAAAACGAGCAAGAAATCGGAGAGGCGAGGTGGACTGTCGCCGCGGTTGAGGAGGAATGAAAGTGAAGAGAGAGAAAATAAATCCCCCTTTTATACCCTTTCTAGAACTGCTGTCACCTCGGTCGAGATGGTCTCGACTGGACCGAGGTGGTACGGACCGAGGTGGTTCTTCAGAAAACCCTAGTCGCCTCGGTTGCTCAAGAATCATCTCGGTCGAGGTGCTCTGACAGCAACCGAGATGCCTCAGTCAAACTCCGTTTTCTCAAATTCTCGAACTTCTGTCCTACCAGTTATGCTCCTTCCTTAGATGTCTCCTGTTACCTGTCTAGAACGCCAAAACAAAACAAAGCGAAGCAAAAGAAAAAACTATCTAAGCTAGACTAGAAAACAGGAAAAGAAAGCAATACCTTGGGTAGCCTCCCAAGAAGCGCTTGGTTTAAGGTCGCTAGCTGGACCATAATGCGCCTCAAATGAGGTATATTGGTGCAACCTCCTCGACAGGAGTTTCCGGTTGATACTTCTTAAATCTATGACCGTTGACCTTGAAGTTTCCGCTAGTTTCGCCCCATATCTCAACTGCACCATGAGGAAAAACATGTTTCATAACATAAGGTCCGGTCCATCTAGATTTTAACTTACCTGGAAAAAGTCGGAGGCGGGAGTTGAAGAGTAGAACTAAGTCTCCTTCGTTAAGCTCCTTTGGGACGATACGCTTGTCATGCCATCTCTTCGTCCTTTCTTATAGATTTTGGCATTCTCATAAGCGTTCAAACGCAGCTCCTCCAGCTTGTTGAGTTCTAATAGTCGCTTCTCGCCGGCCTCCTTAATGTCGAAGTTCAACCATTTGATTGCCCAATATGCTTTGTGTTCCAATTCAACGGGCAAATGGCAAGACTTCCCATATACCAAATTATAAGGGGTGGTACCTATGGGAGTCTTAAATGCGGTCATGTACGCCCAAAGAGCATCGTCCAATTTCATGGACCAATCCTTCCTCGTCCTAGAGACGGTCTTCTCCAAAATCGCCTTGATTTCTCTATTCGAGATCTCGACCTGTCCACTAGTTTGAGGGTGATAAGGAGTTGATACCTTGTGGGTTACCCCATACTTCGATAGAAGTGCCTTGAACTTCCGGTTGATGAAATGCGTTCCTCCATCGCTGATGATGATGCGTGGAGTTCCAAACCGTGGAAAGATGGTTTTGTTTAAGAACTTCACAACTACCTTGGCGTCGTTAGTGGGAGAAGCAATGGCTTCAACCCATCTAGAGACGTAATCAACCGCAAGAAGGATATAGAGGTTTCCTCCGGAGGATGGAAAAGGTCCCATGAAGTCAATCCCCCATACATCAAAGATTTCCACCTCTTGGATGTTGTTAAGTGGCATCTCGTTCCTCCTTGATAAATTTCCTGTTCTTTGGCATGCATCACAAGAGACAACAAAAGATTGTACATCCTTAAATAATGTAGGCCAAAAGAAACCGGAACGCAATACCTTAGCACATGTTTTATTGGTGCTAGCATGTCCTCCGCAAGGAAGTGAGTGGCAATGCCGTAAAACGCTATTAACTTCATCTTCCGGGATGCATCTTCGAAGCATCCCATCCGGCCCGCGCTTGAATAGTAGCGGCTCGTCCCAGTAATAGTGGCGTACCTCCTTAAAAAACCTTTTCTTTTGAGAGTACGTCAATCCGGGCGGGACTTCCTGGCAAACAAGATAATTCACAATATCAGCGTACCAAGGTCCGTTATTATCAGAAAGCTGGTGGATAGAATGTTCCACCAACTGAGGATGAATGTCAGAGAAGAGAGTAAGAAGTTTATTATTCTCAGTTGACATCATTTCGCCATCAACCTCGGTCGAGGCGCAGAGGTGTTGACCGAGATGTTCTTCAGTCGTCTTGCTCAGTCCAGGGAGTGCCTCGGTCGAGGTACTACAACTGGAACCGAAGCTGGAGATCTTCGTCTCCTGGTTTAGCTTCTCACTTTTAGCTCATGGATCCTCTTCCAGTGCCTTTAAGCCCGTATAACGCTATTAACTTCATCTTCCGGGATGCATCTTCGAAGCATCCCATCCGGCCCGTGCTTGAATAGTAGCGGCTCGTCCCAGTAATAGTGGCGTACCTCCTTGAAAAACCTTTTCTTTTGAGAGTACGTCAATCCGGGCGGGACTTCCTGGCAAACAAGATAATTCACAATATCAGCGTACCAAGGTCCGTTATTATCAGAAAGCTGGTGGATAGAATGTTCCACCAACTGAGGATGAATGTCAGAGAAGAGAGTAAGAAGTTTATTATTCTCAGTAGTCTCAGTTGACATCATTTCGCCATAGACCTCGGTCGAGGCGCAGAGGTGTTGACCAAGATGTTCTTCAGTCGCCTTGCTCAGTCCAGGGAGTGCCTCGGTCGAGGTACTGCAAATGGAACCGAAGCTGGAGATCTTCGTCTCCTGGTTTAGCTTCTCAGTTTTAGCTCCTGGATCCTCTTCCAGTGCCTTTAAGCTCCCTATATCTACATCACAAGAAGCATCTATACGTTCCTCGATTAAACTGAAGCTAATAACTCTTTCGAGTGGATCGTTAATAAGGATAGAGCTCACCAATTCCCTTGACTCTTCTTCATTGTAGATGTTGAAGATATCATCAGTTAGTTGCTCCCCTTTCATGGCTGCAAGTAATGCGAACTCCATCTCATCGCCCCCAATGTTGAATTTCAACTTGGCGTTCTTGCAATCCACGTTGCAACCCGAAGTTGCTAGAAATGGCCTCCCGAGAATAATAGGAACAAGATAATCTGCGGGAATGTCAAGTACAACAAAATCTATAGGTAGATAGAAGTTACCTAATTTGACCGGAACGTCCTCCAAGATGCCCACGGGATGGGTGATGGAGCGATCCGCCATGTAAAGTCGAATCTTGACCGGCTTGGGCTCTCCAAGTCCGATCTTCACACATAGCTCCAGCGGGATGATGCTCACGCTGGCTCCTAGATCACAAAGGGCTTCACAAGTGACATCCCCAACTTGAATGGGAATGCAAAATGAGCCGGGATCTCTCAATTTAGGTGGCATCTTCTCCTTCATGATTTGAATAAGCTCCGAGGATTTAGATGTCATCCTAACTTCACCAAAATCTTCCAGTTTCCTCTTCCTTGATAGGATCTCCTTCAAGAACTTCCCATAGGCGGGCATTCCTAGAATAGCATCAAGGAAAGGAATGTTAATATGCAGTTTATTCATCAAGTCAAGGAACTTACCAAAGTGCTTGTCTAGATGTGCTCTGGCTCTTGACTGGGGGAATGGAAGTGGTGGTTTGTATGCAGGAGGTGGAATATAAACTTCAGTTTTTCCCTCCGCTTTCTGTGGCTCCACCTCGGTTGGTATCTCGGTCGAAGTGTTCTTCGACTGTATCTGGACTGAGGTGGTCTTCGTCGGTACTGGCACCGACCGAGGCACTGGATCTGCAGTTTTCAGTCCACTCCTCGTGGTTATGGCCATGATCTGGCCCTTAGGGTTGCTTTCCGTCCTTGCTGGAAGCTTCTCTGGATCCCTTGGCGCTTCATTCGCCCTACTTGCAAGTTGTTGTTCAAAGGCTTTTTGGGCCTTCGAAAATGAAGTCATAGAAGTCTCCATAGCGCTGAGCTTGATCAAGATAGCCTCTAGAACTGCTCTTTCTTTTCCGGCTGAGACGAACTTGATCCTTGCCCCTGGCTTTTTAATGGAGTAGAAGAAGAAGAAGAAGGGGAAGAGAGGAAAGGGTTAGAGGAATCGTTAGAGTTGGAGTTTGAATGATTGTTACCGTTATTTTGGTTGTTCGCCCTCCAATTGTTGCTATTGGATCCTCTATTGTTGTTGTTGTAATTGTTGTTCCGGGAACCGTTGTTGTTGTTACGGTATCCGTTGTTGTTGTTCCTTTGCCCTTGCTCTTCCTTCTTGGTTTGTGCAACCAAGAGTAACTTCAATTGCTTCACGTCATTCTTCAAAGACGTGAGTTGATTGTTGTTGGGCTGAATTTCTTGGAAATTAACTCTTTTAACTCCACCTTCTGCTCCTTGGTGGGTGTATTTCTCCATGTGCAAGGCTTGCTTCTCGATGAAGTCCCAAGCCTCGTCAATCGCCATGTCCATGAAGGTACCGGCGGAGAGTAGTTGGAGATTGAACTGGGTGCTTCCGTCCAGTCCTTTGAAGTATATCTCCAATAACTCAAACTTTGGAATCCCATGATGTGGGCAATCCAAAAGAATGTCCTTGAACCGCTCCCATGACTTGGACAAGCTCTCCTTGTCCTTCATAATGAAAGCATTGATCTTCCCTCTCATTTCAGCGGTCTTCGAGGGGGGAAAGAAGTTCGTCAAGAATTCCGTAGTCATTTCCTCCCATGTGCTGATTTTTCCTGGAGGAAGAGATTGATACCAAGTAAGAGCTCTATCTTTTAAAGAAAAGTAAAAAGGTCTTAGCTTGTAGTTATTATTTTCAATCCTTGAGGGTCTCAAGGTCTCCATCAAGATCTCATAGTTTTGAAGATGTTGATGCGGTGATTCCTTCTCCATCCCTCCGAATTGGCATTGGCGAATCATGGATAGAACTTGCGGTCGAAGTTCATAGTCATGGTCCGCTGGATCTCCTACGTTAACTCCTGGATGCCTCAGTTGTTGATTAGGGTCCATCCTTTGACCTAGGGTTTGTGGGATTCCTGCAAGAAAAGCGTCTCGGATTGGCATCCGAGGTGGAAGTACCTCGGCCGGGGCGTCAGGTACTGGAACCTGCCTCGGTCGAGGGTCAGCGACTGGGATCTGCATCGGTCGAGGATCTGGAACAGGATCTTCCCTCGGTCGAGGTAGAAACTGGTCTCGTAAAGCTGCCATATCAGCTTTGATCGCTTCAGTCCTGGTGCGAGTTTCTTCTCTTTCTTGCCTTAACGCTTCACTGCTGAGGCGTAGCAGCTCTAGCGCCTCTTTCAATTCGGCCTCAAGATCGCGGTTGTCTTGTTGGGCCATCTTCGCTTCTCTTAAGCTTCGCTTGTACGTCTTTTCTGGTTCGGGATCGTAAGGAACGATTTCCTTCCCAGTGCGGGTTCTTCGCATATACCTAAGAAAGAGCCTGCAAAAGTCACTCAAGTAGAGTGGTTAGAAGACACGGGGGCAAGTGCCCCAAGAGCAAACCGTAACTGGCTCGGTCTAGACCAAGTCCCCGGCAATGGCGCCAAAAACTTGTTCGCTCCAAACGGTGTGTGCAAGCTTTAAATTTATAACCCTAGACTTAAGCTTAAAACAAGGATGCGAACCCGTAGTGTACGGGTCAATCGTAGTAAAAGCAAGGAATTCCAGGGGTCGATCACAAGGACTTAGTGAAACAAAGTCCAGTTACGGTATGCTTACGTAAATACTAACCACAAGAGCAATTAACACAATCAAAGATGAATAAGAAGTCAATAAAGCAAACATGCAATTCTAGGGATTAAAGCATCTAGTTGTGGTTCCAACCCAAGATCTAAAGATAAGCGGACAAAGCTGAGGTTTTTGCATAGGGGAGGTGTTACTAAAGTGGAATAGATCACCGGGTAAGTGTCACTACTCACTAATCCTAAACCGCAACTCCTATTACCGGGTAAGTCTCAAGGAATCAAGATAAAGAACTATATCCTCAAACTAACACACCATTTAAGGGAATAGAATCAACCTTCACCGGGTAAGTCTCAGGCTAACTCACAAAGATGGGATGGAAGCACACTCAAACCCCAATAAAGGATAAACCTTTATTACCTACACTTATGATCGTTGGTACACAAACTAAAGAATTACCGGGTAAGTTTCATCCTAAGCTTGCATTGAACCAGGGAAGGTGTAAAAAGGATAGGATTTGGCAAACTCTAACACTTAACTCTCAGATTCGGATCAGATAAGTCACCTCGGTCAGCCAAATTCCACCCCGGCCGAGATGTTCATCGACTGAGCGAGATGCTTAGGGTTTAGGTTAAAGACTCGAACTTTCAGGGTCCTACTGGAATCTAAGATTATTCTATCATTGTTTTTCCCACAACTTTCAGCCAATCACCCTAGAATCACACAAGGAAATTAGCCACTCATCATCATGAAAGTATGAATCAAATATATGGGAAGAAGGTGAATATTTGAACAAGAAGAATTTAATGAAAAGACTTCAATAACTGAATCAAATATCACAACAAAAGCGTTCCTTGGATATAAATCCAACAAAGGAAGATAACAAGGAAAGAAATCTAAGATGATCTTACAAAAACCCTTCAAAAGCTATAAAAGCTACAATCTTCAATCTTCCTTCAACCTTCAAAAAGGTTCTTCAAATCTCCCAACTGGAGTATGGCTGCTGTGATGCGTAAACCCTTATCGATGGTATAGCATGATGTTAGATTTATGGAAATCTAACCCTTTTTATAGGAAAATAACCCTCCAAAGATAGGATATCTTAGAAAAGATCTCTTCCCATAAAAATAGGTAAAATATAAGATCTAATATATCTTCTTCCTTCCAGGAGCCAAGCCCAAAAGTATAAGATCACCTTCCAAAGATAAAAGATCTCAGCCAAGAATAAAATATTCTCGCCGCGTCCTAGGTATTCGCCTCGGTCGAGTCGACTTCCCTGGATCACCTCGGTCGAGATGAATTTGTGGTCAACCGAGGTGAGTCACAACTGAATGTAAAATCTCTCAAAACTGGTACAAAGTGAATCTTAAATCCATAGCTATGCTTCCTGGATGGGTCCTTATGTTCCTCAATGTAGCTCCATTGACTCCATAGCTCCTTTTGCTCCTTTTTGATGCAAAACTTGCCATTTTACCTACGATTACAACAAAACTAGGTGTAGACCTCGATTCTCGCAAAGGTAGATGAAATGGTAATATACTCACACAATATACATACAAACATGCAGATAATGAAAGATAAAACGTCCAAACAAACCCCAAAATATAGACTATAATTCATGCTATCATCCACTATCCCGTTCCTAAGGTCTCATCACCGGGTAAGTCTCAAAGAGCCTAAGGATAGGAATTCTACAAAAACCGGATTGTCATCTAGGGATCTAACCTCTCCTTACCGGGTAAGTCTCGGGAAGGCAAGTCCTAAATATCAATCCTAGCACACTCAGTCCAATAGCGGCTTATGAGGCTCACTACTACCTAGAGTTCATCATCTTCGGTATCTAAAGGCAAGAATCACCGGAGAGGTCTCTTCTCACAATTAGTTGCTAACACTAGGTCACCCTAGGATAGATCTAGCTCAATAAACACTAGGATTTCAACAATCTAACAACCTAACACTTAGATTTATCAATACAAGCAAGTCAGACGAAATCACAAGCAATTCATCAAGTCCACGGCCGTGGAACCCCTTAGAACAGACCGTGATTTTGAACATAGGCTAGGTTCGAGCAAACAAAGCCTCCAAGGATACGTTTAAGTCTATCATATCATAGTCCAAGCCATAACCATCATTTCCTTACCCTAGAATCACATCTACTTAGCCAACAACATGCATCATAATATTCAAACTCATCAAGCATACAATCAAGGTTTCCATGGCAAGTAAATGAAGTGAAATAGAGATGAACAAGTAAAACAAAGAAATCCAAGATGAAAATGAGTTAAAGTAAGACTTACAACCCTTCAAAAGAAGGTTCAAATCGTTCCTTACAAACCCTTGCAAACGTTTCCAACAAGTTGCTCCAAAATCTCTCTAAAAACTATGAAAAACTAAGAATGGTGTGTTCTTCTCTTCTTCTCCAATGGAAGCGTTTCTTCTCCTCCAAGAATCTCCAATCCAATATTGCAATGAGAGAATATGTGTGAGGTAAGAGTGTGGGAGAAAATGGAGTGATGGGGTCTGCCTTTAACAGCCTGCAGGACCACCTTTTATACACCATCAAGGGCAAGGGTCGGTTATGGAGATCGTGGGACAGCTGTCACAGCTGTGCAGGGAGAGCCACGGCCTATTTCCATACCTGTGGAAGTCCTAGTGGCCGTGGTTTTGGTGATTCAGACTTCTATGGATCATCAAGCCACGATTTGGTGCAAGGCATGCACCAACAAGGTCCCATGTGTTCTCATTTGCTCCTAGCTTGCTTCCCAATGAGTCCGAAGGTGTGTCATCTCGAGGAACGATCCTCGAATGTATCGATTAAGCTCCTAAAGCTCCCAAAATACCTACAAAACATGCAAAAGTCCGTGTAGACGTCTATCTCGACAAACAAGAATTAAGTGCAAACGTCATGAACTAGTGCTAAACTATGCATGAATGAGCGGAAAAACTATCTAAATGAGTGTGTAAACCTACGTGATAAATCATGTTATCAGCTTTGCTTCAGATGAGGGGTTTCTTACCTCTTTCCAGCTTCTTCATCCTCTCCAAGTTCTTCATTTTCTCCTCTCTTCTTCCTTGATCTTCTTGCCTTCTCTTGATCTTGTGTGAGTAAGTTCTTGAGAGTTTGAGTGTGGTTTTGGCCTTGGATGATCAAGTAGTTGTTGTTGAAGGTTGTTGGTGTTGTGTTGAGGTGGTAGACGTGTTGATGCTCCATAGCTGCAGCTTAGGGCTTGTTGTGGTAAGCTCTTCTCCTTCATCTCTCTTTTATCCTTCTTTCTTGCTTCGTTCTTCCTTTCTAGCTTAGGATCACAAGCTAGGCTTGTGTTGGATCCTTTCCTAGCCTTTTGTTGATCATATATGTATATATGTGCATATGTGTTGCTGTGGTATGTGGAAGAAGTGAAGAGAGTCGAGAAAGGGATCGAAGAGAAGTCGGGACCAACTCTCTACACAGTTGGCCGCCCCTATGCCTGACTCCAGCCGCCTCTGCGCCTTTGGTGAGCCACCCCTGCGCCTCATTGGATCAGCCTTATTCTTTTGCTTCTGTTGGTGCATACTTTATTGGTATGTCTTCCTTCCTTACTTTCCTTTGGCCTTGGCTTAGTTGGTAGCTAGGCTAGTGTGGTTAGGATGTGTTGTATGTTGGAGTTGTGCCTTAGGCACTTGTGTTAATGTTGAGTTTATGCTGTAAGAATCTGTGAGCTTGTTGTGATCTTGAGGTTTAGATTGAGGTTGTAGGTTGATTATGGTTATGGAGACGAGACTCCTAACACTTGCAGTGTATGATGTTGTGTGCCTTGCTATTGCAGGCGTTGTTTTCTTCCCCAAGGGGAAGCTGTGACGTGGTATTTGATACGAGTATATGAGGTAAGTCCATAGGACTTACTTAGCGTTTAGTTATGGATTTGTGTGATTGTGGTGGTTGTGTGTGTTCATATGATTGTGCATTTATAACCTAAACCGGACTAGGATGACCATTTATTACAGTTAAATGGCCCACGTGTATTATAACGGGCGGTAACCACCGGTCTCCGCCTACAGGTTAGGAGGAGGTGCCTGGAAGCAAGTAACACAGGGGGGACGAGTGATGATCACCCCCATGCAAAACCCCTGTGTTAAAGGGGAAAGGGACGAGGTTCTTAAGGCTCCTCGTGTTACAATAGAAGTTGAATTAGTAATAGAATAACGTAATGAAAGATAATAAATGAATGTGTGTGGCATTGCATGTATGAGATGTTGATGTGTGTTTGTGCTATTACTTTCAAGCTTATATATTGTTATAGCTAACGGTGTATACTGTGTTGTAGTTGATCTCCAGGTTAGGAAGACTGCAAAGTGAGCCAGATGGTGTGACAAGCCGAGGACTTATGTACATTAGGATGTGTGGGTTGGGATCTTTTGTATCGGATGTTTAAGTTGATGTTTTGTACTTGGCTTTGTGTTTGTAAACAGTTTTGATGTATCATATACATCTTTTATGTATTTGGTTTTACTGTACTTGTGCCTTGTTGTAAGATCCAGTGAACTTGTTGTCAAGCTAGGGTCAGGATCCATTGTGAGATCCTAGCCCAATGTAACATTCCAAGTCCTCTGGATTTGGGGTGTTACACTGCTAGCCATCTGGAAGTAGTGTCGGTCACACAACCCGTGTACCCTATGGGAGTGGATTGCACCCTTCGTATATACCAGGTGGCCTCACGTTAGAGAACCTCCAAGACTCCTTGGCGGGATGAAAGGGAAAGGTTATCACAACCACGCATACGGGGCAATCAATAAAACATAGGTCGGTAATAAACGACATCTCATGCTATCATGGCAAATATATAACGTACACACCACTCATGCAAACACCCAATATAAGGATGGTAGCTAAGTAAGTCCTACGGACTTACCTAAACCTTGTATAACACTCAACCACGATCAACCTCCAATCTTGAGAGGTACAGTGCCCAATAACAATGCATAGAGATTTGTATATCTCCTATCAATCAAAGGGGTCACACCCAAACCCAAGAGATCCATAGGATCATCCTCAACCTAACCTCACAACCTAATAATCCTCAAAGGCCATACAAGGCATAACATGATCATACATCATCCAAACACTCTCATCTAGACCTAGCATGGTACTACACTCTCATACTAGGAAAGGAAGAGGCAATGCCAACCATAGGCAAGCCTAAGAGAAAGACACACCTGCTGAACAAAGAGCAAAGCAAGGCTGGTACAGGTGGCCGTAGGGGCGGCTAGGAGGTGGCGCAGGGGCGGCTAGTGTGCAGAAGGTGCACCTCCGGCCGTCCTTTGCTTCTTCACTCCTTCTTCATCCAGCAGCCATACACATACATATACATACATATATACATCAAATGAAGCCAATCAAGGTTGCCATAAGATCAAACTTGTGGAACCTAAGCTAGAATTGAAGGAAAGAAGGAAAGAAGCAAGAAAGAAGAAAGATAGGAAGAGATGGAAGATAACTCACCAAGCTGAACCTATGCAGAAGCAAAACACCATCAACCTCAAGGCTGGCTATCAACAAGCACAGCAACAACAACCATCATCAATCAACAACAAAGCCAAGCTCATAAGCTCTCAAACTCACACAAACTCAAACAAGGATCAAGAAGAGATCCAAGGGAGAAAGAAGGAGAAGATGAACGTGAGGAAGGAGATGGAGCTACAAATGAAGAACCCTCATCAGGATGGAGAGAGAAGAAGCTTTTAAAGGAAGGAAAAGGGTAAAGCACGGGTCAAGGGTCAACAAAGATGGCTGCAGCACACCGTAAACCGCAGGCGCGGCTCAGGGAGGCGCTGGTGCGGCCCAGGCAAACCGCAGGGGAGGCCTGTGGGTCACGCAGGGGCGGTCCAAGCACAAACTAGGTACTCAACAATCATCTCAGAGACTCAGCAACTAAGGCTCTTACAACAAGGGTTTTAGCCAACAACAAACATGATTAATCAAGATTTCAATATAAATCAAGAAAGTAAAGAAAACGAAGAATCTTGAAATTAAAGCAAGAAATCCTTAACAAAGGTCTTTGGTAATCAAAACTGAATGTAAACTAAAAAAAAAAC
The DNA here is from genome assembly GCA_033239125.1 of Fagopyrum homotropicum. NCBI lineage: Eukaryota > Viridiplantae > Streptophyta > Magnoliopsida > Caryophyllales > Polygonaceae > Fagopyrum > Fagopyrum homotropicum. The sequence goes on along the minus strand of BSWB01000001.1, from coordinate 56,504,428 downwards.
TCCGAATCTTGCGTTCAAAAGCAAAAGAATAAAAAAACTAAAGAAAACTCAATGAACTTCACTATAATCTTCAATCTTGGATCTTGAATGTGTTTCTCTTCTCCTTCCTTTCTGCTCTCTAGGGTTTCTTCATCTCCAACTGAGTGTTTCTAGATGCTTTTAGGTGTTGCAAGACGTCCCTTATTTATAGAGGAAAGGTAGGGTTTCAAATCTTATCTTTTGAAGACTTCTTGTTAAAGATCGGGTGATTTAGATAGAAGTTGGGTGATCTTTGGAAAAATCGGTCGATCTTCTTTGTATGTTGCACCGATTTTTCCTCTCTACAACGTGTTATTTTTAGATTCGTCGTCTATCCTTCTTTATGGTATCTTGTCATATATTTTTCTATCTTTTAGACTCCTTAGTTATCCATCATGATGCTTAGTCCAATATTGATTCATTTTCGCGTCTAAAATCCATCATTTTGCCTACAATTACATTAAGAACTCGTGTAGACCTCTATTCTCGAAATGTATATGAATATGAACTTAAAGGCTTCTGAATATTGTCAAATGTATGTAAAACTGAAGTGAAATACTTACAATATGCATGAACATGATAACACATAATTCATGTCATCATGATTTAAAAATTAAACCCTTTTATTAAGACAATCTCTCATGTAGTGACCTCTACCTTGGCATTTAAAGCATACAATATCACTAGAACATAAAGTAGAGTTTGAAGTACTCCTTTTGTTTTCCTTTAAAGGATCATTCAAAGGACGCGACTGAGTAGAAGATTTGTGGGCTATTGGATCAGTAACATATCGTCTTCCCTCGTCTTTCTGGAAATCTCGGGTGGAATCTCGGCCGAGATTTTGTCGATTTGACCGAGATCTTCTCTTTGTCGTCCACGGACTTGATCCTTGGTTCCATCCTTTGATCTTCTTCTCCATCCTAATAGCCAAATGAAATAAGTTAGTCATTGTAGCATAGGGATATTAATAAATTTAATTAGCTAAAGAAGGATGCAAAATTTGTAAAAATCGAGCCATAATAGACTCCTCATCCTCTTGCACGTTAGCTTTCACCATTACCATTTGTATGGTGGTATAAACTTCCTCCACAACCATGGAACCGTGCTTGAGGTTATCCAATAATTGCCTCACTTCCCTACCATAGTGTTGATGTGATAACCTCTTCTTCCAAAGGACCCCGCGACCGTGCGGGTTCTTGCCCGTAAGCGCGGCTATGCTGGGCCGCGGTCGTGGCATTGGCGGCCACAGCTGCCTTCTTTTACCGTATTGCTTTTTGTTTCTTCTCCTTTTAAGTACTCTCTTTCTCTCTCTCCTTTGATGAGGGTTTTGCTTCTCCAAACTATATCTTCTCCTCTCCACGTTCTTCTTCTCTTCCTTTCTTTCTCTTGAGTTCTCTCTTTAATTCTTCTTTGAATCCTTACAAGTGTGATATTTGATAATGAATATGATGATGTTACTGTTGTTGGTTTCTATGTTTCTTTCTTTTTCTCTTTTCCTTGTTTGATTCATCGAGGAATTGGTTGTGTGGATGTTCCTGGATGTGTAGATGTGTCTGTTTGAAGGCCTTAGTGCATGAGTGGTTGATGTGTGTGTGATTGTGGATCGAGAAAGATCGATCGTGTGTTGTGGAATCGCCTCCGTCAAGGAAACTGCCCCAACAGTTTTTCATCGCCGCCCCCGCGGCTAAAGCTTGTCACTGCCCCTACGGCTCTATCCGCCACCGTCGAGGCTTCGTTGGACCTTGTCACCGCCCCCGCACCTCTTCATTCCCGCGGGTGCGCCTTGTCCAGGACATACCAAGTGTTGGTATGTGTCTTTCCTTCCCTTGTGTTTATAGGCTGACAGTGAGAGCATGATAGTGTTTATGTTGTTGAGATTGATGATGTTATATATTGAGGAATACCTTAGGCTTTTTGATGATTGATGAAATATCGAGGTTTAGTTTATGGGTTATGGTCTTGTGGAATCTTGAAGATTAGGAGGTGGAACCTCCTAGCCTGTGGTATAGTTAGAGCAGTCAAAAGTTGACCCGACCCGCGAACCCGACCTGATGAACCCGAATCCGAACCCGACCTGACCCCGAAAATTTTGATAAAAAGAATGCCCGGAACCGACCCGCTTGAAACTGATTGAACCCGAAGTTATTATTGACCCGAAGTAACCCGGCCCGAATGACCCGATTACCCGAATAAACCGACCCGAAGTAACCCGATAGCCCGAAGTGGCTTGACCCGAGTGGCCCGATAGCCCAAAGTAACCCGACCTGGAGTAACCCGACCCGAATTGACCCGATAGCCCAAAGTAACCCGATAGCCCGAAGTAACCCGGCCCGAAGTAACCTGCCCCAAAGTAACCCGGCCCGAAGTAACCCGAAAAGTATATAATGGCGTAATCCATACTATAAGTTTATTATATAAGTCTGTAATGACATATTAAGTACGTATTGCAAAATCCATTCCGTAAGTCGGATATTCAAATCTTGTTAAAGATCATTTCGATCAACAAATCAATTAAATATTTGCGGATAATTATTCAAACTGACTAAAATCGTTTTCACATAAATACATAATCCATACTATAATTTTTAAGAATCGGAATTTGAAAGATATTTTTTTTATTCATTATATTTTCTATATATACATAAATACATATTCCATACTATAACTATAAGTCTATAATGACATTCTACAACTCCGACACGATAAATGTAAGGTAACAATATTTTTAACTCACTAAAATAAAATTTGATTTTAACTTATGGTTTACTATTTACTTATTAGAATTATTTTCCAACTTTAATTTTCTATTTCCTATACAAGTTTAAAAATTTATATATTACATAATACATAGTATATTTGTACAAGTATATGTGATGACATTTTTTGAAGTATTAATTTTTTTACCTTGTTGGAGAAAATATGTCTTAAAGTAATAAAAATAAGATTCTTTAAAAAAAATTGTATCAATTATACGGTTTTCACTTTCATTTGAATTAATTTATGTGACTAATTGGCTATAATATATTATATTTTACTGTACACTTAATAACAAACAAAATAGGGGAAAAATATGGATCAAATGGATATATCACATTAGGTATATGGATAAAATGGATCAGTCACATTAGAAATATGGATCAAATGGATCAGTCGATTATCCAGATCCGGTTAAAGTCAGTTTCAATCAAACGGATCACCCTAAAATTGTTCAAATCAAACAAATCACCCAAATATTCACGGATAATTATCCGATTTGACTAGAATCGTTTTCAAATACAATATTTTATAATTTGGATCAAACAGATCAACCAAATATCTACGGATTATTATCCGATTCCGTGAAAAGTGATAAATAGTTACATTCAAATAAAGTATCAAATATATATATATATATATATATATATATATATATATATATATATATATATATATATAGTGTTTCCCACTAGTTTAAGAAAGTAATAGTTGATTAATATAAAATTATATTAACGATATGCCGGTTATTAATCATAATTAAATTAATTGATACACGATCCAAACCGGTATTAACCTAAATTGTTACCCGATCTAAACCTACTTGGCCCTAAACAAACTGCTAAAAAAAGAGAGATTGTTTTGACCCGGCCCATTTGAACCCGAACAATTGATACCCGATCCAAACCGACCCAACCCGAAACAAATCGCTAAAAAGAGAGAGATTGTTTTGACCCGAATCGTTTGAACCCGAGCTTTTTGTGACCGACCCGAACTGACCCGTTGGCCCCGTTTGACACCGCTATCAAGAACGAGTTAAACCGACCCGTTATGACCCGAGAACCGAGGCTACCTGATAACCCGTTATAACCCGAATAATCGATACCCGGCCCAAACCGACCCGGCCCGAACCAATCCGGCTATTAACGAAGCCTTTTTTCTTACCCGACCCGTTTTCACCCGAGCTTATTGTGACCCGACCCGTTGGCCTCGTTTGACACCTCTAGGTATAGTATATGATATTTATGTGCCTTGTGTATGCACACACTGATCGTTTCCTGAGGAAAACCGTGATTACTTCGGTTAGGACTACCTCGTGACATGTAACTCCTTTGGGCTTACTTAGATGGCTTCTATGAGTTAGAGTGATTGTTCTAGTGGTGTGTGTCCATATGTGTGTTGCATTTGATAACCTTAACGGACTAGGATGACCATATGTGTTAATTTGCCTAATTGTATGATAACGGGCGGTGATAACTTTTCTAAGCTCAAATTGGGAGCTAGAGGGTTCTATGCGACCAGTCCATCAGGTGGTGATGATTGTCACCAATTCCAAATTTGTGTGGTGAAAGAGGACAAAGACGAGGTTGTTCTACTCCTCGTATCACACCTGAATGAATTAGTAATGATATCACTTGATGAAGATAATAAACGGTTTATATGTGTGAGCATGCTTTGCGGTGTAATGTTATTATGTGTTGTGTGTGCTATTACACTATTCTTATTCGTAGTTTGTTAGCTAACGGTTTATACCGTGTTGTAGATGCTTTACAGGTTAGGAGGACTGCAGAGTGATCAGGAGGAGTGATCAGCCGAGGGCTTCCGTACATTTAGGTGGTGTATGGGTTTTTGGGATGTATACATGTATATGATGTTGCTGTTTTGATACTCGGCTGTGGTTTTGTATGATTTACGTTATATGATATTTCAGTTTATACAGGTTTATTTTATATTTATTGGTGTCTTGTTGTAAGATTCAGTGAACTTGTTGGTAGGTTATGGTCAGGACCTATTGTAAGGTCCCAGCCTATAGCACTCCGAGTCCTATGGATTAGGGGTGTTACAATTAAGGCACGAATCTTGCTTTCATTAAGGCCTTCATTTGTTCCCAAGTGTTGATGTCCGGATCTAACGTTCTTCTTCATTCTTTAATGAGGCGATTGCACCAAATTAAGACATATCCTTGGAAATCCAATGCAACAAGTTGGATCTTCCATCGCTCACTAAAATTATGGCAAGTCAAATTTTTTTCAATCTTCATCTCCCATTCCATATAAGTGTCTGGGTCGCATTTTCCTCCGAAACTTGGAATCTTGACCTTTACTCTACCAATTCCGTCATTGTCTTCGGGAGGTCTATAATGATCGTGGTCACGTCCTCTCCATGGATTTTAATGACGTCTTGGGTAGTCTCTCAACATGCCCTCGTCTTCTTCGTCACCTAAGTCTTGAAATTCTCCACTAAAGTACGGATCGTGATATGTGTTAAAAAAGGGATTAGGGTGAGTAATACATGTACCCGGAGGGGGGTTAGGAGGTGGTACGGGGGCTGGTGATGGTGGCGGAGGTAGTGAAGAGCTTCCACCTACTTCATATACTGATCTCGGGTCAATTCTAGGGCGAGATTCTGGTCGAGATTCTTCATTGGCCCTTGTTTTGAGCTTTTCCATCCGTTTATCGAAGGTGGAAACATTAGCCATGAGTTGTTTAAGAAACTTCATGGCATCGGGCCCTAGAGAATCATTCTTTTGGGATGCTCGTGGACTATCTCTTCATGACATATACAAAAACACGCAACGTAACAACAAACTCTTGATGTTAGGGAAAATGAAAAATGCCTTCCTTGCTTTTTCTCACACTCACGCTCTGTTGTGTTATCGCAAGTTGCTTTGATATAATTGCCTTCGATGGATTAATTCTTCTTTACCAATCAATGCTTTGGTCTCACTAAAACTCCTTGGTTCAAACAAGTGGTCAACTTAGTTCGGATATAGGTGCTTGTGTTCTAAGATGGATAAGGAACTCCTGTTGGAAGTTTACTCCACACAAGACAAGGTAGAAAAAATATTGCAGATAGAGACACTAGTATGTTAGGAAGTATAGATACTAACTAACATACCAAAGGATATGACTCAAGTGCTTAGAGTAGAAAGAGGCTAAGAAAAAAGGCATACAAGAGATAAAAAGAGAAATATTATAGCATGAAATATGACATAGTTTAGATGTGCATATAGGTAGTTTTTCCCTTTCTTTTGAGTACAAGGACATGCATTCATAGCACTTATCGAGCATATTCACCTATTATCTTGGAATCGAGATTCACCCAAGCTTTGTTGTGATTTTAGGTGAATTGGAGCTGAATTAGAGTAGAAAGGGAGCATTCACTGAGAAATGGTCGATGAGGAATTCATTAGGAAGCATTGGAACATCATTGGAAATATGAATTGAAGCAAAGGAGAAAAGCATCGAAAAGGAAGAACCACGGTCAAGAAAGAAGTTCCACGGCCGAGGTTTTGATAATTAATTGAATTTCACAGGTGGAAACAAAGGTCGAGAGTCGCCACGGGAGGAACCATGATGATAGCATGAATTATAGTCTATATTTTTGGACCTGTTTAGACGTTTTATCTTGAATAATCTGCATGTTTGGATGTATATTATGTGATTATATCTGCGTTTCATCTACCTTTACGGGAATCGAGGTCTACACCAAGTTTCATTGTAATCGTAGGTAAAATGACACGTTTTGCATCAAAATGGAGCTAAAGGAGCTAAGGAGTCATTGAAGCTACATTCAGGAGCTTAAGGAAGAATCCAGGAAGCATGGAAATGGATTAGAGATTTACTTTGGACCAGATTTAAGAGATTTCAATTCAGTTTAGAGCCACCTCGGTCAGCTACAATACCATCTCGACCGAGGTGATCCAGAGGAGCGTCCCGACCGAGGCGAACACCTTGGACGCGGCGAGATATATTTTATTCTTGGCTGAGATATCTTATATTTTTAGGCTAGATTTCTGGAAGGAAGATCATATATTTTAGGGATTTATTTATGAGAGATAGATATATTTTATTAGGATAATATCTTTTCAAGATATTTTATCTTTGGAAAATAGTTTTCCTATATAAAGGGCTGGATTTCCCACAAATCAGCACGGGCGCATCACCGGAAATCCCGCTATCATTATAGTGGTTGAAGGAAGGAAGATTGAAGGAAGGAAGTTGATAGCTTTTATAGGTTTTTGGAAGGGTTTTGTAAGGTTTTCTTAGATTCCCTTCTTGTTGATTGTCTTGTTGGATTTGTTATCGAAGGAATGCTTATTTGTGATATTTGATTTAGTATTTGAAGCCTTGTACTTAAGGTTCTTGTGTTCAAATATTCACTTTCTTCCCATATATTTGATTATTGCTTTCATGATGATGAGTGGCTAATTTCTTTGTGTGATTCTAGGGTGATTGGCTGAAGGTTGTGGGAAAAACAATGATAGAATAATCTTAATCCTAGTAGGACCCTGAAAGCTCGAGTCTTTATCCTTAACCCTAGAGTATCTCGTTCAGTCGATGAACATCTCGGCCGGGGTGGAATTCGTCTAACCGAGGTGACCTATCTGATCCGTAACTGAGAGTTAAGAGTTAGAGTTTGCCAAATCCTATTCTTATTACACCTTTCCTGGTTCAATGCAAGCTGAGGATGAGACTTAGCCGGTAATTCCTTAGTTTGATTACCCATGATCATAAGTGTAGGTAATAAAGGTTTATCCTTTATTGGGGTTTGAGTGTGCCTTCATTCCATCTTTGTGAGTTAGCCTGAGACTTACCCGGTAAAGGTTAATTCTATTCCCTTAGGTGCTGTGTTGGTTTGAGGTTATAGTTCTTTTCCTTAATTCCTTGATACTTACCCGGTAATAGGAGTTACGCTTTGGGATTAGTGAGTAGTGAGACTTACCCGGTGATCTATTCCACTTTAGAAACACTTTCCCTTTGCAAAATCTTAGCTTTGTCTGTTTATCTTGAGATCTTGAGTTGGAACCACAACTAGATTCTTTAATCCCTAGAATTGCATATTCCTTTAATTGACTTTTCATCATCTTTGATTGCTTTAATTGCTTTTGTGGTTAGTTTCAATATTGACAACCTATACTTGCTTTGTTTCACCTAAGTCCCTGATATCGACACCCCGGAATTCTTGCTTTTACTACGATTGACCCGTACACTGCGGGTTCGCATCCTTGTATTAAGCATACATCTTGGATTATAAATTTAAAGCTTGCACACACCATTTGGAGGGAACAAGTTTTTGGCGCCGTTGCCGGGGACTTGGTCTAGACCAAGCCGGTTGCGGTAATCTTTCGGGGCGCTTGTCCCTGTTTCTACTAACCACTCTACTTGAGTGACTTTTGCAGGTTCTTTTTCTTAGGTTTATGTGAAGAACCCGCGCTGGGAAGGAAATCGTTCCTTACGATCCTGAACCAGAAAAGACATACAAAAGACGCTTGAAAGAAGCAAAGATGGCCAATCAAGAGAATCGAGATCTTGAGGCCGAATTGAAAGAGGCATTGGAACAACTACGCCTCAACAAAGAAGAATTGCGACTGGAAAAGGAAGAAACACGCACAAGGACGGAAGCGATCGAAGCAGATATGGCGACTTTACGGGACCAATATCTACCTCGACCAGCTCCAGCTCCTCGACCGAGGCAGGACCCAGTACCTGCTGCCCCGGCCGAGATTGTTCCACCTTGGATACCAGTCCGAGATGCTCTTTTTGTAGGTATTCCACAGACCCTAGTGCAGAGGATGGACCCCAACCAGCAACTGAGGCGTCTAGGAGTCAACCTAGGTGACCCAGCGGACCATGATTATGAGCTTCCACCGCAAGTTCTTTCCATGGTTCGCCAATGCCAGTTTGGAGGGCTAGAGAGGGAATCTCCGCATCAACATCTAAAAAACTATGAGATCTTGATGGAGACCTTGAGACCTTCAAGGCTGGAAAACAACAATTACAAGCTAAGGTCTTTCTACTTCTCTTTGAAAGATAGAGCGCTTACTTGGTATCAATCTCTCCCTCAAGGAAAAATCAACACTTGGGAGGAGATGACGACGGAGTTCTTGACTAAGTTCTTTCCCTCTCTAAAACCGCTAAAATGAGAGGGAAGATCAATGCATTCATCATGAAGGACAAAGAAAGTTGGTCCAAGTCATGGGAGAGATTTAAAGACATCCTTTTGGATTGCCCACATCATGGGATTCCAAAGATAGAGTTGTTGGAGATATACTTCAAGGGACTGGACGGCAACACCCAGTTCAACCTTCAACTACTATCCGCCGACACGTTCATGGACATGTCGATTGACGAAGCTTGGGAGTTCATAGAGAAACAAGCTTTACACATGGAGAAATACTCCCACCAAAGAGCTGAAGGTGGAGTTAAAAGAGTCAACTTTCAAGAAGCTCCACCAAACAATGATCAACTCACCTCTTTCAAAAATGATGTAAAGCAATTGAAAGAACTTTTGGTTGCTCAAACCAAGAAAGAGGAGGAAGGATATCAAAATTCAAGGAACAACGGTTACAGGAACAACAACAACAACGGTTCCCGGAACAACAACTACAACAACAATAGAGGATCGAACTTTAATATTTGGAGGGCAAATAATCAAAATTCGGGTAACCCTTACTCTAACTCCAATTCGAATGACTCCTCTAATCCTTTCCTCTCTTCTTCTTCTTCTTCTACTCCATTGAAGAGCCAGGAGCAAGGATTGAGTTTGTCCCAGCCGGAAAAGAAAGATACGGTGTTAGAGGCCATCTTGATCAAGCTCAACTCTATGGAGACATCCATGACTTCATTTTCGAAGGAACAAAAAAACTTAGAACAACAATTCTTTAACAAGGCATATGAAGCGCCAAGAGATCCAGGGAAGCTTCCATCAAGGACGGAAAGCAACCCTAAAGGACAGATCATGGCAATAACAACGAGAAGTGGACTAGAAACTGCAGATCCCGTGCCTCGGTCGATGCCAGTACAGACTAAGACCACCTCGGTCCAGATACAGTCGAAGAACACTTCGGCCGAGGTGCCAACCGAGGTTTAGCCACAGAGAGCGTCGGACAAAACTGAAGTTTATGTTCCATCTCCTACATATAATCCACCACTTCCATTCCCCCAGTCAAGGGCCATAGCACATCTAGACAAGCATTTTGGTAAGTTCCTTTACTTGATGAATAAACTACATATTAACATCCCTTTCCTTGATGCTATTCTAGGGATGCCCGTGTATGGGAAGTTCTTGAAAGAAATTCTATCAAGGAAGAGGAAGTTGGAAGACTTTGGTGAAGTAAGGATGACATCTAAATCCTCGGAGCTCATTCAAATCATGAAGGAGAAGATGCAACCCAAATTGAGAGATCCCGGCTCATTTTGCATTCCGATTCAAGTTGGGGATGTCACTTGTGAGGCATTGTGTGATCTAGGAGCCAGCGTGAGCATCATTCCGCTGGAGCTATGTGTGAAGATCAGACTTGGAGAGACCAAGCCGGTGAAGATACGGTTGTACATGGCGGACCGCTCCATTACCCATCACGTGGGCATTTTGGAAGACGTTCCGGTCAAGTTAGGTAACTTCTATTTACCTATAGACTTTGTTGTACTTGACATTCCCGCAGATTATCCCGTTCCTATCATTCTCGGGAGGCCATTTCTAGCAACTTCGGGTTGCAATGTGGATTGTAAAAACGCCAAGTATCAATTCAATATTGGCGGTGATCAAGTTGAGTTTGCATTGCTCGCGGCAATGAAGGGAGAGCAGCTAGGAGATGATATCTTCAACATCTATGATGAAGAAGAATCAAGAGAATTGGTGAGCTCTATCCTTATTAATGATCAACTTGAGAGAGTTATTAGTTTTAGCTTAAATGAGGAAGGTATAGATGTTTCTTGTGATGCAGATATACGGAGCTTAAAGGCACTAGAAGAAGATACAGGAGCTAAGATTGAGAAACTAATCCAGGAGAAGAAGATCTCCAGTTTCGGTCCCAGTTGCAGTACCTCGACCGATACACTTTCTGGACCTAGCGAGGTGTTCTCAACTGAAGAACATCTCGGTCACCCTCTCTGTACCTCGACCGAGGTCGAAAGCGAGATGATGTCAACTGAGACTTTTGAAAGTCCAGTTCTTCAATCTACTCCACTGGAAGGAGGAAGCAAAGATCCACCTCACAAAGCACCCCCAGTTGTGGAGCTTAAACAACTCCCAAGTCACTTGAGGTATGCTTTTCTTGGACCGGATTCTACTTATCCCGTCATCGTTAGTACTTCCCGTCATCGTTATTGGCATTAAGCCTTCTTTCTGCATGCATAGAATACTAATGGAGGACGATCATAAGACTTCACAGGAACCTCAAAGACGGTTAAATCCTATCATGAAAGAGGTTGTGAAGAAAGAAATTCTTAAGTTGTTGGATGCAGGTGTCATATTTCCTATCTCGGACAGCAAGTGGGTGAGCCTAGTGCATGTAGTTCCGAAGAAAGGAGGGATGACCGTTGTGACGAATAAGAACAACGAGTTAATCCCAACTAGGACCGTCACGGGCTGGAGGGTGTGCATCGATTATAGGAAGCTGAACGTGGCCACTCAGAAGGACCATTTTCCACTTCCCTTCATCGATCAAATGCTCGAACGGTTGGCCCAGCATTCACATTTTTGCTATTTAGATGGCTATAGTGGCTTCTTCCAAATTTCTATCCATCCGGATGATCAAGAGAAGACCACTTTCCCTTGTCCATGGGGGACATTCGCTTATAGGAGGATGCCATTCGGATTATGCAATGCACCCGCTACCTTCCAGCGATGCATGATGGCTATTTTTTCCGAGTATATAGAGGAGATCATGGAGGTATTTATGGATGATTTTTCAGTATATGGTTCCTCTTTTGATGATTGTCTATCTAACCTTTCTCTAGTGCTACAAAGATGTGAAGACACTAATATCGTCTTGAATTGGGAGAAGTGTCACTTTATGGTTAATGAAGGCATCGTGCTAGGACACCTCATTTCTAATCGAGGTATTGAGGTCGATTGCGCTAAGATCGAGATTATTCAGAAACTTCCTCCCCCTTGTTTTGTTAAGGGTGTGAGGAGTTTTCTAGGGCATGCAGGTTTCTATAGGAGATTCATCAAGGACTTCTCGAAGACTTCTAAACCACTAACTAACCTCTTGAATAAAGATGTTGTTTTTGAGTTTTCGCAGGAGTGTCTTGATGCATTTTACAGGATTAAGGAAGCATTGATCTCCGCTCCCATTATACAGCCTCCGGATTGGACCTTGCCCTTTGAGATCATGTGCGATGCGAGTGATGTGGCAGTAGGAGCGGTGCTTGGACAAAAGAAGGATGGGCGGACCACTGCCATTTACTACGCTAGCAAGACGATAGATGAAGCCCAACGTAACTATGCCACCACCGAAAATGATCTATTGGCGGTTGTATATGCTTTTGAGAAGTTTCGTTCTTACTTAGTAGGAGCGAAAGTTATTGTCTACACCGACCATGCAGCTATTCGTTACTTGCTTGCTAAGAAGGATGCCAAACCACGTCTTACTCGATGGATTCTCTTGCTTCAAGAGTTTGACCTAGAGATCCGTGATAAGAAGGGATCCGAAAATTCTGTTGCGGATCACCTCAGCCGGCTACCTCCCTCTTCACGCGAGAAGGACGAACCACCCATAGACGATTCATTCCCTGATGAGCACTTACACTTGTTGGAGCGTTTGATAGACTTCCTTATCTCACCCCATGATGAAGGTGAAGTATGGGGTGAGGACACCTCCCAGCACGTTTAGGGATGCCGTACGGTCCAGCTAGCGACCTTAAATCAAGCGCTTCTTGGGAGGCAACCCAAGGTATTGCTTTCTTTTCCCTTTTTCTATTCTAGCTTAGATAGTTTTCTTTTGCTTTGCTTTGCTTGGTTTTCCGCGTCCTAAACAGACAACAAGTTACATCTAAGGAAGGAATACAGCCCAGGAGCAACACTGGAAGGACATAAGTTCGAGAATTTGAGAAGACGGAGTTTGACTAAGACACATCTCGATTGCTGTCACAGCACCTCGACCGAGATGATTCTTGAGCAACCGAGGCAACTAGGGTTACTGAAGATCCACCTCGGTCCGTATCACCTCGGTCCAGTCGAGACCATCTCGATCGAGGTGACAGCAGTTCCAGAAAAGGGTATAAAAGGGGGTTGAGATTTCTCTCTCTTCCCTCTCTCACCCTCTCGACCGAAACGCCCCAAATCACCTCGTTCTTTGATTTTCGCTCGTTTTCGACGATTCTCAATTCCAAACTGCAAGGAAAGGGTAGAGGATCGGTTTGCAAGCAACAATCTGCAACAAAAACGCTCCAAATCGACCAAATCTAGGGTAATTCGAAAAAAAACCCTAACTCTCCCTTCTTCACTATTTTTTATCAATTCGGGCTTTGGTTGCCCTTGCATTGTGCTGGAAAAGGATTAAGTACCCCATAGGAACCATTGGTAGTGATATTGGGGGAAAAGAACTGGATTTCTGAGAGTTACGATCAAGCAGCACTTTGCCTCGGTCCAGTCGGCTTGTGCCTCGGCCGAGGTGTTCTTGAGAGTTGTCGGAGTGACTGAGGTGGCCTAACAGTGGGAGAAAAAGATGAGTTCTGACAGGCAGCTGGTTTTGAGAGATAAATCCTCTCCTTCTCCTTCTTCCTCTTCGCGCCGCTCCATACCGGTGATTATGACCGCATAGCGGCACATCCAGTTGTTGTACCACGGTTTCTGGACATTTTTGCATTCGACTGCCTCCACGTGGATGATAACCTGAGGCGGATGATATCTATGGTTGGGTTGGAGCAGTTTATTGAGATTAGAGCTCCAGCCTACCTTGAGCCGACCTTGGAGTTTGTTAGCTCCGTCACTTATTTGCCTACTGAGCGTGCCATCAAGTACGGGTTGATGAACCGGAACTATTTGGTTCCTATGGACCATTGGAGGGACATTTTCGGCTTCCCGGCCCCCACAATTGCTGATTTTCCTTCTCGAGCTGTAGCTCGAGAGTTTTGGGGACAGATAGCTCATGTAGTTGAGCATGCTGACAGGTGGAGACCTGGAGACTCCAGGGAGCGGATTATTTTCCACCTAGCCTTTAGACTTGCTCACCGGATTTTTAGCGAGACTCTTCTGGCGGGTACTTAGACGCCCCAAAAGATTAGACAGGGTGAGCTGCTGAGTCTTTACTACATGGTGACCGGAGGAGTTCCGGATTTTGGAGTGATGCTAGCGGAGGATTTACACAAAATCAAGGCGAAGGCGAAGGGATACATCTGTTGTGGAGGTATAGTGACTCACATTGCGAGTTACATGGACCTTGATCTGAGTGCATGTATTATGGTGGCGGCTGCCAAGCTGCTCGGGCTGCAGGAGATGATCACTAGGAGGATATTGGTTCCTCGCGGACTTACTACGCCGTATGTGGCGATGCCCTAGGAGTAGACTGCACCTCAGGGTATTAGATGGTCAGCTCAGTTCTCCGTTTATGACCCGCATTACTGGCACACCGCATGGATTCCGCTTATGGAGGACGCCAGAGACGCAGCATCTCAGGGGCAGGATGAGGATGATGAGGCTGATGAGGAGGCCGATGAGGATGAGGATGGCGGTGCTGCCATGGACACAGGTACAAATACATTTGGGACTAGTGTGCCAGTCGTCGATCTAGACGATGATGAGACAAAGGAGGAGCCAGCTACAGCACCAGCACGCCCTGCCAGGCGTAGGGTACGCAGGTAGAGGGATCCAGTCTCTCACCGCCGGATCAATGATCTGACGGATCAGATGATAGATTCCTACTCCGCCTTATCCCTAGACATGAGAGAGATGCGGGAGAGACAACACTACCAGCACAGGATGGTTGAGATTCAGTTTCAACATATCATGGGCTACCCGTTTGACCCATCTCAGTACCCGTACGTGCCACCACCACCACCACCGGATTGGGATTAGAGGTTGCAGGATTTCTTTATTTATTTATTATGCAGCTCAACATTGTTCGGTGAGTATTCTGTTTTCTTAGACTTATTTGACCCATTGGGACAATGTGTCCCAAGTATTGGGTATGCGGTTATGTATTTATATGACTTATGTGTACGCTTGTATGACTCTTGATGGATATTTATTGTTTTATCTTGCTCTATGTGTTTATCTGAGATTACATGCATGCATACAGGTTATTTGATTGCGAAAAACGTCAAAAACTGGTTTGAAAAAAAAAATTTATTGACCTCGACCGATGTGACTCTGACCAATCGAGGTACATTACCTCGGTTGACTTAGAACATCTCGACCGAGGTGGTTTAACTGAGACAGTTTTCAAAACAGTTTTTGTGCTTCTTATCTGCATATGACCTCAGTGATAATTTTGTTTGCTGACTGGTTTTGAAATCTTTATATGTTTGAAAGGTTTTATGATATGTTTAAGTTGCTAAATGCTTTGTTTGAATTTTTGGCATGTTTAATACTTTGTTTTTATCCAAATTATGTTGAATTTTAAGGTTGACACCACATGATGAGTTCTCTCACTTTCTTCCTGGTATGATTAAGGCAATTCATTCTCTTCCCTTCTTCTTCTTGATCATGCTTTAGCCCCTCATATACATATTTGTCTCCCTTTACCTATCCGGGAATTTGGAAGCAAGCAAGTGAAAAGAAAAGTTGAGATGTTGGCTGAAAGTTAGAAAGAAACAAATGGGTTTGGGGAAGTCAATCATCTGATCCGTCAGATCATTGATCCGGCGGTGAGAGACTGGATCCCTCTACCTGCGTACCCTACGCCTGGCAGGGCGTGTTGGTGCTGTAGCTGGCTCCTCCTTTGTCTCATCATCGTCTAGATCGACGACTGGCACACTAGTCCCAAATGTATTTGTACCTGTGTCCATGGCAGCACCGCCATCCTCATCCTCATCGGCCTCCTCATCAGCCTCATCATCCTCATCCTGCCCCTGAGATGCTGCGTCTCTGGCGTCCTCCATAAGCGGAATCCATGCGGTGTGCCAGTAATGCGGGTCATAAACGGAGAACTGAGCTGACCATCTAATACCCTGAGGTGCAGTCTACTCCTAGGGCATCGCCACATACGGCGTAGTAAGTCCGCGAGGAACCAATATCCTCCTAGTGATCATCTCCTGCAGCCCGAGCAGCTTGGCAGCCGCCACCATAAT
This sequence comes from Fagopyrum homotropicum, assembly GCA_033239125.1. Lineage (NCBI taxonomy): Eukaryota > Viridiplantae > Streptophyta > Magnoliopsida > Caryophyllales > Polygonaceae > Fagopyrum > Fagopyrum homotropicum. Next base: position 56,488,421 of record BSWB01000001.1, on the reverse strand, counting down.
ACATGCACTCAGATCAAGGTCCATGTAACTCGCAATGTGAGTCACTATACCTCCACAACAGATGTATCCCTTCGCCTTCGCCTTGATTTTGTGTAAATCCTCCGCTAGCATCACTCCAAAATCCGGAACTCCTCCGGTCACCATGTAGTAAAGACTCAGCAGCTCACCCTGTCTAATCTTTTGGGGCGTCTAAGTACCCGCCAGAAGAGTCTCGCTAAAAATCCGGTGAGCAAGTCTAAAGGCTAGGTGGAAAATAATCCGCTCCCTGGAGTCTCCAGGTCTCCACCTGTCAGCATGCTCAACTACATGAGCTATCTGTCCCCAAAACTCTCGAGCTACAGCTCGAGAAGGAAAATCAGCAATTGTGGGGGCCGGGAAGCCGAAAATGTCCCTCCAATGGTCCATAGGAACCAAATAGTTCCGGTTCATCAACCCGTACTTGATGGCACGCTCAGTAGGCAAATAAGTGACGGAGCTAACAAACTCCAAGGTCGGCTCAAGGTAGGCTGGAGCTCTAATCTCAATAAACTGCTCCAACCCAACCATAGATATCATCCGCCTCAGGTTATCATCCACGTGGAGGCAGTCGAATGCAAAAATGTCCAGAAACCGTGGTACAACAACTGGATGTGCCGCTATGCGGTCATAATCTACCTGATGATCATAAGTGTAGGTAATAAAGGTTTATCCTTTATTGGGGTTTGAGTGTGCCTTCATTCCATCTTTGTGAGTTAGCCTGAGACTTACCCGGTAAAGGTTAATTCTATTCCCTTAGGTGGTGTGTTGGTTTGAGGTTATAGTTCTTTTCCTTAATTCCTTGAGAGTTACCCGGTAATAGGAGTTACGGTTTGGGATTAGTGAGTAGTGAGACTTACCCGGTGATCTATTCCACTTTAGAAACACTTTCCCTTTGCAAAATCTCAGCTTTGTCCGCTTATCTTGAGATCTTGAGTTGGAACCACAACTAGATGCTATAATCCCTAGAATTGCATATTCCTTTAATTGACTTTTTATCATCTTTGATTGCTTTAATTGCTTTTGTGGTTAGTTGCAATATTGACAACCTACACTTGCTTTGTCTCACCTAAGTCCCTGAGATCGACACCCCGGAATTCTTGCTTTTACTACGATTGACCCGTACACTGTGGGTTCGCATCCTTGTTTTAAGCATACATCTTGGGTTATAAATTTAAAGCTTGCACACACCATTTGGAGTGAACACACGACTGTGGTTTTGTGATGTCACCCGTGGTTTTCTTGGGAAAAGAACGTTACGTTAATTGTCACGTCAGCAAGAAAGGAAGAAGCCTTTTAACCTAATTTTATTTTATAAAAGGAGGTTGACGGCTGCATTTTGGGTATCACGCTATATACGAAGATCACGTTCGAGACCGGTTGGAGCATCTTTGATCGTTAATGACGCTTGACGTACTTGGATTCACTTCCATACTTCGGATTATATTGCTTCACCATTGGAAGAGATTGAAGAGTTTCTTGATTCTGCTTTAGAGATTTGTGAGATTGTTCTAGTCTTTGATTATTGTCTTTGAGAACACATTTTAGGATTATATATTGTTTGATTGAGTTATTGATTTTTGAAGATTAGTTTTGTTCATCCTTATGTTCTTCTTGATTGCATGCCCTCCTAGAGTTTCTTTCTTAATCTCAAATTGATTATGATGATGATTGTTTGCTACACCGCTTGCGATTTTTAGGGTGAAGGGTTGATGGTTGTGGTATAGATGATGATAGATTAAGCCTTAACAGATCGGACCCTGAGAGTTGTGAGACGAAACCCTCGAACGAGGATTTCCACGGCCTGTTCTTTAGGAACCACGACCGTGGTTTCCTAAGATTTGCCCGTGGTTTCCTCTGTTTTGTACGTTTCGCTTTTGCTTTTATTCAAAGATCAAGATTGCTTAAATCCTACCTTTGTTCACCCGTTTTAACCCTTAGCCTTGGTTGGTTGTGAGTGTTTACAAGTTCTAGGTAATAGGGACTCAAAACCCTCTATTAAGGTGAGGTGTGTCTTAGCCTTTGATTTATATTTCTATTCCTTGGGTTTTGGTTTGGTATGAGAGTTGAATCATATCCTTAGAACCTCTTCTTAACGAGACTCAACATCCGTTAAGTAGAATCATTTGGTTGGTACAAAAGGAAGTTGGATCTTCACCGGGCGACATACTACCGAATAATATATACCTTTGCAATCCAACTTTGTCCTTTGCACATCCTTAGAGATCTTGAATCGACAACCACAATTGGATTCCTTGATCTCTATAATATGTGTTTCCCCATTATATTACATATTCTTATCATTGTTATAGCATGCTTTCAAAGTTAGATTGATTACTGAATTTGCTTCCACAAAATCCCTGTTATCGACCTTGGAATACTTGCTTTTACTACTCTGTACACTGCGAGTTCGCTTATTTGCTTTTATTCTTGGTATAAATTTAAAGCTTATTTGCACACACCTTTTAGAGCGAACAAAATATGTACCTTGAACCCATGTGGTTGGAGAGAGAGATAGTCGGGTTTGGCTTTGGGAATAGCTAAGGCTCGTAACTAGATCAAGGTTAGTATAAAATCTCTTCTTCTGATGTACTCTTGCACAGGGTGCACTTTGATTCATTAGATTATGTTTTTGAAAATTTCTTGAAACTGGACAACAGTAGCTATCTCGGATAAAATCTCGGCCGAGATTCTTTATGAAGTGGCAGAGATTGTTGAAAAATCGATACTTTGATTTCGATGTTCAGCAATCACTTTTGAGGATGCTACTTCTTGGTTGCATTGGGATCTTTTATTGTTGAAGAAGCGTATATATCGTTGTTTGAAAAGAATGGATAAGATCTAACTTTAAGCGCAAAATTTTGAGTGCAATCTCCGAAGGGTTGGGCGAGGTTTCAAGGTTAATAGTTGGCTTGTGTTTGGCTATGATGTCTCTCTCTTCCAAACTTGCACAAGTTAACACACTTTAAATTCAAATAATCTCACAAAAAATGGCTAACAAGAAAAGACTCATTTTTTCTATATGACTCAAAGAAGACTCAAAATAAAAAAGTGAGTCAAACCTGAAACGAACTTCAATCGCTTAGCTCTGATACCACTTTGATGCGGGATTAATGCCGTAGTTCCCGATCTAGATTGAAAGTCCTCAACTGAAGCAAATCTCGGTCAGTTCATACAAAATCTCGGGTGAGATTTTAGGAAGAACATGTTGAGATTTCTAGAAACTCAGAAAACGGATTAATGAATGATATGGGAATATAAGAAGAGGGATAATGGAATGATATATGATAAGTATAGGAAGATATGAATCAAGATATTCCCGCAAAGAACATTGAACAATGATGTATCAAAACCCCTTAACGAAGAGTTTATCTTAACCCTCACTTCTTTAACCTTACACAAGTCTTCTAAATAAGACAAGCACAAGGAGGTACTAGTATTGACGAGGAGCACCAACCTTCAAAAATATTCACACACACAAGCACAATCTAGCAAGGACTTCACAACAATTCAATCAAGACTCTCTCTTTGATTGAATAGGAATGAATTAAACACAAACTTCATAAACAAAGTTGCGAGTTCACACAATATTGTGGAAAATAATCAAATCAAATCTACCTAAAAATCGCTCCTTCTAAGGCTAATTATAAGAGAGACATTCCAATTTTAAATTAGGAAAGATATCTTTAAAAGATAATCTAGGAAAATATCTTTTTAAGAGAATCTAAAAGTATTCATAAAACTAACAATTACCTTAAAGAATGTTTAAGAGCTTTTAAGGTAATAAAATAAAAAATAGTTGCCAAAATTAAATGATCTTGGCCGGATCTTCAAGCATGCGTTAGAGACCAAATCTCGGTTGGATATCTCGTTCGAGGGTTCCTGTAGGTTGGTCGAGATTTCTTCTCAGAAGCTCTTTCTTCATCCTAGCCACCTTCTATGCTTGTTGGCTTTTCTTGGTCGTGGCTTGGCTCTTCTATGATAGTCAACAATGTTACCAAAGGAGTCCTAAATGTGAATAAGGTCTCTCTGAGTGTACATGTTGTTAACATGCTAGTAACTTCATCTTGGATGGCCTTTGCTCTTGTCCTAGTTATAGCTCCTTCCATGTTGGGACTTCAAGAAGATGTAGTTGGAATGTCCTTCAATGTCTTAGCCCTTGATCTAGTAGTTGGTCCTTGAGGTAGTGTTGGGGATGGTCCCTCATCACTATATACTATATATCACAACGCCGTCTAATAGGTGGAACAATGACTTACCTAGTCCCGACTTGAGTTCGGGTTTTACTTCTCTTAGGGTTTGTCAAAACCCGTTATCCAAACCGAGAACGTACCTAAAATGACCATTTAGGCATATTATGTTCTAAATCCACTTATATTAAATATGCAACACCCATTTCCAAAGGTTTCAATAACACTTATGCAGCGTCAAAAGACATAAGCCGATCGACGGTTGTCAAACTTCGGCTTGTTAGACCTTTCCCGAAGGCGTTTCTGAACATAATACCAAAACTAAACAGGTTTAGCTTTATAAGCTAAACTTGGGCATAATATATTATACATATATAAATATATAAATACACTCGTAACAAAAACTAAGGTTAAAAGACCATAAATACGTTTTCTGGGCAAATTATTGAAATTTAAAAATATTTGGGTCATATTCTGTAAATATAAAATCCAATCCACTTTTTGTAATCATCCAACTCAGGTAAAACTTGCAATTTCAGAAAGTATGGGTCATTTTCCGCAACTAAGACTTTGGGCCATTTTTAGTAAGTATTCGAATAGGGTTATACTTGTAAGATTCCAAAATTAGGGCCATAAATGCAAAAAAAAAAACTATTGGTGCTTTTCTGCAATTGCACCTAAATATAAGGAGGCCCGATTGCAATAAAATCAAAAGTTGGGATGGGGCTTCTCCGGTTTTTTCCAATGGCGTTGGAGGCAGCAGCTCAATGGTGAGTTCCAAAGAAGAAGGGCGAAGAGACAAAGAGGTGACGAGGTGAAGCTCAACGAGAAGAAGGGCGAAGAAACAAAAAGAGGTGAGAGGTTGAGATCGAAGAGCATGGAAATCGGGAGTAGACGGTGGAGAGGTTGAGAGTAGTTTGCTGCATGTTTAGGATTAGGGAGAGAAAGGAGAGGAGAGAGTGATTGAGCTTGCTCCAATCCAGAGGGCAGAGGGAGTGAAGTTGTGGGTGAGATAGAGAAGGAGAGCCTAGTGTGAGTTTTAGAAGATGGAGATGGGTATGATGGGAAGAATTGAGGGAGGTAAGTTCGATGAGGGTTGATGAGAGGAAAGAGAGATCCAAGAGCGACAGAAGAGTGGACGCAGAGATAGAGAGAGTATGCAACGTCGAGAGAAAGAAAACAGAGGTAGATATAGGGGTTGGGGGGAGAGCGTGTAGTTGGGAGAACGTAGGCCATGGCGAGCTAGGTTGCACAAGAGGCTGGAGGTGAGCTAGGTAGGATGGTCGTCAACATGGGTGGGCGTAGGCAGCCAAAACAAAAGCTACACGACAAGTTGTGTAACATCCGGAAATTTTATTTCCGGAAGTCGAGTAGTTTCCGACCTTTCCGCGTCTACGGCTTATTTCCCGCAGGCACGTTTGCTGAGTACGAGTTTTAACGCGGGGTGGGGTATCTTTTACTTTCCGACCTTGGTAAGAGGAGTGAGGGGACAAGGGGGCTGCTGACCCTTGGATATGCCCACCCCTTTTGTTAGCCTCATTACTCTCTCCCCACTTCCCATTTTCCCTTTTCACGTTCTTTTCCTTCCTCTTCCACTACTCTCTTCCTTCTTGCTTGCTCTCATCTTCTTTTGCCTTGGAAGAGCTGGGTAGGAGCTGCAGCTTGGGTATTCTGGATCTGTTGTGGTAAGTTGTCTCTTTCCCTCTTCCTCTTGCTACTAGTTCTTCCCATATTCCTCTTCTCTTCACCTCCATGGCTATGGAGGAAGCTTTTGAAGGGAGATGATAACGTGATTTATGACGTTAGTATAGGCATACAATTAGATATTTTTTCCCATTATTCATGCACGGTTTGACACTAGTTCACGACGTTTACACTCAATTCGTGCATATTCCTAGAAAAGACGTCTACACGAGCTTTTGTCGGTGTTGTAGGTATTTCAGGGATCTTTTGGACATTAACCGATGCATTCGAGGGTCAAGCCTCATGGTGGTACACATCCGAAGCTTTGAAGGATCATAATTGGAGCAACAAAGGACACAAAGACCACTATTGGTGCAAGCAATGGAGCAACTCATGGCTAGACGATCTTAGCATACTTCTGTTGGAGAAAATCGGACCATCACTCAGGAAAATCGGCCGATTTTCCTGAGTAGGTCGATTTTTTGGCCTTCAACAGCTTAAGCCACGTGTCCCACGATCTCTTGATCCGGCCTTGCTCTTGGTGGAGAATATAAGTGGGCCTGCAAGTTGTTGCTGAGCATCTCTCCTCTCCCACATTCTCTTATTCACAGCTCATTGGATTGGGATAGACTTGGAGAAGAAGAAAAACTCTCTCAAATTAAGGGAAGAAGAAGAACACCAAACATAGGAGTGATAGTGAGCTTTTGAGTGATTTTGAGTGATTTTTGGAGTCTTTGATTGAAGAACTATTGCATGGATTGTTAGGAACGTTTTGGAACTTCATTTGAAGGGTTGTAAGTCTTGCTAAAACTTAGATTCAGCTGAGATTTATTATTTTTACTTGCTTATCTTTCATCATCCATCTATGAAAACCATGTATGCTTGTGTGATGATTTTGGATCTTGATATGCATATTATTGGCTAGTTTATTGTGATTCTGGAGTGATGGATTGATGGTTATGGCTTGGGTGATGATAGGATGGACTTATATGTTAGTTTAGGATGATTTGTATGCACGAAACCCATTCCAGAGAGAAAAATCGGGTTGTTCATCAGCCAGATCGGCCGATTTTCCTAAGATCCATCCGATTTTCCTCTCTGTTGCTCTTTAATTGATGAATCTGTATGTAGGGGTGTTAGGGTGTTGAAATCCTAGTGTTTATTTAGCTTAATTTAGCTTAGGATCACCTAATGCTATCAACCTAAGTGAGGAAAGAGATCTACCCGATGATTTCCGATTTTAGATACCTAAGATGATGAATTCTAGTTAGTAGTGAGCCTCACAAGCCACTATTGGATTGAGTGTGCTAGGATTATTGCTTGAGACTTACTTTTCCGAGACTTACCCGGTAAGGAGAGGTTTGCCACTTAAGTAGTGTCCGGTTTGTGTAGAATTCCCTACTTTACCTCCTTGAGACTTACCCGGTGATAGGAGTTTGATGCGGGATTAGTGAAGTAAGAGACCTACCCGGTAATTGCTTCCATTGTTTGAAACACCCTTTCCCAACACCACAGCCTTGTCCTTAGAATCTTTAGAACCTTGAGTCTAATGCCATAACCGGAAATCTTGATCTCTAGAATCCATTTTTCTCTCTTTGATCTCGTATCTTGTGTTTGTGTCATTTATTTGTTTGCTAGCTTGAGTTGTTAGTTGTTTTATTACCTTGCTTGATTTGTGATTTTTGCTTGATCACCACAAAAACCCAACCAAAAATATCATCATTTTCATTTCTTTGTTCCTTGGCCTCTTCTTAGACTAGATCCACAGAAGTATGCTAAGATCGTCTAGCCATGAGTTGCTCCATTGCTTGCACCAATAGTGGTCTTTGCGTCCTTTGTTGCTCCAATTATGATCCTTCAAAGCTTCGGATGTGTACCACCATGAGGCTTGACCCTCGAATGCATCGGTTAATGTCCAAAAGATCCCCGAAATACCTACAACACCGACAAAAGCTCGTGTAGACGTCTTTTCTAGGAATATGCACGAATTGAGTGTAAACGTCGTGAACTAGTGTCAAACCGTGCATGAATAATGGGAAAAACTATCTAATTGTATGCCTATACTAACGTCATAAATCACGTTATCAAAATACCCCATACTTAAGATTTGCTCATCCCCGAGCAAGATCCAACTATAGACTAAGAGATGACGTGATTCATGCATGCAGAAAAACAACAAAATCTTATTGGAATTGTGCTTCTAACATTGGATCACCTTCAAAGTCATGTTTCATAGCAATAGACAAGCAATCATGCATCAAATGAATGAAGGCATGAAAAGACAATTATACTTAACTAGAAGGCATGTATGAGAGGTGAAAATGAAGAAGTCAAGATGATCATGAGTATGTCCAATCTAGATCACTAAGTCTTACACACATGCATTTAGGTCACAAGGACTTAGAAAAGAAGAAGCTAAGAAACGTTGTGATTAAGTGGGAATTTTTATGTCATGTGATGCTAATCCGGGAAAGGAACTAACTCCACAATTTCGTTTTTGCTCGACTTCCCAACAAGTGTATAATTTTCCCATCTTTTCTTTGTTTTCTTTTCTTTTTCACTCATTTTTTAGACAATGGCATTGGTGTACAAAAGCCGAAACCTTGGTGATTAGCCTTCCTTAGGTTTTTTTATTTTTCGAGGTGCATCCACACCGGGCACACATACCAAAACTCGTTAGGACTATCGGTTTATTTGACTTTGGCAAGGCACCAACACCCGATTATGTGAAGTGTGCCGAGTTACTTGTCATTTAAACCAACGTCCCCAAACCTATATTTTTGTCTACACTTTTCACAACAAATTCAGCACTTCATTCACGTCATTCTTTAATCAACAACTTCACCCCATACTTACTTTTCACACACTCAACACACTAGCATGCTCCTATTCCCGGATGGATCAAAAGAGGTAAAAATTTTTCATTAATTGAGGTGCTCAAACAACATGATCAAGATGAGAAGTAGAGAAAGATGAATTGCATTAATCACTCCTAATTGATGTGCAAGAACTAGCATGTAATTTCGACTTTCAATCCTCAATTCAATCAAGGCAAACATTCATGATCACAAATCATTCATGGGATTCAAGATAAGTACTTCAAGTCCACATATGCATTCATCTATTCAACACATAAGGCCATCCATAGCCAATTCACAAGACAAATTTCATCATAAGGGTCATTCCCAAGCTTTAGAAGCACTAAATTTTTTAAAAGTTTCTGATTTTTTGGATTTTTCGAAATATGAATGTACAATGCAAGATATAATGAAACATGTGACAATATTAAACTATCCTAGATGCTAATCATGCAAGTGATTATGAAAACCCCACCCCATACTTAGAAACACATTGTCCCCAATGTGGAAACTAAATAAAGAAGTGAAAGAGAGTCCTCACAATGTAAAAATTGGTGATGCTTTGGTATTTCGGTTCACATCGAATGATGATGGTGGATGATCGATCAAGGATGGTAGAGAGCTCTTGATGTTCATTATGGTGTCGGAACCCGCGCTTGGCACCGCAAGCTGTCCAAGTTCCACGTCCGCTCCACCCATGCTTGATTGGAGATCATCACTTTCCTTGACAGAAGGAAAAATCGGACCACTGCCCAGGAAATCGGCCGATTTGGCTGATGAACATGCCGATTTTCCTGGGTGCTTTCTTCCTTGTCCATGTGCTCGGATCTTGCACCTTCAACCATTCCATGAGGTTCTCACATGACCTCCAACATCTCATCACACATGACAATCAATAAGATCTAGCACCCAAAAACACGAAAGAAAAACAAAGCACACCAAGAGTAAAATCAAACAAAAGTAAGAAAAACAAAAGGGAAAAATATGTACCAATGGGTTGCCTCCCATTAAGCGCTTCTTTAAGGTCATTAGCTTGACCAAATTCAAGAGCGTGTCACTCAAGGTGAAGTGGAGCAATCACTTCCACCGGGGCTTCCGGGATATACTTCTTCAAACGGTGCCCATTCACCTTGAAGTTACCACAATGATCTCCTCCTATCTCCACCGCTCCATGAGGAAAGACTTTCTTCACAACATAGGGACCCGTCCATCTTGATTTAAGCTTTCCGGGGAAGAGCCGCAGCCTCGAGTTGAAGAGAAGCACTAAGTCACCCTCATTCAACTCCTTTGGGATGAGGCGCTTGTCGTGCCAACGCTTGGTCCTCTCCTTGTAGATCCGGGCATTCTCATAAGAATCCAACCGGATCTCCTCAAGGGCGTTCATGTCTAGCAACCGCTTCTCACCGGCCTCCTTGAGGTCAAAATTCAACCACCTTATAGCCCAACATGCTCTATGCTCCATCTCTACCGGAAGGTGGCAAGACTTGCCATAGACTAACTTGTAAGGAGTGGTTCCAATTGGTGTCTTGAAAGCGGTCCTATAAGCCCACAAGGCATCATCGAGCTTCATAGCCCAATCTTTTCTTGTTCTACAAACCGTCTTCTCAAGGATTCCTTTTATCTCCCGGTTGGAGATCTCCACTTGGCCACTAGTTTGGGGATGGTAAGGTGTTGCCACCTTATGAGTCACCCCATACTTAGCCAAAAGTGCTCCAAAGTTCCTATTAGTGAAGCGCTTCCCTCCATCACTTATGATCACCCTTGGTGTTCCAAACCTAGGGAAGATCACTCGGTTGAAGAACCGCACCACCACCTTGGCATCATTTGTGGGAGAGGCGATTGCCTCCACCCATCTCGAAACATAGTCTACCGCCAATAGGATGTAGAGGTTGCCACATGAAGAAGGGAATGGTCCCATGAAGTCCACACCCCGCACATCAAATATCTCCACCTCTTGTATGTTGTTCAAGGGCATTTCATTCCTCCTTGAGATGTTGCCCGTCCTTTGGCAAGCATCACAAGCTACCACAAAGTTTTGCTCATCCTTGAACAAACTTGGCCAAAAGAAGCCCGATTGCAACACCTTCGCACATGTCTTGTGGGAGCTAGCATGCCCTCCACATGGAAAGGAATGACAATGGCGGATCACACTCTCCACCTCATCCTCCGGTATGCATCTTCTAAAGACTCCATCCGGCCATCTCTTCACAAAAGCGGTTCACTCCAATAGTAGTGCCTCACATCTTTGAAGAACTTCTTCCTTTGGACATATGACAATCCGGGAGGCACTTCCTCACACACAAGATAGTTCACAATGTCGGCATACCAAGGCTCACTTCCTCTAGACACTTGGAATAAGTACTCCTCCACCATTTGCAATTGCTCATCCCGGAATGAATCACCAATCGGGATGTCATCTATTTCAAGCTCCAATGGTGGGAGTCTACTAAGGTGATCCGCCACGGAGTTCTCGGATCCCTTCTTGTCCCGGATTTCCAAATCAAACTCTTGAAGAAGAAGGATCCACCTAATCAATCTAGGTTTGGCATCCTTCTTGGTAAGGAGATAACGGATCGCAGCATGATCCGTATACACTATGACCTTCGCTCCAACAAGATATGAGCGGAACTTCTCAAATGCATACACAACCGCTAGCAACTCTTTCTCGGTTGTGGCATAGTTAAGTTGGGCATCATCTAGCGTCTTGCTAGCATAATAAATGGCATGAGTGCGCCCATCTTTCCTTTGCCCCAAAACAGCCCTAACGGCTACATCACTTGCATCACACATGATCTCAAACGGTAGGCTCCAATCCGGAGGTTGCATGATAGATGCGGAGATCAAGGCGTTCTTTAACCTACAAAATGCTTCAAGGCAATCTTTGGAGAAAACAAATTCAACGTCTTTCATTAGTAGGTTAGTAAGAGGCTTTGAAATCTTAGAGAAGTCTTGAATAAACCTCCGGTAAAAACCGGCATGCCCTAGAAAACTCCTTACCCCCTTCACCGAGGTAGGTGGTGGCAACTTCTCTATCGTTTCAATCTTGGCCCTGTCAACCTCAATGCCACGGTTAGACACCAAGTGTCCTAACACAATACCTTCACTTACCATGAAGTGGCATTTTTCCCAATTCAAGACAAGATTTGTCTCCTCACATCTTTGCAATACTAATGACAAGTTAGCCAAGCAATTATCAAAGGAAGAACCATAAACAGAGAAATCATCCATGAACACTTCCATGATATTTTCAATGTATTCCGAAAAGATAGCCATCATACACCTTTGGAAGGTGGCGGGTGCATTACACAACCCAAATGGCATTCTCCTATATGCAAAAGTTCCCCATGGACATGTAAATGTGGTTTTCTCTTGGTCATCGGGGTGGATAGGGATTTGGAAGAATCCACTATAGCCATCTAAATAGCAAAAATGAGAATGTTGAGCTAACCTCTCTAGAATTTGGTCAATGAAAGGGAGAGGGAAGTGATCTTTCCTAGAGGCCATGTTAAGCTTCTTATAGTCAATACACATCCTCCACCCCGTAACCGTCCTAGTCGGGATTAGTTCATTGTTCTCATTGGTCACTACGGTCATCCCACCCTTCTTAGGTACTACATGAACGGGACTAACCCACTTACTATCCGAGATAGGGTATATAATTCCCGCATCTAGCAACTTAATGATCTCTTTCTTGACTACCTCTTTCATTATAGGATTCAATCTTCTTTGATGTTCAATAGAGGGTTTATGGTTATCTTCCATCATTATCTTATGCATGCACAAAGAGGGCTTAATGCCAACAAGGTCATCAATGGTGTATCCTATTGCCTTTCTATGCAGTTTCAATTCATTCAACAATCTATTAAGCTCATCATCATTCAAAGATGCATTCACAATCACCCGATAAGTAGAATTTGAACCAAGGAAAGCATACTTTAAATGAGAAGGAAGAGGCTTAAGATCAAGTTGAGGAGGACCTTTTTCGGTTGGAGATGATCCATACAATGTAGGTTGAGATGATTGCAAAGCCATGGAAGCCTCCTTGAAGTCCCTTGATGATTGCTCACAATCAATTGGTTGATGCTGAAAAGACTCAGGAAAATCGGCCCAGTCAGAAAAATCGGCCGATTTTCCTGAGGGTAGGTCGATCAGAGTTTCTGTTTTTGCAGAACTGGACGAAACTTCAGCACAAGGCCAAAAATTGGCCGATCAAGCCCCTCCAGTCCGATTTTTCTGCCTGCTTCTCTCTTCCTCTAGCACTTCAAATCCAACACTTGGTAGCTCGTCCAATGCATTCAAGGCCTTGATTACTTCATTGCTACTCTCCTCAACTCCTTCCTCCATCAAGCTTGAGCTAAGAACCTTCTCAAGTGGATCCTTGAGCAAGATTGAGCTCACAACCTCTCTAGGCTCCTCTTCCTCAACTATGTTGAATACATCTTCATCAAGGGTTGGCCCTTTCATCATTGTGGACAGATTGAACTTGATGTTTTCTTCTCCAATGTTGAAGGAGAGAGTCCCATTCTTGCAATTTACTAGACATCCGGAAGTAGCTAGGAAAGGTCTCCCCAAGATGATAGGAACGGATAGTCCGCCGGGATGTCAAAAACAACGAAGTCTATGGGCATATAGAACTTCCCTAGTTGCACCGGAATGTCTTCCAATATTCCAACCGGATGAGTGATTGAGCGGTCCGCCATGTAAAGGGTCATCTTGACCGGCTTTGGCTCTCCTAGCCCAACCTTGTTGCAAAGTGCAAGCGGGATGATGCTTACACTTGCCCCAAGATCACATAGGGCGTCATACTTTACTTCTTCTACTCCGATTGGCACACAAAAGGATCCCGGATCTTTTAGCTTAGGAGGCATCTCCTCCTTCATCGTTTGAATCAACTCCGAGGATCTCTTTGTCATCCTTATCTCCCCATACTCCTCCAACTTCCTTTTGTTGGAGAGTATCTCCTTCAAGAACTTGCCATATGCTGGCATACCTAAGATACCATCCATGAACAGAATGTTAATATGCAATTTAGACATAAGTTCAAGGAATTTACCAAAGTGATTGTCCAAACGAGCTCTTGCTCGTGATTGAGGAAACGGTAGTGGTGGCTTGTATGGAGGTGGTGCCACATATGATGGCTTATCTTCCTTGCTCTTTCCTCCATCTTCTTGCAATGGCTCTTCTTCATTTACCACTTGCTTCCCTTTGTCATTTCCCTTAGGTAAGGGATCCTTCATGCTCAAACCACTTCTCGTTGTGATAGCTAACACTTGGCCTCTTGGGTTATCTTCGGTTCTTCCGGGAAGCTTTCCCGGATCTCTATGGGCTTCACCCGCCTTTTGGAACACTTGTGCTTCCAACACCTTTTGAGCCTTAGAAATAGAAGTCACCGTGCTCTCAAGACCACTCAACCTTCCAAGCAATTGCTCAAACATCATTTCGGTTCTATCCTTTGGAGGTTGAGTAAATCCGGGTGGAGGTTCTTGTGAAGCTTTTGGTGGTGGATTTGTGCTTGTGGAAGCGGGAGAGTTCAAGGCTCCATCCGGGTTAGAGTAGGAAAACCCGGGATGGTTATGGTTGGGCCGGTAATTGTTGAATTGCCGGTTGTTGTTGAAGTTCCTTGGGCCTTGGTAGTTGTTATAATTGCCCCTTCCCATGTAACTCACATCTTCCTCCTTGGAAGACAAGCTTGCTTGCACTTGCACTTGAGGAGTTGCTTGGTTCTTCAAAGTTGTAGCACACAACTCTCTCAAAGACTTCAATTCATTATTGATGTAATCAAGCTTGAAGTTGCTCATGGTGACTTCACTCACCTCATATGCTCCCGCCTTTCTCCCTTCACTCTTCCTATGGGAGTATTTCTTAATCACTAGAGCTTGTTTCTCCACAAACTCCCAAGAATCATCTACATTCTTCTCCATGAAAGTCCCACCGGAAAGAGATTGAAGCTTGAATTGGCTATCTTCATCAAGTTCTTTGAAGTAGATCTCCAATAGCTCAATTTTTGGTATACCATGGTGTGGACAATCTAGGATAAGATCTTTGAACCTCTCCCAAGACTTGAATAAACTCTCTCTATCCTTCATCACGAAGGCATTTATCTTCCCTCTTAACTCGGTAGTCTTGGAAGGTGGGAAGAACTTAGTCAAAAACTCGGTTGTCATCTCCTCCCAAGTACTAACTCGCCCTTGTGGAATAGATTGATACCAAGCCAAGGCTTTGTCCTTAAGAGAGAAGGAAAAAGCCCTAAGCTTATGGTTGTTGCTCTCCAATCTTAGCGGTCTTAGAGTCTCCATCAAGATCTCATAGTTCATCAAGTGTTGATGAGGAGACTCTCCTTTCATCCCTCCAAATTGATTATGCCGGATCATTTGTAGAACTTGAGGGCGGAGCTCGTAGTTGTGGGTTGCGGGATCTCCTAAGTTCACACCCGGACAGTGTGCTCTTTGTGCCGGATCTATACGTCTCCCTAATGTGTGTGGCTCTTTAATTGCAATGGGCACAACCCTAACCTTCGCCGCCGGCTGCGGTTGTGGTGGAGGAGGTGGAGGTTGTTGACGATTAAGCTCTCCTTGCACAAGGGCTTGCCTAATCTCATCAATCTCCCTCCTAGTTGCTTCTTGCCTCTCATTGGCAAGTCTCCTTTCTTCCTCTAAGAGCTCATCTCTTAACCTAATTTGCTCTAAAGCCTCATCCAACTCAGCTTGGAGATCTCTTCCGGCCATCTCTTTTCCCTTTTTGATACTCTTGGATCTAGATCTAAGGGTTTTCTCCGGTTCGGGATCGAATGGAGCTAAATCCTTGCCACGAGATCTTCGCATACACCTAAAGAGTAAGAGATGTCCTGAAAAGCAAAGACACAAACCAAAGAGAGATCAAAAGCAGCAAGAAAGATCTACACTATAAACAATCACAAAATATGACTCGATCTAGACCTACTCCCCGGCAACGGCGCCAAAACTTGTCACGCTAGGATTTGTAGCACAAAAAGCTTTACATTTATAAACTCGATCTAATCTCCTAACTCCTAGCGAACCCGCAGTGTACGGGACGTTTGTAGTAGGGATAGTATTCCGAGGTCGAACACAAAGACTAAGGTGAAATCAAGTCAAACAATGGTCATAGATAGTGTGGATCTAGTCTAAGAAGAGGTCAAGGAACAAAAAAATGAAAATGATGATATTTTTGGTTGGGTTTTTGTGGTGATCAAGCAAAATCCACAAATCAAGCAAGGTAATAAAACAACTAACAACTCAAGCTAGCAAACAAACAAATGAAACAAACACAAGATATGAGATCAAAGAGAGAAAAATGGATTCTAGAGATCAAAATTTCCGGTTATGGTATTGGACTCAAGGTTCTATAGATTCTAAGGACAAGGCTGCGGTGTTGGGAAAGGGTGTTTCAAACAATGGAAGCCATTACCGGGTAGGTCTCTTACTTCACTAATCCCGCATCAAACTCCTATCACTAGGTAAGTCTCAAGGAGGTAAAGTAGGGAATTCTACACAAACCGGACACTACTTAAGTGGCAAACCTCTCCTTACCGGGTAAGTCTCGGAAAAGTAAGTCTCAAGCAATAATCCTAGCACACTCAATCCAATAGCGGCTTGTGAGGCTCACTACTACCTAGAATTCATCATCTTAGGTATCTAAAATCGAAAATCATCGGGTAGATCTCTTTCCTCACTTAGGTTGATAGCATTAGGTGATCCTAAGCTAAATTAAGCTAAATAAACACTAGGATTTCAATACCCTAACACCCCTACATACAAATTCATCAATTAAAGAGCAACATAGAGGAAAATCGGATGGATCTTAGGAAAATCGGCCGATCTGGCTGATGAACAACCCGATTTTTCTCTCTAGAATGGGTTTCGTGCATACAAATCATCCTAAACTAATATATAAGTCCATCCTATCATCACCCAAGCCATAACCATCAATCGATCACTCCAGAATCACAATAAACTAGCCAATAATATGCATATCAAGATCCAAAATCATCACACAAGCATACATGGTTTTCATAGATGGATGTTGAAAGATAAGCAAGTAAAAATAATAAATCTCAGCTGAATCTAAGTTTTAGCAAGACTTACAACCCTTCAAATGAAGTTCCAAAACGTTCTTTACAATCCTTGCAATAGTTCTTCAATCAAAGACTCCAAAAATCACTCAAAATCACTCAAAACCTCACTATCACTCCTATGTTTGGTGTTCTTCTTCTTCCCTTAATTTGAGAGAGTTTTTCTTCTTCTCCAAGTCTATCCCAATCCAATGAGCTGTGAATTAGAGAATGTGGGAGAGGAGAGATGCTCAGCAACAGCTTGCAGGCCCACTTATATTCTCCACCAAGAGCAAGGCCGGATCAAGAGATCGTGGGACACGTGGCTTAAGCTATTGAAGGCCAAAAAATCGACCTACTCAGGAAAATCGGCCGATTTTCCTGAGTGATGGTCCGATTTTCTTCAACAGAAGTATGCTAAGATCGTCTAGCCATGAGTTGCTCCATTGCTTGCACCAATAGTGGTCTTTGTGTCCTTTGTTGCTCCAATTATGATCCTTCAAAGCTTCGGATGTGTACCACCATGAGGCTTGACCCTCGAATGCATCGGTTAATGTCCAAAAGATCCCCGAAATACCTACAACACCGACAAAAGCTCGTGTAGACGTCTTTTCTAGGAATATGCACGAATTGAGTGTAAACGTCGTGAACTAGTGTCAAACGGTGCATGAATAATGGGAAAAATTATCTAATTGTATGCCTATACTAACGTCATAAATCACGTTATCAGGAGATCTTGTAAACCTTTGCATGTCCCTTTCTTTAGCTCGTTTAGGTCGTGGTGAGGGAGCTAGGACATGTGGTGAGAGTTTTGAGAAGGCCCAAGAAGAGAAGGAGGCACTAGGAGCAAAGAACTAGTCGAAGAAACGAAGAAGGCAGAGTTTTTATTGTTCGACCGCGGGAGCAGACCACCAAAGGCGCAGGCGCGGACCAAGGCCACCGTAGCGGCGGCCACCAGGCGTAGGGGCGGCTTCAGGGTGCCGCTGGGGGCGTTGACAGCTTCCTCCGGGGCGCCAACTTGCTTCTGCGGCTGCGTTTTCATCGCCAGTAGGTTGCTTCCTCCCTTACTCTTCGTTCCTTCCTTAGACCTTATGTTGATACCTATCTAGATGCATGTTAGGTTGGACCTAGGACTTATGATGAGAATTCCATCTAGTGGCTTGAACCTAGGTGCCCTTCAATCATTAGTGATCTTGTGTGTGTGAAGGCCTTGTGGTCTCTCTTCCTTCTTACCTTCTTAGTCCAGCTTGGATTTGTGCTTGATCGCTTATAGGGTGTGGGGCTGTTGTTCCCTCTTTCCTTTGCTTATTATGTTCTTGACCTCTTAAAGGTTCAAGAGAGATTTTCTAGCTTCTTGTTGCTTAACCCCATGATAGGTTGTTAGCTTGGGAGAGTTTTGGACTTGAGTTATGAGTTTGATGTTGTTGTATATATCCTTATGATCAGGCCTTGGTTATTCCCATACGGGAAGTTGAGATCGTTTGATTTGATTAGCTTTGAGACGAGGTAAGTCCTTAGACTTAGTTAGCCGCTTTTATGCCTTATTTGGATATATTATGGTGGTGTGTGTTTATCGCTTTTGAGCATGAAAATGGATTAGGATTTACTTGACCATATTTATTATTGGCCCATCGTTACTATTTTTACCGGGCGGTGACATTACTACCCAGCACCCGAGGGAGACTAGGAGGATCTCTACGACTAGGCCATACATGGTATACGGGTGGGCTTCTTCATCACTCCCTCAGGGTATACGGGTTGAGCGCCGCCACACTCCCGATGGTTACACGGGGACAGAGGTGAGAGTTATAAGACTGTCGTGTCACACTTAAACGAATGGATTATATATGGAATAAGTATTGAATGTGTATGTTGTGTGTTTCGTGTTCCCATGTGTGTTTGTGCCAAATTATTCTTATAATGCCTAGAATGTGAGCTGACTGTTTTAAACCGTTTTGTGTAGATGCCTTGCAGGTTAGGGATGCCGCCGAGTGAGATGGAGGAGTGGACAGTCGAGTGGTCTCTGTACATTATAGGACGGGGGCGTTTTTTGGGTTTTCCTTGTTTTGTCGGATATTGTTGTGTTGTACGCTTTGGATTCCTTTACGTTGTATGTCGTTTCGAGGACTCGGTTGCGTTTCCAACTTGTATCCCTTCCTTTCTTTTCTTGCATACATTATAAACTATTTTGAGTTTTACGCCTTTATTTGTGCCATGTTGGAAAGGTCCGGTGAAATTATTTTCAGGCTATGGGTCGGGACCCATTGTGTGGTCTTGCCCGTAGCCTTCCAATATCCTACGGATTTGGGGTGTTACAAAGTGGTATCAGAGCCCTAGGTTGACAACAATGGAACTCGCAACCTTCTAAAGGCCGAATGAGGAATAAACAGAACCCCACGGGTTTTGACTTTTCGTTTTCAAAATTCATATGCATGAGTTAGGATTGAGTTAGAATGTACGGGACCTCCACTCCTCACGCGAACCTCGGCGACATAGATTTATGGATTTGATGAATATATAATTGCATAGTTATATATGTATATGACTTTAGGATGATTTTGGACTTGTATGTACTTAGATATGCATGTGACATTAGGATGATTAGGCTTTTATGCCTTGGTTGTACTTTGGATTTTGGTTTATTACTTACCATGCTTTAATAAGTCTTTTTTCATAAACAATATTATAAGTATGACACACATATCGAATTAATTACACCTAAATAAACGCGAAACGATACCAGAGGAAACGTACGAGAGTGACCGCTTATGTAGGACCCGCCCGGGGTAGAGCACCACTCCCTCCTACCGTCCCGAGATGGGGACGAGTAGGGAGACCTCTAGGCGCGAGAGGTCGGGGACGTATCCCCATTGTGGACCCACCAGCTGTGGAACCGCCAGCAGCTGAGGTTACCATAGAGGACGTAACGGAGAGTGTTATTCTCGAGGGAAGGGAAAGGACAGTTGTGAAGTTTGGGGCACGTAGTTCCTCATATGCTAGGACCGGGGGAGCATCGATTGGGGCCACCGTATTTGAGGATTATGTATGTCGAGTCGAGAAGGCGAATAGAACTGGAGAACCACCTCCAGCACCACTAGTGCCGGTGCCTGCACCCATGAGATCAGCTGAGGTCTTGTAGAGGGCTACTCAGATTAGGGCCGCGCCAGAGTTAGTTGCACCGGCGATAATAGTACCCGAGCCATTTGTGGAGATTGTTAGGGCTAGAGACGAGCTGAGGTCTCCTGGACCTGATTCATGGTTGAAGGCTTTCAACCAGCAGCATGTACCTTACTTTGACGGGACAGTAGCATTGGATCGGGCAGGTAGAGACAACACTAGAGGCGATCCGCTGCCCAGAGGAGAGACTAGTGGAGATGGTTCAGACTTTGTTTAGAGAGCAGGCCCACTACTGGTAGAGGTCGGTACGAGGAGGTGTGACTAGGATGGACCAGCTGTTGAGACTTGTTTGAGAGACTTTCTTCCCAGATTCATTGAGGAGAGACCGAGTCCAGGATTTCTTAGAGGATGGGTTTGAGGACGTCCCAGTTATCTAGGTGATTAGGCGTTTCCGAGCGGAGTTGGATTTGTTGGGGCCCGCAACACCTCCGGCGGACCAACATGTCTACCTCTTTTCTAGGAGGTTGAGGGAGTCTACCCGTGCATACCCCGCGGGATTCCGTTGTGATTCCCTGGACGAGTACCTGGACCGAGCCTCGGCATATGAGAGACACAGACCACGAGCTAGGAGAGGGGCGTAGTCTCGGGGACCGGACAAGCGTCAGAGGACCAAACCTAGTAGTTTAGGGGAAGGAGCCTCCAGACAAGGTCGTAGTCCGGCCTAGGGACAATTAGGACATCCGCCTGTTACTCAGGTGCCAGACAAAGGGAGGCAGTGTTATAACTGCGGAGGACATGATCATCTTAGGCCTGATTGTAGGACGCCTCTAGTGACGTGTTTCTCTTGCGGTCAGACGGGCCACAAGGCAGTTTATTATAGACGGGGCAGGGCACCGTCGTAGTAGGGGTCTTCACCTGCTAGCGGGGAAGGTGGAGAACAGAGGCCACCCCAGGTTCAGACTCAGGGTTTTCAGCAAAGGAGACAAAGTCAGACTGTTCGCCCTAAAACGTGCGTGCAATCAAGTCTTAAATTTATAAAACTAGAATAAAAGCAAGTGACACTCGAAAGAACTCTCTATAAAGGTTATATGTCTAACCAAAAGCTTATATGTCTAACCAAAAGAACTCTCTATAAAGGTTATTGAGGCTGCAGTATAGAAAGGATCTAAAGACTAGAATTGAACTCAAATACCCAAACTTGTAACCCAAGGATCAAGATAAACTCAAACGGTTAAGGTTGTGACACTCGAAACCGAATAGAGGATGTTGAGTCTCACTACTACTTAGAAAAGGCAAGCCAAGACTAAGTTAAAGCAAATCTTTAACTTTGGATTAAAGTAAAAGCGAGGTTCATAAACTGAAGTAAATCACGGGTAATTCTTGAGAATCGCGGCCGTGGAAACCCTAGAACAGGCCGTGATTTAGGTTCGTCGACAATATTTCTCTAACTCTCAAGGTCCAATCAAATTACGATCGATCTATCATCATCTAAGCCACAACTATCAACCCTTCACCTTAGAATTGCTAAAGGCTTTTATCCAACAATCATTGTCGTGATATCAATATTCAAATTAAAGAGAATAAAATATGAAAACCCTCGAATACTCAATAAAACTTAAAAACCAATTCTCAAATCCGAAATACAAGAATCAATATTTAATGGATTCAGAATGTATAACACAAAACCTCACAATGATCTAAGGCAAGTATGATGAACAGGTTATCATTCCGTCTTCAATATCAAAAACTAAGAAAGAGGATAAACCTTCGGCGATCTTCAATCAACTCTAGGCAAGAATGCTCCAAGCAAGATAAGCGGCCGTCTATCCCAAAGTGTATGCGAGATGTATGCGGCGTCTAAGCGGCGATAAGCAGGGATCCCCAAAACTCTCTTTTCCAACCTTTTTATAATACGAGAAAGAATAACCGTCCCCGGCCCATTACGTAAATAACGTGGCAAATAAAGACACGTCAAAAGATTGCCTAAATCACGGTCTCGAGGGTTTCCACGACCGTGGGTTAGAGCGTGGAAAAGGGTTACGGTGTCTTGTGACTTCCACGACCGTACTTTAGACCGTGTAAACTAGTGGAGTGCTCCACGTTCATGATGCCAAGATCCACGGCCGTGGTTTAGAGCGTGGACTCTTCTACGGCCGTAATTCAGGGCGTGGAAGTGTAAAATGCTTGTAGTTTCCTTTGTGTCGTGACATTCTTCATCCTAGCTCCTTCCTTAGCTTCCTTGATGTGTTCCTAATCCTCGAACATGAACGATTACTCTCTTTTCTCTCTCAATTTCTCTTATTTAGCTCCTTTTCACCTACAATCAACACAAAGCTAGTGTAGACATCCATATCGACAAAATAGACGAACAAGCTAACAATTGCTTCTAAACTTCATCCATGTACACAATAATAAGGGGAAAACAACCAAAATAAGTGCCTAGAATATCGCAATATTTCATGCTAACAAAATACCCTATACTTGTCACTTGCTTGTCCCCAAGCAAGGTTTTTAAAAGCTTAGAGTACAAGTTAGAATGAAATATGTATGCAATCTCAAAACAAAATCATCCTTTAGGTAAATGTGCTTCTAGTCAATAGATCATCCTCAAACCTTGTTTCATTCATCTTTGAAAAACACTTATATACATAGACCAAAGAATGTAAAGTAAAGAAACATCATAAATTGCTTAAACTTTAAGACAAACATCATAACCTTCAAGTATTGTCAAAATCAAGCATAAGAAACTTCAATTTAGATCACCAAGTCAAATAACATTCTTTTGATCTTAAGGACATTCAAGTAAGGTCTAAAGTGTGGAAGGGAGAGAAACTTATAAGGGATGTGGTGCATGAATCCGGGAAAATGAATAACCCAACTCTTTTTCTTTTTACTTTGAATTGCAACATCATCAACTTCGAGCTTTGCTCTCTTCTTTTTCACATTATTTTTCGACTTTACTTTTTGAAAGATGGACAGAGGTGCACAAAAACCGAAGCCTAGGAGATCGGCGTTT
Organism: Fagopyrum homotropicum; assembly: GCA_033239125.1. Lineage (NCBI taxonomy): Eukaryota > Viridiplantae > Streptophyta > Magnoliopsida > Caryophyllales > Polygonaceae > Fagopyrum > Fagopyrum homotropicum. The sequence continues at coordinate 56,465,474 of BSWB01000001.1, read as the reverse complement.
CTCAAATTACGAGATGCCTCAAACCCTTGATGCACATACCATAATTCGTTAGGAATATCGCTCAATCCGACTTTGGCAAGACACAAACACCCGGCTATGTGAATGGTGCCGAGTTACTCATCGTCATGATTGACTTCCCCAAACCTACTAATTCTATTCTTTGAATGCAAAATTTTGCTTTCATGGCCCTCCCACATCAAACATGTCAAATATCAACTCCTCCAAATTCCCGGATAGGTAAGGGAGGCAATTACTTTTATTGAGGGGCTAAGTGATCAAAGAAAGAAGAAAGAAAATTGAATTGCCTTAATCATTTAATAAAGAAGTATAAGAACTCATCATGTGATTTAAACCTCATTTTCTCAATATGATTTAGATCAAACTTGCACATTATGAAACTTGCAAGAAGCGATAAATAACACATTCAATTTCTTTTCAATTCATTATTCCGTTTAAGCATACAATTGTCATCAAAAACTCATTCCACAAGTGAGAGTTATCATAGAAGTCATCTCTAATCTTAGAAGCACAAGAATTCTTTCAAAACTTTTCAAAATTTTTAAATTTTTATGGGTTTTTCAAACTTTTTCATGCAATGCAATAATGAAACGTGTGACGATGAAAATGAAACATCCATAGTGTTATGGATAGAAGCAAGTAAATGTAGTAGAGTTATTACACATAATAGTCACACCCTACCCCATACTTAGAACATACATTGTCCTCAATGTTCTAAAAGAAATAAAGAAAAGAAGAAAAGAAAAATGAACTCACTAAAACGGTGGTGGGGCGGCTGAAACTGTCAATCGGCATAGCTCATCACTACGGAGGCGGCGGTGGTGGGAATGGGCGGAAGTCATGGTTGTAGTACTGCCCGAACTGCTGGCGGTAGATATCACTCATCATCTCGTCATGGTCCCGGCTCCGAGTCTCCTGCACCTCTCTATGGATCTCCAAGTCACCAACTCGTCTAGAAAGGTCGGTATCCCACTCCGGTAGCTGTTGGTACCATGATGGTGGATGACCGTACCATACCGGTGCGTCCTGTGGAGTCGGTGCTGCTGGTGCCTGATCATACCAGGGAGGCGGAGCTCCCATCCACGATGGCTGCTCCCTATACCAAGTGGGAGGAGCATCCATCCAGGTCGGCCTCTCACTCACGCTAGCACGGCGGGAGGAAGAGGCTCCAAAAGGTCCAGCGGGTCGTGGTGAACACCTAGGAGGGTCAAGGAAGTGTGCCGGCTGATCCGGGAAAGTGCCAAAGTCCTGCTAATCACCTCCTCCCTCAAAACCATCACCTCCTTTTGCCTCCTCCTCAACATCTGCAGCCGGAACCTCATCGGGGACATAGGGAGGTGCCATTAGCATATTCGCATGCATAGCAGCGAAGGTCTGCTTCCAATTATGGCGTCCGGCCATAATGGAATACTCAGGGAGCCACGGGATGTCTCTACCTCCTCTCTCTTCCCGAGGCATACCGGCGGTAGGTGGACCGCGCTGCCTAGGGAAGATGATACCTCTCGTCATCAGGCTGTTGAGACCTAGAGGTTTCGCTGTAATCCTAGTACAGGCAGAAAAGTCTATCCCCAGCTGCCTAGCAATGTGTGTAACCATACCACCGTATCCTATGTGTTCGCTCCAAACGGTGTGTGCAAGCTTTAAATTTATAACCCTAGACGTAAGCTTAAAACAAGGATGCGAACCCGCAGTGTACGGGTCTATCGTAGTAAAAAACAAGGAATTCCAGGGGTCGATCACAGGGACTTAGTGAAACAAAGTCCAATTACGGTATGCTTAAGTAATTACTAACCACAAAGCAATTAAAACAATCAAAGATGATATAGAAGTCAATAAAGGAAATATGCAATTCTAGGGATTAAAGCATCTAGTTGTGGTTCCAACTCAATATCTAAAGATAAGCGGACAAAGGTGAGATTTTTGCATAGGGAAGGTGTTACTAAAGTGGAATAGATCACCGGGTAAGTCTCACTACTCACTAATCCTAAACCGTAACTCCTATTACCGGGTAAGTCTCAAGGAATTAAGATAAAGAACTATAACCTCAAACTAACACACCATCTAAGGGAATAGAATCAACCTTTACCGGGTAAGTCTCAGGCTAACTCACAAAGATGGGATAAAAGCACACTCAAACCTCAATAAAGGATAAACCTTTATTACCTACACTTATGATCTTAGGTAAACAAACTAAGGAATTACCGGGTAAGTCTCATCCTAAGCTTGCATTGAACCAAGAAAGGTGTAATAAGAATAGGATTTGGCAAACTCTAACACTTAACTCTCAGTTTCGGATCAGATAAGTCACCTCGGTCAGCCAAATTCCACCCCGGCCGAGATGTTCATCGACTGAGCGAGATGCTTAGGGTTAAGGTTAAAGACTCGAACTTGTAGGGTCCTACTGTGATTAAGATCATTCTATCATTATTTTTTTCACAACCTTCAGCCAATCACCCTAGAATCACACAAGGAAATTAGCCACTCATCATCATGAAAGTATTAATCAAGTATATGGGAAGAAGGTGAATATTTGAACAAGAAAATTTAATGAAAAGACTTCAATAACTGAATCAAATATCACAAACAAGAGTTCCTTGGATAGAAATCCAACAAGGCAAGACAACAAGGAAGGGAATCTAAGATAATCTTATAAAAACCCTTCAAAAGCTATAAAAGCTACAATCTTCCTTCTTCAACCTTCAAAAAGGTTCTTCAAATCTCCCAACTGGAGTATGGCTGCTGCGTGTCTTTCAGTGTAAGCAAGGTGATAGCGGATCTCGGATTTGTGGGAAATCCGACCCTTTTTATAGGAAAATTACTCTCCAAAGATAAGATATCTTAGAAAGATCTTTTCCCATAAAAATAGGTAAAATATATGATCTAGAAAATCTTCTTCCTTCCAAGAGCCAAGCCCAAAAATATAAGATCTCTTTCCAAAGATAAAAGATCTCAGCCAAGAATAAAATATTCTCGCCGCGTCCCAGGTGTTTGCCTCGGTCGAGTCGACTTCTCTGGATCACCTCGGTCGAGGTGAATCTGTGGTCAACCGAGGTGAGTCACAATTGAATGTGAAATCTCTCAAACCTGGTCCAAAGTGAATCCTTAATCCATGGCTATGCTTCCTGGATGGTTCCTTATGTTCCTGAATGTAGCTCCAATGACTCCATAGCTCCTGTAACACCCGGAATCCGCGGGACTCGGGATGTCACATTGGGCTAGGATCTCACAATGGATCCTGACCCTAGCCTGACAACAAGTTCACTGGACCTTACAACATGGCACTGACACATATAAAACAAATACATAAAACAGTATAAACTGTACGACCCAAAGTAAACAACAACATAGCCGAGTATATAAAACGACATCCTCACACAGGAGGTACAAAAGATCATCCTCACGCAGGAGGGGACACACAACAACCCCAAACCAACCACCTAATGTACGAGAGTCCTCGGCTTGTCACCCTGCCAGATCACTCAGTAGCGCCTAACCTATATACATCTACAACACGGTATGAAACCGTTAGTTAACCATACATATATGAGGTAATGCATAAGCACAAGCACAATCATGAAAGATAAACACCTCAGCATGCTATCACACATTTACCCATTTATTATCTTTATATAATAACCATTCACTCAAAAACCGTATATATATAGATAGATGAAAGTATGTGACACGAGGACCGATACATCCCCGCCTCTGAGTACAATGTCCAGCTGTACGAGTATCGGTCACACAATCCATGTACCCTATGGGAGTGGATTGCGCCCTTCCTGTAAACCAGTCTGGCCCGACATCAGAGAACCTCCCAGACTCCACGGCGGGATGAAAGGGAAAGGTTATCACAGACACGCAGTGGGGCAGTTAATAGAACATAGGTCAATTAAAACGACAACTCATGCTATCATAGCAAACATATAAAGCATACACCACTCATGCAAACACCCAATATAGGGATGGTAGCTAAGTAAGTCCTACGGACTTACCTCAACCTCGTACAAACTCAACCACGATCACCTCTACACTGGAGGGACAACACGGCCTATAAACAAGGCATAAAGAGATATATCAACCTCTATTCATCAAAGGGGTCACACATAGACCCAAAGGGATCCATAAGGATCATACTCAATCTATAAGCCTCACAACCAACTAAACCTCAATATCTCAACATAACTCACAATTCCTCAAATCTCAAGGTAATATCTAATCAACATTCCTCAATCTCAATTCTAATCCTAATTTAATTAATTAACCTTTAATTAATTAATTAGATTTGACCAGAATAACGTTTTGCCCGCAGGCAATTTCTAAACCCACCTGTCATCAGATTTCATCAAACAAACAACCCATAATCACCCGAATAATATAACGATCATAATGGAATTTCTAATTGTCCTATTTGACAAGCCTAAAGTCAATTTAGGTCAAATCGTAGTACGGAAAACGAATAAATTCATAACTTATTCGTTACTAACCCGATTAAAGATTTGAAAGAAGCTTCGGAATCACAATGACGCAGGCTACGCATGAACAACATCAAATTCATCGGAATCTGAGCGACGGAACCGTCCTGGTGACATATATGCTCGACCAACCCTCCATATACTCGGAAATGCAGAAACTCGGTACCGTTATGAAGAGAATGAAGAGAGGAATCCAGAAACTCAAACGGAATTGAAATCTGATTAGAAACGGAGAGTAGATCTGAGTTTGAAGGTTGAGAGAAATCAGAGCTTTTACGAGGAACGTGAAAGGAAATGAATTAATAAAGGATTTTCCGCTATTTATAGTGAAAACGATAATTATCCTTTAGTAAAGTCGATAATTATCCTTTAACCGATCCAAAGGCGGGTCGAACCTCTTTCTCCAAACTTCTCGAGATTGGAACATTAAATCTGGAATATTGTAGGGATAATTATTCCACAACTGCCTCGGAAAACGTGTATTCTTAAGCCGTCTTTCTTAGCCGTTAAGAAACGAAATAGCGACTCTTTTGGCCGTTTTGCCTCTCCATGTTATTTCATATCTATGACATATCCGATGTCCTGATCAATTCTCTCAACTGCATTTTTATCAATTGGAGCTCCCAAATGCTCCAAATAACACCGGAGGGTAAAAATAATTACCCGAGGGAAAAAGTAAAAATTTCCCCAAACGTCCAAAATTATGCCAGGAACATAAAAGTGGGACTCTTACTCATCACTTGCGAAGGCTTCGCGAGTTATATGTTAATTACTATCAACGATTAAGTTAATCAACATTAATTAGAATTCGAAATCCTAGCTATTACAGCTCCTTTTGCTCCTTTTTGATGCAAAACGTGCCATTTTACCTACGATTACAACAAAACTAGGTGTAGACCTCGATTCCCGCAAAGGTAGATGAAATGGTAATATAATCACATATTATACATACAAACATGCAGATTATTGAAGATAAAACGTCTAAACAAACCCCAAAATATAGACTATAATTCATGCTATCAAAATACCCCATACTTAGCCCTTGCTTGTCCCCAAGCAAGTTCCGTATATAAAAGGAAAGATAGAATGGATTATAAGTCAAGAAAATCAATGAAAAGTCCTTCGAAACATTTTTATGGTGTGCAACAATCATAGATCATTCTAAGAGAATACTTCATGGAATTTAAAATCAAAATATGATCAAAACATTTTATAAATATAAGAAAGTTGTTCATCTTTGCATAAAATCATAGAATGCAGAATAAGTCATAATTATCGAAATTAATCATGTATAATCCAGTTTAAACCACTAAGTCAATTAACAAGCTCGAGGTCTCAAGGGCTTCCCACAAAAAAGGTCAAGAAACGTGTAGGGTAGGGATGTATGTAAGGTAATGTGGTGCTAGAATCCGGGAAAAGAATATACTTCACTTTCTCTTTGACTTACAACATCTTCCACCAATAAGCTTTGCTTATTTCACACTTTTTCTTTTACTTTACTTTTTGGGATGCATGGACAGAGGTGCACAATAACCGAAGCCTAGGAAATCAGCAATCATCAATTTCTTGAGATGCATCAAACCCTTGATGCACATACCATGACCCGTTAGGAATATCGCTCAATCCGACTTTGGCAAGACACAAACACCCAGCTATGTGAATGGTGCCGAGTTACTCATCATCATGATTAACTTCCCCAAACCTATTATTATTTTGTAACACTTTCACTTCCAGCCAACTTCTCAACTTTAACTTCACTTGCTTTCACCACTTCGCTTGCTTCCAAATTCCCGGATAAGTAGAGGGAGCCAAAATGTATACGAGAGGCTAAGCATGATCAAGAAGAAGAAGAGAGAAGAATGAATTGCCTTGGTCTTTCCAGGAAGAAAGTGAGAGAACTCATAATGTGGTGTCAACCTTCAAATTCAACATAATTTAGACAAAAACAAAGTATTAAACATGCCAAAAATCTCAAACAAAGCATTTAGCAACTTAAACATATTATAAAACCTTTCAAACACATAAAGATTTCAAAACCAGTCAGTAAGCAAGATCTTTACTAAGATCATATCCAGATAAGAAGCACAAAAATCGTTTTCGAAAACTCTCAGTTAACCCACCTCGGTCGAGGTGTTCTTAGGTCAACCGAGGTGAAACACCTCGTTCGGCCAGAACTCCACCGGTCGAGGTCAAAAAAAATTTTTTAAAACCAGTTTTTTTTTAGTTTCGACGTTTTTTTCAATCAAATAACCTGTAAGTATGCATGTAATCTCAAATATACACATAGATGCAAAATGAAGCATAAATATAAATATCCGATCGAGTAGAGTCATACATCACATAAATGTCAAGTAATACATAAATACCCCATACTTGGGACACACTGTCCCAGTGGGTCAAAATAAGTCTAAGGAATAAAATACTCACCGGATAATAAGCTGAACGGCATAAAAATAAGAAAGAAAATCCTGCAGCTCTCAGTAGTCACGATCCGGTGGTGGTGGTAGTGGCGCATATGGATACTGAGATGGGTCAAATGGATAACCCATAGCCTGGTGGAACTGAATCTCCATCATCCTCCGCTGATAATGCTGGCTCTCTAGCATCTGATGAGTCCAACTGTCGATCTGTCGGTGATGGGTGGCAAATCTCTCATCGATGTCCACAGTAAGAGCAGCATAAGAGTCAATCATCTGCTCCGTCAGATCATCGATCCGACGGTGAGCCTCTGGATCTCTGTGTCGGCGTGCTCTACGCCTAGCAGGTCTCACTAGTGATACAGCAGGTGCCGGCTCAGTATCATCATCATCATCAAGATCAATAACCGGCGCACTCGTCCTGGAAGTATTCGTCCCTGTATCCATCGGGACTCCATCATCCCAGTATCCTCATCATCTACCTCCTCCTCAGATGGGGCAGCTGCTGCCTCTCTATAATCCTCCATCAGTGGGGCCCAAGCGGTCTGCCAGTAATGAGGGTCATAAACTGTAAACTGGGCAGACCATCTGATCCCCTGCGGTGCAATCAGCTCCCACGGCATAGCCACGTATGGTGTAGTCAGTCCTTGGGGAACCAAAATCCGCCGAGTGATCATCTCCTGCAGCCCAAGCGGCTTGGCAGCCGCCACCATCGTGCAAGCGCTGAGATCCATGTCCTGGTAGCTAGCGATGTGGGTGACAAGTCCTCCGTAGCAGATGTCCCCATTCGCCTTGGCCGTGATCTTGTGCAGGTCCTCTGCCAACATCAAGCCAAAGTCGGGGATCCCTCCGGTCACCATGCAATATAGGCTGAACAGCTCCCCCTGTCGGACCTTCTGGGGCGTCTCAGTACGCGCCAAAAGCGTCTCGCTGATAATGCGGTGGGCTAACCTAAAAGCTAAGTGGAAGATGACCTTCTCCCTGGAATCTCCAGGGCGCCATCTGTCTGCGTGCTCAGCAATATGGGCAATCTGTCCGCAAAACTCCCTAGCTACAGATCGGGAAGGGAAATCAACTGCTGTGGGGGCAGGAAAACCAAAAATCTCCCTCCAATACTCTAGTGGCACTAAGAAGTTCCGGTTCATCAACCGGTACTTCACAGATCGCTCTGTGGGGAGGTAGGTGTTCGCCACTTAGCGTGCGTGCAATCAAGCTTTAAATTTATAAAACTAGAATAAAAGCAAGCGAACCCGCAGTGTACGGATCGGCGTAGATTAGCAAGTATTCCAGAGTATCGAACACAGGGATTTGGGGGGAACAAATTCAGTTGTAAAGTTGTCAAGCAAGTAAAAAGGTAAAGCTTTGCAAATATATTGGGAAACAACAATCCTAAAGATCCAAGTATCCAGCTGTGGCAATCGATTCAAGATATACTAATGATATAAAGACAGAGTTGAGATATGCAAAGGTATGCTAATGTAAGGTAATCGTACGGTGAAGTTCCAAAAACCTTATATGACTCACCTACAAGACACTCTCTATACAGGTTGTTGAGGCTTCAATATAGAAAGGTTCTAAAGGCAAGAATTAATGTCAAATACCCAAACTTGTAATCCAAGGATCAAGACTAACTTAACCGATTACGGTTGTGACACTCACAATCGAGGTAGAGGTTGTTGAGGCTTCACTACCACCTAGAAAAGGCAAGCCTAAACTAAGTTAAAGCAAATCTTTAACTTTGGATTAAAGTAAAAGCAGGTTCGTAAACTTAAGGGAAATTACGGATGGATCTTGAGACTCCACGGCCGTGGAACTCAATATCAAACCGTGATTTAGGATTCGTCGACGATTCTCTCTAACTCTCAGGGTCTAATCTGTTTATGATCGATCTATCATCATCTAAGCCACAACTATCAACCCTTCACCTTAGAATTGTTAAGGGTTTTTAGCCAATAACAGTCATGTTGATATCAAATTCAAAGATTAAAAGATTGAAAGATGAAAACTTCCGAAAACTTTCAATAAACTTCAAACCAATCTCAAAGTCACAATCAAGAACGAATATTGTCAATAGATTCAGAATAAGGCAAACAAACACAATCTTAGGAAAGAAGGAAGAACGGGATGTCAATCCGTCTTCTAAATCAAACCTAAACAAGAGGAGAAATCTTCTTGCAACAATCTTCCAAAAACTTCGATCTTCCGCCGATCCGGAAATCTCAACAGCAATCTCCACCAAAAGTGCGAGATTAGGGCAAATCCCAAACACGAACTTCGATCTCCAACGAGATGTAAATGCCGCTAAGCGAAGGCGTAAGCCAAGGTCTAAAGCAAGGTGACGGAATTTCTCTTCGTCCGTCTTTTTATAGGGCAAGATAAAATATCGGCCTGGCCCAATCTTCAAAAGATCGTGGCTTCAAAATGTGGCGAAAAAGATCGCCAAGATCACGGTCGTGGAAGGTTCCACGACCGTAATTTAGAGCGTGGAAAGTGTCACGGTTTGAACCATGGATTCCACGACCGTAATAGTTACTGGAATGCATCACGCCTCTCTTTGCAAGGTTCCACGGCCGTGGAACTAAACGTGGTTTGTAGTACGGCCGTATTTTAGAGCGTGGTTTAGGGCAAGAACGTGATTCTTCCCTAGCCTCGTGCACTCCTCAAGTTGAACTCCATTTTGCTCCTAATAATGCCCTCAATCCATGGACATACTCAATCAACTCTTCTTTTGCTCGATTTCGTTCGGAAATGACTCTCAATCACCTATAATCAACATAAAGCTAGTGTAGACATCCATATCGACAATATAGGCAAACTAGCTCACAAATGCAACAATGCTAAATCAAAGACTATCAATATGAATCAAATATACTTAGAAAACGTGCCTAAAATATCACAATATTTCATGCTAACAAATAACCCCATACTTAACACTTGCTTGTCCCTAAGCAAGGTCTTTCAAAAAGCTTTAAACAAAAGTTAGGATGAAATATGTGTACCTTCTCAAAGCAATACTTCTTTTGGAGGAATGTGCCTTCTAAAGAATAGATCATTCTCAAATCTTGCTTCAATCGTTTATAAGACTTTCATATACTTAATCAAAGAGTAAAGAGTAAAGAAAATCCATGAATTAATCAAACTTCTAAACAAGCATCATAACCTTCAAACATTATCAAAATCAATCATAAGAAACTTCAATTTAGATCACCAAGTCATATAACATTCTTTTGATCTTAAGGACTTTCAAAGAAAAGGTCTAGAATGTGGAAAGGGAAGGAAACTTTTAAGGAATGTGGTGCACGAATCCAGGAAAGTGGACAACTACCCTTCTTCTTCTTTTGCGGTTTCCGCAACACTTCAACTTAGAGCTTCGCTCTTCTTCCTTTCATTTTTCGACTTTACTTTTGGAGTTATGGATAGAGGTGCACAAAAACCGAAGCCTAGGAGATTGGCGTTTCTCAATTTTTATGAGATGCCTCAAACCCTTAGCGCACATACCATAATCCGCTAGGAATATCGCTCAATCTGAGTTTGGCAAGACACAAACACCCGGCTATGTGAATGGTGCCGAGTTACTCATCATCATGATTGACTTCCCCAAACCTAGAATTTCTTTCTATTCTTTTGATTGCAAATAATTGCTCTCATGGCCCTCCCACATCAAACATGCCTTTTTCATTCACTTCTCCAAATTCCCGGATAGGTAAAGGAGGTCAATATTTCAATGAGGAGCTAGAATGATCAAAGAAAGAAGAAAGAAAAATCGAATTGCCTTAATCATCTCAACAAGAAGTATAAGAACTTATAGTATGATTTCAACTTCAATTTCTCAACATGATTTAGGTAACATTCTTCACATTATGAAACTTGCAAAAGAGGTAAAATTCATTCATTCAAATTCTTTTCAATTCACTATTCTTTTAAGCATGCAATTGTCATCAAACTCAATTCACAAGTAGCGATTATCATAGAAATCATCTCAATTCATTAGAAGCACATAATTTTCAAAAAATTTTCAATTTTTCAATTTTCAAAACTTTTCAAGTTCTTTTTCATGCAATGCGATAATGAAACGTGCAACAATATAATGAACATGCAAAGATAGTCTCGAATAGAAGCAAGCATAGTGAGTAAGAGTTATTACAAACTTTTAGTACATCCCACCCCATACTTAGGACGAACATTGTCCCTAATGTTCAAAAGAAAGAAAGAAAAGAAGAAAAGAAAAAGAAACTCACAAAGTGGTGGGGGAATGTCTAAGGCGAACGGTCAATCATCAAATCCTCATCACTGCGGCGCTGGTGGAGGCGGGAATGGAGAGAAGCTAGGATCATAGAACCGCCCAAACTGCTGGCGGTAGAAGTCTCTCATCATGTGGTCGAGGTCGTCTAAGCGTCCATCTCTAGCATCGGCTCGGATCTCCAATGCTCCTACTCTCTCTGAAAGTCCGGTAGCCCAATCCGGCATCTGCTCGTACCATCCCAGAGCCTGACTATACCATGCTGGAGCGTCGGATGGTGCTGGTGGTGGTGCTGGTGCTGCTGTCTGCTCTGTAGACCAAGGAGGTGGAGCTCCATACTATGCAGGAGGTGTGGTCATCCACGTAAGCCTCTCACTCACGCTAGCGCGGCGAGAACACGAGCCTGAAGCTCTAGCTGGACGTGGAGAGCGTCTAGGTGCATCGGGGGCCGCCTCCGGCTGATCCGGAAACGTGCCAAAATCCTGCTTGGCTCCTCCTCCACCCTCAAACTGATCTCCCATCTCCTCCTCCTCAACAACTGGTGGTGGGACATATGGGGGAGCTGCTATCCTGTTCGCATGCATAGCAGCGAACGTCTTCTTCCAATTATGGCGTCCCGCCATAATGGAGTACTCCGGTAGCCACTCTATACCCCTACCCGTCCTGCTCTCCCAAGGTATGCCCGCATAAGGCGGACCTCTATGTGTGGGGAAAATGAGACCCCTAGTCATGAAAGCATGTAGCCCTAAAGGTACGGCCGGTATACGGGTGCAAGCAGAAAAATCAACACCTAAGCTCCTAGCAATGTGGGTCACTATCCCACCATATCCGATGTTGCCCTTCTTCTTGTTCTTGAGCTTGCTCATAGTAGCAGCCAAGAGAGTAGCACAATCAGCACGGCGTCCATACAACATGGAGTAGAATAAAAAGAGCTCATCCGTCTTGATCTTTTGGGGCGTCTCCGTCCTAGGAAAGAGACACTCCGAAAGAACACGATGAGCAATCTTCAAGGCTAGGTGATACATCAACCTAGCCTTGGTGTCAGCGGGCTGCCAGCGGTCCTCGCTAGCGTAAATCATCGCCACCTCCTCCCAAAAATCCTTGGCGTATACGCCACTTGGAAAGAGACCGTTAAAGGTCTCCTGAAACCCGAAAATGGTCCCAAACTCACGGATGCTAAAATGGTAGTCTCTTTCCATGAGGCGGAAAGAGACGGTCCTGTCTACATGGCTGGGCTCAAAAGATGTCACAACGTCCCGTGTAATCTCCTCATAAGCGTCTTCTCGGATAGCCGAGAAGACAATAAGTCAGGCTCTATCCAAGAGCCAAGTAAGGTCATCAACTATGTTGAGAGGAGCTAGATCCTCCAACAACAAGTATCTAGGGCCAATCACAGGCCTCTCCTTGATCCTCTCGAGTGCATCGAGGTGATCATCATGTATGGTCGGGACTCTAGGGCTAGGGGGTGAGGGTGAGGAAGGTGATGATGGAGGTGAAGGGGAAGAGGGTGGTGGTGCTCTAGAGGATGAGGAAGAGGAGGGGTTACCCTTCCTCTTCTTGTTCTGGTTATCCTTCTTCTCTTTGATCCTCCCCGAAACTCTCCTCACAAAATCCATTCTGTTTAAAATTACGGGCTGTTCTATGGAAACCACGGCCGTAATTCCTCTAGAGACCGTGATTTGTCTCAAAAACTCACAAATCTCAGCAAATCAGCAATCAATCTCCACAACAGGCAGTCCTAATCTAATTTCATCCAATCTCAATCAGTTTTTCCTAAAAATCTCTAACAAAAACGAACCAAATCGGCAAGAATCAAGAAGAGAGGAAAAACCTATTTTTCGGATTGAAAAATCCGAATTGCGCGTTTGTTGGTGAATTTCCGCTCGATTTGTCGCTTGGATCTTGTTGGTGGTCGAGTTTGCTTCAGTTTAGGAGGAAGAATCGTTAAAAACGATTAAGAAACGAGGATTTGAGAGAGGGTCGTGGATTTCGGCTATTAGGGCGTGGAAGAGGGGTTTTTGGGATGATTTTTGTGAAGAATGTGGTTTATATAGTCACAGGCAAAATTTTTGAAAATCACGGTCTGTCGGGGTGTTCCACGGCTGTGGAAGTGTACGGAACCGTGGTTTTGGTGATTTTTCAAAGGCTTTTGGAAATTACGGTCACTGTAGCTGTCACGACCGTGGTTTAGGCCGTGGAACTCTCTGTAAAGCTCCAAAGTCCAAATTTCGTCACTTTTCTTCAACATCATCCTCTCCTTTTCCTTTTCCATCGTTCCTACATCCAAAAACACGAACATACCGGAAGAAATCGAAGGCAAAAACAAAGTAAAAACGTCTATTCTAAGCTAAGTTATAACCCAAAAACAAAAACGAGAATGCAATACCTTGGGTTGCCTCCCAAGAAGCGCTTTGTTTAAGGTCCGTAGCTAGACCAATCTCGCACTTATTCGAGTGCGGTAGGCGCGAACTCCTCAGCTTGGAGTTCCGGCGTATACTTCTTGAGTCGTTGGCCGTTCACCTTAAAAGTTCCGCTCGCTTCACCCCATACTTCAACTGCACCATGGGGGAAAATACGCTTAATTAGAAAAGGTCCGGTCCAACGAGATTTAAGCTTACCTGGAAAGAGACGAAGCCTTGAATTGAAGAGGAGAACTTGATCTCCTTCTTTGAAGTCCTTTGGAATGATATGCTTATCATGCCAACGCTTTGCTCTCTCCTTATAGATCTTAGCGTTTTCATAAGCGTTCAAGCGGAGTTCATCCAGCTCATTGATGTCTAGGAGACGCTTCTCTCCCGCTTCTTTCATGCTGAAGTTTAACCACTTGATAGCCCAAAACGCTTTGTGCTCCAACTCTACCGGCAAGTGACAAGACTTCCCATACACAAGGTTGTATGGTGTGGTTCCTATGGGAGTCTTGTATGCAGTCCGGTATGCCCACAATGCATCGTCAAGCTTCAAGGACCACTCCTTCCTAGTCCTTGAAACCGTCTTCTCTAAGATTCCTTTGATCTCCCTATTTGAGATCTCAACTTGTCCACTCGTTTGTGGATGGTAAGGGGTAGCGATCTTGTGAGTAACCCCATACTTAGCTAGAAGAGCTTCAAAGCGCCGGGCAATGAAGTGAGAACCTCCATCACTAATGATCGTCCTTGGCGTCCCAAATCGCGGGAAAATGGTCTTGTTGAAGAACTTAACCACCACCATGGCATCATTGGTGGGAGAGGCAATTGCTTCCACCCATCTAGAAACATAATCCACCGCCAATAGTATGTATTGGTTTCCACAAGAGGATGGGAATGGTCCCATAAAATCAACTCCCCAAACGTCGAAAATCTCCACCTCTTGGATGTTGTTGAGGGGCATCTCATTCCTCCTAGAGATATTGCCTGTTCTTTGACAAGCATCGCAGCAAGAAACAAAGGATTGCACATCTCTAAACAAATTAGGCCAAAAGAATCCAGATTGCAATACATTTGCGCTAGTCTTGTTCGAACTAGCGTGTCCTCCACAAGGTAGTGAATGACAATGGCGGATGACACTTTGCATCTCATCTTCCGGCACACATCGCCGAATGATGCCATCCGGACCTCTCTTGAAGAGGAGAGGTTCGTTCCAAAAGTATTCCCGGACATCCTTAAAGAACTTCTTCCTTTGTGCGTAGGATAATCCGAGTGGTATCTCCTGACAAACCAAATAGTTAACAAAATAAGCAAACCATGGTTCGTTACCTTTGGAGATCACATTGATGCACTCCTCAATAAGGTGTAGGTGTTCGTCCGGGAAGGAGTCGTCGATGGGTAAGTGATCCGCGACAGAATTTTCAGAACCTTTCTTGTCGCGGATCTCAAGATCGAATTCTTGTAGGAGAAGAATCCATCTAATTAGCCTTGGCTTCGAATCTTTCTTCGTAAGGAGGTACCGGATCGCAGCATGATCCGTGTAGACAATCACCTTTGCACCTACAAGATAAGAGCGAAACTTGTCAATAGCATAGACAATGGCTAAAAACTCTTTTTCGGTAGTGGCGTAGTTGAGTTGCGCTTCATCTAGCGTCTTGCTAGCATAGTATATGGCATGGGTTCGCCCTTCTTTTCGTTGTCCAAGAACAGCTCCAATAGCTACGTCACTAGCGTCGCACATAATTTCAAAGGGAAGAGTCCAATCCGGGGGTTGGATAATAGGTGCTGAAATTAGAGCTTGCCGAATGGTGTTAAACGCATCCAAACATTCCTGCGGAAACTCAAAAACCGCGTCTTCATCAATAGATTAGTGAGAGGTTTTGATATCTTAGAAAAGACCTTAATGAAACGTCTATAAAATCCAGCATGTCCTAGGAAACTTCTTATCCCTTTCACCGAAATTGGGGGAGGAAGCTTCTCTATGGTCTCTATCTTAGCCTTGTCTACTTCTATCCCTCTACTAGAGACTAAGTAGCCTAATACAATTCCCTCCTTAACCATAAATTGACACTTCTCTCAATTAAGAACTAGGTTAGTGTCTTCACACCTTTGCAAAACAAGAGAAAGGTTAGAAAGGCAATCGTTAAAAGAGGAACCGTATACGGAGAAGTCGTCCATGAAGACTTCCATGATTTCCTCTACGTATTCGGAGAAGATGGCCATCATGCACCGTTGGAAGGTGGCTGGGGCGTTGCAAAGCCCGAACGGCATTCTCCTATAAGCAAACGTACCCTATGGGCACGTGAATGTGGTCTTCTCTTGATCATCCGGGTGTATCGGAATCTGAAAGAAACCACTATAACCGTCAAGGTAGCAAAAATGTGAATGTTGTGCTAACCTTTCAAGCATTTGATCAATGAATGGCAATGGGAAATGATCCTTCCGCGTTGCATTGTTGAGCTTGCGGTAGTCTATGCACATCCGCCATCCCGTCACAGTTCGGGTAGGAATGAGTTCGTTGTTTTTGTTGGTGATGACCGTCATTCCTCCCTTCTTCGGAACTACTTGAACCGGACTCACCCACTTACTATCGGAGATAGGGTAGATGATACCTGCATCAAGAAGCTTAAGAATTTCCTTCTTGACAACCTCCTTCATGGTCGGATTCAACCGTCTTTGAGGTTGTCTTGAAGTTCTAAAATCTTCCTCCATTAGTATCTTATGCATGCATAGGGAGGGTTTAATTCCTACTAAGTCCTCAATAGTATAGCCTATAGCTTTCCTATGTTTCCTAAGGACAACCATGAGCTGATTATGTTCATCTATGCTTAGATCGGAACTAACAATAACCGGAAAGGTAGAATTAGATCCTAGAAAAACGTACCTTAGATGAGTAGGAAGTGGTTTGAGTTCCATTGCTTTTGGAGCTTCCAATGATTCTTGAGAAGCGTCCGATGTCTCCTTAGAAGTTTCTAAGGGTGATGAGTGTGTGGGAGAAGAGTTAGAAGAAGTTGAAGAAGTGTCTCGATCACTCCTTTCCACGCCCAGAATTACGGGTTCCTCATGGCCTCCACGGCCGTGGTTTAGGGCGTGGAAAGGAAATACGGTTGTCACATCTTCTCCACGACCATATAACTCCCTGGAGTGAGACACGATTTTGGTTGTGAAATCCACGGCCATGGAATACAGGGTATGACCGTGGATTCTCACGTTTTCTGCCTCATCGTGGAGTTTTTCAAACTCCACTTCACCCATCTCTTCTTGTGCTTCTAAGGCTTCAATTGCCTCATTGCACTCTTCTTCTTCCCCTACATTGGTTAGACTCATAGTGATAACTTTTTGTAAAGGATCGTTAAAGAGAATCGCACTTACCTCCTCCCTAGACAAACCCTCTTCATCTTGGATATTGAAAATATCCTCATCAAAGATTGGCTCCTTCACTAGAGTGGAAAGAACGAACTCTACTTTCTCCTCTCCTATATCAAAAGCGAGTCTACCATTCTTGCAATCGACTATGCAGCCGGAAGTTGCAAGAAAAGGTCTTCCGAGTATGATCGGGACCGGACTATCTGCAGGAATATCAAGCACGACAAAATCAATGGGAACAAAGAATTTACCTAGCTTGACCGGGACGTCTTTTACAATACCGACGGGGCGAGTGATGGATCGATCCGCCATGTACAACGTCATCTTCACCGGTTTAGGGTCGCTTAAACCGATCTTCCTACACAATGCAAGTGGTATGATGCTCACACTTGCTCCTAGGTCACATAACACATCGTATGTGACATCTCCCACTCCTATGGGAATGCAAAATGACCCCGGATCCTTTAGCTTTGGGGGCATTTTCTCCTTCATGGTTTTGATGAGATCCGAAGAATCCGAACTCATCTTAACCTCTCCGAAGTCTTCTAGCTTCCTCTTGTTAGAAAGGAGCTCCTTCAAGAACTTGCCATAAGCCGGCATACCTACAATAGCATCAATATATGGTATATTAATATGCAGCTTGCTCATGAGTTCTATGAACTTACCAAATTGTTTATCTAGACGCGCTCTCGCTCTAGATTGAGGGAATGGTAGGGGAGGTTTATATGCTGGAGGAGGAACGTAGACATCTTCCTTCTCCTTCCCCTTCTCTTTCTCCTTGTCCTTTTCTACGGAGACTTCAACGAACTTAGGCTGCGGATCGGTGGTAGTCACTCCGCTCCTAGTTGTGATTGCCATAACCCTTCCCTTAGGGTTGTCCTCCGTCTTTCCTGGAAGCTTCCCTTGATTCCTAGGAACTTCCTCCGCATGGTTGAACATTTGGTTTTCCAACACCTTTTGAGCTTTATCAACCTTGGAAATTTTATCATCAACCTTAATGATGCGGTTCTCCAACCCTTGTAGTTTTCCTAAAATCGTTTCCAACATGGGATCGGGCTTCTCCTTTCCCGAATTGTTTCCTCCATTAGATGATTGCCCCTGGCTTTTCAAAGGAGTAGAGGAAGAGGAAGGTGGAGTTAGTGAATTAGAATTGGAAGGATAAGAGTTACCGGAATTTTGTTGATTGGAGCGCCAATTGTTGTTGTTTGAACCCCTATTGTTGTTCCAATTGTTGTTCCGGTTGTTGTTGTTTCCATTCCAATTGTTATTCCGGTTGTTGTTCCGGTTGTTGTTGTTGTTGTTGCGGTTGGTGTTATCACCGCCATTGTTGTTGCCCAAATAGCCAACATCCTTCTCTTGTTGCTTTGGGAAGTTGGTCTTGATAGCCTCCTTCAACTCTTTGATTTCATTGTTGAGGGAGAAAATCTAATTTTGAGCTTCATGTGTGAGCTTTGCTCCTTGCTCCACACGATTTCCCTCCACTTTCCGGTGGGAATACTTCTCTATGACCCTTGCTTGCTTCTCAATGAAGTCCCAAGCGTCATCTTCCCTCATGTCTATGAATGTTCCACATGAGAGGGATTGGAGGTTGAATTGCCTTCCCGCATCTAACCCCTTGTAGTAAATCTCCAGCAAGGCAAGTTTGGATATGCCATGATGAGGGCAATCCAAGAGCAAATCCTGAAACCTTTCCCAAGATTGAAACAAACTTTCGTTAGATCTCATGGAAAATGCATTGATCTTACCTCTAAGTTCCGCCGTTTTGGATGGCGGAAAGAATTTGGTGAGGAACTCCGCGGAAAGGTCTTCCCACGTGTCTAGTTTCCCCCTAGGAAGAGCTTGGTACCAAGACAACGCTTTCCCTTTCAAAGAGAAGAAGAAAGGTTTGAGCTTATAGTTGTTGGTAGTAGCGCTCTTTGGTCTCATTGTCTCCATCATACACTCAAAGTTTTGTAAGTGTTGGTGTGGAGATTCAGCGCTTGTCCCGCCAAATTGGTTTTGGCGAACAAGAGTAATGACTTGAGGGTTGAAGCTAAACCCTTGCACATCATCAGCATCAAAGTTCACGCCCAAACGGCGTGGTTGTTGTGTTGGATCCATCCGCTGGCCAAGAGTTTTTGGCTCTTCATCTACACGTTCGATCCTCGCATTCCTTGGTGGAACACGACGATTGGCAGCTCCTCGTGGATGGAAAGGATTCACATTGATCGTGGGATCAATCTCCTCTAACGGTGGCATGGAAGAATCACTATCCTCAGCGGATGAGTGACCTTTTCTTCTAGATCTTGATGCTCTTCTTGAAGATTTCTTGCTTCCCTTATTCTTAAGGTCGCTTAGCTCTATCCTCATTTGGAAGATCATGTCTTGTAGATTGTTAACTTGAGATTGATGACGATCCATTTCATCCTGGCGGAGGGTCTCATTCCATTGGAGTTGAGCTTCCTTCTCCGCCAACTCCGCTTGAAGATCACGTTCGTGTCCTTCAACCATCTTCTTTTCCTTGCGCTTTTGCCTTAAAGTTTTCTCTAGCTCTTGATCAAGAGGTAAGAGATCTTCGGTGTTCCTAGACCTGCGCATGCACTCAAAGTAATATCAAATAACGAGAGCAAGCTCCCAAGCTTGACAACCGGCTACCGAATTCGGCCGAAACCAAATCCCCGGCAACGGCGCCAAAAACTTGTTCGCCAATTAGCGTGCGTGCAATCAAGCTTTAAATTTATAAAACTAGAATAAAAGCAAGCGAACCCGCAGTGTACGGATCGGCGTAGATTAGCAAGTATTCTAGAGTATCGAACACAGGGATTTGGGGGGAACAAATTCAGTTGTAAAGTTGTCAAGCAAGTAAAAGGGTAGAGCTTTTCGAATTATTGGGAAAACAACAATCCTAAAGATCCAAGTATCCAGCTGTGGCAATCGATTCAAGATATACTAATGATGTAAGGACAAAGTTGAGATATGCAAAGGTATGCTAATGTAAGGTAATCGTACGGTGAAGTTCCAAAAACCTTATATGACTCACCTACAAGAAACTCTCTATACAGGTTGTTGAGGCTTCAATATAGAAAGGTTCTAAAGATGAGAATTAATGTCAAATACCCAAACTTGTAATCCAAGGATCAAGACTAACTAAATCGATTAAGGTTGTGACACTCA
Source organism: Fagopyrum homotropicum (assembly GCA_033239125.1). Classification (NCBI taxonomy): domain Eukaryota; kingdom Viridiplantae; phylum Streptophyta; class Magnoliopsida; order Caryophyllales; family Polygonaceae; genus Fagopyrum; species Fagopyrum homotropicum. Next base: position 56,445,403 of record BSWB01000001.1, on the reverse strand, counting down.
CAATCAAGGTAGAGGTTGTTGAGGCTTCACTACCACCTAGAAAAGGCAAGCCTAAACTAAGTTAAAGCAAATCTTTAACTTTGGATTAAAGTAAAAGCAGGTTCGTAAACTTAAGGGAAATTACGGATGGATCTTGAGACTCCACGGCCGTGGAACTCAAGATCAAACCGTGATTTAGGATTCGTCGACGATTCTCTCTAACTCTCAGGGTCTAATCTGTTTATGATCGATCTATCATCATCTAAGCCACAACTATCAACCCTTCACCTTAGAATTGTTAAGGGTTTTTAGCCAATAACAGTCATGTTGATGTCAAATTCAAAGATTAAAAGATTGAAAGATGAAAACTTCCGAAAACTTTCAATAAACTTCAAACCAATCTCAAAGTCACAATCAAGAACGAATATTGTCAATAGATTCAGAATAAGGCAAACAAACACAATCTTAGGAAAGAAGGAAGAACGGGATGTCAATCCATCTTCTAAATCAAACCTAAACAAGAAGAGAAATCTTCTTGCAACAATCTTCCAAAAACTTCGATCTTCCGCCGATCCGGAAATCTCAACAGCAATCTCCACCAAAAGTGCGAGATTAGGGCAAATCCCAAACACGAACTTCGATCTCCAACGAGATGTAAATGCCGCTAAGCGAAGGCGTAAGCCAAGGTCTAAAGCGAGGTGACGGAATTTCTCTTCGTCCGTCTTTTTATAGGGCAAGATAAAATATCGGCCCGGCCCAATCTTCAAAAGATCGTGGCTTCAAACTTTGGCGAAAAAGATCGCCAAGATCACGGTCGTGGAAGGTTCCACGACCGTAATTTAGAGCGTGGAAAGTGTCACGGTTTGAACCATGGATTCCACGACCGTAATAGTTACTGGAATGCATCACGCCTCTCTTTGCAAGGTTCCACGGCCGTGGAACTAAACGTGGTTTGTAGTACGGCCGTATTTTAGAGCGTGGTTTAGGGCAAGAACGTGATTCTTCCCTAGCCTCGTGCACTCCTCAAGTTGAACACCATTTTGCTCCTAATAATGCTGATAACACGATTTATGGATTAGTTTTAGGTAATCATTTAGATAGAATTCTCGCTCATTCATGCATGTTTAACATTAGTTCGAGACGTTTTGCACTCAGTTCATGTATTTTGCCGAGATAGACGTCTACACGGACTTGTGCGCGTTTTGTAGGTATTTCGGGAGATTAGGAGCTAAAACGATGCGTTTGAGGATCGTTCATCTAGATGACACACCCTCGGACTCATTAGGACACAAGCTAAAGGCTAAGGAGGACTCATAGAGCCTTGCCAACACAAGCCATGCACCAAATCACAACTTAATGATCCAAGGCGAAGTTTCTGCACAGAATCACGGTTATCTGACACTCCACGGCCGTGGAATCAACCGTGGATTTTGCCAGATTCTTGTGACAACTGTGCCACGATTCTCATGGCCAGCTCATGCAAGTTTGTTATAAAAGTGGTCCTTCATGGGGTGTGAGAGGCAGCGGGGAGTAGTTTGGAGCAGCTCATCCATTATCCATTTCTCTCTAACAAATATATTCTCTCAACAAGAAGTTTTTCTAGGAAGGAAAGTGTCAAAGAGAAGAAGAAGAGTTCCATTGAAGAGGAGGAGAAGAACACACACCATAGTTTTCTTGTATTTCGGATTCTGTTTCTAGAATTGTAAGAACCATTTGTTCAACTCTTTTCAGCTTGGTTTTTTCTTAAGTTCATTTGTTCAACTCTTTCCCCTCATTATCTTGCAATGAATGTTATGATTTTATGTTTGTTTGTTTCGATTTTCATTATGAATGTTGTATGCTAAATTGATGTGGTTCTAGGGTAAGGAAAGGATGGTTATGGCTAGGGCTATGATAGGACAGACTTAGATTTACCTTTGGATGACTTTTGTTTATGAACGTAGTTGCTGTTAGAAATCACGGGTAGTTCTTGTCTGACCACGGCCGTGGTTTAGATAGAACAAACCGTGATTTTCCCTGGTTCGAAGGATCTTGCCTTAGATCTATAGAATGTTGAAATCCTGAGTGTTTGTTGAGTTTAACCTACCCTAGGGTAACCTAGTGTAGTGACTAAGTGTTAGGAGAGACTTACCCGGTAATCCTTGCTCTTAGATTTTAAAGATAACAAACCTTAGGTAGTGGTGAGCCTAATAAGCCGCCATTGGATTAGATGTGCTAGGATAGTTGTTTAGGACTTCCCTTTCCAAGACTTACCCGGTAAGGATAGGTTAGACCCCTAATTAACAATCCGGGTTGTGTAGAATTCCTATCCTTAGGTTCTTAGAGACTTACCCGGTAATGAGACCTTAGAAGTGGACTAGTTGGACCATGAGACCTACCCGGTAATTGATCCCAAATTAGATACACTTAATCCCAACATATCATAGTTAATCCAAAGAATGAATAGATAACTTGAGTCCTATGCCATAACCGGAACTTCCAACCCCTAGAATCCGTCTTTTCTTTCTTTGATCATTATCTTGCTTAGCTTGTTTATTTGTGTTGATTCTTAGTTTAAGTTTGATTGTTTGCTTTGCATGAATTGTGATCCTTGATTGATCACCAAAATCCAACTAAAAACATTTGAGATTTTCATTTCTTTATTTCCTTTTCTTTGAACCTAGATCTTTACTAAACTCAATCACAAATCGAATCAATTTCACCTTAGTCTTTGTGTTCGACCTCGGAATACTAACCCTTCTACAAACGTCCCGTACAATGTGGGTTTCGCTAAGTAGTTAGGATTTAGTTCGAGTTATAAATTTAAAACCCATTTGCGTATCACGATCTTAGCGTAACAAGTTTTTGGCGCCGTTGCCGGGGACTATGTCTAGATTGAGTCTATTTTGTGATTGTTTCTAGTGTAGATCTTTCTTGTTGCTTTTGATCTCTTTTTGGTTTGTGTCTTTGCTTTTCAGGACATCATCTCTCTCTTTAGGTGTATACGAAGATCTCGTGGCAAGGATTTAGCTCCATTCGATCCCGAACCAGAGAAAACCCTTCGATCTAGATCCAAGAACATCCGAAAAGAGAAAAAGATGGCCGGAAGAAACCTCCAAGCTGAGTTGGATGAAGCCTTAGAGCAAATAAGGCTAAGAGATGAGCTCTTGGAGGAAGAAAGGAGACTTGCCAATGAGAGGCAAGAGGAAACTAGGAGGGAGATTGAGGAGATTAGGCAAGCCCTTGTTCAAGGAGAGCTTAATCGCCGACAACCTCCACCTCCTCCACCACAACCGCAGCCGGCGGCTAATGTTAGGGTTGTCCCCATTGCTATTGAGGAGCCACAAACCCTAGGGAGACGTATGGATCCGGCACAAAGAGCACACCGACCGGGTGTGAACTTAGGAGATCCCGCGACCCACAACTATGAGCTCCGCCCTCAAGTTCTACAAATGATCCGGCATAATCAATTGGAGGGATGGAAGGAGAGTCTCCTCATCAACACTTGATGAATTATGAGATCTTGATGGAGACTCTTAGACCGCCAAGATTGGAGAGCAATAACCATAAGCTTAGGGCTTTTTCCTTCTCTCTTAAGGATAAAGCCTTAGCTTGGTATCAATCTATTCCACAAGGGCGAGTTGGTACTTGGGTGGAGATGACAACCGAGTTTTTGACTAAGTTCTTCCCACCTTCCAAGACTACCGAGTTAAGAGGGAAGATCAATGCCTTCGTGATGAAGGATAGAGAGAGTTTATTCAAGTCTTGGGAGAGGTTCAAAGATCTTCTCCTTGATTGTCCACACCATGGCATACCGAAAATTGAGCTATTGGAGATCTACTGCAAGGGACTTGATGAAGATAGCCAATTCAAGCTCCAATCTCTTTCCGGTGGGACATTTATGGAGAAGCATGTAGATGAAGCTTGGGAGTTTGTGGAGAAGCAAGCCCTAGTGATTGAGAAATACTCCCATAGGAAGAGTGAAGGAAGAAAGGCAGGAGCATATGAGGTGAGTGAAGTCACCATGAGCAATTTCAAGCTTGACGCCATCAACAACGAGTTGAAGTCCTTGAGGGAGTTATGTACTACAACTTTGAAGAACCAAGCAACTCCCCAAGTGCTTCCACAAGCCAACTTGTCTTCCAAGGAGGAGGATGTGAATTATATGGGAAGGGGCAACTTCAACAATTACCAAGGCCCAAGGAGTTTCAACAACAACCGGCAATTCAATAATTACCGGCCCAACCACAACCACCCCGGATTTTCTTACTCTAACCCGGATGGAGCCTTGAACCCTCCCGCTTCCACAAGCACAACTCCACCACCAAGAGCTTCGCAAGAACCTCCACCCGGATTCACTCAACCTCCAAAGGATAGAACCAAAATAATGTTTGAGCAATTGCTAGGAAGGTTAAGTGGTCTTGAGAGCACCGTGACCTCAATTTCTAAGGCTCAAAAGGTTTTGGAAGCACAAGTGTTCCAAAAAGCGGGAGAAGCGCATAGAGATCCGGGAAAGCTTCCCGGAAGAACCGAAGACAACCCAAGAGGCCAAGTGTTGGCTATCACAACGAGGAGTGGGTTGAGTATGAAGGATCCTTTGCCCAAGGACAATGCTAAGGGAAAGCAAGAGTGGTAGAAGAGGGAAGGATGCAAGAAGATGGAGGCAAGAGCAAGGATGTAGAGCCAACCTATGTGGCACCGCCTCCATACAAGCCACCACTACCTTTCCCACAATCAAGAGCAAGAGCTCGTTTGGACAATCACTTTGGTAAGTTCCTTGAACTAATGTCCAAATTACATATTAACATTCCGTTCATGGATGCCATTCTAGGAATGCCGGCATATGGCAAGTTTTTGAAGGAAATACTCTCCAACAAAAGGAAGTTGGAGGAGTATGGGGAGATATGAATGACCAAGAGATCCTCGGAATCGATCCAAACCATGAAGGAGGAGATGCCTCCCAAGCTAAGGGATCCGGGCTCTTTTTGCGTCCCAATAGGAGTGGGAGATGTGAAGTACGAGGCCCTTTGTGATCTTGGAGCGAGTGTAAGCATCATACCGCTTGCACTTTGCAACAAGGTCGGGCTAGGAGAGCCAAAGCCGGTCAAGATGACCCTCTATATGGCGGACCATTCTATCACTCATCCGGTTGGGATTCTAGAGGACATTCCGGTGCAACTAGGAGGATTCTATGTGCCAATTGACTTTGTCGTCTTGGATATTCCGGCGGATTATCCGGTTCCCATCATCCTAGGAAGACCCTTCCTAGCCACCTCGGGATGCCTGGTGGATTGCAAGAATGGAACTCTCTCCTTCAACATTGGAGAAGAGAATGTCAAGTTCAAGTTATCCACAATGACGAAAGGGCCAGCCCTTGATGAAGATCTCTTCAACATAGTCGAGCAAGAGGAATCTAGGGAAGTTGTGAGCTCGATCTTAATCAAGGATCCCTTAGATAAGGTTCTTACCTTGAGTATGATGGAAGAAGGTGTTGAGGAGGCTTGCAATGAAGAGATCAAGGCCTTGGAAGCCTTGGAAGAGGAGCCAAGAGTTGGATTTGAAAGCTACGAAGAGGTCTTGAACAACTGCAAGTTCCACGGTCGAGATTTACACTCCACGGCCGTCAAACTTTCTGGACAACTCCGGGAAGCAAGCTTAGCAAGAACCACGGCCGTGGAAGTTGAGCAAGCCGTGATTCCAACCGTGGTTTTCCCTGGACTAGTCCTTGATGATGATCAAGCTTTTAGGAGCCATGAAGGGTCTTCATTTGCTTTGGATTCATCTCATCCAACCTTATTTGGATCTTCTTCAACCGATAAAGGTCCTCCTCAACTTGAACTCAAACCCCTCCCCTCTCATTTAAAGTATGCATTTCTTGGTGAAAATTCGACATATCCTGTGATTGTTAATGCATGCTTGAGTGATGATGAACTTGCTAAGTTGTTGCATGAACTAAGATTGCATAGGAAAGCCATTGGCTATACTATTGATGATTTGGTTGGCATTAAGCCTTCTTTGTGCATGCATAAGATAATGATGGAAGATAACCACAAACCCTCTATTGAACATCAAAGGAGATTGAATCCTATAATGAAAGAGGTAGTCAAAAAAGAAATCATTAAGTTGCTAGATGCGGGAATTATCTACCCTATCTCGGATAGTAAGTGGGTTAGTCCCGTTCATGTAGTTCCTAAGAAGGGTGGGATGACCGTAGTAACTAATGAGAACAATGAACTAATCCCGACTAGGACGGTTACGGGGTGGAGGATGTGCATTGATTATAGGAAATTGAACATGGCCTCTAGGAGAGATCACTTCCCTCTCCCCTTCATTGACCAAATGCTAGAAAGGTTAGCTCAACACTCTCATTTTTCCTATCTAGATGGCTATAGTGGATTCTTCCAAATCCCTATCCACCCCAATGACCAAGAGAAAACAACCTTTACATGTCCATAGGGTACTTTTGCATATAGGAGAATGCCATTTGGGTTGTGTAATGCACCCGCAACCTTCCAAAGGTGTATGATGGCTATCTTTTCGGAATACATAGAAAATATCATGGAAGTGTTTATGGATGATTTTTCTGTTTATGGTTCTTCCTTCGATAATTGCTTGGGTAACTTGTCATTAGTATTGCAAAGATGTGAGGAGACAAATCTTGTCTTGAATTGGGAAAAATGCCACTTCATGGTAAGTGAAGGCATTGTGTTAGGACACTTGGTGTCCAACCGTGGCATTGAGGTTGATAGGGCCAAAATTGAAACGATAGAGAAGTTGCCGCCACCTACCTCGGTGAAGGGGGTAAGGAGTTTCTTAGGGCATGCCGGTTTTTACCGGAGGTTTATCCAAGACTTCTCTAAAATTTCTAAGCCTCTCACTAACCTACTAATGAAAGATGTTGATTTTGTCTTTTCCAAGGATTGTCTTGAGGCTTTTTGTAGGTTGAAGAACGCCTTGATCTCCGCACCTATCATGCAACCTCCGGATTGGAGTCTACCATTTGAGATCATGTGCGATGCGAGCGATGTAGCCATAGGGGTTGTTTTGGGGCAAAGGAAAGATGGGCGCACTCATGCTATTTATTATGCTAGCAAGACGCTAGATGATGCCCAACTCAATTATGCTACCACCGAGAAGGAGTTGTTGGCGGTGGTGTATGCATTTGAGAAGTTCCGCTCATACCTTGTTGGAGCGAAGGTCATAGTCTATACGGATCATGCTACGATCCGTTATCTACTTACAAAGAAGGATGCCAAACCAAGGTTGATTCGGTGGATCCTTCTTCTTCAAGAGTTTGATTTGGAGATACGAGATAAGAAGGGATCCGAGAACTCCGTGGCGGATCACCTTAGTAGATTGCCTCCATTAGAGCTTGGAAAAGATGACATTCCAATTGATGACTCATTCCGAGATGAGCAATTGCAAATGATGGAGGAATGCTTGTTCCAAGTGTCTAGAGGAAATGAGCCATGGTATGCCGACATTGTGAATTACTTAGTGTGTGAGGAAGTGCCTCCCGGATTGACATATGCACAAAGAAAGAAGTTCTTCAATGATGTGAGGCATTACTATTGGAGTGAGCCACTCTTGTTCAAGAAAGGCCCGGATGGGATGTTTAGAAGATGCATACCGGAAGATGAAGTGGAGAGTGTGATCCGGCATTGTCACTCCTTACCATGTGGAGGCCGTGCTAGCTCACACAAGACGTGTGCAAAGGTATTGCAATCCGGTTTTTATTGGCCTAACTTGTTCAAAGATGTGCAAGGTTTTGTAGCGGCATGTGACGCTTGCCAAAGGACGGGCAACATCTCAAGAAGGAATGAAATGCCCTTGAACAACATCCAAGAAGTGGAGATTTTTTATGTGTGGGGTGTGGACTTCATGAGACCATTCCCTTCTTCATGTGGCAATCTCTTCATCCTATTGGCAGTGGACTATGTGTCAAGATGGGTAGAGGCAATCGCCTCTTCTACAAATGATGCCAAGGTGGTGGTGCGGTTCTTCAACCGGGTGATCTTCCCTAGGTTTGGAACACCAAGGGTGATTATTAGTGATGGAGGAAAGCACTTTACCAATAGGAACTTTGGAGCGCTTTTGGCTAAGTATGGGGTGACTCACAAGGTGGCAACACCCTACCATCCCCAAACTAGTGGCCAAGTGGAAATCTCCAACCGGGAGATCAAGGCCATCCTTGAGAAGACGGTGTCTAGGACTAGAAAGGATTGGGCTATGAAGCTCAATGACGCATTGTGGGCATATATAACCGCCTTCAAGACACCGATCGGCACCACCCCTTACAAGTTGGTCTATGGCAAGTCTTGCCATCTTCCGGTGGAAATGGAGCATAGAGCTTATTGGGCCATTAAGTGGCTAAACTTTGACCTCAAGGCGGCGGGAGAAAAGAGATTGCTTGAATTGAATGCCCTCGAGGAGATCCGGTTGGACGCTTATGAGAATGCCCGGATCTACAAGGAGAGAACCAAAAGATGCCATGACAAGAGGATCATCCCCAAGGAGTTGAGTGAAGGAGATCTTGTCCTTCTCTTCAACTCAAGGCTAAGGCTCTTTCCCGGAAAGCTCAAATCAAGATGGACCGGGCCATATGTGGTGAAGAAGATCTTTTCCCATGGAGCCATTGAGATAGGAGGGGAGCATTGTGGGAATTTCAAAGTGAATGGGCACCGCTTGAAGAAGTATATTCCGGGAGCTCCGGTGGAGATAATTGCCCCGCTTCACCTCGAGTAGACGCCCCCGAGTTTGGTCAAGCTAATGACCTTAAAGAAGCGCTTGGTGGGAGGCAACCCATTGGTAACATTTTCTCTTTTTAGTTTTGTTTTCATTTTTAGATTTTTCTATCTTTGTGTGTGTTTTGTCTACTTTGTGTGTGTGCTAGAACATTAGTGGCATTGGAGGTCTTGCTTGATATAGGAATGATAATGATGAAACCCTCATCAATTATGGGTGGAGCGGATGCGGAACTTGGACGGCTAGCGGTGCCTAGCGCGGGTTCTAAAGCTTTGATGGATGCTTAGAGCTCTCTACCATGGTTGATAGGATCATCAAACATCAATTCGCTATTGAACAATCCCGAATACCATAGCAAACAATTTTACATTGTGAGAACCTTCTTTCACTCTCTTTACTTTTATACCACATAGGGGACAATGTGTTTCTAAGTATGGGGTGGGGTTTGCATGATCCTTTGCATGATGAGCATCTAAGATAGTTTAAAATCTTCACATGTCTTGCATTATACATACTTAAATCGAAAATACCATAAAAATCAGAAAATTTTAAAAAAAAATTTTGTGCTTTCTAGGCTTGGATATGACCCTAATGATGAAACTTGTCTTGTGAATTGGCTATGGATGGCCTCATATGTTAAGATTAATGAACGCATATGTGGACTTGAAGTACTTCTCTTGAAATTCTATGAATGATTTGTGACCATGATGTTTGCCTAGAAAGGATTGAGTAGTGAAAATCGAAATTACATGATAGTTCTTGCATAACATCTAGGAATGAATGAGGCAATTCAATTTTTCTCTACTTCTCATCTTAATCATGATTGCTTGAGCACCTCAATTGAGATAAATTTGACCTCTTTTAAACCCATCCGGGAATAGGAGCATGCTAGTGTGTTGATGTGTGCAAAAAGCAAGTGTGGGGTGAAGTTGTTGATGAAAAGAATATCATGCATAAAATGCTGAATTTGTTGTGAAAGGGTAGCCAAAATATAAATTTGGGGACATTGGTTTAAATGACAAGTAACTCGGTACACTTCACATAATCGGGTGTTGGTGCCTTGCCAAAGTCAAATGAACCAATAGTCCTAACGAGCTTTGGTATGTGTGCCCGGTGTGGATACACCTCGAAAACTAAGAAAAAACCCGAGGACGGCTAATCACCAAGGTTTCGGCTCTTGTACACCAATGCCATTGTCTCAAAAATAAGTCAAAGAAAAAGAAAAGAAAGAAAAGATAGAGGAAAATATACACTTGGGGGAAGTTGATCGAGGACAAGGATGTGAAGTTAGTTACGTTCCCGGATTAGCATCACATAACCTAGAAATCCCCACCCAATCACTACATTTCTTGGCCCTTTTATCTCACAAGACCTTATGACCTATTTGCATGTTTGTAAGACTTAGTAGTCTAGATTGGATGTACTCTTGATCTTCTTGACTTCTTCATCTTTACATTTCATGCATACTTTTGAATTAAGTACAATTGTCTCTCTATGCTTTCATTTGTTTGATGCATGATGGCTTGTCCTTAGCCATGAAACATGACTTTGAAGGTGATCCAATAGTAGAAGCACAAACCCAAAAAGATTTTTGCCATTTTTCTGCATACATAAATCATGTCATCTCTTAATCTATAGTTGGGAATTTGCTCGGGGACGAGCAAACCTTAAGTATGGGGTATTTTGATAACACGATTTATGGATTAGTTTTAGGTAATCATTTAGATAGAATTCTCGCTCATTCATGCATGTTTAACATTAGTTCGAGACGTTTTGCACTCAATTCATGTATTTTGCCGAGATAGACGTCTACACGGACTTGTGCGCGTTTTGTAGGTATTTCGGGAGATTAGGAGCTAAAACGATGTGTTTGAGGATCGTTCATCCAGATGACACACCCTCGGACTCATTAGGACACAAACTAAAGGCTAAGGAGGACTCATAGAGCCTTGCCAACACAAGCCATGCACCAAATCACAGCTTAATGATCCAAGGCGAAGTTTCTGCACAGAATCACGGTTATCTGACACTCCACGGCCGTGGAATCAACCGTGGATTTTGCCAGATTCTTGTGATAGCTGTGCCACGACTCTTATGGCCAGCTCATGCAAGTTTGTTATAAAAGTGGTCCTTCATGGGGTGTGAGAGGCAGCGAGGAGTAGTTTGGAGTAGCTCATCCATTATCCATTTCTCTCTAACAAATATATTCTCTCAACAAGAAGTTTTTCTAGGAAGGAAAGTGTCAAAGAGAAGAAGAAGAGTTCCATTGAAGAGGAGGAGAAGAACACACACCATAGTTTTCTTGTATTTCGGATTCTGTTTCTAGAATTGTAAGAACCATTTGAACCTTCCTTTGGAAGGATTGTAAGTCATTCTAATCCTATTTTCAGCTTGGTTTTATCTTAAGTTCATTTGTTCAACTCTTTCCCCTCATTATCTTGCAATGAATGTTATGATTTTATGTTTGTTTGTTTCGATTTTCATTATGAATGTTGTAGGCTAAATTGATGTGGTTCTAGGGTAAGGAAAGGATTGTAAGTCATTCTAATCCTATTTGCGCATTGATAACAAGATTTATGACTTAGGATTAGGTAGTCACTTAGATAGATTTCTCATTCATTCGTGCGAGTTTTGGCATTGATTCATGACGTCTTCGCTCAATTCACGCACATTTCTAGAAAAGACGTCTACACTACCTTTTATCGGTTTTGTAGGTAATTCGGGGATCTATTGGACGTTAATCGATACATTTGAGGGCCAAGCCTCATGATGGTACACATCCAAAGCTTTGGAGGAGCATAATTGGAGCAACAAAGGACACAAAGACCACTATTAGTGCGAGCAATGGATCAACTTATGGCTAAATGAGCATAACACCTTTCTGCTGAAGAAAATCGGACCAGCAGGCATTTAAATCGGCCGATTTATTGCTCTGGGTCGATTTTTAGGCCTTTGACAGCTTAAGCCACGTGTCCCACGATCTCTTGCCCGTCCTTGCTCTTGGTGGAGAATATAAGTGGTCCCTCAGGTGGTTGCTGAGCATCTCTCCTCTCCCACACTCTCATTCACAGCTCATTCATCTTGGAGGAAGATTGGAGAAGAAGAAAAGCTCCCAAGGATTGAAGGAAGAAGAAGAAGACCATTCTAAGAGTGATTTTGAGTGATTTTGTAGACTTGGATTGAAGAACTAATTGCAAGGATTGTTAAGAATGTTTTGCATCTTCATTTTAGAGTTTGTAAGTCTTGCTATAACTTGGATTTGGCTGAGATTTATTGATTTTGCTTACTCATCTTTCATTACTCATCTATGAACACCATGTATGCTTGTTTGATGATTTCGGATCTTGATATGCATATTATTGGCTAGTTTCTTGTGATTTTAGAGTGATGGATTGATGGTTATGGTTTGGGTGATGATAGGATGGACTTATATGTTAGTTTAGGATGATTTGTATGCACGAAACCCATTTCAGAGACAAAAATCGACCTGTTCTTCATCTAGATCGTCCGATTTTCTATATGATCCACCCGATTTTCTTCTCTGTTGCTCTTTAATTGATGAATCTGCATGTTGGGGTCCTTGGTTGTTTAAATCCTAGTGTTTATTAAGCCTAATTTAGCTTAGAATCACCTAATGCTACCAACCTAAGTGAGGGAAGAGATCTACCCGATGATTTCCGATCTTAGATACCTAAGATGATGAATGCTAGGTAGTAGTGAGCCTCATAAGCCGCTATTGGATTGAGTGTGCTAGGATTATTGCTTGAGATTTCCCTATTCCGAGACTTACCCGGTAAGGAGAGGGTTACCCTTAAGTAGTATCTAGTTTGTGTGGAATTCCTTACTCTAACCCCTAGAGACTTACCCGGTAATAGGAGTTTGATGCGGGATTAGTGAAGTGAGAGACCTACCCGGTAATTGCTTCCATTAGCGAAACATTCTTTCCCAACACCGCAGCTTAGTCCTTAGAATCTTTAGAACCTTGAATCCAATGCCATAACCGGAAATCTTGCCCTCTAAAATCTACTTTTCTCTCTTGATCATATTCTTGTGCTTTGTGTTTGCTTGTTCGTTTGCTAGCTTGAGTTGTTAGTTGTTTATCATCTTGCTTGACTTGTGATCTTTGTTTAATCACCACAAAAACCAACAAAAACATTGTGTTTTCCATTTTCTTTATTCCTCATCTTATCTTAGTCTAGATTCACACTATCTTTGATCATTGCTTGACTCGATTTCACCTTAGTCTTTGTGTTCGACCTCGGAATACTTACCTTTCTACATAACGATCCGTACACTGCGGGTTTCGCTAGGTAGTTTAGGATTTAGTTCGAGTTTATAAATGTAAAGCTTTTTGTGCTATTTCCTAGCGTGACAAGTTTTTGGCGCCGTTGCCGGGGACTAGGTCTAGATTGAGTCATTTCGTGATTGTTTATAGTGTAGATCTTTCTTGTTGCTTTTGATCTCTCTTTGGTGTGTGTCTTTGCTTTTCAGGACATCTCTTACTCTTTACGTGTATGCGAAGATCTGGTGGCAAGGATTTAACTCCATTCGATCCCGAACCGGAGAAAACCCTTAGATCTAGATCCAAGAGCATTCGAAAAGAGAAAGAGATGGCCGGTAGGAACCTCCAAACTGAGTTGGATGAAGCCTTAGAGCAAATTAGGCTAAGAGATGAGCTCTTGGAGGAAGAAAGGAGACTTGCCAATGAGAGGCAAGAGGCAACTAGGAGGGAGATTGAGGAGATTAGGCAAGCACTTGTGCAAAGGGAGCTTAACCGTCAACAACCTCCTCCACCTCCACCACAACCGCAGCCGGCGGTGAACGTTAGGGTTGTGCCCATTGCTATGGATGAGCCACAAACGTTGGGGCAACGTATGGATCCGGCATAAAGAGCACACCGCCCGGGTGTGAACTTAGGAGATCCCGCAGCCCATGATTACGAGCTCCGCCCTCAAGTTCTACAAATGATCCGGCACAATCAATTTGGAGGGATGGAAGGAGAGTCTCCTCACCAACATTTGATGAACTACGAGATTTTGATGGAGACTCTTAGACCGCCGAGATTAGAGAGCAACAACCATAAGCTAAGGGCTTTCTCCTTCTCTCTTAAGGACAAGGCCTTAGCTTGGTATCAATCTATTCCACAAGGGCGAGTTGGTACTTGGGAGGAGATGACAACCGAGTTTTTGACTAAGTTCTTCCCACCTTCCAAGACTACCGAATTAAGAGGGAAGATCAATGCCTTCGTGATGAAGGATAGAGAGAGTTTGTTCAAGTCTTGGGAAAGATTCAAAGACCTTCTCCTAGATTGTCCACACCATGGCATACCGAAAATTGAGCTATTGGAGATCTACTTCAAAGGACTTGATGAAGATAGCCAATTCAAGCTTCAATCCCTTTCCGGTGGGACTTTCATGGAGAAGCATGTAGATGATGCTTGGGAGTTTGTGGAGAAGCAAGCTCTAGTGATTGAGAAATACTCCCATAGAAAGAGTGAAGGGAGAAAGGCGGGAGCATATGAGGTGAGTGAGGTCACCATGAGCAACTTCAAGCTCGACGCCATCAACAATGAGCTAAAGTCCTTGAGGGAGTTGTGTGCTACAACCTTGAAGAACCAAGCAACTCCTCAAGTGCCTCCACAAGCCAACCTATCTTCCAAAGAGGAGGATGTGAACTATATGGGAAGGGGCAACTACAACAACTACCAAGGCCCAAGGAACTTCAACCACAACCGGCAATTCAACAATTACCGGCCCAACCATAACCATCCCGGGTTTTCTTACTCTAACCCGGATGGAGCCTTGAACCCTCCCGCTTCTACAAGCACAACTCCACCACCAAGAGCTTCACAAGAACCTCCACCCGGATTCACTCAACCTCCAAAGGATAGAACCGAAATGATGTTTGAGCAATTGCTAGGAAGGTTGAGCGGTCTTGAGAGCACGGTAACTTCCATTTCCAAAGCTCAAAAAGTGTTGGAAGCACAAGTGTTCCAAAAGGCGGGTGAAGCACATAGAGATCCGGGGAAGCTTCCCGGAAGGACCGAAGAAAACCCAAAGGGCCAAGTGTTGGCCATTACAACAAGAAGTGGGTTAAGCATGAAGGATCCTTTGCCCAAGGAGAATGCTAAAGGGAAGCAAGTGGTGAATGAAGAAGAGACCTTGCAAGGGGATGGAGGCAAGAGCAAGGATGTAGAGCCAAGATGTGTGGCACCGCCTCCATACAAGCCACCACTACCGTTCCCTCAATCACGAGCAAGAGCTCGCTTGGACAATCACTTTGGTAAATTCCTTGAACTTATGTCTAAATTGCATATTAACATTCCGTTCATGGATGCTATTTTAGGGATGCCGGCATATGGCAAGTTCTTAAAAGAAATACTCTCCAACAAGAGGAAGTTGGAGGAGTATGGGAAGATAAGAATGACGAAGAGATCCTCGGAGTTGATTCAAACGATGAAGGAGGAGATGCCTCCCAAGCTAAGGGATCCGGGATCCTTTTGTGTGCCAATCGGAGTAGGAGAAGTGAAGTATGATGCCCTATGTGATCTTGGGGCAAGTGTAAGCATCATCCCGCTTGCACTTTGCAACAAGGTTGGGCTAGGAGAGCCAAAGCCGGTCAAGATGACTCCTTACATGGCGGACCGCTCAATCACTCATCCGGTTGGGATCTTGGAAGACATCCCGGTGCAATTAGGGAAGTTCTATGTGCCCATAGACTTCGTTGTTTTAGACATCCCGGCGGATTATCCGGTTCCTATCATCTTGGGGAGACCTTTCCTAGCTACTTCCGGATGTCTAGTGGATTGCAAGAATGGGACTCTCTCCTTCAACATTGGAGAAGAAAACATCAAGTTCAAGCTGTCCACAATGATGAAAGGACCAACTCTTGATGAAGATGTATTCAACATAGTAGAAGAAGAGGAGTCTAGGGAGGTTGTGAGCTCAATCTTGCTCAAGGATCCACTTGAGAGAGTTCTTAGCTCAAGCTTGATAGAGGAAGGAGTTGAGGAGAGTAGCAATGAAGTAATCAAGTCCTTGAATGCATTGGACGAGCTACCAAGTGCGGGATTTGAAGTGCTAGAAGAAGGGAGAAACTGGCAGAAAAATCGGACTGTCTGCCAAAAATCGGCCGATTTTTGTACTTATGCTGAAATTTCAGCCAGTTTTGCAAAAACAGAAACTCAGATCGACCCCCCTTCAGAAAAATCGACCGATTTTTCTTCCTGGGTCGATTTTCCTGAGTCTTTTCAGCATCAACAACTTGAGTGTGAGCAATCATCAAGGGACTTCAAGGAGGCTTCCATGGCTTTGCAATCATCTCAACCTACATTGTATGGATCATCTCCAACCGAAAAAGGTCCTCCTCAACTTGATCTTAAACCTCTTCCTTCTCATTTAAAGTATGCTTTCCTTGGTTCAAATTCTACTTATCCGGTGATTGTGAATGCATCTTTGAATGATGATGAGCTTAATAGATTGTTGAATGAATTAAAACTGCATAGAAAGGCAATAGGATACACCATTGATGATCTTGTTGGCATCAAACCATCTTTGTGCATGCATAGGATAATGATGGAAGATAATCATAAACCCTCTATTGAACATCAAAGAAGGTTAAATCCTATAATGAAAGAGGTAGTTAAGAAGGAGATCATAAAGTTGCTAGATGCGGGAATTATCTACCCTATCTCGGATAGTAAGTGGGTTAGTCCCGTTCATGTAGTACCTAAGAAGGGTGGGATGACCGTAGTAACCAATGAGAACAATGAACTAATCCCCACTAGAACGGTTACGGGATGGAGGATGTGTATTGATTATAGGAAGTTGAACATGGCCTCTAGGAAAGATCACTTCCCCCTTCCCTTTATTGACCAAATGCTAGAGAGATTAGCTCAACATTCCCATTTTTGCTACCTAGATGGCTATAGTGGATTCTTCCAAATCCCTATCCACCCCGATGACCAAGAGAAAACAACCTTTACATGTCCATGGGGTACTTTTGCATACAGGAGAATGCCATTTGGGTTGTGTAATGCACCCGCCACCTTCCAAAGGTGTATGATGGCTATCTTTTCGGAATACATAGAAAATATCATGGAAGTGTTTATGGATGATTTCTCTGTTTATGGTTCTTCTTTCGATGATTGCTTGGCTAACTTGTCCTTAGTATTACAAAGATGTGAGGAGACAAATCTTGTCTTAAATTGGGAAAAATGCCACTTCATGGTAAGTGAAGGTATTGTGTTAGGACACTTGGTGTCTAACCGTGGCATTGAGGTTGATAGAGCGAAAATTGAAACGATAGAGAAGTTGCCACCACCTACCTCGGTGAAGGGGGTAAGGAGCTTTTTAGGGCATGCCGGTTTTTACCGGAGGTTCATTCAAGATTTCTCTAAAATTTCTAAGCCTCTCACTAACCTACTAATGAAGGATGTTGATTTTGTCTTCTCCAAAGATTGCCTTGAAGCTTTTTGTAGGTTGAAGAACGCCTTGATCTCCACACCTATCATGCAACCTCCGGATTGGAGTTTACCGTTTGAGATCATGTGTGATGCAAGCGATGTAGCCGTTGGGGCTGTTTTGGGGCAAAGGAAAGATGGGAAAACTCATGCTATTTATTATGCTAGCAAGACGCTAGATGATGCCCAACTTAACTATGCCACAACCGAGAAAGAGTTGCTAGCGGTAGTGTATGCCTTTGAGAAGTTTCGGTCATACCTTGTTGGAGCGAAGGTCATAGTTTATACGGATCATGCTGCGATCCGTTATCTACTTACCAAGAAGGATGCCAAGCCTAGGTTGATTCGGTGGATCCTTCTTCTTCAAGAGTTTGACTTGGAAATCCGGGATAAGAAGGGATCCGAGAACTCCGTGGCGGATCATCTTAGTAGACTCCCACCGGTAGAGCTTGAGAGAGATGACGTCCCGATTGATGACTCATTCCGGGATGAGCAATTGCAAATGGTGGAGGAATGCTTGTTCCAAGTGTCTAGAGGAAGTGAGCCATGGTACGCCGACATTGTTAACTACTTGGTGTGTGAGGAAGTGCCTCCCGGTTTGACATATGCCCAAAGGAAGAAGTTCTTCAAAGATGTGAGGCATTACTATTGGAGCGAGCCACTTTTGTTCAAAAGAGGGCCGGATGGGATGTTTAGAAGATGCATACCGGAGGATGAGGTGGAGAGTGTGATCCGCCATTGTCATTCCTTGCCATGTGGAGGGCATGCTAGTGCACACAAGACATGTGCGAAAGTGCTACAATCGGGCTTCTTTTGGCCAAGTTTGTTCAAGGACGTGCAAGGCTTTGTGGTAGCTTGTGATGCTTGCCAAAGGACGGGCAACATCTCAAGGAGAAATGAGATGCCCTTGAACAACATACAAGAGGTGGAAATATTTGATGTGTGGGGTGTGGACTTCATGGGACCTTTCCCCTCTTCATGTGGCAACCTCTACATCCTATTGGCGGTTGACTATGTTTCAAGATGGGTGGAGGCAATCGCCTCTCCTACAAATGATGCCAAGGTTGTGGTGCGGTTCTTCAACCGAGTGATCTTTCCTAGGTTTGGAACACCTAGGGTGATCATAAGCGATGGAGGGAAGCATTTCACCAATAGGAATTTTGGAGCACTTTTGGCCAAGTATGGGGTGACTCATAAGGTGGCAACACCTTACCATCCCCAAACTAGTGGCCAAGTGGAGATCTCCAACCGGGAGATCAAGGCCATTCTTGAGAAGACGGTATCAAGGACGAGAAAAGATTGGGCTATGAAGCTCGATGATGCCTTGTGGGCATATAGGACCGCCTTCAAAACACCAATTGGCACCACTCCTTACAAGTTGGTCTATGGAAAGTCTTGCCACCTTCCGGTAGAGATGGAGCATCGAGCATATTGGGCTATAAGGTGGCTAAATTTTGATCTCAAGGAGGCCGGAGAAAAGTGGTTGCTAGACATGAACGCCCTTGAGGAGATCCGGTTGGATGCATATGAGAATGCTCGGATTTACAAGGAGAGAACCAAGCGATGGCATGATAAGTGGATCATCCCAAAAGAGTTGAGTGAAGGAGACCTTGTCCTTCTCTTCAACTCAAGGCTGCGGCTTTTTCCCGGAAAGCTCAAATCAAGATGGACCGGGCCCTATGTTGTGAAGAAGGTCTTTCCTCATGGAGCGGTGGAGATAGGAGGAGATCATTGTGGTAACTTCAAGGTGAATGGGCATCGATTGAAGAAGTACATCCCGGAAGCCCCGGTGGAAGTGATTGCCCCGCTTCACCTCGATTGAAACGCTCCCGAATTTGGTCAAGCTAATGACCTTAAAGAAGCGCTTAATGGGAGGCAACCCATTGGTATATATTTTTCCTTGTGTTCTTCTTGCTTTTGTTTAATCTCACTCTTGGTGTGCTTTGTTTTTCTTTTGTGTTTTTGGGTGCTAGATCTTGTTGATTATCATGAGTTATGGGATGTTGGAGGTCATGTGAAAGCCTCATGAACCAGTTGAAGGAACAAGATCCAAGCACATGGACGAAGAGGAAAGCACCCAGAAAAATCGGCCTGTTCATGCACAAAATCGGCCGATTTTCCTGGGCTATGGGGCGATTTTTCCTCTGTACAAGGGAAAGTGATGATCTCCAATCAAGCATGGGTGGAGCGGACGTGGAACTTGGACGGCTTGCGGTGCCAAGCGCGGGTTCCGACATCATAACGGACATCAAGAGCTCTCTACCATCCTTGATCGATCATCCACCATCATCATTCAATGTGAACCGAAATACCAAAGCATCACCAATTTTACATTGTGAGGACTCTCTTTCACTTCTTTATTTAGTTTACACATTGGGGACAATGTGTTTCTAAGTATGGGGTGGGGCTTTCATGATCACTTGCATGATTAGCATCTAGGATAGTTTAATTTTGTCACATGTTTCATTATGTCTTGCATTGAACACACATATTTTGAAAAATCCAAAAAAATTCAGAAATTTTTAAAATTTTAGTGCTTCTAAGGCTTGGATATGACCCTAATGATTGAACCTTGTCTTGTGGATTGGCTATGGATGGCCTTATGTGTTAAATTGATGAATGTATATGTGGACTTGAAGTACTTCTCTTGAAACCATGAATGATTTGTGATCATGAATGTTTGCCTTGATTGAATTGAGTATTGAAAGTCGAAATCGCATGCTAGTTCTTGCACATCATCTAGGAATGAATGAGGCAATTCATCTTTCTCTACTTCTCATCTTGATCACATTGTTTGAGCACCTCAATTGATATAAATTGACCTCTTTTGACCCATCCGGGAATAGGAGCATGCTAGTGTGCTGATGTGTGTGAAAAGCAAGTGTGGGGTGAAGGTGTTGATGAAAGAATGCCATGAATAGAATGCTGAATTTGTTGTAAAAGTGTAGACAAAAATATAGGTTTGGGGACGTTGGTTTAAATGACAAGTAACTCGGTACACTTCACATAATCGGGTGTTGGTGCCTTGCCAAAGTCAAATAAACCGATAGTTCTAACGAGCTTTGGTATGTGTGCCCGGTGTGGATGCATCTCGAAAAATAGAAAAAGCCCGAGAATGGCTAATCACCAAGGTTTCGGCTTTTGCACACCAATGCCACTGTCTCAAAAATAAAAGAAAGAAAAGAAAATGAAGAAAAATATACACTTGAGGGAAGTTGATAAGAAAATTTGAAGTTGTGGTTGTTTAGTTCCTTTCCCGGATTAGCATCACATAGCCTAGAAAATTCCCGCCTAATCACAACGTTTCTTGGCCTTCTATTTCGCAAGTCCTTATGACCTACTTGCATGTGTGTAAGACTAAGCGATTTAGATTGGATATGCTCATGATCATCTTGACTTCTTCATCTTTACACTTCATTGCATGCCATCAAGTTAAGTGTAATTGTCTTTCCATGCTTTCATTTATTTGATGCATAATTGCTTGTCCATTTCCATGAAACATGACTATGAAGGTGATCCAATATTAGAAGCACAACTCCAAAAGATTTTGACAATTTTTCTGCATACATAAATCATGTCATCTCTTAGTCTATAGTTGGGAATTTGCTCGGGGACGAGCAAACCTTAAGTATGGGGTATTTTTGATAACAAGATTTATGACTTAGGATTAGGTAGTCACTTAGATAGATTTCTCATTCATTCGTGCGAGTTTTGGCATTGATTCATGACGTCTTCGCTCAATTCACGCACATTTCTAGAAAAGACGTCTACACTACCTTTTATCGGTTTTGTAGGTAATTCGGGGATCTATTGGACGTTAATCGATACATTTGAGGGCCAAGCCTCATGATGGTACACATCCAAAGCTTTGGAGGAGCATAATTGGAGCAACAAAGGACACAAAGACCACTATTAGTGCGAGCAATGGATCAACTTATGGCTAAATGAGCATAACACCTTTCTGCTGAAGAAAATCGGACCAGCAGGCATTTAAATCGGCCGATTTATTGCTCTGGGTCGATTTTTAGGCCTTTGACAGCTTAAGCCACGTGTCCCACGATCTCTTGCCCGTCCTTGCTCTTGGTGGAGAATATAAGTGGTCCCTCAGGTGGTTGCTGAGCATCTCTCCTCTCCCACACTCTCATTCACAGCTCATTCATCTTGGAGGAAGATTGGAGAAGAAGAAAAGCTCCCAAGGATTGAAGGAAGAAGAAGAAGACCATTCTAAGAGTGATTTTGAGTGATTTTGTAGACTTGGATTGAAGAACTAATTGCAAGGATTGTTAAGAACGTTTTGCATCTTCATTTTAGAGTTTGTAAGTCTTGCTATAACTTGGATTTGGCTGAGATTTATTGATTTTGCTTACTCATCTTTCATTACTCATCTATGAACACCATGTATGCTTGTTTGATGATTTCGGATCTTGATATGCATATTATTGGCTAGTTTCTTGTGATTTTAGAGTGATGGATTGATGGTTATGGTTTGGGTGATGATAGGATGGACTTATATGTTAGTTTAGGATGATTTGTATGCACGAAACCCATTTCAGAGACAAAAATCGACCTGTTCTTCATCTAGATCGTCCGATTTTCTATATGATCCACCCGATTTTCTTCTCTGTTGCTCTTTAATTGATGAATCTGCATGTTGGGGTCCTTGGTTGTTTAAATCCTAGTGTTTATTAAGCCTAATTTAGCTTAGAATCACCTAATGCTACCAACCTAAGTGAGGGAAGAGATCTACCCGATGATTTCCGATCTTAGATACCTAAGATGATGAATGCTAGGTAGTAGTGAGCCTCATAAGCCGCTATTGGATTGAGTGTGCTAGGATTATTGCTTGAGATTTCCCTATTCCGAGACTTACCCGGTAAGGAGAGGGTTACCCTTAAGTAGTATCTAGTTTGTGTGGAATTCCTTACTCTAACCCCTAGAGACTTACCCGGTAATAGGAGTTTGATGCGGGATTAGTGAAGTGAGAGACCTACCCGGTAATTGCTTCCATTAGCGAAACATTCTTTCCCAACACCGCAGCTTAGTCCTTAGAATCTTTAGAACCTTGAATCCAATGCCATAACCGGAAATCTTGCCCTCTAAAATCTACTTTTCTCTCTTGATCATATTCTTGTGCTTTGTGTTTGCTTGTTCGTTTGCTAGCTTGAGTTGTTAGTTGTTTATCATCTTGCTTGACTTGTGATCTTTGTTTAATCACCACAAAAACCAACAAAAACATTGTGTTTTCCATTTTCTTTATTCCTCATCTTATCTTAGTCTAGATTCACACTATCTTTGATCATTGCTTGACTCGATTTCACCTTAGTCTTTGTGTTCGACCTCGGAATACTTACCTTTCTACATAACGATCCGTACACTGCGGGTTTCGCTAGGTAGTTTAGGATTTAGTTCGAGTTTATAAATGTAAAGCTTTTTGTGCTATTTCCTAGCGTGACACGCATCACGATCTTAGCGTAACAAATGCCCTCAATCCATGGACATACTCAATCAACTCTTCTTTGCTCGATTTCGTTCGGAAATGACTCTCAATCACCTATAATCAACATAAAGCTAGTGTAGACATCCATATCGACAATATAGGCAAACTAGCTCACAAATGCAACAATGCTAAATCAAAGACTATCAATATGAATCAAATATACTTAGAAAACGTGCCTAAAATATCACAATATTTCATGCTAACAGTAGGTGAAGGAGCTAATGAACTCTAGGGTAGGCTCCAAATAGGCAGGGGCTCGGATCTCAGTAAACTGATCTAGCCCTACTGTAGATATCATCCGCCTAAGGTCTCCATCCACCTGGAGACAGTCAAAGGCTGACACGTCCAGGAAGCGAGAAACAATCACTGGACGACCGGAAATACGGTCGTAATCGACCCGGTGTCTCTCGTGGATCACCGGGCGATAGGGTCGGGAAGAAGAGGAAGAAGGGGAAGGGGAGGATCTATCCCTAAGGGCAAGTCGTCTCTCAGAACTCATTTTCAGAAATCTCACTGTCAGGTCACCTCGGTCGACTGACAACACTCAAGAACACCTCGGCCGAGGCACAGCACGTCTGGACCGAGGCGAAAAACTGCGTTCTAATTTCTTCAGAAATTCCAGTTCTTTTCCCCCAAAATCACTACAATTGGTTCCTATGGGTTACTTAATCCTTTTCTCAGCAAATGCAGGGCAATCCAAGCCCAAATCAAAGCGAAATCAGCGAGGTTAGGGTTTCGGTTCGTTTTACCTCGTTCGGCCGTTTCGGTTCGATTTCTTTGCAGATCGACGATGCACTGGGATCCTCTACGCTCTAATTGCAATTTGGAAGCGAAAATCTTCGAAGATGAGCAAGAATCGAGGAAGCGAGGTGAAGGATAGCGCCGCGGTTGAGGGAGGGTAAAATGGAAGAGAGAGAGAATTAATCCCCCTTTTATACCCTTTCTGGAACTGCTGTCACCTCGGTCGAGGTGGTCTCGACTGGACCGAGGTGGTACGGACCGAGGTGGTTCTTCAGAAACCCTAGTCGCCTCGGTTGCTCAAGAATCATCTCGGTCGAGGTGCTCTGACAGCAACCGAGATGTGCCTCAGTCAAACTTCGTCTTCTCAAATTCCTGATCTTCTATCCTTCTAGTTATGCTCCTTCCGTAGATGTCACATGTTATCTGTCTAGAACGCCAAAAACAAAGCAAAGAAAAAGCAAAACTATCTAAGCTAGACTAGAAAACGGGAAAAGAAAGCAATACCTTGGGTTGCTTCCCAAGAAGCGCTTGGTTTATGGTCGCTAGATGGACCATGATGCGTCTCTATACGTGATGGGAGGTGCCCTCACCCCATACTTCACCTCCATCGTGGGGTAAAGTAAGTAAGTCTATCAAACGCTCCAACAAGTGTAAGTGCTCATCGGGGAATGAATCGTCTATGGGTGGGTCGTCCTTCTCACGTGAAGATGCAGGTAGCCGGCTGAGGTGATCCGCAACAGAATTTTCGGATCCCTTTTTATCGTGGATCTCTAAGTTAAACTCTTGAAGCAAGAGAATCCATCGAATAAGGCGTGGCTTGGCATCTTTCTTAGCCAACAAGTAACGGATGGCTGCATGGTCGGTGTAGACAATGACTTTCGCCCCTACTAAGTAGGAACGAAACTTCTCGAAAGCATATACAACCGCCAATAATTCCTTCTCGGTAGTAGCGTAGTTGCGTTGTGCTACATCTAGCGTCTTGCTAGCATAGTAAATGGCGGTGGTCCGGCCATCCTCCTTCTGTCCAAGCACCGCTCCCACGGCTACATCACTAGCATCGCACATGATCTCAAAGGGCAAGGTCCAATCCGGAAGTTGGATGATGGGAGCGGAGATCAACGCTTCCTTAATCCTGTAAAAAGCATCAAGACACTCCTGCGAAAACTCAAAAACAACATCTTTATTCAATAGGTTAGTTAGAGGTTTAGAAATCTTGGAGAAGTCCTTGATGAATCTCCTGTAGAAACCTGCATGCCCGAGAAAACTCCTCACACCTTTAACAGAACAAGGAGGAGGGAGTTTCTCAATAGTCTCGATCTTAGCGCGATCGACCTCAATGCCTCGATTAGAAACGAGGTGTCCTAGCACAATGCCTTCATTAACCATAAAATGACACTTCTCCCAATTCAAAACGAGATTAGTGTCTTCACATCTTTTAAGCACTAGAGAAAGGTTAGATAGGCAATCATCAAAAGAGGAACCATATACAGAAAAATCATCCATAAATACCTCCATGATCTCCTCTATGTACTCGGAAAAGATGCCCATCATACATCGCTGGAAGGTAGCGGGTGCATTGCACAATCCAAATGGCATCCTCCTGTAAGCAAATGTCCCCCATGGACAAGTGAAAATGGTCTTCTCCTGATCATCCGGATGGATAGGAATCTGGAAAAATGCACTATAACCGTCTAAGTAGCAAAAGTGTGAATGCTGGGCCAACCGCTCGAGCATTTGATCAATGAAGGGAAGTGGAAAATGGTCCTTCCGTGTGGCCGTATTCAGCTTCCTATAATCAATGCAAACCCTCCAGCCCGTAACGGTCCTGGTTGGGATCAACTCGTTGTTCTTATTCGTCACAACGGTCATCCCTCCTTTCTTCGGAACTACATGGACCGGGCTAACCCATTTGCTGTCCGAGATAGGATATATAATACCTGCATCCAACAACTTAAGAATTTCCTTCTTCACAACCTCTTTCATGATCGGATTTAACCGTCTTTAAGGTTCCCGTGAAGTCTTATGATCATCCTCCATTAGAATTCTATGCATGCAGAAAGAGGGCTTAATGCCAATAAGATCATCTATAGTGTAACCCAAAGCCTTTTGATGCTTTCTCAGGACATGCATTAGTTTAGACAATTCAGTTTCAGAGAGGGAAGCACTAACAATAACGGGATAAGTGGAATCCGGTCCAAGAAAGACATACCTCAAGTGATTCGGGAGTTGTTTAAGCTCCACAACTGGGGGTGCTTTCTGAGGGGGATCCTTGCTTCCTTCTTTCAGTGGAGTAGATCCAGAAACTGGACTTTCGTAAGTCTCAGTTGAAGTCGTCTCGCCATCGACCTCGGTCGAGGCGCAGAGGCGTTGACCGAGATGTTCTTCAGTCGCCTCGCTCAGTCCAGAAAGTGCCTCGGTCGAGGTACTGCAACTGGAACCGAAATTGGAGATCTTCGTCTCTTGGATTAGCTTCTCAGTTTTAGCTCCTGGATCTTCTTCCAGTGCTTTTAAGCTCTGTATATCTGCATCACAAGAAGCATCTATACCTTCCTCCATTAAACTGAAACTAATAACTCTTTCGAGTGGATCGTTAATAAGGATAGAGCTCACCAATTCTCTTGATTCTTCTTCATCGTAGATGTTGAAGATATCATCACTTAGTTGCTCCCCTTTCATGGTTGCAAGTAATGCGAACTCCACCTCATCGCCACCAATGTTGAATTTCAACTTGGCGTTCTTGCAATCCACGTTGCAACCCGAAGTTGCTAGAAATGGCCTCCCGAGAATAATAGGAACTGGATAATCTGTGGGAATGTCAAGTACAACAAAATCTATAGGTAGATAGAAGTTACCTAACTTGACCGGAACGTCCTCCAAGATTCCCACGGGATGAGTGATGGAGCGATCCGCCATGTATAGTCGAATCTTAACCGGCTTGGGCTCTCCAAGTCCGATCTTCACACATAGTTCCAGCGGGATGATGCTCACGCTGGCTCCTAGATCACAAAGGGCTTCACAAGTGACATCCCCGACTTGAATGGGAATGCAAAATGAGTCGGGATCTCTCAATTTAGGTGGCATCTTCTCCTTCATGATTTGAATAAGCTCCGAGGATTTAGATGTCATCCTAACTTCACCAAAATCTTCCAGTTTCCTCTTCCTTGATAGGATCTCCTTCAAGAACTTCCCATAGGCGGGCATCCCTAAAATAGCATCAAGGAAAGGAATGTTAATGTGCAGTTTATTCATCAAGTCAAGGAACTTACCAAAGTGCTTGTCTAGATGTGCTCTGGCCCTTGACTGGGGGAATGGAAGTGGTGGTTTGTATGCAGGAGGTGGAACATATACTTCAGTTTTCCCCTCCGCTTTTTGTGGCTCCACCTCGGTTGGCATCTCGGCCGAAGTGTTCTTCGACTGCACCTGGACCGAGGTGGTCTTCGTCGGTACTGGCACCGACCGAGGCACTGGATCTACAGTTTTCAGTCCACTCCTCGTAGTTATGGCCATGATCTGGCCCTTAGGGTTGCTCTCCATCCTTGCTGGAAGCTTCCCTGGATCTCTTGGCGCTTCATTCGCCCTACTTGCAAGTTGTTGTTCAAAGGCCTTTTGGGCCTTCGAAAATGAAGTCATAGAAGTCTCCATAGCACTAAGCTTGATCAAGATAGCCTCCAACACTGCGTCTTTCTTTTCCGGCTGAGACGAACTTGATCCTTGCCCCTGGCTCTTTAATGGAGTAGAAGAAGAAGAAGGGGAAGAGAGGAAAGGATTAGAGGAATCGTTAGAGTTGGAGTTAGAATGATTGTTACCAGAATTTTGGTTGTTTGCCTTCCAATTGTTGCTATTGGATCCTCTATTATTGTTGTTGTTGTAATTGTTATTCCGGGAACCGTTGTTGTTGTTGCGGTACCCGTTGTTGTTGTTCCTTTGTCCTTGCTCTTCCTTCTTGGTTTGAGCAACCAAGAGTTCCTTCAATTGCTTCACGTCGTTCTTCAAGGACGTGAGTTGATTGTTATTGGGCTGAGTTTCTTGGAAGTTAACTCGTTTAACTCCACCTTTAGCTCCTTGATAGGTGTACTTCTCCATATGCAAAGCTTGCTTCTCGATGAAGTCCCAAGCTTCGTCAATCGCCATGTCCATAAAGGTACCGGCGGAGAGTAGTTGGAGGTTGAACTGGGTGCTTCCGTTCAGTCCCTTGAAGTATATCTCCAATAACTCTATCTTTGGGATCCCATGATGTGGGCAATCCAAAAGAATGTCCTTGAACCGCTCCCATGACTTGGAGAAGCTCTCCTTGTCCTTCATAATGAAAGAATTGATCTTCCCTCTCATTTCAGCGGTCTTTGAGGGGGGAAAGAATTTGTTCAAGAATTCCATAGTCATCTCTTCCCATGTGCTGATTTTTCCTGGAGGAAGAGATTGATACCAAGTAAGAGCTCTATCTTTTAAAGAAAAGTAAAAAGGTCTTAGCTTGTAGTTGTTATTTTCAATCCTTGAGGGTCTCAAGGTCTCCATCAAGATCTCATAGTTTTGAAGATGTTGATGTGGGGATTCCTTCTCTAGCCCTCCGAACTAGCATTGGCGAATCAAGGATAGAACTTGCGGTCGAAGTTCGTAGTCATGGTCCGCTGGATCTCCTAGATTAACTCCTGGACTCCTCAGTTGTTGATTGGGGTCCATCCTTTGACCTAGGGTTTGTGGGATTCTTGCAAGAAGAACGCCTCGGACTGGCATCCGAGGTGGAAGTATCTCGGCCGGGGCGTCAGGTACTGGAATCTGCCTCGGTCGAGGGTCAGCAACTGGATCCTGCATCGGTCGAGGATCTGGAACTGGATCTTCCCTCGGTCGAAGTAGATATTGGTCTCGTAAGGCTGCAATATCTGCTTTGATCGCCTCAGTCCTGGTGCGAGTTTCTTCTTTCTCTTGCCTTAGCTCTTCCCTGCTGAGGCGTAGCTGCTCTAGCGCCTCTTTCAACTCGGCCTCAAGATCGCGATTGTCTTGGTTGGCCATCTTCGCTTCTCGTAAGCGACGTTTGTATGTCTTTTCTGGTTCGGGATCGTAAGGAACGATGTCCTTCCCAGTGCGGGTTCTTCGCATAAACCTAAGAAAGAACCTGCAAAAGTCACTCAAGTAGAGTGGTTAGTAGACACGGGGGCAAGTGCCCCAAGAGCAAACCGTAACCGGCTCGGTCTAGACCAAGTCCCCGGCAACGGCGCCAAAAACTTGTTCGCTCCAAACGGTGTGTGCAAGCTTTAAATTTATAACCCTAGACGTAAGCTTAAAACAAGGATGCGAACCCGCAGTGTACGGGTCAATCGTAGTAAAAAGCAAGGAATTCCAGGGGTCGATCACAGGGACTTAGTGAAACAAAGTCCAATTACGGTATGCTTAAGTAATTACTAACCACAAAGCAATTAAAACAATCAAAGATGATATAGAAGTCAATAAAGGAAATATGCAATTCTAGGGATTAAAGCATCTAGTTGTGGTTCCAACTCAAGATCTAAAGATAAGAGGACAAAGCTGAGATTTTTGCATAGGGAAGGTGTTACTAAAGTGGAATAGATCACCGGGTAAGTCTCACTACTCACTAATCCTAAACCGTAACTCCTATTACCGGGTAAGTCTCAAGGAATTAAGATAAAGAACTATAACCTCAAACTAACACATCATCTAAGGGAATAGAATCAACCTTTACCGGGTAAGTCTCAGGCTCACTCACAAAGATGGGATAAAAGCACACTCAAACCTCAATAAAGGATAAACCTTTATTACCTACACTTATGATCTTAGGTAAACAAACTAAGGAATTACCGGGTAAGTCTCATCCTAAGCTTGCATTGAACCAGGAAAGGTGTAATAAGAATAGGATTTGGCAAACTCTAACACTTAACTCTCAGTTTCGGATCAGATAAGTCACCTCGGTCAGCCAAATTCCACCCCGGCCGAGATGTTCATCGACTGAGCGAGATGCTTAGGGTTAAGGTTAAAGACTCGAACTTTCAGGGTCCTACTGTGATTAAGATCATTCTATCGTTGTTTTTCCCACAACCTTCAGCCAATCACCCTAGAATCACACAAGGAAATTAGCCACTCATCATCATGAAATTATTAATCAAGTATATGGGAAGAAGGTGAATATTTGAACAAGAAGAATTTAGTGAAAAGACTTCAATAACTGAATCAAATATCACAAACAAGCGTTCCTTGGATAGAAATCCAACAAGGCAAGACAACAAGGAAGGGAATCTAAGATAATCTTACAAAAACCCTTCAAAAGCTATAAAAGCTACAATCTTCCTTCTTCAACCTTCAAAAAGGTTCTTCAAATCTCCCAACTGGAGTATGGCTGCTGCGTGTCTTTCGGCGTAAGCAAGGTGATAGCGGATCTCGATTTGTGGGAAATCCAACCCTTTTTATAAGAAAATTACTCTCCAAAGAGAAGATATCTTAGAAAGATCTTTTCCCATAAAAATAGGTAAAATATATGATCTAGCAAATCTTCTTCCTTCCAGGAGCCAAGCCCAAAAATATAAGATCTCTTTCCAAAGATAAAAGATCTCAGCCAAGAATAAAATATTCTCGCCGCGTCCCAGGTGTTCGCCTCGGTCGAGTCGACTTCTCTGGATCACCTCGGTTGAGGTGAATCTGTGGTCAACCGAGGTGAGTCACAACTGAATGTGAAATCTCTCAAACCTGGTCCAAAGTGAATCCTTAATCTATGGCTATGCTTCCTGGATGGTTCCTTATGTTCCTGAATGTTGCTCCAATGACTCCATAGCTCCTTTTGCTCCTTTTTGATACAAAACGTGCCATTTTACCTACGATTACAACAAAACTAGGTGTAGACCTCGATTCCCGCAAATGTAGATGAAATGGTAATATAATCACATATTATACATACAAACATGCAGATTATTGAAGATAAAACGTCTAAACAAACCCCAAAATATAGACTATAATTCATGCTATCACTATGTTACCGGCTCTCTTGTTCTTGAGCTTACTCATGGTGGAGGCTAGGAGGGTAGCATAGTCAGCAGGTCTACCATGAAGCATAGAATAGAGAAGGAAAATCTCATCTGTCTTAATCTTCTGAGGGGTCTCGGTTCTAGGAAAAAGGCACTCGGAATGAACCATATGGGCTATCTTCAAAGCTAAGTGGTAAATGAGCTTAGCTTTGGTGTCGGCCGGTTGCTAACGATCCTCACTAGCATAAATCATAGTTATCTCCTCCCAAAAGTCCTTAGCATATACACCGCTAGGAAAACGACCATTGAAGGTCTCTTGGAACCCAAAGAAGGCTCCAAACTGCAAGATTGAAAACTCATAGTTCTCCTCCATCAGCCTAAAAGAAACTGTCCTATCCATGGCACTATGCTCAAAGGAAATCACGAACTCTCTAGTAATATCCTCGTAAGTGTCTTCTCGAATAGCGGAGAAGACTATCAAACCAACTCTATCTAAAAGCCAAGTCAAGTCATTCACTACATTCAGTGGATCTAGCTCCTCAAGCACTAAGTAGCGCGGTCCTATGACTGCTCTCTTCTTGATCCTTTCTAAGGCATCGAGGTAATCCTCATGGATGGTTGGAATTTTAGGAGGTGGGGGTGATGGTGGCTCATTAGGGGGGTTTTGGGAGGAAGAGGAAGTGTCACCTTTCCTCTTCTTATTCCTAGTTGACTTCCTCTTAAACAAATTCATTGCAAAGGGAAAATCACGGTCTTTTCTACAGATTCCACGGCCGTGGTTCCTTCAGGGACCGTGGTTCCGCTTTGTTTTGCTCAAATCTCAACCAAATCACACCAAATTCAGCAGGCACAGTCCTAGACTAATTCTAATACAATTCCAATGAGTTATCCTAAAAAATCTTGCAAGAATTTAGCCGAATCGACAAAGTAAAGAAAGAGAAGAAAACCTAGGTTTTTGGATTCTTAAAATCCAAATTCCGTCTCCTGCAATGATTGTTCACTCCGATTGTTGGTTTGATCATGTAGAGGGTCAAAAATACTTCACTTTAGGATCAAGAATCGTTCGAAACGAATTCCGAACGAAGATTTGAGAGAGTGGGAGTGGTTTCGGCGTTCCGGTCGTGGAATAGGGTCGTGGAATGGATTTTGTGTGTTGTTTTTGTGAAGAAGGTGGTTTATACAGTGACCGTAAAAATTTTTGAAAATCCCGGTCAGTCGGGGTGTTCCACGGCCGTAGTTTTGTACGGAACCGTGGTTTTGGTGATTTTTCTCAGATTTTTGCAAATTACGGTCTCTGTAGCTTCCACGACCGTGGTTTAGGGCGTGGAACTCTCTGTAATGTGCAAAAATCCAAGTTTCGTCAATTCCTTCTAACCTTTTCTCCTTTCATTGCTTATTCCATTGTTCCTACATCGAAAAACACGACATACCGGAAGGTATCGAGGGCAAAACAAAGCAAAAACGACTAAACTAATCTAAACTAAGAATGCAAAACAAAAGCATAATTGCAATACCTTGGGTTGCCTCCCAAGAAGCGCTTGTTTTAGGTCTGTACCTAGACCATACTTGCATCTATTCGAGTGTGGTAGGTGCAAACTCCTCAGCTTGGAGCTCCGGTGTATACTTCTTGAGTCGTTGACCATTCACCTTAAAACTTCCGCTCTTTTCACCCCATAGTTCAACTGCACCATGGGGAAAAACATGTTTGATTAGATAAGGTGTAGTCCAACGAGATTTAAGCTTACCTGGAAAGAGCCGAAGTCTCGAATTGAAGAGAAGAACTTGATCTCCTTCTTTGAGGTCCTTTGGAATGATATGGTTATCATGCCAACACTTTGCTCCCTCCTTATAGATCTTAGCATTCTCATAAACGTTTAAGCGGAGTTCTTCAAGCTCGTTATGGTCCAAAAGGCGTTTTTCGCCCGCTTCCTTCATGCTGAATCTCAACCACTTAACCGCCCAATACGCTTTATGTTCTAGCTCCACCGGTAAGTGACAAGGCTTCCCATACACAAGGTTGTATGGTGTTATTCCTATGGGAGTCTTGTGTGCAGTCCTATACGCCCATAATGCATCATCTAATTTCAAAGACCAATCTTTCCTTGTCTTCGAAACTGTTTTCTCTAGGACTCCTTTAATCTCCCTAATCGAAATCTCCACTTGTCCACTCGTTTGTGGATGATAAGGGGTGGCGATCTTGTGAGTCACCCATTACTTAGCTAGTAGAACTTTGAATCGTCGGGCAATGAAGTGAGAGCCTCCATCACTAATGATAGTCCGTGGTGTCCCAAACCTTGGAAATATAGTTCTATTAAAGAACTTAACCACAACCATGGCATCATTAGTTGGAGAGGCAATTGCTTCAACCCATCTCGAAACATAATCTATAGCTAGAAGTATGTATTGGTTTCCACAAGATGATGGGAAAGGTCCCATGAAGTCTACTCCCCAAACGTCGAAGATCTCAACCTCTTGAATGTTGTTAAGAGGCATTTCGTTTCTCCTAGATATGTTCCCTGTTCTTTGACAAGCATCGCAGCAGGAAACAAAAGTTTGCACATCTTAAATAAAGTAGGCCAAAAAAATCCAAATTGTAATACCTTAGCGCTAGTCTTGTTTGAGCAATCGTGTCCTCCATAAGGTAGTGAATGACAATGACGGATGACGCTTTGCATCTCGTCTTCCGGGACACATTTTCGAATGATGCCGTCGGGACCTCTCTTGAAGAGTAGAGGTTCATTCCAAAAGTATTCCCGGACATCCTTAAAGAACTTCTTCCTTTGTGCATAGGATAGTCTGGGTGGTATTTCCTGGCAAACCAAATAGTTAACAAAATCAGCAAACCATGGTTCGTTACCTTTAGTTATCTTGTCGATGCACTCCTCTATGATGTGTAAATGCTCATCCGGAAAGGAGTCATCTATAGGTAGGTTGTCGTCTTCTAGATGTGGTAGACGACTCAAATGATCCGCAACAGAATTTTCTGAACCCTTCTTGTCACGGATCTCTAGATCGAATTCTTGTAGGAGAAGAATCAATCTAATCAGCCTTGGCTTCGCATCCTTCTTTGCAAGTAGATACCGGATCGCAACATGATCCGTGTATACAATCACCTTTCCAACTACAAGATAAGAACAAAACTTTTCAAAGGCATAAATAATAGCTAGAAATTCTTTTTTAGTAGTGGTGGCGTAGTTAAGCTGCGCTACATCTAGCGTCTTGCTAGCGTAATAGATAGCATGGGTTCGGCCTTCCTTCTTTTGCCCAAGCACAGCTCCTATAGCTACGTCACTTGCATCACACATAACCTCGAATGGAAGATTCCAGTCCGGAGGTTGGATGATCGGGGCTGAGATTAGAGCTTCCCGAATCTTATGAAACGCATCTAAACAATCCTGCGAGAAATCAAAAACTACATCCTTCATCAATAGATTAGTAAGCGGTTTTGATATCTTAGAAAAATCATTTATAAAACGTCTATGAAATCCAGCATGTCCTAGAAAGCTTCTTATCCCCTTCACCGAAGATGGAGGATGGAGCTTTTCTATGGTCTCTATCTTAGCCTTATCTACTTCAATCCCTTATTAGAGATCAAGTGTCCGAGTACAATGCCATCCTTCACCATAAATTGACACTTCTCACAATTAAGAACTAGGTTAGTATCTTCACACATTTGTAGCACAAGAGAAAGGTTAGAGAGACAATTATCAAAAGAGGAACCATAAACAGAAAAGTCACCCATGTAAACATCCATGATCTCCTCTATGTACTCCGAGAAGATAGCCATCATGCACCTTTGGAAGGTGGTTGGGGCGTTGCAAAGCCCGAACGGCATTCTCCTATATGCGAACGTACCCCATGGGAACGTGAATGTGGTCTTCTCTTGATCATCCGGATGGATTGAAATCTAAAAGAAGCCACTATAACCATCAAGATAGCAAAAATGAGAGTGTTGTGCTAACCTTTCAAGCATTTGATCAATGAAGGGTAATGGGAAATGATCCTTCCTAGTTGCATTGTTTAGCTTCCGGTAATCAATGCACATCCTCCATCCAGTCACAGTCCTTGTATAAATAAGCTCATTGTTCTTATTGGTGATAACCGTCATCCCTCCCTTCTTTGGAACAACCTGTACGGGGCTCACCCACTTGCTATCGGAGATAGGGTAGATGATGCATGCATCAAGTAGCTTAAGAATCTCCTTCTTGACAACCTCCTTCATGATCGGATTTAACCGTTGTTGAGGTTGTCGCGAAGGTCTAAAATCTTCTTCCATTAGGATCTTATGCATACATAATGAAGGTTTAATTCCTACAAGATCCTCTAAAGTGTAACCTAAGGCTTTCCAATGTTTCCTTAGAACAACCATAAGCTTACTATGATCATCTTCACTTAGATCGGAACTAACAATTACCGGAAAAGTAGAATTAGTTCCTAGAAATGCGTACCTTAGATGCGTGAGAAGTGGCTTCAATTCCATCACCATTGGAGTCTCTAATGGCTCTTGAGGAGTGTCCAATGCTTCCTTAGA
Organism: Fagopyrum homotropicum; assembly: GCA_033239125.1. NCBI lineage: Eukaryota > Viridiplantae > Streptophyta > Magnoliopsida > Caryophyllales > Polygonaceae > Fagopyrum > Fagopyrum homotropicum. The sequence goes on along the minus strand of BSWB01000001.1, from coordinate 56,410,502 downwards.
AGTCTCTAAGGGTGTAGGAGTGGTTGAAGAAGACTCAAGAACATTGGTGGAGAGGACGTAATTTTTCTCGGAATTTCCCAAAATCACGGCAGCACTGTTACTTCCACGGCCGTGGTTTAGGGCGTGGAAGTCAATTACGGCACCTCTGGTAGTTCCACGGCCTTGGTTTTGGCCGTGTAACTCTCTGGAGTCCTCCGAATAGCTGATTACGGTCATATTAGTGGAAACCACGGCCGTGGAATAGCACGTCTGGCCGTGATTCCTCACATCCTCTGACCCATCGTAGAGTTTTTCAAATTCTTCTTCATGCAGTTCCTTTAGCTCCTCCAAAGCTTCAATTTCCTCATTGCAATCCTTTTCTTCTCCCTTCTCCATAATGCTCATAGTGATAACCTTTTGCAATGGGTCCTTGAATAGAATCGAGCTTACTTTCTCTCTAGACGCCTCTTCGTCATAGGTATTGAATATATCTTCTCCAAGAGTTGGCTCTTTCATCAAAGTGGAAAGAACAAACTCTACTTTCTCCTCTCCTATGTCAAAGGCAAGTCTAGCATTCTTTCAATCCACCATACAACCGGATGTTGCAAGAAACGGCCTTCCGAGTATGATCGGGACCGGACTATTTGCAGGAATGTCAAGCACAACAAAATCTATTGGAACATAGAACTTACCAAGCTTGACCGAGACGTCCTCAATGACACCGACGGGACGAGTTATGGATCGATCCTCCATGTATAACGTCATCTTCACCGGTTCAGGTTCACCTAAACCGATCTTCCTGGATAAGGCAAGCGGAATGATGCTAACGCTTGCTCCTAAATCACATAATGCATCATATGTGACATCTCCCACTCCTATTGGAACACAAAATGACCCCGGATCGTTCAGCTTTGGGGGCATCTTTTCCTTCATTGTTTTGATAAGATCCGACGATTCCGAACTCATCTTGACTTCTCCAAAGTCTTCCAGCTTCCTCTTGTTAGAGAGGATCTCTTTCAAGAACTTCCCATAAGCGGGCATACCTACAATTGCATCAATAAAAGGTATATTAATATGCAGTTAGCTCATGAGTTTAATGAACTTACCGAATTGCTTGTCTAGACGCGCTCTTGCTCTAGATTGTGGAAATTGTAGGGGTGGTTTGTAAGCTGGAGGAGGAATGTAGATGTCTTCCTTCTCCTTCCCCTTTTCCTTCTCCTTTTCGATGGGAACTTCAACAAACTTAGACTGCGGGTCGGTAGTTGTTGCTCCGTTCCTAGTTGTGATAGCCATCACCCTTCCCTTCGGGTTATCCTCCGTCTTTCCTGGAAGTTTTCCTTGATTTCTAGAAACTTCCTCAGCATTGATGAACATTTGGCTTTCTAAAACCTTTTGAGCTTTATCAACCTTAGTGATGTGATTCTCCAGCCGTTGAAGCTTTCCCAAGATCGTTTCCAGCATGGGATCGGGCTTCTCTTTCCCCTAAGTGCTTCCACTATTAGATGTTTGCCCCTGGCTTTTCAAAGGAATGGAAGAAGAAGATGCTGAAGTTAGTGAATTTCCTGAATTGGGATAAGAATTACTGGAATTTTGTTGTTGGTTGGAACGCCAATTGTTGTTGTTTGAATTCCGATTGTTGTTCCAATTGTTTTTCCGGTTGTTGTTGTTCCAATTGTTCCGGTTGTTGTTCCGGTTGTTGTGGTTGGTATTCTCATTCCCATGATGGTTATTGTTTCCTAAATATCCAGCATCTTGCTCCTTAGGCTTTTGAAAGCCAGCTTTAATAACTTCCTTCAACTCTTTAATCTCGGTATTGAAAGAAAAGATTTGAGTTTGAGCAGCTTGTGTTAGCTTCGCTCCTTGTTCTACTCGATTAGCTTCCGCCTTCCGGTGAGAGTACTTCTCAATGACTCGGGCTTGCTTCTCAATGAAGTCCCAAGCGTCATCTTCCCTCATGTCCATGAATGTGACACATGAAAGGGATTGGAGCTTGAATTGTGTTTCCACATCCAGCCCCTTGTAGTATATATCCAAAAACTCTAACTTGGATATGCCATGGTGTGGGCAATCCAATAATAAATCCTGAAATCTTTCTCAAGACTGAAACAAACTTTCATTGGATTTCATAGAAAAGGCATTGATTTAACCTCTCAACTCCGCTGTCTTGGATGGCGGAAAGAACTTGGTTAGGAACTTCGAAGATAGATCCTTGACCGAAGGTATTTCTATGGTCGTCTATACCCAATCAAATGTAAATCCCGACTTAGCACTAAGAACAAGTATAATGATTAAGTAAGGGTCGAACCCAAGAGAGTTAAGGTGTTTTAGATGCAATTATCGATTATAATGACAAGTGACACAAAGGCGGGGGGTTTGGTTGAATTGATGCACAAAAACTTATGAAAACGATTAATGCGACAATTAAGACAATAATGGATGAATCTACACTTGGTTGATTCTAAGCATGCAATTGCTACTTTGGTGCGTTCCTTTTATAAATTCTTAAGTAATCTCCCGTCTCGATCATACATATGTGTTGAGCCAACCGGCATCAACACAACTTAACTTATTAAAGTACCGTAAACCTACAAGAACAAATAACAAGTTAGCATTCAAACAAAGACTAAGGGATATAAAGAGAAGATTAAAATCGTTAAACTTATCTTTATATTTGTGTTCCTTTTCTTTTAAGTAATTACAACCCGTTATTACTTAAAGTTGCAACTAGATTAAACACCCGAACCCGGAACCTGTTAATCCTAGTTGTTTACATGCACTTTAGAACCTAAGGTGATCAATCTCAAGTAATAGTTAACATGCAATTAAACAATGGAGGTCAAGGAAACACAAAGCATTACTGAATAAAAAATTATATTAAAAAGAACTTACAACCAAAGTAACAAAGCAGCTTCAAACCAACCCAATGTAGCAAGGGAGTTAGCAACTCATTACAATGGAAAAACTCAAGTCTAAAATGGATTTTGTGGGGAAAAGTATGGATGATTCTAGCAATCAGCCATGGACTATTTATACTACAAAAGACACTTAATTAGGAGTAAATAGCCGGCCTAAAACAACCACCTTTAATGTCATAAAGGTGGTGTAAATAGCCGGAGTAAAGCTTCTGGCGTTAAACCGCAGGGACGGCCTTCAGGAACCGCAGGGACGGTTTAGGCAGAATCGGTTTATCTTCTTCAGAACCGCTGGGGCGGCTACACAACTCCGCTGGGGCGGATCTTTAATGCACTTCAACATCTGACCTTTCGCCTTTTTGACGTTTCTGATGTCAAGGCGCAGGGGCGCCTTGAGGCCAACGCAGGGGCGGTGACACAAACTCTTCACCTTCCAGCTCCCAAGGCGAGGCGCGGGTAGGGCGCAGTGGGAGGTGCAAGGGAGCTGGTCTTCGTTTCGTCAAGGCAAGTCACCGCAGGGGCGGCTGCAAGGACCCGCAGGGGCGGTAAGGCAGCAGAAGTTTTGCTTCGTGATCGATCTTCACTCCTAAGTGCTTATAACTCCTTCTTTAGCTTCTTTTGATCTTCTTCTTCTGGACCAAGGAGTTAGTAGCATAAACCAACACTAATGCAATAAAAAGACTCTAAAAACTACCCTAAATGATAGTGATTCCATCACCTATTAAACTCCCCCATACTTGGACCTTTTACTCGTCCCGAGTAAAACAAATGACAGCCATTAGACTCAAGGTCTCAGGAAGCAAGGGAAAGAAAGAAAAATAATGGAAAACAAAAGAAAAACCAAGAAAGAAAGAAGGAAAAGAGAGGAAATGTGAGATAAAGAGATACTACCATCCTTATCGCTCCAAGAGTGGCCTACCCGGACAACCTCCTTATGACTCCCCTTCTTATGTCGCCAAAACGCCGGAAGGGAAACCTACACTCGGTGTCGCTCATCTTGCCAAGGTGCCCTTTCGGGTTTTCACCTTGCCACTCTTCTTCTTTTCTCACTTAAACTCACATCCCTCAAGTCCAATTTTGCACTAACCTAAGGTTGGTCGGACTAACTTCTTTTTACTTAAACTGCCCTTTCGGGTTTTTGGTTTATCCGAGGATTTTCATGCCTTTTTTCACTTCTTTGGCTTTTTCTTTTTCTTTTTTTCTTTTTTTTTTCAAACTGATTTCAACAAATGCAAAAACAAATGCCAAAAACTACTCAATAAACTGTACAAGCAGTGATATATCCCTCTCTCATACTTGAAGTACACTTTGTCCTCAAAGTGAAAATGAGTCAAAGATAAATGTGGGAGAAGGGAAAGAAATGTACCCCTCACTGGGGTGGTCCGGATGGACCACCAGGACCCTCCTCCGGCGGGTAGGGGAAGTGGCGGAAGAAATGCTCATGGCGCTGGTAGATGTCATTAATGCGGTCCTGCTGGGTAGACATCCGGCGACCAAAAGAGGTCTCAAAACTGGCCTGCCAAGCCAGCTGCTGAGCGTCCAGCTGTTTCTGCTGGGCTGCCTACCAGGCCTCTTGCCTTTGGTCGAAGTGTGAGGTCATGGAGGTGGCAAAAGTGTCCTGCCAGCTCTGCTACTACTCCAGCATAGTCCGCTGGTAATCGGACTGCCATGCCCGGTGTTGGGTCGTCATGGCCGCCATTTGAGCCTGAAGGCTCGCAAGGGCCGGGTCCTCCTCTGGTGCCGCTGTGGGCATCTCCTCGTCATCTGGGATGGGTATGTGCTCCTCTTGATGGGCCCGGCTGGAGCTAGCGGCATGCCTCTCCACAATGGCCACTAGTGGCCTCCTCGGCACGAAAGGATCTGCCGGTATGTAGAGCTCGGAGAGCTCTCCTCCTATTGGTAAAGTTCGGGGGAGGTAGGTGAGGTGGCTCCCATCTGCAAGGGAGATCCAAAACAGGTTCTCCCCGTCCCGCCGGAGGAGCTTGCACCTCCTAAGCATCCCCTCAGTGTAGAGAAGAGCCGCCATCCCATCCTCTAACTCGGACAGGTCTATAACTTGTGAGGCAATCAAAGAGATCACCCCACCGCCAACAATATCCCTCGGCTCATTCCTCCTAATCCGCTTCAAAGCGGCGAGGAAGAGAGAGGGCCAATCCATCAGCTTCTCGCTATGTGGAAGGCATGAGTAGAGCAGTGGGAGGTCCTTGAGAGTGACCTTGTTTTCCTCTTTGTGTCCACAGAAGACATCATGAGGATCTTAGAAATCAACCTCAAACTGGGGTGAGTGAGTTTGTTGGAGTACTCACCCCTAGCATGGAACTCCGACCCGGTAACCGCTTGCCAAAACTCACATAGGTCCTGGGCCGGGACTGGATCCCACCAGTTCTCAGAGGGGTTTAGAGTCACCCCAAAAGCCTCCCGTAAATCACTGTAGTCAAGCGTGTAATTCACCTTGTTGAACTTGAAGGTGAGGCCGGTACACACGTGGTCTTCCTTCTACATTGTGAAAGTGGCGATTAACTGTCTGCTGAGCTCCGGATATGTCGGGGCAGTCTTCTGGAGGAAGTGTCCTAGCCCAGCATTCGCCAAAAATGTTTGCATGCTCTCTAGCATGCCCAGTTTCTCCAAGGTCAGGATATGTAGAAATCGAGTTGCATACACAACTCGATCTTGCACAATCCTATATCGGTCCTTCTCTGTTTTCGTCATCTTGTATTTCCTTGGGGCTTCCATTCTTGAAAGTATTTGAAGCAAATGATTAGTGAACGTTTAGAAAAAGGAAAAGAATCGACCTTTCTGTTGGTTTTTCCACAGGGGCGGCTGTGCAGGCGTAGGGGCGGTGAGGCGCAAGGGCAGATGCTTGCAGGCGCGGGTGCGGGAGAACTGTAGAAAGCGATTTTTCGAATGCTTCGAAGGTGGTGGCGTCTTGGAGTGGCTCCGGTGGTGGTTTTTGCTGCAGGCGACGTTGAAGGTGGCGCAGGAGTGGAGAATCATTGCAATTGAAGGGAGGTTACGTTTGGCACGAGGTCAGGTGGTGCAAGGGCATTGGAGGTGTGCATCCTTGGTGTTGGTGGCGCAGGGACGGTTACACAACAGAGAGTTGTGTAGAATGTATCGTCTGGAAAACTTCCGGCTATCTCTCTTTCTTTTCCTGGTTCTTCCTACTCTTGCAGTAGTCTGCTCAAATGATGTGCTACCAGGTTCTCAGCTCCCTTTTTGTCCCTTATCTATAGGTTAAATTCTCTTAGAAGGAGCACCCAACGGATTAATCGTGGGTTTGCCTCCTTCTTTGCCATGAGGTACCTAAGGGTTGCATGGTCAGTGAAAATAATTACCTTTACCCCAAGTAAGTATTGCATGAACTTCTCAAGGGCAAAAACTACCGCCAATATCTCCTTCTCGGTGGTGGAGTAATTCCTTTGTGCTCCATTTAGTGTCATAGACGCATAATGGATCACATAGGAGGCCCGTCCGTCTTTTTGTCCTAAGACAGCTCCGACAGCGTAGTCATTGGCGTCACACATGATTTTAAAAGGTTTCTCCCAATCCAGAGAACGGATGATCGGTGCGGTGGTGAGACATGACTTCAAAGTGTTGAAAGCCTTCTTGCAATCCTCATTCACTATGAAGGTGACATCTTTCTTGAGCAATTCACACAGGGGTGCTGAGATCTTTGAGAAGTCTTTGATGAACCTTCGGTAGAAACCTGCATGACCAAAAAAAGATCGGATTTCCCGAACATTAGTAGGATAAGGTAAATTTTGAATAACATCAACCTTTGCCTTATCTACCTCTATCCCTTTTGAAGATATTACATGTCCTAGCACAATTCCTTTTTCGACCATGAAATGACATTTTTCCGAATTAAGAACTAAATTGGTTTCAACACATTTTTCAAGAACAAGTTTTAAATGCCCTAAATATGCGTCAAAACTGTCTCCACGGACGGTAAAATCATCCATGAAGACTTCAATGAAATTTTCTATGTATTCGGAGAAATACTTATCATGCACCGTTGGAAAGTGCCCGGCGCGTTGCAAAGTCCAAAGGGCATTCTGCGATATGCAAAAGTGCCAAATGGGCAAGTGAACGTCGTCTTCTCTTGATCTTCTGGTGCGATGGCTATTTGGAAATAGCCCGAATATCCATCCATGAAACAACAGTATTGATGACCTGCAAGACGTTCCAACATTTAAACAATAAAAGGTAATGGGAAATGGTCTTTTCGTGTTACCTTATTGAGCTTGCGGTAGTCAATGCAAACTCTCCATCCGGTTTGTGTTTTGCCTGGGACCATCTCTCCATGTTGATTTTCCAACAAAGTGATACCTCCCTTTTTTGGAACTACTTGGGTCGGGCTAACCCAAGTGCTATCCGAGATAGGAAAAATCATATCTGCTTGGAGGAGCTTCTACACTTCCTTTTTGACTACATCCATCATTGGTGGGTTCAACCTCCTTTGAGGTTGCCTAGCGGGTTTGGCTTCGTCCTCAAGTAAAATCCTATGCATGCAAGTGGAAGGACTTATCCCCTTGATGTCCGCAATAGTCCATCCGAGGGCCGTCTTGTGCTCCTTTAGTATGTTCACCAACTTATCTTCTTGTCTGGTGGTCAACTTATTGGAGATGATTACCGGCAAGGTATTGTGTGCTCCAAGGAAAACATACTTGAGGTGTGACGGAAGGTCCTTCAAATCTATTTCCGGTGCCTGCACTATGGACGGAACAAGCTTCTCGCTTGGGGTTAGTAAAGTGGCCCAATGTCCAAATTGGAGATAGGTAGCCTTTTATGCCCATCTAATTGGGATAGGACATCTTTCATGCTAGATGTTAACACATAATATGATTTGAAACCATCAATGTCATGCTCAATCACATTTCTCAATTCATCCACGTCAGAGTTATCAAAAACATCTTCCACAAAAGGTTCAACAATGTCAATAGCACATAGAGAATGATAATCGCTAGGAAATTTCATTACATCATAGATGTCAAATTCCACTACTTGTCCATCAAACTCCATGGTCAATTACCACTAACATAATCAATTTTAGTCCTAGCCGTTTTCAGAAATGGCCTACCTAACAGAATGGGTGCAGCATGCGAGTCCTTTTCCATATCCATTACAAAGAAATCAGCAGGAAAAATTAGGTTGTCTACCATCACTAATACATCTTCAATTATCCCTTTCGGGTACACATTAGATCTATCAGCAAGTTGTACTACAATCCTAGTTTCCATTAGTGGACCAAGGCCAAGTGATTTGTAAATCGAATATGGCAAGACATTAATAAAAGCAACGAGATCAAGCATTGCTTTGTCAAAGCGGGTTTCCCCTAAAACGCAAGGAATGCTTACCATGCCCGGATCGCTGCATTTCTTGGGCATTCTCCGTTGGAAAACTGCCGACACATGTTCACTCACTTGCACTTTCTTTTTTCCCTTTAGCTTTTGATTTCTCTTGATAGTGCAAAGTTCCTTCAAAAAACGAGCATACTTAGGAATACTTTTCACCAACTTAAGGAGGGGAATGTTTACCTCGCATTTAGAGAAAGTCTCAAAGAGTTCCTTTTCCTCTATTATTCTTCGCTCCTTTAATGCTTCAGGAAAAGGAGTCGGTGGCTTCTCGGGGTACAGCGGCGGAAAGTTAGGCCAGACGTAAGTATCCTTTTCCACAGGACCTTCTTTTGTGTTTTCCGCAGGGGCGTCAGCTTGAAGGCACAGGGGCGGCTCAGGGGTTGTCACCGTAGGGGCGGGGGCAGCCAGCTACAAGGGCATCCTTCCTTTTGAGCTGGGCGCAGCTGCAGCCGCAGGGGCGGCTGTGGGTGCGGAAATAACGACAGAAGGTTCGCTCTGTGACTCTTTTGTTGGTTCTTGTCGGAGTTGCTTCCCGCTCCTTAATGTTAGGGCACTAACATTCTCCTTGGAGTTTATAAACATCTGGGAAGGAAATCCTCTGGAAAGCCTTGATTCGGTCCTTGAAATAGCTTCCGTCATTTGACTAACATGTTGCTCAAGGTTCTTGATGCTTGATTCTATTGTTTGGACATGAGTAGCAAAGTGTTTAGTCAAAACCTGCAACATATCTTCAGTTGAGTGATACTTACCTTGGCGGGGTTGTTGTTGTTGGTTTTGTTGATCCCTCCAACGAAAATTCTGTTGGTCACGCCAATTTGGCATGAAATTCTGTGCATAGGGATCGTTCCTAGGTCTTTACTGTTGTGGTTGTCCATAACCCATTGCGTTTACTTCAGCATTGTCATCTTGAACTTGTGGACACATGTCCGTTGGATGATACGGGTCAGCACAAACTCCATAAGCTTTGAGTTGTTGCGGTGTTCCCATAAGTGTTAGCCTCTTCACCATTTGCTTTAATTCCGCCAGCTCGGTGGAAATCTCGCTCTTCCCGGAACTCACGGCATGAACTCCTTTCTTAGCCGGGGTCCTTCCAAAGTTCCGAGTTCCTTCCGCTAGTTCCTGTATCTTTTCCAAAGCAAGGTCAGGAGTGGAGTTAAGAATATTACCTCCGCAAGCCGCATCAACGATCCTCCTTTCATTGTCTAGCAAGCCATTGTACAAGTACAAGACTAGATCTTGTGTTGAATATCCGTGGAAAGGACAGCTGGATCGGAGGCGTGCAAACCTTTCGAAGTACTCGTAGAGAGTTTCAGTTGCCTCTTGCTCGATGTTGCTTATAGCTTTCTTCAAGCTATTGGTCTTTTTAGTTGGAAAGTATTTCTCCAAGAACGCTTTGTGAAGGTTCTCACAAGTGTCAATACTCCCGGATGGAAGGTGGTAATACCAATCATCCGCCGAATCTTTGAGTGTGAAGCCGAATGCCCTCATCTTGATCTGTTCTTCGGTAATGTTGGCCGGCTTCATGCTGATACAAACGGTGTGGAACTTCCCAAGGTGATTGATGGGGTCTTCACCACTTAGCCCATGGAAGGATGGAAGCAAGTGAATAAGGCCCGGTTTGAGCTCAAAGTTAACTCCTTCCCCTAGTGCCGTTATAGCGACCGCAAGAGGGTTTTGAGCCAAAGTGGGCTGCGTAAGTTGACGAAGAGTACGGTCAGCCATCTCTTGTTGTAGTTGTTGTTGTCTTCGTTGCCGAATGTGCGTCCTCTCAATTTCTGGATCAAAAGAAGCAAAGCCGGAATTAGTAGCATGGGTTTGAACCATAAAAATGGTTCAAACCAATAATCAATAATAACAATAAAACACTAAAACTCCCCGGCAACGGCGCCAAAATTTGACCGAAGGTATTTCAATGGTCGTCTATACCCAATCAAAAGTAAATCTCGACTTAGCACTAAGAACAAGTATAGTGATTAAGTAAGGGTTGAACCCAAGAGAGTTAAGGTGTTTTAGATGCAAATATCGATTATAATGACAAGTGATACAAAGGGGGGCTTTGGTTGAATTGATGCACAAAAACTTATGAAAACGATTAATGTGACAATTAAGACAATAATGGATGAATCTACACTAGGTTGATTCTAAGCATGCAATTGCTACTTTGGTGAGTTCCTTTTATAAATTCTTAAGTAATCTCCCGTCTCGATCATACATATGTGTTGAGCCAACCGGCATCAACATAACTTAACTTATTAAAGTTCCGTAAACCTAAAAGAACAAATAACAAGTTAGCATTCAAACAAAGACTAAGGGATATAAAGAGAAGATTAAAACCGTTAAACTTATCTTTATATTTGTGTTCCTTTTCTTTAAGTAATTACAACCCGTTATTACTTAAAGTTGCTACTAGATTAAAGACCCAAACCCGGAACCTGTTAATCCTAGTTGTTTACATGCACTTTAGAACCTAAGGTGATCAATCTCAAGTAATAGTTAACATGCAATTAAACAATTGAGGTCAAGGAAACACAAAGCATTACTGAATAAAAACTTATATTAAAATGAACTTACAACCAAAGTAACAAAGCAGCTTCAAACCAACCCAATGTAGCAAGGGAGTTAGCAACTCATTACAATGGAAAAACTCAAGTCTAAAATGGATTTTGTGGGGAAAAGTATGGATGATTCTAGCAATCAGCCATGGACTATTTATACTACAAAAGACACTAAATTAGGAGTAAATAGCCGGCCTAAAATAGCCACTTTTAATGCCATAAAGGTGGTGTAAACAGCCGGAGTAAAGCTTCTGGCGTTAAACCGCAGGGGCGGCCTTCAGGAACCGCAGGGGCGGTTTTGGCAGAATCGGTTGATCTTCTTCAGAACCGCTGGGGCGGCTACACAACTCCGCTGGGGCGGATCTTTAATGCACTTCAACGTCTGACCTTTCGCCTTTCTAACGTTTCTAATGTCAAGGCGCAAGGGCGCCTTGAGGCCAACGCAGGGGCGGTGGCACAGCTCTTCACCTTCCAGCTCCCAAGGCGAGGCGCAGTGGGAGGCACAAGGGAGCTGGTCTTCGTTTCGTCAAGGCAAGTCAGCGCAGGGGCGGCTGCAAGGACCCATAGGGGCGGTAAGGCAGCAGAAGCTTTGCTTCGTGATCGATCTTCACTCCTAAGTGCTTATAACTCCTTCTTTAGCTTCTTTTGATCTTCTTCTTCTGGACCAAGGAGTTAGTAGCATAAACAAACACTAATGCAACAAAAAGACTCTAAAAACTACCCTAAATGATAGTGATACCATCACCTATCAATCCTCCCATGTGTTGAGTCTTCCATTCGGAAGAGCTTGATACCAAGATAAAGCCTTCCCTTTCAAGGAGAAGAAGAATGGCTTGATCTTATAGTTGTTGGTGGTTTCATTCTTTGGCTTCATTGTCTCCATCAAAATCTCAAAATTCTGTAAATGTTGATGTGGAGATTCAGCACTCGTTCCTCAAAACTGGCTTTGGCGAACGATGGTAATAACTTGCAGGTTAAAGCTAAACCCCTGAATATCGTCAGCATTAAAGTTCCGTAAACCCCTGAATATCGGATCCATCCGGCCAAGAGTTATTGGCTCTTCTTCTACACGAGCGGCTTTCGCACCCCCAGCTGGGACATGAAGATTGGCGGCTGGTATTGGACCAACCCGGACTGGATTGATAGTTGGATCAATCTCCTCTAATTCTGGCATATCCGGATCGAATTCCTCATCATCGGATGATTCCACACTAATGGACTTAGTTGGCTTCTTGACCTTCTTTTTCTTAGAACTATTTTGTTCCAACTTCATGTCCAATATCATAGCTTTGAGCTCATCAATTTGAAATTGATGGCACTCTGCTTCTTCCTTACGAGCCTTCTCACTCAACCTAAATTGAGCTTGAGACTCCTCTAACTCCGCCTGGAGATCCCTCTCTTTATTTTCAGCCATCTTTCTTTCGTTAGCTTTCTTCCAAAGAGTTTTCTCAAGTTCCGGATCAAAAGGTACGAGATCTTTGTTGGATCTAGACCTGCACATATACCTAAGAAAACTTGAAAATAGCACTCACAAGAGATATCAAATAATAAGAGCAAAGCTCCCAAGCTCGACAACCAAAAACCGAAGTTTGGTCTTGACCAACTCCCCGGCAACGGCGCCAAAAACTTGTTCGCCCTAAAACGTGCATGCAATCAAGTCTTAAATTTATAAAACTGGAATAAAAGCAAGAAAACCCTCAATGTACGGATCGATGTAGATTAGCAAATATTCCAGAGTATCGATCACAGGGAGATGGTGAAACAAAATCAGTTTCAAGTAATCGAGCAAGTAAGTATAAAGCTTTGCAAATATTGGGGAAAACAGCAACCCTAATGATCCAGGTGTCAAATTATGGCAATCGATTCAAGATATACTATATATATAAGGACAGAGTTGAGAATTGCAAAGGTATGCTAAGGTAATGTAATGTACGGTGAAGTTCCAAAACCTTTTATGTCTAACCAAAAGAACTCTCTATAAAGGTTGTTGAGGCTGCAGTATAGAAAGGATCTAAAGACTAGAATTGATCTCAAATACGCAAACTTGTAACCCAAGGATCAAGATAAACTCAAACGGTTAAGGTTGTGACACTCAAAACCGAAATAGAGGATGTTGAGTCTCACTACTACTTAGAAAAGGCAAGCCAAGACTAAGTTAAAGCAAATCTTTAACTTTGGATTAAAGTAAAAGCGAGGTTCGTAAACTGAAGTAAATCACGGGTAATTCATGAGAATCACGGCCGTGGAAACCCTAGAACAGGCCGTGATTTAGGTTCGTCGACAATATTTCTCTAACTCTCAGGGTCCAATCAAATTACGATCGATCTATCATCATCTAAGCCACAACTATCAACCCTTCACCTTAGAATTGCTAAAGTCTTTTAGCCAACAATCATTGTCATGATATCAATATTCAAATTAAAGAGAATACAAGATGAAAACCCTCGAATACTCAATAAAACTTCAAAACCAATTCTCAAATCCGAAACACAAGAATCAATGTTTAATGGATTCAGAATGTATAACACAAAACCTCACAATGATCTAAGGCAAGTATGAAGAATAGGTTGTCAATCTGTCTTCAATATCAAAACCTAAGAAAGAGGCTAAACCTTCGGCGATCTTCAATCAACCCTAGGAAAGAATGCTTCAAGCAAGATAAGCGGCCGTCTATCCCGAAGTGTATGCGAGATGTATGCGGCGTCTAAGCGGCGATAAGCAGGGATCCCCGAAACTCTCTTTTCCGACCTTTTTATAAGACGAGAAAGAATAACCGTCCCCAGCCCATTACGTAAATAACGTGGCAAATAAAGACACGTCAAAAGATCGTCTAAATCACGGTCTCAAGGGTTTCCACGACCGTGGTTTAGAGCGTGGAAAAGGGTTACGGTGTCTTGTGACTTCCACGACCGTACTTTAGACCGCGTAACCTACTAGAGTGCTCCACGTTCATGATGCCAAGATCCACGGCCGTGGTTTAGAGCGTGGACTCTTCTACGGCCGTAATTCAGGGCGTGGAAGTGTAAAATGCTTGTAGTTTCCTTTGTGTTGTGACATTCTTCATCCTAGCTCCTTCCTTAGCTTCCTTGATGTGTTCCTAATCCTCGAACATGATCGATTACTCTCTTTTGTCTCTCAATTTCTCTTATTTAGCTCCTTTTCACCCACAATCAACACAAAGCAAGTGTAGACATCCATATCGACAAAATAGACGAACAAGGTAACATTTGCTTCTAAACTTCATCCATGTACACAATAATAAGGGGAAAACAACCAAAATAAGTGCCTAGAATATCGCAATATTTCATGCTAACACAGACACGTACATAGGGGTCAACTCAAGGTCAGGGCCGTGGTAGAGGCCGTGGTGGAGGTACACAGGAGACCCATGGCACACAGGCCAGGGTGTTTGAGTTGAGGAGCGTTGTTGATCCAGTAGCGCCGGCAGCTACAAGTACTATTCAGATCCATGGACTTCCGGTCCGAGTTTTATTTGATACGGGTGCCACACACTTTTTTATATATGATGATTGTGTAGTTAGGTTGTCCTTAGTTACGGTAGAGGGGAGACCCTTCTTTGTGGGGTTACCCGATGGGGATAGGGTTAGTGGTACCTGAGAGGTACGCGGTTGTCCCATACGTTAGGGAAACCGAGATTTGTTGGCCGACTTCTATGTCATGCACTTCGTGCATGAAGAAGTCATCATTGGCATGGAGTGGATGGACCGCCATTGAGCTGTTTTGGACATCAGCCGGAGGACCGTGACAGTCACCACGGAGACGGGACACGAAGTGATTTTCCGAGGTTGGGACCTCGGGAAGACCGGTACAGTCATTAGTGCGGTCCGAGCCACGAGACTTATCGGGCAGGGGTGCGAGGCCTTCTGGTGCTTTGCCATGAAGGAAGAGACGGGACCATTGCGGGAGGAGATTCCCGTGGCGTGTGAGTTTGAGAGCGTATTTGGGGAGCCACCCGGATTATCACCGTAGAGGAGCGTTGATTTTGCTATTGAGTTAGAGCCCGGCACGAGGCCGATCTCCAAGGCTTTATACCGCATGGCGCTGATCGAGTTACTGGAGCTGAAGAAGCAGCTCGAGGAGTTAGCTAAGAGGGGTTTTATATGCACGAGCATTTCCCCTTGGGGTGCACCGGTCCTCTTCGTTAGGAAGAAGGACGGATCTTTGACACTTTGTATCGATTACCGAGAATTGAACAAAGTCACCATCAAGAACAAGTACCCTCTACCGCACATCGATGATCTGTTAGACCAGTTACAGGGAGCCTCCGTGTTTTCACGCATTGATTTGAGGTCGGGCTATCACTAGTTGAGGGTGAGAGAGGAGGACGTGCCGAAGACGGAATTCAGGACGAGATACGGCCATTATGAGTTTGTCGTGATGCCATTCGGGCTCACGAATGCACCCGCAGTCTTCATGGAGTTGATGAACGGCATCTTTATCGACTTCTTGGACAAGTTCGTGTTGGTGTTTATAGATGATATCTTGGTCTACTCCCGGAGTAGGGAGGAGCATGCGGGATAGTTGAGGACAGTTCTTCGAGTCCTTCAGGATAGAGAGCTTTATGTAAATCTCTCTAAGTGCGAGTTTTGGATGTCTAAGGTGGCATTCCTAGGTCATATAGTTTCCGCCGAGGGTGTCATGGTTGACCCGGTGAAGATAAAGTCCGTTTCTTCATGGCCGCCTCCTAGGACGGTCAAGGAGGTGCACAGTTTCTTGGGCTTAGCGGGGTATTACCGCCGATTTGTTGAGGGTTTCTCCGTGATTGCACTCTCGCTTACTTCCTTGTTGAGGAAGTCTACAAGGTTCGTCTGGTTCGAACCTTGTCAGAGCTAAAGAGGAGGTTGACCTCCGCTCCTGTTTTGGCCCAACCGGAAGGCGTAGAGGATTTCGTTGTACATAGTGACGCCTCCAGGCTCGGATTGGGGTGCATTTTGATGCAGAGGGGTAGGGTTATTGCTTACGCTTCTTGGCAGCTGAAGTCGTACGAGGAGAATTATCCCACCCATGATCTTGAGCTTGCGGCGGTGATTCATGCCCTGAAGATCTGGCAACACTACTTGTACGGGGCTATGTGCCAGATCTTTATAAACCATAAGAGTCTGAAGTATATATTCACTCAGCGGGAGTTGAATAACCACCAGAGGAGAACATAGTCGTCGATGCTTTGAGTAGGAGGACTCCTTGAGAGGAGGCTATAGCACGGCTTACGTTCAGCCATAGCTGAGGAGGGATTTGATGGAGTTAGAGATGGATATCCGATTCCCGGATACGGATTGTCGGTTGTCCGAGTTGGAGGTACTTCCTGACCTGTCCGGAGAAATCCGGCAAAAGCAGGAGGGAAGCCCTGTTTTGATGAGGATCAGAGATAGGATGACCAGAGGTGAGGCACCGTAGTTTACGGTAGGAGCAGAAGGCTTACTGAGACGCCAGGGGCGTATTTGTGTATCGTCGGACCCGGAGTTGAGAGAGTGGATTTTACGGGAGGCACATTCTACACCTTACTCTATGCATCCGGGCACGAGTAAGATGTAACAGGACCTTAGGAGATCTTACTGGTGGGGCGGGCTAAAGCCCGATATAGAGAGATATTGTGCCCGATACACGACCTACCAATAGGTCAAGATCGAGCAGTAGAGACACGGAGGAGAGATTCACCCACTGCCCGTGCCGTAGTGGAAGTGGGAGGATATATCGATGGACTTCGTTACTGGGTTGTGACTGAGTAGGAGTTTTGACGCGATTTGGGTAGTAGTAGATCGGTTGACGAAGACCGCACGTTTCATCCCCATCCGGGAGACGTGGCCGGTGATTCGTCTAGCCGAGAAGTTTACCCGTCAGATTGTGAGATTGCATGGAGTACCAAGGGCCATTATCTCGGATTGGATGGGCGTTTTAACTCGAGGTTCTGGCAGCAGGTACACGCCGCCTTAGGTTCGAGTCTTCATTTCACCACCGCATACCATCCACAGACTGACGGCCAGTCAGAGCAAACTATTCAGACCTTAGAGGACATGTTGCATGCATGTGTACTAGACTGGGGGAAGGTATGGCCAGACCACCTCCCATTAGTGGAGTTTTCGTATAATAATAGTTGGCACGCGTCGATTGGGATGGAACCGTATGAGGCATTGTATGGGCGGAGATGCCGTACTTCCTTATGTTGGGACGAGCCGGGGAGTTATAGTGTTGTAGCTCCGGATTAGGTGCAGGATGGCATGGCTAGAGTTGCTTTGATACGAGAGATGATGTTGACCACCCAAAGTCGTCAAAGATCGTATGCGGATAGGAGGCGTAGACCTCTCGAGTTTAGGGTAGGAGCCCAGGTGTGGCTGAGAGTATGACCGACTCGGGGTGTCAGACGATTCGGCATTAAGGGGAAGTTGAGCCCCCGATATGTCGGTTCATTCGAGATAGTGGAGAGAGTTGGTAAGGTGGCATACCGACTTGCATTGCCACCACGATTGGAGGGTATACATCCGGTATTCCATGTGTCTCAACTGAGGGAGTACATCTATGACCCGAGGCACATCGTTAGTCACGAGGACCTTGTGGTCGAGCCGGACCATACTTTTGCAGAGCATCCGATATCGGTTTTAAAGCGGAGTACGAGACACCTTCGATCGAAGGAGATACCGATGTTGAGGGTGCAGTGGTCGTGGCGAGGAGCCGACGAGGCTACGTGGGAGACGGAGGATAGTATCCGGAGGAACTATCCCGAGTTTTACGTAGGTTTGGAAACACCGATAGGACAGTCGGGTTAGTCCTGAGCTTCTTCCTTGATCTTTACCTATGTGCTTGTGATGTGATATATCTTGTGTGTATATGTGATTACCTCGTGAGGTGTATTCATGAGTATGAGAGTGATGTTGGGTTTGAGATCGATTGTTAGCTTTGTGAGTTCCTTGCATTTTCGAGTGTACTTTGCGAGTACCTTTAGCAAGTTTCGGGTCGAAACTTGTTTTTAGGGGGGTTAGTTGTAACATCGGAAATTTTATTTCCATAAGTCGAGTAGTTTCAGACCTTTCCGCGTCTGCGGCTTATTTCACGCAGGCACGGTTGCTGAGTACGAGCTTTAACGCGGGATGGGGTATCTTTTACTTTCCAACCTTCGGAAGAGGAGTGAGGGGACAAGGGGGTTGTTGACCCTTAGATATCCCCACCCCTTTTGTCAGCCTCATTACTCTCTCCCCACTTCCCCATTTCCCTTTTCACATTCTTTTCCTTCCTCTTCCACACCTCTCTTTCTTCTTGCTTGCTCTCATCTTCTTTTGCCTTGAAAGAGCTAGGTAGGAGTTGCAGCTTGGGTATTTCGGATCTGCTGTGGTAAGTTATCTATTTCCCTCTTCCTCTTGCTACTAGTTCTTTCCTTCTTCCTCTTCTCTTCACCTCCATGGCTATGGACGAAGCTTTTGAAGGGAGATCTTGTAAACCTTTGCATGTCCCTTTCTTTAGCTCGTGGTGAGGGAGCTAGGTCCTGTGGTGAGAGTTTGGAGAAGGACCAGTAAGAGGAGGCACTAGGAGCAAAGAACTAGTCAAAGAAACGAAGAAGACGGAGTTTCTGTTGTTCGACCGCGGGGGTGGACCACCAGAGGCGCAGGGGCGGCCACCAGACAAAGGGGCGGCTCCAGGGTGATGCTGGGGCGGTGACAACTTCCGATGGGGCGCCAACTTGCTTCCGCAGCTGCGTTTTCTTCACTAGTAGGTTCCTTCCTCCCATCCTCTTTGTTCCTTCCTTAGACCTTACGTTGATACCTAGCTAGAAGCATGTTAGGTTGGACCTAGGACTTATGAGAATGCCATCTAGTGGCTTGAACCTAGGTGTCCTTGAATCATTAGTGATCTTGTGTGTGTGAAGGCCTTGTAGTCTCTCTTCCTTCTTACCTTCTTAGTCCAGCTTGGATTTATGCTTGATCTCTTATAGAGTGTGGGGTTGTTGTTCCCTCTTTCCTTTGCTTATTATGTTCTTGACCTCTTATGTAAGAGCCTTAGTCCTTGGAGCCTTAGGAGCCTTGTTGAGCCTTTGATGGACCCTGGCAGCCGCCCCTGCGGACCATGGTGGCCGCCCCAGGCGCCCCTGCGGCTAGGCGCCCCTGCGGCTAGGCGCCCCTGCGCCTCACAATGACCGCCCCTGCGGGTCTGTGTGGTTGCATCCGCCTTCGTTGACCCTTTGACTTGTGCTTTGCGGTTGTTCCTTCATAAGCCTTCCATTCCTTAAGATGAGGGGTTTCTTCACCTCATTCCAGCTTCTTCATCCTCCTTACGCTCTTCTTCTTCTTCCTCTTCTCTTCCTTGATCTTCCTTGTTTTTGTGAGAGAGTTTTGAGAGTTTGTTGGTGGTTTTGGCTTTGGATGATCATGAGGATGATGTTGAGAGTTGTTGTTGTTGTGCTAAGATTGTGAGGTATGTGGTTGCTCCTAGTTGCTGCTTAAGGTTGTTGTGGTAAGTTCTCCACCTCCATCTTTCTTCTTTTTTCTTTCTTGCTTCTTTCTTTCTTCTTAGCTTAGGATCACAAGTTAGACTTGTGTTGGATCCTCTCATGGACGTTTTGATGTTCATACATGTGTATATGTGTTTGTATGTTGTTGTTGTGTAATGGAGAAGTGAAGAAAGTCGAGAAAGAGATCGAAGAGAAGTCGGGCCAACATTCTGCACAGACAGCCGCCCCTGCACCTGAGCTTGGCCGCCCTTGTGCCTTGAGTGAGCCGCCCCTGCGCCTCACTGGGTCAGCCTTGAGTTCTTTGCTTCTGTTGGTGCATTCAGGGCATACCTTGTTGGTATGTTTCCTTCCTTCCTTTCCTTTGGCATTGGCTTAGATGTTGGTTAGGCTAGCTTGGTTAGGATGAGTTGTATGATAGAGATATGCCTTAGGCATTTGTGAGCATGTTATGATCTTGAGGTTTAGATTGAGGTTGTAGGTTGGTTATAGTTATGGAGACGAGTCTCCTAACCTTTACAATATGTGATGTTGTGTGCCTTGCTATTGTAGGCGTTGATTACTTCCCGATGGGAATTTGTGACGTGGTATTGGATACGAGTATCATAGGTAAGTCCATAGGACTTACTTAGTGTTCAGTTGTGGGTTGTGTAATTGTGATGGTTGTGTGTGTTCATATGATTGTTCATTTATAACTTAAACCGGGATTAGGATGACCATTTATGATATTAAATGGCCCAAGTGTATTATAACGGGTCGTGACCACTTGCCTCCGCCTGCGGGTAGGAGGAGGTGCTCTGAAGATGATCTCACAGGGGGGACGAGTGATGATCACCCCCATGCAAAACCCATGTGTTACGTTGGATGGGACGAGGTTTTTTAGGCTCCTCGTGTTATAAAATAAGTTGAATTAGTAATGGAATAACGTAATTGAAAGATAATAAATGAATGTGTGTGGCATTGCATGTATGAAATGTGGATGTGTGTTTGTGCTATTACCTTCATATTTATTCATTACTGTAGCTAACGGTGTATACCGTGTTGTAGATGACCTGCAGGTTAGGAAGACTGCAGAGTGAGCCAGATGGAGTGACCAGCCGAGGACTTCTATAAATTAGGACTGTGTGGGATATGGTATCTTTTGTATGTGATGTTTATGGATGTTGTTTTGTACTCGGCTTTGTTGTTGTAAACCCTTTTGATGTATCTTATACAGTTTTATGTATTTGGTTTTAATCTACTTGTGCCTTATTGTAAGATCCAGTGAACTTGTTGTCAAGGTAGGGTCAGGATCCATTTTGAGATCCTAGCACAATGTGGCACTCCGAGTCCCGTGGATTTGGGGTGTTACATCTTAAAAGTTCAAGAGAGCTTTCCTAGCTTCTAGTTATTTAAACCCATGATAGGTTGTGATGTGATCGAGATCGCCTCGAACACGAAGGACCGGCGATACGATTCCACTTGACTCAAACGGTATGAACGAGATGAAGATGGATGGATTTGAAGGATCGAAATCCGGATATGATGAGCAAACTCCCTCCAAATCTCACTTCGGGAATCCCTCAAATCGAACGCCTCACCCTCGGAATTACACTCCGGGTTTGACGAACCTTCGTTGTATTCGCCTCTCACTAGGACAACTCCTTTAGCATCTCACCAAAGGTTGTGCAAACTTAGCCTCTCACCTAGATTTCGGGATGATTTTGAGAAAAACCAACAAAACGTTTTAGAGAAACTCTCTTTCATTCAACTTCCACTTGTTAAATTACATGGTTGGAGGTCTCTTATATAGGGCTGGAAAATCAACCAAATACAATTAAATAAAAAGGCAATAAATAACAAAAGGGAAATACGAAGAGTTGAGCGGGACTTGATTCATCGCAACTACTTAAAGCGGGAAGTACGAAGAGTTGAACGAGACTTGATTTAATGCAACTTGGACTTCTTTTATGGCGTGAAAGGTAAAGAGTCGGACTTGTCTTGATGGATGGAATATGGGCTGGATTGGTCGTGCATGTGTGCTCCATATCCACTATGCATGCCTCCATACATGATCTTGGTCAAAAGTCCACACAAGTATAAACGTTGTTGCATTGTTTGGTTATTTTCACCCTCTTTCTTTTGGAATCTCGACTTATCATAAACTACAAAGTTATAGATCTTGAAAATACCTTAGAAAGTAGTACTTGTGGGTCATCTAACTCCAACCTCAGCTCCAGATATAGACATTTTACAGAGAGTGCATAAATTTGACACCTTAGCCGGATCGAGCGGAATATAAGTTAACTTGACAACGCTCGGAGTGAGCATTTTCGGCTTCATGTTGGGGCTCTCGGGGATCACGTCATCCCCTTTCCCTTGAAAAGGATTCATCCTCGAATCCGAATCATCCCTGGAAGGGGTGAGGGGAGCAATAGGCGATGGAGTGGGATCCGATAGTTGAAGAGCGGGACCCGTTGGAGAAGTAGACGGTGGTGGAGGCACAGGATCCAGTGGACGAGGAGGCTGGGCTAGTGGAGCAGCCTTCGGTGGTGATATAGGTGGTGATATGTACTTTTTTTTGCTTGTTGATTTCTCAACTCAACTCGTTGGAAAGTAAGTCGCCTCCTGCATACATTCTTCGACCACTCTACGGCGCCGATCTTCCTCTTCTTTTTATCGAGCCTCCTTTTCTCGACGGCGATGTCGGTCTTCTTCCTCTTGTTTACGAGCTTCCTCTTCACGGTGATGGGCTTCTCTTATCTTTCGTCGTCTTCGTAGTTATTCATAGACGGCCTCGTAAAGATCGTCTTCCATTTCACTAAAACGAAGATAACCATCGTCATACTCTCGAATAGCTCATCGAACGTATTCTCCGTTTTTTGTTCTTTTTCGATCGCGTCTTGACATTCTCGAACAATTCACAACTTACAACAAGTTCGATTACAAAATCAACCAAGTATACAAACTTGCAAAATCCGCAAACCGAATAAACAAACTCGTACTTTCCTTTCTTTTTTTTCAAATAATAAAGCAGCTCTCCCCCTTTTTTTCTTAATATGTTGCTACGTCACTTTTTTTAAAAAAAAAAAAAAGAAGATGAACAATACTAACAAGAGATGTGTTGAACATGTACCGTAGGCTCTAATACCAAATGATGTGATCGAGATCGCCTCGAACACGAAGGACCGGCGGTACGATTCCACTTGACTCAAACGGTATGAACGAGATGAAGATGGATGGATTTGAAGGATCGAAATCCGGATATGATGAACAAACTCCCTCCGAATCTCACTTCGGGAATCCCTCAAATCGAACGCCTCACCCTCGGAATTGCACTCCGGGTTTCACAAACCTTCGTTGTCTTCGCCTCTCACTAGGACAACTGCTTTAGCATCTCACCAAAGGTTGTGAAAACTAAGCCTCTCACCTAGATTTCGGGGTGATTTTGAGAAAAATCAACAAAACGTTTTAGAGAAACTCTCATTCATTCAACTTCCACTTGTCAAATTACATGGTTGGAGGTCCCTTATATAGGGCTGGAAAATCAACCAAATACAATAAAATAAAAAGGCAATAAATAACAAAGGGGAAATACGAAGAGTTGAGCGGGACTTGATTCACGGCAACTTCTTAAAGCGGGAAATACGAACACTTGAACGAGACTTGATTTAATGCAACTTGGACTTCTTTTATGGCGTGAAAGGGAAAGAGTCGGACTTGTCTTGATGGATGGAATATGGGCTGGATTGGTCGTGCATGTGTGCTCTATATCAACTTTGCATGCCTCCATACATGATCTTGGTCAAAAGTCCACACAAGTATAAACGTTGTTGCATTGTTGGGTTATTTTCACGCTCTTTCTTTTGGAATCTCGACTTATCATAAACTACAAAGTTATAGATCTTGAAAACACATTCGAAAGTAGTACTTGTGGGTTATCTAACTCCAACCTCAGCTCTAGATATAGACATTTTACAGAGAGTGCGTAAATTTGACAGCTTAGCCGGATCGAGCGGAATATAAGTTAACTTGACAACGCTCGGAGTGAGCATTTTCGGCTTCATGTTGGGGCTCTCGGGGATCACATCATCCCCTTTCCCTTGAAAAGGATTCGTCCTCGAATCCGAATCATCCGTGGAAGGGGTGAGGGGAGCAATAGGCGATGGAGTGGGATCCGATAGTTGAAGAGCGGGACCCGGTGGAGAAGTAGACGGTGGTGGAGGCACATGATCCGGTGGACGAGGAGGTTGGGCTAGTGGAGCAGCCTTCGGGAATGGTATAGGTGGTGATATGTACTTTGTTTGCTTGTTAATTTCTCAACTTGGCACGTTGGAAAGTAAGCCGCCTCCTGCATCCATTATTCGACCACTCTACGGCGCCGATCTTCCTCTTCTTTTTTTCGAGCCTCCTTTTCTCGCCGCCGACGTCGGTCTTCTTCCTCTTGTTTACGAGCTTCCTCTTCACGGCGACGGGCTTCTCTTATCTTTCGTCGTCTTCGTAGTTCTTAATAGACGGCCTCGTAAAGATCGTCTTCCATTTCACTCAAACGAAGATAACCATCGTCATACTCTCGAATAGCCCATCGAACGCATTCTCCGTTTATTGTTCTTTTTCGATCGTGTCTTCACATTCCCGAACAATTCACAACGTACAACAAGTTCGATTACAAAATCAACCAAGTATGCAAACTTGCAAAATCCGCAAACCGAATAAACAAACTCGTACTTTCCTTTCTTTTTTTGACTTTTTTTCAAAAAATAAAGGAGCTCTCCCCCTTTTTTTTCTTAATATGTTGCTACGTCACTTTTTTTTAAAAAAAAAAGAAGAAGATGAACAAAACCGACAAGAGATGTATTGAACATGTACCGTAGGCTCTAATACTAAATGATGTGATCGAGATCGCCTCGAACACGAAGGACCGGCGGTACGATTCCACTTGACTCAAACGGTATGAACGAGATGAAGATGGATGTATTTGAAGGATCGAAATCCGGATATGATGAACAAACTCCCTCCGAATCTCACTTTGGGAATCCCTCAAATCGAACGCCTCACCCTCGGAATTGCACTCCGGGTTTCACAAACCTTCGTTGTCTTCGCCTCTCACTAGGACAACTGCTTTAGCATCTCACCAAAGGTTGTGAAAACTAAGCCTCTCACCTAGATTTCGGGGTGATTTTGAGAAAAATCAACAAAACGTTTTAGAGAAACTCTCTTTCATTCAACTTCCACTTGTCAAATTACATGGTTGGAGGTCCCTTATATAGGGCTGGAAAATCAACCAAATACAATTAAATAAAAAGGCAATAAATAACAAAGAAGAAATACGAAGAGTTGAGCGGGACTTGATTCACGGCAACTACTTAAAGCGGGAAATACGAAGACTTGAACGAGACTTGATTTAATGCAACTTGGACTTCTTTTATGGTGTGAAAGGGAAAGAGTCGGACTTGTCTTGATGGATGGAATATGGGCTGGATTGGTCGTGTATGTGTGTTCCATATCCACTTTGCATGCCTCCATGCATGATCTTGGTCAAAAGTCCACACAAGTATAAACGTTGTTGCATTGTTGGCTTATTTTCACCCTCTTTCTTTTGGACTCTCGACTTATCATAAACTACAAAGTTATAGATCTTGAAAACACATTCGAAAGTAGTACTTGTGGGTCATCTAACTCCAACCTCAGCTCCAGATATAGACATTTTACAGAGAGTGCGTAAATTTGACAGCTTAGCCGGATCGAGCGGAATATAAGTTAACTTGACAACGCTCGGAGTGAGCATTTTCGGCTTCATGTTGGGGCTCTCGGGGATCACATCATCCCCTTTCCCTTGAAAAGGATTCGTCCTTGAATCCGAATCATCCATGGAAGGGGTGAGGGGAGCAATAGGCGATGGAGTGGGATCCGATAGTTGAAGAGCGGGACCCGGTGGAGAAGTAGACGGTGGTGGAGGCACAGGATCCGGTAGACGAGGAGGCTAGGAATGTGGAGCAGCCTTCGGTGGTGGTATAGGTGGTGATATGTACTTTGTTTTGCTTGTTGATTTCTCAACTCGGCTCGTTGGAAAGTAAGCCGTCTCCTTCATCCATTCTTCGACCACTCTACGGCGCCGATCTTCCTCTTCTTTTTTTCGAGCCTCCTTTTCTCGACGGCGACGTCGGTCTTCTTCCTCTTGTTTACGAGCTTCCTCTTCACGGCGACGGGCTTCTCTTATCTTTCGTCGTCTACGTAGTCCTTCATAGACGGCCTCGTAAAGATCGTCTTCCATTTCACTCAAACGAAGATAACTATCGTCATACTCTCGAATAGCCCATCGAACGCATTCTCCGTTTATTGTTATTTTTCGATCGCGTCTTCACATTCCCGAACAATTCACAACTTACAACAAGTTCGATTACAAAATCAACCAAGTATGCAAACTAGCAAAATCCGCAAACCGAATAAACAAACTCGTACTTTCCTTTCTTTTTTTTGACTTTTTTTTCAAATAATAAAGGAGCTCTCCCTCTTTTTTTCTTAATATGTTGTCACGTCACTTTTTTTTTAAAAAAAAGAAAGAAGATGAACAATACCCGACAAGAGATGTGTTGAACATGTACCGTAGGCTCTAATACCAAATGATGTGATCGAGATCGCCTCGAACACGAAGGATCGGCGGTACGATTCCACTTGACTCAAACGGTATGAACGAGATGAAGATGGATGGATTTGAAGGATCGAAATCCGGATATGATGAACAAACTCCCTCCGAATCTCACTTCGGGAATCCCTCAAATCGAAAGCCTCACCCTCGGAATTGCACTCCGGGTTTGACAAACCTTCGTTGTCTTCGCCTCTCACTAGGACAACTCCTTTAACATCTCACCAAAGGTTGTGAAAACTGAGCCTCTCACCTAGATTTCGGGGTGATTTTGAGAAAAATCAACAAAACGTTTTAAAGCAACTCTCTTTCATTCAACTTCCACTTGTCAAATTACATGGTTGGAGGACCCTTATATAGGGCTGGAAAATCAACCAAATACAATTAAATAAAAAAGAAATAAATAACAAAGGGGAAATACGAAGAGTTGAGCGGGACTTGATTCACGGCAACTACTTAAAGAGGGAAATACGAAGACTTGAACGAGACTTGATTTAATGCAACTTGGACTTCTTTTATGGCGTGAAAGGGAAAGAGTCGGACTTATCTTGATGGATGGAATATGGGCTGGATTGGTCGTGCATGTGTGCTCCATATCCACTTTGCATGCCTCCATGCATGATCTTGGTCAAAAGTCCACACAAGTATAAACGTTGTTGCATTGTTGGCTTATTTTCACCCTCTTTCTTTTGGAATCTCGACTTATCATAAACTAAAAAGTTATAGATCTTGAAAATACATTCGAAAGTAGTACTTGTGGGTCTTCTAACTCCAAACGCATCTCCAGATATAGACATTTTACAAAGAGTGCGTAAATTTGACAGCTTAGCCGGATCGAGCGGAATATAAGTTAACTTGACCATGCTCGGAGTGAGCATTTTCGGCTTCATGGTGGGGCTCTCGGGGATCACATTATCGACATTTCCCTTGAAAAGGATTCCTCCTCGAATCCGAATCATCCATGGAAGGGGTGAGGGGAGCAATAGGCGATGGAGTGGGATCCGATAGTTGAAGAGCGGGACCCGGTGGAGAAGTAGACGGTGGTGGAGGCACAGGATCCGGTAGACGAGGAGGCTAGGAATGTGGAGCAGCCTTCGGTGGTGGTATAGGTGGTGATATGTACTTTGTTTTGCATGTTGATTTCTCAACTCGGCTCGTTGGAAAGTAAGCCGCCTCCTTCATCCATTCTTCGACCACTCTACGGCGCCGATCTTCCTCTTCTTTTTTTCGAGCCTCCTTTTCTCGACGGCGACGTTGGTCTTCTTCCTCTTGTTTATGAGCTTCCTCTTCACGGTGACGGGCTTCTCTTATCTTTCGTCGTCTTCGTAGTTCTTCATAAACGTCCTCGTAAAGATCATCTTCCATTTCACTCAAACGAAGATAACCATTGTCATACTCTCGAATAGCCCATCGAATGTATTCTCCGTTTATTGTTCTTTTTCGATTTCCGTCTTGACATTCCCGAAAAAATTCACAACTTACAACAAGTTCGATTATAAAATCAACCAAGTATGCAAACTTGCAAAATCCGCAAACCGAATAAACAAACACGTACTTTCCTTTGTTTTTTTTACTTTTTTTCAAATAATAAAGCAGCTCTCCCCTTTTTTTCTTAAAAGGCTGCTACGTCACTTTTTTTTGAAAGAAAGAAGATGAACAATACCGACAAGAGAGTTGAACATGTACCGTAGGCTCTAATACCAAATGATGTGATTGAGATCGCCTCGAACACGAAGGACCGGCGGTACTATTCCACTTGACTCAAACGTTATGAACGAGATGAAGATGGATGGATTTGAAGGATCGAAATCCGGATATGATGAGCAAACTCCCTCCGAATCTCACTTCGGGAATCCCTCAAATCGAACGCCTCACCCTCGGAATTACACTCCGGGTTTGACGAACCTTCGTTGTCTTTGCCTCTAACTAGGACAACTCCTTTAGCATCTCACCAAAGGTTGTGAAAACTAAGCCTCTCACCTAGATTTTGAGATGATTTTGAGAAAAACCAACAAAACGTTTTAGAGAAACTCTCTTTCATTCAACTTTCACTTGTCAAATTACATGGTTGGAGGTCCCTTATATAGGGTTGGAAAATCAACCAAATACAATTAAAAGGCAATAAATAACAAAGGGGAAATACGAAGAGTTGAGCGGGACTTGATTCATGGCAACTACTTAAAGCGGGAAGTACGAAGAGTTGAACGAGACTTGATTTAATGCAACTTGGACTTCTTTTATGGCGTGAAAGGTAAAGAGTCGGACTTGTCTTGATGGATGGAATATCGGCTGGATTGGTCGTGCATGTGTGCTCCATATCCACTATGCATGCCTCCATGCATGATCTAGGTCAAAAATCCACACAAGTAAAAACGTTGTTGCATTGTTGGGTTATTTTCACTCTCTTTATTTTGGAATCTCGACTTATCATAAAGTAAAAAGTTATAGATCTTTAAAATACCTTCGAAAGTAGTACTTGTGGGTCTTCTAACTCCAAACGCAGCTCCAGATATAGACATTTTGAGTGCGTAAATTTGACAGCTTAGCCGGATCGAGCGGAATATAAGTTAACTTGACCATGCTCGGAGTGAGCATTTTCGGCTTCATGTTGGGGCTCTCGGGGATCACATCATCCCCTTTCCCTTGAAAAGGATTCGTCCTCTAATCCGAATCATCTATGGAAGGGGTGAGGGGAGCAATAGGCGATGGAGTGGGATCCGATAGTTGAAGAGTGTTACGCTTAGGATGTGACACGCAAAAAGCCTTAAATTTATAACTCGATATATTTCTCCTAACTCCTAGTGAACCCGCAGTGTACGGGACGTTTTGTAGTAGGGATAGTATTCCGAGGTCAAACACAAAGACTGATGTGAGTTTGAATCGATTAATGACTAAGGATAGTGAAGATCTAGGCTAAGAAAAGAGAAAGAAATAAAGAAATGAAAATCTCAATATTTTTGGTTTGGTTTTGTGTGGTGATCAATCAAGAATCACAACGATATAAGATGCAAAACAAACTAACAATCTAGCAAATCAACACAAACAAACAAGCTAAACACGAGATATGAGATCAAAGAGAGAAGAGCGGACTCTAGGGGTTGGAAATTCCGGTTATGGCATAGGACTCAAGCTATCTAATCATTCCTTGGATCAACTATAGTATGTTGGGAGTGAGTGTTTCTAGATTGGGATTAATCACTGGGTAGGTCTCATGGTCCACTAGTCCTTTCCTATGGTCTCATCACCGGGTAAGTCTCAAAGAGCCTAAGGATAGGAATTCTACACAAACGGGATGGTTATCTAGGGATCTAACCTCTCCTTACCGGGTAAGTCTCGGGAAGGCAAGTCCTAAACATCAATCCTAGCACACTCAGTCCAATAGCGGCTTATGAGGCTCACTACTACCTAGAGTTCGTTATCTTCGGTATCTAAGAGCAAGAATCACCGGGTAGGTCTCTTCTAACACTTAGTTTCTAGCACTAGGTCACCCTAGGATAGGTTTAACTCAACAAACACTAGGATTTCAACAATCTAACATCCTAGCACTTAGATTCATCAAAACAAGCAAGTCAGTCAAAATCACGGGTTGTTCATCAAGAACCACGGCCGTGGAATGTATAGAACAAACCGTGGTTTACAACAGAGGCTAGGTTCGAGCATACAATTCATCCAAAGGTACACCTAAATCCATCTTATCATAGTCCAAGCCATAACCATTATTTTCTAACCCTAGAATCATATCTATTTAGCCAATAACATGCATCTTAACAATCAAACTCACCAAGCATAAAATCATAGAATTCATAGCAAGGAGATGAGATGAAAGATAGATTAAGCAAGTGAAACAAGTAAAACAAGCTAAATCAAGATTCAAGAAGGACTTACAACCCTTCAAAAGAAGGTTCGAATCGTTTCTTACAACCCTAGCGAATGTTTCCAACAATCTCTACTCTAGAACTATGAAAGACTAAAAATGGTGTGTTCTTCCCTTCTTCTCCAATGGAAGCTTTCTTTCTTCTCCAATGGTCTCCAATCCAATCTTCCAATGAGAGAATCTTTGTTGTTGAGAGTGTGAGAGAGAATGGAGTGATGGGAGATTTTCCTAACAGCCTCGCAGGACCACCTTTTATTGCTCCAAATTTGCAAGAGCCGACCATGAAGATCGTGGGACAGCTGTCACAACTGTCTAGCAAAAACCACGGCCAAAACCACGCCCGTGGAAGTCCTAGTGGCCGTGGTTTTGGTGCCTCAGCTTGTTTTGGATCATCAAGCCTCAATTTGGTGCATGGCATGCACCAACAAGGTCCCATGTGTCCTCCTTAGCCCCTAGCTTGCATCCCAATGAGTCCGAAGGTGTGTCATCTCGAGGAACGATCCTCAAATGTATCGATTAAGCTCCTAAAACTCCTAAAATACCTACAAAGCATGCAAAAGTCCGTGTAGACGTCTATCTCGACAAAATACATGAATTGAGTGCAAATCGTCACGAACTAGTGCAAACCATGCATGAATGAGCGGAAAAACTATCTAAATGAGTGCCTAAACCTAAGTCATAAATCGTGTTATCAAAAATACCCCATACTTAAGGTTTGCACGTCCCCGAGCAAGTCCCCTACTATAGACTAAGAGATGACATGATTTATGCATGCATGAAAAACCGAAAATATTTTTGGAGTTGTGCTTCTAATATTGGATCACCTTCATAGTCATGTTTCATGGCAATGGACAAGCAATCATGTGTCAAATAAGTGAAGGCATGGAAAGACAATTATACTTAACTCGAAGGCATGCATGAAATGTAAAAATGAAGAAGTCAAGATGATCATGAGCATATTCAATCTAGATCACTAAGTCTTACACATATGCAAATAGGTCACAAGGGCTTGTGAAATAAAAGGCCAAGAAACGTTGTGATTAGGTGGGAATTTTTCTAGGCTATGTGATGCTAATCCGGGAATGGAACTAACTTCACAACTTCACATTTTTATCAACTTCCCACAAGTGTATATTTTCTCCATCTTTTCTTTCTTTTCTTTTCTTTTTCTTTCACTTATTTTTGAGACAATGGCATTGGTGTACAAAAGCCGAAACCTTGGTGATCAGCCGTCCTCGGGCTTTTTTATTTTTCGAGGTGCATCCACACCGGGCACACATACCAAAGCTCGTTAGGGCTATCGGTTTATTTGACTTTGGCAAGGCACAAACACCCGATTATGTAAATGGTGCCGAGTTACTCGTCATTTAAACCAACGTCCCCAAACCTATAATTTTGTCTACACTTTCACAACAAATTCAGCACTTCATTCATAACATTCATCCATCAACAACTTCACCCCACAATTGCTCTTCACACACTCAACACACTAACATGCTTCTATTCCCGGATGGGTCAAAAGAGGTCAAATTTATATCAATTGAGGTGCTCAAACAACATGATCAAGATGAGAAGTAGAGAAAGATGAATTGCCTTAATCACTCCTAGATGATGTGCAAGAACTAGCATGTAATTTCGACTTTCAATACTCAATCTAATCAAGCCAAACATCATGATCACAATCCATTCATGGGATTCAAGATAAGTATTTCAAGTCCACATATGCATTCATCTATTCAACACATAAGGCCATCCATAGCCAATCCACACAACAATCTCATCATAAGGGTCATTCCCAAGCTTAGAAGCACTAAAAATTTTTAAATCTTCTGATTTTTTTGGATTTTTCGAAATATATATGTACAATGCAAAACATGTGACAATATTAAACTACCCTAGATGCTAATCATGCAAAAGATCATGGAAACCCCACCCCATACTTCATTTACACATTGTCCCCGATGTGTAAATGAAGTAAAGAAGAGTGAAAGAGGGTTCTCACAATGTAAAAATGGTTTGCTTTGGTATTTGGGATCATTCAAGTGGAGTGATGGCGGATGATCCTATCAAGGATGGTAGAGAGCTCAAGGTGTTCGTTATGGCGTCGGGACCCGCGCTAGGCACATCTAGCCGTCCAAGTTCCGCGTCTGCTCCACCCACAATTGATGAGGGACTCATCATCATCATCCACATGCCATGCAAGGCTTCCATGCTACCAAGACTCTATTACACACACAAAGCACACCAAACACACAAAAACGGAAAAATCAAAACAAAAACAAAAACGAAAAAGGGAAAGATGTCTACCAATGGGTTGCCTCCCATCAAGCGCTTCTTTAAGGTCATTAGCTTGACCAAAATCGGGGGCGTCTCACTCAAGGTGAAGTGGGGCAATCATGTCCACCGGAGCTCCCGGGATATACTTCTTCAACCGGTGCCCATTCACCTTAAAATCTCCACAATGCTCCCCTCCTATCTCAACCGCTCCATGGGGAAAGATCTTCTTCACCACATAAGGGCCCGTCCATCTTGACTTTAGCTTTCCGGGGAAGAGTCGCAGCCTTGAGTGGAAGAGAAGGACAAGGTCGCCTTCACTCAACTCCTTCGGGATGAGACGCTTGTCATGTCAACGCCTGGTCCTTTCCTTGTAGATCCGGGCATTTTCATAGGC
This sequence comes from Fagopyrum homotropicum, assembly GCA_033239125.1. Taxonomy (NCBI): domain Eukaryota; kingdom Viridiplantae; phylum Streptophyta; class Magnoliopsida; order Caryophyllales; family Polygonaceae; genus Fagopyrum; species Fagopyrum homotropicum. The sequence goes on along the minus strand of BSWB01000001.1, from coordinate 56,378,074 downwards.
ATCCAACCGGATCTCCTCAAGAGTGTTCATGTCTAGAAATCTCTTCTCTTCGGCCTTCTTGAGGTCAAAATTCAACCACCTTATAGCCCAATATGCTCTATGCTCCATCTCTACCGGAAGATGGCAAGACTTGCCATAGACTAGCTTGTAAGGAGTGGTGCCAATCGGTGTCTTGAGAGCAGTTCTATAAGCCCACAAAGCGTCATCGAGCTTCATAGCCCAATCCTTTCTCATCCTTGAAACCGTCTTCTCAAGAATTCCCTTTATCTCCCGGTTGGAGATCTCCACTTGGCCACTAGTTTGGGCGTGGTAAGGTGTTGCCACCTTATGAGTCACCCCATACTTAGCCAAAAGTGTCCCGAAATTCCTATTGGTGAAGTGCTTCCCTCCATCACTTATGATCACCCTTGGTGTTCCAAACCTAGGGAAGATCACTCGGTTGAAGAATCGCACCACAACCTTGGCATCATTTGTGGGAGAAGCGATTGCCTCTACCCATCTCGAAACATAGTCCACCGCCAATAGGATGTAGAGGTTGCCACAAGAAGAGGGGAATGGTCCCATGAAGTCCACACCCCACACATCGAATATCTCCACCTCTTGTATGTTGTTCAAGGGCATCTCATTCCTCCTTGAGATGTTGTCCGTCCTTTGGCAAGCATCACAAGCTACCACAAAATTCTACACATCCTTGAACAAACTTGGCCAAAAGAAACCCAATTGCAACACCTTAGCACATGTCTTGTGTGAGCTAGCATGACCTCCACATGGCAAGGAATGACAATGGCGGATCACACTCTCCACATAATCCTCCGGTATGCATCTCCTAAAGACTCCATCCGGCCCTCTCTTGAACAAAAGCGGTTCACTCCAATAGTAGTGCCTCACATCTTTGAAGAACTTTTTCCGTTGGGCATATGACAAACCGGGAGGCACTTCTTCACACACAAGATAGTTCACAATGTCGGCATACCATGGCTCATTACCCCTTGACACTTGAAACAAGCACTCCTCCACCATTTACAATTTCTCATCCCGGAATGAGTCATCTATCGGGATGTCATCTCTCTTAAGCTCCAATGGTGGGAGTCTACTAAGGTGATCCGCCACAGAATTTTCGGATCCTTTCTTATCCCGGATTTCCAAGTCAAACTCTTGAAGAAGAAGGATCCACCGAATCAACCGAGGCTTGGCATCCTTTTTTGTAAGGAGATAACGGATCGCAACATGATCCGTATAAACAATGACCTTCGCTCCAACAAGATACGAGCGGAACTTTTCAAATGCATACACCACCGCTAGCAACTCCTTCTCGGTAGTAGCATAATTGAGTTGGGCATCATCTAGCGTCTTGCTAGCATAATAGATGGCATGTGTAAGCCCATCTTTCCTTTGCCCCAAAACAGCCCCAACGGCTACATCACTAGCGTCGCACATGATCTCAAACGGTAAACTCCAATCCGGAGGTTGCATGATGGGTGTGGAGATCAAAGCATTCTTCAACCTACAAAAAGCCTCATGGCAATCCTTGGAGAAAACAAACTCAACATCTTTCATTAGTAGGTTAGTAAGAGGCTTAGAAATCTTAGAGAAATCCTTAATGAATCTCCGGTAAAAACCGACATGCCCTAGAAAACTCCTTACCCCCTTCACCGAGGTAGGTGGTGGCAACTTCTCTATCGTCTCTATCTTAGCCCTATCAACCTCAATGCCACGGTTGGACACCAAGTGTCCCAACACAATACCTTCACTTACCATGAAGTGGCATTTTTCCCAATTCAAGACAAGATTTGTCTCCTCACATCTTTTTAGTACTAGAGACAAGTTAGCTAACCAATCATCAAAGGAAGATCCATAAACAGAAAAATCATCCATAAACACTTCCATGATATTTTCAATATACTCAGAAAAAATGGCCATCATACACCTTTGAAAGGTGGCGGGTGCATTACACAACCCAAATGGCATTCTCCCATATGCAAAAGTACCCCAAGGACATGTGAATGTGGTTTTCTCTTGATCATCGGGGTGAATAGGGATTTGGAAAAATCCACTATAGCCATCTAAATAACAAAAATGGGAATGTTGAGTTAATCTCTCTAGCATTTGGTCAATGAAGGGAAGAGGGAAGTGATCTTTCCTAGAGGCCACATTTAGTTTCCTATAGTCTATACACATCCTCCATCCCGTAACCGTTCTAGTTGGGATTAGTTCATTATTCTCATTAGTCACTACGGTCATCTCACCCTTCTTAGGAACCACATGCACGGGACTAACCCACTTACTATCCGAAATCGGGAAAATGATTCCCGCATCTAGCAATTTAAGGATCTCTTTCTTGACTACTTCTTTCATGATTGGGTTTAGTCTTCTTTGAGGTTCAATTGAAGGTTTATGGTTGTCTTCCATTAAGATCTTATGCATGCACAAAGAAGGTTTAATGCCAACTAAATCATCAATGGTATAGCCAATGGCTTTCCTATGCAATCTCAACTCATGCAACAATCTATTCAACTCATCATCATTTAAGCATGCATTCACAATAACCGGATAAGTAGAATCTTCACCAAGAAAAGCATACTTAAGATGAGATGGGAGGGGTTTAAGTTCAATTTTAGGAGGACCTTTATCGAGTGGAGACGATCCGTATAATGTTGGTTGAGATGAATCCAAAGCCATGGAAGACTCCCCAAAGCTCCTTGAAGCTTGATCATCAACTAAGGCAGTTTCTGGAGAAACCACGGGCAAAATTACGGGCTCTGGCACAACCACGGCCGTGGAACTTGCAAAGCTAGCCTTTTTGAGCATTCCAGAGAGTTCCACGGGACTTTCCACGGGCGTGGTTCTTCCCCCCAGGCCGTGGTTCACAAAGCTTTTCAGCACACTTTCGTGGACTTCAAATTCAACTCTTGTCTCCTTTTCTAATGCTTCCAAAGCCTTGATTTCTTCATTGCAATCATCCTCAACTCCTTCCTCCATCATACTTAAGCTAAGAACCTTGTCTAAGGGGTCCTTGATCAAGATCGAGCTCACAACTTCTCTAGACTCCTCTTGCTCGACAATGTTGAACACATCTTCACCAAGGGCTGGCCCCTTCATCATTGTGGATAATTTGAACTTGATATTCTCTTCTCCAATGTTGAAGGAGAGAATTCCATTTTTACAATCCACCAAGCATCCGGAAGTGGCTAGGAAAGGTCTCCCCAAAATGATAGGAACCGGATAGTCCGCCGGGATGTCCAAGACAACAAAATCAATCGGCACATAGAACTTCCCGAGTTGCACCAGTATGTCCTCCAAGATTCCAACCGGGTGAGTGATCGAACGGTCCGCCATGTAAAGGGTCATCTTGACCGGCTTCGGCTCTCCTAGCCCAACCTTGTTACAAAGTGCAAGCGGTATGATGCTTACACTTGCCCCAAGATCACATAGGGCTTCATACTTCACTTCTCCCACTCCAATTGGCACACAAAAAGATCCCGGATCTCTTAGCTTAGGAGGCATCTCCTCCTTCATGGTTTGGATCAATTCCGAGGACCTCTTCGTCATCCTCACTTCTCCATACTCTTCCAACTTCCTCTTGTTGGAGAGTATTTCTTTCAAGAACTTGCCATATGCCGGCATACCTAGAATAGCATCCATGAACGGAATGTTAATATGCAATTTAGACATAAGTTCAAGGAATTTACCAAAGTGCTTGTCCAAACGAGCTCTTGCTCGTGATTGTGGAAACGGTAGTGGTGGCTTGTATGGAGGTGGTGCCACATATGTTGGCTCATCATCCTTGCTCTTGCCTCCTTCTTCTTGCAAGGTCTCTTCCTCAACCACCACTTGCTTCCCTTTGTCACTTCCCTTAGGTAAGGGATCCTTTATACTCAACCTACTCCTTGTTGGGATGGCCAACACTTGGCCTCTCGGGTTGTCTTTGGTTCTTCCGGGAAGCTTTCCCGGATCTCTTTGAGTTTCACCCGCCTTTTGAAACACTTATGCTTCCAAAACCTTTTGAGCCTTAGAAATAGAAGTCACCGTGCTCTCAAGACCACTCAACCTTCCAAGCAATTGCTCAAACATCATCTCGGTTCTATCTTTTGGAGGTTGAGTAAATCCGGGTGGAGGTTCTTGTGAAGCCTTTGGTGGTGGAGCTGCGCTTGTGGAAGCGGGAGGGTTCAGGGCACCATCCGGGTTGGAATAGGAAAACCCGGGATGGTTGTGATTAGGCCGGTAATTGTTGAATTGCCGGTTGTTGTTGAAGTTCCTTGGGCCTTGATAGTTGTTGTAGTTACCCCTTCCCATGTAGTTCACATCTTTCTCCTTGGAAGACAAGTTTGCTTGCACTTGCACTTGAGGGCTTACTTGATTCTTCAAAGTTGTAGCACACAACTCCCTCAAAGATTTCAGCTCATTGTTGATTGCATCAAGCTTGAAGTTACTCATGGTGACTTCACTCACCTCATATGCTCCCGCTTTCCTCCCATCACTCTTCCTATGGGAGTACTTCTCAATCACCAAAGCTTGTTTCTCTACAAATTCCCAAGCGTCATCCACATTCTTTTCCATGAAAGTCCCACCGGAAAGAGATTGAAGCTTGAATTGGCTATCTTCATCAAGTCCCTTGAAGTAGATTTCCAATAGCTCAATTTTCGGTATACCATGGTGTGGACAATCTAGGAGAAGGTCTTTGAACCTCTCCCAAGACTTGAATAGGCTTTCTCTATCCTTCATCACGAAGGCATTGATCTTCCCTCTTAGCTCGGTAGTCTTGGAAGGTGGGAAGAACTTAGTCAAAAACTCGGTTGTCATCTCTTCCCAAGTACTCACTCGCCCTTGTGGAATAGATTGATACCAAGCCAAGGCTTTATCCTTAAGTGAGAAGGAGAAAGCCCTAAGCTTATGGTTGTTGCTCTCCAATCTAGGCAGTCTAAGAGTCTCCATCAAGATCTCATAGTTCATCAAGTGTTGATGGGGAGACTCTCCTTCCATCCCTCCAAATTGATTATGCCGGATCATTTGTAGAACTTGAGGGCGGAACTCGTAATCATGGGCTGCGGGATCTCCTAAGTTCACAACCGGACGGTGTGCTCTTTGTGCCAGATCCATACTTTGCCCTAACGTTTGTGGCTCTTCAATAGCAATGGGCACAACCCGAATATTAACCGCCGCCGGCTGCGGTTGTGGTGGAGGTGGAGGTTGTTGACGGTTAAGCTCTCTTTGCACAAGAGCTTGCCTAATCTCTTCAATCTCCCTCCTAGTTGCTTCTTGCCTCTCATTGGCAAGTCTCCTTTCATTCTCCAAGAGCTCATCTCTTAATCTAATTTTCTCTAAAGCCTCATCCAACTCAGCTTGGAGATCTCTTCCGGCCATCTCTTTTCCCTTTCTAATGCTCTTGGATCTAGATCTAAGGGTTTTCTCCGGTTCGGGATCGAATGGAGCTAAATCCTTGCCACGAGATCTTCGCATACACCTAAAGAGTGAGAGATACCCTGAAAAGCAAAGACACAAACCAAACGAGATCAAAAGCAACAAGAAAGATCTACACTATAAACAATCACAAAAATGACTCAATCTAGACCTAGTCCCCGGCAACGTCGCCAAAAACTTGTTACGCTTAGGATGTGACACGCAAAAAGCCTTAAATTTATAACTCGATATATTTCTCCTAACTCCTAGCGAACCCGCATTGTACGGGACGTTTTGTAGTAGGGATAGTATTCCAAGGTCGAACACAAAGACTGAGGTGAGATTGAATCGATTAATGACTAAGGATAGTGAAGATCTAGGCTAAGAAAAGAGAAAGAAATAAAGAAATGAAAATCTCAATATTTTTGGTTTGGTTTTGTGTGGTGATCAATCAAGAATCACAACGATATAAGATGCAAAACAAACTAACAGTCTAGCAAATCAACACAAACAAACAAGCTAAACACGAGATATGAGATCAAAGAGAGAAGAGCGGACTCTAGGGGTTGGAAATTCCGGTTATGGCATAGGACTCAAGCTATCTAATCATTCCTTGGATCAACTATAGTATGTTGGGAGTGAGTGTTTCTAGATTGGGATTAATCACTGGGTAGGTCTCATGGTCCACTAGTCCTTTCCTATGGTCTCATCACCGGGTAAGTCTCAAAGAGCCTAAGGATAGGAATTCTACACAAACGGGATGGTTATCTAGGGATCTAACCTCTCCTTACCGGGTAAGTCTCGGGAAGGCAAGTCCTAAACATCAATCCTAGCACACTCAGTCCAATAGCGGCTTATGAGGCTCACTACTACCTAGAGTTCGTTATCTTCGGTATCTAAGAGCAAGAATCACCGGGTAGGTCTCTTCTAACACTTAGTTTCTAGCACTAGGTCACCCTAGGATAGGTTTAACTCAACAAACACTAGGATTTCAACAATCTAACATCCTAGCACTTAGATTCATCAAAACAAGCAAGTCAGTCAAAATCACGGGTTGTTCATCAAGAACCACGGCCGTGGAATGTATAGAACAAACCGTGGTTTACAACAGAGGCTAGGTTTGAGCATACAATTCATCCAAAGGTACACCTAAGTCCATCCTATCATAGTCCAAGCCATAACCATTATTTCCTTACCCTAGAATCACATCTATTTAGCCAATAACATGCATCTTAACAATCAAACTCACCAAGCATAAAATCATAGAATTCATAGCAAGGAGATGAGATGAAAGATAGATTAAGCAAGTGAAACAAGTAAAACAAGCTAAATCAAGATTCAAGAAGGACTTACAACCCTTCAAAAGAAGGTTCGAATCGTTTCTTACAACCCTAGCGAATGTTTCCAACAATCTCTACTCTAGAACTATGAAAGACTAAAAATGGTGTGTTCTTCCCTTCTTCTCCAATGGAAGCTTTCTTTCTTCTCCAATGGTCTCCAATCCAATCTTCCAATGAGAGAATCTTTGCTATTGAGAGTGTGAGAGAGAATGGAGTGATGGGAGATTTTCCTAACAGCCTCGCAGGACCACCTTTTATTGCTCCAAATTTGCAAGAGCCGGCCATGAAGATCGTGGGACAGCTGTCACAACTGTCTGGCAAAAACCATGGCCAAAACCACGCCCGTGGAAGTCCCAGTGGCCTTGGTTTTGGTGCCTCAGCTTGTTTTGGATCATCAAGCCTCAATTTGGTGCATGGCATGCACCAACAAGGTCCCATGTGTCCTCTTTAGCCCCTATCTAGCATCCCAATGAGTCCGAAGGTGTGTCATCTCGAGGAACGATCCTCAAATGTATCGATTAAGCTCCTAAAACTCCTAAAATACCTACAAAGCATGCAAAAGTCCGTGTAGATGTCTATCTCGACAAAATACATGAATTGAGTGCAAATCGTCACGAACTAGTGCAAACCATCCATGAATGAGCGGAAAAACTATCTAAATGAGTGCCTAAACCTAAGTCATAAATCGTGTTATCAAAGAGCGGGACCCGGTGGAGAAGTAGACGGTGGTGGAGGCACAGGATCCGGTGGATGAGGAGGCCATCGAATGTATTCTCCGTTTATTGTTCTTTTTCGATCGCGTCTTGACATTCCCGAACAATTCACAACTTACAACAAGTTCGATTAAAAAATCAACCAAGTATGCAAACTTGCAAAATCTGCAAACCGAATAAACAAAATCGTACTTTTCTTTCTTTTTTTTGACTTTTTTTTTCAAATAATAAAGCAGTTCTCCCCCTTTTTTTCTTAATATGTTGCTACGTCACTTTTTTTTTAAAAAAAGAAAGAAGATGAACAATACCGACAAGAGATGTGTTGAACATGTACCGTAGGCTCTAATACCAAATGATGTGATCGAGATCGCCTCTTACACGAAGGACCGGCGGTACGATTCCACTTGACTCAACGGTATGAACGAGATGAAGATGGATGGATTTGAAGGATCGAAATCCGGATATGATGAACAAACTCCCTCCGAATCTCACTTCGGAAATCCCTCAAATCGAACGCCTCACCCTCAGAATTGCACTCCGGGTTTGGCAAACCTTCGTTGTCTTCGCCTCTCACTAGGACAACTCCTTTAGCATCTCACCAAAGGTTGTAAAAACTAAGCCTCTCACCTAGATTTCGGGGTGATTTTGAGAAAAATCAACAAAACGTTTTAGAGAAACTCTCTTTCATTCAACTTCCATTTGTCAAATTACATGGTTGGAGGTCCCTTATATAGGGCTGGAAAATCAACCAAATACAATTAAATAAAAAGGCAATAAATAACAAAGGAGAAATACGAAGAGTTGAGCGGGACTTGATTCACGGCAACTACTTAAAGCGGGAAATACGAAGACTTGAACGAGACTAGATTTAATGCAACTTGGACTTCTTTTATGGCGTGAAAGGGAAAAAGTCGGACTTGTCTTGATGGATGGAATATGGGCTGGATTGGTCGTGCATGTGTGCTCCATATCCACTTTGCATGCCTCCATGCATGATCTTGGTCAAAAGTCCACACAAGTATAAACGTTGTTGCATTGTTGGGTTATTTTCACTCTCTTTCTTTTGGAATCTCGACTTATCATAAACTACAAAGTAATAGATCTTGAAAATACCTTCGAAAGTAGTACTTGTGGGTCTTCTAACTCCAAACGCAGCTCCAGATATAGACATTTTACAGAGAGTGCGTAAATTTGACAGCTTAGCCGGATCGAGCGGAATATACGTTAACTTGACCACACTCGAAGTGAGCATTATCGGCTTCATGTTGGGGCTCTCGGGGATCACATCATCCCCTTTCCCTTGAAAAGAATTCATCCTCTAATCCGACTCATCAATGCAAGGGGTGAGGGGAGCAATAGGCGATGGAGTGGGATCCGATAGTTGAAGAGCGGGACCCGGTGGAGAAGTAGACGGTGGTGGAGGCACAGAATCCGGTGGACGAGGAGGCTGGGCTAGTGGAGCAGCCTTTGGTGGTGGTATAGGTGGTGATATGTGCTTTGTTTTGCTTGTTGATTTCTCAACTCGGCTCGTTGGAAAGTAAGCCGCCTCCTGCATCCATTCTTCGACCACTCTATGGTGCCGATCTTCCTCTTCTATTTTTCGAGCCTCCTTTTCTCGACGGCGATGTCGGTCCTCTTCCTCTTGTTTACGAGCTTCCTCTTCACGGCAACGGGCTTCTCTTATCTTTCGTTGTCTTCGTAGTTCTTCATAGACGGCCTCGTAAAGATCGTCTTCCATTTCACTAAAACGAAGATAACCATCGTCATACTCTCGAATAGCTCATCGAACGTATTCTCCGTTTATTGTTCTTTTTCGATCGCGTCTTGACATTCCCGAACAATTCACAACTTACAACAAGTTCGATTACAAAATCAACCAAGTATGCAAACTTGCAAAATCCGCAAACCGAATAAACAAATCGTACTTTCCTTTCTTTTTTTTGACTTTTTTTTCAAATAATAAAGCAGCTCTCCCCCTTTTTTTCTTAATATGCTGCTACGTCACTTTTTTTAAAAAAAAAGAAAGAAGATGAACAATACCGACAAGAGATGTGTTGAACATGTACAGTAGGCTCTAACACCAAATCATGTGATCGAGATCGCCTCGAACACGAAGGACCGGCGGTACGATTCCACTTGACTCAAACGGTATGAACGAGTTGAAGATAGATGGATTTCAAGGATCGAAATCCGGATATGATGAGCAAACTCCCTCCGAATCTCACTTCGGTAATCCCTCAAAATCGAACGCCTCACCCTCGGAATCGCACTCCGGGTTTGACGAACCTTCGTTGTCTTTGCCTCTCACTAGGACAACTCCTTTAGCATCTCACCAAAGGTTGTGAAAACTAAGCCTCTCACCTAGATTTCGGGATGATTTTGAGAAAAACCAACAAAACGTTTTAGAGAAACTCTCTTTCATTCAACTTCCACTTGTCAAATTACATGGTTGGAGGTCCCTTATATAGGGCTAGAAAATCAACCAAATACAATTAAATAAAAAGGCAATAAATAACAAAGGGGAAATACGAAGAGTTGAGCGGGACTTGATGCATGGCAACTACTTAAAGCGGGAAATACGAAGACTTGAACGAGACTTAATTTAATGAAACTTGACCTTCTTTTATGGCGTGGAAGGGAAAGAGTCAGACTTGTCTTGATGGATTGAATATGGGCTAGATTAGTCGTGCATGTGTGCTCCATATCCACTTTGCATGCCTTCATGCATGATCTTGGTCAAAAGTCCACACAAGTATAAACGTTGTTGCATTGTTGGGTAATTTTCACCCTCTTTCTTTTTGAATCTCGACTTATCATAAACTATAAAGTTGTAGATCTTGAAAATACCTTCGAAAGTAGTACTTGTGGGTCTTGTAACTCCAAACACAGCTCCAGATATAGACATTTTACGAAGAGTGCATAAATTTGATAGCTTAGCCGGATATAGCGGAATATAAGTTAACTTGACCACGCTCGGAGTGAGCATTTTCGGCTTCATGTTGGGGCTATCGGGGATCACATCATCCCCTTTCCCTTGAAAAGGATTCGTCCTCGAATCCGAATCATCCATGGAATGGGTGAGGGGAGCAATATGCGATGGAGTGGGATCCGATAGTTGAAGAGCGGGACCCGGTGGAGAAGTAGACGGTGTTGGAGGCACAGGATCCAGTGGACGAGGAGGTTGGGCTAGTGGAGCAGCCTTCGGTGGTGGTATAGGTGGTGATATGTACTTTGTTTTGCTTGTTGATTTCTCAACTCGGCTCGTTGGAAAGTAAACCGCCTCCTGCATCGATTCTTCGACCACTCTATGGCGCCGATCTTCCTCTTCTTTTTTCGAGCCTCCTTTTCTCGACGGTGACGTCGGTCTTCTTCCTCTTGTTTACGAGCTTCCTCTTCACGGCGACGGGCTTCTCTTATCTTTCGTCGTCTTCGTAGTTCTTCATAGACGGCCTCGTAAAGATCATCTTCCATTTCACTCAAACGAAGATAACCATCGTCATACTCTCGAATAGCCCATCGAACGCATTCTCCGTTTATTGTTCTTTTTCGATTGCGTCTTGACATTCCCGAACAATTCACAACTTACAACAATTTCGATTACGAAATCAACCAAGTATGCAAACTTGCAAAATCCGCAAACCGCATAAACAAAATCGTACTTTCCTTTCTTTTTTTTGACTTTTTATTCAAATAATAAAGCAGCTCTCCCTCTTTTTTTTTCTTAATATGCTGCTACATCACTTTTTTAAAAAAAAAAGAAAGAAGATGAACAATACGGACTAGAGATGTGTTGAACATGTACCGTAGGCTCTAATACCAAAGATGTGATCGAGATCGCCTCGAACACGAAGGACCAGCGGTACGATTCCACTTGACTCAAACGGTATGAACGAGATGAAGATGGATGGATTTGAAGGGTCGTAATCCGGATATGATGAGCAAACTCCTTCCGAATATCACTTCGGGAATCCCTCAAATCGAACGCCTCACCCTCGGAATTGCACTCCGGGTTTGACAAACCTTCGTTGTCTTCGCCTCTCACTAGGACAACTCCTTTAGCATCTCACCAAAGGTTGTGAAAACTAAGCCTCTCACCTAGATTTCAAAGTGATTTTGAGAAAAATCAACAAAACGTTTTAGAGAAACTCTCTTTCATTCAACTTACACTTGTCAAATTACATGGTTGGAGGTTCCTTCTATAAGGCTGGAAAATCAACCAAATACAATTAAATAAAAAGGCAATAAATAACAAAGGGGAAATACGAAGAGTTGAGCGGGACTTGATTCACGGCAACTACTTAAATCGGGAAATTCGAAGACTTGAACGAGACTTAATTTAATGCAACTTGGACTTCTTTTATGGCGTGGAAGGGAAAGAGTCGGACTTGTCTTGATGGATGGAATATGGGCTGGATTGGTCGTGCATGTGTGCTCCATATCCACTTTGCATGCCTCCATGCATGATCTTGGTCAAAAGTTCACACAAGTATAAACGTTGTTGTATTGTTGTGTCATTTTAACCCTCTTTCTTTTGGAATCTCGACTTATCGAAAACTACAAAGTTGTAGATCTTGAAAATACCTTCGAAAGTAGTACTTGTGGGTCTTCTAACTCCAAACGCAACTCCAGATATAGACATTTTACAGAGAGTGCGTAAATTTGACAGCTTAGCTGGATCAAGCGGAATATAACTTAACTTGACCACGCTCGGAGTGAGCAATTTCGGCTTCATGTTGGGGCTCTCGGGGATCATATCAGGTTGTTAGCTTGGGAGAGTTTTGGAGTTGAGTTGAGAGTTTGATGTTGTTGTAGATATCCTTGTGATCAGGCCTTGGTTATTCCCATACGGGAAGTTGAGATCGTTTGATTTGATTAGCTTTGAGACGAGGTAAGTCCTCGGACTTACTTAGCCGATTTTATGCCTTGTTTGGATATATTATGGTAGTGTGTGTTTATCGCTTTTGAGCACGAAAATGGATTAGGATTTACTTGACCGTATTTATTATTGGCCCATCGTTACTATTATTATCGGGCGGTGACATCACTGCCCAGCTCCCGAGGGAGACTGAGAGGATCTCTGCGACAAGGCCATAAATGGTATACGGGCGGGCTTCTTCATCACTCCCTCAGGGTATACGGGTTGAGCGCCGCCACACTCCTGATGGTTACACGGGGACAAAGGTGAGAATTATAAGACTCTCGTGTCACACTTGAACGAATGGATTAGATATGGAATAACCTAAGAAGATATTAAGTAATGAATGTGTATGTTGTGTGTTTTGTATTCCCATGTATGTTTGTGCCAAATTATTCTTATAATGCCTAGAATGTGAGCTAACGGTTTTAAACCGTTTTGTGTAGATGCCTTGCAGGTTAGGGATGCCGCTGAGTGAGGTGGAGGAGTGGACAGCCGAGTAGTCTCCGGACATTATAGGACGGGGGCGTTTTTGGGTTTTTCTTGTTTTGTCGGATATTGTTGTGTTGTACGCTTTGGATTCCTTTACATTGTATGTCGTTTTGAGAACTCGGCTGAGTTTCCAACTTGTATCCCTTCCTTTCTTTTCTTGCATACATTATAAACTATTTTAAGTTTTCCGCCTTTATATGTGCCATGTTGGAAAGGTCCGGTGAGATTGTTGTCAAGCTAAGGGTCGGGACCCATTGTATGGTCTTGCCCGTACCATTCCGATATCCCGCGGATTCGGGGTGTTACAAGTTGAAAGAATGAATGGGTAAAAGGTTGAGAAAGAAGGTCAGGGGTGATGCGAGGTTGAAACCGTTGTTCCCGATCTAGATTAGAAGTCCACGAAATCAATAGTTGGGGCAAACCTCGGTTGAAAATATGGATTGAAATTGATGGAAATATAAAAAGATACAAACCAAGGTATTCTTGCAAAAAACCTTGACCAATTGGATCAAAACCCCTTAGCAAAGAGCTTATCTTAACCCTCCCTTTTTCAACATTACACAATCCTTCTAAATAAGACAATCGCAAGGAGGGACTAAAATTGACTAGGAGCACCAATGTTTAAGAAGATTAACACACACAAGCACAACCTAACTAGGACTCACAACGATTCAATCAAAGGCTCTCTTTTGATTGAATAGGAATAAATAATACAAGTACTTCGTAAGCGAAGCTGCGATTTCATACAATATTGTGGAAATAATAATCAAAATAATCCTAACAGTTAGAATCAAAACCAAAATATGCATTTAGAATCTTTAGAGCTTTAAAGGTATTAAAATAACTAAAATAAAGAACCGGTAGGTGAATAAAAGGATAAAAGATACTCTAGAAGGGGGTTGAATAGAGTATGGGAAGTTTTTGCAAAACCTCCTATCTCAAGGCCTTGAAACCAATTTCAAGGACCTTGATGTCGATTTGAGCTCTTTGTGATATGCTTTGATTTCAATGGCTTTGAAACAACTTTCAAGGGTCTTGACATTGAACTACTACAAAACAAAGTTAGTCACAATAAAGCAAGATAAAATGCGGAATGTAAAACATCAACACGAGGATATGTTTACGAAGTTTGGCTCTAACTCTCCATCCTAGGGTATAGCCTTAGGATCTAACTATCTATTATCAGCTTCAAAGAGTCCTAGATACAAACTAGAAGAAGTCCCCTTCTTCTCTCACTGTAGCCAATGCTACGATCTAGCTCCAACTCTTCACCTTGCTATAATAGCCTAGTTACTTCGCACAGTAACACACACTCGAGTATAATACTCTTTAGATATACCAATGGAGCTCTCAAGTTTTATCTCTCTCTAAGGGATAAAGCTTTTTAGAGAAAGAGAGAAAGAAAAACTATTTGATCGAATGAAGATGTTTTGGATTGCTTGAAGACTATTGGTGTTTCCGTGTAAGCTTCTGTACTTGTTCTTCAATCGTCATCTTCATTTATAGCCTTCTATGGAGAGGTCTTCTAGCCGTTAGGAAGATGACCGTTTGAAGATGATTCTTCGTCTCCGTGAAGATCGCTTCTTGGTTGAGATGAGATAGACGTTGTGGATCTTCATCTCCTCAGAACACGTTGATCTCTCGGCTCCTTAATTTTCTCGTATTTGTTGTGATGATATCAAATGCCAGAGGAGAAAATCTTCTTGCTTTCGGTTGAGGATCTTCGAAAGATCTTTATTGGCCGGTTCAGATCTTCGTTCAATCATATCTTCTTGTTGAGCAAATCTTTCCTAGAAGATCTCCTTTAGTGATTTGTTCCTTTAGCGTGCAGCCTTGACTTCTTTGTTCCCTTGAAATGAGTTTCAAGGCCTCCATCTTTTAAACACTCTAAACTTCTTGTCTTTCCATGGATCTGATTTCAAGGTCTTCGAAGGTCCTTTGTTGTGTCTTTCAAAACCTGCACTTATTCAATACAAACCACCAAACCAAACCAAGCAACTCGATATATAATCAATATATTGTTAGTGCATAAAACTACTCCATTTGTGTTTAAGTCTTCTATCATAACCACCTGTACAACTTTATAATCAAGGTGGAGTTTTCAATCTCCCCCTTGATAGAAGACAACACAAATGTTTCGTACCTTCATTGTAAAGTTAGCGATGCATATATGAATATCAAACGAACTTAAAATGCAGAATGCAAAATATCAAAAAATGTCGGATCACATTTATTTCTCCCCCTTTGTCTTTCAACAAGGGAGAAAAATAGTTAAAGCACGAGATTTTTAAAGCATTATAACCCAGAAAACGTATTTCACAAAACCACAAAAACAATCAAGTTTTTCAAAAACAAGCCTTTGATATCAGAATCAAGGGCCTTGACAGTCATGGTCATCCAGAGAATCTCATTCTTGATACCATCTGGAAGAGCTCCCTTTTCTTGAATGCTCCTTCAAGCACATCTTTCTCCAACGATGTTGAGCATTTCGGAGGTCATGGTCTTTGTGAGAAATGTTTGTTCGCCTCTGATCAGAATTCTTGTCATATTTCTTGACAACACCAAATTCTTGAATATGCAACACGTCTGGATCCTCAGACGATGGTTGACGAATAGGACGATCCTTCACAATCTTATAGCATTGTCTCCTCACAATCAATACCTTCTTTTTGGTTATAACTTTGTGCTACAAGTCGTGCTTTATTTCATATGACTTTGCCACTTTCATCCAACTTATTTCGAAGACCCATTTTGTGTCGATGACGGATTGATGCTTTGGTCTTGTAGTAAGAGTCCAAACCTTGTTTCTCTCAAACTCATTTAGTTCATTTTGCATGGCAATGATCCAGTCGGGTTCTTGAAGAGCCTGAACATAATTCTTTGGCTCGATAAGAGACACGAACTCAGAGAAAGCATATAGATTGTTTACTTTAAATCGAGTTTGAACTCCTGCGTTTGGATCTGAGATCACATTCTCTTGTGGATGGTATGAAGAGTGTTGAAATTTCTTCGTTTGTAAGATGGAGCAGATCCTGAATATTGAGCCTCATATGCTTGACTAGATTCAGATACCGTTGATGTATTGCCCTTGGTTCCTATTTCAAGGCCTTGAGGTTGGGTTTCAAGCCCTTGAAACGGAGTTCTGACATCGCAGTTTTCTGTTTCAAGGTATTGAAGATGTGTTTCAAGGTCTTGAGGGTTTTCTTCGGTATCTTAAATCTTTTCTTGCATATTCTTTTCTTGATTTTTAGGATCTTCATCTTCATCCGAATTGTGATCTTCTCATTGATTCAGATTTAGATCTGCAAAACTTTCACTCAAAGTACCATCATTACTTTCATCAAAAATAACATGGATACTTTCCTCCACAATTTTGGTCCGTTTGTTATAAATACGATAAGCTTTGATATTTGAAGCATATCAAATTAATATAGCTTCATCACTACGTGCATCAAATTTCCCAAGGTTATCTTTGTCATTGTTATGAACAAAATATGTACATACAAAGGGTTTGAAAGATGAAATATTTGGTTTCCTACCTTTAAAGAGTTCATAAGGAGTCTTTTTCAAAATAGGGCGACTTAAACATCTATTCAAAGTGTAGTTAGTAGTGTTTACTACTTCAGCCCAAAAACTTTTTGGCAAACTATTTTCTAAAAGCATAGTTCTAAACATGTCCTCAAGAGTGCGGTTCTTACGTTCCACGACTCCATTCTATTGAGGAGTTCTAGGAGCTGAAAAGTTATGTGAAATACCATATTTTTCACAAAATAAATCAAACTTTAGTTGATCAAACCATGATCACTTCTTATAGAAACGATAGGTAGGTTTTTCAAAGTTTGCAACTCCTTACATAATTTTGAAAACTCAAATAATGCTTCATATTTTTCTCGTAGGAATGAAATCCATGTGAAACGAGAGAAATTATCCACAATAACAAGGATGTATTGCTTACCTCTAGGACATTTGACACGCATAGGTCCACAAAGATCCAAATGTAAGAGTTCAATGGGTCGAGAAGAACTTACAACTTTCTTAGGTTTGAATGAACCTCTTGTTTGTTTACCTTGTGTACAAGCTTTACACAATTTATCTACCTTGAAATTTAGGTTTGGCAAACCACGTACCAAATCTTTTGAGAGTAGTTTCTGCATTGTGTGCATACTTACGTGACCAAGTCTTCTAAGCTAAAGCCTTGGATCATCAGTCAAGGCCTTTAAATATTTTAGCTTAGTTCCTGAAACTTGGTTAGTACTCATAGAATAAACATTGTTACATCTAGGAGTAGTAAGCACAATTTCACCCGTCTTTTTGTCTTGAACTTCACATTTTTCTGAATCAAGCAATATTTTGTTGCCTTTATCACATATTTGAGAGATGCTAAGCAGATTATACTTCAAACCGTCAACCAGATATACATCATCAATGAAGTTAGATGAATTATAACATATTTTACCAATTCCAATAATGTCACACTTTCCTTTATCACCAAGCGCGATGGTTCCAGATGATTGTTTCTTTAAATCTGAGAATAGTGAGCTTTTTCCACTGATGTGTCTTGAGCAACCACTATCTAATATCCATTTATGCTCCTTTACATTGGTGATATCCTGCAAAACAGCAAACATCAACCTTTTCGGGTCGACCAAATGGCATATTTTGGTCCATATTCAGGTTCGATCATGTTTGGTGGTCTAGTACCTTTAGGAACCTAGATTTGTTTGACATGTATCCTTAAACATAGAGGATAGGTGTTTCTAATAATATAAGGGTCATTTCTTCTATATGGACATGTAGATTTCACATGACCCTTTTTACAATAGTAGAAGCAAGTAAGCATATGAATACTTCCTTTGGCTTTGCCAAAAGTGGTGATAGCATGAATTATAGTCTATATTTTGGGGTTTGTTTAGACGTTTTATCTTCAATAATCTGCATGTTAGCATGTATAATATGTGATTATATTACCATTCCATCTACCTTTGCGGGAATCGAGGTTTACACCTAATTTTGCTGTAATTGTAGGTAAAATGGCACGTTTTGCATCAAAAAGGAGCAAAAGGAGTCATGAGCCATTTGGAGCTACACCCAGGAAGCATAGCCATGGATTAAAGATTCACTTTGGACCAGTTTTGAGAGATTTCACATTCAGTTATGATTCACCTCGGTTGACCAGAGATTTATCTCGACCGAGGTGATCCAGAGACGCCGACTCGACCGAGGCGAACACCTAGGACGCGGCGAGAATATTTTATTCTTGGCTGAGATCTTTTATCTTTGGAAGGTGATCTTATATTTTTGGGCTTGGCTCCTGGAAGGAAGAAGATCTTATATTTTACCTATTTTATGGGAAAAGATCTTTCTAAGATTTATTATCTTTGGAGGGTTATTTTCCTATAAAAAGGGTTGGATTTCCACAAATCCAACATCCCGCTTAGCACGTTATACACCATTGAAGGCTGTGAGATCCAGCATACATTGCTGCAACCATACTCCAGTTGGGAGTTTTGAAGAACCTTTTTGAAGGTTGAAGGAAGATTGAATATCATAGCTTTTATAGCTTTTTGGAGGGTTTTGTAAGATTGTCTTTAATTCCCTTCCTTGTTGTCTTCTCTTGTTGGATTGCTATCCAAGGAACGCTTTTGTTGTGATATTTGATTCAGTTATTGAAGTCTTTTCCATTAAATTCTTCTTGTTCAAATATTCACCTTCTTCCCATATATTTAATACTTTCATAATGATGATGAGTGGCTAATTTCCTTGTGTGATTCTAGGGTGATTGGCTGAAGGTTGTGGGAAAAACAATGATAGAATAATCTTAGATTCCAGTAGGATCCTGAAAGTTCGAGTCTTTAACCTTAACCCTAAGCATCTCGTTCAGTCGATGAACATCTCGGCCGGGGTGGAATCTGGCTGACCGAGGTGACTTATCTGATCCTAAACTAAGAGTTAAGTGTTAGAGTTTGCCAAATCCTATTCTTATTACACCTTCCCTGGTCCAAAGCAAGCTTAGGATGAGACTTACCCGGTAATTCCTTAGTTTGTATACCAACGATCATAAGTGTAGGTAATAAAGGTTTATCCTTTATTGGGGTTTGAGTGTGCTTTCATCCCATCTTTGTGAGTTAGCCTGAGACTTACCCGGTAAAGGTTGATTCTATTCCCTTAGATGGTGTGTTAGTTTGAGGTTATAGTTCTTTATCTTGATTCCTTGAGACTTACCCGGTAATAGGAGTTACGGTTTAGGATTAGTGAGTAGTGAGACTTACCCGGTGATCTAGTCCACTTTAGTAACACCTTCCCCTTGCAAAAATCTCAACTTTGTCCGCTTATCTTTAGATCTTGAGTTGGAACCACAACTAGACGCCTTAATCCCTAGAATTGCATGTTTGCTTTATTGACTTCTTATTCATCTTTGATTGTGTTAATTGCTCTTGTGGTTAGTATTCACGAAGCTTACCGTTATTGACTTTGTTTCACCGAGTCCCTGTGATCGACCCCTGTAATTTCTTGCTTTTTACTACGATTGACCCGTACACTGCGGGTTCGCATCCTTGTTTTAAGCTTAAGTCTAGGGTTATAAATTTAAAGCTTGCACACACCGTTTGGAGCGAACAAGTTTTTGGCGCCGTTGCTGGGGACTTGGTCTAGACCGAGCCGGTACGGTTTGCTCTTGGGGCACTTGCCCCCGTGTCATCTAACCACTCTACTTGAGTGACTTTTGCAAGTTCTTTCTTAGGTATATGCGAAGAACCCGCACTGGGAAGGAAATCGTTCCTTACGATCCCGAACCAGAGAAGACATACAAGCGACGTTTAAGAGAAGCAAAGATGGCCCAACAAGACAACCGCGATCTTGAGGCCGAATTGAGAGAGGCGTTAGAGCTGCTACGCCTCAGCAAGGAAGAACTAAGGCGAGAGAAGGAAGAAACTCGCACCAAAACTGAAGCAATCGAAGCAGAAATGGCCGTCATACGAGACCAGATTCTACTTCGACCGAGGGACAATCCAGTTCCCGATGTTGGACCGAGGCAGGTTCTAGTTACTGACCCTCGACCGAGGCAGGTTCCAGTACCAGACGCCCCGGCCGAGATACATCCACCTCGGATGCCAGTCCGAGATGTTCTTCTTGCAGGAATCCCACAAACCCTAGGTCAAAGGATGGACCCTAATCAACAACTGAGGCGTCCAGGAGTCAACCTAGGAGATCCAGCGGACCATGACTATGAACTTCGACCGCAAGTTCTATCCATGATTCGCCAATGCCAATTCGGAGGGATGGAGAAGGAATCACCACATCAACATCTTCAAAACTACGAGATCTTGATGGAAACCTTGCGACCTTCCAGAATTAAAAATAACAACTACAAGCTAAGATCTTTTTACTTTTCTTTAAAAGATAGAGCTCTTACTTGGTATTAATCTCTTCCTCCAGGAAAAATCAGCACATGGGAAGAGATGACTACGGAATTCTTAACCAAATTCTTTCCCCCCCTCAAAGACCGCTGAAATGAGAGGGAAGATAAATGCTTTCATTATGAAGGACAAGGAGAGCTTGTCCAAGTCATGGGAGCGGTTCAAGGACATCCTTTTGGATTGCCCACATCATGGGATTCCAAAGATCGAGTTGTTGGAGATCTACTTCAAAGGACTGGACGGAAGCACCCAGTTCAATCTCCAACTACTCTCCGCCGGTACCTTCATGGACATGGCGATTGATGAGGCTTGGGACTTCATTGAGAAGCAAGCCTTGCATATGGAGAAATATACCCACCAAGGAGCTGAAGGTGGAGTTAAAAGAGTCAACTTTCAAGAGACTCAATCCAACAACAATCAACTCACGTCTTTGAAGAATGACGTGAAGCAGTTGAAGGAACTCTTGGTTGCTCAAACCAAGAAGGAAGAGCAAGGGCAAAGGAACAACAACAATGGATATTGTAACAACAACAACGGTTCCCGGAACAATAACTACAACAACAACAACAATAGAGGGTCCAATAGCAACAATTGGAGGACGAACAATCAAAGCAACCAGAATCCTGGTAACAATTATTCTAACTCCAACTCTAATAATTCCTCTAACCCTTTCCTCTCTTCCCCTTCTTCTTCTTCTACTCCATTGAAGAGCTAGAGGCAAGGATCAAGTTCGTCTCAGCCGGAAAAGAAAGACGCAGTTCTGGAGGCTATCTTGATCAAGCTTAGCGCTATGGAGAATTCTATGACTTCATTTTCGAGGGCCCAAAAGTCCTTTGAACAACAACTTGCAAGTAGGGCGAATGAAGCGCCAAGAGATCCAGGGAAGCTTCCAGCAAAGACGGAAAGCAACCCTAAGGGCCAGTGCATGGCCATAACGACGAGGAGTGGACTTAAAACTGCAGATCCAGTACCTCGTTCGACGCAGACCACCTCGGTCCAGATCCAGTCGAAGAACACCTCGACCGAGATGCCAACTGAGGCGGAGCAACAGAAAGCGGAGGGGAAAACTGAAGTTTATGTTTCACCTCCTGCATTCAAACAACCACTTCCATTCCCCCAGTCAAGGGCCAGAGCACATCTAGACAAGCACTTTGGCAAGTTCTTTGACTTGATGAATAAGCTGCATATTAACATTCCTTTCCTTGATGTCATTCTAGGAATGCCCGCCTATGGGAAGTTCTTAAAAGAGATCCTATCAAGGAAAAGGAAATTGGAAGACTTTGGTGAAGTTAGGATGACATCTAAATCCTCGGAGCTTATAAAGATCATGAAGGAGAAGATGCCACCTAAGTTGAGAGATCCCGGCTCATTTAGCATTCCCATTCAAGTTGGGGATGTCACTTGTGAAGCCCTTTGTGATCTAGGAGCCAGCGTGAGCATCATCCCGCTGGAGCTATGCATGAAGATCGGACTTGGAGAGCCCAAGCCGGTCAAGATTCGACTTTATATGGCGGATCGCTCCATCACCCATCCCGTGGGCATCTTGGAGGACGTTCCGGTCAAGTTAGGTAACTTCTATCTTCCTATAGATTTTGTTGTACTTGACATTCCCGCAGATTATCCTGTTCCTATTATTCTCGGGAGGCCATTTCTCGCAACTTCGGGTTGCAATGTGGATTGCAAGAACGCCAAGTTGAAATTCAACATTGGTGGCGATGAGGTGAAGTTCGCACTACTTGCAGCCATGAAAGGAGAGCAGCTAACTGATGATATCTTCAACATCTACGATGAAGAAGAATCAAGAGAATTGGTGAGCTCTATCTTTATTAACGATCCACTCGAAAGAGTTATAAGTTTTAGTTTAATAGAGAAAGGTATAGATGCTTCTTGTGATGCAGATATACGGAGCTTGAAAGCACTGGAAGAAGATCGAGGAGCTAAAACTGAGACACTAATCCAGGAGACGAAGATCTCCAATTTCGGTTCCAGTTGTAGTACCTCGACCGAGGCACTTCCTGGACTGAGCGAGGCGACTGAAGAACATCTCGGTCAACGCCTCTGCGTCTCGACCGAGATCGATGGCGAGATGATGTCAACTGAGACTACTGAGAATAATAATCTTCTTACTCACTTCTCTAACATTCATCCTCAGTTGATGGAACATTCCATCCACCAACTTTCTGATAAAAACGGACCTTGGTATGCTGATATTGTAAATTATCTTGTTTGCCAGGAAACACCGCCCGGATTGACGTACTCTCAAAAGAAGAGATTCTTCAAGGAAGTACGACATTATTACTGGGATGAGCCGCTGCTATTCAAGCGCGGACCGGATGGGATGCTTCGAAGATGCATTCCGGAAGATGAGGTTAATAGCGTTATACGACACTGTCATTCGCTTCCTTGTGGAGGACATGCTAGCACCGATAAAACATGCGCTAAGGTATTGCGTTCCGGTTTCTTTTGGCCTACATTATTTAAAGATGTACAAGCTTTTATTGTCTCTTGTGATGCATGCCAAAGAACAGGAAATTTATCAAGGAGGAACGAGATGCCACTTAATAACATCCAAGAGGTGGAAATCTTCGATGTATGGGGGATTGACTTCATGGGACCCTTCCCATCCTCCGGAGGAAACCTCTATATCCTTCTTGCGGTTGATTACGTCTCTAGATGGGTTGAAGCTATTGCCTCTCCCACTAATGACGCCAAGGTGGTTGTGAAGTTCCTAAACAGGACTATCTTTCCACGGTTTGGAACTCCACGCATCATCATCAGCGATGGAGGAACGCATTTCATCAACCGGAAGTTCAAAGCACTTCTATCGAAGTATGGGGTAACCCACAAGGTATCAACTGCTTATCACCCTCAAACTAGTGGACAGGTCGAGATCTCGAATAGAGAAATCAAAGCAATTTTGGAGAAGACCGTCTCTAGAACGAGGAAGGATTGGTCCATGAAATTGGACGATGCTCTTTGGGCGTACAGGACCGCATTTAAGACTCCCATAGGTACCACCCCTTATAATTTGGTATATGGGAAGTCTTGCCATTTGCCCGTTGAATTGGAACACAAGGCGTACTGAGCGATCAAATGGTTGAACTTCGACATTAAGGAGGCCGGCGAGAAGCGACTATTGGAACTCAACGAGCTGGAGGAGCTGCGTTTGAACGCATATGAGAAATGCCAAAATCTATAAGGAAAGGACGAAGAGATGGCATGACAAGCGTATCATTCCGAAGGAGCTTAACGAAGAAGACTTAGTTCTACTCTTCAACTCCCGCCTCCGCCTTTTTCCAGGTAAGTTGAAATCAAGATGGACCGGACCTTATGTTGTGAAACATGTTTTTCCTCATGGTGCAGTTGAGATATGGGGCGAAACTAGCGAAAGCTTCAAGGTCAACGGTCATAGACTTAAGAAGTACCAACCGGAAACTCCGGTTGAAGAGGTTGCACCAATATACCTCATTTGATGACGCATTATGGTCCAGCTAGCGACCTTAAACCAAGCGCTTCTTGGGAGGCAACCCAAGGTATTGCTTTCTTTTCCCGTTTTCTAGTCTAGCTTAGATAGTTTGCTTTCGCTTGTTTTGTTTGTTTTTGGCGTCCTAGACAGATAACAGGAGACATCTAAGGAAGGAGCATAACTGGAAGTTCAGAAGTTCGAGAATTCGAGAAGACGAAGTTTGACTGAGACACCTCGGTCCGGTCAAGGCCACCTCGACCGAGTTGATTCTTGAGCAACCGAGGCGACTAGGGTTTCTGCAGAACCACCTCGGTCCGTACCACCTCGGTCCAGTCGAGACCATCTCGACCGAGGTGACAGCAGTTCCAGGAACAGTATAAAAGGGAAAAAAATTTCTGTTTTCACTTTTTACCTTCTTCGACTCGACCGCGGCAACTTCTCACCTCGCTTCCTCAAATCTTACTCGTTTTCGACGATTTCCGCTTCCAAACTGCGATTGAAGGGTAGAGGATCCCATTGCAAGCACAGATCTGCAAAGAAATCGAACGTATCGACCGAAACGAGGTAAAAACAGTCGAAACCCTAACTCGTTCGTTCGTTTCGATTTGGGCTTTGGTTGCCCCTGAATCTGCTGAGAAAAGGCTTAAGTACCCCATAGGAAGCAACTGTAGTGATTTTTGGGGGAAAAGAACTGGATTTTTGAGATTTGAATCGCAAACTGTTACGCCTCGGTCCAGTCGAACTGCATCTCGACCGAGGTGATTCTTGAGGATTGTCAGCGACCGAGGTGATCTGACAGTAGCAAAAAAAAAAATGAGTTCCGAACATCGCCTTGCCCTCAGAGATAGATCCTCACCCTCCCCTCCTTCCTCTTCTTCCCGACCTTACCGCCCGGTGATCCACGAGAGATGCCGGGTAGATTATGATCGTATAGCTAGCCGTCCAGTGATTGCACCACGTTTCCTGGACGTGTCGGCTTTTGATTGCCTAGGGGTAGACGGAGACCTTAGGCGGATGATCACCACAGTTGGGCTGGATCAGTTTACTGAGATCTGAGCCCCAGCTTACTTGGAGCCGACCCTAGAGTTCGTTAGCTCCTTTTCCTACCTTCCCACAGAGCAGTCTGTGAAGTACCGGTTGATGAACCGGAACTTCATAGTTCCCTTAGAGGTTTGGAGAGAGATTTTCGGCTTTCCTGAGCCCACCGCCACTGACTTCCCTTCCCGATCTGTAGCTAGGGAGTTCTGGGGGCAGATTGCCCATATTACTGAGCACGCAGATAGATGGCGCCCTGGAGATTCCAAGGAGAAGGTCATATTCCACCTAGCCTTCAGATTAGCCCATAGGATATTCAGCGAGACACTTCTGGCGCGTACTGAGACACCCCAGAAGATCCGACAGGGCGAGCTTTTCAGTCTGTATTATATGGTTACGGGGGGTTTCCCGGACTTTGGCTTGATCTTGGCAGAGGACCTGCACAAGATCAAGGCCAAGGCGAAGGGAGACATCTGCTGCGGAGGTCTTGTCACCCACATAGCTGCTTTTCATGGGATGGACCTCAGTGCTTGTACGATGGTGGCGGCTCCGAAGCCGCTTGGATTGCAGGAGATGATCACTCGGAGGATTCTAGTTCCCCGAGGTCTGACCACTCCATATGTTGCTATGCCGTGGGAGCGGACTGCGCCATAGGGGATCCGCTGGTCTGCCCAGTTCACCGTTTATGACCCGCATTATTGGCAGACAGCTTGGGCTCCACTGATGGAGGATCATAGGAAGGCAGCAGCTGCCCCAGCTGAGGATGAGGAGGAGGAGGCTGACGATGACGAGGATATAGTAGATGAGAGAGATGGTGGAGTCCCGATGGATACAGGGACAGATACTGCAGGGACGAGCGCGCCGCCGATCATAGACTTGGATGATGATGAGGATACTGAGCCTGCACCTGCTGCACCACCTGCTAGATCTGCTAGGCGTCGGACACGCCGTCATAGAGATTCGGAGGCTCATCGTCGGATCGATGATCTGACAGATCAGATGATAGATTCTTATGCTGCCCTTACTATGGACATGCATGAGAGATTTGCTACCCAGCACCGACAGATTGACAGCTGGACTCATCAGATGTTAGAGGGGCAGCACTATCAGCGCAGGATGATGGAGCTACAGTTCCAGCAGACTATGGGCTATCCGTTCGACCCGACTCAGTATCCGTACGTGCCACCACCACCACCACCGGATCAGGACTATTGATGAGCTGCAGGATTTTCTTTATTATATTTTTATGCAGTTCAGCTATTTATCCGGTGAGTACTCTTATTTCCAGACTTATATTGACCCACTGGGATAGTGTGTCCCAAGTATGGGGTGTTTGTATTTATGTGATGACTTTGATGTACTTATTTGATTACTTTGATGTATGACGCACATTTGATCGGATATTTCATATTTATGCTTCAGTTGCCTTTATATGTTTATCTGATATTACATGCATATTTACAGGTTATTTGATTGAGAAAAACGTCGAAACTGAAAAAAAAAAAAAAACGGTTTTAAAAAAAAAATTTTGACCTCGACCGAGTCAGTCTTGGCCAAACGAGGCGTTTCACCTCGGTTGAACCAAGAACATCTCGACCGAGGTAGGTTAACTGAGAGTTTTCGAAAATTATTTTTGTGTTACTTATTTGGATATGATCTCAGTGAAGATCTTGCTTACTGACTGGTTTTAAATTCTTTATGTGTTTGAAAGGTTTTATAATATGTTTAAGTTGCTAAATGCTTTGTTTGAAATTATTGCATGTTTAATACTTTGTTTTTATCCAAATTATGTTGAATTTGAAGGTTGACACCACAAGATAAGTTCTCTCACTTTCTTCCTGGAAAGACCAAGGCAATTCATTCTTCTCTCTTCTTCTTCTTGATCATGCTTAGCCCCTCATATAAATTTTGCCTCCCTTTACCTATCCGGGAATTTGGAAGCAAGCGGAGTGGTGAAAGCAAGTGAAGTTAAAGTTGAGAAGTTGGCTGGAAGTACAAGTGTTAGAAAGTAATTTTAGGTTTGGGGAAGTCAATCATGAAGATGAGTAACTCGGCACCATTCACATAGCCGGGTGTTTGTGTCTTGCCAAAGTCGGATTGAGCGATATTCCTAACGGGTCATGGTATGTGCATCAAGGGTTTGATGCATCTCAAGAAATTGATGATTGCTGATTTCCTAGGCTTCGGTTATTGTGCACCTCTGTCCATGCATCCCAAAAAGTAAAGTAAAAAGAAAAAAAGTGGAATAAGCAAAGCTTATTGGTGGAAGATGTTGCAAGTCAAAGTGGAAGTGAAGTTCATCCTTTTCCCGGATTCTAGCACCACATTACCTTACGCACATCCCTACCCTACACGTTTCTTGGCCTTTTCTTTTGGGAAGCCCTTGAGACCTTGAGCTTGTTGATTGACTTAGTGGTTTAAACTGGATTATACATGATTAATTTTGATAATTATGACTTATTATGCATTCTATGGTTTTATGCAAAGATGAACAACTTTTCTATATTTATAAAATGTTTTGATCATGTTTGGATTTTAAATTCCATGAAGTATTCTCTTAGAGTGATCTATGATTGTAGCACACCATAAAAATGTTTTTGAAAGACTTTTCATTGATTTTTTATGACTTATAATCCATTCTATCTTGTCTTCTATATGCGGAACTTGCTTGGGGACAAGCAAGGGCTAAGTATGGGGTATTTTGATAGCATGAATTATAGTCTATATTTTGGGGTTTGTTTAGACGTTTTATCTTCAATAATCTGCATGTTAGCATGTATAATATGTGATTATATTACCATTTCATCTACCTTTCCGGGAATCGAGGTCTACACCTAGTTTTGCTGTAATTGTAGGTAAAATGGCACGTTTTGCATCAAAAAGGAGCAAAAGGAGTCATGAGCCATTTGAAGCTACACCCAGGAAGCATAGCCATGGATTAAAGATTCACTTTGGACCAGTTTTGAGAGATTTCACATTCAGTTATGATTCACCTCGGTTGACCAGAGATTTATCTCGACCGAGGTGATCCAGAGACGCCGACTCGACCGAGGCGAACACCTAGGACGTGGCGAGAATATTTTATTATTGGCTGAGATCTTTTATCTTTGGAAGGTGATCTTATATTTTTGGGCTTGGCTCCTGGAAGGAAGAAGATCTTATATTTTACCTATTTTATGGGAAAAGATCTTTCTAAGATTTATTATCTTTGGAGGGTTATTTTCCTATAAAAAAGGGTTGGATTTCCACAAATCCAACATCCCGCTTAGCACGTTATACACCATTGAAGGCTGCGAGATCCAGCATACATTGCTGCAACCATACTCCAGTTGGGAGTTTTGAAGAACCTTTTTGAAGGTTGAAGGAAGATTGAAGATCATAGCTTTTATAGCTTTTTGGAGGGTTTTGTAAGATTGTCTTTAATTCCCTTCCTTGTTGTCTTCTCTTGTTGGATTGCTATCCAAGGAATGCTTTTGTTGTGATATTTGATTCAGTTATTGAAGTCTTTTCCATTAAATTCTTCTTGTTCAAATATTCACCTTCTTCCCATATATTTAATACTTTCATAATGATGATGAGTGGTTAATTTCCTTGTGTGATTCTAGGGTGATTGGCTGAAGGTTGTGGGAAAAACAATGATAGAATAATCTTAGATTCCAGTAGGATCCTGAAAGTTCGAGTCTTTAACCTTAACCCTAAGCATCTCGTTCAGTCGATGAACATCTTGGCCGGGGTGGAATCTGGCTGACCGAGGTGACTTATCTGATCCTAAACTGAGAGTTAAGTGTTAGAGTTTGCCAAATCCTATTCTTATTACACCTTCCCTGGTCCAAAGCAAGCTTAGGATGAGACTTACCCGGTAATTCCTTAGTTTGTATACCAACGATCATAAGTGTAGGTAATAAAGGTTTATCCTTTATTGGGGTTTGAGTGTGCTTCCATCCCATCTTTGTGAGTTAGCCTGAGACTTACCCGGTAAAGGTTGATTCTATTCCCTTAGATGGTGTGTTAGTTTGAGGTTATAGTTCTTTATCTTGATTCCTTGAGACTTACCCGGTAATAGGAGTTACGGTTTAGGATTAGTGAGTAGTGAGACTTACCCGGTGATCTAGTCCACTTTAGTAACACCTTCCCCTTGCAAAAATCTCAGCTTTGTCCGCTTATCTTTTGATCTTGAGTTGGAACCACAACTAGACGCCTTAATCCCTAGAATTGCATGTTTGCTTTATTGACTTCTTATTCATCTTTGATTGTGTTAATTGCTCTTGTGGTTAGTATTCACGAAGCTTACCGTTATTGACTTTGTTTCACCGAGTCCCTGTGATCGACCCCTGGAATTTCTTGCTTTTTACTACGATTGACCCGTACACTGCGGGTTCGCATCCTTGTTTTAAGCTTAAGTCTAGGGTTATAAATTTAAAGCTTGCACACACCGTTTGGAGCGAACAAGTGGTAATTAGTTTTCTAGGAAAGCTCCTATGATAACCAATACCATTTTTGTTAAGTGAGGACTGTAGTTCACCCATCATTCTTTCAAGATTAGCTTTTGAACGAGTGAATTTAACAAGTGCTGCCTTTTGGTCTTGACACGTTAAAGTTAGATCAACTTTCTCTTTCTCTAGATCGATATAGTTTCGATGAAGAGAGGAGAGGTTGTCCTTGAGAATCGCATTTTCCGATTCCAAGGCCTTGATATTGTCATCAAGGTCTACCTTTTCCGTGCTAAGATTTTCAATCTCCAAAGACATCTCACTTAATTGTTTTTCTTGTTCAAGAAGCTTTTCTTTTAGAGAATTTATCCTTATTTTATGTTCCTTGTCACATATAATAATGTCTTTAAGGAATTGTTTCAAGTCAGATTCAGGTTGAGACATAATAGTACTTACCACATTGTCAACATACATATTTGAATCTTCTTCATGATCGGTCATAAGACATAGGTTTTCTTGTTCTTTATCGTCTTCTAATTCATTTGAAGATTCTGAATCACTCCATGAAGCTACCATAGCTTTCTTCTTTCGATCATTTTTCTTGAAGTTGGTCCTCTTCTTTTGTGGACAATCCTTCATAAGATGACCTGTTTCACCACATTTAAAACAAGTCAGCACTCTAATTTTTTTGTTTGAGTTAGAAAACTTACCTCGGGGTTTGGATGTTCGTGAATATTCTCTGTTGTTTGCAGATTGTTTCTTTATCTTAAGAATTCTCGCGAGACCCTTAGAGATCATGGCAATTGCATCTTCTTCATCATCATCATCACTATCTTCCTCTTCTGATGGTAATTCATCCTTTCTTGATTTCAATGCTAGATTCTTAGTGTTGGATGGGAGCTCTCCATCTTTTTCAAAAAGAACCATTTCATGTGTGATGAGTTTTCCAAGGAGGTTATCAAGAGGAAGAGTTGAGAGATTCTGAGCTTCTTTGATGGTAGTCATCTTTGGTTCCCACTTGGCTTTAGGTAAGCTCCTTAGAACCTTCCTATCTTTTTCTTCATTTGTGAAGATCTTCCTAGTGAGTCCAGGTTGTTCACAATCTCAGTGAATCTTGTGAAAAAAATTTTGACTGGTTCATTTGGATTCATCTTGAATAGCTCGTATTGTCTGAGAAAGATGTTAATCTTTGTTTCTTTGACTTGACTTGTTTCTTCGTAAGTGACAACGAGTTTATCCCATATTTCCTTTGCACTCTTGCATGATGAGATGCAGTTGAATTCGTTGCCACCTAATCCGCAGTAGAGTAAGTTCATTGCTTTGTAGTTCTTTGACGCACTGTCCAAGTCAGCTTGTGTGAAGTCAGCTTCCTTCTTTGGGACTTGGACACCTTCAACCATCGTAGTTGGGACTTTGGGACCATTTTGAATGATGCTCCATAGTTCCATGTCCTGATCAATAATGAACAGACGCCTGAGTGCTCTCCAATGGGCAAAGTTGTTGCCACAGAAGAGTTTGAGCAAATCCTCCATCACCTACAAGATTCATGATTAGTCTCACTGATGGTTAAATTAAAAATACGTGAGTCTATCTCTAATACCAATTGAAGAACCGGTAGGTGAATAAAAGGATAAAAGATACTCTAGAAGGGTGGTTGAATAGAGTATGGGAACTTTTCGCAAAACCTATCTCAAGGCCTTGAAACCAATTTCAAGGACCTTGATGCCGATCTAAGCTCTTATTGATATGTTTTGATTTCAAGGGCTTTGAAACAACTTTCAAGGGTCTTGACTTTGAACTCCTGCAAAACAAAGTTAATCACAATAAAGCAAGATAAAATGCAGAATGTAAAAGATCGACACGAGGATATGTTTACGAAGTTTGGCTCTAAACAGCCTACTCTTCATCCCAGGGTATAGCCTTAGGATCTAACTATCTATTATCAGCTTCAAAGAGTCCTAGATACAAACTAGAAGAAATCCCCTTCTTCTCTCATTGTAGCCAATGTTACGATCTAGCTCCAACTCTTCACCTTGCTATAATAGCCTAGTTACTTCGCACAGTAACACACACTCGTGTATAACAATCTTAAGATATACCAATGGAGCTCTCGAGTTTTATCTCTCTCTATGGGATAAAGCTTTTTAGAGAAAGAGAGAAAGAAAAACTATTTGATCGAATGAAGATGTTTTAGATCGCTTGAAGACTATTGATGTTTCCGTGTAAGCTTCTGTACTTGTTCTTCAATCTCCATCTTCATTTATAGCCTTCTATGGAGAGGTCTTCTAGCCGTTAGGAAGATGACCGTTTGAAGATGATTCTTCGTCTCCGTGAAGATCGCTTCTTGGTTGAGATGAGATAGACGTTGTGGATCTTCATCTCCTGAGAACACGTTGATCTCTCGGCTCCTTAATTTTCTCGCATTTGTTGTGATGATATCAAATGTCAGAGAAGAGAATCTTTGTGCTTTCGGCTGAGGATCTTCGAAAGATCTTTATTGGCCGGTTGAGATCTTCGTTCAATCATATCTTCTTGTTGAGCAAATCTTTCCTATAAGATCTCCTTTAGTGATTTGTTCCTTTAGTGTGCAGCCTTGACTTCTTTGTTCCCTTGAAATGAGTTTCAAGGCCTCCGTCTTTTAAACACTCTAAAATCCTTGTCTTTCCTTGCATCCGATTTCAAGGTCTTCCAAGGTCCTTTGTTGTCATTCAAAACCTGCACTTATTCAATACAAACCACCAAACCAAACCAAACAACTCGATATATAATCAATAAATTGTTAGTGTATAAAACTACTTCATTTGTGTTTAAGTGTTCCATCATCAACACCTGTACAACTTTATAATCAAGGTGGAGTTTTCATAAAAGATAACTATGACTAATAAGATCTCGACTGGATCTTATGGATCTCGACAAACACAAATCTCGATTGGAATCTCGGGCGAGATTGTTGTCTCAGGGCCGAGATTTCTACTAGTTCTCTCGTTCTAGCCATTTTCCTTGCTTCCTTGACCATCTTCATTCTTGCAGGGTCCCTTCACCATGGACAACAATGTCACTAAAGAGGACTTAATAGACACAAGTAGAGTCTCTTTAGATGTACATGTTGTCAATAATCTAGCAACCTCTTCTTGGATGAACTTTGCTCTTGATCTAGTGATAGATCCTTCCATGATAGAGCTGAAGATGATGTAGCTTTCTTCTCCTTTAATGTCTTTGCTTTAACTCTAGTGATATGTCCTTTAGGAGGTGTTGAGGATGGTCCCTCGTCAAGGGGTTGTCTAGCGGCGCTGGAAAGAAAAAAGAAAAGGGATGAGAGGAAAAGAAAAGAGAAAGGAATAAAAGAATAAAAATGGAGAAATAAAATATGAAGTTGAAATTTAAATAATTCGATATAATATATACGGAACGAAACTTTTGGATCGGAAAATATTTTGATCCTTTCCATAAAATAATATACGGCTAACTATACTTAAAGATATTTATATATATTTATAAAAATATATTTTTTTATCTAAAAATTGTACTTGTAAAATATTTACGATAATATATATATATACTTGTAAAATTATATTTACGATGTAAAATACTCTCGAAAAAAAATATTTAAGTTATTAAAATATTAATAAAAATATGGAAAAGTATTTATAGAAAACGCGCCTTATTTTTAGGGTGTTTTAATAAAAATATTAATAAAAATATAGAAAAATATCAGTCAAGGAAGACATGGAGGTGTTGAAGAAGGTGCAATGCAATGTGATGGGCCGAAGATAGATAGATACATATTTAAGATATTAAAATATTAATAAAAATATGGAAAAATATCAGTCAAGGAAGACATGGAGGTGTTGAAGAAGGTGCAATGCAATGTGATGGGCCCAAGATAGATAGATACATATTTGAATGAGCAAAACTAAATTTTATCAACACAAAATACTTTCTGGGCCCACATACGAATATATTACGAAAAGTGGAAGAAGGTGGTAATTTGTTAACAAAATGAGTATAAAAGCTGGTTGATTGAAATAAATATATATAAGAGCTAGTTAAATGAAAAAAAAATAATAAATAAGAGGTGGTAATATGTAATTTACTTTTTTTTTAAATTATGTAATATTGCCTATGTTTTAAACTAAAATAGTTATTTTTCTTTCTTTTCATAAATTAATATAATCTAATAAATAATTTTTTTTATTCTCAATTAAACACGTAAATAAAATCGTAGATAATATGACCAATTAGTTTTATTAGATATTTTAAAATACGGTTATAATAGTATCAGCCTACCAAAAACGAAAGTTAGGACCTAATTTTATTGAAAATTGGTACGTAAGATTAAAACTCCACTTCTTTTTTTTTCTTTCCCAATTTGTCAACTAAGAATTTACAGCCTAACTTATTAAATGTTCAACTTCACATCTCTCTTTTCTTTCAAAGTTCTTTTGGTTTTTAATTTTCTGGCTGAAGTTTTTGTAAAATTCTATATTTGAAGACTCAAGTCACACTATAAGGAATGATCTACGTGTTTCAGTGTACAATTTCTTCAAAAAAGATTAAAATTGGTCAATTTGTAGCATTCATTTTTCAGTATTAAGGGTTTTAAGTAGATGTAAGAAATTCTAATTTTTGTTGAAATCTAGTTATTTTTTACAAGGGAAGTTTGGATGACGTTGAATGCATAAATTCGTTGTTATTTTGGCAACAAATTTAGTGAATATACAAGTGACTATGTATGAAATCGAGGAGTTCTCACATTCAAAGTCAATGTAAAAAACAAGTTTTCATTTCATCATTGGAATCTCGTGTTGATTTTCAACCACAACTTACGGCAGACAACTCTTTAAACAGCAGAAAATGGAAGCATACAATCTCATGTTGGTTTTCATCATTATTGTGAAACATTTATGATGTAAAAGCAGGGCGATTTCAAGAGTCGCAGCGGAGGTTGTGACCATCGTGGAGGTGAAGGGTGCAGCCGGCAGGAGCCAGGCAGCAGTTGCAGCTGGGCTTCATGTGACTGTGCCCGCTACCCGGGCAGATCATGTACTCAACTTGGTAGCAGAACATCGGGCAAAATTTGGATTCTGTTGGTGGAACCGTCTTCGTTGCATCAACCAGATTGGTAGCTCATACTTCCTCTATACACGCATCATTCATTAGCAAATACCAATACAGCACTCCTGCACTATTGAACGGTTCGATCACATCAAGACAAGAAGCGCAAACAAAGAAACACATACCAATTAGTAATTACCAGGATTCAAATAAGTAGATTTTCCAACAATTACACAGACGTGACAGGCAAACTCGACACCACTGGATTAAACCACGAATCATAAATGTTGATCTCCATCTCACTCATCCACTTAGCTTCATGGACAGCTCCAACAAATACCTAATCAAGAAGAATAATTCTCATAGATAGAAAAACCTATCCCCTTCTTACATAGGGTCGACACTATCTAAATATGACAAGATATTAACTAATAACAACATTTATCTATAAAAATCAACTCCTGTAACAATTGCAAAGTAGCACTTGAATCGTTGATCAGAGAATTACTCTACAAGTTTCAGCATGCTACAGATGAACACTTGTCTAGCTCCTTACAACTATTGCCTTCCAGGAGACCGCCCCCTCGACCTCAACAAGGTCACGTAGCTCTAATGTTTCATTAGCAATCCTCTGAAGAAAAGTACTTTTCCCTCTACACACAAAGTCATTCTCTTCTTGTATTGTAGATTCACGTCTGAGCTTGAGCCATCGTCTTTCACTTCTTCATCCACACTCACTTTAATGAATGTGGTTATGCTTTCAGCTTGAGTTCTGTGAATGATTCCCACATGACTCTGCAAATACTCAACCATATTCTCACCCGATTTCCCCAACCCCACAGTTTTCGTTACAACCAAAACCATAGAGCACAAAAGAGTATGCCAACAGTTCACAAAACAAAGGAGACCATTTGTGCTGGAAAATATGATAATGGACGAATCTCACACTTGAAGTTAACTTCTAACTTCCTGGATTTGTTCTCCACCTTTCTTTCTGATCTTGGATAGCATGAGGTAAAACAGTTCCTGTTCCTGCTTTTTCAAGGAGTGTGGTAACAAATGGTGTTTTTGCTTGTCTTCCGCCTTGAGAGCTAGTGGAATGACCTATTCATGTTTACAGTTTGATGCATCCAACCCTTTCAAATACAAGCATTGGGACACTTATTCACAAAATCTAACTATCAAAGCGAAACACATTCCCATTTAACAAAGAGATTGTATAGTTTCCAGAATTTGGCAGGGATACAATAGTTATTTGGAGAAGCCAGAAGCTAGTCTTAAGCTGGAGCTTCTATTTTACAAAAGAGAGAATCATGAAAACGGACTCCAATGCTACAACACATCTTTCTACAATCATATAATTATTTGCCTTCCCTCCTTACTTTGGTTTTATTGCTCATGTGGAAGAGTCATACACCTTGTCTAAAGGCCTCAGCAAGTCCAAGAAGATGATCTCTTGATCAGCGGCTGCATAAGCTTGTCCTCCTCCAATGAGATCATACCCAAGTGGGAGGGATCCTCCAACATCATCTTCGCTACCAGGTATCCCGCAATCGACCATGTTTGCATCTTCCTAGCTTGTTTACCTATGTATCTACCTGTCTTCCCATCATAATACTCTGGCCACCCATCCTTCAGAAGACGGGTCTCTGCCAGGTCAATCGCCCGCCTGGCTATCTGTATCCTCCCCGTCTTGATACAAGCAGCTGTTAACAGCCACAGGAGAACTGCATCCACGTACAACCAACAATTAATTCAAGGATGATATAATAGCATGTTCCCTGCTTCATGTTTTGGAAACAAAGAGAACCATTTCTTAGCAATGCAAATCAGCTTTCCAATTCAAAACTCTCTGCAAATTTTATGTTTATAGACAAAAGTTTGCTTCTGCATGCTCAATAAACCCAAGTTATCTAGTTGAACACACTATTAT
This sequence comes from Fagopyrum homotropicum, assembly GCA_033239125.1. Lineage (NCBI taxonomy): Eukaryota > Viridiplantae > Streptophyta > Magnoliopsida > Caryophyllales > Polygonaceae > Fagopyrum > Fagopyrum homotropicum. Next base: position 56,341,883 of record BSWB01000001.1, on the reverse strand, counting down.
TTCAATACCAGATGTACGTGAATATTCACAACAATAGTGCAAGTAGACTATTTCAAATCTGCCATTACAGCAATAACATACCTATCTAAAGAAGAGAGGATAGAAGAGGAAGCAAACCTGGCCAAGATCCTCCATTGTGGTAACTCCATCTGGTGTTCTTGGGGTCACATCCAGTGACAATTCGCCACTCATGGCTCTCTATTGCAGGATAAGAAATCTTCATCGGCATCTCTCCGATCAATTCCTCCCAACGTGCTTCAATTAGGTCCATGATTGCCATTGATTGTTCAGGAGTGGCAAGAGAGCAGAGGATTGCAACACAGTTTCCCAAAGCAAACCACCTAAAATCCATTCTTGCAGGACTTACATTGCCGATAAAGTAACCTCCACGAGTAGGCATAAAATCAAAAACCCAATCTGGAATAGAATCAGGAATCACATTGAACTTGTTTACTGCAGTATGGGAATACTCTTCAGTTTTATAGCGATATATGTCATTCAGTTGCTTAAAGTCAAGCCAAAAGTAACTTCTCATGTGATAACTTAGTGCATGCAAACGCTTGACTACTCTATCAATGAACTCCTTCCCTTCAGTGTCATGTTTCAACATGGAAAGAGCACATCTCAACGACATGAAGAATAGTGCTTGAATTTCAATAGGATAACCATAAATACCCTGTAGGAAGATCAAAAGTTTATAATAAGACAGACGAGAAAGATAAGAAACTATGGTTTGATGACTATTAAAAATGAGTCAAGGGGATGAAAAGTTGGTCTATATCATTTTGTTTACAGTATTAGCATATATTGAGGGACTCAATATATTTCGATAAGAATATATTTACTCATTCTGGTAAAAACTACTGGTCTCTAGAAAAAGAAGTAGCTCAAAGTCATCTTAGTACATTACTTGTGTACTTCATGTAATAGATAAAAATACTTGAATGATGCAAAGCAACAAGACTAGATCATCATGTAACATATCACGAAACCATGGTGGAAGTAAAGACTAGGAGTGTTTAATGGCGTCCCATGCTTCACTTAAACTGATACAAACGGCTGAAAGAAAATGATGTATCAAGAATGGGTAACTGATAAGAAAGACGCAGACAACAAGCTGAGCTTTGAACTAATGAGCACTAATGTAAATGGCCATTAACCTTAATGAAAATTGACCAAGCAAGTACTGTATCGGACGGACTACCGGTCCGTCTGCATACGAGCGCGCATGCGCATTAGGCTCAAACTCAGCACATAAATCCGGCCATGTTCCATCCTAAAACCAATTGGCAATAGGAGGAGTAGTCCACCGACCTTATATACTAGGTTCGGAGTGCCCCATCTTTCGATGTGGGACCTTATTATCTATAACAAGCACCTACGTAAGACAACTGAAGGTCCAAAAGAAAATGATGTATCGGGAATGGTTCACGATATCACTAGCTACAAGCGAGTCAAACTAACAATAGAACTAATGGAAGCTTTCAGTAAAGATTGCACAAATTTGTATGTTGATTTGATGCAAACACATTTTAAGCCGCAGAAAAAATAGCCATTACTAAAGCCATAAAGCTGAATCGAACATTTTTTGCAAGTCAAGAACGGTTGAAATTAGAAACAAGTGAACTCGAAAATGCAAACCCGTATATGTATCACAAAAGGTATCCAATTTAATTAGAGCAGCACATTAATTCGTAGGGTTGTTTGCAAAATTAACCCATTTAATATGTCGCTGACAAAAGAAACTCAAATTTTTTTAAGGGCTGACCATAATGTTTTCATATATGGCACGCTCATTTTTCATGTTGGGGTTTATTTACGACTAGGACAAGAAAATTTTTTCTCGCTTGGAAGCAAACACAGGATCTTGAAAAGTTTTAACCAAAAAACTGTTTGAATTCGATCAATAAGTTGTCCTTGAGTAATCAAATTTCAAAATACAATTGGCAAACAGGTCAGATTGGTAAGCAATGTTAGCAGAAGCTTCAGAAACAAAATCGAAGAAGACATCTTACCATTCTGCGATCAATCATAGAGCATCCATCAGCACAGAGGAGAGTTGGAAAGGTATCAAATCCCTCCGACAAACACAGAGCTAAAATAAGCCTCATTCCCTTTTGGCATTCAGGCGAGTCCGCCAATGTCATGTCACCAGTAGATTTGGTATATGCACGAAGCAGAATAATCCACCAAAAGCCGGAGTCCACCGGAGCAACTCTGCCAATGGCACTCTCACCAAAGTCAGCAATTATGGTATCGCTTTTCCGAACTGGATCATGGAGCACTTTGAAGCTAGCTGGCATTGCCCCTTCCCCTAGCTTAAACCGGTCGACTCTTTTTTCCCAACCCTGAAGTTGCAACGTCTTCAAGAGGAAGTTCTTCACTATATCAGGCTCACCATTCATTAGGAAAGCCAGAGCACTGGGAACAAAATCTCGTACAAAAACCTGCTCAAAATAACATGTTTTTAAAGCTCAAATTACATTAAATCCATCAAAACGCAGAGGAAGCAGATCTGGTAATGCTTTATTTCTTACCTGATCATAGTTCAAAACTTCCTCAGAGGCATGATCATAAGCGGCAATAGTGCCAACAGGCTGACCTCTGAAGTGCACCAAAGATCGCCTGAGAGCTTCCCATGCTTCGGCAACCATAGGATGGGGATCAAATGAATTCCTGGCAGATGAAGCTGGGGTATCCAAACCAGACCTAGTTCCTGGAGAGTACATGCTCTCAAAGTAATCCTTACCCAAACCAATTGACAACTCACTAAACGATCTCTCATCAAAGGATCTCTTCCTTTCGATATTCAACCTCGGCTTATCCAGAAGCTTACTGAGGTCAAAGTCATCCATCTCAGAGATTGAGCAATGAGAGCTCACTTTTTTGAGCCCGCTTCCTTCCATGTCTAACAGCAGATCAAGGAAATTATCAGCTATAATATATTGACAAGCATACGCACACAAATCGAGATGCTAAACATAAGCATAACTTTTTCTGAACAGATAATTTCAGGTCCAACCAGAACATAATCACTCGGGACAAATCTTTTTCTGACCCGACCATTATCCACCAGTAGGAGGCAAGATTTAACCGTAACATAGCGCAGTATATAAACGTAACCACCAGATCTGAAAAGAACAGAAGATAAAATCCACGCACATACACACACAACTAGAGGTGTACTAATCAGCAACCAAAAAAGAGCTACTCAAGATAAATCATTTTCTATACCGACCATTGTCTACTGTTAGGAATCAAAATATACAATAACTCAGCGCAGAGTAAAAGCGAAGTGAGCAGATCTGAAGGAGAAAAGAGAAAATCAAAGCACAAACGAAAAGATAAAGGATGAAACAACGGAAAGGGAGAAAACCTGAAAGAGAACAGATCTAGAAAAACAGTTGGGGGCTTGAGTGGTGGGTTTGAGCAGCGGCGGATACGGCCGGCGATTTCGCTGGATCGTCGTCGGAAAATCAACGACAGGCCAGAGAAGGAAAGAGAGAGGAAAAAAGAGCATGTTTTGCCAGAGCTGCAATTTATACCCGAGGCTAGGCTACACGAGTGAGAATTGAGAAAGAGAGAGGGAACAGAAAATGATAGAGAGAAATTGTTTAGGCTTTGCCGGTAAACTGGGGAAAAAAAGTGACCCCACACGAGAGCGGGGATACGTTACATTGGGTAAAAAACGACATCGTTTGCAGATTTGCTTCAGCCCTTTACAGTTTCACAGAGATTCTCTGTCACTGTTTTTTGTATATTCTGAAGAGGTGCTTTTTTTTTTCTTCGGTAAAAGAGAGGTGCTTTTTTATTCTATATAAGCGGTTCATAGACGTACCGATAAAAATTGCTATTTATAACCGAAATTACGCACGCAAAATGCGTAGTTTTGTTTTTCAGTTCCGGAATCTAACTACAATTGTGGTGTGCATAGTCGGAGCCGAGACGAAGCCGATAGGAGTCGATTAACTACGCATGTGATAAGCGTAGTTGAAGTTATATTTTAAAAAAAAAAAGTTTCAACTATGCTAATGATAAGCGTAGTTGGAGTGAATTTAGAAAAAGAAACTCCAAATTTGTTAGTCATTAGAGTAGTTGGAGTGAATTAATAAAAAAGTAATAATAAAACTCCAACTTTGGTAACCATCGGTGTAACTGGAGTGAATTAATAAAATAAAATAAAAACTCCAATTACGCTTACCATTGGCGTAGTTAGAGTTTTTTTTAAAAAAAAAATATTTTCACCGGCTCCAACCGGCTTCATGTCGACTCCAACTACGCACGCCACAAACGTAGTTGAAATCTAGATGTGAAAAGCGAAACTAGGCACGCAAAGTGTGTAGTGTTGATTACCAATAGCGATTTTCGTTGGTACGTCTAAAAATCTCGTTTACATAAAGTAAATCAATTCGAAACAATAGACGACGTTGAAAGACCGAAAAAAGTCGGCAGACGGACTAACCGTCAAGAAGAACCCCAACGAAAGAAGAAAAAAATACATAAAAACATCATGGAATCCCGAAAGAAGATAGGTATTCGGGGAAAGTAGGTCATCCCGTCAACGGGAAGCGGAGAACATGGTGTATGTCTTTGAAGGAAGTACATATGTATGAAGTATGGAAACAATTGTGAACATCTCAAATTTGGACTCGCGGTAGAGTATAGTCATCAGGAGTCCATCACAAATTAACGCCCCATTCTAGGCAAACCACTCAAAACGCCACCACTAACAAGCATCAAACTAAGAAGATGACATTGTAAGACTCGGGAGACGTGACATGAAAAGTGTATTACTTTGATGGTTAAAGATTTAAATGGGGTAATTGTTCCTAAAGATGATTTTAAATATTTTCCACTTTTTTTTTGGCAAGAAATCACAAAATAACTACTTATAAAATTCCTTTTTATTTTTTATTTAATATGTTGTTCCGAATTGTTTACTATAGTTATGGGTTGTAAAAAAAGCCCATGTTTGTGCTTTTTTTTTAAATTCTTTACACCAAGGAGAACACATAATACCTTGTAAATTTGATTGATTTGGAGAGTAATAAGTTGGGTAATTCTTGTTGGTTGTGTGTGTTTTTAGGTCATTCATAGCGTAGAAAGACGATCTCAAACCTTATTAAAAAAGGAGATCAAAAGAAAGAGCTCCAATTAATTTTTATTGTTTTATTTCAATCTATAACTTTGAGTTTTGATACTCAACAAAGGTAAATCAAGGTTTTTTCCGACACAAAGATCACATAGAAGAAAGAACACAAAAATTTGTCTTTGAACAATGTGATCATAAACGGTATTTTTTAACACAAGACTTCTAACTGAATTTTTTTTAATCTGCTTTCGCAAATGAAAAAAATCCCATTCTAATGCAGATTGATCCAATCTACTTGGATCCAACCGCGAGATTTTTATTTTCTTGAATTGCTAGTGTTTCTAGCTTCATTGGTTGGGTTTGAGAAGATTGGTGAAATGAGGCATCTTTTTGTAACTTGTAGATTAACTAGGCCCCTAATTTTCTCAATTAAACAATAAAGGTAAAATTGATTGGATTTGACCGAAAATAAGAAAAGAAGTTATGGTAGTTATGTTATATTATTAATTAATAACTATCTAATTAATGGTAACCGTTTAAAAAAAAGGAAATTGTATTGTAAAGATTCAAATATATTACTACTCAATTGACTAATTATTCTTATCTCTTCTCTTAATTATAATAAATAAAAGATTGTGTCAATTGTAGGATTCCAACTCTGGATGAGTTGTCCCTCCCTCCCACCCTTTATACCAGCTAGACTTATTAAACTTTGTGTATTCTCTTGATGATACACAATATTAATACATAATTTCAAGTACACAATGTTAATACATAATTTTAATTGCACAAAATCACAGACTTGTGTACATGACAAAAACAAATGGAAGTTGTGCAATTAAAAAATGACCGAATGTGTTAAGTACATAAATTGACATAACAAATGAAATTGTATAACCAAACCTTGTGTAAATGACGAACTTGTGTAACCAAACTTTGGGTTAATGACAGACTTGTGTAACCAAACTTTGGGTAAATGATATACTTGTGTAACCAAACCTTGTGTAAATGACACACTTGTGTACATAACATAATTCGTATGAACTTTTTATGTATTACTTCCTTATTTAACGGTTTGAATTTATTATTTCCGTAAAAAAATGTTGAGAATATCACATACTAAGATATCCGGATTAGTTTTAGATTACTTTCTTATTTAACGATTTAGGATATTGGTTAGCATTTTTAATTAGACAGAATATTAAAATTAAATAGGAGAGAGAAGGATGACAAATTAGGTAAGATCTTTAATTATTTTCAAATAAATTTTTTTGTGAAAATAGAAAGAGTCTAGTTTGTCTACACATAACAAAAAGTGTCTAGTTTATACTACATGTTACATAAACTACCTACTTAGTCAACTCATTCGTTGGGTTTTAGCCCATTATAATATCACATGAAACAAGCAAAGGAATAACAACAAATAGTTTTGCTTGATGCCGGTTTGTTAGGATTAGGTTTGGTTTTGTTATTATATTTGTAATATCTACACTCAGAAAACAAATTTTTTTTAAAAAAAAATGGGACACATCGCACACCAGTAATGGCGATTGAGATTGAATCGTGACACCAACAAAGGTGTTGGTGGTTCATTTACCGGCGGTAGACGAGAGAAAAAGCCCGAGCCAAAACTAGAATGAACTTAGAAAAAGGGACGCAAATATGAAAGATTAAAGAGATAAACCGACAATTTTAGAGGAAAAATTGGGACCAAGAGAAGTTGTGGATCCTCCAATGTTTCATATCAAATGGAATTTGGAAGCGCAATCGCAAAACAAGCAAAGTTAATAGGTGGTGTATCCCTTTAAATTGCCAGATTTGAATTACTAATTCACTAGGCGGCAATGGCCTTAGGGTTTTTCTTACATAGGAGAACAACGATGGAGAGGATTGGCTATCCTTGCTTTTGCTGATAAATGGGCATTTATAGCACTCGAGTTCAGTTGAAACTTCAACAAGAGAACATTATAGACGGGGAGTTAGGACAAATGTCATTGTTGTTTTAGAGGACTATGGGAGTACGACGACCCCAGAAGTTGATGGACTTCGTATTGTGAAGGCATTCCTTCGGAGGTTCTTCGGTTCGATGTGGTTATTGTGGTGGTTGTGAGTCCGATGACGGAGTATCCAAGGATGTTGCCTCCTATTATTGAGAGAGGTTTGGTATTTAAAAGTGGGGTGGGTATGACGGTGGAGTGGGTAGAGTTTGGGCGGCAGTAGCCGGAGAGTTGTGCTTAGCGGTGTTTAGCCAAATTTTTTTAAAGTTTATTTAGAAGGAGACTTGATGGTGATAATAACCTTAGGGATTTTTTTACGGAATTAATTTTCAAGCGGTACTTTTTAAACCACCTTCTTTATTTATTTATTTTCTTTATTATCAATAAATAACTTTTTGGGTAAATAAAATAAAACTACCGTCAAATATCAAAGTTCGCATAAAAAATCAATATTGGATATTTTACCTTAATAAAATAAAATGAAATGGAGGAGTGAGACTTTAATCACTGATAATATAAATAGAAAAAGCAAAGAATCCCTCTCATCTCCTAGCCACCTCGTATAGTGTTGGCCTTCCTCCTTCCGGTGCACATCTCCCTCTTTCCGGTGCACGCCTCCCCCTTTCTCTGTTATTGCCGAGCCTTTCTGACAGTCCACCATGACGTTTCGAGGTAGCCGCTGTCAAGGGAGAGTGTTCCGGTAGGGTTAGATCTGTCGCCAATCTCCACTGGATACTCTCAAATCTGACGTCAGTCTCCACTGGCCCTCGCCCTTTCTACACCAGATATGGACGCTGGCGAAGCCCACGGGTCAAGCACTCGCCGTCATGGTATCACCACCACGCCGTGAGGGACGTACCGTCGCAAGCCCCGTCGCCAGAAGCCGAGCGTGCATCCTAGTGCAGAGGCCGACAATAGAGCGTATCGCCCAACAATAGCTCTTCTTCCGCCATTGCGGCCCCCGGGTGACTGGTCCTGCCCCACCAAACTCCACATCTTACCTTCTCTCTTTTATGTAGATTTTTATGCAGATTTATGATGAACAAAATCAGTCCACAATGAACAAGCCAAACCTGATCAATTATCCCATTCTAGAACGTTTTAATCGAGAGCTTCATGAATCGGATCTGCATTTTAATCGAGAGTTTTAGGGTTTGGTGCTTTTATCGAAACCCCTCTTAAAAGCTAAAATATGAACAAGCTCAAATCTGAACAAATCTGAACAAGCTCAAATCTGAACAAGGACTATGTGAAACTCTATGTCTGAAAGATTGAAAGGAAAAGATGAACAAATAATCTCTTGAAATCCTTTTCAAAAAAAGATGAAAAATAGTAAATGCCTGTAATTTTTCTCTTGCAAATCTTTCTATCTCTCCAACTCAAAAGTACAAATAACAACTCAAACCTCTCTAATTTCAAATTTATTGTTCCATAGTAGAACCAGAATTTGCGAATTACTCGAGAGCTCCATGATTTGGTGCTTTTATCCGAGGCACTAGAAATTTTATGTCTGGAAAATACAATATTTGAACAAATCGTCTCTTGAAATCCTTTCAAGAAGATGAAAAATAGAAAACGTTTATAATTCTTCTCTAGAAAATCTTTTGCAATTGTTTTGATGAAAACAAACTATTGTATAGCTCGCACCTTGTGCGGGTATCTTTATAATATTAGTTGTACGAACTTAAGATATATTTATGAAATTTTATAATAATGATTCGGATTTGATTATTCTCAAAACGAAAAAATAGTCACAAATAAAGAACTTCTTATTATTCTACACTTCATAAATTTAATCCTTATACAATGCACAATTTTTTTAAAAAAAATTACAATGCACAACTCCGTTATAGACTTATAACTAAATTACTTTAATATATTGTAATTATCTAAATGGAACCCGGAATATAATTTTGTAAAAAAAAAAGAATTTGAAATGAAATGTGTGATAAATGATAAAATAAAAATTGAAAGTTTTTTTAAAAAAAATACACAAAAAGTTGAAATAAAGTTTAAAATACAAACAAAAGCAAAAACAAATTATTGGATGAACGAAATTTAAAAATCTGAAACTTTATTCTTGTAACGACCGACGTATTATAAATAGAATACCCGTATTTTATGATTAAAAAACATAATATGACAACAAAATACTTTGATAAAAAAGAATACCCGTAGAGTAATATTTTTTTAGAAACAATTTGGTTTACTAGGTTTTTTCTAGTTTTGTGTTTAGTAAATGTACCCCTTGAGAGAAGAGTTTGTAGAGTTTGAGAATAAACACAAAAGGTTGGGGTATATTTACTTAAATGAAACATTAAAAAGCCTAATTGCTACTATAGTTTTTCAAAAAAGGCCTAGTTACCAAAATTGCCCTTATTTTTATTTAAAAAAAATACATTTTCAATTAATTATTTATATTTAGAAAATCAGAATCTGAAAATTTATAAATTAAAAAATAATTTATAGATGACGATAAAAAATTCTATAATATAAAATTAAACAAAATCTCATACAATAACGGATAAATTAGTATTAATTTAGACAATTATAAACGCTTTTCAAGTTCGCAAAGTATCAGTCTTACTTGATAATCGACGTGGGATAGCAAATTCGCTGAAAACAGTAAGTAAACGACTAATAAAAAAGTAGGTCAAAGACCCATAAAACATATATGATTCCGTTATGAATAAAAATTATAGCTCAACTTAGCTAAAAGGCCAAGAAATGTATAATTTGTTTAATCTTCAATATCCGTTATTAATATCTATTTATACAAGTTCTCAAACCATCAGTTTTTGTATGTTAACAATCCATATAACGGATATTAATTAATGAATAAAAATTATACTTCAATTTAGCCAAAAATCGTTGAAATTACTTAACGACCCATAAAACAGTAGGTCAACGACCCACAAAACAGTGAATCAACGACCCACAAAACAGTAGGCCAACGACCCACAAAACAGTAGGTCAATGACCCACAAAACAGTAGGTCAACGACCCACAACACAGTAGGTTAACGACCCACAAAACAGTAGGTTAACGACCCACAAAACAACAGGCCAACGACTCACAAAACAAATATTATTCCGTTATGATAAAAATTATACTTAACTTAGCCAAAATGTCAAGAAATGTGTGATTTGTTTAATCTTCAAACCCTCTATTTATACAAGTTATCAAACTATCAGACTTGCTAATAATCGATGTGGGATAGGGAATTCCGTAAAAAAATTTTAATGTAAATAGATTGAGCTTATAATCCTTCAAAAATAAATTAAGAAAAAAATAAAAATCTTCCCAATAAATAAATTACTTAAATTTCGACGACTTAAAATAAAAGAAATATGTAAACCAAATTATTTTTAAAATATTTAGGAGATATTGTTAGTTAATTTTACAAAATTTTGTTTTATTTTTGGATTAATAAAATAGATTTTATGGTTTAATAAGTTAATTAAAAAAAGATTAAACCCTACAAAATTTGTGAGAATGACACGTCAGCTTTAGTGTCTTCTATTTTAGTATAGTATATAGATTGTCACGAAAAAGCTAAAGAGAGCTATAATCTATTTCTTTTGATAGGCATAAGCTATTGAATATTTTTGCTGGGAAAGCTGAAAATTATTGAGAGAAGTCTACATCTACTTAATTTTCAAACAAATTATCGTGAGAAAGCTAAATAAAGCCTTCATCTTTAAGGTGTGAAGATGTCTCAAATCATTTTCAAACAACGATATACCAACCAAATAATAATCTTTGTTTTGAGGGAAATTCTCGTTCATCTTTAAGGTGCGAAGATGATAGAGGAATATTTTTCTCTCTTTATTTTGTTTTTTTGTGGTTTAACCTCTTTTCTACTTCAATGCATCCGTATCCTTTTAGTCGGTTTTCATTTCCTTCTCTTTGTTTTTTTTACTTCCACGTGGTTCTTTCTCTATTTTTGTTGAGTCTAATTTTATGTTTGTCAACTTGTGGTTTTATGAAGATGATTTTTTTTAATCTTTTTAATTTTTTTTACTCCTTTCGGTTTAGATAAAAACCTCTAACTTTATCTTCTAGTTTTTGTTTTCCGTACACATGTTTCTTTTTTCAAGGTTTATCTTTATTTAAATCTATCCTTTGCACAACCTTCGTTTTCTCTTTGTACCTCAAGTCATCGACCTTGTTCGAAATTTCCTTCAAAACTGAATAAATTATGAACAATTGAAACCTAGAATCTTGAACCTTTTTCTTTTACAAAACATGTTTGGACCTCATACTAACTTGTTGAAGGAAATTACCTAACAACTCTTGATATCTGAGTAAAGTGGAAGAAAAAGAGAAATTAGAGTGAGGACATGTTAATCCCTCATATCAAATAATTTTCCTGCTTGTTTGCTACAAACAACAGTCGGATCCGTTGGGTTTGTCAATTAACCTTTCTTTTCAGAAGTAACCTTAAGATCATAAACAAGTCCAAACCCATGAACGAGTATCATCAATTACAACCCAATGGGTGTCTGAATTATTTAATTGGAATATGCACTTGTGTGATGCATATCAACTACATATCTCTTGAACAAGATCCATTAAATTTGTCTGCAGTGTTGAGATGAATCTATAAAAGCCCACCAATTGCAAATTAGGATCATGTACTGTAATTTCTTTCACATTGAGTTGAGTAAAGAACCGATTGTTAATTTTAATTATATTATAATGCAAATCCTAATCTATGCTCTTGTCAACATGGAGAATGTATGTAAACAAGAATAAGAAGGAATACTCAAGCACCGTAACAACTTTCAAGAGAACAATGAACAAAGAACATGAGACCCTGAATCAACTCTTCCTTAAGAACATTGAACAAATGAGTTTACAAGTTGTAACTCGGATAGAATATTGTGATGGACATGAGATCCGAATTTATGCAATTTGGATAAGAGAAAGTGTAAATTTGATTTTTAAAAAAGAAGAAGCTTATATTGAAAACAATAAGATCACTTCCATTGATCCAACTTGAGAAATGTTTGTGCTCCGTCAAAGTCTCGTTCAGTTTGGAAAATGGAGAGATGAAGTCCTTTACATTGCTTAGTTGGGATGACTTTCCCTTTGAAAACATTTCTAGAGTGTGGTCCAAACGAATGTTCCGGAAGATGCCGTAATGCCCTGTTAGATCATGTTGATCGTGGTTGTGTTTGAGGTCTCCGAAGATCCTCCATCGAGGTGGAGGGAACGTCGTTGAATCTACATTTCCGCAGGAGGTGTGAGTTCCCCTTGATTTGGGTTTCTACTATCATGCTTCTCGGCGGCGATACACCGCGTTAGTTCCTCTATCCCGTGTCCTCTTCATGTTTGACCTGCCTCAAGTGTTCCTCGCCTTCTGTCGTGGTTTGTCTGTTCCGACTTTTTTGGATCTTTTTTTTACGTTTTTTCGGTCATTTGCTTGTAGTGTCTTTCTATTGTTTTCGTAGCTTTTTGCATGACGGTTTGTCCGTTTGTCGGTTTTCGGCCTCTCGATACATTAAGTTTGTTTGGTGTAGTCGAGCATCTTACCTTGTTGATAAAAAAAAAATAGAAAAAGTTATTTTTTATAAGCAACCACGAAAACGATTGTAGAAGTGGTAATAAAATTATGAGATTTAATCATTACAACTAGTAATAGGGTTGGACTTTTCTGTTTGAAATAAAAAAAAATAGAAAAAAGTTAGAACTCACGTTCTCATGCTAACACAAATGTCCTCTACACACCAAACGGTTAATGTAGTTGAATTTTATTGGTAGTTTGAAATTAACAATTATACGATTATTTTATCATACAAGTTTGATGTGTGGTCATGAGAATGAAATTTAGGGCCCGTTTGGTTCCAACTCCGAAAACGGAAACGGAATGGAAACGAATTTAGTCCATATGTATATCCATATTCATGAAATTCTATGGAATCATTCCTTGAGTTTACATGCAAAATACACTTGTCTCCCCATATTTTGTTACCCTATAGGGTATCAAAAGTAATCAAATTCAACCTCAATTACTTCAAATCACAAGGAATGATTCCAACAACTTTCTGAATAAGGGTATACATATGGACTAGATTCGTTTCATTCCGTTTCAGATTCCGGAGTTCAAACCAAACGGGCCCTTATTATATTAATATATGTATAAAATATTTAAAAGGGTTTATTTTTTCTTTCATATTATTATTTATAAACTTATATTTAGAATATCTCATTCAATAAGTTACTATAAGTTTCATAAACTCCTCAATATAGCATATGAAATTGAACGTCCTCTTCCTAACTTTTTTATTTTACAAAAATTTCATAAATTTATAAATCTCCAAAAATATGGCCTTCTAAACTAACCCTATATGTGGATAGATAGCTATAGAGTTTTTTTTAACCTGCAATAAATTTAGAGTAAATTGATTAAATAGTCTATTGTGATAATAAGAATTTAATTATTCTCCCCTTCTATCTAATTAGTTAGCAAATATACTTACTGCATTTTTTATTACTAATTTACCCCTAATTATAACCTCATTTACTTCATCTAAATTGCATACACAACATTTTAAATTTCTCTCCCTCTATAGCCTGATTTATAAGTACTTACATATTTTAGCTGAATTCTATACGAAGCTTTTCTTTTATTTTTAGACTACATATAGTCTACGTGATGTTAATTTATACAAATATGTCTATTTGAGGAGATCACTTAAGGGTAAATAAATAAGTCTTAATATTTGTTCCCTTACAAAATTAGAGATATTTTTTTTTATTATATTTTTTTATTAAATTCATAATTAAGCCATTAGTTTTTATTAAGGTTATATTTAAAAAATATTATATTTTTTTAACTTCTAATAATCTAATGTAATATTCCTCAATACGGGATTTCACAAATATAATTTTATTTAAAATAAAATTAATAATTTCTTTTTTGATACGTGAATAAGTAGAAGATTTGATATGTGCATACTCATTTATCATAATTTTGGGAGAAACTCAATATAAATTTGTCTAACTTCTATAATAATATTCCATCCCGTATAAGGTACGTATTTACAATTAACTCTCCACTATACATATAAAATACCTCATTACAATTCAATCATCATCAATTTTACATTATTTCAAGTAAATATTCAATTCCTTCGTCTTCACAATATATCTTAACAAATATCTCCAGGAATACGAAAAATAAACTAGTGAGATAAATTCGTTGCAATTAAAAAAATTTGAATGCAAGTTAAATGGTAATTGAAAGTAGCAAAAATCCCATATATGGGATGCATTACAATATACTGAACACTAATAATAATAATAATAATAATAATAATAATAATAATAATAAGTTGGCTGTTGGTGGTAAAAATAAATTAATTTGAAATTGACATTTTAAGTTTTTAACTATTAGATAGTTTGTTGTCTAATGTATTAAACTGTTTTTTTTAATGAAAAATAAAAATAAAAAGACTTGAAGGATACATGGATGTTAATATTATGTGAAAATTGAGTTTCTACTATTCTTACCACCTTAATCATGCTATATGTACCGGTTTTACGCCTACGCATTGCGTAAGCGTAAAAAAATGCGTAGGCGTAGTAAGTTTTCCTTAAATTTTCGAACCAAATGTATGTTATGACTACTAAATATACGCTCTACGACTATGCATGGAGTATGCGTAGTATGACTACGCATACGCAAAGGGTTGTCATAGCCATTTTCCTTTATTTTTGAACGAGATGAGCTTGTTACTACGGCTACGCATTGCGTACGCGTAGTCGGAATATAAATAACAGGTTTGAGGGGTACGAATAGCAATCTCGGAAAATTGGTTGGAACTTGGAAGGGGAAATGAGATTGGTAAAGCAACGTAAGAATGAGGTGGAGTTGAATTCCACATGACATATCCATCTACCCACTTTCACTTATAAAATTTGTAGGGAGAGTGGTAGGTGGGTAGGTGGGGCCCAGCTTTCAAGTTTCAATAAGAAGCAAGTAGGTGGCGCTGCACGCCGTTCCACCATCCTATTCCTACATGCATGTGGCATGTGGCATGTGGCATGTGGCATGGGGGATGATGAAACCTCATCCTCTCTACTTCTTACCAAAATTTTCGTCCTTATTCCGCAGCTACTCCAAATTTGAGATATCAAGATTCCTTCCTGTACGGTTCTTTCGACGATATATTTTGTATTCGCAGCTTTTAGCTGGATGAATCATCCTCCCTTAAAGAGTCATTGTTTTCCGGGTTTCTTTGATACTTTTTTGTGTTTTTTTTTTATTTGTGATGGTCGTCTAGTTCGCCTGTCGATATTTTTATCATTTCGATTTACTAGACATCGTAGCGTTTAGTACATATCAAACCGTTTTTTATTGTACAAAAAAAAGATTTGAGTTAACATACCTACAATTAATAGTATTGATTTTCACCCATACAAGTTACCAAAAAAAATGTGTTATAAGTTTCGGTTCTGATTTATATTTCGAGTATCCGAATTTCCAATTTCAGTAATGATAAAGAAACAAAAACGAGTAATTAACAATAACGACAAAATTAAAGAAAGAGGAAGAGAATTTAACGATAATGACGTAATAATAATAAAGACAAAATATAACAATATCCATTAATATTAACAAATACAAGTTAGTTTGAGAACCATTTACAAATACAAGCGACAAACTTAATAACAACATTAATACTAAAAACCACCGACGATCATATAAACCAAAATACAAGTGACAAACTTGACAGAAGTCGAATAAACAAAGTGGTGTGACGTGCAAGGTGAGAAACTACTTGAGCATGATTAAGCCTTCCCACGCAGACATATGCAACTCCGCCGAGTATAACAACACGACCTCTTCAAATCCAGATTCGGGATCGCTTTTGTAAAAAAATTGTCCGTTTGTTCGGACCAAGCCCAGCTCGCGCGCCTCGAGTGGTGTTTGTACCCGCAGTCCAAGCGAGCCCGGTTTTTAAAAAAATTATATTAATTATTGTTTTTAATATAATTTTTGTATAAAATAAAAATATATTTTAGATATTTTAGTTAATATATCAAATATATATAATTATGATTAAAATTTAATATTATAATGGTAGTTAATACTCTATGCTTTATATTTATATTTATTTATTTGCTACTTAATATTATCATTATATTTAATACTTTTTGCTTTATATTTTATTTGCTACATGCTAGTCGCATTTTCATCATATCTGATTCGGAATATCTCAATTGTCAGTTTCACTCCCATCATAGTCATATCCACAGCCTCATAATACAGAACACTTGATAACCATCTTCTGCGTGTCCTTCAAAATATTTTTGTCAGTTCGTAGTTATATGGCCCAACCATGGACGGCCAACCTCCATACACTTTGCATTACTTCATAATTGTGCAACATGAACAAACAAATCTATCTTCTTCAATGCACAATTCCGTTTTCATCACACTCTCATAGGCTAGCATCTGACCCAACTTTAATAGTGTAGAGGAACCCCAATGGCGAAGGACATAAAACAATTGTACAACATGTGCTTGTCCTAGGGGTCGAGGAAAATGTGACCCCATCATGGAGAGTAACTCAAAAACAACAAAGGGTCTCCCACACTTTCGTTATCAGTCCGATTTATGTGACCTCCCTTTAAATTGTAATGTAAATTTCAAACGAGTTGTGTTATTTTAATTTCGTTATTTTCTTAATTACAAGTTATATTAACGACACAATAACATAACCACAAAATAAGAAATACGGAAAAGTTAACAATAATGACATAATAATAAAAATGAAAAATTTAACGATATTGATAAAATATTAAAATCGGAAATCATACAATAACTTTGAAATAAAAAACCAAAAATTTAGCGACAATAAAAAATAATAATAACGAAAATTTAATGACGACAGGAAAATAAAAAAAAAACTAAACACTGAATTATAACAATTCATCAACAAACTACGGATGTCACATGATTAGTCAGATGCAATTTTTAAGAAAAGGGCGCCTTTCATAATGCATCTTTATCATCCCTAACTTATTGCGCGGTTTTTATTTTGAAGATCGGAAAGAGATTGAAACTTTAGTAGATTATTACAGGGTTTTAACCCACATGCCCCAACCCCTATTCCGTGATCGCAAAAAGTTGTTTATTTTCTTATGAGCTTTTTGTCAAAATTGAGTTTGAAATTTTTTTTATTTTTAACAACTCCGTAATTTCTATTTTCTTAAAGGTTTCCTTTTTAAACAAGTTTTTTCTTTTACTTTTTTCAACAATTTCAAGATTAGACGCCTTCCCATTTGACCCTTCAATCTTTAGTCGATCTTGATGTTTTCATACAGTTTTTGACTCCGGAGAATATTGAATCCTCGTGCTTTGGTATTTTCATATGATTATGCTCCATAAATGACCTCAAATGCCTAAAACATGAAATAATAATATGCAATATGAATGTCTTCTATACTAAATGAATGCAAAACTATACTACATGAAGATGAATATGCTAGATTATAACACTAATATGATGTATGAATGGATCGGATGACATCAACAATTGTCTTTAAGCTCTTGATTTGATGATTGCTTCAATCAATTTAGATTGAATTCGGTATTGAATACCTTCTCTATTTATTTTCTACTAACGTTTGTTATTGTAGTTGAATGTTCTCTCCTTCTCTCTTCTTGGTTTTCCTGAAAACCCAAAATGAAGTAAGGATGAATTTTGGTTGGGTTTGATCTAATTAGATCAAATCAAGTTGATAATTCTTTCTTTTTCTTTTAGTCAATTTGATTTTATTGTAATGTTCATTCCATGTAGTTTTTAGACATGGCTTCTATCACCCCTACTCTCTCTCTCTCTCTCTCTCTCTCTCTCTCTCTCTCTCTCTCTCTCTCTCTCTCTCTCTCCATACTCCGAGTCTTGATTCTTGAGTATTGGTGAGGGACAAGTATTTACTTGAGTCGATGAACCTAGATTACCCTTTTCTCGTGTCGGGTTAGGACATACTTTCCTAGAAACGCGGAGTATTAACGAGGCTTGGGGCTTACTTTGGAGGTGACATAGCAAATCCCATTCAAAAGATCACACAACATAAATAGAGTCAAGAGTTCAAACCATTGGTTCTAGTCACTTGAACTTCATTGTCTTCTCCATTCACACACCTTCTCTTCCTAGTTCCTGGATAGGGTCAAATGAGACTATAAAGAAGGGATAATCAATCTTAAAAGGATAACACTGATGAGGGACCATCCCTAACACCAACTATACAAGGACCAATTGCTAGAGCTAAAGAATTGAAGGAGAAGGAAGCTACATCATCTTCAAGTCATGACATATAAGGATCTATCACTAGATCAAGAGCAAAGTCCATCCAAGAAGATGTTGCTAGCTTATTGTAACATGTGCATCTAAAGAGACTTTATTTGTGTCTAAGTCTTCTTTAGTGACATTGGTCTCTACCGTGAAAGGACCCTACAAGAGTGAAGATGACAAGGAACCAAGAAATGTGGCTAAATCAAGATTTAAGCAAGCTAGTCAAAATCTCGGCCCCGAGAACCAAATCTTGCCTGAGATTCTAGTCAAGATTTGCTTCTGTCGAGATCCAAAAGATTCAGTCGAGATCTTATTAGCTGTTAGATATTTTATTCTTTTAATACCTTTAAAGCTCTTAACATTCTAAATGTGATATGGGACCATCTTTGACACTTTCCATACGAGGACCCATCACTAGGTCAAGGGCTAGAAGGATCCAGGACGAGACATCATCAAGGAAGATCAAGCGGAGTTGGAAATGAAGAAATCGATCCACATCATAAAGGAAATCGGTCGATTAATGTTACAGGAAAATCGAGTCACATGGGAAGCAAATCGGTCGATTTTCTTCAGATTATCTTCAATCGATTTTCTTCTTTCCAACGTATCTAGAAGATCCGGCCCAGATCTATCTTTTGACAATTATATCTTGTAATAATTCTGTAAATCTCTCAGACTATCTTAAGAAATTATTTAGATTCTATCTTTTTAGATTTTATATTTTATATCTTTTAAAAGATATCTTTCCTAGATTATCTTTTCAAAAGATATATTTTATAGATCATATCTTTTTAGATTTTAGATTTTATATCTTTTAAAAGATATCTTTCTTAGATTATCTTTTCAAAAGATATATTTTATAGATCATATCTTTTTAGTTTTTCCTACTTTTAGTAGGTTTAATCTCCCTTATAAATAGCCTTAGAAGGGGAGATTGTTGGATAGTTGAGTTGTGATTATATTTTCCACATTATTGTGAGATACTTGTTGGATAGTTGATAGTTGATTTGTGATTATACTTTTAGTAGGTTTAATCTCCCGTCACGGTTGTGAATCTTTACTAGGTTGTTCTTGTGTGTGTTAATCTTGTTGAAGGTTGGTGCTACAAGTCAAACTAGCCCCTCCTTGTGTTTGTCTTATTTAGAAGGCTTGTGTAAGGTTAAAGAAGAAAGGGTGAAAGGTAATTCTTTTTTAAGGGTTTTGATCCATCGAGTTCAAGGTTCTTTGCAAGTCTTATAATAGTCCTATCTTCCTATATTAATCATTTATCATTCCATATTCATCTTCTTTTTTTTTTCCCCATATCGTTCACTAATCCGCTTTCTGAGTTTCAAGAAAAATCGACTTGTTCTTCATATAAATCGACCGATTTATTCCTAGAACAACCCGATTTTTATCCCAGTTAAGGACTTTCAATCTAGATCGGGAACTGCGGCTTATCCCTGCATCAAAATGTATCTTTTCGTTTTGATCCTATCTTTAGTATTATCTTTTTTTTATCTACTAGAGGAATCTCTCTTATAAATAGCCTCGGAGGACGAGATTCATAGGGATATTTGTTTGATTATTTTTTCCACAATATTGTGAGATACTCTCTGCTTTGTTTATGAAGTTTGTGTTTTACTCGTTTCAATTCAATCAAAAAGATATCCTTTGATTGAATAGTTGTGATTCCTTGCTAGGTTGTTCTTGTGTAAGTTAATCTTCTTAAAGATTGGTGCTACTAGTCAAACTAGTCCCTCCTTGTGCTTGTCTTATTTAGAAGGCTTGTGTAAGGTTGAAGAAGGAAGGTTAAGGTAATTCTTTGTTAAGGGTTTTGATCCAATTGGTCAAGGCTTTTTGCAAGTCTAACATCAAGTCTTTCCTTCCTATATTTCCATACTTTCATTTCATTATTCATCTTTTTATCTTTCCATTATTTTTCCATCAAGCTCATGTTCTATGTGTTCGAGTTTCACAAATCTCGACCTTACCATACAAATCTCGCCCGAGATTTGCATTGAGATTTGCTTTTGTTGTTAGTTTCATGGACTTCAATCTAGATCGACAAACTGTGACATCAACCCCACATTAAAGTGGTATCAAAGCTAATCGATTGAAGTTCAACTCATCCATACAACAAAGGATGGAGTATTTTATTTTGAGTCTTCTTTGAGTCGTATAGAAATTGATTTATATATTTGTTGCTTTTCTTTGTGAGATTATTTGAATTTAATGTGCGTTGACTTGTGTCTATTGGAGAAGAGAGAGACGCCATAACCCAAACACAAGCCAACAAAAACCTAAAGTGAAATCTCATATGTGTTCCATAGAGATCTTGACCTTGAGACAACTTCTCAGCCAAGATCAAGAGGACATCCAGAGAAGAAGTTTCATACCGTCCTTGATCTAATTCATAGCCAAAAACCCTATCTTTTGAGTAATCTCGACCTTGAGACAACAATCTCGGCCGAGATCCAGACCGAGATTACCATTCTGTCGAGACTAAAACTACCCAATTATCTCTCTCTAATTGCATAAGTTCAAGGTACGTACAACTCTATACTTAATCTCTTATGTGTCTATTTTGTGTCTCTTTTCTATTCTAAACACATTGAGTCTATTTCTTTGGGTGTATTAGTTAATATCTATACTTTTTATCATACTAGTTGAGTCTACTTGCAATATTCTTTCTACTTTGTATCATTTCTGTGAAGAGAAATCCAACAGGTTTACCTTAACTATCTTTCAACACAAGAACCTTCTTCCAAGCCAAGTCAACTACTTGAGGCATCCAAGGAGTTTCTTTTTTTTAGGTGGGAAGGAGAGTCAGTGGTCTTTGGCGCATCTAGTCGCACTTTATTATTAATGAAAAAGGCCAAGTGTTCCTGAAGTGGGGGATAGCCCGACCCCTTACATCATGGTTAATCTAGATAAAGGCCATAGTTTCCAAAGCATCCGCGACGTTATTTGCCTCACGGAAAACATGACGGAAATGGACAACCCAATCCCTTTTTAATTAAGTCTTGGCATGTAAGCACCAGACTAGCAAGGGGATGACACTGGGGCATGTCTTTTGCAAGTAGCACGGTTACAACTTGTGCGTCCGTTTCCACTTCAACGTCCTTGTAACCACACTTCCAAGCCAACATTAGACCTTGTAACACTCCCCATAGCTCGGCCATGAGAACCGTACAAATTTCAATGTTCATGACAAAACCCCGTTGCCAAATTCCATTATGATCCCTAATAATACCAGCCGCGACGACTTGACCATCGTCTCTAACTGCTCCATCCGAGTTGATTTTCATGGCTCTAAGTCTTGGCTAATCCCATTTGACGAACGTAGCATTAACTCAATCCTTGGTAGCTTTGGCAATTGACGGCCTTATGCAGTGCTATATTCTTTCGCCTTGTTGCGCACGTACAAGTGTTTATCTCCCATAAAATTCTTGTTATTGAACAACATGGCATTTCCCCACTTCCATATTGTTCGCTCTCAAACGTGTGTGAATAATGAACGAAATAAGCATTAAATTTATGACCTAAAATAAAAGCCTGAATGATATGTGAACCCGCAGTGTACACATCAATCGTAATATGGCAAATACTCCAGGGTCGAACACAAGGACTATGGTGAAATCAAGTACGATAAATATCAGGTTGTCAAACAAGAACTAAGCAACAAAATAAAGATGATATAAATCACATAAAGGAATGCAGATTCTAGAGGTTAAAGCATCCAGTTGTGGTTTCGACTCAAGATTTCTAAGAATAACGTGAACAAAGTTGAGGTTTGCAAGGGAAGGTATTTCTAAGATGGGAATAGATCACCGGGTAAGTCTCACTACTCACTATCCCAAACCAAAGATCCTATCACCGGGCAAGTCACAAGGAACTAAGGGAAGGACTATAATCTCAAACCAACATGCTACCCAAGGGGATAGAACTAACCTTTACCGGGTAAGTCTCAAGTTAACTCTCAAAGGTAGGATGAAGGCACACTCAAACACTAATAAAGGATAAACCTTTATTACCTAACACTCATCATCATAGGTATACAAGCAAAGGAATCACCGGGTAAGTCTCATCCTAGGCTTGCGTATAAACCAGGACAGGTGCAACAAGGATAGGATTTGGCAAACTATAACCTAAACTCAAGATAGGTCAAATCAGGTTCACATCTCACCCAGTTCTTATCGATCTCAGCCAAGATGCTCCACGAACTGACCGAGACGAGGTTCGGTTTGGATAAAGCTCAAGCTTTCAGGGTCCACTAAGATAAAGGTCTAGTCTTTCATCGTCTATACCACAACCTTCAACCAATCACCCTAGAAATCCAATGTATTTAGGACACAATCATCATAATTATAACAGTCAAATATATAATTGAAGAAGCAATAAAGGAACAAGAAAACCTTAACGAAAAGGTCTCAATAATCAAACAAACAATCCAAACAAACAACAAACTGTGTTCCTCAAGAATCATATCAAAAGACAACAATAAGGGAACAAGAAAACCTTCGCCTTCAACAATCTTCCTTCGATTTCCTTCTTCTCTCTAGAATATACTCCGCTCTAAAGATAATCATCCGTCCTTCCATCCAAAAACTACCTTCCATCTTATAGGAAATTATAGGCCAAAAAATAAATAACTCATTGGGCTGTGGGCCGGCCATCTCGACCGAGATGCAAATGTGGTGATCCGAGATGGTCGAGTTGTTACGTACAAATCTCCATAACTGGTCCTATATCTCGTTTCTATCCATCTTCAAGGGTTTTTGTGCCTTCCTTGTAGCTCCTTAATGTTCCATAATGCAACTCCTATGACTCCTTAGATCCTTTGGCTCCATATCGATCCATAATGTGCCATATTCCCTACAATTATAATAAAACTAGGTGTAGACCTCGATTCTTGCAAAGTAAACAAAATGACATAATCATTGAGAATATATAGCCGTGTATGCGGAATTTATGATGATAAAACGTCCAAACCAATCCGAAAATATAGATTATAATGCATGCTATTAAAATACCCCATACTTGTCCCTTGCTTGTCCTCAAGCAAGATTCAAATCTTAGATACAAGATAGAATAAATTATAAGTTATCAAAAGATCAATGAAAAACATTTTTCAAAACTTTTGGTGGTGTGCTTCCACTCATAGATCACCCTAAGAGAATGCTTCATAGCAAATAAAATCAACACATGCCCAAAACATATTATGAATATAATAAAGTTGATCATTCTTTGCATAAAACCATAGAATGTGTAGTAAATCATATTTACCAAAATATATGAAGGGCTAAAATCATGATCAAGAAGAAAAAGAAGAGTAAGCGAAGTGTCTTAATCATCCCATGAAGAACGTGAAGAACTTATAAGGTGGTTTCAACCTTCAAAATCAACATGATTTTGATTAAACAAAATATTAAACATGCTAGAATTTCAAACAAAAAATTCAACGACTTAAACATATCATAGAATCTTTTGACTACATAAAGATTTCAAAGCTAATCTGCAAGCAAATATCATCATCGAGGTCATATCCGGATTAGAAGCATAAAACGTTTCGAAAATTTCTTCAGTTTCAAAGTCATTTCGGCTCGAGATACCTTGACAGCACCCGAGATGATTGATCGAAGTGAGCTCCAGTTGTCTCTATCTCGGTTGGTCGAGTCATTTCGGTCAAGGTCAAATTTTTTTTCAATTCAGTTTCGACATTTTTGTCAATCAAAAATCCTTATGCAGTGCATGTAAAGAGACATATAAGCACATGTAGGCAAATAACATCATAGGCAAAGGCATAAAGCCAAGTTAACAGTTATTACAGACCCAAGTAATTCAAATACCCCATACTTGAAACACATTGTCCGAATGGGTCAAGAGTAAGTCAAAACAAAGGTACTCACCAATGAAAAAGCAGAACAACATAATAGATACTAACGATCAGAACGACGCAAGGTTTCCATTTCAGACAGTGATCTCGGGCTGTTTTTGTTGTATCTCGGCCGAGATGAACCCATTGGACCGAGGCAAAGTGCTTTGTTGACCGAAGTTCAAAATCTGCAACCTTTTCCCCCTAATCTCACTACCACAAGTTTCCTAAGGGGTACTTACACACTTTCCAACAACAAACAGGAGCAAACGTTCTCTAATCTGAACAAATCGAATAGAAACCTAATGAGAAGAGTTTCGAACAAAATACCCGGATTTTCTGCAGCTTGGGACGTTTTTGAGTGAGATTTGATGCTGGAGATCCTTTTGCCGTGCTTCCCCCTCACGATTTAGAGCCAAGATTCGAGCAAAATGATGGAGATTTGGGAATTTTTGAGGAATGGTGGCCAGCTCGGTCGAGGCAAGGCGAGAGAATAGGGTAAGGTTGAAGAGAGAGAATGTATTCCCTTTTTATACCCGTCGAAAATTTCGATTTCACCTCGGCCGAAATGGTCGCCTGATCGAGATGCTGGACCGAGGTGAGCTTCAGTTATCCTCATTTAGGTTGACCGAACTTAATCTTGGTCGAGATGCTTTGATAGCATCCGAGATGTGTGTCAGTCGAACTTCGTTCTCCCAAATTCTCGAACAGCAATCCATCCATGTGTTTCCTAAGTTGTTTTCTCTTGGGTATTAGCTAATTCCTGTCTAAGAGGACACACAAACACGAAGCAAACTATCTAAACTAGTTTAGGAAGGGGAAAAAGAAAGCAATACCTTGGGTTGTTGACGAGGCTAACAACCTATGGTCGTTGTCTTTTAGCTTTTGTCAAAGTAGATTACCTAACGTCACACTAACCGGATTGTATAGTGTAAGTAAGGGTCAAACCCAAGAGAGTCTAGTCGAGTTTTGATTAGATTTAATTACCGAATTGTAACCAATGGGGGGGGGTTGGATTGTAACAAAACAAGACAAAAACAAATAAAATCAAGCAAAGATGGTGATAATAGATATGGAATGAAGAGCTACACTAGGTTGTATCTTAGCATACACTACTTGGTTGGTTCTTTTTATAAGTTATTCACCAAAGTCTCATCTTGATCTTACATATATGTTGAGCCAACCGGCATCAATACAACTTAACAAGATTATTGATCCGTAAACCTACAAGATCAAAGAACAAGTTAGCATTCTAGTAAAGACAAAGAGATATAAAGAATGAATAAGCACCGTTAAACTTTCTTTATAGTTATATTCCTTTTCCTTTAAGTAATTACAATCAGATTTTACCTAAAAGGTTACTACTAGATTAAGGACCCGAACCCGGAATCGATTGATCCTAGTATTTTGCATGCATTAGACATTTAAGGTGATCAATCTAAGTGATAAGACACATGCAAACATAAGTTAGAGCTCAAGGAATATAACACAAATTGACTGAATAAACTTATATTAATAAAAGACTTACAATCAAGTAGCAATGCAACTTCAAAACAACCCAATGTAGCAAGGAAAATTAGAAACTCATTACAAGTTGGAACTAAGGAAAATAGAGCTTTTTTGGGAAAATGATGGATGATTCTAGCAATCAGCCAAGGGCTCTATTTATACTACAAATGAAAGTAAATGAGAGTAAATGGGCTGTCTAAACAACCTCCTTAAATGTCATAAAGGTGGTGCAAACAACCGGAGTAAAGTCTTTTGGCGCTAAACCGCGGGGGCGGGCTTCAGGGCCGCCGGAGCGGTTTAGGCCAAAACGCTCGATCTTCTTCTTGGCCGTTGGGGTGGCCTGGCAATCCCGCAGGGCGGGTCTTTAATGCTCCTTGAATGTCTGACTCTTCAACTTCGTGCCGTTTTTGATGAACATCCGCAGGGGCGGACCAATGTCACCGCAGGGGCAGTGACACTTGTTCTTCGGCTTCACAGGCACGCATGCAAGGGCGCAGGCAAGGACGCAGGGTCCCCGGCTTCGCTTCTTCAAGGTGAGTCACCGTAGGGGCGGCCGGAGGCGGCCGCTGGGGCGGTGACAAGTTGGTTATGGGCGCTGGCGAAGGCACAAGCTGCGTTCCGGAGTGCAATGCCACCGTAGGGTCGGTAACACTGCTCCGCGGGGCGGTGTTGCACCAAAAACCTTGCTTCTTGAACGTTCTTCAACTTCCAAGTGTTGCTAATACCTTCTTTTGCTTCATTTTGGACTTCTTCATCTGGATCAAAGTATTAGTAACACAAATTGACTCAAAGACACTAAAAAGACACTAGAAACTATCCTAATTGATAGTGATTCCATCACCTATCAAACTCCCCCATACTTAGACTCTTTACTCGTCCCGAGTAAACAACATATCAAACAAACGTCTCAGGAAGTATGGTGCGGAAGACAAGATAAGGAAAACAAGAGAAAAGCCAACAAAAGTAAGTGAGAAAAGAGAGAAAAATGAGAAACTACCATCCTTATTGCTCCAAGAGTGACCTACCCGGAGATCCTCCTTATGACTCCCCTTCTTATGTCGCCAACGCCGGAAGGAGATCCTACACTCGGTATCGCTCATTTTGCCAAGGAGCCCTTTCGGGTTTTCACCTTGCCACTCTTCTTCTTTTCATTATAATCTCACAAAAATTCTCACATCCCTCAAGTCCAATTTTGCACCAACCTAGATTTGGTCGGACTACCTTCTTTTTGCCTAAACCGCCCTTTCGGGTTTTCGGTTTATCCAAGGGTTTTTCTTGCCTTTTTCTCAATTTCTTTGGCTTTTTCTCTCTTTTTCCTTGTATGAATTTCAACAACAAAAAAATAGAAATCTCAAGAAAACAAACTCAAAAGACTATACATGCATGATATGTTCCCTCTCCCATATTTGAAGAACACTTTGCCCTCAAAGTGAATATGAAAGCAAAGATAGTAATATGGAGAAGGGAAAGAGAGGATGCTCACTAGTGTGATTGTCCGGCTGGACCATCCGGAACCTGCTCCGGCGGATAAGGGAAATGGCCGAAGAAGTGTTCCTGCTGCCGGCATATGTCGTCAAGGCGGGTCTACTGAGCATCCAACCGGGCTCCAAAAGAAGACTCAAAGCTGGCTTGCCAAGCCAGCTGTTGAGCCTCCATACGTTGCTGCTGAGCCGCCTGCCAAGCGTCTTGACGCTAGTTAAAGTGGGCGGTCATGCTCGCTTAGAAATTGGACTGCTAGGTCCGTTGCTGCTCCAACATAGTCCCCTGGTAATCGGTCTGTCACTACTGGTGCTGAGTGGTCAGAGCAGCCATTTAGGACTAGAGACTCTCAAGAGCGGGACCATCCTTTCCCGCTGCTGTGGGCATCTCCTCTTCCTTAGGAATGGGCATGTGATCCTCATATGGGGCCCGGATGGAGCTCGCCGTATGCCTCTTAATAATGGCAACTTGAGATTGCCTCGGGACAAGTGGTTCAACAGCGATGTAGAGGTCGGAGAGCTCCTCTCCGCATGGTAAAGGTCGGGGGAGGTAGGTGATGTGGCTCCCATCTACAAAAGAGAGCCAAAAGAGGTTCTCACCATCCCTCTTCAGCAGCTTGCAACGTCGGAGCATACCTTCGTTGTAGAACGGGATCGGCATCCCATCCTCCAACTCAGCCAAATCCATAACCTGCTCCGCAATCAAAGTGATAAATCCACCACCAACAATGTCCCTCGGCTCGTTCTTCCTAATCCGCTTCAAAGCGTTGAGGAAGATCCAATCCGGCACGTTGTCACATGCTGGAATGCAAGCGTACATCAATGGAAGGTCCTTGAGAGCGACCTTGTTCTCCTCCTTGTTTTCACAAAAGACACACATGATGATCTTCGAAAGGAGCCTCAAACAAGGGTGAGTGAGTTTGTTGTTGTACTCACCCTACATGAAACTCGGAGCCAGTAGTTGCTTTCGAAAACTCCACAAGGTCCGGTTGGGGTGCGGACTCCCACCATGTGTCAAAAGGGTTAAGAGTAACACCAAAGGCCTTATGCAGTTGAGCGAAGTTCACCGTGTACTTCGTTTTGTTGTACTTGAAGGTGAGGCCGACACACACATGGTCCTCCTTCTCCACGTTGAAGGTGACAATGAACTGTCTAGTGAGCTCGGGGTATGTGAGGGCACTCTTCTAGAGGAAATTCCCGAGCCCAGCATTGTCGAGAAAGGACTGCATGCTGTCCAACATGCCTAGCTTCTCCAATGTCGGGACATGCAAGAATCGAGTTGAAAATACCACTCAGTCTTGCACGATGTCATAACGTGCCTTCTCAGTCTCCGAAATCTTGTATTTCCTATGTGGCTCCATTCTAGCAGTAATTCAAGCAAAGGAATGAGATAATACCAAAAAATTGACAAGAACCGGACCTTTCTATTGAGTTTTCCGCAAGGGCAGGTGGACGATCCGTAGGGGCGGGCAGGCGCGGGGGCGGAAGCTTGCAGGCGCAGGGGCGGGCGAAGTGCACAGAGGCAATATGTGAAGCTTCGTTAGGTTGGTGTTGTGGCGCCGTCTTCAAGTGGCTGGTGTCGATGCCGATGGTTGTTGGTGGTGGTGGGGTTGTTTAGCAGGCAGTTGAGGAGGTAGGACATTGGGGTGTGGGTTAGGGTTTGAGTTTAGAGGGTGAGGAGAGGTTGCAACAACCTGTGGAGGAGGGAGGACAGTGGGGTGTGGTGGCTGCAGGGGCGTGTGGATGGTGTCACTGGGGCGTTGCAGTGGTGGCGTGAGTGAGAGAGACTAGGGAGCACAAGGGGCATTTTTGGGGGCTAGGGTGTGAGAGGGTGGTCGAGAGAGAGAGAGAGAGAGTGTGGTAGGTGAGGAGGAGAGAGAGAGGTAGGTGGGGTAGGTGAAGAGCTTTTTGATGAATTCTATTTTTTTTTCTTTTTTGGGTAGACCCGTAGGGGCGGGGGCTTGTCACCATGGGGGTGGTGACAAGGGGAGAGGAGATGTAGGCCCAGCGCCGGGGGAGGCACTAGGGCGTCTGTCAAGGGAAAAGCCGCAGGGGCAGGGGGTTGTCACCTCGGGGGCGATGACAGTCTTGAGCTGGCGCAGGCCCAACACTATGGCGGGCTAGGAATGTAGTGTCACCGTAGGGGCGGTGACATAAAGCCGCAGGGGCGGTTTTCTTGATAGAGCCTCCTCTTCTTATTCTCTCGGGTTGCCTCCCAAGCAACGCCTTTGTTTTACGTTGTTGGCTCGACGTAAGGACCTTATTTCTCTACTTGGGCCTCCTCTAGTACCATCTCGTCTATTGGATCATTCTTCACTCCCTCACGGTATGGCTTGAGCCTTTGTCCATTGACTTTGAATATCTTGTGTGTTTGTGGATCGTAAAGATCCACAACACCATGTGGATGGACTTCGGCTATCACATACGGACCTGTCCATCTTGAGCGTAGCTTTCCTGCAAAAAGTTTCAAACGTGATTGAAATAGAAGGACTTTATTACCTGTTTGGAAGTCCTTTATGAGAATATTCCGGTCATGCCATGCTTTTGTCTTTTCTTTGTATGATGTGGCATGATCGTATGCATCGAGTCTTAACTCCTCCAACTCTTGCAGTTGAAGCTTCTGGAATTCTCCTACTTCATTCACGTTCATGTTGTATTTCTTCACCCCCCACCAAGCTTTGTGTTCTAGCTCCATCGGTAGGTGGCAAGCCTTTCCGAACACAAGTCGGAATGGGGACATTCCGATGGGAGTCTTATACGCCGTGCGGTATGCCCACAAAACGTCGTTGGGCCTTAAGCTCCAATCCTTCCTTCCGGGGGAAACCGTCTTTTCGAAGATTGTCTTGATCTCCCGGTTTGATACTTCAGCTTGCCCATTTGTTTGTGAATGGTATGCCGTGGACACTCATTGATGGCCATGGTACTTCTTAAGGAGAGCGGTGATCATCTTGTTGAAAAAGTGAGTTCCCCTATTACTTATTAAAGCTTTGGGAATGCCAAACCTCGCAAAGATACTGTCCTTAAGAAAAGCTACCACAACCTTAGAATCATCAGTTTTGGTGGCGTTTGCTTCAACCCACTTGAAAATATAGTCCACCGCAAGTAAAATATAGGTATTCCCAAAAGAGCTAGGAAAAGGACCCATAAAATCTATCCCCCAAACGTAAAAAATTTCACAAAATATATGTGATGATTGAGGCATTTCATTCTTTCTAGAGACATTTCCTACTCTTTGACACCTATCACACACCTTACAAAATGCAAAAGCGTCTCAAAAGATGTGTGGCCAAAAAAACCCCGCATCCAAGACTTTCCTAGTAGTTTTATTTGCACCAAAATGTCCCCAACATGCTTCGGAATGATAGAAGGAGAGAACAAATTGTACGTCATTATCCGGGATGCAATGACGTATTACCTGGTCACTACAATGCTTCCAAAGGTATGGATCATCCCAAAGTAATGCCTTGCCTCGGCTTTCACCTTCTCTCTTTGTGCTTTGGTGAAGTCCGGGCGGTATTCACCTCTAACAAGAAAGTTAACGATGTCAACAAACCAAGGTTTTTACGAATGCAACTTATACAATACCTCTATCGTATAATCCGCAGGGGCATCAAGAGCATCACACAAGGGAACAAAAATGGAAGGCGCAGGGGCGCCGGCCTCAAGCCGCATGGACGGATGTGCGCAGGGGCGGGTCTCTAGATCCGAAGGGGCGGTTACACAACAGAGAGTTGTGTAAAAGGTGTTGTCTGGGAAACTTCCAAGTATGGCATTTCCTCTTGCTAGATCTTCTTCCTCCTTCACCAGCCTACTCAGGTGATCCGCCAATAGGTTTTCTGCTCCCTTCTTGCCTTATATTTCCAAGTTGAACTCACTTAGAAGGAGCACCCACCGGATTAACCTTGGCTTTGCTTCCTTCTTGGTCATGAGGCAACAGAGTGTTGCATGGTCAGTAAACACTATTACCTTTACTCAAGGAGGTATTGTCGGAATTTCTCCAATGGAGTGATATCATGTATTATAGTCTATATTTCGGGATTGGTTTAGACGTTTTATCTAAATAAATCTGCATGTATGGATGTATATTCTTTGATTATATTGTTGTTTTGTCTACCTTTGCGGGAATCGAGGTCTACACCTAGTTTCGTTGTAATTATAGGGAAAATGGAACGTTTTGGACCGAAATAGAGCTAAGGAAGCTAAGAAGTCATTGGAGCTACATTCTGGAGCATTGGGGAGTTATAAGAAGATCTCAGGAAGCATGGAAATAATTTGGAAGATTTATTTTGGACCAGATTAGAGAGTTTCACTCTCAGTTGAGATTTACCTCGGCCAGCTATAGTGCCACCTCGACCGAGGTGATCTTCAGGAGCGTCTGGACCGAGGCGAACTGATGACGGGACATGAGATCTTTATTTTTGGCCGAGATCCTCTACTTTTGAAAAGTGAAAATCACATATTTTTGGCTGGATTTCTAGAAGGAAGATATCTTTTTGGCTGATATATTTTGGAAGATATGGAGATATATTTTAAGGAAATTATCTTTTTAAGATATTTTATCTTTGGAAGATAATTCTCCTATTTAAAGGGTTGGATTTTTTGCAATTCAGCCATCTTCGGATCAAGGATTTTCTGAAGGAAGTTTGAAGAGTTTGAAGGAAGTTTTAAAGGTTGAAGATCAAGGAAGGAAGGAATCAAGTTTTGAAGTTGACTTTGAAGGAAGTTTGTTAGACTTTCTTAGTTGGTTTGGTTTTGTTGTCTTTTCTGATTTGTGATTGAGGAACGCTGATTATTTGTTTGTGTGATTCAGTTATTGAGACCTTTGTGTTAAGGTTTTTCTTGTTTGAATATTGATTCCTTTCTTATATATTTGATTATTGTTATCATGATGATTGTTGGCTAAGTTCTTTATGCGATTCTAGGGTGATTGGCTGAAAGTTGTGGGAA
Organism: Fagopyrum homotropicum; assembly: GCA_033239125.1. Lineage (NCBI taxonomy): Eukaryota > Viridiplantae > Streptophyta > Magnoliopsida > Caryophyllales > Polygonaceae > Fagopyrum > Fagopyrum homotropicum. Next base: position 56,309,694 of record BSWB01000001.1, on the reverse strand, counting down.
AGACGATGATAGAATGATCTTAACCCCAGTGGACCCTGAAAGCTCGAGCCTTTACCTTAAACGACGAACACCTCGGTCAGTCATTGTACATCTCGGCCGGGATGGAATATTACTGAACGAGGTGAGACCTTTTCTGACCCTTATTTGAGTTGAGGTTTCAGTTTTCCAAATCCTATCCTTATTATACCTTTCCAGGTTCAACGCAAGCCTAGGATGAGACTTACCCGGTGATTCATTTGTTTTTTACCCAAGATCATGCGTGTAGGTAATAAAGGTTTATCCTTTATTTGGGTTTGAGTGTGCCTTCATTCCCATCTTTGAGAGTTAGCCTGAGACTTACCCGGTAAAGGTTGATTCTATTCCCTTGGGTGGTGTGTTGATTCGAGATTATAGTTCCTTTTCTTAGTACCCTGAGACTTACCCGGTGAGAGGATCTTTAGTTTGGGATAGTGAGTAGTGAGACTTACCCGGTGATCTATTCCCACCTTAGAAACACCTTCCCTTTGCAAACCTCAATTTTGTCCACGTTATCTTTTGAGATCTTGAGTCGGAACCACAACTGGATGCTTTAATCTCTAGAATCCGCATTTTCTTTACCCGGTTATTATATCATCTTTGATAGCTTTGCTTTGTTGCTTGTGTTTTATTGACAACCTGAATTACCGATCTTTGTTTCACCATAGTCCTTGTGTTCGACCCTGGAATTCTTGGTTTTATTACAATCGATCCGTACACTGCGAGTTTTCTATTTGCAATTATTCTTGGTATTAATATTAAATCTTGCACACCTTTTGGAGTGAAAAAGTTTTTGGCGCCGTTGCCGGGGAGTTGGTCAAGACCAAGTTCGGTTTCAGTTGTCTTTCGGGGCTATTGCCCTTGTTGCTTTTGACCACTTTACTTGAGTGTTTTCGCAGGGTCTTTCCTTAGGTTTATGCGAAGAACTCGTGCTGGAAAGGAAATCATTCCTTACGATCCCGAACTAGAAAAGACCTACGAGAGAAGATTGAAAGAAGCTAAGATGGCCGATCAAGATAATCGCGATCTTGAAGCCGAATTGAAGGAGGCATGGGAACAACTGCGCCCCACTAAGGAAGAACTGCAGCGAGAAAAAGACGAGACTCCCGCAAGAACTGAAGGAATTGAAGCTGATATGGCCGCTCTAAGGGCTCAGTTTCTGCCTCGACCGATCCCAGATCCTCGACCGAGGCAAGACCCAGTCCTAGTTACCTCGGCCGAGATACACCCACCACCTCGGATGCCAGTCCGAGATGTTCTTTTCGCTGGAGTTCCACGATCCCTAGGTTAGAGAATGGACCCCAACCAGCAAGTCAGGTGTCCAGGATTCAACCTAGGTGATCCAACTAAGCATGATTATGAACTTAGACCTCAAGTTCTAACCATGATTCGACAATGTCAATTTTGAGGTTTGGAGAGAGAGTCTCCGCATCAGCACTTGCAAAATTATGAGATTCTGATGGAGACTTTGAGACGATCAAGAGTGGAGAATAACAACTACAAGTTGAGGCCTTTTTATTTCTCTTTGAAAGACAAGGCGCTTTCTTGGTATCAATCTCTTCTGGCCGGAAAAATCAACACTTGGGAAGAGATGACGACGGAGTTTCTTACTAAGTTCTTTCCCCCTTCTAAAACCGCTAAATTAAGGGGCAAGATCAATGCTTTTATTATGAAGGACAAAGAGAGTATGTCCAAATCATGGGTGAGATTCAAGGATCTTTTGCTGGATTGCCCACATCATGGGATTCCAAAGATCGAGTGGTTGAAAATTTACTTCAAGGGTTTGGATGGAGATACTCAATTCAAGCTCAAATTACTTTCCGTCGGCACCTTCATGGATATGCCGATAGATGAAGCTTGGGATTTCATTGAAAAGCAAGCTTTACACATGGAGAAGTACTCCCATCAAAGAGCTGAAGATGGAGCAAGGAGAGTTAGCTTTCAAGACACATCATCAAATGGATCTCAACTCACCTCGCTTAGCAATGAAGTGAAAGCATTGAAGGAGCTTTTAGTAGCTCAAATAAAGAAGGAGCAAGATGGTGGATACCAAGGAAGAAACAACTATCAAGGACCGCGGAACAACAATTACAACAACAACAGAAACTCCAACAACAACAATTGGAGATCTAATCAACAAAATTCCGGTAACCCTTATTCTCATGCTGAAAATGCTCTTAGCGCCTGTTCGCCACTAAGCGTGCGTGCAAATAAGCTTTAAATTTATAAAACTAGAATCAAGCAAGCGAACCCGCAGTGTACGGATCGGCGTAGTAAAGAAAGGATTCCAGAGTATCGAACACAGGGATTTGTGGGGAACAAATTCAGTTCGCAAATCGTCAAGCAAGTAAATGTATAAGCTTTGCAAATATTGGGAAAACAGCAACCCTAAAGATACAAGTATCTAATTGTGGCAATCGATTCAAGGTATACTAAAGAACTAAGGACAAAGTTAAGAGTTGCAAAGGTATGCTAAAGTAAAGCAATGTACGGTGAAGTTCCAAGGCTTTATATGACTTATCTAAAGACACTCTCTATAAAGGTTGTTGAGGCTTCAGCATAGAAAGGATCTATGGACAAGAATTAATCTCAAATACCCAAACTTGTAACCCAAGGATCAAGACTAACTAAACCGATTAAGGTTGTGACACTCGAAATTGAAGTAGAGGTTGTTGAGGCTTCACTACTACCTAGAAAAGGGCAAACCTAGACTAGATTAAAGCTAATCTTTAACCTTGGATCAAAGTAAAAGCAAAGTTCGTAAACTAGGGTAAATCACAGGTAGTTCTTGAGTTCCACGGCCGTGGAAGCTCAAGAACAGACCGTGATCTTGGTTCGTTGACGAGATCTCTCTAACTCTCAGGGTCCAATCAATTTACGATCGATCTATCATCATCTAAGCCACAATTATTAACCCTTCACCTTAGAGTTGCTTAAGGGTTTTAGCAAATAACCATTGTCATGATATCACAAATCAATTTAAGAAGAATGAAAGATGGAAACCTTCGAAAACTCAAATATAACTCAAGTCAATCTCAAATCCGAAACACAAATCGGAATATTCAATGGATTCGGAATAGAACACAAAACCTCACAATGATCCTAGGCAAACATGAAGAACGGGATGTCAATCCGTTTTCAATATCAAAACCTAAGAAAAAGGGCGCAACTTCCGCCACACAAGATCTTCCGAAATCCAATTTGCCGGCGCTTCTGCTAAGTCCTTCTCGAACTCTCTCAAGCAACTCTAAGCAAGGCTAAGCGATAAGCGTGGATGTCCGAAACTCTCTTCTTTGACCCTTTTATAAGAAAGGATAAAATAACCGTCCGGCCCATTGCGTAAATGATGTTGCAATAATTGATTCGTCAAAAGATCGCCTAAATCACGGTCTCAAGGGGTTCCACGACCGTGGTTTAGAGCGTGGAATTGGATGACGGTTTCATATGATTTCCACGACCGTACTTTATACCGTGTAACTCTCTGGAATGCTCCACGTTCATGATGTCAAGATCCACGGCCGTGGTTTAGAGCGTGGACTTCTCTACGACCGTATTTTAGGGCGTGGAAGTGTAAATTGCTTGTGGTTTCCTTTGTGTCGTGCCATTCCTCATCCTAGCATCTCCTTTGACTTCTTTGATGTGTTCCTAATCCTTGGATGTGCTCAAATCTCCCCTATCTCTCTCAAATGGTCCGGTTTTAGCTCTTATTCACCTATAATCAACAGAAAGCTAATGTAGACCTCCATATCGAAAATATAGACAAACTAGCTAACAAATGCGTCAATGCCTTATCAATGAACACTATTATGGATGAAAAACAACTAGAAAAAGTGCCTAGAATATCGCAATATTTCATGCTAACAAAATACCCCATACTTGCCACTTGCTTGTCCCCAAGCAAGGTCTTTTGAAAGCTTTAGAACATAAGTTAGGATGAAATATGCATGCAAACTCAAGAACAAAACATCTTGTAGGTAAATGTGCTTCTAGTCAATAGATCATTCTCAAACCTTGCTTCATTCATTCTTGCAACCCTCATATACATAACCAAAGAATGTAGAGGAAACAAAAATCATGATATGGTTAAACTTCAATGTAAACATCATAACCTTCAAGCATTATCAAAATCAAGCATAAGAAACTTCAATTTAGATCACCAAGCCAAATAACACTCTTTTGATCTTAAGGACTTCCAAATAAGGTCTAGAATGTGGAAGGGAGGGAAACTTATAAGGAGTGTGGTGCATGAATCCGGGAAAGTGGACAACTAACTCTTTTCTTTTTATTTCGATTTGCAACACCATCAACTTTGAGCTTTTCTCTCTTATTTTCACATCATTTTTCGACTTTACTTTTGGAGTTATGGACAGCGGTGCACAAAAACCAAAGCCTAGGAAATTGTCGTTTCTCAATTTCGAGATGCCTCAAACCCTTGATGCACATACCATAATCCGTTAGGAATATCGCTCAATTCGACTTTGGCAAGACACAAACACCCGGCTATGTGAATGGTGCCGAGTTACTCATCGTCATGATTGACTTCCCCAAACCTATTATTTCTATTCTTTGAATGCAAACAATTGCTTTCATGGCCCTTCCACATCAAACATGCCAAAACATAACTCCTCCAAATTCCCGGATAGGTAAGGGAGGCAGTTATTTCATTGAGGGGCTAAATGAACAAAGAAAGGAGAAAGAAAGGTCGAATTGCCTTAATCATTTCATAAAGAAGTATAAGAACTTATCATGTGATTTCAACTTCGATTTCTCAATATGATCTAGATAAAACTCTTCACATTATGAAACTTGCAAGAAAGGATAATCAACACATTCAATTCCTTTTCAGTTCATTATTCGTTTAGGCATACAATTGTCATCAAAAACTTAATTCAGAAGTAGTAATTATCATAGAAATCATCTCAATTCTTAGAAGCACAAAACCTTTTTAGAATTTTCAAAATTTTTTAATTTTTTCAATTTTTATGGGTTTTTCAAAAGCTTTTTCATGCAATGCAATAATGAAACGTGTGACAATAAAATGAAACATGCAAAGTGTTCTCGAATCAAGGCAAGCAAAGTGAGTAGAGTTATTACAAACGATAGTCACACCCCACCCCATACTTGAGACAAACATTGTCCCTAATGTTCAAAAAGAAATAAAGAAAAGAAAAGAAAGAATAATGAACTCACAAGATGGCGGTGGAGCGGCTAATATTGTCAATCATGCATGGTCATCACTGAGGTGGAGGCGGTGGTGGAAACGGGAAGAAGCTGGGGTCGAAGTTCCGCCCAAACTGCTGGCGGTAGATGTCTCTCATCATCCTATCATGCTCATCAGCTCGTGCGTCCCTAGTGTCCTGCCGGATCTCCAAATCTCCTACTCTGTCGGAGAGGTCGGTAGCCCAGTCCGGCAGCTGCTGATACCATCCCGGTGCCTGCCTGTACCAAGCTGGCGCATCCTGTGGGCTGGTGCTGGTGGCGGCTGTGCATACCATGTCGGTGGAGCTCCCATCCACTCCGGCTGTGATCTATACCAAGCAGGAGGGGTATCCATCCATGTCGGCCTCTCACTCACTCTAGCACGGAGAGAGGAAGAGGCTCCTGAATGTCCAGCTGGTCGTGGTGAACGCCTGGGAGGGTCAGAGAAATGTGCCGGCTGATCCGGGAAAGTGCCAAAGTCATGCTCCTCACCTCCTCCCTCAAAACCATCACCTCCTCCTATCTCCTCCTCATCTGCAGCCGGTACCTCATCGGGGACGTGGGGAGGTGCTACTAACCTATTCGCGTACATAGCAACGAATGTCTGCTTCCAATTATGGCGTCCAGCCATAATGGAATACTCAGGGAGCCATGGAATGCCTCTACCTCCTCTATCCTCCCATGGCATGGCAGCGGTAGGTGGACCTCTATGTCTAGGAAAGATCAAACCTCTAGTCATGAGGCTTTGGAGACCCAACGGTCTCGCCGCTATCCTAGTGCAAGCAGAAAAATCTATCCCCAACCATCTAGCGATGTGGGTGACCATACCACCATATCCAATGTTCCCGGCTCTCTTATTCTTGAGCTTACTCATGGTGGAGGCTAAGAGGGTAGCACAATCAGCAGGTCTACCGTGCAACATAGCATAAATGAAACACAACTCATCTGTCTTAATCTTCTGAGGGGTCTCGGTTCTAGGGAAAAGACACTAAGAAAGTACTCTATGGGCTATCTTCAAGGCTAAGTGATAGATAAGCTTAGCCTTGGTGTCAGCTGGCTGCCAGCGGTCCTCGCTGGCATAGATCATAGCAATGTCCTCCCAGAAATCCTTAGCGTATACACCGCTAAGAAAACGACCATTGAAGGTCTCTTAGAACCCAAAGAAGGCTCCAAACTCTAAGATCGAGAACTCGTAGTTCTCCTCCATCAGCCTAAAGAAAATTGTCCTATCCATATGGCTATGCTCAAAAGAGATCACAAACTCTCGAGTAATCTCCTCATATGCGTCTTCCCTAATAGTGGAGAAGATGATCAAGCCGGCTCTATCTAGAAGCCATGTAAGGTCATTCACCACATTCAGTGGCTCTAACTCCTCAAGAACTAAGTAGCGTGGTCCTATGACCGTCCTCTTCTCGATCCTTTCTAAGGCATCGAGGTAATCCTTATGGATTTTTTGAATTCTAGGGGGTGGGGGTGATGGTGGCTCACTAGGAGGTACTTGGGAGGAGGAGGAAGCATCACCTTTCCTCTTCTTGCTTCTAGTAGACATTCTCCTAATCAAATCCATTTCAGAGGAAAAATTACGGCCTGTTCTACAGATTCCACGGCCGTGGTTCGCCCAGAGACCGTGAATCGGCTCTGAATTTCTCAAAACTCAATCAATTCACACCAAATTCACCAGGAAGCAGTCCTAGACTAATTCCAATCCAATTCCAATCAGTTCTCCTAAAAATTCTTGCAAAAATTGAGCCGAATCGACAAAGTAGAGAAAGAGAAGAAAACCTAGGTTTTGGATTCTTAAAATCCAAATTTTGTCTTCTTCATGGATTGTTCACTTGATTTGTTAATTGGATCTTGTAGATGGTTGAATTTGCTTCACTTTAGGCTCAAGAATCGTTCAAAACGATTACCGAACGAAGATTTGAGAGAGGAGAGATGGTTTCGGTGATTTGGGCGTGGAAGAGAAGGGTTTGTGGTGTTTTTGTGAAGGAAGGTGGTTTATATAGTGGCCGTAAAATTTTTGGAAAATTACGGTCACTCGGGGTGTTCCATGGCCGTGGTTTTGTACGGAACCGTGGTTTTGGTGGTTTTTCTCAGATTTTTGCAAATTACGGTCACTGTAGCTTCCACGACCGTGGTTTTGGGCGTGGAACTCACTGTAATGTGCCAAAATCGAAGTTTTGTCAATTTCCTTCAACTTTTTCTTCTCCCTTGCCTATTCCATTGCTCCTACATCCAAAAGCACAACATACCGGAAGATATCGAAGGCAAAACAAAACAAAAACGTCTAAACTAATCTAATCTACGAATGACAAACAAGAACATAAGTACAATACCTTGGGTTGCCTCCCAAGAAGCGCTTGTTTAAAGTCCGTAGCTAGACCGTACTTGCACTTATTCGAGTGCGGTAGGTGCGAACTCCTCAACTTGGAGTTCCGGTGAGTACTTCTTGAGTCGTTGACCGTTCACTTTGAAGCTTCCGCCCTTTTCACCCCATACTTCAACTGCACCATGGGGAAAAACACGTTTGATTAGATAAGGTCCGGTCCAACAAGATTTAAGCTTACCTGGAAGGAGACGAAGTCTTGAATTGAAGAGGAAAACTTGATCTCCTTCTTTGAGGTCTTTTGGAATGATATGCTTATCATGCCAACGCTTCGCTCTTTCCTTATAGATCTTGGCGTTTTCGTAGGCGTTTAAGCGAAGTTCTTCAAGCTCGTTAAGGTCCAAGAGGCGCTTCTCGCCCGCTTCCTTTACGCTGAAGTTCAACCACTTTATTGCCCAATACGCCTTATGTTCTAGCTCTACCAGCAAGTGACAAGACTTCCCATACACAAGGTTGTATGGTGTCGTACCTATGGGAGTCTTATATGCAGTCCGGTATGCCCACAATGCATCATCTAGCTTCAAAGACCAATCCTTCCTTGTCCTTGAAACCGTCTTCTCTAGGATTCCTTTAATCTCCCGGTTTGAAATCTCCACTTGTCCACTTGTTTGTGGATGGTAAGGGGTGGCGATCTTGTGAGTCACCCCATACTTAGCTAGTAGAGCTTCGAATCGTTGGGCAATGAAGTGAGAGCCTCCATCACTAATGATAGTCCGTGGTGTCCCAAATCGTGGGAAAATGGTCTTGTTAAAGAACTTAACCACAACCATGGCATCATTAGTAGGAGAGGCAATTGCTTCAACCCATCTCGAAACATAATATACAGCTAGAAGTATGTATTGGTTTCCACAAGATGATGGGAAAGGTCTCATGAAGTCTACTCCCCAAACGTCAAAGATCTCTACCTCCTGAATGTTGTTAAGAGGCATCTCGTTTCTCCTAGAGATGTTCCCTGTTCTTTGACAAGCATCGCAGTAGGAAGAAAGGTTTGCACATCTTTAAATAAAGTAGGCCAAAAGAATCCAGATTGCAATACCTTAGCGCTAGTCTTGTTCGAGCTAGCGTGTCCTCCACAAGGTAGTGAATGACAATGACGGATGACGCTTTGCATCTCGTCTTCCGGCACACATCGTCGAATGATGCCGTCAGGACCTCTCTTAAAGAGGAGAGGTTCTTTCCAAAAGTATTCCCGAACATCCTTAAAAAACTTCTTTCTTTGTGCATAGGATAATCCGGGTGGTAATTCCTGGAAAACCAAATAGTTAACAAAATCAACAAACCATGGTTCATTACCTTTAGTGATCTTGTCGATGCACTCCTCTATGATATGTAAATGCTCGTCCGGAAAGGAGTCATCTATGGGTAGATTGTCGTCCTCTAGATGTGGTAGACGACTCAAATGATCCACAATAGAATTTTCCAAACCTTTCTTGTCATGGATCTCTAGATCGAATTCTTGTTGGAGAAGAATCCATCTAATTAGTCTTGGTTTCGCATCCTTGTTTGCAAGTAGATACCGGATCGCAGCATGATCCGTGTATACAATCACCTTTGCACCTACAAGATAAGAACGAAACTTTTCAAATGCATATACAATTGCTAGAAATTCTTTTTCGGTAGTGGCGTAGTTAAGTTGCGCTTCATCTAGCGTCTTGCTAGCATAGTAGATAGCGTGGGTTCGTCCTTTCTTCTTTTTCCCAAGCACAACTCCTATAGCTACGTCACTTGCATCACACATAATATCGAATGGAAGATTCCAATCCGGAGGTTGAATAATCGGAGTTGAGATTAGAGCTTCCCGAATCTTATTAAACGCATCTAAACACTCCTGCGAGAAATCAAAAACTGCATCCTTCATTAATAGATTAGTAAGCGGTTTTGATATCTTAGAAAAATCCTTTATAAAGCGTCTATAAAATCCAGCATGGCCTAGAAAGCTTCTTATCCCTTTCACCGAAGATGGAGAAGGGAGCTTTTCTTAGTCTCTATCTTAGCCTTATCCACTTCAATCCCTCTACTAGAGATCAAGTGTCCTAATACAATGCCTTCTTTCACCATAAATTGACACTTTTCCCAATTAAGAACTAGGTTAGTGTCTTCGCACCTTTGTAGCACAAGAGAAAGGTTAGAAAGACAATTATCGAAAGAGGAACCATAAACAGAAAAGTCATCCATGAAAACCTCCATGATTTCCTCTATGTACTCCGAGAAGATAGCCATCATGCACCTTTGAAAGGTGGCTGGGGCGTTGCAAAGCCCAAACGGCATTCTCCTATAAGCAAACGTACCCCACGGGCACGTGAATGTGGTCTTCTCTTGATCGTCCGGATGTGTCGGGATCTGAAAGAAACCACTATAACCGTCAAGATAACAGAAATGTGAGTGTTGTGCTAACCTCTCAAGCATTTGGTCGATGAATGGTAGTGGGAAGTGATCCTTCCTCGTTGCGTTGTTTAGCTTGCGGTAGTCTATGCACATCCTCCATCCCGTCACGGTTCGTGTAGGAATGAGCTCATTGTTCTTGTTGGTAATGACTGTCATTCCTCCTTTCTTTAGAACCACCTGTACGGGACTCACCCACTTGCTATCGGAGATAGGGTAGATGATACCTGCATCAAGTAGTTTAAGAATTTCCTTCTTGACAACCTCCTTCATGGTCGGATTTAACCGCCTTTGAGGTTGTCGCGAAGTTCTAAAATCTTCTTCTATTAGGATCTTATGCATGCATAGTGAAGGCTTGATTCCTACTAGATCCTCTATAGTGTAGCCTAAGGCTTTCCTATGTTTCTTAAGAACAACCATAAGCGTACTATGTTTATCTATACTTAGATCGGAACTAACAATTACCGGAAAGGTAGAATTAGGTCCTAGAAATGCGTACCTTAGATGGGCGGGAAGTGGCTTCAATTCCATCGCTATAGGACTCTCTAATGACTCTTGAGGAGTGTCCAATGCTTCCTTAGAAGTCTCTAAGGGTATAAAAGTTGTTGGAGAAGAATAAAGAGAAGTGGTAGAAAGAACATAATTGTCCTCAAATTTTCCCAAAATTACGGCTCCCCTGTTTCCTCCACGGCCGTGGTTTTGGGCGTGGAAGTCAATTACGGTACCTCTGCTTGTTCCACGGCCGTGGTTTTGGCCATGTAACCTACTGGAGTCCTCTGAATAGTTAATTACGGTCATGTTGGTGGAAACCACGGCCGTGGAATAGCATGACTGACCGTGATTCCTCACGTTCTCTGACCCATCGTAGAGTTTTCAAACTCTTCTTCATACACTTTCTTTTGCTTCTCTAAAGCTTCAATTTCTTCATTGCATTCCTCTTCTTCACCTTTGTCCATAATGCTCATAGCGATCACCTTTTACAAGGGATCTTTGAAGAGAATCGAACTTACTTCCTCTCTAGATAGCTCTTAGTCATGGATGTTGAATATGTCCTCTTCAAGAGCTGGTTCTTTCATCAAAGTGGAAAGAACGAACTCTACCTTTTCCTCTCCTATGTCGAAAGCGAGTCTAGCATTCTTGCAATCAACTATACAACCGGATGTTGCAAGAAACGGTCTTCCGAGTATGATCGAGACCGGACTATCTGCAGGAATGTCAAGCACAACAAAATCTATTGGAACATAGACCTTACCAAGCTTGATCGGGACGTCTTCAACTATGCCGACGGGACGAGTTATGGATCGATCCGCCATGTATAACGTCATCTTCACCGGTTTAGGTTCGCCTAAACCGATCTTCCTACATAAGGCAAGCGGAATGATGCTAACGCTTGTTCCTAAATCACATAATGCATCATATGTGATATCTCCCACTCCTATGGGAACACAAAATGACCCTGGATCCTTCAGCTTTGGGGGCATCTTTTCTTTCCATCGTCTTAATGAGATCCGACGAATCCGAACTCATCTTGACTTCTCCAAAATCTTCTAATTTCCTCTTGTTAGAGAGGATCTCCTTTAAGAACTTTCCATAAGCTGGCATACCTACAATTGCATCAATGAAAGGTATATCAATATGCAGTTTGCTCACAAGTTCAATAAACTTACCGAATTGCTTGTCTAGACGCGCTCTTGCTCTAGATTGTGGGAATGGTAGGGGAGGTTTGTAAGCTGGAGGAGGAATGTAGATGTCTTCCTTCTCCTTCCCCTTTTCCTTCTCTTTTTCGACGGGAACTTTCACAAACTTAGGCTGCGGGTCGGTGGTTGTTGCTCCGCTCCTAGTTGTGATAGCTGTTAGCATGAAATATTGTGATATTTTAGGCACGTTTTCTAAACGTATTCGATTCATATTGATAGTCTTTGATTGAACTTTGTGCATATGTGAGCTAGTATTACCTATATTGTCGATATGGATGTCTACACTAGTTCTATGTTGATTATAGGTGATTTGGAGCTATTTCCGAACGGAATCGAGCAAAGGAGAGTTGAGTTGATATGTCCATGGATTAGGAACGTTCTTTGGAAGCAATTTGGAGTCTTAGCTTGAGGAATGCACGAGTTTAGGGAAGAATCACGTTCTTGCCCTAAACCACGCCCTAAAATACGGCCGTATCACATTCCACGTTCAATTCCACGACCGTGGATTTGGAGTCAGAAATTCGTGTTCATTCCAGGGGATTACACGGCCGTGGAACATATGTTGCAAACCGTATTTGTTTCCACGCTCTAAATTACGGTCGTGGAACACTTCCACGACCGTGATCTTGGCGAATCTTTTCGCCACACTTTGAAGCCACGATCTTTTAAAGATCGGGCCGGGCCGACATTTTGCCCTACACTATAAAAAGACGGACGAAGCAAGATTCCGTCACCTTCGCTACCCCGTTTACCCTCATTCATCGCCGCTTAGACGCAAGGACGCTTTGCTTAGCTTGCTTGGAAGCAATTGACATCTCTTTGAAGAGATCGAAGTTCGTGTTTGGAATTCCTCTAATCTCGCACTTTTGGTGGAGATTGCTGTTGAGATCTCCGGATTTGCGGAAGATCGAAGTTCTTGGAAGATTTTGCAAGAAGATCTCTCTTCTTGTTTAGGTTTGATTTGGAAAACGGATTGACATCCCGTTTTCTCTTCTTTCCTAAGGTGGTGATTGTTTGTTTACTTTGAATCTTTTGACATTATTTGTTCTCTTTGTGACTTTGAGATTGAATTGAAGATTATTGAAAGTTCTTGAAAGTTTTCATCTTTTTATCTTTTAATTCTTGAATTGATATCAACATGACTGTTATTGGCTAAAAACCCTTAACAATTCTAAGGTGAAGGGTTGATAGTTGTGGCTTAGATGATGATAGATCGATTGCAAACAGATTAGACCCTGAGAGTTAGAGAAATATCGCCGACAACTCTAAATTACGGCCTGTTCTTGAGTCCACGGCCGTGGAACCTCAAGAACTAACCGTGATTTCCCTTAAGTCTACGAACCTGCTTTTACTTTAATCTAAAGTTAAAGATTGGCTTTAGCTTAGTTTAGACTTGTCTTTTCTAGGTGGTAGTGAAGCCTCAACAACCTCTACCTCGATTGTGAGTGTCACAACCTCAATCGGTTAAGTTAGTCTTGATCATTGGGTTATAAGTTTGGGTATTTGACACTAATTCTCATCTCTAGAATCCTTCTATATTGAGCCTCAACAACCTGTATAGAGAGTGCCTTGTAGATGAGTTATATAAGGTTTTTGGAACTTCACCGTACGATTACCTTACATTAGTATACCTTTGCATATCTCAACTCTGTCTTTACATCATTAAGTATATCTTGAATCGATTGCCACAGCTGGATACTTGGATCTTTAGGATTGTTGTTTTCCCAATAATTTGCAAAGCTATCATATTTACTTGCTTGATAATCTGCAATCGAGTTCGTTCTCCCCAAATCCCTGTGTTCGATACTCTGGAATTCTTGCTTAACTATATCAATCCGTACACTGCGGGTTCGCTGCTTGATTCTAGTTTTATAAATTTAAAACTTATTTGCACACACCTCTAGGGGCGAACAAGTTTTTGGCGCCGTTGCCGGGGATTTGGTTTAGACCGAATCCGGTAGCCGGTTGTCAAGCTTGGGAGCTTGCTCTCGTTATTTGATATCTCTTTGAGTGCATGCGCAGGTCTAGGAACACCACAGATCTCTTACCTCTTGATCAAGAGCTAGGGAAAACCTTGAGGCAAAAGCGCAAGGAAAAGAAGATGGCCGAAGAACACGAACGTGATCTTCAAACGGAGTTGGCGGAGAAGGAAGCTCAACTCCGATGGAATGAGACTCTCCGCCAGGATGAGATGGATCGTCATCAATCTCAAGTTAACGGTTTACAAGACATGATCTTCCAAATGAGGATAAAGATGGGCGACCTTGAAAATAAGGTAAGCAAGAAGTCCTCAAGAAGGAGATCAAGGTCTAGAAGAAAAAGCCACTCATCCGCTGATGATAGTGACTCTTCCATGCCACCGTTAGAAGAGATTGATCCCACGATCAATATGAATCCTTTCCATCCACAAGGAGCTGCTAATCGCCGCATCCCACCTAGGAATGCAAGAGTCGAACGTGTGGATAATGAGCCAAGAACTCTTGGCCAGCGGATGGATCCAACACAACAACCACGCCGCTTGGGTGTGAATTTTGATGCCGAAGATATGCAAGGGTTTAGTTTTAACCCTCAAGTTATCACTCTTGTTCGCCAAAGCCAATTTGGCGGTACAAGTGCTGAATCTCCACACCAACACTTGCAAAACTTTGAGTGTATGATGGAGACGATGAGACCGAAGAACGCTACTACCAACAACTATAAGCTCAAACCTTTCTTTTTCTCTTTGAAAGGGAAAGCGTTGTCATGGTATCAAGCTCTTCCCAATGGGAAGCTAGACACGTGGGAAGACCTTTCCGCAGAGTTTCTCACCAAATTCTTTCCGCCCTCCAAAACGGCGGAATTTAGAGGTAAGATTAATGCTTTTTCCATGAGACCTAACGAAAGTTTGTTTCAATCGTGGGAAAGGTTTCAGGATTTACTCTTGGATTGCCCTCATCATGGCATATCCAAGCTTGCCTTGCTGGAAATCTACTACAAAGGGCTGGATGCGGGAACGCAATTCAACCTCCAATCCCTCTCATGCGGAACATTCATGGACATGAGAGAAGATAATGCTTGGGACTTCATTGAGAAGCAAGCAAGAGTCATAGAGAAGTATTCCCACCGGAAGGCGGAGGGAAATCGTGTGGAGCAAGGAGCGAAGCTCACACATGAAGCTCAAAATCAAATTTTCTCCCTCAACAATGAGATCAAAGAGTTGAAGGAGACTATCAAGACCAACTTCCCAAAGCAACAAGAGAAGGACGTTGGCTATTTGGGCAACAAAAATGGCGGTGATAACACCAACCGCAACAACAATAACCGGAACAATAACCGGAGTAACAATTGGAATGGAAACAACAACAACCAGAACAACAACAATTGGAACAACAATCGGGGTTCAAACAACAACAATTGGCGCTCCAATCAACAAAATTCCGGTAACTCCTATCCTTCCAATTCTAATTCGCTAACTCCACCTTCCTCTTCCTCTACTCCTTTGAAAAGCCAGGGGCAATCATCAAATGGAAGAAACAATACGGGAAAGGAGAAGTCCGATCCCATGTTGGAAACAATCTTGGGAAAGCTTCAAGGGTTGGAGAACCGCCTCATCAAGGTTGATGATCAAGTCTCTAAGGTTGACAAAGCTCAAAAAGTTTTGGAAAACCAATTGTTCAACCACGCGGAGGAAGTTCCTAGAAATCAAGGGAAACTTCCAGGAAAGACGGAGGACAACCCTAAGGGAAGGATAATGGCGATTACAACTAGGAGCGGAATGACTACCACCGATCCGCAGCCTACATTCGTTGAAGTCCCTGTAGAGAAGGACAAAGGAAATGGGAAGGAGAAGGAAGATGTCTATGTTCCTCCTCCAGCTTACAAACCTCCCCTACCGTTCCCTCAATCTAGAGTGCGAGCGCGCCTAGACAAACAATTCGGTAAGTTCATAGAACTCATGAGTAAGCTGCATATTAATATACCCTTCATTGATGCTATTGTAGGTATGCCGGCTTATGGCAAGTTCTTGAAGGAGCTTCTCTCTAACAAGAGGAAGCTAGAAGATTTCGGTGAGGTCAAGATGAGTTCGGATTCTTCGGATCTCATCAAGACTATGAAGGAGAAAATGCCCCCAAAGTTGAAGGATCCGGGGTCATTTTGCATTCCCATTGGAGTGGGAGATGTCACATACGACGCTTTATGTGACTTGGGAGCAAGTGTGAGCATCATACCACTTGCATTATGTAGGAAGATCGGTTTAGGCGATCCTAAACCGGTCAAGATGACGTTATACATGGCGGATCGATCCATCACTCGCCCCGTCGGTATTGTAGAAGACGTCCCGGTCAAGCTAGGTAAATTCTTTGTTCCCATTGACTTTGTCGTGCTTGACGTTCCTGCAGATAGTCCGGTCCCGATTATACTCGGAAGACCATTTCTTGCAACTTCCGGCTGCATGGTCGATTGCAAGAATGGGAGACTCGCTTTTGATATTGGAGAAGAGAAGGTAGAGTTCGTTCTTTCCACTCTAGTAAAGGAGCCAATCTTCGATGAGGATATTTACGATATCCAAGATAAAGAAGGTTTGTCTAGGGAGGAGGTAAGTGCGATTCTCTTTAACGATCCTTTACAAAAGGTTATCACTATGAGTCTAACCAATGTAGGGGAAGAAGAAGAGTGCAAAGAGGAAATTGAAGCCTTAGAAGCACAAGAAGAGATGCATGAAGTGGAATTTGAAAAACTCCACGATGAGGCTGAGAATGTAAGAATCCACGGTCATACCCTGTATTCCACGACCGTGGATTTCACAACCAAAATCGACCTCCATTCCAGGGGATTACACGGCCGTGGAACACATGGAGAGGCCGTAATTCTGACCGTGGAAGAGGGTGATCGGCTTACTTCTTCAACTTCTTTTGATTCTTCTCCAAACTACTCAACAACCTTAGAAACTTCTAAGGAAACGTCGGATGGCCCTCAAGGACCATTGGAAGCTCCGAAAGTGATGGAACTCAAACCACTTCCTACTCATCTAAGGTACGCTTTTCTTGGATCTAATTCTACCTTTCCGGTCATTGTTAGCTCCGAACTAAGCATAGATGAACATGAACAGCTCATGACAGTCCTTAGGAAACATAGAAAAGCCATAGGTTACACTATCGAGGACTTAGTAGGAATCAAACCCTCCCTATGTATGCACAAGATACTAATGGAGGAGGATTTTAGAACTTCAAGACAACCTCAAAGGCGGTTGAATCCGACCATGAAGGAGGTTGTCAAGAAGGAAATTCTTAAACTTCTTGATGCAGGTATCATCTACCCTATCTCCGATAGCAAATGGGTGAGTCCAGTTCAAGTAGTTCCGAAGAAGGGAGGAATGACGGTCATCGCCAACAAGAACAACGAACTCATTCCTACCCGAACCGTGACTGGATGGCGAATGTGCATAGACTACCGCAAGCTCAACAACGCAACGCGGAAGGATCACTTTCCATTGCCATTCATCGATCAAATGCTTGAAAGGTTAGCACAACATTCACATTTTTGCTACCTTGACGGTCATAGTGGTTTCTTTCAGATTCCGATACATCCGGACGATCAGGAGAAGACCACATTCACGTGCCCTTGGGGTACGTTCGCTTATAGGAGAATGCCGTTCGGGCTTTGCAACGCCCCAACCACCTTTCAACGGTGCATGATGGCCATCTTCTCCGAGTACATAGAGGAAATCATGGAAGTCTTCATGGACGACTTTTCCGTATACGGTTCCTCTTTTAACGATTGCCTTTCTAACCTTTCTCTTGTTTTACAACGTTGTGAAGACACTAACCTAGTTCTTAATTGGGAGAAGTGTCAATTCATGGTTAAGGAGGGAATCGTATTAGGTCACTTAGTCTCTAGTAGAGGGATAGAGGTAGACAAAGCTAAGATAGAGACCATAGAGAAACTTCCTCCCCCAATTTCGGTGAAAGGGATAAGAAGTTTCCTAGGACATGCTGGATTTTATAGACGCTTCATTAAGGACTTTTCTAAGATATCAAAACCTCTCACTAATCTATTGATGAAGGATGCGGTTTTTGAGTTCTCGCAGGAATGTTTAGATGCGTTTAACACCATTCGGCAAGCTCTAATTTCAGCACCTATTATCCAACCCCCGGATTAGACTCTCCCCTTCGAGATTATGTGCGATGCTAGTGACGTAGCTATTGGAGCTGTTCTTGGACAACGAAAGGAAGGGCGAACCCATGCCATATACTACGCTAGCAAGACGCTAGACGAAGCTCAGCTCAACTACGCCACTACAGAAAAAGAGTTTCTAGCCATTGTCTACGCTATTGACAAGTTTCGCTCTTATCTTGTAGGTGCAAAGGTGATTGTCTACACGGATCATGCTGCGATCCGGTACCTCCTTGCGAAGAAAGACGCGAAGCCAAGACTAATTAGATGGATTCTTCTCCTACAAGAATTCGATCTTGAGATCCGCGACAAGAAAGGTTCAGAAAATTCTGTTGCGGATCATTTGAGTCGCCTCACACATCTAGAGGACGACCATCTACCCATTGATGACTCCTTTCCGGACGAACACCTACACATCATAGAGGAGTGCATCAACGAGATCTCCAAAGGTAACGAACCATGGTTTGCTGATTTTGTTAACTATTTGGTTTGCCAGGAGATACCGCCCGGACTATCCTACGCACAAAGGAAGAAGTTCTTTAAAGACATCCGGGAATACTATTGGAACGAGCCTTTCCTCTTTAAGAGAGGTCCGGATGGCATCATACGGCGATGTGTGCCGGAAGATGAGATGCAAAGTATCATCCACCATTGTCATTCACTACCTTGTGGAGGACACACTAGTTCAAACAAGACTAGCGCAAAGGTATTACAATCTGGATTCTATTGGCCTACTTTATTTAGAGATGTGCAATCCTTTGTCTCTTGCTGCGATGCTTGTCAAAGAACAGGCAATATTTCTAGAAGGAACGAGATGCCCCTCAACAACATCCAAGAGGTGGAGATTTTCGACGTTTGGGGAGTCGATTTCATGGGACCATTCCCATCTTCTTGTGGAAACCAATACATACTATTGGCGGTAGACTACGTTTCTAGATGGGTGGAAGCAATTGCCTCTCCCACAAATGATGCCATGGTGGTGGTTAAGTTCTTCAACAAGACCATCTTTCCGCGATTTGGAACACCAAGGACAATCATTAGTGATGTAGGTTCTCACTTCATAGCCCGTCGCTTTGAAGCTCTTCTAGCTAAGTATGGGGTTACTCACAAGGTCGCTACCCCTTACCATCCACAAACGAGTGGACAAATTGAGATCTCAAATAGGGAGATTAAGGGAATTCTAGAGAAGACGGTTTCAAGGACTAGGAAGGATTGGTCCTTGAAACTAGATGATGCATTATGGGCGTACCGGACTGCATACAAGACTCCCATAGGAACCACACCATACAACCTTGTGTATGTGAAGTCTTGTCATTTGCCGGTAGAGCTTGAGCAAAAAGCGTTTTGGGCTATCAAATGGCTGAATTTCGGCATGAAGGAAGCGGGAGAGAAGCGTCTCCTAGACATCAACAAGCTGGACGAACTTCGCTTGAACGCCTATGAAAACGCTAAGATCTACAAGGAAAGAGCAAAGCGTTGGCATGATAAGCATATCATTCCAAAGGACTTCAAAGAAGGGGATCAAGTTCTCCTCTTCAATTCAAGACTTCGCCTCTTTCCAGGTAAGCTTAAATCCCGTTGGACCGGACCTTTTCTAATCAAACGTATTTTCTCCCATGGTGCAGTTGAAGTATGGGGTGAAGCTAGCGGAAGCTTTAAGGTGAACGGTCAACGACTCAAGAAGTACACACCGGAACTCCAAGCTGAGGAGTTTGCGCCTACCGCACTCGAATAAGTGCGAGATTGGTCTAGCTACGGACCTTAAACAAATCGCTTCTTGGGAGGCAACCCAAGGTATTGCATTCTCGTTTTTGTTTTCGATTCATAGTTTAGCTTAGAATAGACGTTTTCGCTTTATTTTGCCTCGATTTCTTCCGGTATGTTCGTGTTTTTGGTTGTAGGATCGATGGAAAAGGAGAAAGGGAGAATAATGTCGAAGAAGGGCGACGAAATTTGGACTTTGAAGCTTTACAGAAGGTTCCACGGTTTAAATTACGGTCGTCATAGCTACAGTGGCCGTAATTCTCAAAAGCCTTTGAAAAATCACCAAAACCACGGGTCCGTACACTTCCACGGCCGTGGAACACCCCGACAGACCGTGATTTTCAAAATTTTACCTACAACTATATAAGCCACATTCTTCACAAAATTACCCAAAAACATACCCCTTTCCACGCCCTAAACGCCGAAATCTCACGACCCTCTCCAATTCCTCGTTTTCTAATCGTTTTCAACGATTCTTCATCCTAAACTGCAACAAATCCAACCACGAACAAGATCCAAGCGACAAACCGAGCGGAAATCCATCAACAAACGTGCATTTCGGGTTTTTCAATCCGAAAAAGAGGTTTATTCTTTCTTCTTGAATTTCGCGGATTTGGTTCGTTTTTGCTATAGATTATTAGGAAGAACTGACAAAGACTGGAAGGAATTAGATTAGGACTGCTTGTTGTGGTGATTGTTGGTGAATTTGCTGAGATTCGCAAGATTCTGAGACGAATCACGGTCTCTGGGTAAACCACGGCCGTGGAACCTGAAGAACAGACCGTAATTTTGGTGAAAAATGGACTTTGTAAGGAGAATGTCGGGAAGGATAAAAGAGAAAAAGGGAGAGCAAAATAAGAAAAGAAAGGGCAATCCCTCCACCTCTAGGGCACCACCACCCTCATCTCCCTCACTACCATCCTCACCTTCACCTCCATCTTCACCTCCTCACCCTAGCATCCCAACCATACATGAGAACCACCTTGCTGCGTTTGAGAGGATCACGAAGAGGACAGTGATAGGTCCTAGGTATTTGTTGTTGGAGGATCTACATCCTCTCAACATTGTTGATGATCTTACATGGCTCTTGGATAGAGCCGGATTGCTTGTCTTCACGAACATTCGTGAAGACGCCTATGAGGAGATCACCCGGGAGGTTGTGACGTCCTTCGAGCACAGCCACGTAGATAGGACCGTCTCCTTCCGTCTCATGGAACAAGACTATCATCTGAGTATCGTTGAGTTTGGGACCATTTTCGGGTTCCATGAGACCTATAACGGTCGATTTCCGAGTGGAGTATACCCCAAGGACTTTTGGGAGGAAGTAGCTATGATTTACGCCGACGAGGACCGTTGGCAACCCGCCGATACCAAGGCTAGATTGATGTACCATCTAGCCTTGAAGATAGCACACCGCGTTCTTTCGGAGTGTCTCTTTCCTAGGACGGAGACGTCCCAAAAGATCAAGACGGATGAGCTATTCTTGCTCTATAGTATGCTATACGGTCGCCGTGCAGATTGTGCCACTCTTTTGGCGGCTACGATGAGTAAACTCAAGAACAAGAAGAAGGGGAACATTGGATATGGTGGGATAGTGACCCACATTGCTAGGACGTTTGGTGTAGATTTTTCCGCTTGCACCCGTATACCGGCGGTTCCCTTAGGGCTACATGCTTTTATGGTTAGGGGACTCATCTTCCCCACACATGGAGGTCCGCCTTATGCGGGCATGCCTTGGGAGACTAGGACGGGTAGGGGGATTGAGTGGCTGCCGGAGTATTCCATTATGGCGGGACGCCACAATTGGAAGGAGACGTTCGCTGCGATGCATGCGAACAGGCTAGTAGCTCCCCCTTACGTTCCACCACCGGTTGTGGAGGAGGAGGACATGGGAGATCAGTACGAGAGTGGTGGAGGAGCGGAGCAGGATTTTGGCACGTTTCCGGATCAGCCGGAGGCGGCCCCGGATGTACCTAGACGCTCTCCACGTCCAGCTAGAGCCTCAGGCTCGTCATCTCGCCGCGCTAGCGTGAGTGAGAGGCCCATGTGGATGACTATACCTCCCACTTGGTATGACACACCCCCTCCTTGGTCCACGGCGCAGCCACCACCACCGCCACCAGCACTAGCACCATCCGATGCTCCATCATGGTACAGTCACGCCCCGGGATGGTACGAGCAGATGCCGGATTGGGCTACCGGACTTTCGGAGAGAGTTGGAGCGCTAGAGATCCGGGCGGATGCTAGAGACGGACGCTTAGACGACCTTGACCACATGATGAGGGACGTCTACCGCCAGCAGTTTGGGCGGTTCTATGATCTGAGTTTCTCTCCATTCCCACCTCCGCCGGCGCCGCAGTGATTGATGCATGATCGTTGTTTTAGACATTCTCGCCACCACTTGTGAGTTTCTTTTTTCTTTTCTTTATTTTGTTCTTTCTTTTGAACATTAGGGACAATGTTCGTCCTAAGTATGGGGTGGGATGTACTAAAAGTTTGTAATAACTCTACTCTTTATGTTTGCTTTCATTCGAGACTATCGTTGCATCTTCATTATGTGTTACACGTTTCCTTATTGCATTGCATGAAAAATGACTTGAAAAACCCATAAAAATTGAAAAATTTTGAAAATTTTGTGCTTCTAATGAATTGAGATGATTTCCATGATAATCACTACTTGTGAATTGAGTTTGATGACAATTGCATGCTTAAAAGGATTGTGAATTGAAAAGAATTTGAATGAATGAATTTTACCTCTTTTGCAAGTTTTATAATGTGAAAATGTTACCTAAATCATGCTAGAAAATTGAAGTTGAAATCACGTTATAAGTTCCTATACTTCTTATTGAAATGATTAAGGCAATTCAATACTTTCTTTCTTCTTTCTTTGATCATCTAGCTCCTCATTGAAATATTAGCCTCCTTTACCTATCCGGGAATTTGGAGAAGTGAATGAGAAAAAGGCATGTTTGATGTGGGAGGGCCATGAGAGCAATTATTTGCAATCAATTGAATAGAAAGAAATTATAGGTTTGGGGAAGTCAATCATGACGATGAGTAACTCGGCACCATTCACATAGCCGGGTGTTTGTGTCTTGCCAAAGTCGGATTGAGCGATATTCCTAGCGGATTATGGTATGTGCGCTAAGGGTTTGAGGCATCTCTTGAAAAATTTGAGAAACGCCGATCTCCTAGGCTTCGGTTTTTGTGCACCTCTATCCATAACTCCAAAAGTAAAGTCGAAAAGTGAAAAGAAGAAGAGCGAAGCTCTAAGTTGAAGTGTTGCGGAAACCGTATAAGAAGAAGAAGGTAGTTGTCCACTTTCCCAGATTTATGCACCACTTTCCCTTAAAGTTTTCCCTTCCCTTCCATATTCTAGACCTTTTCTTTGAAAGTCCTTAAGATCAAAAGAATGTTATATGACTTGGTGATCTAAATTGAAGTTTCTTGTGATTGATTTTGATAATGTTTGAAGGTTATAATGCTTGTTTAGAAGTTGAGTTGATTCATGAATTTTCTTTACCTTTTACTATTTGATTAAGTGTGTGAAAGTTTGAAAAACGATTGAAGCAAGGTTTGAGAATGATCTATTCTTTAGAAGTCACATTCATCCAAAAGAAGGTATACATATTTCATCCTAACTCTTGTTTAAAGCTTTTTGAAAGACCTTGCTTAGGGACAAGCAAGCGTTAAGTATGGGGTTATTTGTTAGCATGAAATATTGTGATATTTTAGGCACGTTTTCTAAACGTATTCGATTCATATTGATAGTCTTTGATTGAACTTTGTGCATATGTGAGCTAGTATTACCTATATTGTCGATATGGATGTCTACACTAGTTCTATGTTGATTATAGGTGATTTGGAGCTATTTCCGAACGGAATCGAGCAAAGGAGAGTTGAGTTGATATGTCCATGGATTAGGAACGTTCTTTGGAAGCAATTTGGAGTCTTAGCTTGAGGAATGCACTAGTTTAGGGAAGAATCACGTTCTTGCCCTAAACCACGCCCTAAAATACGGCCGTATCACATTCCACGTTCAATTCCACGACCGTGGATTTGGAGTCAGAAATTCGTGTTCATTCCAGGGGATTACACGGCCGTGGAACATATGTTGCAAACCGTATTTGTTTCCACGCTCTAAATTACGGTCGTGGAACACTTCCACGACCGTGATCTTGGCGAATCTTTTCGCCACACTTTGAAGCCACGATCTTTTAAAGATCGGGCCGGGCCGACATTTTGCCCTACACTATAAAAAGACGGACGAAGCAAGATTCCGTCACCTTCGCTACCCCGTTTACCCTCATTCATCGCCGCTTAGACGCAAGGACGCTTTGCTTAGCTTGCTTGGAAGCAATTGACATCTCTTTGAAGAGATCGAAGTTCGTGTTTGGAATTCCTCTAATCTCGCACTTTTGGTGGAGATTGCTGTTGAGTTTTCCGGATTTGCGGAAGATCGAAGTTCTTGGAAGATTTTGCAAGAAGATCTCTCTTCTTGTTTAGGTTTGATTTGGAAAACGGATTGACATCCCATTTTCTCTTCTTTCCTAAGGTGGTGATTGTTTGTTTACTTTGAATCTTTTGACATTATTTGTTCTCTTTGTGACTTTGAGATTGAATTGAAGATTATTGAAAGTTCTTGAAAGTTTTCATCTTTTTATCTTTTAATTCTTGAATTGATATCAACATGACTGTTATTGGCTAAAAACCCTTAACAATTCTAAGGTGAAGGGTTGATAGTTGTGGCTTAGATGATGATAGATCGATCGCAAACAGATTAGACCCTGAGAGTTAGAGAAATATCGCCGACAACTCTAAATTACGGCCTGTTCTTCAGTCCACGGCCGTGGAACCTCAAGAACTAACCATGATTTCCCTTAAGTCTACGAACCTGCTTTTACTTTAATCTAAAGTTAAAGATTGGCTTTAGCTTAGTTTAGACTTGTCTTTTCTAGGTGGTAGTGAAGCCTCAACAACCTCTACCTCGATTGTGAGTGTCACAACCTCAATCGGTTAAATTAGTCTTGATCATTGGGTTATAAGTTTGGGTATTTGACACTAATTCTCATCTCTAGAATCCTTCTATATTGAGCCTCAACAACCTGTATAGAGAGTGCCTTGTAGATGAGTTATATAAGGTTTTTGGAACTTCACCGTACGATTACCTTACATTAGTATACCTTTGCATATCTCAACTCTGTCTTTACATCATTAAGTATATCTTGAATCGATTGCCACAACTGGATACTTGGATCTTTAGGATTGTTGTTTTCCCAATAATTTGCAAAGCTATCATATTTACTTGCTTGATAATCTGCAATCGAGTTCGTTCTCCCCAAATCCCTGTGTTCGATACTCTGGAATTCTTGCTTAACTATATCGATCCGTACACTGCGGGTTCGCTGCTTGATTCTAGTTTTATAAATTTAAAACTTATTTGCACACACCTCTAGGGGCGAACAATAGCCATCACCCTTCCTTTCGGGTTATCCTCCGTCTTTCCTGGAAGTTTTCCTTGATTCATAGGAACTTCCTCAGCATTGCTAAACATTTGGTTTTCTAAAACCTTTTGGGCTTTATCAACCTTAGTAATGTGACTCTCCAATCCTTGAAGCTTTCCCAAAATTGTTTCCAACATGGGATCATGCTTCTCTTTCCCCGAAGTGCTTCCACTATTAGATGTTTGTCCCTGACTTTTCAAAGGAATGGAAGAAGAAGATGGTGGAGTTAGTGAGTTTCCTTAATTGGGATAAGAATTACCGGAGTTTTGTTGTTGGTTGGAACGCCAATTTTTGTTGTTTGAACCCCTATTGTTGTTCCGGTTGTTGTTGTTGTTCCAATTGTTCCGGTTGTTGTTCTGGTTGTTGCGATTTGTGTTCTCATTCCCGTTGTGGTTATTGTTGTTTCGTAAATAACCAACATCTTGCTCTTTATGCTTTGGAAAGCTAGCTTTGATGACTTCCTTCAATTCTTTAATCTCGGTATTGAGAGAAAAGATTTGAGTTTGAGCAGCTTGTGTTAGCTTTGCTCCTTGCTGCACTCGATTTGCTTCTACCTTCCGGTGAGAATACTTCTCAATGACTCGGGCTTGCTTCTCAATGAAGTCCCAAGCGCCATCTTCCCTCATGTCCATGAATGTACCATATGAAAGGGATTGGTGCTTGAATTGTGTTTCCACATCCAGCCCCTTATAGTATATCTCCAATAGCTCAAATTTAGAAATGCCATGATGTGGGCAATCTAATAGTAAATCCTGAAATCTTTCCCAAGACTGGAACAAACTTTCATTAGATCTCATAGAAAATGCATTAATCTTACCTCTCAACTCCGCCGTCTTGGATGGCGGAAATAATTTGGTGAGGAACTCCGAAGAAAGATCCTCCCATGTGTTGAGTCTTCCATTTGGAAGAGCTTGATACCAAGATAAAGCTTTCCCTTTCAAAGAGAAGAAGAATGGCTTGATCTTGTAATTGTTGGTGGTTGCATTCTTTGGCTTCATTGTCTCCATCAAGATCTCAAAATTCTGTAAATGTTGATGTGGAGATTCAATACTCGTTCCTCCAAACTGATTTTGGCGAACGATAGTAATAACTTGTGGGTTGAAGCTAAACCCCTGTATATCATCAGCATCAAAGTTCACACCTAGACGGCGTGGTTGCTGAATTGGATCCATCCTTTGGCCAAGACTTCTTGGCTCTTCATCTACACGAGCGGCTCTCGCACCCCCAGCCGGGACACGATAATTGGCAGCCGGTCTTGGATTATACTGATTCATATTGATCGTCGGATTAATGTCCTCTAGCGGTGGCATGGAAGAGTCGCTATCCTCATCGGATGAGTTGGTTCTAACCGATCTTGCCGGTTTCCTCCTCTTCTTTTTTCTTGGAATTGCTCATCTCCAGCCTCATTTGAAACATCATGTCCTTGAGCTCATCAATTTGCAATTGATGACGGTCCGATTCTTCTTTGCGAGTCTTCTCGCTCCATCTAAGTTGAGCTTCGGATTCCTCCAACACTGCTTGAAGATCCCGCTCCTTGTTTTCAGCCATCTTTCTTTCTTTGAGCTTCTTCCTCAAAGTCTTCTCAAGTTCTTGATCAAGAGGTAAAAGGTCTTTGTTGTTTCTAGACATGTGCATATACCTAAAGTAACCTGCAAATATCACTCAAAGGAGATATCAAATAACAAGAGCAAAGCTCCCAAGCTTGACAACCTATAACCGAATTCGGCCTAAACCAAATCCCCGAAAACGGCGCCAAAAACTTGTTCTTTGGCAAAATTCTGTTCCGTTGCCGGAACAAGAACTTCGCGTGTACCTAAGAACACAAATATGCAAGAACACTCAAGTAGAATGATTAGTAGAAAAAGCAAGAACAATCCCCGGCAACGGCGCCAAAAACTTGTTCGCCACTAAGCGTGCGTGCAAATAAGCTTTAAATTTATAAAACTTGAATCAAGCAAGCGAACCCGCAGTGTACGGATCGGCGTAGTAAAGCAAGAATTCTAGAGTATCGAACACAGGGATTTGGGGGAAACAAATTCAGTTCGCAAATCGTCAAGCAAGTTAATGTATAAGCTTTGAAAATATTGGGAAAACAGCAACCCTAAAGATCCAGGTATCTAATTGTGGCAATCGATTCAAGGTATACTAAAGAACTAAGGACAGAGTTAAGAGTTGCAAAGGTAAGCTAAAGTAAAGCAATGTACGGTGAAGTTCCAAGGCTTTATATGACTTATCTAAAGACACTCTCTATAAAGGTTGTTGAGGCTTCAGTATAGAAAGGATCTATGGACAAGAATTAATCTCAAATACCCAAACTTTTAACCCAAGGATCAAGACTAGCTAAACCGATTAAGGTTGTGACACTCGAAATCAAAGTAGAGGTTGTTGAGGCTTCACTACTACCTAGAAAAGGGCAAACCTAGACTAGATTAAAGCTAATCTTTAACCTTGGATCAAAGTAAAAGCAAAGTTCATAAACTAGGGTAAATCACGGGTAGTTCTTGAGTTCCACGGCCGTGAAAGCTCAAGAACAGACCGTGATCTTGGTTCGTCGACGAGATCTCTCTAACTCTCAGGGTCTAATCAATTTACGATCGATCTATCATCATCTAAGCCACAATTATTAACCCTTCACCTTAGAATTTGATGCGCCCTTGACCCCTATGTCCCAACATGAGGAAGACGAGGCACTCCGGGTTCGCTCCGATGGACCGCTCACCCGTTCACGTGCTAAGTCAGTCGCCCAAGCTACCGGCTCCATCATTAGCCGGACCGTTGCTTGTCACGGACCCATTGGTTGCAAACCCTGCCTCTACGCCACTATGACATGAAGCTTGTCAAGCCGGCACCGTTCCGGCGCATTTTCCGCATTTTCTGTAATTTAACGTTTTGTAATAATAAGTCTTTTTATTTTTGGAATATTAATTTTCGGGACTTTATTTCCGGGTATTAGTTTTCCGAATTTAAGATTAGACTTTTGGTTTCGAAATTTAATTCGGAAACTTAATTCCGAACTTAAATTCTCAACCTTTCATATTTTTAGGTGTTTCATTTTCGGAACTTAAATTCCGTCTTTATTTCCGTCATTTAATTTCCGACCCTTTGTATGGCCTTCATCCACTATATAAGGGGATGCTTGGCTCATTTGTAAAGCATGTTCAATTTGATTAAGTAATGAGAAGTATTTTCCTCCTACTTACTTGAGCATCAATCCCTCTTCCAATCCTCTCAAAGTTCTTCTTTTGGATCATCGATCCAAACTCAACCCCATTCGAGGGTTCTTCAAGAACCAACTCAATCGACCCACCTCAAGGCTTGATCGATCAATCTAGATCGACTCAACCGTTCAACTTCCGCCTCCATTTCTAAGCTTCCGCCAACCACTTTCAACGCATCCGCACTTCAACTAAGGAGTAGTTGAGCTTCAACTTGATCTAGATCCGGAATATTTCATTGACGTGTCCAAGGACGCATCAAATTGGCATCAGAGCAAAGGGATCTAAGCTAAGTTATCTTTACTCTTGTTTTTGTGCGTTATCATATTCATCCTTTTTGCCTTTTGTTCATCATCATCTTCATCTCGTTCTTCGCATCTTCAACCACGTTCTTGAAATTTTTTTTTTCTCGATCCATTTTGCAAAGCAAATTTAGGAGATTTTTGGTTTGCCATCAAACCATTAATCAAAAAAACATTTTTCCTCACCCAATCCGACATTTTTGTTAATCAATTTCACCATTTTCTTGGGATTTTTTTGTTGACAAAATTGGATATCACGTCTTTTGATATTCCACAAACCAAAAACAAAGCAAAAACTCTTCAAAAAACGGATTTGTTTCAAAAGAAAAAGTAGATTCATCTCTTGCATTCCAAAGGTTGCATTCAAAAGTTTCAAAAAGAAACAATTCCACAAAAACAAAAGTAAAAGACGTCCGGCAAACCGGTCCATCCGAAAAATTGGATTTTTGAAAAAGGTCAAAGACCAAAGCAAGTAAAACTTGCCGATAAACAATCCGTCCATTTCCTATCTCTCCATTTTCTTACAAGTTGCAAATTTTCTCTTGATTTTGTGTGCATTTTGGTTCAAATTTGTTGGATTTGCCTTCCTTGCCTAACCGCCACACGGCCTTCCCAAAGATAGAACCTTAACGCACTTGAACTTGGGTAACGTTGACTTATCTTGTCACCTTGCTCATTTGATTGCTTGCAATTTTGTATCCAATCTTGGAGTTATGACTAACGTCACAATGGAAAATTCTCAGGAATCTAGTGAAAGGCAAGAGCTCACTACTTTGACCGAAGAAAATGCCTCCCTTAGGCAAGAGCTTGAAACTTTGAAGGCCCAAATGCGTGCCCTTACGACCGCTCCACCAAATCCAAATGGAGCCTTGGTCGATGCTTCCACGTCCGATGGATGTCAAAAAGGCAAAGGTATCTTGGGAGCCGAACCATCTAACGGTCGACGGCTTGCCTCCGTCATTGAAAACCACGGGCCCTCCCAAAATGACGGTCATGAGTCCCACAATGAAGGAGACGAGAACCCTGACCCATCTCCACATGATTTGTTATATGTTGACACGGAGAATCGGCACAAAGGCTATGAGCACAACCGACGTAAGTATGGCACTTCCTCTCCTCCATCTAGTGCCCAACGCCCCAACCGTCCCTCCTGGGTTGATGACCGGTATCATCATCAAACAAATGATCGCTCTCAACGTCCCAAGAATGATCGGTCCGGACAACGCCACCAACGGCATAGCCGGCAACCGATGTATCATGATTATGAAGAGTATGACAAGAGAGATAACTTTGACGAGTTCTCCGATGATGAGTCGGACTAGGAGCGGGTGGCACATGTCCATCCATGGCGTCCACCCATTCGAGAGCCTTTTGAGAACCAAGATCGAGGAGAAGAATGGTTACCTCCTCCTAACCCACAACGGCGTGCACCACAAAATCATGGGCGCCAAAGGCATAACGATGGCCACCGGCGAGCCCATCACGAAGACGCCTATATAACACCACCCCGACCGGATCCCTACCGAGCTCGTAGGGAAGGTAAGGTTAAATTTCCGGTATTTTATGGTGAATATGATCCTTTTGCGTTTCTTGATTGGGCACAGGATATGAAAAGAGCTCTCAAGCATTGCCATTATGAGGAGTATGAGAAAATCAGAGCGGCGACACTTTACTTTGAAGGTGATGCAAAATCTTGGTGGAACCGGTAGGAGACCAACCATGAGAACCGTGGATGGGCACCGGTTGCGACATTTGATCAATTGATCTATGTCATGACTAAGAAGTACGTGCCCGACGACTTCAAAAACGACACGCGGTTGCAAATTGCCGAATTTCAACAAGGAAGCCTTACTCCGGTGGCTTACTTAGCCAAGCTGGAGGACATGCATATGAAGGCCGGAATCTCGGCCTCCGCCTCTACCCTTCAAACCAAATTCATGAGCGGCCTTAATCCATCAATCCGGCGGCCCCTCGAGATTGTCCCATACAAGGACTTATGAGCCTTATGTCATGCCGCCATGAAACTTCACAAGCAACAACTCGAAACGCCTCGATACTCAAGGTATAATTCTTCCACTAGTCAATACTCTTATACCACTAATTCTCGTTTTCGAGATGTTTCTAGTCCCCAAGATTCCGGAGCCGCTAAAGGATCACCACGGATGAGTCAACCCACCCGGCAAGCGGCTACCGAGAAACCACCATACCGTGGCACCGTTGCTCCACCACAAACGCCTCCGGGCCGAACCCAACAAGGATCTCAAACGGTGGCCCGTCCAAGAGAACCCGTGTGTTTCAAATGTAGCGGGTTTGGTCATGTCCAACGTGATTGCCCGAACACCAAGCGGGTGATGTTTGCCAACCCATCCTATGACGATGGCGAAGAGGAATATAATGGTGATATCCTCTTGGAAGATGACCAAGATGCCGACCCATACTATGGCATGGAGCCATGTGACGACCAACTTGCTTGCGGTCCAGCACAACCAGGTAAGTTTGCTCTAGTCTCTCGTCGTATTTTGGCTATCAAAGAGCATCTCCCTATTGAACAACGCGAGAATCTCTTCCACTCTCGTTGCTTGGTCAATAACACTAGTCTCTCTCTAATCATCGATGGGGTTCGTGTTGTAATATTGTCAACGAAAAAGTGGTGAAACACTTTAAGTTGCCTACAACCCCCCACCCACAACCTTACGGACTCCAATGGATTTCCGATAAGGCAAGTGACACCGTCACACAACAAGCGTGGGTGACGTTTTCTATTGGCGCCTATGTTGATAAGGTCCTTTGTTATGTTATCAAAATGGATGCCACACATGTATTGTTGGGACGACCATGGCAATTTGACCGTAAAACTTTTCATGATGGTTATCTCAACCGTTATATGTTCCAATATAATGAAAAACGGATAACACTTTTGCCTATGACTCCACAAAAAATTTTAGTTGACTATGTAGAACGAAAGAGACAATAAGTTATCGATGACACCACTAAACTGCCGGCCACATTGGATCCTCCTCGCCTCTCTCCCGATGTTGTGGATGTTCATCCTTCCGGTTCTTGGAATTCCGGCCTAAGGTTCATGGTACTGAAACACGAGGTAGTAAGAGTGTTGTCCCTACAAATGCACCTTCGGTTCCTACCATTCAAGGGCGGTGCGAGCCCCGAATCCTTTTGGCCCGACGACATGACTTGACACCGGTCATGGAAGGTAAGTTTCCTTGTTTCTTACTTGTCCCTTTTTGTTTATCTATTTCCCATGACCCAAGTAATGTGCCACACGAGGTGTCTTTGTTGTTGTCCGAATTTCAGGACATTTTGACCGACAAACTACCACCCGGCTTGCCACCAATCTGAGGAATTGAGCACCAAATCGATTTGGTGCACGGCGCGTCTTTGCCCAACCGTGCCGCTTACCGTGCAAGTCCGGAGGAGACCAAGGAGCTACAACGCCAAGTCCAAGAGCTCCTAGACCGGGGCTATGTTCGTGAGTCCTTGTCTCCATGTGCCGTGCCGGTCATACTTGTACCCAAGAAAGACGGATCTTGGCGAATGTGTGTAGATTGCCGAGCCATCAATCAAATCACCGTCAAGTATCGTCATCCGATCCCGCGCCTTGATGATATGTTGGACGAGCTCCATGGCGCCACTATCTTCTCAAAGATCGATCTCCGGAGCGGATACCATCAAATCCGCATGGCCGAAGGTGATGAATGGAAGACGGCTTTCAAGACGAAGCATGGCCTCTACGAGTGGCTCATCATGCCATTTGGCCTCTCCAACGCACCATCCACCTTCATGCGCCTCATGAATCACGTCTTGCGCAAGTTTTTGGGTATTTTCGTAGTTGTCTATTTCGATGATATCTTAGTCTTTAGCAAGTCTTTGGATGCCCACATCGAGCACCTTCGCCAAGTGCTCGAGTGCCTTAGACAAGAGCAATTATATGTCAATTTGGAGAAATGTGTCTTTTGCTCGGACACAACAATTTTTCTTGGCTATGTCGTGTCTAAGGACGGACTACGAGTGGACGAATCAAAAGTTCGCGCCATTCGGGAGTGGCCTACTCCTACTACGGCCACCATGGTTCGAGCCTTTCTCGGCTTAGCGGGTTTCTATCGACGCTTTGTCAAGGACTTTAGCTCGATAGCGGCACCGCTACATGAGCTTATTAATAAAGGTGTCACGTTTGAGTGGCGTGATACCCATGCTCGAGCCTTTGAGTTGCTCAAAGACCGTTTTTGTAATGCGCCACTACCCCAACTCCCAAACTTTTCGAAAAACTTCGAGGTGGAGTGTGACGCATCTAATGTGGGCATTGGGGGGGGGGGGTCTCCTACAAAAGAATCGACCCATTGCTTACTTTAGCGAAAAACTTTCCGGTCCCTCACTCAACTATCCAACTTATGACAAGGAACTATATGCTTTAGTTTGTTGTCTTAAAACATGGCAACACTACTTGTGACCGAAGAAGTTCGTGATTCATTTGGATCATGCGGCTCTTTCGTATCTCAAGGGTCAAACTACCTTGAGTCGGCGTCATGCGAGTTGGGTAGAGTTTCTTGAGACCTTTCCTTATTTTATTCGACATAAGAAAGGTAAAGAGAATGTGGTAGCCGACGCCCTTTCTCGCCGATATATCCTTCTTGTGCATATGGACGTCAAGATCCATTGCTTTGCTCTTATCAAAGAGTTATATGCCACGGATCTTGACTTGAAGGATATATTTGCTCAATGCCTTGACCTCCGAGAGCATGAGTCTTTCTTTATTAACGATGGATACTTATTCCGTGCGGGCAAACTTTGTATTCCGCGCTCGAGTATTCGTCATTTGTTGATAAAGGAGGCCCATAAGGGTCGTGATCACTTCGGTGCTACCAAGACTCTCGCCGCTCTACAAGAGCACTTCTTTTGGCCCCAAATGGGCAAGCATGTGACACGATTTTGCACCAGTTGCATTACATGTCACCATGCAAAATCTCGTCAAGGTCCGGATGGATTGTATTCTCCTTTGCCTATACCAATGGAACCTTGGGAGGATCTTTCTATGGATTTTGTAGTGGGCTTACCTATGTCAAAACGAGGCAAAAACTCCATTTTTGTGGTAGTCGACCGTTTCTCGAAAATGGCCCATTTTATCGCATGTAAGAGCACACAAAATGCTAGTGAAGTCGCTACACTATTCTTTGACAACGCCGTGCGCTTACATGGGATACCACTTTCCATCCTTAGTGATTGGGACGTGAAGTTTGTGAGTCATTTTTGGCGAACATTGTGGGGAAAACTTGAAACCAACTTGTTGTTTTCAAGTAGCTATCATCCCCAAACCGATGGTCAAACGGAGGTGACCAATCGGACTCTCGGCGCTCTACTTAGAGCGACCCTTAAGAAGAACCCACGCAAGTGGGAGGACTTACTTTCTATTGTTGAGTTTTCTTATAACAGGTCTCGACACTCGGCAACAAAGCTTTCACCCTTTGAAGTTGTCTATGGTTTTAATCCACACACCCCGATGGACTTCACTCCGCGTCCACTCAAAGACGGAGAACACATTACCGGAGCAAGTCGTGCCACTCACATCATTGAGCTTCATGAGCGGACTAGGACACAACTCCAACGGCGTGCCGATCAACTTGCCACACAACGCAACAAAGGGCGCCGTCCACTCTCATTCGAGCCCGGTGATCTTGTTTGGCTCCACTTAAGGAAGGAGCGTTTTCCATCTCGCCGCAAAGGCAAGCTCTTGGACCGCGGTGATGGACCTTTCCGCATCTTATCCCGCCATGGCTCAAACGCATACAAGTTGGAGCTTCCGGACGACTATGGCGTGCACCCAACGTTCAATGTAAAGGATCTTGCCCCATACGTTGAGCCCCTATTTGACGACGGTGAAACGGGGACGTTTCACATCCAAGATGGGGGGACTGATGCGCCCTTGACCCCTATGTCCCAACATGAGGAAGACGAGGCACTCCGGGTTCGCTCCGTTGGACCGCTCAATCGTTCACGTGCTAAGGCAATCGCCCAAGCTACCGGCTCCATCATTAGCCGGACCGTTGCTTGTCATGGACCCATTGGTTGCAAACCGTGCCTCTACGCCATTATGACATGAAGCTTGTCAAGCCGGCACCGTTCCGGCGCATTTTCCGCATTTTCCGTAATTTAGCATTTTGTAATAATAAGTCTTTTTATTTTCGGAATATTAATTTCCGGGACTTTATTTCCGGGTATTAATTTTCCGAATTTAAGATTAGACTTTTGGTTTCAGAATTTAATTCGGAAACTTAATTCCGAACTTAAATTCTCAACCTTTCATATTTTTAGGTGTTTCATTTTCAGAACTTAAATTCCGTCTTTATTTCCGTCATTTAATTTTCGACCCTTTGTATGGCCTTCATCCACTATATAAGGGGATGCTTGACTCATTTGTAAAGCATGTTCAATTTGATTAAGTAATGAGAAGTATTTTCCTCCTACTTACTTGAGCACAATCCCTCTTCCAATCCTCTCAAAATTCTTCTTTTGGATCTTCAATCCAAACTCAACCCCATTCGAGGGTTCTTCAAGAACCAACTCAATCGACTCACCTCAAGGCTTGATCGATCAATCTAGATCGACTCAACCGTTCAAATTCCGCCTCCATCTCTAAGCTTCCGCCAACCACTTTCAATGCATCCGCACTTCAACTGAGTAGTTGAGCTTCAGCTTGATCTAGATCCGGAATATTTCATTGACGTATCTAAGGACACATCATAATTGCTAAAGGGTTTTAGCCAATAACCATTGTCATGATATCACAAATCAATTTAAGAAGAATGAAAGATGGAAACCTTCGAAAACTCAAATATAACTCAAGTCAATCTCAAATCCGAAACACAAATCGGAATATTCAATGGATTCGGAATAAAACACAAAACCTCACAATGATCCTAGGCAAACACGAAGAACAGGATGTCAATCCGTCTCAATATCAAAACCTAAGAAAAAGGGCGCAACTTCCGCCACACAAGAACTTCCGAAATCCAATTTGCCGGCGCTTCCGCTAAGTCCTTCTCGAACTCTCTCAAGCAACCCTAAGCAAGGCTAAGCGATAAGCGTGGATGTCCGAAACTCTCTTCTCTGACCTTTTTATAAGAAAGGATAAAATAACCGTCCGGCCCATTGCATAAATGATGTGGCAATTTGATTCGTCAAAAGATTGCCTAAATCACGGTCTCAAGGGGTTCCACGACCGTGGTTTAGAGCGTGGAATTGGATTACGGTTTCATATGATTTCCACGAGCGTACTTTATACCGTGTAACTCTCTGGAATGCTCCACGTTCATGATGCTAAGATCCACGGCCGTGGTTTAGAGCGTGGACTTCTCTACGACCGTATTTTAGGGCGTGGAAGTGTAAATTGCTTGTGGTTTCCTTTGTGTCGTGCCATTCCTCATCCTAGCATCTCCTTTGACTTCTTTGATGTGTTCTTAATCCTTGGATGTGCTCAAATCTCCCCTATCTCTCTCAAATGGTCCGGTTTTAGCTCTTATTCACCTATAATCAACACAAAGCTAATGTAGACCTCCATATCGAAAATATAGACAAACTAGCTAACAAATGCTTCAATGCCTTATCAATGAACACTATAATGGATGAAAAACAACTAGAAAAAGTGCCTAGAATATCGCAATATTTCATACTAACAGCGCCCCCTCTTCTTCTTCTTCTTCTTCTCCATTGAAAAGCCAAGAGCCTGCATCAAGTTCGTCCCAGCCACCAAAGAAGCCAGTTGTTGTGCTGGAGGCAATTTCGATCAAGCTCAACGCTATGGAGACATCTATGAATTCATTCTCGAAGACACAGAAAGCCTTAGAGCAACAATTTTTCAACAAGGCGAATGAAGCATCAAGAGATCCAAGGAAGCTTCCAACAAGGACATTTAGTAACCCTAATGGGCAGATCATGGCAATTACAACACGCAGTGGATTGAAGACTACAGATCCAATACCTCGGTCGAGCCCCGACCAGATGAGAAACACCTCGGACCAAGATCAGATGAGGAACACCTCGGTCGAGGTGCCAACCGAGATGGAGCCCTAAAAAGCGAAAGATAAATCTGAAGTTTATGTTCCACCTCCTGCTTATAAACCACCACTTCCATTCCCTCAGTCAAGGGCGAGGGCACATCTAGAAAAGAACTTTGGTAAGTTGCTAGACCTTATGAATAAACTACATATTAACATCCCTT
Organism: Fagopyrum homotropicum; assembly: GCA_033239125.1. Classification (NCBI taxonomy): domain Eukaryota; kingdom Viridiplantae; phylum Streptophyta; class Magnoliopsida; order Caryophyllales; family Polygonaceae; genus Fagopyrum; species Fagopyrum homotropicum. The sequence continues at coordinate 56,272,847 of BSWB01000001.1, read as the reverse complement.
TCATTGATGCCATTCCACAGATGCCCGTATATGGGAAGTTTCTGAAAGAGATCCTATCAAGGAAGAGGAAAATGGAGGATTTTTGTGAAGTAAGGATGACATCTAGATCTTCGGAGCTCATTCAAATCATGAAGGAGAAGATGCAACCTAAATTGAGCGATCCCGGTTCATTTTACATTCCCATTCAAGTTGGCATGTCACTTATGATACGCTTTGTGATCTAGGAGCCAACGTGAGCATCATCCCGCTGGAGCTTTGTGAGAAAGTCGGACTTGGAGAGCCCAAGCCCGTGAAGATGACGTTATACATGGCGGATCGCTCCATTACCCGTCCCGTCGGTATTTTGGAGGACGTTCCCATCAAGTTAGGTAATTTCTACATACCTATAGACTTTGTTGTGCTTGACATTCCCGCAGATTATCCCATCCCTATCATTCTCGGAAGACCATTTCTAGCAACTTCGGGTTGCAACGTGGATTGTAAGAATGCCAAGTTGAAGTTCAACAATGGCGGAGATCATGTGGAGTTTGCATTGCTTGCTGCAATGAAAGGAGAGCCGCTGGAGGATGACATTTTCAACATCTATGATGAAGAAGAATCTAGAGAATTGGTGAGCTCTATCCTTATTAAAGATCCTCTTGAAAAAGTTCTTAGTTTTAGTTTAATGGAGGAAGGTATAAAAGTCTCTTGTGATGCAGATGTGTGAAGCTTGAAGGCATTGGAAGCAGATCCAGGAGCTAGATTTGATAAACTAATTCAGGAGAAGAAAATCATTTAAGTTTCGATCCTAGTTCCAGTACCTCGACCGAGGCACTTTCTGGACCAAGCGAGGTGCTCTTATCTAAAGAACATATTGGTCACCTCTAAAGAACATATTGGTCACCCACCTCGGACCCCGACCGAGACAACAGACGAGATGTTGTCAACCGAGGACAACAAACTTTCTTATTCATTTTCTGAGGGTCACTTACAGTTGGTGGAACACTGGCTTCGTCAAGTTTCTGATGGTAAAGAGCCTTGGTATGCTGATATTGTCAACTACCTTGTTTGTCGAGAAATACCACCCGGATTGACGTACGATCAAAGGAAGAAGTTCTTCAAGTATGTTCAGGATTACTACTGGAATGAACCTCTACTATTTAAGAGAGGTCCGGATGGGATGCTTCGACGATGCATTCCGGAAGATGAAGCTTCTAGTGTCTTACGGCATTGCCACTCGCTTCCTTGTGGAGGACATGCTAGCGCTCACAAAACGTGCGCTAAGGTATTACGTTCTTGTTTCTTTTGGCCTACATTATTTAAGGATATGCAAGAGTTTGTTGTTTCTTGTGATGCATGCCTAGAACAGGGAATTTATCTAGAAGGAACGATATGCCACTCAACAACATTCAAGAGGTTGAGATTTTTGATGTATGGGGGTTGATTTCATGGGACCTTTCCCATCATCCGCAGGAAACCTCTACATTCTTTTAGCTGTTGATTACGTCTCTAGATGGGTGGAGGCCATTGCCTCTCCCACTAATGACACCATGGTGGTTGTGAAGTTCTTCAATAGGACTATCTTTCCACGTTTTGGGATGCCGCACATCATCATCTGCGATAGAGGGACACATTTCATCAACCGGAAGTTCAAGACACTTTTATCGAAGTATGGGGTAACCTACAAGGTAGCAACCCCTTATCACCCTCAAACTAGTGGGCAGGTGGAGATCTCTAATAGAGAAATCAAGGCAATTTTGGAGAAGACTGACTCAAGGACAAGGAAGGATGACTAACGATATTTCTTAGGTCATCTATACCCTATCAAAAATATAATCCCGACTTAGCACTAAAAAAAGTATGGTGGTTAAGTAAGGGTCGATCCCAAGAGAGTTAAGGTATTTTATTAAATTTAATTATTGATTATAAGAACAAGTAACAAGGGGGGGGGGTTTCGGTTGAATTGACGGACACAAAACTTATGAAAACAAGTAACGCAACAAATGAGACAATAATGGATGAATCTACACTAGGTTGATTCTTAGCATGCAAATGCTACTTTGGTGAGTTCCTTTTACAAGTTTTAAGTAATCTCCCGTCTCGATCATATATATGTGTTGAGCCAACCGGCATCAACACAACTTAACAAGTTAGTGTTCCGTAAACCTACAAGAACAATTAACAAGTTAGCTTTTAAACAAAGACTAAGGGATATAAAGAATAGATTAAAACCGTTAACCTTATCTTTATATTTGTGTTCCTTTTCTTTAAGTAATTACAACCCGTTATTACTTAAAGTTTACTACTAGATTAAAGACCCGAACCCGGAATCTATCCATCCTAGTTCTTTGCATGCACTTTAGAACCTAAGGTGATCAATGTTAATCGTTAATCAAACATGCAATTAGACAATAAAGATCAAGGAAACACAAAGCATTACTGAATGAAAACTTATATTAAAGATAACTTACAACCAAAGTAACAATCCAGCTTCAAATCAACCCAATGTAGCAAGGGAGTTAGCAATTCATTACAATGGAAATGATGAGAAAATTAGATTCTAAGTGGATAATGATGGATGATTCTAGCAATCAACCAAGGACTATTTATACTACAATTTTCACTAAATAGGAGTAAATGGCCGGCCCAAAATAGCCACCTTTAATGCCATAAAGGTGGTGTAAATAGCTGATAGCATGAATTATAGTCTATATTTTGGGGTTTGTTTAGACGTTTTATCTTCAATAATCTGCATGTTTGTATGTATATTATGTGATTATGTTACCATTTCATCTACCTTTGCGAGAATCGAGGTCTACACCTAGTTTTATTGTAATCGTAGGTAAAGTGACGCGTTTTGCATCAAAAAGGAGCAAAAGAAGCTATGGAGTCATTGAAGCTACATTCAGGAACCATCCAGGAAGCATAGCCATGGATTAGAGATTCACTTTGGACCAGATTTGGGAGATTTCACTTTCAGTTGTGACTCACCTCGGTTGACAACATATCTACCTCGACCGAGGTGATCCAGAGAAGTCGACTCCACCGAGGCGAACACCTGGGACGCGGCGAGAATATTTTATTCTTGGCTGAGATCTTTTATCTTTGGAAAGAGATCTTATATTTTTGGGCTTGGCTCCTGGAAGGAAGAAGATATGCTACATCATATATGTTACCTATTTTTATGGGAAGAGATCTTTCTAAGATATCTTATCTTTGGAGAGTAATTTTCCTATAAAAAGGGTCGGATTTCCCACAAATCCGACATCCTGCATACATCCGCTATCACCTCGCTTACACCTACTACACCGCAGCAGCCATACTCCAGTTGGGAGATTTGAAGAACCTTTTTGAAGGTTAAAGAAGGAAGATTGTAGCTTTTATAGCTTTTGAAGGGTTTTTGTAAGATCATCTTAGATTCCCTTCCTTGTTGATTGTCTTATTGGATTGTGATCCAAGGAACGCTTGTTTGTTATGATATTTGATTCAATTATTGATGTCTTTTCATTAAATTCTTCTTGTTAAAATATTCACTTTCTTCCCATATATTTGATTAATACTTTCATGATGATGAGTGGCTAATTTCCTTGTGTGATTCTAGGGTGATTGGCTGAAGGTTGTGGGAAAAACAATGATAGAATAATCTTAATCACAGTAGGACCCTGAAAGTTTGAGTCTTTAACCTTAAACTTAAGCATCTCACTCAATCGATGAACATCTCGGCCGGGGTGGAATTCTTCTGACCGATGTGACTTCTTTGATCCGAAACTGAGAGTTAAGTGTTAGAGTTTGCCAAATCCTATTCTTATTATACCTTTCCTGGTCCAATGCAAGCTTAGGATGAGACTTACCCGGTGATTCCTTAGTTTGTTTACCAAAGATCATAAGTGTAGGTAATAAAGGTTTATCCTTTATTGGGGTTTGAGTGTGCTTTCATCCCATCTTTGTGAGTTAGCCTGAGACTTACCCGGTAAAGGTTGATTCTATTCCCTTAGATGGTGTGTTAGTTTGAGGTTATAGTTCTTTATCTTAATTCCTTGAGACTTACCTGGTAATAGGAGTTACGGTTTTGGATTAGTGAGTAGTGAGACTTACCCGGTGACCTATTCCACTCTAGTAACACCTTCCCTATGCAAAAATCTCAGCTTTGTCCGCTTATCTTTAGATCTTGAGTTGGAACCACAACTAGATGCTTTAATCTCTAGAATTGCATATCCCCTTTATTGACTTTTATCATCTTTGATTGTTTTAATTGCTTTGTGGTTAGTAATTACTAAAGCTTACCGTAATTGGACTTTGTTTCACTAAGTCCCTGTGATCGACCCCTGGAATTCCTTGCTTTTTACTACGATTAACCCGTACACTGCGGGTTCGCATCCTTGTTTTAAGCTTACGTCTAGGGTTATAAATTTAAAGCTTGCACACACCGTTTGGAGCGAACAATAGCCGGAGTAAATCTTCTGTCGTTGAACCGCAGGGGCGGCCTTCAGATCCGCAGCGGCGGTGTAGGCAAAAACGCTTGATCTTCTTCATGGCCGCAGGGACGGCCAGGCAATTCCGCGGGGCGGATCTTTAATGCTCTTCAAATGTCCGACTCTTCAACTTCCTGTCGATTCTGATGCCAAGCCGCCGGGGCGTCCTAGTGTTGACGCAGGGGCGGTGGCACTGACTCTTCATCTTCCAGCTCCCAGGTTGAGGCGCAGGCAGAGGCGCAATGGAAGGCGCAGGGGCGCTGGTCTTCGCTTCTTCAAGGCAAGTCACCGCAGCGGCGCCAAGGAGTGGCGCAGGGGCGGTGACACTCTTCATGGCTGGCGTTGGCAAAGGCGCAGGGGGTGCGCCGGAGTGTGGTGTCACCCGCAAGGGCGGTGACACTGCTCCGCGGGGGCGGTGAGGCAACAGAAACTTTGCTTCGTGCATGATCTTCACTCCTAAGTGCTTATAACTCCTTCCTTAGCTTCTTTTAGTCTTCTTCTTTTGGACCAAGGAGTTAGTAGCATAAACTGACACAAATGTAATAAAAAGACTCTAAAAACTAGCCTAAATGATAGTGATTCCATCACCTATCAAACTCCTCCATACATAGACCTTTTACTCGTCCCGAGTAAAATAAATGACAACAAGTAGACTCAAAGGCCTCAGGAATCATGGGTAAGCAGATGAGACAATGAAAACAAAAGAAAAACCAAGAAAGAAAGAAGGAAAAGAGAGGAAATGTGAGAAAAGGTGAGAACCACTACCGTTCTTATCGCTCCAAGAGTGACCTACCCGGACAACCTCCTTATGACTCCCCTTTTTATGTCGCCAAACGCCGGAAGGGAAACCTACACTTGATGTCGCTCATTTTGCCAAGGCGCCCTTTCGGGTTTTCACTTTGCCACTCTTCTTCTTTTCTTTGATGTTCTTACTTAAACTCACATCCCTCAAGTCCAAATTTGCACCAACCTAAGGTTGGTCGGACTACCTTCTTTTTGCCTAAACCGCCCTTTCGGGTTTCCGTTTTTTCCAAGGATTTTTCATGCCTTTTTTTCATTTTCTTTGGCTTTCTCTTCTTATTTTTTTTACTGAATTTGAAACTACAAAAGACTCAATGTAAAACAACTCATAACAAATGAAATGAAACTGTACATGCAATGATATGTCCCTCCCCCGTACTTGAAGATTACTTTGCCCTTAAAGTGGAAATGAAGCAAAGATAAATGTGGGAAAGGGAAGAGAAAAGATACCCCTAATGGGATGGTCCAGTTGGACCATCCGGACCCTCCTCTGCTAGCTATGGAAAGTGGCGGAAGAAATGCTCCTACCGGTGGTAGAGCGTGTTGATGCGGTCCTCCTGAGCATCCAACCTCTCTCTAAATGAAGTCTCGTAGCTAGCTTGCCAAGCCAGCTGCTAAGTCTCTAATTGCTGCTGATGAGCCGCCTGCCAAGCATCTTGCCGGCGGTCAAAATGGGTGGTCATGGAGGAGGCAAAACTGAACTGCCACGCCTGCTGCTGCTCAAGCATGGACCGCTGGTACTCGGTCTTCCATGCCTGATGTTGGGTGGTCAGGGCAGCCATCTAAGCCTGAAGGCTCGCAAGAGCCGGATCCTCCTCCGGTGCTGTAGGAGGCATCTCTTTATCAGCAATAGAAGCCCGGCTGGAGCCCGCAGCTTATCTCTCAACAATGTCTCGGAGCAAAGGGGTCACTTGGTATGTATATCTCGGACAGCTCGTCTCCAAGTGGAAGTGGTCGGGGGAGGTATGTGATGTGACTCCCATCTGCCAACGAGAGCCAAAAGAGGTTCTCCCCGTCTCTCCTGAGAAGCCTGCACCTCCTCAACATCCCTTCCGTATACAGTGGGGCCTCTAAACCTTCCTCCAAGTCAGAGAGATCCATCACCTGTGCAGCCAACAAGGAGATCACCCCACCTCCCGCAATGTCTCGTGGCTCATTCTTCCTAATCCGCTTCAAAGCGGTAAGGAAGAGGTATGGCTAATCTGGTACCCAGTCGTTCGTGGGGAGGCATGCGTATAACAGTGGAAGGTCCTTGAGGACGACCTTGTTCTCCTCCTTATGTCCACAGAAGACACTCATGAAGATCTTTGAGATGAGCTTCAAACAGGGGTGAGTGAATTTGTTGGAATACTCGTCCCCTGCATGAAACTCAGATCTGGTGGCGCCCTGCCAAAACTTGCATAAGTTGGGTGTCGGGATGGGTTCCCACCAGTCTTTGGAGGCGCAAATAGTCACCCCTAATGCCTCCTGCAGTTGGGTATAGTCCAATGTATACTTTCTCTTGTTGAACTTGAATGAAAGTCCAACACACATGTGGTCCACCATTTCCATGGTGAATGTTGCAATGAATTGGCGGCTGAGCTCGGGGTATGTTGGAGCATTCATTTCCAGAAAATCGCCGAGCCCAGCATTGTTGAAGAATGCCTACATGCTCTCCAACATGCCCAATTTGTCCAAAGTCGGAACGTGCAGAAATCGAGTTGCATACACATCCCGACATTGCACAATCCTATACCGCTCCTTCTCAGCTTCCGATAACTTGTATTTCTTCTGTTTTTCCATTTCTTGGAAGTAAACAAGGAAAGGAATTAGAAAGTTCAGAAGTTGGTTTAAGAGACAAACCCTCTGTTGTGTTTTCCGCAGGGCGGCTGAAGCTTGCACAGGGGCGGCTAGGCGCAGGGGCAGCAACTTGCAGGCGCAAGGGCGGGAGAAGAGCAGAGGGCGATTCTGGGAGCCTACGAAGGTGGCCGTGCTGGGACTGTTCCGGCGACTTCTTTGTTGGTGTAAGCGTTGTCAGAAGAGCTCAAGGGGTGTTTTAGGAAGTTTGTGAGAGAGTAAGTGTTAAGGGGTTGAGTTTTGAGAGAGAGGAAGGTGGAAGAGGCAGTATTGCAGCGCAGGGGCATCGGAGTTGGTGGTGGTGGTGGCGATGAGGCGGCGCAGGGGGCATCGAAGCACTGGTGTTTACAGAAAAAGGGAAGGGCGCAGGGGTGTGTGTTTGGGCGAGACGAGGGTAGATAAGGTGAGAATGAGGGATTGCTAGGATTACGTATGTTATTTTTGGGAAGCATATTTTTTTTCTTTCCTTAATAAAACGGTAGGGGCGGAGTTTGTCACCGCGGGGACGGTGACAAGGAAGAGGCCAGGGTGCAGCCTCAACGCCGGGAGTGGCGCTGACGATATATGTCAAGGGTGGCCGCTGCAGGGGCGTAAGGGTGTCACTGCGGGGGCGGTGGCTTGTGTGTTGCAGACGCAGGCCCAACGCCGGGGGCGGCGCTAGGCAGGGGTGTCACCGCAGGGGTGGGGACACTTAACCGTTGGGGCGGTTTTCTTGACAGAAACTCCTCTTCTTATTCCTTCGGGTTGCCTCCCGAGTAGCACCTTTGTTTTATGTCGTTGGCTCGACGTAAGGACTCTATCTTTCTGGTTGGGCCTCGTTGGGGTTTATAACCGTTTGTGAAGGCAATCCAATGGAGGATCGGGCTTCGATCCTTGTTATGGCTTCTGCCATTTGCCCAACCTGTTTTTCAAGGTTCTTGATGCTGGATTCTGTTGTTTGGACTTGAGTAGCAAAGTGTTTAGTCAAAACCTATAACATATCTTCAGTTGATTGATACTTATCTTGACGGGGCTGCTGTTGTTGGTTTTGTTGATCCCTCCAACGGAAATTCTGTTGGTCACGCCAATTTGGCATGAAATTCTGCGCATAGGAATCGTTCCTAGGCCTTTGCTGCTGTGGTTTTCCATAACCCATTGCGTTCACCTCAACATCATCATCCTGGACTTGGGTACACATGTCCGTTGGATGATATGGGTCAACACACACTCCACAAGCTTTGAGCTGCTGTGGTGTTCCCATAAGTGTTAGTCTCTTCTCCATCTCCTTCAATTCTGCAAGCTCCGTGGAGATCTCACTCTTCCCGGAATTCACAGCATGAACACCTCTCTTGGAAGGAGTCCTTCCAAAGTTCCGGGTCCCTTCCGCTAGTTCCTGTATCTTTTCCAAAGCAAGGTCAGGAGTAGAGTTAAGAATATTACCCCCGCAAGCCGCATTGACGATCCTCCTTTCATTGTCTAGCAAGCCATTGTACAAGTACAAAACTAGATCTTGAGTCGAATATCCGTGGAAAGGACAGCTGGATCGGAGGCGTGCGAATCTTTCGAAGTACTCATAAAGAGTTTCATCCGCCTCTTGCTCGATGTTGCTTATAGCTTTCTTCAAGATATTGGCCTTCTTGGCTAAGAAGTATTTCTCCAAAAACGCCTTGTGGAGATTCTCCCAAGTGTCGATGCTCCCGGATGGAAGGTGGTAATACCAATCGTCCGCTACATCTTTGAGTGTGAAACCGAATGCCCTCATCTTGATTTGTTCTTCGGTGATGTTGGCCGACTTCATGCTCATACACACGGTATGAAACTTTCCAAGGTGCTTGATGGGGTCCTCACCATTTAATCCATGGAAAGATGGAAGCAAGTGAATGAGACCCGGCTTGAGCTCGAAATTGATTCCTTCCCCTAATGCCGGTATAATAACCGCAAGAAGGTTCTGAGCCAAGGTGGGCTGAGTGAGTTGACGAAGAGTGCGATCAGCCATTTCTTGGTGGAGTTGTTGTTGTCTTCGTTGCCGGATGTGCGTCCTCTCAATTTCTGGGTCAAAAAAAGCAAAGCCGGAGTTAGTAGCACGGGTTTGAACCATAAAAATGGTTCAAACCTATAATCAATAATAACAATAAAAACACTAAACTCCCCGGCAACGGGGCCAAAATTTGACTAAAGGTATTTCTTAGGTCGTCTATACCCTATCCAAAATATAATCCCGACTTAGCACTAAAACAAGTATGGTGGTTAAGTGAGGGTCGAACCTAAGAGAGTTAAGGTATTTTATTAAATTTAATTATTGATTATAAGAACAAGTAACAAAGGGGGGGGGTTTCGGTTGAATTGATGCACACAAAACTTATGAAAACAAGTAACGCAACAAATGAGACAATAATGGATGAATCTACACTAGGTTGATTCTTAGCATGCAAATGCTACTTTGGTGAGTTCCTTTTACAATTTTTAAGTAATCTCCCGTCTCGATCATATATATGTGTTGAGCCAACCGGCATCAACACAACTTAACAGGTTAGTGTTCTGTAAACCTACAAGAACAATTAACAAGTTAGCTTTCAAACAAAGACTAAGGGATATAATGAACAGATTAAAACCGTTAACCTTATCTTTATATTTGTGTTCCTTTTCTTTAAGTAATTACAACCCGTTATTACTTAAAGTTTACTACTAGATTAAAGACCCGAACCCGGAATCTATCCATCCTAGTTCTTTGCATGCACTTTAGAACCTAAGGTGATCAATGTTAATCGTTAATCAAACATGCAATTAGACAATAAAGATCAAGGAAACACAAAGCATTACTGAATGAAAACTTATATTAAAGATAACTTACAACCAAACTAACAATGCAGCTTCAAATCAACCCAATGTAGCAAGGGAGTTATCAATTCATTACAATGGAAATGATGAGAAAATTGGATTCTAAGTGGATAATGATTGATGATTCTAGCAATCAATCAAGGACTATTTATACTACAATTTTCACTAAATAGGAGTAAATGGCCGGCCCAAAATAGCCACCTTTAATGCCATAAAGGTGGTGTAAACAGCCGGAGTAAATCTTTTGTCGTTGAACCGCTGGGGCGGCCTTCAGATCCACAGGGGCAGTGTAGGCAAAAACGCTTGATCTTCTTCATGGCCGCAGGGGCGGCCAGACAATTCCGCGGGGCGGATCTTTAATGCTCTTCAAATGTCCGACTGTTCAACTTCCTGTCGATTTTGATGCCAAGCCGCCGGGGCGTCCCAGTGTTGACGCAGGGGCGGTGGCACTGACTCTTCATCTTCTAGCTCCCAGGTTGAGGCGTAGACAGAGGCACATGGGAAGGCGCAGTGGCGCTGGTCTTCGCTTCTTCAGGGCAAGTCACCGCAGGGGCGCCAAGGAGTGGCGCAGTGGCGGTGACACTCTTCATGGCTGGCGCTGGCGAAGGTGCAGACGGTGTGCCGGAGTGTGGTGTCACCCGCAGGGGCGGTGAGCCAACAGAAGCTTTACTTTGTGCATGATCTTCACTCCTAAGTGCTTATAACTCCTTCCTTAGCTTCTTTTAGTCTTCTTCTTCTGGACCAAGGAGTTAGTAGCATAAACTAACACAAATGCAATAAAAAGACTCTAAAAACTAGCCTGAATGATAGTGATTCCATCACCTATCAAAGGATTGGTCCATGAAGTTGGACGATGCTCTTTGGGCTTATAGGACCGCATTCAAGACTCCCATTGGTACCACCCCTTACAACAAGGTATATGGGAAGTCTTGTCATCTACCCGTAGAGCTGGAGCACAAGGCATATTGGGCAATCAAGTGGTTGAATTTCGACATCAAGGACGCCGGAGAGAAGATACTTTTAGACATTAACGAGTTGGAGGAGTTTCGCTTAAACGCCTATGAGAATGCCAAGATCTACAAGGAAATAACGATGAGATGGCATGACAAGCGTATCATTCCTAAGGACCTCAAAGAAGATCTTGTTCTACTCTTCTACTCCCGCCTCCGCTTCTTTCTAGGTAAATTGAAATCTAGATGGACAGGACCTTACGTTGTGAAAACTATATTTCCCTAAGGTGCAGTTGAGATATGGGGCAAAACTAGTTGAAGTTTTAAGGTCAACGGTCATAGGCTAAAGAAGTACCGACCGGAAGTCCCGGCTGAGGAGATTGCACCATTATACCTTGTTTGATGACGGCGTAAGGTTAAGCTAGCGACCTTAAACCAAGCGCTTCTTGGGAGGCAACCCAAGGTATTGCTTTCTTTTCCCTTTTCTATCTTAGTTTTTTTTGTTTCGTTTTGTTTTTGCGTCCTCTAGACAAGAACCAGGTACTTTCTAAGGAAGGATTACAACTCAAGAGCTACATTGGAAGGACAGAAGTTTGAGAAATTGAGAAGATGGACCTTGACTGAGACACATCTCGGCTGTTGTCACAGGACCTCGACCGAGATGTTCTTTGTCAACCGAGGCGACTAGGTCTGACATCGAGTCTGACACCTCGGTCTGCTCGGGACCATCTCGACCGAGGTGTAATCAAATTCAGCGACGGGTATAAAAGGCGCGACGGTTTCTCACTCTTCCACTTTTTCCTTCTCTACTCTCATCTCGACCGCGGCGGCACTTCACCCTCAACTTCTTCATTCTTGCCCGTTTTCCACGTTTATTGGCTCGATTTCACCGGAGGAAGAAAGAGATTCAGTTTCCAAGCATCAAACAGCAAGGAAAACGCTTCAATCTACAAAATCTGGGGTATTTCGTTCCAAACCCTAACTCCTTCCTTCTTTTGTCGATTTTGAGCAGATCTGGCTTTGGTTGCCACTGTTTGTTGTTGAAAAAGATATAAGTACCCCTTAGGAAGCATTTGGTAGTTTTTTTGGGGGAAAAAGCTTACAAATTTAGAGAGTGCGTTCAAACAGCAGTTTGCCTCGGTCCAGTCGACTGTGTCTCAGCCGAGGTGTTCTTAGGGAAACCGAGGTGTGCTTCATCCAGAAACATGAGCAACAGATCTGATCGTCAGTTGGCCTTGAGGGACAAGCCTAGCAGTTCACACTAGTCTTCCCCTTCCTTTGCTTCTCAGTTTTCCATTCCGGTGATCCACGAGCGTCACGAGAGGATTGATGGTCTCACTAACCAGATGGTAGATGCATACGCAGCCCTGACAATTGACATTCATCAGCGCTTCGATGATAAGCGCCGACATATTGAGGGATGAATGCTTCAGATGATGGAGAGCCAGTACTTCATTAGACAGATGATGGAGATCCAACATCTGTAGGTTATGGGCTATCCATTCGACCCGTCCCAGCATCCCTACATTCCACATCCACCACCGCCAGCTTACGAGGGTTAGAGCTTCATGGATTTCTTATTTATTTATTTATTTATCTATTATGCAGTTCAGTTAGATTCGGTGAGTTTTCTGATTCCTTAGACTTATATTTGACCCATTGGGACAATGTGTCCTAAGTATGGGGTATTTGGATGTATTTATATGACTTATGTGAAAAGCTTGTATGACTCTTTCGGATATTATTGTTTATTTGGCTCTATATGCTTATCTGTCATTACATGCATACATACATGTTTCTGTTTGAGAAAAACGTCGAAAACTGGTTTGAAAATTTTATGTTATGACCTCGACTGAGACGTTCATGGCCGATCGAGAATGAACACCTCGGATGACGCCAGAACACCTCGACCGAGATGGCTTTAACTGAAAGGTTTTTTCGAAAACGATTTGTGCTTCTTCTCTGGATATGACCTCGATGATGATTCTGTTTGCAGATTGGTTTTGAAATCTTTATATGCTCGAAAGGTTTTATGATATGTTTAAGTTGCAAAATGCTTTGTTTGAAGTTTTAGCATGTTTAATTCTTTGTTTTTATCAAATTATGTTGGATTTGAAGGTTGACACCACATGATGAGTTCTATCACATTCTTCCTGTGATGACTAAGGCAATTTATTCTCTCCTCTTCTTCTTCTTGACCATGCTTTAACCCCTCATATACAACACCTTTACCTATCCGGGAATTTGGAAGCAAGTTACGAAAAGCAAGTGAAGTAAAGTTGAGATCTTGGGTGGAAGTGTCACAAAAGAAACAATTAGGTTTGGGGACGTTGATCTTGATGATGAGTAACTCGGCATGTAACACCCCGAATCCACAAGACTTGGAGTGTCACATTGGGCTAGGATCTCACAATGGATCCTGACCATAGCCTGACAACAAGTTCACTGGACCTTACAACATGACACTAACAGTTGTAAAAACAAATACATAAGGCTGTATAAAACTGTACAACCAAAAGTACAACAACATAGCCGAGTACAAAACAAAATGCCCTCACACAAGAGGAAACAAAAGATCATCCTCATGCAGGAGGGAAAGGTAAACAACCCAAAAGCCAACACAACCTATGTACGAGACGTCCTCGGCCTGCCACCCTGCCAGATCATCCAACAACATGCTTATCCTGTGGGGTATCTACAACATGGTAATAAACCATTAACTATCCATACACATATATAGAGTAATGCATAAGCACAATCACACTCAAGGTAAGATAAACACATCAGCATGCTTTCACACATTTACCCATTTAATCATCTAAATATAATGGTCATTACTCAAATCGTATATATATATATATATATATATATATATATATATATATATATATATATATATATATATATATATATGAAACTATGTGACACGAGGACCGATACATCCTCGCATCTGAGCCTGCTATCAAGCCGTACTAGTATCGGTCACACAATCCGTGAACCCTATGGGAGTGGATTGCGCCCTTCTTGTAAACCGGTATGGCCTTACTCAAGAGAACCTCCCAAACTCCACGGCGGGATGAAAGGGAAAGGTTATCACAACCACGCATACGGGGAAATCAATAAAATAAAGGTCGGTAAATACGACATCACATGCTATCATAGCAAACATACAAAGCACACACCACTCATGCAGACACCCAATATAAGGATGGCAGCTAAGTAAGTCCTACGGACTTACCTCAACCTCGATCACAACTCAACCATGACCACCTCTACACTAGAGGGACAACACAACCTATAAACATGTATAAGAGATATATCAATCTCCCAACATCACAAGGGTCACACCTAGACCCAAAGGGATCCAAAGGATCAACCTCAACCTCTCTCATAACCTAAAGAACCTCAAAAGCCATACAAGGCACAAACCGATCACAACCTCATCAAAATTGAACCTCACACATCTAGCATGATCCTAAGCACTCACACTAGGAATTGAGGAAACAAAGGCACCCTAAGGATAGCCTAGAAGCACACACACACCTACAGAACCAAGAGAAGACCTTGTTGATGTAGGTGGGCGCAGGGGCGGCTCACTGGTGGCACAGGGGCGGATCACTGGCCGGCGCAGGGGCGGCTGCAAGGTGGCGCAGGGGCGGCTGGTGTGCAGAAGACACCACCTTAGCTCCTTCTTCACTTCTTCCTTCGGTTCTCTACTCTTATTCACTCCAACAACAACATACATATATCACATACATATATATACATCAACACAAGCCAAAACATGGCTGAACATGATCTAACCCTAAGGAAACTATACTAAACTAAGGAAAGGAAGGAAAGGATGAAGAAAAGAAGGAAGGAAGAGGAGAAGCTATGGAACTCACCAAGCTGAGCTCTCCAGAAGATCAACACCACACCAAACAACCTCAAGCTGGCTCCACAAGGGACAACAACATCATCAACATCAAAGCCAAGCAAAACTAGGCAAGATCTCTCACAAACTCAAGAGAAGATCAAACAAGGATGATCCAAGGAGAAGAGAGAAGAAGACGTACGTATGGGAGATAGATGGAAGCTGAGAATGGTAAACCCTCATCAAGAGGTAAGAGATGAAAATATATATAGAAATAAAAGGGTAAAGCACGGGTCAAAGGGTCAATGAAGACGGCTGCAGCATACAGAGCCGCGGGGAGGACTCAGTGAGCCGCAGGGGCGGCCCAAACAAACTGCAGGGGCGGTTCCAGGCTCACGCAGGGGAGGTTCAGGCTAATTCCTGGCCCCTCTGCTCCCTCTCTCAGCAATTCAGCAACTAGGCTCTTACATCTCACCCCCCTAAAAACAAGTTTCGTCCCGAAACTTGTAAGATCCCAAACCCTCTCGGACTCACAAGCCGAGGTATAACTCTCTCTCTATCGGAGGTATCACATCTCCACTCAAAAAGTCAGAACCTATACAAATCTATAACCTCAAGCATCGACATGGAGGAATCATCAACTCCAGAAAACAAGGCCATAACGCTACCCAAAGGCGTAGAGGAATCATATCTCTCGCCATACCACAACACAAGGTATAGAGGAAGCACATCTCTAGCCACAACATAACACAGGCATAGAGGAAATACGTCTCTAGCCAAACCACAAGCATGTACATCGCATGGAGGAATCACATTTCCACTGAAACTATTTCCATCAAGGTAGCATGGAGGAAAGAACCATCTCCAGCTGAATCCTAATCAACTCACTCAGATAGCATGGAGGAAAGAACCATCTCCAGCTATAAACATAAGTCATACTCAAATAGCATGGAGGGAATAATCATCTCCAGCTATAACATACATCATGCTAGTATAGCAAGATCTAATAAGATCATAACACATATCATAGCTAGCATGGAAAAGCACATCAAAGTATGTAAGCATATAAGCACATACTCACCAAGATAGCACTAAGATCTACTCCTCGACCCTAGATGCATCTATCTCGGCATAAAACTCTGGATAATTCCTCTAGGTACTATCCTCAGTCTCCCATGTAGCCTCCTCAGGTCCACGTCTAGACCACTGTATCCTCATCATAGGTATGTCCTTCGAACGCAAGCGTCTCACACCTCTCTCTAGGACGGCAATAGGATGCTCAGCAAAGGTGTGGTCTGGCTCCACCACCAAATCATCAAAACTCACAATGTGCCTCGGATCTGGTATGTACTCACTCAGTTGAGACACATGAAACACAGGGTGAACACCCTCTAATCTCGGAGGCAAAGCTAATTTGTATGCTGCCCTCCCAACTCTATCCAGTATCTCAAAAGGACCGACATATCGGGGACTCAACTTCCCCTTTATGCCAAAACGTCTGACGCCATGCGTCGGAGATACTCTCAACCAGCCATGAGCTCCTACCCTGAACTCTAGAGGCCGATGCCTCTTGTCTGCATATGACTTCTGGCGACTCTATGCATCCATCACCCTCTCTCTAATCAGCGCTACTCGAGCCATATCATCCTGAATCTACTCTAGCGCTATCCCATTGATACTGCTAGGATCATCCTAGCATAAAGTTGTACGGCACCTACGTCCATACAATGCCTCATAAGGAGCCATCCCAATAGATGCATGCCAGCTGTTGTTGTATGAGAACTCTACAAGTGGGAGGTAATCAGACCATCCGTGTCCCCTATCCAACACACAAGCTTGCAACATATCCTCCAAGGTCTGGATGGTCCTCTCAGACTGACCATCTGTCTGGGGGTGAAACGTAGTCGTGAAGTGTAGACTCGTCCCCAAAGCAGTCTGAATATGCTGCCAAAACCTCGAGGTAAATCGTTCATCTCGATCAAAGATGATCGTCCTCGGTACACCATGGAGTCTCACTATCTGTCTAGTGTACTCCTCAGCTAATCTACTCACTGGCAACATCTCTCTGATAGGAATGAAACGTGCCGTCTTTGATAGTCTATCAACAACAACCCAAATGGCATCAAAATTCCTATTGGGCCTCAAACTAGTAACAAAATCCATGGAGACGTCTTCCCACTTCCACTGCGGCACTGGCAGTGGATGGAGCTCACCTCCAGGTCTGCAATGCTCTATCTTGACCTGTTGACAGGTCGCACACTGAGCCACTAATCTAGCCATATCGGGCTTCAGCCCTCCCCACCAGTATGTATGTCTCACATCATGGTACATCTTACTCGTAACTGGATGTACAGAGTAAGGTGTACAGTGAGCCTCATGTAAGATCCTTTGTCTCAACTCTGCATCAGCAGGAACACAAATGCGATCATGTCGCCTCATCACTCCATCAGCTCCAACAGAAAACTGTGGTGCCTCTCCACGAGACATCCTCTCTCTAATCCTCATCAGGGTCGGGCAGGTCCCTTGCTTCTGTTGGATCTCATCCAATAGACCAGGTAAAACCTCTAAAGCATATAATTGGGCATCCTCATCAGGAAACTGAATGTCCATCTCTAGGTAGGCTAGATCCCTCTGAAGCTGAGGTTGTAGAGTCAACCTGGCAATCGCCTTCTCTCGAGGCGTCTTCCTGCTCAAGACGTCTGCTACAACATTTGCCTTTCCAGGGTGATAGAAAATCTCAAGGTCAAAGTCCTTGATCAACTCAAGCCATCGACGCTGGCGGTTATTCAACTCCCGCTGTGTGAAAATATACTTCAGACTCTTATGGTCTGTGAAGATCTCACATGTAGCACCATACAGGTAATGTCTCCAAATCTTCAAAGCATGAACTACCGCTGCTAACTCCAGATCACGAGTCGGGTAGTTCTCTTCATACGTCTTCAACTGTCTAGACGCATATACAATCACTCTGCCTCTCTGCATCAACACACATCCCAAGCCTAGCTTGGATGCATAATTGTAGACCACAAAGTCATCAGAACCCTCTGGCTGTGCCAAGACAAAAGCAAAAGTCAAACGCCTCTTCATCTCCTCAAAACTCTGAGCACACTAGTTGGTCCATACAAATCTGGTAGTCTTCCTCAGAAGACTCGTCAGGGGACGGACGATCACAAAAATACCTCCACAAAGCGTCTGTAATAACCGGCTAGGCCAAGAAAGCTACGCACTTCCTTGACGTTCGTCGGTGTCGTCCAAGCAGCAAAAGACTCAATCTTCCCCTGGTCAACCATAATCCCGTCGGCGGAGATGATATGTCCAAGAAAAGCAACCTCAGACATCCAAACTCACACTTAGAGAGCTTGGCATACAACTCTCTATCCCTCAAAATCTGCAAAACCGTCCTCCGATGACCGGCATGCTCCTATCTGCTACGAGAGTATACCAAAATATCATCAATAAAAACCACCACAAACCGATCAAGAAAGTCGATGAATATACTGTTCATCAACTCCATGAAGACTGTTGGGGCATTCGTCAGCCTGAATGGAATCACTACAAACTTGTAGTGTCCGTAACGGGTACAAAATACCGTCCTGTGTACGTCGTGCTCTATCACCCTTAGCTGGTGATATCTTGAGCACAAATCAATCTGGGAGAACACTGTAGCTCCCTGAAGCTGATCAAGTAGATCATCAATACGAGGCAATGGATACCTGTTCTTGATGGTCACCTTGTTCAGCTCTCTGTAATCAATGCATAGTCTCAAAGTTCCGTCATTTTTCCGCACGAAGAGGACAGGTGCACCCCATGGTGAAATGCTAGGGCGTATGAAGCCCTTCTCAGCCAACTCATCGAGTTGCTTCTTCAGCTCCAACATCTCGACAGGCTCCATCCGGTATGGCGCCTTCGAGATGGGTCTCGTACCAGGCTCTAACTCTATACTAAAGTCCACACTCCTCTGAGGTGGCAAGCTCGACGGCTCAGCAAACACATCTGCAAACTTGCAGAACTCTGAAATGTCCTCCACAGTTGGACTCTCTCCATTCTTCATGGCGTAGCACCAGAAGGCATCGCATCCCTTTGCAATCAGTCTAGCTGCTCGTACGGCGTTGATGACAGAACCCATCTTCCCAAGGTCCCAACCCCGGAAGACCTCAATCTGACCAACCTCGGTAGAGACTATAACAATCCGTCTACAAACATCCAAAACCGCATGGTGTCTACGCATCCAATCCATACCTGAGATGACTTCTTCATGCATCAATGGCATGACTAAGAAGTCAATAAGTAAAACACGAGTCCCTAAACGAAGTCAACAAAGGGGGGGGGTTTGGTTGAATTGATGCACCAAAACTTATGAAAACGATTAATGCGACAAGTAAGACAATAATGGATGAATCTACACTAGGTTGATTCTAAGCATGCAATTGCTACTTTGGTGAGTTCCTTTTACAAGTTTTCAAGTAATCTCCCGTCTCGATCATATATATGTGTTGAGCCAACCGGCATCAACACAACTTAACAGGTTAAAGTTCCCTAAACCTACAAGAACAAATAACAAGTTAGCTTTCAAATAAAGACAAAGGGATATAAAGAGAAGATTAAAACCGTTAAAATTATCTTTATATTTGTGTTCCTTTTCCTCAAGTAATCACAACCCGTTATTACTTAAATTTGCTACTAGATTAAAGACCCGAACCCGGAACCTATTAATCCTAGTTGTTTACATGCACTTTAGAACCTAAGGTGATCAATCTCAATCAATAGTAAACATGCAATTTAGACAATAGAGATCAAGGAAACACAAAGTATTACTGAATGAGAACTTAGATTATAAAGAACATACAACCAAGGTAACAATGCAGCTTCAAACCAACGCAATGTAGCAAGGGAGTTAGCAACTCATTACAAGGAAGCAAGACAATCTAATTGGATAATTTGTTGACTAACTAGACGATAAGATGGATGATTCTAGCAATCAACCAAGGAATATTTATACTACAAAAGACACTAAATAGGAGTAAATGGCCGGCCCAAAATAGCCACCTTAAATGCCATAAAGGTGGTGTAAACAGCCGGAGTAAAGCTTCTAGCGTTAAACCGCAGGGGCGGCCTTCAGGAACCGCAGGGGCGGTTTAGGCAGAATCGGTTGATCTTCTTCAGAGCCGCTGGGGCAGCTAGACAATTCCGCTGGGGCGGATCTTCAATGCTCTTCAACGTTTGACCTTTCGCCTTCCTGACGTTTCTGATGCCAAGCCGCCGGGGCGTTCCTATGTCAATGCAAGGGCGGTGACACAACCTCTTCGCCTTCCAGATCCCATGTTGAGGCGTAGGCAGTGCCGCAGTGAAAGGCGCAGGGGAGCTGGTCTTCGTTTCGTCAGTGGAGGACACCGTAGAGGCGCCAAGGAGTGGCGTAGGGGCGGTGACACGCTTCATGGTTGGCGCTGGTGAAAGCGCAGGGAGCGCTCTGAAGTAAGGCGTCACCCGCAGGGGCGGCTGCAAGGATCCGCTGGGGCGGTGAGGCAATAGAAGCTTTGCTTCGTGATCGATCTTTGCTCCTAAGTGCTTATAACTCCTTCTTTAGCTTCTTTTGATCTTCTTCTTTTGGACCAAGGAGTTAGTAGCATAAACCGACACTAATACAATAAAAAGACTCTAAAAAATACCCTAAATGATAGTGATTCCATTACCTATCAAACTCCCCCATACTTAGACCTTTTACTCGTCCCGAGTAAAAACAAATGACATCAACTAGATTCAAAGGCCTCAGAAAGCATGAGTAAGCAGAAAGATAATGGAAAACAAGAGAAAAGCCAAGAAAGAAAGAAGGAAAAGAGAGGAAATGTAAGAAAAAGAAATACTACCATCCTTATCGCTCCAAGAGTGGCTTACCCGGACAACCTCCTTATGACTCCCCTTCTTATGTCGCCAAAACGCCAGAAGGGAAACCTACACTTGGTGTCGCTCATTTTGCCAAGGCGTCCTTTCGGGTTTTTACCTTGCCACTCTTCTTCTTTTCTCACTTTAACTCACATCCATCAAGTCCAATTTTGCACCAACCTAAGGTTGGTCGGACTACCTTCTTTTTACCTGAACGGCCCTTTCGGGTTTTCGGTTTATCCAAGGATTTCCATGCCTTTTTCACTTCTTTGGCTCTTTTTTTTTGAATGTCAAACTGAATTTAACAATGCAAAAACAAATTCTAAAACAACTCAATGAACTTTACAAGCAATGATATGTCCCTCCCCCATACTTGAAGTACACTTTGTCCTCAAAGTGGTAATGAGTCAAAGATAAATGCGGGAGAAGAGAAAGAAATGTACCCCTCATTGAGGTGGTCCGGATGGACCACCCGGACTCTCCTCCGGTGGGTAAGGGAAGTGGCGGAAGAAGTGCTCCTGCCGGCAGTGAAGGGTGTCGATACGGCCCTTCTCAGCCTCCATCCTCTCTCTAAATGAAGTCTCATAGCAAGCTTGCCAAGCCAGCTACTGAGTCTCCAACCGCTGCTGATGAGCCGGCTGCCAAGCATCCTGACGGCGGTCAAAGTGAGTGGTCATGGAGGAGGCAAAGCTGGACTGCTACGCCTGCTGCTGCTCAAGCATGGACCACTGGTACTCGGTCTGCCATGCCTGGTGTTGTGTAGTCAAAGCTGCCATCTGAGCCTGCAGACTCTCCATGGTCTGACTGTCGTGTCCTGCCGTCGGCATCTCCTCATAAGTGGTTTCGGCCCTGCTAGAGCCGGTTGCGTACCTACCAACAATATCAACCTGAGGCCGTCTCGGAGGGACTGGGTCATCCGGTACATATAGATCGGAGAGCTCGTCTCCTAATGGAAGTCTTCGGGGGAGGTATGTGATGTGACTCCCGTCTGCTAAAGAGAGCCAAAAACGATGCTCCCCGTCTCTCCTGAGAAGCCTGCACCTTCTCAACATACCCTCCGTATAAAGTGGGGCTTCTAATCCGTCCTCTAAAGTGGAGAGATCCATCACCTGTGCAACCAACAAGGAGATGATCCATCCTCCCACAATATTACGTGGCTCATTCTTCCTAATCCGCTTTAAAGCGGTAAGGAAGAGGTATGGCCAATCCGGTACCCAGTCGTTGGTGGAGAGGTAGGCGTATAGCAGCGGAAGGTCCTTAAGAGCAACCTTGTTCTCCTCCTTGTGTCCACAAAAGACACTCATGAATACCTTCAAGATAAGCCTCAAACAGGGGTGATTGAATTTATTGGAGTACTCACCCCCTGCATGAAATTCAAACCTGGTGGCAGCCTGCCAGAACTCCATCAAATCAAGTGTCGGAATAGGTTCCCACCAGTCGTCGTAAGCGGCTATGGTCACCCCTAATGCCTCCTACAGCTGGGTGTAGTCTAATGTGTACTTCTTTCTGTTGAACTTAAATGTGAGTCCAACACACCCATGGTCCACCGTTTCCATTTTGAAGGTGGCAATAAACTAGCGGCTAAGCTCGGGGTATGTTCGAGCGGTTGTTGTCAAAAAATCCCCGAGCCCGGCGTTGTTGAGAAGCTCCTGCATGCTTTCCAACAAACCCAATTGTTCCAAGGTAGGAACGTCCAGAAATCGGGTTGCATACACTTCCCGGCTTTGAGCAATCCTATACCGATCCTTCTCTCCTTCTGATAACTTATATTTCTTCTAGTTCTCCCTTCCTTGCAATGAATCAAGCAAAGGAGTTAGAAAATTCAGAAATTGGATCAAGAGACGAACCTACTGTCGTGATTTACGCAGGGGCGGCTGTAACAGGCACAGGAGCGGCTTAACGCAGGGGCGGGAGTTTGTAGGCGCAGGGGCGGGCGAAGAGCAGAAGGCGATTTGGACATTCGACGAAGGTGGTGGCGATGGGGCATTCCCGATGTCGTCCTTGCTGTCCCAGACTTCGCCGGAGGTGAGACAGTGGAGGAGAATGAAAGGGTTGAGTGTGTGTGTGGTGGAGATGCCTCGTGTTGAAAAAGGGGTGGCGACTCTAGGTTGCCGGAGGTGGCGGCGCAACGAGGTGGTGGGCGAGAGTTTCCGGAGGGCGCAAGGGCATGGGAGGTGAGGCGGCTAGGTTTCGAAGAATGAATGGAGGGGGAGTGGAGAGGGCGGTAGATGTAGGTTATTTTTGGGAAGTGTATTTTTTTTCCTTCCTTAACTGAACCGCAGGGGCGGTGTTTGTCTCCGCGGGGGCGGTGACAAGAAAGAGGGGGTACGCAGCCTCAGCGCCGGGGGCGGAGCTGAGGATTCGTGTCAAGGGTGGCCGCCGCAGGGGCGTAGGGGAGTCACCGCGGGGGCGGTGGCCTACGTGAGCAGACGCAAGCCCAGCGCCGGGGCGGCGCTGGCCAAGGGTGTCACCGCAGGGGCGGGGACTTAGAGCCGCAGGGGCAGTTTTCTTGACAGAAACTCCTCTTTTTATTTCTTCGGGTTACCTCCCGAGCAGCGCCTTTGTTTTAGGTCGTTGGCTCTACGTAGGGATTCTTCCTCTATGATTGAGCCTGTTCCAACATCACCTTTGGGTTTATAACCGTTTGAGAAGGTAATCCGCCGGAGGCCCTAGTTTCAGTTCTTGTAATGGCTTCCGCCATTTGACCAACCTGTTTCTCAAGGTTCTTGATGCTAGATTCTGTTGTTTGGATATGAGTGGCAAAGTGTTTAGTCAAAACTTGCAACATATCTTCAGTTGAGTGATACTTACCTTGGCGGGGCTACTGTTGTTGGTTTTGTTGATCCCTCCAACGAAAATTCTGTTGGTCACGCCAATTTGGCATGAAATTCTGTGCATAGGGATCGTGCCTAGGTCTTTGCTGTTGTGGTTGTCCATAACCTATTGCGTTTACTTCAGCATCGTCATCCTGAACTTGTGGACACATGTCCGTTGGATGATACAGGTCAGCACAAACTCCACAAGCTTTGAGCTATTGTGGTGTTCCCATAAGTGTTAGTCTCTTCACCATTTCCTTCAATTCTGCGAGCTCGGTGAAAATCTCACTCTTTCCGGAGCTCACAACATGAACTCCTTTCTTAGCCGGGCTCCTTCTAAAGTTCCGAGTTCCTTCCGCTAGTTCCTGTATCTTTTCCAAAGCAAGGTCAGGAGTAGAGTTAAGAATATTACCTCCGCAAGCCGCATCGACGATCCTCCTTTCATTGTCTAGCAAGCCATTGTACAAGTACAAGACTAGATCTTGAGTTGAATATTCGTGAAAAGGACAGCTGGATCGGAGGCGTGCAAACCTTTTGAAGTACTCGTAGAGAATATTACCTTTTGAAGTACTCGTAGAGAGTTTCGTGCAAACCTTGGGATCGGAGGCGTGCAAACCTTTTGAAGTACTCGTGAAAAGGACAGCTGAATCTTTGAGTGTGAAGCTGAATGCCCTCACCTTGATTTGTTCTTCGGTAATGTTTGCCGGTTTCATGCTCATACACACGGTATGGAACATCCCAAGGTGCTTGATGGGATCTTCACCACTTAGCCCATGGAAGGATGGGAGCAAGTGGATGAGGCCTGGCTTGAGCTCAAAGTTGACTCCTTCCCCTAGTACCGGTATAGCGACCGCAAGAGGGTTTTGAGCCAAGGTGGGCTGCGTAAGTTGACGAAGAGTACGGTCAGCTATCTCTTGTTGAAGTTGTTGTTGTCTTCGTTGCCGGATGTGCGTCCTCTCAATTTCTGGATTAAAAGAAGCAAAGCCAGAATTAGTAGCACGGGTTTGAACCATAAAAATGGTTCAAACCAATAATCAACAATAATAATAAAACACTAAAACTCCCCGGCAACGGCGCCAGAATTTGACCGAAGGTATTTCTGTGGTCGTCTATACCCAATAAAAAGTAAATCCGGACTTAGCACTAAGAACATGTATAGTGATTAAGTAAGGGTCGAACCCAAGAGAGTTAAGGTTTTTTAGATGCAATTATCGATTATAGTGACAAATGACACAAAGGGGGGGGGGTTTGGTTGAATTGATGCACCAAAACTTATAAAAACGATTAATGCGACAATAAGACAATAATGGATGAATCTACACTAGGTTGATTTTAAGCATGCAATTGCTACTTTGGTGAGTTACTTTTACAAGTTTTCAAGTAATCTCCCGTCTCGATCATATATATGTGTTGAGCCAACCGGCATCAACACAACTTAACAGGTTAAAGTTCCCTAAACCTACAAGAACAAATAACAAGTTAGCTTTCAAGTAAAGACAAAGGGATATAAAGAGAAGATTAAAACCGTTAAAATTATCTTTATATTTGTGTTCCTTTTCCTCAAGTAATCACAACTCGTTATTACTTAAAGTTGCTACTAGATTAAAGACCCGAACCCGGAACCTATTAATCCTAGTTGTTTACATGCACTTTAGAACCTAAGGACCCGAACCCGGAACCTATTAATCCTAGTTGTTTACATGCACTTTAGAACCTAAGGTGATCAATCTCAATCAATAGTAAACATGCAATTTAGACAATGGAGATCAATGAAACACAAAGTATTACTGAATGAAAACTTAGATTATAAAGAACTTACAACCAAGGTAACAATGCAGCTTCAAACCAACCCAATGTAGCAAGGGAGTTAGCAACTCATTACAAGGAAGCAAGACAATCTAATTGGATAATTTGTTGACTAACTAGGTGATAAGATGGATGATTCTAGCAATCAACCAAGGACTATTTATACTACAAAAGACACTAAATAGGAGTAAATGGCCTACCCAACACAGCCACCTTAAATGTCATAAAGGTGGTGTAAACAGCCGGAGTAAAGCTTCTGGCATTAAACCGTAGGGGCGGCCTTCAGGAACCGCATGGGCGGTTTAGGCAGAATCGGTTGATCTTCTTCAAAGCCGTTGGGGCGGCTAGATAATTCCGCTGGGGCGGATCTTCAATGCTCTTCAACGTCTGACCTTTCGCCTTCCTGGCGTTTCTGATGCCAACCCGCCGGGGCGTCCCTATGTCAACGCAGGGGCAGTGACACAACCTCTTCGTCTTCCAGCTCCCATGTTGAGGCGCAGGCAGTGCCGCAGTGGAAGGCGTAGGGGAGCTGGTCTTCGTTTCGTCAGTGGAGAACACCGCAGGGGCGCCAAGGAGTGGCGCAGGGTGTTATCATGAAATATTGTGATATTTTAGGAACGTTTTCTAAGTGTATTTGATTCATATTGATAGTCTTTGATTTAGCATTGTTGCATTTGTGAGCTAGTTTGCCTATATTGTCGATATGGATGTCTACACTAGCTTTATGTTGATTATAGGTGATTGAGAGTCATTTCCGAACGAAATCGAGCAAAGAAGAGTTGATTGAGTATGTCCATTGATTGAGGGCATTCTTAGGAGCAAAATGGAGTTCAACTTGAGGAGTGCACGAGGCTAGGGAAGAATCACGTTCTTGCCCTAAACCACGCTCTAAAATACGGCCGTACTACAAACCACGTTTAGTTCCACGGCCGTGGAACCTTGCAAAGAGAGGCGTGATGCATTCCAGTAACTATTACGGTCGTGGAATCCATGGTTCAAACCGTGACACTTTCCACGCTCTAAATTACGGTTGTGGAACCTTCCACGACCGTGATCTTGGCGATCTTTTTCGCCACATTTTGAAGCCATGATCTTTTGAAGATTGGGCCGGGCCGATATTTTATCTTGCCCTATAAAAAGACGGACGGAGAGAAATTCCGTCACCTCGCTTTAGACCTTGGCTTACGCCTTCGCTTAGCGGCACTTAACCCTCGCTTAGAAGCATTTTACATCTCGTTGGAGATCGAAGTTCGTGCTTGGATTTTCCCTAATCTCGCACTTTTGGTGGAGATCGCTGTTGAGATTTCCGGATTGACGGAAGATCGAAGTTTTTGGAAGATTATTGCAAGAAGATTTCTCTTCTTGTTTAGGTTTGATTTAGAAGACGGATTGACATCCCGTTCTTCCTTCTTTCCTAAGATTGTGTTTGTTTGCCTTAATCTGAATCTATTGATAATATTCATTCTTGATTGTGACGTTGAGATTGGTTTGAAGTTTATTGAAAGTTTTCGGAAGTTTTCATCTTTCAATCTTTTAATCTTTGAATTTGATATCAACATGACTGTTATTGGCTAAAAACCCTTAACAATTCTAAGGTGAAGGGTTGATAGTTGTGGCTTAGATGATGATAGATCGATCGTAAACAGATTAGACCCTGAGAGTTAGAGAGAATCGTCGATGAACCCTAAATCACGGTTTGATCTTGAGTTCCACGGCCGTGGAGTCTCAAGATCTACCCGTAATTTCCCTTAAGTTTAAGAACCTGCTTTTACTTTAATCCAAAGTTAAAGATTTGCTTTAACTTAGTTTAGGCTTGCCTTTTCTAGGTGGTAGTGAAGCCTCAACAACCTCTACTTCGATTTCGAGTGTCATAACCGTAATCGGTTAAGTTAGTCTTGATCCTTGGATTACAAGTTTGGGTATTTGACATTAATTCTTGCCTTTAAAACCTTTCTATATTGAAGCCTCAACAACCTTTATAGAGAGTGTCTTGTAGGTGAGTCATATAAGGTTTTTGGAACTTCACCGTACGATTACCTTACATTAGTATACCTTTGCATATCTCAACTCTGTCTTTATATCATTAGTATATCTTGAATCGATTGCCACAGCTGGACACTTGGATCATTAGGATTGTTGTTTTCCCAATATTTGCAAAAACTCTCATATTTACTCGCTTGATAATCTGCAATTGAATTTGTTCCCACCCAAATCCCTGTGTTCGATACTCTGTAATTCTTGCTTAACTACGTCGATCCGTACACTGCGGGTTCGCTTGCTTGATTCTAGTTTTAGAAATTTAAAGCTTATTTGCACACACCTTTAGGGGCGAACAAGTTTTTGGCGCCGTTGCCGGGGATTTGGTTTCGGCCGAATTCGGTAGCCGGTTGTCAAGCTTGGAAGCTTGCTCTCGTTATTTGATATTACTTTGAGTGCATGCGCAGGTCTAGGAACACCGAAGATCTCTTACCTCTTGATCAAGAGCTAGAGAAAACTTTAAGGCAAAAGCGCAAGGAAAAGAAGATGGTTGAAGGACACGAACGTGATCTTCAAGCGGAGTTAGCGGAAAAGGAAGCTCAACTCCAATGGAATGAGACCCTCCGCCAGGATGAAATGGATCGTCATCAATCTCAAGTTACCAATCTACAAGACATGATCTTCCAAATGAGGATAGAACTAAGCGACCTTAAGAATAAGGGAAGCAAGAAATCCTCAAGAAGAGCATCAAGATCTAGAAGAAAAGGTCACTCATCCGCTGATGATAGTGATTCTTCCATGCCACCACTAGAGGAGATTGATCCCACGATCAATGTGAATCCTTTCCATCCACGAGGAGCTGCCAATCGTCGTGTTCCGCCTAGGAATGCGAGGATCGAACGTGTAGATGAAGAGCCAAGAACTCTTGGCC
This sequence comes from Fagopyrum homotropicum, assembly GCA_033239125.1. Taxonomy (NCBI): domain Eukaryota; kingdom Viridiplantae; phylum Streptophyta; class Magnoliopsida; order Caryophyllales; family Polygonaceae; genus Fagopyrum; species Fagopyrum homotropicum. Next base: position 56,244,726 of record BSWB01000001.1, on the reverse strand, counting down.
AGCGGATGGATCCAACACAACAACCGCGCCGTTTGGGCGTGACCTTTGATGCTGTTGATGTGCAAGGGTTTAGCTTCAACCCTCAAGTCATTACTCTTGTTCGCCAAAACCAATTTGGCGGAACAAGCGCTGAATCTCCACACCAACACTTGCAGAACTTTGAGTGTATGATGGAGACAATGAGACCAAAGAGCGCTACTACCAACAACTATAAGCTCAAGCCTTTCTTCTTCTCCTTGAAGGGGAAAGCGTTGTCTTGGTACCAAGCTCTTCCTAGGGGAAAACTAGACACGTGGGAAGACCTTTCCGTGGAGTTCCTCACCAAATTCTTTCCGCCATCCAAAACGGCGGAACTTAGAGGTAAGATTAATGCTTTTTCCATGAGACCTAACGAAAGTTTGTTTCAATCTTGGGAAAGGTTTCAGGATTTGCTCTTGGATTAACCTCATCATGGCATATCCAAACTTGCCTTGCTGGAGATTTACTACAAGGGGTTAGATGCGGGAATGCAATTCAACCTCCAATCCTTCTCATGTGGAACATTCATGGACATGAGAGAAGATGACGATTGGGACTTCATTGAGAAGCAAGCAAGAGTCATAGAGAAGTATTCCCACCGGAAAGCGGAGGGAAATCGTGTGGAGCGAGGAGCAAAGCTCACACATGAAGCTCAAAATCAAATTTTCTCCCTCAACAATGAAATCAAAGAGTTGAAGGAGGCTATCAAGACCAACTTCCCAAAGCAACAAGAGAAGGATGTTGGCTATTTGGGCAACAACAATGGCGGTGATAACACAAACCGCAACAACAACAACAACCGGAATAATAACCGGAGCAACAATTGGAATGGAAACAACAACAACCGGAACAATAATTGGCACTTAACCCTCGCTTAGAAGCATTTTACATCTCGTTGGAGATTGAAGTTCGTGCTTGGATTTGCCCTAATCTCGCACTTTTGGTGGAGATCGCTGTTGAGATTTCTGGATTGACGGAAGATCGAAGTTTTTAGAAGATTGTTGCAAGAAGATTTCTCTTCTTGTTTAGGTTTGATTTAGAAGACGGATTGACATCCCGTATTTCCTTCTTTCCTAAGATTGTGTTTGTTTGCCTTATTCTGAATCTATTGATAATATTCATTCTTGATTGTGACTTTGAGATTGGTTTGAAGTTTATTGAAAGTTTTCGGAAGTTTTCATCTTTCAATCTTTTAATCTTTGAATTTGATATCAACATGACTGTTATTGGCTAAAAACCCTTAACAATTCTAAGGTGAAGGGTTGATAGTTGTGGCTTAGCTGATGATAGATCGATCGTAAACAGATTAGACCCTGAGAGTTATAGAGAATCGTCGACGAACCCTAAATCACGGTTTGATCTTGAGTTCTACGGCCGTGGAGTCTCAAGATCTACCCGTAATTTCCCTTAAGTTTACGAACCTGCTTTTACTTTAATCCAAAGTTAAAGATTTGCTTTAACTTAGTTTAGGCTTGCCTTTTCTAGGTGGTAGTGAAGCCTCAACAACCTCTACTTTGATTTCGAGTGTCATAACCGTAATCGGTTAAGTTAGTCTTGATCCTTGGATTACAAGTTTGGGTATTTGACATTAATTCTTGCCTTTAGAACCTTTCTATATTGAAGCCTCAACAACCTGTATAGAGAGTGTCTTGTAGGTGAGTCATATAAGGTTTTTGGAACTTCACCGTACGATTACCTTACATTAGTATACCTTTGCATATCTCAACTCTGTCTTTATATCATTAGTATATCTTGAATCGATTGCCACAGTTGGACACTTGGATCTTTAGGATTGTTGTTTTCCCAATATTTGCAAAAACTCTCATATTTACTCGCTTGATAATCTGCAATTGAATTTGTTCCCACCCAAATCCCTGTGTTCGATACTCTGGAATTCTTGCTTTACTACGTCGATCCGTGCACTGCGGGTTCGCTTGCTTGATTCTAGTTTTATAAATTTAAAGCTTATTTGCACACACCTTTAGGGGCGAACACAGGGGCGGTGACACGCTTCATGGTTGGCGTTGGTGAAAGCGCAGGGAGCACTCCGAAGTAAGGCGTCACCCGCAGGGGTGGCTGCAAGGATCCGCTGGGGCAGTGAGGCAACAGAAGCTTTGCTTTGTGATCGATCTTCACTCCTAAGTGCTTCTAACTCCTTCTTTAGCTTCTTTTGATCTTCTTCTTCTGGACCTAGGAGTTAGTAGCATAAACCGACACTAATGTAATAAAAAGACTCTAAAAACTACCCTAAATGATAGTGATTCCATCACCTATCACTAGTATCAAACAAGACTCTAACAAGTAAACCATGAAGCAGAATGGTACCTGTAGCAGCCGGTGCAGGTGGATCCTCTGCACTCCTCAACTCGAACGCTCTCCCTCGGGCTCCTCTGGCATCACTGGTGCCAACATCTCTACCTCTGCCTCTACTCGGTCCTGGAGCAGAACCTTGAGTCGATGGACGCTCTAGGACTCTCTGCTGTCCCTGTGTTTGTTGCTAAGGTGTCCTCTGACCACCTCCTCCTACACTGGCAGGGGAAGAACCCTGCTGAGATGCCACTCCACCCTGCCTACAAAAGGCAACTCAATGTACCTGTCTACCATAAGCAAAGCATATTACAACTGGTCTAGGACAAGCTGGCCTCAGATGGCCAGGGTCACCACAGTTGTAACACTGTCGTCCTTTATCTACAGTCTGTGCAAACGAGGGGTAACTCTGGCGTCTCTGGTTTCGTCTAGACCCAGATACTCCTCCAACTCCACTGGTTTGCCCAGTGCGCTGCCTCTTCTCAAACCGTCCCGTCTGAGAAGCCCTCCTCTGGCTGGCTCGTTCCTTCTCAAAAGTAGAAGCTCGGTCCTAGTAATCAACTAGGGACTCACAATGGAATCCCTCCATGTATGAACGCGTGCTCTCTCTCAGACGGCGAGAGAATAGATACACATGCTGGTCCTCAGATGGTGCAGCTGGACCCAACAAAGCTAACTCGTTGTGGAAGCGGCGGATGGCGTCTGTAATAGGTACATCCTCAAAGCCAGCCTCCACAAAATCCTGTAGCTTTTCCCTCCTCAGTGAGGCATGGCAGAATTGCTCTCGAATAATACGCCTCATGTGATCATAACTGGTGGCTCTGGTCCGTACAGTCCTCCACCACTGGTGTGCAAGGTCACAGAATAGAGACTGGTCTAGCTCTATCCGTCTGTCCTCAGGACATCTGATAGACTCCATAGCTGAGTCTACATGCCCAATCCACACCTCAGTCTGTAAACCAATCTCTCCTAAGAAGTGTGGCACTCCTTGCTGGTGAAATGCCTTCAACCAGGCATCTGGTTGAGGCCCTCTGGTCTCCATTGGGACTCGAACTGGCTTAGTAACTCGTGTAGGTGCAACTGGCCCCTGTGTCGCTCCCTTAGATCTCTTTGAAGATCCCTCATGTACGGGTAAATCTGGGGCCCGTCTGCCAGCCCTAATATCCTCCTCGAAACGTCGGAGGTAATTTTTTACTCTGGTCCTCCCATGGAGACACGGTTAGAGTCATCAAATTGGTCTCGATGTGAATGATGTCTCACGGATCCACCACTTCTCGTCTCTGGGACGACGCTCTTTGCAACCTCCTCCTGTATCTCCTCCACCACTGGTGGCTCAACAGCAGGAACTTGTCCCTCACCTACCACACTCGGAGGACGGGGTGGTCTACCTCTACCTCTGCCTACAACGGCAGTAGCTCTAGTCCAAGCCATCTGCGGGGTATGCACACCTAACTTATAAGGCTCTATATAGGCCATAAGTATATATATATATATATATATATATATATATATATATATATATATATATATATATATATATACTCAACACATACACATACATAATCCATCATACATATATACATATCTACATATCTACACTGCAGAGATCCATAGCAGGAGTGGCGACTTCTCGTACATCTAACCCAAAACCACATTTAAAACCAAAACCTTTGAAAATGTCAGATCCCATGTGGGTTATGTTTATTTTACCTATCAAGCCTCATTGCAGGTAGCAAGTTCCATTATTGTCAACCTAAGGCTCTGATACCAACTCTGTAACACCCCAAATCCGCAGGACTCGGAGTGCCACATTGGGCTAGGATCTCACAATGGATCATGACCCTAGCCTGACAACAAGTTCACTGGACCTTACAACATGACACTGACAGATATAAAAACAAATACATAAGGCTGTATAAAACTGTACAACCAAAAGTACAACAACATAGCCGAGTACAAAACACAACGTCCTCACACAAGAGGTAACATAAGATCATCCTCACGCAGGATGAAAGGTAAACAACCCAAAAGCCTACACGACCTATGTACGAGACGTCCTCGGCCTGCCACCCTGCTAGATCACCCAACAGCATGCCTATCCTGTGGGGCATCTATAACATGGTAATAAACCATTAGCTATCCATACATATATATAGAGTAATGCATAAGCACAATCACACTCAAGGTAAGATAAAGACATCAACATGCTTTCACACATTTACCCATTTAATCATCTTAATATAATGGTCATTTACTCAAATCGTATATATATCATATATATGAAACTATGTGACACGAGGATCAATACATCCTCGCTTTTGAGCCTGCTATCCAACCGTACTAGTATCGGCCTCACAATCCGTGTACCCTATGGGAGTGGATTGCGCCCTTCCTGTAAACCGGTCTGGCCTGACTCAAGAGAACCTCCCATACTCCCCAACGGGATGAAAGGGAAAGGTTATCACACCCACGCATACGGGGCAATCAATAAAACATAGGTCGGTAAATACGACATCACATGTTATCATAGCAAACATACAAAGCACACACCACTCATGTAAACACCCAATATAAGGATGACAACTAACTAAGTCCTACGGACTTACCTCAACCTCGATCACAACTCAACCACGATCACGTCTACACTGGACGGACAAAACGGCCTATAAATAAGTATAAAGAGATATATCAATCTCCTAACATCACAAGGGTCACACCTAGACCCAAAGGGATCCAAAGGATCAACCTCAACCTCACTCACAACCTAAAGAACCTCAAAAGCCATACAAGGCACAAACCGATCACAACCTCATCAAAACTCAACCTCACACATCTAGCGTGATTCTAAGCACTCACACTAGGAAATGAGGGAATAAAGAAACCCTAAGGATAGCCTAGAAGCACACACACACCTGCAAAACCAAGAGAAGACCTTGCTGATGCAGGTGGGCGCAGGGGCGACTCACTGGTGGCGCAGGGGCGGATCACTGGGTAGCGCATGGGCGGCTGCAAGGTGGCGCATGGGTGGCTGGTGTGCAGAAGACACCACCTTAGCTCCTTCTTCACTTCTTCCTTTGGCTCTTTACTCTTCTTCACTCCAACAGCAACATACATATATCACATACATATATATACATCAACACAAGCCAAAACATGGCTGGACATGATCCAACCCTAAGGAAACTATACTAAACTAAGGAAAGGAAGGAAAGGATGAAGAAAAGAAGGAAGGAAGAGGAGAAGCCATGGAACTCACCAAATTGAGCTCTCCAGAAGATCAACACACACCAAACAACCTCAAGCTGGCTCCACAACGCACAAAACATCATCAACATCAAAGCCAAGCAAAACTAGGCAAGATCTTTGACAAACTTAAGAGAAGATAAAACAAGGATGATCCAAGGAGAAGAGAGAAGAAGACGTACGTATCGGAGAAAGATGGAAGCTGAAAATTGTAAACTCTAATCACGAGGTAAGAGATGAAGATATATATAGAGGTAAAAGGGTAAATCACGGGTCAAAGGGTCAAAGAAGGCGGCTGCAGCAAACAGAGCCGCGGGGGCGGACTTTGTGAGCCTCAGGGGCGGCCCAGACAAACCGCAGGGGCGGTTCCAGGCTCACCCAGGGGCGGTCCCGGCTAATTCCTAGCCCCTCTGCTCCCTCTCTCAACAACCCAGCAACTAGGATCTTACACGACACCATTCACATAACCGGGTGTTTGTGTCTTGCCAAAGTCGGATTGATCGATAGTCCTAACTAGTCATGGTTTGTGCATCAAGGGTTTCAGGCATCTCAAAAAATTGATGATTGCTGATCTCCTAGGCTTCAGTTATTGTGCACCTCTGTCCTTGCATCCCAAAAAGTAAAGTAAAAATAAGCAAAGCTTATTGGTGGAGGATGTTGTTGTTCGGTCCAAACGGTGTGTACAAGGTTTAAATTTATAACCCAAGAAGTATGCTTGAAAAAATATGCGAACCCGCAGTGTACGGGTCAATTATAATAAAAAGAAAGAATTCTAGGGGTCGATCACAGGGACTTATGTTCGCTCCAAACGGTGTGTGCAAGCTTTAAATTTATAACGCTAGATGTAAGCTTAAAACAAGGATGCGAACCCGCAGTGTACGAGTCAATCGTAGTAAAAAGCAAGAAATTCCAGGGGTCGATCACAGGGACTTAGTGAAACAAAGTCGGAATAGGTAAGCTTATGTAATTACTAACCATAAAAGCAATTAAAACAATCAAATATGATAAAAAGTCAATTAAGGAAATATGCAATTCTAGGGATTAAAGCATTTAGTTGTGGTTCCAACTCAAGATCTCAAGATAAACGGACAAAGCTGAGATATTTGCATAGGGAAGGTGTTACTAAAGTGGAATAGATCACTGGGTAAGTCTCACTATTCACTAATCCCAAACCGTAACTCCTATTACCGGGTAAGTCTCAATGAATTAAGGAAAAGAACTATAACCTCAAACTAACACTCCAACTAAGGGAATAGAATCAACCTTTACCGGGTAAGTCTCAGGCTAACTCACAAAGATGGAATGAAAGCACACTCGAACCCCAAGAAAGGATAAACCTTTATTACCTACACTTATGATCTTAGGTAAACAAACAAAGGAATTACCGGGTAAGTCTCATCCTAAGCTTGCATTGAACCAGGAAAGGTGTAATAAGGATAGGATTTGGCAAACTCTAACACTTAACTCTCAGTTTCGGATCAGATAAGTCACCTCGGTCAGAAGAATTCCACCCCGGCCGAGATGTTCATCGACTGAGCGAGATGCTTAGGGTTGAGGTAAAGACTCGAACTTTCAGGGTCCTAGTGTGATTAAGATTATTCTATCATTGTTTTTCCCACAACCTTCAGCCAATCACCCTAGAATCACATAAAGAAATTAGCCACTCATCATCATGAAAGTAATAATCAAATATATGGGAAGAAAGAGAATAATTGAACAAGAAAACCTTAAGAGAAAGACTTCAATAACTTAATCAATTATCAAACAACAAGCGTTCCTTGGATCAAAATCCAACAAGACAAACAACAATGAAGGGAATCTAAGGCAATCTTACAAAACCCTTCACAAGCTATAAAAGCTATAAACTTCCTTCCTTCAATCTTCCTTCAACCTAAAAAAAGGTTCTTCAAATATCCCAACTAGAGTATGGCTGTAGCGGATCTTCAGCCGTTAGCGGGTGTTTGCGTCGTAAGTGGGATGTTGCGTCGTAAGCGGGATACCTAAGCACGATGTATGCGAGATCGGTCGTATAGCCCCATCGGATTTGTGGAAAATCCAACCCTTTTTATAGTAGAATTACTCTCCAAAGATAAGATATCTTAGAAAGATCTCTTCCCATAAAAATAGGTAAAATATATGGGCTAACTTATCTTCTTCCTTCCAGAAATCCAGCCTAAAAAGATAAGATCCTCCTTCCAAAAATAAAAGATCTCAGCCAATAATAAAATATCCTTGCCGCGTCCAAGGTGTTCGCCTCGGTCGAGTCGGCTCCTCTGGATCACCTCGCTCGAGGTGACTCTGTAGTCAACCGAGGTGAATCACAACTGAATGTGAAATCTCTCAAATCTGGTCCAAAGTGAATCTTTAATCCAATTCCATGATTCCTGGATTATTCCTTAAGCTCCTGAATGTAGCTCCAATGACTCCTTAGCTCCTTTTGCTCCTTTTTGATGCAAAACGTGCCATTTTACCTACGATTACAAAGAAACTTGGTGTAGACCTCGGTTCCCGCAAAGGTAGATGAAACGACAGTATAATCACATAATATATATACAAACATGCAGATTATTGAAGATAAAACGTCTAAACAGGCCCCAAAATATAGACAATAATTCATGCTATCAAAATACCCCATGCTTAGCCCTTGCTTGTCCCCAAACAAGTTCCGCATATAAAATATAAGATAGAATGGATTATAAGTCTTAAAGATCAATGAAAAGCCTTTCAAAACATTTTAATGGTGTGCTACAATCATAGATCACTCTAAGAGAAAACTTCATGGAATTTAAAATCAAAATATGCTTAAAACATTTTATAAATATAAGAAAGTTGTTCATCTTTGCATAAGATCATAGAATGCATAATAAATCATAATTATCAAAATTAATCATGTATAATCTAGTTTAAACCACTAAGTCAAACAACAAGCTCGAGGTCTCAAGGGCTTCCCAAAAGAAAGGTCAAGAAACGTGTAGGGTAGGGATATATATAAGGTAATGTGGTGCTAGAATCCGGGAAAAGGATATCACTTCACTTTCACTTGACTTTCAACATCATCCACCAATAAGCTTTGCTTATTTCACACTTTTCCTTTTTTACTTTACTTTTTGGGACGCATCGACAGAGGTGCACAATAACCGAAGCCTAGGAAATCAGCAATCATCAATTTCTTGAGATGCATCAAACCTTTGATGCACATACCATGACCCGTTAGGAATATCGCTCAATCCGACTTTGGCAAGACACAAACACCCGGCTATGTGAATGGTGCCGAGTTACTCATCATCATGATTGACTTCCCCAAACCTATTTATTACTTTCTAACACTTTCACTTCCAGCCAACTTCTCAACTTTTACTTCACTTGCTTTCACCACTTTGCTTGCTTCCAAATTCCCGGATAGGTAAAGGGAGGCAAATCTGTATATTTAGGGGCTAAAGCATGATCAAGAAGAAGAAGAGAAGAGAATGAATTGCCTTGGTCTTTCCAGAAAGAAAGTGAGAGAACTCATCATGTGGTGTCAACCTTCAAATTCAACATAATTTGGATAAAAACAAAGTATTAAACATGCTAAAATTTTAAACAAAGCACTTAGCAACTTAAACATATCATAAAACCTTTAAAACATATAAAGATTTCAAAACCAGTCAGTAAACAAAATATTCACTGAGATCATATCCAGATAAGAAGCACAATAATCGTTTCGGAAAACTTTCAGTTAAACCACCTCGGTCGAGGTGTTCTAAGTCAACCGAGGTGAAGTACCTCGTTTGGCCAGAATCGCTTCGGTCGAGGTCAAAAAAAAAAAAAAATTTTAATACCAGTTTTCGACGTTTTTCTCAAACAAATAACCTGTATGCATGCATGCAATCTCACATAAGCACATAAAGCAAAATAAAGCATAAATATTTGATAAAGTCGAGTCATACAAAGACATAAGTCATAAAAGTACATCCGCATACCCCATACTTGGGACACATTGTCCCAATGGGTCAAATAAGTCTAAAGAAATAAAATACTCACCGGACATAGATGAGCTGCATAATAAATAAAGAAAGAAAATCGTGTAAGCTCTCAATAATCCCGATCTGGTGGTGGTGGTGGTGGCACATACGGATACTGAGATGGGTTAAATGGATAACCCATGGCTTGCTCAAACTGGATCTCCGCCATCCGTCGCTGATAATGTTGGCCCTCTAGCATCTGACGAGTCCAGATATCGATCTCTCGGGGCTGGTCGTCGAATCTCTCCTTGACGTCTACAGTCAGGGCCGCGTAGGAGTCTATCATCTGATCGGTGAGGTCATCAATCCGACGGTGAGCATCTCGATCCCTCTGTCGGCGGACCCTACGCCTAGCAGGACGTGCTGGTGCTGCAGCCGGCTCGGTCTCAGTCTTGTCATCGTCCAAATCGATGACCGGCGCACTAGTCTCAGTAGTATCCGTGCCTGTATCCATAGGAACTCCACCATCCTCAGCTACATCATCATCATCATCCTCGGCCTCGTCCTCCTCAGTTGGTACAACAGCTGCCTCTCTAGCATCCTCCATAAATGGGATCCACGCAGTCTGCCAGTAGTGTGGATCAAATACGGAGAACTGAGTCGACCATCTGATCCCCTGCGGTGCAATCGGCTCCCATGGCATCGCCACATATGGCATAGTAAGTCCTCGGGGGACCAGTATCCTCCGGGTAATCATCTCCTGAAGTCCAAGCGGCTTGGCAGCCGCCACCATGGTACAAGCACTGAGGTCCATATCCCGGTAACTCGCTATATGAGTCACAATGCCTCCACAACAGATGTCGCCCTTCGCCTTCGCCTTTATCTTAATCAGATCCTTTGCCAGCATCAAACCAAAATCTGGGATCCCTCCAGTCACCATGCAGTACAAGCTCATAAGCTCCCCTTGTCTGACCTTTTGGGGCATCTCAGTACGCGCCAGAAGAGTCTCACTGAATATCCTATGGGCCAGCCTAAAAGCTAGGTGAAATATGATCCGCTCCCTGGAGTCTCCAGGTCGCCATCTATCCGCATGCTCAACCACGTGAGCAATCTATCCCCAGAACTCCCTAGCTACAGCTCGGGAGGGAAAATCAGCAAATGTCGGAATCGGGAAGCCGAAGATATCCCGCCAGTGATCCAAGGGAACCAAGTAATTCCTGTTCATCAACTGGTACTTTATTGCGCGCTCGGTAGGCAAGTAAGTGAAGGAGCTGACAAACTCCAATGTAGGCTCTAGATAGGCCGGAGCTCTGATCTCTGTAAACTGCTCCAGCCCCACAGCAGAAATCATACGCCTCAAGTCATCATCAACATAGAGGCAGTCAAAAGTTGAAATGTCCAAGAAGCGGGGTGCAATCACTGGACGGGCCGCCATGCAGTCATAGTCGACCTGGTGTCTCTCGTGGTTCACCGGTCTAGTACGTCGAGAGGAAGAGGAAGAAGCAGAAGGAGAAGATCTGTCCCTCATGACCAACTGCCTGTCAGAACTCATCTCTGCAATCTGTCAGGTGACTTCGGTTGCTCTAACAACCCTGTAGAACACCTCGGCCGAGGCGCAGGCCGACTAGACCGAGGCGAAAAACTGCTCGACTGATTTCTTCAAAAATCCAGTTCTTTTCCCCCAAAATCACTACCATAGGTTCCTATGGGGTACTTAATCTAGTTCTCAGCAAATGCTGGGGCAACCAAAGCCCAACTTGAAGGAAAACAGTGGAGAAGAGCGAGGTTAGGGTTTTTTCGATTTTACCTAGATTCGGTCGATTCGGTTCGTTTTTCTCATAGATTTGCACTTGCACTGTGACCCTCTACCCTTTCTTAGCAGCTTGGAAGCAAGAATCGTCGAAAATGAGCGAAGAATGGCGAAGCGAGGCGAAAGACGTGCCGCGGTCGAGGAGAAGGTAAAGAGAGGAGAGAGAAATCTCAGCCCCCTTTTATACCCTTTTCTGAAACTGCTGTCACCTCGATCGAGGTGGTCTCGACTAGACCGAGGTGGTACGGACTGAGGTAAATCTTCAGAAACCCTAGTCGCCTCGGTTGCTCAAGAATCATCGCGGTCGAGGTGCCGTGACAGCAACCGAGATGTGTCTCAGTCAAACTCCGTCTTCTCAAATTCTCGAACTTCTGTCCTTCCAGTTGTGCTCCTGGTTTGTATTCCTTCCTTAGATGTCACCTGTTGTTTGTCTAGGACGCCAAAAACAAAACAAAGCAAAGCAAAAGCAAACTATCTAAGCTAGACTAGATAAAGGGAAAAGAAAGCAATACCTTGGGTTGCCTCCCAAGAAGCGCTTGATTTAAGGTCGCTAGCTGGACCGTACGACGTCTCTTAAACGAGGTATAGTGGTGCAACCTCCTCAACCGGAACTTCCGGTTTGTATTTCTTAAGTCTATGACCATTGACCTTGAAGCTTCCACTCGTTTCGCCCCAAATCTCAACTGCACCATGAGGGAAAACGTGTTTCACGACATAAGGTCCGGTCCATCTAGATTTCAACTTACTTGGAAAGAGGCGAAGGCGGGAGTTGAAGAGTAGAACTAAGTCTCCTTCTTTAAGCTCCTTAGGAATGATACGCTTGTCATGCCATTTCTTCGTCCTTTCTTTATAGATTTTGGCATTCTCATAAGCGTTCAAACGCAGCTCCTCCAGCTCGTTGATGTCCAATAGCTGCTTCTCGCCGGCTTCCTTGATGTCGAAGTTCAACCATTTGATCGCCCAATATGCCTTGTGTTCTATTTCAACGGGCAAGTGACAAGACTTCCCATATACCAAATTATAAGGGGTGGTACCAATGAGAGTCTTAAATGCGGTCCTGTAGGCCCAAAGAGCGTCGTCCAACTTCATGGACAATCCTTCCTCATCCTAGAGACGGTCTTCTCCAAGATTGCTTTAATTTCTCTATTCGAGATCTCGACCTGTCCACTATTTTGAGGGTGATAAGGGGTTGCTACCTTGTGGGTCACCCCATACTTCGATAGAAGTGCCTTAAACTTCTAGTTGATGAAATGCGTCCCTCCATCGCTGATGATGATGCGCGGAGTCCCAAAACGTGGAAAGATAGTCTTGTTAAAGAACTTCACGACCACCATGGCGTCATTAGTGGGAGAAGCAATGGGTTCAACCCATCTAGAGACGTAATCAACTGCTAGAAGAAAATAGAGGTTTCCTCCGGAAGATGGGAAACGTCCCATGAAATCTACTCCCCACACATCAAAAATTTCCACCTCTTGAATGTTATTAAGTGGCATTTCATACCTCCTAGATAAGTTCCTTGTTCTTTGGCATGCATCACAAGAGACAACAAACTATTGCACATCCTTAAATAATGTAGGCCAAAAGAAACCAAAACGTAATACCTTAGCGCATGTTTTGTTGGCGCTAGCATGCCCTCCACAAGGAAGTGAGTGGCAATGCCGTATGACGCTATTAACCTCATCTTCTGGAATGCATCTTCGAAGCATCCCATCCGGCCCGCGCTTGAATAGCATCGGTTCATCCCAGTAGTAATGGCGTACGTCCTTGAAGAATCTCTTCCTTTGAGCGTACGTCAATTCGGGTGGTATTTCCTGGCAAACAAGATAATTAACAATATCAGCATACCAAGGTCCTTTATTATCAGAAAGTTGGTGGAGAGAATGGTCCACCAACTGAGGATGGATGTCAGAGAAGGGAGTAAGAGGCTTGTTATTTTCAGTAGTCTCAGTTGACATCATCTCGCTTTTGACCTCGGTCGAGGCTCAGAGGTGTTGACCAAGATGTTCTTCAGTCGCCTCGCTTGGTCCAGAAAGTGCCTCGGCCGAGGTACTGTAATTGGAACCGAAATTGGAGATCTTCGTCTCCTTGGTTAGTTTCTCAGTTTTAGCTCCTGGATCTTCTTCCAGCGCCTTCAAGCTCCGTATATCTGCATCACAAGAAGCATCTATACCTTCCTCCATTAAGCTAAAACTAATAACTTTTTCAAGTGGATCATTAATAAGGATAGAGCTCACCAATTCTCTTGATTCTTCTTCATCATAGATGTTGAAGATATCATCTCCTAACTGCTCTCCCTTCATAGCCGCAAGTAGTGCGAATTCCACTTCATCTCCGCCAATATTGAATTTCAGCTTGGCGTTCTTACAATCCACATTGCAACCCGAAGTTGTTAGAAATGGCCTCCCGAGAATGATAGGAACAGGAAAATCTGCGGGAATATCAAGCACAACAAAGTCTATAGGTAAATAGAAGTTACCTAACTTAACCGGAACGTCTTCCAAAATTCCCACGGGGTGGGTAATGGAGCGTTCCACCATGTATAATCGAATCTTCACCGGCTTGGGCTCTCCAAGTCCGATCTTAACACATAGCTCCAGCGGAATGATGCTCACGCTGGCTCCTAGATCACATAAGGCTTCACAATTGACATCCCCAACTTGAATGGGAATACAAAATGAGCCGGGATCTCTCAACTTGGGTGGCATCTTCTCCTTCATGATTTGAATAAGCTCCGAGGATTTAGATGTCATCCTTACTTCACCAAAGTCTTCCAGCTTCCTCTTCCTTGATAGGATCTCTTTCAAGAATTTCCCATAGGTGGGCATCCCTAGAATAGCATCAAGGAAAGGAATATTAATGTGTAGTTTATTTATCAAGTCAAGGAACTTACCAAAATGCTTGTCTAGATGTGCTCTAGCCCTTGACTGGGGGAATGGAAGTGGTGGTTTATATGCAGGAGGTGGAATATAAACTTCAGTTTTCTCCTCCGCTTTCTGTGGCTCCACCTCGGTTGGCATCTCGGCCGAAGTGTTCTTCGACTGCACCTGGACCGAGGTGGTCTTCGTCTGAACTAGCATCGACCGAGGCACTGGATCTGCAGTCTTCAATCCACTCCTCGTCGTTATGGCCATAATCTGGCCCTTAGGGTTGCTTTTCGTTCTTGCTGGAAGCTTCCCTGGATCTCTTGGCGTTTCATTCGCCCTACTAGCAAGTTGTTGTTCAAAGGATTTTTGTGCCTTCGAAAATGAAGTCATGGATGTCTCCATAGCACTAAGCTTGATCAAGATGGCCTCCAGCACTGCGTCTTTCTTTCCTGGCTGGGACGAACTTGATCCTTACTCCTGGCTCTTTAATGGAGTAGAAGGAGAAGAAGAGGAAGAGAGGAAAGGATTAGAGGGATTATTCATATTAGATTTAGGGTAAGGGTTACTCGAATTTTGGTTGTTTGCCCTCCAATTGTTGCTATTGGATCCTCTATTGTTGTTGTAGTTGTTTTTCCGGGAACCGTTGTTGTTATTACGGTATCCATTGTTGTTCCTTGATCCTTGATCTTCCTTCTTGGTTTGAGCAACCAAGAGCTCCTTCAATTGTTTCACGTCATTCTTAAAAGAGATGAGTTGATTAGTGTTTGATGGCTCCTCTTGAAAGTTGACTCTTTTAGCTCCACCTTCAGCTCCTTGGTGGGAATATTTCTCCATATGCAAAGCTTGTTTCTCTATGAACTCCCAAGCTTCGTCAATCGGCATGTCCATAAACGTGCCGGCGGATAGTAGTTGGAGGTTGAACTTGGTGCTTCCGTCCAGTCCCTTGAAGTATATCTCCAACAATTCTATCTTTGGAATCCCATGATGTGGGCAATCCAAAAGAATGTCTTTAAACCTCTCCCATGACTTAGACAAGCTCTCCTTGTCCTTCATAATGAATGCATTAATCTTCCCTCTCATTTCAGCGGTTTTAGAGGGGGGAAAGAATTTAGTCAAGAATTCCGTAGTCATCTCCTCCCAAGTACTGATTTTTCCTGGAGGAAGAGATTGATACCAAGTAAGAGCTCTAGTGTCTTACGGCATTGCCACTCGCTTCCTTGTGGAGGACATGCTAGCGCTCACAAAACGTGCGCTAAGGTATTACGTTCTTGTTTCTTTTGGCCTACATTATTTAAGGATATGCAAGAGTTTGTTGTTTCTTGTGATGCATGCCTAGAACAGGGAATTTATCTAGAAGGAACGATATGCCACTCAACAACATTCAAGAGGTTGAGATTTTTGATGTATGGGGGTTGATTTCATGGGACCTTTCCCATCATCCGCAGGAAACCTCTACATTCTTTTAGCTGTTGATTACGTCTCTAGATGGGTGGAGGCCATTGCCTCTCCCACTAATGACACCATGGTGGTTGTGAAGTTCTTCAATAGGACTATCTTTCCACGTTTTGGGATGCCGCACATCATCATCTGCGATAGAGGGACACATTTCATCAACCGGAAGTTCAAGACACTTTTATAGAAGTATGGGGTAACCTACAAGGTAGCAACCCCTTATCACCCTCAAACTAGTGGGCAGATGGAGATCTCTAATAGAGAAATCAAGGCAATTTTGGAGAAGACTGACTCAAGGACAAGGAAGGATGACTAACGATATTTCTTAGGTCATCTATACCCTATCAAAAATATAATCCCGACTTAGCACTAAAACAAGTATGGTGGTTAAGTAAGGGTCGATCCCAAGAGAGTTAAGGTATTTTATTAAATTTAATTATTGATTATAAGAACAAGTAACAAGGGGGGGGGGGTTTCGGTTGAATTGACGGACACAAAACTTATGAAAACAAGTAACGCAACAAATGAGACAATAATGGATGAATCTACACTAGGTTGATTCTTAGCATGCAAATGCTACTTTGGTGAGTTCCTTTTACAAGTTTTAAGTAATCTCCCGTCTCGATCATATATATGTGTTGAGCCAACCGGCATCAACACAACTTAACAAGTTAGTGTTCCGTAAACCTACAAGAACAATTAACAAGTTAGCTTTTAAACAAAGACTAAGGGATATAAAGAATAGATTAAAACCGTTAACCTTATCTTTATATTTGTGTTCCTTTTCTTTAAGTAATTACAACCCGTTATTACTTAAAGTTTACTACTAGATTAAAGACCCGAACCCGGAATCTATCCATCCTAGTTCTTTGCATGCACTTTAGAACCTAAGGTGATCAATGTTAATCGTTAATCAAACATGCAATTAGACAATAAAGATCAAGGAAACACAAAGCATTACTGAATGAAAACTTATATTAAAGATAACTTACAACCAAAGTAACAATCCAGCTTCAAATCAACCCAATGTAGCAAGGGAGTTAGCAATTCATTACAATGGAAATGATGAGAAAATTAGATTCTAAGTGGATAATGATGGATGATTCTAGCAATCAACCAAGGACTATTTATACTACAATTTTCACTAAATAGGAGTAAATGGCCGGCCCAAAATAGCCACCTTTAATGCCATAAAGGTGGTGTAAATAGCTGATAGCATGAATTATAGTCTATATTTTGGGGTTTGTTTAGACGTTTTATCTTCAATAATCTGCATGTTTGTATGTATATTATGTGATTATGTTACCATTTCATCTACCTTTGCGAGAATCGAGGTCTACACCTAGTTTTATTGTAATCGTAGGTAAAGTGACGCGTTTTGCATCAAAAAGGAGCAAAAGAAGCTATGGAGTCATTGAAGCTACATTCAGGAACCATCCAGGAAGCATAGCCATGGATTAGAGATTCACTTTGGACCAGATTTGGGAGATTTCACTTTCAGTTGTGACTCACCTCGGTTGACCACATATCTACCTCGACCGAGGTGATCCAGAGAAGTCGACTCCACCGAGGCGAACACCTGGGACGCGGCGAGAATATTTTATTCTTGGCTGAGATCTTTTATCTTTGGAAAGAGATCTTATATTTTTGGGCTTGGCTCCTGGAAGGAAGAAGATATGCTACATCATATATGTTACCTATTTTTATGGGAAGAGATCTTTCTAAGATATCTTATCTTTGGAGAGTAATTTTCCTATAAAAAGGGTCGGATTTCCCACAAATCCGACATCCTGCATACATCCGCTATCACCTCGCTTACACCTACTACACCGCAGCAGCCATACTCCAGTTGGGAGATTTGAAGAACCTTTTTGAAGGTTAAAGAAGGAAGATTGTAGCTTTTATAGCTTTTGAAGGGTTTTTGTAAGATCATCTTAGATTCCCTTCCTTGTTGATTGTCTTATTGGATTGTGATCCAAGGAACGCTTGTTTGTTATGATATTTGATTCAGTTATTGATGTCTTTTCATTAAATTCTTCTTGTTAAAATATTCACTTTCTTCCCATATATTTGATTAATACTTTCATGATGATGAGTGGCTAATTTCCTTGTGTGATTCTAGGGTGATTGGCTGAAGGTTGTGGGAAAAACAATGATAGAATAATCTTAATCACAGTAGGACCCTGAAAGTTTGAGTCTTTAACCTTAAACTTAAGCATCTCACTCAATCGATGAACATCTCGGCCGGGGTGGAATTCTTCTGACCGATGTGACTTCTTTGATCCGAAACTGAGAGTTAAGTGTTAGAGTTTGCCAAATCCTATTCTTATTATACCTTTCCTGGTCCAATGCAAGCTTAGGATGAGACTTACCCGGTGATTCCTTAGTTTGTTTACCAAAGATCATAAGTGTAGGTAATAAAGGTTTATCCTTTATTGGGGTTTGAGTGTGCTTTCATCCCATCTTTGTGAGTTAGCCTGAGACTTACCCGGTAAAGGTTGATTCTATTCCCTTAGATGGTGTGTTAGTTTGAGGTTATAGTTCTTTATCTTAATTCCTTGAGACTTACCTGGTAATAGGAGTTATGGTTTTGGATTAGTGAGTAGAGAGACTTACCCGGTGACCTATTCCACTTTAGTAACACCTTCCCTATGCAAAAATCTCAGCTTTGTCCGCTTATCTTTAGATCTTGAGTTGGAACCACAACTAGATGCTTTAATCTCTAGAATTGCATATCCCCTTTATTGACTTTTATCATCTTTGATTGTTTTAATTGCTTTGTGGTTAGTAATTACTAAAGCTTACCGTAATTGGACTTTGTTTCACTAAGTCCCTGTGATCGACCCCTGGAATTCCTTGCTTTTTACTACGATTGACCCGTACACTGCGGGTTCGCATCCTTGTTTTAAGCTTACGTCTAGGGTTATAAATTTAAAGCTTGCACACACCGTTTGGAGCGAACAATAGCCGGAGTAAATCTTCTGTCGTTGAACCGCAGGGGCGGCCTTCAGATCCGCAGCGGCGGTGTAGGCAAAAACGCTTGATCTTCTTCATGGCCGCAGGGACGGCCAGGCAATTCCGCGGGGCGGATCTTTAATGCTCTTCAAATGTCCGACTCTTCAACTTCCTGTCGATTCTGATGCCAAGCCGCCGGGGCGTCCTAGTGTTGACGCAGGGGCGGTGGCACTGACTCTTCATCTTCCAGCTCCCAGGTTGAGGCGCAGGCAGAGGCGCAGGGGAAGGCGCAGGGGCGCTGGTCTTCGCTTCTTCAAGGCAAGTCACCGCAGCGGCGCCAAGGAGTGGCGCAGGGGCGGTGACACTCTTCATGGCTGGCGTTGGCAAAGGCGCAGGGGGTGCGCCGGAGTGTGGTGTCACCCGCAAGGGCGGTGACACTGCTCCGCGGGGGCGGTGAGGCAACAGAAACTTTGCTTCGTGCATGATCTTCACTCCTAAGTGCTTATAACTCCTTCCTTAGCTTCTTTTAGTCTTCTTCTTTTGGACCAAGGAGTTAGTAGCATAAACTGACACAAATGTAATAAAAAGACTCTAAAAACTAGCCTAAATGATAGTGATTCCATCACCTATCAAACTCCTCCATACATAGACCTTTTACTCGTCCCGAGTAAAATAAATGACAACAAGTAGACTCAAAGGCCTCAGGAATCATGGGTAAGCAGATGAGACAATGAAAACAAAAGAAAAACCAAGAAAGAAAGAAGGAAAAGAGAGGAAATGTGAGAAAAGGTGAGAACCACTACCGTTCTTATCGCTCCAAGAGTGACCTACCCGGACAACCTCCTTATGACTCCCCTTTTTATGTCGCCAAACGCCGGAAGGGAAACCTACACTCGATGTCGCTCATTTTGCCAAGGCGCCCTTTCGGGTTTTCACTTTGCCACTCTTCTTCTTTTCTTTGATGTTCTTACTTAAACTCACATCCCTCAAGTCCAAATTTGCACCAACCTAAGGTTGGTCGGACTACCTTCTTTTTGCCTAAACCGCCCTTTCGGGTTTCCGTTTTTTCCAAGGATTTTTCATGCCTTTTTTTCATTTTCTTTGGCTTTCTCTTCTTATTTTTTTTACTGAATTTGAAACTACAAAAGACTCAATGTAAAACAACTCATAACAAATGAAACGAAACTGTACATGCAATGATATGTCCCTCCCCCGTACTTGAAGATTACTTTGCCCTTAAAGTGGAAATGAAGCAAAGATAAATGTGGGAAAGGGAAGAGAAAAGATACCCCTAATGGGATGGTCCAGTTGGACCATCCGGACCCTCCTCTGCTAGCTATGGAAAGTGGCGGAAGAAATGCTCCTACCGGTGGTAGAGCGTGTTGATGCGGTCCTCCTGAGCATCCAACCTCTCTCTAAATGAAGTCTCGTAGCTAGCTTGCCAAGCCAGCTGCTAAGTCTCTAATTGCTGCTGATGAGCCGCCTGCCAAGCATCTTGCCGGCGGTCAAAATGGGTGGTCATGGAGGAGGCAAAACTGGACTGCCACGCCTGCTGCTGCTCAAGCATGGACCGCTGGTACTCGGTCTTCCATGCCTGATGTTGGGTGGTCACGGCAGCCATCTAAGCCTGAAGGCTCGCAAGAGCCGGATCCTCCTCCGGTGCTGTAGGAGGCATCTCTTTATCAGCAATAGAAGCCCGGCTGGAGCCCGCAGCTTATCTCTCAACAATGTCTCGGAGCAAAGGGGTCACTTGGTATGTATAACTCGGAGAGCTCGTCTCCAAGTGGAAGTGGTCGGGGGAGGTATGTGATGTGACTCCCATCTGCCAACGAGAGCCAAAAGAGGTTCTCCCCGTCTCTCCTGAGAAGCCTGCACCTCCTCAACATCCCTTCCGTATATAGTGGGGCCTCTAAACCTTCCTCCAAGTCAGAGAGATCCATCACCTGTGCAGCCAACAAGGAGATCACCCCACCTCCCGCAATGTCTCGTGGCTCATTCTTCCTAATCCGCTTCAAAGCGGTAAGGAAGAGGTATGGCTAATCTGGTACCCAGTCGTTCGTGGGGAGGCATGCGTATAACAGTGGAAGGTCCTTGAGGACGACCTTGTTCTCCTCCTTATGTCCACAGAAGACACTCATGAAGATCTTTGAGATGAGCTTCAAACAGGGGTGAGTGAATTTGTTGGAATACTCGTCCCCTGCATGAAACTCAGATCTGGTGGCGCCCTGCCAAAACTTGCATAAGTTGGGTGTCGGGATGGGTTCCCACCAGTCTTTGGAGGCGCAAATAGTCACCCCTAATGCCTCCTGCAGTTGGGTATAGTCCAATGTATACTTTCTCTTGTTGAACTTGAATGAAAGTCCAACACACATGTGGTCCACCATTTCCATGGTGAATGTTGCAATGAATTGGCGGCTGAGCTCGGGGTATGTTGGAGCATTCATTTCTAGAAAATCGCCGAGCCCAGCATTGTTGAAGAATGCCTACATGCTCTCCAACATGCCCAATTTGTCCAAAGTCGGAACGTGCAGAAATCGAGTTGCATACACATCCCGACATTGCACAATCCTATACCGCTCCTTCTCAGCTTCCGATAACTTGTATTTCTTCTGTTTTTCCATTTCTTGGAAGTAAACAAGGAAAGGAATTAGAAAGTTCAGAAGTTGGTTTAAGAGACAAACCCTCTGTTGTGTTTTCCGCAGGGCGGCTGAAGCTTGCACAGGGGCGGCTAGGCGCAGGGGCAGCAACTTGCAGGCGCAAGGGCGGGAGAAGAGCAGAGGGCGATTCTGGGAGCCTACGAAGGTGGCCGTGCTGGGACTGTTCCGGCGACTTCTTTGTTGGTGTAAGCGTTGTCAGAAGAGCTCAAGGGGTGTTTTAGGAAGTTTGTGAGAGAGTAAGTGTTAAGGGGTTGAGTTTTGAGAGAGAGGAAGGTGGAAGAGGCAGTATTGCAGCGCAGGGGCATCGGAGTTGGTGGTGGTGGTGGCGATGAGGCGGCGCAGGGGGCATCGAAGCACTGGTGTTTACAGAAAAAGGGAAGGGCGCAGGGGTGTGTGTTTGGGCGAGACGAGGGTAGATAAGGTGAGAATGAGGGATTGCTAGGATTACGTATGTTATTTTTGGGAAGCATATTTTTTTTTCTTTCCTTAATAAAACGGTAGGGGCGGAGTTTGTCACCGCGGGGACGGTGACAAGGAAGAGGCCAGGGTGCAGCCTCAACGCCGGGAGTGGCGCTGACGATATATGTCAAGGGTGGCCGCTGCAGGGGCGTAAGGGTGTCACTGCGGGGGCGGTGGCTTGTGTGTTGCAGACGCAGGCCCAACGCCGGGGGCGGCGCTAGGCAGGGGTGTCACCGCAGGGGTGGGGACACTTAACCGTTGGGGCGGTTTTCTTGACAGAAACTCCTCTTCTTATTCCTTCGGGTTGCCTCCCGAGTAGCACCTTTGTTTTATGTCGTTGGCTCGACGTAAGGACTCTATCTTTCTGGTTGGGCCTCGTTGGGGTTTATAACCGTTTGTGAAGGCAATCCAATGGAGGATCGGGCTTCGATCCTTGTTATGGCTTCTGCCATTTGCCCAACCTGTTTTTCAAGGTTCTTGATGCTGGATTCTGTTGTTTGGACTTGAGTAGCAAAGTGTTTAGTCAAAACCTATAACATATCTTCAGTTGATTGATACTTATCTTGACGGGGCTGCTGTTGTTGGTTTTGTTGATCCCTCCAACGGAAATTCTGTTGGTCACGCCAATTTGGCATGAAATTCTGCGCATAGGAATCGTTCCTAGGCCTTTGCTGCTGTGGTTTTCCATAACCCATTGCGTTCACCTCAACATCATCATCCTGGACTTGGGTACACATGTCCGTTGGATGATATGGGTCAACACACACTCCACAAGCTTTGAGCTGCTGTGGTGTTCCCATAAGTGTTAGTCTCTTCTCCATCTCCTTCAATTCTGCAAGCTCCGTGGAGATCTCACTCTTCCCGGAATTCACAGCATGAACACCTCTCTTGGAAGGAGTCCTTCCAAAGTTCCGGGTCCCTTCCGCTAGTTCCTGTATCTTTTCCAAAGCAAGGTCAGGAGTAGAGTTAAGAATATTACCCCCGCAAGCCGCATTGACGATCCTCCTTTCATTGTCTAGCAAGCCATTGTACAAGTACAAAACTAGATCTTGAGTCGAATATCCGTGGAAAGGACAGCTGGATCGGAGGCGTGCGAATCTTTCGAAGTACTCATAAAGAGTTTCATCCGCCTCTTGCTCGATGTTGCTTATAGCTTTCTTCAAGATATTGGCCTTCTTGGCTAAGAAGTATTTCTCCAAAAACGCCTTGTGGAGATTCTCCCAAGTGTCGATGCTCCCGGATGGAAGGTGGTAATACCAATCGTCCGCTACATCTTTGAGTGTGAAACCGAATGCCCTCATCTTGATTTGTTCTTCGGTGATGTTGGCCGACTTCATGCTCATACACACGGTATGAAACTTTCCAAGGTGCTTGATGGGGTCCTCACCATTTAATCCATGGAAAGATGGAAGCAAGTGAATGAGACGCGGCTTGAGCTCGAAATTGATTCCTTCCCCTAATGCCGGTATAATAACCGCAAGAAGGTTCTGAGCCAAGGTTGGCTGAGTGAGTTGACGAAGAGTGCGATCAGCCATTTCTTGGTGGAGTTGTTGTTGTCTTCGTTGCCGGATGTGCGTCCTCTCAATTTCTGGGTCAAAAAAAGCAAAGCCGGAGTTAGTAGCACGGGTTTGAACCATAAAAATGGTTCAAACCTATAATCAATAATAACAATAAAAACACTAAACTCCCCGGCAACGGGGCCAAAATTTGACTAAAGGTATTTCTTAGGTCGTCTATACCCTATCCAAAATATAATCCCGACTTAGCACTAAAACAAGTATGGTGGTTAAGTGTGGGTCGAACCTAAGAGAGTTAAGGTATTTTATTAAATTTAATTATTGATTATAAGAACAAGTAACAAAGGGGGGGGGGGGGGTTTCGGTTGAATTGATGCACACAAAACTTATGAAAACAAGTAACGCAACAAATGAGACAATAATGGATGAATCTACACTAGGTTGATTCTTAGCATGCAAATGCTACTTTGGTGAGTTCCTTTTACAATTTTTAAGTAATCTCCCGTCTCGATCATATATATGTGTTGAGCCAACCGGCATCAACACAACTTAACAGGTTAGTGTTCTGTAAACCTACAAGAACAATTAACAAGTTAGCTTTCAAACAAAGACTAAGGGATATAATGAACAGATTAAAACCGTTAACCTTATCTTTATATTTGTGTTCCTTTTCTTTAAGTAATTACAACCCGTTATTACTTAAAGTTTACTACTAGATTAAAGACCCGAACCCGGAATCTATCCATCCTAGTTCTTTGCATGCACTTTAGAACCTAAGGTGATCAATGTTAATCGTTAATCAAACATGCAATTAGACAATAAAGATCAAGGAAACACAAAGCATTACTGAATGAAAACTTATATTAAAGATAACTTACAACCAAACTAACAATGCATCTTCAAATCAACCCAATGTAGCAAGGGAGTTATCAATTCATTACAATGGAAATGATGAGAAAATTGGATTCTAAGTGGATAATGATTGATGATTCTAGCAATCAATCAAGGACTATTTATACTACAATTTTCACTAAATAGGAGTAAATGGCCGGCCCAAAATAGCCACCTTTAATGCCATAAAGGTGGTGTAAACAGCCGGAGTAAATCTTTTGTCGTTGAACCGTTGGGGCGGCCTTCAGATCCACAGGGGCAGTGTAGGCAAAAACGCTTGATCTTCTTCATGGCCGCAGGGGCGGCCAGACAATTCCGCGGGGCGGATCTTTAATGCTCTTCAAATGTCCGACTGTTCAACTTCCTGTCGATTCTGATGCCAAGCCGCCGGGGCGTCCCAGTGTTGACGCAGGGGCGGTGGCACTGACTCTTCATCTTCTAGCTCCCAGGTTGAGGCGTAGACAGAGGCACATGGGAAGGCGCAGTGGCGCTGGTCTTCGCTTCTTCAGGGCAAGTCACCGCAGGGGCGCCAAGGAGTGGCGCAGTGGCGGTGACACTCTTCATGGCTGGCGCTGGCGAAGGTGCAGACGGTGTGCCGGAGTGTGGTGTCACCTGCAGGGGCGGTGAGCCAACAGAAGCTTTACTTTGTGCATGGTCTTCACTCCTAAGTGCTTATAACTCCTTCATTAGCTTCTTTTAGTCTTCTTCTTCTGGACCAAGGAGTTAGTAGCATAAACTAACACAAATGCAATAAAAAGACTCTAAAAACTAGCCTGAATGATAGTGATTCCATCACCTATCAAAGGATTGGTCCATGAAGTTGGACGATGCTCTTTGGGCTTATAGGACCGCATTCAAGACTCCCATTGGTACCACCCCTTACAACAAGGTATATGGGAAGTCTTGTCATCTACCCGTAGAGCTGGAGCACAAGGCATATTGGGCAATCAAGTGGTTGAATTTCGACATCAAGGACGCCGGAGAGAAGATACTTTTAGACATTAACGAGTTGGAGGAGTTTCGCTTAAACGCCTATGAGAATGCAAGATCTACAAGGAAATAACGATGAGATGGCATGACAAGCGTATCATTCCTAAGGACCTCAAAGAAGATCTTGTTCTACTCTTCTACTCCCGCCTCCGCTTCTTTCTAGGTAAATTGAAATCTAGATGGACAGGACCTTACGTTGTGAAAACTATATTTCCCTAAGGTGCAGTTGAGATATGGGGCAAAACTAGTTGAAGTTTTAAGGTCAACGGTCATAGGCTAAAGAAGTACCGACCGGAAGTCCCGGCTGAGGAGATTGTACCATTATACCTTGTTTGATGACGGCGTACGGTTAAGCTAGCGACCTTAAACCAAGCGCTTCTTGGGAGGCAACCCAAGGTATTGCTTTCTTTTCCCTTTTCTATCTTAGTTTTTTTTGTTTCGTTTTGTTTTTGCGTCCTCTAGACAAGAACCAAGTACTTTCTAAGGAAGGATTACAACTCAAGAGCTACATTGGAAGGACAGAAGTTTGAGAAATTGAGAAGATGGACCTTGACTGAGACACATCTCGGCTGTTGTCACAGGACCTCGACCGAGATGTTCTTTGTCAACCGAGGCGACTAGGTCTGACATCGAGTCTGACACCTCGGTCTGCTCGGGACCATCTCGACCGAGGTGTAATCAAATTCAGCGAGGGGTATAAAAGGCGCGACGGTTTCTCACTCTTCCACTTTTTCCTTCTCTACTCTCATCTCGACCGCGGCGGCACTTCACCCTCAACTTCTTCATTCTTGCCCGTTTTCCACGTTTATTGGCTCGATTTCACCGGAGGAAGAAAGAGATTCAGTTTCCAAGCATCAAACAGCAAGGAAAACGCTTCAATCTACAAAATCTGGGGTATTTCGTTCCAAACCCTAACTCCTTCCTTCTTTTGTCGATTTTGAGCAGATCTGGCTTTGGTTGCCACTGTTTGTTGTTGAAAAAGATATAAGTACCCCTTAGGAAGCATTTGGTAGTTTTTTTGGGGGAAAAAGCTTACAAATTTAGAGAGTGCGTTCAAACAGCAGTTTGCCTCGGTCCAGTCGACTGTGTCTCAGCCGAGGTGTTCTTAGGGAAACCGAGGTGTGCTTCATCCAGAAACATGAGCAACAGATCTGATCGTCAGTTGGCCTTTGAGGGACAAGCCTAGCAGTTCACACTAGTCTTCCCCTTCCTTTGCTTCTCAGTTTTCCATTCCGGTGATCCACGAGCGTCACGAGAGGATTGATGGTCTCACTAACCAGATGGTAGATGCATACGCAGCCCTGACAATTGACATTCATCAGCGCTTCGATGATAAGCGCCGACATATTGAGGGATGAATGCTTCAGATGATGGAGAGCCAGTACTTCATTAGACAGATGATGGAGATCCAACATCTGTAGGTTATGGGCTATCCATTCGACCCGTCCCAGCATCCCTACATTCCACATCCACCACCGCCAGCTTACGAGGGTTAGAGCTTCATGGATTTCTTATTTATTTATTTATTTATCTATTATGCAGTTCAGTTAGATTCGGTGAGTTTTCTGATTCCTTAGACTTATATTTGACCCATTGGGACAATGTGTCCTAAGTATGGGGTATTTGGATGCATTTATATGACTTATGTGAAAAGCTTGTATGCCTCTTTCGGATATTATTGTTTATTTGGCTCTATATGCTTATCTGTCATTACATGCATACATACATGTTTCTGTTTGAGAAAAACGTCGAAAACTGGTTTGAAAATTTTATGTTATGACCTCGACTGAGACGTTCATGGCCGATCGAGAATGAACACCTCGGATGACGCCAGAACACCTCGACCGAGATGGCTTTAACTGAAAGGTTTTTTCGAAAACGATTTGTGCTTCTTCTCTGGATATGACCTCGATGATGATTCTGTTTGCAGATTGGTTTTGAAATCTTTATATGCTCGAAAGGTTTTATGATATGTTTAAGTTGCAAAATGCTTTGTTTGAAGTTTTAGCATGTTTAATTCTTTGTTTTTTATCAAATTATGTTGGATTTGAAGGTTGACACCACACGATGAGTTCTATCACATTCTTCCTGTGATGACTAAGGCAATTTATTCTCTCCTCTTCTTCTTCTTGACCATGCTTTAACCCCTCATATACAACACCTTTACCTATCCGGGAATTTGGAAGCAAGTTACGAAAAGCAAGTGAAGTAAAGTTGAGATCTTGGGTGGAAGTGTCACAAAAGAAACAATTAGGTTTGGGGACGTGATCTTGATGATGAGTAAATCGGCATGTAACACCCCGAATCCACAGGACTTGGAGTGTCACATTGGGCTAGGATCTCACAATGGATCCTGACCATAGCCTGACAACAAGTTCACTGGACCTTACAACATGACACTAACAGTTGTAAAAACAAATACATAAGGCTGTATAAAACTGTACAACCAAAAGTACAACAACATAGCCGAGTACAAAACAAAATGCCCTCACACAAGAGGAAACAAAAGATCATCCTCATGCAGGAGGGAAAGGTAAACAACCCAAAAGCCAACACAACCTATGTACGAGACGTCCTCGGCCTGCCACCCTGCCAGATCATCCAACAACATGCTTATCCTGTGGGGCATCTACAACATGGTAATAAACCATTAACTATCCATACACATATATAGAGTAATGCATAAGCACAATCACACTCAAGGTTAAGATAAACACATCAGCATGCTTTCACACATTTACCCATTTAATCATCTAAATATAATGGTCATTACTCAAATCGTATATATATATATATATATATATATATATATATATATATATATATATATATATATATATATATATATATATATATATATATATATATATATATATATATATATATATATATATATATATATATATATATATATGAAACTATGTGACACGAGGACCGATACATCCTCGCATCTGAGCCTGCTATCAAGCCGTACTAGTATCGGTCACACAATCCGTGAACCCTATGGGAGTGGATTGCGCCCTTCTTGTAAACCGGTATGGCCTTACTCAAGAGAACCTCCCAAACTCCACGGCGGGATGAAAGGGAAAGGTTATCACAACCACGCATACGGGGAAATCAATAAAATAAAGGTCGGTAAATACGACATCACATGCTATCATAGCAAACATACAAAGCACACACCACTCATGCAGACACCCAATATAAGGATGGCAGCTAAGTAAGTCCTACGGACTTACCTCAACCTCGATCACAACTCAACCATGACCACCTCTACACTAGAGGGACAACACAACCTATAAACATGTATAAGAGATATATCAATCTCCCAACATCACAAGGGTCACACCTAGACCCAAAGGGATCCAAAGGATCAACCTCAACCTCTCTCATAACCTAAAGAACCTCAAAAGCCATACAAGGCACAAACCGATCACAACCTCATCAAAATTGAACCTCACACATCTAGCATGATCCTAAGCACTCACACTAGGAATTGAGGAAACAAAGGCACCCTAAGGATAGCCTAGAAGCACACACACACCTACAGAACCAAGAGAAGACCTTGTTGATGTAGGTGGGCGCAGGGGCGGCTCACTGGTGGCACAGGGGCGGATCACTGGCCGGCGCAAGGGCGGCTGCAAGGTGGCGCAGGGGCGGCTGGTGTGCAGAAGACACCACCTTAGCTCCTTCTTCACTTCTTCCTTCGGTTCTCTACTCTTATTCACTCCAACAACAACATACATATATCACATACATATATATACATCAACACAAGCCAAAACATGGCTGAACATGATCTAACCCTAAGGAAACTATACTAAACTAAGGAAAGGAAGGAAAGGATGAAGAAAAGAAGGAAGGAAGAGGAGAAGCCATGGAACTCACCAAGCTGAGCTCTCCAGAAGATCAACACCACACCAAACAACCTCAAGCTGGCTCCACAAGGGACAACAACATCATCAACATCAAAGCCAAGCAAAACTAGGCAAGATCTCTCACAAACTCAAGAGAAGATCAAACAAGGATGATCCAAGGAGAAGAGAGAAGAAGACGTACGTATGGGAGATAGATGGAAGCTGAGAATGGTAAACCCTCATCAAGAGGTAAGAGATGAAAATATATATAGAAATAAAAGGGTAAAGCACGGGTCAAAGGGTCAATGAAGACGGCTGCAGCATACAGAGCCGCGGGGAGGACTCAGTGAGCCGCAGGGGCGGCCCAAACAAACTGCAGGGGCGGTTCCAGGCTCACGCAGGGGAGGTTCAGGCTAATTCCTGGCCCCTCTGCTCCTCTCTCAGCAATTCAGCAACTAGGCTCTTACATCTCACCCCCCTAAAACAAGTTTCGTCCCAAAACTTGTAAGATCCCAAACCCTCTCGGACTCACAAGCCGAGGTATAACTCTCTCTCTATCGGAGGTATCACATCTCCACTCAAAAAGTCAGAACCTATACAAATCTATAACCTCAAGCATCGACATGGAGGAATCATCAACTCCAGAAAACAAGGCCATAACGCTACCCAAAGGCGTAGAGGAATCATATCTCTCGCCATACCACAACACAAGGTATAGAGGAAGCACATCTCTAGCCACAACATAACACAGGCATAGAGGAAATACGTCTCTAGCCAAACCACAAGCATGTACATCGCATGGAGGAATCACATTTCCACTGAAACTATTTCCATCAAGGTAGCATGGAGGAAAGAACCATCTCCAGCTGAATCCTAATCAACTCACTCAGATAGCATGGAGGAAAGAACCATCTCCAGCTATAAACATAAGTCATACTCAAATAGCATGGAGGGAATAATCATCTCCAGCTATAACATACATCATGCTAGTATAGCAAGATCTAATAAGATCATAACACATATCATAGCTAGCATGGAAAAGCACATCAAAGTATGTAAGCATATAAGCACATACTCACCAAGATAGCACTAAGATCTACTCCTCGACCCTAGATGCATCTATCTCGGCATAAAACTCTGGATAATTCCTCTAGGTACTATCCTCAGTCTCCCATGTAGCCTCCTCAGGTCCACGTCTAGACCACTGTATCCTCATCATAGGTATGTCCTTCGAACGCAAGCGTCTCACACCTCTCTCTAGGACGGCAATAGGATGCTCAGCAAAGGTGTGGTCTGGCTCCACCACCAAATCATCAAAACTCACAATGTGCCTCGGATCTGGTATGTACTCACTCAGTTGAGACACATGAAACACAGGGTGAACACCCTCTAATCTCGGAGGCAAAGCTAATTTGTATGCTGCCCTCCCAACTCTATCCAGTATCTCAAAAGGACCGACATATCGGGGACTCAACTTCCCCTTTATGCCAAAACGTCTGACGCCATGCGTCGGAGATACTCTCAACCAGCCATGAGCTCCTACCCTGAACTCTAGAGGCCGATGCCTCTTGTCTGCATATGACTTCTGGCGACTCTATGCATCCATCATCCTCTCTCTAATCAGCGCTACTCGAGCCATATCATCCTGAATCTACTCTAGCGCTATCCCACTGATACTGCTAGGATCATCCTAGTATAAAGTTGTACGGCACCTACGTCCATACAATGCCTCATAAGGAGCCATCCCAATAGATGCATGCCAGCTGTTGTTGTATGAGAACTCTACAAGTGGGAGGTAATCAGACCATCCCTGTCCCCTATCCAACACACAAGCTTGCAACATATCCTCCAAGGTCTGGATGGTCCTCTCAGACTGACCATCTGTCTGGGGGTGAAACGTAGTCGTGAAGTGTAGACTCGTCCCCAAAGCAGTCTGAATATGCTGCCAAAACCTCGAGGTAAATCGTTCATCTCGATCAAAGATGATCGTCCTCGGTACACCATGGAGTCTCACTATCTGTCTAGTGTACTCCTCAGCTAATCTACTCACTGGCAACATCTCTCTGATAGGAATGAAACGTGCCGTCTTTGATAGTCTATCAACAACAACCCAAATGGCATCAAAATTCCTATTGGGCCTCAAACTAGTAACAAAATCCATGGAGACGTCTTCCCACTTCCACTGCGGCACTGGCAGTGGATGGAGCTCACCTCCAGGTCTGCAATGCTCTATCTTGACCTGTTGACAGGTCACACACTGAGCCACTAATCTAGCCATATCGGGCTTCAGCCCTCCCCACCAGTATGTATGTCTCACATCATGGTACATCTTACTCGTAACTCGATGTACAGAGTAAGGTGTACAGTGAGCCTCATGTAAGATCCTTTGTCTCAACTCTGCATCAGCAGGAACACAAATGCGATCATGTCGCCTCATCACTCCATCAGCTCCAACAGAAAACTGTGGTGCCTCTCCACGAGACATCCTCTCTCTAATCCTCATCAGGGTCGGGCAGGTCCCTTGCTTCTGTTGGATCTCATCCAATAGACCAGGTAAAACCTCTAAAGCATATAATTGGGCATCCTCATCAGGAAACTGAATGTCCATCTCTAGGCAGGCTAGATCTCTCTGAAGCTGAGGTTGTAGAGTCAACCTGGCAATCGCCTTCTCTCGAGGCGTCTTCCTGCTCAAGACATCTGCTACAACATTTGCCTTTCCAAGGTGATAGAAAATCTCAAGGTCAAAGTCCTTGATCAACTCAAGCCATCGACGCTGGCGGTTATTCAACTCCCGCTGTGTGAAAATATACTTCAGACTCTTATGGTCTGTGAAGATCTCACATGTAGCACCATACAGGTAATGTCTCCAAATCTTCAAAGCATGAACTACCGCTGCTAACTCCAGATCACGAGTCGGGTAGTTCTCTTCATACGTCTTCAACTGTCTAGACGCATATACAATCACTCTGCCTCTCTGCATCAACACACATCCCAAGCCTAGCTTGGATGCATAATTGTAGACCACAAAGTCATCAGAACCCTCTGGCTGTGCCAAGACAAAAGCAAAAGTCAAACGCCTCTTCATCTCCTCAAAACTCTGAGCACACTAGTTGGTCCATACAAATCTGGTAGTCTTCCTTAGAAGACTCGTCAGGGGACGGACGATCACAAAAATACCTCCACAAAGCGTCTGTAATAACCGGCTAGGCCAAGAAAGCTACGCACTTCCTTGACGTTCGTCGGTGTCGTCCAAGCAGCAAAAGACTCAATCTTCCCCTGGTCAACCATAATCCCGTCGGCGGAGATGATATGTCCAAGAAAAGCAACCTCAGACATCCAAAACTCACACTTAGAGAGCTTGGCATACAACTCTCTATCCCTCAAAATCTGCAAAACCGTCCTCCGATGACCGGCATGCTCCTATCTGCTACGAGAGTATACCAAAATATCATCAATAAAAACCACCACAAACCGATCAAGAAAGTCGATGAATATACTGTTCATCAACTCCATGAAGACTGTTGGGGCATTCGTCAGCCTGAATGGAATCACTACAAACTTGTAGTGTCCATAACGGGTACAAAATACCGTCCTGTGTACGTCGTGCTCTATCACCCTTAGCTGGTGATATCTTGAGCACAAATCAATCTGGGAGAACACTGTAGCTCCCTGAAGCTGATCAAGTAGATCATCAATACGAGGCAATGGATACCTGTTCTTGATGGTCACCTTGTTCAGCTCTCTGTAATCAATGCATAGTCTCAAAGTTCCGTCATTTTTCCGCACGAAGAGGACAGGTGCACCCCATGGTGAAATGCTAGGGCGTATGAAGCCCTTCTCAGCCAACTCATCGAGTTGCTTCTTCAGCTCCAACATCTCGACAGGCTCCATCCGGTATGGCGCCTTCGAGATGGGTCTCGTACCAGGCTCTAACTCTATACTAAAGTCCACACTCCTCTGAGGTGGCAAGCTCGACGGCTCAGCAAACACATCTGCAAACTTGCAGAACTCTAAAATGTCCTCCACAGTTGGACTCTCTCCATTCTTCATGGCGTAGCACCAGAAGGCATCGCATCCCTTTGCAATCAGTCTAGCTGCTCGTACGGCGTTGATGACAGAACCCGTCTTCCCAAGGTCCCAACCCCGGAAGACCTCAATCTGACCAACCTCGGTAGAGACTATAACAATCCGTCTACAAACATCCAAAACCGCATGGTGTCTACGCATCCAATCCATACCTGAGATGACTTCTTCATGCATCAATGGCATGACTAAGAAGTCAATAAGTAAAACACGAGTCCCTAAACGAAGTCAACAAAGGGGGGGGGGGGTTTGGTTGAATTGATGCACCAAAACTTATGAAAACGATTAATGCGACCAGTAAGACAATAATGGATGAATCTACACTAGGTTGATTCTAAGCATGCAATTGCTACTTTGGTGAGTTCCTTTTACAAGTTTTCAAGTAATCTCCCGTCTCGATCATATATATGTGTTGAGCCAACCGGCATCAACACAACTTAACAGGTTAAAGTTCCCTAAACCTACAAGAACAAATAACAAGTTAGCTTTCAAATAAAGACAAAGGGATATAAAGAGAAGATTAAAACCGTTAAAATTATCTTTATATTTGTGTTCCTTTTCCTCAAGTAATCACAACCCGTTATTACTTAAATTTGCTACTAGATTAAAGACCCGAACCCGGAACCTATTAATCCTAGTTGTTTACATGCACTTTAGAACCTAAGGTGATCAATCTCAATCAATAGTAAACATGCAATTTAGACAATAGAGATCAAGGAAACACAAAGTATTACTGAATGAGAACTTAGATTATAAAGAACATACAACCAAGGTAACAATGCAGCTTCAAACCAACGCAATGTAGCAAGGGAGTTAGCAACTCATTACAAGGAAGCAAGACAATCTAATTGGATAATTTGTTGACTAACTAGACGATAAGATGGATGATTCTAGCAATCAACCAAGGAATATTTATACTACAAAAGACACTAAATAGGAGTAAATGGCCGGCCCAAAATAGCCACCTTAAATGCCATAAAGGTGGTGTAAACAGCCGGAGTAAAGCTTCTGGCTTTAAACCGCAGGGGCGGCCTTCAGGAACCGCAGGGGCGGTTTAGGCAGAATCGGTTGATCTTCTTCAGCGCCGCTGGGGCAGCTAGACAATTCCGCTGGGGCGGATCTTCAATGCTCTTCAACGTCTGACCTTTCGCCTTCCTGACGTTTCTGATGCCAAGCCGCCAGGGCGTTCCTATGTCAATGCAAGGGCGGTGACACAACCTCTTCGCCTTCCAGCTCCCATGTTGAGGCGTAGGCAGTGCCGCAGTGAAAGGCGCTGGGGAGCTGGTCTTCGTTTCGTCAGTGGAGGACACCGTAGAGGCGCCAAGGAGTGGCGTAGGGGCGGTGACACGCTTCATGGTTGGCGCTGGTGAAAGCGCAGGGAGCGCTCTGAAGTAAGGCGTCACCCGCAGGGGCGGCTGCAAGGATCCGCTGGGGCGGTGAGGCAATAGAAGCTTTGCTTCGTGATCGATCTTCGCTCCTAAGTGCTTATAACTCCTTCTTTAGCTTCTTTTGATCTTCTTCTTTTGGACCAAGGAGTTAGTAGCATAAACCGACACTAATACAATAAAAAGACTCTAAAAAATACCCTAAATGATAGTGATTCCATTACCTATCAAACTCCCCCATACTTAGACCTTTTACTCGTCCCGAGTAAAAACAAATGACATCAACTAGATTCAAAGGCCTCAGAAAGCATGAGTAAGCAGAAAGATAATGGAAAACAAGAGAAAAGCCAAGAAAGAAAGAAGGAAAAGAGAGGAAATGTAAGAAAAAGAAATACTACCATCCTTATCGCTCCAAGAGTGGCTTACCCGGACAACCTCCTTATGACTCCCCTTCTTATGTCGCCAAAACGCCAGAAGGGAAACCTACACTCGGTGTCGCTCATTTTGCCAAGGCGTCCTTTCGGGTTTTTACCTTGCCACTCTTCTTCTTTTCTCACTTTAACTCACATCCATCAAGTCCAATTTTGCACCAACCTAAGGTTGGTCGGACTACCTTCTTTTTACCTGAACGGCCCTTTCGGGTTTTCGGTTTATCCAAGGATTTCCATGCCTTTTTTCACTTCTTTGGCTCTTTTTTTTTGAATGTCAAACTGAATTTAACAATGCAAAAACAAATTCTAAAACAACTAAATGAACTTTACAAGCAATGATATGTCCCTCCCCCATACTTGAAGTACACTTTGTCCTCAAAGTGGTAATGAGTCAAAGATAAATGCGGGAGAAGAGAAAGAAATGTACCCCTCATTGAGGTGGTCCGGATGGACCACCCGGACTCTCCTCCGGTGGGTAAGGGAAGTGGCGGAAGAAGTGCTCCTGCCGGCAGTGAAGGGTGTCGATACGGCCCTTCTCAGCCTCCATCCTCTCTCTAAATGAAGTCTCATAGCAAGCTTGCCAAGCCAGCTACTGAGTCTCCAACCGCTGCTGATGAGCCGGCTGCCAAGCATCCTGACGGCGGTCAAAGTGAGTGGTCATGGAGGAGGCAAAGCTGGACTGCTACGCCTACTGCTGCTCAAGCATGGACCACTGGTACTCGGTCTGCCATGCCTGGTGTTGTGTAGTCAAAGCTGCCATCTGAGCCTGCAGACTCTCCATGGTCTGACTGTCGTGTCCTGCCGTCGGCATCTCCTCATAAGTGGTTTCGGCCCTGCTAGAGCCGGTTGCGTACCTACCAACAATATCAACCTGAGGCCGTCTCGGAGGGACTGGGTCATCCGGTACATATAGATCGGAGAGCTCGTCTCCTAATGGAAGTCTTCGGGGGAGGTATGTGATGTGATTCCCGTCTGCTAAAGAGAGCCAAAAACGATGCTCCCCGTCTCTCCTGAGAAGCCTGCACCTTCTTAACATACCCTCCGTATAAAGTGGGGCTTCTAATCCGTCCTCTAAAGTGGAGAGATCCATCACCTGTGCAACCAACAAGGAGATGATCCATCCTCCCACAATATTACGTGGCTCATTCTTCCTAATCCGCTTTAAAGCGGTAAGGAAGAGGTATGGCCAATCCGGTACCTAGTCGTTGGTGGAGAGGTAGGCGTTATAGCAGCGGAAGGTCCTTAAGAGCAACCTTGTTCTCCTCCTTGTGTCCACAAAAGACACTCATGAATACCTTCAAGATAAGCCTCAAACAGGGGTGATTGAATTTATTGGAGTACTCACCCCCTGCATGAAATTCAAACCTGGTGGCAGCCTGCCAGAACTCCATCAAATCAAGTGTCGGAATAGGTTCCCACCAGTCGTCGTAAGCGGCTATGGTCACCCCTAATGCCTCCTACAGCTGGGTGTAGTCTAATGTGTACTTCTTTCTGTTGAACTTAAATGTGAGTCCAACACACCCATGGTCCACCGTTTCCATTTTGAAGGTGGCAATAAACTAGCGGCTAAGCTCGGGGTATGTTGGAGCGGTTGTTGTCAAAAAATCCCCGAGCCCGGCGTTGTTGAGAAGCTCCTGCATGCTTTCCAACAAACCCAATTGTTCCAAGGTAGGAACGTCCAGAAATCGGGTTGCATACACTTCCCGGCTTTGAGCAATCCTATACCGATCCTTCTCTCCTTCTGATAACTTATATTTCTTCTGGTTCTCCCTTCCTTGCAATGAATCAAGCAAAGGAGTTAGAAAATTCAGAAATTGGATCAAGAGACGAACCTACTGTCGTGATTTACGCAGGGGCGGCTGTAACAGGCACAGGAGCGGCTTAACGCAGGGGCGGGAGTTTGTAGGCGCAGGGGCGGGCGAAGAGCAGAAGGCGATTTGGACATTCGACGAAGGTGGTGGCGATGGGGCATTCCCGATGTCGTCCTTGCTGTCCCAGACTTCGCCGGAGGTGAGACAGTGGAGGAGAATGAAAGGGTTGAGTGTGTGTGTGGTGGAGATGGCTCGTGTTGAAAAAGGGGTGGCGACTCTAGGTTGCCGGAGGTGGCGGCGCAACGAGGTGGTGGGCGAGAGTTTCCGGAGGGCGCAAGGGCATGGGAGGTGAGGCGGCTAGGTTTCGAAGAATGAATGGAGGGGGAGTGGAGAGGGCGGTAGATGTAGGTTATTTTTGGGAAGTGTATTTTTTTTCCTTCCTTAACTGAACCGCAGGGGCGGTGTTTGTCTCCGCGGGGGCGGTGACAAGAAAGAGGGGGTACGCAGCCTCAGCGCCGGGGGCGGAGCTGAGGATTCGTGTCAAGGGTGGCCACCGCAGGGGCGTAGGGGAGTCACCGCGGGGGCGGTGGCCTACGTGAGCAGAAGCAGGCCCAGCGCCGGGGCGGCGCTGGCCAAGGGTGTCACCGCAGGGGCGGGGACTTAGAGCCGCAGGGGCAGTTTTCTTGACAGAAACTCCTCTTTTTATTTCTTCGGGTTACCTCCCGAGCAGCGCCTTTGTTTTAGGTCGTTGGCTCTACGTAGGGATTCTTCCTCTATGATTGAGCCTGTTCCAACATCACCTTTGGGTTTATAACCGTTTGAGAAGGTAATCCGCCGGAGGCCCTAGTTTCAGTTCTTGTAATGGCTTCCGCCATTTGACCAACCTGTTTCTCAAGGTTCTTGATGCTAGATTCTGTTGTTTGGATATGAGTAGCAAAGTGTTTAGTCAAAACTTGCAACATATCTTCAGTTGAGTGATACTTACCTTGGCGGGGCTGCTGTTGTTGGTTTTGTTGATCCCTCCAACGAAAATTCTGTTGGTCACGCCAATTTGGCATGAAATTCTGTGCATAGGGATCGTGCCTAGGTCTTTGCTGTTGTGGTTGTCCATAACCTATTGCGTTTACTTCAGCATCGTCATCCTGAACTTGTGGACACATGTCCGTTGGATGATACAGGTCAGCACAAACTCCACAAGCTTTGAGCTATTGTGGTGTTCCCATAAGTGTTAGTCTCTTCACCATTTCCTTCAATTCTGCGAGCTCGGTGAAAATCTCACTCTTTCCGGAGCTCACAACATGAACTCCTTTCTTAGCCGGGCTCCTTCTAAAGTTCCGAGTTCCTTCTGCTAGTTCCTGTATCTTTTTCAAAGCAAGGTCAGGAGTAGAGTTAAGAATATTACCTCCGCAAGCCGCATCGACGATCCTCCTTTCATTGTCTAGCAAGCCATTGTACAAGTACAAGACTAGATCTTGAGTTGAATATTCGTGAAAAGGACAGTTGGATCGGAGGCGTGCAAACCTTTTGAAGTACTCGTAGAGAGTTTCGGTTGCCTCTTGCTCGATGTTGCTTATAGCTTTCTTCAAGCTATAAGCCTTCTTAGCTGGAAAGTATTTCTCCAAGAACGCTTTGTGAAGGTTCTCCCAAGTGTCGATACTCCCGGATGGAAGGTGGTAATACCAATCATCCGCGGAATCTTTGAGTGTGAAGCTGAATGCCCTCACCTTGATTTGTTCTTCGGTAATGTTTGCCGGTTTCATGCTCATACACACGGTATGGAACATCCCAAGGTGCTTGATGGGATATTCACCACTTAGCCCATGGAAGGATGGGAGCAAGTGGATGAGGCCTGGCTTGAGCTCAAAGTTGACTCCTTCCCCTAGTACCGGTATAGCGACCGCAAGAGGGTTTTGAGCCAAGGTGGGCTGCGTAAGTTGACGAAGAGTACGGTCAGCTATCTCTTGTTGAAGTTGTTGTTGTCTTCGTTGCCGGATGTGCGTCCTCTCAATTTCTGGATTAAAAGAAGTAAAGCCAGAATTAGTAGCACGGGTTTGAACCATAAAAATGGTTCAAACCAATAATCAACAATAATAATAAAACACTAAAACTCCCCGGCAACGGCGCCAGAATTTGACCGAAGGTATTTCTATGGTCGTCTATACCCAATAAAAAGTAAATCCGGACTTAGCACTAAGAACATGTATAGTGATTAAGTAAGGGTCGAACCCAAGAGAGTTAAGGTTTTTTAGATGCAATTATCGATTATAGTGACAAATGACACAAGGGGGGGGGGGGGGTTTGGTTGAATTGATGCACCAAAACTTATAAAAACGATTAATGCGACAAGTAAGACAATAATGGATGAATCTACACTAGGTTGATTTTAAGCATGCAATTGCTACTTTGGTGAGTTACTTTTACAAGTTTTCAAGTAATCTCCCGTCTCGATCATATATATGTGTTGAGCCAACCGGCATCAACACAACTTAACAGGTTAAAGTTCCCTAAACCTACAAGAACAAATAACAAGTTAGCTTTCAAGTAAAGACAAAGGGATATAAAGAGAAGATTAAAACCGTTAAAATTATCTTTATATTTGTGTTCCTTTTCCTCAAGTAATCACAACTCGTTATTACTTAAAGTTGCTACTAGATTAAAGACCCGAACCCGGAACCTATTAATCCTAGTTGTTTACATGCACTTTAGAACCTAAGGACCCGAACCCGGAACCTATTAATCCTAGTTGTTTACATGCACTTTAGAACCTAAGGTGATCAATCTCAATCAATAGTAAACATGCAATTTAGACAATGGAGATCAATGAAACACAAAGTATTACTGAATGAAAACTTATATTATAAAGAACTTACAACCAAGGTAACAATGCAGCTTCAAACCAACCCAATGTAGCAAGGGAGTTAGCAACTCATTACAAGGAAGCAAGACAATCTAATTGGATAATTTGTTGACTAACTAGGTGATAAGATGGATGATTCTAGCAATCAACCAAGGACTATTTATACTACAAAAGACACTAAATAGGAGTAAATGGCCTACCCAACACAGCCACCTTAAATGCCATAAAGGTGGTGTAAACAGCCGGAGTAAAGCTTCTGGCATTAAACCGTAGGGGCGGCCTTCAGGAACCGCATGGGCGGTTTAGGCAGAATCGGTTGATCTTCTTCAAAGCCGTTGGGGCGGCTAGATAATTCCGCTGGGGCGGATCTTCAATGCTCTTCAACGTCTGACCTTTCGCCTTCCTGGCGTTTCTGATGCCAACCCGCCGGGGCGTCCCTATGTCAACGCAGGGGCAGTGACACAACCTCTTCGTCTTCCAGCTCCCATGTTGAGGCGCAGGCAGTGCCGCAGTGGAAGGCGTAGGGGAGCTGGTCTTCGTTTCGTCAGTGGAGAACACCGCAGGGGCGCCAAGGAGTGGCGCAGGGTGTTAGCATGAAATATTGTGATATTTTAGGAACGTTTTCTAAGTGTATTTGATTCATATTGATAGTCTTTGATTTAGCATTGTTGCATTTGTGAGCTAGTTTGCCTATATTGTCGATATGGATGTCTACACTAGCTTTATGTTGATTATAGGTGATTGAGAGTCATTTCCGAACGAAATCGAGCAAAGAAGAGTTGATTGAGTATGTCCATTGATTGAGGGCATTCTTAGGAGCAAAATGGAGTTCAACTTGAGGAGTGCACGAGGCTAGGGAAGAATCACGTTCTTGCCCTAAACCACGCTCTAAAATACGGCCGTACTACAAACCACGTTTAGTTCCACGGCCGTGGAACCTTGCAAAGAGAGGCGTGATGCATTCCAGTAACTATTACGGTCGTGGAATCCATGGTTCAAACCGTGACACTTTCCACGCTCTAAATTACGGTTGTGGAACCTTCCACGACCGTGATCTTGGCGATCTTTTTCGCCACATTTTGAAGCCATGATCTTTTGAAGATTGGGTCGGGCCGATATTTTATCTTGCCCTATAAAAAGACGGACGGAGAGAAATTCCGTCACCTCGCTTTAGACCTTGGCTTACGCCTTCGCTTAGCGGCACTTAACCCTCGCTTAGAAGCATTTTACATCTCGTTGGAGATCGAAGTTCGTGCTTGGATTTTCCCTAATCTCGCACTTTTGGTGGAGATCGCTGTTGAGATTTCCGGATTGACGGAAGATCGAAGTTTTTGGAAGATTATTGCAAGAAGATTTCTCTTCTTGTTTAGGTTTGATTTAGAAGACGGATTGACATCCCGTTCTTCCTTCTTTCCTAAGATTGTGTTTGTTTGCCTTATTCTGAATCTATTGATAATATTCATTCTTGATTGTGACTTTGAGATTGGTTTGAAGTTTATTGAAAGTTTTCGGAAGTTTTCATCTTTCAATCTTTTAATCTTTGAATTTGATATCAACATGACTGTTATTGGCTAAAAACCCTTAACAATTCTAAGGTGAAGGGTTGATAGTTGTGGCTTAGCTGATGATAGATCGATCGTAAACAGATTAGACCCTGAGAGTTATAGAGAATCGTCGACGAACCCTAAATCACGGTTTGATCTTGAGTTCTACGGCCGTGGAGTCTCAAGATCTACCCGTAATTTCCCTTAAGTTTACGAACCTGCTTTTACTTTAATCCAAAGTTAAAGATTTGCTTTAACTTAGTTTAGGCTTGCCTTTTCTAGGTGGTAGTGAAGCCTCAATAACCTCTACTTTGATTTCGAGTGTCATAACCATAATCGGTTAAGTTAGTCTTGATCCTTGGATTACAAGTTTGGGTATTTGACATTAATTCTTGCCTTTAGAACCTTTCTATATTGAAGCCTCAACAACCTGTATAGAGAGTGTCTTGTAGGTGAGTCATATAAGGTTTTTGGAACTTCACCGTACGATTACCTTACATTAGTATACCTTTGCATATCTCAACTCTGTCTTTATATCATTAGTATATCTTGAATCGATTGCCACAGTTGGACACTTGGATCTTTAGGATTGTTGTTTTCCCAATATTTGCAAAAACTCTCATATTTACTCGCTTGATAATCTGCAATTGAATTTGTTCCCACCCAAATCCCTGTGTTCGATACTCTGGAATTCTTGCTTTACTACGTCGATCCGTGCACTGCGGGTTCGCTTGCTTGATTCTAGTTTTATAAATTTAAAGCTTATTTGCACACACCTTTAGGGGCGAACACAGGGGCGGTGACACGCTTCATGGTTGGCGTTGGTGAAAGCGCAGGGAGCACTCCGAAGTAAGGCGTCACCCGCAGGGGTGGCTGCAAGGATCCGCTGGGGCAGTGAGGCAACAGAAGCTTTGCTTTGTGATCGATCTTCACTCCTAAGTGCTTCTAACTCCTTCTTTAGCTTCTTTTGATCTTCTTCTGGACCTAGGAGTTAGTAGCATAAACCGACACTAATGTAATAAAAAGACTCTAAAAACTACCCTAAATGATAGTGATTCCATCACCTATCACTAGTATCAAACAAGACTCTAACAAGTAAACCATGAAGCAGAATGGTACCTGTAGCAGCCGGTGCAGGTGGATCCTCTGCACTCCTCAACTCGAACGCTCTCCCTCGGGCTCCTCTGGCATCACTGGTGCCAACATCTCTACCTCTGCCTCTACTCGGTCCTGGAGCAGAACCTTGAGTCGATGGACGCTCTAGGACTCTCTGCTGTCCCTGTGTTTGTTGCTAAGGTGTCCTCTGACCACCTCCTCCTACACTGGCAGGGGAAGAACCCTGCTGAGATGCCACTCCACCCTGCCTACAAAAGGCAACTCAATGTACCTGTCTACCATAAGCAAAGCATATTACAACTGGTCTAGGACAAGCTGGCCTCAGATGGCCAGGGTCACCACAGTTGTAACACTGTCGTCCTTTATCTACAGTCTGTGCAAACGAGGGGTAACTCTGGCGTCTCTGGTTTCGTCTAGACCCAGATACTCCTCCAACTCCACTGGTTTGCCCAGTGCGCTGCCTCTTCTCAAACCGTCCCGTCTGAGAAGCCCTCCTCTGGCTGGCTCGTTCCTTCTCAAAAGTAGAAGCTCGGTCCTAGTAATCAACTAGGGACTCACAATGGAATCCCTCCATGTATGAACGCGTGCTCTCTCTCAGACGGCGAGAGAATAGATACACATGCTGGTCCTCAGATGGTGCAGCTGGACCCAACAAAGCTAACTCGTTGTGGAAGCGGCGGATGGCGTCTGTAATAGGTACATCCTCAAAGCCAGCCTCCACAAAATCCTGCAGCTTTTCCCTCCTCAGTGAGGCATGGCAGAATTGCTCTCGAATAATACGCCTCATGTGATCATAACTGGTGGCTCTGGTCCGTACAGTCCTCCACCACTGGTGTGCAAGGTCACAGAATAGAGACTGGTCTAGCTCTATCCGTCTGTCCTCAGGACATCTGATAGACTCCATAGCTGAGTCTACATGCCCAATCCACACCTCAGTCTGTAAACCAATCTCTCCTAAGAAGTGTGGCACTCCTTGCTGGTGAAATGCCTTCAACCAGGCATCTGGTTGAGGCCCTCTGGTCTCCATTGGGACTCGAACTGGCTTAGTAACTCGTGTAGGTGCAACTGGCCCCTGTGTCGCTCCCTTAGATCTCTTTGAAGATCCCTCATGTACGGGTAAATCTGGGGCCCGTCTGCCAGCCCTAATATCCTCCTCGAAACGTCGGAGGTAATTTTTTACTCTGGTCCTCCCATGGAGACACGGTTAGAGTCATCAAATTGGTCTCGATGTGAATGATGTCTCACGGATCCACCACTTCTCGTCTCTGGGACGACGCTCTTTGCAACCTCCTCCTGTATCTCCTCCACCACTGGTGGCTCAACAGCAGGAACTTGTCCCTCACCTACCACACTCGGAGGACGGGGTGGTCTACCTCTACCTCTGCCTACAACGGCAGTAGCTCTAGTCCAAGCCATCTGCGGGGTATGCACACCTAACTTATAAGGCTCTATATAGGCCATAAGTATATATATATATATATATATATATATATATATATATATATATATATACACTCAACACATACACATACATAATCCATCATACATATATACATATCTACATATCTACACTGCAGAGATCCATAGCAGGAGTGGCGACTTCTCGTACATCTAACCCAAAACCACATTTAAAACCAAAACCTTTGAAAATGTCAGATCCCATGTGGGTTATGTTTATTTTACCTATCAAGCCTCATTGCAGGTAGCAAGTTCCATTATTGTCAACCTAAGGCTCTGATACCAACTCTGTAACACCCCAAATCCGCAGGACTCGGAGTGCCACATTGGGCTAGGATCTCACAATGGATCATGACCCTAGCCTGACAACAAGTTCACTGGACCTTACAACATGACACTGACAGATATAAAAACAAATACATAAGGCTGTATAAAACTGTACAACCAAAAGTACAACAACATAGCCGAGTACAAAACACAACGTCCTCACACAAGAGGTAACATAAGATCATCCTCACGCAGGATGAAAGGTAAACAACCCAAAAGCCTACACGACCTATGTACGAGACGTCCTCGGCCTGCCACCCTGCTAGATCACCCAACAGCATGCCTATCCTGTGGGGCATCTATAACATGGTAATAAACCATTAGCTATCCATACATATATATAGAGTAATGCATAAGCACAATCACACTCAAGGTAAGATAAAGACATCAACATGCTTTCACACATTTACCCATTTAATCATCTTAATATAATGGTCATTTACTCAAATCGTATATATATCATATATATGAAACTATGTGACACGAGGATCAATACATCCTCGCTTTTGAGCCTGCTATCCAACCGTACTAGTATCGGCCTCACAATCCGTGTACCCTATGGGAGTGGATTGCGCCCTTCCTGTAAACCGGTCTGGCCTGACTCAAGAGAACCTCCCATACTCCCCAACGGGATGAAAGGGAAAGGTTATCACACC
Source organism: Fagopyrum homotropicum (assembly GCA_033239125.1). NCBI lineage: Eukaryota > Viridiplantae > Streptophyta > Magnoliopsida > Caryophyllales > Polygonaceae > Fagopyrum > Fagopyrum homotropicum. The sequence goes on along the minus strand of BSWB01000001.1, from coordinate 56,200,094 downwards.
CACGCATACGGGGCAATCAATAAAACATAGGTCGGTAAATACGACATCACATGTTATCATAGCAAACATACAAAGCACACACCACTCATGTAAACACCCAATATAAGGATGACAACTAACTAAGTCCTACGGACTTACCTCAACCTCGATCACAACTCAACCACGATCACGTCTACACTGGACGGACAAAACGGCCTATAAATAAGTATAAAGAGATATATCAATCTCCTAACATCACAAGGGTCACACCTAGACCCAAAGGGATCCAAAGGATCAACCTCAACCTCACTCACAACCTAAAGAACCTCAAAAGCCATACAAGGCACAAACCGATCACAACCTCATCAAAACTCAACCTCACACATCTAGCGTGATTCTAAGCACTCACACTAGGAAATGAGGGAATAAAGAAACCCTAAGGATAGCCTAGAAGCACACACACACCTGCAAAACCAAGAGAAGACCTTGCTGATGCAGGTGGGCGCAGGGGCGACTCACTGGTGGCGCAGGGCGGATCACTGGCTAGCGCATGGGCGGCTGCAAGGTGGCGCATGGGTGGCTGGTGTGCAGAAGACACCACCTTAGCTCCTTCTTCACTTCTTCCTTTGGCTCTTTACTCTTCTTCACTCCAACAGCAACATACATATATCACATACATATATATACATCAACACAAGCCAAAACATGGCTGGACATGATCCAACCCTAAGGAAACTATACTAAACTAAGGAAAGGAAGGAAAGGATGAAGAAAAGAAGGAAGGAAGAGGAGAAGCCATGGAACTCACCAAATTGAGCTCTCCAGAAGATCAACACACACCAAACAACCTCAAGCTGGCTCCACAACGCACAAAACATCATCAACATCAAAGCCAAGCAAAACTAGGCAAGATCTTTGACAAACTTAAGAGAAGATAAAACAAGGATGATCCAAGGAGAAGAGAGAAGAAGACGTACGTATCGGAGAAAGATGGAAGCTGAAAATTGTAAACTCTAATCACGAGGTAAGAGATGAAGATATATATAGAGGTAAAAGGGTAAATCACGGGTCAAAGGGTCAAAGAAGGCGGCTGCAGCAAACAGAGCCGCGGGGGCGGACTTTGTGAGCCTCAGGGGCGGCCCAGACAAACCGCAGGGGCGGTTCCAGGCTCACCCAGGGGCGGTCCCGGCTAGTTCCTAGCCCCTCTGCTCCCTCTCTCAACAACCCAGCAACTAGGATCTTACACGACACCATTCACATAACCGGGTGTTTGTGTCTTGCCAAAGTCGGATTGATCGATAGTCCTAACTAGTCATGGTTTGTGCATCAAGGGTTTCAGGCATCTCAAAAAATTGATGATTGCTGATCTCCTAGGCTTCAGTTATTGTGAACCTCTGTCCTTGCATCCCAAAAAGTAAAGTAAAAATAAGCAAAGCTTATTGGTGGAGGATGTTGTTGTTCGGTCCAAACGGTGTGTACAAGGTTTAAATTTATAACCCAAGAAGTATGCTTGAAAAAATATGCAAACCCGCAGTGTACGGGTCAATTATAATAAAAAGAAAGAATTCTAGGGGTCGATCACAGGGACTTATGTTCGCTCCAAACGGTGTGTGCAAGCTTTAAATTTATAACGCTAGATGTAAGCTTAAAACAAGGATGCGAACCCGCAGTGTACGAGTCAATCGTAGTAAAAAGCAAGAAATTCCAGGGGTCGATCACAGGGACTTAGTGAAACAAAGTCGGAATAGGTAAGCTTATGTAATTACTAACCATAAAAGCAATTAAAACAATCAAATATGATAAAAAGTCAATTAAGGAAATATGCAATTCTAGGGATTAAAGCATCTAGTTGTGGTTCCAACTCAAGATCTCAAGATAAACGGACAAAGCTGAGATATTTGCATAGGGAAGGTGTTACTAAAGTGGAATAGATCACTGGGTAAGTCTCACTATTCACTAATCCCAAACCGTAACTCCTATTACCGGGTAAGTCTCAATGAATTAAGGAAAAGAACTATAACCTCAAACTAACACTCCAACTAAGGGAATAGAATCAACCTTTACCGGGTAAGTCTCAGGCTAACTCACAAAGATGGAATGAAAGCACACTCGAACCCCAATAAAGGATAAACCTTTATTACCTACACTTATGATCTTAGGTAAACAAACAAAGGAATTACCGGGTAAGTCTCATCCTAAGCTTGCATTGAACCAGGAAAGGTGTAATAAGGATAGGATTTGGCAAACTCTAACACTTAACTCTCAGTTTCGGATCAGATAAGTCACCTCGGTCAGAAGAATTCCACCCCGGCCGAGATGTTCATCGACTGAGCGAGATGCTTAGGGTTGAGGTAAAGACTCGAACTTTCAGGGTCCTAGTGTGATTAAGATTATTCTATCATTGTTTTTCCCACAACCTTCAGCCAATTACCCTAGAATCACACAAAGAAATTAGCCACTCATCATCATGAAAGTAATAATCAAATATATGGGAAGAAAGAGAATAATTGAACAAGAAAACCTTAAGAGAAAGACTTCAATAACTTAATCAATTATCAAACAACAAGCATTCCTTGGATCAAAATCCAACAAGACAAACAACAATGAAGGGAATCTAAGGCAATCTTACAAAACCCTTCACAAGCTATAAAAGCTATAAACTTCCTTCCTTCAATCTTCCTTCAACCTAAAAAAAGGTTCTTCAAATATCCCAACTAGAGTATGGCTGTAGCGGATCTTCAGCCGTTAGCGGGTGTTTGCATCGTAAGTGGGATGTTGCGTCGTAAGCGGGATACCTAAGCACGATGTATGCGAGATCGGTCGTATAGCCCCATCGGATTTGTGGAAAATCCAACCCTTTTTATAGTAGAATTACTCTCCAAAGATAAGATATCTTAGAAAGATCTCTTCCCATAAAAATAGGTAAAATATATGGGCTAACTTATCTTCTTCCTTCCAGAAATCCAGCCTAAAAAGATAAGATCCTCCTTCCAAAAATAAAAGATCTCAGCCAATAATAAAATATCCTTGCCGCGTCCAAGGTGTTCGCCTCGGTCGAGTCGGCTCCTCTGGATCACCTCGCTCGAGGTGACTCTGTAGTCAACCGAGGTGAATCACAACTGAATGTGAAATCTCTCAAATCTGGTCCAAAGTGAATCTTTAATCCAATTCCATGATTCCTGGATTATTCCTTAAGCTCCTGAATGTAGCTCCAATGACTCCTTAGCTCCTTTTGCTCCTTTTTGATGCAAAACGTGCCATTTTACCTACGATTACAAAGAAACTTGGTGTAGACCTCGGTTCCCGCAAAGGTAGATGAAACGACAGTATAATCACATAATATATATACAAACATGCAGATTATTGAAGATAAAACGTCTAAACAGGCCCCAAAATATAGACAATAATTCATGCTATCAAAATACCCCATGCTTAGCCCTTGCTTGTCCCCAAACAAGTTCCGCATATAAAATATAAGATAGAATGGATTATAAGTCTTAAAGATCAATGAAAAGCCTTTCAAAACATTTTAATGGTGTGCTACAATCATAGATCACTCTAAGAGAAAACTTCATGGAATTTAAAATCAAAATATGCTTAAAACATTTTATAAATATAAGAAAGTTGTTCATCTTTGCATAAGATCATAGAATGCATAATAAATCATAATTATCAAAATTAATCATGTATAATCTAGTTTAAACCACTAAGTCAAACAACAAGCTCGAGGTCTCAAGGGCTTCCCAAAAGAAAGGTCAAGAAACGTGTAGGGTAGGGATATATATAAGGTAATGTGGTGCTAGAATCCGGGAAAAGGATATCACTTCACTTTCACTTGACTTTCAACATCATCCACCAATAAGCTTTGCTTATTTCACACTTTTCCTTTTTTACTTTACTTTTTGGGACGCATCGACAGAGGTGCACAATAACCGAAGCCTAGGAAATCAGCAATCATCAATTTCTTGAGATGCATCAAACCTTTGATGCACATACCATGACCCGTTAGGAATATCGCTCAATCCGACTTTGGCAAGACACAAACACCCGGCTATGTGAATGGTGCCGAGTTACTCATCATCATGATTGACTTCCCCAAACCTATTTATTACTTTCTAACACTTTCACTTCCAGCCAACTTCTCAACTTTTACTTCACTTGCTTTCACCACTTTGCTTGCTTCCAAATTCCCGGATAGGTAAAGGGAGGCAAATCTGTATATTTAGGGGCTAAAGCATGATCAAGAAGAAGAAGAGAAGAGAATGAATTGCCTTGGTCTTTCCAGAAAGAAAGTGAGAGAACTCATCATGTGGTGTCAACCTTCAAATTCAACATAATTTGGATAAAAACAAAGTATTAAACATGCTAAAATTTTAAACAAAGCACTTAGCAACTTAAACATATCATAAAACCTTTAAAACATATAAAGATTTCAAAACCAGTCAGTAAACAAAATATTCACTGAGATCATATCCAGATAAGAAGCACAATAATCGTTTCCGAAAACTTTCAGTTAAACCACCTCGGTCGAGGTGTTCTAAGTCAACCGAGGTGAAGTACCTCGTTTGGCCAGAATCGCTTCGGTCGAGGTCAAAAAAAAAAAAAAATTTTAATACCAGTTTTCGACGTTTTTCTCAAACAAATAACCTGTATGCATGCATGCAATCTCACATAAGCACATAAAGCAAAATAAAGCATAAATATTTGATAAAGTCGAGTCATACAAAGACATAAGTCATAAAAGTACATCCGCATACCCCATACTTGGGACACATTGTCCCAATGGGTCAAATAAGTCTAAAGAAATAAAATACTCACCGGACATAGATGAGCTGCATAATAAATAAAGAAAGAAAATCGTGTAAGCTCTCAATAATCCCGATCTGGTGGTGGTGGTGGTGGCACATACGGATACTGAGATGGGTTAAATGGATAACCCATGGCTTGCTCAAACTGGATCTCCGCCATCCGTCGCTGATAATGTTGGCCCTCTAGCATCTGACGAGTCCAGATATCGATCTCTCGGGGCTGGTCGTCGAATCTCTCCTTGACGTCTACAGTCAGGGCCGCGTAGGAGTCTATCATCTGATCGGTGAGGTCATCGATCCGACGGTGAGCATCTCGATCCCTCTGTCGGCGGACCCTACGCCTAGCAGGACGTGCTGGTGCTGCAGCCGGCTCGGTCTCAGTCTTGTCATCGTCCAAATCGATGACCGGCGCACTAGTCTCAGCAGTATCCGTGCCTGTATCCATAGGAACTCCACCATCCTCAGCTACATCATCATCATCATCCTCGGCCTCGTCCTCCTCAGCTGGTACAACAGTTGCCTCTCTAGCATCCTCCATAAATGGGATCCACGCAGTCTGCCAGTAGTGTGGATCAAATACGGAGAACTGAGTCGACCATCTGATCCCCTGCGGTGCAGTCGGCTCCCATGGCATCGCCACATATGGCATAGTAAGTCCTCGGGGGACCAGTATCCTCCGGGTAATCATCTCCTGAAGTCCAAGCGGCTTGGCAGCCGCCACCATGGTACAAGCACTGAGGTCCATATCCCGGTAACTCGCTATATGAGTCACAATGCCTCCACAACAGATGTCGCCCTTCGCCTTCGCCTTTATCTTAATCAGATCCTTTGCCAGCATCAAACCAAAATCTGGGATCCCTCCAGTCACCATGCAGTACAAGCTCATAAGCTCCCCTTGTCTGACCTTTTGGGGCATCTCAGTACGCGCCAGAAGAGTCTCACTGAATATCCTATGGGCCAGCCTAAAAGCTAGGTGAAATATGATCCGCTCCCTGGAGTCTCCAGGTCGCCATCTATCCGCATGCTCAACCACGTGAGCAATCTATCCCCAGAACTCCCTAGCTACAGCTCGGGAGGGAAAATCAGCAAATGTCGGAATCGGGAAGCCGAAGATATCCCGCCAGTGATCCAAGGGAACCAAGTAATTCCTGTTCATCAACTGGTACTTTATTGCGCGCTCGGTAGGCAAGTAAGTGAAGGAGCTGACAAACTCCAATGTAGGCTCTAGATAGGCCGGAGCTCTGATCTCTGTAAACTGCTCCAGCCCCACAGCAGAAATCATACGCCTCAAGTCATCATCAACATAGAGGCAGTCAAAAGTTGAAATGTCCAAGAAGCGGGGTGCAATCACTGGACGGGCCGCCATGCAGTCATGGTCGACCTGGTGTCTCTCGTGGTTCACCGGTCTAGTACGTCGAGAGGAAGAGGAAGAAGCAGAAGGAGAAGATCTGTCCCTCATGACCAACTGCCTGTCAGAACTCATCTCTGCAATCTGTCAGGTGACTTCGGTTGCTCTGACAACCCTGTAGAACACCTCGGCCGAGGCGCAGGCCGACTAGACCGAGGCGAAAAACTGCTCGACTGATTTCTTCAAAAATCCAGTTCTTTTCCCCCAAAATCACTACCACAGGTTCCTATGGGGTACTTAATCTAGTTCTCAGCAAATGCTGGGGCAACCAAAGCCCAACTTGAAGGAAAACAGTGGAGAAGAGCGAGGTTAGGGTTTTTTCGATTTTACCTAGATTCGGTCGATTCGGTTCGTTTTTCTCATAGATTTGCACTTGCACTGTGACCCTCTACCCTTTCTTAGCAGCTTGGAAGCAAGAATCGTCGAAAATGAGCGAAGAATGGCGAAGCGAGGCGAAAGACGTGCCGCGGTCGAGGAGAAGGTAAAGAGAGGAGAGAGAAATCTCAGCCCCCTTTTATACCCTTTTCTGAAACTGCTGTCACCTCGGTCGAGGTGGTCTCGACTAGACCGAGGTGGTACGGACTGAGGTAAATCTTCAGAAACCCTAGTCGCCTCGGTTGCTCAAGAATCATCGCGGTCGAGGTGCCGTGACAGCAACCGAGATGTGTCTCAGTCAAACTCCGTCTTCTCAAATTCTCGAACTTCTGTCCTTCCAGTTGTGCTCCTGGTTTGTATTCCTTCCTTAGATGTCACCTGTTGTTTGTCTAGGACGCCAAAAACAAAACAAAGCAAAGCAAAAGCAAACTATCTAAGCTAGACTAGATAAAGGGAAAAGAAAGCAATACCTTGGGTTGCCTCCCAAGAAGCGCTTGATTTAAGGTCGCTAGCTGGACCGTACGACGTCTCTTAAACGAGGTATAGTGGTGCAACCTCCTCAACCGGAACTTCCGGTTTGTATTTCTTAAGTCTATGACCATTGACCTTGAAGCTTCCACTCGTTTCGCCCCAAATCTCAACTGCACCATGAGGGAAAACGTGTTTCACGACATAAGGTCCGGTCCATCTAGATTTCAACTTACTTGGAAAGAGGCGAAGGCGGGAGTTGAAGAGTAGAACTAAGTCTCCTTCTTTAAGCTCCTTAGGAATGATACGCTTGTCATGCCATTTCTTCGTCCTTTCTTTATAGATTTTGGCATTCTCATAAGCGTTCAAACGCAGCTCCTCCAGCTCGTTGATGTCCAATAGCTGCTTCTCGCCGGCTTCCTTGATGTCGAAGTTCAACCATTTGATCGCCCAATATGCCTTGTGTTCTATTTCAACGGGCAAGTGACAAGACTTCCCATATACCAAATTATAAGGGGTGGTACCAATGAGAATCTTAAATGCGGTCCTGTAGGCCCAAAGAGCGTCGTCCAACTTCATGGACAATCCTTCCTCATCCTAGAGACGGTCTTCTCCAAGATTGCTTTAATTTCTCTATTCGAGATCTCGACCTGTCCACTATTTTGAGGGTGATAAGGGGTTGCTACCTTGTGGGTCACCCCATACTTCGATAGAAGTGCCTTAAACTTCTAGTTGATGAAATGCGTCCCTCCATCGCTGATGATGATGCGCGGAGTCCCAAAACGTGGAAAGATAGTCTTGTTAAAGAACTTCACGACCACCATGGCGTCATTAGTGGGAGAAGCAATGGCTTCAACCCATCTAGAGACGTAATCAACTGCTAGAAGAAAATAGAGGTTTCCTCCGGAAGATGGGAAACGTCCCATGAAATCTACTCCCCACACATCAAAAATTTCCACCTCTTGAATGTTATTAAGTGGCATTTCATACCTCCTAGATAAGTTCCTTGTTCTTTGGCATGCATCACAAGAGACAACAAACTATTGCACATCCTTAAATAATGTAGGCCAAAAGAAACCAGAACGTAATACCTTAGCGCATGTTTTGTTGGCGCTAGCATGCCCTCCACAAGGAAGTGAGTGGCAATGCCGTATGACGCTATTAACCTCATCTTCTGGAATGCATCTTCGAAGCATCCCATCCGGCCCGCGCTTGAATAGCATCGGTTCATCCCAGTAGTAATGGCGTACGTCCTTGAAGAATCTCTTCCTTTGAGCGTACGTCAATTCGGGTGGTATTTCCTGGCAAACAAGATAATTAACAATATCAGCATACCAAGGTCCTTTATTATCAGAAAGTTGGTGGAGAGAATGGTCCACCAACTGAGGATGGATGTCAGAGAAGGGAGTAAGAGGCTTGTTATTTTCAGTAGTCTCAGTTGACATCATCTCGCTTTTGACCTCGGTCGAGGCTCAGAGGTGTTGACCAAGATTTTCTTCAGTCGCCTCGCTTGGTCCAGAAAGTGCCTCGGCCGAGGTACTGTAATTGGAACCGAAATTGGAGATCTTCGTCTCCTTGGTTAGTTTCTCAGTTTTAGCTCCTGGATCTTCTTCCAGCGCCTTCAAGCTCCGTATATCTGCATCACAAGAAGCATCTATACCTTCCTCCATTAAGCTAAAACTAATAACTTTTTCAAGTGGATCATTAATAAGGATAGAGCTCACCAATTCTCTTGATTCTTCTTCATCATAGATGTTGAAGATATCATCTCCTAACTGCTCTCCCTTCATAGCCGCAAGTAGTGCGAATTCCACTTCATCTCCGCCAATATTGAATTTCAGCTTGGCGTTCTTACAATCCACATTGCAACCCGAAGTTGTTAGAAATGGCCTCCCGAGAATGATAGGAACAGGAAAATCTGCGGGAATATCAAGCACAACAAAGTCTATAGGTAAATAGAAGTTACCTAACTTAACCGGAACGTCTTCCAAAATTCCCACGGGGTGGGTAATGGAGCGTTCCACCATGTATAATCGAATCTTCACCGGCTTGGGCTCTCCAAGTCCGATCTTAACACATAGCTCCAGCGGAATGATGCTCACGCTGGCTCCTAGATCACATAAGGCTTCACAATCGACATCCCCAACTTGAATGGGAATACAAAATGAGCCGGGATCTCTCAACTTGGGTGACATCTTCTCCTTCATGATTTGAATAAGCTCCGAGGATTTAGATGTCATCCTTACTTCACCAAAGTCTTCCAGCTTCCTCTTCCTTGATAGGATCTCTTTCAAGAACTTCCCATAGGTGGGCATCCCTAGAATAGCATCAAGGAAAGGAATATTAATGTGTAGTTTATTTATCAAGTCAAGGAACTTACCAAAATGCTTGTCTAGATGTGCTCTAGCCCTTGACTGGGGGAATGGAAGTGGTGGTTTATATGCAGGAGGTGGAATATAAACTTCAGTTTTCTCCTCCGCTTTCTATGGCTCCACCTCGGTTGGCATCTCGGCCGAAGTGTTCTTCGACTGCACCTGGACCGAGGTGGTCTTCGTCTGAACTAGCATCGACCGAGGCACTGGATCTGCAGTCTTCAATCCACTCCTCGTCGTTATGGCCATAATCTGGCCCTTAGGGTTGCTTTTCGTTCTTGCTGGAAGCTTCCCTGGATCTCTTGGCGTTTCATTCGCCCTACTAGCAAGTTGTTGTTCAAAGGATTTTTGTGCCTTCGAAAATGAAGTCATGGATGTCTCCATAGCACTAAGCTTGATCAAGATGGCCTCCAGCACTGCGTCTTTCTTTCCTGGCTGGGACGAACTTGATCCTTACTCCTGGCTCTTTAATGGAGTAGAAGGAGAAGAAGAGGAAGAGAGGAAAGGATTAGAGGGATTATTCATATTAGATTTAGGGTAAGGGTTACTCGAATTTTGGTTGTTTGCCCTCCAATTGTTGCTATTGGATCCTCTATTGTTGTTGTAGTTGTTTTTCCGGGAACCGTTGTTGTTATTACGGTATCCATTGTTGTTCCTTGATCCTTGATCTTCCTTCTTGGTTTGAGCAACCAAGAGCTCCTTCAATTGTTTCACGTCATTCTTAAAAGAGATGAGTTGATTAGTGTTTGATGGCTCCTCTTGAAAGTTGACTCTTTTAGCTCCACCTTCAGCTCCTTGGTGGGAATATTTCTCCATATGCAAAGCTTGTTTCTCTATGAACTCCCAAGCTTCGTCAATCGGCATGTCCATAAACGTGCCGGCGGATAGTAGTTGGAGGTTGAACTTGGTGCTTCCGTCCAGTCCCTTGAAGTATATCTCCAACAATTCTATCTTTGGAATCCCATGATGTGGGCAATCCAAAAGAATGTCTTTAAACCTCTCCCATGACTTAGACAAGCTCTCCTTGTCCTTCATAATGAATGCATTAATCTTCCCTCTCATTTCAGCGGTTTTAGAGGGGGGAAAGAATTTAGTCAAGAATTCCGTAGTCATCTCCTCCCAAGTACTGATTTTTCCTGGAGGAAGAGATTGATACCAAGTAAGAGCTCTAGTGTCTTACGGCATTGCCACTCGCTTCCTTGTGGAGGACATGCTAGCGCTCACAAAACGTGCGCTAAGGTATTACGTTCTTGTTTCTTTTGGCCTACATTATTTAAGGATATGCAAGAGTTTGTTGTTTCTTGTGATGCATGCCTAGAACAGGGAATTTATCTAGAAGGAACGATATGCCACTCAACAACATTCAAGAGGTTGAGATTTTTGATGTATGGGGGTTGATTTCATGGGACCTTTCCCATCATCCGCAGGAAACCTCTACATTCTTTTAGCTGTTGATTACGTCTCTAGATGGGTGGAGGCCATTGCCTCTCCCACTAATGACACCATGGTGGTTGTGAAGTTCTTCAATAGGACTATCTTTCCACGTTTTGGGATGCCGCACATCATCATCTGCGATAGAGGGACACATTTCATCAACCGGAAGTTCAAGACACTTTTATAGAAGTATGGGGTAACCTACAAGGTAGCAACCCCTTATCACCCTCAAACTAGTGGGCAGGTGGAGATCTCTAATAGAGAAATCAAGGCAATTTTGGAGAAGACTGACTCAAGGACAAGGAAGGATGACTAACGATATTTCTTAGGTCATCTATACCCTATCAAAAATATAATCCCGACTTAGCACTAAAACAAGTATGGTGGTTAAGTAAGGGTCGATCCCAAGAGAGTTAAGGTATTTTATTAAATTTAATTATTGATTATAAGAACAAGTAACAAGGGGGGGGGGGTTTCGGTTGAATTGACGGACACAAAACTTATGAAAACAAGTAACGCAACAAATGAGACAATAATGGATGAATCTACACTAGGTTGATTCTTAGCATGCAAATGCTACTTTGGTGAGTTCCTTTTACAAGTTTTAAGTAATCTCCCGTCTCGATCATATATATGTGTTGAGCCAACCGGCATCAACACAACTTAACAAGTTAGTGTTCCGTAAACCTACAAGAACAATTAACAAGTTAGCTTTTAAACAAAGACTAAGGGATATAAAGAATAGATTAAAACCGTTAACCTTATCTTTATATTTGTGTTCCTTTTCTTTAAGTAATTACAACCCGTTATTACTTAAAGTTTACTACTAGATTAAAGACCCGAACCCGGAATCTATCCATCCTAGTTCTTTGCATGCACTTTAGAACCTAAGGTGATCAATGTTAATCGTTAATCAAACATGCAATTAGACAATAAAGATCAAGGAAACACAAAGCATTACTGAATGAAAACTTATATTAAAGATAACTTACAACCAAAGTAACAATCCAGCTTCAAATCAACCCAATGTAGCAAGGGAGTTAGCAATTCATTACAATGGAAATGATGAGAAAATTAGATTCTAAGTGGATAATGATGGATGATTCTAGCAATCAACCAAGGACTATTTATACTACAATTTTCACTAAATAGGAGTAAATGGCCGGCCCAAAATAGCCACCTTTAATGCCATAAAGGTGGTGTAAATAGCTGATAGCATGAATTATAGTCTATATTTTGGGGTTTGTTTAGACGTTTTATCTTCAATAATCTGCATGTTTGTATGTATATTATGTGATTATGTTACCATTACATCTACCTTTGCGAGAATCGAGGTCTACACCTAGTTTTATTGTAATCGTAGGTAAAGTGACGCGTTTTGCATCAAAAAGGAGCAAAAGAAGCTATGGAGTCATTGAAGCTACATTCAGGAACCATCCAGGAAGCATAGCCATGGATTAGAGATTCACTTTGGACCAGATTTGGGAGATTTCACTTTCAGTTGTGACTCACCTCGGTTGACCACATATCTACCTCGACCGAGGTGATCCAGAGAAGTCGACTCCACCGAGGCGAACACCTGGGACGCGGCGAGAATATTTTATTCTTGGCTGAGATCTTTTATCTTTGGAAAGAGATCTTATATTTTTGGGCTTGGCTCCTGGAAGGAAGAAGATATGCTACATCATATATGTTACCTATTTTTATGGGAAGAGATCTTTCTAAGATATCTTATCTTTGGAGAGTAATTTTCCTATAAAAAGGGTCGGATTTCCCACAAATCCGACATCCTGCATACATCCGCTATCACCTCGCTTACACCTACTACACCGCAGCAGCCATACTCCAGTTGGGAGATTTGAAGAACCTTTTTGAAGGTTAAAGAAGGAAGATTGTAGCTTTTATAGCTTTTGAAGGGTTTTTGTAAGATCATCTTAGATTCCCTTCCTTGTTGATTGTCTTATTGGATTGTGATCCAAGGAACGCTTGTTTGTTATGATATTTGATTCAATTATTGATGTCTTTTCATTAAATTCTTCTTGTTAAAATATTCACTTTCTTCCCATATATTTGATTAATACTTTCATGATGATGAGTGGCTAATTTCCTTGTGTGATTCTAGGGTGATTGGCTGAAGGTTGTGGGAAAAACAATGATAGAATAATCTTAATCACAGTAGGACCCTGAAAGTTTGAGTCTTTAACCTTAAACTTAAGCATCTCACTCAATCGATGAACATCTCGGCCGGGGTGGAATTCTTCTGACCGATGTGACTTCTTTGATCCGAAACTGAGAGTTAAGTGTTAGAGTTTGCCAAATCCTATTCTTATTATACCTTTCCTGGTCCAATGCAAGCTTAGGATGAGACTTACCCGGTGATTCCTTAGTTTGTTTACCAAAGATCATAAGTGTAGGTAATAAAGGTTTATCCTTTATTGGGGTTTGAGTGTGCTTTCATCCCATCTTTGTGAGTTAGCCTGAGACTTACCCGGTAAAGGTTGATTCTATTCCCTTAGATGGTGTGTTAGTTTGAGGTTATAGTTCTTTATCTTAATTCCTTGAGACTTACCTGGTAATAGGAGTTACGGTTTTGGATTAGTGAGTAGTGAGACTTACCCGGTGACCTATTCCACTTTAGTAACACCTTCCCTATGCAAAAATCTCAGCTTTGTCCGCTTATCTTTAGATCTTGAGTTGGAACCACAACTAGATGCTTTAATCTCTAGAATTGCATATCCCCTTTATTGACTTTTATCATCTTTGATTGTTTTAATTGCTTTGTGGTTAGTAATTACTAAAGCTTACCGTAATTGGACTTTGTTTCACTAAGTCCCTGTGATCGACCCCTGGAATTCCTTGCTTTTTACTACGATTGACCCGTACACTGCGGGTTCGCATCCTTGTTTTAAGCTTACGTCTAGGGTTATAAATTTAAAGCTTGCACACACCGTTTGGAGCGAACAATAGCCGGAGTAAATCTTCTGTCGTTGAACCGCAGGGGCGGCCTTCAGATCCGCAGCGGCGGTGTAGGCAAAAACGCTTGATCTTCTTCATGGCCGCAGGGACGGCCAGGCAATTCCGCGGGGCGGATCTTTAATGCTCTTCAAATGTCCGACTCTTCAACTTCCTGTCGATTCTGATGCCAAGCCGCCGGGGCGTCCTAGTGTTGACGCAGGGGCGGTGGCACTGACTCTTCATCTTCCAGCTCCCAGGTTGAGGCGCAGGCAGAGGCGCAGGGGAAGGCGCAGGGGCGCTGGTCTTCGCTTCTTCAAGGCAAGTCACCGCAGCGGCGCCAAGGAGTGGCGCAGGGGCGGTGACACTCTTCATGGCTGGCGTTGGCAAAGGCGCAGGGGGTGCGCCGGAGTGTGGTGTCACCCGCAAGGGCGGTGACACTGCTCCGCGGGGGCGGTGAGGCAACAGAAACTTTGCTTCGTGCATGATCTTCACTCCTAAGTGCTTATAACTCCTTCCTTAGCTTCTTTTAGTCTTCTTCTTTTGGACCAAGGAGTTAGTAGCATAAACTGACACAAATGTAATAAAAAGACTCTAAAAACTGGCCTAAATGATAGTGATTCCATCACCTATCAAACTCCTCCATACATAGACCTTTTACTCGTCCCGAGTAAAATAAATGACAACAAGTAGACTCAAAGGCCTCAGGAATCATGGGTAAGCAGATGAGACAATGAAAACAAAAGAAAAACCAAGAAAGAAAGAAGGAAAAGAGAGGAAATGTGAGAAAAGGTGAGAACCACTACCGTTCTTATCGCTCCAAGAGTGACCTACCCGGACAACCTCCTTATGACTCCCCTTTTTATGTCGCCAAACGCCGGAAGGGAAACCTACACTCGATGTCGCTCATTTTGCCAAGGCGCCCTTTCGGGTTTTCACTTTGCCACTCTTCTTCTTTTCTTTGATGTTCTTACTTAAACTCACATCCCTCAAGTCCAAATTTGCACCAACCTAAGGTTGGTCGGACTACCTTCTTTTTGCCTAAACCGCCCTTTCGGGTTTCCGTTTTTTCCAAGGATTTTTCATGCCTTTTTTTCATTTTCTTTGGCTTTCTCTTCTTATTTTTTTTACTGAATTTGAAACTACAAAAGACTCAATGTAAAACAACTCATAACAAATGAAACGAAACTGTACATGCAATGATATGTCCCTCCCCCGTACTTGAAGATTACTTTGCCCTTAAAGTGGAAATGAAGCAAAGATAAATGTGGGAAAGGGAAGAGAAAAGATACCCCTAATGGGATGGTCCAGTTGGACCATCCGGACCCTCCTCTGCTAGCTATGGAAAGTGGCGGAAGAAATGCTCCTACCGGTGGTAGAGCGTGTTGATGCGGTCCTCCTGAGCACCCAACCTCTCTCTAAATGAAGTCTCGTAGCTAGCTTGCCAAGCCAGCTGCTAAGTCTCTAATTGCTGCTGATGAGCCGCCTGCCAAGCATCTTGCCGGCGGTCAAAATGGGTGGTCATGGAGGAGGCAAAACTGGACTGCCACGCCTGCTGCTGCTCAAGCATGGACCGCTGGTACTCGGTCTTCCATGCCTGATGTTGGGTGGTCAGGGCAGCCATCTAAGCCTGAAGGCTCGCAAGAGCCGGATCCTCCTCCGGTGTTGTAGGAGGCATCTCTTTATCAGCAATAGAAGCCCGGCTGGAGCCCGCAGCTTATCTCTCAACAATGTCTCGGAGCAAAGGGGTCACTTGGTATGTATAACTCGGAGAGCTCGTCTCCAAGTGGAAGTGGTCGGGGGAGGTATGTGATGTGACTCCCATCTGCCAACGAGAGCCAAAAGAGGTTCTCCCCGTCTCTCCTGAGAAGCCTGCACCTCCTCAACATCCCTTCCGTATACAGTGGGGCCTCTAAACCTTCCTCCAAGTCAGAGAGATCCATCACCTGTGCAGCCAACAAGGAGATCACCCCACCTCCCGCAATGTCTCGTGGCTCATTCTTCCTAATCCGCTTCAAAGCGGTAAGGAAGAGGTATGGCTAATCTGGTACCCAGTCGTTCGTGGGGAGGCATGCGTATAACAGTGGAAGGTCCTTGAGGACGACCTTGTTCTCCTCCTTATGTCCACAGAAGACACTCATGAAGATCTTTGAGATGAGCTTCAAACAGGGGTGAGTGAATTTGTTGGAATACTCGTCCCCTGCATGAAACTCAGATCTGGTGGCGCCCTGCCAAAACTTGCATAAGTTGGGTGTCGGGATGGGTTCCCACCAGTCTTTGGAGGCGCAAATAGTCACCCCTAATGCCTCCTGCAGTTGGGTATAGTCCAATGTATACTTTCTCTTGTTGAACTTGAATGAAAGTCCAACACACATGTGGTCCACCATTTCCATGGTGAATGTTGCAATGAATTGGCGGCTGAGCTCGGGGTATGTTGGAGCATTCATTTCCAGAAAATCGCCGAGCCCAGCATTGTTGAAGAATGCCTACATGCTCTCCAACATGCCCAATTTGTCCAAAGTCGGAACGTGCAGAAATCGAGTTGCATACACATCCCGACATTGCACAATCCTATACCGCTCCTTCTCAGCTTCCGATAACTTGTATTTCTTCTGTTTTTCCATTTCTTGGAAGTAAACAAGGAAAGGAATTAGAAAGTTCAGAAGTTGGTTTAAGAGACAAACCCTCTGTTGTGTTTTCCGCAGGGCGGCTGAAGCTTGCACAGGGGCGGCTAGGCGCAGGGGCAGCAACTTGCAGGCGCAAGGGCGGGAGAAGAGCAGAGGGCGATTCTGGGAGCCTACGAAGGTGGCCGTGCTGGGACTGTTCCGGCGACTTCTTTGTTGGTGTAAGCGTTGTCAGAAGAGCTCAAGGGGTGTTTTAGGAAGTTTGTGAGAGAGTAAGTGTTAAGGGGTTGAGTTTTGAGAGAGAGGAAGGTGGAAGAGGCAGTATTGCAGTGTAGGGGCATCGGAGTTGGTGGTGGTGGTGGCGATGAGGCGGCGCAGGGGGCATCGAAGCACTGGTGTTTACAGAAAAAGGGAAGGGCGCAGGGGTGTGTGTTTGGGCGAGACGAGGGTAGATAAGGTGAGAATGAGGGATTGCTAGGATTACGTATGTTATTTTTGGGAAGCATATTTTTTTTTCTTTCCTTAATAAAACGGTAGGGGCGGAGTTTGTCACCGCGGGGACGGTGACAAGGAAGAGGCCAGGGTGCAGCCTCAACGCCGGGAGTGGCGCTGACGATATATGTCAAGGGTGGCCGCTGCAGGGGTGTAAGGGTGTCACTGCGGGGGCGGTGGCTTGTGTGTTGCAGACGCAGGCCCAACGCCGGGGGCGGCGCTAGGCAGGGGTGTCACCGCAGGGGTGGGGACACTTAACCGTTGGGGCGGTTTTCTTGACAGAAACTCCTCTTCTTATTCCTTCGGGTTGCCTCCCGAGTAGCACCTTTGTTTTATGTCGTTGGCTCGACGTAAGGACTCTATCTTTCTGGTTGGGCCTCGTTGGGGTTTATAACCGTTTGTGAAGGCAATCCAATGGAGGATCGGGCTTCGATCCTTGTTATGGCTTCTGCCATTTGCCCAACCTGTTTTTCAAGGTTCTTGATGCTGGATTCTGTTGTTTGGACTTGAGTAGCAAAGTGTTTAGTCAAAACCTATAACATATCTTCAGTTGATTGATACTTATCTTGACGGGGCTGCTGTTGTTGGTTTTGTTGATCCCTCCAACGGAAATTCTGTTGGTCACGCCAATTTGGCATGAAATTCTGCGCATAGGAATCGTTCCTAGGCCTTTGCTGCTGTGGTTTTCCATAACCCATTGCGTTCACCTCAACATCATCATCCTGGACTTGGGTACACATGTCCGTTGGATGATATGGGTCAACACACACTCCACAAGCTTTGAGCTGCTGTGGTGTTCCCATAAGTGTTAGTCTCTTCTCCATCTCCTTCAATTCTGCAAGCTCCGTGGAGATCTCACTCTTCCCGGAATTCACAGCATGAACACCTCTCTTGGAAGGAGTCCTTCCAAAGTTCCGGGTCCCTTCCGCTAGTTCCTGTATCTTTTCCAAAGCAAGGCCAGGAGTAGAGTTAAGAATATTACCCCTGCAAGCCGCATTGACGATCCTCCTTTCATTGTCTAGCAAGCCATTGTACAAGTACAAAACTAGATCTTGAGTCGAATATCCGTGGAAAGGACAGCTGGATCGGAGGCGTGCGAATCTTTCGAAGTACTCATAAAGAGTTTCATCCGCCTCTTGCTCGATGTTGCTTATATCTTTCTTCAAGATATTGGCCTTCTTGGCTAAGAAGTATTTCTCCAAAAACGCCTTGTGGAGATTCTCCCAAGTGTCGATGCTCCCGGATGGAAGGTGGTAATACCAATCGTCCGCTACATCTTTGAGTGTGAAACCGAATGCCCTCATCTTGATTTGTTCTTCGGTGATGTTGGCCGACTTCATGCTCATACACACGGTATGAAACTTTCCAAGGTGCTTGATGGGGTCCTCACCATTTAATCCATGGAAAGATGGAAGCAAGTGAATGAGACCCGGCTTGAGCTCGAAATTGATTCCTTCCCCTAATGCCGGTATAATAACCGCAAGAAGGTTCTGAGCCAAGGTGGGCTGAGTGAGTTGACGAAGAGTGCGATCAGCCATTTCTTGGTGGAGTTGTTGTTGTCTTCGTTGCCGGATGTGCGTCCTCTCAATTTCTGGGTCAAAAAAAGCAAAGCCGGAGTTAGTAGCACGGGTTTGAACCATAAAAATGGTTCAAACCTATAATCAATAATAACAATAAAAACACTAAACTCCCCGGCAACGGGGCCAAAATTTGACTAAAGGTATTTCTTAGGTCGTCTATACCCTATCCAAAATATAATCCCGACTTAGCACTAAAACAAGTATGGTGGTTAAGTGAGGGTCGAACCTAAGAGAGTTAAGGTATTTTATTAAATTTAATTATTGATTATAAGAACAAGTAACAAAGGGGGGGGGGGGTTTCGGTTGAATTGATGCACACAAAACTTATGAAAACAAGTAACGCAACAAATGAGACAATAATGGATGAATCTACACTAGGTTGATTCTTAGCATGCAAATGCTACTTTGGTGAGTTCCTTTTACAATTTTTAAGTAATCTCCCGTCTCGATCATATATATGTGTTGAGCCAACCGGCATCAACACAACTTAACAGGTTAGTGTTCTGTAAACCTACAAGAACAATTAACAAGTTAGCTTTCAAACAAAGACTAAGGGATATAATGAACAGATTAAAACCGTTAACCTTATCTTTATATTTGTGTTCCTTTTCTTTAAGTAATTACAACCCGTTATTACTTAAAGTTTACTACTAGATTAAAGACCCGAACCCGGAATCTATCCATCCTAGTTCTTTGCATGCACTTTAGAACCTAAGGTGATCAATGTTAATCGTTAATCAAACATGCAATTAGACAATAAAGATCAAGGAAACACAAAGCATTACTGAATGAAAACTTATATTAAAGATAACTTACAACCAAACTAACAATGCATCTTCAAATCAACCCAATGTAGCAAGGGAGTTATCAATTCATTACAATGGAAATGATGAGAAAATTGGATTCTAAGTGGATAATGATTGATGATTCTAGCAATCAATCAAGGACTATTTATACTACAATTTTCACTAAATAGGAGTAAATGGCCGGCCCAAAATAGCCACCTTTAATGCCATAAAGGTGGTGTAAACAGCCGGAGTAAATCTTTTGTCGTTGAACCGCTGGGGCGGCCTTCAGATCCACAGGGGCAGTGTAGGCAAAAACGCTTGATCTTCTTCATGGCCGCAGGGGCGGCCAGACAATTCCGCGGGGCGGATCTTTAATGCTCTTCAAATGTCCGACTGTTCAACTTCCTGTCGATTCTGATGCCAAGCCGCCGGGGCGTCCCAGTGTTGACGCAGGGGCGGTGGTACTGACTCTTCATCTTCTAGCTCCCAGGTTGAGGCGTAGACAGAGGCACATGGGAAGGCGCAGTGGCGCTGGTCTTCGCTTCTTCAGGGCAAGTCACCGCAGGGGCGCCAAGGAGTGGCGCAGTGGCGGTGACACTCTTCATGGCTGGCGCTGGCGAAGGTGCAGACGGTGTGCCGGAGTGTGGTGTCACCCGCAGGGGCGGTGAGCCAACAGAAGCTTTACTTTGTGCATGGTCTTCACTCCTAAGTGCTTATAACTCCTTCCTTAGCTTCTTTTAGTCTTCTTCTTCTGGACCAAGGAGTTAGTAGCATAAACTAACACAAATGCAATAAAAAGACTCTAAAAACTAGCCTGAATGATAGTGATTCCATCACCTATCAAAGGATTGGTCCATGAAGTTGGACGATGCTCTTTGGGCTTATAGGACCGCATTCAAGACTCCCGTTGGTACCACCCCTTACAACAAGGTATATGGGAAGTCTTGTCATCTACCCGTAGAGCTGGAGCACAAGGCATATTGGGCAATCAAGTGGTTGAATTTCGACATCAAGGACGCCGGAGAGAAGATACTTTTAGACATTAACGAGTTGGAGGAGTTTCGCTTAAACGCCTATGAGAATGCCAAGATCTACAAGGAAATAACGATGAGATGGCATGACAAGCGTATCATTCCTAAGGACCTCAAAGAAGATCTTGTTCTACTCTTCTACTCCCGCCTCCGCTTCTTTCTAGGTAAATTGAAATCTAGATGGACAGGACCTTACGTTGTGAAAACTATATTTCCCTAAGGTGCAGTTGAGATATGGGGCAAAACTAGTTGAAGTTTTAAGGTCAACGGTCATAGGCTAAAGAAGTACCGACCGGAAGTCCCGGCTGAGGAGATTGCACCATTATACCTTGTTTGATGACGGCGTACGGTTAAGCTAGCGACCTTAAACCAAGCGCTTCTTGGGAGGCAACCCAAGGTATTGCTTTCTTTTCCCTTTTCTATCTTAGTTTTTTTTGTTTCGTTTTGTTTTTGCGTCCTCTAGACAAGAACCAGGTACTTTCTAAGGAAGGATTACAACTCAAGAGCTACATTGGAAGGACAGAAGTTTGAGAAATTGAGAAGATGGACCTTGACTGAGACACATCTCGGCTGTTGTCACAGGACCTCGACCGAGATGTTCTTTGTCAACCGAGGCGACTAGGTCTGACATCGAGTCTGACACCTCGGTCTGCTCGGGACCATCTCGACCGAGGTGTAATCAAATTCAGCGAGGGGTATAAAAGGCGCGACGGTTTCTCACTCTTCCACTTTTTCCTTCTCTACTCTCATCTCGACCGCGGCGGCACTTCACCCTCAACTTCTTCATTCTTGCCCGTTTTCCACGTTTATTGGCTCGATTTCACCGGAGGAAGAAAGAGATTCAGTTTCCAAGCATCAAACAGCAAGGAAAATGCTTCAATCTACAAAATCTGGGGTATTTCGTTCCAAACCCTAACTCCTTCCTTCTTTTGTCGATTTTGAGCAGATCTGGCTTTGGTTGCCACTGTTTGTTGTTGAAAAAGTTATAAGTACCCCTTAGGAAGCATTTGGTAGTTTTTTTGGGGGAAAAAGCTTACAAATTTAGAGAGTGCGTTCAAACAGCAGTTTGCCTCGGTCCAGTCGACTGTGTCTCAGCCGAGGTGTTCTTAGGGAAACCGAGGTGTGCTTCATCCAGAAACATGAGCAACAGATCTGATCGTCAGTTGGCCTTGAGGGACAAGCCTAGCAGTTCACACTAGTCTTCCCCTTCCTTTGCTTCTCAGTTTTCCATTCCGGTGATCCACGAGCGTCACGAGAGGATTGATGGTCTCACTAACCAGATGGTAGATGCATACGCAGCCCTGACAATTGACATTCATCAGCGCTTCGATGATAAGCGCCGACATATTGAGGGATGAATGCTTCAGATGATGGAGAGCCAGTACTTCATTAGACAGATGATGGAGATCCAACATCTGTAGGTTATGGGCTATCCATTCGACCCGTCCCAGCATCCCTACATTCCACATCCACCACCGCCAGCTTACGAGGGTTAGAGCTTCATGGATTTCTTATTTATTTATTTATTTATCTATTATGCAGTTCAGTTAGATTCGGTGAGTTTTCTGATTCCTTAGACTTATATTTGACCCATTGGGACAATGTGTCCTAAGTATGGGGTATTTGGATGCATTTATATGACTTATGTGAAAAGCTTGTATGCCTCTTTCGGATATTATTGTTTATTTGGCTCTATATGCTTATCTGTCATTACATGCATACATACATGTTTCTGTTTGAGAAAAACGTCGAAAACTGGTTTGAAAATTTTATGTTATGACCTCGACTGAGACGTTCATGGCCGATCGAGAATGAACACCTCGGATGACGCCAGAACACCTCGACCGAGATGGCTTTAACTGAAAGGTTTTTTCGAAAACGATTTGTGCTTCTTCTCTGGATATGACCTCGATGATGATTCTGTTTGCAGATTGGTTTTGAAATCTTTATATGCTCGAAAGGTTTTATGATATGTTTAAGTTGCAAAATGCTTTGTTTGAAGTTTTAGCATGTTTAATTCTTTGTTTTTATCAAATTATGTTGGATTTGAAGGTTGACACCACATGATGAGTTCTATCACATTCTTCCTGTGATGACTAAGGCAATTTATTCTCTCCTCTTCTTCTTCTTGACCATGCTTTAACCCCTCATATACAACACCTTTACCTATCCGGGAATTTGGAAGCAAGTTACGAAAAGCAAGTGAAGTAAAGTTGAGATCTTGGGTGGAAGTGTCACAAAAGAAACAATTAGGTTTGGGGACGTTGATCTTGATGATGAGTAACTCGGCATGTAACACCCCGAATCCACAGGACTTGGAGTGTCACATTGGGCTAGGATCTCACAATGGATCCTGACCATAGCCTGACAACAAGTTCACTGGACCTTACAACATGACACTAACAGTTGTAAAAACAAATACATAAGGCTGTATAAAACTGTACAACCAAAAGTACAACAACATAGCCGAGTACAAAACAAAATGCCCTCACACAAGAGGAAACAAAAGATCATCCTCATGCAGGAGGGAAAGGTAAACAACCCAAAAGCCAACACAACCTATGTACAAGACGTCCTCGGCCTGCCACCCTGCCAGATCATCCAACAACATGCTTATCCTGTGGGGCATCTACAACATGGTAATAAACCATTAACTATCCATACACATATATAGAGTAATGCATAAGCACAATCATACTCAAGGTAAGATAAACACATCAGCATGCTTTCACACATTTACCCATTTAATCATCTAAATATAATGGTCATTTCTCAAATCGTATATATATATATATATATATATATATATATATGAAACTATGTGACACGAGGACCGATACATCCTCGCATCTGAGCCTGCTATCAAGCCGTACTAGTATCGGTCACACAATCCGTGAACCATATGGGAGTGGATTGCGCCCTTCTTGTAAACCGGTATGGCCTTACTCAAGAGAACCTCCCAAACTCCACGGCGGGATGAAAGGGAAAGGTTATCACAACCACGCATACGGGGAAATCAATAAAATAAAGGTCGGTAAATACGACATCACATGCTATCATAGCAAACATACAAAGCACACACCACTCATGCAGACACCCAATATAAGGATGGCAGCTAAGTAAGTCCTACGGACTTACCTCAACCTCGATCACAACTCAACCATGACCACCTCTACACTAGAGGGACAACACAACCTATAAACATGTATAAGAGATATATCAATCTCCCAACATCACAAGGGTCACACCTAGACCCAAAGGGATCCAAAGGATCAACCTCAACCTCTCTCATAACCTAAAGAACCTCAAAAGCCATACAAGGCACAAACCGATCACAACCTCATCAAAATTGAACCTCACACATCTAGCATGATCCTAAGCACTCACACTAGGAATTGAGGAAACAAAGGCACCCTAAGGATAGCCTAGAAGCACACACACACCTACAGAACCAAGAGAAGACCTTGTTGATGTAGGTGGGCGCAGGGGCGGCTCACTGGTGGCACAGGGGCGGATCACTGGCCGGCGCAGGGGCGGCTGCAAGGTGGCGCAGGGGCGGCTGGTGTGCAGAAGACACCACCTTAGCTCCTTCTTCACTTCTTCCTTCGGTTCTCTACTCTTATTCACTCCAACAACAACATACATATATCACATACATATATATACATCAACACAAGCCAAAACATGGCTGAACATGATCTAACCCTAAGGAAACTATACTAAACTAAGGAAAGGAAGGAAAGGATGAAGAAAAGAAGGAAGGAAGAGGAGAAGCCATGGAACTCACCAAGCTGAGCTCTCCAGAAGATCAACACCACACCAAACAACCTCAAGCTGGCTCCACAAGGGACAACAACATCATCAACATCAAAGCCAAGCAAAACTAGGCAAGATCTCTCACAAACTCAAGAGAAGATCAAACAAGGATGATCCAAGGAGAAGAGAGAAGAAGACGTACGTATGGGAGATAGATGGAAGCTGAGAATGGTAAACCCTCATCAAGAGGTAAGAGATGAAAATATATATAGAAATAAAAGGGTAAAGCACGGGTCAAAGGGTCAATGAAGACGGCTGCAGCATACAGAGCCGCGGGGAGGACTCAGTGAGCCGCAGGGGCGGCCCAAACAAACTGCAGGGGCGGTTCCAGGCTCACGCAGGGGAGGTTCAGGCTAATTCCTGGCCCCTCTGCTCCCTCTCTCAGCAATTCAGCAACTAGGCTCTTACATCTCACCCCCCTAAAAACAAGTTTCGTCCCGAAACTTGTAAGATCCCAAACCCTCTCGGACTCACAAGCCGAGGTATAACTCTCTCTCTATCGGAGGTATCACATCTCCACTCAAAAAGTCAGAACCTATACAAATCTATAACCTCAAGCATCGACATGGAGGAATCATCAACTCCAGAAAACAAGGCCATAACGCTACCCAAAGGCGTAGAGGAATCATATCTCTCGCCATACCACAACACAAGGTATAGAGGAAGCACATCTCTAGCCACAACATAACACAGGCATAGAGGAAATACGTCTCTAGCCAAACCACAAGCATGTACATCGCATGGAGGAATCACATTTCCACTGAAACTATTTCCATCAAGGTAGCATGGAGGAAAGAACCATCTCCAGCTGAATCCTAATCAACTCACTCAGATAGCATGGAGGAAAGAACCATCTCCAGCTATAAACATAAGTCATACTCAAATAGCATGGAGGGAATAATCATCTCCAGCTATAACATACATCATGCTAGTATAGCAAGATCTAATAAGATCATAACACATATCATAGCTAGCATGGAAAAGCACATCAAAGTATGTAAGCATATAAGCACATACTCACCAAGATAGCACTAAGATCTACTCCTCGACCCTAGATGCATCTATCTCGGCATAAAACTCTGGATAATTCCTCTAGGTACTAT
The DNA here is from genome assembly GCA_033239125.1 of Fagopyrum homotropicum. Taxonomy (NCBI): domain Eukaryota; kingdom Viridiplantae; phylum Streptophyta; class Magnoliopsida; order Caryophyllales; family Polygonaceae; genus Fagopyrum; species Fagopyrum homotropicum. The sequence goes on along the minus strand of BSWB01000001.1, from coordinate 56,174,864 downwards.
CCTCAGTCTCCCATGTAGCCTCCTCAGGTCCACGTCTAGACCACTGTATCCTCATCATAGGTATGTCCTTCGAACGCAAGCGTCTCACACCTCTCTCTAGGACGGCAATAGGATGCTCAGCAAAGGTGTGGTCTGGCTCCACCACCAAATCATCAAAACTCACAATGTGCCTCGGATCTGGTATGTACTCACTCAGTTGAGACACATGAAACACAGGGTGAACACCCTCTAATCTCGGAGGCAAAGCTAATTTGTATGCTGCCCTCCCAACTCTATCCAGTATCTCAAAAGGACCGACATATCGGGGACTCAACTTCCCCTTTATGCCAAAACGTCTGACGCCATGCGTCGGAGATACTCTCAACCAGCCATGAGCTCCTACCCTGAACTCTAGAGGCCGATGCCTCTTGTCTGCATATGACTTCTGGCGACTCTATGCATCCATCATCCTCTCTCTAATCAGCGCTACTCGAGCCATATCATCCTGAATCTACTCTAGCGCTATCCCACTGATACTGCTAGGATCATCCTAGCATAAAGTTGTACGGCACCTACGTCCATACAATGCCTCATAAGGAGCCATCCCAATAGATGCATGCCAGCTGTTGTTGTATGAGAACTCTACAAGTGGGAGGTAATCAGACCATCCCTGTCCCCTATCCAACACACAAGCTTGCAACATATCCTCCAAGGTCTGGATGGTCCTCTCAGACTGACCATCTGTCTGGGGGTGAAACGTAGTCGTGAAGTGTAGACTCGTCCCCAAAGCAGTCTGAATATGCTGCCAAAACCTCGAGGTAAATCGTTCATCTCGATCAAAGATGATCGTCCTCGGTACACCATGGAGTCTCACTATCTGTCTAGTGTACTCCTCAGCTAATCTACTCACTGGCAACATCTCTCTGATAGGAATGAAACGTGCCGTCTTTGATAGTCTATCAACAACAACCCAAATGGCATCAAAATTCTTATTGGGCCTCAAACTAGTAACAAAATCCATGGAGACGTCTTCCCACTTCCACTGCGGCACTGGCAGTGGATGGAGCTCACCTCCAGGTCTGCAATGCTCTATCTTGACCTATTGACAGGTCGCACACTGAGCCACTAATCTAGCCATATCGGGCTTCAGCCCTCCCCACCAGTATGTATGTCTCACATCATGGTACATCTTACTCGTAACTGGATGTACAGAGTAAGGTGTACAGTGAGCCTCATGTAAGATCCTTTGTCTCAACTCTGCATCAGCAGGAACACAAATGCGATCATGTCGCCTCATCACTCCATCAGCTCCAACAGAAAACTGTGGTGCCTCTCCACGAGACATCCTCTCTCTAATCCTCATCAGGGTCGGGCAGGTCCCTTGCTTCTGTTGGATCTCATCCAATAGACCAGGTAAAACCTCTAAAGCATATAATTGGGCATCCTCATCAGGAAACTGAATGTCCATCTCTAGGCAGGTTAGATCCCTCTGAAGCTGAGGTTGTAGAGTCAACCTGGCAATCGCCTTCTCTCGAGGCGTCTTCCTGCTCAAGACGTCTGCTACAACATTTGCCTTTCCAGGGTGATAGAAAATCTCAAGGTCAAAGTCCTTGATCAACTCAAGCCATCGACGCTGGCGGTTATTCAACTCCCGCTGTGTGAAAATATACTTCAGACTCTTATGGTCTGTGAAGATCTCACATGTAGCACCATACAGGTAATGTCTCCAAATCTTCAAAGCATGAACTACCGCTGCTAACTCCAGATCACGAGTCGGGTAGTTCTCTTCATACGTCTTCAACTGTCTAGACGCATATACAATCACTCTGCCTCTCTACATCAACTCACATCCCAAGCCTAGCTTGGATGCATAATTGTAGACCACAAAGTCATCAGAACCCTCTGGCTGTGCCAAGACAAAAGCAAAAGTCAAACGCCTCTTCATCTCCTCAAAACTCTGAGCACACTAGTTGGTCCATACAAATCTGGTAGTCTTCCTCAGAAGACTCGTCAGGGGACGGACGATCACAAAAATACCTCCACAAAGCGTCTGTAATAACCGGCTAGGCCAAGAAAGCTACGCACTTCCTTGACGTTCGTCGGTGTCGTCCAAGCAGCAAAAGACTCAATCTTCCCCTGGTCAACCATAATCCCGTCGGCGGAGATGATATGTCCAAGAAAAGCAACCTCAGACATCCAAAACTCACACTTAGAGAGCTTGGCATACAACTCTCTATCCCTCAAAATCTGCAAAACCGTCCTCCGATGACCGGCATGCTCCTATCTGCTACGAGAGTATACCAAAATATCATCAATAAAAACCACCACAAACCGATCAAGAAAGTCGATGAATATACTGTTCATCAACTCCATGAAGACTGTTGGGGCATTCGTCAGCCTGAATGGAATCACTACAAACTTGTAGTGTCCATAACGGGTACAAAATATCGTCCTGTGTACGTCGTGCTCTATCACCCTTAGCTGGTGATATCTTGAGCACAAATCAATCTGGGAGAACACTGTAGCTCCCTGAAGCTGATCAAGTAGATCATCAATACGAGGCAATGGTTACCTGTTCTTGATGGTCACCTTGTTCAGCTCTCTGTAATCAATGCATAGTCTCAAAGTTCCGTCATTTTTCCGCACGAAGAGGACAGGTGCACCCCATGGTGAAATGCTAGGGCGTATGAAGCCCTTCTCAGCCAACTCATCGAGTTGCTTCTTCAGCTCCAACATCTCGACAGGCTCCATCCGGTATGGCGCCTTCAAGATGGGTCTCGTACCAGGCTCTAACTCTATACTAAAGTCCACACTCCTCTGAGGTGGCAAGCTCGACGGCTCAGCAAACACATCTGCAAACTTGCAGAACTCTGAAATGTCCTCCACAGTTGGACTCTCTCCATTCTTCATGGCGTAGCACTAGAAGGCATCGCATCCCTTTGCAATCAGTCTAGCTGCTCGTACGGCGTTGATGACAGAACCCGTCTTCCCAAGGTCCCAACCCCGGAAGACCTCAATCTGACCAACCTCGGTAGAGACTATAACAATCCGTCTACAAACATCCAAAACCGCATGGTGTCTACGCATCCAATCCATACCTGAGATGACTTCTTCATGCATCAATGGCATGACTAAGAAGTCAATAAGTAAAACACGAGTCCCTAAACAAAGTCAACAAAGGGGGGGGGGGGTTTGGTTGAATTGATGCACCAAAACTTATGAAAACGATTAATGCGACAAGTAAGACAATAATGGATGAATCTACACTAGGTTGATTCTAAGCATGCAATTGCTACTTTGGTGAGTTCCTTTTACAAGTTTTCAAGTAATCTCCCGTCTCGATCATATATATGTGTTGAGCCAACCGGCATCAACACAACTTAACAGGTTAAAGTTCCCTAAACCTACAAGAACAAATAACAAGTTAGCTTTCAAATAAAGACAAAGGGATATAAAGAGAAGATTAAAACCGTTAAAATTATCTTTATATTTGTGTTCCTTTTCCTCAAGTAATCACAACCCGTTATTACTTAAATTTGCTACTAGATTAAAGACCCGAACCCGGAACCTATTAATCCTAGTTGTTTACATGCACTTTAGAACCTAAGGTGATCAATCTCAATCAATAGTAAACATGCAATTTAGACAATAGAGATCAAGGAAACACAAAGTATTACTGAATGAGAACTTAGATTATAAAGAACATACAACCAAGGTAACAATGCAGCTTCAAACCAACGCAATGTAGCAAGGGAGTTAGCAACTCATTACAAGGAAGCAAGACAATCTAATTGGATAATTTGTTGACTAACTAGACGATAAGATGGATGATTCTAGCAATCAACCAAGGAATATTTATACTACAAAAGACACTAAATAGGAGTAAATGGCCGGCCCAAAATAGCCACCTTAAATGCCATAAAGGTGGTGTAAACAGCCGGAGTAAAGCTTCTGGCGTTAAACCGCAGGGGCGGCCTTCAGGAACCGCAGGGGCGGTTTAGGCAGAATCGGTTGATCTTCTTCAGAGCCGCTGGGGCAGCTAGACAATTCCGCTGGGGCGGATCTTCAATGCTCTTCAACGTCTGACCTTTCGCCTTCCTGACGTTTCTGATGCCAAGCCGCCGGGGCGTTCCTATGTCAATGCAAGGGCGGTGACAGAACCTCTTCGCCTTCCAGCTCCCATGTTGAGGCGTAGGCAGTGCCGCAGTGAAAGGCGCAGGGGAGCTGGTCTTCGTTTCGTCAGTGGAGGACACCGTAGAGGCGCCAAGGAGTGGCGTAGGGGCGGTGACACGCTTCATGGTTGGCGCTGGTGAAAGCGCAGGGAGCGCTCTGAAGTAAGGCGTCACCCGCAGGGGCCGCTGCAAGGATCCGCTGGGGCGGTGAGGCAATAGAAGCTTTGCTTCGTGATCGATCTTCGCTCCTAAGTGCTTATAACTCCTTCTTTAGCTTCTTTTGATCTTCTTCTTTTGGACCAAGGAGTTAGTAGCATAAACCGACACTAATATAATAAAAAGAATCTAAAAAATACCCTAAATGATAGTGATTCCATTACCTATCAAACTCCCCCATACTTAGACCTTTTACTCGTCCCGAGTAAAAACAAATGACATCAACTAGATTCAAAGGCCTCAGAAAGCATGAGTAAGCAGAAAGATAATGGAAAACAAGAGAAAAGCCAAGAAAGAAAGAAGGAAAAGAGAGGAAATGTAAGAAAAAGAAATACTACCATCCTTATCGCTCCAAGAGTGGCTTACCCGGACAACCTCCTTATGACTCCCCTTCTTATGTCGCCAAAACGCCAGAAGGGAAACCTACACTTGGTGTCGCTCATTTTGCCAAGGCGTCCTTTCGGGTTTTTACCTTGCCACTCTTCTTCTTTTCTCACTTTAACTCACATCCATCAAGTCCAATTTTGCACCAACCTAAGGTTGGTCGGACTACCTACTTTTTACCTGAACGGCCCTTTCGGGTTTTCGGTTTATCCAAGGATTTCCATGCCTTTTTTCACTTCTTTGGCTCTTTTTTTTTGAATGTCAAACTGAATTTAACAATGCAAAAACAAATTCTAAAACAACTCAATGAACTTTACAAGCAATGATATGTCCCTCCCCCATACTTGAAGTACACTTTGTCCTCAAAGTGGTAATGAGTCAAAGATAAATGCGGGAGAAGAGAAAGAAATGTACCCCTCATTGAGGTGGTCCGGATGGACCACCCGGACTCTCCTCCGGTGGGTAAGGGAAGTGGCGGAAGAAGTGCTCCTGCCGGCAGTGAAGGGTGTCGATACGGCCCTTCTCAGCCTCCATCCTCTCTCTAAATGAAGTCTCATAGCAAGCTTGCCAAGCCAGCTACTGAGTCTCCAACCGCTGCTGATGAGCCGGCTGCCAAGCATCCTGACGGCGGTCAAAGTGAGTGGTCATGGAGGAGGCAAAGCTGGACTGCTACGCCTGCTGCTGCTCAAGCATGGACCACTGGTACTCGGTCTACCATGCATGGTGTTGTGTAGTCAAAGCTGCCATCTGAGCCTGCAGACTCTCCATGGTCTGACTGTCGTGTCCTGCCGTCGGCATCTCCTCATAAGTGGTTTCGGCCCTGCTAGAGCCGGTTGCGTACCTACCAACAATATCAACCTGAGGCCGTCTCGGAGGGACTGGGTCATCCGGTACATATAGATCGGAGAGCTCGTCTCCTAATGGAAGTCTTCGGGGGAGGTATGTGATGTGACTCCCGTCTGCTAAAGAGAGCCAAAAACGATGCTCCCCGTCTCTCCTGAGAAGCCTGCACCTTCTCAACATACCCTCCGTATAAAGTGGGGCTTCTAATCCGTCCTCTAAAGTGGAGAGATCCATCACCTGTGCAACCAACAAGGAGATGATCCATCCTCCCACAATATTACGTGGCTCATTCTTCCTAATCCGCTTTAAAGCGGTAAGGAAGAGGTATGGCCAATCCGGTACCCAGTCGTTGGTGGAGAGGTAGGCGTATAGCAGCGGAAGGTCCTTAAGAGCAACCTTGTTCTCCTCCTTCTGTCCACAAAAGACACTCATGAATACCTTCAAGATAAGCCTCAAACAGGGGTGATTGAATTTATTGGAGTACTCACCCCCTGCATGAAATTCAAACCTGGTGGCAGCCTGCCAGAACTCCATCAAATCAAGTGTCGGAATAGGTTCCCACCAGTCGTCGTAAGCGGCTATGGTCACCCCTAATGCCTCCTACAGTTGGGTGTAGTCTAATGTGTACTTCTTTCTGTTGAACTTAAATGTGAGTCCAACACACCCATGGTCCACCGTTTCCATTTTGAAGGTGGCAATAAACTAGCGGCTAAGCTCGGGGTATGTTGGAGCGGTTATTGTCAAAAAATCCCCGAGCCCGGCGTTGTTGAGAAGCTCCTGCATGCTTTCCAACAAACCCAATTGTTCCAAGGTAGGAACGTCCAGAAATCGGGTTGCATACACTTCCCGGCTTTGAGCAATCCTATACCGATCCTTCTCTCCTTCTGATAACTTATATTTCTTCTGGTTCTCCCTTCCTTGCAATGAATCAAGCAAAGGAGTTAGAAAATTCAGAAATTGGATCAAGAGACGAACCTACTGTCGTGATTTACGCAGGGGCGGCTGTAACAGGCACAGGAGCGGCTTAACGCAGGGGCGGGAGTTTGTAGGCGCAGGGGCGGGCGAAGAGCAGAAGGCGATTTGGACATTCGACGAAGGTGGTGGCGATGGGGCATTCCCGATGTCGTCCTTGCTGTCCCAGACTTCGCCGGAGGTGAGACAGTGGAGGAGAATGAAAGGGTTGAGTGTGTGTGTGGTGGAGATGGCTCGTGTTGAAAAAGGGGTGGCGACTCTAGGTTGCCGGAGGTGGCGGCGCAACGAGGTGGTGGGCGAGAGTTTCCGGAGGGCGCAAGGGCATGGGAGGTGAGGCGGCTAGGTTTCGAAGAATGAATGGAGGGGGAGTGGAGAGGGCGGTAGATGTAGGTTATTTTTGGGAAGTGTATTTTTTTTCCTTCCTTAACTGAACCGCAGGGGCGGTGTTTGTCTCCGCGGGGGCGGTGACAAGAAAGAGGGGGTACGCAGCCTCAGCGCCGGGGGCGGAGCTGAGGATTCGTGTCAAGGGTGGCCGCCGCAGGGGCGTAGGGGAGTCACCGCGGGGGCGGTGGCCTACGTGAGCAGACGCAGGCCCAGCGCCGGGGCGGCGCTGGCCAAGGGTGTCACCGCAGGGGCGGGGACTTAGAGCCGCAGGGGCAGTTTTCTTGACAGAAACTCCTCTTTTTATTTCTTCGGGTTACCTCCCGAGCAGCGCCTTTTTTTAGGTCGTTGGCTCTACGTAGGGATTCTTCCTCTATGATTGAGCCTGTTCCAACATCACCTTTGGGTTTATAACCGTTTGAGAAGGTAATCCGCCGGAGGCCCTAGTTTCAGTTCTTGTAATGGCTTCCGCCATTTGACCAACCTGTTTCTCAAGGTTCTTGATGCTAGATTCTGTTGTTTGGATATGAGTAGCAAAGTGTTTAGTCAAAACTTGCAACATATCTTCAGTTGAGTGATACTTACCTTGGCGGGGCTGCTGTTGTTGGTTTTGTTGATCCCTCCAACGAAAATTCTGTTGGTCACGCCAATTTGGCATGAAATTCTGTGCATAGGGATCGTGCCTAGGTCTTTGCTGTTGTGGTTGTCCATAACCTATTGCGTTTACTTCAGCATCGTCATCCTGAACTTGTGGACACATGTCCGTTGGATGATACAGGTCAGCACAAACTCCACAAGCTTTGAGCTATTGTGGTGTTCCCATAAGTGTTAGTCTCTTCACCATTTCCTTCAGTTCTGCGAGCTCGGTGAAAATCTCACTCTTTCCGGAGCTCACAACATGAACTCCTTTCTTAGCCGGGCTCCTTCTAAAGTTCCGAGTTCCTTCCGCTAGTTCCTGTATCTTTTCCAAAGCAAGGTCAGGAGTAGAGTTAAGAATATTACCTCCGCAAGCCGCATCGACGATCCTCCTTTCATTGTCTAGCAAGCCATTGTACAAGTACAAGACTAGATCTTGAGTTGAATATTCGTGAAAAGGACAGCTGGATCGGAGGCGTGCAAACCTTTTGAAGTACTCGTAGAGAGTTTCGGTTGCCTCTTGCTCGATGTTGCTTATAGCTTTCTTCAAGCTATAAGCCTTCTTAGCTGGAAAGTATTTCTCCAAGAACGCTTTGTGAAGGTTCTCCCAAGTGTCGATACTCCCGGATGGAAGGTGGTAATACCAATCATCCGCGGAATCTTTGAGTGTGAAGCTGAATGCCCTCACCTTGATTTGTTCTTCGGTAATGTTTGCCGGTTTCATGCTCATACACACGGTATGGAAAATCCCAAGGTGCTTGATGGGATATTCACCACTTAGCCCATGGAAGGATGGGAGCAAGTGGATGAGGCCTGGCTTGAGCTCAAAGTTGACTCCTTCCCCTAGTACCGGTATAGCGACCGCAAGAGGGTTTTGAGCCAAGGTGGGCTGCGTAAGTTGACGAAGAGTACGGTCAGCTATCTCTTGTTGAAGTTGTTGTTGTCTTCGTTGCCGGATGTGCGTCCTCTCAATTTCTGGATTAAAAGAAGCAAAGCCAGAATTAGTAGCACGGGTTTGAACCATAAAAATGGTTCAAACCAATAATCAACAATAATAATAAAACACTAAAACTCCCCGGCAACGGCGCCAGAATTTGACCGAAGGTATTTCTATGGTCGTCTATACCCAATAAAAAGTAAATCCGGACTTAGCACTAAGAACATGTATAGTGATTAAGTAAGGGTCGAACCCAAGAGAGTTAAGGTTTTTTAGATGCAATTATCGATTATAGTGACAAATGACACAAAGGGGGGGGGGGTTTGGTTGAATTGATGCACCAAAACTTATAAAAACGATTAATGCGACAAGTAAGACAATAATGGATGAATCTACACTAGGTTGATTTTAAGCATGCAATTGCTACTTTGGTGAGTTACTTTTACAAGTTTTCAAGTAATCTCCCGTCTCGATCATATATATGTGTTGAGCCAACCGGCATCAACACAACTTAACAGGTTAAAGTTCCCTAAACCTACAAGAACAAATAACAAGTTAGCTTTCAAGTAAAGACAAAGGGATATAAAGAGAAGATTAAAACCGTTAAAATTATCTTTATATTTGTGTTCCTTTTCCTCAAGTAATCACAACTCGTTATTACTTAAAGTTGCTACTAGATTAAAGACCCGAACCCGGAACCTATTAATCCTAGTTGTTTACATGCACTTTAGAACCTAAGGACCCGAACCCGGAACCTATTAATCCTAGTTGTTTACATGCACTTTAGAACCTAAGGTGATCAATCTCAATCAATAGTAAACATGCAATTTAGACAATGGAGATCAATGAAACACAAAGTATTACTGAATGAAAACTTAGATTATAAAGAACTTACAACCAAGGTAACAATGCAGCTTCAAACCAACCCAATTTAGCAAGGGAGTTAGCAACTCATTACAAGGAAGCAAGACAATCTAATTGGATAATTTGTTGACTAACTAGGTGATAAGATGGATGATTCTAGCAATCAACCAAGGACTATTTATACTACAAAAGACACTAAATAGGAGTAAATGGCCTACCCAACACAGCCACCTTAAATGCCATAAAGGTGGTGTAAACAGCCGGAGTAAAGCTTCTGGCATTAAACCGTAGGGGCGGCCTTCAGGAACCGCATGGGCGGTTTAGGCAGAATCGGTTGATCTTCTTCAAAGCCGTTGGGGCGGCTAGATAATTCCGCTGGGGCGGATCTTCAATGCTCTTCAACGTCTGACCTTTCGCCTTCCTGGCGTTTCTGATGCCAACCCGCCGGGGCGTCCCTATGTCAACGCAGGGGCAGTGACACAACCTCTTCGTCTTCCAGCTCCCATGTTGAGGCGCAGGCAGTGCCGCAGTGGAAGGCGTAGGGGAGATGGTCTTCGTTTCGTCAGTGGAGAACACCGCAGGGGCGCCAAGGAGTGGCGCAGGGTGTTAGCATGAAATATTGTGATATTTTAGGAACGTTTTCTAAGTGTATTTGATTCATATTGATAGTCTTTGATTTAGCATTGTTGCATTTGTGAGCTAGTTTGCCTATATTGTCGATATGGATGTCTACACTAGCTTTATGTTGATTATAGGTGATTGAGAGTCATTTCCGAACGAAATCGAGCAAAGAAGAGTTGATTGAGTATGTCCATTGATTGAGGGCATTCTTAGGAGCAAAATGGAGTTCAACTTGAGGAGTGCACGAGGCTAGGGAAGAATCACGTTCTTGCCCTAAACCACGCTCTAAAATACGGCCGTACTACAAACCACGTTTAGTTCCACGACCGTGGAACCTTGCAAAGAGAGGCGTGATGCATTCCAGTAACTATTACGGTCGTGGAATCCATGGTTCAAACCGTGACACTTTCCACGCTCTAAATTACGGTTGTGGAACCTTCCACGACCGTGATCTTGGCGATCTTTTTCGCCACATTTTGAAGCCATGATCTTTTGAAGATTGGGCCGGGCCGATATTTTATCTTGCCCTATAAAAAGACGGACGGAGAGAAATTCCGTCACCTCGCTTTAGACCTTGGCTTACGCCTTCGCTTAGCGGCACTTAACCCTCGCTTAGAAGCATTTTACATCTCGTTGGAGATCGAAGTTCGTGCTTGGATTTTCCCTAATCTCGCACTTTTGGTGGAGATCGCTGTTGAGATTTCCGGATTGACGGAAGATCGAAGTTTTTGGAAGATTATTGCAAGAAGATTTCTCTTCTTGTTTAGGTTTGATTTAGAAGACGGATTGACATCCCGTTCTTCCTTCTTTCCTAAGATTGTGTTTGTTTGCCTTAATCTGAATCTATTGATAATATTCATTCTTGATTGTGACGTTGAGATTGGTTTGAAGTTTATTGAAAGTTTTCGGAAGTTTTCATCTTTCAATCTTTTAATCTTTGAATTTGATATCAACATGACTGTTATTGGCTAAAAACCCTTAACAATTCTAAGGTGAAGGGTTGATAGTTGTGGCTTAGATGATGATAGATCGATCGTAAACAGATTAGACCCTGAGAGTTAGAGAGAATCGTCGACGAACCCTAAATCACGGTTTGATCTTGAGTTCCACGGCCGTGGAGTCTCAAGATCTACCCGTAATTTCCCTTAAGTTTACGAACCTGCTTTTACTTTAATCCAAAGTTAAAGATTTGCTTTAACTTAGTTTAGCCTTGCCTTTTCTAGGTGGTAGTGAAGCCTCAACAACCTCTACTTCGATTTCGAGTGTCATAACCGTAATCGGTTAAGTTAGTCTTGATCCTTGGATTACAAGTTTGGGTATTTGACATTAATTCTTGCCTTTAAAACCTTTCTATATTGAAGCCTCAACAACCTTTATAGAGAGTGTCTTGTAGGTGAGTCATATAAGGTTTTTGGAACTTCACCGTACGATTACCTTACATTAGTATACCTTTGCATATCTCAACTCTGTCTTTATATCATTAGTATATCTTGAATCGATTGCCACAGCTGGACACTTGGATCATTAGGATTGTTGTTTTCCCAATATTTGCAAAAACTCTCATATTTACTCGCTTGATAATCTGCAATTGAATTTGTTCCCACCCAAATCCCTGTGTTTGATACTCTGTAATTCTTGCTTAACTACGTCGATCCGTACACTGCGGGTTCGCTTGCTTGATTCTAGTTTTATAAATTTAAAGCTTATTTGCACACACCTTTAGGGGCGAACAAGTTTTTGGCGCCGTTGCCGGGGATTTGGTTTCAGCCGAATTCGGTAGCCGGTTGTCAAGCTTGGAAGCTTGCTCTCGTTATTTGATATTACTTTGAGTGCATGCGCAGGTCTAGGAACACTGAAGATCTCTTACCTCTTGATCAAGAGCTAGAGAAAACTTTAAGGCAAAAGCGCAAGGAAAAGAAGATGGCTGAAGGACACAACGTGATCTTCAAGCGGAGTTAGCGGAAAAGGAAGCTCAACTCCAATGGAATGAGACCCTCCGCCAGGATGAAATGGATCGTCATCAATCTCAAGTTAACAATCTACAAGACATGATCTTCCAAATGAGGATAGAACTAAGCGACCTTAAGAATAAGGGAAGCAAGAAATCCTCAAGAAGAGCATCAAGATCTAGAAGAAAAGGTCACTCATCCGCTGATGATAGTGATTCTTCCATGCCACCACTAGAGGAGATTGATCCCACGATCAATGTGAATCCTTTCCATCCACGAGGAGTTGCCAATCGTCGTGTTCCGCCTAGGAATGCGAGGATCGAACGTGTAGATGAAGAGCCAAGAACTCTTGGCCAGCGGATGGATCCAACACAACAACCGCGCCGTTTGGGCGTGAACTTTGATGCTGTTGATGTGCAAGGGTTTAGCTTCAACCCTCAAGTCATTACTCTTGTTCGCCAAAACCAATTTGGCGGAACAAGCGCTGAATCTCCACACCAACACTTGCAGAACTTTGAGTGTATGATGGAGACAATGAGACCAAAGAGCGCTACTACCAACAACTATAAGCTCAAGCCTTTCTTCTTCTCCTTGAAGGGGAAAGCGTTGTCTTGGTACCAAGCTCTTCCTAGGGGAAAACTAGACACGTGGGAAGACCTTTCCGTGGAGTTCCTCACCAAATTCTTTCCGCCATCCAAAACGGCGGAACTTAGAGGTAAGATTAATGCTTTTTCCATGAGACCTAACGAAAGTTTGTTTCAATCTTGGGAAAGGTTTCAGGATTTGCTCTTGGATTAACCTCATCATGGCATATCCAAACTTGCCTTGCTGGAGATTTACTACAAGGGGTTAGATGCGGGAACGCAATTCAACCTCCAATCCTTCTCATGTGGAACATTCATGGACATGAGAGAAGATGACGATTGGGACTTCATTGAGAAGCAAGCAAGAGTCATAGAGAAGTATTCCCACCGGAAAGTGGAGGGAAATCGTGTGGAGCGAGGAGCAAAGCTCACACATGAAGCTCAAAATCAAATTTTCTCCCTCAACAATGAAATCAAAGAGTTGAAGGAGGCTATCAAGACCAACTTCCCAAAGCAACAAGAGAAGGATGTTGGCTATTTGAGCAACAACAATGGCGGTGATAACACAAACCGCAACAACAACAACAACCGGAATAATAACCGGAGCAACAATTGGAATGGAAACAACAACAACCGGAACAATAATTGGCACTTAACCCTCGCTTAGAAGCATTTTACATCTCGTTGGAGATTGAAGTTCGTGCTTGGATTTGCCCTAATCTCGCACTTTTGGTGGAGATCGCTGTTGAGATTTCCGGATTGACGGAAGATCGAAGTTTTTGGAAGATTGTTGCAAGAAGATTTCTCTTCTTGTTTAGGTTTGATTTAGAAGACGGATTGACATCCCGTATTTCCTTCTTTCCTAAGATTGTGTTTGTTTGCCTTATTCTGAATCTATTGATAATATTCATTCTTGATTGTGACTTTGAGATTGGTTTGAAGTTTATTGAAAGTTTTCGGAAGTTTTCATCTTTCAATCTTTTAATCTTTGAATTTGATATCAACATGACTGTTATTGGCTAAAAACCCTTAACAATTCTAAGGTGAAGGGTTGATAGTTGTGGCTTAGCTGATGATAGATCGATCATAAACAGATTAGACCCTGAGAGTTGTAGAGAATCGTCGACGAACCCTAAATCACGGTTTGATCTTGAGTTCTACGGCCGTGGAGTCTCAAGATCTACCCGTAATTTCCCTTAAGTTTACGAACCTGCTTTTACTTTAATCCAAAGTTAAAGATTTGCTTTAACTTAGTTTAGGCTTGCCTTTTCTAGGTGGTAGTGAAGCCTCAACAACCTCTACTTTGATTTCGAGTGTCATAACCGTAATCGGTTAAGTTAGTCTTGATCCTTGGATTACAAGTTTGGGTATTTGACATTAATTCTTGCCTTTAGAACCTTTCTATATTGAAGCCTCAACAACCTGTATAGAGAGTGTCTTGTAGGTGAGTCATATAAGGTTTTTGGAACTTCACCGTACGATTACCTTACATTAGTATACCTTTGCATATCTCAACTCTGTCTTTATATCATTAGTATATCTTGAATCGATTGCCACAGTTGGACACTTGGATCTTTAGGATTGTTGTTTTCCCAATATTTGCAAAAACTCTCATATTTACTCGCTTGATAATCTGCAATTGAATTTGTTCCCACCCAAATCCCTGTGTTCGATACTCTGGAATTCTTGCTTTACTACGTCGATCCGTGCACTGCGGGTTCGCTTGCTTGATTCTAGTTTTATAAATTTAAAGCTTATTTGCACACACCTTTAGGGGCGAACACAGGGGCGGTGACACGCTTCATGGTTGGCGTTGGTGAAAGCGCAGGGAGCACTCCGAAGTAAGGCGTCACCCGCAGGGGTGGCTGCAAGGATCCGCTGGGGCAGTGAGGCAACAAAAGCTTTGCTTTGTGATCGATCTTCACTCCTAAGTGCTTCTAACTCCTTCTTTAGCTTCTTTTGATCTTCTTCTTCTGGACCTAGGAGTTAGTAGCATAAACCGACACTAATGTAATAAAAAGACTCTAAAAACTACCCTAAATGATAGTGATTCCATCACCTATCACTAGTATCAAACAAGACTCTAACAAGTAAACCATGAAGCAGAATGGTACCTGTAGCAGCCGGTGCAGGTGGATCCTCTGCACTCCTCAACTCGAACGCTCTCCCTCGGGCTCCTCTGGCATCACTGGTGCCAACATCTCTACCTCTGCCTCTACTCGGTCCTGGAGCAGAACCTTGAGTCGATGGACGCTCTAGGACTCTCTGCTGTCCCTGTGTTTGTTGCTAAGGTGTCCTCTGACCACCTCCTCCTACACTGGCAGGGGAAGAACCCTGCTGAGATGCCACTCCACCCTGCCTACAAAAGGCAACTCAATGTACCTGTCTACCATAAGCAAAGCATATTACAACTGGTCTAGGACAAGCTGGCCTCAGATGGCCAGGGTCACCACAGTTGTAACACTGTCGTCCTTTATCTACAGTCTGTGCAAACGAGGGGTAACTCTGGCGTCTCTGGTTTCGTCTAGACCCAGATACTCCTCCTACTCCACTGGTTTGCCCAGTGCGCTGCCTCTTCTCAAACCGTCCCGTCTGAGAAGCCCTCCTCTGGCTGGCTCGTTCCTTCTCAAAAGTAGAAGCTCGGTCCTAGTAATCAACTAGGGACTCAATGGAATCCCTCCATGTATGAACGCGTGCTCTCTCTCAGACGGCGAGAGAATAGATACACATGCTGGTCCTCAGATGGTGCAGCTGGACCCAACAAAGCTAACTCGTTGTGGAAGCGGCGGATGGCGTCTGTAATAGGTACATCCTCAAAGCCAGCCTCCACAAAATCTTGCAGCTTTTCCCTCCTCAGTGAGGCATGGCAGAATTGCTCTCGAATAATAC
Source organism: Fagopyrum homotropicum (assembly GCA_033239125.1). Lineage (NCBI taxonomy): Eukaryota > Viridiplantae > Streptophyta > Magnoliopsida > Caryophyllales > Polygonaceae > Fagopyrum > Fagopyrum homotropicum. Next base: position 56,159,437 of record BSWB01000001.1, on the reverse strand, counting down.
GCCTCATGTGATCATAACTGGTGGCTCTGGTCCGTACAGTCCTCCACCACTGGTGTGCAAGGTCACAGAATAGAGACTGGTCTAGCTCTATCCGTCTGTCCTCAGGACATCTGATAGACTCCATAGTTGAGTCTACATGCCCAATCCACACCTCAGTCTGTAAACCAATCTCTCCTAAGAAGTGTGGCACTCCTTGCTGGTGAAATGCCTTCAACCAGGCATCTGGTTGAGGCCCTCTGGTCTCCATTGGGACTCGAACTGGCTTAGTAACTCGTGTAGGTGCAACTGGCCCCTGTGTCGCTCCCTTAGATCTCTTTGAAGATCCCTCATGTACGGGTAAATCTGGGGCCCGTCTGCCAGCCCTAATATCCTCCTCGAAACGTCGGAGGTAATTTTTTACTCTGGTCCTCCCATGGAGACACGGTTAGAGTCATCAAATTGGTCTCGATGTGAATGATGTCTCACGGATCCACCACTTCTCGTCTCTGGGACGACGCTCTTTGCAACCTCCTCCTGTATCTCCTCCACCACTGGTGGCTCAACAGCAGGAACTTGTCCCTCACCTACCACACTCGGAGGACGGGGTGGTCTACCTCTACCTCTGCCTACAACGGCAGTAGCTCTAGTCCAAGCCATCTGCGGGGTATGCACACCTAACTTATAAGGCTCTATATAGGCCATAAGTATATATATATATATATATATATATATATATACTCAACACATACACATACATAATCCATCATACATATATAAATATCTACATATCTACACTGCAGAGATCCATAGCAGGAGTGGCGACTTCTCGTACATCTAACCCAAAACCACATTTAAAACCAAAACCTTTGAAAATGTCAGATCCCATGTGGGTTATGTTTATTTTACCTATCAAGCCTCATTGCAGGTAGCAAGTTCCATTATTGTCAACCTAAGGCTCTGATACCAACTCTGTAACACCCCAAATCCGCAGGACTCGGAGTGCCACATTGGGCTAGGATCTCACAATGGATCATGACCTTAGCCTGACAACAAGTTCACTGGACCTTACAACATGACACTGACAAATATAAAAACAAATACATAAGGCTGTATAAAACTGTACAACCAAAAGTACAACAACATAGCCGAGTACAAAACACAACGTCCTCACACAAGAGGTAACATAAGATCATCCTCACGCAGGATGAAAGGTAAACAACCCAAAAGCCTACACGACCTATGTACGAGACGTCCTCGGCCTGCCACCCTGCTAGATCACCCAACAGCATGCCTATCCTGTGGGGCATCTATAACATGGTAATAAACCATTAGCTATCCATACATATATATAGAGTAATGCATAAGCACAATCACACTCAAGGTAAGATAAAGACATCAACATGCTTTCACACATTTACCCATTTAATCATCTTAATATAATGGTCATTTACTCAAATCGTATATATATCATATATATGAAACTATGTGACACGAGGATCAATACATCCTCGCTTTTGAGCCTGCTATCCAACCGTACTAGTATCGGCCTCACAATCCGTGTACCCTATGGGAGTGGATTGCGCCCTTCCTGTAAACCGGTCTGGCCTGACTCAAGAGAACCTCCCATACTCCCCAACGGGATGAAAGGGAAAGGTTATCACACCCACGCATACGGGGCAATCAATAAAACATAGGTCGGTAAATACGACATCACATGTTATCATAGCAAACATACAAAGCACACACCACTCATGTAAACACCCAATATAAGGATGACAACTAACTAAGTCCTACGGACTTACCTCAACCTCGATCACAACTCAACCACGATCACGTCTACACTGGACGGACAAAACGGCCTATAAATAAGTATAAAGAGATATATCAATCTCCTAACATCACAAGGGTCACACCTAGACCCAAAGGGATCCAAAGGATCAACCTCAACCTCACTCACAACCTAAAGAACCTCAAAAGCCATACAAGGCACAAACCGATCACAACCTCATCAAAACTCAACCTCACACATCTAGCGTGATTCTAAGCACTCACACTAGGAAATGAGGGAATAAAGAAACCCTAAGGATAGCCTAGAAGCACACACACACCTGCAAAACCAAGAGAAGACCTTGCTGATGCAGGTGGGCGCAGGGGCGACTCACTGGTGGCGCAGGGGCGGATCACTGGCTAGCGCATGGGCGGCTGCAAGGTGGCGCATGGGTGGCTGGTGTGCAGAAGACACCACCTTAGCTCCTTCTTCACTTCTTCCTTTGGCTCTTTACTCTTCTTCACTCCAACAGCAACATACATATATCACATACATATATATACATCAACACAAGCCAAAACATGGCTGGACATGATCCAACCCTAAGGAAACTATACTAAACTAAGGAAAGGAAGGAAAGGATGAAGAAAAGAAGGAAGGAAGAGGAGAAGCCATGGAACTCACCAAATTGAGCTCTCCAGAAGATCAACACACACCAAACAACCTCAAGCTGGCTCCACAACGCACAAAACATCATCAACATCAAAGCCAAGCAAAACTAGGCAAGATCTTTGACAAACTTAAGAGAAGATAAAACAAGGATGATCCAAGGAGAAGAGAGAAGAAGACGTACGTATCGGAGAAAGATGGAAGCTGAAAATTGTAAACTCTAATCACGAGGTAAGAGATGAAGATATATATAGAGGTAAAAGGGTAAATCACGGGTCAAAGGGTCAAAGAAGGCGGCTGCAGCAAACAGAGCCGCGGGGGCGGACTTTGTGAGCCTCAGGGGCGGCCCAGACAAACCGCAGGGGCGGTTCCAGGCTCACCCAGGGGCGGTCCGGCTAATTCCTAGCCCCTCTGCTCCCTCTCTCAACAACCCAGCAACTAGGATCTTACACGACACCATTCACATAACCGGGTGTTTGTGTCTTGCCAAAGTCGGATTGATTGATAGTCCTAACTAGTCATGGTTTGTGCATCAAGGATTTCAGGCATCTCAAAAAATTGATGATTGCTGATCTCCTAGGCTTCAGTTATTGTGCACCTCTGTCCTTGCATCCCAAAAAGTAAAGTAAAAATAAGCAAAGCTTATTGGTGGAGGATGTTGTTGTTCGGTCCAAACGGTGTGTACAAGGTTTAAATTTATAACCCAAGAAGTATGCTTGAAAAAATATGCGAACCCGCAGTGTACGGGTCAATTATAATAAAAAGAAAGAATTCTAGGGGTCGATCACAGGGACTTATGTTCGCTCCAAACGGTGTGTGCAAGCTTTAAATTTATAACGCTAGATGTAAGCTTAAAACAAGGATGCGAACCCGCAGTGTACGAGTCAATCGTAGTAAAAAGCAAGAAATTCCAGGGGTCGATCACAGGGACTTAGTGAAACAAAGTCGGAATAGGTAAGCTTATGTAATTACTAACCATAAAAGCAATTAAAACAATCAAATATGATAAAAAGTCAATTAAGGAAATATGCAATTCTAGGGATTAAAGCATCTAGTTGTGGTTCCAACTCAAGATCTCAAGATAAACGGACAAAGCTGAGATATTTGCATAGGGAAGGTGTTACTAAAGTGGAATAGATCTCTGGGTAAGTCTCACTATTCACTAATCCCAAACCGTAACTCCTATTACCGGGTAAGTCTCAATGAATTAAGGAAAAGAACTATAACCTCAAACTAACACTCCAACTAAGGGAATAGAATCAACCTTTACCGGGTAAGTCTCAGGCTAACTCACAAAGATGGAATGAAAGCACACTCGAACACTAATAAAGGATAAACCTTTATTACCTACACTTATGATCTTAGGTAAACAAACAAAGGAATTACCGGGTAAGTCTCATCCTAAGCTTGCATTGAACCAGGAAAGGTGTAATAAGGATAGGATTTGGCAAACTCTAACACTTAACTCTCAGTTTCGGATCAGATAAGTCACCTCGGTCAGAAGAATTCCACCCCGGCCGAGATGTTCATCGACTGAGCGAGATGCTTAGGGTTAAGGTAAAGACTCGAACTTTCAGGGTCCTAGTGTGATTAAGATTATTCTATCATTGTTTTTCCCACAACCTTCAGCCAATCACCCTAGAATCACACAAAGAAATTAGCCACTCATCATCATGAAAGTAATAATCAAATATATGGGAAGAAAGAGAATAATTGAACAAGAAAACCTTAAGAGAAAGACTTCAATAACTTAATCAATTATCAAACAACAAGCGTTCCTTGGATCAAAATCCAACAAGACAAACAACAATGAAGGGAATCTAAGGCAATCTTACAAAACCCTTCATAAGCTATAAAAGCTATAAACTTCCTTCCTTCAATCTTCCTTCAACCTAAAAAAAGGTTCTTCAAATATCCCAACTAGAGTATGGCTGTAGCGGATCTTCAGCCGTTAGCGGGTGTTTGCGTCGTAAGCGGGATGTTGCGTCGTAAGCGGGATACCTAAGCACGATGTATGCGAGATCGGTCGTATAGCCCCATCGGATTTGTGGAAAATCCAACCCTTTTTATAGTAGAATTACTCTCCAAAGATAAGATATCTTAGAAAGATCTCTTCCCATAAAAATAGGTAAAATATATGGGCTAACTTATCTTCTTCCTTCCAGAAATCCAGCCTAAAAAGATAAGATCCTCCTTCCAAAAATAAAAGATCTCAGCCAATAATAAAATATCCTTGCCGCGTCCAAGGTGTTCGCGTCGGTCGAGTCGGCTCCTCTGGATCACCTCGCTCGAGGTGACTCTGTAGTCAACCAAGGTGAATCACAACTGAATGTGAAATCTCTCAAATCTGGTCCAAAGTGAATCTTTAATCCAATTCCATGATTCCTGGATTATTCCTTAAGCTCCTGAATGTAGCTCCAATGACTCCTTAGCTCCTTTTGCTCCTTTTTGATGCAAAACGTGCCATTTTACCTACGATTACAAAGAAACTTGGTGTAGACCTCGGTTCCCGCAAAGGTAGATGAAACGACAGTATAATCACATAATATATATACAAACATGCAGATTATTGAAGATAAAACGTCTAAACAGGCCCCAAAATATAGACAATAATTCATGCTATCAAAATACCCCATGCTTAGCCCTTGCTTGTCCCCAAACAAGTTCCGCATATAAAATATAAGATAGAATGGATTATAAGTCTTAAAGATCAATGAAAAGCCTTTCAAAACATTTTAATGGTGTGCTACAATCATAGATCACTCTAAGAGAAAACTTCATGGAATTTAAAATCAAAATATGCTTAAAACATTTTATAAATATAAGAAAGTTGTTCATCTTTGCATAAGATCATAGAATGCATAATAAATCATAATTATCAAAATTAATCATGTATAATCTAGTTTAAACCACTAAGTCAAACAACAAGCTCGAGGTCTCAAGGGCTTCCCAAAAGAAAGGTCAAGAAACGTGTAGGGTAGGGATATATATAAGGTAATGTGGTGCTAGAATCCGGGAAAAGGATATCACTTCACTTTCACTTGACTTTCAACATCATCCACCAATAAGCTTTGCTTATTTCACACTTTTCCTTTTTTACTTTACTTTTTGGGACGCATCGACAGAGGTGCACAATAACCGAAGCCTAGGAAATCAGCAATCATCAATTTCTTGAGATGCATCAAACCTTTGATGCACATACCATGACCCGTTAGGAATATCGCTCAATCCGACTTTGGCAAGACACAAACACCCGGCTATGTGAATGGTGCCGAGTTACTCATCATCATGATTGACTTCCCCAAACCTATTTATTACTTTCTAACACTTTCACTTCCAGCCAACTTCTCAACTTTTACTTCACTTGCTTTCACCACTTTGCTTGCTTCCAAATTCCCGGATAGGTAAAGGGAGGCAAATCTGTATATTTAGGGGCTAAAGCATGATCAAGAAGAAGAAGAGAAGAGAATGAATTGCCTTGGTCTTTCCAGAAAGAAAGTGAGAGAACTCATCATGTGGTGTCAACCTTCAAATTCAACATAATTTGGATAAAAACAAAGTATTAAACATGCTAAAATTTTAAACAAAGCACTTAGCAACTTAAACATATCATAAAACCTTTAAAACATATAAAGATTTCAAAACCAGTCAGTAAACAAAATATTCACTGAGATCATATCCAGATAAGAAGCACAATAATCGTTTCGGAAAACTTTCAGTTAAACCACCTCGGTCGAGGTGTTCTAAGTCAACCGAGGTGAAGTACCTCGTTTGGCCAGAATCGCTTCGGTCGAGGTCAAAAAAAAAAAAAAAATTTTAATACCAGTTTTCGACGTTTTTCTCAAACAAATAACCTGTATGCATGCATGCAATCTCACATAAGCACATAAAGCAAAATAAAGCATAAATATTTGATAAAGTCGAGTCATACAAAGACATAAGTCATAAAAGTACATCCGCATACCCCATACTTGGGACACATTGTCCCAATGGGTCAAATAAGTCTAAAGAAATAAAATACTCACCGGACATAGATGAGCTGCATAATAAATAAAGAAAGAAAATCGTGTAAGCTCTCAATAATCCCGATCTGGTGGTGGTGGTGGTGGCACATACGGATACTGAGATGGGTTAAATGGATAACCCATGGCTTGCTCAAACTGGATCTCCGCCATCCGTCGCTGATAATGTTGGCCCTCTAGCATCTGACGAGTCCAGATATCGATCTCTCGGGGCTGGTCGTCGAATCTCTCCTTGACGTCTACAGTCAGGGCCGCGTAGGAGTCTATCATCTGATCGGTGAGGTCATCGATCCGACGGTGAGCATCTCGATCCCTCTGTCGGCGGACCCTACGCCTAGCAGGACGTGCTGGTGCTGCAGCCGGCTCGGTCTCAGTCTCGTCATCGTCCAAATCGATGACCGGCGCACTAGTCTCAGCAGTATCCGTGCCTGTATCCATAGGAACTCCACCATCCTCAGCTACATCATCATCATCATCCTCGGCCTCGTCCTCCTCAGCTGGTACAACAGCTGCCTCTCTAGCATCCTCCATAAATGGGATCCACGCAGTCTGCCAGTAGTGTGGATCAAATACGGAGAACTGAGTCGACCATCTGATCCCCTGCGGTGCAGTCGGCTCCCATGGCATCGCCACATATGGCATAGTAAGTCCTCGGGGGACCAGTATCCTCCGGGTAATCATCTCCTGAAGTCCAAGCGGCTTGGCAGCCGCCACCATGGTACAAGCACTGAGGTCCATATCCCGGTAACTCGCTATATGAGTCACAATGCCTCCACAACAGATGTCGCCCTTCGCCTTCGCCTTTATCTTAATCAGATCCTTTGCCAGCATCAAACCAAAATCTGGGATCCCTCCAGTCACCATGCAGTACAAGCTCATAAGCTCCCCTTGTCTGACCTTTTGGGGCATCTCAGTACGCGCCAGAAGAGTCTCACTGAATATCCTATGGGCCAGCCTAAAAGCTAGGTGAAATATGATCCGCTCCCTGGAGTCTCCAGGTCGCCATCTATCCGCATGCTCAACCACGTGAGCAATCTATCCCCAGAACTCCATAGCTACAGCTCGGGAGGGAAAATCAGCAAATGTCGGAATCGGGAAGCCGAAGATATCCCGCCAGTGATCCAAGGGAACCAAGTAATTCCTGTTCATCAACTAGTACTTTATTGCGCGCTCGGTAGGCAAGTAAGTGAAGGAGCTGACAAACTCCAATGTAGGCTCTAGATAGGCCGGAGCTCTGATCTCTGTAAACTGCTCCAGCCCCACAGCAGAAATCATACGCCTCAAGTCATCATCAACATAGAGGCAGTCAAAAGTTGAAATGTCCAAGAAGCGGGGTGCAATCACTGGACGGGCCGCCATGCAGTCATAGTCGACCTGGTGTCTCTCGTGGTTCACCGGTCTAGTACGTCGAGAGGAAGAGGAAGAAGCAGAAGGAGAAGATCTGTCCCTCATGACCAACTGCCTGTCAGAACTCATCTCTGCAATCTGTCAGGTGACTTCGGTTGCTCTGACAACCCTGTAGAACACCTCGGCCGAGGCGCAGGCCGACTAGACCGAGGCGAAAAACTGCTCGACTGATTTCTTCAAAAATCCAGTTCTTTTCCCCCAAAATCACTACCACAGGTTCCTATGGGGTACTTAATCTAGTTCTCAGCAAATGCTGGGGCAACCAAAGCCCAACTTGAAGGAAAACAGTGGAGAAGAGCGAGGTTAGGGTTTTTTCGATTTTACCTAGATTCGGTCGATTCGGTTCGTTTTTCTCATAGATTTGCACTTGCACTGTGACCCTCTACCCTTTCTTAGCAGCTTGGAAGCAAGAATCGTCGAAAATGAGCGAAGAATGGCGAAGCGAGGCGAAAGACGTGCCGCGGTCGAGGAGAAGGTAAAGAGAGGAGAGAGAAATCTCAGCCCCCTTTTATACCCTTTTCTGAAACTGCTGTCACCTCGGTCGAGGTGGTCTCGACTAGACCGAGGTGGTACGGACTGAGGTAAATCTTCAGAAACCCTAGTCGCCTCGGTTGCTCAAGAATCATCGCGGTCGAGGTGCCGTGACAGCAAACGAGATGTGTCTCAGTCAAACTCCGTCTTCTCAAATTCTCGAACTTCTGTCCTTCCAGTTGTGCTCCTGGTTTGTATTCCTTCCTTAGATGTCACTTGTTGTTTGTCTAGGACGCCAAAAACAAAACAAAGCAAAGCAAAAGCAAACTATCTAAGCTAGACTAGATAAAGGGAAAAGAAAGCAATACCTTGGGTTGCCTCCCAAGAAGCGCTTGATTTAAGGTCGCTAGCTGGACCGTACGACGTCTCTTAAACGAGGTATAGTGGTGCAACCTCCTCAACCGGAACTTCCGGTTTGTATTTCTTAAGTCTATGACCATTGACCTTGAAGCTTCCACTCGTTTCGCCCCAAATCTCAACTGCACCATGAGGGAAAACGTGTTTCACGACATAAGGTCCGGTCCATCTAGATTTCAACTTACTTGGAAAGAGGCGAAGGCAGGAGTTGAAGAGTAGAACTAAGTCTCCTTCTTTAAGCTCCTTAGGAATGATACGCTTGTCATGCCATTTCTTCGTCCTTTCTTTATAGATTTTGGCATTCTCATAAGCGTTCAAACGCAGCTCCTCCAGCTCGTTGATGTCCAATAGCTGCTTCTCGCCGGCTTCCTTGATGTCGAAGTTCAACCATTTGATCGCCCAATATGCCTTGTGTTCTATTTCAACGGGCAAGTGACAAGACTTCCCATATACCAAATTATAAGGGGTGGTACCAATGAGAGTCTTAAATGCGGTCCTGTAGGCCCAAAGAGCGTCGTCCAACTTCATGGACAATCCTTCCTCATCCTAGAGACGGTCTTCTCCAAGATTGCTTTAATTTCTCTATTCGAGATCTCGACCTGTCCACTATTTTGAGGGTGATAAGGGGTTGCTACCTTGTGGGTCACCCCATACTTCGATAGAAGTGCCTTAAACTTCTAGTTGATGAAATGCGTCCCTCCATCGCTGATGATGATGCGCGGAGTCCCAAAACGTGGAAAGATAGTCTTGTTAAAGAACTTCACGACCACCATGGCGTCATTAGTGGGAGAAGCAATGGCTTCAACCCATCTAGAGACGTAATCAACTACTAGAAGAAAATAGAGGTTTCCTCCGGAAGATGGGAAACGTCCCATGAAATCTACTCCCCACACATCAAAAATTTCCACCTCTTGAATGTTATTAAGTGGCATTTCATACCTCCTAGATAAGTTCCTTGTTCTTTGGCATGCATCACAAGAGACAACAAACTATTGCACATCCTTAAATAATGTAGGCCAAAAGAAACCAGAATGTAATACCTTAGCGCATGTTTTGTTGGCGCTAGCATGCCCTCCACAAGGAAGTGAGTGGCAATGCCGTATGACGCTATTAACCTCATCTTCTGGAATGCATCTTCGAAGCATCCCATCCGGCCCGCGCTTGAATAGCATCGGTTCATCCCAGTAGTAATGGCGTACGTCCTTGAAGAATCTCTTCCTTTGAGCGTACGTCAATTCGGGTGGTATTTCCTGGCAAACAAGATAATTAACAATATCAGCATACCAAGGTCCTTTATTATCAGAAAGTTGGTGGAGAGAATGGTCCACCAACTGAGGATGGATGTCAGAGAAGGGAGTAAGAGGCTTGTTATTTTCAGTAGTCTCAGTTGACATCATCTCGCTTTTGACCTCGGTCGAGGCTCAGAGGTGTTGACCAAGATGTTCTTCAGTCGCCTCGCTTGGTCCAGAAAGTGCCTCGGCCGAGGTACTGTAATTGGAACCGAAATTGGAGATCTTCGTCTCCTTGGTTAGTTTCTCAATTTTAGCTCCTGGATCTTCTTCCAGCGCCTTCAAGCTCCGTATATCTGCATCACAAGAAGCATCTATACCTTCCTCCATTAAGCTAAAACTAATAACTTTTTCAAGTGGATCATTAATAAGGATAGAGCTCACCAATTCTCTTGATTCTTCTTCATCATAGATGTTGAAGATATCATCTCCTAACTGCTCTCCCTTCATAGCCGCAAGTAGTGCGAATTCCACTTCATCTCCGCCAATATTGAATTTCAGCTTGGCGTTCTTACAATCCACATTGCAACCCGAAGTTGTTAGAAATGGCCTCCCGAGAATGATAGGAACAGGAAAATCTGCGGGAATATCAAGCACAACAAAGTCTATAGGTAAATAGAAGTTACCTAACTTAACCGGAACGTCTTCCAAAATTCCCACGGGTGGGTAATGGAGCGTTCCACCATGTATAATCGAATCTTCACCGGCTTGGGCTCTCCAAGTCCGATCTTAACACATAGCTCCAGCGGAATGATGCTCACGCTGGCTCCTAGATCACATAAGGCTTCACAATTGACATCCCCAACTTGAATGGGAATACAAAAGGAGCCGGGATCTCTCAACTTGGGTGGCATCTTCTCCTTCATGATTTGAATAAGCTCCGAGGATTTAGATGTCATCCTTACTTCACCAAAGTCTTCCAGCTTCCTCTTCCTTGATAGGATCTCTTTCAAGAACTTCCCATAGGTGGGCATCCCTAGAATAGCATCAAGGAAAGGAATATTAATGTGTAGTTTATTTATCAAGTCAAGAAACTTACCAAAATGCTTGTCTAGATGTGCTCTAGCCCTTGACTGGGGGAATGGAAGTGGTGGTTTATATGCAGGAGGTGGAATATAAACTTCAGTTTTCTCCTCCGCTTTCTGTGGCTCCACCTCGGTTGGCATCTCGGCCGAAGTGTTCTTCGACTGCACCTGGACCGAGGTGGTCTTCGTCTGAACTAGCATCGACCGAGGCACTGGATCTGCAGTCTTCAATCCACTTCTCGTCGTTATGGCCATAATCTGGCCCTTAGGGTTGCTTTTCGTTCTTGCTGGAAGCTTCCCTGGATCTCTTGGCGTTTCATTCGCCCTACTAGCAAGTTGTTGTTCAAAGGATTTTTGTGCCTTCGAAAATGAAGTCATGGATGTCTCCATAGCACTAAGCTTGATCAAGATGGCCTCCAGCACTGCGTCTTTCTTTCCTGGCTGGGACGAACTTGATCCTTACTCCTGGCTCTTTAATGGAGTAGAAGGAGAAGAAGAGGAAGAGAGGAAAGGATTAGAGGGATTATTCATATTAGATTTAGGGTAAGGGTTACTCGAATTTTGGTTGTTTGCCCTCCAATTGTTGCTATTGGATCCTCTATTGTTGTTGTAGTTGTTTTTCCGGGAACCGTTGTTGTTATTACGGTATCCATTGTTGTTCCTTGATCCTTGATCTTCCTTCTTGGTTTGAGCAACCAAGAGCTCCTTCAATTGTTTCACGTCATTCTTAAAAGAGATGAGTTGATTAGTGTTTGATGGCTCCTCTTGAAAGTTGACTCTTTTAGCTCCACCTTCAGCTCCTTGGTGGGAATATTTCTCCATATGCAAAGCTTGTTTCTCTATGAACTCCCAAGCTTCGTCAATCGGCATGTCCATAAACGTGCCGGCGGATAGTAGTTGGAGGTTGAACTGGGTGCTTCCGTCCAGTCCCTTGAAGTATATCTCCAACAATTCTATCTTTGGAATCCCATGATGTGGGCAATCCAAAAGAATGTCTTTAAACCTCTCCCATGACTTAGACAAGCTCTCCTTGTCCTTCATAATGAATGCATTAATCTTCCCTCTCATTTCAGCGGTTTTAGAGGGGGGAAAGAATTTAGTCAAGAATTCCGTAGTCATCTCCTCCCAAGTACTGATTTTTCCTGGAGGAAGAGATTGATACCAAGTAAGAGCTCTATCTTTTAAAGAGAAGTAAAAAGGTCTTAGCTTGTAATTGTTGTTTTCTATTCTTGAGGGTCTCAAGGTCTCCATCAAGATCTCATAGTTTTGCAAATGTTGATGCGGAGATTCCTTCTCTAGCCCTCCAAACTAGCATTGGCCAATCATGGAATGAACTTGCGGTCGAAGTTCATAGTCATGGTCCGCCGGATCTCCTAGGTTAACTCTAGGATGCCTCAGTTATTGATTGAGGTCCATCCTTTGCCCTAGGGTTTGCGGGATTCCTGCAAAAAGAGCGCGTCGGACTGGTATCCGAGGTGGAAGTACATCGGCCGGGGCAACGGGTGCTGGGACCTGCCTCGGTCGAGGGTCTGGAATTGGATCTTGCCTCGGTCGAGGATCTGGGTTCGGTCGAGGTAGATACTGGTCTCATAAAGCTTCCATATCTGCTTCGATCGCTTCAGTCCTGGTGCGAGTCTCTTCCTTTTCCAACCTCAGTTCTTCTCTGCTGAGGCGTAGCTGTTCTAACACCGCCTTCAATTCGGCCTCAAGATCGCGATTTTCTTGGTCGGCCATTTTCGCTTCTCTCAAGCGTCGTTTGTAAGTCTATTCTGGTTCGGGATCGTAAGGAACGATTTCCTTCCCAGCGCGGGTTCTTCGCATAAACCTAAGAAAAAGAACCTGGGAAAGTCACTCAAGTATAGTGGTTAGTAGAAACGGGGGCAAGTGCCCCAAAAGCGTACCGCAACCGGCTCGGTCTAGACCAAGTCCCCGGCAACGGCGCCAAAAACTTGTTCGCTCCAAACAGTGTGTGCAAGTGTTCGCTCTAAATGGTGTGTGCAAGCTTTAAATTTATAACCCTAGATGTAAGCTTAAAACAAGGATGCGAACCCACAGTGTACGGGTCAATCGTAGTAAAAAGCAAGGAATTTCACGGGTCGATCACAGGGACTTAGTGAAACAAAGTCGGAATAGGTAAGCTTTAGCAATTACTAACCACAAGCAATTAAAACAATCAAGGATGATAAAAGTCAATAAAGGAAATATGCAATTCTAGGGATTAAAGCATCTAGTTGTGGTTCCAACTCAAGATCTAACGATAAGCGGACAAAGCTGAGGTTTTTGCATAGGGAAGGTGTTACTAAAGTGGAATAGATCACCAGGTAAGTCTCACTACTCACTAATCCCAAACCGTGACTCCTATTACCGGGTAAGTCTCAAGGAATCAAGATAAAGAACTATAACCTCAAACTAACACACCACCTAAGGGAATAGAATCAACCTTTACCGGGTAAGTCTCAGGCTAACTCACAAAGATGGGATGAAAGCACACTCAAACCCCAATAAAGGATAAACCTTTATTACCTACACTTATGATCTTAGGTAAACAAACAACGGAATTACCGGGTAAGTCTCATCCTAAGCTTGCATTGAACCAGGAAAGGTATAATAAGGATAGGATTTGGCAAACTCTAACACTTAACTCTTAGTTTCGGATCAGATAAGTCACCTCGGTCAGCCAAATTCCACCCCGGCCGAGATGTTCATCGACTGAGCGAGATACTTAGGGTTAAGGTAAAGACTAGAACTTTCAGGGTCCTATTGTGATTAAGATTATTCTATCATTGTTTTTCCCACAACCTTCAGCCAATCACCCTAGAATCACACAAAGAGATTAGCCACTGATCATCATGAAAGTATTAATCAAATATATGGGAAGAAAGAGAATAATTGAACAAGAAAACCTTAAGAGAGGCTTCAATAACTGAATCAATTATCAAACCAACAAGCGTTCCTTGGATAGAAATCGGACAAGACAACAACAAAGAAGGGAATCTAAGATGATCTTACAAAAACCCTTCAAAAAGTTATAAAAGCTATAGACTTTCTTCCTTCAACTTTCAAAAAGGTTCTTCAAATCTCCCAACTGGAGTATGGCTGCAGCGTTGTATTCGGATCTATGCGAGATGTATAGCATGATGTGGATTTGTGGAAAATCCAACCCTTTTTACAGGAAAATTACTCTCCAAAGATAAGATATCTTAGAAAGATCACTTCCCATAAAAATAGGTAAAATATATGATCTATCATATCTTCTTCCTTCCAAGAGCCAAGCCCAAAAATATAAGATCCTATTTCCAAAGATAAAAGATCTCAGCCAAGAATAAAATATTCTCGCCGCGTCCCAGGTGTTCGCCTCGGTCGAGTCGACTTCTCTGGATCACCTCGGTCGAGGTGAATCTGTAGTCAACCGAGGTGAGTCACAACTGAATGTGAAATCTCTCAAATCTGGTCCAAAGTGAATCTTTAATCCATGGCTATGCTTCCTGGATGTTTCCTTATGTTCCTGAATGTAGCTCCAATGACTCCATAGCTCCTTTTGCTCCTTTTCGATGCAAAACGTGCCATTTTACCTACGATTACAACAAAACATGCAGATTATTGAAGATAAAACGTCTAAACAAACCCCAAAATATAGACAATAATTCATGCTATAAGCAAGATTTAAATTTATAACCCTAGATGTAAGCTTAAAACAAGGATGCGAACCCGTAGTGTACGGGTCAATCGTAGTAAAAAGCAAGAAATTGCAGGGGTCGATCACAGGGACTTAGTGAAACAAAGTCGGAATAGGTAAGCTTATGTAATTACTAACCACAAAAGCAATTAAAAAAACAAAGATGATAAAAAGTCAATTAAGGAAATATGCAATTCTAGGGATTAAAGCATCTAGTTGTGGTTCCAACTCAAGATCTCAAGATAAACGGACAAAGTTGGGATAATTGCATAGGGAAGGTGTTAATAAAGTGGAATAGATCACCGGGTAAGTCTCACTATTCACTAATCGCAAACCGTAACTCCTATTACCGGGTAAGTCTCAAGGAATTAAGGAAAAGAACTATAACCTCAAACTAACACTCCAACTAAGGGAATAGAATCAACCTTTACCGGGTAAGTCTCAGGCTAACTAACAAAGATGGAATGAAAGCACACTCGAATCCCAATAAAGGATAAACCTTTATTACCTACACTTATGATCTTAGGTAAACAAACAAAGGAATTACCGGGTAAGTCTCATCCTAAGCTTGCATTGAACCAGGAAAGGTGTAATAAGGATAGGATTTGGCAAATTCTAACACTTAACTCTCAGTTTCGGATCATATAAGTCACCTCGGTCAGAAGAATTCCACCCCGGCCGAGATGTTCATCGACTGAGCGAGATGCTTAGGGTTAAGGTAAAGACTCGAACTTTCAGGGTCCTATTGTGATTAAGATTATTCTATCATTGTTTTTCCCACAACCTTCAGCCAATCACCCTAGAATCACACAAAGAAATTAGCCACTCATCATCATGAAAGTAATAATCAAATATATGGGAAGAAAGAGAATAATTGAACAAGAAAACCTTCAGAGAAAAACTTCAATAACTGAATCAATTATCAAACAACAAGCGTTCTTGGATCAAAATCCAACAAGACAAACAACAATGAAGGGAATCTTAGGGAATCTTACAAAACCCTTCACAAGCTATAAAAGCTATAAAATTCCTTCCTTCAATCTTCCTTCAACCTAAAAAAAGGTTCTTCAAATCTCCCAACTGGAGTATGGCTGTAGGGGATCTTCAGCCGTTAGCGGGTGTTTGCGTCGTAAGTGGGATGTTGCGTCGTAAGCGGAAAAACTAAGCACGATGTATGCGAGATCGGTCGTATAGCCCCATCGGATTTGTGGAAAATCCAACCCTTTTTATAGGAGAATTACTATCCAAAGATAAGATATCTTAGAAAGATCTCTTCCCATAAAAATAGGTAATATATATGGGCTAACTTATCTTCTTCCTTCCAGAAATCCAGCCTAAAAAGATAAGATCCTCCTTCCAAAAATAAAAGTTCTCAGCCAAGAATAAAATATCCTTGCCGCGTCCAAGGTGTTCGCCTCGGTCGAGTCGGCTCCTCTGGATCACCTCGGTCGAGGTGACTCTGTAGTCAACAAAGGTGAATCACAACTGAATGTGAAATCTCTCAAATCTGGTCCAAAGTGAATCTTTAATCCAATTCCATGATTTCTGGATTATTCCTTAAGCTCCTGAATGTAGTTCCAATGACTCCTTAGCTCCTTTTGCTCCTTTTGATGCAAAACGTGCCATTTTACCTACGATTACAACGAAACTTGGTGTAGACCTCGATTCCCGTAAAGGTAGATGAAACGACAGTATAATCACATAATATATATACAAACATGCAGATTATTGAAGATAAAACGTCTAAACAGGCCCCAAAGACCTCGATTCCCGCAAAGTTCTTCCCACCTTCCAAGACTACCAAGCTAAGAGGGAAGATAAAGCCTTCGTGATGAGGGATAGAGAAAGCCTATTCAAGTCTTGGGAGAGGATCAAAGACCTTCTCCTAGATTGTCCACACCATGGTATACCGAAAATAGAGCTTTTGGAGATCTACTTCAAGGGACTTGATGAAGATAGCCAATTCAAGCTTCAATCTCTTTCCGGTGGGACTTTCATGGAAAAGAATGTAGATGAACCTTGGGAGTTTTTAGAGAAACAAGCTTTGGTGATTGAGAAGTACTGCCATAGGAAGAGTGATGGAGGAAAGCGGGAGCATATGAGGTGAGTAAAGTCACCATGAGTAATTTCAAGCTTGATGCAATCAACAATGAACTTAAGTCTTTGAGGGAGTTGTGTGCTACAACTTTGAAGAGTCAAGCAAGCCCTCAACTGCAAGTGCAAGTGCAAGCAAACTTGTCTTCCAAGGAGGAAGATGTGAACTACATGGGAAGGGGCTACTACAACAACTATCAAGGCCCAAGGAACTTCAACCACAACCGGCAATTCAACAATTACCGGCCTAACCACAACCATCCCGGGTTTTCCTATTCTAACCCGGATGGAGCCTTGAACCCTCCCGCTTCCACAAGCGCAACTCCACCACCAAAGGCTTCACAAGAACCTCCACCCGGATTTACTCAACCTCCAAAGAATAGAACCGAGATGATGTTTGAGCAATTGCTTGGGAGGTTGAGTGGTCTTGAGAGCACGGTGACTTCCATTTCTAAGGTTCAAAAGGTGTTGGAAGCACAAGTGTTCCAAAGGTGGGTGAAGCTCATAGAGATCCGGGAAAGATTCCCGGAAGAACCGAAGATAACCCAAGAGGCCAAGTGTTGGCCATCACTACAAGGAGTGGGCTAAGCATGAAGGATCCCTTGCCTAAGGGAAATGATAAGGGAAATCAAGTAGTGATAGAAGAAGGGCCATTGCAAGAAGATGTAAGAAAGAGAAAGGATGATGAGCCAACATATGTGGCACCACCTCCATACAAGCCACCACTACTGTTCCCACAATCACGAACAAGAGCTCGCTTGGACAAGCACTTTGGTAAATTCTTTGAACTTATGTCTAAATTGCATATTAACATTCCGTTCATGGATGCTATTATAGGTATGCCGGCATATGGCAAGTTCTTGAAGGAAATACTCTCCAACAAAAGGAAGTTGGAGGAGTATGGAGAAGTAAGGATGACAAAGAGGTCCTCGGAATTGATTCAAACTATGAAGGAGGAGATGCCTCTTAAGCTAAGAGATCCGGGATCTTTTTGTGTGCCAATTGGAGTGGGAGAAGTGAAGTATGAAGCCCTATGTGATCTTGGGGCAAGTGTAAGCATCATACTGCTTGCACTTTGCAACAAGGTTGGGCTAGGAGAGCCAAAGCCGGTCAAGATGACCCTTTACATGGCGGACGGTTTGATCACTCACCCGGTTGGAATCTTGGAGGACATACCGGTGCAACTCGGGAAGTTCTATGTGCCGATTGATTTTTTTGTGTTGGACATCCCGACGGACTATCCGGTTTCTATCATCTTGGGGAGACCTTTCCTAGCCACTTCCGGATGTTTGGTGGATTGCAAAAATTGAATTCTCCCCTTCAACATTGGAGAAGAGAATATCAAGTTCAAATTATCCACAATGATGTAAGGGCCAGCCCTTGGTGAAGATGTGTTCAACATTGTCGAGCAAGAGGAGTCTAGAGAAGTTGTGAGCTCGATCTTGATCAAGGACCCCTTGGAGAAGGTTCTTAGCTTAAGTTTGATGGAGGAAGGAGTTGAGGAGGCCTGCAATGAAGAAATCATGGCTTTGGAAGCATTGGAAAAGGAGACAAGAGCTGAATTTGAAGTACACGAAGGTGTGCTGAATTGCTGTGTGAACCACGGCCTGGGGAGAAGAACCACGCCCGTGGAATGTCCCGTGGAACTCTCTGGAATGCTCAAAAGGCTAGCTTTGCAAGTTCCATGGCCTTGGTTGTGCCAAAGCCCATGATTTTGCTCGTGGTTTCTCCATAAACTACCTTAGTTGTTGATCAAGCTTCAAGGAGCCTTGAGGAGTCTTCATTAGCTTTGAGTTCATCTCAACCTACATTATATGGAGCGTCTCCAATTGATAAAGGTCCTCCTAAACTTGAACTTAAACTCCTCCCCTCTCATCTTAAGTATGCTTTTCTTGGTGATAATTCTACATATCCGGTTATTGTTAATGCATGCTTGAATGATGATGAGTTGGCTAGATTGTTGCATGAATTGAGATTGCATAGGAAGGCTTTTGGCTATACCATTGATGATTTAGTTGGCATTAAACCTTATTTGCGCATGCATAAGATTTTAATGGAAGATAATCATAAACCTTCAATTGAACCCCAAAGAAGACTAAACCCCATCATGAAAGAAGGAGTAAAGAAAGAGATTCTTAAATTGCTAGATGCGGGAATCATCTTCCCGATTTTGGATAGTAAATGGGTTAGTCCCGTGCATGTGGTTCCTAAGAAGGGTGGGATGACCGTAGTGACCAATGATAAGAATGAACTAATTCCGACTAGAACGGTTAGGGGATGGAGGATCTGTATAGACTATAGGAAACTAAATGTTGCCTCTAGGAAAGATCACTTCCCTCTTCCCTTTATTGAACAAATGCTAGAGAGATTAGCTCAACATTCTCACTTTTACTACTAAGATGGTTATAGTGGATTCTTCCAAATCCCTATCCACCCCGATGACCAATAGAAAACTACATTCACATGTCCTTGGGGTACATTTGCATATAGGAGAATGCCATTTGGGTTGTGTAATGCACCCGCCACCTTTCAAAGGTGTATGATGGCTATCTTTTCCGAGTTACTGAAAACATCATGGAAGTGTTTATGGATGATTTTTCTGTTTATGGATGTTCATTTGATGATTGTTTAGCTAACTTGTCTTTAGTGCTTAAGAGATGTGAGGAGACAAATCTTGTCTCAAATTGGGAAAAATGCCACTTCATAGTAAGTGAAGGCATTGTGTTAGGACACTTGGTGTCCAACCGTGGCATTGAGGTTGATAGAGCTAAGATAGAAACCATAGAGAAGTTGCCAACACCTACCTTGGTGAAGGGGGTAAGGAGTTTTTTATGGCATGCCGGTTTTTACCGGAGATTCATTAAAGATTTCTCTAAGATTTTTAAGCCTCTTACTAACCTACTAATGAAAGATGTTGAGTTTGTTTTCTCCAAGGATTGCCTTGAAGCTTTTTGTAGGTTGAAGAATGCTTTGATCACCGCTCCTATCATGCAACCTCCGGATTGGAGTTTACCGTTTGAGATCATGTGTGACGCGAGTGATGTAGCCGTTAGGTGGCTGAATTTTGACCTCAAAGAGGCCGGTGAGAAAAGATTGCTAGACATGAACGCTCTTCAGGAGATCCGGTTGGATGCCTATGAGAATGCCCGGATCTACAAAGAAAGGACCAAACGTTGGCATGACAAGCGTCTCTTCCCAAGGGAGTTGAGTGAAGGCGACCTTGTCCTTCTCTTCAACTCAAGGCTGCGGCTCTTCCCCGGAAAGCTTAAGTCAAGATGGACGGGCCCTTATGTGGTGAAGAAGATCTTTCCCCATGGAGCGGTTGAGATAGGAGGGAGCATTGTGGAGATTTTAAGGTGAATGGGCACCGTTTGAAGAAGTATATCCCGGGAGCTCCGGTGGATATGATTTCCCCACTTCACCTTGAGTGAGACGCCCCCGAATTTGGTCAAGCTAATGACCTAAAAGAAGCACTTGGTGGGAGGCAACCCATTGGTAGACATCTTTCCCTTTTCGTTTTTGTTTTTGTTTTTCATTTTTCTGTTTTTGTGTTTTTGTGTGTGTTTGGAGTTGGTGTGCTAGAATCCAAGTAGTATGGAAGCCTTGCATTACATGTGGATGATGATGATGAACCCCTCATCAATTATGGGTGGAGCGGACGCGGAACTTGGACGGGTAGCGGTGCCTAGCGCGGGTCTCGACGCCATAGCGAACACCTTGTGAGGACCCTCTTTCACTCTTCCTTACTTAAAGTGCACATTGAGGACAATGTGTTTCTAAGTATGGGGTGGGGTTTTCATGATCACTTGCATGATTAGCATCTAGGATATTATGTCTTGCATTGTACATACATATTTCGAAAAATCCAAAAAAAAAACAGAAAATTTAAAAAATTTTAGTGCTTCTAAGCTTGGGAATGACCCTTATGATGAAATTGTCTTGTGAATTGGCTATGGATGGCCTTGTGTGTTGCATAGATGAATGCATATGTGGACTTGAAGTACTTATCTTGAATCCCACGAATGATTTGTGATTATGATGCTTGCCTTGATTGGATTGAGGATTGAAAGTCGAAATTGCATGCTAGTTCTTGAACACCATTTAGGAATGACTAAGGCAATTCATTTTCCTCTACTTCTCATCTTGATCATGTTGCTTGAGCACCTTAATTAATGAAAAATTTGACCTCTTTTGACCCATCCGGGAATAGGAGCATGCTAGTGTGTTGATATGTGTGAAAAGCAAGTGTGGGGTGAAGTTGTTGATGAATGAATGTTGTGAATGAAGTTGTTCGCTCCAAACGGTATGTGCAAGCTTTAAATTTATAACCCTAGACTTAAGCTTAAAACAAGGATGCGAACCCGCAGTGTACGGGTCAATCGTAGTAAAAGCAGGAATTCCAGGGGTCGATCACAGGGACTTAGTGAAACAAAGTCCAGTTACGGTATGCTTATGTAAATACTAACTACAAGAGCAATTAACACAATCATAGATGAATAGGAAGTCAATAAAGCAAACATGCAATTCTAGGGATTAAAGCATCTAGTTGTGGTTCCAACTCAAGATCTAAAGATAAGCGGACAAAGCTGAGGTTTTTGCATAGGGAAGGTGTTACTAAAGTGGGATAGATCACCGGGTAAGTCTCACTACTCACTAATCCAATACCGTAACTCCTATTACCGGGTAAGTCTCAAGGAATCAAGATAAAGAACTATAACCTCAAACTAACACACCATCTAAGGGAATAGAATCAACCTTTACCGGGTAAGTCTCAGGCTAACTCACAAAGATGGGATGAAAGCACACTCAAACCCCAATAAAGGATAAATCGTTATTACCTACACTTATGATCTTAAGTACACAAACTAAGGAATTACCGGGTAAGTCTTGTTCGCTCAAAAGGGTGTGCGTCAAAGTCTTAGATTTATATCTAGAACTCAAAAGCAAAGCGAACCCGCAGTGTACGGATCGGCTGTAGAAAGGTAAGAATTCCAGAGTCGAACTCAGGGATTTGGTGAGAAAATTTCCAATTTCAATTATCTAGCGAAAGTATAAAAGCTTTTGTGATATGATAAAGAGAGAAATGATTCCAAGGATTCAAGTATCAGATTTAGGCTTTCGATTCAAGACACTTCTATAGATATAGGACAGAATTTATATTGCCAAGATTAAATGTTCAAAGGTAGGATTCGTACGATGAAGTTCCGAAACCTATATGACTAATCTATAGGTTCTCTCTATAAGGGTTGTTGAGGCTGCAATATAGAAAGATCTAAAGACAAGAATTATGTTCAAACTAACTATCTAAAACTCCAGGATATGACTCTCCAAAGTAAGAATAGAAAGCACACTTAGAATCTTAATAAAGGATGTTGAGTCTCTTTATTACCCAAATCTTGCAATCTTAATCTATTAAATGTAGAAACAGGTTTGAAGTGCATTCATACATTCAATTAGAGGGTAGGAAGGTTAATCAAGATTGGGGTTTAGGCAAGGATTAGTTTTGATTAAAGATTAATTCAATTAAAGTTCGTCAGAAGAATAAATCGTGCTGTTCATAAGAAAAATCGGCCGATTTTTCTCAAGAACAGTCCGATTTTCCTGTTTGTCGCAAAACTAAAATCTAAATTCTCAGGGTCCTAATATTTGAATGAGTTCAGTCTATCATCATCTAAGCCTTAATCATCAACTATTCTCCCCAGAATCACAAGGTTTTTAGCCAATCATTTTCAAAATCGAATCAAATTAATTATTGAAGAAGATATCGCAAAGAAACCAAATCTTGAACGAAAAATTCTATAACTTTCAAATTTGTAAAACAATCGTCAAATCTGTTCAATGTATCTCTCAAACAACTCAATTTCGTGTTCACAAACCACAAACAATGCAATGGAATAAAGAAATCTCACAATCAAAGATCAAGAATGACTTTCGGGCAAAAGCTCTTCAATCTCTCTCCAAGAATCGTTGATTTCTCCAAAACGTGTAAAGATTATCTGATGCGACCTCCTCGTCTTCGTTCGTAGGGTTCTCTTCTATAGTTTCTTGCAGATGGGCCGTTTGGCAAAACTCTCATCTAGCCCAAATTAATTGGGCTTTATGTCGTCTTTTCATTTGGCCGAATCGTGAAGAAAATCGACCCAGTCGATTTTGGTGCAAAACCGTTCGATTTCAAGGTATGAAAATCGTCCGATTTATATATATATTGGCACGATTTTCTTCAACAGAAAGTGCTCTTCCTTTGGTTCGTCTTCTATGCTTCTCCTTTGCAATTCCTTAGCTCTTTGTGATCCTTCTAAGACTCTTTTAGCTTCCTTAACATCCTTAGATGCCTCTTGCTCCATTTTTTGCTTCCAATTCAACTCTATTTACCTACAATTCATCAAAATCTCGTGTAGACCTCTATTTCCGACAATTGATTGAATAGAACATAAAAGGTATGCAAAATCCCTCTAAATGCAAGGTAAATAGAGATAATGTGCTGCAATATGCATGAATATGATGGTACATAATTCATGTCATCAAAATACCCCATACTTGCCTCTTGCTTGTCCCTAAGCAAGACTCAAATTCAGAATATAAGATGTCATGGATTATGCATGTATGAAACTCAAAAATTTTTCTTTTGGTAGTGCTCCTTTTCATTGGATCGCTCTCAAAGTGATATTTCAAGGCATAAAAGAGGCAAAGCATGTATCAATGATGACTATAAGATGAACAAACTCCCTTTTCTTTCTTGAAAGCATAAATAAAGAACATGATAAAGGTGTAGAGGCAATCAAATTCAAACAAATCTAAGCCATTAAGTCTTAAACACATGCATAAAAGTCTCAAGGTCTTCAAATCAAAGAAAAGGGTTCAAGAAACGTATTAAGGGAAGGAGTTCTTTTTGGCTATTGTGGTGCTAATCCGGGAAAGAGGAACACATAACACCTTCAAGAATTTTTCTTCACCGCACATGCTTCGCATGTAGAAAGCTTTGCTTTCATTACACTTTACTTTTTGAGAGTATGGACAGCGGTGCACAAAAACCGAAGCCTAGGAGATCGGCGTTTCTCAATTTCGAGATGCCTCAAACCCTTGATGCACATACCATATCCCGTTAGGACTTGTCGTTCAATCGGACTTTGGCAAGACACAAACACCCGGCTATGTGAATGGTGCCGAGTTACTCATCCTCATGTTCAACGTCCCCAACTCATGAATTTATACACTTTCTTTTTTAATACTTTTCTTTGGCCCTCCCACATCAAACATGCCTTTTTCAATCACCTATCCTAATTCCCGGATGATAAAGAAAAGGGTTACTTATTTCATTGAGGAGCTAGCATGATCAAGATATGAGAAAAGAAAAGAAGTGAATTGCCTTAGTCATCCTTAAATGATGTAAAAGAACTTGCAATATAGCTTCGACTATTATTTCATTCTCTCATCAAAACAACTAAATCATATAACTTATTCATGTATTCAAGTAACAAAAGCAATTTCATTCATGCTATAATCAAGATCTCAACACAACTAAGCATCTTTTTACCTATCCATATACACAATTTTCATCATAGAGGTCATTTCCATATAAGAAGCACTTAAAATTTTTGAAAATTCATAGGTTTTGAAAAAGTTCATGCAAATGCGAGTGTCATAATAGAAAGCAAGCAGTGCAAGAGTTATTACAAGCCAAATTGTCAAGAGTAGTGGAAAGTACATAGAGTGCTAAAGTGAAACATAAGGTATTGTAAGTACCCCCACCCCATACTTGACATCCACATTGTCCCCAATGTGAAAATCAAGCATAAGAAGGAGAAAAATACTTACAATGTAAAAGAAGTGGAAGCTCAATCCTCTGTCGGTGGTGGAGGTGGTGGATATGGATACATCGGTGCGGAGGGATCGTAGAAGTGGCCGAACTGGTGGTAGTACATGTCCCTCATCTGGCCATCATAGGATGAATGCCTAGCGTCCGTCTCCTCCCTGTAGTTCCTGAACTGTGTGTTCAGGGTGTCATAATCGGTGCGGAGGGCACGGTAGTCGGTGCTGAGGCTCTGGAAGCTAGTGACTAGCTCCCTGAAGTGGCGTGGAGCTCGGCGTCCTCGTCTAGGGCCTGGAGCATGTGCATAAGAGTGTCGAGGTGGCTGTATGTCATCCTCCGTCTCCTCATCCTGCCTGCTAGTCCTGCTTGGTCCTACTCCATGAGTGTCCGTGTCCATGGCATCCGTAGCGTGCCCGCTATGAGTATCACTCTCAAACTCGAGCATGGTCTCCTGTCCGCCATCCTCATCCTCCTCCTCTGAGTCACCTACATCATCATCATAATAAGTAGGAGGTGAGAACTCCTCAAGCATCGTCTCAAAGGTCTCCTTCCAGTTCCTCTTATTCCGGATGGTGTATTCGGATTTCCATATGATCTCGGATGGCTTCTTCTTTGGATCCCTGTGCCATGGCATCGGCACATGAAGAGTTCCTCTCCCTCGAGGAATCAAGACCTGTCAAACCACCAACCTCTGTGAGCCTAAAGGAAGGGCACTCTCAGCTAGAGTGCATCCCGAGAAGTCATAACCTAGAGTCCTAGCCACATGAGTGACCAAGCCTCCTGCACAGATGTCACCCTTGGCTTTGTTGGCTATCTTTCCTAGATAGTCAGCAAGCATGGTGGAGATGTCGGGAGTGGTGGTGGATGTCATGCAGTAGAGGATAAAAAGCTCATCAGCCTTGAGCTTCTGCGGAGTCTCTGTCCAGGCAAACAAACTTTCACTGAGTATCCTATGCACTACCTTGAAGGAAAGGTTGTACATACTTGTCTCCTTAGAGTTTCCGGGTCTCCACTTATCCCCTCCGTACTCTCCTACGGAGATAGCCTCCCAAAAATCACTAGCATTGAGGCCTCTAGCAAATGTGCCTGCATCTGAATAAGAAAAGCCAAACAAGTCGCCAAAAGCATCAATGGACAAAGTGTGGTCTTGGCTCATGAGGCGGAAAGTGACCATCCTTTCCCTAGGATCGTGCTCAAACGTACTAAGGAATTCTAGGATGATCTCCCTATAAGCATCTTCCCTAATCGTAGCAAACTGTCTCAACCCTGCTCTATCAAGCATCATATCAACATCCTCTCGAACATATAACGAATCTAAGTCATCAAGCACTATGTAGCGAGGAGGGGTGAATGGGCGATCTATAATGCGTTCATAGCGTTTCTTATGCTTGGATAGGGGAGGGGGAAGCTTAGGGATGTTGGTAGGTGGTGGTGGAGGTGGGGCAGGGGCTTTGGAAGAAGATCCCTTCTTCTTCTTCCCCGTGTTTCTAGTTATCCTCTTTACAAGATCCATTCTAAGTCCTAAAAATCGAACTGTTCTTCACAAAAATCGGCCGATTTTTCTGGGCTGGGTCGATTTTTATCTCGATTTCAACGATTCTCACAATTCTGTAAAGTTCTGTTCAATCTATCACCACACACAGTTCTCTACAATGAATTCTAAGCAAATTCCTCTATCAATTCCAACAACAAAACACTTCCTAAGCAACTTCAATTTCAAGTGAGAAACTTAGGTTTTGGAAAGAAAAACCTAAATTCCTTATGGAGCAGTCGATTGTCGTGCGTGTTGTTGTTAGATCCTTGTTCCTTGTTGAAAATGCTTCAGTTTGGAACCAAGAATCTCTCGAAATGGTTAAGGAATGAGGATTTGAGGGTGTGGCGACTTTTCGGCTTTCTTGAGAGAGGGAAATCGAGAGTTGGAGATGTGGGAATGAAGAAGATCGAGTGTGATTGCCTTATATAGGGTCGATGATTTCTGAAGAAAATCGGCCGATTTTTCTGGTCGATTTATTTGTCGGGGAGATTTTTCTTTCTGACTGAAAAAATCGGACGATTTATTTTGGCAGGTCGATCTCTAGCTCGATTTTTGTTTCTGTTGAGAAAAATCGACTTGCTCTGTTACTGAATCGGACGATCTTCTTATGGTAGGTCGATTTCCTTCCTTGTTTTTCTTGAATCTCGAAGATATAACTCAATTGTGCTCCATTCTCCGTGAATCTCTCACATTTGAACCTAGTTTCCTGCGATTAATGACACGACAAACCAAGAGTGCATCGAGGAACATATGAAAACGAAAAACGAAGAAACAAAGCAATTAATCTATTCTAACTAAGTGAGGGAAAGAAGGGAAAACTATACTATCATTGGGTTGCCTCCCAAGAAGCGCTTTATTTATCGTCTTTAGCTGGACGGTGTATGATGTTGTGTTCAATGGAGGAGGATAGGAGCTATCTCCTCGACCGGAGCTTCCGGTGTATATTTCTTCAACCGTTGGCCATTAACCTTAAAACTTCCGCTTTGTTCACCCCATACTTCAACTGCACCATGGGGGAAAATTCTTTTAATCACAAAAGGTCCTGTCCAACGGGATTTGAGCTTACCTGAAAATAGACGCAGCCTTGAGTTGAATAGGAGGACTTGGTCTCCCTCCTTCAAGTCTTTTGGAATGATGTGCTTATCATGCCAGCGCTTTGTCCGTTCCTTGTAAATCCTTGCGTTCTCGTACGCATTTAGCCGGATCTCATCCAGCTCATTGATGTCTAAGAGCCGTTTCTCTCCGGCTTCTGTCATGTCGAAGTTGAGCCACTTGATAGCCCAATAAGCCTTATGCTCTAGCTCTACAGGAAGATGACATGATTTACCATAAACGAGATTATAGGGAGTCGTACCTATTGGTGTCTTGACGGCTGTCCTGTATGCCCATAGTGCATCGTCAAGCTTCATTGACCAATCTTTCCTCGTTTTAGAGACGGTCTTCTCTAAAATCCCTTTAATCTCTCTATTGGATATCTCGACTTGTCCGCTGGTTTGCGGATGGTAAGGTGTAGCTATCTTATGGGTCACCCCATACTTAGCTAATAGAGTCTCGAATCGACGGGCTGTGAAATGCGTTCCTCCGTCACTAATGATGGTTCGGGGAGTTCCGAACCTTGGGAAGATCGTTTTGTTGAGGAACTTCACCACTACCATTGCATCATTAGTAGGGGAAGCGATTGCCTCTACCCATCTTGAGACATAGTCTACGGCAAGAAGTATATACTGGTTGCCGCATGAAGATGGGAAAGGTCCCATAAAGTCGATGCCCCATACATCAAAGATCTCTACTTCTTGTATGTTGTTGAGAGGCATCTCATTCCTCATGGATATATTACCTGTCCTTTGACAAGCATCACAAGAAACAACAAACTTTTGCACATCTTTGAAAAGTGTAGGCCAATAAAAGCCGGAACGAAGTACCTTAGCACAAGTCTTGTGGGAACTAGCATGTTCGCCACATGGTAGAGAATGGCAGTGTCGGATGACACTATCTATCTCATCTTCGGGAATACATCTCTTGTAGATGCCATCTGGACCTCTTTTGAATAGAAGAGGTTCGTTCCAATAGAATTGCTGGACGTCTCTAAAGAACTTCTTCTTTTGAGCATATGCAAGTCCGGGTGGCATCTCCTGACAAACAAGGTAATTTACAATGTCAGCAAACCATGGATCATTACCTTGTGATATGTGTTGAAGACACTCTTCAATCTCGTGCAGCTGCTCGTCAGGGAAGGAATCGTCTATCGGAAGTTCATCCGACTCGCCGGTGAGTTACGGAAGACGACTAAGGTGATCGGCAACGGAGTTCTCCGATCCTTTCTTATCACGGATCTCTAAATCGAACTCTTGCAAGAGTAAGATCCATCTTAGAAGCCTTGGCTTCGCATCCTTCTTCGTGAATAAGTATCGGATTGCGGAGTGGTCCGTATAGACTATCACTTTCGCACCTACAAGATAGGAACGAAATTTCTCAAATGCATATACTACGGCTAAAAGTTCCTTTTCCGTAGTTGCGTAGTTGTATTGAGCCTCATCTAGCGTTTTGCTAGCGTAGTAGATGGCATGAGTGCGACCATCTTTCTTCTATCCAAGAACGGCTCCTATAGCGACATCGCTTGCGTCGCACATGACCTCGAAAGGAAGAGTCCAATCGGGCGGTTGGATGATTGGTGCCGAAATCAATGCTTCTTTGATCCTGCAAAAAGCATCTACACAATCTTTCGAGAATTCGAAAGTCGCATCTTTCATCAAAAGATTAGTCAAAGGTTTTGAAATCTTAGAAAAATCTTTTATGAATCTGTTATAGAAGCCTGCATGTCCTAAGAAGCTTCTAATTCCTTTTACCGATGAAGGGGGAGGTAACTTCTCAATGGTTTCTATCTTTGATCGATCTACCTCTATTCCCCTTTGTGACACTAAGTGACCTAACACAATTCCTGCGGTGACGATGAAATGACATTTTTCCCAGTTTAAGACTAAGTTAGTGTCCTCACATCTCTTAAGAACTAGTGAAAGGTTATAGAGACAGTTATCAAAGGAAGAACCATATACCGAAAAGTCGTCCATGAAGACTTCCATGATATTCTCTACATATTCGGAGAAGATTGCCATCATACACCTTTGGAAGGTGGCTGGAGCGTTGCATAAGCCGAATGGCATTCTTCTATAAGCGAACGTACCCCATGGGCACGTAAAGGTTGTCTTCTCTTGATCATCCGGATGAATTGGGATCTGAAAGAAACCGCTATATCCATCTAAATAACAAAAGTAGGCATGTTGGGCTAACCTTTCCAACATTTGATCGATGAAAGGAAGGGGGAAGTGGTCCTTCCTTGAGGCCACGTTCAGTTTGCGGTAGTCGATGCACATTCGCCACCCTGTAACTGTCCGTGTAGGGATGAGTTCGTTGTTCTTGTTGGCAACAACGGTAATGCCTCCTTTCTTGGGTACTACTTGTACCGGACTCACCCATTTGCTGTCAGAAATAGGGAAGATGATACCTACATCAAGTAGCTTAAGGATTTCTTTCTTCACGACCTCTTTCATTGCCGGGTTTAACCGTCTTTGAGGTTGGCGTGAAGGTTTGTAATCCTCTTCCATTAGTATTTTGTGCATACATAGAGAAGGCTTTATTCCTACTAAATCATCAATGGTGTAACCTAGTGCTCTCCTATGTTTCTTCAAAACACTCATGAGTTTCTCTAATTCATCATCGTTCAAATTGGCATTGACTATAACCGGGTATGTGGAATTAGTGCCAAGGAATGCGTACCTTAAATGCGTGGGAAGTTGCTTCAATTCTAATGATGGAGGTACCTTTGTTGGTGATGAATCGTGGCCTTCGGGTGTTGTGGAAGAGGTCTCTATAGGTGTGGGTACTTCATCATTAGATTTGGAAGTGGCTGCGGTGAAGTTTGGAGAATCTAGAGAATTACTCATTGAATCGACCTCCCTTGTAATAAATCGGTCGATCTGCTGCACGATTTTTCTTTCTGTCGGAAAAAATCGGGTCACCTCTTCGTGAATCGGACGATTTAATGTTGTCAGGTCGATTTTTGTTTCTGTTGAGAATAATCGGAGTGCATCTTCATAAATCGGACGATTTATTTCTGGCAGGTCGATTTTCTTCACAGTTTCCGGAGTCCACTCTAGTTCTTCAATTTTTGCTCCTAGTTCTTCCTCCACATCATTTAATGCTTTCACATCCTCATTGCAGTCGTTGTCCACCCCTTCCTCCATGATGCTCATGCTAAGAACCTTTTGAAGAGGGTCTTTCATCAAGATCGAACTTACTACCTCTCTAGACTCTTCTTCCTCAACAATTTCAAAAACGTCGTCTTTCAAGGCTGGCTCCTTGATTAAGGAAGATAGTATGAATTCTATCTTTTCTTCACCAATATGGAAGGATAGCTGGCCGTTCTTGCAATCTACCATGCATCCAGATGTGGCAAGGAATGGTCTCCCAAGGATGATGGGAACCGGGTAATCTGCAGGTATGTCAAGAACGACAAAATCTATAGGGATGTAAAACTTACCTAGCTTTACCGGAATGTCTTCTAATATTCCCACCGGCTTAGTGGTAGAACGATCAGCCATGTAGAGTGTGATCTTCACCAGTCTAGGCTCTCCTAGACCAACTGCCTTCCATAGAGCGAGAGGTATGATACTCACACTTGCTCCAAGGTCACAAAGAGCATCATAGGTAGCTTCTCCCAAATTGATGGGTATGCAAAAGGATCCTGGATCGCGGAGCTTGGGTGGCATATTCTCCGTCATAGTCTTGATGAGTTCGGATGACTCCATACTCATCTTGACTTCTCCTATATCTTCCAACTTCCTCTTGTTGGAGAGGATCTCCTTGAGGAATTTCCTGTAAGCCGGCATACCTAAAATCGCATCCATAAAAGGTATGTTAATATGGAGCTTACTCATAAGTTCAACAAACTTACCGAAATGTTTATCTAGGCGTGCACGCGCTCTAGGTTGAGGAAAAGGTAGAGGTGGTTTGTAAGCGGGAGGAGAAACATAGACTTCTTCCTTCTCTTTTGCCTCTCCTTCTTTTGTGGAGGTATCAACTACTTTAGGTTGAGGGTCGACGGTCGTCTTTCCGCTCCTAGTAGTTATTGCCATAACCCTTCCCTTTGGGTTATCTTCTGTCTTTCCGGGAAGCTTCCCTTGATCTCTTGGAACTTCTCCGGCCTTGTTGAATACTTGGTTTTCTAAAGCTTTGTGAGCTTTGTCAACCGAAGTTATGTAACTCTCCAATCCTTGTAGCTTGCCTAGGATCGTTTCTAGCATGGGATCCGGTTTGTTTGATCCGCTTGATTGTCCCTGGCTTGTAGAAGGAGTAGAAGAAGATGGAGGTGTTAGAGCCTTTTCAGCATAAGAGTAAGGATTACCTGAACCTTGCTGATTTGACCTCCAATTGTTGTTATTGGAGTTCCTATTGTTGTTGTTGTTCCAATTGGAGTTTCGGTTGTTATTGTTGTTGTTGCTCCAATTGGAATTCCGGTTATCATTCCTTTGATTGTTGTCTCGCCCCATGTAGTTGGCTTCTTGCTCTTTAGTATTTTGAAGACTCGTTTTGAGCACTTCCTTCAATTCTTTGATGTCATCTTTGAGGGAGAATATTTGTGTTTGAGCCGCTTGATTCAACTTGGCTCCCGGATCGCTTTGATTCCGGCTATTTGATTCCACCTTCCGGTGGGAATACTTATCAATCACTTGGGCTTGCTTCTCAATGAAGTCCCAAGCATCATCCTCTCTCATATCCATGAATGTGCCGCAAGATAGAGATTGGAGGTTGAATTGTGTCTCCACATCCAACCCTTTGTAGTAGATCTCCAATAATTCCAGTTTGGAAATGCCATGGTGTGGGCAATCCAACAAGAGATCTTGAAACCTTTCCCAAGATTGAAACAAGCTTTCGTTAGGTTTCATAGAAAAAGCATTTATTTTACCTCTTAATTCCGCCGTTTTGGATGGCGGAAAGAACTTGGTGAGGAATTCCGAAGACAATTCCTCCCATGTTGCTAACTTCGCAGCCGGAAGTGTTTGGTACCAAGCTAGAGCCTTGTCCTTCAAAGAAAAGAAGAACGGTTTGATCTTGTAGTTGCTTGTAGTAGCCTTCTTCGGCTTCATAGTCTCCATGAGAATCTCAAAATTCTGCAAGTGTTGATGCGGAGATTCAGTACTTGCTCCACCATATTGACTTTGGCGAACCATAGTGATGACTTGTGGTGAGAAGCTAAACTCTTGGATGTCTTCAGCTCCGAAATCCACACCTAGACGGCGTGGTTGCTGAATTGGATCCATCCGTTACCCCAAAGTTCGGGGTCTATCTTCGTTATTGACAGCTCTAACGTTCCTAGTCGTAATGCGAGGGACGACCTTAGGTGTTGGAGTGTTTCGGTTAGGACGAAGTGATGGATCAATCTCTTCAAGTTCCGGCATGTCCGGATCAATCTCTTCATCATCGGATGAGTCATTTCGAATGGATTTAGTTGGTGTCTTGACTTTCTTCTTCTTCTTGGAGTCGTTAAACTCCAACTTCATGTCCAACATCATAGCTCTCAGTTCATCAATCTGAAATTGATGACTTATTTTAGCTTCCTTTCGAGCCTTCTCACTCAACTGGAGTTGGCGTTGAGCTTCGTTCAGTTCAGCCTTGTAGTTTCTCTCATCGTTTTCAGCCATTTTCTTCTCCTTCAACTTTCTCCTCAAAGTTCTTTCTAATTCGGGATCGAAAGGAATTAGATCTTTAGTGGATCTAGTCTTTCGCATATACCTAAAGAACCTGCAAAGATCACTTAAGTAGACAAAACAAATCACAAGAGCAAGAGCTCTCAAGCTAGACAACCGAAAACCGGATTTGATCTAGACCAAATCCCCGGCAACGGCGCCAAAAACTTGTTCGCTCAAAAGGGTGTGCGTCAAAGTCTTAAATTTATATCTAAAACTCAAAAGCAAAGCGAACCCGCAGTGTACGGATCGGCTGTAGAAAGGTAAGAATTCCAGAGTCGAACTCAGGGATTTGGTGAGAAATTTCCAATTTCAATTATCTAGCGAAAGTATAAAAGCTTTTGTGATATGATAAAGAGAGAAATGATTCCAAGGATTCAAGTATCAGATTTAGGCTTTCGATTCAAGACACTTCTATAGATATAGGACAAAATTTATATTGCCAAGATTAAATGTTCAAAGGTAGGATTCTGATGTGAGCCCGCCGGACTTAAGCAACGAAACTGATGTGACCGCACCAAGATCAACACCACCTCTCACTCGAGCTAGAGCACGCATGCTAGGCCAAACCACCTTGACCTACCACCCTTTCAGAGCTCCGACCTTTAAGGACGTCCATGACTATCACTTGGTGAACATACTTGAGGCGATTGAGGATGCCGGATCACTTTAAACCTAGATGTAACCTTTTGTTTTATTTTATGTGGTCATGTTTGACTTTATTTCATGGTTTTAAACCACTTTAGTTGGGTTTATTTCAGCCACGTTTTTGTAACCTTGGAGCTCTAAGGTGGTCGGCCATATTAATGGTTTTTAGGCCATTTATTGCTTGAAGTTGTTGGTTGAAAGACCCTAGGATTTCCTTCATTTAGTATCCAACTTTTGAACTACTTGTAAGTTATTATTGTGGGGAGTTGGTGCTGAATTTTTCAGCCATATAAGGCCATCTCCTACCCACGTTTTTAGGCAGATTATAAAGTTGAGTTCAATCGAAGTTGTGTTTTCACTTTAAAGCAAAACAAACCTAGAGACTAAGGTGAGAGGCCAAGGTTTCGAAACCCACAAGGTGAGAGGCTGAGTGGTGTCCTTACGGTGCGAGGCTAGGAGGACAAAGGAGGTCTAATTTCCGAAGTGAGATTCCGAGGAAAGAAGAACTCGAGCCAAGGAGATCCAAGGTGTGAGGCTGGACGATTCCTTGCTTGGCATATCCATATAAATCGAAAATACACAAAAGAAATCGACGGAGGAACAACACCGGCGGATCCTTGCGTTCAACGGACGAAGAGCGCATCAAGTGGTATCAGAGCCCAACGGTGCGAGTTCCTCAAGCTTTCGGGGTACGAATTGCTTACCTAAACTTGTTTTTAGTTTTTGCAATTTTGAGTAGTTCCCCAAAATTTTGTGTTTACAATCTTCTTTCTTGTGAGCCTTTAGAGAGAGATCTTGTTGACCTTTCATTCAAAAAAAAAAAAAAAAAAAAGAAAACGAAAAGCATATCTTAGTAAAGTCAAAAAAAAAAAAAAAAAAACGAACGAAACAAAAAAGAAAAAGAAAAGAACCAAAAAAAAAAAAAAAAAAAAAAAGTTGTTTGAGTGTTCTTGAGTGTTATCAAAGTTGTTCTTGAAA
Organism: Fagopyrum homotropicum; assembly: GCA_033239125.1. Lineage (NCBI taxonomy): Eukaryota > Viridiplantae > Streptophyta > Magnoliopsida > Caryophyllales > Polygonaceae > Fagopyrum > Fagopyrum homotropicum. Next base: position 56,124,907 of record BSWB01000001.1, on the reverse strand, counting down.
ATTTGTTTGTTATCGAAGTTGTTCTTGAAGTTTGTTATCAAAGTTGTCCTTGAGTGTTCTAGCCATTCCAAAACACAACCCACACGTTTTGGGGAAAACGCTTATTATTGCTTTGACTAACTACTTGTCGGGACTAAGTAAATACTCGCCGGAAGGCTCGTATTTGTTGTGCTTTGTTGCCTCTTGTTGTTTGCTTTTCTGAAGTTATATTGCATCTTGGAAATACATTGTTTACCTTGTGCACTACCTTGGAAGAATTGCAGAATTTTGTTACCAAGAGAAATCTTTGTGTGGAGAGCATTGCCTAAGGCTTTGGAAAAGGTGAGGGAGAGCTTTGCCGCGAAGCAAAGGAAAAGGGGAGTTGTGTGAATCCAAACACTATCAAACACTTGAGTGAGTGTGAGGAGAAATACCCTTGAGAGAGGAGAGAGAGAGAACGTTTTTGTTTGTCTCTAACCTTTGCCGTGAGTAGTTGTTTTGTGATAGGCGAAAAATCTCGAAAAGGTGCAAAACGGCCGGTTTTGCGGTTTTGCGGAAAAAAGGCGTCCGAACTCAGAATTACAATTGCTATACCTTTCCGAGAAGGGAAACGGGCCTCCGAGTCCAACTCACCGCTTTGCCGTGACCTAAGGGCTTTTTTAGCCATCCGACACCGTTTCGGTCACAAAATAGGCATTTTTTTATTACTTTCGGTTTTTGCCTTTGAACATTTGGTTTTGTTATATCTTTGGACACTTGGTTTTGTTTGTTTCTTTGATTGTTTTGTAGTCCAACAGAAGGATGGCATCCGTGAATGGTAATGGGATCAATCAAGCTGACCCACGTATTGACCGCCTTGAAGCCCAATTCGCGGAACTTCTAAGGAGACTACCGCCCGTCCCACCTGAACAAAGTCAAGGAGGAAGTAACCAGGGACCACCTCGTAGAGGCCGGGATAGGAGTAGGAGTGTGAATAGCCATGGGAGCAGAAATCAAGATCGACGCCGAGATAGAGACCGGCACAGAAACCGGGACCGTAGTAGACACGATGACTCGGACGATGAAGAAAATCATGATCACCGCAATAGGAGGCGTTACCATGGGTCAAAAGTGGATGTCCCAAACTTCACCGGAACTGCAGAAGCGGAGACCTACATTGAGTGGGAGACTAAGGCTGAACAAGTCTTCCGTTATTATGATTTTAACGAGTATGAAAAGATTGAAGCTGCTACTATTCATTTTGTTGATTTTGCTCTAACTTGGTGGCAGGAAGAATTGGAATATGTAGAGGCACATCAACAACCGCGCATCAACACATGGTTTGAACTCCGTAGAAGGATACGTGCTCGGTTCATACCTTCGGATTACAAGCAACAACTGTTGCTCAAACTTGAAAGGCTACGTCAAGGTAACCGAACTCCAGACGAGTACCACAAAGAGTTGAGAACTCTCCTTCAGAGATCGGGAACCCGACAGCCCGACGACTATATCCTAGCCAAGTTCCTATCAGGGCTTAACCCCGATGTGTCCGAAATAGTTGAACAACTCCGACACACAAGCCTAACTGATGCCCTACACCATGCTACCCATGCCTATAATGTCATCCAAAAACGTAAGGCATCCGGATCAACAAGACGAGGGACAAGTCATGAAGCCACTGAACCGTCTCGCAATAGTCGTCCTACCCACACAATTGGTTCATCTCCAACAGTAGTTCCCAAGGCCACCTCCGCCCCTAACCCTAGTATTCCACCAACTCCAAAAACGAGCCGGACTAGGGAAGTGAAGTGCTACAAGTGTTATGAGCATGGTCATTATGCCCGGGAGTGCCCTAATCCCCGTAAGGTTTTATTGAATGCATTTGGGGAAGAGGTCACCGAGAATCATGAATCCGAAGATGACTATGAAGCGGTAGCTCCAATCATAGACGGTGTTGAAGTAGAAGCTCGTGCTCCTGTGGGAGATTTCTGTCTTGTCACAAAAAAGTCCCTACAAGCAAGTGAACTTGTTCCCGATGTCTCACAAAGGGAGAATCTCTTTAACACTCGTTGTTTAATTTCGGGACAATTGTTTACTGTTATTATTGATAGTGGGTCTTGCTGTAACATTGTTAGTCAGGAGGTCGTTGCACACCTAGGACTCAAAACGAAGGCGCACTCACAACCTTATTCGCTCCAGTGGCTCAACACCAACGCTCCCCTTCAAGTCAAGGAGCAATGTTTTGTTCACTTTGCCATCGGACCATACCAAGACGATGTTATTTGTGACGTGCTTCCAATCACAGCTTGCCATCTCTTACTTGGGAGACCATGGCAGTTTGACCGAAGGGTGTTTCATGATGGTTACACCAACATATACTTCTTCGCCATGGCCGGGAAGAAAGTAAAACTCATGCCCCTAAGCCCATCCGAGATCATGGAAGACCACATGTGTAGAGAAAGGAAGAGGTTGGAGAAAGATGAGGCCGCAAGGACAAAGGGGAAGACTAAGATGGTTCTTGACCCCAAGACCCTCCTCACCGCACGGCTACACGATGCCCGTCGAGCCCTACAAAGGGGGGATACTTGCTTCCTTCTTGTTTGTGTAACAACTTTATCTACTATGGAAGCTAATGATTTGTCTTTGCCTTCTTGTGTTTCAGGGCTACTTGAGGAATTCAAAGAGATTATGCCCGAAGAGATTCCCCCGGGACTACCCCCTATCCGAGGCATAGAACATCAGATTGACTTCATACCCGGATCAACCATTCCAAATCGGCCCGCATATCGAGCAAACCCGGTGGAGACAAAGGAGCTACAAGCCCAAGTGGAGGAACTTTTGAGTAAGGGATACATTCGGGAGAGCTTGAGCCCATGTGCCGTTCCTGTGCTATTGGTACCTAAGAAAGATGGGAGTTGGAGGATGTGCGTCGACTGCCGTGCCATCAACCAGATAACTGTAAGGTACTGACATCCTATTCCTCGTCTTGATGATATGTTAGATGAACTTTACGGTGCTACTCTTTTCTCTAAAATAGACCTTCGAAGTGGATATCATCAGATTAGGATGCATAAGGGTGATGAATGGAAAACTGCTTTCAAAACTAAGTATGGATTATATGAGTGGCTTGTAATGCCTTTTGGATTAACAAATGCACCTAGTACGTTTATGCGCCTAATGAACCATGTCCTACGTGATTTCTTAGGTAAATTTGTTGTGGTGTATTTTGATGACATCTTAGTTTATAGTCGGACGTTGGATGAGCATGTTGAACATTTGAGAAGTGTATTTCTTGTGCTTAAAGAACAACATTTGTTTGTAAACTTTAAGAAATGCCATTTTTGCTCGGAATCTGTGGTTTTTTTGGGTTTTGTGGTAGGAAAGGAAGGCTTGCGAGTGGACGAAGAGAAGATCAAGGCAATATCAGAATGGCCACGTCCGACAACGGTCCCTCACATACGGAGTTTCCTTGGACTTGCCGGGTTCTATAGGAGGTTCGTTCGAGACTTTAGCACCATTGCCGCCCCCCTTACCGAGTTGACCAAGAAAGGCGTGCAATTTGAGTGGGGATCCGCTCAAGAGGAGTCCTTTATAATACTTAGAGAGCGGCTGACCCATGCCCCCGTTCTTGTGCTTCCGGACTTCTCGAAAACTTTCGAGATAGAGTGTGATGCTTCGGGAATCGGGATTGGAGGAGTTTTGATGCAGGAGGGACGCCCCGTGGCATACTTTAGCGAGAAACTGGGAGGAGCCGCCTTGAACTACCCTACATACGACAAGGAGTTATATGCATTGGTTCGGGTCCTCCAGGTTTGGGAGCACTATCTTCTACCTCGTGAATTTGTTATACATTCTGATCACGAGTCGTTGAAGTATTTGAGAGGACAAGCCAAGTTGAACAAACGCCATGCACGATGGGTGGAGTTCATTGAGGCTTTTCCATATGTGGTGCGCTACAAGAAGGGAAAGGACAATATCGTAGCTGATGCGTTATCTCGTAGGTACACACTTCTATCTTCCTTAGATGCATGCGTTTTGGGTTTTGGACTGATTCGTGACTTATATGCTCTTGATGTGGACTTCCGGGACATTTTTGCTCTTTGTTTGCGATCTAGTAGTGACTCTCATGCTAGTAGTTATTACATTCATGATGGATATTTGTTTAGAGCTTCTAGGTTATGTTTGCCTACTTGTTCTTTGAGAGCTTTGATTGATTTAGAGGCCCATGGAGGGGGATTGATGGGTCATTTTGGGGTTACGAAGACTTTAGGCATATTGAGAGAACACTTTTATTGGCCTAAGATGAGAAGTGATGTTGAAAGATGTTGTGCTAGTTGTGTACCTTGTCGCAAGGCTAAGTCAAAGACTAACCCTCATGGATTATACTTACCCTTGCCTATTGCTAGCTCTCCTTGGGAAGACATTTCCATGGATTTTGTCCTAGGATTACCTCGTTCTAGGAGAGGACATGATTCCATTTTTGTGGTTGTTGATAGGTTTTCTAAGATGGCGCATTTTATTGCTTGTAGTAAATCTGATGATGCGTCAAATGTGGCTAACCTTTTCTTTGAGCATATTGTTAAGCTGCATGGGATACCTAGGTCAATTGTGTCGGACCGAGACTCTAAGTTCCTTAGCTATTTTTGGAAGACACTTTGGGCTAAGATGGGGACGAAGTTGTGCTTTTCGACTTCTTGTCATCCCCAAACGGATGGACAAACTGAGGTAGTAAACCGGACTCTTGGCACTTTGCTTCGTACTATGATGGATACTAACTTGTGCAGGTGGGAGGATTGTTTGCCCTTGGTGGAGTTTGCATATAACCGGGCTATTCATTCGGCGACCAAGAAGTCCCCTTTTGAAATTGTTTATGGCAAGAATCCTCTTACTCCGCTGGATTTGACTCCTCAACCGGCTCCGCAACCCGTTGATATGGAAGGGCAATCTAGAGCTGAGTTTGTGAAGGGTTTGCATGAGCGGGTCCGAATCCAATTAGAAAAACGTACCGAGCAATATGTCCAGCAAGCCAACAAGGGGCGCCGGGAGATGCTTTTCATGGAAGGAGACCTCGTGTGGGTCCATTTGAGGAAGGATAGCTTCCCTTCTATTCGGCAATCTAAGCTCAACCCAAGAGCGGATGGTCCTTTCCGGGTCCTTGAGAAGATTAACGATAACGCATATCGCATTGAACTTCCTACTAAGTATGGTGTCCATAATGTGTTTAATGTTGCTGATTTATCTCCATTTTATGTAGGTGATGAGGTCGAGGATGCGGAGAACGAGTTGGCGGATTCGGGGTCGAATCCTTTCCAAGGAGGAGGGGATGATGTGAGCCCGCCGGACTTAAGCAACGAAACTGATGTGACCGCACCAAGATCAACACCACCTCTCACTCGAGCTAGAGCACGCATGCTAGGCCAAACCACCTTGACCTACCACCCTTTCAGAGCTCCGACCTTTAAGGACGTCCATGACTATCACTTGGTGAACATACTTGAGGCGATTGAGGATGCCGGATCACTTTAAACCTAGATGTAACCTTTTGTTTTATTTTATGTGGTCATGTTTGACTTTATTTCATGGTTTTAAACCACTTTAGTTGGGTTTATTTCAGCCACGTTTTTGTAACCTTGGAGCTCTAAGGTGGTCGGCCATATTAATGGTTTTTAGGCCATTTATTGCTTGAAGTTGTTGGTTGAAAGACCCTAGGATTTCCTTCATTTAGTATCCAACTTTTGAACTACTTGTAAGTTATTATTGTGGGGAGTTGGTGCTGAATTTTTCAGCCATATAAGGCCATCTCCTACCCACGTTTTTAGGCAGATTATAAAGTTGAGTTCAATCGAAGTTGTGTTTTCACTTTAAAGCAAAACAAACCTAGAGACTAAGGTGAGAGGCCAAGGTTTCGAAACCCACAAGGTGAGAGGCTGAGTGGTGTCCTTACGGTGCGAGGCTAGGAGGACAAAGGAGGTCTAATTTCCGAAGTGAGATTCCGAGGAAAGAAGAACTCGAGCCAAGGAGATCCAAGGTGTGAGGCTGGACGATTCCTTGCTTGGCATATCCATATAAATCGAAAATACACAAAAGAAATCGACGGAGGAACAACACCGGCGGATCCTTGCGTTCAACGGACGAAGAGCGCATCAGATTCGTACGATGAAGTTCCGAAACCTATATGACTAATCTATAGGTTCTCTCTATAAGGGTTGTTGAGGCTGCAATATAGAAAGATCTAAAGACAAGAATTATGTTCAAACTAACTATCTAAAACTCCAGGATATGACTCTCCAAAGTAAGAATAGAAAGCACACTTAGAATCTTAATAAAGGATGTTGAGTCTCTTTATTACCCAAATCTTGCAATCTTAATCTATTAAATGTAGAAACAGGTTTGAAGTGCATTCATACATTCAATTAGAGGGTAGGAAGGTTAATCAAGATTGGGGTTTAGGCAAGGATTAGTTTTGATTAAAGATTAATTCAATTAAAGTTCGTCAGAAGAATAAATCGTGTTGTTCATACGAAAAATCGGCCGATTTTTCTCAAGAACAGTCCGATTTTCCTGTTTGTCGCAAAACTAAAATCTAAATTCTCAGGGTCCTAATGTTTGAATGAGTTCAGTCTATCATCATCTAAGCCTTAATCATCAACTATTCTCCCCAGAATCACAAGGTTTTTAGCCAATCATTTTCAAAATCGAATCAAATTAATTATTGAAGAAGATATCGCAAAGAAACCAAATCTTGAACGAAAAATTCTATAACTTTCAAATCTGTAAAACAATCGTCAAATCTGTTCAATGTATCTCTCAAACAACTCAATTTCGTGTTCACAAACCACAAACAATGCAATGGAATAAAGAAATCTCACAATCAAAGATCAAGAATGACTTTCCGGCAAAAGCTCTTCAATCTCTCTCCAAGAATCGTTGATTTCTCCAAAACGTGTAAAGATTATCTGATGCGACCTCCTCGTCTTCGTTCGTAGGGTTCTCTTCTATAGTTTCTTGCAGATGGGCCGTTTGGCAAAACTCTCATCTAGCCCAAATTAATTGGGCTTTATGTCGTCTTTTCATTTGGCCGAATCGTGAAGAAAATCGACCCAGTCGATTTTGGTGCAAAACCGTTCGATTTCAAGGTATGAAAATCGTCCGATTTATATATATATTGGCACGATTTTCTTCAACAGAAAGTGCTCTTCCTTTGGTTCGTCTTCTATGCTTCTCCTTTGCAATTCCTTAGCTCTTTGTGATCCTTCTAAGACTCTTTTAGCTTCCTTAACATCCTTAGATGCCTCTTGCTCCATTTTTTGCTTCCAATTCAACTCTATTTACCTGCAATTCATCAAAATCTCGTGTAGACCTCTATTTCCGACAATTGATTGAATAGAACATAAAAGGTATGCAAAATCCCTCTAAATGCAAGGTAAATAGAGATAATGTGCTGCAATATGCATGAATATGATGGTACATAATTCATGTCATCAAGTCTCATCCTAAGCTTGCATTGAACCAGGAAAGGTGTAATAAGAATAGGATTTGGCAAACTCTAACACTTAACTCTCAGTTTCGGATTAGATAAGTCACCTCGGTCAGCCAAATTCCACCCCGGCCGAGATGTTCATCGACTGAGCGAGATGCTTAGGGTTAAGGTTAAAGACTCGAACTTTCAGGGTCCTAGTGGAATCCAAGATTATTCTATCATTGTTTTTCCCACAACCTTCAACCAATCACCCTAGAATCACACAAGGAAATTAGACATTCATCATCATCATAAAAGTATTAATCAAATATATGGGAAGAAGGTGAATATTTTAACAAGAAGAATTTGATGAAAAGACTTCAATAACTGAATCAAATATCACAACAAAAGCGTTCCTTGGATATAAATCCAACAAGCAAGACAACAAGGAAAAGAATCTAAGGTAATCTTACAAGAAAACCTTCCCAAAAGCTATAAAAGCTAAAATCTTCAATCTTCCTTCAACATTCAAAAAGGTTCTTCAAATCTGCCAACTGGAGTATGGTTGCTGCGTGGTTCCCAACTGAATGCGGATTTTTTGGTGTAAGCGAGATGTTGTATGCGAGATGTTGTATGCGAGATGTTGTATGCGAGATGTTGGATTTGTGGAAATCGAACCCTTTTTATAGGAAAATAACCCTCCAAAGATAAGATATCTTAGAAAAGATCTCTTCCCATAAAAATAGGTAAAATATAAGATCTAATATATCTTCTTCCGTCCAAGAGCCAAGCCCAAAAATATAAGATCACTTTCCAAAGATAAAAGATCTCAGCCAAGAATAAAATATTCTCGCCGCGTCCTAGCTATTCGCCTCGGTCGAGTCGACTTCCTTGGATCACCTCGGTCGAGATGAATTTGTGGTCAACCGAGGTGAGTCATAATTGAATGTGAAATCTCTCAAAACTGGTCCAAAGTGAATCTTAAATCCATAGCTATGCTTCCTAGATGGTTCCTTATGTTCCTCAATGTAGCTCCAATGACTCCATAGCTCCTTTTGCTCCTTTTTGATGCAAAACGTGCCATTTTACCTACGATTACAACAAAACTAGGTGTAGACCTCGATTCCCGCAAAGGTAGATGAAATGGTAATATAATCACATAATATACATACAAACATGCAGATTATCGAAGATAAAACGTCCAAACAAACCCCAAAATATAGACTATAATTCATGCTATCAGAAGTGCTGAAATTGTTTGTTCGCTCAAAAGGGTGTGCGTCAAAGTCTTAATATTTATATCTAGAACTCAAAAGCAAAGCGAACCCACAGTGTACGGATCAGCTGTAGAAAGGTAAGAATTCCAGAGTCGAACTCAGGGATTTGGTGAGAATAATTCCGATTTCAATTATCTAGCGAAAGTATAAAAGCTTTTGTGATTTAATAAAGAGAGAAATGATTCCAAGGATTCAAGTATCCGATTTAGGCTTTCGATTCAAGACACTTCTATAGGTATAGGACATAATTTATATTGCCAAGATTAAATGTTCAAAGGTAGGGTTCGTACGATGAAGTTCCGAAACCTATACGACTAATCTATAAGTTCTCTCTATAAGGGTTGTTGAGGCTACAATATAGAAAGATCTAAAGATAAGAATTATATTCAAACTAACTATCTAAAACTCCAGGATATGACTCTCCAAAGTAAAGATTAGAAAGCACATTTAATTTCTTAATAAAGGATGTTGAATCTCTTTATTACCCAAATCTTGAAATCTTTATCTAATAAACGTAGAATCAGGTTTGAAGTGTCTTCATACATTCAATTAGAGGGTGAAAAGGTAAGTCAAGATGGGGGTTTAGGCAAAGATTAGTTTTGGTTAAAGATTGGTTCAATTAAAGTTCGTTAGAAGAATAAATCGCCCTGTTCATAAGAAAAATCGGCCGATTTTCCTCAAGAACAGCCCGATTTTCTTGTTTGTCGCAAAACTAAAATCTAAATTCTCATGGTCCTAATGTTTGAATGAGTTCAGTCTATCATCATCTAAGCCTTAATCATCAACTATTCTCCCCAGAATCAAAAGGGTTTTAGCCAACCATTTTCAAAATCGAATCAAATTAATTATTGAAGAAGATATCGCAAATAAACCAAATCTTGAACGGAAAATTCAATAACTTTCAAATCTGTAAAACAATCGTCAAATCTGTTCAATGTATCTCTCAAACAACTCAATTTCGTATTCACAAACCACAAACAATGCAATGGAATAAAGAAATCTCACAATCAAAGATCAAGAATGACTTTTGATGACATGAATTATGTACCATCATATTCATGCATATTGTAGAAGATTGTCTCAGTTTACCTTGCATTTAGAGAGATTTTGTGTGCTTTTTATGTTCTATTCAATCAATTGTCGGAAATAGAGGTCTACACGAGATTTTGATGAATTGCAGGTAAATGGAGCGGAATTGGAAGCAAAAATGGAGCAAGGAGCATCTAAGGATGTAAAGGAAGCTAAAGGAGTCTTAGAAGGATCACAAAGAGCTAAGGGATTGCAAAAGAGAAGCATAGAAGACGAACCGAAGGAAGAACACTTTCTGTTGAAGAAAATCGTGCCAATATATATAAAAATCGGACGATTTTCTTACCCTGAAATCGAACGGTTTTGCACCAAAATCGACTGGGTCGATTTTCTTCACGATTCGGCCAAATGGATAGACGACACAAAGCCCAATTATTTTGGGCTAGATGAGAGTTTTGCCTAACGGCCCATCTGCAAGAAACTATAGAAGAGAACCCTAGGAACAAAGACGAGGGGGTCGCATTGAAAAATCTTTACACGTTTTGGAGAAATCAACGATTCTTGGAGAGAGATTGAAGAGCTTTTGCCGGAAAGTCATTCTTGATCTTTGATTGTGAGGTTTCTTTATTCCATTGCCTTGTTTGTGGTTTGTGAACACGAAACTGAGTTGTTTGAGAGATACATTGAGCGGATTTGACATTCGTTTACAGATTTGAAAGTTATTGAATTTTTCGTTCAAGATTTGGTTTCTTTGCGATATCTTCTTCAATAATTAATTTGATTCGATTTTGAAAATGGTTGGCTAAAAATCTTGTGATTCTGGGGAGAATAGTTGATGATTAAGGCTTAGATGATGATAGACTGAACTCATTCAAACATTAGGACCCTGAGAGTTTAGATTTTAGTTTTGCGACAAACAGGAAAATCGGGCTGTTCTTGAGGAAAATCGGCCGATTTTTCTTATGAACAGGGCGATTTATTCTTCTGACGAACTTTAATTGAATCAATCTTTAACCAAAACTAATCCTTGCCTAAATCCCAATCTTGATTAACCTTTTTATCCTCTAATTGAATGTATGAAGACACTTCAAACCTGATTCTACGTTTATTAGATTAAGATTTCAAGATTTGGGTAATAAAGAGACTCAACATCCTTTATTGAGATTTTAATTGTGCTTGCTATTCTTTACTTTGGAGAGTCATATCCTGGAGTTCTAGATAGTTAGTTTGAACATAATTCTTATCTTTAGATCTTTCTATATTGCAGCCTCAACAACCCTTATAGAGAGAATCTTTAGATTAGTCATATAGGGTTCGGAACTTCACCGTACGAATCCTACCTTTGAACAATTAATCTTGGCAATATAAACTCTGTCCTATATCTATAGAAGTGTCTTGAATCGAAAGCCTAAATCGGATACTTGAATCCTTGGAATCATTTCTCTCTTTATTAAATCACAAAAGTTTTTATACTTTCGCTAGATAATTGAAATCGGAATTATTCTCACCAAATCCCTAAGTTCGACTCTGGAATTCTTACCTTTCTACAGCCGATCCGTACACTGCGGGTTCGCTTTGCTTTTGAGTTCTAGATATAAATATTAAGACTTTGACACACACCCTTTTGAGCGAACAACTTTCCGGCAAAAACTCTTCAATCTCTCTCCAAGAATCGTTGATTTCTCCAAAACGTGTAAAGATTTTCCAGTGCGGCCTCCTCGTCTTCGTTCGTAGGGTTCTCTTCTATAGTTTCTTGCAGATGGGCCGTTTGGCAAAACTCTCCTCTAGCCCAAAATAATTGGGCTTTGTGTCGTCTATCCATTTGGCCGAATCGTGAAGAAAATCGACCCAGTCGATTTAGGTGCAAAACCGTTCGATTTCAGGGTATGAAAATCGTCCGATTTTTATATATATTGGCACGATTTTCTTCAACAGAAAGTGCTCTTCCTTCGGTTCGTCTTCTATGCTTCTCCTTTGCAATTCCTTAGCTCTTTGTGATCCTTCTAAGACTCCTTTAGCTTCCTTTACATCCTTAGATGCTCCTTGCTCCATTTTTGCTTCCAATTCCGCTCCATTTACCTACAATTCATAAGAATCTCGTGTAGACCTCTATTTCCGACAATTGATTGAATAGAACATAAAAAGCACACAAAATCTCTCTAAATGCAAGGTAAACTGAGACAATCTTCTACAATATGCATGAATATGATGGTACATAATTCATGTCATCAAAATACCCCATACTTGCCCCTTGCTTGTCCCTAAGCAAGACTCAAATTTAGAATATAAGATGTTATGGATTATGTATGTATGAAAACTCAAAAACTTTTCTTTTGGTAGTGCTTCTTCTTATTGGATCACCCTCAAAGTGATGTTTCAAGACATAAAAAGGCAAAGTATGTATCAATGATGACTATAAGATGAACAAACTCCCTTTTCTTCCTTGAAAGCATAAATAAAGAACATGATAAAGGTGTAGAGGTAATCAAAGTCAAACAAATCTAAGCCATTAAGTCTTAAACATATGCATAAAAGTCTCAAGGTCTTCTAATCAAAGGAGAGGTTCAAGAAACGTATTAAGGGAAGGAGTTCTTTTTGGCAATTGTGGTGCTAATCCGGGAAAGAGGAACACATAACACCTTCAAGAATTTTCTTCACCGCACATGCTTCGCATTTAGAAAGCTTTGCTTTCATTATACTTTACTTTTTGAGAGTATGGACAGCGGTGCACAAAAACCGAAGCCTAGGAGATCGGCATTTCTCAATTTCGAGATGCCTCAAACCCTTGATGCACATACCATATCCCGTTAGGACTTGTCGTTCAATCGGACTTTGGGAAGACACAAACACCCGGCTATGTGAATGGTGCCGAGTTACTCATCCTCATGTTCAACGTCCCCAAATTTATGAAATTTTGCACTTTTTCAATACATTTTTCTTGGCCCTCCCACATCAAACATGCCTTTTTCAATCACCTATCCTAATTCCCGGATGGTAAAAGGAGGGTTACATATTTCATTGAGGAGCTAGCATGATCAAGATATGAGAAAAGAAAAGAAGTGAATTGCCTTAGTCATCCTTAAATGATGTAAAAGAACTTACAATATAGCTTCGACTATTATTTCATTCTCTTATCAAAACAACTAAATCATATAACTTATTCATGTGTTCAAGTAACAAAAGAAAATTCATTCATGCTATAATCAAAATCTCAACACAACTAAGCATCTTTTTGGCTATCCATATACACAATTCTCATCATAGAGGTCATTTCCATATAAGAAGCACTTAAAAATTTTTGAAAATTCATAGGTTTTGAAAAAGATCATGCAAATGCAAGTGTCATAATAGAAAGCAAGTAGTGCAAGAGTTATTACAATCCAAATTGTCAAGAGTAGTGGAAAGTACATAAAGTGCTAAAGTGAAACATAAGGTATTGTAAGTACCCCCACCCCATACTTGACATCCACATTGTCCCCAATGTGAAAATCAAGCATAAGAAGGAGAAAAATACTTACAATGTAAAAGAAGTGGAAGCTCAATCCTCTGTCGGTGGTGGAGGTGGTGGATATGGATACATCGGTGCGGAGGGATCGTAGAAGTGGCCGAACTGGTGGTAGTACATGTCCCTCATCTGGCCATCATAAGATGAATGCCTAGCGTCCGTCTCCTCCCTGTAGTTCCTGAACTGTGTGTTCAGGGTGTCATAATCGGTGCGGAGGGCACGGTAGTCGGTGCTGAGGCTCTAGAAGCTAGTGACTAGCTCCCTGAAGTGGCGTGGAGCTCGGCGTCCTCGTCTAGGGCCTGGAGCATGTGCATAAGAATGTCGAGGTGGATGTATGTCATCCTCCGTCTCCTCATCCTGCCTACTAGTCCTGCTCGGTCCTGCACCATGAGTATCAGTGTCCATGGCGTCCGTAGCATCCCCGCTGTGAGTATCACTCTCAAACTCGAGCATGGTCTCCTGTCCTCCATCCTCATCCTCCTCGTCTGAATCACCTGCATCATCATCATAATAAGTAGGAGGTGAGAACTCCTCAAGCATCGCCTCAAAGGTCTCCTTCTAGTTCCTCTTGTTCCGAATAGTGTACTCGGATTTCCATATGATCTCGGATGGCTTCTTCTTCGGATCCCTATGCCATGGCATCGGCACATGAAGAGTTCCTCTCCCTCGAGGAATCAAGACCTGTCGAACCACCAACCTCTGTGAGCCTAAGGGGAGGGCACTCTCAGCTAGAGTGCATCCGGAGTAGTCTAATCCCATGGTCTTAGCCACATGAGTGACAAGACCTCCTGCACAAATGTCGCCCTTGGCTTTGTTGGGTATCTTTCCTAGATAGTCAGCAAGCATGGTGGCGATGTCGGGAATGGTGGTAGATGTCATGCAGTAGAGAATGAAGAGCTCATCAGCCTTGAGCTTCTGTGGAGTCTCCTTCCGGGCAAATAAACTCTCACTAAGTATCCTATGCACTACCTTAAAGGAAAGGTTGTACATACTTGTCTCCTTGGAGTTTCCGGGTCTCCACTTATCCCCTCCGTACTCACCTACGGAAATAGCCTCCCAAAAATCACTAGCACTGAGACCTCTAGCAAATGTGCCTGCATCTGAATAAGAGAAACCAAACAAGTCGCCAAAAGTATCAATGGACATAGTGTGATCTTGGCTCATGAGGCGAAAAGTGACCATCCTTTCCCTAGGGTCGTGCTCAAACGTGCTAAGGAATTCTAGGGTGATCTCTCTATAGGCATCCTCCCTAATCGTAGCAAACTGTCTCAACCCGGCTCTGTCTAGCATCATATCAACATCCTCTCGAACATACAACGAGTCTAAGTCGTCAAGCACTTTGTAGTGAGGAGGGGTGAATGGGCGATCTACAATGCGTTCATAGCGTTTCTTGTGCTTGGATAGGGGAGGAGGAAGCTTAGGGATGTTGGTAGGTGGTGGTGGAGGTGGGGCAGGGGCTTTGTAAGAAGATCCCTTCTTCTTCCCCGTATTTCTAGTTATCCTCTTTACAAGATCCATTCTAAGTCCCAAAAATCGACCTGTTCTTCACAAAAATCGGTCGATTTATCTGGGCTGGGTCGATTTTTATCTCGATTTCAACGATTCTCACAATTCTGTAAAGTTCTGTTCAATCTATCACCACACACAGTTCCCTACAATGATTTCTAAGCAGATTCCTCTATCAATTCCAACAAACAAGCACTTCCTAAGCAAACTTCAAATTCGAATGAGAAACTTAGGTTTTGGAAAGAAAAACCTGAATTCCTTATGTAGGAGTCGATTGCCGTGCGTGCTGTTGTTAGATCCTTGTTCCTTGTTGAAAATGCTTCAGTTTGGAGCCAAGAATCACTCAAAATGGTTAAGGAATGAAGATTGTAGGGTGTGGCGATTTTTCGGCTTTCTTGAGAGAGAGAAATCGAGAATTGGGGGTTTTGGAATGAAGAAGATCGAGTGTGAAGTCCTTATATAGGGTCGATGATTTCTGAAGAAAATCGGCCGATTTATCAGGTCGATTTATTTGTCGGGGCGATTTTTGTTTCTGTCGAAAGAAATCGGCCGATTTATTTTGGCAGGTCGATCTCCAGGTCGATTTATGTTTCTGTTGAGAAAAATCGACTTGCTCTGTTACTGAATCGGACGATCTTCTTATGGTAGCTCGATTTCCTTCCTTGTTTTTCTTGAATCTCGAAGAGATAACTCAATTGTGCTCCATTCTCCGTGAATCTCTCACATTTGAACCTAATTTCCTGCGAATAATGACACGACAAACCAAGAGTGCATCGAGGAACATATAAAAACGAAAAACGAAGAAACAAAGCAATTAAGCTATTCTAACTAAGTGAGGGAAAGAAGGGAAAACTATACTATCATTGGGTTGCCTCCCAAGAAGCGCTTTATTTATCGTCTTTAGCTGGACGGTGTATGATGTTGTGTTCAATGGAGGAGGATAGGAGCTATCTCCTCGACCGGAGCTTCCGGTGTATATTTCTTCAACCGTTGGCCATTAACCTTAAAGCTTCCGCTTTGTTCACCCCATACTTCAACTGCACCATGGGGGAAAATTCTTTTAATTACAAAAGGTCCTGTCCAACGGGATTTGAGCTTACCTGGAAATAGACGCAGCCTTGAGTTGAATAGGAGGACTTGGTCTCCCTCCTTCAAGTCTTTTGGAATGATGTGCTATTCATGCCAGCGCTTTGTCCGTTCCTTGTAAATCCTTGCTTTCTCGTACGCATTTAGCCGGATCTCATCTAGCTCATTGATGTCTAAGAGCCGTTTCTCTCCGGCTTCTTTCATGTCGAAGTTGAGCCACTTGATAGCCCAATAAGCTTTGTGTTCTAGCTCTACAGGAAGATGACATGATTTACCATAAACAAGATTATAGGGAGTCGTACCTATTGGTGTCTTGAAGGCTGTCTTGTATGCCTATAGTGCATCGTCAAGCTTCATTGACCAATCTTTCCTCGTTTTAGAGACGATTTTCTCTAAAATCCCTTTAATCTCTCTATTGGATATCTCGACTTGTCCGCTGGTTTGCGGGTGGTAAGGTGTAGCTATCTTATGGGTCACCCCATACTTAGCCAATAGAGTCTCAAATCGATGGGCTGTGAAATGCGTTCCTCCGTCACTAATGATGGTTCGGGGAGTTCCGAACCTTGGGAAGATCATTTTGTTGAGGAACTTCACCACTACCATTGCATCATTAGTAGGAGAAGCGATTGCCTCCACCCATCTTGAGACATAGTCTACGGCAAGAAGTATATACTGGTTGCCGCATGAAGATGGGAAAGGTCCCACAAAATCGATGCCCCATACATCAAAGATCTCTACTTCTTGTATGTTGTTGAGAGGCATCTCATTCCTCCTGGATATATTACCTGTCCTTTGACAAGCATCACAAGAAACAACAAACTTTTGCACATCTTTGAAAAGTGTAGGCCAATAAAAGCCGGAGCGAAGTACCTTAGCACAAGTCTTGTGGGAACTAGCATGTCCGCCACATGGTAGAGAATGGCAGTGTCGGATGACACTATCTATCTCATCTTCGGGAATACATCTCCTGTAGATGCCATCTGGACCTCTTTTGAATAGAAGAGGTTCGTTCTAATAGAATTGCCGGACGTCTCTCAAGAACTTCTTCTTTTGAGCATATGAATGTCCGGGTGGAATCTCCTGACAAACAAGGTAATTTACAATGTCAGCAAACCATGGATCATTACCTTGTGATATGTGTTGAAGACACTCTTCAATCTCGTGCAGCTGCTCGTAAGGGAAGGAATCGTCTATCGGAAGTTCATCCGACTTGCCGGTGAGTTGCTGAAGACGACTAAGGTGATCGGCAACGGAGTTCTCCGATCCTTTCTTATCACGGATCTCTAAATCGAACTCTTGCAAGAGTAAGATCCATCTTAGAAGCCTTGGCTTCGCATCCTTCTTCGTGAATAAGTATCGAATTGCAGAATGGTCCGTGTAGACTATCACCTTCGCACCTACAAGATAGGAACGAAATTTCTCAAAAGCGTATACTACGGCTAGAAGTTCCTTTTCCGTAGTTGCATAATTGTATTGAGCCTCATCTAGCATTTTGCTAGCGTAGTAGATGGCATGAGTGCGACCATCTTTCTTCTGTCCAAGAACGGCTCCTATAGCGACATCGCTTGCGTCACACATGACCTCGAAAGGAAGAGTCCAATCGGGTGGTTGAATGATTGGTGCCGAAATCAAAGCTTCTTTGATCCTGCAAAAGCATCTAAGCAATCTTTCGAAAATTCGAAAGTCGCATCTTTCATCAAAAGATTAGTCAAAGGTTTTGAAATCTTAGAAAAATCCTTTATGAATCTCCTATAGAAGCCCGCATGTCCTAAGAAGCTTCTAATTCCTTTTACTGATGAAGGGGGAGGTAACTTCTCAATGGTTTCTATCTTTGATCGATCTACCTCTATTCCCCTTTGTGACACTAAGTGACCTAACACAATTCCTTCGGTGACCATGAAATGACACTTTTCCCAGTTTAAGACTAAGTTAGTGTCCTCACATCTCTTAAGAACTAGTGAAAGGTTATAAAGACAGTTATCAAAGGAAGAACCATATACCGAAAAGTCGTCCATGAAGACTTCCATGATATTCTCTACATATTCGGAGAAGATTGCTATCATACACCTTTGGAAGGTGGCTGGGGCGTTGCATAAGCCGAATGGCATTCTTCTATAAGCGAACGTACCCCATTGGCACGTAAAGGTTGTCTTCTCTTGATCATCCGGATGAATTGGTATCTGAAAGAAACCGCTATATCCATCTAAATAACAAAAGTAAGCATGTTGGGCTAACCTTTCCAGCATTTGATCGATAAAAGGAAGGGGGAAGTGGTCCTTCCTAGTGGCCACGTTCAGTTTGCGGTAGTCGATGCACATTCGCCACCCTGTAACTGTCCGTGTAGGGATGAGTTCGTTGTTCTTGTTGGCAACAACGGTAATGCCTCCTTTCTTGGGTACTACTTGTACCGGACTCACCCATTTGCTATCAGAAATAGGGAAGATGATACCTGCATCAAGTAGCTTAAGGATTTCTTTCTTCACGACCTCTTTCATTGCCGGGTTTAACCGTCTTTGAGGTTGGCGTGAAGGTTTGTAATCCTCTTCCATTAATATTTTGTGCATACATAGAGAAGGCTTTATTCCTACTAAATCATCAATGGTGTAACCTAGTGCTCTCCTATGTTGCTTCAAAACATGCATGAGTTTCTCTAATTCATCATCGTTCAAATTTGCATTGACTATAACCGGGTATGTGGAATTAGCGCCAAGGAATGCGTACCTTAAATGCGTGGGAAGTTGCTTCAATTCTAATGATGGAGGTACCTTGGTTGGTGATGAATCGTGGCCTTCGGGTGTTGTGGAAGAGGTCTCCATAGGTGTGGGTACTTCATCATTAGATTCGGAAGCGGCTGCGGTGAAGTTTGGAGAATCCAGAGAATTACTCATTGAATCTACCTCCCTTGTAATAAATCGGTCGATCTGCTGTACGATTTTTCTTTCTGTCGGAAAAAATCGGGTTACCCCTTCATGAATCGGACGATTTAATGTTGTCAGGTCGATTTTTGTTTCTGTCTAGAAAAATCGGAGTGCATCTTCAGAAATCGGACGATTTATTTCTGGCAGGTCGATTTTCTTCACAGTTTTCGGAGTCCACTCTAGTTCTTCAATTTTTGCTCCTAGTTCTTCCTCCACATCATTTAATGCTTTCACATCCTCATTGTAGTCATGTTCCACCCCTTCCTCCATGATGCTCATGCTAAGAACCTTTTGAAGAGGGTCTTTCATCAAGATCGAACTTACTACCTCTCTAGACTATTCTTCCTCAACAATTTCAAAAACGTCGTCTTTCAAGGCTGGCTCCTTGATTAAGGAAGATAGTATGAATTCTATCTTTTCTTCACCAATATGGAAGGATAGCTGGCCGTTCTTGCAATCTACCATGCATCCAGATGTGGCAAGGAATGGTCTCCCAAGGATGATGGGAACCGGGTAATCTGCAGATATGTCAAGAACGACAAAATCTATAGGGATGTAAAACTTACCTAACTTTACCGGAATGTCTTCTAATATTCCCACCGGCTTAGTGGTAGAACGATCAGCCATGTAGAGTGTGATCTTCACCAGTCTAGGCTCTCCTAGACCAACTGCCTTGCATAGAGCGAGAGGTATGATACTCACACTTGCTCCAAGGTCACAAAGAGCATCATAGGTAGCTTCTCCCAAAGTGATGGGTATGCAAAAGGATCCTGGATCGCGGAGCTTGGGTGGCATATTCTCCGTCATAGTCTTGATGAGTTCGGATGACTCCATACTCATCTTGACTTCTCCTATATCTTCCAACTTCCTCTTGTTAGAGAGGATCTCCTTGAGGAATTTCCCGTAAGCCGGCATACCTAAAATCGCATCCATAAAAGGTATGTTAATATGGAGCTTACTCATAAGTTCAACAAACTTACCGAAATGTTTATCTAGGCGTGCACGCGCTCTAGATTGAGGAAAAGGTAGAGGTGGTTTGTAAGCGGGAGGAGGAACATAGACTTCTTCCTTCTCTTTTGCCTCTCCTTCTTTTGTGGAGGTATCAACTACTTTAGGTTGAGGGTCGGTGGTCGTCTTTCCGCTCCTAGTAGTTATTGCCATAACCCTTCCCTTTGGGTTATCTTCTGTCTTTCCGGGAAGCTTTCCTTGATCTCTTGGAACTTCTCCGGCCTTGTTGAATACTTGGTTTTCTAAAGCTTTGTGAGCTTTGTCAACAGAAGTTATGTAACTCTCCAATCCTTGTAGCTTGCCTAGGATCGTTTCTAGCATGGGATCGGGTTTGCTTGATCCGCTTGATTGTCCCTGGCTTGTTGAAGGAGTAGAAGAAGATGGAGGTGTTAGAGCCTTTTCAGCATAAGAGTAAGGATTACCTGGACCTTGCTGATTTGACCTCCAATTGTTGTTATTTGAGTTCCTATTGTTGTTGTTGTTCCAATTGGAGTTTCGGTTGTTATTGTTGTTGTTGCTCCAATTGGAATTCCAGTTATCACTCCTTTGATTGTTATCTCTTCCCATGTAGTTGGCTTCTTGCTCCTTAGTCTTTTGAAGAATCGTTTTGAGCACTTCCCTCAATTCTTTGATGTCATCTTTGAGGGAGAATATTTGTGTTTGAGCCGCTTGATTCAACTTGGCTCCCGTATCGCCTTGATTCCGGCTATTTGATTCCACCTTCCGGTGGGAATATTTCTCAATCACTTGGGCTTGCTTCTCAATGAAGTCCCAAGCATCATCCTCTCTCATATCCATGAATGTGCCACAAGATAGAGATTGGAGGTTGAATTGTGTCTCCACATCCAACCCTTTGTAGTAGATCTCCAATAATTCCAGCTTGGAAATGCCATGGTGTGGGCAATCCAACAAGAGATCTTGAAACCTTTCCCAAGATTGAAACAAGCTTTCGTTAGGTTTCATAGAAAAAGCATTTATTTTACCTCTCAATTCCGCCGTTTTGGATGGCGGAAAGATCTTGGTGAGGAATTCCGAAGACAATTCCTCCCATGTAGCTAACTTCGCAGCCGGAAGTGTTTGGTACCAAGCTAGAGCCTTGTCCTTCAAAGAAAAGAAGAACGGTTTGATCTTGTAGTTGCTTGTAGTAGCCTTCTTTGGCTTCATAGTCTCCATGAGAATCTCAAAATTCTGCAAGTGTTGATGTGGAGATTCAGTACTTTCTCCGCCATATTGACTTTGGCGAACCATAGTGATGACTTGTGGTGAGATGCTAAACTCTTGGATGTCTTCAGCTCCAAAATCCACACCTAGACGGCGTGGTTGCTGAATTGGATCCAACCGTTTCCCCAAAGTTCGGGGTCTATCTTCGTTATTGACACCTCTAACGTTCCTAGTCGTAATGCGAGGGACGACCTTTGGTGTTGGAGTGTTTCGGGTAGGACGAAGTGATGGGTCAATCTCTTCAAGTTCCGGCATGTCCGGATCAATCTCTTCATCATCGGATGAGTCATTTCGAATGGATTTAGTTGGTGTCTTGACTTTCTTCTTCTTCTTGGAGTCGTTCAACTCCAACTTCATGTCCAACATCATAGCTCTTAGTTCATCAATCTGAAATTGATGACTTATTTCAGCTTCTTTTCGAGCTTTCTCACTCAATTGGAGCTGGCGTTGAGCTTCGTTCAGTTCAGCCTTGTAGTTTCTCTCATCGTTTTTAGCCATTTTCTTCTCCTTCAACTTTCTGCTCAAAGTTCTTTCTAATTCGGGATCGAAAGGAATTAGATCTTTAGTGGATCTAGTCTTTCGCATATACCTAAAGAACCTGCAAAGATCACTCAAGTAGACAAATCAAATCACAAGAGCAAGAGCTCTCAAGCTAGACAACCGAAAACCGGATTTGATCTAGACCAAATCCCCGGCAACGGCGCCAAAAACTTGTTCGCTCAAAAGGGTGTGCGTCAAAGTCTTAATATTTATATCTAGAACTCAAAAGCAAAGCGAACCCGCAGTGTACGGATCAGCTGTAGAAAGGTAAGAATTCCAGAGTCGAACTCAGGGATTTGGTGAGAATAATTCCGATTTCAATTATCTAGCGAAAGTATAAAAGCTTTTGTGATTTAATAAAGAGAGAAATGATTCCAAGGATTCAAGTATCCGATTTAGGCTTTCGATTCAAGACACTTCTATAGGTATAGGACAAAATTTATATTGCCAAGATTAAATGTTCAAAGGTAGGGTTCGTACGATGAAGTTCCGAAACCTATACGACTAATCTATAAGTTCTCTCTATAAGGGTTGTTGAGGCTACAATATAGAAAGATCTAAAGATAAGAATTACATTCAAACTAACTATCTAAAACTCCAGGATATGACTCTCCAAAGTAAAGATTAGAAAGCACATTTAATTTCTTAATAAAGGATTTTGAATCTCTTTATTACCCAAATCTTGAAATCTTTATCTAATAAACGTAGAATCAGGTTTGAAGTGTCTTCATACATTCAATTAGAGGGTGAAAAGGTAAGTCAAGAGGGGGGTTTAGGCAAAGATTAGTTTTGGTTAAAGATTGGTTCAATTAAAGTTCGTCAGAAAAATAAATCGCCCTATTCATAAGAAAAATCGGCCGATTTTCCTCAAGAACAGCCCGATTTTCCTGTTTGTCGCAAAACTAAAATCTAAATTCTCAGGGTCCTAATGTTTGAATGAGTTCAGTCTATCATCATCTAAGCCTTAATCATCAACTATTCTCCCCAAAATCACAAGGGTTTTAGCCAACCATTTTCAAAATCGAATCAAATTAATTATTGAAGAAGTTATCGCAAAGAAACCAAATCTTGAACGGAAAATTCAATAACTTTCAAATCTGTAAAACAATCGTCAAATCTGTTCAATGTATCTCTCAAACAACTCAATTTCGTATTCACAAACCACAAACAATGCAATGGAATAAAGAAATCTCACAATCAAAGATCAAGAATGACTTTCCGGCAAAAACTCTTCAATCTCTCTCCAAGAATCTTTGATTTCCCCAAAACGTGTAAAGATTTTCCAGTGCGGCCTCCTCGTCTTCGTTCGTAGGGTTCTCATCTATAGTTTCTTGCAGATGGGCCGTTTGGCAAAACTCTCCTCTAGCCCAAAATAATTGGGCTTTGTGTCGTCTATCCATTTGGCCGAATCGTGAAGAAAATCGACCCAGTCGATTTAGGTGCAAAACCGTTCGATTTCAGGGTATGAAAATCGTCCGATTTTTATATATATTGGCACGATTTTCTTCAACAGAAAGTGCTCTTCCTTCGGTTCGTCTTCTATGCTTCTCCTTTGCAATTCCTTAGCTCTTTGTGATCCTTCTAAGACTCCTTTAGCTTCCTTTACATCCTTAGATGCTCCTTGCTCCATTTTTGCTTCCAATTTCGCTCCATTTACCTACAATTCATAAGAATCTCGTGTAGACCTCTATTTCCGACAATTGATTGAATAGAACATAAAAAGCACACAAAATCTCTCTAAATGCAAGGTAAACTGAGACAATCTTCTACAATATGCATGAATATGATGGTACATAATTCATGTCATCATTGTTGTGAAAGTATAGACAAAAATAAAGGTTTTGGGACGTTTGTTTAAATGACGAGTAACTCGGCACCATTCACATAATCGGGTGTTTGTGCCTTGCCAAAGTCAAATAAACCGATAGTCCTAACAAGTTTTGGTTTGTGTGCCCGGTGTGGAGCACCTCGAGAAATAAAAAAGCCCGAGGCCCGCTAATCACCAAGGTTTCGGCTTTTGTACACCAATGCCATTGTCTAAAAAAAAAAAATAAGTGAAAGAAAAAGAAAAGAAAAGAAAGAAAAGAAGGAGAAAATATACACTTGTGGGAAATTGATCAAATATGAAATTGTAGAGTTAGTTCCATTCCCGGATTAGCATCACATGACCTAGAAAAAATCCCCACCCAATCTCAACGTTTCTTAGCCTCTTCTTTCCTAAGTCCTTGTGACCTATTTGCATGTGTGTAAGACTTAGTGATCTAGATTGGATATACTCATGATCATCTTGGTTTCTTCATCTTTACCTTTCATGCATGCTTTCTAGTTAAGAATAATTGTCTCTCCGTGCCTTCATTCATTTGATGCATGATTGCTTGTCCATTTGCCATGAAACATGACTGTGAAGGGGATCCAATATTAGAAGCACAATCCCAAAAATATTTTCAGTTTTTCTTGCACTCATAAATCATGTCATCTCTTAGCCTATAGTCGGACTTTGCTCGGGGACGAGCAAACCTTAAGTATGAGGTATTTTTGATAACACAATTTATGACGTAGGTTTAAGCACTAATTTAGATAGTTTTTCCGCTCATTCATGCATGGTTTAGCGCTAGTTCATGACGTTTGCATCCAATTCTTGTATATTTGTCGAGATAGACGTCTACACGGACTTTTGCATGATTTGAAGGTATTTTGGGAGCTTTAGGAGCTTAATCGATACATTCGAGGATTATTCCTCGAGATGACACACCTTCGGACCCATTGGGAAGCAAGTTAGGAGCAAAGGAGAACACATGGGACCTTGTTGGTGCATGCCTTGCACCAAATTGTGGCTTGATGATCCATAGAAGTTTGAATCACCAAACCACGGCCACTGGGACTTCCACGGGCGTGGAAATAGGCCGTGGTTATCCCTGCACAGTTGCGACAGCTGTCCCACGATCTCCATAACCGACCCTTGCCCTTGATGGTGTATAAAAGGTGGTCCTGCAGGCTGTTGAGGGCAGACCCCATCACTCCATTCTCTCCCACACTCTTACCTCACACATATTCTCTCATTGGAAGATTTGGATTGGAGATTCTTGGAGGAGAAGAAAGGCTTCCATTGGAGAAGAAGAGAAGAACACACCATTATTAGTTTTTCATAGTTTTTAGAGAGATTTTGGAGCAACTTGTTGGAAACGTTTGCAAAGGGGTGTAAGGAACGATTTGAACCTTCTTTTGAAGTGTTGTAAGTCTTCATTAAACTCATTTTCAGCTTGGATTTCTTTGTTCAACTTGTTCATCTCTATTTCACTTCATTTACTTGCTATGGAAACCTTGATTGTATGCTTGATGAGTTTGAATGTTATGATGCATGTTGTTGGCTAAGTAGATGTGATTCTAGGGTAAGGAAATGATGGTTATGGCTTGGACTATGATAGGATAGACTTAAACGTACCCTTGGATGCTTTGTTTGCTCGAACCTAGCCTCTGTTCAAAATCACGGTCTGTTCTAAGGGGTTCCACGGCCGTGGACTTGATGAACTGCCCGTGATTTCGTCTGGCTTGCTTGTATTGATAAATCTAAGTGTTAGGTTGTTAGATTGTTGGAATCCTAGTGATTATTGAGCTAGATCTATCCTAGGGTGACCTAGTGTTAGCAACTAATCGTGAGAAGAGACCTATCGGGTGATTCTCGCCTTTAGATACCGAAGATGATGAACTCTAGGTAGTAGTGAGCCTCATAAGCCGCTATTGGACTGAGTGTGCTAGGATTGATGTTTAGGACTTGCCTTCCCGAGACTTACTAGGTAAGGAGAGGTTAGATCCCTAGATGACAATCCGGTTTGTGTAGAATTCCTATCCTTAGGCTCTTTGAGACTTACCCGGTGATGAGACCTTAGGAACGGACTAGTGGACCATGAGACCTACCCGGTGATTGACCCCAATCTAGAAACACTCACTCCCAACATACTATAGTTGATCCAAGGAATGATTAGATAGCTTGAGTCCTATGCCATAACCGGAATTTCTAACCCCTAGAATCCGCTTTTATCTCTTGATTACCTATCTCGTGTTTGTGTTTGTTTATTTGCCTTGCTAGCTTAGTTATTTGTTAAATCTTGCATGATCTGTGATCTTTGATTGATCACCACAAAACCAATCCAAAAACATTGAGATTTTCATTTCTTTATTTCCTTCTCCTTTCTTAGCCTAGATCAACACTATCCCTAGTCACTATTGGTTCAATTTCACCTTAGTCTTTGTGTTCGACCTCGGAATACTATCCTTACTACAAAACGACCCATACACCGTGGGTTCGCTAGGAGTTAGGAAAAATATATCGAGTTATAAATTTAAGACTTTTGCGTGCATCAATTCCTACCGTAACACCTGACAATGAAGTTCACAATGTCAGCAAACCAAGGCTTAAAAGATTGAAGCTTAAGACAAACCTCTGTCGACAATTCCGCAGGGGCGCCTAGACGGGGCCGCAGGGGGCGGCTGGCCGCAGGGGCGGCTGGTGTGAGGCACGGGGGCGGTTACACAACAGAGAGTTGTGTAGAATGTATCGTCTGAAAAGCTTCCGGCTATCTCTCTTTCTTTTCCTGGTTCTTCCTCCTCTTGCACTAGTCTGCTCAAATGATCTGCCACCATGTTCTCAGCTCCCTTTTTGTCCCTTATCTATGGGTTAAATTCACTTAGAAGGAGCACCCAACGGATTAATCGTGGCTTTGCCTCCTTCTTTTCCATAAGGTACCTAAGGGTTGCATGTTTAGTGAAAATAATTACCTTTACCCCAAGTAAGTATTGCCTGAACTTCTCAAGGGCAAAAACTACCGTCAACATCTCCTTCTTGGTGGTGGAGTATTTCCTTTGTGCTCCATTTAGTGTCATAGATGCATAATGGATCACATGGGAGGCCCGTTCGTCTTTTTGTCCTAAGAGAGCTCCGACGGCGTAGTCACTAGCGTCACACATGATTTCAAAAGGTTTCTGCCAATCCGGAGAACGGATGATCGGTGCGGTGGTGAGACATGACTTCAAAGTGTCGAAAGCCTTCTTGCAATCCTCATCCACTATGAAGGTGACATCTTTCTTGAGCAATTCACACAAGGGTGTTGAGATCTTTGAGAAGTTTTTGATGAACCTTCGGTAGAAACCTGCATGACTAAGAAAAGATCGGATTTCCCGAACATTAGTAGGATAAGGTAAATTTTGAATAACATCAACCTTTGCCTTATCTACCTCTATCCCTTTTGAGGATATTACATATCCTATCACAATTCCTTTTTCGACCATTGAATGACATTTTTCCGAATTAAGAACTAAATTGGTTTCAACACATTTTTCAAGAACAAGTTTTAAATGCCTTAAACATGCGTCAAAACTGTCTCCATGAACGGTAAAATCATCCATGAAGACTTCAATGAAAATTTCTATGTATTCGGAGAAAATACTTATCATGCACCGTTGGAAAGTGCCCGGCGCGTTGCAAAGTCCAAAGGGCATTCTGCGATATGCAAAAGTGTCAAATGGGCAAGTGAACGTTGTCTTCTCTTGATCTTCTGGTGCGATGGCTATTTGGAAATATCCCGAATATCCGTCCATGAAACAGTAGTATTGATGACCTGCAAGACGTTCCAAAATTTGATCAAGGTAATGGGAAATGGTCTTTGCGTGTTACCTTATTGAGCTTGCGGTAGTCAATGCAAACTCTCCATCCGGTTTGTGTTTTGCTTGGGACCATCTCTCCATGTTGATTTTCCACCAAAGTGATGCCTCCCTTTTTTGGAACCACTTGGGTCGGGCTAACCCAAGTGCTATCCGAGATAGGAAAGATCATATCCGCTTGGAGGAGCTTCAACACTTCCTTTTTGACTACATCCATCATTGGTGGGTTCAACCTCCTTTGAGGTTGCCTAGAGGGCTTGGCTTCGTCCTCAAATAAAATCCTATGCATGCAAGTGGAAGGAATTATCCCATTGATGTCCACAATAGTCAATCCGAGGGCCGTCTTGTGCTCCTTTAGTACGTTCACCAACTTATCTTCTTGTCCGGTGGTCAACTTATTGGAGATGATTACCGGCAAGGTATTGTGTGCTCCAAGGAAAACATACTTGAGGTGTGACGGAAGGTCCTTCAATTCTATTTCCGGTGCCTGCACTATGGACGGAACAAGCTTCTTGCTTGGGGTTAGTATAGTGGGCCCAATGGCTAAATTGGAGATAGGTAGCCTTTTATGCTCATCTAATTGGGCTAGGACCTCTTTCATGCTAGATGTTAACACATAATCTGATTTGAAACCATCAATGTCATGCTCAATCACATTTCTCAATTTATCCACGTCAGAGTTATCAAAAACATCTTGCACAAAAGGTTCAACAATGTCAATAGAACATAGATAATGATCATCGCTACGAAATTTCATTGCATCATAGATGTCAAATTCCACTACTTCTCCATCAAACTCCATGGTCAATTTACCACTAACATAATCAATTTTAGTCCTAGCCGTTTTCAGAAATGGCCTACCTAACATAATGGGTGCAGCACACGAGTCATTTTCCATATCCATTACAAAGAAATCAGCAGGAAAAATTAGGTTGTCTGCCATCACTAATACATCTTTAATTATCCCTTTCGGGTACCCATTATATCTATCAGATAGTTGTACTACAATCCTAGTTTCCATTAGTGGCCCATGGCCAAGTGATTTGTAAATCGAATATGGCAAGACATTAATAGAAGCTCCGAGATCAAGCATTGCTTTGTCAAAGCGGGTTTGCCCTATAACACAAGGAATGCTTACCATGTCCGGATCGCTGCATTTCTTGGGCATTTTCCGTTGGAAAATTGCCGACACATGTTCACTCACTTGCACTTTCTATTTCCCCTTTAGCTTTTGATTTCTCTTGATAGTGCAAAGTTCCTTCAAAAAACGAGCATACTTAGGGATACTTTTCACCAACTTAAGGAGGGGAATGTTTACCTCGCATTTAGAGAAAGTCTCAAAGAGGTCCTTGTCCTCTATGATTCTTCACCCCTTCAATGCTTCAGGAAAAGGAGCCGGTGGCTTTTCGGAGTACAACGGCAGAAAGTTAGGCCGGACGTAAGTATCCTTTTCAGCAGGACCTTTTGTTTTGTTTTCCGCAGGGGCGTCCGCTTGAAGGCACAGGGGCGGCTCAGGGGTTGTCAACGCATTGGCGGGGGCAGCCAGCCGCAAGGGCATCCTTCCTTCTACGCTGGGCGCAGATGCAGCCGCAGGGGCGGCTGTGGGTGCGGAAATAACGATAGAAGGTTCGCTTTGTGACTCTTTTATTGGTTCTTGTCGGATTTGCTTCCCGCTCCTTAATGTTAGGGCACTAACATTCTCCTTGGGGTTTATAAACATATGGGAAGGCAATCCTCCGGAAAGCCTTGATTCGGTCCTTGAAATAGCTTCCGCCATTTGACCAACCTGCTTCTCAAGGTTCTTGATGATTGATTCTGTTGTTTGGACATGGGTAGCAAAGTGGTTAGTCAAAACCTGCAACATATTTTCAGTTGAGTGATACTTACCTTGGTGGGGCTGTTGTTGTTTGTTTTGTTGATCCCTCCAACGAAAATTCTGTTGGTCACGCCAATTTGGCATGAAATTCTGTGCATAGGGATCGTTCCTAGGTCTTTGCTGTTGTGGTTGTCCATAACCCATTGTGTTTACTTCAGCATCGTCATCTTGAACTTGTGGACACATGTCCGTTGCATGATACGAGTCAACACAAACTCCACAAGCTTTGAGCTATTGCGGTGTTCCCATAAGTGTTAGCCTCTTCACCATTTCCTTCAATTCCGCCAGCTCGGTGGAAATCTCGCTCTTCCCGGAACTCACGACATGAACTACTTTTTTAGCCGGGGTCCTTACAAAGTTCCGAGTTCCTTCCGCTAGTTCCAGTATCTTTTCCAAAGCAAGGTCAGGAGTAGAGTTAAGAATATTACCTCCGCAAGCCGCATCGACAATCCTCCTTTCATTGTCTAGCTAGCCATTGTACAAGTACAACACTAGATCTTGAGTTGAATATCCGTTGAAAGGACAACTGGATCGGAGGCGTGCAAACCTTTCGAAGTACTGGTAGAGAGTTTCGGTTGCCTCTTGCTCGATGTTGCTTATAGCTTTCTTCAAGCTATTGGCCTTTTTAGATGGAAAGTATTTCTCCAAGAACGCTTTGTGAAGGTTCTCCCAAGTGTCGATACTCCCGGATGGAAGGTGGTAATACCAATCATCCGCCGAATCTTTGAGTGTGAAGCCGAATGCCCTCATCTTGATCTGTTCTTCGGTAATGTTGGCCGGCTTCATGCTCATACATACAGTATGGAACTTCCCAAGGTGCTTGATGGGGTCTTCACCACTTAGCCCATGGAAGGATGGAAGCAAGTGAATAAGCCCCGGCTTGAGTTCAAAGTTGACTCCTTCCCCTAGTGCCGGTATAGCGACCGCAAGAGGGTTTTGAGCCAAGGTGGGCTGCGTAAGTTGACGAAGGGTACGATCAACCATCTCTTGTTGTAGTTGTTGTTGTCTTCATTGCCGAATGTGCGTCCTCTCAATTTCTGGATCAAAAGAAGCAAACCCGGAATTAGTAGCACGGGTTTGAACCATAAAAATGGTTCAAACCAATAATCAATAATAACAATAAAACACAAAAACTCCCCGGCAACGGCGCCAAAATTTGACCGAAGGTATTTCTATGGTCGTCTATACCCAATCAAAAGTAAATCCCGACTTAGCACTAAGAACAAGTATAGTGATTAAGTAAGGGTCGAACCCAAGAGAGTTAAGGTGTTTTAGATGCAATTATCGATTATAATGACAAGTGACACAAGGGGGGGGGTTTGGTTGAATTGATGCACAAAAACTTATGAAAACGATTAATGCGACAATTAAGACAATAATGGATGAATCTATACTAGGATGATTCTAAGCATGCAATTGCTACTTTGGTGCGTTTCTTTTATTAATTCTTAAGTAATCTCCCGTCTCGATCATACATATGTGTTGAGCCAACCGGGATCAACACAATTTAACTTATTAAAGTTCCGTAAACCTACAAGAACAAATAACAAGTTATCAATCAAACAAAGACTAAGGGATATGAAGAGAAGATTAAAACCGTTAAACTTATCTTTATATTTGTGTTCCTTTTCTTTAAGTAATTACAATCCGTTATTACTTAAAGTTGCTACTAGATTAAAGATCCGAACCCGGAACCTGTTAATCCTAGTTGTTTACATGCACTTTAGAACCTAAGGTGATCAATCTCAAGTAATAATTAACATGCAATTAAACAATGGAGATCAAGGAAACACAAAGCATTACTGAATAAAAACTTATATTAAAAAGAACTGACAACCAAAGTAACAAAGCAGCTTCAAACCAACCCAATGTAGCAAGGGAGTTAGCAAGTCATTACAATGGAAAAACTCAAGTCTAAAATGGATTTTGTGGGGAAAAGTATGGATGATTCTAGAAATCGGTCATGGACTATTTATACTACAAAAGACACTTAATTAGGAGTAAATAGCCGGCCTAAAACAACCACCTTAAATG
The DNA here is from genome assembly GCA_033239125.1 of Fagopyrum homotropicum. Taxonomy (NCBI): domain Eukaryota; kingdom Viridiplantae; phylum Streptophyta; class Magnoliopsida; order Caryophyllales; family Polygonaceae; genus Fagopyrum; species Fagopyrum homotropicum. The sequence continues at coordinate 56,093,832 of BSWB01000001.1, read as the reverse complement.
CCATAAAGGTGGTGTAAACAGCCGGACTAAAGCTTCTGGCATTAAACCGTAGGGGCGGCCTTCAGGAACCGCAGGGGCGGTTTAGGCAGAATCGGTTGATCTTCTTCAGAACCACTGGGGTGGCTACATAACTCCGCTGGGGCGGATCTTTAATGCACTTCAACGTCTAACCTTTGGCCTTCCGGACATTTCTGATGTCAAGGCGCAGGGGCGCCTTAAGGCCAACGCAAGGGCGGTGACACAGACTCTTCACCTTCCAGCTCCCAAGGCGAGGCACAGGCAGGGCGCAGTGGAGCTGGTCTTCGTCTCGTCAAGGCAAGTCACCGCAGGGGCGGCTGCTGTTACGCTGAAAACTGTGCACGCAATAAGCCTTAAATTTATACTCGTTATAATTATCCTAACTTCTAGCGCACCCGCAGTGTACGAGACGTTTGTAGCATGGATAGTATTCCGAGGTTGAACACAAAGACTAAGGTGAAATTGACTCGGTTTTGTGATTAAGTTTAGTGAAGGTCTAAGGTTAGAAAAGAGGTAAACAAAGAAGTGAAAATCTAAATTGTTTTTGGTCGGTTTTGGTGATCAATCAAAGATCACAATTCGTGCAAGGCAATTAAACTAGACTAAAAATCAGCACAAATGAACAAACCAAACAAGATAATGATCAAGGAAAGAAAAGACGGATTCTAGGGGTCGGAAGTTCCGATTATGGCATAGAACTCAAGTTATCTATTCGTTCTTTCGATTAGCTAATATATGTTGGGATTAAGTGTATCTAATTTGGGATCAATTACCGGGTAGGTCTCATGGTCCAACTAGTCCACACCTAAGGTCTTATTACCGGGTAGGTCTCTAAGAGCCTAAGGATAGGAATTCTACACAAACCGGATTGTAAATTAGGGATCTAACCTATCCTTACCGGGTAAGTCTTGGAAAGGGAAGTCCTAAGCAACTATCCTAGCACATCTAATCCAATGGTGGCTTATTAGGCTCACCACTACCTAAGGTTCGCTATTTTAGATTCTAAGGACAAGGATTACCGGGTAAGTCTCTCCTAGCACTTAGTCACTACACTAGGTAGGTTAAACTCAACAACAATTAGGTTTTCAACATTTTATAGGTTTAAGGCAAGATCCTTCGAGTCAGGGAAAATCACGGGCTGTTCTTCCTAAACCACGACCGTGGTTCTTCAAGAACTACCCGTGATTCCTAACAGCAACTACGTTCATAAGCAAAAGTCATCCAAAGGCTAATCTAAGTTCATCCTATCACGGTTCTAGCCATAACCATCCTTTCCTTACCCTAGAACCACATCAATTTAGCCTACAACATTCATAATGGAAATCGAAGCAAACAAACATAAAATCAAAACATCCATTGCAAGAGAATAAAAGAAAAGAGATGCACAAGTGAACTTAATTCAAAACTAAGCTGAAGATTAGAATAGAGCCACTTACAACCCTTCCAAAAGAAGGTTCAAAGGTTCATACAATCTCTAGAAATCAAAATCCGAAATACAAGAAAGCTATGGTGTGTTTCCTCATCCTCTTCTTCAATGGAACTCTCCTTCTTCTCTTTGACACTTTCCTTCCTAGAAAAATCTTCTTTTTTTTTTGAGAATATATTTGGTAGAGAGAAATGGATAATGGATGAGCTGCTCCCAAACTACCCCAACTGCCTCCAAACAACCCATGATGGACCACATTTATAACAAATCCTTCATGAGCTGGCCATGAGAGTCGTCGCACAGCTGTCACGAGAATCTGGCAAAATCCACGGTCATTTCCACGGCCGTGGTTCGTCAGAGAACCGTGATTCTATGCAGAAACTTCGCCTTGGATCATTAAGTTGTGGTTTGGTGCATGTCTTGTGTTGGCAAGGTTCCATGAGTCCTTCTTAGCTCTTGGCTTGTGTCCTAATGATTCCGAGGGTGCGTCATTTAAATGAACGATCCTCAAACGCATCGTTTAAGCTCCTAAACTTCCCGTAATACCTACAAAACGCGCACAAGTCCGTGTAGACGTCTATCTCGACAAAATATGTGAATTGGGTGAAGAACGTCTTCAACTAATGCTAGATCATGCATGAATGAGCTAGAATTCTATCTAAATGTACACCTAAAACTATGTTATAAATCGTGTTATCAGCTGCAAGGACCCGCAAGGGCGGTAAGGCAGCAGAAGCTTTGCTTCGTGATCGATCTTCACTCCTAAGTGCTTATAACTCCTTCTTTAGCTTCTTTTGATCTTCTTCTTCTAGACCAAGGAGTTAGTAGCATAAACCGACACTAATGCAATAAAAAGACTCTAAAAACTACCCTAATTGATAGTGCTTCCATCACCTATAACCTTAATTACATATCTTTGTTTCACCATATTCCCTGTGTTCGACCTTGGAATTCTTGCTTTTATTACAATCGATCCGTACACTGCAGGTTCGCTATTTGCAATTGTTCTTGGTATAAATATTAAAGCATGCACACCTTTTGGAGCGAACAATGGAGTAGTTCCTTTGAGCACCATTCAGCGTCATTGATGCGTAATGAATTACATGTGATGCTCTTCCGTCCTTTTTTCCTAGGACGGCTCTCATAACATAGTCGCTGGCGTCGCACATGATCCCAAAAGGCTTCTCCGATTTGGGAGATCGGATGATGGGTGCACTTGTGAGGCAAGCCTTCAAGGTGTCAAATGATTTCTTGCAATCTTGATCAACTATGAAAGTCACGTCTTTCTTCAAGAGCTCACACAATGGTGCTGAAATCTTTGAAAATCCTTGTAAAGCGCCGACAGAAACCTTAATGACCTAAGAAAGAACGAATTTCACGCACATTAGGAGGGTAGGGGAAACTTTTAATTACATCAAATTTAGCCTTGTCTACTTTTATTTCCTTTGATGAGATAACATGCCTAACACAATTCCTTGTTCAACCATGAAGTGACATTTTTCAGAATTTAGAACTAGATTGGTTTCTACGCATTTTTGAAGAACAAGTTTTAAATGTCCTAAACATGCATAAAAACTATCTCCATGGACGATAAAATCGTCCATAAAAACTTCAATAAAGTTTTCAATATACTCCGAAAAATACTTATCATGCAATTTTGGAAGGTGCCGGGGGCATTGCAAAGTCCAAATGGTATTCTGCGATACACAAAAGTGCCAAAAGGACAAGTGAAGGTCATTTTCTCTTGATCCTCTGGGGCGATGGCTATTTGGAAGTAGCCCGAGTATCCATCATAGAAACAGTAATAGGGGTGACCTGCACGACATTCGAGCATTTGGCCAATAAAAGTAAAAGGGAAATGGTCTTTCCGGGTTACCGTGTTTAGTTTGCGGTAGTCGATGCAAACTCACCATCCGGTTTGAGTTTTGCTTGGGACCATTTCACCTTATTGATTTTCCACCATGGTGATTCCTCCCTTTTTCTGGACAACTTTGGTTGGGCTAACGCATTTGCTATCCGAAATTGGGAAAATCATATCCGCTTGGAGGAGCTTCAAAACTTCCTTCTTGACCACATCGATCATGGGCGGATTCAATCTTCTTTGTGGTTGCCTCGATGGTTTTGCCTCTTCTTCAAGGAGGATCCTATGTATACATGTAGAGGGACTAATCCCCTTAATGTCCGCAATGGTCCATCCAAGAGACGTCTTGTTCTCCTTTAGGATCTTCACCAACTTTTCTTCTTGAATAGGGGACAATTTTCTAGAAATGATCACTGTCAAAGTGTCGTTTTTCCCTAGAAAAGCGTATTTGAGATGTTGGGAAGCTCTTTCAATTCTATCACCGGAGCCTACACTATAGAAAGAACAAGCTTTTTCGCTTGGAGTTAGCAATGTGGGCCCAATGGCCAAAGATGAGATAGGGAGCCTTTTGTGCTCATCCAAGTGAGCTAGAACTTCCTGCATGTTAGATGTTAGTGCATAATCCGAATTATGAATGTCAATATCATTTCAAATTATACTTTTAAATTCATCAATGTCGGACATGTCAAAAACATCTTTAATAATAGGGCCAATCACATCAATAGCACAAAGAGAATGGTCATCAATGGGGTGTTTCATAGCATCATAGATATTAAACTCAACCACTTTCTCATCAAATTCCATAGTCAATTTACCACTCACATAATCAATCTTAGTTCTAGCGGTTTTTAGAATAGGCCTTCATCACAAAATAGGTGCAGCATTTGAATCATTTTTCATATCCAATACGAAAATATCAACAAGAAAAATGAGATTATCAACCATAACTAGCACATCCTACATAATTCCTTTTGGGTAAACATTTGACCTATCAACTAGTTGGACAACGATCCGAGTTTCAAGAAGAGGCCCAAGGCCAAGAGATTGGTATATAGAATAAGGAAGCACATTAATAGACACACCTAAATCAAGCATTGCTTTGTCAAAGCGATTTTTGCCAATGACACAAGGAATGCTTACCATGCCCGGATCACTACATTTCTAAGGCATTCGTCCTTGGAAGACAGCTGCCACATGCTCACTCACTTGAACTTTTTGCTTTCCCTTCAGCTTCTGGTTCCTCTTGATGGTGCAAATTTCTTTCAAAAACAAGCTTATTTAGGGACACTCTTCACAAGTTTGAAAAGTGGAATGTTTACCTCACATTTGGAAAAGGTCTTAAAGAGATCCTTACCCTCAATCACCCTTTGCTCCTTTAGTGCTTCTGGAAAGGGAGCCAGAGCTTTCTCAACATATAACGGGGGAAAAGTGGGACGAATGTAAGAATCCTCTTCAGTAGAACCCTTTGTCAACTTTTCCACAGGGGCGCTGGCTTGCAGGCGCAGGGGCGGCTCAAGGGATGCCACCGCAGGGGCGGCGACATCCAGCCTTTGGGGCGGTGTCTGTGCAGAGGGGGCGCAATTGTAGCTGCAGGGGAGGTTGTGGGGGCGTTAGAACCGTCAGAGGGTTTTTATTTGGATTCCATGGTTGGCTTTGGCTGGATTTGCCTCCCGCTCCTCAATGTTAGAGCACTAACATTCTCTTTAGGGTTTATGACCGTCTGGGAAGGCAAGTTGCCCGACGATTGAGCTTCAATCTTTGTGATTGCTTCCGCCATTTGTCCAACCTATTTTTTAAGGTTCTTCATGCTAGACTCTTTGGTTTGGACATGGTTAGCAAAGTGCTTAGTCAAAACCTGTAGCACATCTTCAGTGGATTGAGACTTACCTTGGCGGGGTTGCTGTTGCTACTGGTTTTGTTGATCCCTTCACATGTAGTTTTGTTGATCACGCCAATTGGGCATGTAGTTCTATGCATATGAATCATTCTGTGGACGTTGTTGCTGTTGTTGACCAAATCCTACAACATTCACCTCAGCAACATCGTCTTGGACTTGTGGACACAAGTCTGTGAGGTGGAAAAGGTCGGCACAAACTCCACAAGACTTGAGCTATTGTGGAGTTCCCATCAAGGTTAACCTCTTAACCATCTCCTTTCGTTCAACGATTTCAGTGGATATTTCAGGACGGCTAGGATGTACAACATGTACACCTCTTTTGGTAGAACTCCTACCAAAGTTCCTCGTTCCTTCCACTAATTCCTGCATTTTATCCAAAGCAAGTTCATGAGTAGTGTTCAAGATATTACCTCCATAAGCGGTGTCAACGATCCTCCTCTCATTGTTGAGCAAGCCATTGTACAAGTACAAGACTAGATCTTTGGTAGAGTACACATGGAAAAGACAGTTGGATGGTAATCTTGCGAAGCGTTCGAAGTACTCATAAAGAGTTTCGTCCGCTTCTTGCTCTATATTGCTTATCGCCTTCTTCAATCTATTTGCCTTCTTAGCAGGGAAGTACTTCTCTAAGAAGCAGCAAAATCTGAGAAGACCTGTGGAGGTTCTCCCATGTGTCAATGCTCCCGCACGGAAGATGGTAATACCAATCGTCCGCCCCATCTTTTAGAGTGAATCCAAACACCCGCATTTTGATTTGGTCTTCGGTGACGTTGGTTGGCTTCATGCTCATACACACGGTGTGGAACTTCCCAAGATGTTTGATTGGGTCTTCTCCCTTCAACCCATGTAAGGATTGGAGCAAGTGGATCAACCCTGGTTTGAGCTTAAAGTTGACTCCTTCCCCAATTGCCGGTATGGTGACTGCAAGTGGGTGTTGAGTCAAATCGGGTTGCGTGACATGGAGGAGAGTTCGGTTGGCCATCCCTTCACGGGTTCGTTGTTGCCTTCATTGTCGATTGTGTGTTCTTTAAATTTCTGCGTCAAAAGCAGCAAAATCTGAGTTAGTATTACGGGTTTGAATCATGAAAATGGTCCAAACCAATATTCGATAATCAAAAATTAATCAAAACGGTAACTAAGACTCCCCGGCAACGACTCCAAATTTGACGAGGCTAATGACCAATGGTCGTTGTATTTTAGCTTTTGTCAAAGTAGATTACCTAACATCACACTAGCCGGATTGTATAGTGTAAGTAAGGGTTGAACTCAAGAGAGTCTAGTCGAGTTTTGATTAGATTTAATTACCGAAAGGTAACCAATGAGGGGAGGGGGGGTTTGGATTGTAACCAAACAAGACAAAAGCATATAAAATCAAGCAAAGATGGTGATAATAGATACGGAATGAAGAGCTACCCCAGGTTGTATCTTAGCATGCACACTACTTGGTTGGTTCTTTTTATAAGTTATTCACCAAAGTCTCATCTTGATCTTAGATATAATGAATGAATAAACACCGTTAAACTTTCTTTATAGTTATATTCCTTTTCCTTTAAGTAATTACAACCAGATTTTACCTAAAGTGTTACTATTAGATTAAGGACTCGAACCGGAATTAATTAATCCTAATACTTTGCATTCATTAGACACTTAAGGTGATCAATCTAAGTGATAAGATACATGCAAACATAAGTTACAGCTCAAGGAATATAACACAAATTGACTGAATAAACTTATATTAATAAATGACTTACAACCAATTAGCAATGCCGCTTCAAAACAACCCAATGTAGCAAGGGAAATTAGAAACTCATTACAAGTTGGAACTAAGGAATATAGAGCTTTTTGGGGAAAATGATGGATGATTCTAGCAATCAGCCAAGAGCTTTATTTATACTACATATGACAGTAAATGGGAGTAAATGGGTTGTCTAAACAACCACCTTAAATGTCATAAAGGTGGTGCAAACAGCCGGAGTAAAGTCTTCTTGCGCTAAACCGCGGGGATAGGCTTCAGGGCCGCAGGGGCGGTTTAGGCCAAAACGCTCGATCTTCTTCTTGGCCGCTGGGGCGGCCTGGCAATCCCGCAGGATCGGGTCTTTAATACTCCTTGAACGTCGTACTCTTCAACTTCGTGTTGTTTTTGATGAACATCCGCACGGGCGGACCAATGTCACCGCAAGGGCGGTGACACTTGCTCTTCGGCTTCACAGGCACGCAGACAAGGGCGCAGGCAAGGGCGCAGGGGCCCCGGCTTCGCTTCTTTAGGGTGAGTAACCGCAGGGGAAGCCGGAGGCGGCCGCAGGGGCGGTGACAAGCTGGTTCCGGGCGCTGGCAAAGACTCAAGCTGCATTCTGGAGTGTAATGCCACCGCAGGGGCGGTGTGGCACCAGAAACATTGCTTCTTGAACGTTCTTCAACTCCCAAGTTGTGCTAATACCTTCTTTTGCTTCATTTCGGACTTCTTCATCTGGATCAAAGTATTAGTAACATAAACTAACTCAAAGACACTAAAAAGACACCATAAACTTTCCTAATTGATAGTGATTCCATCACCTATCAAACTCCCCCATACATAGACTCTTTACTCGTCCCGAGTAAACAACATATCAAACAGTTCAACATACAAAAGTCTCAGGAAGTATGGCACAGAAGACAAGATGAGGAAAACAAGAGAACAACCAAGAAAAGTAAGTGAGAAAAAAGAGGAAAATGAGAAACTACCATCCTTATTACTCCAAGAGTGACCTACCCGGACATCCTCCTTATGACTCCCCTTCGTATGTCGCCAACACCGGAAGGAGATCCTACACTCGGTATCGCTCATTTTTCCAAGGAGCCCTTTCTGGTTTTCACCTTGCCACTCTTCTTTTCATGATAATCTCACAAAAAATTCTCACATCCCTCAAAGAACCTTGATGCAGATTCTAGAGGTCAAACACAAGGACTATGGGAAGTTCGCATTGTGTTCGACCTATGCGATGTCGATTATTACCGACCTATGTTTTATTGATAGCCCCATTGCGTGGTTGTGACAATCCTTCCCTCCATCTTGTAAGGGGTTGGGAGGTTCTCTAACGTTAGACCACCTGGTATACAGGAAGGGCGCAATCCACTCCCATAGGGTACACTACTTCCAGATGGATAGTAGGTCCAGAGGCGAGGATGACACGGTCCTTGTGTCACATAGATACATATACCTCTATATATACGTTTTGAGTGAATGACTATTATATAAAGATAATAAAATGGGTAAATGTGTGACAACATGATTATGTGTTTATCTTTCATGACCCATGTTTGTGCTTATGCATTGCCTTATATATGTATGGATAGCTAACGGTTTCATACCGTGTTGTAGATGCCTTTGCATGATAGGAGGGTTGTAGAGTGATCTGGCGAGGTGACAGGCCGAGGACTCTCGTACATTAGGTGGTTATGGTTTTGGGGATATTTTATATACCTTTTGCATGAGGATGATATTTTGTATACCTCCTGTGTGAGGACGATATTTTACACTCGGCTATGATCTTCAATACCTTTTGATGTACGGTTTTATGTATTTGTTTTATATTTGTCAGTGCCATCTTGTAAGGTCTAGTGAACTTGTTGTCAAACTAGGGTCAAGATCGATTGTGAGATCCTAGCCCAATGTGGCATCCCGAGTCCCGTGGATTTGGGGTGTTACAACAGTGTACGGATCAATCGTAGTATGTGAAATACTCAAGGGTCGAACACAAGGACTTTGGTGAAATCAAGATCAGTACATATCAAGTTGTCAATCAAGAGAAAGCAACGAAACAAAGATGATGTATAAATCAGATAAAGGAATTCAGATTCTAGAGGTCAAAGCATCAAATTGTGGTTCCGACTCAAAATTTCTAAGGATATCATGGACAAAGCTGAGGTTTGCAAGGGAAGGTATTTCTAAGGTGGAATAGATCACCAGGTAAGTCTCACTACTCACTATCCCAAACCAAAGATCCTCTCACCAGGTAAGTCTCTAGGAACTAAGAGAAGGAACTATAATCTCAAACCAACACACCACCCAAGGGGATAAAACTAACCTTTACCGGGTAAGTCTCAGGCTAACTCTCAAAGGTAGGATGAAGGCACACTCAAACCCTAATAAAGGACAAACCTTTATTACCTAATACTCATCATCATAGGTATACAAGCAAAGTAATCACCGGGTAAGTCTCATCCTACGCTTGCGTATAAACTAGGAAAGGTACAACAAGGGTAGGATTTGGCAAACTAAAACCTAAACTCAGGATTGGTCGGATCAGGTCAAACGTCTCACTCAGTTCATATTGATCTCGGTCGGGATGTTCTATGAACCGACCGAGGCGAGGTGTAGTTTGGTTTTGGCTCGAGCTTTTAAGGTCCACTAAGGTAAAGGTTCACTCTTTCATCGTCTTCACCACAACCTTCAGCCAATCACCCTAGAATTGCAAGGGAATTTATCCAGCAATCATCATGATAATAACAAGCAAATATGTAATGAAAGAATCAATAAGCAAACAAGAAAACCTTAATAAAAAGATCTCAATAATCATTCAACAAACAAAACAAACAATCAGCAAACTGTGTACCTCAATGAATGAAATCAAAAGACAACGATCAAGGTTCCCTAAGAAAACCTTACAACTTCCATCAAAAGCCTTCAACTTGCACTCCAAAGCTATCTTACTTCAAACTTCCTTCTTCCTTGGAATATCTTCAATCCCAAAAATAAACAGCTAAGCAAGCATACTTCCTTCCAGAAAATATCTTTAATCATATAGGAAAATCACTTGCCAAAAAATAAAAGATCTCATGGGCTATGGGCCGGACGTCTCGATCCATGCCCAAGAAATCATCACGGTCGAGATGATCACGTAGTCAACCGAGGTGAACTGGCTGTTACGTGCAAATCTCTCTAACTTGTCCAATATCGAATTTCTATCCATCTTCCATGGTTCCTATGCCTTCCTTGTAGCTCCTCAATGCTCCAAAATGCAGCTCCAATGACTCCTTAAATCCTTTGGCTCCATATCGCTTCAAAACGTTCCATTTTCCCTACAATTACAATGAAACTAGGCGTAGACCTCGATTCTTGCAAAGGTAAACAAAACGACATAATCATCGAGAATATATAGCAAACCATGCAGATTTATGATGATAAAACGTCCAAACCAATCCCAAAATATTTACTATAATGCATGCTACCAAATCACCCTCGGTGTTCCAAATCTCGGGAAGATCACACGGTTATAGAACCGCACCACTACCTTGACGTCATTTCTGGGAGAGGCGATTGCTTCCACGTACCTAGATACGTAGTCCACCGCCAAGAGGATGTAGAGGTTTCCACATAAAGAAGGGAATGTACCCATGAAGTCCATACCCCAAACGTCAAATATCTTCACCTCTTGAATATCGTTCAATGGCATCTCATTTCTCCTTGAAATGTTGTCCATCCTTTGACAAGCGTCACATGCCACAACAAAATTCTACGCATCACGAAAAAAATTAGGCTAATAATATCCGGATTGCAATACCTTGGAATAAGTCTTATGTGAGTTAGCGTGTCCTCTACATGGTAGAGAGTGACAATGCCGGATCATGCTCTCCATCTCATCCTCCGGAATACATCTTCAGAATACTCCATCCGGTCCTCTCTTGAACAAGAGAGGTTCACTCCAAAAATAGTGCCTCACGCCCTTGAAAAACTTCTTTCTTTGGGCAAAGGACAAACCCGGAGGCACTTCTTCACATACCAAGTAGTTGACAATATCAGTGAACCATGACTCTCTTTCTCTAGACAATTGGAGCAGACACTCCTTCACCACTTGCAATTGCTTATCCCGGAATGAATCATCAATCGGGATTTCATCTCTCTCAATCTCCAAGGGAGGAAGTCTACTAAGGTGGTCCGCTACGCAGTTTTTAGATCCCTTCTTATCTATAATCTCCAAATCAAATTCTTGGAGAAGAAGGATCCACCGAATCAAGCGAGGTTTGGCATCCTTCTTTGTGAGTAAATAACGGGTTGCAGCATGATCCGTGTACACAATCACCTTGGCTCCCACTAGGTATGACGAGAACTTCTCAAAAGCGTACACAACCTCTAGCAACTCCTTCTCGGTGGTGGAATAATTGAGTTGGGCCTCATCTAGCATCTTGCTAGCACGGTAGATGGCATGCGTAAGCCCATCTTTCCTTTTTCCTAGCATGTCCCTAATGGCCACGACACTCACATTACACATCACCTCAAATGGTAAGATCCAATCCGGAGGTTGCATAATCGGGGCGATGATCAAAGCATCCTTCAACCTACAAAAAGCCTCAGGGCAATCCTTTGAAAATACAAACTCAACATCTTTCATTAATAGGTTAGTGAGAGGCTTAGAAATTTTAGAGAAATTGTTAATGAATCTCTAGTAAAAACCGGCATGCCCTCAGAAACTCCTTACCCCCTTCACCGAGGTAGGTGGTCGCAACTTCTCTATTGTCTCAATTTTTGCTCTACCAACCTCAATGCCTCTATGGGAAACCAAATGTCCCAATACTATACCTTCACTCACCATGAAGTGGCATTTCTCCAAATTTAAAACAAGATTAGTCTCTTCACATCTTGTCAACACCAAAGATAGATTAGCAATAAAATCATCAAATGAAGATCCATCAATCGAGAAATCATCCATCAACACTTCCATGATATTTTCAATATATTCAGAAAAAATGGCCATCATACACCTTTGAAAGGTGGTGGGTGCATTACACAACCCAAATGGCATCCTCCTATATGCAAATGTTCTCCATGGACAAGTGAATGTAGTTTTTTCTTGACCATCCGGGTGAATAGGAATTTGGAAAAACCCACTATAACCATCAAGAAAACAAAAATGAGAATGTTGAGCTAACCTCTCTAGCATTTGGTCAATAAAGAGGAGAGGGAAGTGATCTTTCCTAGAGGCCACATTAAGTTTCCTATAGTTAATACGCATCCTCCAACCGTAATCGTCCTAGTCGGGATAAGTTCATTATTCTCATTATTTACTACGGTCATACCACCCTTCTTAGGCACTACATGTACTAGACTAAACCACTTACTATCTGAAATTGGGAAAATGATTCCCGTATCTAGCAATTTTAAGATCTGTTTCTTGACTACCTCTTTCATGATAGGGTTCAATCTCTATTGAGGTTCAATAGATGGCTTATTATTGTCTTCTATTAAGATTTTATGCATGTACAATGATGGCTTAATGGAAACTAAGTCATCAATGGTGTAACCTATAGCTCTCCTATGCAATTTCAATTCAGTCAAAAGCTTCCCAAGCTCATCATCACTCAAAGATGCATTCACAATCCCATGATATGTAAAAGTATCACCAAGGAAAGCATACTTTAAATGACAAGGGAGAGGTTTAAGATCAAGTTTAGCAGGACCTTTATCAACGGGATGTTCTCCATATAGCTCAACATTAGATGACTCCAAAGCCATTGAAGACTCCTCAAGACACCTTGAAGCTTCATCAATGATAATTGGAACTTCTTCTTGGAGTTCAGGGATTTCGGTTGGCTCAGGGGCATTTCGGTTGAGATGTGGCCCAAGGTGAGTTTTTTTTTGTTCACCTCGGATGGTCCCAACACCATCTCGGCCGAAGTGATCTGCTTGCATCTGAGATCGGCTCCAACATTGTTCCCTTCTTCGAGTACTTCAATTTCATCACTTGATTCCTCTTCTAGTGCATTCAATGCTTGGATTTCTTCATTGCAATTCTCCTCAAGGCCTCCCTCAATTATGCTCATGCTAAGAACTTTATCCAATGGGTCCTTGATCAAGATGGAACTCACCACCTCTCTAGACATCTCTTCATCCTCAATATTGTAAACATCTTCATCTAGAGTTGGCCTTTTCACCATTTTTGACAACTTGAACTTTATGATCTCTTCTCCAATATTAAATGAGAGAGTTTCCGATATTGTAGACATCTTCATTCTTACAATCTACAAGACATCCGGATGTGGCTAGAAATGGCCTTCCAAAGATGATGGGAACGGGATAAGCCTCCGGAATGTCCAACACAACGAAGTCTAAAGGGTCATCTTGACCGGTCTTGGCTCACCTAGCCCAACCTTTTTGCATAATGCAAGCGGGATTATGCTTACACTAGATCTAAGGTCACATAGAGCTTTGTATTTCACTTTACCCACACCAATTGGCACATAAAATGAACCCGGATCTCGCAACTTAGGAGGAACTTCCTCCCTCATGGTTTGTATCAACTCGGAAGATCTCTTTGTCATCCTCACTTCAACATACTCCTCCAACTTCCTCTTGTTGGAGAGTATCTCTTTCAAAAATTTACTATAAGTTGGCATACCTAATATTGCATGCATGAACGAAATGTTAATATGTAATTTATACATAAGTTCAAGGAATTTACTCAAATATTTGTCCAACCGAGCTCTTGGTTGAGATTGAGAAAATGGTAGTGGTGGCTTGTATGGAGGAGGTGGCACATAAGTAGGCTCAACTTTGTTGCTCTTCCCACCTTCATCTTGCCTTGGTTCTTCTTCCACCATCACCTTTTTCCCCTTTTTAACACCCTTGGGCAAGGGATCATTTGTGCTCAATCCACTGCTAGTGGTACTTTCCAACACTTGCCCTCTTGGGTTATCTTTGGTTCTTCCGGGAAGCTTCCCTGGATCTCTTTGTGACTCTCTCACCTACTGGAACACTTGTGCTTCTAGCACCTTTAAGATTTGGTAGTTATGTCACCATGCTCTCAAGTCCACTCAACCTTCCAAGGAGTTGTTCAAACATCATTTCCGTCCTATCCTTTGGGGGTTAAGTAAAACCGGGTGGAGGCTCTTGTGAAGCCTTCGGTGGTGGAACTTGGCTTGTTGAAGCGGGAGGGTTCAAACAACCATCCGGGTTTAAGTAGGAGAACCAGGGAGCATTGTTGTTGGGCTGGTCATTGTAGAAGTTCCGGTTGTTGTAATTTCTTGGGCCTTGGTAACCCCATTGAAGTTACCCCTTCCCATGTAATTCACATCCTCCTCCTTGGAAGATAAGTTTTCTTGAGCTTGAACTTGTACTTGAGGAGTTACTTGATTATTCAAAGTGGTAGCACACAACTCCCTCATGGATTTTAACTCATTGTTGATGGCATCAAGCTTAAAGTTGATCATGGTTACTTCACTAACTTCATAAGGTCCCGGTCTTCTCCCATCACTCTACCTATGGGAGTATTTATCTATCACCAAGGCTTGCTTCTCTATAAATTCCCAAGCCTCGTCCACATTCTTCTCCATAAATGTACCTCCGGAAAGTGATTGGAGCTTGAATTGGCTATCCTCATCAAGCCCCTTAAAATAGATCTCCAACAACTCTCTCTTCGGAATTCCTTGGTGTGGACAATCTAGGAGGAGATCCTTGAATCTCTCCCAAGATTTGAAAGGCTCTCTATGCTTCATGGTGAAGGATTTATCTTCCCTCTTAGCTCGGTTGTCTTGGAAGGAAGAAATAACTTTGTTAGAAACTCGGTTGTCATCTCCTCACAATTACTCACTCGTCCTAGTGGTATGGAGTGGTACCAAGCTATGGCTTTATCCTTAAGTGAGAAGGAGAAACCCTAATCTTATGGTTGTTGCTCTCCAATCTAGGTGGCCTTAGAGTCTCCATCAAAATCATGTAATTTATCAAGTGTTGATGCGGTGACTCTCCTTCCATCCCTCCAAATTGACTATGTCGAATCATTTGTAGTGTTTCAGGGCGGAACACATAGTCATGAGCCGCATGATCTCCTAAATTGACACCCGGACGGTGAACTCTTTGAGCCATATCCATGCATTGGCCAAGTGTTTGCGACTCCTCAATAACAATCGGCTCAATCCGAACATGTGCTGCCGGTTGAGGCGGTGGTGGATGCGGTGGTTGACGAAGATGAAGCCTCCTTTGCGCAAAATCTTGCCTAATTTCCTCAATATCCCTCCAAATAGCTTCTTTCCTCTCGTTTGCAAGTATCCTCTCATTTTCCAAAGTTTCATCCCTAACTCTCACTTGCTCTAAAGCTTTAACCAACTCAGCCCTAAGGTTTACTTCGGCTATCTTTTTCTTCTTCTTAGCACCTTTTGATCTCGTTCTAAGGGTCTTCTTTGGTTCAAAATCGAATGGAGCTAAATCCTTTCCACGAGATCGTTGCATGCACCTAAAGAATGAGAGATGTCTTGAAAAATCAATGACACAAACAAAAGAAGATCACAAACAAAAGAAATACCTAAACTATAAACAATCACTCACAATGATTCGATCTTAACCTAGTGGCCGAGAACGGCACCAAAAACTTGTTGTCTGCTAGGAGTGATGCTACAAATCCAAGGCAAGAGTGCCAAGAACTTGTTCGCCCAAAACATGCACACACAAAGTCTTACAATTTATAACTCGATAATATCTCCAAAACTATCTATCAAAACCCGTAGTGTACGGGTCATAGAGTAGAAAGGGAAGCATTGCAAGGTCGAACACAAAGACCGAGGCGAAACTGAATAGTGCAATGATGAAGGATAGTGCAAGTCTAAGATAAGAAAATAGATGGAAATAAAGATAGTAAAATCATATATTTTCGATGGATTTTATGGTGATCAAGTAAAGATCACAAACAAGCAACAATGTCAACCAAACAACAAAACAAACAGAAGATGTAAGATCAAAGTATGGAAAGCGGATTCTAGACATTCGGACTTCCGGTTATGGCAAGGACTCAAGCTTCTAATCAACCTAGGATAAGTTGCGGTATGTTGGGAAGGAAAGTTTCTCTAATGGGATCAATCAGGGTAGGTCTCATGGTTCACTAATCCCGCACCTAGGGTCCTATTACCGTGTAAGTCTCTAGGAACCTAAGGTTGGGAATTCTACACAAACCGGATTACTACCAAGGGGTCAAACCTCTCCTTACCGGGTAAGTATCGGGAAGGCAAGTCCTAAGCAACAATCCTAGCAGACTCAATCCAATAGCGGCTAGTGAGGCTCACTACTACCTAATGTTTTTAATCTTCTATACCTAAGAGCAGGAATTACCGGGTAAGTGTCATTCCTCACTTAGTTTGCTAACATAGGTCACCCATATGCTATATTAGGCTCAACAAACACTAGGATTTCAACTCTCAAACTTCGTAACATGAAGATATAACACTATAGGAACATCACCTCACACACGTCGGGTGGATCAAGCACATCTCGGGCGAAATGGTTGAAGAACAGGCGGAGATTGCAAACTGAGCTAGGAATTTTGAGATTACAACTGTCCTAAGATACATCTAAGTTCAATCTATCATAATCCTAGCCATAATCTTTCATCCTTCTCCCTAGAATCGCATGTCATAGCTAGAGGAAGAGAAAGGAAAAAGTATTAACCAAGAAACGAGCTGAATAATAAGGTTAAAACAATCTTACAACCATCCAAGAGTAGCTTCAAAACGAGCTCAACAATCTCTTTAACTTTCTCACTACAAGACTCTCAAAAACTCACTCTAAGACTATGAAAACGTGTTCTTCTATTCTCTTTAATGAAAGTCTTTTTCCTCTCTTCTCCACACTATGGCTTGCCAACCAAGATTCAAAATTTTGTCCAAGGTAAGAATCCTCTGCAAAATGTGTGCAAGCTGTCATATATCACTTCTCGTCCATCATGGGAGAGAAAATCATGGGCTAGAAGAGGAGTGTGCCATGTGTCAAGGTAGTCCAGCCGGCGATCTCGGATGGTCCTGTGAGCACCTCGGCCGAGATGGGTGGTGTGTGGACCAAGATGAGCTGAATCCAAGATAGGATCATGGCTAACCATGTAACACCCCATATCCGATGGACTCGGGGCGCTACGGGCGGAGACCTCACAACGGGTCCCGACCCTTAGCATGGTAACAATTTCACCGGATCTTACAACAAGACATAGATAAAGGCAAAAACCGAAAAACATTTTTATGCACATGTTAAGATCCCGACAACATACAAATAACCCACGACTCCAACTGAGTTCTCAACTCTGAATACCATCCAAAAACACAACAGCATACAATAATATAACCAAGACTCACAACCAAACTCGTCCTAAATGTACGGAACCGGCAATCAAAAGGATCCTAACCTGCAAGACAACTACCACATCGGTATAAAACCGTTAGCTAATATTCACCGCATTAGAATCAAGTTGATGGCACAAACACACACAAATAAATATAACACATATCATAAATGAAACACGCAAACATGCTCACATAGAAGTCCGGTTATTTATCTTTTCCGTTACCTTATTCCTTTACTAATCCGATTATGGTGTGAAACGGAAATCAAAAGGATCCCACCCTTGTCCCCTTTCACCAAACAGGTTTGGGCCTAGATGCGAATCAGCATCACTTGTTGGACTGGTCGCAAAGCACCTCCCAGTTTCCCCATTTTGAACCGGAAAAGTGATCACCGCCCGTTATCATACACTTGGGCCAAATATAAACATACATATGTCGGTAATCCTATTTCCGGTTTAGATGTTATAACAACGCAAACATTAAACACACACCACCAAACACGCATCAATGTTAATACAAAGAATACGAGCTAAGTAAGTCCGAAGACTTACCTCGTCCCCAAAAGCCAAACCCTATAAATCCCGTACTTAGTTTCCCGCTGGAAGATGCTCAACACCTGGTCAAACAAGGCACACTATCAACAACTATCCAACAAGCTAGAAGCCCTCGGGCTTCTAGTGTCCGAAAACCTATACGAGGTCACAACCCTTGCACGCTAGATCCAACTCCTAATCTCAAAGATCATCCTATGATCGTACAAAAAACGTCACAACTATGCTCATAATCATCCAACAACTATATATGGTTCAAGGCCACTACTTTGCATTCCCACTATGTTATGATGGATCCAACCTAGCATGATACTAATACTAACATAACTAGATCGAGGAAGAAGGTAACTCACATGAGGTCAAAAGACGGATGTCGATCGATGGATGTCGAACTTCGACTCGTTTGGCCATACGGGGTCATCCGAACCTATCACCAAAACTAAACAAATTTAGCTATCATGCTAAATTTGAACGGAATAAATAGAATATATAGGTTTACGAAAACTCGTTTTCTAAAAGCCAACGTTAAATCCGGTGAAAAAGCTTTACGGGCACAATATGAAATTCTAAATCACGGTCATCAAACCTCAATTAAAACCTTGAGCCATAAACCGAATTACTCCAATAAGGGCGTAATTGTCACATGTAGAGGGTAAAACGCAACATACAAAAGGTTGGCCATAAACTGAAATATCAAAAGTTGGTCACTTCATATGAATACTTCTAAACGGAGGTGGCTGTCGGAGGGTCTTCAAGCACTATTATTGGCAGCTCTGGTAAAGCTCCAGTGTCAGCAAAGGGCTTACTCGATAGAATGAAGCATGGTCTCAACGATTTTGGTGGTGGGGATGACGGACAAAGGCAGCTCTAGTGGCCATCTTCGTCTGAAAGGGGGACCTCGGAGGGGTCGTTGGCGGTGCAGTTTTCTGGCGCTGATAAGGCTATTGGTGCCGGGGATCCAAGGCATCTCTAAAGGTCTTCTTAAGGATTGAGAGGCTCCCTTGACAGCCTATTCTGGTGGCTACCCTCAGGTGGCGACAAAGACGACGATGGCTTGTTGGTGACTCCGGTTGGGGGTGTTGAAGGAGCGAAGGGAGGAGCATCATCCAACACGTTTGGTCCACATCCATGAGGGAAGTCTCGGATGCACGAGACCCTGGGTCTCCGGATGGGTGCCATAGACGTAGCAAGAGACTTGGAGAGAGGGGGAAGAGGGCTTGAAGGTTGGCGTTCGTGCAGCGTGGAGGAGAAGAGAGTGAGGGGTGAGCCTGTTAGGTGACTTTACACAGAAGAGAGAGGACAAGGGTCGGGGTAGGTGTAGGAGAGGGGAAGAGCGAGGGGTCGAGAGGTAGAAGGGGGTAGGGCTGTAGCTTGATAGGATAGTTGAGCGGCAAGCAGGACTGGGTAACGAGGTAGCTAGGGCGGGCTAGGCATGTTGGTTTGGTGCCAAAACAAAAGAAAGGGAAGCTGGGAAGGGGAAGAGGAACCAAACGGGGCCGGTAGGGCTCGAACTCATGACCTCCGGGCTGGAGAGGGAAGGGAGGAAAGAAGAAAAGGAATAGTAAGAAAAAATGAATAAGATAAATTGGAATGAACTCGATCCAATTTTATCTAGTTCGGGATTTTTGAATCGGGAACCTTTTCCGAACTTTTCCGAAAATGATACGGGAATATACGCGGATCGAATTTATAAATAAATTCACCAAATTACCTTTACAACATATATAAAACAATCTCGTAACTATATTACGAGATTTAAATAATAATAAAATACCGTAAAAAAATATATATATACTCGTAAAACTTCCTTAAGATATTGAAAATAACAATAACCGCCGGAAAGAAAATTTTGAAAACGCTCCAATAAATGGGGCGTTACATTAGATCCCCCTAAAAACACGTTTTGTCCTAAAACTTGCCACACGCCGAACTTCTCGGTCCCTAAGGCCGAGGTATAAACTCATTACTAAGAAGGCTTAGAACTTTTAATCTATATACACAAAACTGCTCCAATTACTATCACAACATATATATAACCGGACATAAAACACATTCCCGCACGAGGCACAAAACCACATATAACATCACACATATACACACTCAACTAAGGGAAGAACTAGGTCTAACCCATATGTACGGATCAATTGTAGTAACAGCAAATTCTCCATGGTCTAACACAGGGACTATGGAGAAACAAAGCACGGCAATTCAGGTTGTCAATCAAAAACAAGCAATAAAGCAAAGATATCAAAGATGATGTAATAATCAGATAAAGCAATACAGATTCTTGAGGTCAAAGCATCCAGTTGTGGTTCATACTCAAGATCTCAAAGGAAAACGTGGACAAAACTGAGGTTTGCAAGCGAAGGTATTTCTAAGGTGGGAATAGATCACCTGGTAAGTCTCACTACTCACTATCCCAAACCAAAGATCCTCTCACCGGGTAAGTCTCAAGGAACTAAGGGAAGGAACTATAATCTCAAATCAACACACCACCTAAGGGGATAGAACTAACATTTACCGGGTAAGTTTCATGCTAACTAACAAAGGTAGGATGAAGGCACACTCAAACCCTAATAAAGGATACACCTTTATTATCTAACACTCATCATCATCGGTATACAAGCAAGAGAATCACCGGGTAAGTCTCATCCTAGGCTTGCGTATGAACCAGGAAAGGTGCAACAAGGATAGGATTTGACAAACTAAAACCTCAACTCAAATATGGATAGAAAAAGGAATCGCCTCGCTCGGTTCATGTCCGATCTCAGTCGTGATGTTCTATAAACGGACCGAGGTGAGGTTCGGTTTAAGTATGACTCGAGCTTTTAGGGTCCACTGGGGTAAAGGCTCATTCTATCATCGTCTTTCCCAAAACCTTCAACCAATCACCCTAGAATCGCACAATAAATTAGCCTATAATCACCATGATAACAATAACTAATTATATAAGAAAAGAAGCAATATCCAAACAAGAAAACCTTAACACAAAGGTCTCAATAATCACTCAATCAAACAATCAAACAATCAAACAAATAGCAAACTACATTCTTCAATCACAAACCAAAAGACAACAATCAAACGATCTAAGAAAACCTTAAAACTTCCTTCAAAAGCCTTCCACTTTATCTTCAAATCCAACTTCCTTCCTTCCTTGGAATATCTTCAATCTTCCAAACTAATCAGCCAACTAGACATGCTTCCATCAAGAAAATCCATCCCAAAATATAGGAAAACCAGTTTCCAAAAATAAAAGATCTTATGCGAAGAATAAAAGATCTTATGGGCCACGGGCCGTCCGTCTCGATCCACCCCACCGGAGTCACCTCGGTCGAGGTGGTACTGTAGCCATTTGAGGTGATCCTCAGCTACGTGCAAATCTCTCCAATCTGGTCCAAAGTCAAACTTCTGTCCAAATTCCGTGGTTCCTAAGCCTTTATTGTAGCTCCTCCATGTTCCATTATGTAGCTCCAATGACTCCTTAGATCCCTTAGCTCCATATCGCTCCAAAACGTGTTATTTTCCCTATAATTACAACAAAACTAGGTGTAGACCTCGATTCTTGCAAACGTAAACAAAACAACATAATGATCAAGAATATACATCTATGCATGCAGATTTAAGAAGATAAAACGTCAAAACTAATCCCGAAATATAGACTATAATACATGCTATCAAAATACCCCATACATGTCCCTTGCTTGTCCCCAAGAAAGATTCAAATCTTAGATGCAAGATAGAATGGATTATAAGTCATAAAAAAGATCAATAAAAAACATTTTACAAAACCTTTTTGGTGGTGCACTCCATTCATAGATCATCCTAAGAGAATGCTTAATAACAAATAAAATCAAGACATGGTCCAAACATTTTATAAATATAAGAAAGCTGTTCATCTCTGTATGAATTCATAAAATGAATAATAAATCATATATATTGAAATCAATTATGTATAATCCATTTTAAACCACCAAGTCAATCAACATACTCAAGGTCTCAAGTGCTTTCAAAAGAGGTCAAGAAACATGCTATGGTGGGATATATAGGATAATGAGGTGCTAGAATCCGGGAATAGGATCTTTACTTCACTTCTTTGAATCACAACATCTTCTACCAATAAGCTTTGCTTATTTTAACTTTTGTACTTTATTTTTGAGAACATGGACAGAGGTGTACAATAATCGAAGCCTAGGAAATCAGCAATCATCAATTTATGGAGATGCCTCAAATCCTTGATGCACATACCATGACCCATTTGGACTATCGATCAATCTGACTTTTGCAAGACACGAACACCAGGCTATGTGAATGGTACCGATTTACTCATCATGAAGATCAACGTCCCCAAACCTAATTTTTTTCTAACACTTTCAGCCATAATCTCAACTTCACTTCAGACGCTTTTAATCAACTACATCCAAATTCCCGGATAGGTAAAGGGAGGCAAATATGTATATGAAGGGCTAAATCATGATCAAGAAGAAGAAGGAGAAAAGAATGAAGTGCCTTAATCATCCCATAAAGAATGTGAGAGAACTCATAATGTGGTGTCAACCTTCAAATCCAACATAATTTTGATAAAAACAAAGTATTAAACATGCTAGAATTTAAAACAAAGCTAGCAACTTAAACATATCATAAAACCTTTCAAGCATCTAAAGATTTCAAAGCTAATCTGCAAACAAATATCTTCATCGAGGTCATATCTTGAATGGAAGCACAAAGCGTTTCGAAAATCTTTTTAGTTAAAACCCATCCCGGTGGAGGTGATTTGACGGCGCCCGAGGTGTTCAACCGAGATGTATCTCAGTTTCACGGCCTCGTTTGGTCAAAAACGTCTCGGTCGAGCCAATTTTTTTTAAAACTGGTTTTTGACGTTTTTCTCAAACAGAAACCTGTATGCAATGCATGTAAATGACATATAAGCACATATGAGCCAAATAAGATAATATCTGATAAGAGAGTCATAGAACCAAGCCTAAATTTTTTTTTCAAACTGGTTTTTGACGGTTTTTCTCAGACAGAAACATGTATGCAATGCATTTAAATGACATATAAGCACATATGAGCCAAATAAGATAATATCCGATAAGAGAGTCATAGAAGCAAGTTAAGTAGGTCAAATAGATACAAACACCCCATACTTAGGACACATTGTCCCAATGGGTCAAATATAAGTCATAGAAACAAAGTACTTACTGGACATAAGCTCAACTACATAATAAAAAATAAACTCGATGAACGCTCAATCCTCGTCAGTTGGCGGTGGTGGTGGTGGAATGTAAGGGTACTGAGACGGGTCGTATGGATAGCCCATAACCTGTTGGAACTACACCATCGCCATCTGACGCTGATAATGCATGCACTCCTCCATACGTTGCGTCCATCCCTCAATGGATCGAGTCTGAGCATCGAAGCAATGGGTGATATCAACTCTCAAGGTTGCGTAAGAATTAGTCATCTGCCTCGTCAAATCATCTATGCTCTTATGCGCCTCAAGATCTTGACGATGGCGGACTCGCTATTGGGGTGCGGTGGTATGTCAGCTGGAGGTGCAGGCGCCTCCCTCTCATCCTCCGTGACCTCATCGTCAAGGTTGACGGTGGGAATTCTAGGTCTGCCGGTATCGATACCAGTATCCATGGCAGCAACTCCTCCAATGCCATCTCCATCATCATATTCGTAAACTGCCTCTAGCAACATCCTCCTACATGTACGGGAACCAAGCAGAATACCAATACTGATGATCATAAACTGAGAACTGTGATAACCAGACAATACGCCTAGGAAACATCGTTTCCCACGACATGGCAACACAAGGTGTGCCAAGACCGCGGAGAACGAGTGTACGTCGTGTGATCATCTCCTACAAACCCAGCGGCTTCGGTGCCGCAACCAATGTACATCTTGAAAGATCTAACTCCATATAAGTAGCAATATGGGTCACCAACCCACCACAACAAATGTCTCCCTTACCCTTCCCCTTCATCCTATGAAGATCCTCTACCAACATGGCAACAAACTCCGGTACTCCTATTGTAACCATACAAAATGAACTGAAAAGCTCACCTTGTCGGACCTTCTGAAGCATCTTAGTACATGCCAGAAGCATCTCACTGAAAATCCTGTGAGCTATACGGAAAGCTAGGTGGAAAATGATGCGCTTCCGAGAATCCCCAGACTGCCATCTATCACAGTGGTCAGTCACATAAGTAATCTCCCCCCAAAAACTACGATCATGTGCTCGAGAAGCAAAAATTGTCATTGTAGGAGTAGGAAATCCAAAAATCTCCCCAAACTGCTCCAAGGGGACGATGTAGTTCTTGTTCAACAACCGTTACTTGATTCATCTGCTCTCCAGCATGTAGACAATTGAGCTCAAAAACTCGAACATCGGCTCTAGATAAGCCGACACTCGAATGGCTATAAAATACTCAAGGCCAACCATGGAAATCATCTTATTCAATTCCTTCACCACATTAAGGCACTCGAAGTCAACAACATAAACATATCGTGGGGCAATAATGGGACGCCCACAAATCCTATCAAAATCCCGTTGAAACATCTCGTGGATCACGGGAACTGTAGGCTGTGGAGGAGGAGAAGGAGAAGAGTGATGGCAACTGTTAGGCCTGTCTCTCAGAGTCAATTGGAGATCAGATCTCCTCAGATTGCTCTTGACTAAAAATCACCTTGGTCGGCTAAAGAACACCTCGGACGAGACACAGAACTTGCTGTGCGATTCGAGGTCCAAAAACTGTAAGCTTTAATTCCCCTCATGAGGATTTGAAGCCAAAAATCGCTAAAAACGGGCTTCATTTGAGAATTTTAGCAAGGGAGTCACCGCGGTCGAGGAGGGCAAAGGGAGGGAGTAAGGTGTGAGGAGAGAGAAAATCGGGCCCCTTTTATTCCCCTCGCAGAATTTGATTTCACCTCGGTCGAGGTGGTTCTGAATGGACCGAGGTGTCAGAATGAGGTGGTTGTCAGACAAAGGCGCCTCGGTTGACGGAGAATATCTCGGTCGAGGCATTGTGACAACAACACAAAGCAAACTATCTAAACTAAACTATAAACACAAAGCAAACTATCTAAACTAAACTAGAAAAATTGAAAAGAAAGAAATACCTTGGGTTGCCTCCCAAGAAGCGCTTGGTTTGAGGTCGCTAGTTGGACCGTACGTAATCCTCAAACAAGGTAGGTAGTGGCCTCACCCCATACTTAAACTGCACCATGGGGGAAGGCAAAAGGTTCCTTCTAATGCTCCAGAAAATGCAAATGCTCATTTGGAAATGAATCATCAATGGGTAGGTTGTCCTTCTCGAGCGAGATAGGTGGTAGCCGGCTAAGGTGATCCACCACGGAATTCTCGGATCCCTTCTTATCGCGAATCTCTAGGTCAAACTCTTGAAGCAAGAGAATCCAACAAATAAGGTGCGGCTTTGCATCTTTCTTAGCTAGCAAGTATCGAATAGCTGCATGGTCAGTGTAAACAATAACCTTCGCTCTCACTAAGTAAGAGAGAAACTTCTCAAATGCATAAACAACTGCCAATAACTCCTTCTCGGTGGTGGCGTAGTTCAGTTGAGCTTCATCTAGTGTCTTGCTAGCATAATAATGGCGTTGCTCCGCACACCCTTATTCAGAAGATTAGTGAGTGGTTTAGAGATTTTAGAGAATTCATTGATGAACCTCCTGTATAAACCTGCATGCCCGAGAAAAGTCCGCACACCCTTAACAGAACAAGGGGGGGGGGGGGAAGTTTCTCAATAGTCTCGATCTTAGCTCGATCGACCTCTATACCTCGGTTGGAAACGAGGTGTCCTAGAACAATTCCTTCGCTAACCATGAAGTGACACTTCTCCCAATTCAAAATGAGATTAGTGTGTTCACAACATTGTAACACTACAAAAAGGTTAGCCAAACAGTTATCAAAAGAGGAACCATATACCGAAAAATCATCCATGAATATCTCCATGATCTCCTCATTGTAATCGGAGAAGATAGTCATCATACATCGCTGAAAAGTGGCAGGTGCGTTACACAATCCGAATGGCATCCTCTGATAAGCGAGTGTTCCCCAAGGACAAGTGAAAGTGGTCTTCCCTTGATCATTTGGATTAATAGGAATCTGAAAGAAACCACTATAACCATCTAAATAGCAGAAATGAGAGTGTTGTGCTAACCATTCAAGCATATGGTCAATGAATGGAAGAGGGAAATGGTCTTTTCGTGTGGCCAAATTCAACTTTCTATAGTGAATCCACATCCTCAAGCCCGTAACGGTCCTTGTAGGAATCAACTCGTTGTTCTTGTTTGTCACAACGGTCGTCCCACCCTTCTAGGGAACTACATGCACCGGACTCACCCATTTGCTATCTGATATGGGAAATATGATACCTCTATCAAGAAACTTAAGAAATCCTTTTTCACAACCTCTTTCTTGATCGGATTTAACCGTGTTTGAGGTTCTTGTGAAGTCTTGTGATCGTCTTCCATTAGAATCTTATGCATACAAAGAGAAGGCTTAATACCAACAAGATCATCAATAGTATAACCCAACGCCTTTCTATGTTTTCTTAACACATGCATCAACTTAGACAACTCTTCTTTAGAAAGAGAAGCACTAACAATGACGAGATATGTAGAATCCGGACCATATAAAGCTTACCTTAAGTGAGTCAGGAGTGGTTTAAGTTCTAAGATAGGACGTGCTTTTAGTGGTGGATTTGTACCTTCTCTCTCCAGTGAAGAGGATTTAGACCGATGTGTTAGATGGAGGTGGCCTTTAGTAACCCTATCTCTCTTGCTTTGAAGGTTGTCTCGGTCGTGGACCGAGATAATGGACCGAGGTGTTAACCAAAGTAGGTCACCTCGCTTGCTCCGGAAACCATTTCGGTCGAGGTAATGGAACTGGGACCGAAACCTAATGTGCTTTTCGTCTCTTGAATGAGATCGTCGAAACTAGCTCTTGCACCTGCTTCTAATGCTTCCAAGCTTCGTACATTTTCATCACCCAAAACATCTACACCTTCCTGCATCATACTAAAGTTCAAAACTTTCTCAAGAGGATCTTTAACAAGGATAAAGCTCACCAATTCTCGAGAATCTGGTTCATCATAGATGTTGAAGATATCATCTTCTAAAGGCTCTCCTTTCATTGTAGCTAAGAGTGAAAACTCCACATGATCGCCACCAATGTTGAATGACAACTTGGCGTTCTTACAATCTACGTTGCAACCCGATGTCGCGAGAAATGGTCAATTATAGGAATAGGATAATATGGGGAATATCCAACACAACAAAGTCTATAGGTATATAGAAATTACCTTGCTTGACGGGAACGTCCTCCAAGATTCCAACGGGATGGGTGATGGAACGATCCGCCATGTATAACGTCATCTTCACGAGCTTGGGATCTCCAAGGCTGATCTTCTTACAAAGTGCTAGAGGAATGATGCTCACACTTGCTCCTAGATCACATAGCGCATCATACTTCTCCAAAGATGATATCAACTTAGGCGGAATGTTCTCCTTCATGATTTGCATGAGCTCCGAAGATCTAGAGGTCATCCACACTTCTCCAAAGTCTTCCATCTTTCTCTTTCTTGACAAGATCTCTTTCAAAAACTTCCCACAGGCGGGCATTCCTAGGATATCATCAATGAAAGGGATGTTAATATGTAGCTTATTCATAAGGTCAAGAAACTTACCAAAGCGCTTGTCTAGATGTTCCCGTACCCTAGACTGAGGGAACGGGAGTGGAGGCTTGTAAGAAGGTGATGGAGCATAAATATCAGTTTTCTCTTTCTCTTTCTGGGGCTCCATCTTGGTTGGCACCTCGACCGAGGTGTTCCTCGTCTAGTCGTGGTCCAGCCGAGGTACTAGATTTGATGTCTTAGATCCACCGCGTGTGGTGATTGTCATGACCTGCCCTTTTGGGTTTTTCTTTGTCCTTCCTGGAAGTTTACCAGGATCTCTTGGTGCTTTATTAGCCTTGTTGAAAACTTGATGTTCTAAGGCTTTTTGTGCCTACGAAAATGAGTTCATTGAATTCTCCATAGTGTTGAGCTTTGTCGTAATAGCTTCCAGCATAGCATCCGTTTTCTCCTTGGACTGCTGGGATGAGCTTGATGATTGCTTCTGGCTCCTCAATGGGTTAGAAGAAGAAGAAGATGGGTGGTTAAGAGCATTTTCAACA
The DNA here is from genome assembly GCA_033239125.1 of Fagopyrum homotropicum. Classification (NCBI taxonomy): domain Eukaryota; kingdom Viridiplantae; phylum Streptophyta; class Magnoliopsida; order Caryophyllales; family Polygonaceae; genus Fagopyrum; species Fagopyrum homotropicum. Next base: position 56,065,809 of record BSWB01000001.1, on the reverse strand, counting down.
TGAGAATAAGGGTTACCGGGATTTTGTTGATTTGATCTCCAATTGTTGTTGAAATTCTTGTAGTTAGTTGAGTAGTACTTGAATTTGTAAGACTCATATCCGGAAAGCTAACTCGCTTTGCTCCATCTTAAACTCTTCGATGGAAGTACTTCTCCATGTGTACAACTTGCTTCTCAATAAACTCCCAAGCTTCATCAATCGGTGTATCCATAAAAGCTCCAACATAAAGTGATTGGAGTTTGAATTGAGTTTCCTTATCAAACCCCTTCAAGTAAATCTCTAGCAACTCAATCTTTGGAATCCCATGGTAAGGGCAATCTAATAAAAGGTCCTTGCACCTCTCCCATGACTTGAACAAACTTTCTTTATACTTCATAACAAAAGCATTAATCTTACTCCTCAATTCAGCGATTTTTGATGGGGGAAAGAACTTAGTAAGAAATTTCGTAGTCATCTATTCCCATGTGTTGACTCTTCCAGCTAGAAGAGATTGATACCAAGCTAGCGCCTTGTCTTTCAAAGAGAAGTAGAAAGGCCTTAGCTTGTAGTTGTTGTTCTCCACTCTTGATGGTCTCAACGTATCCATAAGAATCTCATAGTTTTGAATGTGTTGATGTGGAGATTCTCTTTCCATGCCTCCAAATTGACATTGTTGAATCATTGTGAGGACTTGAAGTCTAAGCTCATAATCATGCTCAGCAGGATCTCCTAGATTAACTCGTGGATGTCGCACTTGTTGATTTGGGTCCATCCGCTGACGTAGTGTTTGCGGAGCTCCAGCAAAAAGGTTACCTCGGTCAACCATAATCGGCAACCGTGGAGGTGGATGTATCTCGTCCGGGGCAACTAGGGTAGGATTGTACCTCGGTCCAACAACTGGGTTCGGCTGAGGTATGATTTGGGCTCGTAGTGCAGCCATATCAGCTTGAATCTCCTCTGTTCTTGCACGAGTCTCTTCTTTCTCTCTTTTTAATTCTTCGTTACTCAACCAAAGCTATTCCAATGCATCCTTCAATTCGGCTTCAAGATCTCAATTATCTTGGTCAACCATCTTAGCTTCTTTCAATCTCCTTTTGTATGTCTTTTCTGGTTCGGGATCCTAGAGAACGATTTCTTTCCCAGCATGAGTTCTTTGCATAAACCTAAAGAAAGATCCTGCGAAATTACTCAAGTAATGTAATCAATAGAAACAAGGGCAGTAGCCCAAAAAGACAACCAAAGCCGAACTTGGCCTTGACCAAGTCCCCGGCAACGGTGCTAAAAACTTGATTGCTCTCTAACATGTGTGTATGGTGAACGATATAGCTCTAAATTTATAACCTAAAATATAAGCTTGAAACAATATGCGAACCCGCAGTTTACGGATCAATTGTAGTAAGAGAAAATACTCCAGGGTCGAACACATGGACTATGGTGAAACAAATCACGACAATTCAGGTTGTCAATTAAAAACAAGCAATAAAACAAAGATATGAAAGTTGATGCAATAATCGGATAAAGGAATGCAGATTCTAGAGGTCAAAGTATCCAGTTGTGGTTACGACTCAAGATCTCAAAGGATAACGTGAAGAAAGCTAAGGTTTGCAAGGGAAGGTATTTCTAAGGTGGGAATAGATCACCGGGTCAGTATCACTACTCACTATCCCAAACCAAAGATCCTCTGACCGGCTAAGTCTCAAGTAACTAAGGAAAAGAACTATAATCTCAAACCAACACACCACCTAAGGTGATAGAACTAACCTTTACCGTCTCAAGCTTACTCACAAAGGTAGGATGAAGGCACACTCAAACCCTAATAAAGGATAAACCTTTATTACCTAACACTCACCATCATCGGTATACAAGCAAAAGAATCACCAGGTAAGTCTCATCCTAGGCTTGCGTATGGCCAGGAAAGGTGCAACAAGGATAGGATTTGGAAAACTAAAACCTCAACTCAGATTTGGGTCAGAAAAGGAATCGCCTCGCTCAGTTCACATTCGATCTTAGTCTAGATGTTCTATGAACGGACCGAGGTGAGGTTCGGTTAAGGTATGGCTCGAGCTTTCAGGGTCCACTGGGATAAAGGCTCATTCTTTCATCGTCTTTCCCACAACCTTCAGCAAATCACCATAGAATCGCACAACAATTTAGCCAATAATCATCATGATAACAATATTCAAATATATAAGAAAAGAAGCAATATCCAAACAACAAAACCTTAACACAAACGTCTCAATAATCACTCAATCAAACAATCAAACAAATAGCAAACTGCGTTCCTTAATTACAAACCAAAAGACAACAATCGAACAATATAAGACAACCTTAAAATTTCCTTAAAAAACCTTCAACTTTATCTTCAAATCCAACTTCCTTCCTTCCTTGGAATATCTTCAATCTTCCAAAATAATCAGCCAACTAGACATGCTTCCATCCAAAAAATCCATCCCAATATATAGGAAAATCACTTTCCAAAATTAACAGATCTTATGCCAAGAATAAAAGATCTTATGGGTCACGGGCCGTCCATCTAGATCCATCCTACCGGAGTCACCTCGGTCGAGGTGGTACTTTAGCCATCCGAGGTGATCCTTGGCTACATGGAAATCTCTCCAATCTGGTCCAAAATCAAACTTCTATCCAACTTTCATGGTTCCTAAGCCTTTCTTGTAGCTCCTCCATGTTCCATAATGTAGCTCTAATGACTCCTTAAATCCTTTAGCTCCATTTTTCTCCAAAACGTGTTATTTTCCGTACAATTACAACAAAACTAGGCATAGACCTCGATTCTTGCAAAGGTAAATAAAACATCATAATGATCAAGAATATATACATCCATGCATGCAGATTTATGAAGATAAAACGTCCAAACCAATCCCAAAATATAGACTATAATACATGCTATCACTCACTCAACTAAGGGAAGAACTATGTCTAAGCCGTCGATTCTATCAACGCTACTAGCTTAACGTAGCACTCAACAAAGATACTATCTTTCGTCTCCCTATAAGCCTCATTGGTTCCTCGTTTACCACTAGATCATCATGACTGACCAAACGTCTCGAATCATGCATGTACTCTCTCGACTGATACACATGAAACACCGTGTGAGCACTCCTTACCCTTGGCGGCAAAGCCAAATTATAAGACACTTCTCCGATTCACGCTAAGATCTCAAAAAGGTAGATATATCGGAACTCAACGTTATTCTCGGGTCTTGCGTAAGGCAGCATCTCCAAGTAACGAAGGAAGTACTTTACTCCATACTATTTCTACTAACAAGACACGTATGCTATTACTTTTACATCGCTTCTCAATACTCGATCAAGACTTGTCTTGAAGAGTCACTTGTACAATTCAAACCCACCATATCTCGAGTAAATTTCAAAACAGTTGCACCATGAATATCCTCTTAACTCTCAACAACTCCATTGTCAATCTTCGTCCTACTCAATACTTCAACGTTCTACTCAATACTTCATCGTCATCTGGAGTAGGTTAGCCATAGGTGGTGTTACTTTCGAATATCTCTCCACAAATCCGATAATGACCAACACGTCTAAGCAAACTTGTAACTATCCGGGGCATCAGTAAGCCCATATGGAATAACTATCACTCGTAGTAAACCTAGTCGGTCCAAAATGCCGTAATCGCAATATCCAAGTAACATATTCTAACTTTTCAAACGATGACAACCAAAATGTCCTTCATTGTCATCTTGTTAATCTTTTAGAAATTGATAGGTGATGAATCACTATTATTTAGGTTAGTTTTTAGAGTCTTTTTATCACATTAGTGTCGGTTTATGCTACTAACTCCTTGATCCAGAAGAAGAAGAAGACTAAAAGAAGATAAAAGAGGAGTTTTAGCACTTGGGAGTTGAAGACCATTCACGAAGCAAAGCTTTTGTTGCCTCACCTTCCCCGCGGAGCAGTGTCACCGCCGCTGCGGGTGACACCACATTCCGGAGCGCAGCCTGCACCTTCTCCAGCGCCAGGAACAAAGACTGTCGCCGCCCCTGCGCCACTCCTGGGCGCCTCTGCGGTGACTTATCCTAAAGAAGCAAAGACCGGCGCCCCTGCGCCTCTACCTGCGTCTCACCTTGTGGAGTTGTGAAGCTGAAGAGTCAGTGTCACCGCCCCAGCGTTGACACTGGGCCGCCCCTGCGGCTCAGAATCTGAAGCGACAGAAAGTTGAAGTGTCAGCCGTTTGAAGATCATTAACGATCCGCCCCTGCGGAACTGCAAGGCCGCCCCTGCGGCCACGAAGAAGATCAAACGTTTTCGCCTGATCCTCCCTTGCGGATCTGAAGGCCACCCCTGCAGTTCAGCGACAGAGACTTTACTCCGGCTGTTTACACCACCTTTATGGCATTAAAGGTGGCTGTTTTGGACGGCCATTTACTCCCATTTAGTGCCATTTGTTGTATAAATTGACCCATGGTTGGTTGCTAGAATGATCCATCATTTTCCCACTTTTATTCTCTCTTGCTTCCTTTGTAATGAGCTTCTAAGTTTCCTTGCTACATCGGGTTGGTTTGAGGCTGCATTATTACTTTGGTTGTAAGTTTCCTTTTAATATAAGTTTCATTCAGTAATGTTTTGTGTTTATTGAGCTTCATTTATCTAAATTGCATGTTTTCTTTATCACTTAAGATTGATCACCTTAGGCTTTAAGTGCATGCAAACAACTAGGATTAATAGATTTCGGGTCCGGGTCTTTAGTCTAGTAGTAACCTTTAAGTAATAATGGTTTGTAATTGCTTGAAGGAAAAGAAACACAAATATAAAGATTAGTTTAACGGTTTTAATCTTCTATTTATATCCCTTAGTCTTTGTTTGAAAGCTAACTCGTGACTTATTCTTGTAGGTTTACGGAACACTGACTTGTTAAGTTGTGTTGATGCCGGTTGGCTCAGCACATACATATGATCAAGACGGGAACATTACTTGAAAACTTGTAAAAAGGAACCCACCAAAGTAGTAATCGCATGCTAAGAATCAACCTAGTGTAGATTCACTCATCATCGTCATATCAATCTCATTTACTTGCTTTTTAGTATCAATTCATCCACCCCCCCCCCTTTTGTTACTTTGTTCTATAGTCAATAATTGAATTTAATAAAAATATCACAAACTCTCTTGGGTTCGACCCAAACGCACAAAATGTTCAAGGTAAACGGACAAAGGCTAAAACCCTACCTTAAAGGAGTAAAGAATAATCCAAATGATGAGATGGTGCTGGAGGTGGCACAATCAGAGAAGTAGAACCCTTACGTCGAGCCAACGACGTAACACAAAGGCGCTGTTTGGGAGGCAACCCGAAGGAATAAGAAGAGGAGTCTCTGTCAAGAAAACCGCACCTGCGGCTTAGTGCTCCCGCCCCTGCGGTGACACCCCTGCCCAGCGCCGCCCCCGGCGCTGGGCCTGCGCTTGCAGCAAACTGGTTACCGCCCCCGCGGTGACACCCTTTCTTTTGTCCAAGCACCGCTCCCACTGCTACGTCACTTGCATCACACATGATCTCAAATGGAAGTCCCCAATTTGGAGGTTGAATTATATGGCTGAGATTAAAGCTTCTAGAATCTTGTAGAAAGCATCTAAACACTCTTTTGAAAATTCAAAAACTACATTCTTCATCAATAGATTAGTCAACGGTTTAGAAATTTTCAAAAAATCCTTAATGAACCTCCTATAGAATCCAAAATGTCCTAAAAAAACTTCTAATCCCCTTAACCCAAGATGGAGAAGGAAGCTTTTCTTTTATTTCAATCTCAGCGTTATAAACCTCAATTTCTCTATTAGAGATCAAGTGTCGTAATACTATGCCCTCACTAACCATAAAATGAAACTTCTCCCAATTTAAAACTAGGTTAGTGTCTTCACATCTTTGTAGAACTAGAGATAGGTTAGCAAGACAGTTATCGAATGCGGAACCATAAATAGAAAAATCATCCATAAAAACCTCCATTATTTCCTCAATGTACTCCGAGAAGATGGCCATCATACACCTTTGAAAGATGGCTGGAGTGTTGCATAATCCGAATGGCATCCTCCTATAAGCGAACGTACCCCATGGGCACGTGAATGTGGTCTTCTCTTGATCGTCCGGATGGATCGGAATCTGAAAGAAGCCACTATAACCATTAAGATAGCAAAAATAAGAATGTTGTGCTAACCTCTCAAGCATTTGATCAATGAAAGGCAGCGGGAAGTGATCCTTCCTCGTCGCAATATTCAGCTTGCGATAGTCTATACACATTCTCCATCCCGTCACTGTTCTTGTTTGAATGAGTTCGTTGTTCTTGTTAGTCACAACGGTCATTCCTCCCTTCTTTGGCACAACATGAACGGGGCTCACCCATTTGCTATCGGAAATAGGGAATATAATTGCTGCATCAAGAAGCTTAAGGATTTCCTTCTTCACTACCTCTTTCATGATCGGATTTAACCGTTTTTAAGGTTCACGTGAAGGCTTATGGTTATCCTCCATTAGTATCTTATTCATACATAGTGATGGCTTAATCCCTACAAGATCCTCTATAGTGTAACCTAAGGTTTTCCTATGTTTCTTTAGGACAATCATTAGCCTAGCATGTTCATCTTCATATAAACTAGAACTAACTACAACGGGAAATGTTGAGTTAGATCCAAGAAAAGCGTACCTTAGATGTGCGGGAAGAGGCTGTAATTCCAAAGTTGCAGATGCCTTTTGTATGTTGTGAGGGTTGTCCGGAGTCTCCTTGGATGTCTCCAAGGGTGTGGAAGTGGTAGAAGAAGGAGCAAGAACGTTTGAAGAAATAACGGAATCTCCCTCACAATTTTCATAAACCACGGCCCCTCTGATACTTCCACGACCGTGGTTTTGGCCGTGGATGCTCTTGACATAGGTTTCCACGGGTGGAATTAATGAAACCACGCCCGTGGAAAACACCTCTGACCCGTGGTTTCGGATATTTTCCGAACTATCGTGCAATTCTTCGAATTTTTCAATTTGCACTTCTTCTAGCTCTTCCAAAGCCCCAACTTCAAGATTCCAATCCTCTTCCGCTCCTTGTTCCATGATGCTTATGCTTATAACCTTTTGTAAAGGATCTTTGAACAAGATCGAACTTACTTCTTCTCTAGAATCGCCTTCATCATATATGTTGAAAACGTCCTCTCCAAGTGATGGTTCTTTTGTCAAAGCGGAAAGTACAAATTCAATATTTTCTTCTCCAATGTCGAAGGCCAATTTAGCTTTCTTCCAATCAACCATGCAACCGGAATTTCAAGAAAAGGTCTCCCAAGAATGATTGGGACCGGACAATCAGTAGGAATGTCAAGCACAACAAAGTCTATAGGAATATAGAAATTGCCAAGCTTAACTGCGATGTCTTTAATGATACCAACGGGTCGAGTAATGGATCGATCCGCCATGTCCAACGTCATCTTCACCAGTTTAGGGTCACTTAAACCAACCTTCTCACACAAAGCAAGTGAAATGATGCTCACACTTGCTCCCAAGTCACAAAGTGCATCATATGTGACTTATCTCACTCCTATTGGTATGCAAATTGACCCTAGATCTCGCAACTTTGGGGGCATATTTTCCGTCATTGTTTTGATGAGTTACGACGACTCCGAAGTCATCTTAACTTCACCAAAATCTTCAAGCTTCCTCTTGTTAGAGAGTATCTCCTTCAAGAACTTCCCATAAGCGGGCGTACCTAAAATTGCATCAAGAAAAGGTATGTCATGTGTAGTTTGCTCATGAGTTCAACGAACTTACCAAAGTGTTTGTCTACACGCGCTCTCGCTCTAGACTGCGGGAATGACAAGGGAGGTTTATAAGCCAGAGGAGATACGTAGACATCTTCTTTATGCTTCTCAACGGGAACCTCGATGAATATGGATTGTGAATCGGTGGTTGTTACACCATATATTGTAGTAATTGCCATCACACAATTTTGGATTGTCCTCCGTTTTTCTGGGAAGCTTCCCTTGATCTCTAGGAACCTCTCCGGCTTTGCTAAACACTTGTTTCTCCAAAGATTTTTGTGCTTTAAAAATCTAAGTGATGGAATTCTCCATCCCTTTCATCTTCCCCATGATTGTTTCCATCATCGCTTCAAGTTGTCCTTCTCCGGCTGGCTTGAACTCGATGAAGATTGTCCTTGACTTTTCAAAGGTGTAGAAGAAGAAGAAGGAGGTGTTAGTGAATTTTCAGCAAGGGAATAAGGATTACCGGGATTATGGTGATTGGATCTCCAATTGTTGTTGAAGTTCCTATTGTTGTTGTTGTTGTTGTTGTTATTGTTCCAATGGTTGTTCCGGTTGTTATTCCTATTCCCTTGATTGTTCTCTCTTCCTAGATAGCCAACGTCTTGCTCCTTTTTTAATTGAATGTTGGGCTTCAAGAGTTCTTTCAACTCCTTAATCTCATTGTTGAGAGAGAAAATTTGAGCTTGACTCGCTTGATTCAAATTCAATCCCGGATCTCCGGAATTTCGATTCCCACCTTTAATCTTCCTATGAGAGTACTTCTCGATCACTAGAGCTTGCTTTTCAATGAACTCCCAAGCACCATCATCTCTCATTTCCATAAAGGTTCCACACGAAAGAGATTGAAGTTTGAATTGAGTCTCCCCATCCAATCCCTTGTAGTAGATTTCCAACAACTCAAGCTTTGGAATGCCATGGTGTGGGCTATCCAATAGAAGGTCCTTGAACCTTTCCGAAGACTTAAACAAACTTTTGTTAGGATTCATAGCAAAGGCATTGATTTTAACTATCAACTCCGCCGTCTTGGATGGTGGAAAGAACTTGGTGCAGAATTCCGAAGTCATCTCCTCGCATGTGTTAACTCTTCCAGTTGAAAGAGATTGATACCAAGCTAAGGCCTTGTCTTTCAAAGAGAAGACGAAAGGTCTCAACTTATAGTTGTTGTTGGTTGCTCTTGGAGGCTTCAAGGTCTCCATAAGAATCTCATAGTTCTGTAGATGTAGATTCGGAGATTCCATTTCCATTACACCAAATTTACTTTGGCGTATCATAGTAATGACTTGAGGGCGAAACCCATAGTCATACTCGTCTAGATCTCCAAGATACACGCCCAAACAGCGCGGTTGCTGATTCGGATCCATACGTTAACCAAGAGTTCGCGGGTCAACCACGATAGGAACAACTCTTGCATCTCTAGCTGGGTTACAAGGATTAGGTGGTGGATTATGCACTATCTCTTCCAGCTCAGGCTATCATCATCGGATGATTCGTCTTTCTTAACTTTGACAGCTTTCTCCAGGTTTACTTGTTGTACCATCGCCCAGATTTCATCCATTTTAGCTTGCAATGGCTCTTTATCAACACGAGCTACTACTCTCTCCTCAATAAGTCTTCTTTCACTTGTATTAAGGAGATCTCGAGTTTCATCTAACTCAGCCTGGAGGTTCTTTTCATTGTGTTAAGCCAATTTTGCTTCCCTTAACCGTTTCTTCACAGTCTTCTCTGGTTCACGATCAAAAGTAATGAGGTCTTTCTCAGATCGAGACCTGCGCATGTACCTAAAGAGAAATCTGTAAAATCACTAAGGGAGATAGATCAAATAACAAGAGCAAAATCTCCCAAGCAAGACAACCGAAAACCGAAATTGTTCTTGACCAAATCCCCGGCAACGGTGCCAAAAAATTGTTCGCTCAAAAGTGTGCGTCACTAAGTCTTAAATTTATAAAATCTGAAATTTAGCATGCGAACCCGCAGTGTACGGATCGGTGTAGTTAAGGAAGAATTCCAGAGTCAAACTCAGGGATTTGGGGGATCAAACTCAGTTCGTAAAATAGTCAGGCAAGTAAATAAGCTTTTGTAAAGATTAATGGGAAAACAATAATTCTAAAGATTCAAGTATCCAATTATGGAAATCGATTCAAGATGTTCTAAGGATATAAGGACAGAATTAGGATTGCAAGGGTATAAATCTAAGATTGGGTGTTGTACGGTGAAGTTCCAAACCCATATATCTTACCCAAAGGCTCTCTAAATAAAGGATGTTGAGTCTCGTTATAAAGAGGATCTAAGTACAAGATTAAACTCTCAAATACCCATGCCCAAACCCAAGGGAATCAAAGATAAGCCAAACAGGTTAAGGTTGTGACACTCGTAGCCTAAGTAGAGGGTGTTGAGTCTCACTATTACCTAGAAAAGGTAAACCAAGGCTAAGTTAGGGCCAATCTTTGACTTTGGATCAAAGCAAAAGAAAAGCACGTGAAACAGGCAAAACCACGGTCAGTTCCTGAGAAACCACAACCGTGGAACTCAAGAACAGGCCGTGGAAAGGTACGATGACGAGGTTTCTCGCAACTCTCAAGGTCCAATCTGTTTTGCTTCAATCTATCATGATTTATGCCACAACTATCAACCCTTCACCTTAGAATCGCTTAAGGGTTTTAGCCAACAATCATTGTCATTGAATCAATAATCAAGATTAGAAGAGAGAAAAAATAGAACTTCGAAAACTCAACAATGAATGCAAAACCAATCTCAAATAACTCAAAATCCGTGCTTGTGTTTAATGAATACAGAATAGAATCAGAAATCTCTCACAAATCTTAAAGAACAAGAAGCAGGGAATGTCAATTCTCCTTCAAAGTGCAACCCTAAGATCTTCCTACTCCGAAATAAGAAAGTGTGTCTTTCCTCAAATCTTCCTCCAAACCTTTAATCCCAAATCTCCTCTAACGATGAGTAAGTGAAGATCCAAATGCGTAACCTTGCGAATGGTCCAGCGTGTCTCTTCTCTCTTTTTTCAGCCTTCTTATCGGAAAAACTAGGGTTACAAACAGGCCAGTAATGCATGCTGACGTGACAAAAGTGCCATGTTCGCTCCAAACGGTGTGTGCAAGCTTTAAATTTATAACACTAGACGTAAGCTTAAAACAAGGATGCGAACCCGCAGTGTACGGGTCAATCGTAGTAAAAAGCAAGGAATTCCAGGGGTCGATCACAGGGACTTAGTGAAACAAAGTCCAATTACGGTATGCTAAGCAATCACTAACCACAAAGCAATTAAAACAATCAAAGATTAATAAGAAGTCAATAAAGGAAACATGCAATTCTAGGGATTAAAGCATCTAGTTGTGGTTCCAACTCAAGATCTAAAGATAAGCGGACAAAGCTGAGGTTTTTGCATGGGGAAGGTGTTACTAAAGTGGAATAGATCACCGGGTAAGTCTCACTAAACACTAATCCCAAACCGTAACTCCTATTACCGGGTAAGTCTCAAGGAATTTAGATAAACAACTATAACTTCAAACACACACACCATCTAAGGGAATAGAATCAACCTTTACCGGGTAAGTCTCAGGCTAACTCACAAAGATGGGATGGAAGCACACTCAAACCCCAATAAAGGATAAACCTTTATTACCTACACTTATGATCTTAGGTAAACAAACTAAGTAATTACCGGGTAAGTCTCATCCTAAGCTTGCATTGAACCAGGAAAGGTATAATAAGAATAGGATTTGGCAAACTCTAACACTTAACTCTCAGTTTCGGATCAGATAAGTCACCTCGGTCAGCCAAATTCCACCCAGGCCGAGATGTTCATCGACTGAACGAGATGCTTAGGGTTAAGGTTAAAGACTCGAACTTTCAGGGTCCTACTGGAATCTAAGACTATTCTATCATTGTTTTTCCCACAACCTTCAGCCAATCACCCTAGAGTCAAACAAGGAAATTAGCCACTCATCATCATGAAAGCAATAATCAAATATATGGGAAGAAGGTGAATATTTGAACAAGAAGAATTTAATGAAAAGACTTCAATAACTGAATCAAATATCACAACAAAAGCGTTCCTTGGATATAAATCCAACAAAGGAAGACAACAAGGAAGGGAATCTAACATAATCTTACAAAACCCTTCAAAAGCTATAAAAGCTAAAATCTTCCTTCTTCAACCTTCAAAAAAGGTTCTTCAAATCTCCCAACTGCAGTATGGCTGCTACTGCGTATAAACCCTGATCGATGGTACAGCATGATGTTGGATTTGTGGAAATCCAACCCTTTTTATAGGAAAATAACCCTCCAAAGATAAGATATCTTAGAAAGATCTCTTCCCATAAAAATAGGTAAAATATATCATCTAGCATATCTTCTTCCTTCCAGGAGCCAAGCCCAAAAATATAAGATCTCTTTCCAAAGATAAAAGATCTCAGCCAAGAATAAAATATTCTCGCCGCGTCCTAGGTGTTCGCCTCGGTCGAGTCGACTTCTCTGGATCACCTCGGTCGAGGTGAATCTCTGGTCAACCGAGGTGAGTCACAACTGAATGTGAAATCTCTCAAATCTGGTCCAAAGTGAATCTTTAATCCATGGCTATGCTTCCTGGATGTAGCTCCAATGACTCCATATATCCTTTTGCTCCTTTTTGATGCAAAACGTGCCATTTTACCTACGATTACAACAAAACTAGGTGTAGACCTCCATTCCCGCAAAGGTAGATGAAAAGGTAATATAATCACATATTATACATACAAACATGCAGTTTATGAAAGATAAAACGTCCAAACAAACCCCAAAATATAGACTATAATTCATGCTATCAAAATACCCCATACTTAGCCCTTGCTTGTCCCCAAGCAAGTTCCGCATATAAAAGACAAGATAGAATGGATTATAAGTCAAGAAAATCTATGAAAAGTCTTTCAAAAACATTATTATGGTGTGCAACAATCATAGATCACTCTAAGAGAATACTTCATGGAATTTAAAATCTAAATATGATCAAAACATTTTATAAATATAAGAAAGTTGTTCATCTTTGCATAAAATCATAGAATGCATAATAAGTCATAATTATCGAAATTAATCATGTATAATCCAGTTTAAACCGCTAAGTCAATCAACAAGCTCGAGGTCTCAAGGGCTTCCCAAAAGAAAGGTGAAGAAACGTGTAGGGTAGGGATGTATGTAAGGTAATGTGGTGCTAGAATTCGGGAAAAGGATGAACTTCACTTTCACTTTGACCTGCAACATCTTCCACCAATAAGCTTTGCTTATTTCACACTTTTTCTTTTTACTTTACTTTTTGGGATGCATGGACAGAGGTGCACAATAACCGAAGTCTAGGAAATCAACAATCATCAATTTTTTGAGATGCATCAAACCCTTGATGCACATACCATGACCCGTTAGGAATATCGCTCAATCTGACTTTGGCAAGACACAAACACCCGGCTATGTGAATGGTGCCGAGTTACTCATCTTCATGATTGACTTCCCCAAACCTAAGATTACTTTCTAACACTTTCACTTCCAGCCAACTTCTCAACTTTACGTCACTTGCTTTCACCACTTCCTTGCTTCCAAATTCCCGGATAGGTAAAGGGAGGCAAAATGTATATGAGGGGCTAAGCATGATCAAGAAGAAGAAGAGAGAAGAATGAATTGCCTTGGTCTTTCCAGGAAGAAAGTGAGAGAACTCATAACGTGGTGTCAACCTTCAAATTCAACATAATTTAGACAAAAACAAAGTATTAAACATGCCAATAATTTGAAACAAAGCATTTAGCAACTTAAACATATTATAAAACCTTTCAAACACATAAAGAATTTCAAAACCAGTCAGTAAACAAGATCTTCACTGAGGTCATATCCAGATAAGAAGCACAAAAATCGTTTTCGAAAACTCTCAGTTAACCCACCTCGGTCGAGGTGTTCTTAGGTCAACCGAGGTGAAACGCCTCGTTCGGCCAGAACTGCCCCGGTCGAGGTCCGAAATTTTTTTTTAAAACCAGTTTTCTTTCAGTTTCGACGTTTTTCTCAATCAAATAACCTGTAAGTATGCATGCAATCTCAGATAAACATATAGAAGCAACTGAAGCGTAAATATAAATATCTGAGTAAGTGGAGTCCTACATAAGTGTCAAATAATACATCACATAAACACCCCATACTTGGGACACAATGTCCCAGTGGGTCAAAATAAGTCTAAAGGATAAAAATACTCACCGGATAATAAGCTGAACTGCATAAAAATAAGAAAGTAAATCCTGCAGCTCTCAATAATCTTGATCCGGTGGTGGTGGTGGTGGTGGCACATACGGATACTGGGATGGGTCGAATGGATAACCCATAGTCTGCTGGAACTATATCTCCATCATCGTGCGCTAATAGTGATGTCCCTCTAGCATCTGATGAGTCCAACTGTCAATCTGTCGGTGCTGGGCAGTAAATCTCTCATGCATGTCCACAGTAAGGGCAGCATAAGAGTCTATCATCTGATCCGTCAGATCATCGATCCGACGATGAGCCTCTGGATCTCTATGTCGGCATGTCCTACGCCTAGCAGGTCTCGCAGGTGATGCAGCAGGTGCAGGCTCAGTATCCTCATCATCCAGATCTATAACTGGTGCGCTCGTCCCTGCAGTATCCGTCCATGTATCCATCGAGACTCCACCCTTTCGGTCATCAGTTGTCTCCTCATTATCTGCCTCCTCCTCAGTTGGGGCAGTTGCTGCCTCTCTGTAATCCTCCATTAGTGGAGCCCAAGCGGTCAGCCAATAATGAGGGTCAAAGACAGTAAACTTGGCAGACCACCTGATCCCCTGTGGTGCAGTCAGCTCCCACGGCATAGCCACGTACGGTGTAGTCAGACCTCGGGGAACCAGAATCCGCCGAGTGATCATCTCCTGCAGCCCAAGCGGCTTGGCAGCCGCCACCATCGTGCAAGCGCTTAGATCCATGTCCTGATAACTGGCTATGTGGGTGACAAGCCCTCTGCAGCAGATGTCTCCCTTCGCCTTGGCCTTGATCTTGTGCAGATCCTCTGCCAACATCAAGCCAAAGTCCAAATACCCCCAGTCACCATGCAGTATAAACTGAAAAGCTCTGCCTGTCGGATCTTCTGGGGCATCTCAGTACGCCCCAGAAGTGTCTCACTGAAGATCCTGTGGGCTAACCTAAAGGCTAAGTGGAAGATGACCTTCTCCCTGGAATCTCCAGGGCGCCATCTGTCTGCATGCTCAACAATATGGGCAATCTGCCCCCAAAACTCCCTAGCTACAGATCGGGACGGGAAGTCAACAGCTGTGGGCTCAGGAAAACCAAAAATCTCCCTCCAGTACTCTAGTGGCACTAAGAAGTTCCGGTTCATCAACCGGTACTTCACAGATCGCTCTGTGGAGAGGTAGGTGAAGGAGCTAATGAACTCTAAGGTCGGCTCCAAATAGGCTGGGGCTCGGATCTCAGTAAACTGATCCAGCCCTACAGTAGATATCATCCGTCTCAGGTCTCCGTCTACCTGGAGACAATCAAAAGCAGACACGTCCAGGAAGCGAGGTGCAATCACTGGACGGCCGGAAATACGGTCATAATCGACCTGGTGTCGCTCATGGATCACCGGTCGATAGGGTCGGGAAGAAGAGGAAGAAGGGGAAGGTGAGGATCTATCCCTAAGGGCAAGGCGTCTGTCGGAACTCATTCTCAATTCTGTCACTGTCAAATCACCTCGGTCAACTGAGAACTCTCAAGAATCACCTCGGCCGAGGCACAGTTTGACTGGACCGAGGCGGAAAACTGGATTCTAATTTCCTCAGAAAATTCAGTTCTTTTCCCCCAAAATTACTACAACTGCTTCCTATGCGGTACTTAATCCTTTCCTCAGCAAATGCAAGGGCAACCAAAGCCCAAATCGAAGCGACAAAGCGAGGTAGGGTTTTGGTTTTATTTTTACCTCGTTCGGCCGAATCTGTTCGATTTTCTTGCAGATCGACGATGCACTGGGATCCTCATTGTCTTAATCGCAGTTTGGAAGCGAAAATCTTCGAAAACGAGCAAGAATCGAAGAAGCGAGGTGAAACTGTCGCCGCGGTCGAGGAAGAGGGTAAAGTGAGGAGAGAGAAATCTTCAGCCTTTTTATACCCTTTTCTGGAACTGTTGTCACCTCGGTCGAGATGGTCTCGACTGGACCAAGGTGGTACGGACCGAGGTGGTTCTTCAGAAAACCTAGTCGCCTCGGTTGCTAAAGAATCATCTCGGTCGAGGTGCTCTGACAGCAACCGATATGCCTCAGTCAAACTTCGTCTTCTTGAATTCTCGATCTTCTGTCCTTCCAGTTATGCTCCTTCCTTAGATGCTTCCTGTTATCTATCTAGAACGCCAAAAACAAAACAAAACAAAGCAAAAGCAAAAACTATCTAAGATAGACTAGAAAAAGGGAAAAGAAAGCAATACCTTGGGTTGCCTCCCAAGAAGCGCTTGGTTTAAGGTCGCCAGCTGGACCATGATACGTCTCAAATGTGATGGGAGGTGCCCTCACCCCATACTTCACCTCCATCGTGGGGTGAAGTAAGTAAGTCTATCAAACGCTCCAGCAAGTGTAAGTGCTTATCGGGGAATGAATCGTCTATGGGCGGGTCGTCCTTCTCACGTGAAGATGCAGGTAGCCGGCTGAGGTGATCCGCAACAGAATTTTCGGATCCCTTCTTATCGCGGATCTCTAGATCAAACTCTTGAAGCAAGAGAATCCATCGAATAAGGCGTGGCTTGGCATCTTTCTTAGCAAACAAGTAACGAATGGCTGCATGGTCGGTGTAGACAATGACTTTCGCCCCAACTAAATAGGAACGAAACTTCTCGAAAGCATATACAACCGCCAATAATTCCTTCTCGGTGGTAGCGTAGTTGCGTTGTGCTACATCTAGCGCCTTGCTAGCATAGTAAATGGCGGTGGTCCGTCCATCCTTCTTCTGTCCAAGCACCGCTCCTACGGCTACATCACTAGCATCGCACATGATCTCAAAGGGCAAGGTCCAATCCGGAGGTTGGATAATGGGAGCGGAGATCAACGCTTCCTTAATCCTGTAAAAAGCATCCAGACACTCCTGCGAAAACTCAAAAACAACATCTTTATTCAAGAGGTTAGTTAGAGGTTTAGAAATCTTAGAGAAGTCCTTGATGAATCTCCTGTAGAAACCTGCATGCCCGAGAAAACTCCTCACACCTTTAACAGAACAAGGGGGAGGGAGTTTCTCAATAGTCTCGATCTTAGCGCGATCGACCTCAATGCCTCGATTAGAAACGAGGTGTCCTAGCACAATGCCTTCATTAACCATAAAATGACACTTCTCCCAATTCAAAACAAGATTAGTGTCTTCACATCTTTTAAGCACTAGAGAAAGGTTAGATAGGCAATCATCAAAAGAGGAACCATATACAGAAAAATCATCCATAAATACCTCCATGATCTCCTCTATGTACTCGGAAAAGATAGCCATCATGCATCGCTGGAAGGTAGCGGGTGCATTGCACAATCCAAATGGCATCCTCCTATAAGCAAATGTCCCCCATGGAAAAGTGAAAGTGGTCTTCTCCTGATCATCCGGATGGATAGGAATTTGGAAGAATCCACTATAACCGTCTAAGTAGCAAAAGTGTGAATGTTGGGCCAACCGCTCGAGCATTTGATAAATGAAGGGAAGTGGAAAATGGTCCTTTCGTGTGGCCGTGTTCAGCTTCCTATAATCGATGCAAACCCTCCAGCCCGTAACGGTCCTGGTTGGGATCAACTCGTTGTTCTTATTTGTCACAACGGTCATCCCTCCTTTCTTCGGAACTGCATGCACCGGGCTTACCCACTTGGTGTCCGAGATAGGGTATATGAAACCTGCATCCAACAACTTAAGAATTTCTTTCTTCACAACCTCTTTCATGATCGGATTTAACCGTCTTTGAGGTTCCCGTGAAGTCTTATGATCATCCTCCATTAAAATTCTATGCATGCAGAAAGAGGGCTTAATGCCAATAAGATCATCTATAGTATAACCCAAAGCCTTTTGATGCTTTCTCAGGACATGCATTAGTTTAGATAATTCAGTTTCAGAAAGGGAAGCACTAACAATAACGGGATATGTGGAATCCGGTCCAAGAAAGACATACCTCAAGTGATTTGGGAGTTGTTTAAGCTCCACAACTAGGGGTACTTTATGAGGGGGATCCTTGTTTCCTCCTTCAAGTGGAGTAGATCTAGAAACTGGACTTTCGGAAGTCTCAGTTGGAGTCATCTCGCCATCGACCTCGGTCGAGGCGCATAGGCGTTGACCGAGATGTTCTTCAGTCGCCTCGCTCAGTCCAGAAAGTGCCTCGGTCGAGGTACTTCAACTGGAACCGAAACTGGAGATCTTCGTCTCCTGGGTTAGCTTCTCAGTTTTAGCTCCTGGATCCTCTTCCAGTGCTTTTAAGCTCCGTATATCTGCATCACAAGAAGCATCTATACCTTCCTCCATTAAACTGAAGCTAATAACTCTTTCGAGTGGATCGTTAGTAAGGATAGAGCTCACCAATTCTCTTGATTCTTCTTCATCGTAGATGTTGAAGATATCATCGCTTAGCTGCTCCCTTTTCATGGCTGCAAGTAATGCGAACTCCACCTCATCTCCGCCAATGTTGAATTTCAACTTGGCGTTCTTGCAATCCCCGTTGCAACCCGAAGTTGCTAGAAATGGCCTCCCGAGAATAATAGGAACAGGATAATCTACGGGAATGTCAAGTACAACAAAATCTATAGGTAAATAGAAGTTACCTAACTTGACCGGGACGTCCTCCAAGATTCCCACGGGATGGGTGATGGAGCGATCCGCCATATAAAGTCGAATCTTGACCGGCTTGGGCTCTCCAAGTCCGATCTTCACACATAGCTCCAGTGGGATGATGCTCACGCTGGCTCCTAGATCGCAAAGGGCTTCACAAGTGACATCCCCAACTTGAATGGGAATGCAAAATTAGCCGGGATCTCTCAATTTAGGTGGCATCTTCTCCTTCATGATTTGTATTAGCTCCGAGGATTTAGATGTCATCCTAACTTCACCAAATCTTCCAGTTTCCTCTTCCTTGATAGGATCTTCTTCAAGAACTTCCCATAGGCGGGCATTCCTAGAATAGCATCAAGGAAAGGAATGTTAATGTGCAGTTTATTCATCAAGTCAAGGAACTTACCAAAGTGCTTGTCTAGATGTGCTCTGGCCCTTGACTGGGGGAATGGAAGTGGTGGTTTGTATGCAGGAGGTGGAACATAAACTTCAGTTTTCCCCTCCGCTTTCTATGGCTCCACCTCAGTTGGCATCTCGGTCAAAGTGTTCTTCGACTGCATTTGGACCGAGGTGGTCTTCGTCGGTATTGGCATTGACCGAGGCACTGGATCTGTAGTTTTCAGTCCACTCCTCGTAGTTATGGCCATGATCTGGCCCTTAGGGTTGCTTTCCGTCCTTGCTGGAAGCTTCCCTGGATCTCTTGGCACTTCATTCGCCCTACTTGCTAGTTGTTGTTCAAAGGCTTTTTGGGCCTTCGAAAATGAAGTCATAGAAGTCTCCATAGCGTTGAGCTTGATCAAGATAGCCTCCAGAACTGCGTCTTTCTTTTCTGGCTGAGACGAACTTGATCCTTGCCCCTGGCTCTTTAATGGAGTAGAAGAAGAAGAAGGGGAAGACAGGAAAGGGTTAGAGGAATCGTTAGAGTTGGAGTTTGAATGATTGTTACCAGAATTTTGGTTGTTCGCCCTCCAGTTGTTGCTATTGGATCCTCTATTATTGTTGTTGTAATTGTTGTTCCGGGAACCGTTGTTGTTGTTACGGTATCCATTGTTGTTGTTCCTTTGTCCTTGCTCTTCCTTCTTGGTTTGAGCAACCAAGAGTTCCTTCAATTGCTTCACTTCATTCTTCAAAGACGTGAGTTGATTGTTGTTGGGCTGAGTTTCTTGGAAGTTTACTCTTTCAACTCCACCTTCAGCTCCTTGGTGGGTTTACTTCTCCATATGCAAAGCTTGCTTCTCGATGAAGTCCCAAGCTTCGTCAATCGCCATGTCCATAAAGGTACCGGCGGAGAGTAGTTGGAGATTGAATTGGGTGCTTCCGTCCAGTCCCTTGAAGTATATCTCCAATAACTCTAACTTTGGAATCCCATGATGTGGGCAATCCAAAAGAATGTCCTTGAACCGCTCCCATGACTTGGACAAGCTCTCCTTGTCCTTCATAATGAAAGGATTGATCTTCCCTCTCATTTCAGCTGTCTTTGAGGGGGGAAAGAATTTGGTCAAGAACTCCGTTGTCATCTCCTCCCATGTGCTAATTTTTCCTGGAGGAAGAGATTGATACCAAGTAAGAGCTCTATCTTTTAAAGAAAAGTAAAAAGGTCTTAGCTTGTAGTTGTTGTTCTCAATTCTTGAGGGTCTCAAGGTCTCCATCAAGATCTCATAGTTTTGAAGATGTTGATGTGGTGATTCCTTCTCTAACCCTCCGAACTGGCTTTGACGAATCATGGATAGAACTTGCGGTCGAAGTTTGTAGTCATGGTCCGCTGGATCTCCTAGGTTAACTCCTGGACGCCTCAGTTGTTGATTGGGGTCCATCCTTTGACCTAGGGTTTGTGGGATTCCTGCAAGAAGAACGTCTCGGACTGGCATCCGAGGTGGAAGTACCTCGGCCGGGGCGTTAGGTACTGGGACGTGCCTCGGTCGAGGGTCAGCAACTGGGACCTGCATCGGTCCAGCATGGGGAACTGGGTCTTCCCTCGGTCGAAGTGGAATCTGGTCCCGTATGGCTGCCAAATCTGCTTCGATTGCTTCAGTCCTGGTGCGAGTTTCTTCCTTCTCTTGCCTTAGTTCTTCCCTGCTGAGGCGTAGCAGCTCTAACGCCTCTTTCAACTCGGCCTCAAGATCACGGTTGTCTTGTTGGACCATCTTTGCTTCTCTTAAGCATCGCTTGTATGTCATTTCTGGTTCGGGATCGTAAGGAACGATTTCCTTCCCAGTTCGGGTTCTTCGCATATACCTAAGAAAGAACCTGCAAAGGTCACTCAAGTAGAGTGGTTAGTAGACACGGGGGCAAGTGCCCCAAGAGCCAACCGTAACCGGCTCGGTCTAGACCATGTCCCCAACAACGGCGCCAACAACTTGTTCGCTCCAAACGGTGTGTGCAAGCTTTAAATTTATAACACTAGACGTAAGCATAAAACAAGGATGCAAACCCGCAGTGTACGGGTCAATCGTAGTAAAAAGCAAGGAATTCCAGGGGCCGATCACAGGGATTTAGTGAAACAAAGTCCAATTACGGTATGCTAAGCAATCACTAACCACAAAGCAATTAAAACAATCAAAGATGAATAAGAAGTCAATAAAGGAAACATGCAATTCTAGGGATTAAAGCATCTAGTTGTGGTTCCAACTCAAGATCTAAAGATAAGCGGACAAAGCTGAGGTTTTTGCATGGGGAAGGTGTTAATAAAGTGGAATAGATCACCGGGTAAGTCTCACTAAACACTAATCCCAAACCGTATCTCCTATTACCGGGTAAGTCTCAAGGAATTTAGATAAACAACTATAACTTCAAACTAACACACTATCTAAGGGAATTGAATCAACCTTTACCGGGTAAGTCTCAAGCTAACTCACAAAGATGGGATGGAAGCACACTCAAACCCCAATAAAGGATAAACCTTTATTACCTACACTTATGATCTTAGGTAAACAAACTAAGGAATTACCGGGTAAGTCTCATCCTAAGCTTGCATTGAACCAGGAAAGGTATAATAAGAATAGGATTTGGCAAACTCTAACACTTAACTCTCAGTTTCGGATCAGATAAGTCACCTCGGTCAGCCAAATTCCACCCAGGCCGAGATGTTCATCGACTGAACGAGATGCTTAGGGTTAAGGTTAAAGACTCGAACTTTCAGGGTCCTACTGGAATCTAAGACTATTCTATCATTGTTTTTCCCACAACCTTCAGCCAATCACCCTAGAGTCACACAAGGAAATTAGCCACTCATCATCATGAAAGCAATAATCAAATATATGGGAAGAAGGTGAATATTTGAACAAAAAGAATTTAATGAAAAGACTTCAATAACTGAATCAAATATCACAACAAAAGCGTTCCTTGGATATAAATCCAACAAAGGAAGACAACAAGGAAGGGAATCTAAGATAATCTTACAAAACCCTTCAAAAGCTATAAAAGCTAAAATCTTCCTTCTTCAACCTTCAAAAAAGGTTCTTCAAATCTCCCAACTGGAGTATGGCTGCTGCTGCGTATAAACCCTGATCGATGGTATAGCATGATGTTGGATTTGTGGAAATCCAACCCTTTTTATAGGAAAATAACCCTCCAAAGATAAGATATCTTAGAAAGATCTCTTCCCATAAAAATAGGTAAAATATATGATCTAGCATATCTTCTTCCTTCCAGGAGCCAAGCCCAAAAATATAAGATCTCTTTCCAAAGATAAAAGGTCTCAGCCAAGAATAAAATATTCTCGCCGCGTCCTAGGTGTTCGCCTCGGTCGAGTCGACTTCTGTGGATCACCTCGGTCGAGGTGAATCTGTGGTCAACCGAGGGGAGTCACAACTGAATGTGAAATCTCTCAAATCTGGTCCAAAGTGAATCTTTAATCCATGGCTATGCTTCCTGGATGTAGCTCCAATGACTCCATATATCCTTTTGCTCCTTTTTGATGCAAAACGTGCCATTTTACCTACGATTACAACAAAACTTGGTGTAGACCTCCATTCCCGCAAAGGTAGATGAAAAGGTAATATAATCACATATTATACATACAAACATGCAGTTTATGAAAGATAAAACGTCCAAACAAACCCCAAAATATAGGCTATAATTCATTCTACCATGCCACGTGGCAGTCATTGGAAAACCACGGCCATCTCAGATTTTCACGGCTGTGGAATTGACCATGGGTGCTTACGACATGGCTTTCCTTGCCCTTAATTCAATTAATTACCAAAACCACGGCTGTGGTTATATGTACTTGGCCGTGGAAATCCTAAAATTGGCGTGCAATCCTTTGTTATCGAAAGCTTTCCAATTATGCTCCTTCCTTAGCTGCTCCAATGCATCCCCTTGATGTCTAGCATGAACAATCACGCCCACATGCTCCATTTATGCTCCAGTCCAAACCTTTATTCACCTTCAATCACAACAAAGTTTGTGTAGATCTCTATACCAACATAATAGGTGAATGTGCTCATATATGCTTCAACTCATATCCATGTACACAAAAGAAGGGGAAAATCTACCTTAATATGTTCCTAAATTAATGTCATATTTCATGCTATCAATGAACTTCCAATCAAGCTTAATGGTAAAACCCACCTACTGCCGCATTTGAATCCATTTTATCTCGGGTCCCATCTTTTCTCTACCCATCTCATATCGTAATGACCAACACAACCTGATCCTAACGATTGAGAAGTGGTCCATCTATCTGTTGGGGTGACTTCCTTCAGCACGTATAATGTTCCATCCATAGCTACAACGTCAACCGTCTTCTTTCAAAGATCATTCATCTCTTGATCTCGAGGAACTTGCTTGAGTCTTCCGAGTCTTGAAGCCTTAGTTAAGCAATAATTCAGTTTAATCTCTCTTTTTACTTGAAAGGAAAGGAGATAAAATATCTCTTGATATGTCGCATGTGTTCAGTCACAAAAGTCCTAACTACAAGACTCAAGCATGCCATATAACAAATCGATACAATCTTCTTCGCTTCTTCTAACATCCCAACATATGGGAGGGACTCCTCGTATTCTACATCATCTCTCACCATAGACATCATTTCTTCAAGTATGCGTAGAAATTTACACTTCATTTTCATATGTGACATCAAACGACTACAGAGGCTCTAACCTCGATCTTTCATGTACTTTTTGTACGTCTCATATCGACATGAAATTTCATAACTTTAATCTTCTCCTACTATTTTTGGCCACCTTATGTATCTCTTGGTATCCATGAGCAACTTCACAACCGTACTAGCATGCCTTTAGGCGAAATTTCCCAACCACAATCACTGAAAGATCCACTCATTATTCCACCAAGCACTAACATCATAACTCTAAGCTTGCCATATTGCCCTAATCCCGATTCCTCGTTTCACGTTATAGCCACTATGGCTTCGCCATGCGATTCACAAAACCTTGACTTAGATTGGCTCATGAAAACATGACATCCATAACCTTAGAACAAACATAACACACCTCCCCTTATATATTCCCCCTTTACGCACAATAGCTATAGAAGACTCACCTTTATCTTCATCCTTCCAGTTCCCTTTACTCTGATCCGCGTCATTTCTCCATATGACAACCCCATGACCTAGGTTTGGCTCGAGCTTTCACGGTCCACTAAGGTAAAGGCTCATTCTTTCATCATCTTTCCCACAACCTTCAACCAATCACCCTCAAACCGCACAAGAATTTAGTCAATAATCATCATGATAATAACAATCAAATATATATATGGAAAGAAGAAATATCCAAACATTAAATCTTAACACAAAGGTCTCAATGCTCACTCAATCAAACAAACAAACAATCCAAACAATCAGCAAACTGTGTTCCTAAATATCAAACCAAAAGAAAACAAACAAGGATCCTAAGAAAACTTTACAACTTCCTTCACAAGCCTTCAACTTTCACTTCAAAGCTATCTTCCTTCAACTTCTTTCCTTCCTTGGAATATCTTCAATCTTCCAAACAAATCAGTTAATTAGACATACTTTCATCCAGAAAATATCTTCCAATTTATAGGAGAATTACTTGCCAAAAATAAGTGATCTTATGGGCCATGGGTCGTGCGTCTCGATACAACCCAGTAATTCATGTTGGTCGAGGTGATCTTTAGGTGAACTGAGGTGAACCTCAACTACGTGCAAATCTCTCAAAACTGGTCCAAAACAAACTTCTATCCACCTTCCATGGTTCTTATGATTTCCTTGTAGCTCCTCAATGCTCCAAAATGTAGCACCAATGAATCCTTTGATCCCTTGGCTTCATATTGCTTCAAAACATGTCATTTTCCCTACAATTACAACCAAACTAGGTGTAGACCTTGATTCTTGAAAATGTAAACAAAACAACATAATGATCAAGAATATACATCCATGCATGGACATTTATGAAGATAAAATATCCACACCAATCCCAAAACATAGACTATAATACATGCTATCAAAATACCCCATACTTGTCCCTTGCTTGTCCCCAAGCAAGATTCAAATCTTAGATACAAGATAGAATGGTTTATAAGTCATCAAAAAAATAAATGAAAAACATTTTACAATACCTTTTTGGTGGTACGCTCCATTCATAGATCACCCAAAGGGAATGCTATAACACCAAGAAATTTTATTTCCGGAAGTTGAGGTGTTTCCGATCTTTTCCGCGTCAGCGGCTTATTTCCCGCAGGCACGTTGCTGAATACGAGTTTGTATCGCGAGAAAGAGAGTTTCCCATTCTACTTTCCGACCTTGGGAAGTGGAGTGAGGGGACAAGGAGGCTGACCCTTGGGATATCCCACCTCCTTATTAGCCCCTTTTACTCCCTTCTCTCTTCCCTCCTTCCTCTTTTACGCTCCTTCTCATCCACAACCTATTCTTCTTCTTCCTTGGACCTCCATTCTCTTACACCTTGGGGGAGTGATGTGTGGAGCTGCAGCTTGAGCTTTCCGGATCTGCAGTGGTAAGTGGTTCTATCTCCTCTTCTCTTGCTTCTTGTACCCCCTTCTTTCCCTTCTCTTCTCCTCCATGGCTATGGAGGAAGCTTTTGAAGAGATTACCTGTAAAGCCCTTGCATGATCCTTTCCTTAACTCTTTTAGGTCATGTGGAGGAGGCTAAGACTTGTGGTGAAGGTTTTGAGGAAGTCCAATAAGAGAAGGAGACACTAGGAGCAAAGAACCAATCGAAGAAACGAAGAAGACGAACCTTCTGCTGTTCGACCGCGGGGGAGGATTGCCAAAGGCGCAAGGGAGGACTGAGGACACCGCAGGGGCCGCCTGGATCACCGCAAAGGCGGCATGAACCACCACAGGGGCGGCTCCCAGGGGCGCAGGGGCGGCGACAAGGCTTCCGCTGGGACGCTAGCTTGCTTCCGCGGTTTTGTTTTCTTCGCCAGTAGGTTCCTCCCTCCCTTCCTTTCGTTCCTTCCTTAGATCCTTGTTGTATATAGTTAGAAGCATGCTTAGGATGGACCTAGGACTTGTGAGAATGCCATCTAGTGGTTGGTAGCCTTGGAGCCCTTATGGGTTAGTTTGAATGTTTATCTTGGGTATGAGCATGTTGACCATCCTAAGCTAGTTGCTTCTCTTAGGATGTTGTTGTTGATCTTGTTCTTAGGTTGTATAGGCTGTTGTGAGCTTCTTTTAGTTGTGGTTAGTGTCTTGTGTACTTTGGACTCTAGGATGCTTTCCTAGTTTGAGAGATGTGGGATCTTGCTTAGATCTTTAGAATGAAGTCTATGACTTCATGAGTGCGGACTTGTGTTGATGAGTATATTCGTGTGTGAGCAGCTTGTGTGCTTCCTCATTAAGGAAGCTAGAGTGGTGTGAGTTGAGAGACGAGGTAAGTCTCCGGACTTACTTAGCCATATTCGTTGTACTAGATTCATTGTGTGCTTGGTGGTGTGTGTTTATCGTTTTGTTATAACTTATAATCCGGATAATAGGATTACCGAACTTTATGTTATTTTGGCCCAAGTGTATGATAACGGGCGGTGACATCACTGCCTAGGTCTTGCGAGAGCTAGGAGGTTCTCGGCGACTGGCCCGTGCTGGTTAGATGGTCGGAGGCATCCGACCGTTCCATTGCCGGAAGAAGTGACCGAGGCGAGTTTTGGGAGATTCCCGTGTCACAAAAGAACTTGAACTAGAACGGGATATTACCTAATAAATAAAGATAATAACCGGATTGATTGTTGTGCATGTTTGTGTGATGTGATTATATATGATTGTTTTTGTGCCTTCACCTTGTCTTTAATGCTTCAAATGTAGCTAACGGTTTTAAACCGCTTGTGTAGATGTCTCGCAGGTTAGGGACGCCGCCGAGTGAGGTGGAGGAGTGGACAACTGAGGGTCGCCGTACATTATAGGACGGGGGCATTTTTGGGATTGTGGTTGTTGTTTTTACCTTATGTTGGGATTGTGGTTTGTTATACGCTTACGGTTTATGTCTTGTGGAGTTTGTGTTATTTTGAGGACTCGGCTGAGTTTCCAAGTTGTACTCTTTACCCTTTTCGTCTTGCATACATTAAAACATTTTCGAATTTTGAGCCTTTATTTGTGCCATGTCAGAAAGGTCCGGTGAGATTGTTGTTAGGCTAAGGGTCGGGACCCATTGTGTGGTCTCGCCCGTAGCATTCCGATATCCCGCGGATTCGGGGTGTTACAAAGTGGTATCAGAGCCCTAGGTTGACAACAATGGAACTCGCAACCTTCTAAAGGCCGAATGAGGAATAAACCGAACACTTCGGGTTCTGACCTTTTGGTTTTAAAATTCATATGCATGAGTCGGGTTTGGGTTAGAATGTACGGGACCACCACTCCTCACACAAACCTCGGCGACAAAGATTTCTGGATTTGACGCATGTCAGTATATTACATAGTTATATTTATTATGACCTTAAGGTTGTTGTTGGACTCGTATGCACTTATTTATGAATGTGACCTTAGGATGATTGCGCTTTATGCCTTGATTGTATTCTTGATTTCGGCACTCTTCTCTTAAGTTTTATAAGTACCTTATTATATGAGTAATGCGAGTAAAATATGTATATCGACTTAATTAAATCGAACCAACGCGATACGGTATCAGATAGCACGTACGAGAGCTACCGCTTACGTGGGATCCGCCACGGGTAGACCACCTCTACCTCCTACCGTTCTGAGACGGGGACGAGTAGGGAGACCTCCAGGCCCGAGAGGTCGGGGACGTATCACCATTGCGGACTCAACCATTGTGGATCTGCCAGCAGCTGAGGATCCCGTCGAGGACGTTGTAGAGAGCGATATTCCCGAGGCTGTGGGTAGGAGAGCAGTGAGGTCTGAGGCACATAGTTCCCCATCTGCTAGGACCGGGGGAGCATCCATTGGAGATATAGTGTTTGAGGAGTACGTACGCCGAGTAGAGGAGGTGTTGAGGACTGGAGCACCGCCTCCAACACCACTAGTGCTGGTACCTGCACCTGCACCCGCACCGGAGAGATCAGTTGAGGTCTCGCAGAGGGCTACCTTGATCAGAGCCGCACCTGAGGTAGTTGCACCGGCAGTAGTGGCACCTGAGCCGATTGTGGAGATATCTAGGCCTAGAGACGAGTTGAGGGTTCCTAGACCCGATGACTAGTTAAAAGCTTTCAACCAACAACATGTTCCCTACGTCGATGGGAAGGTAGGGCTAGAGGTAGAGCACTGGATTGGGCATATGGAGTCAGCATTGGAGGCAATCCGCTGCCCGGAGGAGAGACAGGTGGAGATAGTTCAGACATTGTTTCGAGAGGAGGTCCATTACTAGTAGAGGTCGGTGAGAGGGGGCATGACCAGGATGGACCAGCTGTTGCGTCTCGTAAGAGAGACATTCTACCCAGATTCACTGCGTCGAGATAGGGTACAGTACTTCCTAGAGGCCGGTTTTGAGGATGTTCCCTGCATGAAGGCGATTAGACGTTTTAGAGCGGAGTTAGCATTGTTGGGGCCCGCTGCACCTCCAACGGACCAGCATGTCTATCTCTTTTCCAGGACACTGAGGGAGTCCACCTATGCTTACTTGGCGGGATTTCGCTGCGATTTATTGGCGGAGTACCAGGATCGAGCTTCGGTCTACGAGAGAGACCGACCAGGGGTGAGGAGAGCAGCACAGTCTGGGGGACCGGACAAGAGACAGAGGACTGCACCTACCGGAGCCAGAGCATAGGGGCGCAGCCAGGCTCCGGGACGTTTTGGACCACAGCAGCCGACATCCGACCGTGGGCCACAATGCCATGGTTGTGGAGGATATGGACATATTCGGAAGACTTGTACGAAGCCACCTGTAGCATGTTTTACTTGTGGTCAGGTGGGCCACCGAGCCGGTTTTTGCCGTCAAGGCAAGTTACAGTCTCAGCAGGGTTCCTCGCTTGTTGGGGTAGCAGGAGGTAGTCAGAGGCCTCCACAGTTTTAGCCACAGGGCTCTCAACAGAGGTTCTAGGGACAGACTCATACCCAAGGTTCAGCCGAGGGTCCGGGCCGAGGTAGAGGTTGTGGTAGTGGTACACAAGAGGCTAGAGGCACACAGGTCAAAGCGATTGAGCTGAGGAGTGCTATTGATCCAGCAGCACCGGCGGCCACAGGTACTATTCAGATCCATGGACTACCGGTCCGCGTTTTGTTTGATACGGGTGTCACGCACTCTTTTATTTCCGATGATGTGTAACTAGGTTGTCCTTAGTTACGGTAGAGGGGAGACCCTTTGTTGTGGGGTTACCTGATGGGAGTAGGGTTAATGGTACCCGAGAGGTACGCGGTTATCCCATACGTTTGGCAAACTGAGATTGGTTAGCCGACTTCTATTTCATGCACTTAGTGCATGAAGAAGTCATTCTTGGCATGGACTGGATGGACCGCCACCGAGCCGTTTTAGACATCAGTTGGAGGACCGTGACAGTTACCACGGAGACGGGACATGAGTTGATTTTACGAGGTTGGGACCTCGTGAAGACCGGTACAGTCATTAGCACGGTTCGAGCCGCGAGACTTATCGGACAGGGATGTGAGGCCTTCCGGTGCTATGCCATGAAGTAGGAGGCGGGACCGTCGCTAGAGGAGATTTCCGTGGCTTGCAAGTTCAAGGATGTATTTGTGGAGCCACCCGGATTGCCACCATAGAGGAGCGTGGATTTTTCCATTGAGTTGGAGTCCGGCACGAGGCCGATCTCCAAGGCCTCATACTGCATGGTGCCGAACGAGTTGCTAGAGATGAAGAAGCAGCTTGAGGAGTTAGCCGAGAGAGGTTTCATACGCCCAAGCGTTTTGCGTTGGGGAGCACCGGTCATCTTCGTCAGGAAGAAGGACGGATCTTTGAGACTTTGAATCGATTACCGGGAATTGAACAAAGTCATTATCAAGAACAAGTACCCCCTTCCGCGCATTGACGATTTGCTAGACCAACTGTAGGGAGCCTCCGTATCTTCAAGGATCGACTTGAGGTCGGGATACCACCAGCTGAGGGTGAGAGAGGAGGACGTGCCGAAGACGGTATTCAGGACGAGATACGGCCACTATGAGTTTGTCGTGATGCCATTAGGGATCATAAACGTGTCTGCCGTCTTCATTGAGTTGATGAACGGCATCTTCATCGACTTCTTGAACCAGTTTTTAGTGGTATTTATAGATGACATCTTAGTCTACTCCTGGAGTAGGGAGGAGCATGCGGGACACCTGAGGACGGTTCTTCGAGTCCTTTAGGATAGAGAGCTTTATGCAAAGCTATGTAAGTGCGAATTCTGGATGCCCGAGGTGGCATTTCTAGGTCATATAGTTTCCGCCGAGGGTGTCATGGTTGACCCGGTGAAGATAGAGTACGTTTCTTCATGGCCGCCTCCTCGGACGGTCAAGAAGGTGCGCAGTTTCTTTGGCTTAGCGGGTTATTACCACCGTTCTGTTGAGGGTTTCTCCGTGATTGCACGGCCCCTTACTTCCTTGATAAGGAAGTCTACCAGGTTCGTCTAGTCCGAGACCTGTCAACGCAGTTTTGAGGAGCAGAAGAGAAGGTTGTCCTCCGCTCCTGTGTTTGCCCAGCCTAAGGGCGTAGAGGACTTTGTTGTATATAGTGACGCCTTGGGGTGCATTTTGATGCATAGGGGTAGGGTTATTGTGTACACTTCTCGGCAGCTGAAGCCGTACGAGGAGAATTATCCCACCCATGATCTTGAGCTAGCGGTAGTGATACATGACTTGAAGATCTGGCGATACTATTTGTATGGAGCCACGTGTCAGATCTTCACATACCATAAGAGTCTGAAGTATATATTCACCCAGCGGGAGTTGAATAATCGCCAGAGGAGATGGTTAGAGTTGAATAAGGATTTTGTAATGGAGATTATATACCATCCGGGGAAGGCGAACATGGTCGTCGATGCTTTGAGTAGGAAGACACCTCGAGAGGAGGCTATAGCTCGACTTACGATTCAGCCACAGTTGCAGAGGGATTTGGCGGATTTAGAGTTAGATATCCGGTTTCCAGATACGGTCGGTCGTTTGTCCGTGTTAGAGGTATTACTTGATCTGTCCGGAGAGATCCGACAGAAGCAGGAGGGATGTCCCGTGTTGATGAGGATTCGGGACAGGATGGCCAGAGGAGAGGCACCACAGTTTATCACAGGGGCATACGGGTTATTGAGATGCCAAGGACGTATATGTGTACCGTCAGACCCGGGGTGGAGAGAGCGGATCTTGCATAAGCCACACTCTACACCATACTCGGTGCACCCAGGCGCGAGTAAGATGTACTAGGACCTTAGGAGATCTTATTGGTGGAGCGGGCTCAAGCTCGATGTAGCTAGACATGTGGCCCGATGCGCGACTTGCCAGCAGGTCAAGATCGAGCACCAGAGACACGCAGGACCCACTGCTCGTATCGTAGTGGAAGTGGGAGGATATTTCCATGGACTTCGTGACGGGTTTGAGACCGAGTAGGAGCTTTGACACAATATGAGTAGTAGTGGATCGGTTGACGAAGACCGCACGTTTCATCCTTATTCGGGAAACGTGGCCGGTGAGTCGTTTGGCCGAGGAGTTTACTCATCAGATTGTGAGGTTACATGGAGTACCGAGGACTATCATCTTGGATAGGGACAGGCGCTTTACCTCTAGGTTCTGGCAGCAGGTACATGCCGCCCTAGGATCGAGTCTATATTTCACCACCGCATACCATCCCCAAACCGACGGCCAGTCAAAGCGGACTATTCAGACCCTAGAGGATATGTTGCGTGCATGTGTACTAGACTAGGGTCAGGTATGGACAGACCACCTTCCATTGGTGGAGTTTTCGTATAATAACAGTTGACACGCGTTGATTGGGATGGCACCTTATGAGGCGTTGTATGAGAGGAGATGCCGCACTCCCTTATGTTGGGACGAGCCGGGAGTGTTGTAGCTCCGGATCAGGTACATGATGATATGGCTAGGGTTTCCTTGATACGAGAGAGGATGTTGACCGCTCAGAGTCGTAAGAGATCTTACGCGGGTAGGCGGCGTAGACCTCTCGAGTTCAAGGTAGGAGCCGAGGTGTGGCTGAGGGTATCACCAACCCGGGACGTCAGACGTTTCGGCATTAAGGGGAAGTTAAGCCCCCGATATGTCGGCCTATTCGAGATAGTGGAGAAAGTCGGTGAGGTAGCATACCGACTAGCATTGCCACCGCGGTTAGAGGGTATACATCTGGTATTTCATGTGTCTCAGTTGAGGGAGTACATCCATGACCCGAGGCACATCATTAGTCACGAGGACCTTGTGGTCAAGCCGGACCATACGTTCGTAGAGCACCCGATAGCGGTATTGGAGAGGAGTACGAGACGCCTTCGATCGAAGGAGATACCAATGTTGAGAGTGCAGTGGTTGAGGCAGGGAGCAGACGAGGCTACTTGGGAGATGGAGGATAGTGTCCGGAGGAACTATCCCGAGTTTTACGCGAGTTTAGACTCACCGTTAGGACAGTCGGGTTAGTCCCGAGCTTTTCCTTGGTTGTGCCTATATGCTATGTGCTGTGATATGCTCTGTATATGCTTTATGTGTGTATGTGTGATTACTTTTCGATGTATCGATATGTTTACGAGTTTCGACCTCGGAGTTCTACTTTTTGTGTGGTGTATTTCTCTCAAGTTTCGGGATGAAACTTGTTTTTAGGGGGACTAGTTGTAACACCTGGAAATTTTATTTCCGGAAGTTGAGGTGTTTCCGATCTTTTCCGCGTCGGCGGCTTATTTCTCGAAGGCACGTTGCTGAATAAGAGTTTGTATCGCGAGAAAGAGAATTACCGTTCTACTTTCTGACCTTGGAAAGTGGAGTGAGGGGACAACGAGGCTGACCCTTGGGATATCCCATCTCCTTGTCAGCCCCTTTTACACCCTTCTCGCTTCCCTCTTTCCAGTTTTACGCTCCTTCTCATCCACAGCCCATTCTTCTTCTTCCTTGGACCTCCCTTCTCTTACACCTTGGGGGAGTGATGTGTGGAGCTGCAGCTTAAGCTTTCCGGATCTGCAGTGGTAAGTGGTTCTATCTCCTCTTCCCTTGCTGCTTGTACCCCCTTCTTTCCCTTCTCTTCACCTCCATGGCTATGGAGGAAGCTTTGGAAGAGATTTCTTGGAAAGCCCTTGCATGTTCCTTTCCTTAGCTCTTTTAGGTCATGTGGAGGAGGCTAAGAACTGTGGTGAAAGTTTGGAGGAAGTCCAACAAGAGAAGGAGACACTAGGAGCAAAGAACCAGTCGAAGAAACGAAGAAGACGAACCTTCTGCTGTTCGACCGCGGGGGCGGATTGCCAGAGGCGCAAGGGCGGACTGAGGACACCGCAGGGGCGGCCTGGACCACCATAAGGGCGGCCTGAACCACCGCAGGGGCGGCTCCAAGGGGCACAGGGGCGGCGACAGGGCTTCCGCTGGGACGCCAGCTTGCTTCCGCGGTTTTGTTTTCTTCACCAGTAGGTTCCTCCCTCCCTTCCTTTCGTTCCTTGCTTAGATCCTTGTTGTATATAGTTAGAAGCATGCTTAGGATGGACCTAGGACTTGTGAGAATACCATCTAGTGGTTGGTAGCCTTGGAGCCCTTATGGCTTAGTTTGAATGTTTATCTTGGGTGTGAGCATGTTGACCTTCCTAAGCTAGTTGCTTTTCCTAGGATGTTGTTGTTGATCTTGTTCATAGGTTGTATAGGCTGTTGTGAGCTTCCTTTAGTTGTGGTTAGTGTCTTGTGTACTTTGGACCCTAGGATGCTTTCCTAGTTTGAGAGTTGTAGGATCTTGCTTAGATCATTAGAATGAAGTCTATGACTTCATGAGTGCGGACTTGTGTTGATGAGTACTTTCGTGTGTGAGCAGGTTGTGTGCTTCCTCACTAAGGAAGCTAGAGTGTTGTGAGTTGAGAGACGAGGTAAGTCTCCGGACTTACTTAGCCATATTCATTGTACTAGATTCATTGTGTGCTTGGTGGTGTGTGTTTATCGTTTTGTTATAACTTATAAACCGGATAATAGGATTACCGACCTTTATGTTATTTTGGCCCAAGTGTATGATAACGGGCGGTGACATCACTGCCTAGCTCTCGCGAGAGCTAGGAGGTTCTCGGCGACTGGCCCGTGCTGGTTAGACGGTCGGAGGCATCTGACCGTTCCATTGCCGGAAGAAGGGACTGAGGCGAGTTTCGGGAGATTCTCGTCTCACAAAAGAAGTTGAACTAGAATGGGATATGACCTAATAAATAATGATAATAACCGGATTGATTGTGGTGCATGTTTATGTGATGTGATTATATATGATTGTGTTTGTGCCTTCACCTTGTCTTTAATGCTTCGAATATAGCTAACGGTTTTAAACCGCTTGTGTAGATGCCCGGCAGGTTAGGGACGCCACCGAGTGAGGTGGAGGGGTGGACAGCCGAGGGTCGCCGTACATTATAGTACGGTGGCGTTTTTGGGATTGTGGTTGGTCTTTTTACCTTATGTTGGGATTGTGGTTTGTTATACGCTTACGGTTTATATCTTGTGGAGTTTGTGTTGTTTTGAGGACTCGACTGAGTTTCTAAGTTGTACTCTTTACCCTTTTCGTCTTGCATACATTAAAACGTTTTCGAATTTTGAGCCTTTATTTGTGCCATGTTGGAAAGGTCCGGTGAGATTGTTGTCAAGTTAAGGGTCGGGACCCATTGTGTGGTCTCGCCCGTAGCATTCCGATATCCCGCGGATTCGGGGTGTTACAAATGCTTCGTAGCAAATAAAATCAACATATGGTTAAAATATTTTATGAATATAAGAAAGGTGATCATCTTTGCATAAAATCATAGAATGCATAATCATTCATATTTATGAAAATCAATCATGTATAATCCAGTTTAAACCACAAAGTCAATCAACATACTCAAGATCTCAAGGGCTTTCAAAAGAGGTCAATACCGTGGTAGGGTGGGATGTATGTAGGGTAATGTGGTGCTAGAATCCGGGAATAGGATCTTTTCTTCACTTCTTTGAATCACAAACATCTTCCACCAATAAGCTTTGCTTATTTTCACCTTTTTTACTTTATTTTCGAGAACATGAATAGAGGTGCACAATAAACGAAGCCTAGAAAATTAGCAATCATCAATTTCTCGAGATGCCTCAAACCCTTGATACACATACCATGACCCGTTAGGACTATCGATCAATCTGACTATGGCAAGACACAAACACCCGGATATGGAAATGGTGCCGAGTTACTCATCTTCACAATCAACGTCCCCACACCTAATTTTTTCTAACACTTTCAGTCACACTCTCAATTTCATTTCACATACTTTTCATCAACTGCATCGAAATTCCCGGATAGGTAAAGGGATGCAAATATGTATATGAGGGGCTAAAGCATGATCAATGAGAAGAGGAGAATGAAGTGCCTTAATCATCCCATTAAGATTGTGAGAGAACTCATAATGTGGTGTCAACCTTCAAATGCAACATAATTTCGATAAAAAAAATATGAAACATGCTAGAATTTCAAACAAAACATTTAGCAACTTAAAAATATCATAAAACCTTTCGAGCATATAAAGATTTCAAAGCTAATCTGCAAGCAAATATCATCATCGAGGTCATATCTGGAATATAAGCACAAAACATTTTGAAAGTATCTTCAGTTTTAAACCCATCTCGGTCGAGGTGATTTGACAGTGCCCGAGGTTTTCAACCGAGATAAATCTCCGTTATCACGACCTCGTTTGGTCAAAAACGTCTCGGTCGAGCCAAAAAGTTTTTTCCAAATCGGTTTTTGACATTTTTCTCAAACAGAAACATGTATGCAATGTATGTAAATAACATATACGCACATGTAAGCCAAATAAGATTATATCCGATAGTCAAATAAGAGTTATACAAACCATAAGAAATTCATAAAAATACCCCATACTTCGGACACATTGTCCCAATGGGTCAAGTAAGAGTTAGGAACATAGTACTCACCGGACACAAGCAGAACTACATAAAACATAAGAAAACGCTCCATAATATGGTCAATCCTCATCAGCTGGCGGTGGTGGTGGTAGCAAAGAGAGGGAGTAGGGTTGTGAGGAGACAGAAAGTCGATCTCCTTTTATACACCTCGCTGAATTTGATTTTACCTCGGTCGAGGTGTTTCTGGACGGACCGAGGTGGTTGTCAGATAACGGCACCTCGGTTGGTGAAGAACATCTCGGTCGAGGCATTCTGACAACATCCGAGATGTGTCTCTGTCAAACTCCGTTTTCTCAATTTCTCGAACATCAATCCCTCCATGTAGCTCCTAAGTTGTAATTTCTTCATAGAGAACACCTGATTCCTGTCTAAGAGGACACACAAAACACAAAGCAAACTATCTAAACTAAACTAGAAAAGGGAAAAGATAGCAATACCTTGGGTTGCCTCCCAAGAAGCTCTTGGTTTAAGGTCGCTAGTTGGACCGTGTGTCACTCTCAAGTAAGGTCTAAAGGTGCAATCTCCTCATTTGGAATTTCTGGTTGATACTTCTTCAACCTATGACCGTTGACCATAAAGCTTCCGCTAGCTTAACCCCATACTTCAACTGCACCATTGGGAAAGACATTTTTCACAACGTAAGGTCCCGTCCATCTAGATTTAAACTTACCTGGAAAGAGGTGGAGGCGGGAGTTGAAGAGTAGAACAAGATCCCCCTCCTTAAGTTCCTTAGGGACGATATGCTTGTAATTCCACTTCTTCGTCCTTCTTTGTAGATTTTGACATTCTCATTAGCATTTAAGCGCAGCTCCTCTAACTCACTGATATCCAAAAGCCTCTTCTCTCCATCTTCCTTCATGTCAAAATTTAGCCATTTGATCGCCCAATATGCCTTGTGCTCCAGTTCAACGGGAAGGTTGCAAGACTTTCCATATACCAAATTGCAAGGGGTGGTACCAATGGGAGTCTTGAATGCGGTCCTATAAGCCCAAAGAACATCGTCCAACTTCATGGACCAATCCTTTCTGGTCCTTGAAACGGTCTTCTCCAAAATTTCTTTGATTTCTCTATTAGAGATCTCCACCTGCCCACTAGTTTGAGGATGATAGGGGGTGGCTACCTTGTGGGTTGCACCATACTTAGATAGAAGTGCCTTGAACTTTCGGTTGATGAAATGTGTCCATCCATCTCTGATGATGATTCGCGGTGTCCCAAAACGTGGAAAGATAGTTCTATTGAAGAACTTCACAACCACCATGGCGTCATTAGTGGGAAAAGCGATGGCTCTCACCCACCTAGAGACGTAATCAACAGCTAAGACAATGTAGAGGTTCCCTGCAGATGATGGGAAAGGTCCCACAAAATCTACTCCCCACACATCAAAGATTTTGACCTCTTGAATATTGTTGAGTGACATCTCGTTCCGCCTAGATTAATTTCCTGTTTTTTGGCATGCATCACAAGAAACAACAAACGCTTGCACATCCTTAAATAAAGTAGGCCAAAATAAACTGGAACGTAATAGCTTGGTGCACGTTTTGTGAGCGCTAGCATGTCCTTCACAAGGAATTAAGTGGCAATGTTGTATGACACTAGTAGTTTCATCCTCTCAAACGCATCGTCGAAGCATCCCATCCAGGCCTCTCTTGAAGATTAAAGGTTCGTTCGAATAGTAGTGACGTACGTCTTTGAAGCATTTATTCCTTTCAACGTATGTCAATCCCGAAGGTACTTCCTGACAAACAAGGTAATTAGCAATATCAGCATACCAAGGTTCTTTACCATAAGAAACTTGGCAGAGCCAATGATCCACCAAATTCGAATGTTCATCAGGGAAGGAATCATTAATGGAGAGATTGTCCTTCTCGAGGCATCCAGGGTTAGGCCGAGGTGGTGAACCGAGGTGATCTTCAGTTGACACCATCTCACTTGCTTTGGGAAACATCTCGGTTGTGTACCGAGGAGATGGACCGAGGTGTTCTCCAAAGAAGGGCACCTTGCTTGCTCCGGATACCATTTCGGTCGAGGTACTGGAAGGGTGACCAAAACCTAATGTGCTTTTCGTCTCCTGAATGAGTTTGTCGAACCTAGCTCCTAGATCCGCTTCCAATGCTTCCAAGCTGCGTACTTTTGCATCACACAAAACATCAACACCTTCCTTCATCATACTAAAACTCAAAACTTTCTCAATAGGATCTTTAACTAGGATAGAGCTCACCAATTCTTGAGAATCTTCTTCATCATAGATGTTGAAGATGTCATCCTCCAAGGGTTCTCCTTTCATTGTCGTTAAGAATACAAATTACACATGATCTTCACCAATATTGAATGATAACTTGGTGTTCTTACAATCAACGTTGCAACCCGATGTTGCAAGAAATGGTCTTCTGAGAATGATGGTAATAGGATAATATGTAGGAATGTCCAACACAACAAAATCTATAGGTATGTAGAAATTACCTAGATTGACGGGAATGTCCTCTAAGATTCCAACGGGATGGGTAATAGAACAATCCGCCATGTATATGGTCATCTTCACGGGCTTGGGATCTCCAACACCGATCTTCTCACAAAGTGCTAGAGGAATGATGCTCACAGTAGCTCCTAGATCACAAAGTGCATCATAAGTCACATCCCCAACTTCGATGGGAATGCAAAATGAACCGAGTCTCTTAACTTGGGCGGAATGTTCTCCTTCATGATTCGAATGAACTCCGAAGACGAAGAGGTCATCAACACTTCTCCAAAGTCTTCCTGGTTTCTCTTCCTTGACAAGATCTCTTTCAGAAACTTCCCATAGGCGTGCATACCTAGGATAGCATCAATGAAAGGGATGTTACTATGTAGCTTATTCATAAGGTGAAGAAACTTACCAAAGTGCTTGTCTAGATGTGCCCGTGACCTACACTGAGGGAACGGGAGTGGAGGTTTGCAAGCAAGTGGTGGAACATAAACATCAGACTTTTCATTTGATTTCTGGGGCTCCATCTCGGTTGGCACCTCGACCGAGGTGTTCCTCGTTTGGTTGTTGTTTGACCAAGGTATTGGATCAACTGTCTTCAGTCCACTTCGTATGGTGATTGCCATAACCTGCCCTTTTGGATTATTCTCTGTTCTTCTTAGGAGTTTACCTGGATCTCTTGGTGCCTCATTAGCCTTGTTGAATACTTGATGCTCTAAGGCTTTTGGTTCCTTCGAAAATGTGATCATAGAAGTCTCTATAGCATTGAGCTTGGTCATGATAGCTTCGAGCACATTATCCGTTTTCTCCTTCGGTTGCTGGGATGAGCTTGACGAAGGCTCTTGACTCTTCAATGGAATAGAAGAAGAAGATGGGGGAGTTAGAGCACTCTCAGCATGAGAATAAGGGTTACTGGAATTTTGTTGATTTGATCTCCAATTGTTGTTGAATTTATGTGGTTGTTGTTGTTGGAATTGTTATTCCTTGGCCCTTGATCGTTTCTTCTCCCCAAGTATCCAGCATCTTGCTCCTTGGATGCTACTTTAGTTTGAGCTAGTAAGAGTTCCATCAAAGCCTTAACTTTATTGTTTAGAGTAGTGAGTTGAGCAACGCTTGAACTAGTAAGATTCAAATCCAGATATCCAACTCACTTCACTCCATCTTCTGCCCTTCGATGAGAGTACTTCTCCATGTGTTAAGCTTGCTTCTCTATATACTCCCAAGTTTCATCAACTGGTGTATCCATAAAAGCTCCAGCAGAAAGTGATTGGAGTTTGAATTGAGTTTCCGCATCCAACCCCTTGAGGTAGATTTCTAGCAACTGAATCTTTGGAATCTCATGGTGAGGGCAATCAAACAAAAGGTCCTTGAACCCTTCCGATGACTTGAACAAAATTTTTCTATCCTTCATGAAAAAGCATTAATCTTACCTCTTAGCTCCGTAGTTTTTTATGGGGAAAGAACTTAGTGAAAAACTCCGTAGTCATCTCTTCCCATATGTTAACTCTTCCAGCTGGAACAGATTGATACCAAGCAAGCGCCTTGTCTTTCAAAGAGAAGTAGAAAGGCCTTAGCTTCTAGTTGTTATCCATTCTTGATGGTCTCAAAGTCTCCAAGAATCTCATAGTTTTGTATGTGTTGATGTGGAGATTCTCTTTCCATGCCTCCAAATTGACATTGTCGAATCATTGTGAGGACTTGAGGTCGAAGCTCATAGTCATGCTCGTTGGATCTCCTATATTAACTCCGGGACGCTGCACTTATTGATTCGGGTCCATCCTTTGCCATAGGGTTTGCGGTGCTCCAGCGAACAAGTTACCTCGGTCAACCATAGCCGGCAACCGAGGTGGTGGATGTATCTCGGCAAAGAAACTAGGTCAGGATCCGGCCTCGGTCCAGCGATTGGGTTTGGTCGAGGTCGTACTTGTGCCTGCAGTTCGGCCATGTCAGCTCGTATCTCTTCTGTCCTTGCACGAGCCTCCTCTCTCTCTCTCTCTTTGTAAAGCTTCGTTACTCAGCCGAAGTTGTTCCAAAGTGTCCTTCAATTCGGCTTAGAGATCTCGATTATCTTGGTCAACCATCTTAGCTTCTTTTAATCTCCTTTTGTATGTCTTTTCTGGTTTAGGATCGTAAGGAACGATTTCCTTTCCAACATGAGTTCTTCGCATAAACCTAAAGAAAGATCCTGCGAAATCACTCAAGTAAAGAAATCAATAGCAACAAGGGAAGAAGCCCTAAAAGACAACCAAATACCGGACTTGGTCTTGATGAAGTCCCCGGCAACGGCGCCAAAAACTTGTTCCCTCTGAGACGTGTGTGTAATCGTGAACGATATAACTTTAAATTTATAACCTAAAATATAAGTCTGAAACAATATGTGAACCCGTAGTGTACGGATCAATTGTAATAACAGAAAATACTCCAAGGTCGAACACAGGGACTATGGTGATACAAAGCACGGTACATCAGGTTGTCAATAAAAAAACAAGCAATAAAACAAAGATATCAAAGATGATGTAATAATCAGATAAAGGAATGCAGATTCTAGAGGTCAAAGCATCCAGTTGTGGTTCCGACTCAAGATCTCAAAGGATAACATGGACAAAGTTGAGGTTTGCAAGGGAAGGTATTTCTAAAGTGGAAATAGATCACCGGGTAAGTCTCACTAATTACTATCCTAAACCAAAGGTCCTCTCACCGGGTAAGTCTCAAGTAACGAAGGAAAGGAACTATAATCTCAAACCAACACACCACCTAAGGGGATAGAACTAACCTTAACCGGGTAAGTCTCAGGCTAAGTCACAAAGGTAGGATGAAGGCACACTCAAACCCTAATAACCGATAAACCTTTATTACCTAATACTCATCATCATCGGTATACAAGCAAAGGAATCACGGGGTAAGTCTCATCCTAGGCTTGCGTATGGACCAGGAAAGGCACAACAAGAATAGGATTTGACAAACTAAAACCTGAACTCACGTATGGATTAGAGGTCACACCTCGCTCAGTTCATATCCGATCTCGGTCGAGGTGTTCTATGAACCGACCAAGGTGAGGTTCAGCAAAGGTTTGGCTCGAGCTTTCAGGGTCCACTAAGGTAAAGGCTCATTCTTTCATCCTCTTTCCCATAACCTTCAGTCAATCACCCTAGAATCGCACAAGAATTTAACCAATAAACATCATGATAATAAAAATCAAATATATATGAAAAGAATCAATATCAAAACAATAAAACCTTAACACAAAGGTCTCAATAATCACTCAATCAAACAAACAAACAAACAAACAATCTAAACAACCAGCAAACTGTGTTCCTCAATATCAAACCAAATGAAAACAAACAAGGATCCTAAGAAAACCTTAAAACTTCCTTGAAAAGCCTTCAACTTTCACTTCAAAGCTATCTTTCTTTAACTTCCTTCCTTTCTTAGAATATCTTCAATCTTCCAAACAAATCACTTAACCAGACATACTTCCATCCAGAAAATATCTTCCAATTTATAGGAGAATCACTTGCCAAAAGTATAAGATCTTATGAGCCATGGGCCGTGCGTCTCGATCCAGCCCAGTAATTCATCTCGGTCGAGGTGATCTTTAGGTGAACCGAGGCGAACCTCATCTACGTGCAAATCTCTCAAAACTAGTCCAAAATCAAACTTCTATTCAACTTCCATGGTTGTTATTTATAGCTCCTCAATGCTACAAAATGTAGCTCCAATGACTCCTTAGATCCCTTGGCTTCATATCGCTTCAAAACGTGCCATTTTCCTTACAATTACAACAAAACTAGGTGTAGACCTCGATTCTTGCAAATGTAAACAAAACAACATAATGATCAAGAATATACATCCATGCATACAGGTTTATGAAGATAAAACGTCCAAACCAATCCCAAAACATAGACTATAAGACATGCTATCAAAATACCCCACACTTGTCCCTTGGTTGTCCCCAAGCAAGATTCAAATCTTAGATACAAGATAGAATGGATTATAAGTCATCAAAAAATCAATGAAAAACATTTTACAAAACCTTTTTGGTGGTGCACTCCATTCATAGATCACCCTAAGGGAATGCTTCATAGCAAATAAAATCAACATATGGTCAAAACATTTTATGAATATAAGAAAGTTGATCATCTTTGCATTAAATCATAGAATGCATAATAATTCATATTTATCGAAATCAATCATGTATAATCCAGTTTAAACCACAAAGTAAATAAACATACTCAAGGTCTCAAGGGCTTTCAAAAGAGGTCATGAACGTGCTAGGGTGGGATGTGTATAGGTAATGTGGTGCTAGAATCCGAGTATAGGATCTTTTCTTCACTTCTTTTAATCACAAACATCTTCCACCAATAAGCTTTGCTTATTTTCACCTTTTTTACTTTATTTTTTAGAACATGGATAGAGGTGCACAATAACCGAAGCCTAGGAAATCAACAATCATCAATTTCTTGAGATGCCTCAAACCCTTGATGCACATA
Organism: Fagopyrum homotropicum; assembly: GCA_033239125.1. Classification (NCBI taxonomy): domain Eukaryota; kingdom Viridiplantae; phylum Streptophyta; class Magnoliopsida; order Caryophyllales; family Polygonaceae; genus Fagopyrum; species Fagopyrum homotropicum. The sequence continues at coordinate 56,022,898 of BSWB01000001.1, read as the reverse complement.
CCATGCCTCAAACCCTTGATGCACAATAACCAAAGCGTTGCTCGTTTCCCAACTTATTGAAACATGTACCAGTTAAGATAACCATCACGGAATGTTCGTTATCAAAATTGACATGGTCGTCCGAACAATACATGTGTGACATCCATCTTGATAGCATAACATATTATTTTGTCAACATAGGCACCGATGGAAAATAACACCCAAGCTTGATGTGTGACGGTGTTACAAATCTTTTCGGAGATCCATTGGAGACCGTAAGGTTGTGGGTAAGGGATTGCTGCTAAATTAAAGTTTATTATACCACATTCTCATTGACAAAATTACAACATGAACCCTCGTAAACGATCAAGGATAGGCTAATTCCATTGACCAAACATTGAGAATGGGAAATATTCTGAAATTCATCAATGGGCACAAACTCCTTAATATCGAAGATACATCTCGACACAAGAGCAAACTTACCTGGTAGTGTTGGTGCGCAATCCAGTTGATCTTCACATGGACCCATGCCATACATAGGGTCGATATTCTCTTCAACCTCAATGATGACACGCCTAGTGTTCGCGCAATCACGTTGAATGCAACCAAACCCGCTACATTTATAACACACAGGTTCACAAGGTCAGACAGCAACTTGGGGGCCTTGTTGGAATATTTCTGTTGGTGTTTGTGCCGGGGAAATGTAACCACAAGTTGATGCCTTCTCGAGATCCACTTGGCGGTTGGTTTGGGCCACCTCGTTTCCCTTACTTAATGCGACCGGAATCTTTTACGGTAGACACATCTGGCGTACAAGTGTTAAAAGTATAAGTGTATTGACTATTGTAAGATATACTTTACTTTGAGTACCTCGGCGCTTCTTGTTGTTGCTTGTAGAGCTTGATTGCCGCATGACATAAGTCCCAAGTCTTTGTATGGAAAAATATTGAGTGGTCCCCTAATTGAGTCATTAAGACAACTTATAAACTTTGTGTGGAGGGCGGAGGCAGAAGCCGAAATTTTACCAAGTAGGCAACCGGAGAACCATTGGCTTATCGGAGTCCGTAAATTTCCATTTGCTTGTCATTCTTGACGTCGTGAAACACGTACTTCTTATTCGTGATATAAACCAATTGATCAAACGTCATCATCGAGGCCCAACGTTGGTTTTCGTTGTTGCTTTCATACCGGTTCCACCAAGACTTGACATCACCTTCAAAGTAGAGGGTTGATTCTTCGATCTTATCATGATAATGGATGCTTCAAGTCCCTCTTCATATCATGTACCCAATTAAGAAAAGTGCACGAATCATATTCACCATAAAAAGGAAATTTGACATTGCCTTTTCTATGAGCATTGTAGGGGTTTGGACGTCGAGGTTCAATGTAATCATCTTTATGTTGGGTTTGACGTTGGAAGCCGTGAGTCCGTGAACGCCATGAGCAGTTTCTCTAAGCCTTGGTGGATTTGGAGGGGAAACTATTCATCACCCTATCTTGATTCTCAAAAGGTTTCCGAATGGAGGGTACTATGGTCGAACATGTGTGACACTCCTTATATTCCTCCTTATATTCCTCATATTCTTGAAGCATGGATTGGTGGCGGGTACTTTGGCAACATTGACCATAATGATCACTGTCGAGGCTATAAGGGATGATACTAGTGGGTCGAAGGGGTCGTGGCTCTTCCCTGGTGTCACGCCAAGAAATATGTGTCACATGGAGTTGGAGAACCCCTGTAACGTTGCCAATCGGACTCCCAACGCTTATGGTTATTCCCTGTGTTGACAAAGCGTGCGTCATCCGGAAGAGGCCCAAGGTCCTTTTTGTCTTCGTCAAATGACTCATCACCGTCACATAAATGTTGGCTTTGACTTTCGATAACGGAGTTAAGACGTGGAGCATCAGATGGTCTTGCGCATGCACCCATTACACCTTTGCTTTTGCGACACCGATCCAATGGAGGATCATTGTGAACGGTTGCGTTTGGTGGTTCTTGATGTTAGGAGGACACCATAAAAGCCCACCAATGTTCCTTCATCTCCTCTATTTCATGCCTTAGAGTGGTGTTTCCTTAGATAACAAACATATAGTCTCTTGTACTTTCCGTTCCAAATAATCCGGTGAGTTTTCCAAGTGAACATTAGTCATAATTGCAATTGAAAGGCATACTAATGCAAACAATCAAATGAGCATGATGAAGAATTAAGTCAACGTTAACCAAGTTTATGTACGTTAAGGTTCTAATTTTGGTTAGCCGTGTGGGCGATTAAGAAAGTAAAGGCTAATCCAACAAAAGTGAACCAATTGCACACAAATAAACAACGCGATAGTTGATAGCATGAAATATAACGTTATTTTAGGCACATGTTTTGGTTGTTTTTCCCCTTCTTTTGTGTTCATGGCTATGAGTTTGGAGAATTTGTGAGCATCAACTATTATGTTGGTATGGATATCTACACAAAATTTGTTGTGTTTTTAGGTGAATAAAGGCTTGGATTTGAGCATGTGAGCACTTTTGATCGTGCTAGACATCAAGGAGATGCATTGGAGAAGTTAAGGAAGGAGTATGAGTAGAAAGCTTTGGGAAACAAAGGCTTGTACGTAGATTTTGGAGATTTCACGGTCAAGTACAAGGAACCACGGCCGTGGTTTTGGAATTTAATTTAATTAAGGTTGTGGGAATATATGTCGAGAGCAATTTGCCTTCCCACGGTGGTTTCCACGGGCGTGAAAAATTGGTCATGGCCGTGATTATCCTAACGACCGCCACGTGTCACAGCCATGTCAGCAGCACTTACGGGCCTTTTGTAACCCTGTTTTCTCCTATAAGAAGGGTGAAGAAAGGTTGAAAATACACACTTTGCTACACCACGCTAGAGGCAAGATGATTTGGCAAGACTTCACATTGGAAAGGAGATTGGATGGAAGGATTGCTTGGAGTTCAAGGAAGGAGAAAGGACGCACTTTCTATAGACGGATTGACATCCCATTCTTTGGTTCCATTTAGAGATTTTGTGAGGTTTTCTGTTCCTTTGATTTACATTCATTAAACACAAGCATGTTTTGATATTTGGAGATTAATTGTTTGGATATCATTGTGTTTTCTAAGTTCTATTCTTTTTCTTTCTTAATTTGATAATTGAATTCATTATGATGTTTGTTATCGGCTAAAACCCTTGCGATTCTAGGGTGAAGGGTTGATAGTTGTGAGATACCTTGCCGTCGTACCTTTTCACGGCATGTTCTTGAGTTCCACTGCCGTGGTTCCTCAAGTATTGTCTGTGGTTTTCCTGTGTGACGTGCTTTGCTTTTGCTTTGATCCAAAGTTAAAGATTGGCCCTAACCTAGCCTTGGCTTACCTTTTCTAGGTAGTAGTGAGACTCAACACCCTCTACTTATGTTATGAGTGTCATAGCCTTAATCTTTTTGGCTTATCTTTGACCCCCTTGGGTTTGGGCATGGGTATTTTAAGAGTTTAATCTTGTCCTTCGATTCCCTTAGTAACGAGACTCAACATCCTTTATTGAGAGAGCCTTTGGGTGAGACTTATGGGTTTTGGAACTTCACCGTACAACACCCTACCTTAGATCTATATCTTTGCAATCCTAACTCTGTCCTTATACCTTTAGAACATCTTGAATCGATTGCCACAATCGGATACCTGAATCTTTAGAATCGTTGTTTTCCCATTAATCTTTACAAAAGCTTCATTATTTTGTTGGACAATTTACGAACTGAATTTGATCCCCCAAATCCCGGAGTTTGACTCTAGAATTCTTGTTTTACTACACGGATCCGTACATTGCGGGTTCGCTTCTTTGCTTGATTCTGGATATAAATTTAAGACTTTGCACGCACACTTTTGAGCGAACAAGTTTTTGGCGCCGTTGTCGGGGATTTGGTTTAGGCCAAATACGGTTTTCGGTTGCCTGGCTTGGGAGCTTTTGCTCTTGTTATTTGATCTATCTACCTTAGTGATTTGCATATTTCTCTTTAGGTATATGTGAAGGTCTCAATCTGAGAAAGACCTCGTTCCTTTTGACCTTGAACTGGAGAAGTCTCTCAAGAAACAGTTAAGGGAGAAAACGATGGTTGAACACAATGAAAAGAACTTCCAAGCTGAGTTGGATGAAACTTGAGCTCTCCTTAATGAAAGTGAAAGAAGACTTCTTGAGGAGAAAGCTATAGGTCATGCTGATAAGAAGCGGATGCAAATTCAAATGGATGAAATCCAGGCGATGGTATTACAAGCAAATTTGGAGAAAGGCGCCAAGGATATGAGAGATGAATCATCCGATGATGATATCCCTGAATTGGAAGATATACCACCTAATCCACCACTTAATCCTCGTGTCCATGCTAGAGATGCGAGAGCTACTAATGTCGTGGCTCAACCGCGAACTCTTGGGCAGCGTATGAATCCGAATCAGCAGCCACGTTGTTTGGGCGTGAATCTTGGAGATCCGGATGAGCATGACTATGGGTTTCGCCCTCAAGTCATTACTATGATCCGCCAAAGTATGTTTGGTGGAATGGAAGCTGAATCTCCGCATCAACATTTGCAAAATTATGAGACTCTTATAGAGACTTTAAAGCCTCAAAGAGCAATCAACAAAAATTATAAGTTGAGGCCGTTCTTCTTCTCTTTTAAAGACAAGGCCTTAGCTTGGTATCAAGCTCTTCCAGCTGGAAGAGTTAACACATGGGAGGAGATGACTTCGGAATTCCTCACCAAGTTCTTTCCGCCATCCAAAACAGCGGAGTTGAGAGGGAAAATTAATGCCTTTGCTATGAAACCTAATGAAAGTTTGTTTAATCTTAGGAAAGGTTTCAAGACCTTCTATTGGATTGCCCTCACCATGGCATTTCAAAGCTGGAATTGTTGGAGATTTACTACAAGGGATTGGATGTGGAAACACAATTCAAACTTCAATCCCTTTCTTATGGAACTTTTATGGATATGAGAGAAGATGATGCCTTGGATTTTATTAAGAATCAAGCTCTAGTGATTGAGAAGTATTCCCATAGGAAGATTGAGAGTGGGAATCAAGATTACGGAGAACCGGGAGTAAGGTTGAATCCAGCAGCCCAAGCTCAAATTTTCTCCCTCAACAATGAGATTAAGGAGGTGAAAGAATTCTTGAAGTCCAACATTCAATCGAAAAAGGAGCAAAACATTGGCTATCTAGGAAGGGAGAACAATCAAGGGAATAGGAATAACAACCGGAACAACCAATGGAATAATAACAAACCAACAACAACAACAGGAACTTCAACAACAATTGGAGATCCAACCAACACAATCCTGGTAATCCTTATTCTCATGCTAAAAATTCTCTAACACCTCCTTCTTCTTCCTCTGCATCTTTGAAAAGTCAAAGACAAGCTTCATTGAGTTCAAACCAGCCGGAGGAGGACAAATTTGAAGCGATGATGGAAAGAATTTTGGGGAAGATGCAAGGAATGGAGAATTCCATTACTTCGATTTCTAAAGCACAAAAAGCTTTGGAAAATCAAGTGTTTAGCAAGGCCGAAGAAGTTCCTAGAGATCAAGGGAAGCTTCCCGGAAAAACGGAGGACAATCCGAAGGGGAGAGTAATGACAATTACTACAAGAAGTGGTGTAACAACCACCGACCCGCAGCCCACATTCGTTAAGGTTCCCGTTGAGAAGGAAAAAGAGAAGGAGAAGGAAGATGTCTACGTTCCTCCTCCAGCTTATAAACCTCCTTTGCCATTCCCGCAATCTAGAGCAAGAGCACATCTAGACAAGCATTTAGGTAAGTTTGTTGATCTCATGAGTAAATTGCACATTAACATACATTTTCTTGATGCGATTTGAGGTATGCCTGCTTATGGGAAATTCTTGAAGGAAATCTTCTCTAACAAGAGGAAGAAGTCCTCTCTAACAAGAGGAAGCTTGAAGATTTTGGTGAAGTTAAGATGAGTTTGGAGTCTTCGGAACTCATTAAAAATATGACGGAAAAGATGCCCCCAAAATTGCGAGATCCGGGGTCATTTTGCATACCAATAAGAGTCGGAGAAGTCACATATGATGCACTTTGTGACTTGGGAGCAAGTGTGAGCATCATTCCACTTGCTTTGTGTGAGAAAGTATGTTGAGGTGAACCTAAACCGGTGAAGATGACGTTGTATATGGTGGATCGATCCATTACTCAACCCGTTGGTATCATTGAAGACGTCCCAATTAAGCTTGGTAAATTCTATATTCCTATGGACTTTGTTGTGCTTGACATTCCTGCAGATTGTCCGGTCCCAATCACACTTGGGAGACCTTTTCTTGCAAATTCAGGCTATATGGTTGATTGCAAGAACGCTAGAATGGCCTTTGACATTGGAGAACAGAAAGTTGAATTTTTACTCTTAGCTTTGACAAAAAAAAACCAGCACTTGGAGAGGACATTTACAACATATACGATGAAGAGGACTCTAGAGAGAAAGTGAGTTCGATCTTGTTTAAAGATCCGTTACAAAAGGTTATAACCATGAACATCATGGAAAAGGGAGTGGAGGAGGACTGTAACATTGAGGTTGAGGCTTTGGAAGAGTTGGAAGAAGTGCAAATTGAAACATTCGAAGAATTGCACGATGGTTAAAACAACACGAGATACCACGGTTCATCGGTGTTTTCCACATGCGTGGTTTCATTAATTTCACCCGTGGAAAAGTATTTCGATAGCAAACATTTGAATGACACAAAGAATCACGGCCAAAGTACAAATTTCCATGGCCGTAGAAATAACAGCGGTGCCGTGGAACTTGAAAATTCTGAGGAAGGTTCCATTCATTCTACAAACGTTATAGCTTCTTCTTCTACCACTTCCACACCCTTGAGACATCCAAGGAGACTCCGGACAGCCCTCACAGAACACCAAAGACATCTACAACCTTGAAATTAAAGCCACTTCCCGCACATCTAAGGTACGCTTTTCTTGGATCTAACTATACGTTTCGCATTATAGCTAGTTCTAGTTTAACTGAAGATGAACATGACAGGCTTATGATTGTTTTGAAGAAACATAGGAAAGCCTTAGGCTACACTATAGAGGATCTTGTAGGAATTAAACCATCTCTATGCATGTACAAGATACTAATGGAAGAGGATTATAAGCCTTCAGATCAACCTAAACGACGGTTAAACCCGATCATGAAAGAGGTCGTGAAGAAGGAGATCCTTAAATTGCTTAATGCAGGTATCATATTTCCGATTTCCAATAGCAAGTGGGTGAGTCAAGTCCAAGTTGTCCCAAAAAAGGGAGGAATGACCGTTGTGGCTAACAAGAACAACGAACTCATTCCAACAAGAGCGGTGACGAGATGGAGATTGTGTATAGACTATCGCAAGTTGAATAATACGACGCGGAAGGATCACTTCCCGCTGCCCTTCATTGATAAAAATCTTTAGAGGTTAGTGTGACACTCTTATTTTTGCTATCTTGATGGCTATAGTAGTTTCTTTCAGATTCCGATTCATCCGGACGATCAAGAAAAGACCACATTCACGTGTCCATGGGGTACGTTTGCTTATAGGAGGATGCCATTCGGATTATGCAACGCTGCAGCTGTAACAACCGGTGTTATTTGGAGTATTTGAGAGCTCCAGTAAATAAAGTTGCAGTTGAGAGAAATAATCGGAACATCGGATATGTCTTAAATGTGAAATAATATAAAAAGACGAAACGGATAAAAGAGTTGCAATTCCAATTCTTAGCGGTTAGGAAATGCGGCTTAGGAATGCACATTTTACGAGATAGATATGGATTAATTATCCCGACAATATTCCGGATTTTGTATTCCAATTCCATAAAGTTTGGAGACCGGAATTCATAACCGCGCTTTAACTAAATAAATTGGATAAATATTATAAATAATAACAATATATATATATATATATATATATATATATAAAATATTATATTATTATATATACAAATGTGCAAAGGAAAGAATAGCTGACTCTTCTCCACTTTTGATATTTATATATGTATGTTAAGTATATAAGTGAAGATGGTGGCTAACGTATCATTCTCACTTTACTTTCTATCCATGGAGAGAGCGAAGCACACAAACGGATGAACCGAACAAAATTTCAATCAGTCCTATATCGTTCCTCTTTGATCCAATTTCAAATTCGATCATACCATCGAGTCCCTTCTCTTATTCTCTTCAACGTGATACCAAGTTATTTCCCGTTTGTTAGCTTTTTGGTAATGCTTCTATTTACCGCTATCGGAGCACCGACGATCACCGCAAGTCATCAAATGTAAGGTTTCATACCGCGCTCTTACTCCCCGTATCGCTAGCAGTTTGGATCTTCTTCCGGTTCTTATATCGGGTTAGTAACGAATAAGTTATGAATTTATTCGTTTTCGGTATTGCGGGTTAGTATAAATTAACCTTAAGTTGGTTAAAATGTATAATTGGAATTTCCATTATGCTTGTTACATTATTCTCGTAATTATGGGATTTTAGTTTGATGATGATATCATGAGTTGGATATATGCCCTGATGTGGCTTAAGGTTTAGTATGTTATTCGAGGCTTAGGATGATTATGATCCCGATGGATCCATTTGGGTCTAGGTGTGACCCTTTGCTTAATAAGAGATGTGACATATCTTTATGCCTTGTGTATAGGCTGTGTTGTTCCTCCAGTGCTGAGGTGAACCAGTTGTGGTTGAGCTTTATACGAGGTTGAGGTAAGTCCGTAGGACTTACTTAGCTACCGTCCTAATATTGGGTGTTTGTATGAGTGTGTGTGCCTTTTATGTTAGCTATGATAGCATGTGATGTCGTATTTACCGACCTATGTTTAATTGATTGCCACACTGTGTGGTTGTGATAACCTTTCCCTTTCATCCCGCCGTGGAGTCTGGGAGGTTCTTTGATGATCCCGATGGATCCATTTGGGTCTAGGTGTGACCCTTTGCTTAATAAGAGATGTGACATATCTTTATGCCTTGTGTATAGGCTGTGTTGTTCCTCCAGTGTTGAGGTGATCCAGTTGTGGTTGAGCTTTATACGAGGTTGAGGTAAGTCCGTAGGACTTACTTAGCTACCGTCCTAATATTGGGTGTTTGTATGAGTGTGTGTGCCTTAAATGTTAGCTATGATAGCATGTGATGTTGTATTTACCGACCTATGTTTAATTGATTGCCACACTGTGTGGTTGTGATAACCTTTCCCTTTCATCCCGCCGTGGAGTCTGGGAGGTTCTCTGATGTCAAGCCAGACCGGTTTACCGGAAGGGCGCAATCCACTCCCATAGAGTACACGGATTGTGTGACCGATACTAGTATGGCTGCCTAACAGGATCAGAGGTGAGGATGTATCAGTCCTCATGTCACCTAGTTTCATATATATTATATCTATACGATTTGAGTGAATAACCATTATATTGAGATGAATAAATGGGTAAATGAGTGAAAGCATTCTGATATGTTTATCTTTCCCTGTGTGTGATTGTGCTTATGCATTACTCTATATATGTGTATGGATAGCTAATGGTTTGTTACCATGTTGTAGATGCCCTACAGGATAGGCATGCTGCTGGGTGATCTAGCAGAGTGGCAGGCCGTGGACTTCTCATACATTAGGATGTGTGGGCTTTTGAGTTAGTTATTTTTCCCTCCTGCGTGAGGATGGTCTTTTGTTACCTCCTATGTGAGGGTGTTATGTTTCTCACTCGGCTATGATGTCTTATCTTTTGGGTTGTACAGTTTTATACAGTTTTATGCATTTGTTTTCATATCTATCAGTGCCATGTTGTAAGGTCCAGTGAACTTGTTGTCAAGCTAGGGTCAGGATCCATTGTGAGATCGTAACCCAATGTGGCATTCCGAGTCCCGCGGATTCGGGGTGTCACAGAGTTGGTATCAGAGCCTTAGGTTAACAACAATGGCACTTGCTACCTGCAATGAGGATTGATATGTAAAATAAACAGAACCCAAAAGGGATCTGACGTTTTAAAGGTTTTGGTTTAAATGTGGTTTTGGGTTTGATGTACGAGAACTTGCCACTCCTGCTATATATCTCTGCAGTATAGATACGATATGATATGTATATATGTATGATGGATTATGTATGTGTTGTGTTGAGTATATATATATATATATATATATATATATATATATATCTATAGCTATGGCCTACATAGAGCCTTATAAGTTAGGTGTGCATACCCCGCAGATGGCTCGGACTAGAGCTACTGCCGCTTTGGGCAGAGGTAGAGGTAGACCACCCTGTCCTCCGGGTGTGGTAGGTTAGGGACTAGTTCCCGCTGCTGACCCACCAGTGGTGGAGGAGATACATGAGGAGGTTGCAAAGAGCGTCGTGCCAGAGACGAGGAGCAGTGTATCTGTGAGACATCATTCACATCGAGCTCATTCTGATGACGCTGACCGTGTCTCCATGGGAGGACAGGAGTTCAAAGAGTACCTCCGAAGTTTTGAGGAGGATATTAGGGCTGGTAGGTGAGCCCCAGATTTACTAGTATCTGAGGGATCTTCTGAGAGATCTCAGGGAGCGACCCGGGTGCCAGCTGCACTTGCACGTGTAGTGGATCCAGTTCGAGCCCCAGTGGAGGCCAGAGGGCCTCAACCAAATGCCTGGTTGAAGGCATTTCACCAGCAAGGAGTGCCACACTTCTCAAGAGAGATAGGGTTAGAGACTGAGGTGTGGATTGGACATGTATACTCAGCCTTGGAGTCTATTAGATGTCGTGAGGACAGACGGATAGAGCTAGTTTAGTCTCTATTCCGTGACCTCGCACACTAGTGGTGGAGGACTGTCTGGACTTGAGCTACCAGTTATGACCACATGAGACGCATGATTAGAGAGCAGTTCTGCCCTTCCTCACTGAGGAGGGAGAAGCTGCAGGATTTTGTGGAGGCCGGCTTTGAGGATGTGCCTATTACTGACGCCATCTGCCGTTTTCAGACCGAGTTAGCTTTGTTGGGTCCAACTGCACTTTCTGAGGACCAGCATGTGTATCTGTTCTCGTCATGTGAGAGAGAGCACCCGTTCATACATGGTGGGATTCCATTGTGAGTCCCTAGCTGATTACCAGGACCGGGCTTCAGCTTTTGAGCGAGAGCGAGCCAGTCAGAGGAGAGCTTCTCAGACGGGACGGTCTGAGAAGAGGCAGCGCACTGGGCAGACTAGTGGAGCTGGAGGATCATCTGGATTTAGACGAGATAAGAGGCGTCAGAGTTACCCCTCATCTGCATAGACTGCAGATAAGAGACGTCATTGTTACAACTGTGGAGACCTTGGTCATCTGAAGCCAGCTTATTCCAGACCAGTTGTGACTTGTTTTACTTGTGACCGACAGGGACATCGAGCTGCCTTTTGTAGGCAGGGAGGAGTAGCATCCCAGCAGGGTTCTTCCCCTGCCAGTGTAGTAGGAGGTGGTCAGAGGACACCTCAGCAGCAGATACAAGGACATCAGAGGGTCCCAGAGCATCCATCTACTCAGGGTTCTGCTCCAGGACCGAGTAGAGGTAGAGGTAGAGATGTTGGCACCAGTGATGCTAGAGGAGCCTGAGGGTGAGCTTTTGAGTTGAGGAGTGCAGAGGATCCACCTACACCGGCTGCTACAGGTACCAATTTACTTCATGGTTTACTTGTTAGAGTTTTGTTTGATACTGGTGCTACGCATGCCTTTATTTATGATACTTGTGTTGAGCGTCTGAGTTTAGCTACCATAGAGGGGATACCTTTTACTATAGGGTTACCTGATGGTAGTCGGGTCAGAGGTACCCGTGAGATACGTAGTTGTCCCCTTCGTTTAGGGACTCGTGTTTTACTTGTTGACTTCTTAGTCATGCCATTGATGCATGAACAAGTCATATTAGGTATGGAGTGGATACGTAGACACCATGCAGTTTTGGATGTTGGTAGGCGGACTGTTACAGTCTCTACCGAGGTTGGATAGATTGAGGTCTTCCGGGGTTGGGACCTTGGGAAGACAGGTTTGGTTATTACTACCGTCCGAGCAGCTAGGTTGATTGCACAGGGTGGTGATGCCTTCTGGTGCTACGCCATGAAGGATAGAGAGAGTCCAGCTCTGGAGGATATTCCAGGAGTCTGCGAGTTTACAGATGTGTTTGCTGAGCCGTCGAGTTTTCTACCTCAACGGAGTGTGGACTTCAGCATAGAGTTAGAGCATGGCACGTGACCCCATCTCAAAGGCCCCATACCGTATAGCACCTGTCGAGATGTTGGAGCTGAAGAAGCAACTCGAGGAGTTGGTTGAAAAGTGCTTCATACGCCCTAGTGTTTCACCATGGGGTGAACCTGTCCTCTTCGTGCGGAAGAAGGACGGATGTCTGAGGTTATGCATAGATTACAGAGAGTTGAACAAGGTGACCGTCAAGAACAGGTATCCATTGCCTCGTATTGACGATCTACTTGATCAACTTCAGGGAGCTACAGTTTTCTCCCGGATTGATTTGCGCTCAGGATATTACCAGTTGAGGGTGAGAGAGCAAGACATACACAGGACGGCATTTCGTACCCGCTATGGACACTACGAGTTTGTAGTGATGCCATTAGGGCTGAAGAATGCCCCAGCAGTCTTTATGGAGTTGATGAACAACATATTCATTGACTTCCTTCATCAGTTTGTGATGGTCTTCATTGATGATATTTTAGTGTACTCTCGTAGCAGAGAGAAGCATGCAGGTCATGTGAGGATGGTTTCGCAAATTTTGAGGGATAGAGAGTTGTATGCTAAGCTCTCAAAGTGTGAGTTTTGGATGTCTGAAGTTGCTTTCCTTGGGCACATCGTCTCCTCCGATGGGGTTATGGTTGACCCGGCGAAGATCGAGTCTGTTGCTGCATGGACGACACCGACGAACGTCAAGGAAGTGCGTAGCTTTCTTGGCTTATCCGGTTACTATAGACGCTTTGTGGATGGTTTTTTTGTGATTGTCCGTCCACTGACGAGTCTTCTGAGGAAGACTACCCGGTTTACGTGGACCGACAAGTGTGTTCAGAGCTTTGAGGAGTTGAAGAGGCGTTTGACTTCTACTCCTGTCCTGGCAAAGCCAGAGGGATCTGATGATTTTGTGGTCTACAGTGATGCATTCAAGCTAGGCTTGGGATGTGTGTTGATGTAGAGAGGTAGAGTGATTGCATATGCGTCTCGACAGTTGAAGATGTATGAGGAGAACTACCCGACTCATGATTTGGAGTTAGCAGCGGTAGTGCATGCTTTGAAAATCTAGAGACATTACTTGTATGGTGCTACATGTCAGATCTTCATAGACCATAAGAGTCTGAAGTATATTTTCACCCAGTGGGAGTTGAACAACCGTCAGCGTCGATGGCTTGAGTTGATCAAGGACTTTGACCTTGAGATTTTGTATCATCCAGGAAAGGCGAACGTGGTTGCTGACGCCTTGAGCATGAAGACGCCTCGAGAGAAGGCGATTGCGAGATTGACTGTATAGCCTCAGCTTTAGAGTGATCTAGCTTGGCTAGATATGGGCATCCAGTTTCCTATTGAGGATGCACAATTATATGTCTTAGAGGTTTTACCTGGTCTGTTGGATGAGATCCAACAGAAGCAAGGGACCTGCCCGACCTTGATGAGGATCCAAGAGAGGATGTCTCGTGGAGAGGCACCACAATTTTCCATTGGAGCTGATGGAGTGATGAGGCGACATGATCGCATTTGTGTTCCTGTTGATGTAGAGTTAAGACAAAGGATCTTACAGGAGGCTCCCTGTACACCTTACTTTGTACATCCCGGTACAAGTAAGATGTACCATGATGTGAGACGTTCATATTGGTGGGGAGGGCTGAAGCCCGATGTAGCCAGATTCGTGGCTCAGTGTGTGACCTATCAACAGGTCAAGATAGAGCATTGCAGACCTAGAGGTGAGCTCCATCCACTGCCGGACGTCTCCATGGATTTCGTGACTAGTTTGAGACCCAGTAGGAGTTTTGATGCGATTTGGGTTATTGTTGATAGACTGACGAAGACGGCATGTTTCATCCCTATCAGAGAGACGTGGCCGGTGAGTAGATTGGCTGAGGAGTACACTAGACAGATAGTGAGACTCCATGGTGTACCGAGGACGATCGTCTCTAATCAAGATGGACGATTCACCTCGAGGTTTTGGCAGCAGATTCAGACTGCTTTGGGGATGAGTCTACATTTCACGACTGCGTTTCACCCCTAGACTGACGGACAGTCAAAGAGGACCATTCAGACTTTGGAGGATATGTTGCGAGCTTGTGTGTTGGATTGGGGACAGGTATGGTCTCATTACCTTCCACTTGTTGAGTTCTCATACAACAACAGCTGGCATGTATCTATTGGGATGGTTCCCTATGAGGCATTATTTGGACGTAGGTGCCGTACACCTTTATGCTAGGATGAGCCTAGCAGTATCAACAGGATAGCGCCAGAGTAGATTCGTGATGATATGGCTCGGGTAGCACTGATTAGAGAGAGGATGCTGGCTGTACAGAGTCACTAGAAGTCATATGCAGACAAGAGGCGTCGGCCTCTAGAGTTCAGAGTAGGAGCTCATGTCTGGTTGAGAGTATCCCCGACGCGTGGCGTCAGACGTTTTGGCATAAAGGGGAAGTTGAGTCCCCAATATGTCGGTCCTTTTGAGATTCTGGATAGAGTTGGGAGAGCAGCCTACAGATTAGCTTTGCCTCCGAGATTAGAGGGTGTTCACCCTGTGTTCCATGTGTCTCAGCTGAGAGAGTACATACCAGATCTGAGGCACATCGTGAGTTATGATGATTTGGTGGTAGAGCCAGACCACACCTCTGCTGAGCATCCTACTGCAGTTCTAGAACGAGGTGTGAGACGTCTGCGTTCGAAGGATATTCCCATGATGAGGATACAGTGGTCGAGACATGGACCCGAGGAGGCTACATGGGAGATTGAGGATAGTATCCATAGGAACTATCCAAAGTTTTATGCCAAGATAGATTCACCTAGGGTCGATGAGTAGATCTTAGTGCTATCTTGGTGAGTATGTGATTATGTGCTTATGTGCTTTCATGCCTTGATGTGTTATTCCATGCTAGTGATGTTATGCCTTATGTTCTTATTAGATCTTGCTATACTAGCGTGATGTATGTATAGCTGGAGATGATTATTTCCTCCATGCTATTTGTCTATGACTTATGTTTATTGCAGGAGATGGTTCTTTCCTCCATGCTATCTGAGTGGATTAGGATTCAACTGGAGATGGTTCTTTCCTCCATGCTACTTTGATGGACATAGTTCAGTGGAGATGTGATTCCTCCATACAATGTATATATTTATGGTTGGCTAGAGATGTGCTTCCTCTATGCCCTGTGATGTGATATAGCGAGAGATGTGATTCCTCTCTGCCTTGGGTAGCGTTATTGCCCTATTTTCTGGAGTGGATGATTCCTCCATGTTGATGTTTAAGGTTATAAATTTGTTATAGGTTTTGACCATTTTGAGCGGAGATGTGATACCTCCGATAGATAGAGTTATACCACGGCATATGGGTCCGAGAGGATTTGGGTTTGTTCAAGTTTCGGGACGAAACTTGTTTTTAGGGGGAGATGATGTAACAACCGGTGTTATTTGGAGTAGAGCTCCAATAAATAAAGTTGTAGTTCAGAGAAATGATCGGAACATCGGATATGTCCTAAATGTGAAATAATATAAAAAGACGAAACGGATAAAAGAGTCGTTATTCCAATTCTTAGCGATTAAGAAATGTGGCTTAGGAATGTCCATTTTACGAGATAGATATGAATTAATTATCCCGACAATATTCCGGATTTTATATTCCAATTCCATAAAGTTTGGAGACCGGAATTCATAAACGCGCTTTAACGAAATAAATTGGATAAATATTATAAATAATAACAATATATATATATATATATATATATATATATATATATATATATATATATAAAAATATATAAATCAAGGAGAAGCCAGCTGATGTTTTCAACTCACATATATATATATATATATATATATATAATTTTATATTATTATATATACAAATGTGCAAAGGAAAGAATAGCCGACTCTTCTCCACTTTTGATATTTATATATGTATGTTAAGTATATAAGTGAAGATGACGGCTAACTTATCATTCTCACTTTACTTTCTATCCATGGAGAGAACAAAGCACACAGACGGATGAACCGAACAAAATTGTCCTATATTGTTCCTCTTTGATCCAATTTCAAATACAATCATACCATCGAGTCCCTTGTCTTGTTCTCTTCAACGTGGTACCAAGTTGTTTCCCGTTTGTTAGCTTTTTGGTAAAGCTTCTGTTTACCGCTATCGGAGCACCGATGACCACCACAAGTCATCAAATATAAGGTTTCATACCGCGCTCTTACTCCCCGTATCGCTAGGAGTCTAGATCTTCTTCCGGTTCGTATATCGGGTTAGTAACGAATAAGTTATAAACTTATTCATTTTCCGTATTGAGGGTTAGTATAAATTAACCTTAAGTTGGTTTAAATGGATAATTGGAATTTCCATTATGCTCATTACATTATTGTGGTAATTATGGGATTTTAGTTTGATGATGATATCATGAGTTGGATATATGCCCTGATGTGGATTTAAGGTTTAGTATGTTATTCGAGGCTTAGGATGATTATGATCCTTATGGATCCTTTTGGGTCTAGGTGTGACCCTTTGCTTAATAAGAGATGTGACATCTCTTTATGCCTTGTCTATAGGTTGTGTTGTTCCTCTAGCGTTGAGGTGATCCAGTTGTTGTTGAGCTTTATATGAGGTTGAGGTAAGTCTGTAGGACTTACTTAGCAACCATCCTTATATTGGGTGTTTGTATGAGTGTGTGTGCCTTATATGTTTGCTATGATAGCATGTGATGTCGTATTTACCGACCTATTTTTTATTGATTGCCCCATTGTGTGGCTGTGATAACCTTTCCCTTTCATCTCGCCGTGGAGTGTGAGAGGTACTCTGATGTCAAGACAGACATGTTTACAGGAAGGGCGCAATCCACTCCCATAGGGTACACATATTGTGTGACCGATACTAGTACGGCTGGCTAGCAGGCTCAGAGGTGAGGATGTATTGGTCCTCGTGTCACATAGTTTCATATATATTATATCTATACGATTTGAGTGAATGACCATTATATTGAGATGAATAAATGGGTAAATGAGTGAAAGCATGTTGATATGTTTATTTTTCCTTATGTGTGATTGTGCTTATGCATTACTCTATATATGTGTGTAGATAGCTAATGGTTTATTACCATGTTGTAGAGGCCCTACAGGATAGGCATGCTGTTGTGTGATCTAGCAGAGTGGCAGGCCGAGGACGTCTCGTACATTAGGATGTGTGGGCTTTTGAGTCAGTTATTTTTCCCTCCTGCGTGAGGATGGTCTTTTGTTACCTCATGTGTGAGGGTGTTATGTTTCTTACTCGGCTATGATGTCTTATCTTTTGGGTTGTACAGTTTTATACAGTTTTATGTATTGGTTTTCATATCTGTCAGTGCCATGTTGTAAGGTCCAGTGAACTTGTTGTCAGGCTAGGGTCATGATCAATTGTGAGATCCTAACCCAATGTGGCATTCCGAGTTCCGCGAATTCGGGGTGTTACAGCAGCCACCTTTCAAAGGTGTATGATGGTCATCTTCTCGGAGTACATTGAGGAAATCATGGAGGTCTTTATGGATGATTTTTCTGTTTATGGTTCCACATTTAATAATTGTCTTGCTAACCTTACTCTTGTTCTACAAAGATGTCAAGACACTAACCTAGTTCTAAATTAGGAGAAGTGTCATTTTATGGTTAGGAAAGGCATTGTTTTAGGACACTTGATCGCTAATAGGGGGATTGAAGTTGACAAGGCTAAGATTGAAATAATAGAAAAGCTTCCTCCTCCATCTTCAGTGAAAGGGATTAGAAGTTTTCTAGGACCTGCTAGATTCTATAGGAAAATCATTAAAGACTTTTCGAAAATTTCTAAACCGTTAACTAGCTATTGATGAAGGATGTTGTTTCTGAATTTTTGAAAAAGTGTTTAGATGCTTTCTACAAGATTCGAGAAGCTTTAATCTCAGCCCCAATAATTCAGCCTCCGGATTGGAGTCTTCCATTTGAGGTCATGTGCGATGCAAGGGATGTAGCGGTGGGAGGTTTGCTTGGACAAAAGAAAGATGGACGCACTCATGCCATCTATTACGCAAGTAAAACACTAGATGAAGCTCAGGTTAACTACGCCACTACGGAGAAGGAATTTCTTGATGTTTTATATGCATTTGAAAATTTTCGTTCTTATCTTGTAGGAGCGAAGGTGATTGTATAAACGGATCATTCAACCATTCGGTATTTGCTTGCCAAGAAGGATGCAAAACCAAGGCTGATTAGATGGATTCTTCTCCTTCAAGAGTTCGATCTTGAGATTCGTGACAAGAAAGGATCCGAAAATTCTGTTGCGGATCACTTGAGTCGTCTACCACATGTCACCAATGACGACTTATCTATTGACGACTCTTTCCCGGACGAACAATTGCATCTAACGGAGGAGTGCATTGATAATATTTTTAGAGGTAACGAACCTTGGTTTGCTGATTTTTTAAATTATTTGGTTTGTCAGAAAATACATCCCAGACTATCCTACGCCCAAAGAAAGAAATTCTCTAAGGATGTCCGCCAATACTATTGAATGAACCTCTACTCTTCAAGAGAGGTCCAAATGGCATTATTAGAGGATGTGTGCCTGAAGACGAAATGCAAAGTGTCATTCATCATTGTCATTCTCTTCCTTGTGGAGGATACACTAGTTCTCACAAGACTAGCGCTAAGGTATTGCAATCCGGATTCTTTTGGCCTACATTATTTAAAGATGTGCAAACCTTTGTTTCTTTTTGCGATGCTTGTCAAAGAACAGGGAACATATCTAGGAGGAATGAAATGCCTCTCAACAAGATCCAAGAAGTGGAGATCTTTGGCGTTTGGGGAGTTGACTTCATGGGACCATTCCCATCATCTTGTGGTAACCAATACATACTTCTAGCTGTAGATTATGTTTCAAAATGGGTTGAAGCTATTGCTTCTCCAACTAATGATGCAATGTGGTAGTTAAGTTCTTTAATCGAACTATTTTTTCCAAGGTTAGGGACACCGCGAACCATCATTACTGACGGAGGATCACACTTCATTGCCCGTCGATTTGAGGCTCTACTAGCTAAGTATGGGATGACTCACAAGATTGTCACCCCTTATCATCCACAAACAAGTGGGCAAGTGGAGATTTCCAATAGAGAGATCAAAGGAATTCTAGAGAAAACGGTGTCTAGGATAAGGAAAGATTGGGCGTTAAAGCTAGATGACGCACTATGGGCATATAGAACGGCATACAAGACTCGTATTGGCACAACACCATACAATCTTGTGTATTGGAAGTCTTGTCATCTTCCGGTGGAGCTAGAACACAAGGCATATTGGGTTGTCAAATGGTTGAACTTTGGCATGTAGGAAGCGGGAGAGAAACGTCTCTTGGATCTCAATGAGCTAGAAGAACTCCGCTTGAACGCCTACGAAAACGCCAAGATTTAAAAAGAGAGAGTGAAGCGTTTGCATGATAAGCACATCATTCTGAAAGACTTCAAATAAGGAGACCTTGTTCTCCTCTTCAGTTATAGATTTCGACTCTTTCCGGGTAAGCTTAAATCTCGTTGGACAGGACCTTATGTCATGAAACACGTTTTTCCCCATGGTGCACTTAAAGTGTGGGGTGAGAAGTGCGGAAGTTTCAAAGTGAATGGATAACGACTCAAGAAGTACTCGCCGGAACTCCAAACTGAGGAAGTCGCATCGATTCTCCTCACTTACGCACAAAGGATTGGTCAAGCTTGAAGAACAATCAAAAGAAGTGAAGAAAGCCAAAGGATCGACGAATTTAGATTTTTGGAAAAAATTGGGACTTCCACGGGTTTAAATACAAAACCATGGCCAAGGACACGAAACCACGGCCGTGGAAGTAATAGTGAGGCCGTGATTTTTGAAATTTTGACGGGGCTATATTAGTTCTTCATCACAAAACACAAGCTTTCACCTTCTTCTTATTTCCTTCCGTTTGATGAACCGCACTCATCACTTTACCGTAGCTCATTTTGGATCTTTCTTCGGTTTTAGTGAGACCTTTAATGGGAAATTTCCTAGGAGCTCTCGCGCTAGAGAGTTTTGAGAGGAGATTGTTATGGTAGTGGGTTCCGAGGACCGTTTGCAAATTACAGATTCGAAGGCAAAGCTGATTTATAACCTATCCTTCAAGATTTCCCATAGGATCATCTCCGAGTGCCTTTTCCCTAGAACCGAGACTTCCCAGAAGCTCAAGGTTGATGAGCTCTTTATCCTCTATTGTATGGCGGCCGGTGTCACTCCGGATTGCATCACTATGCTTGCTGCTACCCTTAGCAAGATCAAGAACAAAGTTAAAGGGAATATCTGTTATGGTGGGATGGTTACACACATAGCAAAACAGTTGGGGCTTGACTATTCGGCTTGTGAGATGGCAGCTTCTGCGAGGCCTCAAGGGCTTCAGGGTTTCATGACTCGGGGACTCTTGATTCCCCGCCACCGAGGCCCACCATTTGTCTCCATGCTTTGGGAAGGAAAAGGAGGACGAGACATTACATGGGGCTCCGATTACTCCATCCGGGATCGACAGAACTGGAAAGAAACTTTTATCCCGATGCATGCCAACCTCCTTGGACCTCCTGATTACTATCCCGCGGATGAGCCTGCTGTTGTTGATGAGGATCGTGATGAGGAGATGGGTGGTGATGAATTCCTGCATGCTGGAGGTGCTGAGCAGGCTTTTGTAGATTTTCCGGATCAGCCGGTGGATTTCCAAGAGCCACCTAGGAGATCTACCTACGAGCAGCGTCCTTCCGCTTCTTCTTCTGCCCGGCGTGCAAGCGTGAGTGAGAGGCCAACTTGGATGGATGCACCTCCGACTTAGATGGATGCTCCACCAGCTTGGATGGGAGCGCCGCCGGAGTGGATGGCGCAACGGCCAGCATGGCTGGACGAACAACCGCTTCTTCTTCTGCCCGGCGTGCAAGCGTGAGTGAGAGGCCAACTTGGATGGATGCACCTCCGACTTGGATGGATGCTCCACCAGCTTGGATGGGAGCGCCGCCAGAGTGGATGACGCAACGGCCAGCATGGTTGGACGAACAGCCAGGATGGGCTACCAGACTTACACAGAGGATGGAGGCACTGGAGACCCGCTTTGATGCAGATAACGATGAGCGTCGTGACAACGCAAGGATCTTCCGAGACGTGTACCAGCAGCAATTTGGGGGTCCATACGACCCAAACTTCTACCCGTTTCCACCACCTCCTCCACCTATGTGATGACTTGATCGGTTTGAGTTGCTCCACCGCCTTTGTGAGTTTCTTTGTTCTTTGTTCTTTGTTCTTTTTATTTTTATGCACATTAGAAACAATGTGTATCTTAAGTATGGGGTGGAGTATGATTCTCATCAAGTGTAATAATTTTACATTATGCTTTGCTTCTTATGCATGAACACTTGCATCTTTTATTTTCTTGTCACACGTTTCCTTTTTGTATTGTATTTTTAAGCTTCAAAAAAAACCCTTAAAATTTTGAAAAATTTCGAAAAATATTGTGCTTCTAGGATTGTAAAAGACCTCAATGATGAATCTTCTTATGGAATGAATTTTTGATGACATTTATGTGCTTGATTTGAACTATGAACCGTGGAGAAATTGAGTATATTGTTTGATCTTCTTGCAAGTTTCATAATATAAAAATTCTTGTCTAAATCATGTTGAGGAATAAAAATTGAAATCGCATTACAAGTTCTTGCACTTCTTTTTGAAATGATTAAGGCACCTAATTTTTGTTGCTTCTTCTTTATTTAATTTTCTCTTCAATAAAAATTTTTCCTCCTTTACCTATCCGGGAATTAGGAAGTGTATAATGTGTGGCATGATTGATGTGGGAGGGCCATGAAAGAAAAAAAATTGTGCATTCAAAGTAAAGAAAATAAGTTTGGGGACGTTGAACATGAGGATGAGTAACTCGGCATCATTCACATAGCAGGGTGTTTGTGTCTTGCCAAAGTCCGAATGAATAATAGTCCTAACGGAATATGGTAAGTGCATCAAGGGTTTGAGACATCTCGAAAATTGAGAATCGCCGATCTCCTAGCCTTCGGTTTTTTGGGCACCGCTGTCCATACTTCCAAAAAGTAAAGTAAAAGAAAAGTTCGCATGCAAAGCATGTTTGGGAAGCAATGTTCTTCAAGCTTGTGTTGTGTAGTTCCTTTTTCCCGGATATCACACCTCATTACCTTATGAAAAGTCCTATCCATTCGCGTTTCTTGACCTTTACTTGAAAGTCCTTAAGATCTTTGGGTTGTTGTTTGGCTTAGTGATCTAAATTAGATTTCCACATGATTGATTTTGACATTACTTTGGGTTATTATGTTTGTCTTGAAGCTTTTGCAATGTATGATGTTTCTTTTTTATGACATGATTCGTTTTGTGTACATAGAAGTTTTTTAGGAAACATGAAGCAAGATTTGAGAGCGATCTATTGAATAAAAACACCATACCAAAAGGATTTGTTTTCCCTTGTTTTGCATTCATATTCCATTCTACCTTATGTTCTATATTTTGAAAACCTTGCTTGGGGACAAGCAAGAGGCAAGTATGGGGTATTTTGATAGCATGAAATATGATGTTATTTTAGGCACATGTTTTGGTTGTTTTTCCCCTTCTTTTGTGTACATGGATATGAGTTTGGAGCATTTGTGAGCACATTCACCTATTATGTTGGTATGGATATCTACACAAGTTTTGTTGTGTTTTTAGGTGAATAAAGGCTTGCATTGGAGCATGTGAGCACTTTTGATCATGCTAGACATCAAGGAGATGCATTGGAGAAGCTA
Source organism: Fagopyrum homotropicum (assembly GCA_033239125.1). Lineage (NCBI taxonomy): Eukaryota > Viridiplantae > Streptophyta > Magnoliopsida > Caryophyllales > Polygonaceae > Fagopyrum > Fagopyrum homotropicum. The sequence goes on along the minus strand of BSWB01000001.1, from coordinate 55,999,957 downwards.
AGGAAGGAGTATGAGTAGAAAGCTTTGGGAAACAAAGGCTTGTACGTAGATTTTGGAGATTCCACGGTCAAGTACAAGGAACCACGGCCGTGGTTTTGGCATTTAATTTAATTAAGGTCGTGGGAATATATGTCAAGATCAATGTGCCTTCCCACGGTGGTTTCCACGGACGTGGAAAATTGGTCATGGTCGTGATTCTCCTAACCGCTGCCACGTGTCACATTTGCTACGTCAGCAGCGGTTACAGGCCTTTCGCAACCCTATTTTCTCCTATAAGAAGGATGAAGAAAGGGAGAAAATATACACTTCGCTACACCGTGCTAGAGGCAAGATCCTTTGGCAAGATTTCACATTGGAAAGGAGATTGGAAGGAATGATTACTTGGAGTTCAAGGAAGGAGAAAGGACGCACTTTCCAAAGATGGATTGACAACCTGTTCTTTGGTTGCATTTAGAGATTTTGTGAGGTTTTGTGTTTCTTTGATTTACATTCATTGAACACAAGCACGTTTTGATGTTTGGAGATTGATTGTTTGGATATCATTGAGTTTTCTAAGTTCTATTCTTTTTCTCTTCTAATTTGATAATTGATTTCATTATGATGCTTGTTATCAGCTAAACCCTTGCGATTCTAGGCTGAAGGGTTGATAGTTATGGCATAGATAATAATAGATTGAACCAAAACATATTGGACCTTGAGAGTTGCGAGAAACCTCACCTTTGTACCTTTCCATTGGTATTTTAAGAGTTTAATCTTGTCATTCGATTCCCTTAATAACGAGACTCAACATTCTTTATTGAGAGAGCCTTTGGGTGAGACGTATGTGTTTTGGAACTTCATCGTACAACACCCTAACTTAGATCTATACTTTTGCAATCCTAACTCTATTCTTATACCTTTAGAACATCTTGAATCGATTGCCAAAATTGGATACCTGAATCTTTGGAATCGTTGTTTTCCAATTAATCTTTACAAAAGCTTTATTATTTTGCTGGGCAATTTACGAACTGAATTTGATCCCCCAAATCCCTAATGATAACTCCACCTTGATTATGAATTGTATGTGTGGATGATGGAAGACTTAACGTTTATGGGCGGTTTTATAAACCAACAAATATCGATCGTATTTCTAGATTACTTGTTTTGGTATGTGTTTGTTAAATCTATGCAGGCCTTGAAAAGCATTTCAAAGGAAAAATGCAGGCCTTGAAACTGATTACAAAGGACAAGCAGATTTGAAACAAAATTCAAAGGACAACAAGATTCAAATCTCAACAACCAAATCAAGGATCTTTATCAAGGATAATAAGAAGATCTTCCAACAAGAATTTAAGAGAAGATTTTGGCCAGCCAATAAAAAAATATTCAAAGAAGATCTTCCAACAAAATTTTAAGAGAAGATTTTAGTCAACCAACAAAAAGATCTTCAAAGGATAAAAATAAGATTTTTCAACAAGATTTTAAAGAGAAGATCTGGGCCAGCCAACTAGAAGATATTCAAAAGATTTGATTAGAAGATCTTGACCCCAACAATAAGATCTCATAAAGATCTTAGCAACCAAAGATAACAAGAAGATCTAGGATATTCAACAAACAAAGATCTTCAACGGCTGATTTCCAAAGAGAAGATTATGGTGATGAAGATATTCAACGAGCGTCAAGAAGAAGAAGAAGAAGAAGAAGAAGAAGAAGAAGAAGAAGATAGAAGATCTTACAACGGCTAATTCACCTCAACCATGTAGCGTGTTCTATGGAGGAAATATGAACGTTACAACGGCTCTCTACAATGGCTACAAGTTCCTCCTAGAAGACTATAAATGAAGATGAAGATTGAAGAAGAAAAGAACAAAAGCTTACACGGAAATATCCAAAGTCTTCAAGAGATCTAAAAGCATCTTCATTTGATCCAAGAAGTTTTTCTTTCTCTCTTTATACAAAAGCTTTATTCCTAAGAGAGAGATAAACTCGAGAGCTCCATTGGCATATCTAAAGAGCGTTATACTCGAATATTTTGTTGCCTTGCGAAATAAATAGGCTCATATAGCTAGGTTAAGAGTTGAAGCTAGATCGTAGCATTGACTACAGTGAGAGAAGAAGGAGATTTCTTCAAGGTTGTATCTAGGACCCTTTGAAGCTGATAATAGATAGTTAGATCCTACGGGTAAACCCTACGACGGAGAGTAGGTTGTTTAGAGCCGAACTTCGTGAACATATCCTCGTGTTGATCTTTTCAATTCCGCACCATATCTGCTTTATTGTGACTAACTTTGTTTTGCAGGTCTACGAAGTCAAGGCCCTTGAAATCAGTTTCAAAGCCCTTGAAATCAAAGTGTGTCACAAAGAGATCAGATCGACATCAAGGCCTTTGAAATCAGTTTCAAAGCCTTGAAATAGGTTTTTGCCATACTCTATTCAACCCCCCTTCTAGAGTATCTTTAATCCTTTATATTCACCTAACGGTTCTTCACTTGAGTTCGACTATGGAATTCTTGCTTTAATATACCGATTCATTATTGCGGGTTCGCTTCTTTGCTTGATTCTGGATATAAATTTAAGACTTTGACGCACACTTTTGAGCTAACAATAGTTTTCAAACGCACGTAAGAAAATTGAAGTACAAAAGATGGATGGATTGTTTAAAACAACAAGTACTACTTATTTTGGTCTTTTAACCTTTTGAAAACCCAATTTTTTGGATGGCTTGGAGTCTTACCCGACTTTTTTTTTCACTTTTTGTGTTTTATTCTCTTTTTGAAAATTTTCAATGCAAATTTTCGAGGGTGAAAAATGTAAGATGTAACACACTTTGGAAAAACAAATCTGTTTGAGATAGATTTTTTTTTTTTTGAATATCCACGATGTGATACCCGATTTTGTTAACAAAATACCCCAATTGAAATTCGGGGCAAACAATTAACAAATATGTCGGACTAGGGGAGCTAATGTGAAAGATTTGGTTGATATATGGCTCGATCTCCTAAATTGATTGGCAAAATGGATCAAAAAACATGTTTTTTAAAAGAAAATTTATATGAAAGATGAAGAATAAGGTGAGGAACAAGATGAACAAAAGGCTAAAAAGAAAATATGTGATGCACAAAAACAAGAATAAAGAAAACTTACCTTCGATCTCTTTGCTCTGATGCCAATTTGATGCGTCCTTTGATGCGTTTAAGGACAAACTTCAATCTAGATCGCACTTGAACTTTAACTACTTTGTTTTGTTTTGTGCGGATGAATTTGAATGATGGAAATTAGTTTGCGGAACCTTTGAGATGGATGTGGAAACGAATGGTTGATTTGATCTAGAAAGATCGGGCAAGCCGTGAAATAGAGTAAATAGGTGATTCTTGAAAAATCCTCAAAGCTAGACACTTGGATCAAAGATCAAAGAAGAACTTTGAGAGAGGAAGATTGTGATGCCAAAATCAAGGAGGAGAAAATACTTTTCAAATAAACTTGATTAAAATTAGACATTTTACAAAAAAGGCCAACCATCCTTTATATAGGGAAGGATGATGGCAAATCACAAGACTTAGTTTAGAGTTGGCTAGAAGTTAATACAGAGATTTGGGTGAACCCGAAAAGACATCATCTTCATCCTATGCGGTAATAGTAGTCAAGCGCGCACGATTATTCATTTACCTTTGCCCTGATTCCCAACGGATCTCGTGCATATTGAAAAGTATGTTAAATTATCGTGTCCAATGAAATTTGGCGAATCCTCTTGTAGGTTTGCTTTGTGTGTTAGCTGATGACTTATTAAGGGATTGCTATCCCACACTTAGTTCAAGGTTAATATTTGTCTTTTTGCATTCATAAATTGCCTTGGTGCACGAGTATAACACCATCCTCTTCAATAAAAAAACCCTTCTATATCTCTTTTTATTTAACTCTAATAGTAGTTGTTAAATTATCGTGTCCAATGTAATTTGGTGTTTGGGCTGCAACCCAAAGGGCCTAATGTGAAGGCGGCTATTGAGATGATTTATTGACGTAATAAATAAGACATGTGATTGTTGCTCAACATTTAATTTGGTTTTCCTATACTGTCTGCGGGGCGAGCGTACGTATGGTACAAGTCAAGGTTGATTAAAGCTACGATATGGACTTTTTAACTTCTATTATCTCGAAGAAGTAAAAAATTAGGCCTAACAATTTTCATAAGCTTACATCTAACAATACTTATTTTCATCCAGCCTTGTAATTTAAAAGATAATATATAATCGAAAAGAATGAACGATGGTGAAGCTTTGTCATTCACGTTATTACGTCCCCAATCCCATTGCCCAAGACAAATAACGTTCACAGAAAACGTAGATTAGGCAGTTGATATGTAACAGCATTCTAAAAACAAAGACATTGGTTTCTGTCAGCCTAGAACGAGAGAAATAAGTGTAAGGAAAGTAAGTTCATCACAAGGAAGAATAATCTTATCACGGCCATGAAGGCCGTACTCTTCAGATGCCGTGTCGAGTAGGCCTTGAAAGATTGGGCTGTTCAAGACACGAGTGGGCAATACATACCTCTTCATTTCACTCCCTACGTACACCACGAAGTGCCCTTTGGGCGCTCTCTTTCCACCCATTACTTGTCTGGAAGCTGCAAGCCTGTATGTGTTTCTCATCACTTTGAAACCCTATTTATAGTACGTAGACGAAAAGCTAGTTTCATTTTTTGTCTAGTAACAGTACGTAGTGTGTTGCTGTCAAAGAAGATGGGTGAATTCTGAAGAGTTCAAGTCCATGCATGCATGTATACTCCCATCCCATGCAAAATGGGTTTGAATACGACAGAGATATAACTGTCCTATTGGATGCTAATCAGATAAATATATAAAAAGAAAATCTGAGGATGATGACTCCTTTATTGGCAAGGCTTGCACATGGGCATCAGCATCAGAGACACAGCCTTCCATACCCTCATCACAGTAACTAAGCAGTACATATGTCCTGACAATCGTAGCGTGACTTGATAATATGCAGACAGTTGAAGATGTAATTTTCTTGTTCAAATATTGTCATTTAGCAGCAATGAAGAATAGATAGATGATTTGAAAACGACTTTGATTTCTAATACGGAAGTGTAGCACATGGGACTGCATGCCAATTATAGATGAATAAATGATTTCTGTCTCATGTATATACTAGTGCATGAATCTGCTGCTACAATGTGATTTCCATGTTTTGTATATACACACAACTACAATCATTTTTAGAGCTACTGTTTCGTCAATGTCATACCTAACTTAACGAAATAGAGAAGCAATTTCTCACAAATCACTATCATCAAGCTAGTAACGTATTATGAAACTGTCTCCACTTGCTTGACAAATCTCCATCGTTCTGAGATATCATAATCACCCGGCAATTTGGCTTATGGAGAAAGCAGGACACGGTAAAGCATTCTCCCTAGCTGGATACATGTTATTGTATTTCTATTTTACAATGTTAAATCTAATCATAACATGCAAAGTAAAGATGTCAACAGTACTCGTCCGTGAGTTGACGTATATAAAGCGCACACTTGAAGCTCATGATCGAGATAACAATCTAAGAAATAAAGCCAATAGAGTTCTGGTCCCCTACGGTAGACTACAATAGGAAATGACTCGTCAAGAAAGAGTTCATATCGATATAGCTTTACAACCTCATAACTATTACCAGAGTACCATAAATGTGAAATGAATCAAAGTTTTGCGTAAAACATCCCATACGCAATCAAACATACTAACGCCCTAACGTATACCACGCACGTTTATAAAATACAATGAAGTTTCCAAAAAAATAATATACCCACCAATTATCCATGGTGTTTTGTAAATGTAATAAACTTGATGGCCTTTACATACCACCGTGGACACTTGACGGTTCAAATAAACACCATAGATTTATAATATTTTAGGAATATCATAAATCTACACAGTTTTATAAATGTCATAGAAATTTGGTGGGAACTTGAACCCGACAAATATTCATGGAGATTTTCAAAGAATTATATGGCATTTTGTAAAATCCATGGATTTGACGACGTTTGAAAAAGTGAAAAATGTCATGAATACTTGGCGGGTTCAAATTGCACTATATTTCTATGGCGTTCAGCCATCGCTCTAAAGGGTTACTACAACGCCATAAAATTTGATGGTGTTTGCTAAAACCTCATCCCTCAGAGTTGTCGTCTAAGCTTCTCTCAAACGTTGTTGGGTGCTCTTCTGAAGGTGGCCGTTGAGCTAGGTAGTGTGGCTGCTTCGGTTAGGTTATTTTTGCTTCCTTGTTGCCTGTAGCAGGTGTTCAACCCTATGAACAGGCGAGACAAAAGATTAGGAGGTAGAAAGTCGATCTAGCATCAACGGATTTTACAGGCTTTGTCTACTAGGGGAGAGGTTGATGGTGTTTCTAGTCTTGTGTAGCCATTGTTAGATTTTTCAGAGCATAGACCTATTGGGAGGGTTGATGGTCACCAGGGAATGGAGATAGGTCAGAGAGGAACCCTAATATCAAGCAGTGTCTTCGTAAGACTTCGGATGGGCATTTTACATTTGTTGTTAAAGTTTTGTGTTTCTTTGGAGTGGTTCCTTATAGCGATGAGACTTTGATGGCGTTGGAGGCCAAAAACCCCTACAAGCCTCCTCCTTCTAAGCCATGCACTACATTTCATGAACTACCCCTCGTTGTTGATGTTGATTTGATCTTTAAATGCATCAAGTCTTTTCCCCAATGTAACTCTTGCGGTAAAGATGGTTTGAGAGCACAACACCTTTTAGGTGATATGTGTGGTGAGGTTTCTACGGTTTCTTCGGGTCTTTTGAGAGCGGTTTCATCAGTGGTTAATTTAGGGTTGAGCAGAAGTTGGTTCGGTTCACCGAACCGAACCAAAACCTCAAATTGTGGGACAAATTGCAACCGAACCGTAGCTTATCGGTTCGGTATGTAGTTCATCATTTTTTGCGTTGTGATTGGCGGTTCAGTTGATGAAATGAACCGAAAAATGCGGTCCAAACCGTAACCAAACCGCAAAAAAGCAAGCAAACCACAACCAAACCACTTTATCCAGTTCATTTGTGATTTAAACCACAACCAAACCGCAAATGGTGTGGTTTGAACCGCAACCGAACCGCAACAAAGCGTTTCGGTTTGCAGCTCACATTTTATATGTTTGCGGTTCGGTTGCGGTTTTGCGGTTTTAAACCACTACTCATTCCTAGGTTAATTTATGGCTGGGAGGTAAGTGTCCATTGAGCTTGGCTGAGTTTGTTGCTTCGGCGCCTCTTACATCGTTGTTGAAGCCGGATAATGGGGTTCGACCCATTGTAGTGGGTATTGTATGGAGGCGGTTGGTGCCAAAAGTTGCCATGAAGGGAGTGGGTAGAGATATGAGACATTATCTTGGTAATTTTCAGTTTGGAGTATGTGGCCCAAGTGGTGCAAAGGCTATACTACATATTGTTAACATGATATTGAGTGAGTGTCACACTAATGGTTATTTGGCTATCTTGATAGTGGATTTTTCTAATGCCTTTAACCTGGTTGACAGAACTATTTTGTTGAGGAACGTTAGGGAAAAATTTCAGTCTATCTCTTTCTGGGTTGATTTCTTGTATGGTCAAGATGCCCGATTGCACGTTGGTGATGATTTTATGTAGTCGGCTATCGGTGTGCAATAAGGGGACCCATTGAGCCGCTTTTTTTTTCCTTTGTCTTACACCCGCTTCTTCATATGATTAGAGATAGTTGCACGCTTCTTCTACATGCTTAGTATCTTGATGATGGTACTATTATTGGTCGGTCAGAGGAACTGACTAGAGCGCTTGATATCATTCGAGAGGTTGACCCAAGTTTTGGCCTCAAGTTGAATGTTTGTAAGATTGAGCTCTTTTTGTCTTCATGTGATAGATCGAAGCTTAGAGATGGACTATTCCCTCATGGAAGTGCGAGGCTGTCACTGGGTGTTAAGTTGTTGGGTGGGGCAGTGAGTAAACACAATGGGTTTGATAGAGGGATAGTCATGAAGAGAGCTATTATGGTGGTTGAGTTGATGCACCTTCTTACACAGTTGAGGGATCCACAAAGTGAGCTTTTATTGCTTCGTTCTTGTATGGGTGTTGCTATACTTTAGCTTGAGGACTTGTCTACCGGAGCATGGAGAGTGTGCAACAACTTATTTTGATTTTGGAGTCTGTGGATCGGTCGAGGATATTGTGGTTTATGGGGTCCTTTTTTCGGATCTTTAGTGGCGGCTTGCTTCTTTGCCTATTCTGTTTGGGGTTCTTGGTTTCTACTCAGCTATGAAGACCTCTTATTTTGCTTTTGTGGCCTCTAGGGCCCGGTCTTAGACCCTTCAAGACCATATATTGCGGGACAATCTATAAAAAATCATGTCTAAATATAGGTCATAATTCATGTCATCAATGTCACTCATCCATACTTGATCTATGTCATCAAATATACTAATGTGGTGAACACGCAAGGTTTAGTCACGATGAGTGTGAAGAAAGACGCCGTGATCTCATATTAATAAATGAGATGGACCAGATTGATAAAGAATAAGTCTACATAAAATTAGTAGTTATGTGTACACATAAAGAATTTGGATAATATAGTTGTTTGTTTAATATGTAGCACAAGTTGGAGATTGTAAGATTTTTATTAATCTTATTATTATTAGTGAGCTTACATATTATAATGACCAATTATATTATATGACTAAATAACAACGGGCTAATAAAAGCGATTCAATCAAGTAAAGCCCGTAGAATTTAATGAAACCGTATGAGCTTAATGGGTGGATACTAGATTTTGGCCCAATAGGCTTAATGGGAGGTCATTATATATAAACGTTGTTAGGTTGTGGTCCCCAATACGTCAAATCAGATCAGTAGTTTTCTATTCTCTTTCCATCAGAGAGAAAACCTAAAGAAACCTAAGGAGGTTTGACTGAGAAAGACTATATACCTACGACGCTCATTCGGATCGTAGATTCCGCACTAAGGCTTGATCTAATTCCTACTATGGAACCAGGTATGTAATTTTAGATTCCCTAATAACCCTAGCATGATTGACCCTTGTGTTTATGGTTTAGGGAATTTGATTATTCCAACAACACTTACATATTTTGCATACGGATTACCTATATATACATGATTAATCCGGCTATATTAACTCCACAAAATCATCCACATAAACATTTTCCAAAGTAGATATTGATTAGATTTATTCTATAGTAATTAACTAACACTACAAAATAGCTCGTAAACTTACCACTAATCACGAGGCTTTCAATTTTTTTTCAATTCTCTAGGGAACTCTTTTTGTCTTCTTTGGCATAATTTTCAACTTACTTAATATCCATTAGTTTAGGCTATATTTTATTGGTCCAACAATTTATCCCTTCTTTCATATTTTCAAAATCTCTATTGTATCGGCAATCTCACCTTCATATGCTTCTTAGCTTCGGTGTTATCGTCTCTTTTCTGAGCCGCTCTTCCATGTAAGAAGTAAGTATTTTTCTCGTCTTTTCGACCTTACCTCACCAAGCGTTTCCTCTTAAACACTTTACACCAATTCCTTGTGTCAACTAACTTGTATTCATCCATCATCATCACATCTCACGAGATGACATTCACGTTTGCCAATGGCACATACCTTACATCGTGTACAGTGTGGCTTGTACCTTTGTGAAGCCCCATTGCCACGCTTCAAATACTTTTAACCTACAACTTCACACCACACATTAACTTGAAGTGACTAAACTCTCTACCACATTTCAAGGTGTCAAACATTGCTTGGTCTCGAAATACATGCATCTAGGTGAAAATATCTATAATCCACTCAGACTTGGCGATCTCCTCATCACGTAAACATCCCTGTAATCAACTTCACTATCAACCTCATTGACAACATTTGTATGAGAGCCCCTTCTCTTCTTTGGAAACATCTTTGACAACCTTTTTAGGCCTTCTTTATATGAGGACACGAGTTTACATATGACCCTTTTCTTTGCAGTAGAAGAACTCTACTTCACTTAAATCTTTCTACGGTCACAAGCCTGATCTTTGTCTTGGGTCATCATGCCTCCTCCTCGTTCTTGCTCTCTTATAACTAGTATGTGATATTTTCCTTTGTTGATAACATCATTTTTCATCATCCTCTCACTCTCCCTCAAAGCAGCAGTCACCTAATGTAACGTCAGAGACTTCCTTCCAGCAAGTAACATCTAGACGAAGGACTCGTATGACTTTGCAACTAATGCTAACAACAACAACGCTTGCTCTTCTTTGCCAATCTTGTCATCAACATTCAATCATTAACATACTAGTTGATTAAACGAGTTAATGTGGTCATGAAGATTGCCTCCCTCCTCGATCTTGACTTTGAGCAAGTAAAACTACATATTCAAGCACAAATGGTTAATCAACGACTTCGATGTCTATATGCTCTCGAGCTTGTCCCACAACGCCTTCGGTGTGGTATTCTTCAACAAATTGTACTTAATCTTGGGAGCCAATTACAACCGAATTGTACTTACCATCTTCCTTTGGATGCTTCTTCACTTCTTCTTGCTCATCGATCTTGGCTTCTCCTCCTCTAGACCTTGGTCAAGACCATGCAACACTAAATGATCTTGAATCGTACTCTGCCACAAAGTGAAGTTGATATTCCCATCAAAGAGTGGAATATCGAACTTTTTTCATCGCCTTGGCTGTCATCACACCAAACAAGAGATTATTTAAGCAACAAATATTACCCGAACACCACTACCGTAACCTCATCTCTGATACCACTTGTTGAAACAATCATGTTTTCTGACTCACCGAGTACGCATAAACGGATAATTTGTTGTGATCTAATACCCTCGAGTAAAACCCGTACTCAAGTCGGGACTAGGTAAGTCACTCTTACACCTATTAAATGGTGTTGTCATATATAGTAATAATATATGTGTGTTGATTACGTGTTTTTACTTGTTTAGGTCATTTGGTGAGTTTTTGTGACGTTGTCGTTTTTGGCTTAAAGCCGTTCCATAAGAAACTTTCGAGGAAAATACTTGTGAGCGTTTTTATATGAGCATGATTGTGTTTAAATTGTTATATTATTACAATCATGATTTGAGGTTTTAGAATTTGTTTGGCATATTATTTATATTATTATTTACGTACGTGGATATGACCTTCCTTTTAAGTTTTTGATATGTCTTAATATTTTCCCATATTGAAAGGCGTTCTTGAAATATGTTAGTTGATACTATATACATATATATTACGGGATATAATAAGTTAAGTGTTATTAAGATTTTATGGAGTTTGTGTTTGTATTACCTTGGGTTTAAGTTAAGATATGAGTTTGATAATGAAAACTCCACCTTGAGTTTATATTTTTATATTGAGTTTGTATTTTAATATGTGATGATGGAAGATTTAACACAAATAAGTTGTTTTTATACTAACAAATTATTGATTATATTTCAAATATGCTTGGCTTGCTTTGGTGTTCGTCTAAATATATGTAGGCCTTGGAAAGCATTTCAAGGGATAGATGGATGCCTTGAAATCAGATACAAGGGACAAGCGCAAGGTTTGAAAAGGTTCAACACGGAGGCCTTGGAAGCCATTTCAAGGGATCAAAAGCCAAAGCCTTGAAGCAAGTTTCAAGGGACCTAACGGCTCGAAGGAATTCAAATTTCTACCAACCAAATCAACCAAGGATCAAGGAGAAGATCTTCCGAGGAGATACGCTCAACTAGAAGATCTCGACCAAGAATATTCGGTCCAAAAAGGATCTCGCAAAGATCCTCAACAAAAGCGCGAGATTTCCTCTCAACAGATATCAAAGATCTTCATTCAATGAATCCCAACAATCTGAAGATCTCGATACTTAAAAGACAAAGATCTTCAACAACGTGAGAAGATTACGGCGAAGAAGAATCAATGAGCTTTAAGGAGATGAAGAAGATAAAGAAGATCTACAACGGCTATCTCATCTCAACCGAGAATCGTTTTCCATGGAGAAGAAGAAACATTCACAACGGTCATCTTCCCAACAGCTAAGAGGCTTCTCCATCGAAGACTATAAATGAAGATGTCGATTGAAGAAGAAGAACAACAAGCTTACACGGAAATATTCAAAGTCTTCAAGTGATCCAAAACATCTTCATTTGATCCAAGAAATTTTATTTCTCTCTTTATACAAAAGCTTTATTCCTCGAAGAGAGATAAACTCGACAGCTCCATCGGCATATCTAAAGAGTATTATACTCGAGTGTGTGTTACTCTGCAAAGTAACTAGGCTATTATAGGTAGTTTAGAGTTGGAACTAGATCATAGCATTGACTACAGTGAGAGAAGAAGGGGATTTCTTCTATGTTTTATCTAGGACTCTTTGAAGTTTATAATAGATACTTAGATCTTACGGGTATACCCTTGACGAAGAGTAGGTTGTTTAGAGCCGACCTTCGTGAACATATCCTCGTGTCGATCTTTTTAATTCCGCACCATACCTAGCTTTATTGATACTAATTTTGTTTTGCATGTCTACAAAGTTAAGGCCCTTGAAATCACTTTCAACGCCCTTGAAATCAAGTTGTGTCACAAAGAGCTCAGATCCACATCAAGACCTTTGAAATAATTTTTAAAGCCTTGAGATAAGTTTTTGCGAAATGTTCTCATACTCTATACAACCCCCCTTCTATAGTATTTACATCCTTTATATTCACCTTACGGTTCTTCAATTGGTATTAGAGCATGACTCACGTTTATTGATTTAAACATCAGCGAGACTATATAATCATGAACTTTGTAGATGATGGAGTATTCGCTCAAGGAAGATCCACATCTCGACCACCACTCTTCTGTGGGAACAATTTCGCCCATTGGAGAGCACTAATGCAAATGTTTGTTATTGATCGGGACATGGAACTTTGGAGCATTATTCAAAATGGCCCTAAAATCCCAACCACTACGGTTGAAGGAGTCCAAGTCGCAAAGAAGGAAGTTGACTTCACACAAACCGCCTTGGAAAGTGTCTCAAAGAACTACAAGGCCATGAACTTGCTCTACTGTGGATTGGACACAAATGAATTCAACTGTGTCTCATCATGCAAGAGTGATAAAGAAATAAGGGACAAACTTGTTGTCACATACGAAGGAATAAGTCAAGTCAAGGAAACAAAAATCAGCATGTTCCTTGAACAATATGATCTATTCAAGATGAACTTAAATGAATCAGTCAAAGAAATGTTGACAAGATTCACCGAGATCGTGAATAACCTGGACTCGCTTGGAAAAGTCTTTACAAACGAAGAAAAAATAAGGAAGGTTCTAAGGAGCTTACCTAAAGCAAAGTGGGACCAAAGGTGACTGCAGTTTAACAAGCTCAAAATCTCACAACTCTTCCTCTAGACGACCTCCTTGTAAAACTCATTACACATGAGATGGTTCTTGGTGAAGAAGATGGAGAGCTCCCATCCAACACAATGAACCTGGCACTATGATCTAAGAAGGATGAGTTACCACCAGAAGAGGAAGATAGTGATGATGAAGATGAGGAAGATCCATTTGCCTTGATCTCTAGGGGTCTTGCGAAGATTCTTCAAATGAAAAAATAGTTTACAAACAATAAAGAATATCCGCAAACATCAAGACCTTGAGGTAAGTTCTCTAACTCTAACAAGAAAACTAAAGTTCTGACTTGTTTTGAATGAGGTGAAACATCAAGGCAAGCATTCATGATCACAATTCACACATGGGATTCAGGATAAGTACTTTAAGTCCACATATGCATACATCAATTCAACACATAAAGCTATCCATAGCCAATTCACAAGACAATCTCATCATAAGGGTCATACCCTAGCTTAGAAGCACTAAAATTTTTTAAAATTTTCTGATTTTTTTGGATTTTTCAAAATATGTATGTACAATGCAAGACATAATGAAACATGTGACAATATTAAACTATCCTAGATGCTAATCATGCAAGTGATCATGAAAACCCCACCCCATACTTAGAAACACATTGTCCCCAATGTGCAAACTAAATAAAGAAGCGAAAGAGAGTCCTCACAATGTAAAATTGGTGATGCTTTGGTATTTCGGTTCACATCGAATGATGATGGTGGATGATCGATCAAGGATGGTAGAGAGCTCTCGATGTTCATTATGGTGTCGGAACCCGCGCTTGGCACCGCAAGCCGTCCAAGTTCCACGTCCGCTCCACCCATGCTTGATTGGAGATCATCACTTTTCTTGACAAAAGGAAAAATCGGACCAACTACCTAGGAAAATCGGCCGATTTTGTGCAAGATCGGTCCGATTTTCCTGGGTGCTTTCTTCCTCATCCATGTGCTCGGATCTTGTACCTTCAGCAGTTCCATGAGGTTTTCACATGACCTTCAGCATCTCGTAACATATGACAATCAACAAGATCTAGCACCCAAAAACACAAATGAAAAACAAAGCACACCAAGAGCAAGATCAAACAAAAACAAGAAAAACAAAAGGGAAAAATATGTACCAATGGGTTGCCTCCCATCTAGCGCTTCTTTAAGGTCATTAGCTTGACCAAATTCAGGAGCGTTTCACTCAAGGTGAAGTGGGGCAATCTCTTCCACCGGAACTTCCGGGATGTACTTCTTCAAACGGTGCCCATTCACCTTAAAGTTACCACAATGATCTCCTCCTATCTCCACCGCTCCATGAGGAAATATCTTCTTCACAACATAAGGACCCGTCCATCTTGGCTTGAGCTTTCCGGGGAAGAGCCGCATCCTTGAGTTGAATAGAAGCACTAAGTCACCCTCACTCAACTCCTTTGGGATGAGACGCTTGTCATGCCAACGCTTGGTCCTTTCCTTGTAAATCCGGGCATTTTCTTAAGCATCTAACCGGATCTCCTCAAGAGCGTTCACGTCTAGCAACCTCTTCTCACCGGCCTCCTTGAGGTCAAAATTCAGCCACCTTATGGCCCAATATGATTTATGCTCCATCTCTACCGGAAGGTGGCAAGACTTGTCATAAACTAGCTTGTAGGGAGTAGTGCCAATCGGTGTCTTGAAAGCGGTTCTATAAGCCCACAAAGCATCATCGAGCTTCATAGCCCAATCCTTTCTTGTTCTAGAAACCGTCTTCTCAAGGATTCCTTTTATCTCCCGGTTGGAGATCTCCACTTGGGCACTAGTTTGGGGATGGTATGGTGTTACCACCTTATGAGTCACCCCATACTTAGCCAAAAGTGCTGCAAAGTTCCTATTAGTGAAGTGCTTTCTTCCATCACTTATGATCACCCTTGGTGTCCCAAACCTAGGAAAGATCACTCGGTTGAAGAACCGCACCACAACCTTGGCATCATTTGGGGGAGAAGCGATTGCTTCCACCCATCTCGACACATAGTCCACCGCCAATAGGATGTAGAGATTGCCACATGAAGAAGGGAATGGTCCCATGAAGTCCACACCCCACACATCAAATATCTCCACCTCTTGTATGTTGTTCAAGGGCATCTCATTCTTCCTTGAGATGTTGCCCGTCCTTTGGCAAGCATCACATGCCACTACAAAATTCTGCACATCCCTAAACAAGTTAGGCCAATAAAAACCGGATTGCAATACCTTTGCACACGTCTTGTGTGAGCTAGCATGGCCTCAACATGGCAAGGAGTGACAATGGCGGATCACACTCTCCATCTCATCCTCCAGAATGCACCTCCTAAAGACTCCATCCGGCCCTCTCTTGAACAAGAGAGGCTCACTCAAATAATAATGCCTCACATCCTTGAAGAACTTCTTCCTTTGGGCATATGATAACCCGGGTGGCACTTCCTCACACACAAGGTAGTTCACAATATCGGCATACCATGGCTCATTACCCCTTGACACTTGAAACAAGTATTCTTCCATCATTTACAATTGCTCATCCCGGAATGAGTCATCAATCGGATGTCGTCTCTCTCAAGCTCCAATGGTGCGAGTCTACTAAGGTGATCCGCCACAGAATTTTCGGACCCCTTCTTGTCCCGGATTTCCAAGTCAAACTCTTGAAGGAGAAGGATCCACCGAATGAGGCGAGGCTTGGCATCTTTCTTTGTGAGGAGGTAACGGATCGCAGCATGATCCGTATTCACAATGACCTTTGCTCCAACAAGATATGACCGGAACTTCTCAAAGGCATACACCACCGCTAGCAACTCCTTCTCGGTTGTGGCATAGTTAAGTTGGGCATCATCTAGCGTCTTGCTAGCATAATAGATGGCATGTGTACGCCCCTCTTTCTTTTGTCCTAAAACAGCCCCAACTTCACCCCACACTTGCTTTTCACACACATCAACACACTAGCACGCTCCTATTCCCCGATGGGTCAAAAGAGGTCAATTTTTTCATCAATTGAGGTGCTCAAACAACATGATCAAGATGAGAAGTAGAGGAAAATGAATTGCCTGAACCACTCCTAAATGATGTGCAAGAACTAGCATGTAATTTCGACTATCAATCCTCAATCCAATCAAGGCAAGCATTCATGATCACAATTCACACATGGGATTCAAGATAAGTACTTCAAGTCCACATATGCATACATCAATTCAACACATAAATCTATCCATAGCCAATTCACAAGACAATCTCATCATAAGGGTCATACCCAAGCTTAGAAGCACTAAATTATTTTAAAAATTTTTCTGATTTTTTTGGATTTTTCGAAATATGTATGTACAATGCAAGACATAATGAAACATGTGACAATATTAAACTATCCTAGATGCTAATCATGCAAGTGATCATGAAAACCCCACCCCAAACTTAGAAACACATTTCCCCAATGTGCAAACTAAATAAAGAAGTGATAGAGAGTCCTCACAATGTAAAATTGGTGATGCTTTGGTATTTCGGTTCACATCGAATGATGATGGTGGATGATCGATCAAGGATGGTAGAGAGCTCTTGATGTTCATTATGGTGTCGGAACCCACGATTGGCACCGCAAGCCGTCCAAGTTCCACATCCGCTCCACCCATGCTTGATTAGAGATCATCACTTTCCTTGATAGAAGGAAAAATCGGACCATCTACCCAAGAAAAATCGGCTGATTTTGTGCAAGATCAATCCAATTTTCCTGGGTGCTTTCTTCCTCGTCCATGTGCTTGGATCTTGTACCTTCAACAGTTCCATGAGGTTTTCACATGACCTCCAACATCTCATCACACATGACAACTACAAGATCTAGCACCCAAAAACACAAAAGAAAAACAAAGCACACAAAAAACAAAAGCAAAAACCAAGACGAAAGAGAAAAGGGAAAGAGTTGTTACCCTTGGGTTGCCTCCCAAGAAGCACTTCTTTTAGGTCATTAGCTTGACCAAACTCCGAAGATGTCTCAATCCACCTCGAATACCATGGTTTGCTTGAGGAGTCCAAGCAACCATCGCTTTCCGGCATCCATGATGACAAGCAAGGGCCACTCGATGCCCAAATAAGCTTTAAGTTTTCTCTTCACCGGTGAGTAGTAGACTCCGTCATCACCGCTCCCTTGATGATTGTATAGAGTTGCAACCATAGGTGCCACCCCATACTTAGACAATTGGTATTCCGCGGTCACACCGGTGAGATGCTTGCCATCCTCATCCTCTATGATCCGAAGAAAGCCGATTCTTGGAAAGAATTCTTCATTGAAGTGCTTCATAACCATCATGGATCCATCATGCTTGCCTTCATCATTCAACATGGGAGACTCCTTAGGAAAGGGAATCCCATCTTCGTGTGTACTCCGGGCAAGAAAGAAAGGATTGGAAGGAGTTGAAGTTAACTTAGGGCTCTCCCTTGTGAGCTCGTCAAGTGTGGTTCCGGGGTTGATGGCAAGGATGTCCGGGGGTGAGAATACTTCATTGCACTCCTCCAAAGGTGAAGGAGGTGGAGGTATGCCTTGAAGGATGGTAGGATCTCCTAGCATAAGAGCATGCCTAATCTCCTCAATCTCCCTCCTCATTTGTTATTCTCTCTCGATACTCAATCTTCTTGCATCCTCCAGCGCCAAATCCCTTAGCCACAATTGCTCCCGAGCTTTATTCAACTCTTCCTCAAGGTCTCTATTGGTTATGGTTGAATCGGGTAATTCATGGATCTCCTCATGGTGAACCTCCTGTTGTTGAAATACTTCCACTTCAAGCACCACGTGTGCACTCGAAATGGAACAAAGGTTGCTTTCTAGATTATCCATCTTCCTCAACATTTCTTCTAGCATTGACTCCAATCGATCATTGTGAGGTTGATGGTGAGGTTCCATATAAGGCAATGTAGTCATGTGAGCTTGATCATGGGACTCATGATAGGCATTAAACTCCTCCCAATACTCAAACTCATCATGGAGAGGTCCTAGATCTTGGCTTTCCATCCACTCCTCATACTCCATGTTGTCAAGGTCGTCTTGGAAGTACAATCCGTCCATGGCAAACATGAAAAGGCAAAGACAACAACAACACAAGATCAAAAGTAACAAGAAAGATAAACACTAAAAGCAATCAAAATCAAATGACTTAAAAGTGTGAATGTTGTGCTAACCTTTCAAGCATTTGATCGATGAAGGGTAGTGGGAAGTGATCCTTCCTTGTCGCGTTGTTTAGCTTGCGGTAGTCTATGCACATCCGCCATCCTGTTACGGTTCGTGTAGGAATGAGTTCATTCTTTTTGTTGGTGATGACTGTCATTCCTCCCTTCTTCGGAACTACTTGTACGGGACTCACCCACTTGCTATCGGAGATAGGATAGATGATGCTTACATCAAGTAGTTTAAGAATTTCCTTCTTGACAACCTCCTTCATGGTCGGATTCAACCGCCTTTGAGGTTGTCGCGAAGTTCTAAAGTCCTCTTCCATTAAGATCTTATGCATGCATAGGGAAGGTTTGATTCCTAATAAATCCTCTATAGTATATCCTAAGGCTTTCCTATGTTTCTTAAGGTCAACCATAAGCTTACTATGTTCATCTATGCTCAAATCGGAACTAACAATTACCGGATAGGTAGAATTAGGTCCTAGAAATGCGTACCTTAGATGTGTAGGAAGTGGCTTCAATTCCATCACTATCGGAGTTTCCAATGGCTCTTGAGAAGCATCCGATGCTTCCTTAGAAGTGTCTAAGGATGTAGAAAGTGTTGGCGAAGAATCAAGAGAAGTTGTAGAAGAGATACAATTTCCTTCGAACTCACCCAAAATTACGGCACCCCTGCCTTCTCCACGGCCGTGATTTTGGGCGTGGAAAGTAAATACGGTGGATCTGCTTCCTCCACGGCCGTGTAAGTCTCTGGAGTGCTCCACGCTTTTGTTGGTGAAATCCACGGCCGTGGAATAGGCCGTCTGACCGTGGATCCGTACGTTTTCTGCCTCATCATGGAGTTTCTCGAACTCTTCTTCACACACTTCTTCTTGTGTCTCTAAGGCTTCAATTGCCTCATTGCACTCCTCTTCTTCCCCTATATCCGTTATGCTCATAGAAAGAACTTTTTGCAAGGGATCTTTGAAGAGAATAGAACTTACCTCCTCTCTAGATAGTTCTTCGTCTTGGATATTGAATATATCCTCATCGAAGGCTGGTTCTTTCACCAAAGTGGAAAGGACAAACTCTACCTTCTCTTCTCCTATGTCAAAGGTGAGTCTAGCATTCTTGCAATCGACTATGCAGCCGGATGTTGCAAGAAACGGTCTTCCGAGAATGATCGGGACCGGACTATCTGCAGGAATGTCAAGCACAACAAAATCTATAGGAACATAGAACTTACCAAGCTTGACCGGGACGTCTTCAACTATACCGACGGGACGAGTTATGGATCGATCCACCATGTACAACGTCATCTTCACCGGTTTAGGGTCGCCTAAACCGATCTTCCTGCATAAGGCAAGCGGAATGATGCTCACGCTTGCTCCCAAGTCACATAATGCATCATATGTGACATCTCCCACTCCTATGGGAATACAAAATGACCCCGGATCCTTTAGCTTTGGGGGCATCTTCTCTTTCATGGTTTTGATGAGATCCGATGAACCCGAACTCATCTTAACCTCTCCAAAATCCTCTAGCTTTCTCTTGTTAGAGAGGATCTCCTTTAAGAACTTCCCATAAACCGGCATACCTACAATTGCATCAATGAAAGGTATATTAATATGCAGTTTGCTCATGAGTTCAATAAACTTACCGAATTGCTTGTCTAGACGCGCTCTTGCTCTAGATTGTGGGAACGATAGGGGAGGTTTATAAGTTGGAGGAGGAACGTAGACATCTTCCTTCTCCTTCCCCTTTTCCTTCTCTTTCTCAACGGGGACTTCTACAAACTTAGGCTGTGGGTCAGTAGTTGTTACTCCACTCCTAGTTGTCATTGCCATCACCCTTCCTTTTGGGCTGTCCTCCGTCTTTCCTGGAAGTTTCCCTTGATTCCTAGGAACTTCCTCCGCATGACTAAACATTTGGTTTTCTAAAACCTTTTGGGCTTTATCAACCTTAGTTATGTGATCATCAACCTTGATGATGCGAGTCTCCAACACTTGAAGCTTGCCCAAAATTTTTTCCAACATGGGATCGGGCTTCTCTTTCCCCGAAGTACTTCCACCATTAGATGTTTGCCCCTGGCTTTTCAAAGGAGTGGAAGAAGAGGAAGGTGGAGTTAGTGAATTTGAATTTCCTGAATTGGAATAAGAATTACCGGAATTTTGTTGGTTGGGGTGCCAATTGTTGTTGTTTGAACCCCTATTGTTGTTCCAATTGTTGTTCCGGTTGTTGTTGTTGCTGTTGTTGTTCCAATTGTTCCGGTTGTTGTTCCGGTTGTTGCGGTTTGTATTCTCATTCCCGTTGTGGTTATTGTTGTTGCCCAAATAACCTACATCTTGCTCCTTTTGCTTCGGAAAGTTGGTTTTGTTGGCTTCCTTCAACTCTTTAATCTCCGTATTGAGAGAAAAGATTTGAGTTTGAGCTGCTTGTGATAGCTTTGCTCCTTGATCCACATGATTCGCCTCCACTTTCCGATGAGAATACTTCTCTATAACTCGCGCTTGCTTCTCAATGAAGTCCCAAGCGTCATCTTCCCTCATGTCCATGAATGTACCACATGAAAGGGATTGGAGCTTGAATTGTGTCTCCACATCCAGCCCCTTATAGTATATCTCCAATAGCGCCAATTTGGATATGCCATGATGTGGGCAATCCAATAGCAAATCCTGAAATCTTTCCCAAGATTGAAACAAACTTACGTTAGATCTCATAGAAAATGCATTAATCTTACCTCTTAACTCCGCCGTTTTAGATGGCGGAAAGAACTTAGTGAGGAATTCCGAAGAGAGATCCTCCCATGTTTCAAGCTTCCCACTTGGAAGAGCTTGATACCAAGACAATGCTTTCCCTTTCAAGGAGAAGAAGGAAGGCTTGAGCTTATAGCTGTTGGTAGTTGCATTCTTCGGCTTCATTGTCTCCATTATGATCTCAAAATTTTGTAGATGTTGGTGTGGAGATTCAGCGCTTGTTCCCCCAAATTGATTTTGGCGTACAATGGTAATAACTTGCGGGTTGAAGCTAAACCCTTGTGCATCATCAGCATCAAAGTTCACACCTAAACGGCGTGGTTGCTGCATTGGATCCATCCTTTGGCCAAGAGTTCTTGGCTCCTCATCAACACGTTCGACCCTCGCACCTCTAGCTGGAACACGGCGATTTGCAGCTGGCCGTGGAAAGAATGGATTCACATTGATCGTTGGATCAATTTCCTCTAGTGGTGGCATGGAGGAGTCACTATCCTCATTGGATGAGTTGGCTCTAACCGATCTTCCCGGTCTCCTTCTTCTCTTTTTCTCCTTGAGGTTGTTTATTTTTAACCTCATTTGGAACATCATGTCAGATAGATCATCAACTTCCGTTTGATGACGATCCATTTCTTCCCTACGAGTCTTCTCACTCCATTGGAGTTGAGCTTCCTTTTCCGCTAACTCCGTTTGGTAATCATGTTCTCCTTCTTCAGCCATTTTTCTTTCCTTAAGCTTTCTCCTCAAAGTCCTCTCAAGCTCTTGATCAAGAGGTAAGAGGTCTTCGTTGTTCCTAGACCTGCGCATACACTCGAAGAGATATCAAATAACAAGGGAGAAGCTCCCAAGCTTGACAACCGATAACCGAATTCGGCCTAGACCAAATCCCCGGCAACGGCGCCAAAAACTTATTCGCCACTTAGCGTGCGTGCAAATAAGTCTTAAATTTATAAAACTAGAATCAAGCAAGCGAACCCGCAGTGTACGGATCGATATAGTTAAGCAAGAATTCCAGAGTATCGAACAGAAGGATTTGGGTGGTTAAATCCAGTTATAGAATTGTCAAGCAAGTAAATGTATGAGCTTTGTAAATTATTGGGAAAACAACAATCCTAAAGATCCAGGAATCCAGCTGTGGCAATCGATTCAAGATATACTAAAGATATAAGGACAGATTTAAGAGTTGCAATGGTATACTAATGCAAAGCAATGCACGGTGAAGTTCCAAGGCTTTATGTGACTTATCTAGAAATACTCTCTATAAAGGTTGTTGAGGCTTCAGTATAGAAAGGATCTAAAGACAAGAATTAATGTCAAATACCCAAACTTGTAATCCAAGGATCGAGACTAACTAAACCGATTAAGGTTGTGACACTCGGAATCGAGGTAGAGGTTGTTGAGGCTTCACTACCACCTAGAAAAGGCAAGCCAAGACTAAGTTAAAGCAAATCTTTAACTTTGGATTAAAGTAAAAGCAAGGTTCGTAAACTAAGGGAAATTACGGGTGGATATTGAGATTCCACGGCCGTGGAACTCAAGAACACACCGTGATTTTGGTACGTCGACGATTCTCTCTAACTCTCAGGGTCCAATCTGTTTACGATCGATCTATTATCATCTAAGACACAACTATCAACCCTTCACCTTAGAATTGTTAAAGGGTTTTAGCCAACAACAGTCATTATGATATCAAATTCAAGATTTAACAGAATGAAAGATGAAAACCTTCGAAAACCTTTGATAAATCTCAAACAAATCTCAAATCCACAAACAAGAACAAGGATGTAAGCAGATTCAGAATAACACAAACTAATCACAATCCTTGATAAGAACGAAGAACGGGATGTCAATCCATCTTCTAATCAAACCTAAGGACAAAGCGTACTTTCCAAATCTTCAACTCTTCGCAAATCTCCGTTGTGAAATAGCAATCTCCACACGTCCAACATGGAACCCTAAGCACTTGCAATCAGCGTAAGCGAAGTCTAAGCGGATGTGTAAGCTAATGTGTGAGCCCAGGTGACGGAATCTCTCTCTTTCCATCCTTTTATAGGGAAAGATAGAATAAGTGTCCAGCCCATTGTGTAAAAGATCATGGCTTCAAATTGTACGTTAAAAGATCGCCTAAATCACGGTTCCTTGGAATTCCACGCCCGTGGTTTAGAGCGTGGTTTAGAGCGTGGAAATTCATCACGGTGCTTCACAACTTCCACGGCCGTGTAACCCTCTGGAATGCTCCACCCTTGTGTTGCCAAAGTTCCGCGGCCGTGGTTTAGAGCGTGGACTCTAGTACGGCCGTATTTTAGAGCGTGGAACGTCGAGTGCTCATAACTCTCCTTTGTTTTGTGTCATTCTTCATCCTAGCATCTTCCTTAGCTCCCTTGTGGTGTCCTCATTCCTTGTACATGCTCAATCCATCTCCATTCTCCCTTGATTCGTTCGGTTTTAGCTCTTATTTGCCTACAATCAACACAAAGCTTATGTAGACCTCTATATCGACAATATAGATAAACTAACTCACAATTGCTTCAATGCTTTATCAATGACCACCAATATGAATGAAATACACTTAGAAAACGTGCCTAAAATATCACAATATTTCATGCTAACAATGTCTTCAACATTGTTGAGGAAGAGGAGTCTAGAGAAGTTGTGAGCTCGATCTTGATCAAGGACCCACTTCAGAGGGTTCTTAGCTTGAGTTTGATGGAGGAAGGAGTTGAAGAAGCTTGCAATAAAGAAGTCCGAGCTTTGGATGCATTAGAAAAGGAGACAAGTGCTGAATTTGAAGTGCACGAAGTAGTGCTAAATCACTGTAGGAACCACGGCCAGGGAGCAAGAATCACGCCCGTGGTTTCACCCGTGGAACTTTTTGTAATGTCCAAATGTGCCAGCTCTTCCAATTCCACGCCCGTGGTTGTGCTAGAGGTCGTGGTTTTGCCCGTGGTTTCTCCAAAAAGTCCCTTAGTTGTTGATCAAGTTTCAAGGAGTCTTGGAGAGTCTTCCATGACTTTGGAATCATCTCAACCTACATTGTATGGATCATCTCCAACCGATAAAGGTTCTCCTAAACTTGATCTCAAACCACTCCTTTTGCATTTAAAGTATGCTTTTCTTGGTTCAAATTCTACTTATCCAGTGATTATGAATGCATCTTTGCATGATGATGAGCTTGATACATTGTTGAATGAATTGAAATTACATAGGAGAGCTATTTGTAACACCATTGATGACTTAGTTTGCATTACACCCTCCTTGTGCATGCATAAAATCTTGATGGAAGACAACCATAAACCTTCAATTGAACCTTAAAGAAGATTGAACCCTATTATGAAAGAGGTAGTCAAGAAAGAGATCCTTAAATTGCTAGATACGGGAACCATTTTCCTGATTTCGGATAGTAAATGGGTTAGTCCCGTTTAGTTTGTTCCTAAGAAGGGTGGTATGACCGTAGTGACTAATGAGAACAATGAACTAATCCCAACTAGGACGGTTACGGGGTGGAGGATGTGTATTTACTATGGGAAACTCAATGTGGCCTCCAATAAAGATCACTTCCCTCTTCCCTTTATTGACCAAATTATAGAAAGGTTAGCTTAACATTCACATTTTTGTTACCTAGATGGCTATAGTGGGTTCTTTCAAATCCCTATTCACCCGGATGACCAAGAGAAAACAACGTTTACTTGTCCTTAGGGAACATTTGCATATAGGAGGATGCACCCGCCACCTTCCAAAGGTGTATGATGGCTATTTTTTCTGAATATATTGAAAATATTATGGAAGTATTTATTGATGATTTCTCAGTGTATGGATCTTCATTTGATAATTTTTTGGCTAACTTGTCTTTGGTGTTAAACCGATGTGAGGAAACTAAACTTGTGTTGAATTGGAAGAAATGGCACTTCATGGTGAGTGAAGGCATAGTGTTGGGACATTTGGTTTCCCACCGTGCACTACTACAAATATGGTTTTATATTCCATAACATATAATCCGGACGTGTAATTTATGGATTATAAAATAATAAATAGGATCAATAAATAATTATAATCCGGTTTTGATTACGATTCGGAATATAAACTTTGCTAAATTATGTGATAAGTGGTACAAATACACCATAATATGAACGCCCAGATTATTTGATAACCCAAATAACCCGGTTTTGTGAAAAACCGGATTATAAAGATATATAAATTTTTTTCCAAACTTGCAAGTCATCAAGGTTTAATGCACGCCCGGATTAATAAGGGTCTCCCATTCTCAAGAGAGAAACGTCCCGCTTTACTTTTCCCCTGCGCGCCGTCTAGCCTCTTTTTTTCATCTATCTTCGTCGATTTTAGGGCAAATCGCTGGGGATTAGAAATTCTTTGATCAACTGCTCCTTCAACAATCTTCAAATCGGTAAGCTTATCTCCTACTTTTCCCTTTCTATGCTAATACATCCTTTGTCTAAGCTAATTCCACTCTCTTTTCATAATTGCAATGTTTGCTTTAGGGTTCTTTATTTGAGGTTTAGGTTTTAAATGTTTGCTTGAAATCGATTGTGGACACTGAAGAGGGTGGAAATTCGTGCTTGAGCATTGGTATACAAGCAAGTTGAAAGCTGCAACTTGATCCAGGAGGTAATTTTCTGTCTTCTAGTACTCTTAATATCCCTGTAATACAATTTTTAATATGTTCTTGTGTTTTTATGCTTTATTTTCGAGAATGCTGGAGATTTATATTGATTTTAGTAATGGCAGTCTACTAAACTTAGATTTCAATGGTGATTTACAATATTGAATATGGATCTGTGCACAAGGGTGAAAATATGACTGGTCATAAGAAATCGAGTTACATAGGTTTTTAACTGAGGATATTCGATAAATTAGATGTAAAGGAGTTATGGTATTCTGTTGGTAAAGAGTTTTATAAAGTACTTTCTTACTTCACGTTTATGGACATTAGACACCGAAAACAAACTCATTTTGCTTATGAATCATGAGATGCAAGGAGAACTTATGATTGCTATCACTTTGTGTTGTGTTCTTGGTGCCATTATCATTTTTACTAGTTACAATACTGCATTCAAATATTATGAACCCGTCTCTTCTTGCCCCAAATGAAGCATGGGAGGATATCTCATTCTTAAGACTCATCTGAAATGGCTAAGCTTACCGATTAGTTACCGGTTGCTGATTTTAAGCCTCTATACTTTCTTGTTGACAATATTGTGTTTTCTGGTAGGGTTTGGAATGGCCTAGTTATGTCGGAGCAGATGTTTGTGGCCATCTATTCCTCAATATAATCTCAAATGGCTAAGCTTTCCTTAATTAGTTTTCAATTGCCAATTTCTAGCCATCAGACTTCTTTCTTGTTGACAAAATTGTGTCTGCTGGTAGGATTTGGAATGGCTAGTTATGTCAGATTTTCTACTACTATAAGCATTAAGTTCAAGACAGCCTTGCCATTTGAGTGAACTTTGAACGTTACTTTAACTTCTAATATAATTATATTATCTTACAGTGGTATGGTAGAAATAGTAGTTACTCCGATGGCGAGGTTGATCAAATCCGAAAAAAGTGGTTAGAATATTTGCTTCAACTTGTCTTTTAGGTATGTGAAAAGTGATGTAATTTAGACAATTTTTTGTTGTTATCACTAATAAACAAATATTATAGTGGTATAGTATTGCATGACATCTCAAGTAACATTTATGCATGACATTTCTTATGTTTTGTCTCAACAGGAATTTTGACAAGTATTTATACTTAATTTTCTTCTCATACACTGCTTATAACATCTATATTTTGAAGATTGTTCTTTTATAGTTTGTCTCTATGTGACGTGTTATATACCTTTGTTTATTGCAGTGTTCAAAATTTTTTGCAAAGTGGTCTTTTGCGATGGAAGAGAATTGTTTTGATTACGAGGTCCTTAAGAAGAATCAGCGTACCTTGAACGACTCATATCAGTAATTATCTTTTGAATCTTGTAACTCATAGACTAAGTTTTTCTAGTTACGTTTGTTTAAGCGTATGATTTAAAGTTTAGCAATGGTTGTAAACATGTTTTCATGACACGTTCTAGTTTATGACAATTAATGAGTAGGTTTATTATGTTTTGGTATAATTCAAATGTGTGAAAAATCAATTATTGGATTTAAATCAAATGTTACAGGTGGTATATTCGAAAAATAGAATGAAATTTATAAAAAAAGATAGAGATAAAATAATGCGGATATATGTCGGTGTATAAAGTTAAAATTATAATAATTCGTTTGTAAGTATCCGGTGTATCACTAGTACAAATTCATAGTTTCTCAGGACAATTATCTCGGGCATTAAAAAAACTCCCGTATAAATTTAAAACTCTCGGGACTTAATACAATAATTCCCGTAAAGCAATTATTAATTTATTTATTAAAAAAGTAAATTAATCTCTAGGGACTTTTTTGTTACCTTACTAGAACCGTTAAACCACTCTAGGGTTTTTTTAGAAAAAAGTCCCGAGAGATTATGAAACAAAGTTGATGCCGAGTCTTCCCTCACTAGAACCCTAACCTAAAAAGACTTAGCTGAGAAGTGAGAATCGATTGAATATCGAGTCTTCTCTCTTCCCGCCGGCCTCTCCATCCAATCTATCATCTTCGATTGAATATCGACTCTTCCCTCTGCACGCCGGCCTCTCCATCCAGTCCATCATCGGCACTTGACGGTAACAAAACCCCGATTTCTCTCTGGAGTGTCCGCCGTTGTCATCGCCACCGTCAAGTCAAGCTAAATACATGTGGGCTGAGTTGTCAATTAGAATCTGTAGTTACCATGTGTAGGTTGAAGGTTTGCATTATGTGGTGTAGAGCAATGTTTGTGTACTGAATTAGTCATATGAAATTATTGACATTATAGCCATGTGAAATTAAGGAGAAAAAGGAAATTAAAGTTAGAAATTTGGTTGATTTCTATTATAGTTGGGACAAATTGATCTGATCAACCTATAGCAAAATATTTGGATTGTCATTTGACCGAAACTAGTCAACATTAGGACTGAAAACTGAACTGAAATTATCTTGGTTCTATAACCGAGCGAGTAAGGCTCAAGCCGGTTAAATTATGAGCTTATGTTGATAGCCATTTATAGGTTGATCAGGGATAGACGGGAATATAATGCTTTCTATTAGTTACTAGTCCAATACCATTCTATCAGGAAACCAGACAAAGCAATTGAGGTGGGGAGATATAGATTGCGGGAAATCTTTACACAAGCCAAAAAGTATGAACTCGATATTCATCCCTTACCATGATTTTCAGGAAGTAAGGCTCAATGAAGACCACTTTGTTGCTCTACTGTAGAAGTAACAAGGTGTGTATCTTTACCTTTATCTACTTTTATTTTGGTCTTAATTCTTAACGAATCATTTGATTCTCTTTGTATTGCTATATGTTGAAGGTGTCATGTGTTTTGTTGTAGTTGCGTGTTTTGCCGCAAGCAGGACTTAGCGGGCTGATTATCTTATGGAGAAGAAGGTAACAATGGTCACAATTTCATAATTTGAAAGGAAATCGATGCTATTTTATTCGCTCCAATTTGCAGATACTAGTTCCTTCATTACCTGAATGTGAGATGAACTTGCAATTTTGTATTGCAAAGTTTTTCTTATGATTAGTTTCAGCTTTGAATAGAGATTTATGCTAAGGACTCATCAAGTTCAATCTAGTAGGTCCAGTGCTTCCATCTCCATAATTCTTATGATTAGTTTCACTTCTATAGGAACAAATGGATGTAGTTGGCATTGCATTGGTTTTGATTGAAGCATGAACCACTGATGTATTGGTTTTGATTGAAGTATGAACCATTGATCAGGTAAATATTACTCAAATGTGGTATTTAAAGTTTTTCATAAGATTCTTTCTCATCATTATGCTGTACGTTTGAGATGCAGGTTCCTTTCAAAGGCTTCTTATTCATGAATTTGATGTTTAAACTTCTAAATGAATATTGATGTGATAAAAAAATACTTGGCCGCTCTTGATATTGTGTAAAGAATGCAGCATTAGGCTGCTATAATTGAACTGAACTATTTGACTTTTAGGCTTGTATTTGCAGATTAAGCATACCCAATGGTCAACCTTAATTACTGATGTCTTATATTCCAGATTCTTCTATGCTCAATTTCATGTTGACTACCATTTATGCCTTGGTAAGAATTGACCATGATGGGGTTAGATTAAAATTATGGAAATTCATAAGCTAATATACTTATAATAATAAGCATTTATCTTTGCAGTTTTCTTGTCAGCTCTTTGAGTTGACCAACCTTCTCAAGTATGTCTTTGTTCCCGTGAAGATAACCGACGGCTGCTGCAAAATTTTATTGTTGGAATTGGCATTGTTGTATCTTTGTATCTACTCTCTGTCATTCTCTTATTGATGCCTAGAACACTTGTGAGTATCTTCTTGTCTGTGGAACCTCACTTTGTGTCACTGTAGATAAATTAGTCTGTCTATGCATGTATCATATTACATACATGCATTCTTTCTTTGTGATTTTTTTTTGTTGGAATTCTTTCTTTGTTATTGGCTTAAGGTATGTTTGGCTAAGCATTTAGACTAAAATTAGGCATGAAGACAATATTCAACTACAATTCTTACCAAGGCATAAATGGTAGAGTACCATTTATGCATAAGGTTTAGAGTATGAACATGCATGGAGACAATATTTTTCACTCACCACCAACCACATTCATTTTCTATCTTATTCAGAAGCTATTGATGTAAGTTATGTTTTTTTTACATCACTAATCATTCCATCAAAGGTACATGCAATATTACAAACATCACATGATACCATATAAGGTTTGAACTTATACTGACAAATTAATATAAGGTTTGAACTTATGGTATGTGCTTAAATCTCAAGCTGTACATGTTAGTACTCTAAACCTTATGCAATGTTTGGGATTGAGAAATATGTGACAGAAAATTCAATAGAGCTACTATTATGTATTGAGGCCATCTAATCCTGCTCCTTTTAAGTCATTAATGGATAAAAGTGCAATTATTTTTACAGATAAAACTGTAATATTGTCTACATTTTGGCTTGAGAAGTCAAATGCTTCATATAATGTGAAGAAGGGCATGGTGACAAGCAATTTACCAAGGAGCTAGATTTTCAAGTCTTGTTTTATGGTAATTTTCCTTTTCTTACTTTTTTGCTTTCTTTAACAAGTAATATTAAGTGTTGGTTTAAAGCTTTTGATTTTATTTTAGAACATTAGGCTCTATTTTCCATTGATAAGTATTGCAGATATAATTGTTTACTAGGCCTTCTAATGCAAAGGGTGTCAAAGGAAGAACTATACTCTACCAAGGAAGTGATGCACTCGGTGCTTGAAAGAGTTAGCTATAAATTGCGGATCATTGACTTGTTCCCCTTCACCGTGAAAACCATAGAAAACCAAGCACGATTTGAAGCAATCACCCTTATTGGTTCCATTGCAGATGCACTTCAAATATGAAGTGTTTCTTGGTTAACTCAACGAGAGAAAAAGCATCCAAGGAACTCTTGCATGTTAGTGGTCACCATTTCCTAAATTCTATATAAGGTAGAATTTTAAAGTTACTTGAGTGTAGTATTCTTTGTGTTATAGCTTACATACTTTTTTGTTCCATCTACAACAAAGCTTGTATTGAAGGTCTGTTTTGCATTCAATAAAAGAGCAGTATGTAAATAGTATATATTCTATTGAATGTCTCATAAATGCATGGGTGGGGTTGTTGGTTTTTTTTTTTAAACTCTCGAGAAGTCTCTAGGGAGTTAATATAAAAAAAGTCATGGGAGATATCTCTAGGGGCTTTTTTTAAAAAGTCCAGAGAGATATCTCTAGGGACTTTTGTTAAAAAGTCCCGAGAGATATCTCTAGGGACTTTTTTTAAAAAGTTCCGAGAGACATCTCTCGGGAGTTTTTTAAAAAACTCCCTAGAGTATTTTTGTTTCTCAGGACTTGCACAAAAACTCCCGAGAAAAAGCTCTCGGCCAAAGGTTTTAGGGGACTTCAAAAACTCCCTACCGTAATGCAAAAAAAGTCCCGAGAAACTTATGATTTGTACTAGTGTATATTAACCTTACCCAATGGCGCCACAACTAAACTTCTTAATCCGTTTATCTTAGTCCGGATTATAAAAAAAAGAAGAAATATTCCGGTGTTTTACACAACTATATAATCCGGATTTTCCTCCGGATTATATACGTTTCATATAATCCGGATATTTGATCACTTATATAATCCGGATGTGGAACATCCGGATTATATGTAGTCCAATATCCGGTTTATAAAATGTCAAATAATCCGGGCAAACAAACGATCCAAAAATGGGGCAAAATGAACCTAGCAAATACACCGGTGCTTGGCCAAAAAACGCCCGGATTATAAAACCTGGGGGCAAATACACCCCTAACCTTTAATCCGGTGCAGGTCTGGATTATAAACCCTCAACTAACCGGATTATAATGTCCTTTTTGTAGTAGTGGTGGCATTGAGGTTGATTGAGCAAAGATAGAAATGATAGAGAAGTTTCCACCACCTACCTCGGTGAAGGGGGTAACGAGTTTCTTAGGGCATGCCGGTTTTTTACCGGAGGTTTATAAAAGATTTCTCTAAAATTTCTAAGCCTCTCACTAACCTACAAATGAAGGATCTTGAGTTTGTTTTCTCCAAGGATTGCCTTGAAGCATTTTGTAGGTTGAAGGATGCTTTGATCTTTGCCCCTATCATGCAACCTCCGGATTAGAGCTTACCATTTGAAATAATGTGTGATGCAAGTGATGTGGCCGTTGGGGCTGTTTTAGGGCAAAAGAAAGATAGGCTTACACATGCCATCTACTATGCTAGCAAGACGCTAGATGATGCCCAACTCAACTATGTCACAGACGAGAAGGAGTTGCTAGCGGTAGTGTATGCCTTTGAAAAGTTCCGGTCATATCTTGTTGGAGCAAAGGTCATTGTGTACACGGATCATGATGCGATCCGGTATCTCCTCACAAAGAAAGATGCCAAGCCTTGCTTGATTCGGTGGATCCTTCTCCTCCAAGAATTTGACTTGGAAATTCGGGACAAGAAGGGTTCCGGAAATTCAGTAGCTGGCCATCTTAGTAGGCTACCACTATTGGAGATTTACAGAGATGACATCCCTTGATGACTCATTCCGGGATGAGCAATTACAAATGATGGAGGAGTGCTTACTTCAAGTGTCTAGAGGGAGTGAGCCATGGTATCTGGATATAGTGAACTACCTTGTGTGTGAAGAGGTGCTACCCGGTTTGTCATATGCCCAAAGGAAAAAGTTTTTCAATGATGTGAGGCATTACTATTGGAGCGAGCTTCTCTTGTTCAAGAGAGGACCGGATGGATTCTTTAGGAGGTGCTTTCCGGAGGATGAGGTGGAGAGTGTGATCCGTCATTGCCACTCCATGCCATGTGGAGGCCATGCTAGCTCACACAAGACATGTGTAAAGGTATTGCAATCCGGTTCTTATTGGCCTAACTTGTTTAAGGATGTGCATAATTTTGTGGTAGCTTGTGATGCTTGACAAAGGACGGGCAACATCTGAAGGAGGAATGAGATGTCCTTGAACAACATATAAGAGGTTGAGATATTTGATGTTTGGGGTGTGGACTTCATGGGGCCATTCCCCTCTTCATGTGGCAACCTCTACATTCTATTGGCGGTGGATTATGTGTCAAGATGGGTGGAGGCAATCGCCTCTCCCACAAATGATGCCAAAGTTGTGGTACGGTTCTTCAACCGAGTCATCTTCCCTAGGTTTGGAACACCAAGAGTGATCATAAGTGATGGAGGGAAGCATTTCACCAATAGGAACTTTGGGACACTTTTTGCTAAGTATGCGGTGAGTCATAAGGTGGCCACACCTTACCATCCCCAAACTAGTGGCCAAGTGGAGATCTCCAACCGGGAGATAAAGGAGATACTTGAGAAGACGGTTTCTAGGAAGCCGGTGGAGATGGAGCATAAGGCGTATTGGGCCATAAGGTGGCTGAATTTTGACCTCAAGGAAGCCGCTGAGAAGAGGTTGCTAGACATTAATGCTCTTGAGGAGATCCGGTTGGATGCATATGAAAATGCCCGGATTTACAAGGAAAGGACCAAGCGTTGGCATGACAAACGTCTCATCCCAAAGGAGTTGAGTGAAGGTGACTTAGTCCTTCTCTTCAATTCAAGGTTGTGTCTCTTCCCCGGAAAGCTAAAGTCAAGATGGACGGGTCCTTATGTGGTGAGGAAAGTCTTCCCCCATGGAGCGGTTGAGATAAGTGGGGAGCATTATGGAGATTTTAAGGTGAATGGGCACCGTTTGAAGAAGTACATCCCGGAAGCTCCAGTGGATATGATTGCCCTACTTCACCTTGAGTGAAACGCTCCCGAATTTGGTGAAGCTAATGACCTTAAAGAAGCGCTTGATGGGAGGCAACCCATTGGTACATGTCTTTCCCTTCTCGTTCTTGTTTTCATTTTCGTATTTTGTTTTTCTTTGGTGAGTTTGCCTTTGTTTTGGTGTGTTTGTGTGTCTTGTGTTTAAGTGCTAGAGTCTAGGTAGCATGGACGCCTTGCAAGCATGAGGATGATGATTATGATCCCGCATCAAATGTGGGTGGAACGGACGTGGGACTTGGACGGCTAGCGGTGCTTAGCGCGGGTCCCGACACCATATTGAACATCAAGATCTCTCTACCACCTTCGATTGATCATCCACCATCACTTCACATGAGTGAACCAAAATACCGAAACCACCACTTTTACATTGTGAGGACTCTCTTTCACTTCTTTATTTAATTTGCACATTGGGCACAATGTGTTCTTAAGTATGGGGTGGGGTTTTCATGATCATTTGCATGATAACATCTAGGATAGTTTCATATTCTCACAGGTTTCATTAGATTTTGCATTGTACATATATATTTCGAAAAATCCAAAAAATCAAAAAATTAAAAAAAAATATTAGTGCTTTTAAGTTTGGATATGACCCTTATGATGAGATTGTTTTGTGAATTGGCTATGGATGGCCTTGTGTAATGAATGGATGTATGCATATGTGGACTTGAAATACTTCTCTGGAATCTCATGTATGAACTGTGATTATGATGTTTGCCTTGATTAGATTGAGGATTGATGGTCACAATTACATGCTTGTTCCTGCACATCATCTAGGAATGATTAAGGCAATTCATCTTCCTCTACTTCTCAGCTTGATCATGTTGTTTGAGCACCTCAATTGATATGAAAATTTGACCTCTTTTGACCCATCAGGAAATTGCCTTTCCATGCCTTCATTCATTTGATACATGATTGCTTGTCCATTGCTATGAAACATGACTATAAAGGTGATCCATCTTATGAAGCACAATTCCAAAAAGATTTTATGTTGTTTTTCTGCATTCATAAATCATGTCATCTCTTAGCCTATAGTTGGACCTTTCTCGGGAACGAGCAAGTCTTAAGCATGGAGTATTTTAATAACACGATTTATGACGTTAGTTTAGGCATCCATTTAGATAGTTTTTCCCGTTATTCATGCATGGTTTGGCATTAGTTCATGACGTTTACGCTTAATTCATGCATATTGTCGAAATAGACGTCTGCACGAAATCTTGTCGGTTTTGTAGGTATTTTGGGGAGCTTTTGGAGCTTAATCGATACATTCGAGGATCATTCCTCGTGATGACACACTTCCGGACTCATTAAGGAGCAAGCTAGGAGCAAAGGAGAACACGTAGGACCTTGTTGGTGCATGCCTTGCACCAACTCATGGCTTAATGATCAAAAAGAAGCTGAACATGGATTTCCGCGGTCTGGCACCAAGAACCACGCCAGTAATTTTGGCCGTGGTTTCCTCTGGACATTTGTGACAGATGTCCCACGATCTCCATGCCCGACTCTTGCCCTTGATGGAGAATATAAGTGGTCTTGCAGGCTGTTACTAGAGGAGGCTCTCCCACACTCTCTCACAACGCATCATTCCATTGGTGGATAGACTTGGAGAGGAAGAAAAACACTCTCATTTTGGGAAGAAGAAGAACAACACTAATCTTAGAGTTTTCATAGCTTTTCAGTGATTTTTGAGTGACCTTGGTTGAAGATATTTGCAAGGATTGTAAGGAACGTTTTAGACCTTCTTTTGAAGGGTTGTAAGTCTTGTTTAAACTTATATTCAGCTCAAATTTCTTGTTTCTTTTCTCTTTCATTTCATTTTCTTGCTATGGAAGCCATGAATGGCTGCTTGTTGAGTTTGAATCTTAAAATGCATGTTGTTGGCAAAATAGTTGTGATTCTAGGGTAATGGAAAGATGGTTATGGCTTGGACTATGATTGAATAGACTTGAATGTACCCTTGCATGATTTGCTTGCTCTAACCTAACCACTGTTGAGAATCACGGTCTGTTCATACCTTTCGACGACCGTTGTTTAGGATGATCCACCTGTGGTTTCTCTGTTGTGCTTGTATTGATGAATCTGAATGTTAGGATGTTAGATTGTTGAAATCCTAGTGCTTGTTAAGCATAATTTAGCCTAGGGTGACCTAATGCTAGCAAACTAAGTGAGGGAAGAGACTTACCCGGTAATTCTTGACCTTAGATACCCAAGATGATGAACTCTTGGTAGTAGTGAGCCTCACAAGCCGCTATTGGACTGAGTGTGCTAGGATTGTTACTTAGGACTTGCCTTCCCGAGACCTACCTGGTAAGGAGAGGTTTGACTCTTAGATGGCAATCTGGTTTGTGTAGAATTCCCAACCTTAGGCTC
The DNA here is from genome assembly GCA_033239125.1 of Fagopyrum homotropicum. NCBI lineage: Eukaryota > Viridiplantae > Streptophyta > Magnoliopsida > Caryophyllales > Polygonaceae > Fagopyrum > Fagopyrum homotropicum. The sequence continues at coordinate 55,963,897 of BSWB01000001.1, read as the reverse complement.
CTAGAGACTTACCCGGTGAGAGGACTTTAGGTGATGGATTAGTGGACCATGAGACCTACCCGGTGATTGATCCCATTTGAGAAACAACCCTTCCCAACATACCGTAACAAATCCAAGGATTGATTAGAAGCTTGAGTCCAATGCCATAACCGGAAGTGCTAACCCCTAGAATCCGCTTTTCTCTCTTTGATCACATATCTTGTGTTTGTGTTGCTTAATTGTGTTGCTAGCTTGAGTTTTTAGTTCGATTCATAATATTGCATGATTTGTGATCTTTGCTTGATCACCACAAAAACCAACTCAAAAATATCATGATTTTCATTTCTTTATTCTCTTCTCTTTTCTTAGACTAGATTTGCAATATTCATGATCACTTGCATGATTTGATTTCACCTCAGTCTTTGTGTTCGACCTCGGAATACTATCCTTGCTACAAAACGGCCCATACACTGTGGGTTCGCTAGGAGTTAGGAAATTATTTCTAGTTATAAATTGTAAGACTTTTGTGCTATAGGTTTCTAGCGTAACAACACACATTCATATATTACCTTTAATTACGTTATTCCATTACTAATTCAACTTATTTTGTAACATGAGGAGCCTCAAGAACCTCGCCCCTTCTACCGTTACACAAGGGTTTTGCATGGAGGTGATCATCACTCGTCCCCCCTGTGAGATCAGCTTCTAGGCACCTCCTCCTACCCTCGAGCGGAGGCAAGTGGTCACGACCCGTTATAATACACTTGGTCCATTTAATTTAATAAATTGTCATCCTAGTCTTGTTTAGGTTATAAATGCACAATCACATGAACACACACAACCATTACAATAACACAAATCCATAATTGAACACTAAATAAGTCCTATGGACTTACCTGATATACTCGTAACATGTACCACGTCACAGCTTCCCCTTGGGAATTAATCAACGCCTGCAATAGAAAGGCACACATCATCACATACTGTAAGGGTTAGGAGACTCGTCTCCATAACCATAACCGACCTACAACCTCAATCTAAACCTCAAGATCATAATATGCTCACAGATGCCTAAGGCATAACCTTAACATAACCATTAGTGCCTAAGGCACATCTCTATCATGCAACTCATAAAACTCATCCTAACCATACTAGCCTAGCCATCAACTAAAGGAAAGGCCAAAGGAAAGGGAAGAAGGAATCATACCAACAAGGTATGCCCTGCACGCACCAGCGGAAACAAGAGACGCAAGGGCTGAACTAGTAAGGCGCAGGGGCGGCTCACACTGGGCGTAGGGGCGGTTCACAGCAAGGCGCAGGGGCGGCCATCTGTGCAGAAGTTTGGCCCCGACTTCTCTTCGATCCCTTTCTCAACTCTCTTCACTTCTCCAACGCACAACAACATCACACATATATATACACACATGAATGAACATCAAAACGTCCAAGAAAGGATCCACACAAGCTCAGCTTGTGATCCTAAGCTAAAGAAGAAAGAAAGTGAAAAGGAAAGAAGAAGGAATGAAGATGGAGATGATGGCCTTACTACAGCAGAACCCGAAGCAGCAAAAGAGCAACCACACCACCTCACAACCTCAGCACATCAGCAACAACACTCAGCATCATCCTTATAATCAACCAAGCTTAAACCCTCAACCAAACTCTCAAAAATCAACACAAGATCAAGGAAGATCAAAAAAAGATCAAGCAAGAGGAGATGATGAGAAGAGCGTACAGAAGAAAAGGAAACTGAAGGAGATGGGGAAACCCTCATACAGAAGCAAAGGATGGCTTATAAAGGAAGCCAGCCGCAAAGTACCGGTCAAGGGTCAACGAAAGCGGTTACAGCCACACAAAGCCGTAGGGGGCGGACTCCAGGAGGCACGAAACTGTAGTCTGAACCTACTGCCAGAACCTAGAGGTAATCGTCCATCTCGATCAGAGACGATCGTCCTCTGTACACCATGCAAGATCACTATCTGTCTAGTGTACTCCTCAACTAATCTGCTCACCGGCCACGTCTCTCTGATAGGAACGAAACGTGCCATTTTTGTCAGTCTATCAACAACAACCCAAATAGCATCAAAACTCCTACTGGCCCTCAATCCGGTCATAAAGTCCATGGAGACGTCCTCCCACTTCCACTGCGGTACTGGCAGTGGATGGAGCTCACCTCCAGGTCTGAAATGCTCTATCTTGACGTGTTGAGAGGTCGGACACTGGGCCACAAATCTGGCTACGTCGGGCTTCAACCCTCCCCACCAATATGAGCGTCTCACATCATGATACATCTTACTCTTACCTTGATGTACCGAGTAAGGTGTACAGTGAGCCTCCTGTAATATCCGATGTCTCAACTCTGGATCAGCAAGTACACAGACGCGGTCGCGCCATCTCATAACTCCATCTGCTCCAATGGAGAACTGTGGCGCCTCTCCATGAGACATCCTCTCTCTTATCCTCGTCAAGGTCGGGCAGGTTCCTTGCTCTTGCTGGATCTCATGCAACAGACCAGGTAGAACCTCTAAAGCAAACAACTGGCATCCTCATCAAGAAACTGGATGTCCATCTCTAGCCAGACTAGATCCCTCTGAGTTGAGGCTGTACAGTCAATTTGGCAATCACCTTGTCTCAAGGCGTCTTCTTGCTCAAGGCGTCAGCTACAACATTCGCCTTTACAAGATGATACAAAATCTCAACGTCAAAGTCCTTGATCAATTCGACCCATCAACGCTGGCTTGAATTGATCTGATAGGTGGCACTATACAGGTAATGTCTCCAGATCTTCAAAGCATGAACTACCGCTTCCAACTCCACATCATGAGTCGGGTAGTTCTCCTCAAACGTTTTCAACTATCGAGACACATATGAAATCACTATGCCTCTCTACATTAGTACACATCCCAAGCCTAACTTGGATGCGTCATTGTAAACCACAAAGTAATCACAACCCTCTGGTTGTGCCAGGACAAGAGAAGAGGTCAAACGCGTGTTCAACTCCTAAAAAATCTGAGCACACTGGTCGGTCCATACAAATCATGTAGTCTTCCTCAGAAGAATCGTCAGTGGACGGGCAACAATTGAAAATCCCTCCACAAAGCGTTTGTAATATCCGGCTAAGCCAAGGAAGTTATGCACTTCCTTGACATTCGTCAGTGTCGTCAATGCAGCAACAGACTCAATCTTCGCCAGATCAACCATGACGACACCGATGGGATCATGGTTGATCTGTCTCAATCTCGGATAGCACTGATAACACATCTGGCCTTCCCAAGGTCCCAACCTCGGAAGACCTCTATCGGACCTATGTTGGTAGATAGTGTAATAGTTCTCTTACCTACATCTAACACCGCACGGTGTCTACGCATCCAATCCATACCTAAAATGACTTCTTCATGCATCAAGGGCATGACTAAGAAGTCAACAAGCAATACACGAGTCCCTAAACGAAGGGGACAACTACATATCTCACGGCTACCTCTGACCCTGCTACCATCAGGTAACCCTATAGTAAAGGGTGTTCCCTCTATGGTAGATAAACTCAGGAGCTCAACATATACATCAGAAATAAAGGAATGCGTAGCACCCGTATCAAATAAAACTATAACAGGTAAACTATGTAACAGAATGGTACATGTAGCAACTGGTTCTGGCGGCTCCTCAGCACTCCTCAACTCAAAAACATGGCCTCGAGCTCCTCGAGCATCACTAGTACCAGCATCTCTCCCTCTACCTCTACTCGGTCCTGGAGCTGAACCTTGAGTAGCAGGTGTGTCCGGGACTCTCGGTTGTCCCTGTGCTTGGTGCTGATGTGGTCTCTAACCACCTGCTACTGTACGTGCAAGGGAAGAACCCTATTGTGAGGATGCCTTGCCCTGACAGAAAAACGTAGCTCTATGTCCGGGCTTTCCATACCAGAAGCAAGTCAGTGGTGCTCTCGGGCACTCAGCCCTCAAATGTCCATACGCCCCGCAGTTCTAATATTGCCGGCCTCTCTCAGTCGTCTGTGCAGACATTGGACCACTCGAGCGGCCCTGAGACTAGCCTCGCCAGTATCTAGATGCTCCTACACCAGTCTGTCCTGTGCATTATCTTTTCTCAGACCGTCCCATCTGAGAAGTCCTCCTCTGGCTGACTCTCTCTCTCTCATACGCAGACGCCCGATCTTGATAATTGTTACGGTAGAAATGTACCACGCAAAAGCCTTACAATTATAACTCAATATATTCTCCTAATTCCTAGCGAACCAACAATGTATGGGTCGTTTTTTAGAAAGGATAGTATACCAAGGTCGAACACGAAGACTAAAGTGAAATCAAATCAAACAAGTGATCATGGATAGTGCAAATCTTGTCTAAGAAAAGAGAAAGAAATAAAGAAATGAAAATCATGATATTTTTGGTTCGGTTCTTGTGGTGATCAAGCAAAGATCACAAATCATGCAAGATTATAAATCAAACAAACAACTCAAACTAGCAACACGAACAAGCAACACAAACACAAGATGAGAGATCAAATTAAGAAAAGCAGATTCTAGGGATTAGGACTTGCGGTTAGGGCATTGGACTCAAGCTTCTAATAAACCTTGGGCAAGCTGAGGTATGTCGGTAAAGGTTGTTTCTCCAATGGGATCAATCAGCGGGTAGGTCTCATGGTCCAGTAATCCCGCACCTAAGGTCCTATTACCAGGTAAGTATCTATGTACCTAAGGTTGGGAATTCTACACAAACCGGATTGCAATCTAGGGGTCAAACCTCTCCTTACCGGGTAAGTCTTGGGAAGGCAAGTCCTAAGCAACAATCCTAGCACATTCGGTCCAATAGCGGCTTGTGAGGCTCACTACTACCTAGAGTTCAACATCTTTGGTATCTAAGATCGGGAATGACTAGGTAAGTCTCTTCCCTCACGTAATTTGCTAGCATTAGGTAACCCTAGGCTAGTTAAGGCTTATCAAACACTAGGATTTCAACAATCTAACATTCTAACATTCAGATTCATCAATATAAGAAGAATAGGGCAAAACCACAGGCTGGTCATAAACATCCACGGCCATTGTTTATGAGGAACAAGCCGTGGTTTAGATCGGGGGTTAGGTTTCGAGCAAGAAAGTCATCAAAAGGTACATTTAAGTCTTTTCTATCATTATCCAAGCCATAACCTTCTGTCTATCACCCTAGAATCATAATTACTTAGCCAATAACATGCATCCCAAGATCCAAACTCATCATGCAAGAATACATGGTTTCAATAGCAAGAAAGTGAAATAATAGTGAAAAGAAACAAGTAAACTTAGCTGAATATGAGTTTAAACAAAACTTACAACCATTCAATTGCAGCTTCAAATAGTTCCTTACAACATATCCAAATAATTCTCAACAAAAATCACTAAAAACCACTAAAAGTCTCACTCTAGATCTAGTATTTGATGATGTTCTTCTCTCCAAAATGAGAGTGTTTTGTTGTTCTTCTTTTCTTTTTCCGCAATGGATGATGAGAGAGAGTCCAAAAGCCAGCCTACAGGCTCTCCCAAGTCCACACTCAACCAAGAAAAGCAAAGGTCGGGCAAAGAAATTGTGTGACAAGTGTCAAAGATGTTCAGGCAGAAACCACGGGCAAAACCACGGGCGTGGAAAGGTCCTCTGGGCCGTAGTTCTGCACCAGAAACCCTCCTTGGATCTCCAAGTCATGAATTTGTGCAAGGCATGTACCAACAAGGTCTTTTGTGTTCTTCTTTGCTCCTAGCTTGCTCCGTATAGAGTCCGGAAGTGTGCCATCACGAGGAATGATCCTCGAATGTATCGATTAAGTCCAAGAGCTCCACAAAATGCCTACAAAACCGTCAAAAGCTCGCGTAGACGTCTATTCCGACAATGTGGATGAATTAAGCGTAAACGTCACGAACTAATGCCAAACTATGCATGAATAACAGAAAAAACTATCTAAATGAATGCCTAAACTAACGTCATAAATCATGTCATCAAAATACCCCATACTTGCCGTTTGCTTGTCCCCAAGCAAGGTTCAAACCTAAGCTACAAGATGGCATGAGTTATGAATGCGGAAAAACAGAAAATATTTTGCAATTGAGCTTCTAGTCATAGATCACCTTCATAGTGATGTTCATGGCAAAGGATGAGGAAATGCGCATCAAGATAATAAATGCATGGAAAGACAATCACACTTAACTTGAAATCATATATGCAATTATTTCGAGAATGTCAAGATTATCATGAAAATATCAAATCTAAATCACTTAAGTCAAAACACATGTGCATGGAGGTCTTAAGGACTTGCAAAAGAAGAGGCCTAGAAACGTGTCTATGGTGGGAATTTTAGGTTATGTGATGCTAATCCGGGAAAGGAACTAACTCCACAACTTCATTTTGTTCAACAATCACCATAAATTTATATTTTTCTCCATCTTTTTCTTTCATTTTTTCTTTCTTTTATTTTTGAGACAATGGCATTGGTGTACAAAAGCCGAAACCTTGGTGATTAGCGGACCTCAGGATTTTTCCGAGGTGCCTCACACCGGGCACACATACCAAGGCTCGATAGGACTATCAGTTAATCCGACTTTGGCAAGACACAAACACCCGATTATGTGAATGGTGCCGAGTTACTCGTCATCAAAAGCAACATCCCCAAACCTATATTTTTCTACACTTTCACAACACATTCAGCACTTCAATCATAACATTCATACACTTCCTTCATCACCCCACACTTGCTTTTCACACACTCAACACACTAGCATGCTCCTATTCCCGGAGGGGTCAAAAGATGTCAAATTTTTTTATCAATTGAGGTGCTTCAAACAACATCATCAAGATGAGAAGAAGAGAGATGAATTGCCTTAATCATTCCTAATTGATGTGTAAGAACTAGCATGCGATTTCGATAATCAATTCTTAATCCAACTTAGACAACAATCTTCATCACAATTCATACATGGAAATCATGAGAAGTATTCAAGTCCACAATGCAAAAATTCATTCAACACACAAAGGCCATCCATAGCCAATTCACAAAAAAAACTCATCATAAGGGTCATATCCAAACTAAGAAGCACAAATATTTTTTAAAAATTTTCTGATTTTTTTGGAATTTTCGAGATAAATATGTACAAAGAAAAACCTAATGAAACATGTGACAATAATATGAAACTATCCTAGATGCAATCATGCAAATGATGATGTAAACCCCACCCCATACATAAAACCACATTGTCCCCAATGTGCAAATTAAATAAGGACGTGAAAGAGAGTCCTCACAATATAAAAAAAATGGTGTTGTCGGTATTTTGGTTCACTCATGTGGAGTGATGGTGGATGATCAATCAAAGATGGTAGAGAGCTCGTGATATTAATTATGGCGTCGGGACCCGTGCTAAGCACCGCAAGCCGTCCAAGTCCCACTTCCGCTCCACCCACGTTTGATGCGGGATCATCATCATCATCATGCCTTGAAAGACTTCCTTGTTACCTAGACTTTAGCACACAAACACACAAAAACAAAAACAAAAGCAAAAAGTGAAAACAAAAACAAAAGAAAAACGAAAAGGGAAAGATATGTACCAATGGGTTGCCTCCCATCAAACGCTTCTTTAAGGTCATTAGCTTGACCAAATCCGGGAGCGTTTAACTCAAGGTGAAGTGGGGCAGTCATATCCACCGGAGCTTCCCGGATGTACTTCTTCAAACAGTGCCCATTCACCTTGAAATCTCCACAATTCACCCCACCTATCTCAACCGCTCCATGGGGGAAGACCTTCCTCACCACATAAGGACCCGTCCATCTTGACTTGAGCTTTCCGGGGAAGAGCCGCAACCTTTAATTGAAGAGAAGGACTAAGTCACCTTCACTCAACTCCTTTGGGATGAGACGTTTGTCATGCCAACGCTTGGTCCTTTCTTTGTAGATCCGGGCATTTCATAAGCATCTAACTGGATCTCCTCAAGAGCATTCATGTCTAGCAACCTCTTCTCACCGGCTTCCTTGAGGTCAAAATTCAGCCACCTTATGGCCCAATATGCCCTATGCTCCATCTTCAGCGGAAGGTGGCAAGACTTGACATAAACTAGCTTGTAGGGAGTGGTGCCAATTGCTGTCTTGAAGGTGGTTCTATAAGCCCATAGAGAATCATCAAGCTTCATAGCCCAATCTTTTCTTGTCCTAGAAACCGTCTTCTCAAGTATCCCCTTGATCTCCCGGTTGGAAACCTCCACTTGGCCACTAGTTTGGGGATGGTAAGGTGTGGCTAACTTATGAGTCAACCCATACTTAGCCAAAAGTGAAAACTCCACCTTGCTTATAATGTTTTACAGGTGTTTATGATGGAAGACTTAACACAAATGTAGTAGTTGGATATACTAACAATGTATTAATTATATTCTCTAGATACTTGGTTGGTTTTAATTCAGTGTAGGTATTATCAAATGTCAAGGTCCTTGAATCAAGGACCTTGAAGAATAACTTAAGGACAAGGAAGATAACGCTTACAAAAGGACGATCTCAAAGGCGTTGGAGTTATATATAGATGCACGAAGAATTCAAATGCAAAGAAGATTTTCCACGAAGATTTGCTAAAATAGAAAGATTTTAGGAAAGATCTTTTTTCAACCAAAGATCTCAACCGAAGATTTTCTAAAAACAAATGCGGCAAAATATCTTCTCTTTCGATTCAACAGAGGATGAGAAGATCAAGGAGCTAAGGACTCGACGTGTTCTCAAGAGTTGAAGATTTTCAACGTCTACCTTATCTCGAAACAAGAAACGATCTTCATGGAGAAGAAGATTCATCTTCAAACGGTCATCTCCCAACGGCTAGAAGACCTCTCTATAGAAGAGTATAAATTAAGATGATTGTCGAAGAAGAAAGAATAAACAAGCACATACGGAAAATATTTTTACGTCTTCAAGCAACTAAATCATCTTCATTCATTGTTTTTCTTTATCTCATTTACACAAAAGCTTTATCCCCTTAGAGAGAGAAAACACATGAGCTTCATTGGAAGATCTAAATAGTGTTATACTAGAGTGTGTGTTACTCTGCGAAGTAGCTAGGCTATTATAGCTAGGTTTAGAGTTGGAAGTAGATCGTAGCATTAGCTACAGTGAAAGAAGAAGGGGATTTCTTCTAGTTTGTATCTTGGACTCTTTGAAGCTAACAATAGATAGTTAGATCCTAAGGCTATACCCTGCGACGGAGAGTATGATATTTAGAGCCGAACTTCATAAACATATCCTCGGATCAATCTTTTACATTCCGCACTATATTTTGCTATTGTGACTAACTTTGTTTTTGCAGGAGCACGAAGTCAAGGCTCTTGAAAGTTGTTTCAAAGCCCTTGAAATCAAGGTTTCACTAAGAGAACAGATTGACATCAATGTCCTTGAAAGGAGTTTCAAGGCCTTGAGATTTGGTTTGCGAAAAGTTCTCATACTCTATTCAACCCCCCCTTCTAGAGTATCTTTAACTTATTTATTTCACGTACCGGTTCTTTAATTTGTATCAGAGCTAGAATCATGCTTATTGATTTAACCATCAGTGAGACTAATCATGAATCCAGTAGGTGATGGTGGGTTTGCTCAAGGAAGATCCTCATCTCGACCACCAATCTTTTGTTGAACAAATTTTCTCATTGGAGAGCACTCATGCGTATGTTCATTATTGATCAGGACATGGAGGTTTGGAGCATCATTCAAAATGGACCTAAAGTTCCAATGACAACGGTTGAAGGTGTCCAAGTCCCAAAGAAGGAAGATGACTTCAAACAGGCTGACCTGGACATTGTGTCAAAGAATTACAAAGCAATGAACCTACTATATTGTGGACTAGATGCAAATGAATTCAACCGCATCTCATCATGCAAGAGTGCTAAAGAAATATGGGACAAGCTTGTTGTCACTTACGAAGGAACATGTCAAGTTAGGGAAACAAAGATTAGTATCTTCCTCAGACAATACGAGCTGTTCAAGATGAATCCAAATGAAACATTCAAGGAAATGCTCACCAGATTCACTGAGATCGTGAACAACCTGGACTCACTAGGAAAGATCTTCACAAATGAAGAGAAAGTGAGGAAGGTTCTAAGGAGCCGTCCTAAAGCCAAGTGGGGACCAAAGATGACTACTTTTGAAGACGCTCATAATCTCACAACTCTTCCTGTTGATGACCTACTTGGAAAACTCATCACACATGAAACCATTCTTGGTAAAGAAGATGGAGAACTCCGATCCAACTCAAAGAATTTGGCATTAAAATCAAGAAGAGATGAATTACCATCTGATGAAGAGGATAGTGATGACGATGATGAAGAAAATGCAATTGCCATGATTTCTAAGGGTCTCGCAAGAATTCCCAAGATTAAGAAAAAATATGCTAATAGAGAATAACCACGAGCATCAAAACCCCGAGGTAAGTTTTCTAACTCTAATAATAAAACGAGAGTACTTACTTGTTATAGTGGCATTTCACATAAGAACCACACTCTTGAGGATATGTCTAGGACAATGCTTTTAGAAAACAATTTGCCAAAATGTTTTTGGGCTGATGCAATAAAAACAGCAAATTATATTTTGAATAGATGTTTAATTCGCCCTATTTTGAAAAAGACTCCTTATAAACTCTTTAAAGGAAAAAAACCAAATATTTCATATTTCAAACCCTTTGGATGTACTTGTTTTGTTCATAACAATGGCAAAGATAATCTTGGGAAATTTGATGCACGTAGTGATGAAGCTATATTTATTGGATATGCTTCAAATAGCAAAGCTTATCGTGTCTATAACAAACGTACCAAAATTATCGAGGAAAGCATTCATATTGTTTTTGATGAAAGCAATGATGGTACATTGAGTGAAAGTTTTGCATATCGAAATCTAAATCAAAGAGAAGATCACAATTCGGATGAAGAGGAAGATCCTAAAGATTGAGACAAGAATATGCAGGAAAAGACTATGTGCAGCATTCAAGGACTAAGCATATTGCTGTAAGGCATGACTTCGTACGTGATCATGTTGACAAAGGTGATGTTTCGATCTCTTTTATCTGAACTAACTTGCAGCTTGCAGATATCTTTACCAAGCCTCTTTGTGAGGAACAATTTAATATTATTAGATTGGAGCTTCGTATGTTGAATAAGGAAGCATTAACATAGGGGGAGTAAACGAGTTTAATTGTTCCTACGCATGCAGGTCAATTGATGTTTTCAAGGGCCTTCAAATAAAATTCAAGAGGCCTTGAAACATATTTCAAAGTGTATATTGATAAAACGGATCAATTAGAAATTCTTATCCTTTAGATATTGAATTATCTAATTTTTATTCTTTAAAAGGGTTTTCAAAAGGTTTTATTATCAGATTCAAAGTATTTTGAAAAGTGGTTACCAAAATCTATTGAATGAATTTTTATCATCTATGATTTTCCCAAGATGTTAAAAAATCTTTTGATCTTATGTTGATAAGACTTCCTTCCTTAAAAACCCTTCTCTTCCCACTTTATTTCTTCCGCTTCCTTTTCCCTTTAAAAGAACAATGCTTTACTCTTCCTATTTTCCAAACCCTCTTCATCTTCTTCTCAAAACATTTTCTTGGCATCCATGAGACCTTCAATGGACGAAGCAACATCATCCGTCTCCAAACGATAGAGGATAGTTCAAGTACCATCTAATTCCGACTCGAGTTCCGGATCTGTGTCAAGCTCGAGTTCATCAGATTTTTCAAGCGACGCAAATATTTTCACTAAGACTGGGTTCCCGTCGAGTTCGTTTGCAAGTCCAATGGCAGCCAAGAAATGGCTAATAGAGTACGATGATCGCTACCAATGCATGTGTGAGCCGGTTCATAGTGAACTATGTACCTGCTTCTTGTTGCCGGGACTAGAAGTGCTTCAGGCAAGCTCAATCTGGATCATGTTAAACACAGGAGAATCATCGTACCCACGACTGACCAGGTTATTCTACCCGAACTTAACAACAAGAAGAGAAAGAGAAGAATGGATTCTGGACTCAGTCATCAAAGGTAAGAAAATCACCATTACCTCTGAGATTATAGCTGATATCTTTGGGTTTCCCCTATATGACGCTTCAACATATTCTAACCCTGCTAGAACTATAAGATTAGCCAAAGAACAGTTTCTCCTTCCCAATGCTTTTTCACCACCCACTATCACTTGTTAAACTCTGGAAGCCAGAATCATCTATGCTATTTTAGACAGATGTGTAGTACCCAGGTTTGCTAACAAGGATATTATCACCAATGCATTGCTGGTTTTATTCTACAATGTGATGAAGGGGTGAAAGTAAATCTGCCTAAAATAATCTTGTCTCATATGGTAAATGTCATAAATTCTCCAACCACTAGCCATCTGCCATATGGGAATCTGCTTCCCATAATCTTGAGGCATTTCTCAGTTGATTTTTCTAGTAAGGGCTTGCACATTGTCAATGGACGATTGGATGAAGCATTCTTTGAGACCATAGGAATTCAAAAGACTCATGTAGATTTCAGTACTGTATGGGTTTTGAAGGAGCAGCCAGAACGGAGTTTCACTACAACGCAGCGTCTTGAAACTATAGAGAGAGTAGTGGACTCACTAAGATATGATCTTGTCCATTTTAGAGCCTCAGTGACCGACAAGATGGATGAAACACAAGATTTACTGGGTATTCTTAAACAAAAAATTAACCACTTGTTTCATGTTAGTGCTTTGTCTCTTACAACTGCTAGCAGTATTAAGCCCATCTAAGAAGATGATGGACATGCGACTACAAAAGATGCAGACAAGTTTATGACTCAATGTCATAAGATTATTAAGGATAAACCCATTCGCCAACCATTGCCGGAAGACCCAGACATTTTGACTATCGAAGAGTTTGGGGTGGTAAAGAAATATGACAAGAATTCTGCACAAAGGGGAACATATATATCTCCCAAAGAACGTGAACTTAATGATGCTAAGGATCGATGGAGGGATATGTGTTTGAGAGACTACTATGGGAAAGGAAGCTCCTCCAGATGGTACAAGGAAACTTGAAGTTCTCTGCCTGTCATGACTGGTTTTCTGAAATTTTTTTGGTTTTTGAAAATACTTTTTTTTCCGGGTCTGTAATCGTGTTTAAAACTCCCGTGCTATGACTGTTTTTCTCCCTTGTTGACAGACAAAGGGGGAGAAATGATGATCCGACATTTCGATATACTGTATTCTGCATTTTTAGTTTTGATTTTCATATGCATTGCTAAATTAACAAATGCAGGTACGATAAAACATTTGTGTTGTCTTCCATCAAGGGGGAGATTGAAAACTCCGCCTTGCTTATAATGTTTTACAGATGTGTATGATGGAAGACTTAACACAAATGTAGTAGTTGGATACACTAACAATGTATTGATTACATTCTCTAGAAATTTTGTTGGTTTGATTTCAATGCAGGTTTTATCAAACTTTCAAGGGCCTTGATATGGATTTCAAGGGCCTTGAAGTATAACTCAAGGACAAAGAAATATAGCGTTTACAAAAGGACAAATTCAAGGGCCTTGGAGTTATAGATGCACAAAACAAGGATTCAAATGTGCTGAAGATATTCCAGAAAGATTTTTTCAACAGAAAGATCTCATCAACCAAAGAAAGATCTTATCAACCGAAAATTAGAGAATCTTTTTAGAAGATTTTCTAAAAACAAAGAGCGGAAAAATATATTCTCTCTCGATTCAACAGAATACGAGAAGATCAAGTAGCTAAGGACTCGACGTGTTCTCAAGAGCAGAAGATTTGCAACGTCTACCTTATCTCGAAACAAGAAACGATCTTCATGGACAAGAAGATTCATCTTCAAACGGTCATCTCTACAATGGCTAGAAAACCTCTCCATAGAAGAGTATAAATGAAGATGATGGTCGAAGAAGACAGATACACAAGCTTACACAGGAAAACATCTTTACGTCTTTAAGTAACCTAAACATCTTCATTCGTTGGTTTTCTTTCTCTCATTCATACAAAAGTTTTATTCCCTTAGAGAGAGAAAACACTAGAGCTCCAGTGGAAGATCTAAATAGTGTTATACTAGAGTGTGTGTTACTCTGCGAAGTAACTAGGCTATTATAGCTAGGTTAAGAGTTGGAGCTAGATCGTAGCGTTGACTGCAGTGAAAGAAGAAGGGGATTTCTTCTAGTTTGTATCTAGGACTCTTTGAAGCTAATAATAGATAGTTATATCCTAAGGCTATACCCTGGGACGGAGAGTAGGCTATTTAGAGCCGAACTTCATAAACATATCCTCGTGTCGATCTTTTCGATTTGGCACCTTATGTAATTTACTGTGACTAACTTTGTTTTGCAGGAGCAAGAAGTCAAGGCACTTGAAAGCAGTATCAAAGCCCTTGAAATCAAACTTTCACAATGAGCACGGATCGACATCAAGGCCCTTGAAAGGAGTTTAAAGGCCTTGAGATTTGGTTTGCGAAATGTTTCCATACTCAATTAAAATCCCCCTTTCTAGAGTATCTTTTACCCTCATCTTGACCACCACTCTTCTGTGGCAACAATTTTGCTCATTGGAGAGCACTCATGCGTATGTTCATTATTGACCAAGACATGGAGCTTTGGAGCATCATTCGAAATGGACCAAAAGTTCCAATGACAACAGTTGAAGTTGTCCAAGTCCCAAAGAAGAAAGATGACTTCACATAAGCTGACTTGGATAGTGTGTCAAAGAATTACAAAGCAATGAACCTACTATATTGTGGATTAGATGCAAATGAATTCAACCGCATCTCATCATGCAAGAGTGCTAAAGAAATATGGGACAAGCTTGTTGTCACTTATGAAGGAACAAGTCAAGTTAGGGAAACAAAGATTAACATCTTCCTAAGACAATACGAGCTATTAAAGATGAATCCAATTGAATCATTCAAAAATATGTTCACCAAATTCACTGAGATCGTGAACAACCTGGACTCAGTAGGAAAGATCTTCACAAATGAAGAGAAAGTGAGGAAGGTTCTAAGGAGCCTACCTAAGGCCAAGTGGGGACCAAAGATGACTGATACTGAAGAAGTTCGTAATCTCTCAACTCTTCCGTTTGATGACCTCCTTGGAAAACTCATCACACATGAAATGGTTCTGGGTGAAGAAGATGGAGAGCTCCCATCCAACTCCAAGAATTTGTCATTAAAATCAAGAAGAGATGAATTACCATCTGATGAAGAGGAGAGTGATGATGATGAAGATGAAATCTCCATGATCTCTACGGGTCTCGCAAGAATTCTCAAGATTAAGAAACAATCTGCTAATAGAGAATATCCACGAGCATCAAAACCTCGAGGTAATTTTTCTAACTCTAATAAGAAAACAAGAGTACTAACTTGTTTTGAATGAGGTGAAACAGATCATCTTGTGAAGGATTGTCCACAAAAGAAGAGGACCAACTTCAAGAAAAATGATAGAAAGAAGAAAGCTATGGTTGCTTCATGGAGTGATTCATAATCAACAAATGAATCAGAAGACGAAAAAGAACAAGCTAACTTGTGTCTCATGACCAATCATGAAGAAAATTCAAATTTGTATGTCGACAATGTGGTAAGTACTATTATGTCTCAACCTGAAATCGACCTGAAACAATTCCTTAAAGTTATTATCATATGTGATAACGAAAGCTACTTCAAAAGAACAAGCTAACTTGTGTCTTTGGAGATTGAAAATTTTTACACAAAAAAGGTAGACCTTGATGACAATATCAAGGCCTTGGACAGAGAACTTGATTCTTAAGGACAACATCTCCTCTCTCCATCGAAACTATATCGATCTAGAAAAAGAGAAAGTTGATCTAACTTTAACGTGTCAAGACCAGAAGGCTGCTATTATTAAGTTTACTCGTTCAAAAACTAATCTTGAGAGAATGATGGGTGAACAACAGTCCTCCCTTAACAAAAATGGTATAGGTTATCATAGGAGCTTTCCTAGAAAACCTGTCACCACTTTTGTCAAGGCCAAAGGAAGCTGTCATATGCCTTCTTGCTTCTACTTCTGTAAAAAGGGTCATGTTAAATCTACATGTCCTTATAGAAGAAATGATCCTTATATCATCAGAAACACCTATCCTTTATGCTTCAGGAAACAGGTCAAACAAATATGGGTTCCTAAAGGTAATAGACCACCAAACATGATCGAACTTGAGTATGAAACAAAATATGCCATTTGGTCGACCCGGAAAGGTTGATGTTTGTTGTTTTGCAGGATATCACCAAGGTAAAGGAGCACAAATGGATATTAGATAGTGGTTGCTCAAGACACATGAGTGGAAAAAGCTCTTTATTCTCAAATTAAAGAAGCAATCATTTGGAACCATTACACTTGGTGATAAAGGAAAGTGTGACATAATTGGCATTGGTAAAATTTGCTATAATTCATCCAACTTTATTGATGATGTTTATTTAGTTGTCGGCTTGAAATACAATCTGCTAAGTATTTCTCAAATTTGGGATAACGACAATAAAGTCATGTTCGATTCAGAAAAATGTGAGGTTCAAGACAAAAAGATGGGTGAAGTGTTGCTTACTCCTCCTAGATGTAATAATATTTATTCTATGAGTACTAAACAAGTTTTAGGAACTAAGCTAAAATGTTTAAAGGCCTTGACTGATGATCCAAGGCTTTGACATAGAAGACTTGGTCACATAAGCATGCACACCATGTAGAAGCTACTTACAAATGATTTGGTACGTGGTTTGCCAAACCTAAATTTCAAGGTTAATGATCTATGTAAGGCGTGTACACAAGGTAAACAAACAAGAGGTTCATTCAAACTTAAGAAAGTTGTAAGTTCTTCTCGACCCATTGAACTTTTACACATGGATCTTTGTGGACCTATGCGTGTCAAATCTCCTAGAGGCAAGTAGTAGATCCTTGTTATAGTGGATGATTTCTCTCGTTTCACATGGATTTCTTTTCTACGAGAAAAATCTGAAGCTTTATTTGAGTTTTCAAAATTGTGTAAGGAGTTACAAACTTTGAAAAACCTACCAATCGTTTCCATACGAAGTGATCATGGTAGAGAGTTTGATCAACTAAAGTTTGACTTGTGTTGTGTAAAATATGGCATTTCACATAATTTTTCAGCCCCTAGAACTCTTCAAGAAAATGGAGTTGTGGAACGAAAGAACCGCACTCTTGAGGATATGTCTAGGACAATGCATTTAGAAAACAATTTGCCAAAAAGCTTTTGGGCTGAAGTAGTAAACACTGCAAATTATATTTTGAATAGATGTTTAATTCACCCTATTTTGAAAAAGACTCCTTATGAACTCTTTAAAGGAAGAAAACCAAATGTTTCGTATTTCAAACCCTTTGGATGTACTTGTTTTATTCATAACAATGGCAAAGATAATCTTGGGAAATTTTATGCACGTAGTGATGAAGCTATATTCATTGGATATGCTTCAAATAGAAAAGCTTATCGTGTCTATAACAAACGTACCAAAATTGTCGAGGAAAGCATTCATATTGTTTTTGATGAAAGCAATGATGGTACATTGAGTGAAAGTTTTGCATATCTAAATCTAAATCAAAGAGAAGATCACAATTCGGATGAAGAGGAAGATCCTAAAGACCGAGACAAGAATATGCAGGAGAAGATTCAAGATACCGAAGAAAACCCTCAAGACCTTGAAACACACCTTCAAGACCATGAAACAAGAAACTGTGATAACAGAACTCCGCTTCAAGAGCTTGAAACCCAACTTCAAGGCCTTGAGATTGGATCAACAAGAAATATACAAACGGTATCCGAAAATCATGTTCAGTATTCAAGGACTAAGCATATTGATGTAAGGCATCACTTCATATGTGATCATGTTGAGAAAGGTGATGTTTCGATCTCTTTTATCTCAACTACCTTGCAGCTTGTAGATATCTTTACCAAGCCTCTTCCTGAGGAACAATTTAATTTTATTAGATTGGAGCTTGGTATGTTGAACAACGAAGTATTAACATAGGGGGAGTAAACGAGTTTAATTGTTCCTACGCATGCATCCCAATTGATGTTTTCAAGGGCCTTGAAATAAAATTCAAGGGGCCTTGAAACATATTTCACAGGGTATACTAAATTTACGGATCTTTTAAGAATTAATATCTTTTAGATATTCAATTCTTAAAATATTTTTAATAAATCTTTTGTTTGAAATTTTTAAAAAGATTTGCTATTATTGGCTTTTATAGGTCTTTTAAAATCTTGATTTTCTAAAAGATTTTCTTATTTTCCTGTTATAAAGGACATATCTTCTCTATCTTTTTATTCTTTCACAAGAAACCCTATTTCAAAATCCTTTGATTTGTGTCTCAAACTTTCCTCATGGCACCCAGAAGCAAGAGATGTGCTCCTCTAGCTCCTAAAAAGAAAGTTGTTCAGAATTCCTCAATTGCTAAAGAAGAAAAACCTTCTGAAGAACTGGATACATCTCAAACTACCGGTCTTCCCTAATCATGGTTCGTTAATTTTCAAGCTTCTGGATCTTGGCTTGATGGTTTTCACAATAGATCACTTTGTATGTGTGATTTGGTGGATACTGATTTTTTCTTGATACCCTGAAGATACCCTGCATAGACAAGCTGAAGAGTTCGATTATCTGGAAGGTTCTAAACCTTGGAGATTTTCCTTTTCCACGACTCACGAGACTATTCTATGCTAATCGACACATCCTTTGAGGAAAGACAGTCTATTACCAACAAAATTGATGAGAACTGCTTAGAACATCTCGGGATTGAAAAAACTCTTGCAGGCACATGGACTTTAAAAGGAAAATGAACTACTCAAAATCCAAATGAAGAAGTCAAACATTCTCCTACTCCAGAAATCACGTTAGAGGGTTGTGAAAAAGAAATAGCTTGTCTCAATCGTGAATAATCTAGTTTTCAGTTTGACACCAAGAGGAGAATGGATACAAATTTCGAGTTGCTAGCTACCATAAATGCTAAAGTCAATGAAATGTATTTGATGAATGCTCTTACACTGACTACAATGGGAAGCATTTTGCCCATACCTGAAGATGTAGCTCAACATACTCAAGAGAAGGTTGAGAATGTGCTGATGAATTGTAAAAGGCGTGTACAAAATAAAATAATTTTGTATCCAACTCATGTTGAGCCAATGTTCTTGCCAAAGGTTGAGTATGAAGTAGTTAAGAAGAGACGAGCTGAAGAAAAGAGAGACATTTGGCAGCTGAAACCGATGATTGTCATTATAAGAAATCTTCATCCAAAGGAAAGAGGAAGTTCTATGAGGAGAATTAAGCTGACTGATTTTTTGAAAATCTTTCTAAGTGGTTTGTGAAAACACTATTTTGGGTCTGTAATCGTATTTTAACTCCTGTGCTTTGACTGTTTTTTCTCCCTTGTTGAAAGACAAAGGGGAAGAAATATGATCCGACATTTCGATATACTGCATTCTACATTTTTAGTTTTGATTTTTATATGCATTGCTAAACTAACAAATGAAGGTACGATAAAACATTTGTGTTGTCTTCCATCAAGGGGGAGACTGAAAACTCCACCTTGATTAAAATGTTTTACAGGTGTTGATGATGGAAGACTTAACACAAATGTAGTAGTTGGATATTCTAACAATGTATTGATTATATTCTCTAGATATTTGGTTGGTTTGAATTCAGTGCAGTTTTTATCAAAGTGTCAAGGGCCTTGGTATGGATTTCAATGGCCTTGAAGTATAACTCAAGGACAAAGAAAGATAGCGTTTACAAAGGGACGAATTCAAGGGCCTTGGAGTTATAGATGCACGAAACAAGGATTCAAATGAGCTGAAGATTTTCCAGGAAGAATTTTTCTACAGAAAGATCTCATCAACCTAGAAAGATCTTATCAACCGAAGAAAGATCTCAACCAAAAATTAGAGAATCTTTTCAAAAGATTTTCTAAAAACAAAGAGCGGCAAAATATCTTCTCTCTTGATTCAACAGAAGACGAGAATGTAACACCCCGAATCCGCGAGACTCGGGATGTCACATTGGGCTAGGATCTCACAATGGATCCTGACCCTAGCATGACAACAAGTTCACTGGACCTTACAACATGGCACTGACAGATATAAAACAAATACATAAAACAGTATAAACTGTACGACCCAAAGTAAACAACAACATAGCCGAGTATAAAACGAAATCCTCACATAGGAGGTACAAAAGACCATCCTCACGCAGGAGGGGAAACACAACAACCCCAAACCAACCACCTAATGTACGAGAGTCCTCGGCCTGTCACCCTGCCAGATCACCCAGTAGCACCTAACCTGTAAACATCTACAACACGGTATGAAACCGTTAGCTAACCATACATATATGAGGTAATGCATAAGCACAAGCACAATCATGAAAGATAAACACATCAGCATGCTATCACACATTTACCCATTTATTATCTTTATATAATAACCATTCACTCAAAAACCGTATATATATATATATATATATATATATATATATATATATATATATATATATATATATATATATATATAGATAGATGAAAGTATGTGACACGGGGACCGATACATCCCCGCCTCTGAGTGCAATGTCCAGCTGTACGAGTATCGGTCACACAATTTGTGTACCCTATGGGAGTGGATTGTGCCCTTCTTGTAAACCAGTCTGGCCCGACAACAAAGAACCTCCCAAACTCCAGGGCGGGATGAAAGGGAAAGGTTATCACAACCACGCAGTGGGGCAGTCAATAGAACATAGGTCGATAAAAACGACAACTCATGCTATCATAGCAAACATATAAAGCATACACCACTCATGCAAACACCCAATATAAGGATGGCAGCTAAGTAAATCCTACGGACTTACCTCAACCTCGTACAATCATAACCACGATCAAACTCAAATCCTGAGAGGGACACTGCCTAATAACAAGGCATAAAGAGATATCAATACTCCTATCAATCACAAAGGTCACATCTAGACCCAAGGGATCCATAAGGATCATAATCAATCTATAAGCCTCACAACCAACTAAACCTCAATATTTCAACATAACTCACAATTCCTCAAATCTCAAGGTAGTATCTAATCAGCATTCCTCAATCTCAATTCTAATCCTAATTTAATTAATTAACCTTTAATTAATTAATTAGATTTTGTCAGAATAACGTTTTGCCCGCAGACAATTTCTAAACCCACCTGTCATCAGATTTCATCAAACAAACTATCCATAATCACCAAAATAATATAACGACCATAATGGAATTTCTAATTATCCATTTTGACAAGCCTAAAGTCAATTTAGGCCAAATCGCAGTACGGAAAACGAATAAATTCATAACTTATTCGTTACTAACCCGATTGACGATCTGAAAGAAGATTCGGAAACACAGCAACGCAGGCTACGCATGGACAACATCAAATTCACCGGAATCTGAGCGACAGAACCGTCCTGGTGACATATATGCTCGACCAGCCCTCCATATACTCGGAAATGCAGAAACTCGGTACCGATATGAAGAGAATGAAGAGAGGAATCCAGAAACTCAAACGGAATTGAAATCGGATTAGAAACGGAGAGTAGATCTCTGAGTTTGAAGGTTGAGAGAAATCAGAGCTTTTACGAGGAAACGTGAAAGGAAATGAATTAATAAACGATTTTCCGCTATTTATAGTGAAGACGATAATTATTCTTTAGCAATGTCGATAATTATCCTTTTAACCGATCCAAAGGCGGGTCGAACCTCCTTCTCCAAACTTACCGAGATTGGAATATTAAATCTGGAATATTGTAGGGATAATTATTCCACAACTGCCTCGGAAAACGTGTATTCCTAAGCCGTCTTTCTTAGCCGTTAAGAAACGAAATAGCGACTCTTTTGGCCGTTTTGCTCTTCATGTTATTTCATGTCTAGGACATATCCGATGTCCTGATCATTTCTCTCAACTGCATTTTTATTAATTGGAGCTCCCAAATGCTCCAAATAACACCGGAGGGTAAAAATAATAACCCGGGGAAAAAGTAAAAATATCCCCAAACGTCCAAAATTACGCGAGGAACATAACGGTGGGACTCATACTCATCACTTGCAAAATATTCGCGAGTTATATGTCAATTACTATCAACGATTAAGTTAATCAACATTAATTAGAATTCGGAAATCCCAGCTATTACATCACACACCCCTTAAAAAAAGTTTCGTCCCGAAACTTGAACAATTCCCAAATCCTCTCGAACCCATACGCCGAGGTATAACTCTCACTCTTTCTATCGGAGGTATCACATCTCCGTTCAGAAGATCACAACCTATAACAATCTATAACCTCAAGTATAAACATGGAGGAATCATCACTCCAGGAAACAGGGCCATAACGCTACCCAAAGGCGTAGAGGAATCACGTCTCTCGCCATACCACATCACAAGGCATAGAGGAAGCACATCTCTAGCCAAAACATATCACATGCATAGTGGAAATACGTCTCTAGACAACCCATAAACATATATATTGCATGGAGGAATCACATCTCCACTGAACTATGTCCATCAAGATAGCATGGAGGAAAGAACCATCTCCAGCTGAATCCTAATCCCACTCAAATAGCATGGAGGAAAGAACCATCTCCAGCTATAAATATAATCATACTCGGGTAGCGTGGAGGAAGTAATCATCTCCAGCTATAACATACATCACGCTAGAGCATCAAGATCTACTAAGATCATAAATCACATAACAACTAGCATGGAATAACACATCAAGGCATATAAGCACATAAGCACAACATTCATCAAGATAGCACTAAGATCTACTCGTGCTCCCACAAATGGGTTTGTCCTAACATATACTCTAGATAGTTCATCAGGACACTATCCTCAGTCTCTCACATAGCCTCTTCAGGTCTTCATCTTTACCATCATATCCTCAATATGGGAATGTCTTTCGAATGCAAGCGTTTCATATCTCATTCCAAGAATGTAATCGAATGCTCAACAAAAGTATGGTTGGAATCAACCATCAATCATCGTAACTCACAAGGTGTCTCGAGTCTAGTATACACTTGCTCAATTGAGACATATGAAACACTGGGTGGATATCCTCTAATCTCATAGGCAAAGCTAAACATCATGCTACCTTCTCCGTACTGGTCGATCTCAAATAAACCATGATATTGGAAACTCAGTTCCCTTTCCATATTAACACATCTAACGTCTCGCAGTTCAGATACTTACAACCGGACATGAACTCTCACTTGAACTTTAGAGGTTAACACCTCTTGTCTACACACACAATCTGGCGACTATGTAGAGCCAACACTCTTCCTTTAATCATCGTTACTCGAACTATAAAATCCTGAGTCTGGTCATGTGTTATTTCCACTACTACTGCTAGATCACTTCTAGCATAAGGATATACGACATCTATGTCTATATATTGCCTCATAGGGCCATCCCAGAAAGATGCACGTCTTTCATTGTTATATAATAAAATCAATAATGGAAGGTAATATAACCATCCACGTTTCCCATTCAACTTAAAACTTATAATAGATCTTTAGGATCTAGATGATCCTCTCTAACTGACCATCTGTCAGGGGGTGAAGTGTAGTCATGAGGTACAAACTTGTCCCCAAAGCAGTCTGAATCTGTTGCCCAAAATCTCAAAGTAAAAACATCCATCTCAATCAGAAATGATCATTCTCGGTATACCATGGAGTCTCACTATCTGTCTAGTGTACTCCTCAACCAATTCATTCACTAGCCACGTCCTTCTGATAGAAATGAAACGTGCCGGTTTCAGTAATCTGTTACCAACAATCCAGATAACATCAATCTTTTACTGGGTCACAATCCCATAACAAAGTCCATAGAGATGTCCTCCCAAATTCTACTACTACACTTTTAGTGGGTGGGGCTTATATCTAGATCGGAAATACTCTATTTGGACATGCTGACAGGTCACACACTGTATCACAAATCTGGTTATATCGGCTTCATACAATATAATCGTCTCATCTCGTGGTACATCTTACTCGTACCTGAATGTACTGAATAAGGCGTACAGTGGGTATACCGTAATATTCTCTGTCTCCATCTGCATCAGCAGGTACACAAAAGCGGTCATGACTCTTCATCAGTCCATCTACTCCCATGGAGAACTATGTTGCCTCAGTACGAGACATCCTTTCTCTAAACCTTGTTAAGGTCGGGCAGGTCTCCTGCTTCTGTTGGACTTCATCCAACAGACCAGGTAGAACCTCTGAGGTATAACTGGGTATCCTCGTCAAGGAACTGATTGTTCAACTCTAGCCAAGCTAGATCTCTCTGAAGTTGAGGTTGAACTATCAGTCTCACAATCATCTTCTCTTGGAGCGTCTTTCCATTCAAGTTATCGACGACAACGTTCAACTTCTCTAAATGATATGGAATCTTCAAGTCAAATATTCAACCCTTGTTGCATAAAATATACTTCAGATTCCTATGATCTATAGAAATCTGACATGAAGATCACACCGGTATAGTCTTCTCAAAAGACTCGCAAATGAATACGTAATCATATAAAATCCTTCCTCAAAGCATTGGTAGCAATCGTCTGAGCAGAGAAAACTACGTCTTCCTTAATGTTCATCAGTATCTTCCATGTTACAACATACTTAATTCTCGCCAAGTCAACCATGATCCCACTGGCGGAGACAACATGGCCTAAAAAGGCTGCGACTGGCATCTCAACTTATACTTAGAGAGCGTAGAATACAACCCTCTATCTCTCAAAATCTGCAGAACGGTCCTCAGAGGATCGGTCTACTATTCTCTACTATGAGAGTATACCGACATGTCATCAATGAAGTCCACCACCAATTAATCAAGGAAGTCGATGAAGATATTATTCATCAACTCCATAAAAACTACTAAAACATTTGTCAACCCAAATGACATCACTACAAACTCATAGTGTCCATAACGGGTATGAGATGCTATCTCATACACATGCTGCTCTCTCATCCATGACTAGGGATATCTTGAGCACAAAGGAATCCTGAAAACACAATTGCTTCTTGAAGCTAACTCATCAGGTCGTCAATACGGAACATGGAACCCACTAGGGTAAAAGAAGCCCATTTCAGTCAACTTTTCAAGTTATCAGTACAATATCTCAACAAGCACCATATAGTGTAGCTTTCCCATTCAATCTTGTATCATACTTCAACTCAATATCAATGTCCACACTTCGCTGAGAAGGCAACTAGACGGTTCCGTAACACATCTATAAACTCATAAACAGTTGGAATACCTTCCAATGTTGGATTATCTCGCTCCTTCATGGTATAACACTAGAAGACGTCACATCCCTGTCCCATCAGCTCGCTGCTCGTACAGTCCTGATGACAAACCCGTCTCTTCAAAGGTCTTAACCTAAGAAGACCTCTATTTAACTCAACTTAGTAAAGACTATAATAGTCTTACTATTAAAAGCTAACACCACATGATATCTATTCATCCAAACCATACACATAATGACTTCCTCATGCACCTACGACATGACAAAGAAGTCTGCAACCATACACGGGTCCCTGAAATAAGGGAACAAACACGCATCTCACGGATATCTCAGACCCAAAAAGGTAATCTTGTACAGGAAAATCCACCTTCTACTATATAGCAAAATTCAACCATTAACGCATACATCGAAAGACATGACGTGCATAGCACTCACAACAAGCAAAACTCCACCAGGTAAACCATTAACGAGAATGGTACCTATAACAGCTCACACTCGTAGCTCCTCTACATATCATCACTCAATGTCAGATCCATGCTCCTCAGGTATCACTGAGGTCATTACTATAGCCGCCACTTCCACTCTTTCTGCACCGGAAAGAGGAAGGTCTTGTTAGGAAGAAAACACCACCGTGCTGACAAAAAGGGCCAGATGACCTAATTCACCGCAAGTGAAACAAGCTATCAGTGCCAAAGGGCACACATAACGCAAATGATCTGGATAGCCACAACTGAAACATAATCATCCCATCCTTGCAACATGTGCAACTGAAGGGTAACTCGACCTTCGTCGTCCACCTGGAATGATCTCACTCTTGAAGGGAACCTGTAAAGGCAATGCCTTGCCCTGTCGACAAAACTTCGCTTTATGCCCTGTTTTACCACACGTAAAGCATATGATGTGCGCCTTTGGGCACACAGCTCGCCAGTGTCCAAACTTCCACGCAATTAAAACATTGTAGTTCCTTGCTAATCATCTTCATGGCCAAAGGATCACTAGATTGTCCTGATATTGGACTTGGTTCCCCATTCATCATCTTTGCTTCTCCAGTAACTCATTCAGTCCATTGCTTCTTTCTGGATCCAGAAGCTTCAGTTGATCTTACAATTGTTGGTAAATCCGGTGTGGATCTACCCGCTATCACCGCTTCATATACTTGTTACATATATTCTTGAAACTCGGATCTACTCATGGAGACACGTTCAGCCTTTTCAAACTCGTTCTCTGCCATAGGCGAAACAACAGCGGAAACTGGTCCCTAACCTATCACCATTGGAGGAAGAGGTGGTGTACCCCTACCTCATCCCACTACAGATACTACTCTAGTCTGAGTCATCTGTAGGATATACGCACCTAATATTATAAGGCTATATATGCCATAGGTATCGATATGTATATAATACATCCACATAATCCATAGTACACACAGATATATATATACATATCTACGCTGTAGAGATCCATGGCAGAGGTGACGACTTCTCGTACATTCTATCCCAAAACCACACTTAAAACCAAAACCTTTGAAAACGTCAGATCCCATGTGGGCTCTGTTTATTTTACCTATCAAACCTCATTGCAGGTAGCAAGTGTCATTGTTGTCAACCTGGCTCTGATACCAACTTTGTAACACCCCGAATCCGCGGGACTCGGGATGTCACATTGGGCTTGGATCTCACAATGGATCCTGACCCTAGCATGACAATAAGTTCACTGGACCTTACAACATGGCACTGACAGATATAAAACAAATACATAAAATAGTATAAACTGTACGACCCAAAGTAAACAACAACACAACCGAGTATATAAAACGACATCCTCACATAGGAGGTACAAAAGATCATCCTCATGCAGGAGGGGAAACACAACAACCCCAAACCAACCACCTAATGTACGAGAGTCCTCGGCCTGTCACCTTGCCAGATCACCCAATAGCACCTAACCTGTAAACATCTACAACACGGTATGAAACCGTTAGCTAACCATACATATATGAGGTAATGCATAAGCACAAGCACAATCATGAAAGATAAACACATCAGCATGCTATCACACATTTACCCATTTATTATCTTTATATAATAACCATTCACTCAAAAACCGTATATATATATATATATATATATATATATATATATATATATATATATATATATATATATATATATATATATATATATATATATATATATATATATATATATATATATATAGATGAAAGTATGTGACACGAGGACCGATACATCCCCGCCTCTGAGTGCAATGTCCAGCTGTACGAGTATCGGTCACACAATCCGTGTACCCTATGGGAGTGGATTGTGCCCTTCTTGTAAACCAGTCTGGCCCGACAACAGAGAACCTCCCAGACTCCACGGCGGGATGAAAGGGAAAGGTTATCACAGTCACGCAGTGGGGCAGTCAATAGAACATAGGTCGATAAAAACGACAACTCATGCTATCATAGCAAACATATAAAGCATACACCACTCATGCAAACACCCAATATAAGGATGGCAGCTAAGTAAGTCCTACGGACTTACCTCAACCTCGTACAATCATAACCACGATCAACCTCCAATCTTGAGAGGGACACTGCCTAATAACAAGGCATAAAGAGATATCAATACTCCTATCAATCACAAAGGTCACATCTAGACCCAAGGGATCCATAAGGATCATAATCAATCTATAAGCCTCACAACCAACTAAACCTCAATATTTCAACATAACTCACAATTCCTCAAATCTCAAGGTAGTATCTAATCAGCATTCCTCAATCTCAATTCTAATCCTAATTTAATTAATTAATCTTTAATTAATTAATTAGATTTTGCCAAAATAAGGTTTTGCCCGCAAACAATTTCTAAACCCACCTGTCATCAGATTTCATCAAACAAACTATCCATAATCACCAGAATAATATAACGACCATAATGGAATTTCTAATTATCCATTTTGACAAGCCTAAAGTCAATTTAGGCCAAATCGCAGTACGGAAAACGAATAAATTCATAACTTATTCGTTACTAACCCGATTGACGATCTGAAAGAAGATTCGGAAACACAGCAACGCAGGCTACGCATGGACAACATCAAATTCACCGGAATCTGAGCGACGGAACCGTCCTGGTGACATATATGCTCGACCAGCCCTCCATATACTCGGAATTGCAGAAACTCGGTACCGATATGAAGAGAATGAAGAGAGGAATCCAGAAGCTTAAACGGAATTGAAATCGGATTAGAAACGGAGAGTAGATCTGAGTTTGAAGGTTGAGAGAAATCAGAGCTTTTACGAGGAAACGTGAAAGGAAATGAATTAATAAAGGATTTTCCGCTATTTATAGTGAAGACGATAATTATCTTTTAGCAAAGTCGATAATTATCCTTTAACCGATCCAAAGGCGGGTCAAACCTCCTTCTCAAAACTTACCGAGATTGGAATATTAAATCTGGAATATTGTAGGGATAATTATTCCACAACTGCCTCGGAAAACGTGTATTCCTAAGCCGTCTTTCTTAGCCGTTAAGAAAACGAAATAGCGACTCTTTTGGCCGTTTTGCCTCTCCATGTTATTTCATATCTAGGACATATCCGATGTCCTGATCATTTCTCTCAACTGCATTTTCATTAATTGGAGCTCCCAAATGCTCCAAATAACACCGGAGGGTAAAAATAATAACCCGGGGGAAAAAGTAAAAATTTCCCCAAACGTCCAAAATTACGCGAGGAACATAACGGTGGGACTCATACTCATCACTTGCAAAATAGTCGCGAGTTATATGTCAATTACTATCAACGATTAAGTCAATCAACATTAATTAGAATTCGGAAATCCTAGCTATTATAGAGAAGATCAAGGAGCTAAGGACTCAACGTGTTCTCAAGAGCTGAAGATTTGCAACGTCTACCTTATCTCGAAACAAGAAATGATCTTCATGAAGAAGAAGATTCATCTTCAAACGGTCATCTCTACAACGGCTAGAAGACCTTTCCACAAAAGAGTATAAATGAAGATGATGGTCGAAGAAGACAAATACACAAGCTTAGACAGGAAAACATCTTTACATCTTTAAGTAACCTAAACATCTTCATTCATTGGTTTTCTTTCTCTCATTTATGCAAAACCTTTATCCCGTTAGGGAGAGAAAACACTAGAGCTCCATTGGAAGATCTGAATAGTGTTATACTACAGTGTGTGTTACTCTACAAAGTAACTAGGCTATTATAGCTAGGTTAAGAGTTGGTGCTAGATCGTAGCGTTGGCTACAGTGAGAGAAGAAGATAATTTCTTCTAGTTTGTATCTAGGACTCTTTGAAGCTGATAATAGATAGTTAGATCCTAAGGCTAGACCCTGGGACGGAGAGTAGGCAATTTAGAGCCGAACTTCGTAAACATGTCTTCGTGTCGATCGTGTCAATTCCGCACCATATATACTTTACTTTGACTAACTTTGTTTTGCAGGAGTAAGAAGTCAAGGCACTTGAAATTAGTTTCAAAGACCTTGAAATCAAAGTTTCACAAAGAGCATAGATCGACATCAAGGCCCTTGAAAGGAGTTTCAAGGCCTTGAGATTTGGTTTGCGAAAAGTTCTCATACTTTATTCAACCCCCTTCTAAAGTATCTTTTACCCTATTTATTTCACCTACCGGTTTTTCAAATTATATTCTCTAGATGCTTGGTTGGTTTGAATTCAGTGCAGGTATTATCAAATGTCAAGGGCCTTGAATCAAGGGCCTTGAAGAATTACTTAAGGACAAGGAAGATAGCGTTTACAAAAGGACGATCGCAAAGGTCTTGGAGTTATATATAGATGCGTGAAGGATTCAAATGCAAAGAAGATTTTCCAGGAAGATTTGCTCAAACAGAAATATTTTAGGGAAGATCTTTTTTCAACCGAAGATTTGAACTGAAGATTTTCTAAAAACAAAAGCGGCAAAATATCTTATCTTTCGATTCAACAGAGGATGAGAAGATCAAGGAGCTAAGGACTCGACGTGTTCTCAGGAGTTGAAGATTTGCAACATCTACCTTATCTCGAAACAAGAACGATCTTCATGGAGAAGAAGATTCA
This sequence comes from Fagopyrum homotropicum, assembly GCA_033239125.1. NCBI lineage: Eukaryota > Viridiplantae > Streptophyta > Magnoliopsida > Caryophyllales > Polygonaceae > Fagopyrum > Fagopyrum homotropicum. Next base: position 55,933,570 of record BSWB01000001.1, on the reverse strand, counting down.
TCTTCAAACGGTCATCTCTCCAACGGCTAGAAGACCTCTCTATAGAAGAGTATAAATAAAGATGATGGTCGAAGAAGAAAGAATACACAAGCACATATAGAAAATATCTTTACGTATTCAAGCAACTAAATCATCTTCATTCATTGTTTTTCTTTCTCTCATTTACGCAAAAGCTTTATCCCCTTAAAAAGAGAAAACACAAGAGCTCCATTGGAAGATATAAATAGTGTTATACTAGAGTGTGTATTACTCTACGAAGTAACTAGGCTATTATAGCTAGGTTGAGAGTTGGAGCTAGATCGTAGCATTGGCTATAGTGAGATAAGAAGGGGATTTCTTCGAGTTTGTATCAAGGACTCATTGAAGCTGATAATAGATAGTAAGATCCAAAGGCTATACCTTGGGACGGAGAGTAGGCTATTTAGAGCCGAACTTTGTAAACATATCCTCGTTTCAATCTTTTACATTCCGCACTATATTTTGCTATTGTGACCAACTTTGTTTTTGCAGGAGCACGAATCCAAGGCTCTTGAAAGTTGTTTCAAAGCCCTTGAAATCAAAGTTTCACTAAGAGCACAGATTGCCATCAAGGCCCTTGAAAGAAGTTTCAAGGCCTTGAGATTTGGTTTGCGAAAAGTTCCCCTGCACTATTCAACCCCCCCCCCTTCTAGAGTATCTGTTAACTTGTTTATTTCACCTACCGGTTCTTCAAAAAGTGTCCCAAAGTTCCTATTGGTGAAATGCTTCCCTCCATCACTTATGATCACTCTTGGTATTCCAAACCTAGGAAAGATGACTCGGTTGAAGAACCGCACCACTACGTTGGCATCGTTTGTGGAAGAGGCGATTGCTTCCACCCACCTCGACACATAATCCACCGCCAATAGAATGTAGAGGTTTCCACATGAAGAGGGAAATGGCCCCATGAAGTCCACACCCCAAACATCAAAGACCTCAACCTCTTGGATATTGTTCAAGGGCATCTCATTCCTTCTTGAGATGTTTCCCGTCCTTTGGCAAGCGTCACAAGCTAAAACAAAATTCTGCACATCCTTAAACAAGTTAGGCCAACAAAAACCGTATTGCAATACCTTTGCACCTGTTTTGTGTGAGCTAGCGTGTCCAGCACATGGCAAGGAGTGGAAATGATGGATCACACTCTCCATCTCGTCCTCCAAAATGTACCTCCTAAAGACTCCATCCGGTCCTCTCTCGAACAAGAGAGGCTCACTACAATAATAATGCCTCACATCTTTGAAAAACTTTTTCCTTTGGGCATATGATAAACCCGGTGGCACCTCTTCACACACAAGGTAGTTCAGTATATCCGCATATCGTGGCTCACTCCCTTTCGACACTTGAAGTAAGCACTCCTCCATCACTTGCAATTGCTCATCCTAAAATGAGTCATCAATCGGGATGACATCTCTCTCAATCTCAAATGGTGGTAGCCTACTAAGATGGTCCGCTACTGAATTTTCGGAACCTTTTTTTGTCCTGAATCTCCAAGTCGAATTCTTGGAGGAGAAGGATCCACCCGAATCAAGCGAGGATTGGCATCCTTTGATGTGAGGAGATAACGGATCGCAGCATGATCCATGTACACAATAACCTTTGCTCCAACAAGATATGAGCGGAACTTATCAAAGGCATACACTACCGCTAGTAACTCCTTCTCGGTTGTGGCATAGTTGAGTTGGGCGTCATCTAGCGTCTTGCTACCGTAGTAGATGGCATGTGTAAGCCCATCTTTCTTATGTCCTAAAACAGCCCCAACAGCCACATCACTCGCATCACACATTACTTCAAATGGTAAGCTCCAATCCGGAGGTTATATCATAGGGGCGGAGATCAAAGCATCCTTCAACCTACAAAACGCTTCAAGACAATCCTTGGAGAAAACAAACTCAACATCATTCATTAGTAGGTTAGTGAGAGGCTTAGAAATTTTATAGAAATCTTTTACAAACCTCCGGTAAAAATCGGCATGCCCTAAGAAACTCCTTACCCCTTTCACCGAGGTAGGTAGTGGCAACTTCTCTATCGTTTCTATCTTGGCTCTATCAACCTCAATGCCATGGTGGGATACCAAGTGTCCCAATACTATGCCTTCACTCACCATGAAGTGGCATTTCTCCCAATTCAATACAAGATTAGTTTCCTCACATCTCTTCAACACCAAAGATAGATTAGCCAAGCAATCATCAAATGAAGATCCATACACCGAGAAATCATCCATAAACACTTCCATAATATTCTCAATATATTCAGAAAAGATAGCCATCATACATTTTTGAAAGGTGGCCGGTGCATTAAACAACCCAAATGGCATCCTTCTATATGCAGATGTTCCCCAAGGACAAGTAAATGTTGTTTTCTCTTGGTCATCCGGGTGAATAGGAATTTGGAAAAACTCACTATAACCATCAAGGTAATAAAAATGTCAATGTTGAGCTAACCTTTCTAGCATTTGGTCAATAAAGGGAAGAGGGAAGTGATCTTTCCTAGATGCAACATTAAGCTTCCTATAGTCAATACATATTCTCCACCCCGTAACCGTCCTAGTTGCGATTAGTTCATTGTTATCATTAGTTACTACGGTCATACCACCCTTCTTAGGAACAACATGTACGGGACTAACCCATTTACTTTCCAAAATCGGGAAAATGATTCCTGCATCTAGAACCTTTAAGATTTCTTTCTTGACTACCTCTTTCATAATAGGGTTCAATCTTCTTTGAGGTTCAATTGAAGGTTTATGGTTGTCTTCCATCAAGATTTTATGCATAAACAAGGATGGTTTAATGCCAACTAAGTCATCAGTGGTGTATCCTATAGCTCTCCTATGCAATTTCAATTTATTCAACAATCTATCAAGCTCATCATCATTCAATGATGCATTCACAATCACGGGATAACTAGAATTTGAACCAAGGAAAGCATACTTTAAATGAGAAGGGAGAGGTTTGAGATCAAGTTTAGGAGGGCCTATATCGGTTGGATGTGATCCATATAGCTCCACATTAGATGAATCCAAAGCCATTGAAGACTCTCCAAGACTCCTTGAAGCTTTATCAACAACTAAGGGACTTTTTGGAGAAACCAAGGGGGATCCCACGACCTCTTGCACAACTACGGGCGTGGTTTTGCCACAATTAGCACAATTAGCTATGACATGGTTTTCCACGGGTCCATTTATTGAAACCACGGGTGTGGAATTGGGCTCGATGCCGTGGTTCTTACACCTCCTTAGCCCTCCTTCGTGCACTTCAAATTCAGCACTTGTCTCCTTTTCTAATGCATCCAAAGCTTGGATTTATTCATTGCAATCTTCCTCAACTCCTTTCTCCATGATACTCATGCTAAGAACCTTCTCTAGTGGATCCTTGATTAGGATTGAGCTCACAACTTCACTAGATACTTCTTCCTCGACAATGTTAAAGACGTCTTCACCAAGGGTTGGCCCCTTCATCATTGTGGACAGCTTGAACTTGATATTTTCTTCTCCTATTTTGAAGGAGAGGATCCCATTTTTGCAATCCACTAAGCATCTGGATGTGGCTAAGAATGGCCTTCAAAAAATGATAGGAACCGGGTAGTCTGCCAGGATGTCCAAAACAACGAAATCGATTGGCACATAGAACTTCCCAAGCTGAACCGGTATGTCCTCTAGGATCCCCATGGGGTTAGTGATGGATCGGTCTGCCATGTAGAGGGTCATGTTGACCGGCTTTGGTTCTCCTAGCCCAACCTTATTGCAAAGTGCAGGCGGGATAATGCTTACACTTGCTCCAAGGTCACATAGGGTCTCATATTGCACTTCTCCAACTCCAATTGGCACACAAAAAGACCCCGAATCCCGCAGCTTAGGAGGCATTTCCTCCCTCATAGTTTGAATCAACTCGGAAGACCTCTTTGTCATCCTCACTTCTCCATACTCCTCCAACTTCCTCTTGTTGGAGAGTATTTCCTTCCAAAACTTTCCATAGGCCGGCATACCTAGAACTGCATCCATGAACGGAATGTTAATATGTAATTTAGACATGAGTTCAAGGAATTTATCGAAATGTTTATCCAAACGAGCTCTTCCTCGTGATTATGGAAATGGTAGTGGTGGCTTGTATGGAGGAGGTGCCACGTATGTTGGCTCATCATCCTTGCTCTTGCCTTTTTCTTCTTGCAATGTTTCTTGTTCCACCACAACTTGCTTCCCCTTGTCATTCTCCCTTGGTGAGGGATCTTTCAGGCTCAGTCCACTCCTTGTGGTAATGGCCAACACTTGGCCTCTTGGATTGTTCGCGGTACTTCCGGGAAGCTTTCCCGGATCCCTTTGTGCCTCACCCGCCTTTTGAAACACTTGTGCTTCTAGCACATTTTGAGCCTTCAAAATGGATGTCACCGTGCTTTCAAGCCCACTCAACCTTCCTAGCAATTGTTCAAACATCATTTCGGTCCTATCCTTTGGAGGTTGAGCAAATCCGGGTGGAGGCTCTTGTGAAGCCTTTGGTGGTGGTTCTGCCCTTGTGGAAGCGGGAGGGTCTAAGGCACCATCCGGGTTAGAATAGGAGAACCCGTTGTGATTAGGCCGGTAGTTGTTGTATTGCCGGCTCTTGTTGTTGAAGTTCCTAGGGCCTTAGTAGTTGTTGAAATTGCCTCTTCCTATGTAGTTAACATCCTCCTCTTTGGAAGCTAATTTAGCTTACACTTGCACTTGAGGACTTGCTTGACTCTTCATGGTTGTGGTACATAACTCCCTCAAGGACTTTAGCTCATTGTTGATTACATCAAGTTTGTAGTTGCTCATGGTGACTTCACTAACTATATATGCTCCCGGTTTCCTCTCATCACTCTTCCAATGGGAGTACTTATCCATCACCAAGGCTTGCTTCTCTACAAAGTCCCAAGCCTCATCCACATTCTTCTCCATGAATATTCCTCCAGAAAGTGATTGGAGCTTGAATTGACTATCCTCATCAAGCCCCTTAAAATAAATCTCCAATATCTCTACTCTGGTATCCTATGGTTTGGACAATCTCGGAGGAGGTCTTTGAACCTCTACCAAGATTTGAATAGGCTCTCCTTATCCTTTATCACGAAGGCATTGATCATCCGTCTTATCCTTAAGTGAGAAGGAAAAAGCCATAAGCTTGTGGTTGTTGCTCTCCAATCTAGGTGGCCTTAGAGTCTCCATCAAGATTTCATAATTCATCAAGTGTTGATGAGGAGACTCTCCTTCTATCCCTCCAAATTTATTATGCCGTATCATTTGTATCACTTGAGGGCGGAGCTCATAGTCATGGGGCTGCGGGATCTCCTAAGTTTACACCCGGACGGTGCACTCTTTGGGCTGGATCCATACGTTGCCCTAGCGTTTGTGATTTGCTCAATAATAATAGGCTCATTCCGTACATTAACCGTTGGCTGCGGTGGTGGTGGAGGTGGTGGTTGACGAAGATTAAGCTCCCTTTGCACAAGAGCTTGCCTAATCTCTTCAATTTCCCTCCTAGTTGCTTCTTGCCTCTCATTTGCAAGTCTCCTCTCATTCTCCAATGCTTCATTCCTTAGCCTAATTTGCTCTAAGGCATCATTCAACTCAGCTTGAAGATCTCTTCCGGTCATCTCCTTCTTCTTCTTAGTGCCCTTGGATCTAGTCTTAAGGGTTTTCTCCGGTTCGGGATCGAATGGAGCTAAATCCTTGCCACGAGATCTTCGCATGCACCTAAAGAATAAGAGATTTCCTGAAAAATCAAAGACACAAACCAAACAAGATCAAAAGCAACAAGAAAGACCTACACTATAGACAATCAAACAAAATGATTCAATCTAGACCTAGTCCCCGACAACGGCGTCAAAAACTTGTTATGCTAGAAATGTACCACGCAAAAGCCTTACAATTTATAACTAGATATATTATCCTAACTTCTAGTGAACCCACAGTGTATGGGTCGTTTTGTAGCAAGGATAGTATTCCGAGGTCGAACACGAAGACTAAGGTGAAATCAAATCAAACAAGTGATCATGGATAGTGCAAATCTAGTCTAAGAAAAGAGAAAGAAAGAAATAAAGAAATGAAAATCATGATATTTTTGGTTGGGTATTGGTGTTGATCAAGCAAAGATCACAAATCATGCAAGATTATAAATGAAACAAACAACTCAAACTAGCAACATAAACAAGCAACACAAAAACAAGATGTGAGATCAAATGAAGAAAAACGGATTCTAGGGATTGGGACTTCCGGTTATGGCATTTGACTCAATGATAGCATGTATTATAGTCTATATTTTGGGACTTGTTTAGACGTTTTATCTTCAATAATCTGCATGTATGGATGTATATTATGAGATTTAATTGTTGTTTCATCTACCTTTACGGGAATCGAGGTCCACACCAAGTTTCGTCGTAATCGTAGGTAAAATGACACGTTTTGGACTAAAATGGAGGTAAGGAGTCATTGGAGCTACATACTGGAGCTTAAAGAAGAACTCAGGAAGCTTGGAATTAATAGAGAAGATTTACTTTGGACCAGATTTGAGAGATTTTATATTCAATTGAGATTCACCTCGGTCACTTACAGTGTCAATTTGAACGAGGTGATCTTGACGAGTGTCCCGACCGAAGCAAACACACTGCCGCCGGCGAGATCATATTTTTGGCTGAGATCTTTTATTTTTGGAAAGAAGATATCTTATATTTTTGGGCTGGATTTCTGGAAGGAAGATCTTATTTTTGGGAGATCTATTTTAGAGATTTGAATATATTTTATAGGAAATTATCTTTTTAAGATATTATTATCTTTGGAAGATAATTCTCCTATATAAAGGGTTGGATTTTCCACAAGTTCAACCATGCTTGGAGGTTGAGAATACCCAGCAATTAGGAAATTTTCTGGAAGATTTGAAGGAAGGATTGAATATCAATCAAGGAAGGATTCATAGTTTGGAGTTAGCTTTAGAGGGAGTTTGTAAGACTTTCTTAAGATTCCCTTTCGTTTGTTGTCTTGTTCAATTTGTGATTTGAGGAACACTGATTTGTTGTTAATTGATTCAGTTATGGAGACCTTTTTCTTAAGGTTTACTTGTTCGAATATTCATTCCTTTCCCATATATTTGATTATTGTTATCATGATGATGATTGGCTAAGTTTTTATGCGATTCTAGGGTGATTGGCTGAAAGTTGTGGGAAAGACGATGATAGAATGATCTTAATCCCATCAGGACCCTGAAAGCTCGAGTTTTTAATCTTAACCCTAGAGTACCTCGCTCAGTTGATGAACATCTCGGCCGGGGTGGAACTTGACTGAACGAGGTGACCTTTTCTGATCCGAAATTGAGAGTTAAGAGTTCTAGTTTGCCAAGTTCTATTCTTATTACACCTTTCCTGGTTCAATGCAAGCCTAGGATGAGACTTACCCGGTGATTCCTTTGTTAGTTTACCCAAGATCATAAGTGTAGGTAATAAAGGTTTATCCTTTATTGGGGTTTGAATGTGCCTTCATCCCATCTTTGTGAGTTAGCCTAAGACTTACCCGGTAAAGATTAATTCTATTCCCTTAGGTGGTGTATTGGTTTGAGATTATAGTTTCTTTCCTTAGTACCTTGAGACTTACCCGGTAATAGGAGCTTTGGTTTGGGATAGTGAGTAGTGAGACTTACCCGGTGATCTATTCCCATCTTAGAAACACCTTCCCATCTTAGAAACAACTAGATGCTTTAATCCATAGAATCCGCATTTCCCCTAATTTGACCTTATTATTATCTTTGATTACGTTAATTGCTTTTTTGGTTAATTGTAATACTTGACAACCTATTATGTGCTTATTTCACCTAAGTCCCTGAGATCGACCCCTGGAATTCTTGCTTTTTATTATAATTGATCCGTACATTGCGGGTTCGCATCCTTGTTTAAGCTTACTTCTTGGGTTATAAATTTAAAGCTTCCACACACCGTTTAGAGCGAACACTCAAGCTTCTAATCAACCTTGGACAAGCTGCGGTATGTTGGGAAAAGGTGTTTCCTCAATGGGATCAATCACCGGGTAAGTCTCATGGTCTACTAATCCCGCACCTAAGGTCCTATTACCGGGTAAGTCTCTAGGAACCTAAGGTTGGGAATTCTACACAAACCGGATTGCTATCTAGGGGTCAAACCTCTCCTTAACGGGTAAGTCTAGGGAAGGCAAGTCCTACGCAATAATCCTAGCACACTCAGTCCAATAGCGGCTTGTGAGGTTCACTACTACCTAGAGTTCATCATCTTTGGTATCTAAGATCGGGAATTACCGGGTAAGTCTCTTCCCTCACGTAGTTTGCTAGCATTAGGTAACCCTAGGCTAGTTAAGGCTTTATCAAACACTAGGATTTCAACAATCTAACTTCCTAACATTCAGATTCATCAATATAAGCACAACAGGGCAAAACCACGGGCTGATCATACACATCCACGGCCGTGGTTTATGAGGAACAAGCTGTGGTTAGATCGGGGGTTAGGTTTCGAACAAGAAAGCCATCAAAAGCTACATTCAAGTCTATTCTATCATTATCCAAGCCATAACTTTCTGTCCATCACCCTAGAATCACAATTACTTAGCCAATAACATGCATCTCAAGATCCAAACTAATCATGCAAGCATACATGGTTTCCATAGAAAGAAAGTGAAATAAGAGTGAAAAGAAACAAGCAAACTTAGCTGAATATGAGTTTACAAAAGACTTACAACCATTCAAATGTAGCTCAAAATAGTTCCTTACAACACTTTCAAATGATTCTCCACAAAAATCACTAAAAACCACTCAAAGTCTCACTCTAGATCTAGTGTTTGATGATGTTCTTCTCTCCAAAATGAGAGTGTTTTGTTGTTCTTCTTTTCTTTCCCAACAATGGATGATGAGAGAGATAGTCCTCTAACCATCCTGCAGGCTTTCCCAAGTCCGCACTCAACCAAGAAAGGCAAAGGTCGGGTAAAGAAATCGTGTGACAAGTGTCAAAGCTATCCAGACAGAAACTACAGGCAAAACCACGGGTGTGGAAAGGCCCTCTAGGCCGTGGTTCTACACCAGAAACCCTCCTTGGATCACCAAGTCATGAATTGGTGCAATGCATGCACCAATAAGGTCTTTTGTGTTCTCCTTTGCTCCTAACTTGCTCCTTAAAGAGTCCGGAAGTGTGCCATCATGATGAATGATCCTTGAATGTATCGATTATGTCCTAAAGCTCCCCAAAATACGTACAAAACTGACAAAAGTTCGTGCAGACGTCTATTTCGACAATGTAGATGAATTAAGCGTAAACGTCACGAACTAATGCCAAACCATGCATGAATAACGGGAAAAACTACCTAAATGAATGCCTAAACTAACGTCATAAATCATGTCTTCACTTCTCATATCATTTCTTATCTTTGAGACTCCTTGATCCTTTATGATGTTAAGTCTGATATTGATCCATTTCCACATAAAACTCCACCATTTTACCTACAATTGAATCAAGAACTCGTGTAGACCTCTATTCTCGAAATGTATATGAACATAGACTTAAAGGCACATGATTCTCATCAAATGTATGTAAAACTGAGATGATATATACTCGCAAAAAGCATGAATATGATAGCATATAATTCATGTCATTTGCGTCCTAGGGTAAGTTTTGGGCCCTAGGACGCAACTTGATTAGCGTCATAGAGTAAGTTCTGGACCATAGGTTGCAGGTTGATTAACGTCCTAGGGTACGTTTCGGGCCCTAGGACATAGATAATTTAGCGTCCTGGGGTAAGTTTTGGATCCTAGGACGCAGGTAATTTAGCGTCATAGGGTAAGTTATGGGCCCCAGGTCGCATAAAATTTGGCGTCGTAGGGTAATTTATGAGCCTTAGGACGCATGTAATTTAGCGTTCTAGGAGTAAAGTCATTTATGATACCGACGGTCAAAGTTTTCTTTGATACCGACGGCAAAAATCGTTTCAGATACCGGCGGTCAAAGTCTTCTTTGATACCGATGGACAAAGTTGTTTCTGATACCGCGGTGGCGACGGAAGGGTTATTTGAGGGTTAGAGTTTTATTTTGTGGAGGTAGCGTGTTTGTTTTGCCAGAAGCGTGTTTAGCCGCGCCACGATATCCGGAGACGGCGATGATGGTGCAGCTAAGATTTGTGAGTTAGAGTTTATTTAGGCGGAAGCGTGTTTTAGGATCGTATGCTCTAATACTAATAAGAGATTTGTGAATCGAAAGCTTGTTTGTTTCATTAATAAAATAATATTTATACAGACAAAAATAAAAAGAAAAACTAATAAAACATACAATAAAAAGATGAAAGATAAGATAAAAATTCAAACTAACAAATAAAGTATAAGCCCCCAATATGTGACCTAATACACTAGGCACATACTCTAACAATTTGAGGAGAGAAATTTACCTTTACCTCAAGGATTACTAATTGTCATATTCTTACCGGTTTTATACCTTTTTGGCTATTATGTGAGAGTGTTGCCGATGTTGGTCTTCTACTTGTTTTCTTTATGCCTGATGGCTACTTTTGATAGTTACTTACATGTTCGTTGATTATTGTTCATTATATTCATATACTTTAAGATATCTTGATTTATTATAGTGGTGATACTTATTTCTTATATTGTTTTCTCTCTTGTATTTATAGATCATAATTTGTTTGATACTTTTCTATTTTGATAAACATGAATGATGACATGAATTATGACTTATATTTCTAGATTATACCACGCTTAAATTGAGATCCATAAATCATCAAAAAAACCTAGGAAACAACAAGGAAGGAGAAGGAGAAACACATTCAAGATCTGAGATTCAAGATTGCAAACATTAGTAAAGTTCTTTGAGTTTTTCTTTAGTTTTTTATTCTTTTGAACACAAGATTTGGAGTTTTCTATTGCTTTTTAGTTACTTTGACATTGATAAACCTTTGTTAGGGATTGCTTGCTTTTATTCAAGGTTGAAAACTCGACCTTGTTTATATGTTTTACAGGTGTTGTTGATGGAAGACTTAACACAAATGTAGTAGTTGGATACACTAACAATGTATTGATTATATTCTCTAGATGCTTGGTTGGTTTGAATTCAGTGCAGGTCTCATCGAATGTCAAAGGCCTTGATATAGACTTCAAGGGCCTTGGAATATCACTCAAGGACACAAGGAAGATAGCGTTACAAAGGAACGTTCTCAAAGGCCTTGGAGTTATATAGTTGCGCGACAAAACAAGGATTCAAATGCAAAGAAGATTTTCCAAGAACGAATTGCTCAACAGAAAGATTTCAGGCAACATCTTTTACAACCGATGATTAGAGAATCTTTTCAGAAAGATTTTCTAAAATAGAAAAGAGTCAAAATATCTTCTCTTTCGGTTCAACAGAGGACGAGAAGATCAAGGAGCTAAGAACTCGACGTGGTCTAAGGAGTTGAAGATTTGCAACGTCTACCTTATCTCGAAACAAGAAGCGATCTTCATGGAGAAGAAGATTCATTTTCAAACGGTCATCTCTCCAACAGCTAGAACACCTCTCCATAGACGAGTATAAATGAAGATGGTGATCGAAGAAGAAGAAACACACAAGCATATACGAAAAACATCTTTACGTCTTCAAGCAACCGAAACATCTTCATTTGATTCATTGTTTTTCATTCTCTCATTTACGCAAAAGCTTTATCCCCTAAAAGAGAGAAAACACAAGAGCTCCATTGGAAGATCTAAACAGTGTTATACTAGAGTGTGTCTTACTCTGCGAAGTAACTAGGCTATTATAGCTAGGTTGAGAGTTGGAGCTAGATCGTAGCATTGGCTACAGTGAGATAAAAAGGGAATTTCTTCTAGTTTGTATCAAGGACTCTTTAAAGCAGATAATAGATAGTTAGATTGATAGCATGTATTATATTCTATATTTTGGGACTTGTTTAGACGTTTTATCTTCAATAATCTGCATGTTTGAATGTATATTATGTGATTATATTGTCATTTCATTTACCTTCATGGGAATCGAGGTCTACACCAAGTTTCGTTGTAATCGTAGATAAAATGGCACGTTTTGCATCAAAATGGAGCTAAGGAGCAAAGGAGTCATTGGAGCCACATTCAAGAGCTTAAAAGAGAACTCAGGAAGCAAGGAATTAACAAAGAAGATTTACTTTGGACCAGATTTGAGAGATTTCACCTTCAGCTGAGGTTCACCTCGGTTGACCACAAAATCACCTCGACCGAGGTGATCTAGAGGAGCATCTCGACCGAGGCGAAATCCTGATGCGGCGAGATATATTTTATTTGGCTGAGATCTATTATTTTTGGAAGGGGAGATCTTATATTTTTGGGCTGGATTTCTGGAAAGAAGGTCATATATTTGGGAGATTGATAGGTGATAGAATCACTATCATTTAGGATAGTTTTTAGAGTCTTTTTATTTCATTTGTGTCGGTTTATGCTACTAACTCCTTGGTCCAGAAGAAGAAGACTAAAAGAAGCTAAGGAATGAGTTATAAGCACTTAGGAGTGAAGATCGTTCACGAAGCAAAGCTTATGTTGCCTCACCTCCCCAGCGAAGCCTTGTCACCGCCCCTGCGGGTGACGCCTTACAACGGAACGCTCCCTGCGCCTTCGCCAGCGCCGGCCATGAAGTGTGTCACCGCCCCTACGGCACTCCTTGGCGCCCTTGCGGTGACTTGCCTTGAAGAAACGAAGACCAGCTCCCCTGTGCCTTCCACTGCGCCCCTGCCTGCGCCTCAACTTGACAACTGGAAGACGAAGAGGTTGTGTCACCGCCCCTGCGCCAACATAGGGACGCCCCCGGCGGTTTGGCATCAGAAACGACAGGAAGTTGAAGGGTCAGACGTTTGAAGAGCATTGAAGATCCGCCCCTGCGGAATTGCCTAGCCGCCCCTGCGGCCATGAAGAAGATCAAGCGTTTTTTCCTTCACCGCCCTTACAGAGCTGAAGGCCGCTCTTGCGGTTTAACGTTAGAAGCTTTACTCAGGCTGTTTACACCACCTTTATGGCATTAAAGGTGGTTGTTTTAGGCCAGCCATTTACTCCCTTTTAGTGTCTTTTGTAGTATAAATTGTCCTTGGTTGATTGCTAGCAAAAGGCATCTTGTTAGCGAAAAAAAATTATCCACTTAGATTATCTTACTTCCTTTGTAATGAGTTGCTAACTCCCTTGCTACATTGGGTTAGTTTGCAGCTGCGTTGTTACTTTGGTTGTAAGTTCTTTTTAATATAAGTTTTCATTCAGTAATGCTTTGTGTTTCCTTGATCTCCATTGTCTAATTGCATGTTTACTATTACTTGAGATTGATCACCTTAGATTCTAAAGTGCATGCAAATAACTAGGATTAATAGGTTTCGGGTTCGGGTCTTTAATCTAGTAGCAGCTTTAAGTAATAACGGGTTGTAATTACTTAAAGAAAAGGAACACAAATATAAAGATAAGTTTAACGGTTTTAATCTTCTCTTTATATCCCTTAGTCTTTGTTTGAAAGCTAACTTGTTATTTGTTCTTGTAGGTTTACGGAACACTAACCTGTTAAGTTGTGTTGATGCCGGTTGGCTCAACACATACATATGATCGAGATGGGAGATTACTTGAAAACTTGTAAAAGGAACTCACCAAAGTAGCAATTGCATGCTTAGAATCAACCTAGTGTAGATTCACCCATCATTGTCTTACTTGTCGCATTAATCGTTTTCATAAGTTTTTGTGTGCATCAGTTCAACCAAACCCCACCCCCACCCCCCTTTTGGTACTTGTTACTATAATCGATAATTGCATCTAAAACACCTTAACTCTCTTGGGTTCGACCCTTACTTAACCACTATACTTGTTTTTACTCCTAAGTTGGGATTTACTTTTGATTGGGTATAGACGACCATAGAAATACCTTCAGTCAAATTTTGGTGCCGTTGCCGGGGAGTTTTAGTGTTTTATTGTTATTATTGATTATTGGTTTGAACTATTATTATGGTTCAAACCCGTGCTACTAACTCCGGCTTTCCTACTTTTGATCCAGAAATTGAGAGGACGCATATCCGGCAACGAAGACAACAACAACTTCAACAAGATATGGTTGACCGTACACTTCGTCAACTCACAGCCCCCCTTGGCTCAAAACACCCTTGCGGTCACTATACCGGCATTTGGGGAAGGAGTCAATTTTGAGCTCAAGCCGGGTCTCATTTACTTGCTTCCATCCTTCCATGGGCTAAGTGGTGAATATCCCATCAAACACCTAGTGAAGTTCCATACCATGTGTATGAGCATGAAGCCGGCAAACATTACCGAAGAACAAATCAAGAGGAGGGCATTCGGCTTCACACTCAAAGATTCCACGGATGATTGGTATTACCACCTTCCATCCGGGAGCATCGACACTTGGGAGAACCTTCACAAGGTGTTTTTGGAGAAATACTTTCCAAGCAAGAAGGTCAATAGCTTGAAGAAAGCTATAAGCAACATCGAGCAAGAGGCGAACGAAACTCTCTACGAGTACTTCGAAAGGTTTGCATGCCTCCGATCCAGCTGTCCTTTTCACGGATATTCAACTCAAGATCTAGTCTTGTACTTGTACAATGGCTTGCTCGATAATGAAAGGAGGATCGTCGATGCGGCTTGCGGAGGTAATATTCTTAACTTTACTCCTGACCTTGCTTTGGAAAAGATACAGGAACTAGCGGAAGGTACTCGGAACTTTGGAAGGACCCCGTCCAAGAAAGGAGTTCATGCTGTGAGTTCCGGGAAGAGCGAGATTTCCACCGAGCTCGCGGAACTGAAGGAAATGGTGAAGAGACTAACACTTATGGGAACCCCACAACAGCTCAAAGCTTGTGGAGTATGTGCTGACCCACACCATCCAACGAACACGTGTCCACTAGTCTAGGATGACGATGCTGAGGCGAATGCAATGGGTTATGGACAACCACAACAGCAAAGGCCTAGGAATGATCCCTATGCACAGAATTTCATGCCAAACTGGCATGACCAACAGAACTTTCGTTGGAGGGATCAACAAAACAAACAACACCAACCCCGTCAAGGTAAGTATAAATCAACTGAAGATATGTTGCAAGTTTTGACTAAACACTTTGCTACTCATATCCAAACAACAAAATCTAGCATCAAGAACCTTGAAAAACAGGTTGGTCAAATGGTGGAAGCCATTATAAGAATTGAAACTAGGTCCTCCGGAGGATTACCTTCACAAACGGTTATAAACCCAAAGGTGATGCTGGAGGAGGAGGCTAAATCATAGAGGTAGAGTCCTTACGTCGAGCCAATGACGTAAAACAAAGGCGCTGATTCGGGAGGCAACCCGAAGGAATAAAGAAGAGGAGCTTCTGTCAAGAAAACCGACCCTACGGCTGGGTGACCCCGCCCCCGCGGTGACACCCTTGCCCATCGCCGCCCCCGGCGCTGGGCCAGCATCTGCAACATACCGGCCACCGCCCCGGCGGTGGCATCCCACGCCCCTGCGGCGACCATCCTTGACACGCATCCTCAGTGCCGCACCCGGCGTTGAGGTTGCGTACCCCCCTTCCTTGTCACCGCCCCTGCGATGACAACCGCGGCCCCTGCGGTTTTGTTAAGGAAAGAAAAAAATACACTTTCCAAAAATAACCTACATCTACAGCCCTTTACATTCCCCTTTCAATTACCCTTCGAAACCTAGCCACCTCGCATCCACACGCCCCTGCGCCCTCCGGAAGCCCTCACACCACCATTTCCAAACACTCTTGCGCCGGCTCCGATGACTACCGCCCCTTTTCAACACCAGCCCTCACCACTACGACACACAAACATCCGCTCAACCCTCTCACCCTCGCCCTCCAATGCCCCACCTCCGGCGACGGCTGCAACAGCAAAGAAGACACTGGAACAACCCCATCACCATGACCTTCGCCGAACTCCCAAATCGCCCTCTACTCTTTGCCCGCCCCTACGCTTGCAAGCCCCCGCACCTGCTCCAGGCCACCCATGCGCCTGCTTCAGCCGCCCCTGCGGAAAACACAACAGAGGGTTCGTCTCTTACTCAATTTTCTAAAATTTCTAATTCCTTTGATTGTTCAACTGCAAGATATGGAAGACCAGAGGAAATATAAGTTATCAGAAGGCGAGAAGGAGCAGTATAGGATTGCCCAAGCTCGGGATGTGTATGCAATCCGATTTTTGGACGTTCCTACCTTGGAACGTTTGGGCATGTTGGAGAGCATGCAGGAATTCCTCAACAACGCTAGGCTCGGTGACTTTCTAATAACGAGTGCCCCAACGTACCCCGAGCTCAGCCGCTGGTTCATTGCCACCTTCAAAATGGAAACGGTGGACTATGGTTGTGTTGGACTTGCCTTGAAGTTCAACAAAAGAAAGTACACATTGGACTACACCCAACTGTAGGAGGCATTAGGGGTGACTATTGCTGCTTCCGATGACTGGTGGGAACCCATCCCGACACCAGAATTGATGGAGTTTTGGCAGGCCGCCACCAGATCTGAGTTTCATGCCGGGGGTGAGTACTCTAACAAATTCACTCACCTCTGTTTGAGGCTCATCTCGAAGATATTCATGAGTGTCTTCTGTGTACACAAGGAGGAGAATAAGGTTTCTCTTAAGGACCTTCCACTGTTATACGCCTGCCTCTCCACGAACGACTGGGTACCGGATTGGCCATACCTCTTCCTTACCGCTTTGAAGCGGATTAGGAAGAATGAGTCACGAGATATTGTGGGAGGAGGGATCATCTCCTTGTTAGCTGCACGGGTGATGGATCTCTCTGCCTTGGAGGACGGATTAGAGGCCCCACTATATACGGATAGTATGTTGAGGAGGTGTAGGCTCCTCAGAAGAGACGGGGAGAACCTCTTTTGGCTCTATTTAGCAAATGGGAGTCACATTACAAACCTTCCCCGGCGACTTCCATTGGGAGACGAGCTCTCCGACTTGTGCGTACCAGCTGATCTAGTTTCTCCGAGACGGCCTCAGGAGGATATTGTTAGGAGATACGCAGGAGGCTCCAGCTGGGCCCCCATCACTAATGAGGAGATGCCGACTGCAGTACACGACAGTCAGGCCATGGAGAGTCTGCAGGCTCATATGGCAGCCTTGACTACACAGCACCAGACATGGCAAACCGAGTACCAGCGGTCCATGCTTGAGCAGCAGCAGGCATGGCAGTCCAACTTTGCCTCCTCCATGACCACTCATTTCGACCACCGACAAGATGCTTGGCAGGCGGCTCATCAGCAACAGTTGGAGACTCAGCAACTAGCTTGGCAAGCTAGCTACGAGGCATCATTTAGAGAGAGGATGGAGGCTCAAGAGGGCTGCATCGACACGCTCTACCGCCGGCAGGAGCACTTCTTCTGCCATTTTCCTTACCCACCAAAGGAGGGTCCTGGTGGTTTATCCAAACCATCCCATTGAGGGGTACATTTCTCTTCCCTTTCCCACATTTATCTTTGACTCATTTCCACTTTGCGGCCAAAGTGATCTTCAAGTATGGGGGAGGGACATATCATTGCTTGTACAGTTTCATATTAAAAAAAAAAGAGAAAAAGGGCGGTTTAGGCAAAAAGAAGGTAGTCCGACCAAGCTTAGGTTGGTGCAAAATTGGACTTGGGGGATGTGAGTTAAAGTGAGATCATCAAAAGAAGAAGAGTGGCAAGGTGAAAACCCAAAAGGGCACCTTGGCAAAATGAGCGACACCGAGTGTAGGTTTCCCTTCCGGCGTTTGGTGACATAAGAAGGGGAGTCATAAGGAGGTTGTCCGGGTAGGCCACTCTTGGAGCAATAAGGATGGTAGTTTCTCCCTTTTTCTCACATTTCCTCTCTTTTCCTTCTTTCTTTCTTGGTTTTTCTCTTGTTTTCATTGTCTTTTCTGCTTGCCCATGCTTCTTGAGGCCTTTGAGTCTAGTTGTTGTCATTTGCTTTACTCGGGACGAGTAAAAGGTCTAAGTATGGGGGAGTTTGATAGGTGATGGAATCACTATCATTTAGGATAGTTTTTAGAGCCTTTTTATTGCATTTGTGTCGGTTTATGCTAGTAACTCCTTGGTCCAGAAGAAGAAGACTAAAAGAAGCTAAGGAAGGAGTTATAAGCACTTAGGAGTGAAGATCGTTCACGAAGCAAAGCTTCTGTTGCCTCACCGCTCCAACGGAGCCTTGCAACCGCCCATACGGGTTACGCCTTACACCGGAACGCTCCCTGCGCCTTCACCAGCGCCAGCCATGAAGTGTGTCACCGCCCTTGCGGCACTCCTTGGCGCCCCTGCGGTGACTTGCCCTAAAGAAACGAAGACCAGCTCCCTTGCGCCTTCCACTGATTTGTAAGACTTTCTTAGATTCCCTTTTGTTAAATTGTCTTGTTGGATTTGTGATCCAAGGAACACTGATTTGTTTGATATTTGATTCAGTTATTGAAGCCTTGTTCTTAAGGTTTTTGTGTTCAAACATTCATTCTCTTCCCATATATTTGATTATTGCTTTCATGATGATGAGTGGCTAATTTCTTTGTGCGATTCGAGGGTGATTGGCTGAAGGTTGTGGGAAAAACAATGATAGAATAATCCTAAATCTTAGTAGGGCCCTGAAAGCTTGAGTCTTTATCCTTAAACTTAGAACATCTCGTTCAGTCGATGAACATCTCGGCCGGGGTGGAACTTGACTCACCGAGGTGACTTATCTGATCCGTAACTGAGAGTTAAGTGTTAGAGTTTGCCAAATCCTATTCTTATTACACCTTTCCTGGTTCAATGCAAGCTTAGGATGAGACTTACCCGGTAATTCCTTAGTTTGTTTACCCAATATCATAAGTGTAGGTAATAGAGGTTTATCCTTTGTTGGGGTTTGAGTGTGCCTTCATTCCATCTTTATGAGTTAGCCTGAGACTTACCCGGTAAAGGTTGATTATATTCCCTTAGTTGGTGTGTTGGTTTGAGGTTATAATTCCTTTCCCTAGTACCTTGACACTTACCCGGTGATAGGTTCTTTGGCTTGGGATTGTGAGTAGTGAGACTTACCCGGTGATCTATTCCACTTTAGTAACACCTTCCCTTTGCAAAATCTCAACTTTGTCCGCTTATCTTGAGATCTTGAGTTGGAACCACAACTAGATGCTTTAATCCCTAGAATTTGCATATTTCTTTAATTGACTTTATTATCATCTTTGATTGTTTTAATCGCTTTTGTGGTTATTTGCAATATTGACAACCTATACTTGCTTTGTTTTACCTAAGTCCCTGTGATCGACCCCTGAAATTCTTGCTTTTATTACAATTGACCCGTACACTGCGGATTCGTATCCTTGTTTTAAGCATACTTCTTGGGTTATAAATTTAAAGCTTGCACACACCATTTGGAGCGAACATAGATCCTAAGGTTATACACTGGGACGGAGAGTAGGCTATTTTGCTATTGTGACTAACTTTGTTTTTGCAGGAGCACAAAGTCAAGGCTCTTGAAAGTTGTTTCAAAGCCCTTGAAATTAAAGTTTTACTAAGAGCCCAAATTGACATCAAGGCCCTTGAAAGGAATTTCAAGGCCTTGAGATTTGGTTTGCGAAAAGATCTCATACTCTATTCAACCCCCCGTTTTAGAGTATTTTTTAACTTATTTATTTCACCTATCGGTTTTTCAATTGGTATCAAAGCTAGACTCACGTTTATGTATTTTACCATCAGCGAGACTAATCATGAATCCTGTAGGTGATGGTGGATTTGCTCAAGGAAGATCCTCATCTCGACCACCACTCTTCTGTGGCTACAAATTTGCTCATTGGAGAGCACTCATTCATATGTTCATTATTGACCAAGACATGGAGCTTTGGTGCATCATTCAAAATGGAACGAAAATCCTAATGACAACGGTTGAAGGTGTCAAAGTCCTAACCAAGGAAGTTGACTTCACACAGGCTGACCTTGACAGTGTGTCAAAGAATTACAAAGCAATGAACCTACTATATTGTGGATTAGATGCAAATGAATTCAACCGCATCTCATCATCCAAGAATGCTAAAGAAATATGGGACAAGCTTGTTTTCACTTACGAAGGAACAAGTCAAGTCAGGAAAACAAAGATTAGCATCTTCCTCAAACAATACGAGCTATTCAAGATGAATCCAAATGAAACAGTGAAAGAAATGTTCATTAGATTCACTGAGATCGTGAACAACCTGGACTCACTAGGAAAGATCTTCACAAATGAAGAGAAAGTGAGGAAGGTTCTAAGGAGCCTACCTAAAGCCAAGTGGGGACCAAAGATGACTGCTATTGAAGAAGCTCCAAATCTCACAACTCTTCCTCTTGATGATCTACTTGGAAAACTCATCACACATGAAATGGTTCTGGGTGAAGAAGATGGAGAACTCCCATCCAACTCCAATAATTTGGAATTAAAATCAAGAAAAGATGAATTACCATCTGATGAAGAAGATAGTGATGACAATGATGAAGAAGATGCAATCGCCATGATTTCTAAGGGTCTCGCAAGAATTCTCAAGATTAAGAAACAATGTGCTAATAGAGAATATGCACGAGCATCAAAACCCCGGGGTAAGTTTTCTAACTCTAATAAGAAATCAAGAGTACTGACTTGTTTTGAATGTGGCGAAACATATCATCTTGTGAAGGATTGTCCACAAAAGAAGAGGACCAACTTCAAGAAAAATGATCGAAAGAATAAAGTTATGGTTGCTTTATTTAGTGATTCAGAATCAACAAATGAATCAGAAGACGAAAAAGAACAAGAAAACTTGTGTCTCATGGCCGATCATGAAGAAGATTCAAATTTGTATGTTGACAATGTGGTAAGTACGGTTATGTCTCAACTTGAGACTGACCTGAAACAATTCCTTAAAGATATTATCATATGTGATAAGGAACATAGAATAAGGATAAATTCTTTAAAAGAAAAGCTACTTGAACAAGAAAAATAACTAAGTGAAATGTCTCTGGAGATTCAAAATCTTAACACAGAAAAAGTAGACCTTGATGACAACATCAAGGCCTTGGAATCAGATAACCTGATTCTAAAGGATAACCTCTCCTCTCTTCATCGAAACTATATCGATCTAGAGAAAGGGAAAGTTGATCTAACTTTGACGTGTAAGGACCAGAAGGTTGTACTTATTAAGTTTACTCGTTCAAAAGCTAATCTTGAGAGAATGATGGGTGAACACCAGTCCTCCCTTAACAAAAATGGTATAGGTTATCATAGGAGATTTCCTAGAAAACCTACCACCACTTTTGTCAAGGCCTAAGGAAGCATTCATATGCCTACTTGCTTCTACTGTTGTACAAAGGGTCATGTTAAATCATGTTACGCTAAGAACGTGCAGCACAAAAGT
Source organism: Fagopyrum homotropicum (assembly GCA_033239125.1). NCBI lineage: Eukaryota > Viridiplantae > Streptophyta > Magnoliopsida > Caryophyllales > Polygonaceae > Fagopyrum > Fagopyrum homotropicum. Next base: position 55,912,225 of record BSWB01000001.1, on the reverse strand, counting down.
CTTAAATTTATAACTCGATATATTTTTCCTAACTCCTATCGAACCCACAGTGTATGGGTCGTTTTGTAGCAAGGATAGTATTCCAAGGTCGAACACAAAGAATAAGGTGAAATCGAATTAATTAAGTGACTAAGGATAGTGTAAATCTAGTCTAAGAAAAGAGAAAGCAATAAAGAAAAGAAAATCACAATGTTTTTGCATTGGTTTTGTGGTGATCATGCAAGGATCACAAATCATGCAAGATTAACAAATCAAACGAACAACTAAGCTAGCAACACAAACAAGCAAAACAAACACGAGATATGTGATCAAAGAGAGAAAAGCGGATTCTAGGGATTAGGAATTCCGGTCATGGCATTGGACTCAAGCTTCTAATTAATCTTGGACTAGCTATGGTATGTTGGGAAGGAATGTTTCTCATATGGGATCAATCACCGGATAGGTCTCATGATCCACTAATCCCGCAACTAAGGTCCTATCACCGGCTAAGTCTCTAGGAGCCTAAGGTTGGGAAATCTACACAAACCGGATGCTATCTAGGGGTCTAACCTCTCCTCACCGGGTAAGTCTCGGGAAGGCATGTCCTAAACATCAATCCTAGCACACTCAATCCAATAGCGGCTTATGAGGCTCACTACTACCTAGCATTCATCATCTTTAGTATCTAAGAGCGAGAATTACCGGGTAAGTCTCTTCTCTCACTTAGATTGATAGCATTAGGTCACCCTAGGCTAGATTATGCTTAACAAACACTATGATTTCAACAATCTAACATCCTAACATTCAGATTTATCAATACAAGCACAACAGACAAAATCACGGGCAGATTATCTAGAACCACGGCCGTGGAAGGGGAAGAACAACCCGTGATTTTTCAACAGCATTTAAGTTCGAGCAAGCAATTCATCCAAGGATACATTTAAGTCTATTCTATTATAGTCCAAGTCATAACCATCACTCCATTACCCTAGAATCTCAACTATTTAGCTAACAACATCCATTTTAACAATCAAACTCAACAAGCATACATTCATGGCTTCCATAACAAGAAAATGAATTGAAAGAGAGATGAAACAATTAGAACAAGAAAACAACTTCAATAAATGTTAAGAAAGACTTACAACCCTTCAAAAGAAGGTTCAAATCGTTCCTTACAAAGTCTTGCAAATGTCTTTAACATGTTCACTCAAAAATCTCTCAAAAACTATGAAAACTCTAAAACTATTGTTCTTCTTCTTCTTCTCCCAATGAGAGTGTTTTTTGTTCCCCTCCAAGTGTAGCCTCCAATGGAATGTTGTGGAATGAGAGAGTGTGGGAGAGGATCCCTAGCATCAGCGTGTTGGACCACTTATATCCTCCATCAAGGGCAAGAGTCGGTTATGGAGATCGTGGAACAGCTGTCACAGCTGTCTAGAGAGAATCACGGTCAAAACCACGGGCGTGGAATCTGGGTCTGGGCCGTGGTTTTGATGGTTCAGCTCTCTTTTGATCGTTAAGCCATGAGTTGGTACAAGGCATGCACCAACAAGGTCCTATGTATTCTCCTTAGCTCCTAACTTGCTTCTTAATGAGTCCGGAAGTGTGTCATCGCGAGGAATGATCCTCGAATGTATCGATTAAGCTCCAAAAGCCCCCCAAAATACCTACAAAACCGACAATATGCATGAATCAAACGTAAATGTCATGAACTAATGTCAAACTATGCATGAATAGCGAGAAAAACTATCTAAATGGATGCCTAAACTAACGTCATAAATCATGTTATCAAAATACCCCATACTTAAGATTTGCCCGTCCCCGAGCAAGATCCAAATATAGGCTAAGAGATGACATGATTTATGAATGCAGAAAAACAACAAAATCTTTTTGGAATTGTGCTTCTAACATTGGATCATCTTCATAGTCATGTTTCATGACAATGGAACAAGCAATCATGCATCAAATGAATGAAGGCACGGAAAGACAATTGTACTTAACTCAAAAGCATGCATGCAAGGTGAAAATGAAGAAGTCAAGATGATCATGACTATATCTAATCTAGATCACTAAGTCTTACACACAAGCAAATAGGTCACAAGGACTTAAGAAAGAAGAGGCCAAGAAACGTTGTGAATAGGTGGGAATTTTTAGGTCATGTGATGCTCTAATCCGGGAAAGGAACTAACTCCATAATTTCATTTTGATCAACTTCCCCGCAAGTGTATATATTTCTCCATCTTTTCTTTATTTTCTTTTCTTTTTCACTTTCTTTTTCTTTCACTTATTTTTTAGACAATGGCATTGGTGTACAAAATCCGAAACCTCGGTGATTAGCGGGCCTCAGGATTTTTCCGAGGTGCCTCACACTAGGCACATATACCAAGACTCGTTAGGACATTCGGTTTATTCGACTTTGGCAAGGCACAAACACCCGATTATGTGAATGGTGCCAAGTTACTCGTCATCAAAACCAAAGTCCCCAAACCTATATTTTTTTCTACACTTTTCACAGCAAATTCAGCACTTCATTCACAACATCCATTCATCAACAACTTCACCCCACACTTGCTTTTCACACACTCAACACACTAGCATGCTCCTATTCCCGGATGGGTCAAAAGAGGTCAAATTTTTATATCAATTGAGGTGCTCAAACAACATGATCAAGATGAGAAGTAGAGAAAGATGAATTGCCTTAGTCATTCCTAGATGATGTGCAAGAACTAGCATGTAATTTCGACCATAAATCCTCAATCTAATCAAGGCAAACATCATAATGACAATTCATACATGGGATTCAAGATAAGTATTTAAAGTCCACATATGCATATATCCATTCAACACACAAGGTCATCCATAGCCAATTCACAAGACAATCTCATCATAAGGGTCATACCCAAGCTTAGAAGCACTAAAAAAATTTTAAATTTTCTAATTTTTTGGATTTTTTCGAAATATGTATGTACAATGTAAAACATAATGAAACATGTGACAATATTAAACTATCCTAGATGCTAATCATGCAAATGATCATGAAAACCCCACCCCATACTTAGAAACACATTGTCCCCAACGTGCAAATCAAGTAAAGAAGAGTGAAAGAGAGTCCTCACAATGTAAAAATGTTGTTGCTTTGGTATTTTGGTTCACTCATGTGGAGTGACGGTGGATGATCAATCAAAGGTGGTAGAGAGCTCTCGATGTTCATTATGGCGTTGGGACCCGCGCTAAGCACCGCTAGCCGTCCAAGTCCCACGTCCGCTCCACACACGTTTGATGCGGGATCACCATCATCATCCTCATGCCATGCACGACTTCCATGATACTTAGACTCTAGCACACAAACACCAAACACACACAAACACACAAAAACAGAAAAAAAAATCAAAACAAAAACAAAAAGGGAAAGACATGTATTAATGGGTTGTCTCCCATCAAGCGCTTCTTTAAGGTCATTAGCTTGACCAAATTCGGGGGCGTTTCACTCAAGGTGAAGTGGGGCAATCATATCCACCGGAGCTCCCGGGATATGCTTCTTCAAACGGTGCCCATTCACCTTAAAATCTATACAATGCTCCCCTCCTATCTCAACCGCTCCATGGGGAAAGATCTTCTTCACCAATAAGGACCCGTCCATCTTGACTTTAGCTTTCCGGGGAAGAGCCGCAACCTCGAGTTGAAGATAAGGACAAGGTCACCTTCACTCAACTCCTTTGGGATGAGACGCTTGTCATGCCAACGCTTGGTCCTTTCCTTGTAGATCTGGGCGTTTTCAAAGGCATCCAACCGGATCTCCTCAAAAGCATTAATGTCTAGCAATCTCTTCTCACCGGCTTCCTTGAGGTCAAAATTCAGCCACCTTATGGCCCAATAAGCCCTATGTTCCATCTCCACCGGAAGGTGGCAAGACTTGCCATAAACTAGCTTGTGGGGAGTGGTGCTAATCGGTCTCTTGAAGGCGGTTCTATATGCCCACAAAGCATCATCAAGCTTCATAGCCCAATCCTTTCTTGTCCTTGAAATCGTCTTCTCAAGTATCCCCTTTATCTCCCGGTTGGAGATCTCCACTTGGCCACTAGTTTGGGGATGGTAAGGTATTGCCACCTTATGAGTCACCCCATACTTAGCCAAAATTGTCCCAAAGTTCCTATTGGTGAAATGCTTCCCTCCATCACTTATGATCACTCTTGGTGTTCCAAACCTAGGGAAGATGACTCGGTTGAAGAACCGCACCACAAATTTGGCATCATTTGTGGGAGAGGCGATTGCCTCCACCCATCTCGACACATAGTCTACCGCCAAGAGAATGTATAGGTTGCCACATGAAGAGGGGAATGGCCCCATGAAGTCCACACCCTAAACATCAAATATCTCAACCTCTTGTATGTTGTTCAAGGGCATATCATTCCTCCTTGAGATGTTGCCCGTCCTTTGGCAAGCATCACAGGCCACAACAAAATTCTGCACATCCCTAAACAAGTTAGGCCAATAAAAACCGGATTGCAATACCTTTGCAGACGTCGTGTATGAGCTAGCATGGCCTCCACACGGTAAGGAGTGACAATGACAGATCACACTTTCTACCTCATCCTCCGGGATGCACCTCCTAAAGACTCCATCTGGTCCTCTCTTGAACAAGAGAGGCTCGCTCCAATAGTAATGTCTCACATCCTTGAAGAACTTTTTCTTTTGGGCATATGATAGAAAGGGTGGCACCTCCTCACACACAAGGTAGTTCACTATGTCGGTATACCATGGCTCACCCCCTCTAGACACTTGAAGCAAGCACTCCTCCACCATTTTTAATTGCTCATCCCGGAATGAGTCATCAATCGGGATGTCATCTCTTTAAATCTCCAATGGTTGGAGCCTACTAAGATGGTCCGCCACTGAATTTTCGGAACCCTTTTTGTCCCGAATTTCCAAGTCAAACTCTTGGAGGAGAAGGATCTAACGAATCAAGCGAGGCTTGGCATCCTTCTTTGTGAGGAGATAACGTATTGCAGCATGATCCGTGTACACAATGACCTTGGCTCCAACAAGATATGACCGGAACTTCTCAAAGCCATACACCACCGCTAGCAACTCCTTCTCGGTTATGGCATAGTTAAGTTGGGCATCATCTAGAGTCTTGCTAGCATAATAGATGGCATGTGTAAGCCCATCTTTCCTTTGTCCCAAAACAGCCCCAACGGCCATATCACTTGCATCACACATTATCTCAAACGGAAGGCTCCAATCCGGAGGTTGCATGATAGGGGCGGAGATCAAGGTATTCTTAACCTACAAAATGCGTCAAGGCAATACATGGAGAAAACAAACTCAACATCTTTCATTAGTAGGTTAGTGAGAGGCTTAGAAGTTTTAGAGAAATCTTTTATAAACCTCCTGTAAAAACCGGCATGCCCTAAGAAACTCCTTAGCCCCTTCACCGAGGTAGGTGGTGGCAACTTCTCTATTGTTTCTATCTTTGTCCTATCAACCTCAATGCCTCGTTGGGAAACTAAATGTCCCAATACAATGCCTTCACTCACCATGAAATGGCATTTCTCCTAATTCAAAACAAGGTTGGTTTCCTCACATCTCTTTAACACCAAAGACAAGTTAGCCAAGCAATCATCAAATGAAGATCCATACACCGAGAAATCATCCATAAACACTTCCATAATGTTCTCAATATATTCAGAAAACAATAGCCATCATACACCTTTGAAAGGTGGCGGGTGCATTACACAACCCAAATGGCATTCTCCTATATGCAAATGTTCCCCAAGGACATGTAAATGTTGTTTTCTCTTGGTCATCTGGGTGAATAGGGATTTGGAAGAATCTATTGTAGCCATCTAAGTAACAAAAGTGTGAATGTTGAGCTAATCTCTCTAGCATTTGGTCAATAAAGGGAAGAGGGAAGTGATCTTTTCTAGAGGCAACATTTAGCTTCCTATACTCAATACACATTCTCCACCCCGTAACCGTCCTAGTAGGGATTAGTTCATTGTTCTCATTAGTTACTATGGTCATACCACCCTTCTTAGGAACAGCATGAACAGGACTAACCCATTTACTATCCAAAATCGGGAAAATGATTCCCGCATCTAGCAATTTAAGGATCTCTTTCTTGACTACCTCTTTCATGATAGGGTTCAATCTTCTTTGAGGTTCAATTGAAGGTTTATGATTATCTTCCATCAAGATTTTATGCATGCACAAGGAAGGTTTAATGCCAACTAAGTCATCAATAGTGTAGCCAATGGCTTTCCTATGCAATCTCAACTAATGCAACAATCTATCAAGCTCATCATCACTCAAAGATGCATTAACAATCACCGGAGAAGTAGAATTTTCACCAAGAAAAGCATACTTTAAATGAGAAGGGAGGGGCTTAAGTTCAAGTTTAGGAGGACCTTTATCGGTTGGAGACGCTCCATACAATGTAGGTTGAGATGATTCCAAGGCCATGGAAGACTCTCCAAGACTCCGTGAAGCTTGATCAACAACTAAGGCATTTTCTGGTGAAACCACGGGCAAAACCACGGTCTCTGGCATAACCACGGTCGTGGAATCTGAGAAGCTAGCACATTTGAGCATTCCAAAGAGTTCCACGGGAAAATTACGGCCGTGGTTCCCCCTCCCTGGCCGTGGTTCCTACAGTGGTTCAGCAATACTTCGTGCACTTCAAATTCAGCACTTGTCTCCTTTTCCAATGCATCCAAAGCCCTTATTTCTTCATTGCAATCATCCTCAACTCCTTCCTCCATCAAACTCAAGCTAAGAACCTTCTCCAAGGGATCCTTGATCAAGATTGAGCTCACAACTTCTCTACATTCCTCTTGCTCGACAATGTTGAACACATCTTCACCAAGGGTTGGCCCCTTCATCATTGTGGATAACTTGAACTTGATATTCTCTTCCCCTATGTTGAAGGAGAGGATTCCATTTTTGCAATCCACTAAGCACCCGGAGGTGGCTAAGAATGGCCTTCCCAAAATAATAGGAACCGGGTAGTCCGCCGGGATGTCCAAAACAACGAAGTCTATTGGCACATATAACTTCCCAAGCTGAACCGGTATGTCCTTTAAGTTTCCTACGGGATGAGTGATTGAACGGTCCGCCATGTAGAGGGTCATCTTGACCGGCTTTGGCTCTCCTAGCCTAACCTTTTTGCAAAGTGCAAGCGGGATGATGCTTACACTTGCTCCAAGATCACATAGGGCTTCATATTGCACTTCTCCAACCCCAATTGACACACAAAAAGATCCCGGATCTCTTAGCTTAGGAGGCATCTCCTCCCTCATGGTTTGAATCGACTCCGAAGATCTCTTTGTCATCCACACTTCTCCATACTCCTCCAACTTCCTCTTGTTGGAGAGTATCTCTTTCAAAAACATTCCATAGGCCGGCATACCTAGAATAGCATCCATGAACGTAATGTTAATATGCAATTTAGACATGAGTTCAAGGAATTTACCGAAATGTTTGTCCAAACGAGCTCTTACTCGTGATTGTGGGAATGGTAGTGGTGGCTTATATGGAGGTGGTGCCACATATATTGGCTCATCATCTTTGTTCTTGCCTCGTTCTTCTTGCAATGGCCCTTCTTCCACCACTACTTGCTTTCCCTTAGCATTCTCCTTAGGTAAGGGATCTTTCATGCTCAACCCACTCCTTGTTGTAATGGCCAACACTTGGCCCCTTGGGTTATCCTCGGTCCTTCCGGGAAGCTTTCCTGGATCTCTTTGCGCTTCTCCCGCCTTTTGGAACACTTGTGCTTCTAACACCTTTTGAGCTTTCGAAATGGAAGTCACCGTGCTCTCTAGTCAACTCAACCTTCCAAGCAATTGTTCAAACATCATCTCGGTTCTATCCTTTGGAGGTTGAGCAAAACCGGGTGGAGGCTCTTGTGAAGCCTTAGGTGGTGGTGTTGTGCTTGTGGAAGCGGGAGGGTTCAAGGCACCATCCTGGTTAGAATAGGAGAACCCGGGATGGTTGTGATTAGGCCGGTAATTGTTGAATTGCCGGCTGTTGTTGTTGATGTTCCTAGGGCCTTGATAATTGTTGAAGTTGCCCCTTCCCATGTAGTTATTGTCTTCCTCTTTGGAAGCCAAATTCGCTTGCACTTGCACTTGAGGACTAGCTTGATTCTTCAAGGTTGTAGCACACAACTCCCTCAAAGACTTAAGCTCATTGTTGATTGCATCGAGTTTGTAGTTGCTCATGGTGACTTCACTCACTTCATAAACTCCAGGTTTCCTCCCATCACTCTTCCTATGGGAGTACTTCTCTATCACTAAAGCTTGCTTCTCTACAAACTCCCAAGCCTCATCCACATTCTTCTCCATGAATGTTCCACCGGAAAGCGATTGAAGCTTGAATTGGCTATCCTCATCAAGCCCCTTGAAATAGATCTTCAATAGCTCTATCTTCGGTATCCCATGGTGTGGACAATATAGAAGTAGGTCTTTGAACCTCTCCCAAGATTTGAATAGGCTCTCTCTATCCTTCATCACGAAGGCATTGATCTTCCCTCTTAGCTCGGTTGTCTTGGAAGGTGGGAATAAATTTGTCAAGAACTCGGTTGTCATCTCCCCCTAAGTACTCACACGTCCTAGTGGAATGGATTGATACCAAGCCAAGGCTTTATCCTTAAGTGAGAAGGAAAAAGCCCTAAGCTTATAGTTGTTGTTCTCCAATCTAGGCGGCCTTAGAGTCTCCATCAAGATTTCATAGTTCATCAAGTGTTGATGAGGGGACTCTCCTTCCATCCTTCCAAATTGATTGTGCCGGATCATTTGTAGCACTTGAGGGTGGAGCTCATAGTCATGGGCTGCGGTATCTCCTAAGTTTACACCCGGACGGTGCACTCTTTGGGCTGGATCCATACGTTTCCCTAACGTTTGTGGCTCCTCAATGATGATCGGCTCAACCCGAACATGGACCGCCGGCTACGGTGGTGGTGGTGGTGGTGGTGGAGGAGGTTGTTGACGAGTAAGCTCCCTTTGGACAAGAGCTTGCCTAATCTCTTCAATTTCCCTCCTAGTTGCTTCTTGCCTCTCATTGGGAAGTCTCCTCTCATTCTCCAAGAGTTCATCCCTTAGCCTAATTTGCTCTAAGGCATCATCCAACTCAGCTTGAAAAGCTCTTGTGGCCATCTCCTCATTCTTCTTAATGCTCTTAGATCTAGTTTTAAGGGTTTTCTCCGGTTCGGGATCGAATGGAGCTAAATCCTCGCCACGAGATCTTCGCATGCACCTAAAGAATGAGTGATGTCCTGAAAATTCAAAGACACAAACCAAACAAGATCAAAAGCAACAAGAAAGACCTACACTATAAACAATCGCAAACAATGATTCAATCTAGACCTAGTCCCCGGCAACGGCGCCAAAAACTTGTTACGCTAAGAACGTGTGGCACAAAAATCTTAAATTTATAACTTGATATATTTTTCCTAAATCCTAGCGAACCCACAGTGTATGGGTCGTTTTGTAGCAAGGATAGTATTCCGAGGTCGACCACAAAGACTAAGGTGAAATCGAATCAATTAAGTGACTAAGGATAGTGTAAATCTAGTCTAAGAAAAGAGTACGGAATAAAGAAAACAAAATCACAATGTTTTTGGATTGGTTTTGTAGTGATCAAGCAAGGATCACAAACCATGGAAGATTAACAAATCAAACGAATAACTAAGCTAGCAACACAAACAAGCAAAACAAACATGAGATATGTGATCAAAGAGAGAAAAGCGGATTCTAGGGATTACGAATTCCGGTCATGGCATTGGAATCAAGCTTCTAATCAATCTTGGACTAGCTATGGTATGTTGGGAAGGAATGTTCCTCAAATGGGATCAATCACCGGGTAGGTCTCATGATCCACTAATCCCGCAACTAAGGTCCTATCACCGGCTAAGTCTCTAGGAGCCTAAGGTTGGGAAATCTACACAAACCGGATGCTATCTAGGGGTCTAACCTCTCCTCACCGGGTAAGTCTCGGGAAAGCAAGTCCTAAACATCAATCCTAGCACACTCAATCCAATAGTGGCTTATGAGGCTCACTACTACCTAGCGTTCATCATCTTTAGTATCTAAGAGCGAGAATTACCGGGTAAGTCTCTTCTCTCACTTAGATTGCTAGCATTAGGTCACCCTAGGCTAGATTATGCCTAACAAACACTAGGATTTTAACAATCTAACATCCTAACATTCAGATTTATCAATACAAGCACAACAAACAAAATCACGGGCAGATCATCTAGAACCACGGCCGTGGAAGGGGAAGAACAACCCGTGATTTTCAATAGCAGTTAAGTTCAAGCAAGCAATTCATCCAAGGATACATTTAAGTCTATTCTATCATAGTCCAAGCCATAACCATCACTCCATTACGCTAGAATCTCAGCTATTTAGCTAACAATATCCATTTTAACAATCAAACTCAACAAGCATACATTCATGGCTTCCATAGCAAGAAAATGAAATGAAAGAGAGATGAAACAAGTAGAACAAGAAAACAAGCTGAATAAATGTTTAGAAACACTTACAACCCTTCAAAAGAAGGTTCGAATCGTTCCTTACAAAGCCTTGCAAATGTCTTCAACAAGTTCACTCAAAAATCTCTCAAAAACTATGAAAACTCTAAAACTAATGTTCTTCTTCTTCTCCCAATGAGAGTGTTTTTTGCTCCCCTCCAAGAGTAGCCTCCAATGGAATGTTGTAGAATGAGAGAGTGTGGGAGAGGATCCCTAGCATCAGCCTGCTTGACCACTTATATCCTCCATCAAGGGAAAGAGTCGGTTATGGAGATCGTGGGACAGATGTCACAGCTGTCCAGAGAGAATCACGGTCAAAACCACGGGCGTGGAATCTGGGTCTAGGCCATGGTTTTGGTGGTTCAGCTCTCTTTTGATCGTTAAGCCATGAGTTGGTGCAAGGTATGCACCAACAAGGTCCTATGTGTTCTCCTTAGCTCCTAGTTTGCTTCTTAATGAGTCCGGAAGTGTGTAATCGCGAGGAATGATCGTCGAATGTATCGATTAAGCTCCAAAATCCCCCCAAAATACCTACAAAACCGACAATAGTTCGTGTAGATGTCCATCTCGACAATATGCATGAATCAAACATAAACGTCATGAACTTATGCCAAACTATGCATGAATAGCGGGAAAAACTATCTAAATAGATGCCTAAACTAACGTCATAAATCGTGTTATCAAATCTACATGTCCTTATAGAAGAAATTATCTTATTATCATCAAAAACACCTATCCTTTATGTTTAAGGAAACAGGTCAAACAAATGTGGGTTCCTAAAGGTACTAGGCCACCAAACATGATCGAACCTGAATATGAACCAAAACATGCCATTTGGTCGACCTAGAAAGGTTGATGTTTGTTGTTTTGCAGGATATCACCAAGGTAAAGGAGCACAAATGGATATTAGATAGTGGTTGCTCAAGACACATGAGTGGAAAAAGCTCTTTATTCTCATATTTAAAGAAGTGTTCATCTAGAACCATTACTCTTGGTGATAAAGGAAAGTGTGACATAATTGTAACACCCCAAATTCTTGGAACTCGGAGAGCTACTAATAAGGACCTCACAATGGGTCCCGACCTTGGTTTAACAACAACTTTACTATGATCTTACAACAAGACACAAATGTATTTAAATTCTTTGAAAATAACAAACAGTACTTACATGAATGTTCAACACATGACAGCCTCACAAAACATAGATATTTTAATAACATGTATGTTGAACGGAAGACTCCCCGTCCCCATCTAAGGAGTACGTGGACCCGGCTGACAATCCGTCCCGGATCTCTCTGCAACTGTCTATCCCTACAGAATCTACAACACGGATAAACCATTAGCTAACAATCCAAATATAAGTAGAATAAAAAATAGCACAAGCACAACTCAGGAAAAATAAAACAATCATCATGCTGGCACAAAAACCGTTTATTATCTGATAACTTAGGTGATTCACTTTATTCCATTTTTAAAGTTGTGGCACGAGAGATCTTAAGATTTCTCGACTCCGTTCCTTATCAAACTGGTGATGGTTTGGCACACCTCTTCGGTGGCGTCCCCGCAAAAACCAAGTATGGACTAGTCCCCAAAGAAACCCCAGCGCCCTCGGACTAACTGAGCAGAATGCCACCGCCCGTTACTCTTAGGCTAAATATGTGGGTCGGTCGATAAGTAGTATGAAATACACTTATACACAAATCATTCACACACCACTATCATTATTCACACTCATATCTGAAAATCAGCTAAGTAAGCTCAAAGGACTTACCTGAATCAAATCTCAAATCTCAGCCCTCGAAACTCAACTCGGTTTGGAACCATAGAACTCAATCGCCTGTTATAAGAGGCAAGCGGATCAATACTATATCCAAATCTCTTAGAAGTTTTCAACTTCTAAGTTACTAAAGGTCATCTAAAGGAAATTACCAGTTTACCCTTATAAGGGTAAAAAGACGCGTTTACCCTTGAGTCATAAAAACCCTAAAAAATTCCTAAAACTTCAAAACCATCACTTTAAATCCAAAACCATAATCCAACACTCAAACGAAAGTTTTTACTAAGTTGGAAGATTCTTTCCAACTTCTTAACTTTTAGGAACAGCTCACTAAGATCTCACTTTGACCCGTCTTAAAACATCTATACTAAAACTATCAAGTCTAAAGAGAAAGTCTAAACCCTCCATGTTATGCACACTTCTCCCTATAACTATAAAACTCTGAAATAGTCCTTCAATCCTACACAAAAATTCCAAAGATGATTCTTGGATCAAGGCTTCCAATACTTAGCCAAAACTTCCACTAAATCCCCAACAAAGGCTTAAACATACCATTCCTTATTGGATCGATCTCACTACGTCTACTTTATTCCTTGTAAACGCACTTGATAACCAGACAAGACATTAGTTAGTGTAGCCTATACTAATGTTTCGTCCTAAGGACCTATAACAAGCGGGATTCGATATCAACAGTACATAATTTACATATAGGAGGCACTACTAGGCTTAACCTAATGTAATGAAATACAACTAAAATTAAGGTCCATAAAGTAAGCTCAATGCTACATTTAATGGTTCCAGCAAAATGATAAAATAAAGGCACAACACTACCGACCCATTCTACACTTAGATCTTGATTTTGCTACTATGGATCACTTTAGCTTAGTGATTGTTTCCACCTGGCATATCCTAGAAGCACTATCCCCAAAACATTTATCCTTAAACTTAAACTTAATTATTTTAACAAATAAAACAACACATAGAAGCCTTCCTAATCCTATACTATTGTATAAACCACCGTACCATTTCTCGCAACTACAGGTAAGCACTCATATCTCACCTTCCCTAACCTAGCCAACTCTCTTACTACCCTACGTGACTCAGTCGAACAAAACCCGCCACCATTGCTACAACCTAGAACCCGCGGCAAAGGTGAAAGAGAGACTCACCGGTATGGTTATGGCTCGATCGACCCTCCGGTGACAGCCCACGATCCGGTGAGGGAAAGGAAGGCTCGAAGCAATGTCGTACCGCAGCAGGGAAGTCTATTCTTGCTCGTTGGGGAGATGGTCCAGACTTCTGCGATCGAGGTCATAGACGCCGGCGAAAAGTGGGAAGGCTCGTTGCAAAGGAGGGAGTGCAGATGACTGTGGTCCTCCTGGGTCGGTGCTGCTAGGTGAAGAGGACCTCCACCACGGCTGCTCGTAGTCGATGAAGACGCTATCGTCGGTAACTATACAGAAGGAGAGGTGTCAAAACCGTGGTGAAGGAGAGGAGGGGTCTACGTGTGGAAGGGATTCCTGACTGCAAGAGAACGAAGGACAGTCCGGGTCCACTGTTGGTCTTCGTCGACAACAAGAAGTTGAAGGTTTGGCCGAGTCAAATGGGAGGTCTCAACATCCGACGCAAAAGGAGCGTATAGGTTGTGAATGTATGTGGACGTGTAGGTGGTTATGATCCAAGTTACGATGGTTGATCCGTATCCCGTAAGAAGAGGGAAGGATACGTTCAGAAAGGAAGGAATGGGTAGGCTGCTATACTTACCTTATCGAGCGGGTGTTGGCGTGCTGTGCATCCAGCAAGGAGGTCATGGTCTGGGTTGTCGTAGGGTTGAAAGAAGAAGAGAAGGGAGGTGGGCTGGACAAGGTAACCAATGGGCTGGCTGGCCTTGTCTAACGGGCCCAGATGGTATGCTTCATGGGTTAAAAGCTTCTAGTTGGAAACTTTTAAGAATGGCATTTGTGTATGATAAGATTGTTAAAACTAGGGCATAACATGTGGGTGATCTTCACATAAATAGATAGAAGTTCATAAAATCATGATATAAGTATCATGTAAAAATCAAACTAGTAGAAGTCCGGTCTAACTCGGGAAAAAAATTGGAATTAAATTTCCGGTTATTACATCAGTGCCCCCTAAAAAAGTTTCGTCCCGAAACTTAGAATAAGAAACACTACTCAACTAACTTTCTACAAATAGGATCGTAGTATCTAACTCTTCTTCTAAGGAATCTTCACGCTAACTTTCTAGCATACAAGAATCACTCAAAGACCATAGAATTTAACCACCAAAAGGATTAAACACCCAAAAACAAATGTAATCACATCGTTAGATAAGTCATACACGTCAATAGCCGAGTACTAACTCGTCGGTACAGGGGTTGCGGCTGGCTCTGCAAGGAACTCAGAATAACTACTCCTAAAACTATCCTCCGACTCTCTCGTTGCCTCATCGCCTCCTCAATACTGATGACATGTCCCGGATCTGGTATGTACACTCTCCACTTAGACATATAGAACACTTGAAGACACTCTCTAGTATGATTAGGAGGGATAGTCGATAAATGACTCCTCAATCTGCTTTAAGATATCAACGGTTGCCTTTCTAAACTAACTTCCAACTCTCTCAATGACTCTAACAAACTATCTGTAAGATTTTATTTTTTTCCATCGAGTTCACTTGCTTTTGACACTTCGGAAGATCCCGACTATCAATTGTGAAACAATGATGTCAAGCATATCCCGGAACTTATGAAGTGCCTAATGTTCTTTGTAGGACCACTCACTTGGTCTTGTTTCCCTAATTTGACTCAGTCGGACAGTCTCTTCATTAATGAATTATCACCTTCCGTGGGGCTAGGATTTCCACTTGCTATAACCCAAAAATCCCACTCTATGAGTCCATGTGGACATTTTCATATCGGTGAATGATTTTCTAATTTGAGGTCATAGTTAACATAACATTGAGTTTCATGTTATATGGGTTATGGGCTCACCGCGCTTCCGCTGCACTACTCTGATCACTCTATTATCATCCATTAATCATAATGATGCCTTCGGGAGTCAGGGTGATTTACCAAACTCTCACCTGTAACTTCCCTTCTACTAATGGCAAGATCCTCGTCCAACAAATCGTCAATCTTGAGATGATTTACTATATAGTAAAGGGAAAGCTCGTAATCTAGCCGTGAGTGCTAGATGTCCAAACCTCAAGATAACTGTCCGTATTTGTCGAAACTATGACCCTCGACCCCTATTGGGTTTCACCATTGTTCTAAGAACTCCTCAACAAAATAACTCACCGGTTATGCCTCTTTGGAGGGATTGGAACGTGCGGTCTTAGGATTTCTTCCAATTCAGCTAGGTCTCATCGGAACTCTACTTATTACTCGTCAAGACTACTCAATGTGGTTATCCTTCAAAAATACCTTTGACTTCTAACGTAGGGCACATCAAAATGACTTACAAGTCCTTACCTTGATCTATTTACAATCCTGACATGGAGTTTTCTATTTAGCTCCAAATTCTCTAGGTGCAGTAATAAGTCTACACCTAGACAATATTACCAACCACATGATGGTCTTTCATACTTATCTTGTAAACTCTTCTACTAGGTGACTCATCTTATAACATTTTCCTTCTCCGAATTGGTCTTTAACTGTTAGTTGATCATTACTACTCATTCCGTGTTGGAACCTTAGTTACATTGTACTCTTGCATAGATTACATAAAGGCATCAACATTATATTTAAATTTGGCAACACCCGCCTTTTGATACATGAAATTCCTTTTCACTATTTACATTGTTCGCTTGGTTTACACTTTGTTCATCATAGTGTTATCGGTCCGATGGTATGACTTTTATTACACATCTATCGGTACCATTGGTATAAGAAATATCATATGCATATGATTCTCTCAAAATCATATTTCTTGACTCGCAATTATTATGTTGTCCTTATACTAATGTCGATTTTACCCCCTTTAAATCTTTACACCTAGTAGGGTAATCAAATCTCTTCGAGTCTTCTCGTACACGCTTTAGGGACCACGTTGATTGGTCTTATTACTTTCACTAGTTCTTTTATCATCGGTCGAGAATGGACTTTTAACACACCCTTTGTATGCGGTCTCACTACTACTCATCAATCTACATGTTATTGGTTAACATGGTTAGCTTTACTTTTCATTGGAGTATGACCCTTTCTCATTAACTCTTATGTAAACACTTTTCGGCATTCATCTTATTAGGTGATACAAGATCCGTATAACCACCTTTACTCATTCACTTTACTCTTCCTCATGTTTGTTCCAACCACGATGTAGATTCCATCTACAATCACCTTACCACTCGATAAGGCATTTCACCAAGGCATAAAATCATACTTTCTTTTTTTCTTCAACCTCTATAATTCCAATTATCATGTGTCACATCATTAGTCACTTCCTTTGTCAATCTGGGACATTAACCCCCAACTTTTTCTCGGAAGAGCACCATCAGTTTCACTTGTGTGGACTATTAAGCACCCTCTGTCTTGATTAACGTAGCACCTGATCAAAATCATCTGCTTCTTCTTACTCATCTGCTTCTTCTTACTCATCTACTTCTTTTATACAATCCAATCGTACCACTGTGATATGTACCCCTTCGGTAGGTAAGCAACCACTCAAACAATTTCCTTGACATCTTAAATGGCATAAAAGGGCCATCTCCGGCCATCAACATCCCCTTCTTAAATTCTCAATTAGAGTATGTGGCCCTCATTCCATGTTATTATCCAGGGTTCTAGTACTTGTGTCGATTTAACTTCACCATTGTTGTCGTAGATCTCTTGAAGGATTTCATCATATTTCGATAAAAGTCTTCTATAGATTTGTTTTTTTTCTTTTTATGTACCAACTTGTCATCGTTAGGTGGTACATACGTGTAAATTCTCAGTTGTTACTATTAGTCTATATTCGATCTTCTACAAGACCCTAGAAGTACCTTTCTTAGATCTCCTTCAATCTGGATGTACTTGGTAAAAGTTATCCCCTCCAGGTTATCGGTTTATTCTCCTTTGGGTCCTCCTACAGTCTTCAATGTAAGCTCACCTATACTCTTCCAAGTCCGGCTATATCATTCCTCTGTCGTCGATGAACTTATAAATTCTTCCAAAATAGCTGGTAAGCACGCCTTCGCGATTCCTCTTACATTAGTCATCATACGCTTGCGGTTCTCGGGTATGAACCGTTAGTGTTGGTAACATAAGGGTAAACTAGTAGAAGTGCGGTCTAACTCGGAAAAAAAATTGGAATTAAATTTCCGGTTATTACATC
Source organism: Fagopyrum homotropicum (assembly GCA_033239125.1). Taxonomy (NCBI): domain Eukaryota; kingdom Viridiplantae; phylum Streptophyta; class Magnoliopsida; order Caryophyllales; family Polygonaceae; genus Fagopyrum; species Fagopyrum homotropicum. Next base: position 55,894,627 of record BSWB01000001.1, on the reverse strand, counting down.
CCGGAAATTTAATTCTAATTTTTTCTCCGAGTTAGACCGGACTTCTACTAATTTGATTTTTACATCATACTTAATATCATGATTTTATGAACTTCTATCTATTTTTGTGAAGATCACCCACATGTTATGCCCTAGTTTTAACAATCTTATCATACACAAATCCCATTCTTAAAAGTATCCAACTAGAAGCTTTTAACCCATGAAGTATACTATCCGGGCCCGTTAGACAAGGCCAGCTAGCCCATTGATTCCCTTGTCCAACCCACCTCCCTTCTCTTCTTCTTTCAACCATACGACAGCCCAGACCATGACCTCCTTGCTGGATGCGCAGCACGCCACCAGCCGCTCGATAAGGTAGGTATAGCAGCCTACCCATTCCTTGCTTTCTGACCATATCCTTCCCTTCTCTTATGGGATACGGATCAACCATCGTAACTTGCATCATACCCACCTACACGTCCACATACATTCACAACCCATATGTTCCTTTTGCATCGGATGTGGAGACCTCTCATCTGACTCGGCCAAACCTTCAACTCCTTGTTGTCGACGAAGACCAACAGTGGACCCGGACCGTACTTTGTCCTCTTGCAGTCGGGAATCCCTTCCACACGTAGACCCCTCCTCTCCTACACCGCGGTTTGGACACCTCTCCTTCTGTATAGTTACCGACGATAGCGTCTTCATCGACCAAGAGCAGCCGTGGTGGAGGCCCTCTTCACATACCAGCACCGACCCAGGAGTACCACAGTCATCTGCCCTCCCTCCTTTGCAACGAGCCTTCCAAGTTTTCGCCGGCGTCCATGACCGCGATGGCAGAAGTCTGGACCACCTCCCCAACGAGCAAGAATAGACTTCCCTGCTGTGGTACGGCATCGATTCGAGCCTTCCTTTCCCTCACCGGATCATGGGCTGTCACCGGAGGGTCGATCGAGCCATAACCATACCAGTGAGTCTCTCTTTCACCTTTCCCGCGGGTTCTGGGTTGTAGCAATGGTGGCAGGTTTTGTTCGACCCAATCACGTAAGGTAGTAAAAGAGTTGGCTTGATTAGGGAAGTTGAGATATGAGTGCTTAGCTGCAGTTGCGAGAAATGGTACGGTGGTTTATACAATAGTATAGGATTAGGAAGGCTTATGTGTGTTGTTTTATTTGTTAAAAATAATTAAGTTTAAGTTTAAGGATAAATGTTTTGGGGATAGTGCTGCTAGGATCTGCCAGGTGGAAACAATCACTAAGCTAAAGTGATCCATAGTAGCAAAATCAAGATCTAAGTGTAGAATGGGTCGGTAGTGTTGTGCCTTTATTTTATCATTTTGTTGAAACCATTAAATGTAGCATTGAGCTTTCTTTATGGACCTTAATTTTAGTTGTATTTCATTACATTAGGTTAAGCCTAGTAGTGCCTCCTATATGTAAATTATGTATTGTTGATATCGAATTCCGCTTTTTATAGGTCCTTAGGACGAAACATTAGTATAGGCTACACTAACTAATGTCTTGTCCGGTTATCAAGTGCGTTTACAATAATAAAGTAGGCGTAGTGAGATCGACCCAATAAGGAATGATATGTTTAAGCCTTTGTTGGGGATTTAGTGGAAGTTTTGGCTAAGTATGGGAAGCCTTGATCCTAGAATCATCTTTAAAAATTTTGTGCAGGATTGAAGGACTATTTCGGAGTTTTATGGTTATAGGGAGAAGTGTGCATAACATGGAGGGTTTAGACTTTCTCTTTAGACTTGATGGTTTTAGTATAGATGTTTTAAGACGGGTCAAAGTGAGACCTTAATGAGTTTTTCCTAAAAGTTAAGAAGTTGGAAAGAATCATCTAGCTTAGTAAAAACTTTCATTTGAGTGTTGGATTATGGTTCTGGATTTAAAGTGATGGTTTTGAAGTTTTAGGAATTTCTTAGGGTTTTTAAGACTCAAGGGTAAAAGCGTCTTTTTACCCTTATAAGGGTAAACTGGTAATTTCCTTTATATGACCTTTAGTAACTTAGAAGTTGAAAACTTCTAAGAGATTTGGATATACTATTGATCCGCTAGCCTCTTATAACAGGCAATTGAGTTCTACGGTTCCAGACCGAGTTGAGTTTCGAGAGCTGAGATTTGAGATTTGATTCAGGTAAGTCATTTGGACTTACTTAGCTGATTTTCAGATATGAGTGCGAATAATGATAGTGGTGTGTGAATGATGTGTGTATAAGTGTATTTCATACTAATTATCAACCGACCCACATATTTGGCCTAAGAGTAACGGGCGGTGGCATTCTGCTCAGTTAGCCCGAGGGCGCTGGGGGTTTCTTTGGGGACTAGTCCATACTTGGTTTGCGGGGACGCCACCGGCGGAGGTGTGCCAAACCATCACTAGTTGGATAAGGAACGGAGGCGAGAAATCTTAAGATATCTCGTATCACAACTTTAAAAACGGAATAAAGTGAATCACCTAAGTTATCAGATAATAAACGGTTTTTGTGCCAGCATGATGATTGTTTTATTTTGCCTGAGTTGTGCTTGTGCTATTTTTTATTCTACTTATATTTGGATTGTTAGCTAACGGTTTATCGGTGTTGTAGATTCTGTAGAGATAGACAGTTGCAGAGAGATCCGGGACGGATGGTCAGCCGGGTCCACGTACTCCTTAGATGGGGACGGGGAGTCTTCCGTTCAACATACATGTTATTAAAAATCTATGTTTTGTGAGGTTGTCATGTGTTGAGCATTCATGTAAATACCGTTTTTTATTGTCAAAGAATTTAAATACATTTGTGCCCTGTTGTAAGATCCTAGTAAAGTTGTTGTTAAACCAAGGCCGGGACTCACTGTGAGGTCCTAACCAGTAGCTCTCCGAGTTCCAAGAATTCGGGGTGTTACAATTGGCATTGGTAAAATTTGCTATAATTCATCTAACTTTATTGATGATGTTTATTTGGTTGATGGTTTGAAATATAATCCGCTAAGTATTTTTCAAATTTGTGATACAGGCAATAAAGTCATGTTTGATACAGATAAATGTGAAGTTCAAGACAAAAAGACGGGTGAAGTGTTGCTTAGTGCTCCTAGATGTAATAATGTTTATTCAATGAGTAATAACCAAGTTTAAGGAACTAAGCTAAAATGTCTAAAGGCCTTGACTGATGATCCAAGGCTTTGGCACAGAAGACTTGATCACGTAAGCATGCACACCATGCAAAAACTACTTACAAAAGATTTGGTACGTGGTTTGTCAAACCTAAATTTCAAGGTTAATGATCTATGTAAGGCGTGTACACAAGGTAAACAAACAAGAGGTTCATTCAAACCTAAGAAAGTTGTAAGTTCTTCTCGACCCACTGGACTTTTACACATGGATCTTTGTGGACCTATGCTTGTCAAATCTCCTAGAGGCAAGTAGTAAATCCTTGTTATAGTGGATAATTTCTCTTGTTTCACATGAATTTCTTTTCTACGAGAAAAATCTGAAGCTTTATTTGAGTTTTCAAAATTGTGTAAGGAGTTACAAACTTTGAAAAACCTACCAATTGTTTCTATAAGAAGTGTTCATAGTAGAGAATTTGATCAACTGAAGTTTGATTTGTTTTGTGCAAAATATGGCATTTCACATAATTTTTCAGCTCCTAGAACTCCTCAACAAAATGGAGTTGTGGAACGTAAGAACCGCACTCTTGAGGATATGTCTAGGACAATGCTTTTAGAAAACAATTTGCTCAAAAGTTTTTAGGCTAAAGCAGTAAACACTGCAAATTATATTTTGAATAGATGTTTAATTCGCCTTATTTCAAAAAAGACTCCTTTTGAACTCTTTAAAGGAAGAAAACAAATATTTCATATTTCAAACCCTTTGGATGAACTTGTTTTGTTCATAACAATGGCAAAGATCATCTTGGGAAATTTGATGCACGTAGTGATGAAGCTATATTCATTGGATATGCTTCAAATAGAAAAGTTTATCGCGTTTATAACAAACGTACCAAAATTATTGAGGAAAGCATTCATATTATTTTTTATGAAAGCAATGATAGTACTTTGAGTGAAAGTTTTGCAGATCTAAATCTGAATCAAAGAGAAGATCATAATTCGGATGAAGACGAAGATCCTAAAGATCGAGACAAGAATATGCAGGAAAAGATTCAAGATACCGAAAAAAACCCTCAAGTCTTTGAAACACACCTTCAAAACCTTGAAACAGGAAACTGTGATAACAGAACTCCGCTTCAAGGGCTTGAAACCCAACTTCAAGACCTTGAGATTGGATTAACAGGTAATATACCAACGGTACATGAATCTAGTCAAACATATGAAGCTCATCCTTCTGGATCTGCTCCATCTGTCAAAAGAAGAAAAGTTCAACACTCCTCATATCATCCACAAGAGAATGTGATCTCAAATCAATGTGCTGGAGTTCAAACTAGATCTAAAGTGAACAATCTATGTGCCTTCTCCGCTTTTGTATCACTTGTCGAGCCGAAGAACTACGTTCAAGCTCTTCAAGAACCTGATTGGATCATTGCCATGCAAAACGAATTGAATGAATTTGAGAGAAACAAGGAATGGACTCTCACTTTAAGACCAAAGCATCAATCAGTCATTGACACGAAATGGGTCTTTCGCAACAAATTGGATGAAAGTGGCAAAGTCATACGAAATAAAGCACGACTTGTAGCACAAGGCTATAACCAAGAAGAAGGTATTGATTATGAGGAGACTTTTGCTCCAGTTGCAAGGTTAGAAGCCATACGTATGCTACTTGCATTTGCATATTTTATGAGCATCAAACTTTTCAAATGGATGTAAAATGTGCTTTTCTAAACGGCTTCTTAGAAGAAGAAGTCTACGTTGCTCAACCTCTTGGTTTTGAAAATGATGAATTTTCGGATCATGTTTTTAAACTATTTCAAAAGAGGTTTGATTGATTAAACATTGTTTATCAAAACTAGAGGCAACGTCATTCTAGTAGTACAAATCTATGTTGATGATATATTATTCGGTGTTACTAATGATTCCCTTTGCAAGGATTTTTCAGATATTATGTGCAGAGAATTTGAAATGAGCTTAATGGGAGAGCTAAATTTCTTTCTTTGAAGCAAAGAAAGGAATTTTTCTCAATCAAAGCAAGTATACTAAAGACTTGCTTAAGAAGTACAAAATGGATCAATCTAAGGTTGCAAAGACTCCTATGAGTTAAACACTTTCGCTAGATCATGACAAGAATGGCAAAAGTGTAGTACAAAAGGAGTATCGAGTTATGATTGGTTCATTGTTGTATCTAACTACTAGTCGTCCTGACATTATGTTTAGCATGTGCATGTGTGCAAGATTTCAAGCTGATCCTAAAGAGTCACAGTTGATAGTTGTGAAAAGAATTTTTTGGTATCTCAATTGCACCAAGGATCTAGGGTTATGGTACCCACGTCAAAGCTCGTTTCATCTTGTTGGCTATTCAGATGCAGACTTTGCAGGTTATAAGGTCGATAGAAAAAGTACTTCTGAATGTTGCTAATTCTTAGGGTCATCCCTAATTAGTTGGCACTCCAAGAAGAAAAACTCTGTTTCACTATCCATAGCTGAAGCTGAATATATAGCTGCAGGAGCCTGTTGTGCACAAATTCTTTGGATTGCTCAACAACTTCGTGACCTTGGCTTTGATTTGAAAGGTATTCCTATAAAATGTGATAATACTAGTGCTATTTCTATAACCAAAAATCTTGTGTAGCATTCAAGGACTAAGCATATTGATGTAAGGCATCACTTCATACGTGATCATGTTGAGAAAGGTGATATTTCGATTTCTTTTATCTGAACTAACTTGCAGCTTGCAAATATCTTTATCAAGCCTCTTCCTGATGAAAAATTTAATTTTATTAGATTGGAGCTTAGTATGTTGAACAAGGAAGCATTAACGTAGGGGGAGTAAACAAGTTTAATTGTTCCTACGCATGCAGCCCAATTGATATTTTCAAGGGCCTTGAAATGAAATTCAAGGGGGCTTGAAATAATTTACACAGGGTATATTAAATTTACGGATCTTTTAAGGATTAATATCTTTTAGATATTTCAATTCTTAAAATATTTTTATAAAACTTTTGTTTGAAATTTTGAAATAGATTTGATGTTGTTTTAGTGGTATTAAAATTGGTCTTTTAAAATCTTGATTTTCTCAAGATCTTGTTATTTCCCTGTTAAAAAGGACCTACTTTTTCTATCTTTTTCATTCTTTCACAAGAAATCCTATTTCAAAATCCCTTGGTTTCTCTCTCAAATTTCCCTCATGGCACCCAGAAGTAAGAGATCTGCTCCTCAAGCTCCCAAAAAGAAAGTCGTTCAGAGTCCCTCAAATGCTAAAGAAGAAAAATCTTCTAAGGATTTGGATACATCTCAGACGGCTTGTCTTCCCTTATCATAGTTCGTTAACTTTCAAGATTCTAGATCTTGGCTTGATGGGTTTCACAATCGACCGTTCTGTATGTGTGATCTGGTGGACACTAATTTTCTCGACACTCTTAAGATTCCCTGCATAGACAAGCTAAAGAGTTCAATTATCTGGAAGATTCTAAACCCTGGAGATTCTGCTTTTCGATGACTCACAATCTATGTTAATCTCACCACAAAAAGGGACAAAGGATGTATCACTCTGGAATCTTCAGTTAAAGGTACTCCGATTTCACTCACTCCTTCTATTTTAAGTGAGATGTTTGGAATTCCTACAGATGTTGTATTCAATCATCCTTCAAGATCAGAGAGTGTTCGTATTGCTAAAGAGAAATTTCTAGTTCCGAATTCAACCTCACATCAACTTACTCATACATCTCTAACCTTAGACGCTAAAATAGTTTTTACTATATTGGTTCGATGTGTTGTTCCTTGTGCAAACTCAAGAGAGTTGCTGACTGATCAATCTCTGGATTTAATTCATCTGCTTATGTCTGATTTGGACATCGACGTGCCTAATCTGATTCTCAACCATATGATACATTTTTGTCAATTCTAAGAGACCTATTCCTCTGCCTTATGGAAATTTGTTGCCTAAGGTCTTTGATTATTATAAAATTGACACATCCTCTGAGGAGAGACAGTTTATTTCTGGAAAAATTGATGAGAATTGCTTAGAACGTCTGAAAATTGAGAAAACTCTTGCAGGAACATGGACGTTAAAAGGAAAAGGAACTACTAAAAATCCATTTGAAGAAGTTAAAGCTTCTCCTACTCCAAAAATCAAGTTAGAAGGTTGTGAAAAAGAAATAGCGTGTCTCAGCCGTGAATTATCTGATTTTTAGTTTGACACCAAGAGGAGAATGGATGCAAATTTTGAGTTGCTAGCTACCATAAATGCTAAAGTCAATGAAATGTATTTGATGAATGATCTTACACTGACTACAATGGGAAGCATTTTGCCCATACCTGAAGATGTAGATCAACATACTCAAGAGAAAGTCGAGAATGTGCTGATGAACTGTAAAAGGCGTGTACAGAATAAATCAATTTTTTATCCAACTCATGTTGAGCCAATGTTTTTACCAACAGTTGAGTATGAAGTAGTTAAGAAGAGAAGAGCTGAAGAAAAGAGAAGACGTTTAGCAACTGAAATGGATGATTGGCGCTATAAGAAATCTTCATCGAAAGGAAAGAGGAAGTTCTATGAGGAGAATTGAGCTGACTGGTTTTCTGAAAATCTTTTTATGTGGTTTGTGAAAATACTCTTTTGGGTTTGTAACCGCATTTAAAACTCCCGTACTTTGACTATTTTTTCTCCCTTGTTGAAAGACAAAAGAGGAGAAATGATGATCCGACATTTCGATAAACTACATTCTGCATTTTAGTTTTGATTTTCATATGCAGCTAAACTAAAAAATGCAGGTATGATAAAACATTTGTGTTGTCTTCCATCAAGGGGGAGATTGAGAACTCCACCTTGTTTTTAATGTTTTACAGGTGTTGATGATGGAAGACTTAACACAAATGTAGTAGTTGGATACACTGACAATGTATTGATTATTCTCTAGATGCTTGGTTGATTTGAATTCAGTGCAGGTCTTATCGAATGTCAAAGGCCTTGATATAGACTTCAAGGGCCTTGGAATATCACTCAAGGACACAAGGAAGATAGCGTTGCAAAGGAATGATCTCAAAGGCCTTGGAGTTATATAGTTGCACGACAAAACAAGGATTCAAATGCAAAGAAAATTTTCCAGGAACGAATTGCTCAACAGAAATATTCCAGGGAACATCTTTTACAACCGAAGATCTCAACCGAAGATTAGAGAATCTTTTCAGAAAGATTTTCTAAAATAGAAAAGCGTCAAAATATCTTCTCTTTCGGTTCAACAAAGAATGAGAAGATAAAGGAGCTATGGACTCGATGTGGTCTCAAGAGTTAAAGATTTGCAATGTCTACCTTATCTCAAAACAGGAAACGAACTTCATGGAGAAGAAGATTCATCTTCAAACGGTCATCTCTCCAACGGCTAGAAGACCTCTCCATAGAAGAGTATAAATGAAGATGGTGATCGAAGAAGAAGAAATACACAAGCATATATGGAAACAATCTTTACGTCTTCAAGCAACCGAAAAATCTTCATTTGACTCATTGATTTTCTTTCTCTCATTTACGCAAAAGCTTTATCCCCTTAGAGAGAGAAAACACAAGATCTCCATTGGATGATCTAAATAGTGTTATACTAGAGTGTGTGTTACTCTGTGAAGTAACTAGGCTATTATAGCTAGGTTGAGAGTTGGAGCTAGACCGTAGCATTGGCTACAGTGAGAGAAGAAGGGGAATTCTTCTAGTTTTTATCTATGACTCTTTGAAGCTAATAATAGATGGTTAGATCTAAGGCTATACCTTGGGACGGAGAGTAGGCTATTTAGAGCCGAACTTCGTAAACATATCCTCGTGTCAATCTTTTACATTTCGCACTATATTTTGCTATTGTGACTAACATTGTTTTTGCAGGAGAATGAAGTCAAGGCTCTTAAAAGTTGTTTCAAAGCCCTTGAAATCAAAGTTTCACTAAGAGCACAAATTGACATCAAGGCCCTTGAAAGGAGTTTCAAGGCCTTGAGATTTGGCTTACGAAAAGATCCCATACTCTATTCACCCCCCCCCCTTTTAGAGTATCTGTTAACTTATTTATCTCACCTAACGGTTCTTCAAAGGCCTTTGCTTCCTTGATTTTAACCATGTATATTGTTGGCTGAAATCTTTGTGATTCTAGGGTGATTGGTTGAACCTTGTGGTTTTAATGATGAGAGAATAAACCTCACAATTAGATTGGATCCTGAAATTTGTATTTTACCTTTGTAGATAAGAAAATCGGGTTGTTCTTGAGGAAAATCGACAGATTTTCAAGGAAGCACAGACCGATTTTCCTTCTGTCGTACCTTTTGATGCTTTATCCTTAAACTAAAGTTAAATATTGCTTAAACCCTCACTTTTTTAACCTTCCTAATCTATATCCGAGCATGGGAAGAGACGGTGATTCCTTTTCTTGGTTACCAACGATGATGAGTTCTAGGTAATAGAGGACTCAACACCCTCTATTAAGGTGTGAGTGTGTCAATCCTTAACCTTAGTGAGTTAACCTGATTCCCTTAGGTTGAGTGTGTGGTTTGAGAGTATAGTTCCTTTCCTTAGATCTCTATCCTATAAAGGACTCAACACCCTTTATTTAGAGCCTTTGGGTTGGGATTAAGTGGATAGTGAAAGCTCACCATAAGTTATTCTGTCTTAGAATCATATTTCCTTCGCAATCACAGCTCTGTCCATAGATTTTTAGAAGTCTTGAATCAAAAATAACAATTGGATATTCTGATCTCTACAGTCAGTGTTTCCCAATTCTTACATACATATTCGTTATTTGTCTTTTAATTGCAGTTTGTCTTAGCTAGATTTGCTTTTACTGCTTGATTTCACGAAGTCCTTGAGATCGACCTTGGAATACTTGCTTATATTGCGATAGATCCATACACTGCGGGTTCGCTATTGCTTTTATTCTTTTTATAAATTTAAAGCTTATTTGCACAGACACTTTTGAGCGAACAAGTTTTTGGCGCTGTTGCCGGGGACTTGGTCTAGACTAAGTCGGTAATTCGGTTTTCTAGTTAGATTTTGCTTTTTATTTTAATATATTTGCTATGAGTTTTTTGACTTTTTAGGGTTTCGAATGGCTGCAATGAGCTATGAAACAGCAAGGATTGAAATATGGAGCCTTAGAGTTGAACTTGACGAATTTTAGGAGCAACACAAACTTAGGAACAAAGCCTTGGAAGAAGAGAGAGGGAGAGCGAGACAGTTAGCTAGATGGGAGGAATATGAATATTTGCAGCATTTTTTTCGTTCTATGAATTTAGTGACAAAAGAGAAAGAGAGGAAGCTATTGAGGATGAGCTTGAAATTTGGGAGGTGCTTTATATCGTTCGTGAGGTGTATGAACAACCTCCTGATGACCAACTTGAATTAAAGATCGAGTGTGAAGAAGAATTCCAAGTTTTCAGCATTCGTCCTATCGAAACTGAAGCTCCTCTCGAACTTCTCAAAGAAGAAGAGAAAGAAGTAGAACACCTTGGCCAAACTTCTGAACCATTGGCCCAGATTGAGGCACAACCGGAGAAGATGGAAGAGATTTCATGCGCAGACTTTCCTCTTGACATGATTCTCATCCCATGACTTGAAACACTTTTCCCGGTATGTTCTCTTACTCACTTTTAAATTCCATTTGAAATTTCTAATCATTCCAAGGAGGCGCCTTTGAGCTGGAGGTCTCTACCAAAGGAACCTCCGAAATTCAAGATGAAACCTCCACTAGCTTTACTAGAAAGTTAACTAGGATGAATTTGAGAACCTTCAACAGGTTCACTATCCTAAGGCTTGGCACACCTCAAGCCATCATGATTGATGTTGGAAAGCACTATCCCCGAGCAGGAAAATGGGGGAGTTAAGAGGATTCTCGAGAAGTTGATTCTCGATCTAGGAAAGGATGGGACGCAAAGCTAGATTATGTCCCGTGGAACTGCAGAAAAGCTAGTAAGACTCCTAAGAGAACAAAACCATTCAAGCTTGCTCATGGCAAGTCTTACCGTTTGCCAGTGAAATTAGGAGCCGGAACTTTTTAGGAAGATTCTTTTCTCAACCTTGTCTTGAAGAAGACCGGGGAGAAGCATTTATGTGGATTCAATGAGCGATCCAAGGTGTTCGAGGTGCATTGAAGAATCCCCATGGAGATAGGTCCAGCTAGCGACCTTAACCAAGCACTTCTAGGGAGGCAACCCAAGGTATTTATATGTCTTTTTCCTTTTTCTAAGATAAATTAGATTAGTTTTTTGTTTTTCGTTGGTACGCTCCAGGTTTTTCTTCTGTCTTTGATGACAAAGAGTAGCTACTTTCTGAAAGAAGATCAATGATGGACATGGGATCGAGAATTTTGATAAGAAGGAATGAAGAATTTAGAGAGGAATAAAGAACGGAAGGAAGATAAATCGACCAACCTACAGGAAAATCGGTCGATTTCTGGAATTAATTTATTTGATTCACCCGATTTTTCCAATATCGCAAGCGAAATCGACCTAAAAATCAACTCCCTTGAAAAAAATCGGTCGATTTTTAGTGTAATGGACGAAAATGGAAAAAAACGGGCCGACAAATAATCGACCCCCTAAAAAATCGGAAAATTATTTTCAAATTTTTCTTTTTAAATTGTTCGATTTTGTTTGTAATTTTCGGAAATATATGGCGATTTTATTTGGAGATGGCCGATGCACATTACCCTTCTTCGTTCAACAACATTCTCCGACGCCGATCAGAGTATTGAGAGTTCCCTATCCGAGCTTCTATAGATTCCCGCCACAATTGCCCGAGGAATAATTTGCTTTGCTAATTCGCCATCTTACATTGTGAGTATCCTTTTTCACCTTTTCTTTTCTTCACATTGGGCCAATGTGAGTTTTAAGTATGGGGTGGAGGTATTTATAACATCTTTTGCATGTTTTATGTCTTAGATTATATTTTTTCGAAAAATTTGAAATTTAAAAAAATTGTTTCTAGGATGGATATGATCTCTATGATGATATTGTTTATGGATTAGCTATGATGAAATTTTATATGTTTGAATTGATTTATGACATATGTGTGATTTGAATACTTTATTGGAATTTCATGCATGTATAATAATTAGCTTTCATTCCAAATCATCTTGAGTGTTGAAGGTTGAAACCGCATGATAAGTTCTTACACATCTTTTTGGAATGATTAAGGCAATTCGGTTTCTTTTTCTTTCTTCATCTTGATCATGCTTAGCACCTCTTATATTTTATTTGCCTCCCTTTTACCTATCCGATATTAGGAAGCATGTTAGTGAAAGCGTTATGAAGTTGAAGTTGAAAGTGATGAATATGTGTTAGAAAAATAGGTTTGGCGATGTTGATCTTCATAATGAGTAACTCGGCACCATTCACATAGTCTGGTGTTTGTGTCTTGCCAAATTCTGATCGATCAATAGTCCTAACGAGTCTTAGTATGTGCATCTGGTTTGAGGCACCTCGAAAAATATGAGGCTTGTTGATCTTCAAGGTTTCGGCTACTGTGCACCTCTGCCATGTTCAAGTGAAAAAGTAAAAAGAAAAAAACTTAAGAAGTGAAGTTTGCTTATTTTTGTTGGATGTGTTGTGAAATTAATGTTGTGGAGTTATTTTCCTTTTTTCCTTATTTGCACCACATATCCAATATGTATCTCACCCATAACACGTTTCTTTCCCTTTATATTTGTTAAGTCCTTAAGACCTTAATGCGCATGTGTTTTGACTTAGTGGTTTAAATTGGATTTTTGATGATTGATTTTGATATATCTCAAGTTTTGATGCATGTGATGTATTTCTTGCAAGGTGTGATTATTCTTCTCATGATATCACTCCTTTTGATCACGTGATGATTTTCATTAGATATGAAGCAATCCTTTGAAGGTGATTTATGAATAGAAGTACAAACAAACAATATTGTAGTTTTTCTTTGTTTTTGCATATTCATAATTTATATCATCTTGTATCCTAAGTTTGAACCTTAATTGGGAACAACCAAGAGGCAAGTATGGGGTATTTTGATGACATGAATTATGACCTATATTTAGACATTCATTTATATATATTTTCCCTTTATTTTGCATGCATAAACATGAATTCATGACATTTAAGCTCATAATTACTTTGCTAGAAAAGATGTCTACACGGATTATTGCTGCACTCGTAGGTAATTTGGCGAATTATGGAGCTGAATGACACATTTATGGATTAGATCATAAAGAAACATGATGGAGAAAATAAAGGAAGCTAGGAACATGTTGGAGTGGGCTCTGATACTGCGGATTTGTGATACCTATTTCATTTCTAGTTGATTACCAGTTAATTAACCCTGTTTAAAGCAATAAACGGAAAAGCGGAAACCATAAAATTTTAAAACTTTATCTTACAGTCATCATAATATATAATCATACTAACATACGACATAAAGCTCTGTTTAGCAAAACACAACGGTTTAAAACCACACAATACATCCTAGGCGGTAGCATCCCATAACAGCTCACCTGATATGATCTCAAATCTAGGTGTTGGGTCCAACGTCCTTGCCTTGATCAGGCCGAGTCTGAGTAGTTGAAAAATATGGATATAACAACAATGAGCTACAAGCTCAGTAAGGGTATACAAATCGCACTCTCCCAATATATATAAGTATCTAATATCCCGTCCCCAAAGGACACACTACACCCGTTCTCACATTCCAAAGCACACATACATCTCCACATTCACATTACATACAAAACAAATAGCATATACGCATTCAAGCATGTTATCATACCACATATAAACATATCACCTCATATAAACATCTCATATCATACCATCACATATAAATAGTCATAACATAACATATAACATGCTAGACTCGATTGCATCGATGCATATGTGATAATTAACTAACTAGCCCCAACTGATCGTACGATATATTTTCTCATGTGCTTTCGTATTTCTTTTCTTTCTTTCTTTCTTTTTTTCTTTCGGTTGGCCAACCCGATAGCGTCCTAGGCCCCCTGTAGATCAGGTGCGACCTCGGCCATCTTGTCCTAAGACCCCCTGTAGATCAGGTTGCGATCTTGGACTATTTTTCTCATCTTGAGGCCCCCTGTAGATCAGGTAGCGACATCTGAGAACCCCTGTAGATCAGGTAACGACCTAGTCCCCCGGAAACCCGTGCGCGACGCAGTTGGGCTAATTAATCAATTATCATCCTATATTATCACTTTCATATCATAACTCAATTTCATGCTTTCATCATATTCTTTCCATTACCATCTCATGTACCTCATGCATGCATTCATAAATCATATCAAGTCATCATCATCATTTCACTCATATATATAAGAATGCATAAAATCATGGCATAATAAATACCTAATATATATTAAGCAAGTGTAATTCATATACACTTACCTCACAGGTAAGAACAATAAAACCTCGCAAACCAACTATTGAATCCGTTTCCCACTCGGACTATCCTCCTTTATCGTGCTTGGTTACGCTCACAAAGAACTAAGTTATAGTTAACTAAAACCTTCAACAACACATGCGGAGAATACCATATTCCTCGTATTAAACTCCTCGGTTCAAACACCAGTTAAATTCATTCCTTTGAATTTAATTAACATATATCCTCCTCTATAATCCCAATTTAATTAATTAACCTTCAATTGATTAATTAAATTTTGCCAGAATAATGTTTTGCACGCAGGCAATTTCTAAACCCACCTGTCATCAAATCTCAACAAACAAACAACTCATAATCACCAGAATAAAGTAACAAGCATAATGGAATTTCCAATTATCCATTTTGGCAAGCCTAAGGTCAATTTAGGCCAAATCGCAATACGGAAAACGAATAAATTCATAACTTATTCGTTACTAACCCGATTGACGATCCGAAAGAAGATTCGGAATCACAACGACGCAGGCTACGCTCGGACACCTTCAAATTCCCCGGAATCAGAGCGACAGAACCTCCATAGTATCACATATGCTCGACTAGGTCTTCCCTTGCTCGGAAATGTAGAAATTTGGTACCAAAATGAAGAGAATGAAGAGAGGAATCCAAAAACTCAAACGGATTTGAAATCGGATTAGAAACGAAGAGTAGATCTGAGTTTGAAGGTTAAGAGAAATTAGAGATTTTACGAGGAAACGTGAAAGGAAATGAATTAATAAACATTATTTCCGCTATTTATAGCGAAGCCGATAATTATCCTTTAGCGGAGTCGTTAATTATCCTTTAGCGGAGTTGATAATTATCCTTTCACCGAACCGAAAGCGGTTTAAGCCCCCTTCTCCAAACTTCTCGAAATTGGAATAATAAATCTGGAATATTGTATGGATAATTATTCCGCAATTGTCTCGAAAAACGCGTATTCCTAAGCCGTCTTTCTTAGCCGCTAAGAAACGAAATAGCGACTCTTTTGGCCGTTTTGCCTTCCATGTTTTTTCATATCTAGGACATGTCCGATGTTTTGATCAATTCTCTCAACTGCATTTTTATTAATTGAAGCTCTCAAATGCTCCAAATAACACCGGGGTGTAATATCATCTAGGAGCAAGTTACCTCGAGAGGTATCTCGTGTTAAAACGGATTTAATTCCTTAAAATTCTCGATTAGGTCATCTTCGATTTTTGACTGTTACAGGAGTGGGCTCTAATACACGCCAGAGCGGACTTTGATACCAGGGGACTCAGTTTCTTTTTTGGCCCAAAATTTTAGGGTTTATCTTTTAGATTATTTATCTTCAGTTGGTCTAAGATTAAACATTATCTTTACGCAAGACCCGTACTCATCTAAAACCCTAGATTTATCCCTATAAATATCCTTTAGCCTTCAACATTGAAATGAACCCCCAATGACGAGGACGTTGATGGATGGATAGGAATTGACACCTCCTATCACACTTAGATTGAGATCCAGAAATCATCAAGAAACCCTAGGATACAGCAAGGAAGTATAAGGAGAAACACATTCAAGATCTGAGATTCAAGATTGAAGACATTAGTGAAGTTCTTTAAGTTTTTCTTTAGTTTTTTATTCTTTTGTCTTTTGAACACAAGATTTGGAGTTGTCTATTGCATTTAAGTTAGTTTTTGAGATTGATAAACCTTTGTTAAGGATTGCTTGCTTTTATTTCAAGATTCATAGTTTTCTTTGTTTTCTTGATTCAGTTGGTTTCTTGATTTTAACAATGAGTATTGTTGGCTAAAACCATTGTGATTCTAGGGTGATTGGTTTAAGGTTATGGTTTAGATGATGATAGAATGAACATGACATTTATCTTGGATCCTGAGATTTGTGTTTTACCTTTGCAGAGAACAAAATCGGGCTATTCTTGAGGAAAATCGACCGATTTTCAAGGAAGAAAAAACCGATATCTGTCTGTCGTACCTTTGATGTTTTATCCATAAACCAAAGTTAAAGATTGCTTAAACCCTAGCCTTGTTGAACCTTCATAACATATATCCTAGCGTGGGAAGTGTAAGAGCCTTAGTGTTAGCATGAAATATTGCGATATTCTAGGCACTTATTTTGGTTGTTTTTCTCTCATTATTGTGTACATGGATGAAGTTTAGAAGCAATTGTTAGCTTGTTCCTCTATTATAGTCGATATGGATGTCTACACTAGCTTTGTGTCGATTGTATACAAAAAGGAGCTAAATAGGAGCTATCGAGAGAGAAAAGAGAGGATTCGATCATGTTCGAGGGTTAGGAACACATCAAGGAAGCTAAGGAAGGAGCTAGGATGAAGAATGTCACGACACAAAGGAAACTACAAGCATTTTACACTTCCACGCCCTGAATTACGGCGGTAGAAGAGTCCACGCTCTAAACCACGGCCGTGGATGTTGGCATCATGAGCGTGGAGCATTCCAGTAAGTTACACGGCCTAAAGTACGGTCGTGGAAGTCACAAGAGACCGTAACCAATTACACACTCTAAACCACGGTCGTGTAATCCCTTGAGACCGTGATTTAGGCGATCTTTTGACGAGTCTTCATTTGCCACGTTATTTACGTGATGAGCCGGGACGGCTACTTTTTCCTAGTCTTATAAAAAGGTCAGAGAAGAGAGTTTTGATCATCGACGCTTACGGCTTACTCCCGTTACATTTGCGTTGGATCTCGTGGAGACGCTGACGGCCGCTTACCTTGCTTGGAGCATTCTTGCCTAGGGTGGATTGAAGATCGCCGAAGGGTTTAACCTCTTTCTTAGGTTTTGACATTGAAGATGGATTGACAACTTGTTCTTCATACTTATCTTAGATTATTGTGAGGTTTTGTGTTTTATATTCTGAATCCATTGATTATCACTTCTTGTGTTCGGATTTGAGAAACGGTTTTGAAGTTTTATTAAGTGTTCGAGTGTTTTCATCTTTTATTCTCTTTGATTTGAATATTGATATCATGACAATGATTGTTGGCTGAAACCCTTTAGCAATTCTAAGGTGAAGGGTTAATAGTTGTGGCTTAGATGATGATAGATCGATCGTAAATTGATTGGACCTTGAGAGTTAGAGAAATCTCGTCGACGAACCCAAATCACGGGTTGTTCCTGGAGTTCCACGGCCGTGGTTTGTAATACGGCCGTATTTTAGAGCGTGGTTTAGGGCAAGAACGTGATTCTTCCCTAGCCTCGTCCATTCCTCAAGCTAAACTTTAATTTGCTTCCAAAGAATGTCCTCAATCTATGGACATATCAAATCAACTCTCCTTTTCTCGATTCCGTTCGGAAATAGCTCCAAATCACCTATAATCAACATAGAACTAGTGTAGACATCCATATCGACAATATAGGTAATACTAGCTCACATATGCAGCGAAGTTCAATCAAAGACTATCAATATGAATCAAATACGTTTAGAAAACGTGCCTAAAATATCACAATATTTCATGCTAACAAATAACCCCATACTTAACACTTGCTTGTCCCTAAGCAAGGTCTTTCAAAAAGCTTTAAACAAGAGTTAAGATGAAATATGTGTACCTTCTTTTTGGGTGAATGTGACTTCTAAAGAATAGATCATTCTCAAACCTTGCTTCAATCGTTTATCAAACTCTCACACACCCACTCAAAGAGTAAAAAGCAAAGAAAATTCATGAACCAATTTAACTTCTAAACAAGCATTATAACCTTCAAACATTATCAAAATCAATCACAAGAAACTTCAATTTAGATCACCAAGTCATATAACATTCTTTTGATCTTAAGGACTTTCAAAGAAAAGGTCTAGAATACGGAAAGGAAGGGAAAACTTTAAGGGAAAGTGGTGCATAAATCCGGGAAAGTGGACAACTACCTTCTTCTTCTTATGCGGTTCCCGCAACACTTCAACTTAGAGCTTCGCTCTCTTCTTTTCATTTTTCGACTTTACTTTTGGAGTTATGGACAGAGATGCACAAAAACCGAAGCCTAGGAGATCGGCGTTTCTCAATTTTTCAAGAGATGCCTCAAACCCTTAGCGCACATACCATAATCCGCTAGGAATATCGCTCAATCCGACTTTGGCAAGACACAAACACCCGGCTATGTGAATGGTGCCGAGTTACTCATCGTCATGATTGACTTCCCCAAACCTATAACTTCTTTCTATTCATTTGATTGCAAATAATTGCTCTCATGGCCCTCCCACATCAAACATGCCTTTTTCTCATTCACTTCTCCAAATTCCCGGATAGGTAAAGGAGGCTAATATTTCAATGAGGAGCTAGATGATCAAAGAAAGAAGAAAGAAAGTATCGAATTGCCTTAATCATTTCAACAAGAAGTATAGGAACTTATAACGTGATTTCAACTACAATTTCCTAGCATGATTTAGGTAACATAATCACATTATGAAACTTGCAAAAGAGGTAAAATTCATTCATTCAAATTCTTTTCAATTCACAATCCTTTTAAGCATGCAATTGTCATCAAACTCAATTCACAAGTAGTGATTATCATGGAAATCATCTCAATTCATTAGAAGCTCAAAATTTTCAAAATTTTTCAATTTTTATGGGTTTTTCAAGTTATTTTTCATGCAATGCAATAAGAAAACGTGCAACACATAATGAACATGCAACGATAGTCTCAAATGAAAGCGAACATAGTAAGTAGAGTTATTACAAACTTTTTAGTACATCCCACCCCATACTTAGGACGAACATTGTCCCTAATGTTCAGACTAAAGAAAGAAAAGAAAGAAAAGAAAAAAGAAACTCACAAAGTGGTGGCAGGAATGTCTAAAACGAACGGTCATGCATCAAATCACTGCGGCGCCGGCGGAGGCGGGAATGGGGAGAAGTTGGAGTCGTAGGGCCGCCCAAACTGCTGGCGGTAGACGTCCCTCATCATGTGGTCGAGGCCGTCGAGGCGTCCGTCTCTAGCGTCGGCTCGGATCTCCAACGCTCCAACTCTCTCTGAAAGTCCGGTAGCCAAATCCGGCATCTGCTCGTACCATCCCGGGGCGTGACTGTACCATGCTGGGGCGTCGGATGGTGCTGGTGCTGGTGGTGGTGTTGCTGGCTGCTCCGTGGACCAAGGAGGGGGAACGCCATACCATGTGGGAGGTGTGGTCATCCACGTGGGCCTCTCACTCACGCTAGCGCGGCGAGATGACGAGCCTGAGGCTCTAGCTGGACGTGGAGAGCGTCTAGGTACATCTGGGGCTGCCTCCGGCTGGTCCAAAAACGTGCCAAACTCCTGCTCCGCTCCTCCTCCACTCTCAAACTGATCTCCCATATCCTCCTCCTCGACAACCGGTGGTGGGACGTAAGGGGGAGCTACTATCCTGTTCGCATGCATCGCAGCGAACGTCTCCTTCCAATTATGGCGTCCCGCCATAATGGAATACTCCGGCAGCCACTCTATACCCCTGCCTGTCCTAGTCTCCCAAGGCATGCCCGCATAAGGCGGACCTCCATGTGTGGGGAAAATGAGACCCCTAACCATGAATGCATGTAGCCCTAAAGGAACGGCTGGTATGCGGGTGCAAGCAGAAAAATCTACACCAAAACTCCTAGCAATGTGGGTAACTATCCCACCATATCCGATGTTTCCCTTCGACTTGTTCTTGAGCTTGCTCATCGTAGCAGCCAAGAAAGTAGCACAATCTGCACGGCGTCCATAAAGCATGCAATAGAGCAAGAATAGCTCATCCGTCTTGATCTTTTGGGGCGTCTCCGTCCTAGGAAAGAGACACTCCGAAAGAACATGGTGAGCTATCTTCAAGGCTAGATGGTACATCAATCTAGCCTTGGTATCGGCGGGTTGCCAACGGTCCTCGTCGGCGAAAATCATTGCAACTTCCTCCCAAAAATCCTTGGGGTAAACACCACTCGGAAATCGACCATTGAAGGTCTCATGAAACCCAAAAATAGTCCCAAACTCAACGATACTCAAATGGTAGTCTCTTTCCATGAGACGGAAAGAGACGGTCCTATCTACGTGGTTGTGCTCGAAAGACGTCACAACCTCCCGGGTGATCTCCTCATAGGCGTCTTCTCGGATAGTCGAGAAGATAACTAATCCGGCTCTATCTAAGAGCCAAGTAAGATCATCAACTATGTTGAGAGGATGTAGATCCTCCAACAACAAATATCTAGGGCCAATCACTGGCCTCTTCGTGATCTTCTCAAAAGCAGCAAGATGGTTCTCACGTATGGTCGGAATTCTAGGGTGAGGAGGTGAGGATGGAGGTGAAGGTGAAGATGGAGGTGAAGGAGATGAGGGTGGTGGTGCCCTAGAGGATGAGGAGGTGGAGGGATTGCCTTTCCTTTTCTTATTCTGCTCACCCTTCTTCTCTTTTATCCTTCCCGACACTCTCCTTACAAAATCCATTCTGCAGAAAAATTACGGTCTGTTCTTCAAGAATTACGGCCGTGGTTTACCCAGAGGCCGTGGTTCGTTCCAGAATTTCACGAATCTCAGCAAATTCACAAGCAATCACCACAACAAGCAGTCCTAGTCTAATTCATTCCAGTCTCTATCAGTTCTTCCTAAAAATCTATAGAAAAAACGAACCAAATTGGCGAGAATCAAGAAGAAAGAATAAACCTCTTTTTCGGATTGAAAAATCCGAAATGCGCGTTTGTTGATGAATTTCCGTTCGATTCGTCGCTTGGATATTGTTTGTGGTTGAATTTGCTGCAGTTTAGGAAGAAGAATCGTTAGAAACGATTAAGAAACGAGGATTTTGAGGAGGTCGTGGAATTCCGGCAATTAGGTCGTGGAAAGAGGGGTTTTTGGGATGAGTTTGTGAAGAAAGTGGCTTATATAGTTGCAGGCAAAATTTTGAAAATCACGGTCTATCGGGGTGTTCCACGGCCGTGGAAGTGTACGGAACCGTGGTTTTGGTGATTTTTCAAAGGCTTTTGGAAATTACGGCCACTGTAGCTATGACGACCGTAATTTAGACCGTGGAACCTCCTGTAAAGCTCCAAAGTCCGAATTTCGTCGCTTTTCTTCAACATTACTCTCCTCTTTTCCTTTTCCATCGATCCTGCAACCAAAAACACGAACATACCGGAAGAAATCGAGGCAAAAACAAAGAAAAAAAAACGTCTATTCTAAGCTAAACTATGAATCGAAAACAAAAACGAAAATGCAATACCTTGGGTTGCCTCCCAAGAAGCGCTTTGTTTAAGGTCCGTAGCTAGACCAATCTCGCACTTATTCGAGTGCGGTAGGCGCAAACTCCTCAGCTTGGAGTTCCGGCGTATACTTCTTGAGTCGTTGGCCGTTCACCTTAAAACTTCCGCTAGCTTCACCCCATACTTCAACTGCACCATGGGGGAAAATACGTTTAATTAGAAAAGGTCCGGTCCAACGGGATTTAAGCTTACCTGGAAAGAGGCGAAGTCTTGAATTGAAGAGGAGAACTTGATCTCCTTCTTTGAAGTCCTTTGGAATGATATGCTTATCATGCCAACGCTTTGCTCTTTCCTTGTAGATCTTGGCGTTTTCATAGGCGTTCAAGCGAAGTTCATCCAGCTTATTGATGTCTAGGAGACGCTTCTCTCCCGCTTCCTTCATGCCGAAATTCAGCCACTTGATAGCCCAAAACGCTTTGTGCTCCAGCTCCACCGGCAAGTGACAAGACTTCCCATACACAACGTTGTATGGTGTGGTTCCTATGGGAGTCTTGTACGCAGTCCGGTACGCCCATAATGCATCATCTAGCTTCAAGGACCAATCCTTCCTAGTCCTTGAAACCGTCTTTTCTAGAATTCCTTTGATCTCCCTATTTGAGATCTCAACTTGTCCACTAGTTTGTGGATGATAAGGGGTAGCGATCTTGTGAGTAACCCCATACTTAGCTAGAAGAGTTTCAAAGCGACGGGCTATGAAGTGAGAACCTCCATCACTAATGATCGTCCTTGGTGTTCCAAATCGCGGAAAGATGGTCTTGTTGAAGAACTTAACCACCACCATGGCATCATTTGTGGGAGAGGCAATTGCTTCCACCCATCTAGAAACGTAGTCTACCGCCAATAGTATGTATTGGTTTCCACAAGAAGATGGGAATGGTCCCATGAAATCAACTCCCCAAACGTCGAAAATCTCCACCTCTTGGATGTTGTTGAGGGGCATCTCGTTCCTTCTAGAAATATTGTCTGTTCTTTGACAAGCATCGCAGCAAGAAACAAAGGATTGCACATCTCTAAATAAAGTAGGCCAATAGAATCCAGATTGCAATACTTTTGCGCTAGTCTTGTTCGAACTAGCGTGTCCTCCACAAGGTAGTGAATGACAATGGCGGATGACACTTTGCATCTCATCTTCCGGCACACATCGCCGGATGATGCCATCCGGACCTCTCTTAAAGAGGAGAGGCTCGTTCCAATAGTATTCCAGGACGTCCTTAAAGAACTTCTTCCTTTGTGCATAGGATAGTCCGGGCGGTATCTCCTCGCAAACCAAATAGTTAACAAAATCAGCAAACCACGGTTCGTTACCTTTGGAGATCACGTTGATGCACTCCTCTATGATGTGTAAGTGTTCGTCTGGAAAGGAGTCATCAATGGGTAGATGGTCGTCCCCTAGATGTGTTAGACGACTCAAATGATCCGCAACAGAATTTTCTGAACCTTTCTTGTCGCGGATCTCAAGATCGAATTCTTGTAGGAGAAGAATCCATCTAATTAGCCTTGGCTTTGCATCTTTCTTCGCAAGGAGGTACCGGATCGCAGCATGATCCGTGTAGACAATCACCTTTGCACCTACAAGATAAGAGCGAAACTTGTCAATAGCGTAGACAATGGCTAGAAATTCTTTCTCGGTAGTGGCGGAGTTGAGTTGCGCTTCATCTAGCGTCTTGCTAGCATAGTATATGGCATGGGTTCGCCCTTCCTTTCGTTGTCCAAGAACAGCTCCAATAGCTACGTCACTAGCATCGCACATAATTTCAAAGGGGAGAGTCTAATCCGGAGGTTGGATAATAGGTGCTGAAATTAGAGCTTGCCGAATGGTGTTAAACGCATCCAAACATTCCTGCGAAAACTCAAAAACCGCATCCTTCATCAATAGATTAGTGAGAGGTTTGGATATCTTAGAAAAGTCCTTAATGAAACGTCTATAAAATTCAGCATGTCCTAGGAAACTTCTTATCCCTTTCACCGAAATTGGGGGAGGAAGTTTCTCTATGGTCTCTATCTTAGCCTTGTCTACCTCTATCCCTCTACTAGAGACTAAGTGACCTAACACAATTCCTTCCTTAACCATGAATTGACACTTCTCCCAATTAAGAACTAGGTTAGTGTCTTCGCACCTTTGTAAAACAAGAGAAAGGTTAGAAAGGCAATCGTTAAAAGAGGAACCGTATACGGAGAAGTCGTCCATGAAGACTTCCATGATTTCCTCTACGTATTCGGAGAAGATGGCCATCATGCATCGTTGAAAGGTGGCTGGGGCGTTGCAAAGCCCGAACGGCATTCTCCTATAGGCGAACGTACCCCAAGGGCATGTGAATGTGGTCTTCTCTTGATCATCCGGATGTATCGGAATCTGAAAGAAACCACTATAACCGTCAAGGTAGCAAAAATGTGAATGTTGTGCTAACCTTTCAAGCATTTGATCGATGAATGGCAATGGAAAGTGATCCTTCCGCGTTGCGTTGTTGAGCTTGCGGTAGTCTATGCACATCCGCCATCCAGTCACGGTTCGGGTAGGAATGAGTTCGTTGTTCTTGTTGGTGATGACCGTCATTCCTCCCTTCTTCGGAACTACTTGAACTGGACTCACCCACTTGCTATCGGAGATAGGATAGATGATACCTGCATCAAGAAGTTTAAGAATTTCCTTCTTGACAACCTCCTTCATGGTCGGATTCAACCGCCTTTGAGGTTGTCTTGAAGTTCTAAAGTCCTCCTCCATTAGTATCTTATGCATGCATAGGGAGGTTTTAATTCCTACTAAGTCCTCAATAGTATAGCCTATGGCTTTTCTATGTTTCCTAAGGACAATCATGAGCTGTTCATGTTCATCTATGCTTAATTCGGAGCTAACAATAACCGGAAAGGTAGAATTAGATCCAAGAAAAGCGTACCTTAGATGAGTAGGAAGCGGTTTGAGTTCCATCACTTTCGGAGCTTCCAATGATCCTTGAGGAGCATCCGATGTTTCCTTAGAAGTTTCTAAGGATGTTGAGTGGGTTGGAGGAGAATCAAAAGAAGTTGAAGAAGTATGCCGATCCCCCTCTTCCATGGTCAGAATTACGGGCTCTCCATATGTTCCACGGCCGTGTAATCCACTGGAATGGAGGTCGATTTTGGTTGTGAAATCCACGGTCGTGGAATATAGGGTATGACTGTGGATTCTAACATTCTCAACCTCATCGTGGAGTTTCTCAAACTCCACTTCATGCATCTCTTCTTGTGCTTCTAAGGCTTCAATTTCCTCTTTGCACTCTCCTTCTTCCCCTACATCTGTTAGACTCATGGTAATGACTTTTTGTAAAGGATCGTTAAAGAGAATCGCACTTACCTCTTCCCTAGATAAACCTTCTTCATCTTGGACATCATAAGTATCCTCGTCGAAGATCGGCTCCTTCACTAGAGTGGAAAGAACGAATTCTACTTTCTCTTCTCCAATATCAAAAGTGAGTCTACCATTTTTGCAATCGACCATGCAGCCGGAAGTTGTAAGAAACGGTCTTCCGAGTATGATCGGGACCGGACTATCTGCAGGAATGTCAAGTACGACAAAATCAATGGGGACAAAGAATTTACCTAGCTTGACCGGGACGTCTTCTACAATACCGACGGGGCGAGTGATGGATCGATCCGCCATGTACAACGTCATCTTCACCGGTTTAGGGTCGCCTAAACCGATCTTCCTGCACAATGCAAGTGGTATGATGCTCACACTTGCTCCTAAGTCACATAAAGCGTCATATGTGACATCTCCCACTCCAATGGGAATGCAAAATGACCCCGGATCCTTCAACTTTGGGGGCATTTTCTCCTTCATGGTCTTGATGAGATCCGAAGAATCCGAACTCATCTTGACCTCACCAAAATCTTCTAGCTTCCTCTTGTTGGAGAGGAGCTCCTTCAAGAACTTGCCATAAGCCGGCATACCTACAATAGCATCAATGAAGGGTATATTAATATGCAGCTTACTCATGAGTTCTATGAACTTACCGAATTGTTTGTCTAGGCGCGCTCGCGCTCTAGATTGAGGGAATGGTAGGGGAGGTTTGTAAGCTGGAGGAGGAACATAAACATCTTCCTTCTCCTTCCCCTTTTCCTTGTTCTTCTCTACGGGGACTTCAACGAACGTAGGCTGCGGATCGGTGGTAGTCACTCCGCTCCTAGTTGTAATCGCCATCACCCTTCCCTTAGGGTTGTCCTCCGTCTTTCCTGGAAGTTTCCCTTGATTCCTAGGAACTTCCTGCGCGTGGTTGATCATTTGGTTCTCTAAAACCTTTTGAGCTTTGTCAACCTTAGAGACTTGATCATCAACTTTGATGAGGCGGTCCTCCAACCCTTGAAGCTTTCCCAAGATCGTTTCCAACATGGGATCGGGCTTCTCCTTCCCCGAAGTGTTTCCTCCATTAGATGATTGCCCCTGGCTTTTCAAAGGAGTAGAGAAAGAGGAAGGTGGAGTTAGTGAATTTGAGTTGGAAGGATAAGAGTTACCGGAATTTTGTTGATTTGAGCGCCAATTGTTGTTGTTTGAACCCCTATTGTTGTTCCAATTGTTGTTCCGGTTGTTGTTGTTTCCATTCCAGTTATTATTCCGGTTGTTGTTCCGGTTATTGTTGTTGCCGCCATTGTTGTTGCCCAATTAACCAACATCCTTCCCTTGTTGCTTTGGGAAGTTGGTCTTGATAGTCTCCTTCAACTATTTGATCTCATTGTTGAGGGAGAAAATCTGATTTTGAGCTTCATGTGTGAGCTTTGCTCCTTGCTCCACACGATTTCCCTCCACTTTCCGGTGGGAATACTTCTTTATGACTCTTGCTTGCTTCTCGATGAAGTCCCAAGCGTCATCTTCTCTCATGTCCATGAACGTTCCACATGAGAGGGATTGGAGGTTGAATTGTGTTCCCGCATCCAGCCCCTTGTAATAGATCTCCAGCAAGACAAGCTTGGATATGCCATGATGAGGGCAATCCAAGAGCAAATCCTGAAACCTTTCCCAAGATTGAAACAAACTTTCGTTAGGTCTCATGGAAAAAGCATTAATCTTACCTCTAAGTTCCGCCGTTTTGGAGGGCGGAAAGAATTTGGTGAGGAACTCCACGGAAAGGTCTTCCCACGTATCTAGTTTCCCATTAGGAAGAGCTTGGTACCAAGACAACGCTTTCCCTTTCAAAGAGAAGAAGAAGGGTTTAAGCTTGTAGTTGTTGGTGGTAGCGCTCTTCGGTCTCATCGTCTCCATCATGCACTCAAAGTTTTGCAAGTGTTGGTGTGGAGATTCAGCGCTTGTCCCGCCAAATTGATTTTGGCGAACAAGAGTAATAACTTGAGGGTTAAAGCTAAACCTTTGCACATCTTCAGCATCAAAATTCACGCCCAAGCGGGGTGGTTGTTGTGTTGGATCCATCCGCTGGCCAAGAGTTCTTGGCTCATTATCCACATGTTCGACCCTCACATTCCTAGGTGGAATGCGGCGATTAGCAGCTCCTTGTGGATGGAAAGGATTCATATTGATCGTGGGATCAATCTCCTCTAACGGTGGCATGGAAGAGTCACTATCATCAGCGGACGAGTGGCTTCTTCTTCTAGTTCTTGATCCCCTCCTTGAGGATTTCTTGCTTCCTTTATTCTTAAGGTCGCTTAACTCCATCCTCATTTGGAACATCGCATCCTGCAATTTGCTAACTTCAGATTGATGACGATCCATTTCATCCCGGCGGAGGTTCTCATTCCATTGGAGTTGAGCTTCCTTTTCTGCCAACTCCGTTTGAAGATCACGTTCGTGTTCTTCAGCCATCTTCTTTTCCTTGCGCTTTTGCCTCAAGGTTTTCTCTAGCTCTTGATCAAGAGGTAAGAGATCTTCGGTGTTCCTAGACTTGCGCATGCACTCAAAGAAATATCAAATAACGAGAACAAGCTCCCAAGCTTGACAACCGGCAACCGGATTCGGCCGAAACCAAATCCCCGGCAACGGCGCCAAAAACTTGTTCGCCCCTAAGGTGTGTACAAATAAGCTTTAAATTTATAAAACTAGAATCAAGCAGCGAACCCGCAGTGTACGGATCGACGTAGCTAAGCAAGAATTCCAGAGTATCGAACACAGGGATTTGGGTGGGAACAAATTCGATTGCAGATTATCAAGCGAGTAAATATGAGAGTTTTGCAAATATTGGGAAAACAACAATCCTAAAGATCCAAGTATCCAGCTGTGGCTATCGATTCAAGATATACTTAATGATATAAAGACAGAGTTGAGATATGCAAAGGTATACTAATGTAAGGTAATCGTACGGTGAAGTTCCAAAAACCTTATGTAACTCACCTACAAGGCACTCTTTATACAGGTTGTTGAGGCTCAATATAGAGAGATTCTAAAGGTGAGAATTAGTGTCAAATACCCAAACTTGTAACCCAAGGATCAAGACTAACTTAACCGATTGAGGTTGTGACACTCACAATCGAGGTAGAGGTTGTTGAGGCTTCACTACCACCTAGAAAAGACAAGTCTAAACTAAGTTAAAGCAAATCTTTAACTTTGGATTAAAGTAAAAGCAGGCTCGTGGACTTAAGGGAAATTACGGTTAGTTCTTGGTGTTCCACGGCCGTGGACTCAAGAACAGGCCGTAATTTATGGTTCGTCAGCGATTCTCTCTAACTCTCAGGGTCTAATCTGTTTGCGATCGATCTATCATCATCTAAGCTACAACTATCAACCCTTCACCTTAGAATTGTTAAGGGTTTTTAGCCAATAACAGTCATTTTGATATCAATTCAAGAATTAAAAGATAAAAAGATGAAAACTTTCAAGAACTTTCAATAATCTTCAAACCAACCTCAAAGTCACAATCAAGAACGAATGTTGTCAAAGGATTCAAAATAAAGTAAACAATCACAATCTTAGGAAAGAAGGGAAAACGGGATGTCAATCCGTTTTCCAAATCAAACCTAAACAAGAAGAGAGATCTTCTTGCAAAATCTTCCAAAAGCTTCGATCTTCCGCCAATCCGAAGATCTCAACAGCAATCTCCACCAAAAGTGCGAGATTAGGGCAATTCCCCGATGCGAACTTCGATCTCCAATGAGATGAGATGAGGTAGCGGGGGTAAACGATCCTAAGCGTCGATGAAGCGTGGATTGCCAAAATTCCCTTCTAAGCCAAGATGGCGGGTGTAAGCGGTCATGATGGAATCTTGCTTTGTCCGTCTTTTTATAGGGCAAGATAAAATATCGGCCCGGCCCAATCTTCAAAAGATCTTGGCTTCAAAGTGTGGCGAAAAGATTCGCCAAGATCACGGTCGTGGAAGTTTCCACGACCGTAATTTAGGGCGTGGATTAGGTCACGGTTTGTACCATATATTCCACGGCCGTAATAGTTACTGGAATGCATCACGCCTCTCTTGCAAGGTTCCACGGCCGTGGAACTGAACGTGGTTTGTAATACGGCCGTAGTTTAGAGCGTGGTTTAGGGCAAGAACGTGATTCTTCCCTAGCCTCGTCCATTCCTCAAGCTAAACTTTAATTTGCTTCCAAAGAATGTCCTCAATCTATGGACATATCAAATCAACTCTCCTTTGCTCGATTCCGTTCGGAAATAGCTCCAAATCACCTATAATCAACATAGAACTAGTGTAGACATCCATATCGACAATATAGGTAATACTATCTCACATATGCAACGAAGTTCAATCAAAGACTATCAATAGGAATCAAATACGTTTAGAAAACGTGCCTAAAATATCACAATATTTCATGCTAACAAAGACTCGCAGGGAAGAATCGGAGCGTCATCAATTGCAAATTGATAAGCTCAAGGACATGATGCTGCAAATGAGGTTGGAGATGAGTGGTTCCAAGAAGAAGAAGAGAAGCAAACCGACAAGATCGGTTAGAACCGACTCATCCGATGAAGAGAGCGACTCCTCCATACCTTCGCTAGAGGACATTGATCCAACAATCAATGCAAACCGGAATAATCCAACACCAGCCGCTATTCCTCGTGTCCCAGCTGGGGGTGCGAGAGCCGCTCGTGTAGATGAAGAGCCAAGAACACTTGGCCAAAGAATGGATCCGATTCAGCAACCACGCCGTCTAGGTGTGAACTTTGATGCTGACGATATTAAGGGGTTTAGCTTTAACCCACAAGTTATTACCATCATTCGCCAAAGCTAGTTTGGAGGAATGAGTGTCGAATCTCCACATCAACATTTACAAAATTTTGAGATCTTGATGGAGACAATGAAGCCAAAGAATGAAACCACCAACAATTACAAGATCAAGCCATTCTTCTTCTCTTTGAAAGGGAAAGCTTTATCGTGGTATCATGCTCTTCCAAATGGAAGACTCAACACATGGGAGGATCTATCTTCGGAGTTTCTAACCAAGTTCTTTCCGCCATCCAAGACGGCGGGGTTGAGAGGTAAAATTAATGCTTTTTATATGAGATCTAATGAAAGTTTGTTTTAGTCTTGGAAAAGATTTCAGGATTTACTATTGGATTGCCCACATCATGGCATTTCCAAATTGGAGTTATTGGAGATATACTATAAGGGGCTGGATGTGGAAACACAATTCAAGCTCCAATCCCTTTCATGTGGCACATTCATGGACATGAGGGAAGATGACGCTTGAGACTTTATTGAGAAGCATGCCCGAGTCATTGAGAAGTACTCTCATCGGAAGATGGAAGGTAATCGAGTGGAGCAAGGAGCAAAGCTAACACAAACTGCTCAAACTCAAATTTTTTCTCTCAACACCGAGATTAAAGAATTGAAGGAAGTAACAAAAGCTAGCTTTCAAAAGCCTAAGGAGCAAGCAAGATGTTGGTTATTTAGGAAACAACAATAACCACAATGAGAATGAGAACACCAATCGCAACAGCCGGAATAACAACCGGAACAATTGGAACAATTACAACCGTAATAGCAATTGGAACAACAATAGGAGTTCAAACAACAACAATTGACGTTCCAACCAACAACAAAACTCCGGTAATTCTTATTCCAATTCAGAAAATTCACTAACTTCACCATCTTCTTCTTCCATTCCTTTGAAAAGACAGGGACAAACATCTTATAGTGGAAGCACTTCGGGGAAAGAGAAGCCCGATCCCATGCTGGAAACGATCTTGGGAAAGCTTCAAGGGCTGGAGAGTCACATCACTAAGGTTGATAAAGCTCAAAAGGTTTTAGAAAACCAAATGTTTAGCAATGATGAGGAAGTTCCTAGAAATCAAGGAAAACTTCCAGGAAAGACGGAGGATAACCCGAAAGGAAGGGTGATGGCTATCACAACTAGGAGCGGAGCAACAACCACCGACCCGCAGCCTAAGTTTGTGGAAGTTCCCGTCGAAAAGGTGAAGGAAAATGGGAAGGAGAAGGAAGACATCTACATTCCTCCTCCAGCTTACAAACCTCCCCTACCATTTCCACAATCTAGAGCAAGAGCGCGTCTAGACAAACAATTCGGTATGTTCATTGAACTCATCAGCAAACTGCATATTAATATACCTTTCAATGATGCAATTTTAGGTATGCCAGCATATGGAAAGTTCTTAAAGGAGATCCTCTCTAACAAGAGGAAACTGGAAGACTTTGGAGAACTCAAGATGAGTTCGGAATTGTCGGATCTCATCAAAACAATGAAGGAAAAGATGCCCCCAAAGCTGAAGGATCCGGGATCGATCCATAACTCGTCCCGTCGGCATCATTAAAGACATCCCGGTCAAGCTTGGTAAGTTCTATGTTCCAATAGATTTTGTTGTGCTTGACATTCCTGCAGATAGTCCGGTCCCGATCATACTCGGAAGACCGTTTCTTGTAACATCCGGTTGTATGGTGGATTGCAAGAATGCTATACTCGCCTTCGACATAGGAGAGGAAAAGATGATCACTTTGCAAAAGGTGATCACTATGAGCATTATGGAGAAAGGAGAGGAAGAGGAATGCAATGAGGAAATTAAAGCTTTAGAGGAGCAAAAGGACGTGCATGAAGAAGAGTTTAAAAAACTCTACGATGGGTCAGAAAACGTGAGGAATCACGGCCACTCGTGCTATTCCACGACCGTGGTTCCCACCAACATGACCGTAATTAGCTATTCAGAGGACTCCGGTAAGTTACACGGCCAAAACCACGGCCGTGGAACTATCAGAGGTGCCGTAATTGACTTCCACATGCAAAACCACGGCCGCGGAGGAAACAGAGGTGCCGTGATTTTGGGAAAATCTTAGGACAATTACGTCCTTTCTACCAATGCTCTTGAGTCTTCTTCAACAACTTCTATACCCTTAGAGACTTCTAAGGAAGCATTGGACACTCCTCAATAGCCACTAGAGACTCCAATAGTGATGGAATTGAAACCACTTCCTACACATCTAAGGTACGCATTTCTAGGATCTAATTCTACCTTTCCGGTAATTGTTAGTTCCGATCTAAGTGAAGATGAACATAGTAAGCTTATGGTTGTTCTAAGGAAACATAGGAAAGCCTTAGGTTACACTATAGAGGATCCAGTAGGAATTAAGCCTTCATTATGCATGCATAAGATCCTAATGGAAGAAGACTTTAGGACTTCACGACAACCTCAAAAGCGGTTAAATCCGACCATGAAGGAGGTTGTCAAGAAGGAAATTCTTAAACTACTTGATGCAGGTATCATCTACCCTATCTCCGATAGCAAGTGGGTGAGTCTCGTACAGGTGGTTCCAAAGAAGGGAGGAACGACGGTCATCACCAATAAGAACAATGAGCTCATTCCTACAAGGATAGTGACTGGATGGAGGATGTGCATTGATTACAGGAAGCTAAACAATGTAACTAGAAAGGATCACTTCCCATTACCCTTCATTGACCAAATGCTTGAAAGATTAGCATAACATTCTCATTTTTGCTATCTTGACGGTTATAGTGGTTTCTTTCAGATCCCGATTCCTCTTGACGATCAAGAGAAGAGCATATTCACATGCTCATGGGGTACGTTTGCTTATAGGAGAATGCCGTTCGGGCTTTGCAATGCCCCAGCCACCTTCTAAAGATTCATGATGGCTATCTTCTAGGAGTACATAGAGGAGATCATGGAGTTTTCATGGATGACTTTTCTGTTTATGGTTCCTCTTTCGATAATTGTCTTTCTAACCTTTCTCTGTTGCTACAAAGGTGTGAAGACACTAACCTAGTTCTTAATTGGGAGAAGTGTCAATTTATGGTGAAGGAAGGCATTGTACTCGGACACTTGATCTCTAGTAGAGGGATTGAGGTAGATAAGGCTAAGATAGAAACCATAGAAAAGCTCCCTCCTCCATCTTCAGTGAAGGGGATAATAAGCTTTTTGGACATGCTGGATTTTATAGACGTTTTATAAAGGATTTCTCTAAGATATCAAAACCGCTTACTAATCTATTGATGAAGGATGCATTTTTGATTTCTCGTAGGAGTGCTTAGATGCGTTTCATAAGATTCGGGAAGCTCTAATCTCAGCCCCAATCATTCAACCTCCGGATTGGAACCTTCCATTCGAGGTCATGTGTGATGCAAGTGACGTAGCTATAGGAGCTGTTTTTGGGTAAAAGAAGGAAGGACGAACCCATGCTATCTACTACGCTAGCAAGACGCTAGATGAAGCGTACCTTAACTACGCCACTACTGAAAAGGAATTTTTAGCTATTGTTTATGCATTTGAAAAGTTTCGTTTTTATCTTGTAGGTGCAAAGGTGATTGTATACACGGATCATGCTGCGATTTGGTATCTACTTGCAAAGAAGGATGCGAAACCAAGGCTGATTAGATGGATTCTTCTCCTACAAGAATTCGATCTAGAGATCCGTGACAAGAAAGGTTCTGAAAACTTTGTTGCGGATCATTTGAGTCGTCTACCACATCTAGAGGACATCAATCTACCTATAGATGACTCCTTTCCGGATGAGCTTTTACACATCATAGAGGAGTGCATCGACAAGATTACTAAAGGTAACGAACCATGGTTTGCTGATTTTGTTAACTATTTGGTTTGCCAAGAAACCCCAGCCGGACTATCCGATGCACAAAGGAAGAAGTTCTGTAAGGATGTCCGGGAATACTTTTGGAATGAACCTCTCCTCTTAAAGAGACCTGACGGCATCATTCGACGATGTGTGCCGGAAGACAAGATGCAAAGTGTCATCCATCATTGTCATTCACTACCTTGTGGAGGACACGCTAGCTCGAACAAGACTAGCGCTAAGGTATTGCAATCTGGATTCTTTTGGCCTACTTTGTTTAAAGATGTGCAAACCTTTGTTTCCTGCTGCGATACTTGTCAAAGAACAAGGAACATATATAGGAGAAACGAAATTCCTTTTAACAACATTCAGGAGGTAGAGATCTTTGACATTTGGGGAGTGGACTTCATGGGACCTTTCCCATCATCTTGTGGAAACCAATACATACTTCTAGCAGTAGATTATGTTTCGAGATGGGTTGAAGCAATTGCCTCTCCCACTAATGATGTCATGGTTGTGGTTAAGTTCATTAACAAGACTATTTTCCCAAGGTTTGGGACACCACGGACTATCATTAGTGATGGAGGCTCTCACTTCATTGCCCGACAATTCGAAGCTCTACTAGCTAAGTATGGGGTGACTCACAAGATCGCCACCCCTTATCATCCACAAACGAGTGGACAAGTGGAGATTTTAAACCGGGAGATTAAAGGAATCCTAGAGAAAACAGTTTCGAAGACAAGGAAAGATTGGTCTTTGAAGCTAGATGATGCATTGTGGGCATACCAGATTGCATACAAGACTCCCATAGGAACGACACCATACAACCTTGTGTATGGGAAGTCTTGTCACTTACTGGTAGAGCTGGAACATAAGGCGTATTGGGCGGTAAAGTGGTTGAACTTCAGCATGAAGGAAGCGGGCGAGAAGCGCCTTTTGGATCTTAACGAGCTTGAAGAACTTCGCTTAAACGCCTACGAGAACGCCAAGATCTACAAGGAGAGAGCAAAGCGTTGGCATGATAAGCATATCATTTGAAAGAACCTCAAGAAAGGAAATCAAGTTCTCGTCTTCAATCCAAGACTTCGTCTCTTACCAAGTAAGCTTAAATCTCGTTGGACTGGACCTTATCTAATCAAACATGCTTTTCCCCATGGCGCAGTTGAAGTATGGGATGAAAAGGGCGGAAGCTTTAAGGTGAACGGTCAACGACTCAAGAAGTATTCACTGGAACTCCAAGCTGAGGAGTTCACGCCTACCGCACTCGAATAGGTGCAAGTATGGTCTAGCTACGGACCATAAACAAGCGCTTCTTGGGAGGCAACCCAAGGTATTGCACTTATGCTTTTGTTTATCATTCATAGATTAGTTTAGTTTAGTCGTTTTGTTTTGTTTTAGCCCTCGATACCTCCTGGTATATCGTGTTTTTGGATGTAGGAACAATGGAATAGGCAATGGGGAGGAAAAAGTTAGAAGGAATTGACGAAATTCGGATTTTGGCATATTATAAAGAATTTCACGCCCTAAACCACGGTCGTGGAAGCTACAGTGACCGTAATTTGCAAAAGTTTGAGAAAAATCACCAAAACCACGGTTCCGTACTAAAACCACGGCCGTGAAACACCCCGAGTGACCGTGATTTTCCAAAAATTTTACAGCTACTATATAAACCACTTTCCTTCATAAAAACACCCCCATTCCCAAATCCACGCCCCTCTTCCACGACCAAAAACCCGAAAAACCTCCCCATCTCGCAATTCTTCGTTCGGAAACCGTTTCGAGCGATTCTTGGTGCTAAAGTGAAGCATTTCCGATCATCTACAAGATCCAATCGACAAATCAAGTGTACAATCCCTGCAAAAGACGGAATTTGGATTCAAAGATCCAAAAACCTAGGTTTTTCTTCTATTTCTCTACTTTGTCAATTCGGGTCTATTTCTCGCAAGAACTTAGAAGAATTGCATAGGATTGAGATTGAAATTAGTCTAGGACAGGCTTTGCTGAATTTGGTGATTGATTTGTTTAGATTTGAGCAAAATTGTGCCGAACCACGGTCTTTGTAGGTTCCACGGCCGTGGTTTTTTGTAGAACAGACCGTGGTTTTCTCTCTGAGATGGATTTGATTAGGAGAATGTCTACTAGAAGCAAGAAGAGGAAAGGTGATGCTTCCTCCTCCTCCCAAG
The DNA here is from genome assembly GCA_033239125.1 of Fagopyrum homotropicum. NCBI lineage: Eukaryota > Viridiplantae > Streptophyta > Magnoliopsida > Caryophyllales > Polygonaceae > Fagopyrum > Fagopyrum homotropicum. The sequence goes on along the minus strand of BSWB01000001.1, from coordinate 55,858,780 downwards.
TATCCCCTAGTGAGCCACCATCACCCCCACCCTCTAGAATTCCAAAAATCCATAAGGATTACCTCGATGCCTTAGAAAGGATCGAGAAGAGGGCGGTCATAGGACCGCGCTACTTAGTTCTTGAGGAGTTAGAGCCACTGAATGTGGTGAATGACCTGACTTGGCTTTTAGATAGAGTCGGTTTGATCATCTTCTCCACTATTAGGGAAGATGCATATGAGGAGATCACTAGGGAGTTTGTGACCTCTTTTGAGCATAGCGTTATGGATAGGACAGTTTCCTTTAGGCTGATGGAGGAGAACTACGAGTTCTCGATCTTGGAGTTTGGAGCCTTCTTTGGGTTCCAAGAGACCTTCAATGGTCGTTTTCCTAGCGGTGTATACGCTAATGATTTCTGGGAGGACATTGCCATGATATATGCCAACGAGGACCGCTGGCAGCCAGCTGACACCAAGGCTAAGCTCATCTATCACTTAGCCTTGAAGATAGCCCATAGAGTACTTTGTGAGTGTCTTTTCCCTAGGACCGAGACCCCTCAGAAAATTAAGATAGATGAGTTGTTCCTTCTTTATGCTATGCTGCACGGTAGACCTGTTGATTGTGCTACCCTCTTAGCATCCACCATGAGTAAGCTCAAGAATAAGAGAGCTGGGAACATTGGATATGGTGGTATGGTTACCCACATCGCTAGGCAGTTGGGGATAGATTTTTCTGCTTGCACTAGGATTGCAGCGAGACCTTTAGGTCTCAATAGTTTGATGACGAGGGGTATCATCTTCCCTAGGTACCGTGGTCCACCTACCGCTGGTATGCCATTGGAGGAGAGAGGAGGTAGAGGCATTCCATGGCTCCCTGAGTATTCCATTATGGCTGGACGTGTTAGCATGAAATATTGCGATATTCTAGGAACTTATTCTAGTTAATTTTCATTCATTATTGTGTTCATGGATGAGGTATTGAAGCATTTGTTAGCTTGTTCACCTATATTCTCGATATGGAGGTCTACATTAGTTTTTGATTGATTATAGGTGAATAAGAGCTGAAACCGGACCATTTGAGAGAGAAAAGAGAGGATTCAATCATACCCAAGGATTAGGAACACATCGAGGAAGCTAAAGAAGGAGCTAAGATGGAGAATGTCACGACACAAAGGAAACCACAAGCAATCTATACTTCCACGCCCTAAATTACAGTCGTAGAAGAGTCCACGCTCTAAACCACGGCTGTGGATCTTGGAATCATGAGCGTGGAGCATTCCAGAAAGTTACACGACCTAAAGTACGGTCGTGGAAGATGAGAGACACCGTAATCCAATTCCACGCCCTAAACCACGGTCGTGGAACATCAAGAGACCGTGATTTAGGCAATCCTTTGACGAATCATTTATTGCCACATCATCTACGTAGTTGGGCTGGAAGATATCTTTTACTCTACGTATAAAAAGGCGGAAGGAGGGAGTTTTCAGAAACCTTGCTTTGGGAGAGTTAGCCTTAGGGTTTTCGCGAGGAAGTTTGCGGAAGCGCCGGCAGTTTGGATTCCAGAAGATTGTGTGTGGCAGAAGTTGCGCCCTTTTCTTAGGTTTTGATACTGAAGACGGATTGACATCCCGTTCTTCGTGTTTGCCTAAGATCATTGTGAGGTTTTGTGTTATATTCTGAATCCATTGAGTATTCTATTTGGTGTTTGGATTTGAGATTGACTTTGAGTTATATTTGAGTTTTCAAGGGTTTCCATCTTTCATTCTTCTTAAATTGATTTTTGATATCATGACAATGGTTATTGGCTAAAACCGTTTAGCAATTCTAAGGTGAAGGGCTGATAGTTGTGGCTTAGCTGATGATAGATCGATCGTAAATTGATTGGACCCTGAGAGTTAGAGAGATCTCGTCGACGAACCAAGATCACGGCCTGTTCTTGAACCAAGATCAACAACCTTTATAGAGAGTGTCCTTAGATAAGTCATATAAAGTTCTGGAACTTCACCGTACATTGCTTTACTTTAGCATACCTTTGCAACTCTTAACTCTGTCCTTAGTTCTTTAGTATATCTTGAATCAATTTCCATAATTAGACACCGTGATCTTTAGGATTGCTATTTTCCCAATATTTGCAAAGCTTATTACATTTACTTGCTTGACGAATTGCGAACTGAATTTGTTCCCCCCAAATCCCTGAGTTCGATACTCTAGAATTCTTGCTTTACTACGCCGATCCGTACACTACGGGTTCGCTTGCTTTGATTCTAGTTTTATAAATTTAAAGCTTATTTGCACGCACGCTTAGTGGAGAACAAGTTTTTGGCGCCGTTGCCGGGGATTTGGTTTAGGCCGAATTCGGTTATCGGTTGTCAAGCTTGGGAGCTTTGCTCTTGTCATTCGATATCTCTTTTGAGTGATATTTACAGGTTATCTTACGTATATGCGCAGGTCTAACACCAACAAAGACCTCTTACCTCTTGATCAAGAACTTGAGAAGACTTTGAGAAAGAAGCTCAAAGAAAGAAAGATGGCTGAAAGTAAAGAGAGGGATATCCAAGCAGAGTTGGATGATTCCGAAGCTCGACTTAGATGGAGCGAGAAGACTCGCAAGGAAGAATCGGAGCGTCATCAATTGCAAATTGATGAGCTCAAGGACATGATACTTCAAATGAGGTTGGAGATGAGTGATTCCAAGAAGAGGAAGAGAAGGAAACCGACGAGATCGGTTAGAACCGACTCATCCGATGAAGAGACCATTGATCCAACGATCAATGCGAACCAGAATAATCCAAGACCAGCCGCCAATCATCGTATGTCGGCTGGGGGTGCGAGAGCCGCTTGTGTAGATGAAGAGCCAAGAACTCTTGGCCAAAGAATGGATCCAATTCAGCAACCACGCCGTCTAGGTGTGAACTTTGTTGCTGACGATATTCAGGGGTTTAGCTTTAGCCCACAAGTTATTACCATCGTTCGTCAAAGCCAGTTTGGAGGAACAAGTGTGGAATCTCCACATCAACATCTACAGAATTTTGAGATCTTGATGGAGACAATGAAGCCAAAGAATGCAACCACCAACAATTACAAGATCAAGCCATTTTTTTTCTCTTTGAAAGGGAAAGCTTTATCTTGGTATCAAGCTCTTCCAAATAGAAGACTCAACACATGGGAGGATCTATCTTCGGAGTTCCTAACCAAGTTCTTTCCGCCATTCAAGACAGCGGAGTTGAGAGGTAAAATTAATGCTTTTTCTATGAGATCTAATGAAAGTTTTTTTCAGTCTTGGGAAAGATTTCAGGATTTATTATTAGATTGCCCACACGATGGCATTTCCAAATTGGAGTTATTGGACATATACTATAAGGGGATGGATGTGGAAACACAATTCAAGCTCCAATCCCTTTCATGTGGCACATTCATGGACATGAGGGAAGATGACGCTTGGGACTTCATGGAGAAGCAAGCCCGAGTCATTGAGAAGTACTCTCACCGGAAAGTGGAAGCTAATCGAGTGGAGCAAGGAGCAAAGCTAACACAAGCTGCACAAACTCAAATCTTTTCTCTCAACACCGAGATTAAAGAATTGAAGGAAGTTATCAAGGCTAGCTTAAGCCTAAGGAGCAAGATGTTGGTTATTTAGGAAACAACAATAACCACAATGGGAATGAGAACACCAATCACAACAGCCGGAACAACAACCGGAACAATTGGAACAACAACAATCGGAATAACAATTGGAACAACAATAGGGGTTCAAACAACAACAATTGGCGTTCCAACCAACAACAAAACTCCGGTAATTCTTATCCCAATTCAGGAAATTCACTAACTCCACCATCTTCTTCTTCCATTCCTTTGAAAAGCCAGGGGCAAACATCTGATAGTGGAAGCACTTCGGGGAAAGATAAGCCCGATCCCATGCTGGAAACGATCTTGGGAAAGCTTCAACGATTGGAGAGTCACATCACTAAGGTTGATAAAGCCCAAAAGGTTTTAGAAAACCAAATGTTCAGCAATGCTGAGGAAGTTCCTAGGAACCAAGGAAAACTTCGAGGAAAGACGGAGGATAACCCGAAAGGAAGGGTGATGGCTATCACAACTAGGAGCGGAGAAACAACCACCGACCCGGAGCCCATGTTTGTGGAAGTTCCCGTCGAAAAGGAGAAGGAAGACATCTACATTCCTCCTCCGGCTTACAAACCTCCCCTACCATTCCCACAATCTAGAGCAAGAGCGCGTCTAGACAAGCAATTCGGTAAGTTCATTGAACTCGTGAGCAAACTGCATATTAATATACCTTTCATTGATGTAATTGTAGGTATTCCAGCATATGGAAAGTTCTTAAAGGAGATCCTCTCTAACAAGAGGAAACTAGAAGACTTTGGAGAAGTCAAGATGAGTTCGGAATCGTCGGATCTCATCAAAACGATGAAGGAAAAGATGCCCCCAAAGCTGAAGGATCCGGGGTTATTTTGTGTTCCAATCGGAGTATGAGATGTCACATATGATGCATTATGTGATTTAGGAGCAAGCGTTAGCATCATTCCGCTTGCCTTGTGCAGGAAGATCGGTCTAGGCGAGCCTAAACCGGTGAAGATGACGTTATATATGGCGGATCGATCCATAACTCGTCCCGTCGGTATCATTGAAGACGTCCCGGTCAAGCTTGGTAAATTCTATGTTCCAATAGATTTTGTTGTGCTTGACATTCCTATAGATAGTCCGGTCCCGATCATACTCGGAAGACCGTTTCTTACAACATCCGGTTGTATGGTGGATTGCAAGAATGCTAGACTCGCCTTCGACATAGGAGAGGAAAAGGTAGAGTTCGTTCTTTCCACTTTGATGAAAGAACCAGCTCTTGAAGAGGATATGTTTAACATCTATGACGAAGAGGCATCTAGAGAGGAAGTAAGCTCAATTCTATTCAAAGATCCTTTGCAAAAGGTGATCGCTATAAGCATTATTGACATAGGAGATGAAGAGGAATGCAATGAGGAAATTGAAGCTTTAGAGGAGCAAAAAGAAGTGCATGAAGAAGAGTTTGAAAAACTCTACGATGGGTCAGAAAACGTGAGGAATCACGGCTAGTCGTGCTATTCCACGGCCGTGGTTCCCACCAACATGACCGTAATTAGCTATTCAGAGGACTCCAGTAAGTTACACGGCCAAAACCACGGCCGTGGAACTATCAGAGGTGCCGTAATTGACTTCCACACCCTAAACCACGACCGTGGAGGAAACAGAGGTGCCGTGATTTTGAGAAAATCTGAGGACAATTACGTTCTTTCTACCACTTCTCTTGAGTCTTCTCCAACAACTTCTATACCCTTAGAGACTTCTAAGGAAGCATTGGACACTCCTCAAGAGCAATTAGAGAGTCCAATAGTGATGGAATTGAAGCCACTTCCCACACATCAAAGGTACGCATTTCTAGAATCTAAATCTACCTTTCCGGTAATTGTTAGTTCCGATCTAAGTGAAGATGAACATAGTAAGCTTATGGTTGTTCTAAAGAAACATAGGAAAGCCTTAGGTTACACTATAGAAGATCTAGTAGGAATTAAGCCTTCATTATTCATGCATAAGATCCTAATGGAAGAAGATTTTAGAACTTCGCGACAACCTCAAAGACGGTTAAATCCGACCATGAAGGAGGTTGTCAAGAAGGAAATTCTTAAACTACTTGATGCAAAGGTATGCTAAAAGATTTCTCTAAGATATCAAAACCGCTTACTAATCTATTGATGAAGGATGTAGTTTTGGATTTTTCGCAGGAGTGCTTAGATGCGTTTCATAAGATTCGAGAAGCTCTAATCTCATCCCCGATCATTCAACCTCCGGATTGGAATCTTCCATTCGAGGCCATGTGTGATGCAAGTGACGTAGCTATAGGAGCTGCGCTTGGGCAAAAGAAGGAAGGATGAACCCATGCTATCTACTATGCTAGCAAGACGCTAGACGAAGCGCAGCTTAACTATGCCACTACTGAAAAGGAACTTCTAGCTATTGTTTATGCATTTGAAAAGTTTCGTTCTTATCTTGTAGGTGCAAAGGTGATTGTATACACAGATCATGCTGCGATCCGCTATCTACTTGCAAAGAAGGATGCAAAACCAAGGTTGATTAGATGGATTCTTCTCCTACAAGAATTCGATCTAGAGATCCGTGACAAGAAGGGTTCGGAAAATTCCGTTGCGGATCATTTGAGTCGTCTACCACATCTAGAGGACGACAATCTACCTATAGATGACTCCTTTCCGGACGAGCATTTACACATCATAGAGGAGTGCATCGACAAGATTACTAAAGGTAACGAACCATGGTTTGCTGATTTTGTTAACTATTTGGTTTGCCAGGAAATACCACCCGGACTATCCTATGCACAAAGGAAGAAGTTCTTTAAGGATGTCCGGGAATACCTTTGGAATGAACCTCTCCTCTTCAAGAGAGGTCCTGACGGCATCATTCGACGATGTGTGCCGGAAGACGACATGCAAAGCGTCATCCGTCATTGTCATTCACAACCTTGTCGAGGACAAGCTAGCTCGAACAAGACTAGCGCTAAGGTATTGCAATCTGGATTCTTTTGGCCTACTTTATTTAAAGATGTGCAAACCTTTGTTTCCTGCTGCGATGCTTGTCAAAGAACAGGGAACATATCTAGGAGAAACGAAATGTCTCTTAACAACATTCAGAAGGTAGAGATCTTTGACGTTTGGAGAGTAGACTTCATGGGACCTTTCCCATCATCTTGTGGAAACCAATACATACTTCTAGCTGTAGATTATAATTCAAGATGGGTTGAACAAATTGCCTCTCCCACTAATGATGCCATGGTTGTGGTTAAGTTCTTTAACAAGACTATTTTCCCAAGATTTGGGACACCACGGACTATCATTAGTGATGGAGGCTCTCACTTTATTGCCCGACGATTCGAAGCTCTACTAGCTAAGTATGGGGTGACTCACAAGATCGCCACACCTTACCATCCACAAACGAGTGGACAAGTGGAGATTTCGAACCGGGAGATTAAAGGAATCCTAGAGAAAACAGGTTCGAAGACAAGGAAATATTGATCTTTGAAGCTAGATGATGCATTGTGGGCATACCGGACTGCATACAAGACTCCCATAGGAACGACACCATACAACCTTGTGTATGGGAAGTTTTGTCATTTACCGGTAGAGTTGGAACATAAGGCGTATTGGGCGGTAAAGTGGTTAAACTTCATCATGAAGGAAGCAGGGGAGAAGCGCCTTTTGGACCTTAACGAGCTTGAAGAACTTCGCTTAAAGGCCTACGAGAACGCCAAGATCTACAAGGAGAGAGCGAAGCGTTGGCATGATAAGCATATCATTCCAAAGGACCTCAAGGAAGGAGATCAAGTTCTCCTCTTCAATTCAAGACTTCGTCTCTTTCCAGGTAAGCTTAAATCTCGTTGGACTGGACCTTATCTAATCAAACATGTTTTTCCTCATAGCACAGTTGAAGTATTGGGTAAAAAGCGCGGAAGCTTTAAGGTGAACGGTCAACGACTCAAGAAGTATTCACCGGAGCTCCAAGCTGAGGAGTTCGCGCCTACTGCACTCGAATAAGTGCAAGTACGGTCTAGCTACGGACCTTAAACAAGCGCTTCTTGGGAGACAACCCAAGGTATTGCACTTATGCTTTTGTTTGTCATTCGTAGATTAGATTAGTCTAGACGTTTTTGTTTTGTTTTGCCCTCGATACCTTCCGGTATGTTGTGTTTTTGGATGTAGGAGCAATGGAATAGGCAATGGGAATGGAAAAAGTCGGAAGAAATTGACGAAACTCGGATTTTGACACATTACAGAGAGTTCCACGCCCTAAACCACGGTCGTGGAGGCTACAATGACCGTAATTCTTCAAAATCTGAGAAAAATCACCAAAAACCACGGGTCAGTACAAAACCACGGCCGTGGAAACCCACGAGTGACCGTGATTTTCAAAAAATTTTACGGCCACTATATAAACCACCTTCCTTCACAAAAACACCCCCATTCCCAAATCCACGCCCCTCTTCCACGCCCTAAACTCCGAAAATCTCCACATCTCACAAATCCTCATTCAGTAATCGTTTCGAACGATTCTTGGTACTAAAGTGGAGCATTTTCATTCCTCTACAAGATCCAATCGACAAAACAAGTGAACAATCCCTCCAGAAGGCAGAATTTGGATTCAAAGATCCAAAACCCTAGGTTTTTACTCTTCTTCTCTTCTTTGTCAATTCGGGCTAAATTTTCGCAAGAACTTAGAGAAATCGCATAGGATTGAGATTGGAATTAGTCTAGGACAGGTTATGCTGAGTTTGTTGTTGATTTTGTTGAGATTTGAGCAAATCAGAGACGAATCACGGTATGTGGAACTTCCACGGCTGTGGAATAGGATGAACAGACCGTAGTTTTTTCTGGAATTGAGAAAATGTTCACGAGAAGTGCAGGAAAGAAAAAGAAGAGAAAGGGTGACAGTTCCTCTTCTTCCCAAGCCCCTCCTAGTGAACCACCATCACCTCCACGCCCTAGAATCCCAACCATTCACCCAAACTATCTAGAGGCTTTAGAAAAGATCGAGGAGAGAGCGGTCATAGGACCTAGATACCTCTTGCTTGAGGAGTTGGAACCACTTAATGTGGTGAATGACTTGACATGGCTCTTGGATAGAGCCGGACTGATTGTTTTCTCCACTATTCGAGCGGATGCATATGAGGAGATTACGAGGGAGTTTGTTATTTCCTTCGAGCACAACCACGTCGAGAGGACGGTATCTTTTAGATTGATGGAGACAGATTATGAGTTCTCTATCCAGTATTTTGGAGCCTTCTTTGGGTTCCATGAGACCTTTAATGGTCGTTTCCCTAGCGGTGTATACGCCAAGGACTTCTGGGAAGATATAGCCATGATTTATGCCAGTGAGGACCGCTGGCAGCCAGCTGACACCAAGGCTAAGCTCATCTACCACTTAGCCTTCAAGATAGCTCATAGGGTCCTTTTCGAGTGCCTATTCCCTAGGACCGAGACCCCCCAAAAGATAAAGACCGATGAGCTATTCCTTCTCTATTGCCTGCTCCACGGTAGACCCGCTGATTGTGCCACCCTCCTAGCCTCCACCATGAGAAAGCTTAAGAACAAGAGGGCTGGGAACATTGGGTATGGTGGGATGGTTACCCACATTGCTACGCAGCTCGGGATTGATTGCTCCGCATGCACTAGGATAACGGCGAGACCTTTGGGTCTCAAGAGCCTTATGACTAGGGGTATGATCTTTCCTAGACACCGAGGTCCACCTACTGTTGCTATGCCATGGGAGGATAGAGGAGGTAGAAGCATTCCGTGGCTTCAAACTATTCCATTATGGCTGGACGCCATAATTGGAAGGAGACATTCGCTGCTATGCATGCGAATAGATTAACACCGCCTCCTTACGTTCCAGATGAGCCTCCAGCTGAGGATATGGGAGGAGGTGATTACTATGAAGGAGGAGGTGATGAGCAGAAATTTGGCACGTTTTCAGATCAGCCGGACACCTTCCCGGACTTACCTAGACAGTCTCCCCGCCCTTCTAGACCTTCCGGTGCTTCTTCCTCTCGCCGTGCTAGTGTGAGCAAGAGACCGACATGAATGGATGCTCCTCCCGCTTGGTATGGAGCACAACCGGAGTGGATGAGAGATCCTCCACCATGGTATGCACAACCACCAGCAGCACCGGCCCCACAGGATACACCAGCATGGTACGGCCAGCCGCCGGCATGGTATGAGCAGCTTCCGGCATGGGCTACAGAACGTTCCAGGAGGGTAGGAGACTTGGAGATTCATAGGGATACTCATGATGCACGGGCTGATGAGCATGACCGGATGATGAGGGATATCTACCACCAGCAGTTTGGGCGGAACTTCAGCTCCGATTTCCACCCGTTTCCACCACTACCTCCACCGCAGTGACGAGATTCCATGACAACCAATTTCAGCCGCCCCACCGTCGTCTAGTGAGTCATTTTTCTTTTCTTTCTTTCCCTTATTTCTTTTTGAACATTGAGGACAATGTTTGTCTTAAGTATGGGGTGGGGTGTGACTATGTGTTGTAATAACTCTACTACATTTGCTTGCCTTGATCAATGACAGTTTGCATGTTTCGTTTCATAGTCACACGTTTCATTATTGCATTGCATGAAAAAGTTTTTGAAAAATCCATAAAAATGTGAAAAATTTTGAAAAATTCTAAAAGGTTTTGTGCTTCTAAGATTTGAGATGATTTCTATGATAGTCCCTACTTGCGGATTGAGCTTTTGATGACAATTATATGCCTAAACGAATAATGAATTAAAAAGGAATTGAATTTGTTGATTATCCTTTCTTGCAAGTTTCATAATGTGAAGAGTTTTATCTAAATCATATTGAGAAATCGAGGTTGAAATCACGTGATGAGTTCATATACTTCTTTATGAAATGATTAAGGCAATTCGATTTTTATTTCTCCTTTCTTTGGTCACATAGCCCCACAATGAAAGTAATTGCCTCCCTTACCTATCCGGAAATTTGGAGGAGTTGATATTTGGTATGTTTGATGTGGGAGGGCCATGAAAGAAAATTTTTGCAATCAAAGAATAGAATTAATAGGTTTGGGGAAGTCAATCATGACGATGAGTAACTGGGCACCATTCACTTAGCCGGGTGTTTGTGTCTTGCCAAATTCGGATTGAGCGATATTCCTAGCGGATTATGGTATGTGCATCAAGGGTTTGAGGCATCTCAAAATGGAGAAACGCCAATCTCCTAGGCTTCGGTTTTTGTGCACCGCTGTCCATAACTCCAAAAGTAAAGTCGAAAAATAATGTGAAAAAGAAGAGAGCAAAGCTCAAGTTGATGGTGTTGCACTTCAAAATAAAAAGAAAAAGAGTTGGGTTATCCATTTTCCCGGATTCATGCATCACATCCTTTATAAGTTTCCCTCCCTTCCGCGTTTTAGACCTTACTTGGAAGTCCTTAAGATCAAAAGAACGTTATTTGACTTGGTGATCTAAATTAAAGTCTCTTTTGCTTGATTTTAATAATGCTTGAAGGTTATGATGTTTGCCTTAAAGTTTAACCAATTCATGATGTTTGTTTGCTTTACATTCTTTGGTTTATGTATATAACCGTTTCAAGGGTGAATGAAGCAAGGTTTGAGAATGATCTATTGACTAGAAGCACACTTACCTAAAAGATATTTTGCTTTTGGGTTTGTATGCATATTTCATCCTAACTTGTGTTCTAAGCTTTCGAAAACCTTGCTTGGGGACAAGCAAGTGACAAGTATGGGGTATTTTGTTAGCATGAAATATTGCGATATTTTAGGCACTTATTCTAGTTATTTTTCATTCATTATTGTGTTCATGGATGAGGCATTGAAGCATTTGTTAGCTTGTTCACCTATATTTTCGATATGGAGGTCTACATTAGTTTTTGATTGATTATAGGTGAATAAGAGCTGAAACCGGACCATTTGAGAGAGAAAAGAGAGGATTCAATCATACCCAAGGATTAGGAACACATCAAGGAAGCTAAAGAAGGAGCTAAGATGGAGAATGTCACGACACAAAGGAAACCACAAGCAATCTATACTTCCACGCCCTAAATTACAGCCGTAGAAGAGTCCACACTCTAAACCACGGCCGTGCATCTTGGCATCATGAGCGTGGAGCATTCCAGTAAGTTACACGGCCTAAAGTACGATCGTCGAAGATGAGAGACACCGTAATCCAATTCCACGCCCTAAACCACGGTCGTGGAACATCAAGAGACCGTGATTTTGGCAATCCTTTGACGAATCATTTATTGCCACATCATCTACGTATTTGGGTTGGAAGATATCTCTTACTCTACGTATAAAAAGGCGGGAGGAGGGAGTTTTCAGCAACCTCGCTTTGGGAGAGTTAGCCTTAGGGTTTTCGCGAGGAACTTTGCGGAAGCGCCGGCAGTTTGGATTCCAGAAGATTGTGTGTGGCGGAAGTTGCGCCCTTTTCTTAGGTTTTGATATTGAAGACGGATTGACATCCCGTTCTTCGTGTTTGCCTAAGATCATTGTGAGGTTTTGTGTTATATTCTGAATCCATTGAGTATTCCATTTGGTGTTTGGATTTGAGATTGACTTTGAGTTATATTTGAGTTTTCAAGGGTTTTCATCTTTCATTCTTCTTAAATTGATTTTTGATATCATGACAATGGTTATTGGCTAAAACCCTTTAGCAATTCTAAGGTGAAGGGTTGATAGTTGTGGCTTAGCTGATGATAGATCGATCGTAAATTGATTGGACCATGAGAGTTAGAGAGATCTCGTCGACGAACCAAGATCACGGCCTGTTCTTGAAGTTCCACGGCCGTGATTCTCAAGATCTGACCATGATTTACCCTAGTTTACGAACTTTGCTTTTACTTTGATCCAAGGTTAAAGATTAGCTTTAATCTAGTCTTGGTTTAACCTTTTCCAGCTAGTAGTGAGACTCATCACCCTCTATTTCGATTTCGAGTGTCACAACCTTAATCGTTTTAGTTAGTTTTGATCCTTGGGTTACAAGTTTCGGTATTTGAGATTAATTCTTATCCATAGATCCTTTCTATATTGAAGCCTCAACAACCTTTATAGAGAGTGTCCTTAGATAAGTCATATAAAGTTCTGGAACTTCACCGTACATTGCTTTACTTTAGCATACCTTTGCAACTCTTAACTTTGTCCTTAGCTCTTTAGTATATCTTGAATCGATTGCCATAATTAGACACCTGGATCTTTAGGATTGTTGTTTTCCCAATATTTGTAAAGCTTATTACATTTAGTTGCTTAACGAATTGCGAACTGAATTTGTTCCCCCCAAATCCCTGAGTTCGATACTCTGGAATTCTTGCTTTACTACACCGATCCATACACTGCGGGTTCGCTTGCTTTCATTCTAGTTTTATAAATTTAAAGCTTGTTTGCACGCATGCTTAGTGGCGAATAGGACGCCATAATTGGAAGCAGACATTCGCTGCTATGCATGCGAATAAGTTAGTAGGACCTCCCTACATCCCCGATGAGGTACCGGCTGCAGATGAGGTGGAGGAGATAGAAGGAGGTAATGGTTTTGAGGGAGGAGGTGAGGAGCATGACTTTGTCACTTTCCCGGATCAGCCGGCACACTTCCCTGACCCTCCTAGGCGTACACCACGACCGGCTGGACCTTTAGGAGCCTCTTCCTCTCGCCGTGCTAGCGTTAGTGAGAGGCCGACATGGATAGACACTCCGCCCACTTGGTACGGAGCACAGCCAGAGTGGATGGGAGCTCCACCACCGTGGTACAGTCAGGCACCAGTTGCTCCAGCAGCACCGGCACCACAAGACGCACCAGCATGGTACGACCAGCCACCGGCCTGGTATGAGCAGCTACTGGAGTGGGCTACCGACCTTTCTAGGAGGGTCGGTGACTTGAAGATCCGCCAGGACACTCGAGATGAACGGGCTGATGAGCATGACCGGATGATGAGAAACATCTACCGCCAACAGTTTGGGCGGCATTTCAGCCCCGAGTTCCATCCATTCCCACCATTCCCACCACCACAGTGATGAGCTTAGAGGATTGACAGTTCAGCCGCCTCACCACCGTCTTAGTGAGTTCATTTTCCTTTTCTTCTTTTCTTTATTTCTTTTTCGAACATTGAGGACAATGTATGTTCTAAGTATGGGGTGAGGTGCGACTATGTGTTGTAATAACTCTACTACATTTGCTTGCTTGCTTCTATCCATAACACTTGCATGTTTCATCTTCATAGTCACACGTTTCATTATTGCATTGCATGAAAACGTTTGAAAAACCCATAAAAATTTGAAAATTTTGGAAAATTTGAAAGAGTTCTTATGCTTCTAAGATTAGAGATGACTTCTATGATAGTTCTTACTTATAGAATGAATTCTTGATGACGATTCTATGCTTAAACGGAATAATGAATTGAAAAAAAATTGAATGTGTTGTTTATCCTTTTTTACAAGTTTCATAATGTGAAAGTTCTATCTACACCATATTGAGAAATTGAAGTTGAAATCACATGATGAGTTTTTATACTTTTTTATGAAATGATTAAGGCAATTCGATTTTCTTTCTTCTTTCTTTGATCACTTAGCCCCACAATGAAAGTAATTGCCTCCCTTACCTATCCAGGAATTTGGACGAGTTGATATTTGGCATGTTTGATGTGGGAGGGCCATGAAAGCAAATTTTTGCATTCAAAAAATAGAATTAATAGGTTTGGGGAAGTCAATCATGACGATGAGTAACTCGGCACCATTCACATAGCCGGGTGTTTGTGTCTTGCCAAAGTCGGATTGAGCAATATTCCTAACGAATTATGGTATGTGCATCAAGGGTTTGAGGCATCTCGAAATTGAGAAACGCCAATCTCCTAGGCTTCGGTTTTTGTGCACCTCAGTCCATCTTTCAAAGAGTAAAGTCGAAAAATAACGTGAAAATGAAGAAAGAAAAGCTCAAAGTTGATGGTGTTGCAATTCAAAGAAAAAGAATTGGTTATCCATTTTCCCGGATTCAGGCACCACATCCCTTATAAGTCTCCCTCCCTTCCGCATTCTAGACCTTACTTGAAAGTCCTTAAGATCAAAAGAATTTTATTTGACTTGGTGATCTAAATTGAAACTTCTTATGCTAGATTTGGATAATACTTGAAGGTTATGATGTTTGTCTCAAAGTTTAAACAATTTGTGATGTTTCTTTACTTTACATTCTTTGGATTATGTATACAAGCGTTTTCAAGAATGAATGAAGCAAGGTTTGAGGATGATCTATTGACTAGAAGCACATCTACCTAAAGAATGTTTTTGTTTCAAGGTTGCATGTATATTTCATTCTAACTCGTATTCTAAGCTCTATAAAGACCTTGCTTGGGGACAAGCAAGTGACAAGTATGGGGTATTTTGTTAGCATGAAATATTGCGATATTCAAGGCACTTATTTTGGTTGTTTTTCTCCAATTATTGTGTATATAGATGATGTTTAGAAGCAATTGTTAGCTTGTTCCTCTATTATAGTCGATATGGATGTCTATACTAGCTTTGTGTCGATTGTAGGTAAAAAGTAGCTAAATGGGAGCTATCGAGAGAGAAAAGAGAGGATTCGATCATGTTAGAGGGTTAGGAACACATCAAGGAAGCTAAGGAAGGAGCTAGGATGAAGAATGTCATGACACAAAGGAAACTACAAGCATTTTACACTTCCACACCCTGAATTACGGCCGTAGAAGAGTCCACGCTCTAAACCACGGCCGTGGATCTTGGCATCATGAGCGTGGAGCATTCCAGTAAGTTACACGGCCTAAAGTACGGTCGTGGAAGTCACAAGAGACCGTAATCCAATTCCACGCTCTAAACCACGATCGTGGAATCCCTTGAGACCGTGATTTAGGCGATCTTTTGACGAGTCTTCATTTGCCACGTTATTTACGTGATAGGCCGGGACGGCTACTTTTTCCCCGTATTATAAAAAGGTCAGAGAAGAGAGTTTTGATAATCGACGCTTACGGCTTACTCCCGTTACATTTGCGTTGGATCTCGCGGAGACGCTGACGGCCGCTTACCTTGCTTGGAGCATTCTTGCCTAGGATGGATTGAAGATCGCCGAAGATTTTAACCTCTTTCTTAGGTTTTGACATTGAAGACGGATTGACAACCTGTTCTTCATACTTACCTTAGATTATTGTGAGGCTTTGTGTTCTATATTCTGAATCCATTGATTATCACTTCTTGTGTTCGGATTTGAGAAACCGTTTTGAAGTTTTATTAAGTGTTCGAGGGTTTTCATCTTTATTCTCTTTGATTTGAATATTGATATCATGACAATGATTGTTGGCTAAAACCCTTTAGCAATTCTAAGGTGAAGGGTTGATAGTTGTGGCTTAGATGATGATAGATCGATCGTAAATTGATTGGACCCAGATAGTTAGAGAAATCTCGTCGACGATCCCAAATCACGGGTTATTCTAAGAGTTCCACGGCCGTGGTTCTCAAGATCTGGCCGTGATTTACCCTAGTTTACGAACTTTGCTTTTACTTTGATCCAAGGTTAAAGATTAGCTTTAATCTAGTCTTGGTTTCCCCTTTTCTAGGTGGTAGTGAGACTCATCATCCTCTATTTCGATTTCGAGTGTCACAACCTTAATCGTTTTAGTTAGTCTTGATCCTTGGGTTACAAGTTTCGGTATTTGAGATTAATTCTTGTCCATAGATCCTTTCTATACTGAAGCCTCAACAACCTTTATAGAGAGTGTCTTTAGATAAGTCATATAAAGTCTTGGAACTTCACCATACATTGCTTTACTTTAGCATACCTTTGCAACTCTTAACTCTGTCCTTAGTTGTTAGTATATCTTGAATCGATGTCCATAATTAGATACCTGGATCTTTAGGGTTGCTGTTTTCCCAATATTTGCAAAGCTTTACCTTTTATTTGCTCGATAACTTGAGGCAGGGTTTTGTTTCACCAAATCCCTATGATCGATACTCTGGATTACTTGCTAATCTACGCCGATCCGTACACTGCGGGTTCGCTTGCTTTTATTCTAGTTTTATAAATTTAAGACTTGATTGCACGCACGCTTTTGGGCGAACACTTAGTATGGAGGAGCTGAGAGTGAGTGTTGAGGGTACGGATTTGGCCTAAACCGCCCCTACGTGTGCCAAAGGCCACCCCTACGGTTTTCTTGGGCCGCACCTACGCCTCCCTGAGCCACCCCTGCGGTTTAAGGTGTGTTGCAGCCGACTTTGTTGACTTTTGACTCGTGTTTTTGGGTTAGCTTCCTATATAAGCTTCCCTTGCTTACAGATGAGGGTTTGCTTCATCTTCTCCCTCACGCTCATCTTCTTTTCCTTCCTTCTTTGGATCTCCATCTTGTTCTTCTTTGATCTTGTGAGAGTTCTGAAGAGTTTTTGTGTGGCTTTGATTGTGGTTGATGATTTAGGAAGTTGTTGTGCTTGTATTAGCCAGCCTTGAGGTTGTGGTGTGGTTCTTCCCCTAATTAGGTTACATCTTGGTAAGATCTTTATCCTCTTTCCCTTTTTTTCTTCTTTTCTCTCTTCCTATCTTCTTTTCTTCCCTTCTAGCTTAGGTTCCACAAGATTGATCTTGTGGCAGCCTTCATAGGCTTCATTTGATGTATATATGTATATGTATGTTCCTGGCTGCTGGCTGAAGAAGAAGTTAAGAGATTCGAGTGAAGAAGTGAAGAGGAGCTGAAAGTGCAAATTTTGCACACCAGCCGCCCCTACGCCACCTTGGAGCCGCCCCTTTTACAGCCTCCCCTGCGACCACCTACACCAGCCATGTCTTGCTCTTGGTTCTGCAGGTGTTTCTTGCTTCTGGGCTTGCCTATGGATGACATTTCCCTTCCTTTCCTAGTATGAGTGTGTAATATCCTGCTAGGTATAGTTCAGGGTGTGTTGATGATATTATGATCATATTATGCCTTGTGAGGCTTTTAGGATTACTAGGTTGTGAGGTTTAGGTTGAGGATGATCCTATAGATCCCTTCGGTCTAGGTGTGACCCCTTTTGATTGATAGGAGATTGATATATCTCTATGCCTTGTTATTAGGCAGTGTCCCTCTCAAGATTGGAGCTTGATCGTGGTTGTGTTTGTACAAGGTTGAGGTAAGTCCGTAGGACTTACTTAGCTACCATTCTTATATTGGGTGTTCGTATGAGTGGTGTGTGTTATGTGCTTGATAGCATGCGATAATTGATTATTAACAATCTATGTTTTAGTGACCGCCCATTATAGTGGCCGTGATAACCTTTCCCTTTTATCCTGCCATGGAGTCTGGGTGGTTCTCTATAGTCAGGCCAGACCTGGTTTACGGGAAGGCACAGTCTACTCCCATAAGGTACACGGGTTGTGTGACCGATACCACTCCAACTAGATATAGCACTCAGAGGCGGGGATGATACATTCCTCGTGTCACATATTTTCATATATATATATATATATATATATATATATATATATATATATATATATATATATATATATATATATATATATATATATATATATATATATATATATATATATATATATATATATATATATATATATATATATATATATATATATATATATATATATATATATATATATATATATATATATATATATATATATATATATATATATACGATTTGAGTGATTGACTATTATATGAAGATAATAAACTGGGTCAATATGTGATAGCATGATTATGTATTTATCTTTCATGACTTGTGCTTGTGCTTATGCATTACCTTATATACGTATGGTTAGCTAATGGTTTCATATCATGTTGTAGATGCCTTGTAGGATAGGCGAGTTGCTGAGTGATCTGACAGGGTGACAGGCTGATGACTCTTGTACATTAGGTGGTTATGGTTTTGGGGATGTTTTATGTTTCCCTCCTGCGTGAAGATGATATTTTGTATACCTCCTGTGTGAGGGTATTGCTTTATACTCGGCTATGATCTTATATACCTTTTGGTTGTACAGTTTTATTCAGTTTTATGTATTTGTTTTATATTTGTCAATGTCATGTTGTAAGGTCAAGTGAACTTGTTGTCAGACTAGGGTCAGGATCCACTGTGAGATCCTAGCCCAATGTGGAATCCCGAGTCTCACGGATTTGAGGTTTTACAGAGCTAGTAACAGATCCTTAAGTTGACAACAATGGCACTTGCTACCTCCAATGACGTTTGATAGATAAAATAAACAGAACTCGAAAGGGGTCTAACATTTTCAAAAGATTTTGGTTTTAAAAGTTGTGGTTTTGGGATAGAATGTACGAGAAGTCGTAACCTTTGCCATGGATCTCTGCAATATAGATATGTATATATATATACTATGAACTATGTGTATATGTTATATATAAATATATATATATATATATATATATATATACACACACATATGACCTATATAAAGCCTTATACGCTAGGTGTGCATACCCCGCAGATGGCTCGGACTAGAGCTGCTTCTGTTGTAGGCTGAGGTAGAGGTAGACCACCTCTTCCTTCGTGCGTGATAGGACAAGGACCAGTTCCCGCTGTTGATCCACCTGTGATGGAGGATGTTCATGAGGAGATTGCTGAGAATGTCGTCCCAGAGACGAGTGGTGGATCTAGGAGACAACATTCACACCGAGTCCAGTTAGATGACTCGGATCGTGTCTCCATGAGGGGGCCATAGTTTCGTGATTACATCCGACGTATAGAGGAGGCTGCTAGAGTAGGCAGACGGGCCCTAGATCCACCAGGGCATGAGGGATCTTCTGAGATGTCCAAGGGAGCCACTCAGGTGCCAGCTATACCGGCACGTGCTGCTGAGACTGTTCGAGCTCCAGAGGAGTATAGAGGACCTCGACTAGACACATGGTTGAAGGCATTCCATCAGTTAGGCGTACCACCTTTCTCAGGAAAGGTGGGATTGGATACAAAGGTCTAGATTAGACATGTGGATTCTGCTTTAGAGTCCATCATATGTCCAAAGGACAGATGGATAGAGTTAGTTCAGACTCTATTCCGTGACCTTGCTCATCAGTGGTGGACGACCGTACGAGCCGGAGCCACTAGCTACGATCAGATGAGGAGTATGATTAGAGAGTAGTTCTGCCCTGCCTCACTAAGGAGGGAGAAGCTGTAGGACTTTGTGGAGGACAGCTTTGAGGATGTGCCGATTGTAGATGCCATCAGCCGCTTCTAGACAGAGTTAGCATTGATGGGTCCAACTGCACCTTTTGAGGACCAGCATGTGTACCTGTTCTCCCATCAGTTGAGGGAGAGTACATGTTCCTATATGGCGGGATTCCATTGTTAGTCCTTAGCAGATTACCAGGATCGGACCTCAACTTATGAGCGTGAGAAGGCCAGTCAGAGGAGGGCTTCTCAGACGGGACGGTCTGAGAAGAGGCAGCATATTGGACATACCAGTGGTGTTGGAGGAGCTTCTGGTTCTGGGAGGAGCCAGAGATGTCAGAGTTACCCCTCATCTACATTGATTGTAGAGAAGGGACGACAATGCTTCAATTGTGGTGATCTTGGACATATGTGACCAGAGTGTACAAGACCGCCAATGACATGTTTCACCTGTGGCAGGCTGGGTCATAGAGTTGGTTTCTGTAGGCGGGGTAGTGTTGTATCACAACAAGGTTCTTCCCTGCCAGTGAGGAAGGAGGTAGACAGAGACCACCTCCGTAGCAGACACAGTGACAATAGAGAGTCCCAGATCATCCTTCTACTCAGGGATCTACTCCCGGGCCGAGTAGAAGTAGAGGTCGTGGTGGGAGTACCACTGACACCAGAGGAGCTCAGGGTACAGTCTTTGAGCTGAGGAGTATAGAGGAGTCGCCTGCACCGGCTGCTACAAGTACCATTCTGCTTCATGGTTTACTTGTTAGATTTTTATTTGATACGGGAGCTACGTATTCCTGTATTTCTGATGTATGTGTTGAGCGTCTAAGTTTAGCTGCTATAGAGGGGATACCCTTTACTATAGGGTTACCTGACGATAGTAGGGTCAGAGGTACCCGTGAGATATGTAGTTGTCCCCTTCATTTAGGAACTCGTGTGTTTCTTGTGGACATCTTAGTCATGTCATTGATGCATGAAGAGGTCATATTAGGTATGGATTGGATGCGTAGACACCGTGCGGTACTATATGTAGGTAGGAAGATTGTGATAGTCTCTACCGAGGTGGATCAGATAGAGGTCTTCCGAGGTTGAGACCTTGGAAAGACGGGTTCTGTCATCAATGTCGTATGAGTAGTGAGGTTGATAGTACAAGGATGTGATGCCTTCTAGTGTTATGCCATGAAGGATGGAGAGAGTCTAGCATTGGAGGATATTCCACTGGTCTGTGAGTTTGTAGACGTGTTTGCTGAGTCGTCTAGCTTGCCGCCTCAGAGGAGTGCGGACTTCATGTATCGAGTTGGATCTTGGAACGAGACCGATCTCGAAGGTCCCACATTGTATGGCGCCTGTCGAGATGTTGGAGCTGAAGAAGCAACTCGAGGAGTTGTTGAGAAGGGCTTCATCCGCCCTAGTGTATCCTCATGGGGAGCACTGTCGTCTTCGTGTGGAAGAAGGACGGATCATTGAGACTGTGTATTGACCACAGAGAGCTGAACAAGATGACCATCAAGAACAAGTATCCATTGCCTCATATTGATGATCTGCTTGATCAACTTCAGGGAGCGATAATGTTCTCCCGGATCGACTTACACTTAGAATACCACTAGTTGAGGGTGAGGCAGCAGGATGTGCACAGGACGACAGTTCGTACCCGTTATGAAACTACGAGTTTGTGGTGATGCAATTTGGGCTTACGAATGCCCCAGTAGTTTTCATGGAGTTGATGAACAGTATTTTTATCGACTTCCTTGATCAGTTTGTGGTAGTTTTTATTGATGACATTTTGGTATACTCTCATAACAGAGAGGAGAATGCCGGTCATCTGAGGACGGTGTTGCAAATTTTGAGGGATAGAGAGCTGTATGCTAAGCTCTCTAAGTGTGAGTTCTGGATATCATGGGTAGCCTTCCTAGGCCATATAGTCTCCGCCGATGGGATCATGGTTGATCCGGCGAAGATTGAGTTTGTTGCTGCATGGACGACACCGACAAATGTCAAGGAAGTGCGTAGCTTTCTTGGCCTAGTCGACTATTACCAACGCTTTATGACGGGATTTTCTGTGATTGCCCGTCCAATGACGAGTCTATTGAGAAAGACTACCAGATTTGTGTGGTATGAGCAGTGTGACCAGAGTTTTAAGGAGTTGAAGAGGAGTTTGACTTCTGCTCCTATCTTAGCACAACCGGAGGGTTCTTAGGATTTTGTGGTTTATAGTGATGCATCCAAGCTAGGCTTAAGATGTGTGTTGATTTAGAGGGACAGAGTAATAGACAGTTGAAGACGTATGACGAGAACTACCTGACTCATTATTTAGAGTTAGCAGCGATAGTTCATGCATTAAAGATCTGGAGACATTACCTATACGGTGCTACATGTCAGATCTTCACAAACCATAAGAGTCTGAAGTACATTTTTACGCAGTGGGAATTGAATAACCGCCAGCGTTGATGGCTCGAGCTGGTTAAGGACTTTGACCTTGATATAATGTGAAAACTTTACATTGATTAAAATGTTTTACAGGTGTGGATGATGGAAGACTTAACACAAATGTGGTAGTTGGATACACTAACAATGTATTGATTATATGCTCTAGATGTTTGGTTGGTTTCAATTCAGTGCAGGTTTTATCAAAATGTCAAGGGCCTTGATATAGATTTCAAGGGCCTTGAAGGAAGATTGCGTTTACAAAGGGACGATCTCAAAGGTCTTGGAGTTATAGATGCACGAAATAAGGATTCAAATGAGCGGAAGATTTTCCAGGAAGATTTTTCTTAACAAAAAGATCTCATCAACCGAAGAAAGATCTCAACCGAAGATTAGAGAATACTTTTAGAAGATTTTCCAAAATCAAAGAGCGGCAAAATATCTCCTCTCTCGATTCAACAGAAGACGAGAAGATCAAGGAGCTAAGGACTCGACGTGTTCTCATGAGCTGAAGATTTGCAAAGTCTACCTTATCTCAAAACAAGAAACGATCTTCATGGAGAAGAAGATTCATCTTCAAACGGTCATCTCTACAATGGCTAGAAGACCTCTCCATAGAAGAGTATAAATGAAGATGATGGTCGAAGAAGACAAATACACAAGCTTACACAGGAAAACATCTTTACGTCTTCAATCAACCTAAACATCTTCATTCATTGTTTTTCTTTCTCTCTTTTACGCAAAAGCTATATCCCCTTAGAGAGAGAAAACACAAGAGCTTCATTGGAAGATCTAGATAGTGTTATATTAGAGTGTGTGTTACTCTACGAAGTAACTAGGCTATTATAGCTAGGTTGAGAGTTGGAGCTAGATCGTAGCATTGGCTACAGTGAGAGAAGAAGGGGATTTCTTCTAGTTTGTATCTAGGACTTTTTGAAGCTGATAATAGATAGTTAGATCCTAAGGCTATACCCTGGGACGGAGAGTAGGCTATTTAGAGCCGAACTTCGTAAACATATCCTCGTGTCGATCTTTTCAATTCTGCACCATATATACTTTACTATGACTAACTTTGTTTTACAGGAGCAAGAAGTCAATGCCCTTGAAAGTAGTTTCAAAGCCCTTCAAATCAAAGTTTCACAAAGATCACAGATCGACATCAAGGCCCTTGAAAGGAGTTTCAAGGCCTTGAGATTTGGTTTGCGAAAAGTTCCCATACTCTATTCAATCCCCCCTACTAGAGTATCTTTTACCTTATATATTTCACCTACAGGTTCTTCAATTGGTATCAGAGCTAGACTCACGTTTATTGATTTAACCATCAATGAGACTAATCATGAATCCTTTAGGTGATGGTGGATTTGCTCAAGGAAGATCCTCATCTCGACCACCACTCTTCTGTGGCAACAACTTTGCTCATTGGAGAGCACTCATGCGTATGTTCATTATTGACCAGGACATGGAGCTTTGGAGCATCATTCAAAATGGACCTAAAGTTCCAATGACAATGGTTGAAGGTGTCCAAGTCCCAAAGAAGGAAGATGACGTCAC
This sequence comes from Fagopyrum homotropicum, assembly GCA_033239125.1. Classification (NCBI taxonomy): domain Eukaryota; kingdom Viridiplantae; phylum Streptophyta; class Magnoliopsida; order Caryophyllales; family Polygonaceae; genus Fagopyrum; species Fagopyrum homotropicum. The sequence continues at coordinate 55,835,144 of BSWB01000001.1, read as the reverse complement.
CCAAGCTGACCTGGTTAGTGTGTCAAAGAATTACAAAGCAATGAACCTACTATACTGTGGATTAGATGTAAATAAATTCAACCGCATCTCATCATGCAAGAGTGCTAAATAAATATGGGACAAGCTTGTTGTCACTTATGAAGGAACAAGTCAAGATAGGGAAACAAAGATTAGCATCTTCCTCAGAATACGAGCTATTCAAGATGAATCCAAATGAATCAGTCAAAGATATGTTCACCAGGTTCACTGAGATCGTGAACAACCTGGACTCACTGGGAAAGATCTTCACAAATGAAGCGAAAGTAAGGAAGGTTCTAAGGAGCCTACCTAAAGCCAAGTGGGGACCAAAGATGATTGCTATTGAAGAAGCTCAAAATCTCACAACTCTTCCGCTTGATGACCTCCTTGGAAAACTCGTCACACATGAAATGGTTCTTGGTGAAGAAGATGGAGAGCTCTCATCCAACTCCAAGAATTTGGCTTTAAAATCAACAAGAGATGAATTACCATCTGATGAAGAGGAGAGTGATGATGATGATGATGATGATGATGATGATGATGATGATGATGATGATGATGATGATGATGATGATGATGATGATGATGATGATGATGATGATGATGATGATGATGATGATGATGATGATGATGATGATGATGATGATGATGATGATGATGATGATGATGATGATGATGATGATGATGATGATGATGATGATGATGATGATGATGATGATGATGATGATGATGATGATGATGATGATGATGATGATGATGATGATGATGATGATGATGATGATGATGATGATGATGATGATGATGATGATGATGATGATGATGATGATGATGATGATGATGAAGATGCAATCGCCATGATCTCTAAGGATCTCACACGAATTCTCAAGATTAAAAAACAATCTGCTAATAGAGAATATCCACGAGCATCAAAACCTCGAGGTAAGTTTTCTAACTCTAATAAGAAAACGAGAGTACTAACTTATTTTGAATGTCGTGAAACATATCATCTTGTGAAGGATTTTCCACAAAAGGAGAGGACCAACTTCAAGAAAAATGATCGAAAGAAGAAAGCTATAGTTGCTTCATGGAGTAATTCAAAATCAACAAATGAATCAGAAGACGAAAAAGAACAAGCAAACTTGTGTCTCATGGCCGATCATGAAGAAGATTCAAATTTGTATGTCGACAATGTGGTAAGTACTATTATGTCTCAACATGAAATCGATATGAAACAATTCCTTAAAGATATTATCATATGTGATAAGGAACATAGAATAAGGATAAATTCTTTAAAAGAAACGCTACTTGAACAAGAAAAACAACTAAGTGAAATGTCTATGGAGATTGAAAATCTTAAAACAAAAAAGGTAGACCTTGATGACAATATCAAGGCCTTGGAATCAGAGAACCTGATTCTCAAGGACAACATCTTCTCTCTCCATCGAAACTATATCGATCTAGAGAAAGAGAAAGTTGATCTAACTTTGACGTGTCAAGACCAGAAAGCTGCACTTATTAAGTTTACTCGTTCAAAAGCTAATCTTGAGAGAATGATGGGTGAACAACAGTTCTCCCTTAACAAAAATGGTATAGGTTATCATAGGAGCTTTCCGAGAAAACCTGTCACCACTTTTGTCAAGGCCAAAGGAAGCATTCATATGCCTACTTGCTTCTACTGTTGTGAAAATGGTCATGTTAAATCTACATGTCCTTATAGAATAAATGACTCTTATATCATCAAAAACACCTATCCTTTATGTTAAAGGAAACAGGTCAAACAAATCTGGGTTTCTAAAGGTACTAGACCACCAAACATGATCGAACCTGAGTATGAACCAAAATATGTCATTTGATCGACCCGGAAAGGTTGATGTTTGTTGTTTTGCAGGATATCACCAATGTAAAGGAGCACAAATGGATATTAGATAGTGGTTGCTCAAGACACATGAGTGGAAAAAGCTCTTTATTCTCATATTTAAAGAAACAATCATCTGAATCATTACACTTGATGATAAAGGAAAGTGTGACATAATTGGCATTGGTAAAATTTGCTATAATTCATCCAACTTTATTGATGATGTTTATTTGGTTGATGGTTTGAAATATAATCTGCTAAGTACATCTCAAATTTGTGATAAAGGCAACAAAGTCATGTTTGATTCAGATAAGTGTGAGGTTCAAAACAAAAAGACGGGTGAAGTATTGCTAACTACTCCTAGATGTAATAATGTTTATTTTATGAGTACTAACCAAGTTTCATGAACAAAGTTAAAATGTTTAAAGGCCTTGACTGATGATCCAAGGCTTTGGCATAGAAGACTTGGTCACGTAAGCATGCACAGCATGCACAAGCTACTTACAAAAGATTTGGTACGTGGTTTTCCAAACCTAAATTTCAAGGTTAATGATCTATGTAAGGCGTGTGCACAAGGTAAACAAACATGAGGTTCATTCAAACCTAAGAAAGCTATAAGTTCTTCTCGACCTATTGAACTTTTACACATGGATCTTTGTGGACCTATGCGTGTCAAATCTCCCAGAGGTAAGCAGTACATCCTTGTTATAGTGGATGATTTCTCTTGTTTCACATGAATTTCTTTTCTACGAGAAAAATCTGAAGCTTTATTTGAGTTTTCAAAGTTGTGTAAGGATTTACAAACTTTGTAAAACCTATCAATCATTTCTATACGAAGTGATCATGGTAGAGATTTTGATCAACTAAAGTTTGACTTGTTTTGTGCAAAATATGGCATTTCACATAATTTTTTAGCTCCTAGAACTCCTCAACAAAATGGAGTTGTGGAACGAAAGAACCGCACTCTTGAGGATATATCTAGGACAATACTTTTGGAAAATAATTTGCCAAAACGTTTTTGGGCTGAAGCAGTAAACACTGCATATTATATTTTGAATAGATGTTTAATTCGCTCTATTTTGAAAAAGACTCCTTATGAACTCTTTAAACGAAGAAAACAAAATATTTCATATTTCAAACCCTTTGGATGTACTTGTTTTGTTCATAACAATGGCAAAGATAATCTTGGAAAATTTGATGCACGTAGTGATGAAGCTATATTCATTGGATATGCTTCAAATAACAAAGTTTATCGTGTCTATAACAAACGTACCAAAATTGTTGAGGAAAGTATTCATATTATTTTTTATGAAAGCAATGATGGTACTTTGAGTGAAAGTTTTGCAGATCTAAATTTAAATCAAAGAGAAGATCATAATTCGGATGAAGAGGAAGATCCTAAAGATCGAGACAAGAATATGCAGGAAAAGATTCAAGATACCGAAGAAAACCCTCAAGACCTTGAAACACACCTTCAAGACCTTGAAACAAGAAATTGTGATAACAGAACTCCGCTTCAAGGGCTTGAAACCGAACTTCAAGACCTTGAGATTGGATCAACAAGAAATATACCAACGGTACCTGAATCTAGTCAAACATATGAAGCTCAACCTTCTAGATCTGCTCCATTTGTTAAAAGAAGAAAAGTTCAACACTCCTCATATAATCCACAAGAGAATGTGATCTCAGATCCAAATGCTGGAGTTCAAACTAGATCTAAAGTGAAAACTCTATGTGCCTTCTCCGCTTTTGTTTCGCTTGTCGAGCCAAAGAACTACGCTCAAGCTCTTCAAGAACCTGATTTGATCATTACCATGCAAAATGAATTGAATGAATTTGAGAGGAACAAGGTATGGACTCTTACTTCAAGACCAAAACATCAATCAGTTATTGGCACGAAATGGGTCTTTCAAAACAAATTGGATGAAAATGGCAAAGTAATTCAAAATAATGCACGACTTGTAGCACGAGGCTATAACCAAGAAGAAGGTATTGATTATGAGGAGACTTTTTCTCCAGTTGCCAGGTTAGAAGCCATACATATGCTACTTTCATTTGCATCTTTCATGAGCATAAAACTTTTTCAAATGGATGTAAAATGTGATTTTCTAAATGGCTTCTTAGAAGAAGAAGTCTACGTTGCTCAACCTCCTGGTTTTGAAAATGATGAATTTTCAGATCATGTTTTTAAATTAGACAAAGCTCTTTACGGTCTTAAGCAAGCTCCTCGAGCTTGGTATGAAAGATTGTCTAAATATCTTCTTGAAAACAATTTCAAAAGAGGTTTGATTGATAAAACATTGTTTATCAAAACTAGAGGCAACGTATTCTAGTAGTGCAAATCTATGTTGATGATATATTATTCGGTGCTACTAATGATTTCCTCTGCAAGGAATTTTCAGATATTATGTGCAGGGAATTTGAAATGAGCTTAATGGGAGAGCTAATTTCTTTCTGGGACTTCAAGTTACACAAGCAAAGAAAGGAATTTTTCTCAATCAAAGCAAATATACTAGAGACTTGCTTAAGAAATACAAAATGGATCAATCTAAGGTTGCAAAGACTCCTATGAGTTCAACACTTTCGCTAGACCATGACAAGAATGGCAAAAGTGTAGTACAAAAGGAGTATCGAGGTATGATCGGTTCATTGTTGTATGTAACTGCTAGTCGTCCTGACATTATGTTTAGCGTGTGCATGTGTGCAAGATTTCAAGTTGATCCTAAAGAGTCACACTTGATAGTTGTGAAAAGAATTTTTCAGTATCTCAATGGCACTAAGGATCTAGGGTGATGGTACCCACGTCAAAGCTTGTTTCATCTAGTTGGATATTCAGATGCAGACTTTACAGGTTATAACGTCGATAGAAAAAGTACTTCTGGATGTTGCCAATTCTTAGGGTCATCCCTAATTAGTTGGCACTCCAAGAAGCAAAACTCTGTTGCCATATCCACAGCTGAACGTGAATATATAGCTGCAGGAGCATGTTGTGCACAAATTCTTTGGATTGCTCAACAACTTTGTGATCTTGGCTTTGACTTGAAAGGTATTCCTATAAAATGTGATAATACTAGTGCTATTTCTATAACCAAAAATCAAGTGCAACATTCAAGGACTAAGAATATTGTTGTAAGGCATCACTTCATACGTGTTCGTGTTGAGAAAGGTGATGTTTCGATTTCTTTTATCTCAACTAACTTGGAGCTTGCAGATTTCTTTACCAATCCTCTTCCGGAGGAAGAATTTAATTTTATTAGATTGGAGATTGGTATGTTGAACAAGGAAGCATTAATGTAGGGGAGTAAACGAGTTTATTTGTTCCTACGCATGCAGCCCAACTAATGTTTTCAAGGGCCTTGAAAAAAATTCAAGGGGCCTTGAAACATATTTCAAAGGGTATATAAATAAAACGGATCAATTAGAAATTCATATCCTTTAGATATTGAATTGTCTAATTTTTATTCTTTAAAAGGGATTTCAAAAGGTTTTGTTATCAGATTCAAAGAATTTTGAAAAGTGGTTACCAAAATTTATGGAAAGAATTTTTATCGACAATGATTTTCTCAAGATCTTAAAAATATTTTGATCTTACGTTGATAAGACTTCTTCCCTTAAAAACCACTTCTCTTCCCTCTTTATTTCTTCCACTTCCTTTTCCCTTTGAAAGAACAGTGCTTTACTCTTCTGATTTCTCAAACCCTCTTCATCTTCTTCTCAAAATTTTCATGGCATCCAAGAGACCTTCAATGGACGAAGCAACATCATTTGTCCCCAAACGACAGAGGATAGTTCAAGTATCATCTGATTCCGACTCAAGTTCCGGATCTGGGTCAATCTCGAGTTCGTCAAATTTCTCAAGCGACGCAGATATTTTTAATAAGACTTGGCTTCCTTCGAGTTAGTTTGCAAGTCCAACAGTAGCCAAGAAATGGCTAACAAAGTATGATGATCGCTATCAATGCATGGGTGAGTTAGTTCATTGTGAACTGTTTACCTGTTTCTCATTGCCGGGATTCGAAGTTTATCAAGCAAGCACAATCTGGATCATGTTAAATCCAGGAGAATCCTCATACCCTCGATTGACCAGGTTGTTCTACATAAACTTAACTGCAAGAAGAGAAAGAGGAGAATGGATTCTGATTCAGTCGTCAAAGGTAAGAAAATCACTATTACCTCTAAGATTATAGCTCATATCTTTGGTGTTCCTCCATATGACGCTTCTGAATACTCTAACCCTGCTATAACTGTAAGACTATCCAGAGAACAGTTCTCCTTCCTAATGCTTTATCACCACCCACTATCACTTGTTTAACTCTGGAGGCCAGAATCATTTATGCTATCTTAGACAGATGTATAGTACCTAGGTTTGCTAGCAAGGATATCATAGCCAATATTGTGTTGGCTTTAGTCTACAATGAGGTGAATGGGTTGAAAGTAAATCTGCCTGAGATTATTTTGTCTCACATGGTAAATGTCATCAATTCTCCAAGCACTAGTCATCTGCCTTATGGAAATCTGCTTCCCATAATCTTTAGGCATTTTTCAGTTGATTTCTCTTATGAGGATTTGCAAATTTACAATGGAGGATTGGATGAATCTGTCTTTGAGACCATAGGAATTAAGAAGACTCAAGAGGGTTTCAGTACTATATGGGTTTTGAAGGAGCAGCCAGAATGGAATTTTTCTACAGAGCAGCGTTTGGAATTTGTCGAAAGAGCAGTGGATTCACTAAGATCTGATCTTTTGGATTTTAGAGCTTCAGTGTGAAAAAATGGATGAAACACAAGATTTGCTGGGAATTGTTAACCAGAAAATAAATCAAATGTTTCATGTTAATGCTCTGTCTCGTACAACTGCTAACAGTATTAAGCCCATCTCAGAAGATGATGGACATGCCACTACAAAGGATGTTGAAAAGATTATGGCTCAATGTCATAAGATTGTTAAGGATAAACCCATTCGCCAACCATTGCCAGAAGACCCAGACATTTTGATGATCGAAGAGTTTGGGGTGGTCAAGAAATATGACAAGAATTCTGCACAAAGGGGAACAGATTAGTCTCTCAAAGAACGTGAACTTACTGATGTTAAGGATCGTTGGAGAGATATGTGTTTAAGAGACTATTAAAGGAAGCTCCTCCAAGTGGTATAAGGAAACCTGAAGTTCTCTGCCTGTCATGATTGTTTTGAAAAACTTTTTATGGTTTGTGAAAATACTCTCGTTTTAGGTCTGTAATCGTGCTTAAAACTTTCGTACTTTGACTGGTTTTTTATTCTTCTCCCTTGTTGAAAGACAAAGGGAGAGAAATATGATCCGACATTTCGATATACTGCATTCTGCATTTTTAGTTTTGATTTTTATATGCATTGCTAAACTAACAAATGCAGGTTTGATAAAACATTTGTGTTATCTTACATCAAGGGGAGATTGAAAACTCCACATTGATTAAAATGTTTTACAGGTGTTGGTGATGGAAGACTTAACACAAATGTGGTAGTTGGATACACTAACAATGTATTGATTATATGCTCTAGATGTTTGGGTTTGAATTCAGTGAAAGTTTTATCAAAATATCAAGGGCCTTGAAGGAAGATAGCGTTTACAAAGAGACGATGTCAAAGGTCTTGGAGTTATAGATGCACGAAACAAGGATTCAAATGAGCTGAAGATTTTCCAAGAAGATTTTTTTTAACAAAAAGATCTCAACCGAAGATTAGAGAATCTTTTCAGAAGATTTTCTAAAATCAAAGAGCGGCAAAATATCTTCTCTCTCGAGTCAACAGAAGACGAGAAGATCAAGGAGCTAAGGACTCGACATGTTCTCAGGAGCTGAAGATTTGCAACGTCTACCTTATCTCAAAACAAGAAACGATCTTCATAGAGAAGAAGATTCATCTTCAAACGGTCATCTCTACAACGGTAGAAGACCTCTCCATAGAAGAGTATAAATGAAGATGATGGTCGAAGAAGACAAATACACAAGCTTACAAAGGAAAACATCTTTACGTCTTCAATCAATCTAAACATCTTCATTCATTGTTTTTCTTTCTCACTTTTACGCTAAATCTATATCCCCTTAGAAAGAGAAAACACAAGAGCTTCATTGGAAGATCTAAATAGTGTTATATTAGAGTGTGTGTTACTCTGCGAAGTAACTAGGTTATTATAGCTAGGTTGAGAGTTGGAGCTAGATCGTAGCATTTGCTGTAGTGAGAGAATAAGGGGATTTCTTCTAGTTTGTATCTAGGACTCTTTGAAGCTGATAATAGATAATTAGATCCTAAGGCTATACCCTGGGACGGAGAGTAGGCTATTTAGAGCCGAACTTCGTAAACATATCCTCGTATCAATCTTTTCAATTTTGCATAATATATACTTTATTGTGACTAACTTTGTTTTGCAGGAGCAAGAAGTCAAGGCCCTTGAAAGTAGTTTCAAAGCCCTTGAAATCAAAGTATCACAAAGATCACATATCGACATCAAGGCCCTTGAAAGGAGTTTCAAGGCCTTGAGATTTGTTTTGTGAAAAGTTCTCATACTCTATTCAACCCCCCCCCCTTCTAGAGTATATTTTACCTTATATATTTCACCTACCGGTTCTTCATATTATATCATCCAAGGAAGGTGAATGTTGTCGCCGACGCCCTAAGCAGGAAGACGCCTCGAGAGAAGGCGATTTCCAAATTGATAGTTCAGCCTCAGCTTCAGAGGGATCTACCTTGCCTAGAGATTGACATCTAGTTTCTTGATGAGGATGTTCAATTGTACACCTTAGAGGTTCTACCTGGTCTGTTGGATGAGATCCAACAGAAGTAGGGGACCTGCCCGACCTTGATGAGGATTAGAGAGAGGATGTCTCGTGGTGAGGCACCCCAATTCTCCATTGGAGCAGATGGAGTGATGAGACGCCATGACCATATCTCTATACCTACTGATGCAGAGTTGAGACAAAGGATTTTATAGGAGGCTCATTGTACACCTTACTCAGTACATACAGGTATGAGTAAGATGTACCATGATGTGAGACGGTCATATTGGTGGGGAGGGCTAAAGTCCAATGTAGCCAGATTTGTGGCATAGTGTGCGACCTGTCAGCAGGTCAAGATAGAGCATTGCAGACCTGGAGGTGAGCTTCATCCACTTCCAGTGCCGCAATGGAATTGGGAGGACGTCTCCATGGATTTTGTAACCGGATTGAGGCCCAGTAAGAGTTTTGATGCTATCTGAGTTTATTGTTGATAGATAGAATAAGATGGCACGTTTTATTCCTATCAAAGAGACGTGGCGAGTGAGAAGATTAGTTGAGGAGTACACTAGACAAATAGTGAGACTTCATGGTGTACCGAGGACGATCGTCTCTGATCTAGATGGGCGATTTACCTCGAGGTTTTGGCATCAGATTAAGACTGCTTTGGGGACGAGTCTACATTTCACGACTTCGTTTCACCCCCAGACAAATGGTCAGTCAAAGAGGACCATTCAAACCCTTTAGGACATGCTGCGAGCTTGTGTGTTGGATTGGGGACAGGGATGGTTACATTTCCTCCCATAGGTTGAGTTCTCATACAACAACAGCTAGCATGAATCAATTGGGATGGCTCCTTATGAGGCACTATATGGACATAGATGTCGTACACCATTATCCTGGGATGAGCCTAGCAGTATCGGTGGGATAGCGCTAGAGCAGATTTAAGATGATATGGCTCGAGTAGCGCTGATCAGAGAGAGGATGCTGGTTGCACAGAGTCGCCATAAGTCATATGCACACAGGAGGTGTCGACTTCTAGAGTTCAGAGTGGGAGCTCATGTTTGGATGAGAGTATCTCCGACGCGAGGCGTTAGATGTTTTGGCATAAAGGGGAAGCTGAGTCCCCGATATGTCGGTCCTTTTGAGATATTGGATAGAGTTGGGATGACAACCTGCAGATTAGCTTTGCCTCCGAGGTTAGAGGGTGTTCATCTTGTGTTTCACGTGTCTCAACTGAGGGAGTATATACAAGATCCGAGGCACATTGTGAGTTATGATAATTTGGTGGTTGAGACAGACCACACTTTTGATTAGCACCCGATTGCAGTCCTAGAGCGAGGTATGAGACGCCTACGTTCGAAGGACATTCCCATGTTGAGGATATAGTGGTCGAGACGAGGACTTGAGGAGGCTACATGGGAGACTGAGGATAGTATCCAGAGGAACTATCCAGAGTTTTATGCTGAGATAGATGCACCTATAGGATCACCGAGTAGATCTTAGTGCTATCTTGGTGAGTATGTGATTATGTGCTTATATGTTTTGATATTTTTATTTTCTTGCTAGCTATGATGTGATATACGATCTTATTAAATCTTGATGTGCTAGCATGATTTATGATTATAACCGGAGATGGTTCTTTCCTCCATGCTATCTGAGTGCAATTAGGATTTAGCTGGAGATGGTTCTTTCCTCCATGCTACCTTGATGGACATAGTCTCGTTGGAGATGTTTTTCCTCCATGCTTTATATTTGAGTATGATCTGGCTAGAGATGTATTTCCTCTATGCCCTGTGTCGTGAGTATGGCAAGAGATGTGTTTCCTCTATGCCTTTGGATAGCGTTATGGTCCTAATTTCTGGAGTTGATGATTCCTCCATGTTTATGTTTTGAGGTTATAGAATGATATAGGTTGGGACCTATTGAACGGAGATGTGATGCCTCCGATAGAAAGAGTTATACCTCAGTATATGGGTCCGAGAGGATTTGGGATTTTGCAAGTTTCGGGATGAAACTTGTTTTTAGGGGGGTGAGATGTAAGAGCCTTAGTCTGGAGGAGCTGAGAGTGAGCGTTAAGGGTACAGATTTGGCCTAAACCGCCCCTACGTGTGCCAGGGGCCGCACCAGCGCCTCCTTGAGTCGCCCCTGTGGTTTAGGGTGTGTTGCAGCCGACTTTGTTGACTCTTGACTCGTGCTTTTGGGTTGGCTTCCTATATAAGCCTCCCTAGCTTACGGATGAGGGTTTGCTTCATCTTCTTGCAACTTCATCTTTTGTCTCACGTTCATCTTCTTCTCCTTCCTTCTTTGGATCTCCATCTTATTCTTCTTTGATCTTGTGAGAGTTTTGAAGAGTTTTTGTGTGGCTTTGATTGTGGTTGAAGATTGAGGACGTTGTTGTGCTTGTGTTAGCCACCCTTGAGGTTGTGGTGTGGTTCTTTGCCTGATTAGGTTACAACTTGGTAATATCTTCATCCTCCTCCCCTTTCTTTCTTCTTTTCTTTCTTCTTATCTTCTTTTCTTCCCTTCTAGCTTAGGTTCCACAAGATTGATCTTGTGGCAGCCTTCATAGGCTTTATTTGATGTATATATGTATGTATATGTATGTGCTTGGCTGCTGGCTGAAGAAGAAGAAGTGAAGAGATTCGAGTGAAGAAGTGAAGAGGAGCTGAAATTGTGCATTCTGCACACCATCCGCCCCTGTGCCACCTTGGAGCCGCCCCAGCGCCGGCCTGTCGCCGCCCTTGCGCCACCTTGCAGCCGCCCCTGCGCCCACCTACACCAGCCGTATCTTACTCTTGGTTTTGCAGGTGTGTCTTCCTTTTGGGCTTTCTTATGGATGGCAGTGTCCCTTCTTTCCTAGTATGAGTGTGTAGTATCATGCTAGGTATAGTTGAGGGTGTGTTGATGATGTTATGATCATGTTATGCCTTGTGAGGCTTTGAGGATTACTAGGTTGTTAGGTTTAGGTTGAGGATGATCCTATGGATCCCTTCGGTCTAGGTGTGACCCCTTTGATTGATAGGAGATTGATATATCTCTAAGCCTTATTTTTAGGCAGTGTCTCTCTCAGGATTGGAGGTTGATCGTGGTTGTGTTTGTACGAGGTTGAGGTAAGTCCATACGACTTACTTAGCTACCATCCTTATATCAGGTGTTTGTATGAGTGGTGTGTGTTATGTGCTTGATAGAATGCGATAATTGATTATTGCCAATCTATGGATTTATGTTATTAGAATAGCAATTCGAGTCTATTTTCAAGATAATATCACAGGCCGCCCTCCTTATTTAATAGAGGAGATGTTTTAGTGACCGCCCATTGTAGTGGCCGTGATAACTTTTCCCTTTCATCTTGTCATGGAGTTTGGGAGGTTCTTTTGTAGTCAGGTCAGACCTGGTTTACAGGAAGGGCGCAAACCACTCCCATCGGGTACACGGGTTGTGTGACCGATACCACTCCAGTAGGATATAGCACTCAGAGGCGGGGATGATACATTCCCAGTGTCACATATTTTCATATATATACGATTTGAGTGAATGTCTATTATATGAAGATAATAAAATGGGTAAATATGTGATATCATGATTATGTGCTTATCTTTCATGACTCGTGCTTATGCATTACCTTATATACGTATGGTTAGCTAATGGTTTCATACCATGTTTTAGATGCCTTGTAGGATAGGCGAGCTGCTGAGTGATCTGGCAGGGTGACAGGCCGAGGACTCTCGTACATTAGGTGGTCATGGTTTTGGGGTTGTTTTATGTTTCCGTCCTCCGTGAGGATAATGTTTTGTATACCTCCTGTGTGAAGGTATTGCTTTATACTCGGCTATGATCTTGTATACCTTTTGGTTTTACAGTTTTATGTATTTGTTTTATATTTGTCAGTGCCATGTTGTAAGGTTTTGTTGGGCTAGGGTCAGGATCCACTGTGAGATCCTAGCGCAATGTGGCATCCCGAGTCCCGCGAATTTGGGGTGTTACAGGAAGAGACTTACCTAGTGATTCTCTTTCTTTGTTGCCAACAATGATGAGTTCTAGGTAATAAGTGACTCAACACCCTCTATTAAGGTTTGAGTGTGTCAATCCTTTACCTTAGTGAGTTGACTTGATTCCCTTAGATTGAGTGTGTAGTTTGAAAGTATAATTCCTTTCCTTAGATCTCTATCCTATAAAGGACTCAACACCCTTTATTTAGAGCCTTTGGGTTGGGATTAAGTGGATAAGGAAACCTCACCGTAAGTTATCCCGTCTTAGAAACATATGTTCTTCGCAATCTCATCTTTGTCCATAGATCTTTAGAAGTCTTGAATCAAAAATCACAAATAGATATTTTGATCTCTAGAATATGTGTTTCCCAATTCTTGCATACATATTCGTTATTTGTCTTTTAATTGCAATTTGTCTTACCTAGATTTGCTTTTACCGCTTGATTTCACCAAGTTTGTGATATCGATCCTGAATACTTGCTTATATTGCGATTATTGATTGATCCATACAATGCGGGTTCACTGTTGCTTTTATTCTTGGTATAAATTTAAAGCTTATTTGCTAACACACTTTTGAGCGAACGACCACAATTGCAAACTAGATATTTCTTTCCTTACTCCTTTTTTTCCTTTAGCTTAGCGTAATTGTTTATTGTTACATCCAATTAAGACGCTAACCCCGTGAATTCAACACTCAATAATATGATTGATCCTATTATACTTGCGGAGTAGGTTTGACCTATCATATATCTACAAAAGATACCTTGAAGGTCCCATATCTTCCTCGTTGTTGGTTGTGACAATCTTCATATTTGTTCTTCTTTCTTTTTCTCTTATTCGAAGAACCTCACAATTGGAAACCCAAGACTAAAGTCTACAAACTTGTAGGTCACCATTGAAGGGATATTGAGGATTAGATATTATTGGACAACAGGCCCGACCCAACTACCTGTGCAGGAAGTTCTTCTGCACAGAGCCCCCGTTTTTCAAGGGCCCCTATTTCTTAAAGGCCCAAGTACATGAGCATAAAGTCATATTTAAAAATGATGAATGCTTCCTTCTTTTTCTGTCTTCTTCTTGTCATGTACCAAAAATAAAATCAATTTTCTTTTTTTTTTTGTCTTAAGGAAAATCATCCAATTATTTCTATCTCTACTTTGTGACATAGTTTACAAATTTTAACATATATATGTGTATTTTTAAATTTTTGTTTATATAAATGAAAAACTTTTACTTTATCCTCTCTAGTAGATAAAAAAACAAAATATAAAGCATAAAATCTATCTAGAAAGTTGATACAAATTAAAATCGATGTTACGTATGAAGAAATAGGCGTCAACAAAGAGTGAATATCCATTTTCGATTGACGTAACGTCGAAAAACTTATGACGTACTATAACTAATGTGTTGGGTGGTTGTCGAGAAGATGTTGTCACCCATTGGGCCAATGTCATGGCTTAATTGAGCGATGTAAATAACAATAATTGAGCGATGCACATCCTATAATTGTGAATCCACAAGAAGTAAAAATATTTTCAACTTATAAAATAAATGAAGAGAATTTCGTAATAGGCGGAATCTTTATAAAAAAATTGGTCGACATAGAGCTTTTAGGCAAGGTAGAAAGTAGAAAGGCAAACAAAGGAAGAAGCAAATGATGATGCTCCTCCATGTTTCATCATTTAACCCACTAAATTCTTGAATCTATCATTTTTATTTGAGTTGAAGGGTATGATTACTATTGTCTACATACATACATATTGTGGCATTCATGTGTCCCCCATATCCATCTATATAAATGAAAAACCAAATCTATCATTCTCATTAATGAGATTTGTTAGCGCGCAAATGTTGAATCATTGAACTAACCATTCTTATAATATATGAGCGTTCATAGAGCCAATGTCATGTGCATGTGAGACACGTAACCTAAAATCACACTAATGCTAATCTATATTAATTGAACGTACACGTTAAGCAGTTGGACACAGATGAAGACATCAACTTACATCTCTACATATGTTAATATTGGTATACGGACACATCACCATTTGCATCAATCACTTATCACTATAATTAAACATCACTTGCTTCATTTCTAATCAAACTTGTAGTATCTTAAATATGTTTATATTATGTACATATACATATAAAACTAACGAAACCAATTCAATTCATTAATCGTAAATACGATTATAACATCAACTTACATCTCTACATATACTAATGATGATTAATTTACGTCCTTTTATAGTCACTATTAGTGACTATTACCTATCTTTTTTTTTTCTACTTTTTATCCCTACTTTGTATCAAATTATAGATTTTAACCACAATATTATATATTACACAAATTTATCCAAACCAATTCAATTCATAAATATTTTTGTATCCCCTGCCAATATCAGTTTTTCCATACATTCTGCCAGGAGGATTCGAACTCGAATCTCGATACTAACCACTTAAGGAGTCTAGCACCACATCCCACTAGACCAACTGAGTATTGGTGAGTTTTTTTTTTTGAAAGTTTAATTGTATTAGATAGGGAAGGAGAAAGTTACATACGGGATACGTTACATACTCAAACCGCAACCCAAAGAAACACAAACCAGCAGTAAACAAGCATAGCACACAGCAGCAAGGATGAAGGGAGAGTATCGATCAAATTATGAGGAATTAGGTGAAATGTAGGGCAATGTTTAGGGCAGATGCCATGTCGCGGGTGAGGGCCGATCTATCCCTCCAATTATGGGTGAAATGCGTCTTAACGCTCCGTATGATCGTCCAAGCACACTCAATAGGTGGGGTGAAGACTTGGCAGTAGAGAAGCTTGTTTCTAGCGACCCAAATGTAGTAAATGTAGGCAACAATTGCGGCAATCTTTGCACAATCCAGTGGTTGGGGCTTCTTCCTGGACCAAGAAGTCATCCAAGCCCAAACGTCGTCAAGGAAGGGAGTAGGGTGGGGGATGTTCAGCCAGCGAGAGACAATGTCCAACACCAGTACGCTATAGCAGCAGAGATTCCAAAGGTGTTTGCCGTCTTCGGGAGCAGCGTTGCAAAGCTTACAGGTATCATCATTGGTGAGGTTCCAATCCTGAATCTTGGTAAGAGTGGGGAGACGGTTGAGGGCTGCAAGCCAGGCGATATAGGAGGTTTTGGGGGGATTGGAGGGGAGCCAGATTGCTTTGAAAGAGGAGGGATGTGAAGCATGGAGAGGAGGTCTAATATATTCATAGATCTTCTTCCTAGCAAAGGACCCATCCGGATTGACGATGTTGGCATTCATGGGAGCACTAGGAGCACGATTGGCGAGATCATCTCTGATGCCGAGGAGAGATTTCCAAAATTGCGAATTAGATGCTCTAGGGGAGCAATTCCAGATGGATTCGTCCCTTTTGAACAGATGTTTAGCGACCCAAGACTTCCAAATGCTAGGGCGATCACGGTCAAGGTCAAATAAGAGGCTAGATAGGGCAACCTTATTCTTGGTACCAAGATCAGGGAACGCCAGTCCACCAGCCGATTTAGGGGAACAAATGGTCTCCCACGCCACTAAGGCTCTCCTGCTAGTAGGGATGCCGGACCAGAGGTATGATCTCATGAGCCCATTGATGGTGCTGATAACGTTTGCAGGGAGGAAGAACAAGGAGCACCAGTATTGACTTGCCGAGTAGAGGATTGTTTTGACAAGTTGGGCACGACCAGCGTAGGAAAGGGTTTTGGCACTCCAGGAGTGGATATGCCGGGTGATCTTGTGAATCAGTGGGAGAAAGTCGCAAATCATTAACCGCTTACTTCCAATAGGGACCCCAAGGTAAGGGAAAGGTAGAGAGCCGAGTTTCATGCCAGTAAGACGAACCACATTATCAATCTCAGCATGGTTCAGGCCACCGGTGAAGATGTGAGATTTATTAGGGTTGATAACGAGGTCGGAGCAGGTGCTGAACTCATTAAGGGCATCAATGAGGATAGAGATAGACTTGGCGTCCCCTCGGCACAGGAGGAGGAGATCATCCGCAAAGGCTAGATGGGATATAGCAGGTGAAGCACACTTGGGGTGGAAGTTGAAATCAGGGTTAGCAGTTCTCTCAGTAATAAGCCTGGATAAAAACTCCATAGCAATGGCAAAGAGTGGCGGGGAGAGTGGGCATCCCTGTCAAAGTCCACGAGAGCCTTTGAAGTGGCCTTTCAGTTCACCATTTACATTAATTGAGTAGGAGGCAGAGCCGATGCATTCACTAATCAGACATATGAAAGACTCTGGGAAGTTCATCGATCGAAGGCAGTGCAGCAAGAACTCATGGCTCACAGAATCAAAAGCTTTGGAGATGTCGACTTTCATAGCAACCCTAGGAGAGATATGTTGTCTCCCATACTTGTGAAGGAGTTCTTGGCAAAGCAGCACATTATGCTTTATAGACCGCTTCGAGACGAAGGCACTTTGGTTGGGGCTTATGATGCTAGGGAGAATGAGGTTTAAATGTCTAGCAAGGATCTTGGATATGGTCTTGTAGGTTGTATTGCAGCAGGATATGGGTCTGAAGTCCGATGGAGTGATGGGATTGTCATGCTTAGCAATCAGGGAGATGGTGGTGTGATTAACCTGCTTGAGCATTCTTTTGTTAACGAAAAAATCCTGGATCGCTAGAGTGAAGTCGTGGTGGATGATACTCCAAGCTTCCTTAAAGAAAAGAGAATTGTAGCCATCAGGCCCCGAGGCTTTGTTGTTAACAATGCTGAAGAGGGCGAGCTTGATCTCTTCAGGCGTGACAGGCTCGATTAAATTGCCAACCTCATCAGTGTTGAGAGAAGGCAGGCTCAATGGGGGATAGGACCTTCTGGAGGAGGTAAGTTGTGGATTGAGAATTGTCCTGAAGTGATTTACCAGTAAGTCACCAATAGCATCGGCCTCGTAGGCAGTCTCTCCATTGGGACCTCTAATAGCAGTGATGAGGTTCGAACTTCTACGCATCTTGACACCCTTGAAGAAGTAAGATGAACACTGGTCACCGTACTTGATCCAATTCTCTTTAGAAAGCTGGGCCAGCGTCTGTTATAGCCTGGAGTGATAGTCTTTGAGAGAAAGAGAGATTCCCCTATCCTTCTCTTGCAATTCAGTATTGAGGGGATCAGCCTGCAATTTAGCTTGCACTTCCTCAAGTAGCCTGTGACTTTCGTCGATGCTAGAGTGGAGCTCCTCCAACTTGACACTGGGAAATTTCTTGAGGAAGGGCTTGAGCATCCTCAGCTTCATTGTGAGTTTGAACATGGGGTTTCCCTGAATTTCAGCATTCCAGGCATCTCTTACAGTGTCACCAAACTTCTCATGTTTGACCCACAAGTTGTTGAAACGGAAAGGGAAAGATCTCCGAGGGGTAGTGTGCTCGGTGAATAGCAGTGCAGGAGAGTGATCGGAGATGTCCGCAACACCAAAGTGTGCATGAAAGTTAGGGAAAGCAACGGACCATGCATTGTTAGAAATGATACGGTCCAACTTGCTCCATATACGATTTCCCGTTTATTTATTGGTCCAGGTATACTTGCATCCAGAGAATGGCAGGTCGGATAGGCCATTTTGCACAAAGTTGGATTCGATCTCATCAGAGGCCTGGGAGAAGTTGTGAAGGTTGTTGGTAATTTTCTCATCAGGGGATAAAGTGACATTAAAGTCCCCTATCAGGGCCCATGGACAGTTGGAGCTGAGCATCCGAAGGGTAGTGATCGAGTTCCAAAGTCCCACGCGATCATCCAAAGCGTTGTGGGCGTATACAAAGGAGAACTCAGCAAAGGTGGCTTGGTTAGGGTTCGGGAGAGGTTTGGATATGAGGCAGTGAATGAGTTGGTCTGTGATGATGGTAGTGGTAACATTGATCTTAGCCGGGTTCTACCATACCCAAATACGACAATTGTGAGACAGTGAAGAGTTTGAAATGTGTTTCCAGGATGGGAAGAGGGAAGTCGAGACTCGAAACTCATTATCAGAGCGAAGGCGAGTTTCCAGAATAGCAAACAGATCGAGGTGGTGCTTCTTAGCAAGTGATTGGACAGCTTTTTGTTTCAAAGGGTCATTGAGTCCCCTGATGTTCCAAGCACAAGATCGTACTAACATTAAACAAGGGTATTTGGTTCATTGATTACACTTGCAATCAATGGGGGGATGGATGGTTAGTTGAGGGGATAGGGGGCGTGTGGTTTTGGATGAGGGAGTCGGTAGGTGGTGGAAAGGAGTTTTGGATTGGAGGGGTTGGAGGGATTGGAGGGGGAACAAGAGATAGCTTGCTTGGGTAAGACCTTCAGAAGTATGCTCCGGGGGTCTTGGCAAGTAGGAGGGATGCACAAGGGACGAGGGAGGAGTATTCGTCAAGGCTTTGGGAGGCCTAGGAGAGGCGTTGGGTCCATTCAGGGAGTGATAGATCATCCTGGAAGGTTCTGGGGTGGGGAGAATGGGGGGAAGTTTGTGTTGTGGGTTCGGGGAGGGGGTCTTAAGGGGTTTAGCGTTCCATGGTTTGCAAGTGACAACCTCCGAACTTGTCTGTTTAGGGAGCGAGCAGCAGTGTCCGAAAACAAGACAAGAGTCGCAACGAGGGGGTAGCCAGTCATATGTTACTTTTTGGACGAAGGTGGCACCATTGGGTCCGTAGAGAGAGATCTCGCGAAGTAGTGTCCGGGAGGCGTGGATCTCAACAAGAATCCGAGCAAACCCAAGGCGGTCATGGTTGATAGAGCATGCGTCGGTCAGAATGGGCGTCCCCAACGCGGACCCAATCTTGGCCAGCATCGTCTTGGACCAAAACCTGAAGTTCAGGTTGTGGAGAGTGGCCCATACCGGCACTGAATGGAGACTAGAGTAGTCCAAGGGGAGATCGGTGGTCCATCTTTTCAACAGTATGGTGGTGGAGTCGTTAGCTATCCAGGGGCTACCGAGCAGGATGGAGTTCAGATCATCCTCGCTTGCAAAGTGGAAAACGAAGATCCCGTTCTCGTTCCGGAGCATTTTGGGTTTGGATATGGTGTTCCAGTGTTCATCGGTGAACTTGGAGAGTCTCAGGAAGGAGATAGGGCTGCCTAATGGGTAACCCACAAGGGTAAGGTTCCACTTCCGCATTGTGTCATCAATGTCCTCGTCTGTGAATGGGATAAGTCCTGAGTCAAGCCCTGGGATGAAGGGGAGAGGGACGTGGTTCCAAGCGAAGCTTCTGGAAGCAATGTCACAGTAGGAAACTGGAGGGCCGACGTGTGAAGAAGGGTTGTTAATGCACGCATGCATTATGGGAGCTTGGGGGGATATCGAGGGGTCTACGTGCAAAGAGGCATGCATTGTTTGAGGAACAGCAACCTCGGAATCAGCACTCTTAGCAAAGTAGGGAGTCGGGGGGTCCGTTTCAGTTCCAGCTTTTGGGGTATCCGAGGAGGCGGGAGGTGAGGGGTCAGAGTCAGATCCATCCGTGGAGGGAATCAGGTAGACAGGAAGATCAGGGGGCGTCAGAGGGAGGGTAGTCTCCGGACGCACATCCGTGTGGGACTCCGACGGGGTGGAGGATGATGGGCAGGAGTCAGCCTTGGGGGCATTCGAGGTTGGTAAGATCATAGGGGCTGGGCTCAACGGTGGAAACACCAACGTAGACGATAGGACTGGTGGCGGGGGATTCTTTGGGAGGAGTCTGAGGTTGTTCAATCGAATGATCTCGTCTGGTAAGGGTTCAGGAGTTTTTTCGTGGTTAGGGCTAAGGCATGTGTTGTTTTTGGGGCAGTAAGTAGGGGTGGATCCGGGGAGCTCGGATATCTTGATGTTACGACGACGAGCCTTCCGAGAACCGGCCATGGGGTGGGTTTAGGGGTGGAGTTGGGGGGGAGGGGGGATAGCGCAGCCAGGGCTGCGCTAGGCGGAGTAGAGCCGATCACCGGGGGACCCAGGAGAGAGAAGAGAGGTTTTTTAATATGGAGACCCCAATCTGTGTAGTATTGGTGAGTTTTGATTGTTACCTAGACGTAATATCATTGAATCTTGAATTAGAGTGCATATTGTTCCACTAATAGTTTGGACACTAAATCTTTTGTGCCTAGTGTCACGAACAAATGTACATTTTTACCAAAATCTTGAAATGAAGTAATGATTACATGAATTGCACAAACATAAATGTACTTATTTTTTCTTTGTTATATTTTTGGATATTTTCCAATTAATTAAGTTTATTTAAGTAGCTTGATTTTCGTTAATTTTACTACGGTATTTTCAGTCATTTTTTTCACATACAAACTTTAAGAATATTGGAAAGAATTGTTATTTAGCAATGATCGGGAAATCAGCCCCAGATCTATGCATTTTTTCTAGTTGCTCTTCGTCGACGGAAGTGCCACCTTCTTGCAATTGAGCTACAGTAGTTATTTTTTATGAAGAAAAACTTTCTTCCATTTTTCTTTGAGCTTCACTATCTTCTTCTTGCATCATTTCACATATTTCCTCATAATCTAAACTTTCAGATTCTTCTTCTTCCTCTATTGCTTCTCCAACTCCTATTATTGTTATTTAAGGCTAGGGCAAGAGCTTCTTTGTAATTCAATATAATCTAAGCTCCCTAAAGCTTCAAGAAGTTGATTATTCTTTCTTCATTTTGCATTCATTAGCATAACTAGTTAACTACTTATTTATTGACATGTCCAACATTTGCAACTCTTTTTCTTCTCTAGACAATAAGAAATTTTTCTTAAAAAAAACTTATTTTCTTAACAAAGGGTTTTCTATTATATTTTTTCTAATATTTGTTCCTTCTTTATCTATTAAATTTTTTCTTCCTATAATACTTTCTTCCATAACCATTTTTCTGATGATCTCTTCAGTTACATCCCCATTCTCCAAGAAGATCCCAGCAATTTAGAAATTTTCTTTTTATATGTTGAGTTCCCTTAACTTCTCCGCATTTTTTCTCAACCCATTTTTCAATGAATCTTAATTTATTTCCTAGGGTATCCTTTGAGTTATATTTTCTACCAATTCTTGGTATCCTTCACTAATTTGTTCATTTAAGGGTTTAGGAAGTTTATTGAATAACATTTGAATATTTATCGCATTTCTCCCACCTTGTAGTAATAATACTCAAAGTTATAAAAGATAATTTTCTAGATATCTCATATTATAAATTTGAAGAGTATTTAATTTTCTTTGTCATTCGATTATTTTTTTATCTTTATCATCTCTTTCTCCAATAAATTCAGATTATAAGGCTTTGTAGAATTGCCTAAACATAACATCTCGTGGTTCTACTGCCCTTAAGGTTTCTTTAATTTCTTCATTGATTCTTTCATATTAATCAGTCACGATCCCATACAAACTATGGTCGATATAATTTAGGAAATTTGTAGATCTCCATTCAACTCTCATGTTTAAATGTTCATCATACTTTTCTTCCAAAAGTCTAGCACATCCTCTCGGTTTCTTACTCCATCTAGATTAATCTTAGATCTAGTTTTGCCGATGAGTTCAAGCAAGAGTTCTCTTTTGTTAGGTATATGGTTTGGCATAACCCTAACTCCAAATTTAGCTGTTTTTCATAAAAAAATCTTTGAATTTTAAATTAACTCTTTGTTAACTCGTTGACCCTTATTCATATTCTTAATAACAAGATCTAGGGGCCATGTTAACTTATTGTTATGGAATTATCTCTTCTTCCACTTCATTAACATCTATAACTCTTTTTCCCTTATTTTTGTCTAATTTTATTTTAATTAAACCCATATGTTGATAAATTTTTTCTTCATCAGTGTAGTAACCAGATTCATCGCTACTTAGAGAATTCATTTCTTTGTCAGATATAACAAATATCTCCTTGATTTTCTGGCTCTTTTTGTAGTTCTTCTTTTGTTTTGGATTTTTAATTAAACTTGGTACTAAAAACTTCTTCTGAAAATTTTCGCTTTAGAATGGATACTTATAAGGAAAATCGACGGGCTTTTTGGTTTTAGGGTTTAGATTAGTTGTTGCCCCAAGATGTTAAATTTTGTTGGTGATTCCAATAACTAATGTTTTATTTTCTTCTTTGATAGCTAATAAAGTAGCAGATTTTTTGTCCCCTATATTTTTAAGATTTATTTGCAGCTTATTTTTTTCCAATTTTAATTCAGCAATATCATCTACTATAGTAATTAAATTAGTTTCGTGATGACATTGCCCATCGTGAAATGTTTTGCATAAGATGCTAATTTATGTGAAAAATATTTTGAAACCTCCAATTCTGCCTAATTTTTTAAAAACTTTTTGTTGAATCTTTTTTTTATTAATTTATAAGTCTACTTAGCAACTTGTCTCTGATCACAAAAAATTACAAAATACGACTTAAATTATAAATAAAAATAAAAATTATTATAAATTAGAAACCTATAATATAAATTTTAAAAAAATTACGTACGTAGAAAATAATGAAGAAAAAAAACAGCTTTGATGGGACAACATATAAGTTACCCTTAATTTTGTGTTTAAGAATTAATTGAAGAGAGGTCTTATGTACATAGTGGTGTGATTGACGCGACGGATCATAGATCGCTACCCACTTAACTACTGCTCGGTTTTAAATTAAAGTGTAGATTAAGTAACGTAATGACATCAATTAATATCAGTTTTGGAATTCTTCACCACCAAAAAAAACAATGAACTTTATAGTTCTCCCTAATAAACTATAAAGACAACTTCCGACTTAGCCATTACACCTACTTTCTTGCAGCTTCGTAATTAACAGTTTTCTATACATAGTTTAGTAACAATCAAAGGTGGGTATGCAAACACGGACGAATAATAGTAGATATATCATAAACATGGGAAATTGTTATATAGTTAGTATTCACTTTTAATGAGGTTTTGAGAATCTAATGGTGTCTCAAGCTTCGATATATATTTTTTATTTTATACACAAAGTCGCTCGATCCTCGTAGATGAGATCTTCATCATCTTGCGGGATAATACCGTAATTTGTGTTCGAACCGTGGCCTAGAGATGCGAGTTTGTCTGCAACAACATTGATTTCTCTAAAAAAAATTGTATTGAACTGTAACTTACGTGAACTCAGAGATCAAAGAGGAGATGTCAAGATCATGTATACTTCCCAAAGCTATTTCAAAACCTGGATAAAATTAACAATGACGAGGTTCTCTCTTTCGATATCAATTGTCGTGAATCATAAATTTGCGGCCTTTTAATGGCTCTCTCTTAATGCATACACTTCTTCTCCAAGGACAAGTTCAACTTCACATATTCCCTTGCATGTAGCAAGAAGGGTGGCGTTGTGGTTACTTATGATACAGCTATAAGCATATATGTTAGTCGAGTTTCTAGATACGTCAAAGTTAATTTTAACAAAGTCTTAGGTAGGTCTTTGTCATCTAATACTTTTTGTTTTTCTTCTCAGTTTTGATGGTTGTATATTGATATCGGTGGTTTTTGCATTAGACTCATCCTAATCGTTGATTTGCTTTTGAATAATCTAGTTTAAATCTTTTGGAGCTTCTCTAAATATAATATAGCATATCTTCCAATAGATGTCCATTAATCTATGGTGTGTCGGATCATAATTTTGTAGGTAAGAATAAGTTTTGTTGTTTTTTATATTGTGTATGGACATTCAAATAATACATGCTTAACACCATCTATTGGGTCATGACAAAATGCCCAGTATATTAGGGTCGACACTCTTTGTTTGTCAAGGTTCTCTTTTGTTGGGATGCCATCTAGGATTAGTTTCTTCAAAAAAATTTTTTATAGCTTTAGACATTATATATGTTAATCTCCTAAACCAATGAAAAATAGACAATAACTCCAACCATGCGTTTCTGGATGAGTCCATAATTGACATAATAGGGAACCGTCATTTTTCGTTTGACATTCAATACAACTTGTCTTATATTTCATTTCAAGGTAGATTATATTTTTTTTTGTTTCTCCAATAATGTTGTTTGATAATAAGCTATTTAATTGGTTTATCTGTTTAAAGTTCAATTAGATAAATGTAATAAAGTTACCTATCAATTAATTCAGTTGGATTGGTCAAGGTTTTGTTACTCACTAGATTTTCAAGTGGTTGTTCGATGATACATGAGTCGTTCCACAATCTTTTGTTTTTTTCATCGTCCACATGCCATTTAATACCTTTCTCGAAATATTCTATTAGTTTTATTAGTTTTTCCCTTGTCATGATGTAGTTTTTTTTCCGATTTATATTTCCAAATGCATGAGCCTTTTAAATAGTTCCCTCCAATGTTCTTGATTTAAATTTATCCCAATTAATTAGGGAGTGGTGGTTTGGCTCCTTGTTCTTGAAGAAATTTCTATTAATTTGGTCGAGCTCTTTGTGGATACTTGTCGGAAGCATAAAGTTTTGCATTAGGTAGCTTGATTTTGCATATAGATTAGCTTTTATTAAGATTGTTCCACCTTCTTATGAAGAAGATGAAGCTTTCCGCTTTGTTTTTGTTGTTTTGATTTCAAAATGACGTTGGGGTACAACTTCGTTTGAATGTCAATTGATTAAAATTTTGTTTGGCATACATCAATAAGTGTCACCCTAGTTGATTGTCATGT
The DNA here is from genome assembly GCA_033239125.1 of Fagopyrum homotropicum. Lineage (NCBI taxonomy): Eukaryota > Viridiplantae > Streptophyta > Magnoliopsida > Caryophyllales > Polygonaceae > Fagopyrum > Fagopyrum homotropicum. Next base: position 55,809,966 of record BSWB01000001.1, on the reverse strand, counting down.
ACCAAAGATGGTATTTATTCTTTACACCTTGAATAACATATATCAAAGGAAGATTTCAAATTCGGCTCTCGAAATATGCAAAGAGTCAATCCAAAGACTACCATAACTCTCGTCGAACATTCAATCATCCATAGATATAAATCAATATCGTAGATCAATGTAGTCGGACTCTCCAGATCTTGGAACACATGAATTAAGCCAGATATGCCTTAACAAAAACTCGTGCTTTATTAAATGAAGGGAGAAAAGAAGGCCAACTGGACAAAAAGGGGACGGTTGACCGGCCACCAGAGGGGCGGCCGATCAGTCAGTGTTGCGAACTCCTCCGTAATCGAAACCTCCGAAGTAGAACTAGAACTTGAATACAAAACCCTAATGTTGAATGTCTTATTTATAGATCGAGAATCTAACATATTATCTATCTTAACTACTAAATCATATATTGTAATAAGATATGATTTGTTCCGAATGGATAACTACAAATAAAAAAAATGTCCAATTGGACTGGATAAAATATATCCCAAAATAAAAGGGAACAAAGGAAGGAAGATATACATCATAGATCGAGACCGTGGGCCTAGTCTATCGGCCTAGTGGGCCTGTCCGATTGGCCTAGTCCATAAAATCAACATCTTGACAACATTACGACATTGAGTAAAAATAGTTTTCTTGTTACTATAGCTGAAAACAAAAAACTAGTTTTCTTGTTACTATAGTTGAAACAAAAAACCTACGAATACTACTTTCAATGAAAAATTAAAGCTATACAACTTTTGTAGTTGACATAAAAGTTCATATCAGTCACCTTCTGGATAAATCGATCGACTTCACACATGATGTTTAAATTGTCTTCATTTCTTGGCTCTTCAAATACTGGTCATTGACATTGATACGTGGCTAACATACATTGAATACTTTGGAAGTCAAATTTAAAGATGAAACTTCTCATTGTGAACTATATTACCCTTTATCGTTGTTTTTACTAATACACAAATTATCTTTGGGAAATATGGACATTGATTTTTAAAATCTTTAATCACCAAAACCATCTACTTTAATTACTCAACCATTTAAAAAAAACATATAGATTTATTACGCAATTGTAATCCACATTATAGTTTCTTCCGTGTATTTTTCTCATTCCCACATTTATATATAAGATCATACATGTAGTTGTTTTAATACCTTTGTTACAAATCTATTATACATACTAAAACAGAGTACATGATTTGATGACGTGGCGCGTTGTGGAAGCAGCAATCAAATGTAGCTCCCACAATTTTTTGGCCAATAAATCTTTATTTTTTAAGCCATAAAATCTTTTTTTCCTAAACAATTTTTTGGCCAATAAATCTTTATTTTTTAAGCCATAAAATCTTTTTTTTTTCTAAACTAACACACTGCTATTCAAAATTATACGTAACTTTTTTTTGTTGGAGATTCTCCAAGATTTTATATGCCAATAAATCTTTATTTTTTGTGGGAGGAAAGCTTTTTTTTACTAACCTAACAAACTTCTATTCAAAATTGTACGTAACTTTTTTTTTTTGAGATTTTCCAAGATTTTATAGGTTATAGTCAAATCTCCTTTTTATTTTTATTATTTATAAGCCAATAACTTTTTTTTACTAAACTTTAATTATTTTGTAAAATATGAATTTTGTTATCCCACATCGATTGTCAGAGAAGGATGACACTTTGACAACATGTATAAATAGACCTCAAATGTTTGAAGATTATACAAATCATACATTTTCGGACCTTTTGGTCAGAATCAAGTATAATACTTATTATACCGGATTAGCATTTGTATGTGGAGTGGATTGTTGTGACCTACTAATTCGTAGGTCCTTTTGATCTAATGATTTTTGGGTCCTTTTGATCTAATGATTTTTGGGTCATTTTGATCTAATGATTTTTGGGTCGTTTTGATCTAATGATTTTTGGATCGTTTTGACCTATAGATTTTTGGGTCGATTTGACCTAACAATTTGTTGGTCGTTGTGACCCACTGATTTGTGGGTCGTTGTGACCCAATATGTTGTGGGTCATAATCATTAGATCGTTTTGACCTATAGATTTTTGGGTCGATTTGACCTAACAATTTGTTGGTCGTTGTGACCCACTGATTTGTGGGTCGTTGTGACGTGGGTCGTTATGACCCACTAATTTGTTTATCATTGTGACCTATTAATTCGTGGGTCGTTGTGACTACTAATTCGTGGGTCGTTGTGACCTACTAATTTGTGGGTTGTTGTTACCTACTGATTCATGGGTCGTTATAACCTACTGTTTCGTGGGTCGTTGTGACCTAATAATTTATGGGTCCTTGTGACCTACTAATGACCTACTAATTTGTGGACCGTTGAACTATTAAATTCGTAATTCTTATTTTATCAATATAATAAATATACATCTATATACTTAACTAAAACAAAAAACACTAATAAATCCTTTTTTTACTAAATCATAATCAAAATCTTTGATTATTTTGTAAAATAAAAATTAAGACTCCATATTTTTATCGGATTAAATTTTTTTACTAAATCTCAAATTAAGCCAATAACTTTTTTTTACTAAATCTTAATTATTTTGTAAAATATGAATTTTGTTATCCCACATCGGTTATCAGAGAAGGATGACACTTTGACAACATGTATAAATAGACCTCAAATGTTTGAAGATTATACAAATCATACATTTTCGGATCTTTTGGTCAGAATCAAGTATAATACTTATTATACCGGATTAACATTTGTATGTGGAGTGGATTGTTGTGGCCTACTAATTCGTAGGTCCTTTTGATCTAATGATTTTTTGGGCGTTTTGACCTACAAATTTTTGGGTCGTTGTGACCCACTGATTTTTGGGTCGTTGTGACCCACTGATTTGTGGGTCGTTGTGACCCACTGATTTGTGTGTCGTTGTGACCACTGATTTGTGGGTCATTGTAACCCAATAATTTGTGGGTTGTTGTAACCCAATATGTTGTGGGTCGTTATGACCCACTGATTTGTGTGTCATTGTGACCCACTAATTTGTGTGTCATTGTGACCTATTGATTCGTGGGTCGTTGTGACCTACTAATTTGTGATTTGTTGTGACCTACTGATTCATGGGTCGTTGTAACCTACTGATTTGTGGGTCGTTGTGACCTAATATTTTATGGGTCCTTGTGACCTACTAATTTGTGGGTCCTAAAAATCTACTGATTTGTGGGTTGTTTGTGACCCACTAATTTGTGAGCCGTTGAACTATTAAATTCGTAATTCTTATTTTATCAATATAATAAATATACATCTATATACTTTACTAAAACAAAAAAACTAATTCTTGACGTGCCACCCCACGTTTTTTCTCTAATTAAACTTTTTATTAAATCACGAATTAAGCTAATAAATCCTTTTTTTACTAAATCATAATCAGAATCTTTGATTATTTTGTAAAATAAAAATTAAGACTCCATATTTTTATCGGATTAAATTTTTTTACTAAATCTCGAATTAAGCCAATAATTTTTTTTTACTAAACCTTAATTATTTTGTAAAATATGAATTTTGGTATCCCACCTCGGTCATCAGAGAAGGATAACACTTTGACAACATGTATAAATAGACCTCAAATGTTTGAAAATTATACAAATCATACATTTTTGGACCTTTTGGTCAGAATCAAGTATAATACTTATCATACCGGATTAGCATTTGTATGTGGAGTGGATTATTGTGACCTATGAATTCGTAGGTCCTTTTAATCTAATGATTTTTGGGTCGTTTTGATCTAATGATTTTTGGGTCGTTTTGATCTAATGATTTTTGGATCGTTTTGACCTACAGATTTTTGGGTCGTTGTGACCCACTCATTTGTGGGTCATTGTGACTCACTGATTTGTGGGTCATTGTGACCCACTGATTTGTGGGTCGTTGTGACCCACTGATTTGTGGGTCATTGTGACCCAATATGTTGTGGGTCGTTATGACCCACTGATTTGTGTGTCATTGTGACCCACTGATTTGTGTGTCATTGTGACCCACTGATTTGTGTGTCATTGTGACCTATTGATTTGTGGGTCGTTGTGACCTACTAATTTGTGGGTTGTTGTGACATACTGATTCATGGGTCGTTGTAACCTATTGATTCGTGGGTCATTGTGACCTAATAATTTATGGGTCCTTGTGACCTACTAATTTGTGGGTCCGTAAAATCTACTGATTTGTGGGTTGTTTGTGACCTACTAATTTGTGGACCGTTGAACTATTAAATTCGTAATTCTTATTTTATCAATATAATAAATATACATCTATATACTTTACTAAAACAAAAAACACTAATTCTTGACGTGCCACCCCACATTTTTTCTCTAATTAAACTTTTTATTAAATTACGAATTAAGCTAATAAATCCTTTTTTACTAAATCATAATTAGAACCTTTGATTATTTTGTAAAATAAAAATTAAGACTCCATATTTTTTTACTAAATCTCGAATTAAGTCAATAACTTTTTTTTACTAAACCTTAATTACTTTGTAAAATATGAATTTTGTTATCCCACATCGGTTATCAGAGAAGGATGACACTTTGACAAAATGTATAAATAGACCTCAAATGTTTGAAGATTATACAAATCATACATTTTTGTACCTTTTGGTCAGAATCAAGTATAATACTTATTATACCGGATTAGCATTTGTATGTGGAGTGGATTGTTGTGACCTACTAATTCGTAGGTCCTTTTGATCTAATGATTTTTGGGTCGTTTTGATCTAATGATTTTTGGATCGTTTTGATCTAATGATTTTTGGGTCATTTTGATCTATAGATTTTTGGGTCGTTGTGACCCACTGATTTGTGGGTCGTTGTGACCCATTGATTTGTGGGTCGTTGTGACCCACTAATTTGTGGGTCGTTGTGACCCAATATGTTGTGGGTCGTTATGACCCACTGATTTGTGTGTCATTGTGACCCACTGATTTGTGTGTCATTGTGACCTATTGATTCGTGGGTCGTTGTGACCTAATAATTTATGGGTCGTTGTGACCCAATATGTTGTGGGTCGTTATGACCCACTGATTTGTGTGTCATTGTGACCTATTGATTCGTGGGTCGTTGTGACCTACTAATTTGTGGGTTGTTGTGACCTACTTATTCATGGGTCGTTGTAACTAACTGATTCGTGGGTCGTTGTGACCTAATAATTTATGGGTCCTTGTGACCTACTAATTTGTGGGTCCTAAAAATCTACTGATTTGTGGGTTGTTTGTGACCTACTAATTTGTGGACCATTGAACTATTAAATTCGTAATTTTTATTTTATCAATATAATAAATATACATCTATATACTTTACTAAAACAAAAAACACTAATTCTTGACGTGTCACCCCAAGTTTTTTCTCTAATTAAACTTTTTATTAAATCACGAATTAAGCTAATAAATCTTTTTTTTACTAATGATGATGTGACGCTCCACATATTTATTGTTCGCTCCAAACGGTGTGTGCAAGCTTTAAATTTATAACCCTAGACTTAAGCTTAAAACAAGGATGCGAACCCGCAGTGTACGGGTCAATCATAGTAAAAGCAAGAAAATTCCAGGGGTCGATCACAGGGACTCGGTGAAACAAAGTCAATACGGTGTACTTATGTCAATACTAACCACAAGAGCGATTAACACAATCAAAGATGAATAAGAAGTCAATAAAGCAAACATGCAATTCTAGGGATTAAAGCATCTAGTTGTGGTTCCAACTCAAGATCTATAGATAAGCGGACAAAGCTGAGATTTTTGCGTGGGGAAGGCGTTACTAAAGTGGAGTAGATCACCGGGTAAGTCTCACTACACACTAATCCTAAACCGTAACTCCTATTACCGGGTAAGTCTCAAGGAATCAAGATAAAGAACTATAACCTCAAACTAACACACCATCTAAGGGAATAGAATCAACCTTTACCGGGTAAGTCTCAGGCTAACTCACAAAGATGGGATGGAAGCACACTCAAACCCCAATAAAGGATAAACCTTTATTACCTACACTTATGATCGTTAATACACAAACTAAGGAATTACCGGGTAAGTCTCATCCTAGGCTTGCATTGAACCAGGAAGGTGTAATAAGAATAGGATTTGGCAAACTCTAACGCTTAACTCTTAGTTATGGATCAGATAAGTCACCTCGGTCAGAAGAATTCCACCCCGGCCGAGGTGTTCATCGACTGAACGAGATGCTTAGGGTTAAGGTTAAAGACTCGAACTTTCAGGATCCTACTGGAATCTAAGATTATTCTATCATTGTTTTTCCCACAACCTTCAGCTAATCACCCTAGAATCGCACAAGGAATTTAGCCACTCATCATCATAATGAAAGTATTAAAATATATGGGAAGAAGGTGAATATTTGAACAAAGAAGAATTTAATGAAAAGACTTCAATAACTGAATCAAATATCACAACAAAGCGTTCCTTGGATAACAATCCAAAAAGACAAGACAACAATTGAGGGAATTGAAGACAATCTTACAAAACCCTTCAATAAAGCTATAAAAGCTATGGACTTCAATCTTCCTTCAACCTTCAAAAAGGTTCTTCAACTCTCCCAACTTGGAGTAGGCTGCTGCTGCTGCGTGCTGTAAACCCTGATCGACGGTATAGCGTGATGTGGTGATCGGAAGATGATTGAATTATGGAAAATCCAACCCTTTATATAGGAAAAATACCCTCCAAAGATAAAATATCTTAGAAAGATCTTTTCCCATAAATATAGGTAAAATATAAGATCTTCTTCCTTCCAGGAGCCAAGCCCAAAAATATAAGATCACCTTCCAAAGATAGAAGATCTCAGCCAAGAATAAAATATTCTCGCCGCGTCCCAGGTGTTCGCCTCGGTCGAGTCGACTTCTCTGGATCACCTCGGTCGAGGTGAATCTGTAGTCAACCGAGGTGAATCACAACTGAATGTGAAATCTCTCCTCTGGATCACCTCGGTCTAGGTGTTCACCTCGGTCTAGGTGTTCACCTCGGTCTAGGTGTTCACCTCGGTCTAGGTGAATTTCAGCTGCGTGTAAATCTCTTAAATCTGGTCCAAAGTGAATCTTTAATCCATGGCTATGCTTCCTGGATGGTTCCTTATGTTCCTGAATGTAGCTCCAATGACTCCATAGCTCCTTTTGCTCCTTTTTGATGCAAAACGTACCAAATTACCTGCAATTACAACGAAACTAGGTGTAGACCTCGATTCTCGCAAAGGTAGATGAAATGGTAGTGAAATCACATAATGCACATACAAACATGCAGATTATGAAAGATAAAACGTCAAAACAAACCCCAAAATATAGACTATAATTCATGCTATCATTTATTGGATTAAATCTTTTACTAAATCACGAATTAAGCCAATAACTTTTTTTTTACTAAACCTTAATTATTTTGTATAATATGAATTTTGTTATCCCACATCGGTTATCAAAGAAGAATGACACTTTGACAACATGTATAAATAGACCTACAAGGTTTGAAGATTATACAAATCATACATTTCTAGATCTTTTGAGTCGTTGTAACCTACTGATTTTTGGATCGTTGTAACCTACTGATTTATAGTTCGTCTTGACCTAATGATTTGTGGGTCGATTTGATCTAATAATTTGTGGGTCGTTGTGACGCACTGATTTGTGGGTCGTTGTGACCTATGAATTTGAGGGTAGTTGTGACCTATGAATTTGTGGGTCGTTGTGACCTATTGATTCGTGGGTTGTTGTGACCTATTGATTTGTGGGTAGTTGTGACCTACTAATTCGTGGGTCGTTGTGACCTACTGATTCGTGGGTCAGTGTAACCTACTGATTTGTGGTCGTTTGTGACCTACTGATTTGTGGATCGTTGAAATATTAAATTCGTAATTCTTATTTTATCAATATACTAAATATACATCAATATAATTTATTAAAACAAAAGACAATAATTCTGACGTGGCGCCCCACGTTGTTTCTCGGATTAAAATTTTTAATAAATCACGAATTAAGCTAATAAATCCTTTTTTTACTAAACCATAATTATTTTGTAAAATATAAATTTTGTTATCCCACATCGGTTATTAGAGAAATATGATAGTTTGACAACATTTATAAATAGACCTATAAGGTTTGAAGATTATACAAAGCATACATTTCTGGACCTTTTGGTCAGAATCAAGAATAATACTTATTCATACCGGATTAGTATGTGAATGTGGATTGTTGTTACCTACTAATTCGTAGGTCATTTTAACCTAATGATTTGTGGGTCGTTTTAATCTAATACCTTGTGGGTCGTTGTTGTAACCTATTAATTTGTGTGTCGTTTGTGACCTATTGATATATGGGTTGTTTGTGACCTACTGAGCTACTGATTTTTGAATCGTTGTGACCTACTTATTTGTGGGTCGTTGTGACCTACTGATTTGTGAGTCGTTATGAGTTGTGATCTACTAATTTGTGGGGGTCATTGTGATCTACTAATTTTCGTTGTGACCTACTGATTTGTGGTTCGTTTGTGACCTACTGATTTGTGGGTCGTTTGTGACCTACTAATTTGTGGACCGTTGAACTATTAAATTCGTAATTTTTATTTTATCAATATATTAATTATACATATATTCTATATACTTTACTAAAACAAAAGACATTAATTCTGACGTGGCGCCCCCACGTTTTTTCTCGGATTAAATTTTTTTACTAAATCACGAATTAAGCTAATAACTCTTTTTTTAATTAAACCATAGTTATTTTATAAAATATGATTTTTGTTCTTCCACATCGATTATGAGGAAAGGATGACACTTCGAAAACATGTATAAATAGATGTAGAGTGTTTGAGGCTTATAAAATTCATACATTTTTGAACCTTTTGGTCAGAATCAAATATAATACTTAATCATATCGGATTAGTATTTGTATGTAATCATTGTGACCTACTAATTTTTTGGTCGTTTTGACCTAATGATTTTTGGGTCGTTGTGACCTAATGATTTGTGGGTCGTTGTGCTCTTGTGGGTCCTTGTGATCTACTAATTTGTGGGTCCTTGTAACCTACTGATTCCTGGACCGTTGAACTATTAAATTCGTAATTCTTATTTTATCAATATACTAAATATACATCTATATTCTGCATATTTTACTAAAACATACGAAACTAATGCTGACGTGGCGTTCCTATGGTTTTTCTCGGGTTAAATTTTTTTACTAAATCACAAATTAAGCCAATTAATCTTTTTTTACTAATTGAATTCGTATCAGATTATGGTATTTTTAAATTATATGATTATTCTTTTTTTCTTTAAATTATTATTTATTAAATAATAAATTAGATTTTAAAAAAAATTTATTAGTATAAAACTTATTAATGATCAACACATGGGTTACGTGGTCTCATTTACTATGTAACACTTGACGCGTTATTTATACGAGCTCATAACATATAACTAATAAAGTTAACAACATATAATATAGTAAAAAAACGTAATATGATAAGCTATTTTATTAACAAACCCGCACAAGGTGCGGGATATACACTAGGGAGCATATACCACGTTGCACCTAGGTCTGGAGAGAGGTACTACTTGAGGGTTTTGCTGAATCATATTAAGGTTCCTACATGCTACGAGGAAATTCGGACAATCAACGGTACACTATATGCCACATTTAGGGAAGCATGTTATGCTATGGGGTTGTTGGATGACGGTCGGGAATACATTGACAGTATAAAAGAAGCAAGTGTTTGGGGAACTGTTGGTTATCTTCGGAATTTATTCGTCATGTTGTATCTCTCATGTAGCATGTCGTCGCCTCATCTGGTTTGGGCCGAAGTATGGAAGTACTTATCTGATGATATTCTTGCACGACAGAGAAGGGTGTTGCGTAATAATGGTATGCTTTCTTTCATGTATATGAATTTAATTCGAGTTTTGCATTATTTTTTCAATTTGTTTAGTATATTTTATACTAGGTAAGTAAACATGTTTAACTTGGTTTATTTGTACGTAGATTTGCAATTAGATGATGTCGTGCTACAAAATTACGCCTTGGTTGAGATAGAGAAACTTTTACAGAGGAACAGTGGCAGTTTGAATACGAATAAGTCTATGCCTTATCGTGACGAAGCCTTGATTATGGAGCAACATAATAGACTAATTCAAGATGAACTAAACTATGATCGATCCCAGTTATCTTTGGACCATGACAGATTGGTTTCCAGTTTCACCGACGAGCAGAGGGGAGTGTATGATCAGATTATGTGTGTTGTGTCCGCTGATAAGGGGGGTGTTTTTTCTTTATGGATACGGTGGAACAAGAAAGACTTTTATATGGAGATCCCTTTCGGCTGGTTTGAGGAGTAAAGGTGAGATCGTTCTAACAGTTGTTTCGAGTGGTAATGCAGCTCTCTTGCTTCCAGGCGGTAGAACCGCTCATTCGAGGTTTGGCATCCCAATAAATGTTGACGAAAGTTCAACATGCAACATTCGTGCAGGTATAAACCTTATTATTCAATTATTAAAACTTCTTTTTTAATATATTGTTCATATTACACTGAACAATATATTAATGTTTTAATCTTATATGTTTAGGTATGGATGTGGCTGAGTTAGTGTCAAAGACAAAGCTGATAATATGGGATGAAGCATCCATGGTTAACAAATGTTGTTTTGAAGCGCTCGATAGAAGTTTAAGGGACGTCATGCGATCTTATAATCCAGACTGCTCACTTCTCCCGTTTGGTGGTAAGGTTGTCGTTTTTTGTGGTGATTTTAGACAAATATTGCTTGTTGTCAGTCATGGAAGTAGACATGATATTGTCTTTGCTGCAATCAATGCGTCATATTTGTGGGATCACTGCACGGTGCTTAGATTAACTCAAAACATGAGGGTTATACGTGGAGTTACTGAATTAGAAGCTCGAAAGGCTAAGGAGTTTTCAGATTGGATATTGGGCATTGGAGATGGCACGGAAGGTGAAAGTGTTAATGGAGAAACTCAGATTACCATCCCCGAAGATCTCCTACTTGCATCTACAGGTGACCCGATTGCAACTATTGTTGACCATGTATATCCTTTGAGTTACAATATTCAGGATCCACCGATCTACTTTCAAGAAAGAGTTATTCTCGCCCCTACCAATGAGATTGTTGAGAAGGTTAATGACTATATTCTATCACTGATACCTTGAAACGTGACGGAGTACTTGAGTTCGGATAGTATATGTCCAAGCGAAGGTTCTCTTGATGATGGTTTCCACTCGAGCGAGTTCTTGAACTGCATCAAGTGTTCTGGGTTTCCGAACCATGTCTTGAGACTGAAAGTTGGAATTCCAATTATGTTGATGAGAAACATTGATCAGTTTGCAGGGTCGTGTAATGGAACCAGACTGATAGTTAGGAGACTTGGAAAACAAATCATCGAGGCAAAAATAATATATCTAGGAACAATATAGGTCATAAGGTCTTCATTCCGCGAACAGTTCTTACACCCACAGACTTGAAAATTCCTGTAAAATTTCGAAGGAGACAGTTCCCAGTTATGGTATGTTTTGCTATGACTATAAATAAAAGTCAAGGTCAGTCCCTTGCACAGGTTGGAATATATTTTCCTAGACCGGTCTTCAGTCACGGCCAATTATATGTCCCTATCTCAAGAGTGACGAGCAGGGATGAATTAAGGATTATGATATGTGACCCTAAGGGCAAGGTTCAAGATACTACAACTAATGTTGTATTCGACGAAGTTTTTCGCAACATAATTTAAGGTACGTTAGAATTTCTTCTTCATTTTATTTCGTTTTCAATCAATAATATCAAGCGATCATAACCCGTCCTTGAGCTTACACTTATATAAAGTTTATCTTCTTCTCTTTTTCAGGATCGGACTATCGCGCATGTGCTCGAGGTTTCACGTCAAAGGTTATCATCGTGATTTCTATTATATTAAATGTACACAATTTTAATTGTTTTTTGACATTATTAATATTGTGATTTTTATAATATAGAGATAGTGGACACTCCTGGCTTGATATGCCCCGAACTGGGTCAACAACTATGTTGTTATTATTTTTCTTATATGCGTATACTATTTCACATAAACATTCGTAATCAAATCAACAAAATATAATAAGAAAATAAATCTATAAAAAATTACTCATACAAAAAAAAACTGTAAGAAATATATTTTCAAATACCCGTGCACGGCACGGGCGCTAAACTAGTTGATACTAAAATAGTAAAATGAACCTATTTTTATATATTTCCATTCACCCACAAATTTATATACTAATTAATTTACAAGTAGATTACAATAAAAAACCATTTAATATAATCACAAAATTTTAAAATGGATGTATTTTTTGTGAGTTTTCCTTCAAAACCTATTATTGAATCTGATCACTTTATATTTTAATGCATTAGCTGGCCATGTACAAGTACAATACTAAATACTAAGGTAGAAAGGTATCTTCTATATTTTCATATGTAATTTATTTTTTGTCTATTGTTTTGAAAGTCACACCTAACAATTTTTGTAGAAAAACTATATAACTTTAAAATAAATTTAATAACTTTGTATAATTGGATACAACTTTTTTGTCAAATAAAATTTGTTTGATGATTAATGCATGAACACATTTTTATACTAAGTAATAAAATTTAAGTATCGCGTACACCAAATTATATTTTTCTTAAAATTAATTTTTTACTTTATATTATATTTAACTTACATTATGATTAAAATAAAATAATTAAGTTATTTAAAACTGGATGAAACTAAACTACAGAACCTTAACGTGCCCCTTCTGAGAAACTAAATCCTAGTGATAAAGTTTGTACGATCTGACCGAATATTCCAAGTGGCCGGAGATAATTAAACCCACAAGTTATAATATTGAAAATAAATAATGTACACAGTATATTACAGTCGTCATAGTTACGAAAACCCATAGCATAACGAGTTTTTAAGTTATACGTTAATAACACGGTGTCACAGTCCAATGATATTGTTTATTTCCAGCAAATATGAGTTGACCACCGTAGCAAAGACAAAGAAGACGTATCTATGAATATAAATGCGCGATGCCGATCTGAACTCAGCCGGAGGCCTTGCTGAGCAAGTCGTAGGAGATCCTCCTCGGCCGGGGAAGGAAAACAAGGGACTCTGAGACACCACATGTCCTCTTGCAAGACAACTGTTGAATGCTCATCGGCGCCATCCAGAATCTCTCACTCACGCTTCTCCCTACTCTTTTTGAGTCCCCGCCGCCGTCGCTCGAACATTGAAGAAGTGCCGCCACGAATGGGTCCCGCTTGCCGCCGGATCTTCCTGCGTTTCTCCGTCCATCGACTTTCGGCCCCGCTGGGGGCAGGGGCAAGTGGCTGTTACTGCTCGGCTTAGTCTTGAGGAGGATTTGGCCTTGATTTTTGGGGATTCCGGGCAGATCTTCCCATGAGAAGGGTATGCCTAGCTGCTTCACGCCGGTGGAACGCCGGGATGTGTGGGCCGGAGTTGTGGAGGAAGTGGAATAAGTGGGGTTGTTGCTCCCTCGCCGCCTTGGGGCGGTGGAGAAGAGGAGCTGCGGATTTGGATGCGGTGGTGCCGCGGTGGCAGCTGTGGCGGAGGAGGACCTGCTCATTGCCAATTATCTATAAGAATGCACATAATAGTGTGGAGTTTTGCTTTAAAAAAATGGAAGGACTCCCCATATTGGTCTTCTCTTTTTATAGGGTAATTTACATTGAAGACAAGGTTGTGGGTGGTCCTACTGTAAATATAAATAACATAATAAATTAATGGACATAATGATCATCATTTGCGGACTAAGGGTCGTAGTGTCCGGCCTCAGTCGATACCAATTTGAAAACGCAACATACCTATTTTTAAATGTCCGTTTATCCTCAACAACGATATAATAAACAAAGTAATTTTAGAAAATTTATATTGTAATATTCGTAATTTTCGTTCCGGTTATGAGCCTTGAGACTTCTTTCGGAACCACTTAATTGACTTAGAAAAGGCTAGATGTATGCTTATAAGTGCTGGTATGAAACATAGTCTATGGGGTGAAGCTGTAACTACACCAGCTTACCTCATTAATAGGTCTCCCTCCTCTGTAATAGACTTTAGGACACCCCAAGAGTTGTGGACTGGAAGGAAGTCTAGTATTACCCACTTAAGGCCCTTTGGGTGTACTGCATATTCTCATATAACACAAGGGACGTTGCATCCAACAGTACAAAAGTGTGTAATGTTAGGCTATCCTGAAGGTGTTAAAGGCTATAAACTTTTACTCATACAACCACATGACTATAAAGTAATAACATCTAGAAATGTGACTTTTAATGAAAGAGAATTCTATTTTAAAACTAGAAATACCAACACTGTTGATAATACCAGTAGCACTGAAAATGATACTGAATCAGCTAGGAATTTTCACTTCTACACTAATGACCATAATAGAGAAAATCAAATCATAGATGAAGAGTTTGACATAGGATATTATCAAACACCTAGTACTAGTGAAGAGAACTATGATGTTGATAATCTTCCTAATAATGACGAAAATGTTAATGAAAACACTGCTATAGGCAGTGAGAACCATAGGTCAGAATCAAGGGGGGTAGAAAATATAGGTGATATCTCTACTGCTCCTTCATCTCACTCTGATAATGCATTGCATAATAATAATGATTCATTGCATGATATTGGTGATTCTATGCATGATCAAGATGATTATTTGCATGACAATGATGATCATAACTATCAGTTGACAAGAGATAGAAATCCTAGGGTTAGAATACCTAATAGGAGATACAATGATTCTGAATATGTTCTGTTTACAAATGATTTTAATATGGTTGAGTATGCTTTCTTGACTGGTGATGTTGTTGATAATCCATATACTCCTGACACATATAGGCAAGCTATGAACTGTTCTCAATCGAAAAATTAGAAACTAGCCATGCAAGATGAAATAGATTCCATGATTGTTAACAAAACTTGGGTGTTAATAGCTAGACCTGAAAATGCTAAACTTGTGCCTTGTAAATGGATTTATAAACTAAAGGAAGCTACTAAACTAAGTGAACCACCTAGATACAAAGCTAGGTTAGTTGCTAAGGGTTTTACCCAAAGAGAGGGAATTGATTACACTGATATATTTGCTCCTATTGTCAAATATAAAACCATGAGGTTGTTGCTTGCTTTTGCTACTGTGCATGATTGGGACATAGAACAAATGGATGTAAAAACTGCTTTTTTACATGGTAATCTGGATGAAACTATCTATATGAAACAACTTGATGGTTTTGTAGATAAATCTAAATCCGGTCATGTTTGCTTACTTAAAAAATCCATCTATGGCTTAAAACAGTCACCTAGACAATGGAATCTTAAGTTTGATGAATGCATGAAAAACTTACGATTTTTAAGAAGCAATTATGATTACTGTTTGTATTTTAAAGGCATATCTTCCATGAATCCCTTGTTTGTGCTATTATATGTTGATGACATACTGCTTATTAGTAAGTCTGCTTTGTTAATATCTGGCGCAAAGAGAGATTTAAAATCAAATTTTGACATGAAAGATATGGGTCCAGCACAGAAAATATTAGGTGTTAAAATCATAAGGGATAGAAAGTATAAAAAGATGTGGTTATCTCAAGTTGATTATATTGAAAAAGTTTTAAAAAAATTCAATATGAAAAATGCTAAATCCACTTCTATACCCTTAGGAGGGCACCTGGACTTAACTAAGCAACACTGTCCTAGTAATCAAGCTGAAATTGAAAAAATGGCAAAAATTCCCTATGATGTGGCTGTTGGTTCCATCATGTATGCTATGTTATGCACTAGACCTGATCTTGCTTTTGGTATAAGTGTGTTGAGTAGATACATGTCTAATCCTGGTGAAGTACATTGGACTACTATGAAATATATACTTAGATATATCAGTGGAACTAAAGACCTGTGTTTGATGTTTTCTGAGCATGATAATATTGGTGAAGTGTTTGGTTATGTAGATTCTGATTATGCTAGTAATAAGGATAATAGAAAATCTACTACTGCATATTTTTACACTTGGACTGGTAATTGTGTTTCATGGAAATCTCAACAACAATCTGTGGTTACTTTATCTTCTACTGAAGCTGAATATATTGCTGCTGTTGAAGCTTCTAAAGAAGCTATCTAGCTTAAGGGTCTTGTTAGTGAAATATCTCATAAACCATGTATTCTTGTAATTCATATGGATAGTCAAAGTGCTTTGTATTTGTGTAAAGATCCTATTTATCATGAAAGATCTAAACATATTGATGTTAGAAATCATTTCATTCGAGATAGGGTTAAAAAGAAACACTTCTTAGTTAAGAAAATTAAGGGTGATATGAATCCAGCTGACTTTGGAACAAAAATTGTGACTGCTGATAAATTTGCCTTCTGTAGAAGTTTTCTACAGATCTTTGATGCTCCTTGAGTGTTTGTGCAGGTCATGGACTGATGACGGACAGGAAGGATGGTCTCGGGCACACTATTGGGGAACAGAACCAGATTGAAATGATACAAGAATCAGGAGGGCATTTGTTATGTTAATTGATTCTTATAACATATTATAGCATTAGGACTTAGAGATTAAACTAGCACCTTATTCTATGGTCTAAGTAGAGAGTTATAAGACTCATATTATAGCTTGCTATGTGTGTGATATTGATGCCTATCATGATCCAATGTTGCCACTTAATTTAAGTGAGGTAGCTTGGTGATTGATATGGTGACAATATTCATATATATATGTGTAGGCTATTATATGAATTAGGAGATGCTTGGTTGTAATATATATTGATAGTGTATTGTTGTGTATTGGTATACTTGTCCGGCTGAAGTTGAAGACTTGGGCTGGATAGTCCAATGCAGTGAGCCCATCTCCTTTGATCCAAGAGAGAAAGACCTGCTTACGAGTTTTTTGATGATCTGGGCTTGAGGGTTTGATAAGGGCGTGTCATTAAACGATGCGTTTGACCTTTGTTAAGCTTGGTACTTAAGCTTTCTGAGACAACTCTCCAAAACCCTAAGAGAGGAGGCGGCAGCTTGTGAGTTCGTTCCTTCGCCAAAAGAAAGAGAGAAAGCGAGAGAGAAAAGAGAAGAAGAAGAATGGATCGTCCAAATCTCGCTCTGAAGTGAGAAGGATCCGTAGAAGAAAGAGAGAGATCTGTTATCTCTCGACTCTGCTTCGTTGGTTTGCAGAATAGACAAAGATCGATCTCAGATCTTCGTCAAGGTGCCTTTGAGGGGGCTTTTCTTCACCATTGCTTCTTTGTATCTCTTGAGTTCTGTCTTTGTTGTTCTCTTTGCTAGATCGTAGAAAGGTGCTAGTATATCTCGTGTCCAGTGTATGTAATCTGTGTTCTTGGATACCTAGTGAAACCTGGGATCGGATCTCCCCTCTTGAGGTCTCGCAGAGTAGGAGTATTTTATATACTACCGAACTGCGTTATCAAATTGCTTGTGTGCGTTATGTGTGTTTCTTTAGTCGGATCTACGACTAAGGAATTTAGATTTGTTAGATTTACATTCACAAGTTGGTTCCTTAAGTTTAGGTTCCGAATTAAGGACTTGCTAGATATATATCCTTATCTCTTCCATATGTCCTTGAGTATGTTTTGGATTACAGGTTATGAGTTCTGCTTGACTTGAGTATATGATCTTGAAAGGATCATTGAGACTAGAAGTTAAGAACTTTTAGCATGTTGTTTAGTGATTGATGGTGTGCCTTCATTAATTAGGAATAGAGAACGTTCCTGCGGGAAGCCGGGTGTGATAGTTGAGATGAGGTTACCTTTGATTCAGGTAAGTCCTTTGAACTTACTTAACTACCATTTATGTGTTAGCATAGTTATGATAGTGGTGTGTGCTAGAATTTAAATGATAAAAACATGCTAGGCCGACCTTTAGTTTGTAATTGACCCAAGTGTATGATAATCGGATGGTGACAACTTGTCCAGTTCTACAGGAGACTGGGAGGTTCTCTGCGACTAGTCTAGGCAGGTAAATGGTGAGATGCATCGGATCCAATCATGTTGCATAAGGGGACAGAGGTGAGTTTTGGGAGATTCTCGTGTCACAAAAGAAGTTGAACTAGATATATGTCTAACGTAATGAAAGATAATAACCGGTTTTGTGTGAGAGCATGTTTATGTGTTTTACTTTTTGACGTGTGTTTGTGTTGTTATAGTTATTCTGATTCATAGAATATTAGCTAACGGTTTATCCGTTGTGTAGATGCCTTGCAGGTTAGAGATGTTGTCAAATAATTCGGTCGGAGTGGGCAGCTGGGGGTCCCGTACATTATAGGATGGGATATGAATTTTATATTTCCCGTTGTTTTTCAGTTATTGTTATAGAATTCGGCTGAGAGTCTTTTGCTTTTAACTCATGTTAACCCTTTTGGTATTTTATCTATTTTGGAGTTTTAATTTATTTGTGTCTTGTAGCAAGATCCGGTAAAATTGTTGTCAAGCTAAGGGTCAGGACCCATTGTGAGGTCCTAACCCTAAGTTTCCCGAGTTCCTATAATTTGGGGTGTTAGAATACTAACCTAAAAAAGAAGATAAATTAAACATTTTCTTCAAGATTTGAAAGTGAGTGGTTAGTTCTTGTTGAAGTAATGTGGTGGGACATATGGTACACCAAAAAATAACTCGTCTTCATATGAAAAAAAATATTTTTTTATGTCCTTCGACTTTAGACTTTTTCTCATAAGATGTATAAATTTTTAAGTTTTTTTTAGTACCTCATCATTTGATTTGATTTTCCCTAATATACTTTTTCAACATATTTTATTATAAATTTAATTATAAATTAAATATTTTTTAATAATAAGTTAAACTAAGGGAAATTTCGGTTGGTACCCCTGTAGTATGGGGTATTTTCGATTTTGTCCAACAATTTTTTTAAGTTCGGTTTATGCCTTTTAGTTTTGAGTTTTTCGAAATTTTCCCAATTCCGTCCCACCTTCTAACCCTGTTCCGTTAGTTTACCGTAAAAAAAATAAAGAAAGGTAAAATTATTTTCAATCTTTTATCTCTGGCCCTATGTTTTCTTCCATCCAAATAGATGAATGTTCAATTCTCCTCCATTCCTTGGTAAAAATGCAATTTAGATTAACCTTTCTCTTCTACTTTTTTCAAGTTTATGCTCGAATGCTTAAAACCAATAGTCAACTTTAGCAGTTGAGAGTAAAGAAAATTTTGAAGATGAACACTAATATCAGAGTGTCGGCGAAGCCAGTGTACCTTATAATCGATCGGAATCCGCGTTTCACTATGGTCGTTTGTAACGTCAACACCCTCGATTAACTCCGTTTCACCACCATTACCGGCATCTCCGTTATTGTTGTTAAGTGTTAGATTTTCGGTTTTTGTATTTCTGAATTTCTTTTTGTTCTTTTTTGTTGTTAGGTATTAAGTGGGGGATTAGAGGACTATTGACAATGACTATAAGATTGATTGGATTGGCGTGAAGGTTCATGTATGCTCGTAAGTCGTAACTAGGTTTCAACTTGTAGCCCCAATTGTTTTCTTTCATTTGAAGCTTTATACAAGACCTTGTAACCTTATGAGGAAATGTGGATTTGCAGAGTACCCTTATGAGGAAATGGCGAATTAAGGTTGAAACAGGTGCTTCGTTTCGGGAAGATGGGTTTTACGGTGTTCTTGTGAAGGTAGATTAGACTATGGCGGGTGGCTTAGGTGTGTTGGAGAAGAAGATGAGAGAAAGGAGGGAAATAGGAGGAGATGTGTTTTACACTTGCTATCATTTATGGGTTTTCTCATATCTGAAATTTTTATGGTGTTCATACAATGCGTTGAGAATGTGATTAGGTAATTGGATAAATTCAGACAAGAACACTAGCAAAAATGTCTAAATGAAAGAAAAAAAACTATAAAAGACTCAAAAGTAACATATTTCAATCGAATGGAGAGGCTAATTTTAAAACGAGATCGATTTGGTTCACGAATGTTTTTTGAGAGAGGTTGTGTTCTTCGAGAGGGATGCAAATGTGTAAATGTGTTTTTATTTAATTTCTTTGTTTGACTTTTAGTTTATTTTCTTCTTTTACTTTTTTTTAATGTATTGTAAACTAACGTATTTTTAACATCGGTTTATGTTTTTGACAGTAAGGGAAAAATCTGAAAAAGAAGAAAGTTTGAGGGTACCAACAAACTGTGAAAAACTGTTGGGCAAAAACCGGAATACCCCATACCACAGGGGTACTAACCAATTTCCCTAAAATTAATTATAAACCCATTAAATATTAACTTTATAAAATACTAAGTAATGTATAGTTTTTTATAACTTAAAAAATCTAAAAAAGTAATTTAAACCTAACTTTAAAAAAAATTAATTTTAAAATATTTTTAAAAAATTAAAATAAACTATAGATAGTTAAATTTAAAGCTAATGCAAAAATAAATGAAAACTTTACTATATTTTTATTATAAATAAGGGGACATAATCAGTTTTAACTTTTAAGAAATTTTTTCTAGACTTTTAAAATTAAAAATAAATTGGAAACATAAAAAATATTTCTACCTCATTACTTAGTAGTTTATAAAATTAATAAGTTTTAAATTTAATGTGGTCATAAGTTTTAAAACTAATTGTGTACCCTTACTTTGATAAAATATAGTAAATTTTTTTATTTATTTTTGAATTAGTTTTAAATTTATTTTCTATATTTTAAATGTAATTCGAAAATCACTAAAATTTATATTTTTATTGTAATTAAAAAAATAAAAAAATTAGTTTAAAATAAAAATTTTATTTTTATTTTCTTATCCGTGTTAACATTTGTTGTATTCTTCTTCAATCCCCATCTTCATTTATAGTCTTCTATGAAAATTTACTTTAACCGTTGTAAGATAGCCGTTGTAACGTTTCTATTTCTCAATAGAATACGTTGCTTGGTTGAGGTGAAGTAGCCGTTGTAAGATCTTCAACTCAAGCCCTAGATCTTCTATTGATAGACGTTGATGATCTTCACCGTATCTTCTCTCTTGATGGTTGTTGAGGATCTTCACCGTATCTTCTAGTTAAGCCTTTTGAAGATCTTATCAAGCCGTTGAAGATCGTCACTTAAGATCCGAGATCTTCTCACTTGGAAGCCGTTGGAGATCTTCACTTTAGATACCCGATATCTTCTCACTTAGAAGTTGTTGGAGATCTTCACTTTAAGAGCCAAGATCTTCTTATCTTCTTTTTCGTTGAAAATCTTCTTGTTTGATTAGTCAGCCCTTGAAGATCTTCTCCTAGATTCTCTTTTGGTTGTTGTAGATGTGCGTGTCTTGTAGTGAATCCCTTAGCCGAGTCCTTCCTTTGTAATGCTTTTCAAGGCTTGAGTTCTTCCTTTGAAATACTTGTCAAGACATGCACACATTTGAATAAACAAAGAAAGATATGCAATTTAGAAATATAATCGATATTTGTTAGTTTATAAAACCGCATATATATCGCATATATATATATATATATATATATATATATATATATATATATATATATATATATATATATATATATATATATATATATATATATATATATAGATTTTAGTTCAAGTGAGGAGAGAGCTTGTAGATAGGAATTAGGAGGGCTGTAAGCCATTGGATGGATTTAAATCAAGGGCTCTCACACGCTCATCATTAATGGCATTTTTGTAAATTGACTTGAAATCTGAAAAAATACCCTTACGTTCAAAATAGTCATCGGTGTTCATACTTTTATATGTCATTGTTCATGCTTTTATACATCGATGTTCATAGTATTTTTATTTATCAAAGTGTCATGTCCATTTATTCTTTTGTGTTCATTTTATAATGCATAGATGTTCATTTACAATATATAACCACAAAAAATAAAAAAACTCATCACAAAACGTTAAAAGATGATCATAATATGTTATGTATGTGTCAAAGTTATAGATAACTCATTGATGTTCATACTTTTATACGTCATTGTTCATGTTTTTATTCGTCAGTGTTCATACTTTTTATGTCATTGTTCCTGTAAATATAATAAACTATTTTTCTATAAGGCATTTTGCCGAACAGTTTGTGTGCACACTAAAAGGAACATATAGATTATTCAATTGGAGCTATTAGACCAACTCAACATATGTATATACGTGTATTTTCTCAATCGAACTTATCAAGCACAAAATGATGCAAACAAATATGATTTCGAACACAAACATCAATCATAATGAAACCTAAACCTTAAGAATGAAAATCTAAATAGTGAGAGTAGAAATTCGAAGAAACAAAACCTGAATCGTCTTGTATTCTCTTTGATTTCACAATTTTTTATGTAATCGATCTCTGAGTATTATAAACACGATTATAAAGAAAGATATAATTTTCAAAAAAGAAATGAACATCATATTATAAACACCATAACTGTAAAAAAATGAATACATACCCGTAAAAAAATGAACATCATATTTTATTAACACGATTTGAAAGAATAAAATAATTTTCAAACAAAAATCCGAAAAAATGTTTTAAAAAAAATACAAAAATGAACAATTAATGTTAAAAAATGAATAGTTAGCGTTGATAAAAAAAATAAACATTTATTAATAAAACATGAACAATGACTCTTTTAAAAATGAACACATACTTATAAATATATGAACACCAATTTTTATTTACAAAAAGAAAATCTGGAAAAAAAATTGGTGATGTGGCATGCCACATGTCACCACCAGGGCTCTCCTCATTCCTATCTGCAAGGGTCCTCCTCACCGGAACTGGACCCTATATATATATATATATATATATATATATATATATATATATATATATATATATATATATATATATATATATATATATAAAGTCTTCCAACATTCACATACGACAATCCATAATCAAGGCGGAGTTATCGCTACGGATTTTGGGAAGGTTATTGTGTCTTGATCTCGAGTTTTCGGGTTGTTGAATTTGAGTTGTGGGGTTGTTTGCCTTTGTATTTTTATTTTTGTATGGTTTGAAGTTGGCATTAACTAATTTGTTTTTAGTATAATGATTGGGTGTTTTGCTTTATATTTATCATGCTCTTGTTGAAAGGTTCAATGGTGACTTTGTTGTCAGACTAATTTTAGTGGACCAACTGTGTGGTACACATCTTAGTAACACATCATATTCTAAATTCGTTACCCCTGAACTATCTTGATGTTTGACTTGATTAATCCTAGCCTTATCGATTCGATGGGCTTGCTTCATCAACTTGTCTTTTGGGTATGTTCGGGTGAAGTCAAATTACATTTATTTTAGGTTGCATTTTAGAAAAAATCACACCGTTCATGTTCATTCAGGTTTGTTAATGTTTTTGGGTTCATGCCGGTCAGTTATTCGGATTTCAAGTTAATGCATTTTGGGTTCATCTATAACATGTTTTTTGTTAAGAACAATCTTGTTCAAATTTCAGTGTAATGCTTTATAAAGAAAACAAACGATAACAATCTAGTGAAATTAATTTACATTATCATAAATCTCCAATGATGATTACATATCTTATCATTTATGCTTTGATATTATTTGATTGTTTCTTGTGTAAAATGTAAAACAATACAATGAGATTTTCAAAATATATTGCGTATATGTTTTCACATGTATGTTTGTCTATGGTGACTTTATAATATATTCAATTCTAGAAATAGTTTTGGCAAAAAGAGATGAATAATTTATGTAAAAAATATCAAATAATAATATAAGTTATACATGTAATTATAATTTTCTGATTCTTTATTGATATATATTTGAATCAATTTAAGTATAATAATATATAAACATTATTTTATTTTTGTTAAATGATTCCTAAACAAAACAATGATTTTTTTTTTGGAATCAGAATCTGAACCATTTTAATTATACGGTTCGGTTCATATACTTTTTAGGAATGAAATCGTTTAAGGAACCGAACCGTTTTAGATATACGGTTCAGTTCCTATAATTTTATGAGTGGAACCGTTTGAAACCGAATTACAAAAAATCTTTCGGAACCGAACAAATCATTTACAATTGTAATTTATATAGAACCGAATAAACCATTTGAAAATGAATAGTGAATGGTTATTTTGAAATATCACTAACATTCAATTGTAATAGCTAAATAAACACAATTTTTGTTAATTTTTGTAGCTTCATGTATTGAATACGAAAGTAATGGAAAGGATATTCAAATAAATATTGGGATGTTAATGGTGCTATCGAGATGATGTTAGTCGTTGGATGCCTTATTTAAGTCATGTATGAAGAGAGGACAATGATGCTCAACCAATGGACGAATGTTGATATCATATGGAAACATAATGATCAGAAAAAGAAAAGCTTGGGGTGGATTTTGTGGACACATATTCACATGCTGTGGATGCAAAGACACTTACATTCCTAATGCCCATAATTTTTTATACGAAATATTTACTCACTGAGAAAACCTAATTTACCATATAACTAACCAATTACCACTTCTTTTAACATATTTCTTAGAATGGAAATATATCAACCATGAACATAATAATAATAATAATAATAATAATAATAAATCAAGATTTGGATTAAAATTGTTTTATTTGTTTTAAGCCACAAAAGAGTGTCTACTATATGATGTAAGGCTTTTTAAATGGTCCGGACCGGACTAGACCGTAAACTCTCGGACCGGACCGGACCATTTCATTGCTAGTATGAAACGGTCCAGGGACCGGACCGGATTTTTAGGGTCCGGTCCAATACGGCCCGATCCGAACCGCTTTATTTTTTAAAAAAATATGTTTTTACTATGGATTAAATCCGATCCGGTCCGGTTTGGACCGGACCGGATACTCTTCTTGTTCAAATATAATTAAAATGTAAACTACCGTCCGGACGGGAACATTACGGTTCAGGACTGGATCGTAATATTATGGACCCGACCGGACCAGATTTTTATAGTTACAGTTCAGGATCGAAGCGAACCATAATTTCTAGTCCGGTCCAAACATGTGCAGCACTATCTAGATGTTATTTATGTGAAACTGGAGTTTCATTTTTTAAAAGTTATGGCAATGGGGTTGTGTTGGATGGCATATGCTTGGCCAAAATTTGTGCAAACACACTATGTTGTGTAGGCGTAATTTTTTGGGATCACTAGGAGGGGTTTTGGGCTCACTCGGCATGAGCGGAGGGTACTTGAATACCATTTTTACAAAACACTATGCTTTTTTATCGGGATTCTGGGAGGGGTTAGAACGCCTTTGGTTTGTGCGGTGTAAGTGCTAGACTATTAAACGGAGCTTCATTGTATTTGCGCACGCGCAATTAAACTACTATTTCTTTGTGTAAATGGTAAATGTAGGTTCACATGAAAAAACATTTCATGTCACTTTTGATTCCATGATTTTTATGTTATACTATTAAATTTTATGTTCAAATAATTAGTTATAAACTAGTTTGTTGGTTTTTAAGTTAGAATTTTAAATTCTTTTCTTCTTTTAAAATTCAAATATTCGTATAAGAATTTATCACTACTTTATTTTTTATTATGTTTTTATGAATCGTATCAAAATAGCTAACTACAGAATAATTTAAATTTTCGACTGTTGTTTTTTCTGTATTATTTTCTATTAAAAGTTAACTACTTAATTTTGATAATTTTACATGTATTAGGTTTTTACAACTGGTAATTTGAACTATATATTTTATTTATAAAATTACACAATTCCGTACTTTTGGTGTGAAATTAATTGGGTCATTTAGAAAACAAAAATAGATAATTTAGTTTCGATTTTGGGGTTTAAGTGCGGAATTGATTAAATACAATTTAGATTTCGGGTCCCAAACCCAATTTTTCTTGAGAAGATTGTCATAATGGGGTCTTTACTGTATTTAAGATACAAACTTTACCCCAATTAATTTTAGATTAATTTTATTTCTACATACACTTAATTAAGGGGTAAATAGGGAATTTAAAAACACAATTTATTAGGAATTACGTAAATTAGAATCAACCACAACTCAACTTCAAAACAATCAATCAATATAGAGCCGCGAATAAACAAATATCGCAACACAAATAATCAGAATGGGACTAGAAGCTTGAACGGAAACATTAGCCTAGAAATCGGAGCAGCTACCTCCTTTCTTCTAGTCTCCATAGCGAGTCGGCTCGAGACCTCTAGGACCGCCGATCTTGTCAGTATCCTTGTTCACATGCTCATCATCTCCATCATCGGAGGCATTATCGTTCTCTTCAGTACGAGCATTTTCTTTGCCTAGAGCTTGACTAGGGATTTTGGTGTCTGAATTGGATTGATGGAGGTGATCTTGGTTCCGTTGGTGATGATGAGTCGATGAGCTCACGAGTCGGCTTACTGAGTTAGGTAGGGACCGAGTTGCCATGTCAGGGAGAGAGGTCGAGACCGCAAGTTTGGGCCGTGTGATTTTGATAGAGGAAGGCAGTCGACCGCTCAATTTGATCGTCATGGCCGAGAGACGAGGAGGACGGAGCTTGACGGTGAAGGGAAGTTGGGCATGGAACAAGCTTTGCTTTTTTATTAGGGCTTTGCTATTTAATAATATCACACCACATATATAAAAAATGTTCTATTGGATATTACATTGTGTAACTGAAAGTGATAGGTGTTGGAATTTCGGTGTCCGGTTTTAGACAAAAGGGCCGTAGTCTCACTTATGTGAGTAGACGGTTCTCCCAATTGCCAATCAAATTAATATAATTATCTTGAACTAAAAACAAGTTATTAACCACGGGTTTGTAATCTCCACAAAGGAGTAGACAAAACTCAACCAAGAGTTTGTAGTCTCCAAAGGAGTAGATAAAACTCAACCAAAAAGAGTTTGTAATCTCCAAAGGAGTAGACAAAACTCAACCAAGAGTTTGTAATCTCCGAAAAGGAGTAGACAAAACTCTAATAGAAGTTAAGTTCAATTGCACGTCTTATAAACCGGTTGTTATATGTTAAAACCATTGATTTGGATAATGTAATGAGTCATTCATAAATGAATTTTCCTTCTAAGTGTAATCTCCCCTACACCGGAATATCCAACATACCTTAGTGGGATAAAACGTTACACGTTACAAAGAATAAGTAAGAGACTTACTTGTCTTACTTTGTAGAAAGGGTATTCCTAGGTTTTGTCAATACAAAACCAAACTATGATGGATGCCTATCCTTTGTCAATACAAAGGAACTATACTGGTCTTTCGAGTTTTGCAAACAAGCTTATAAGAAGGCCTATCCAATGGAACTAAAAGCTTTATTGTTGCAAAGACGAATGTAAAATCAAGTGCAAATGGCTCTCCCTTTTATAGGCATACGGGGCCACGGTTTTGGGAAGTTTAAAGTGGTTAAAATCGGTTATGGAAGTTACTTGGAAGATGGGCCTTGAAGCCCTAGAAAGCCCGAGGCCCGAGGCCCACATAGGGAGCCCAAAACCGCTACCCGGAGCTAGCTTAGAGCTAGCTTATTTTTCTTGATTCAAACACTTCCAATGAGCTTCATTCACTTTAATATAGCTAGGGTAAGCTCCAAGATCCACAAATACTCAATGTCTTAGCTCAAGCTAGTGTAGCTCCTAAAGAAGCTCACTAGCTGCTTCATTGACATTCACTAAGCATTTGAGCTTGGATTGCTCCCAATTTTTAACCACATATTCTTTAGCAAATATAAGGCCTAAGAACCAAAGATGTGCCGATAAAATGTAGCTAACAAGCCCCAAACTTTGGCCTTGTAAAATCTACCACAAGTTGACCTTGTCGTGAATCACCTTACTTTGATTCAACTCCCCTTATAATACTAGTTGTTCTTAGTGCCGGTCACTTGGCTTGCCTCCCGCAACCCGGACCATAGTGACACACATGTGAACAACTCATTGCACCTTGTCTTAAGACAAGCTCAACGGTTACAATGAAGACTTAGCCCAAATCTCCAACATTCCTCCCCCATTTGAGCAAAGTCAAAAAACTTTTAATAGACATACATCCAAACAAAATATTCGCATAATCATAAATATCTTTCGATTGAATTTATTGAATTAGTATAATTACACATTCTTCACTAAAGAAATGTGGTGTCCTAATGGATTGAATCACTTAACTTGATTAAGTACATGAAAGCAACATACACGATATTTACATTTCCTTTACAAATAAATGACACATTTAAATGCTATTGTGTCCTAATCCTTTAATGAACATATAGGCGAGTCGACCGTCTACTACTTTGAAGAAGCCTTGACACTTCACGTTCACGTACCCAACTCTCTTTTGATCTTGCACCTATAATTACAATTTTTCAAAAGAGTTGTTAAGAAATTACATATTTCAAACTATACATATTATATAGGCATAAAGCATTACCTTGGATGGACATTTTATGCTCACAACTTCTTGGAATGGGCTTTCCTCATTGAATTCAGCTAAGACATCAAGCCATAGGCGAATTGGGTGTCCCACGACAAGTCGTTTTCAATTTAGGTCGTTAACCCCATCCCCTTGGCCGACTTTTGAACTAAGTCCCTAGCCAAGCTCTTGGTTAAGTGATCGGATAGATTATTACGTGTTCTCACAAAATCGACCGATATTATACCGTGAGTTATGTTCGCTCCAAACGGTGTGTACAAGCTTTAAATTTATAACCCTAGACTTAAGCTTAAAACAAGGATGCGAACCCGCAGTGTACGGGTCAATCGTAGTAAAAACAAGGAATTCCAGGGGTCGATCACAGGGACTTAGTGAAACAAAGTCCAATTACGGTATGCTTATGTGAATACTAACCACAAAGGCAATTAAAACAATCAAAGATGAATAAGAAGTCAATAAAGCAAACATGCAGTTCTAGGGATTAAAGCATCTAGTTGTGGTTCCAACTCAAGATCTAAAGATAAGCGGACAAAGCTGAGGTTTTTTACGTAGGGAAGGCGTTTCTAAAGTGGAATAGTTCACCGGGTAAGTCTCGCTACTCACTAATCCTAAACCGTAACTCCTATTACCGGGTAAGTCTCAAGGAATCAAGATAAAGAACTATAACCTCAAACTAACATACCATCTAAGGGAATAGAATCAACCTTTACCGGGTAAGTCTCAGGCTAACTCACGAAGATGGGATGAAAGCACACTCAAACCCCAATAAAGGATAAACCTTTATTACCTACACTTATGATCTTAGGCACACAAACTAAGGAATTACCGGGTAAGTCTCATCCTAAGCTTGCATTGAACCAGGAAAGGTATAATAAGGATAGGATTTTGCAAACTCTAACACTTAACTCTCAGTTTAGGATCAGATAAGTCACCTCGGTCAGCCAAATTCCACCCCGGCCGAGATGTTCATCGACTGAACGAGATGCTTGGGGTTAAGGTTAGAAACTCGAACTTTCAGGATCCTACTGGAATCTAAGATTATTCTATCATCGTTTTTCCCACAACCTTCAGCCAATCACCCTAGAATCACACAAGGAAATTAGCCACTCATCATCATGAAAGTATTAATCAAGTATATGGGAAGAAGGTGAATATTTGAACAAGAAGAATTTAATGAAAAGAGTTCAATAACTGAATCAAAAATCACAACAAAGCGTTCTTTGGATATAAATCCAACAAGCAAGACAACTAGGAAGAGAATCTAAGGTAATCTTACAAGAAAACCTTCCAAAAGCTATAAAAGCTACAATCTTCAATCTTCCTTCAACCTTCAAAAAGGTTCTTCAAATCTCCCAACTGGAGTATGGCTGCTGCGTTGTGTAAACTCTGATCGATGGTATAGCATGATGTTGGATTTGTGGAAATCCAACCCTTTTTATAGGAAAATAACCCTCCAAAGATAAGATATCTTAGAAAAGATCTCTTCCCATAAAAAATAGGTAAAATATAAGATCTAATATATCTTCTTCCTTCCAGGAACCAAGCCCAAAAATATAAGATCACTTTCCAAAGATAAAAGATCTCAGCCAAGAATAAAATATTCTCGCCGCGTCCTAGGTATTCTCCTCGGTCGAGTCGACTTCCCTGGATCACCTCGGTCGAGGTGAATCTGTGGTCAACTGAGGTGAGTCACAACTGAATGTGAAATCTCTCAAAACTGGTCCAAAGTGAATCTTAAATCCATAACTATGCTTCCTGGATGGTTCCTTATGTTCCTCAATGTAGCTCAAATGACTCCATAGCTCCTTTTTGATGCAAAACGTGCCATTTTACCTACGATTACAACAAAACTAGGTGTAGACCTCGATTCTCGCAAAGGTAGATGAAATGGTAATATAATCACATAATATACATACAAACATGCAGATAATGAAAGATAAAACGTCCAAACAAACCCCAAAATATAGACTATAATTCATGCTATCAAAATACCCCATACTTAGCCCTTGCTTGTCCCCAAGCAAGTTCCGCATATAGAAGACAAGATAGAATGGATTAATAGTCAAGAAAATCAATGAAAAGTCTTTCAAAAACATTTTTATGGTGTGCTATAATCATAGATCACTCTAAGAGAATACTTCATGGAATTTAAAATCAATGTGTGTTCGAAACATTTTAAAAATATAAGAAAGTTGTTCATCTTTGCATAAAATCATAGAATGCATAATAAGTCATAATTATCAAAATTAATCATGCATAATCCAATTTAAACCACTAAGTCAATCAACAAACTCAAGGTCTCAAGGGCTTCCCAAAAGAAAGGTCAAGAAACGTGTAGGGTATGGATGTATGTAAGGTAATGTGGTGCTAGAATCCGGGAAAAGGATGATCTTCACTTCACTTTGACTTGCAACATCTTCCACCCATAAGCTTTGCTTATTTCACACTTTTTCTTTTTACTTTACTTTTTGGGATGCATGGACAGAGGTGCACAATAACCGAAGCCTAGGAAATCAGCAATCATCAATTTCTTGAGATGCATCAAACCCTTGATGCACATACCATGACCCGTTAGGAATATCGCTCAATCCGACTTTGGCAAGACACAAACACCCGGCTATGTGAATGGTGCCGAGTTACTCATCTTCATGATTGACTTCCCCAAACCTATTATTACTTTCTAACACTTTCACTTCCAGCCAACTTCTCAATTTTAACTTCACTTGCTTTCACCACTTCGCTTGCTTCCAAATTCCCGGATAGGTAAAGGGAGGCAAAATGTATATGAGGGGCTAAGCATGATTAAGAAGAAGAAGAGAGAAGAATGAATTGCCTTGGTCTTTCCAGGAAGAAAGTGAGAGAACTCATAATGTGGTGTCAACCTTCAAATTCAACATAATTTAGATAAAAACAAAGTATCAAATATGCCAATAATTTCAAACAAAGCATTTAGCAACTTAAACATATTATAAAACCTTTCAAACACATAAAGAATTTAAAACCAGTTAGTAAATGAGATCTTCACTGAGATCATATCCAGATAAGTAACACAAAAATCGTTTTCGAAAACTCTCAGTTAACCCACCTCGGTCGAGGTGTTCTTAGGTCAATCGAGGTGAAACGCCTCGTTCGGCCAGAACTGCCCCGGTCGAGGTCAAAATTTTTTTTTTAAAACCTGTTTTTTTCAGTTTCGACGTTTTTCTCAATCAAATAACCTGTAAGTATGCATGCAACCTCTAATAAACATATAAATGCAGAAGTGAAGCATAAATATAAATATCCGGCCAATAAAGTCATACATCAAATACCCCATACTTGGGACACACTGTCCCAGTGGGTCTAAATAAGTCTAAAGGATAAAAGTACTCACCGGATAAATAGCTGAACTGCATAAAAATAATAAAGAAAATCCTGCAGCTCTCAATAGTCACGATCCGGTGGTGGTGGTGGTGGCACGTACTAATACTGGGTCAGGTCGAACGGATAGCCCATGACGTGCTCAAACTGGATCTGGGCCATCATGTGCTGGTAGTGCTGCCGCTCCTGCATCTCGCGGATATCCAGTGACAAAGCAGCATATGAATCAATAACCTGATCCGTCAGGTCATCGATCCGTCTGTGAGCATCTGGATCCCTGCGTCGGTGTGTCCTACGCCTAGCAGGTCTCACTGGAGAAGTAGCAGGTGCAGGCTCAGTATCCTCCTCATCCAGATCTATAACTGGTGGTGCGCTCGGCCCTGCAGTATCTGTCCCTGTATCCATCGGGACTCCACCCTCTCTCTCATCAGCTGTCTCCTCATCATCAGCCTCCTCCTCCTCAGCTGGGGCAGCTGCTGCCTCTCTGTAATCCTCCATCAGTGGAGCCCAAGCGGTCTGCCAATAGTGTGGGTCATAAACAGTGAACTGGGCAGACCACCTGATCCCCTGTGGCGCAGTCAGCTCCCACGGCATAGCTACGTATGGCGTCGTCAGACCTCGGGGAACTAGAATCCGCCGAGTGATCATCTCCTGCAATCCAAGCGGCTTGGCAGCCGCCACCATCGTACAAGCGCTGAGATCCATGTCCTGATAGCTAGCTATATGGGTGACAAGCCCTCCGCAGCAGATGTCTCCCTTCGCCTTGGCCTTGATCCTGTGCAGATCCTCTACCAACATCAAGCCAAAGTCCGGGATACCCCCAGTAACCATGCAGTATAAACTGAAAAGCTCCCCCTGTCGGATCTTCTGGGGCGTCTCAGTACGCGCCAGAAGCATCTCACTGAAGATCCGGTGGGCTAACCTAAAGACTAGATGGAAGATGACCTTCTCCCTGGAATCTCCAGGGTGCCATCTGTCTGCGTGCTCAGTAATGTGGGCAATCTGTCCCCAAAACTCCCTAGCTACAGATCGGGAAGGGAAGTCAACAACTGTGGGCTCAGGAAAGCCAAAAATCTCTCGCCAGTACTCTAGTGGAACTATGAAGTTCCGGTTCATCAACCGGTACTTCACAGAACGCTCTGTGGGAAGGTAGGTGAAGGAGCTAACGAACTCTAGGGTCGGCTCCAAATAGGCTGGGGCTCAGATCTCAGTAAACTGATCCAGCCCAACTGTAGAAATCATCCTCCTAAGGTCTCCGTCGACCTGGAGGCAATCAAAAGCAGACACGTCCAGGAAACGTGGTGCAATCACTGGACGGTCGAAAATACGCTCATAATCCACCCGGTGTCGCTCATGGATCACCGGGCGGTAAGGTTGGGAAGAAGAAGAAGAAGGGGAAGGTGAGGATCTATCCTTGAGGGCAAGGCGGCGGTCAGAACTCATTTTCAATTCAGTCACTGTCAGATCACCTCGGTCAACTGACAACTCTCAAGAATCACCTCGGCCGAGGCACAGCTCGACTGGACCGAGGCGGCGAACTGGATCTAATTTCTTCAAAAAAATTCAGTTCTTTTCCCCTAAAAATCACTACAACTGCTTCCTATGGGGTACTTAAGCCTTTCCTCAACAAATGCAGGGGCAACCAAAGCCCAAATCGAAGCGAAAAAGCGAGGTAGGGTTTCGGTTCGTTTTACCTCGTTTAGGCCGAATCGGTTCGATTTCCTGCAGATCTGTACTTGCAACACGATCCTCTATCCTTCAATCGCAGTTTGGAGACAGAAATCGTCGAAAACGAGCAAGAAATCGGAGAAGGCGAGGTGATCTGTCGCCGCGGTCGAGGAGGGTTGAAAGTGAAGAGAGAGAAAATTAATCCCCCTTTTATACCCTTTCTGGAATCTGCTGTCACCTCGGTCGAGATGGTCTCAACTGGACCGAGGTGGTACGGACCGAGGTGGTTCTTCAGAAAACCCTAGTCGCCTCGGTTGCTCAAGAATCATCTCGGTCGAGGTGCTCTGACAGCAACCGAGATGCCTCAGTCAAACTCCGTCTTCCCAAATTCTCGAACTTCTGTCCTTCCAGTTATGCTCCTTCCTTAGATGTCTCCTGTTATCTATCTAGAACGCCAAAACAAAACAAAGCAAAGCAAAAGCAAAAACTATCTAAGCTAGACTAGAAAACGGGAAAAGAAAGCAATACCTTGGGTTGCCTCCCAAGAAGCGCTTGGTTTAAGGTCGCTAGCTGGACCAATTTGCGTCTCAAACGAGGTATATTGGTGCAACCTCCTCAACCGGAGTTTTCCGGTTGGTACTTCTTAAGTCTATGACCGTTGACCTTGAAGCTTCCGCTAGTTTCGCCCCATATTTCAACTGCACCATGAGGAAAAACATGTTTCACAACATAAGGTCCGGTCCATCTAGATTTTAACTTACGTGGAAAAAGGCGGAGGCGGGAGTTGAAGAGTAGAACTAAGTCTCCTTCGTTAAGCTCCTTTGGGACGATACGCTTGTCATGCCATCTCTTCGTCCTTTCCTTATAGATTTTGGCATTCTCATAAGCGTTCAAACGTAGTTTCTCCAACTCGTTGAGTTCCAATAGTCGCTTCTCGCCGGCCTCCTTAATGTCGAAGTTCAACCATTTGATTACCCAATATGCTTTGTGTTCCAATTCAACGGGCAAATGGCAAGACTTCCCATATACCAAATTATAAGGGGTGGTACCTATGGGAGTCTTAAATGCGGTCCTGTATGCCCAAAGAGCATCGTCCAATTTCATGGACCAATCCTTCCTCGTCCTAGAGACGGTCTTCTCCAAAATCGCCTTGATTTCTCTATTCGAGATCTCGACCTGTCCACTAGTTTGAGGGTGATAAGGAGTTGATACCTTGTGGGTTACCCCATACTTCGATAATGATGCGTGGAGTTCCAAACCGTGGAAAGATGGTTCTATTTAAGAACTTCACAACCACCTTGGCGTCATTAGTGGGAGAAGCAATGGCTTCAACCCATCTAGAGACGTAATCAACCGCAAGAAGAATATAGAGGTTTCCCCTGGAGGATGGAAAAGGTCCCATGAAGTCAATCCCCCATACATCAAAGATTTCCACCTCTTGGATGTTGTTAAGTGGCATCTCGTTCCTCCTTGATAAATTTCCTGTTCTTTGGCATGCATCACAAGAGACAACAAAAGATTGTACATCCTTAATTAATGTAGGCCAAAAGAAACCGGAACGCAATACCTTAGCGCATGTTTTATCGGTGCTAGCATGTCCTCCGCAAGGAAGTGAGTGGAAATGCCGTATAACGCTATTAACTTCATCTTCCGGGATGCATCTTCGAAGCATCCCATCCGGCCCGCGCTTGAATAGTAGCGGCTCATCCCAGTAATAGTGGCGTACCTCCTTGAAAAACCTTTTCTTTTGAGAGTACGTCAATCCGGGCGGGACTTCCTGGCAAACAAGATAATTCACAATATCAGCGTACCAAGGTCCGTTATTATCAGAAAGCTGGTGGATAGAATGTTCCACCAGCTGAGGATGAATATTAGAGAAGAGAGTAAGAAGTTTATTATTCTCAGTAGTCTCAGTTGACATCATTTCGCCATCGACCTCGGTCGAGGCGCAGAGGCGTTGACCGAGATGTACTTCGGTCGCCTCGCTCAGTTCAGAAAGTGCCTCGGTCGAGGTACTGCAACTAGAACCGAAACTGGAGATCTTCGTCTCCTGGGTCAGTGTTAGCATGAAATATTGTGATATTTTAGGCATGTTTCTAAGTGTATTTGATTCATATTGATAGTCTTTGATTTAGCATTGTTTCAATTGTGAGCTAGTTTGCCTATATTGTCGATATGGATGTCTACACTAGCTTTATGTTGATTATAGGTGATTGAGAGTCATTTCCGAACGGAATCGAGCAAAGAAGAGTTGATTGAGTATGTCCATGGAATGAGGGCATTATTAGGAGCAAAATGGAGCTCAACTTGAGGAATGCACAAGGCTGGGGAAGAATCACGTTCTTGCCCTAAACCACGCTCTAAAATACGGCCGTACTACAAACCACGTTTAGTTCCACACCCGTGGAACCTTGCAAAGAGAGGCGTGATGCATTCCAGTAACTATTACGGTCGTGGAATCCATGGTTCAAACCGTGACACTTTCCACGCTCTAAATTACGGTCGTGGAACCTTCCACGACCGTGATCTTGGCGATCTTTTTCGCCACATTTTGAAGCCACGATCTTTTGAAGATTGGGCCGGGCCGATATGTTATCTTGCCCTATAAAAAGACAGACGAAGAGAAATTCCGTCACCTCGCTTTAGACCTTGGCTTACACCTTCGCTTAACGGCACTTAACCCTCGTTGGGAAGCGTTTTACATCTCGTGGGAGATCGAAGTTCGTGCTTGGGATTTGCCCTAATCTCGCACTTTTGGCGGAGATTGCTGTTGAGACTTCCGGATTGACGGAAGATCGGAGCTTTTGGAAGATTCTTGCAAGAAGATTTCTCTTCTTGTTTAGGTTTGATTTGGAAAACGGATTGACATCCCGTTCTTCTCTCTTTCCTAAGATTGTGATTGTTTGCCTTATTCTGAATCTATTGACAACATTCATTCTTGATTGTGACATTGAGATTGGTTTGAAGTTTATTGGAAGTTTTCGGAATTTTTCATCTTTCAATCTTTTAATCTTTGAATTTGATATCAACATGACTGTTATTGGCTAAAAACCCTTAACAATTCTAGGGTGAAGGGTTGATAGTTGTGGCTTAGATGATGATAGATCGATCGTAAATAGATTAGACCCTGAGAGTTAGAGAGAATCGTCGACGAACCCTAAATCACGGTTTGTTCTTGAGTTCCACGGCCGTGGAGTCTCAAGATCTGCCCGTAATTTCCCTTAAGTTTACGAGCCTGCTTTTACTTTAATCCAAAGTTAAAGATTTGCTTTAACTTAGTTTAGGCTTGCCTTTTCTAGGTGGTAGTGAAGCCTCAACAACCTCTACCTCGATTGTGAGTGTCATAACCGTAATCGGTTAAGTTAGTCTTGATCCTTGGATTACAAGTTTGGGTATTTGACATTAATTCTTGCCTTTAGAACCTTTCTATATTGAAGCCTCAACAACCTGTATAGAGAGTGTCTTGTAGGTGAGTCATATAAGTTTTTTGGAACTTCACCGTACGATTACCTTACATTAGTATACCTTTGCATATCTCAACTCTGTCTTTATATCATTAGAATATCTTGAATCGATTGCCACAGCTGGATACTTGGATCTTTAGGATTGTTGTTTTCCCAATAATTTGCAAAGCTTTCATATTTACTCGCTTGATAATCTGCAATTGAATTTGTTCCCACCCAAATCCCTGTGTTCGATACTCTGGAATCCTTGCTTAACTATATCGATCCGTACACTGCGGGTTCGCTTGCTTGATTCTAGTTTTATAAATTTAAAGCTTATTTGCACACACCTTTAGGGGCGAACAAGTTTTTGGCGCCGTTGCCGAGGATTTGGTTTCGGCCGAATTCGGTAGCCGGTTGTCAAGCTTGGGAGCTTTGCTCTTGTTATTTGATATCTCTTTTGAGTGTTCTTGCAGGTTTGTGTTCTTAGGTACATACGAAGTTCTTGTTCCGGCAACGGAACAGAGTTTCGCCAAAGAACAAGTTTTTGGCGCCGTTGCCGGGGATTTGGTTTCGGCCGAATTCGGTAGCCGGTTGTCAAGCTTGGGAGCTTGCTCTCGTTATTTGATATTACTTTGAGTGCATGCACAGGTCTAGGAACACCGAAGATCTCTTACCTCTTGATCAAGAGCTTGAGAGGACTTTAAGGCAAAAGCGCAAGGAAAAGAAGATGGCTGAAGGACACGAACGCAATCTTCAAGCGGAGTTGGCGGAGAAGGAAGCTCAACTCCAATGGAATGAGACCCTCCGCCAGGATGAGATGGATCATCATCAATCTCAAGTTAACAATCTATAAGACATGATCTTCCAAATAAGGATAGAACTAAGCGACCTTAAGAATAAGGGAAGCAAGAAATCCTCAAGGAAAGCATCAAGGTCTAGAAGAAAAGGTCACTCATCCGCTGATGATAGTGATTCTTCCATGCCACCGCTAGAGGAGATTGATCCCACGATCAATGTGAATCCTTTCCATCCACGGGGAGCTGCTAATCGTCGTGTTCCACCTAGGAATGCGAGGATCGAACGTGTAGATGAAGAGCCAAGAACTCTTGGCCAGCGGATGGATCCAACACAACAACCGCGCCGTTTGGGCGTGAACTTTGATGCTGATGATGTGCAAGGGTTTAGCTTCAACCCTCAAGTCATTACTCTTGTTCGCCAAAACCAATTTGGCGGGACAAGCGCTGAATCTCCACACCAACACTTGCAAAACTTTGAGTGTATGATGGAGACAATGAGACCGAAGAGTGCTACTACCAACAACTATAAGCTCAAGCCTTTCTTCTTCTCCTTGAAGG
The DNA here is from genome assembly GCA_033239125.1 of Fagopyrum homotropicum. Lineage (NCBI taxonomy): Eukaryota > Viridiplantae > Streptophyta > Magnoliopsida > Caryophyllales > Polygonaceae > Fagopyrum > Fagopyrum homotropicum. The sequence goes on along the minus strand of BSWB01000001.1, from coordinate 55,771,719 downwards.
GGAAAGCGTTGTCTTGGTATCAAGCTCTTCCTAGTGGGAAACTAGATACGTGGGAAGACCTTTCCGCGGAGTTCCTCACCAAATTCTTTCCGCCATCCAAAACGGCGGAACTTAGAGGTAAGATCAATGCATTTTCCATGAGGTCTAACGAAAGTTTGTTTCAATCATGGGAAAGGTTTCAGGATTTGCTTTTGGATTGCCCTCATCATGGCATATCCAAACTTGCCTTGCTGGAGATTTACTACAAGGGGTTAGATGCGAGAACGCAATTCAACCTCCAATCCCTCTCCTGTGGAATATTCATGGACATGAGGGAAGATGACGCTTGGGACTTCATTGAGAAGCAAGCAAGGGTCATAGAGAAGTATTCCCACCGAAAAGTGGAGGGAAATTGTGTGGAGCAAGGAGCAAAGCTCACACATGAAGCTCAAAATCAGATTTTCTCCCTCAACAATGAAATCAAAGAGTTGAAGGAGGCTATCAAGACCAACTTCCCAAAGCAACAAGAGAAGGATGTTGGCTATTTGGGCAACAACAATGGCGGTGATAACACCAACCGCAACAACAACAATAACCGGAACAACAACCGGAATAACAATTGGAATGGAAACAACAACAACCGGAACAACAATTGGAACAACAATAGGGGTTCAAACAACAACAATTGGCGCTCCAATCAACAAAATTCCGGTAACTCTTAACCTTCCAATTCTAATTCACTAACTCCACCATCCTCTTCCTCTACTCCTTTGAAAAGCCAGGGGCAATCATCTAATGGAGGAAACAATTCGGGAAAGGAGAAGCCCGATCCCATGTTGGAAACGATTTTGGGAAAGCTTCAAGGGTTGGAGAACCGCATCATTAAAGTTGATGATCAAATTTCCAAGGTTGACAAAGCTCAAAAGGTTTTGGAAAATCAAATGTTCAACCATGCGGAGGAAGTTCCTAGGAATCAAGGGAAGCTTCCAGGAAAGACGGAGGACAACCCTAAGGGAAGGGTTATGACAATCACAACTAGGAGCGGAGTAACTACCACCGATCCGCAGCCTAAGTTCGTTGAAGTCTCCGTAGAAAAGGACAAGGAGAAAGAGAAGGAGAAGGAAGATGTCTACGTTCCTCCTTCAGCTTATAAACCTCCTCTACCATTCCCTCAATCTAGAGCGAGAGCGCGCCTAGATAAACAGTTTGGTAAGTTCATAGAACTCATGAGCAAGCTGCATATTAATATACCATTTATTGATGCTATTGTAGGTATGCCGGCTTATGGCAAGTTCTTGAAGGAGCTCCTCTCTAACAAGAGGAAGCTAGAAGACTTCGGAGAGGTTAAGATGAGTTCGGATTCTTCAGATCTCATCAAAACCATGAAGGAGAAAATGCCCCCAAAGCTAAAGGATCCGGGGTCATTTTGCATTCCCATAGGAGTGAGAGATGTCACATATGATGCGTTATGTGATTTAGGAGCAAGTGTGAGCATCATACCACTTGCGTTATGTAGGAAGATCGGTTTAGGCGACCCTAAACCGGTAAAGATGACGTTGTACATGGCGGATCAATCCATCGCTCGCCCCGTCGGTATCGTAGAAGACGTCCCGGTCAAGCTAGGTAAATTCTTTGTTTCCATTAATTTTGTCGTGCTTGACATTCCTGCAGATAGTCCGGTCCCGATCATACTCGGAAGACCGTTTCTTACAACCTCCGGCTGCATAGTCGATTGCAAGAATGGTAGACTCGCTTTCGATATAGGAGAAGAGAAAGTAGAGTTCGTTCTTTCCACTCTAGTGAAGGAGCCAATCTTTGATGAGGATATTTTCGATATCCAAGATGAAGAGGGTTTGTCTAGGGAGGAGGTAAGTGCGATTCTCTTTAACGATCCTTTACAAAAGGTTATCACTATGAGTCTAACCAATGTAGGGGAAGAAAAAGAGTGCAATGAGGCAATTGAAGCCTTAGAAGCACAAGAAGAGATAGGTGAAGTGGAGTTCGAAAAACTTCACGATGAGGCAGAAAACGTGAGAATCCACGGTCATACTCTGTATTCCACGGCCGTGGATTTCACAACCAAAATCGTGTCTCACTCCAGGGAGTTATACGGTCGTGGAGAAGATGTGACAACCGTATTTCCCTTCCATGCCCTAAACCACGGCCGTGGAGGCCATGAGGAACCCGTAATTCTGGGCGTGGAAAGGAGTGATCGAGACACTTCTTCAACTTCTTCTAACTCTTCTCCCACACACTCATCACCCTTTGAAACTTCAAAGGAGACATCGGATGCTTCTCAAGGATCATTGGAAGCTCCGAAAGCAATGGAACTCAAACCACTTCCTACTCATCTAAGGTATGCTTTTCTAGGATCTAATTCTACCTTTCCGGTTATTGTTAGTTCCGATCTAAGCATAGATGAACATAATCAGCTCATGATTGTCCTTAGGAAACATAGGAAAGCTATAGGCTATACTATTGAGGACTTAATAGGAATTAAACCCTCCCTATGCATGCATAAGATACTAATGGAGGAAGATTTTAGAACTTCAAGACAACCTCAAAGGCGGTTGAATCCGACCTTGAAGGAGGTTTTCAAGAAGGAAATCCTTAAGCTTCTTGATGCAGGTATCATCTACCCTATCTCCGATAGTAAGTGGGTGAGTCCGGTTCAAGTAGTTCCGAAGAAGGGAGGAATGACGGTCATCACCAACAAAAACAACGAACTCATTCCTACCCGAACTGTGACGGGATGGCGGATGTGCATAGACTACCGCAAACTCAACAATGCAACGCGGAAGGATCATTTCCCATTGCCATTCATTGATCAAATGCTTGAAAGGTTAGCACAACATTCACATTTTTGCTACCTTGACGGTTATAGTGGTTTCTTTCAGATTCCGATACACCCGGATGATCAAGAGAAAACCACATTCACGTGCCCATGGGGTACGTTTTCTTATAGGAGAATGCCGTTCGGGCTTTGCAACGCCCCAACCACCTTCCAACGATGCATGATGGCCATTTTCTCCGAATAAGTAGAGGAAATCATGGAAGTCTTCATGGACGACTTCTCCGTATACGGTTCCTCTTTTAACGATTGCCTTTCTAACCTTTCTCTTGTTTTGCAAAGGTGTGAAGACACTAACCTAGTTCTTAATTGGGAGAAGTGTCAATTCATGGTTAAGGAAGGAATTGTATTAGGCCACTTAGTCTCTAATAGAGGGATAGAAGTAGACAAGGCTAAGATAGAGACCATAGAGAAGCTTCCTCCCCCAATTTCGGTGAAAGGGATAAGAAGTTTCCTAGGACATGCTGGATTTTATAGACGTTTCATTAAGGACTTTTCTAAGATATCAAAACCTCTCACTAATCTATTGATGAAGGATGCGATTTTTGAGTTTTCGCAGGAATGTTTGGATGCGTTTAACACCATTCGGCAAGCTCTAATTTCAGCACCTATTATCCAACCCCCGAATTGGACTCTTCCCTTTGAGATTATGTGCGATGCTAGTGACGTAGCTATTGGAGCTGTTCTTGGACAACGAAAGGAAGGGCGAACCCATGCCATATACTATGCTAGCAAGACGCTAGATGAAGCGCAGCTCAACTACGCCACTACCGAAAAAGAGTTTTTAGCCATTGTCTATGCTATTGACAAGTTTCGCTCTTATCTTGTAGGCGCAAAGGTGATTGTCTACACGGATCATGCTGCGATCCGGTATCTCCTTGCGAAGAAAGATGCGAAGCCAAGGCTAATTAGATGGATTCTTCTCTTACAAGAATTCGATCTTGAGATCCGCGACAAGAAAGGTTCAGAAAATTCTGTTGCGGATCATTTGAGTCGCCTAACACATCTAGAGGACGACCATTTACCCATCGACGACTCCTTCCCGGACGAACACCTACACCTTATTGAGGAGTGCATCGATGTGATCTCCAAAGGTAACGAACCATGGTTTGCTGATTTTGTTAACTATTTGGTTTGTCAGGAGATACCACCCGGATTATCCTACGCACAAAGGAAGAAGTTCTTTAAGGATGTCCGGGAATACTTTTGGAACGAGCCTCTCCTCTTTAAGAGAGGTCCGGATGGCATCATCCGCCATTGTCATTCACTACCTTGTGGAGGACACGCTAGTTCGAACAAGACTAGCGCAAAGGTATTGCAATCTGGATTCTTTTGGCCTACTTTGTTTAGAGATGTGCAATCCTTTGTTTCTTGCTGCGATGCTTGTCAAAGAACAGGCAATATCTATAGGAGGAATGAGATGCCCCTCAACAACATCCAAGAGGTGGAGATTTTCGACGTTTGAGGAGTTGATTTTATGGGACCATTCCCATCCTCTTGTGGAAACCAATACATACTATTGGCGGTGGATTATGTTTCTAGATGGGTGGAAGCAATTGCCTCTCCCACCAATGATGCCATGGTGGTGGTTAAGTTCCTCAACAAGACCATCTTCCCGCGATTTGGGACGCCAAGGACGATCATTAGTGATGGAGGTTCTCACTTCATTGCCCGGCGCTTTGAAGCTCTTCTAGCTAAGTATGGGGTTACTCACAAGATCGCTACCCCTTACCATCCACAAACGAGTGGACAAGTTGAGATCTCAAATAGGGAGATCAAAGGAATCTTAGAGAAGACGGTTTCAAGGACTAGGAAGGATTGATCCTTGAAGCTTAACGATGCATTATGGGCATACCGGACTGCATACAAGACTCCCATAGGAACCACACCATACAACCTTGTGTATGGGAAGTCTTGTCACTTGCCGGTAGAGTTGGAGCACAAAGCGTTTTGGGCTATCAAGTGGTTGAACTTCAGCATGAAGGAAGCGGGAGAGAAGCGTCTCTTGGACATCAATGAGCTGGATGAACTCCGCTTGAATGCTTATGAAAACGCTAAGATCTATAAGGAGAGGGTGAAACGTTGGCATGATAAGCATATCATTCCAAAGGACTTCAAAGAAGGAGATCAAGTTCTCCTCTTCAATTCAAGGCTTCGTCTCTTTCCAGGTAAGCTTAAATCTCGTTGGACCGGACCTTTTCTAATTAAGCGTATTTTCCCCCATGGTGCAGTTGAAGTATGGGGTGAAGCGAGCGGAACTTTTAAGGTGAACGGCCAACGACTCAAGAAGTATACGCCGGAACTCCAAGCTGAAGAGTTCGCGCCTACCGCACTCGAATAAGTGCGAGATTGGTCGAGCTACGGACCTTAAACAAAGCGCTTCTTGGGAGGCAACCCAAGGTATTGCATTTTCGTTCTTGTTTTCGATTCATAGATTAGCTTAGAATAGACATTTTTGCTTTGTTTTTGCCTTCGATTCCTTCCGGTATGTTCGTGTTTTTGGATGTAGGAACGATGAAAAAGGGAAAGGGAAGGATAATGTTGAAGAAAAGTGACGAAATTTGGACTTTGGAGCTTTATAGAGAGTTCCACGGCCTAAACCACGGTCGTGACAACTACAGTGACCGTAATTTCCAAAAGCCTTTGAAAAATCACCAAAACCACGGTTCCGTACACTTCCACGGCCGTGGAACACCCCGACAGACCATGATTTTCAAAATTTTTGCCTGTGACTATATAAACCACATTCTTCACAAAAATCATCCCAAAACCCCTCTTCCACGACCTAATAGCCGAAATCCACGACCCTCTCTCAATTCCTCGTTTCCTAATCGTTTTCAACGATTCTTCCTCCTAAACTGAAGCAAATTCAACCACAAACAAGATCCAAGCGACAAATCGAGCGGAAATTCACCAACGAACGCGCAATTCGGATTTTTCAATCCGAAAAATAGATTTTTCCTCTCTTCTTGTTTCTTGCCGATTTGGTTCATTTTTGTTAGAGATTTTAGGAAGAACTGATTGAGATTGGAAGAAATTAGATTAGGACTGCCTGTTTGTGGTGATTGATTGCTGATTTGCTGAGATTTGCGACTTTCTGAGACGAATCACGGTCTCTGGAGGAATTACAGCCGTGGTTTCCATAGAACAACCCGTAATTTTGAACAGAATGGATTTTGTGAGGAGAGTTTCGGGAAGGATCAAAGAGAAGAAAGATAACCAGAACAAGAAGAGGAAGGGTAATCCCTCCTCTTCCTCATCCTCTAGGGCACCACAACCCTCTTCCCCTTCACCTCCATCATCACCTTCCTCACCCTCACCACCTAGCCCTAGAGTCCCGACCATACATGATGATCACCTCGATGCACTCGAGAGGATCAAGGAGAGGCCTGTGATTGGCCCTAGGTACTTGTTGTTGGAGGATCTAGCTCCTCTCAACATTGTGGATGACCTTACTTGGCTCTTGGATGGAGCCGGACTTATTGTCTTCTCGGCTATCCGAGAAGACGCTTATGAGGAGATTACACGAGAGGTTGTGACATCTTTTGAGCACAGCCATGTAGACAGGACCATCTCTTTCCGTCTCATGGAAAGAGACTATCATCTTAGCATCCGTGAGTTTGGGACCATTTTCGGGTTTCAGGAGACCTTTAACGGTCGCTTTCCTAGTGGCGTTTACGCCAAGGATTTTTGGGAGGAGGTGGCGATGATTTACGCTAGCGAGGACCGCTGGCAGCCCGCTGACACCAAGGCTAGGTTGATGTACCACCTAGCCTTGAAGATTGCTCATCGTGTTCTTTCGGAGCGTCTCTTCCCTAGGACGGAGACGCCCCAAAAGATCAAGACGGATGAGCTCTTTTTACTCTACTCCATGTTGTATGGACGCCGTGCTGATTGTGCTACTCTCTTGGCTGCTACTATGAGCAAGCTCAAGAATAAGAAGAAGGGCAACATAGGATATGGTGGGATAGTTACCCACATTGCTAGGAGCTTTGGTGTTGATTTTTCTGCTTGCACCCGTATACCGGCCGTACCTTTAGGGCTACATGCTTTCATGACTAGGGGTCTCATTTTCCCCACACATAGAGGTCCGCCTTATGCGGGCATGCCATGGGAGAGCAGGACGGGTAGGGGTATAGAGTGGCTACCGGAGTACTCCATTATGGCGGGACGCCATAATTGGAAGGAGACGTTCGCTGCTATGCATGCGAACAGGATAACAGCTCCCCCATATGTCCCACTCCCAGTTGTTGAGGAGGAGGAGATGGGAGATCAGTTTGAGGGTGTAGGAGGAGCGGATCAGGATTTTGGCACGTTTCCGGATCAGCCGGAGGCGGCCCCCGATGCACCTAGACGTTCTCCACGTCCAGCTAGAGCTTCAGGCTCATCTTCTCGCCGCGCTAGCGTGAGTGAGAGACCTACATGGATGACCACACCTCCTACATGGTACGGAGCTCCACCTCCTTGGTCTACAGAGCAGACAACATCACCAGCACCACCACCAGCACCATCCGACGCTCCAGCATGGTACAGTCAGGCTCCGGGATGGTACGAGCAGATGCCGGATTGGGCTACCGGACTTTCAGAGAGAGTAGGAGCATTGGAGATCCGAGCCGATGCTAGAGATGGACGCTTAGACGACCTCGACCACATGATGAGGGATGTCTACCGCCAGTAGTTTGGGCGGTTCTATGATCCTAGCTTCTCTCCATTCCCGCCTCCACCAGCACCGCAGTGATGAGGATTTGATGATTGACCGTTCGTCTTAGACATTCCACCACCACTTTGTGAGTTTCTATTTCTTTTCTTCTTTTCTTTCTTTCTTTTGAACATTAGGGACAATGTTCGTCCTAAGTATGGGGTGGGATGTACTAAAAGTTTATAATAACTCTTACTCACTTTGTTGCTTCTATTCGAGACTATCATTGCATGTTCATTACATTGTTGCATGTTTCATTATTGCATTGCATGAAAAAGAACTTGAAAAACCCATAAAAATTGAAAAATTTTGAAAATTTTGTGCTTCTAATGAATTGAGATGATTTCTATGATAATCACTACTTGTGAATTGAGTTTGATGACAATTGCATGCTTAGAAGAATAGTGAATTGAAAAGAATTTGAATGAATGAATTTTACCTCTTTTACAAGTTTCATAATGTGATATGTTACCTAAATCATGTTGAGAAATTAAAATTGAAATCACACTATAAGTTCTTATACTTCTTGTTGAGATGATTAAGGCAATTCGATTTTTCTTTCTTCTTTCTTTGATCATTCTAGCTCCTCATTGAAATATTGACCTCCTTTACCTATCCGGGAATTTGGAGAAGTGAATGAAAAAGGCATGTTTGATGTGGGAGGGCCATGAGAGCAATTATTTGCAATCAAAAGAATAGAAAGAAATTCTAGGTTTGGGGAAGTCAATCATGATGATGAGTAACTCGGCACCATTCACATAGCCGGGTGTTTGTGTCTTGCCAAATTCGGATTGAGCGATATTCCTAGCGGATTATGGTATGTGCACTAAGGGTTTGAGGCATCTCATAAAAATTGAGAAACGCCAATCTCCTAGGCTTCGGTTTTTGTGCACCTCTATCCATAACTCCAAAAGTAAAGTCGAAAAATGAAAGGAAGAAGAGCGAAGCTCTAAGTTGAAGTGTTGCGGAAACCGCAAAAGAAGAAGAAGGGTAGTTGTCCACTTTCCCGGATTCATGCACCACATTCCTTAAAAAGTTTCCTTCCCTTTCCACATTCTAGACCTTTTCTTTGAAAGTCCTTAAGATCAAAAGAATGTTATATGACTTGGTGATCTAAATTGAAGTTTCTTATGATTGATTTTGATAATGTTTGAAGGTTATGATGCTTGTATAGAAGTTTGATTAATTCATGAATTTTCTTTACTTTTTACTCTTTGATTAAGTGTATGAAAGTCTTATAAACGATTGAAGCAAGGTTTGAGAATGATCTATTCTTTAGAAGGCACATTCCTCCAAAAGAAGTATTGCTTTGAGAAGGTACACATATTTCATCCTAACTTTTGTTTAAAGCTTTTTGAAAGACCTTGCTTAGGGACAAGCAAGTGTTAAGTATGGGGTTATTTGTTAGCATGAAATATTGTGATATTTTAGGCACGTTTTCTAAGTGTATTTGATTCATATTGATAGTCTTTGATTTAGCATTGTTGCAATTGTGAGCTAGTTTGCCTATATTGTCGATATGGATGTCTACACTAGCTTTATGTTGATTATAGGTGATTGAGAGTCATTTCCGAACAGAATCGAGCAAAGAAGAGTTGATTGAGTATGTCCATGGAATGAGGGCATTATTAGGAGCAAAATGGAGCTCAACTTGAGGAATGCACGAGGCTAGGGAAGAATCACGTTCTTGCCCTAAACCACGCTCTAAAATACGGCCGTACTACAAACCACGTTTAGTTCCACGGCCGTGGAACCTTGCAAAGAGAGGCATGATGCATTCCAGTAACTATTACGGTCGTGGAATCCATGGTTCAAACCGTGACACTTTCCACGCTCTAAATTACGGTCGTGGAACCTTCCACGACCGTGATCTTGGCGATCTTTTTCGCCACATTTTGAAGCCACGATCTTTTGAAGATTGGGCCGGGCCGATATGTTATCTTGCCCTATAAAAAGACGGACGAAGAGAAATTCCGTCACCTCGCTTTAGACCTTGGCTTACACCTTCGCTTAACGGCACTTAACCCTCGTTGGGAAGCGTTTTACATCTCGTGGGAGATCGAAGTTCGTTCTTGGGATTTGCCCTAATCTCGCACTTTTGGCGGAGATTGCTGTTGAGACTTCCGGATTGACGGAAGATCGGAGCTTTTGGAAGATTCTTGCAAGAAGATTTCTCTTCTTGTTTAGGTTTGATTTGGAAAACGGATTGACATCCCGTTCTTCTCTCTTTCCTAAGATTGTGATTGTTTGCCTTATTCTGAATCTATTGACAACATTCATTCTTGATTGTGACATTGAGATTGGTTTGAAGTTTATTGGAAGTTTTCGGAAGTTTTCATCTTTCAATCTTTTAATCTTTGAATTTGATATCAACATGACTGTTATTGGCTAAAAACCCTTAACAATTCTAGGGTGAAGGGTTGATAGTTGTGGCTTAGATGATGATAGATCGATCGTAAATAGATTAGACCCTGAGAGTTAGAGAGAATCGTCGACGAACCCTAAATCACGGTTTGTTCTTGAGTTCCACGGCCGTGGAGTCTCAAGATCTGCCCGTAATTTCCCTTAAGTTTACGAGCCTGCTTTTACTTTAATCCAAAGTTAAAGATTTGCTTTAACTTAGTTTAGGCTTGCCTTTTCTAGGTGGTAGTGAAGCCTCAACAACCTCTACCTCGATTGTGAGTGTCATAACCGTAATCGGTTAAGTTAGTCTTGATCCTTGGATTACAAGTTTGGGTATTTGACATTAATTCTTGCCTTTAGAACCTTTCTATATTGAAGCCTCAACAATCTGTATAGAGAGTGTCTTGTAGGTGAGTCATATAAGTTTTTTGGAACTTCACCGTACGATTACCTTACATTAGTATACCTTTGCATATCTCAACTCTGTCTTTATATCATTAGAATATCTTGAATCGATTGCCACAGCTGGATACTTGGATCTTTAGGATTGTTGTTTTCCCAATAATTTGCAAAGCTTTCATATTTACTCGCTTGATAATCTGCAATTGAATTTGTTCCCACCCAAATCCCTGTGTTCGATACTCTGGAATCCTTGCTTAACTATATCGATCCGTACACTGCGGGTTCGCTTGCTTGATTCTAGTTTTATAAATTTAAAGCTTATTTGCACACACCTTTAGGGGCGAATAGTCAGCTTCTCAGTTTTAGCTCCTGGATCTTCTTCCAGTGCCTTTAAGCTCTGTATATCTGCATCACAAGAAGCATCTATACCTTCCTCCATTAAACTGAAGCTAATAACTCTTTCGGGTGGATCGTTAATAAGGATAGAGCTCACCAATTCTCTTGATTCTTCTTCATCGTAGATGTTGAAGATATCATCAGTTAGCTGCTCCCCTTTCATGGCTGCAAGTAGTGCGAACTCCACCTCATCGCCGCCAACGTTAAATTTCAACTTGGCGTTCTTGCAATCCACGTTGCAACCCGAAGTTGCTAGAAATGGCCTCCCGAGAATAATAGGAACAAGATAATCTGCGGAAATGTCAAGTACGACAAAATCTATAGGTAGATAGAAGTTACCTAATTTGACCGGAACGTCCTCCAAGATGCCCATGGGATGGGTGATGGAGCGATCCGCCATGTAAAGTCGAATCTTGACCGGCTTGGGCTCTCCAAGTCCGATCTTCACACATAGCTCCAGCGGGATGATGCTCACACTGGCTCCTAGATCACAAAGGGCTTCACAAGTGACATCCCCAACTTGAATGGGAATGCAAAATGAGCCGGGATCTCTCAATTTAGGTGACATCTTCTCCTTCATGATTTGAATAAGCTCCAAGGATTTAGATGTCATCCTAACTTCACCAAAATCTTCCAGTTTCCTCTTCCTTGATAGGATCTCCTTCAAGAACTTCCCATAGGCGGGCATTCCTAGAATAGCATCAAGGAAAGGAATGTTAATTTGTAGTTTATTCATCAAGTCAAGAAACTTACCAAAGTGCTTGTCTAGATGTGCTCTGGCCCTTGACTGGGGGAATGGAAGTGGTGATTTGTATGCAGGAGGTGGAATATAAACTTCAGTTTTCCCCTCCGCTTTCTGTGGCTCCACCTCGGTTTGCATCTCGGTCAAAGTGTTCTTCGACTGCATTTGGACCGAGGTGGTCTTCGTCGGTACTGGCACCGACCGAGGCACTGGATCTGCAGTTTTTAGTCCACTCCTCGTAGTTATGGCCATGATTTGGCCCTTAGGGTTGCTTTCCGTCCTTGCTGGAAGCTTCCCTGGATCTCTTGGCGTTTCATTCGCCCCACTTGCAAGTTGTTGTTCAAAGGCTTTTTGGGCCTTCGAAAATGAAGTCATAGAAGTCTCTATAGCGTTGAGCTTGATCAAGATAGCCTCCAGAACTGCGTCTTTCTTTTCCGGCTGAGACGAACTTGATCCTTGCCCCTGGCTTTTTAATGGAGTAGAAGAAGAAGAAGAAGGGGAAGAGAGGAAAGGGTTAGAGGAATCATTAGAGTTGGAGTTTGAATGATTGTTACCGTTATTTTGGTTGTTTGCCCTCCAATTGTTGCTATTGGATCCTCTATTGTTGTTGTTGTTGTAATTGTTGTTCCGGGAACCGTTGTTGTTGTTACGGTATCCGTTGTTGTTGTTCCTTTGCCCTTGCTCTTCCTTCTTGGTTTGTGCAACCAAGAGTTCCTTCAATTGCTTCACGTCATTCTTCAAAGACGTGAGTTGATTGTTGTTGGGATGAGTTTCTTGGAAATTAACTCTTTTAACTCCACCTTCTGCTCCTTGGTGGGTGTATTTCTCCATGTGCAAGGCTTGCTTCTCGATGAAGTCCCAAGCCTCGTCAATCGCCATGTCCATGAAGGTACCGGCGGAGAGTAGTTGGAGATTGAACTGGGTGCTTCCGTCCAGTCCTTTGAAGTATATCTCCAATAACTCTAACTTTGGAATCCCATGATGTGGGCAATCCAAAAGAATGTCCTTGAACCGCTCCCATGACTTGGACAAGCTCTCCTTGTCCTTCATAATGAAAGCGTTGATCTTCCCTCTCATTTCAGCTGTCTTCGAGGGGGGAAAGAATTTCGTCAAGAATTCCGTAGTCATCTCCTTCCATGTGCTGATTTTTCTTGGAGGAAGAGATTGATACCAAGTAAGAGCTCTATCTTTTAAAGAAAAGTAAAAAGGTCTTAGCTTGTAGTTGTTATTTTCAATCCTTGAGGGTCTCAAGGTCTCCATCATGATCTCATAGTTTTGAAGATATTGATGCGGTGACTCCTTCTCCATCCCTCCGAATTGGCATTGGCGAATCATGGATAGAACTTGCGGTCGAAGTTCATAGTCATGGTCCGCTGGATCTCCTAGGTTAACTCCTGGACGCCTCAGTTATTGATTAGGGTCCATCCTTTGACCTAGGGTTTGTGGGATTCCTGCAAGAAGAACGTTTCGGACTGGCATCCGAGGTGGAAGTACATCGGCCGGGGCGTCTGGTACTAGGACCTGCCTCGGTCGAGGGTCAGCAACTGGATCCTGCATCGGTCGAGGATCAGCAACTGGATCTTCCCTCGGTTGAAGTAGAATCTGGTCTCGTATGGCTGCCATATCTGCTTCGATTGCTTCAGTCCTGGTGCGAGTTTCTTCCTTCTCTCGCCTTAGTTCTTCCCTGCTGAGGCGTAGCAGCTCTAGCGCCTCTTTCAACTCGGCCTCAAGATCGCGGTTGTCTTGTTGGGTCATCTTCGCTTCTCTTAAGCGTCGCTTGTACGTCTTTTCTGGTTCGGGATCGTAAGGAACGATTTCCTTCCCAGTGCGGGTTTTTCGCATACACCTAAGAAAGAACCTGCAAATGTCACTCAAGTATAGTGGTCAGTAGACACGGGGACAAGTGCCCCAAGAGCAAACCGTACCGGCTCGGTCTAGACCAAGTCCCCGGCAACGGCGCCAAAAACTTGTTCGCTCCAAACGGTGTGTACAAGCTTTAAATTTATAACCCTAGACTTAAGCTTAAAACAAGGATGCGAACCCGCAGTGTACGGGTCAATCGTAGTAAAAGCAAGGAATTCCAGGGGTCGATCACAGGGACTTAGTGAAACAAAGTCCAATTACGGTATGCTTATGTGAATACTAACCACAAAGGCAATTAAAACAATCAAAGATGAATAAGAAGTCAATAAAGCAAACATGCAATTCTAGGGATTAAAGCATCTAGTTGTGGTTCCAACTCAAGATCTAAAGATAAGCGGACAAAGCTGAGGTTTTTTACGTAGGGAAGGCGTTTCTAAAGTGGAATAGTTCACCGGGTAAGTCTCGCTACTCACTAATCCTAAACCGTAACTCCTATTACCGGGTAAGTCTCAAGGAATCAAGATAAAGAACTATAACCTCAAACTAACATACCATCTAAGGGAATAGAATCAACCTTTACCGGGTAAGTCTCAGGCTAACTCACGAAGATGGGATGAAAGCACACTCAAACCCCAATAAAGGATAAACCTTTATTACCTACACTTATGATCTTAGACACACAAACTAAGGAATTACCGGGTAAGTCTCATCCTAAGCTTGCATTGAACCAGGAAAGGTATAATAAGGATAGGATTTTGCAAACTCTAACACTTAACTCTCAGTTTAGGATCAGATAAGTCACCTCGGTCAGCCAAATTCCACCCCGGCCGAGATGTTCATCGACTGAACGAGATGCTTGGGGTTAAGGTTAGAGACTCGAACTTTCAGGATCCTACTGGAAACTAAGATTATTCTATTATCGTTTTTCCCACAACCTTCAGCCAATCACCCTAGAATCACACAAGGAAATTAGCCACTCATCATCATGAAAGTATTAATCAAGTATATGGGAAGAAGGTGAATATTTGAACAAGAAGAATTTAATGAAAAGAGTTCAATAACTGAATCAAAAATCACAACAAAGCGTTCTTTGGATATAAATCCAACAAGCAAGACAACTAGGAAGAGAATCTAAGGTAATCTTACAAGAAAACCTTCCAAAAGCTATAAAAGCTACAATCTTCAATCTTCCTTCAACCTTCAAAAAGGTTCTTCAAATCTCCCAACTGGAGTATGGCTGCTGCGTTGTGTAAACTCTGATCGATGGTATAGCATGATGTTGGATTTGTGGAAATCCAACCCTTTTTATAGGAAAATAACCCTCCAAAGATAAGATATCTTAGAAAAGATCTCTTCCCATAAAAAATAGGTAAAATATAAGATCTAATATATCTTCTTCCTTCCAGGAACCAAGCCCAAAAATATAAGATCACTTTCCAAAGATAAAAGATCTCAGCCAAGAATAAAATATTCTCGCCGCGTCCTAGGTATTCGCCTCGGTCGAGTCGACTTCCCTGGATCACCTCGGTCGAGGTGAATCTGTGGTCAACCGAGGTGAGTCACAACTGAATGTGAAATCTCTCAAAACTGGTCCAAAGTGAATCTTAAATCCATAACTATGCTTCCTGGATGGTTCCTTATGTTCCTCAATGTAGCTCAAATGACTCCATAGCTCCTTTTTGATGCAAAACGTGCCATTTTACCTACGATTACAACAAAACTAGGTGTAGACCTCGATTCTCGTAAAGGTAGATGAAATGGTAATATAATCACATAATATACATACAAACATGCAGATAATGAAAGATAAAACGTCCAAACAAACCCCAAAATATAGCCTATAATTCATGCTATCAAGTTATGAGCTCACTAACCGAGCTATGTCTCACACCAAGATGACTTGATTTCCCATTGTACGTTTGACTATAAGCTTTAGCCAACGTAGCTGCACTATCACAATGAATTGAGATAGGAGAAACCGGTTTTGGCCATAGAGGAATTTCTAGAACCAAATTTCTTAGCCATTCAGATTCCTTGCCGGCAGTGGCAAGTGCCACAAACTCGGACTCCATGGTCGAGGTTGTAATGCACGTTTGCTTCTTTGAAGCCCATGAAATGACACCACCACCTAACAAGAAAACCCATCATGTGGTGGATGAGTGATCATCTAGATTAGTGATCCATGATGCATCCGAGTAGCCTTCTATCATTGAAGGATACTTACTGTACAAGATACCAAAACCCATGGTCCCCTTGAGGTACCTAAGCACACGCCTTAGTGCCTTCCAATTTTGTGAGCTAGGACAACTTGTGTACCTACTCAATTTACCAATAGCAAAAGCAATATCTGGCCTAGTGTTAGTCATTGCACACATGCAACATCCTATTACTTGTGCATACTCAAGTTGAGAGACAGCTGATCCTTGGTTGGGCATCAACTTCTCACTTGAGTCCATAGGAGTACTAACAATTGATCTTTTATCACATTGGAAGCGTTTGACAATCTTCTCAATGTAGTGTGATTTTGTGAGGCTTAAGCCTTTAGCATCACGTTTGATTCTTATGCCTAGAATCACATCCGCCTCACCTAAGTCTTTCATAGAAAACTTAGTGGACAAGAAATCCTTAGTGAGATCTACTTGTATTTGGTTTGTTCCACATATCAACATGTCATCAACATATAAGCATATGATCACACCTTGACCGGTATGATCAAACTTACTATAGACACACTTGTCAGCTTGATTTATCTTAAATCCATTTGACAATACGACATCATCAAACTTTTGATGCCATTGCTTTGGAGCTTGCTTTAGTCCATACAAGGATTTGACCAAGCGACATACTTTGTGCTCTTGTCCTTTTAAAACAAACTCTTTAGGTTGTCTCATATTCACTTCCTCATCTAGATCACCATTAAGGAATGTTGTCTTGGCATCCATTTGATGAATCACTAGATTATGTATAGCCGCCAAGCTATTAATAACCTAATGGTTGTAATCCTAGCCACCTGAACATATGTGTTAAAGTAATCGACACCTTTCATTTCTCTAAAGCCTTGGATGACCAAGCGTGCTTTAAACTTGTCAATAGAACCATCAACTTTCATCTTCCTCTTGAAGATCCATTTGCATCCCAAAGGTTTGCAACCGGAACGAAGGTTGTCTAACTCCCATATATGATTGCCCATAATGGAGTTCATCTCCTCTTGGATTGCTTCCTTCCAAAAGGCAACATCTTGAGACTTCATGGCCTCATCAAATGTCTTTGGATCCACATCTATATGAAAGTAAGAGTGACGATTCATTTCATTATCCCTTGACCCTTCAACCAAGAACACTTGAAAAATTGATTTTCGGGACAAATTAGTGCTCATGGAAGCAATCTTTGGCAAGTCAAGCCTATGCGACGCTTGCCATGATTCATCTTGTATCCTACGATGCTTGTTTGGGTGTTCCAAATCTAAGGTCATGTTGATCACTTCCCTAGGCCTAGGAGCCGAGGTGAAGCGATCTTCATCAAAGATGGCATCCCTAGACTCTATTACGGTATTAACCGATATGAAGTCATTTGGTTCTATCACATAGAACCTATAAGCTTTGGAGTGTTCTGCATAGCCAATGAACACACACTCAACACCTTTTTCACCTAAAGTTTTACGTTTGTTGTCATTGAGCCTTACTATGGCTCGACATCCCCAAACTCGTAAGTAATGTAGGTTTGGCTTCCTTTTGAACCATAGTTCATAAAGAGTCTTCTTTCTTCTATGACTTGTTTGGAACACTATTAAGCATGAAGTTTGCCGTGAGCATAGCTTCACCCCAAAACGAATGCTTAAGACCCGAGCAAGACAGCATGACATTGACCATCTCTTTAAGCACTCGGTTCTTTCATTCGGCCACACCATTTGATTGTGGTGTGTAAGGTGCCATGGTCTCATGTATGATCCCGACACTCTTAAAATATTCCTTATCCATAAATTCACCACCACGATCCGTGTGTAGTCTTTTTATTAAGGTACCTTGTTGCAACTCAGATTCATTCTTGAATACATAGAATTTGTCTAAGGCATCACTCTTTGCTAAGAGTAGATATACGTAACAATACCTAGAGTAATCATCTATCAATGTTACGTAATACTCCTTCTTTCCTAATAAAGGAGTAGAGTGCAAGTCGCCTAGATCCGAGTGGACTAAGCCGAGCATTGATTGTTTTCTTTCAACTCTAGGAAATGGAAGTCTTGTTATCTTGGTCAACATGCACGTTTTACACTTGTCTTTTGGCAAGTCAAGTTTAGGTAAAATACCATCCTTAGTCATGTCATTCATACGCTTAAAATGAACATGTCCAAGTCGTGCATGCCATTTAACAAAATCACATTTGAAAGAAGAAGAAGAAGACAATGTAAACAAGTTGTTCTTGTTTATATTACTATTAGAAAGTTTATTACATAAAGAGAGAAGAAACATATTATTGTTCCAATGGCCAAAGCCTAAAAATTTTCCTCTCCTAGATAATACATAGCGGTCGGCTTCTATGACTTGTTTGAAGCCAAGCCTATTGATTACACCACCAGAAACCACATTCTTTCTAATGGCCGGTGCATGTAGTCCATTTGACAAGACTAGAGTCTTGCCACTTGTGAAGTATAGATCAACCCGTCTTCTTCCTAAAACGGGGGGGGGGGGGGGGGGTTGTAGACTTGTTTCCCATATGTATGAGTGCTCCATTGTTAGCAACAACGTATGTCTTGAACCAACGCCGATCTTTGCAAACATGCGTTGTTGCACCCGAGTCCACCCACCATCCAAGGTCATCATCCTGCATGGACAAACATTCAAAAGTCAATGACATAATTCAAATCAAAATTTATATCAAAGTTAGAATCAAGACTCATAAGTAAGTCACCTTGGTTTGAGGGGTTTTGGCCACTTTGGCCTCCACCCTTGGATCCATCGTCCTTAAACTTGTAATCCCGCTTGAAGTGGTCAGTCTTGCCACACTTCCAACAAGAACCTTTTGGTTTCTTGTCAACATTATCCTTCTTGGACTTCGTGGGCTTATTTCCCTTGTCCTTGTCCTTTCCTTTGAACCTCTTCCTTTTGCCCTTGCCATCCATCATGTTGGCCTCGTGGGAAGTAGAAGTTTTATCCTCCTTCTTGACTCCCCCTTCTTGTACCCTAAGGCCTTGTTCAATTTGAAGGTGAGAGCCAAGTTCTACCAACGTGAGCTCTTCCTTCTTGTGCTTTAGCACATGGCGGAAGTCCTTCCACGAAGGGGGAGCTTATCTATTATAGACGAAACCGCAATGGCCTCATCCATATGCATGACATGTTGAGTGAACCTCCCAAGAATCCGGAGCAATTCATTGTATTGTTCCATTACCGGCCTTGAGTCCATCATTTTATATGAGTTAAAATCCGAGACTAAGAATTTGCGAGATGAAGCACCCTTCGCCATGTACTTATACTCTAGTTGATCCTACATTGATGTTGATGACTCTACACTTTGGTAGACATCTAACAATGCATCACTCATGCCATTGAGAATATGACCACAACATATGTAGTCATCATTATCCCATTTGCTCCTTTGGCGGACAACCTCCATCTCCTCCACCATATCGTCAACCGGCTTGGCCGGTCTAGCTGTAGTGAGTACATAAGCGACTTTTAGTGTAGTCAAGAGGAAGTGCATTTTCTTTTGCCACCTCCTAAAGTCTACACCCTCAAACTTATCCAACTTCCCAAAACGAGAAGTCAATTCTGTCATTAACGTCTTACTCATTATTGACCAATCCAATCCTACAAAACAATTAACAATAAATACACTTAGAAGATTATTGGAATTTCGGTATCCGGTTTTAGACCAAAGGGCCGTAGTCTCACTTATGTGAGTAGACGGTTCTCCCAATTGCCAATCAAATTAATATAATTATCTTGAACTAAAAACAAGTTATTAACCAAGGGTTTGTAATCTCCACAAAGGAGTAGACAAAACTCAACCAAGAGTTTGTAGTCTCCAAAGGAGTAGACAAAACTCAACCAAAAAGAGTTTGTAATTTTCAAAGGAGTAGACAAAACTCAACCAAGAGTTTGTAATCTCCGAAAAGGAGTAGACAAAACTCTAATAGAAGTTAAGTTCAATTGCACATCTTATAAACCGTTTGTTATATGTTAAAACCATTGACTTGGATAATTTAATGAGTCATTCATAAATGAATTTTCCTTCTAAGTGTATTCTCCCCTACACCGGGAATATCCAAATACCTTAGTTGGATAAAACGTTATACGTTACAAAGACTAAGTAAGAGACTTACTTGTCTTACTTTGTAGAAAGGGTATTCCTAAGTTTTGTCAATACAAAACCAAACTAAGATGGATGCCTATCCTTGTTCAATACAAAGGAACTATACTGGTCTTTCGATTTTTGCAAACAAGCTTATAAGAAGGCCTATCCAATGTCAATACAATGGAACTAAAAACTTTATTGTTGCAAAAACGAATGTGAAATCAAGTGCAAATGGCTCTCCCTTTTATAGGCATAGGGGGCCACGGTTTTGGAAAGTTTAAAGTGGTTAAAATCGGTTATGGAAGTTACGTGGAAGTTACTTGGAAGATGGGCCTTGAAGCCCTAGAAAGCCCGAGGCCCGAGGCCCGAGGCCCACATAGGGAGCCCAAAACCGCTACCCAGAGCGAGCTTAGAGCTAGCTTATTTTTCTTGATCCAAACATTTCCAATGAGCTTCATTCACTTTAATATAGATAGGGTAAGCTCCAAGATCCACAAATACTCAATGTTTTAGCTCAAGCTAGTGTAGCTCCTAAAGAAGCTCACTAGCTGGTTCATTGACATTCACTAAGCATTTGAGCTTGGATTGCTCCCAATTTGTAACCACATATTCTTTAGCCAATATAAGGCCTAAGAACCAAAGATGTGCCGATAAAATGTAGCTAAAAAGCCCCAAACGTCGGCCTTCTAAAATCTACCACAAGTTGACCTTGTCGTGAATCACCTTGCTTTGATTCAACTCCCCTTATAATACTAGTTGTACTTAGTGCCGGTCACTTGGTTTGCCTCCCGCAACCCGGACCATAGTGACACACATGTGAACAACTCATTGCACCTTGTCTCAAGACAAGCTCAACGGTTACAATGAAGACTTAGCCCAAATCTCCAATAGTAGGCTTCGAACATATTGTGTATTAACATTGTGTAACTGAAATTGGATATTACATTACCTTTTGTATTAACATAGGTTTTAAGTATAACGTTACAAAAAATAACAACAAAATACTTAAGTTCAATTAATTCAGATGGTAAAAGGGTTAGAAAGTGGGCTTGTGTAAACCGATTGCCCTTGTGCAAACCGATTTGGCTAGTGTAAATTGATTGAGGTTTGAGCTTGTGTGAAACGATTGAGCTTGGTTTGTGTAAAACCGATTCGACTTGGGCTTAGACGGTGTAAATCGAAATTACCAAACAACCCTTTGAATTAATTTTTTAAAAATAATTTATTTCTATGTAAAACATAATAGTTTACTTGATGCTCAACTGGACAACATGAACCTAGTTACTCAACTCACCCATTTTAACTAATTTATTTCTATGCAACCTCAAGTACTAAATTAATTAAACCTAATTTGGCTTTCACGATCAAAGGGTAAAATTAATTAAACACGAATTTTGCACCGAAAGTAAGAGATAATTAATAAAAAAAAATGTATAATGTCGTCGTAATTAATTCCACGAGGCCTTGTAGACGAATAATTACAAGGGACTGCGACAGAGGATGCGCATTGAGAGGGCCAATTCAAGAAATGGATTTAGCATTAATAAGAAGCATTATGTGGTGAAGACGACGTTGTCTTTATAACACTGAAGGCGAAGCTACATGCCTATAATGTAGTCTCATCGATGGTAACATCTATTTCCTATTTATCGTAGCTCATTAATGTTTGATGTACAAAACTTCTTAAACTTCATTTCCTCCCATGTTTCTTCTTGTCTTAATACTCGTTTATTTTGATTTTCATCATATGAATTTTTCTATTATTTTGATATCTTACCGATATAAAGAACTACTTATTTGCACGACGTTTAAATTACTTGTTATCGACTAAATTTATGAGTTTTTGTCACTTAGAAAATCAAACACTGCGTATTTAACTTTTTCGTAAAAAATAAACATCCACAACAAAAAACTTTTTAATGTCCCATATGATTTCAAGCGATTAATGAAATGCAAAAAAATATGGATTATTGTATGCTAACGACATGTTTGATTTAGCTTTGAAATTTTTTATTATTTTTAATTCCATCTTCGAAATTAATAAAGTTGAAATAAAGAGTAATTTGGTGTTCGATTATGGTTGCGTTTGGTCAATCGAAATTAAAAGAATGGAGGTGAGATTGAGGATTAAAGAGGTGAAATTATAAAATTATTTTTATTTGATTGGGAATAAAGGAGATCAAGAGAGGGGATGAGGAGGATAAAATTATAACCACTTCATAATTCAATTTTACCAAGCTTATGGAGATGATACAAAATTCTAGACAATATTACCCTCTTTCTCCTTGCGATTTCCTTTCTTTCCTTTATGCCGTCTGTATATTTTACGTCATACTATTACCGATTTGTTAAGCTTATTTGTTGTAAAGCCCTACAAGGAGTCACCTACAAGAGAAGATAAGCTCCAATATTTTACTTGCCGTAATGAGAATACTGTCATAGAAATACTAATTGTAGATACAAACTCACAAAAACAACAATGGATGCTCTTTTGTTCTTCTTTCACATGATGAAAACCGGAACCTGATTGTAGAGACTAAAACTGAAAAGAGAGGGTGGTAGATATGAAATTAGGGCGGCTAGAACCTAAAACCCTAATTACAAATACACAAACTCACTGGATCCGCAGTGAAGAGTGGATGAGAGGATTCTTGAGATATTTGCTGATATCCATGGTAACGAGAGAAAAACAATAAATTAGAACTATATTTACGGGACTGTGCAAATAAAAATTAATATCACCCCATCATCACACGATAAAGAATAAAAAGTTGACTCCGTACCCTTTTTTGTAATTTTATATACAATCATGTGGATTTTACCAAACACTCATTTCACTTATTTTAATTTCCCATCTCCTTAAACAAATTTATTAAATTTATTTTTCATCTAAATAATTTTCTTCATCTTCACATTCATATACATAATCTTACGTTACCAAACATACACTATAGTATTGATTATTTTAAAACTAAGTTTACTATCACAAATATTGATGACATGAATTATGAGCTATCATAGTCATGCATATTGCGAGTATTTCACTTTAGTTTTACATACATTTGACAAGATTCGGTAGCCTTTAAGTCCATATTCATATACATTTCAAGAATAGAGGTCTACACGAGTTCTTGATGTAATTGTAGGCAAAATGGTGGAGTTTGGATGCGAAAATGGATCATACTGGTCTAAGCAGCATGGTGGATCATTAAGAAGCTTAAAAGACAGGAAACTATATGACAAGATACCATAAAAAAAGATAGAAGACGGAGCTAAAAGATAACACACTGCAGAGAGGAAAGATTGGTTCAACATATAAAGAAGATCGACCGATTTTTCCAAAGATCGACCGATTTCTATCCAAATCACCCGATCTTTAACAAGAAGTCTTCAAAAGATAAGATTTGAAACCCTAGCTTTCTTCTATAAATAAGGGACGTCTTGCAGCTTCTAAAGACATCCAAAAACACTTAGTTGGAGATCAAGAACCCTAGGAAGCAGGAAGGAAGGAGAGGAGAAACACATTCGAGATTCGAGATTCAAGATTAAAGACATTAAGTGAAGTTCTTTGAGTTATTCTTAGTTTTAGTTTCTTTTGCTTTAATTTAGTTTTTGATATTGAAAGACCTCTCTTAAGGATTCTTGCTTTTATTTCAAGATTCGCCTTTTTCTTTACTTTCTGGATTTATATTTATTTCTTGATTTAATCATGTGTGTTATTGGCTAAAACCTTTGCGATTATTGGTTGAACGTTGTGGTTTGGATAATGATTGAATGAACCTCACGTCGAGATTGGATCATGAGAGTTGTCTTTACCCTTGTAGAGAAGAAAAATCGCCATGTTCTTCGTAGAAAATCGGCCTATTTTCATACATGAACAACCCGATTTTCCTTCTGTCGTACCTTTGATGCTTTATCCTTAAACCTTGGTTAACGATTGCTTAAACCCTAGCCTTGTTGAACCTTCCTAACCTATATCCAAGTTGGGAAGCGACTTACCCGGTGATTCCCTTTCTTGGTTGCCAACGATGATGAATTCTTGGTAATAAAGGACTCAACACCCTCTATTATGTTCGAGTGTTCCTTCCCCTTGCCTTTGTGAGTTAACCTGGGACTTATCCGGTGATGGTTACTTCTATTCCCCTAGGTTGAGTGGTTGGTTTGTAATTATAGTTCCTTTCCTTAGATCTCTAGCTAATTATTCGCTCCAAAAGGTGTGTACAAGGTTTAAAATTTATAACCCAAAAAGTATGCTTGAACAATATGTAAACCCATAGTGTACAAATCAATTGTAATAAAAGCAAGAATTCCAAGGGCCGATCACAGGGACTATGGTGAAACAAAGATCGAAAATCAGGTTGTCAAATAACTATTAACAACAAATTAAAGCAATCAAAGGTGATATAAAAGTCAGATAAAGGGAATGCGGATTCTAGGGATTAAAGCATCCAATTGTGGTTCCGACTCAAGATCTCAAAAGATGACATGGACAAAGCTAAGGCTTGCAAATGGAAGGTGTTTCTAAGGTGGGAATAGCTCACCGGGTAAGTCTCACTACTCACTATCCCAAACCGAAGCTCCTATTACCGGGTAAGTCTCAAGGTACTTAAGGAAAGGAACTATAATCTCAAACCAACACACCACCCAAGGGAATAGAATCAACCTTTACCGGGTAAGTCTAAAGCTAACTCACAAAGATGGGATGAAGGCACACTCAAACTCCAATAAAGGATAAACCTTTATTATGTACACTCATGATCTTAGGTAAACAAGCAAAGGAATCACCCTAGAATAGCATAAGAAACGTAGCCAACAATCACCATGATAACAATAATCAAATTTGTAAGAAAGGAATTAATATTTAAACAAGAAAACCTTAACACAAAGGTCTCAATCACTGAATTAATCAAATCTGTCGCAGTCCCGGTTGAGGACTTCGGCTATTTCCAAGTAAGTTTAAATCTCGCTAAACAGGACCTTATACTATAAATCATGTATTTCCCCATGGTGCAGTTCAAGTATGGGGTGAACATCGCGGAAGTTTCAAAGTTAACGGCCATCGGTTAAAGAAATACACGCCGGATGTTCCGGTTGAGGACATTGCTCTTATTCTTCTTAAATGATCATCGAGGGAGATAGGTCCACCTAGCAACCTTAAACCAAGCACTTTTTGGGAGGCAACCCAAGGTACTTTAATGTCTTTTCCCTTTTTCTTAGTTTAATTAGATTAGATTTTTTGTTTTTCATTGGTATGCTCCGGGTTTTTCTTGCATCGTTGATGACAAAACCTAGGTACTGTCTCAAAGAAGAACAATAATGGACATAAGATCGAGATTTTGATGAAGTAAGAACGAAGAAATGCACTTAGAAAGGAATGAAGGACGAAAAATAGATAAATTGACCAACTGAAGAAAATCGGTTGATTTATGTGATTAAATTTATTTAATTCAACCCATTTTTCACAAGTCAAGAGCAATATCGACCTAAAAATTGACCCCTCCTAGAAAAATCGGTCGATTCTTAGTGTAAGTGGACGAGAAAGTAGAAAAAGCAAGCCGATGAAAAAACCGCCCTAGAAAATCGGCCGATTTTCTTTAGTTTTTTGGGTGTTGTTTGGTTCATATTGTTGTGCTGAGTAGAATAGAAACAACCTAAGGACGCTTTTGGAAGCTAATATTGGACGAAACCTTTACAAAATCGACCGATTCGTCAACTTAGTCGACAAATCGACCTTTTTTAGAAAAATTGACATATTTCCTCTGAAGAACAACCCTATTTTTCCTTATGGAATGGATTCCCTATGTCGATCTTCAAGGTCTTTGATTCCAAGGAGGGGTTCTTCTTCCCATCCTTCCCAACCTGCTCCCCCAACCCTTCCTCGACTTCCGGTAATTCAAGAAAAGCACAAAAAAGGTACGATCGTCTTTTAACTCGCCCAATTATTCCTCCTCGACATGTTGTGATTGATGAATTGGATATACTGAATGTTAGAGAGGATATAGATTGGATGATTGAAAGGATAAGTTTAACCTATTTTGTACGGATTAGAGAGGATGCATTTGTGTAAATTACCTTAGAATTCTTGAGTCCGTTCAAACATGACCCTAGGGAGAGAAAAGTGAAATTTAGACCGCCGAACAAAAGTTATGAGTATCCAATTGCTGTATTTGGGAGCATGTTTGGGTTTCCAGCTTTGTCTGCAGGTACCTTCCCTAGAAGTGTTAGTCCTAGCGGGTTTTGGGAGAGTATATCCGTTGGACAAGGAGGAATTGATTGGTGGAGAGCTAGTAACTCGAAGGAGAATAGTATTTATAATCTCTCCTTCAAGTTGGCACACCGCATCCTTAGCGAGACGATGTTCGCAAGAACAAAGACTCCGTAAAAAACCAAAAACATCAACAACAACATTATCTCATCCATCAGCAAACACAACCAAAGCTCACACTTGAAGAACTTCAAAGAAGAACCAAGGAAAGAACCCAAGGAGAAGAAGAAGGAGGAAATAAGAACGTGATGAGGAGATAGAGTCTAGAGAAGAACATGGAAAACCCTCATCAGAAGAGAGGAAATATAGACTTAAAGAGGAAGCAAAGGAAAAAGCAGATGGTCAAAGAAGGTGGCGCCCGATATCAAAACCGTGGGGGTGGACCATCAGAGCCGTGGGGGCGGCGCCGCACCTGCGACCAAATAATGACGCAGGGGTGGGATCCCTAAAAAGCTATGGATATTACACATCCTTTGTTAGGTATGAGTGTGCCTTCATCCTACCTTTGTGAGTTAACTTGAGACTTACCTAGTAAAGGTTAGTTCTATTCCCATAGGTCAAGTTATTGGTTTGAGTTTATGTCCTCTCCCTAGTTCCTTGAGACTTACCCGGTAAAAGGATCTTTGGTTAGTGATAGTGGACAGTGAGACCTCCCCTGTAATATAACCCATCGGAGAAACACCTTACCTTTGCAACCCCAGCCTTGTCCATGAACCTTTAAGAGTCTTGAATCGAAAACGACAACTTGACATTGCGATCTCTAGAATCTGCATTCTCCTTTATTGGTATATCTTCGTTGATTGCTTCGATTTGTTCTTTGTTATTGCAAGAATCTTATCTAGTTGACTTACCTGCTTGATTTCACCACAGTCCTTGTGATCGACCTTGGAATATTTGTCTTTATTGCGATTGATCCGTACACTGCGGGTTCACTATTTCTTTTATTCTTAGTTATAAATTTAAAGCTATTTGTCTTCGAATGTCTGCCCAAACTTTTGGCGGTACATGTCCTCCAAACTGCTGGCGGTACATGTCGTCCATCATCCGTGTTGGTGGAGACGATCTGATGTGGAACCATCCTCGACACCTATCATACAAAGACCCATCACTAGATCAAGGGCTAAAGGGATCCGAGAGGAGACATCATCAAGGAAGATCAAGGAGAGTTGGAGATGAAGAAATCGACCTACACATATGAAGAAAAACCTATTTATCTCTAAGAAAAATCGACCTAACACGTACATGAAGAAAATCGGTCAATTTTCCTAGTCGATTTTTGTCTTTTGATGCATCTAGAAGATCCGGCCAAAGATATAATTTTAAATTTTGAAATTATCGTTTATTTTTCCTTAAAGCTCTCAAACAATCTTAAGGAATTGTTGGTTTTTGATCCTATGTTTGGGATCGTTTTTTTTTATCTTGTAAAGATATCTTTTCTAGATTATCTTTAAAAATATATCTTTTATTAGTTAGATAGTAGATCTCCCTTATAAATAGTCTTAGAGGGGGAGATTATTAGTTAGCTAATTGCGATTATTGGTTTCCACATTATTGTGAGATACTTGTGACTTCGCTCACGGAGTTTGCGTTTTATCATTTCTATTCAATCAAATGGAGAGTTTTGGTTGAAAAGTTGTGATTCTTTCCTAGGCTGTTCTTGTGTGTATTAATCTTTTTGAAGGTTGGTGCTACAAGTCAAACTGGTCCCTCCTTGTGCTTGTCTTATCTAGAAGGCTTGTGTAAGGTTAAAGAAGAAAGGGTGAAAGATAATTCTTTGAGGGTTTGATTCAATTGTGTTCAAGGTTCTTTACAATTCTTATGATAGTCCTATCTTCCTACATCTCTTTCATTTATCATTCCATAATCACCTTCTTATCTTTCCATATCATTCACTAATCTGTACTTTGAGTTTATTGAAAAATTGAATTGTTCCTCAAATAAATCGGCCGATTTATTTCCTAGAACCACCCGATTTTTATCCTAGTTAAGGACTTTCAATCTAGATCGGGAACTACGGCTTATCCCCACATCAAAGTAGTCTGATGTGGGACCATCCTCGACACTTATCATACAAGGACCCGTCATTAAATCAAGGGCTAAAAGGATCCGAGAGGAGACATCATCAAGGAAGATCAAGGAGAGTTGGAGATGATGAAATCGAGCTACACATATGAAGAAAATCAACCGATTTATCTCTCAAGAAAATTGACCTAAACAAATGAAGTAAATCGGTCAATTTTCCTAGTCGATTTTTGTCTTCTGACGCATCTAGAAGATCCGGCCAAAGATCTTTTAAAATTGGCAGCTATATTTTATTTTTTATTTCGTTAAAGCTCTCAAACAATCTTCAGGAAATTGTTGGTTATTGATCCTATCGTTGGGATAGGTTTTTTTTTTTTATCTTTTAAAGATATCTTTTCTAGATTATTTTTTAAAAGATATCTTTTATGAGTTAGATAGAAGATTTTCCTTATAAATAATCTTAGAGGGGAGATTGTTAGTTATCTGAGTTGTGATTATTGATTTCCACGTTATTGTGAGATACTTGTGACTTCGCTCACGGGGTTTGCATTTTATCATTTCTATTCAATCAAAGGGAGAGTTTTGGTGGAAAAGTTTTGAATCTTTGCTAGGTTGTTCTTGTGTGTGTTAATCTTTTTGAAGGTTGGTGCCACAAGTCACACTAGTCCCTCCTTGTGCTTGTCTTATCTAGAAGACTTGTGTAAGGTTAAAGAAGGAAGGGTGAAAGATAATTCTTTGTTAAGAGTTTTGATCCAATTGAGTTCAAGGTTCTTTGCAAGTCTTATGATATTCCTATCTTCCTACATCTCTTTCATTTATCATTCCATTATCACCTTCTTATCTTTCTATATCATCCACTAATCCGTATTCTGAGTTCATCGAAAAATTGACCTGTTCCTCAAATAAATCGGCTGATTTATTCCCCAGAACAACCCGATTTTTATCCTAGTTAATGACTTTCAATCTAGATCGGGAACTGCGGCTTATCCCCGCATAATGGTCCCTCTCAAACGCATCAAGACGACCATCAATGATGTGGATATCATCATGTATAGCCTTGACCGAAACCTCAAAGTTTCCCATCGTCGTCTCAAGACCTGCAAACATGTCAGGGCGCTCGAATGTACCTACTTTACCTCGAGATCCGTGTTGAGGTGCCCTCTTAGGCTCCCCGTGCCGTCTAGATCTTGCATCAACAACCCTAATGCTAGGGTCATCATTTGTGTCCTCATCATGTGCATCTTATTCAGCCTTACTAGTAACAGCTGTATCACTACCGGTGTCCATCACCTCACCCTCAACAACCTCTATATCATCATCATAATCACTCACATTCATACCTTGGAAGTTCTCCTTTCAATTTCTCAGATCATCAAGGGTATATTCGGAAGCTTATGGAATCCCTATAGGAGCCCTCTTCTCTCAAGGCATGACAACATATGGAGCGCCACGACCTCAAGGAATAAGGATCCTACGAGAGATAAAGTGATGAAGTTCTAAAAGCTTAGCCTCAATGGCTAAGGTGCAAGCAGAAAACTCGAAACCCATCACCTTTGCAAGGTGAGTGACCAACCCACCAATACAAATATCTCCCTTGCTCTTGTTAGCTATCTTGCTCAATAGTGGCGGTATCCGGCACTGTGTCGATCACCATACACCACAATATAAAAAGCTCATCAGCCTTAATATTTTGCGGCGTCTCAGTCCTAGCAAAGATGGTATACATTCTTTTCCTTAGAATCACCGGCATGCCAAACATCATCTTTCCCCTCAATCAAAGCAATGTTCTACCAAAACACCTTAGGTTTAATAGCTACGGGAACGGTTTCTGCATTGGATTCGGGAAAGCCAATGACACTACCAAACATATCTATTGTCATCCCATAATTCTTATTCATCATCCTAAACTTCACACCTTTATCCTCGGCACATGCATAAATGAACTCAAGAACTTATATGTAATCTCAACATAAGCAGGTTCTCTCAAAACAACAAAGTCCTCAAATCGAACACGCTCTATCATAAGTCTCAGATGATCAACAACATTCAGGCAAGCAAAATCATCGATATCTAGAAATCTAGGAGCGATAATGGTACGCTCACAAATGCGAATATAACTTTTTTGTTGTTGTTCTTGAATAACTAGAATAGTATGAGGCGGAGAAGGTGGAGGAGGTGGAGGAGGAGCTTGCTGGGATCGAAAACCTTTGCTAAGAACAATTTCCCTTGAAGAATGACGAAGAGGTTCTGTAACACCCCAAATCCGCGGGACTCGGGGCGCTACTGGGCTAGGATCTCACAATGGATCTTGACCCTATCGTGACAACAAGTTCACTAGATCTTACAACAAGGCACAGATAAATTAAAACCAAATACTTAAAACTGTACAATATGTACATCAAAAGGGTTTAAATATTACAACCGAGTATCAAAACGGCAACCATAAACATCTGAGTACAAACACCCTAAAAACCCATGCACCACCTAGTGTACGGAAGCCCTCGGCTGATCACCCATCTGGCTCACTCTGCAGTCTTCCTAACATGCAGATCATCTACAATACGGTATACACCGTTAGCTAACAGAAATGAAAAAGAATGAAGTAATAGCACAAACATATATCCACACATCACGATATGCAATGCCACACACAACTATTTATTATCTTTAGTTAAGTTATTCCATTACTAATTCAACTTCTTTTGTGACACGAGGAGCCTAAAGAACCTCGCCTCTTCCCCCATTAACCCAGGTTTTGCATGGGGATCTACCTCCCCCCTGAGCTACTAGCTTCCGAGCAACTTCTCCATTCTCGATGAGCTTTAGCAGGTGGTCAGCGCCCGGTTACAATACACTTGGGCCATATAAGGTAATGAAGTGGTCATCCTAGTGCGGTTTAGGTTATAAATTCAACAATCATATGCACACACAAACAACCATTACAAACACCCAAGTCAACAACTGCTCGCTAAGTAAATCCTATGCTCTTACCTAGAAGATTCATAATCTGTACCACGTCACAGTTTCCCCTCGAGGAAATGATCAACGCCTACATAAGCAAGGCATACACAATATCAAACGCTGCAAAGAAAGCCAGCATACCCTACACCTCATAACCATAACCAACCATAACTCGCATCTAAACCTCAAATCCTCAACATATACAAGTGCCTAAGGCACATCCTCAACATAAATCTCATCAAGCTCAAAATTAACCATCCTAGCCTAGCCATGTCTAAAGCCAAGGCCAAAGGAAAGGAAGGAAGGAAACATACCAACTAGGTATGTCTTGGACACACACCGGTGGAAACAAGAGGCGCAAGGTCACTGCACCAGTGAGGCGCAGGGGCGGACCAACCTAGGCGCAAGGGCGGCTCAACCCAGGCGCAGGGGCGGCTCAGCTCAGGCGCAGGGGCGGCTGGTGTGCAGAAGCTGAACCCCGACTTCTTTTCAATCCTTCACTTTCTCTTCTTCACCTCTTCATCAACCAATAACCAAACATACACATATGTATACATACATGAGCATCAAAATGTACAGGAAAGGTCCACGCACAAGCCTAAGCTTGTGAATTTTAAATTGAAGAGGAAGAGGAAGAAAAGAAGAAACAAAGAAGAAGAAAGAAGAAGAAAGAAGAACTCACAACAAGTGGAACCTAAATAGAAGGGAAGATCAACATCCACACAACCTCAGCTGGCTCTCCATAGCTCAGGATTACCTATATCATCAACAATCCAAGATCCAAGCTCAACAACTCTCTCAATACTCACACAAGATCCAAAGAAGCACCAAGGAGATGATCAAAGGAAGAGAGGAAGAAAAGAAGATGAACGTGAGGAGTAGAAGGATGGAGAAGATGAAGGAAACCCTCATCAGGAAGCAAGGGAAGCTTATAAAGGAAGCCAGCATAAAGCACGGGTCAAAGTTAACAAAGACCGCAGGGGCGGACCACAGGACACGCAGGGGCGGCCCACTGGACCCGCAGGGGCGGCCCACTGGACCCGCAGGGGCGGCCCACTGGACCCGCAGGGGCGGCCCACTGGACCCGCAGGGGCGGCCCACTGGACCCGCAGGGGCGGCCCGCTGGACCCGCATGGGCGGCTGGGTTCCGTCTCAGCACACTCAGCTCCTAAAAACTAAAGTTCTTACATCACACTCCCCTAAAAACAAGTTTTGTCCCAAAACTTGCATGATCCCAAATCCTCTCGGACCCATATGCCGAGGTATACACATACTTTCTGATAGCATGTATTATAGTCTATATTTTAGGATTGGTTTAGACGTTTTATCTTCATGAATCTGCATGTATAGATGTATATTCTTTTATTATATTGTTCTTTTGTCTACCTTTGCGGGAATCGAGGTCTACACCTAGTTTCGTTGTAATTGTAGTGAAAAAGGCACGTTTTGAACCGAAATGGAGCTAAGGAAGCTAAAGAGTCATTGAAGCTACATTCTGGAGCTTTAAGAGGATCTCAAGAAGCATGGAAATGATTAAGAGGATTGATTTTGGACCAGATTCGAGATGATATACATTCAGCTGAGATTCACCTCAGTCCACTATAGTATCACCTCGACAGAGGTGATCTTGAGGAGCGTCTTGACCGAGGCGAACACCTTCCCGTCGACAAGATCTTTATTTTTGGCTGAGATCTTCTATTTTTGCAAAGAGAATATCACATATTTTTGGATGGATTTCTGGAAGGAAGATATTATAATTGGCTGATAATTTTGAGAGATATGAATATATTTTCTAGGAAATTATCTTTTTGAGATATTTTATCTTTAAATGATAATTTTTCTATATAAAGGGTTGGATTTTCTACAATTTAACCATGCTTGGAGCATCCTTGGATCATCTTCGGATCACTGATTTTTTGGAGGATTTTCTGAAAAGTTTTGAAGGAAGTTTTGAAGGTTGAAGTTCAAAGAAGGACGGAATCAAGTTGAAGTTTGCTTTGAAGGAAGTTTATAAGATTTCCTTAGTTGGTTTGGTTTTGTTGTGTTTTCTAATTTGTGATTGAGGAACGCTGATTGTTTGTTTGATTCATTGAGTTATTGAGACCTTTGCCTTAAGGTTTTCTTGTTCGAATATTGTTTCCTTTCTTATATATTTGATTATTGTTATTATGATAATTGTTGGCTAAGTTCTTTATACGATTCTAGGGTGATTGGCTGAATGTTGTGGGAAAGACGATGATAGAATGATCTTAATCCCAGCAGGACCCTGAAAGCTTGAGTCTTTACCTTAACCGTAGAACACCTCGGTCAGTCATTGAACATACCGGCCGGGATGAAATATAACTAAACGAGGTGAACCTTTCCTGAACCTTATCCGAGTTAAGAGTTTCAGTTTGCCAAATCCTATCCTTGTTATACCTTTCCTGGTTCAATGCAAGCCTAGGATGAGAATTACCTGGTGATTCCTTTGTTTGTTTACCCAAGATCATGAGTGTAGGTAATAAAGGTTTATCTTTTATTGGGGTTTTAGTGTGCCTTCATCCCATCTTTGTGAGTTAGCCTGAGACTTACCCGGTAAAGGTTGATTCTATTCCCTTAGGTGGTGTGTTGGCTTGAGATTATAGTTCCTTTCCTTAGTACCTTGAGACTTACCCGGTGAGAGGATCTTTGGTTTGGGATAGTGAGTACTGAGACTTACCATGTGATCTATTCCCACTTTAGAAACACCTTCCCTTTGCAAACCTCAGCTTTGTCCACGTTATCCTTTGAGATCTTGAGTCGGAACCACAACTGTATGCTTTAATCCCATGAATCCGCATTCCCTTTATCTGATATTTATATCATCTTTGATTGCTTTAATTGCTTGTGGTTATTTGACAACCTGATTACCGTACTTTGTTTCACCATAGTCCTTGTGTTCGACCCTTGGAATTCTTGCTTTTATTACAATTGATCTGTACACTACGGGTTCGCATATTGTTCAAGCATACTTCTTGGGTTATAAATATTAAAGCTTGCACACACCTTTTGGAGCGAACACTCTCTATCGGAGGTATCACATCTCCGCTCATAAGATCACAACCTATATCATTCTACAAACCTCAAAGCATAGCATGAAGGAATCATCACTCCAGCAACATCATCACACAACTAAGCAAGGCATAGAGATAACCCATCTCTAGCCAAATCATAACCACATTACAAGGGAATGGAGGAAAACCGCCTCCAGCCAAACCACACTCATATCACAAGGGTGTGGAGGAAAACCATCTCCACTCAAACTATGTTCATCCATAATAGCATGGAGGAATAACAATCTCAAGCTAATCCTAATCATATCGGTAGCATGGAGGAAAGAACCATCTCCAACTATAACATAGCTCGCACTAGCAAACAAGATCTAACAAGATCATAAAAACACATCACAGCTAGCATGAAAACACATCATATCACATAAACACATAACATACACTCACCAAAATAGCACTAAGATTTACTCATGGATCCTACAAGTGCATCTATCTCGGCATAAAACTTTGGATAGTTCCTTTGGATACTATCCTTGGTCTCCCTTGTAGCCTCCTCAAGTCCTCGTCTCGACCATTGTATCCTCAACATAGGAATGCCCTTCAAACACAGGCATTTCACACCTCGTTCTAGGACTGCAATAGGGTGCTTAACAAAAGTGTGGTCCGGCTCAACCACTAAATCATCATAACTGACAATGTGTCTCAGATCTATTATGTACTCCCTCAGCTGTGACATGATAACGTGATTTATGACGTTAGTATAGGCATACAATTAGATAGGTTTTCCCGTTATTCATGCACGGTTTGAAATTAGTTTAAGACGTTTACACTTATTTCATGCAATATTTCTAGAAAAGACGTCTACACGAGCTTTTGTCGGTTTTGTAGGTATTTCGGGGATCTTTTAGACATTAATCGATGCATTCGAGGGTCAAGCCTCATGATGGTACACATCCAAGGCCTTGAAGGAACATAATTGGAGCAATGAAGGACACAAGGACCCTAATTGGTGCAAGCAATGGAGCAACTCATGGCTAGACGATCATAACATCCCTCTGTTGAAGAAAATCGAACCATCACTCAGGAAAATCGGCCGATTTTTCCCGACTGGGTCGATTTTTGGCCTTGAACAACTTAAGCCACGTGTCCCACGATCTCTTTGCCCGGCCTTGCTCTTAGTGGAGAATATAAGTGGTCCTGCAAGCTGTTGCTGGACATGACTCCTCTCCCACATTCTCTCATTCACAGCTCATTGGATTGGGGTAGACTTGGAGAAGAAGAAAATCTCTCTCAAATTGGAGGAAGAAGAAGAACACCAACTCTAGCGTGATAGTGAGTTTTTGAGTGATTTTGAGTGATTTTTGGAGTCTTTGATTGAAGAACTATTGCAAGGAGTTGTTAGGAACGTTTTGGAACTTCATTTGAAGGGTTGTAAGTCTTGCTAAACTTAGATTCAGCTGAGATTTATTGTTTTTATTTGCTTATCTACCATCATCCATCAATGAGAACCTTGTATGCTTGTGTGATGAATTTGGATCTTGATATGCATATTATTGGCTAGTTTATTGTGATTCTGGAGTGATGGATTGATGGTTATGGCTTGGGTGATGATAGAATGGACTTATATGTTAGTCTAGGATGATTTGTATGCACGAAACCTAACCCAGGAAGAAAAATCGGGCTGTTCATCAGCCAGATCGGCCGATTTATCTAAGATCCATCCGATTTTTCTCTCTGTTGCTCTTTAATTGATGAATCTGTATGTTAGGAAGTTAGGTTGTTGAAATCCTAGTGTTTATTAAGCATAATTTAGCTTAGGATCACCTAATGCTATCAACCTAAGTGAGGGAAGAGATCTACCCGATGATTTCCGACCTTAGACACCTAAGATGATGAACTCTAGGTAGTAGTGAGCCTCACAAGCCGCTATTGGATTGAGTGTGCTAGGATTATTGCTTGAGACTTCCCTTTTCCGAGACTTACCCGGTAAGGAGAGGGTTGCCCCTTAAGTGGAGTCCGGTTTGTGTAGAATTCCCTACTCTAACCCCTTGAGACTTACCCGGTAATAGGAGTTTGATGCAGGATTAGCGAAGTGAGAGACCTACCCGGTAATTGCTTCCATTAGTGAAACACTCTTTCCCAACGCCGTAGCCTTATCCTTAGAATCTTTAGTAGCTTGAGTCCAATGCCATAACCGGAAATCTTGACCTCTAGAATCCATCTTTCTCTCTTTGATCACATATTTTGTGTTTGTGTTACTTGTTTGATTTGCTAGCTTGAGTTGTTAGTTTGATTTAGTATTTTGCATGAATTGTGATCTTTGATTGATCACCTAAAAACCAAACCAAAAACATTAAGATCTTCATTTCTTTATTCCTTTCTCCTTTCTTAGACTAGTTCTAAACTATCTATGCTCACTTGTTGATTCGATTTCACCTTAGTCTTCGAGTTTGACCTCAGAATACTATCCTTACTACAAAACGACCCATACACTGTGGGTTCGCTAGGAGTTAGGAAAAATATAACGAGTATAAATTTAAGGCTTATTGCGTGCATCACATTCTTAGCGTGATATGACACATGTAAAACAGGGTGAACACCCTCTAACCTAGGTGGCAAAGCCAATCTGTAGGCTACTCTCCCAACTTTGTCTAGTATCTCAAAAGGACCGACATATCGGGTACTCATCTTTCCTTTTATACCAAAACGTCTGACGCCACGCGTCGGAGATACTCTCAGCTAAACATGAGCTCCTACCCTGAACTCTAGAGATCGACACCTCCTACCTGCATATGATTTATGACGACTCTATGCAGCCAACATCCTTTCTCTGATCAACGTTACTCGAGCCATATCATCGTGAATCTACTCCGAATCTATACACCTGACATCGCAAGGCTCATCCCAGCATAATGGTGTATGAGATCTACGCCCATACAATGCCTCATATGGGGCTATACCAATCGATGCATACCAGCTGTTGTTCTATGAGAACTCAACCAATGGAAGGAATCTGACCATCCTTGTCCCCAATCCAACACACAAGCTCCTAACATATCTTTAGCGTCTGAATGGTGCTCTCAGACTGACCATCTTTCTGAGGATGAAATGCAGTCATGAAGTGTAAACTCGTCCCTAAAGTAGTCTAAACTTGCTTCCAAAACCTTGAGGTGAATCTTCCATCTCGGTCTAAGACGAACGTCCTCGGTACACCCTGGAGTCTCACTATCTTCCTAGTAAACTTCTCAGCTAATCTTCTTACTGGCCACGTTTTCCTGATAGGGGTAAAACGTGCAGTCTTTGTCAGTCGGTCAACCACAACCCAGATAGCATCAAAGCTCCTAATCTGTTTCAACCTTGTCACAAAGTCCATGGAGATATCCTCCCACTTCCACTACGGTACTAGTAGTGGATGGAGCTCTCCTCTTGGTCTACAATGCTTTATCTTGGCCTGCTAACAGGCGCACACTGAGGCACAAATCTGGCTACATCAGGCTTCAGCCCTCCTCACCAGTATGAACGTCTCACATCCTGATACATCTTACTCGCACCTGGGTGCACTGAGTAAGGTGTGGAGTGAGCCTCGTGCAGAATCCTATGTCTCAGCTCCGCATCAGCGGCTACACAAACGCGGTCGTGGCATCTCATCACTCTATTTGCTCCTATTAAGAATTGTTGTGCATCACCATGAGACATCATATCTCGTATCCTCATCAGTGTCGGGTAGGTTCTCTTCTTTTGTTGGATCTCACCCAACAGATCAGGTAGGACCTCTAAAGTGCTCAACTAGGCATCCACATCAGGAAACTGGATGTCTATCTCTAGCCACGCTAGATCCCTCTGAAGAAGGTGCTGAACTATCAGTCTCGCAATCGCCTTCTCTCGAGGCGCCTTCCTGCTCAGGGCGTCGGCAACAACATTTGCCTTCCCTGGATGGTACGGAATCTTAAGGTCAAATTCCTTGATCAACTCAAGCCATTTTCGTTGGCGGTTATTCATTTCCCTCTGCATGAAAATATATTTAAGACTCTTATGGTCTATGAAGATATGTCATGTACTACCATATAGGTAGTGTCTCCAAATCTTCAATGCATGAACTACCACTGCCAACTCTAGATCATGAGTCGGGTAGTTCTCCTTATACGTCTTCAATTGTCTAGACGCATAAGCAATCTTTCTGCCACGTTGCATCAAAACACATCCCAAGCTTAGCTTGGATGCACCACTGTAGACTACAAAGTCCTTTGTGCCCTCAGGTTGCGCTAAGATGGGAGCGGAAGTCAGACGTCTCTTCAGCTCCTCAAAACTCTGAGTACACGGCTCGGACCATACAAACCGGGTAGTCTTCCTCAAAAAACTCGTAAGTGGACGGGCAATCACAAAGAATCCCTCCACAAATCGTCGGTAATAACCGGCTAGGTCAAGAAAGTTGCACACTTCCTTGACGTTCGTCGGTGTCGTCCATGCTACAACTAACTCAATCTTCGCTGGATCAACCTTGATCCCATCGGCGGAGACAACATGTCCCAGAAATGCTACCTCTAGCATCGATAACTCGCATTTAGAGAACTTGGCATACAATTCTCTATCCCTCAAAAATCGCATCACCGTCCCCAGATGTCCTGCATGTTCCTCTCTTCTACGAGAGTACACCGGAATATCGTCTATGAAGACCACCACAAACTGATCCAGGAAGTCGATGAATATACCATTCATCCACTCCATAAAGATGGAGGGCGCATTCGTGAGCCCGAATGGCATCACTACAAACTTGTAGTGGCCATACCGAGTCCGAAATGCCATCTTATACACATCTTGCTCTCTCACCCTCAACTGGTGATATCCCGAGCGTAAGTCAATCCTAGAGAACATAGTCGCTCCCTGAAGCTGATCTAACAAGTTATCAATGCGAGGCAATGGATACTTGTTCTTGATGGTCACCTTGTGCACCTCTTTGTAATCAATACACAGTCTCAACGATCCGTCCATCTTCCACACGAAGAGAACAGGTTCTCCCTACGGGGACACGCTAGGGCGGATGAACCCCTTCTCAGCCAAGTCCTCAAGTTGCTTCTTCAGCTCTAACAACTCGACAGACGCCATTCGGTATGGGGCCTTTGAGATCGGTCTCGTAGCAAGCTCCAACTCGATACCGAAATCTATGCTCCTCTGAGGCAGCAAACTGGATGGTTCCGCAAACACGTCCAGGAACTGACACACTATTGGGATGTCCTCTAACGCCGGACTCTCTCCCACCTTCATGCAATAATACCAAAAGGCATCAAACACTATGCTATCAGTCTCGCTGCTCATAATGCACTGATGACCATACTCGTCTTTCCAAGGTCCCAACCTCGGAAAATCTCGATCTCGCCCGACTCGGTTGAGACCGTCACGGTCCTCCTACCAACATCTAACACATCATGATATCTGCCCATCCACTCCATACCTAGAATGACTTCCTCATGCACCAATGGTGTGACAAAGAAGTCCACAACCAAATCACGGTTCCCTAAATGTCTCGGACAACCATGCTCCTCTCGGGTACCTCTAACCTAACCCCATCCGGTAAAACTATCAAGAAAGGTCTAGCCTCTACCGAATTTAAGGTTAGTCTATCAACACATGCATATATGAAAGAGTGCATCGCACCCGTATCAAACAAAAATCTAACAAGTAAACCATGAATCAGAATGGTATCTTTAGCAGCTGATGCTGGCGGATCCTCAACACTCCTCAGCTCAAAAAATCGACCTCGAGGTCCTTTGGTGTCATTGGCACCACTATCTCTACCTCAGCCTCTACTTGGCCTTGGAGCAAAACCTTGGGTAGCAGGATGGTTCGGGACTCTTTGTTATCCCTGTGTCTACGGCTGAGGCGGCCTTTGCCCACCTCCTGCTGTACCAACATGTGTAGATCCCTGTTGTGACAACACCTTGCCCTAACAGCAGAAAGTAGCTTGATGTCCTGACTTCCCACAAGAGAAGCAAGTCAATGGTGCTCTCGGGCAATCAGTCTTCAATTGTCCATAGGCCCCGCAGTTGTAACACTGCCGGCCTCTCTCAGAAGTACGTGCAGACACTGGATTACTCGAGCGGCCCTGAGTCTGGCATCGCTCGTATCCAGATACTCTTGTACCTCTCTGTCATGTACGATGTCTCTTCTCAGACCGTCCCGTATGAGAAGTCCTCCTCTTGCTAGCTCCCTCACACTCGTAAGCTGAGGCTCTATCCTGGTAGTTTGTCAATGACTCACAATTAAATCCCGCCATGTAAGAAAGTGTACTCTCCCTCAGTCGGCTGGAGAACAGATACATATGTTGAACCTCAGAAGGTGCAGCTGGATCTAGTAATGCCAGCTCTGTTTGGAAACGACTGATGGCATCTGCTATCGGTACATCCTCGAAGCCTGCCTCCACAAAATCATTCAGTTTTTCCTTCCTCAGTGAGGCAGGGCAGAAACACTCTTTGATCATAGTCCTCATCTGGTCATAGTTGGTGGCTCGAACTCACATAGTCCTCCACCACTACCGAGCTAAGTCACAAAGTAGAGTCTGTTCTATCCGTCTGTCCTGTAGACATCTGATAGACTCAAGAGCTGAGTTCACATGTCCAATCTAGACCTCAGTCTCCAATCCCACTTTTCCAGAGAAAGTTGGTACTCCTAGTTGATGAAATGCCTTCAACCAAGTGTCTAGTCGAGGTCCTCTATACTACTCTAGCAACCTCAGTAACACGTGCCGGTGTAACTGGCATATGAGTAGCTCCCTGGGACATCTCAGAAGATCCCATTTGTCCTGGCAGATCCGGGGCACGTCTACCCGCTCTAGCAGCCTCCTCCACTTGTATGATGTACGCGCGGAACTATGGTCCCCTTATAGAGACATGATCCGAGTTATCTGACTAGACTCGCTGTGATCGCTGTCTCGCAGATCCACCACTCATAGTCTCAAGAACGAAACTCTCAACTACCTCTTCGTGTACATCCTCTGCTATAGGCGAATCAACAGAAGGAACTGGTCCCTGACCTATCACTACTGGAGGAAGAGGTGGTCTACCTCTACCTCGTCCAACTGAAGATGTCGCTCTAGTCCGAGCCTTTTGCAAGGTTTGCACACCTAACTTATAAGGCTATATATATAATACTTAAGGTTACATGCAAACACATCAACACATAATAGGTATATATATCTATACTGTCGAGATCCTCAGAAGGGTGATGGCTTCCCGTATACAGTATCCCAACATAGGTGTACTCTTTCGAAAACCAAAATCCTTTTGAAAAGTCAGACCCCTTTCGGGTACTTTTGATTTATCTACTCCACCTTTATTGCACATTGCAAGTGCCATTGTTATCAACCTAAGGCTCTGATACCAACTTTGTAACACCCCAAATCCGCGGGACTAGGGGCGCTATTAGGCTAGGATCTCACAATGGATCCTGACCCTAGCGTGACAACAAGTTCATTGGATCTTACAACAAGGCACATATAGATTAAAACCAAATACTTAAAACTGTACAATATATACAATAAAAGGGTTTACAACATTACAATTGAGTATCAAAACGGCAACCATAAACATCTGAGTAGAAAACATCCCAAAACCCTCACACAACCTAGAGTACAGAAGCCCTCGGCTGATCACCCATCTGGCTCACTCTGTAGTCTCCCTAACCTGCAGATCATCTACTACACGGTATACACCATTAGCTAACAGAAATGAAAAAGAATGAAGTAATAGTACAACACATATCAACACATCACAATATGAAATGCCACACACACAACCATTTATTATCTTTACTTAAGTTATTCCATTACTAATTCAACTTCTTTTGTGACACGAGGAGCCTAAAGAACCTCGCCTCTTCCCCCTTTAACCCAGGTTTTGCATGGGGATCTACCTCCCCCATAAGCTACTGGCTTCTGAGCACCTCCTCCACTGTTAGCGAGCTTTGGCAGGTGGTCACCGCCCGGTTATAATACACTTGTGCCATATAAGTTAATGAAGTGGTCATCCTAGTCCGGTATAGGTTATAAATCCAACAATCATATGCACACACACAACCATTACAAACACTCAAATCTACAACTTCTCGCTAATTAAGTCCTATGGACTTATCTGGAATACTTGTAATCTGTACCACATCACAGTTTCCCCTCGGGGAAATGATCAACGCCTGCATAAGTAAGGCATACACAATATCAAATACTGCCAAAGTTAGGAGACGCATCTCCTACACCTCATAACCATAACGAACCATAACTCACATATAAACCTCAAATCCTCAACATATACAAGTGCCTAATGATCCGGGGATAAGCCACAATTCCCAATCTACATTGAAAGTCCTTAACTAGAATAAAAATCGGGCTGTTTTATAGAAAAATCGGTCGATTAATCCCAAGAACAGGTCAATTTTTCGATGAACTTAGAACACGGATTAGTGAATGTTATGGAAGATAAGAAGATAATTATGGAATGATAAATGAAAGATATGGGAAGATATGAACCAAGATAGTTCCGCAAAAGAACCTCGACCAATGATGTGTCAAAACCCTTAAACGAGAAGATCACCTTAACCGGCACTTCTTTAAACTTACACAAGCCTTCTAAGTAAGACAAACACAAGGAGGGACTAGGATCGAGCAGGAGAACCAACCTTCCACAAGATTAACACACACAAGCACAATCTAGCAGGAACGTAACAACAATTCAACCAAAACTCTCCTTTGATTGAATAACAATGAATAAAATACGTACTCCGTAAGTGAAGCTGTAAGTTCACACAATATGTGGAAAATATCTCAAATCTAATCTACTAAACAATCTCCCCCTCCAAGGATATTTATAGGGAAGATTAAACCTACTAAAACTAGAAAAAATTAAAAGATATGATTTATAAAATATATCTTGTGAAAAGATATAAAATATAAAATCATGGCCAGATCATGGCCAGATCCCTTGCAACTCGTTCTAGTGAAAGAAATGAAATCGACTGAATTTCTTACAGGAAAATCGGTCGATTTTTCTAAAAAAATCGGTCGATTTTCTTCTCTAGAACTTCTTTCTTGCTTTTATCCTTCTTCCTTGCTTGATGGATCTTCTTGGTCGTTGCTTGGCTCTTCTATAACAGTCAACAATGTCACTAAGGAACTCCTGAGAGTGATGAGAGTTTCCTTGAGGGTAAATGTCATGAGAAGATCCGTAACTTCGTCTTGGATTGCTTTAGCTCTTGACCGTGTGATCGCTCCATCCATAATTGAATCTGAAGAAGGTGAAAGTGAAGGGGTTGTTGGCTTATCCTTTAATGCTTTAGCCTATGAGCGTGTAACTGGTCATTGTATTGAAGATGGTCCCACATCAGACTCCCCTTCTTGAGAAGGATTCGTCCTCGAATCTCCGCTACGCTCATCTCTAAGCTCGTATGGACTTAAATCACCAACGTTGAAGATGGGACTTACACCATAGTCAGCTGGAAGCTCTAGAACATAAGCATTATCACCAACTTTCCTCTTGACAAAAAAAGGTCCGTCTCCACGTGGAGATAGCTTCGACTTCCACTTTTCCGGAAATCCCTCCCTCCGGAGATTCAACAATACAAGATCTCCAGGTTTGAATAACATCTCCTTGCGATTCCGATTTGCTTTGGAAGCAACAAAAATCCCTTTTCGCTCTAGCCGTGAGCGTGTTTTCTCATGTAACTCCTTTATAAACTCCACCTGCTTTCCTGCAACAAAATCTACTCGCTTCTCTGAAGGCAACGGTATAAGATCAAAGGGAGTCAAAGGATTCACTCCATAAACACACTCAAACGGTGTTAGGTTAGTAGAAGAATGCAAGGTACGATTATAAGAAAATTCAACATGTGGTAATACATCTTCCCAAGCATTCAAATTATCTTTCAAAACAGCTCGTAAAATCGTAATCAAAGTCCGATTAGTTACCTCCGTTTGACCATCCGTTTGAGGATGATGATAACACGATTTATGACGATAGTCTAGGCATCCATTTAGATAGTTTTTCCCGATATTCATGCATAGTTTGGCATTAGTCCATGACATTTATGTTCAATTCATGTATATTTGTCGAGATAGACGTCTACACGGACCCTTGCATGTTTTGTAGGTATTTTGGGAGCTTTTGGAGTTTAATCGATACATTCGAGGATCGTTCCTCGTAATGACACACTTCCGGACTCATTAAGAAGCAGGCTAGGAGCTAAGGAGAACACATAGGACCATGTTGGTGCATCCCTTGCACCAACTCATGGCTCAACGATCAAAAGAGGGCTGAAACACCAAAACCACGGTCACTGGCACTTCCACGGCCGTGGAATTGGACCGTGATTCCCTCTGGACAGCTGGGACAACTGTCCCACGATCTCCATAACCGACTCTTGCTCTTGGTGGAGACAATAAGTAGTCTTGAAGGCTGATACTAAAGGACATTCTGAATTCCATTCTCTCCTATTTCTCTCATTTCAACAACATTTGGATTGGAGCTACTCTTGGAGGAGAAGAAACACTCTCATTTGGAGAAGAAGAAGAAGAACACTAGTTTCATAGTTTTCATAGTTTTTGAGTGGATTTGAATGAGTTTTGTTGAAGACATTTGCCAGTTTTGTAAGAAATAATTCGAACCTTCTTTTGAAAGTATGTAAGTCCTTCTTGACTTTTATTCAGCTTGGTTTTCTTATCCTACTTGTTTCGTTTCTGTTTCATTCCATTTTCTTGCTATGGAAGCCATGAATGTATGCTTGTTGAGTTTGATTGTTAAGATGCATGTTGTTGGCTAAATAGATACGATTCTAGGGTAAGGGAGTGATGGTTATGGCTTGGACTATGATAGAATAGACTTAAACGTACCTTTGGATGATTTTCTTGCTCGAGCCTAGCTGCTGTTGAAAACCACAGTTCGTTCTA
Organism: Fagopyrum homotropicum; assembly: GCA_033239125.1. NCBI lineage: Eukaryota > Viridiplantae > Streptophyta > Magnoliopsida > Caryophyllales > Polygonaceae > Fagopyrum > Fagopyrum homotropicum. The sequence continues at coordinate 55,726,889 of BSWB01000001.1, read as the reverse complement.
GCCAGACCACGGCCGTGGAATGAGATGAACTACCCGTGATTTTGTCTGACTTGTTTGTATTGATAAATCTGAATGCTAGGATGTTAGATTGTTGAAACCATAGTGTTTGTTGAGCTAGATCTATCCTAGGGTGACCTAGTGTTAGCAACTAAGTGTGAGAAGAGACCTACCCAGTGATTCTTGCTCTTAGGTACCGAAGATGATGAACTCTAGGTAGTAGTGAGCCTCACAAGCTGCTATTGGACTGAGTGTGCTAGGATTGATGTTTAGGACTTGCCTTCTCGAGACTTACCCGGTAAGGAGAGGTTAGATCCCTTGATAGCAATCCGGTTTGTGTAGATTTCCCAACCTTAGGCTCCTAGAGACTTACCCGGTGATAGGACCTTAAGTGCGGGACTAGTGGATCATGAGACCTACCCGGTAATTGACCCCATTTAAGAAACATTCCTTCTCAACATACCATAGCTAATCCAAGATTGAATAGAAGCTTGAGTCCAATGCCATAACCGGAATTCCTAACCCCTAGAATCCGCCTTTCTCTCTTTGATTACCTATCTCGTGTTTGTGTTTGCTTATTTGTGTTGTTAGCTTACTTGTTTGTTAATCTTGCATGATTTGTGATCCTTGATTGATCACCAAAAAACCAATCCAAAAACATTGTGATTTTATTTTCTTTATTTCTTTCTCTTTTCTCAAACTAGGTCTACACTATCCTTAGTCACTATTTGATTCAATTTCACCTTAGTCTTTGTGTTCGACCTCGGAATACTATCCTTGCTACAAAATGACCCAGACACTGTGGGTTCACTAGGAGTTAGGAAAAATATATCGAGTTATAAATTTAAGACTTTTGTGTGCTACATTCTTAGCGTAACAAGTTTTTGGCGCCGTTGCCGGGGACTAGGTCTAGATTGAATCATTTTGTGTGATTGTTTATAGTGTAGGTCTTTCTTGTTGCTTTTGATATTGTTTGGTTTGTGTCTTTGCATTTTAGGACATCTCTCGTTCTTTAGGTGCATGCGAAGATCTCGTGCCAAGGATTTAGCTCCATTTGATCCCGAACCGGAGAAAACCCTTAAGACTAGATCTAAGAGGATTAAGAAGAAGAAGGAGATGGCCGCAAGAGATCTTCAAGCTGAGTTGGATGATGCCTTAGAGCAAATTAGGTTAAGAGATGAACTCTTGGAGAATGAAAGGAGACTTGTCAATGAGAGGCAAGAAGCAACTAGGAGGGAAATTCAAGAGATTAGGCAAGCTCTTGTCCAAAGGGAGCTTAATCGTCAACAACCTCCTCCACCACCACCACCACCGCAGCCGGCGGTCAACATTCGGTTTGAGCTGATTATGATTTAGGAGCCACAAACGTTAGGGAAACGTATGGATCTGGCCCAAAGAGTTCACCGTCCGGGTGTAAACTTAGGAGATCCCGCAGCCCATGATTATGAGCTCCGCCCTCAAGTGCTACAAATGATCCGGCACAATCAATTTGGAGGGATGGAAGGAGAGTCTCCCCATCAACACTTGATGAATTATGAGATCTTGATGGACACTCTAAGGCCACCTAGATTGGAGAACAATAACCATAAGCTTAGGGCTTTTTCCTTCTCACTTAAGGATAAATCCTTGGCTTGGTACCAATCCATTCCAATAGGGCGTGTGAGTACTTGGGAGGAGATGACAACCGAGTTCTTGACAAAGTTCTTCCCACCTTCCAAGACAACCGAACTAAGAGGGAAGATCAATGCCTTCGTGATGAAGGATAGAGAAAGCCTATTCAAGTCTTGGGAGAGGTTCAAAGACCTCCTCCTAGATTGTCCATACCATGGTATACCGAAGATAGAACTATTGGAGATCTATTTCAAGGGGCTTGATGAGGATAGCCAATTCAAGCTTCAATCTCTTTCCGGTGGAACGTTTATGGAGAAGAATATGGATGAGGCTTGGGAGTTTGTAGAGAAACAAGCTTCGGTGATAGAAAAGTACTCCCATAGGAAGAGTGATGGGAGGAAACCGGGAGCATATGAGGTGAGTGAAGTCACCATGAGTAATTTCAAACTTGATGCAATCAATAATGAACTAAAGTCTTTGAGAGAGTTTTGTGCTACAACCTTGAAGAGTCAAGCAAGTCCTCAAGTGCAAGTGCAAGCCAATTTGGCTTCCAAAGAGGAGGATGTTAACTACATGGGAAGGGGCAATTACAACAACTATCAAGGCCCAAGGAACTTCAACAACAACAATTGGCAATTCAAAAACTACCGGCCTAACCACAACCCAGGTTCTCCTATTCTAACCCGGATGGTGCCTTGAACCCTCCCGCTTCTACAAGCGCAACTCCACCACCTAAGGCTTCACAAGAGCCTCCACCCGGATTTACTCAACCTCCAAAGGATAGAACCAAGATGATGTTTGAGCAATTGCTTGGAAGGTTGAGTGGTCTTGAGAGCACGGTAACTTCCATTTCTAAGGCTCAAAAGGTGCTAGAAGCACAAGTGTTTCAAAAGGCGGGTGAAGCTCAGAGAGATCCAGGAAAGCATCCCGGAAGAACCGAAGATAACCCAAGAGGCCAAGTGTTGGCCATCACAACAAGGAGTGAGCTGAGCATGAAGGACCCCTTACCTAAGGGAAATGATAAGGGGAAGCAAGTGGTGATAGAAGAAGAGACATTGCAAGAAGAAGGAGGAAAGAGCAAGGATGATGAGCCAACATATGTGGCACCACCTCCATACAAGCCACCACTACCATTCCCACAATCACGAGCAAGGGCTCGATTGGACAAAAATTTCGGTAAATTCCTTGAACTTATGTCTAAACTGCATATTAACATTCCGTTCATGGATGCTATTCTAGGTATGCCGGCCTACGGAAAATTCTTAAAGGAATACTCTCCAACAAGAGGAAATTGGAGGAGTATGGAGAAGTGAGAATGACAAAGAGATCTTCCGAGTTGATCCAAACTTTGAAGGAGGAGATGCCTGTTCGCTCCAAACGGTGTGTGCAAGCTTTAAATTTATAACCCTAGAGTTAAGCTTAAAACAAGGATGCGAACCCGCAGTGTACGGGTCAATCGTAGTAAAAGCAAGAAAATTCCAGGGGTCGATCACAGGGACTCGGTGAAACAGAGTCAATACGGTATGCTATGTCAATTCTAACCACAAGAGCAATTAACACAATCAAAGATGAATAAGATGTCAAATAAAGCAAACATGTAATTCTAGGGATTAAAGCGTCTAGTTGTGGTTCCAACTCAAGATCTGTAGATAAGCGGACAAAGCTGAGATTTTTGCGTGGGGAAGGTGTTTCTAAAGTGGAGTAGATCACCGGGTAAGTCTCACTACACACTAATCCCAAACCGTAACTCCTATTACCGGGTAAGTCTCAAGGAATTAAGATAAAGAACTATAACCTCAAACCAACATACCATCTAAGTGAATAGAATCAACCTTTACCGGGTAAGTCTCAGGCTAACTCACAAAGATGGGATGGAAGCACACTCAAACCCCAATAAAGGGTAAACCTTTATTACCTGCACTTATGATCGTTGGTACACAAACTGAGGAATTACCGGGTAAGTCTCATCCTAAGCTTGCTTTGAACCAGGAAAGGTATAATAAGAATAGGATTTGGCAAACTCTAACACTTAACTCTCAGTTATGGATCAGATAAGTCACCTCGGTCAGCCAGTTTCCACCTCGGCCGAAATGTTCATCGACTGAACGAGGTGCTTAGGGTTAAGGTTAAAGACTCGAACTTTCAGGATCCCACTGGAATCTAAGATTATTCTATCATTGTTTTTCCCACAACCTTCAGCCAATCACCCTAGAATCACACAAGGAAATTAGCCACTCATCATCATCATAAAAGTATTAAATGTAAGGGAAGAAGGTGAATATTTGAACAAAGAAGAATTTAATGAAAAGACTTCAATAACTGAAACAAATATCACACAAAAGCGTTCCTTGGATAATAATCCAACAAGACAAGACAACAATTGAGGGAATTGAAGACAATCTTACAAAACCCTTCAATAAAAGCTATAAAAGCTATGGACTTCAATCTTCCTTCAACCTTCAAAAAGGTTCTTCAACTCTCTCCCAAATTGGAGTACGCGGCTGCTGCGTATTTTTCGGTATAGGCGGATTACTTGCGCTGATAGCGGATGTTGGATTTGTGGAAAATCCAACCCTTTTTATAGGAAAAATAACCCTCCAAAGATAAGAAATCTTAGAAAGATATTATCCCATAAATATAGGTAAAATATATGATTCTGCATATCTCCTTCCTTCCAGAAGCCAAGCCCAAAAATATAAGATCACTTTCCAACTTTAAAAGATCTCAGCCAGGAATAAAATATTCTCGCCGCGTCCTAGGTATTCGCCTCGGTCGAGTCGGCGTCTCTGGATCACCTCGGTCGAGGTGGTACTGTAGCCAACTGAGGTGAATCACAACTGAATGTGAAATCTCTCAAATCTGGTCCAAAGTAAATCTTTAATCCATGGCTGTGCTCCCTGGATGTAGCTCCAAATGACTCATGACTCCTTTTGCTCCTTTTTGATGCGAAACGTGCCATTTTACCTACGATTACAACAAAACTAGGTGTAGACCTCGATTCTCGCAAAGGTAGATGAAATGGTAGTAAAATCACATAATATACATACAAACATGCAGATTATGAAAGATAAAACGTCCAAACAAACCCCAAAATATAGACTATAATTCATGCTATCAAAATACCCCATACTTAGCCCTTGCTTGTCCCCAAGCAAGTTCCTCATATAGAAGTCAAGATAGAATGGATTATAAGTCATGAAAATCAATGAAAAAGTCTTCCAAAAACATTTTATGGTGTGCAACTATCATAGATCACTCTAAGAGAATACTTCCTGGAAAAGAAAACTCAATATGATCAAAATATTTTATAAATATAGGAAAGTTGTTCATCTTTGCATAAAATCATAGAATGCATAATAAATCATAGTTATCAAAATTAATCATGTATAATCTAGTTTAAACCGCTAAGTCAATCAACAAGCTCAAGGTCTCAAGGGCTTCCCAAAAGAAAGGTCAAGAAACGTGTAGGGTAGGGATGTATGTAAGGTAATGTGGTGCTAGAATCCGGGAAAAGGATGAACTTCACTTTCACTTTGACTTGCAACACCTTCCACCAATAAGCTTTGCTTATTTCACACTTTTTCTCTTTTTACTTTACTTTTTGGAATGCATGGACAGAGGTGCACAATAACCGAAGCCTAGGAAATCTGCAATCATCAATTTCTCGAGATGCATCAAACCCTTGATGCACATACCATGACCCGTTAGGAATATCGCTCAATCCGACTTTGGCAAGACACAAACACCCGGCTATGTGAATGATGCCGAGTTACTCATCTTCATGATTGACTTCCCCAAACCTATTATTGTTTTCTAACACTTTCACTTTCAGCCACTTCTCAACTTCACTTGCTTTCACCACTTCGCTTGCTTCCAAATTCCCGGATAGGTAAAGGGAGGCAAAATGTATATGAGGGGCTAAGCATGATCAAGAAGAAGAAGAAGAGAATGAATTGCCTTGGTCTTTCCAAGAAGAACGTGAGAGAACTTAACCTGCGGTGTCAACCTTCAAATTCAACATAATTTGGATAAAAACAAAGTATTAAACATGCCAAAAATTTCAAACAAAGCATTTAACAACTTAAACATATTATAAAACCTTTCAAACACATAAAGATTTCAAAACCAGTAAGTAAGCAAGATCTTCACTGAGATCATATCCAGATAAGAGGCACAAAAATCATTTCGAAAACTCTCAGTTAACCCACCTCGGTCGAGGTGTTCTTGGTTCAACCGAGGTGAAGCACCTTGTTTGGCCAGAACTGACTCGGTCGAGGTCAAAAATTTTTTTTTTAAAAACCATTTTTTTCAGTTTCGACGTTTTTCTCAATCAAATAACCTGTATGCATGTATGTAATCTCAGATAAACATATAGAAGCGAAAGTGAAGCATAATAAGATCATAAATATCCATCAAAGTAGCATACAATCATCCATAGTCAAATAACATATCCGCATACCCCATACTTGGGACATACTGTCCCAGTGGGTCAAAATAAGTCTAAGGACAGGATACTCACCGAACATAGCTAAACTGCATGAAGGAGTAAGAAACAGCTCCCAGAAATGACTATCTCGGTTGGCGAAGCACATCTCGGTCGAGGTGTTCTGACAGTACCCGAGATGTATCTCAGTAAAGCTCGTTTCCTCAACTTCTCGAAATTTTGTTCTTCCAGTGTAGCTCCTGAACTGTGATCCTTCCTTTTGGAATACCTGGTTGTTGTCTAGAGGAAAACAAAAACAAAGCAACTATCTAAACTAAACTAGAAAAGGGAGAAGAAAGCAATACCTTGGGTTGCCTCCCAAGAAGCGCTTGGTTTAAGGTCGCTAGCTGGACCATACGGCATGGGATTACTCAATGCACTTCGAATGTCGTGGAGTGCTCATCAAATACGTAAAAATCTTCCAAGAAGGTTCCGGTTCCTAACTTCACCGGCAAATGGTAAGATCTCCCACGTACAAGCTTGTACGGTTTGATTCTCACCGGAATCCGTCTAGCCTTCCTGCACTTCAATGGGACATTCCTCGTGTCCCATCCTTTCCTTGATCGAGAAAACAGTTTCTCGAGAATTATAGCGGCTTCCCCATCTATAGCTTTGGGATGGTACAGGGTCCTGAGCATGCGAGGGACCCCATACTTGAACAAATAACACTTCGTTGCCTTAGCGGTGAAGCGCTTGTTAACTTCACTCCTTATAATCCAAGGAGCATCTTCTTCCAACAATTTCAAGGAAGACTTCATCTTGATCTTTGGAGGTTCTTTCGGAAGAGACCTCCAACTCTCCGGTGCATTCCTGAAAAATTCAGAAATTTTAATAGGGATTTCGAATGGAGCAAGAGAACTTACCTTGTAAAGTTCTCCAAAGCTCGGATCAGGTTTCATGTTAGGTTGATAACCAACACATGAAATCTCTTTCAACTCAGTTGATCTTTCTTCCACCTTGGTCACAATCTCAGTAATTTGACCAAGGTTCTTTGCATCTTCTGCTTCCAGTTTTGCAAATTCTTCCATCTCGGCCGAGATTTCTTCCACTTCGACCGAGGTCTCAACAGTCAGATCGAGACCTTCCATATCCTCCTCTTCCTCAGAAGTTTCAGGAGAAATTTTGGGTTCGACTGGAGGAATGCTTGGAACGTGCAGCACTTCCTTATGCTCCTCTTTCGGCTTAGCATAGGATAGGGTGCTTCCTTTGAGCTCCTCCACCTTCTTCATCAACCTCTCCAATCTTGATTCGAGAGAATCTTCAAAAGGTTGCTCATAAATGTTTTTAGGGACATTCAGTTCATCCCACTTCGCAAGTTCACGCTGAATGACCTCTTCTCTTTCCCGTTCATTGCTGAACCAATAGAAGGAGTACTTCTCCTCCAAGTATTCATAATGGTCCGCCCTAGCACTTTGCCTTGCTATCCAGGCTGGATCAAATGTAGTCATCGGAAATCCTGAAAACTACAAAACTCATAGAAAGAGTAGTTAGTAGCAACAGGGGCAAATGCCCCGAAAGCAAACCGTAACCGGCTCGGTCTAGACCAAGTCCCCGGCAACGGCGCCAAAAACTTGTTCTTTGGCGAAACTCTGTTCCGTTGCCGGAACGAGAGCTTTGTATGTACCTAAGAACACAAAACCTGCAAGAACACTCAAGCAAAAAGATCAGTAGAAAAAGAAAGAACAGTCCCCGGCAACGGCGCCAAAAACTTGTTCGCTCCAAACGGTGTGTGCAAGCTTTAAATTTATAACCCTAGACTTAAGCTTAAAACAAGGATGCGAACCCACAGTGTACGGGTCAATCGTAGTAAAAGCAAGAAAATTCCAGGGGTCGATCACAGGGACTCGGTGAAACAGAGTCAATACGGTATGCTATGTCAATTCTAACCACAAGAGCAATTAACACAATCAAAGATGAATAAGATGTCAAATAAAGCAAACATGTAATTCTAGGGATTAAAGCGTCTAGTTGTGGTTCCAACTCAAGATCTGTAGATAAGCGGACAAAGCTGAGATTTTTGCGTGGGGAAGGTGTTTCTAAAGTGGAGTAGATCACCGGGTAAGTCTCACTACACACTAATCCCAAACCGTAACTCCTATTACCGGGTAAGTCTCAAGGAATTAAGATAAAGAACTATAACCTCAAACCAACATACCATCTAAGGGAATAGAATCAACCTTTACCGGGTAAGTCTCAGGCTAACTCACAAAGATGGGATGGAAGCACACTCAAACCCCAATAAAGGGTAAACCTTTATTACCTACACTTATGATCGTTGGTACACAAACTGAGGAATTACCGGGTAAGTCTCATCCTAAGCTTGCTTTGAACCAGGAAAGGTATAATAAGAATAGGATTTGGCAAACTCTAACACTTAACTCTCAGTTATGGATCAGATAAGTCACCTCGGTCAGCCAGTTTCCACCTCGGCCGAAATGTTCATCGACTGAACGAGGTGCTTAGGGTTAAGGTTAAAGACTCGAACTTTCAGGATCCCACTGGAATCTAAGATTATTCTATCATTGTTTTTCCCACAACCTTCAGCCAATCACCCTAGAATCACACAAGGAAATTAGCCACTCATCATCATCATAAAAGTATTAAATGTAAGGGAAGAAGGTGAATATTTGAACAAAGAAGAATTTAATGAAAAGACTTCAATAACTGAAACAAATATCACACAAAAGCGTTCCTTGGATAATAATCCAACAAGACAAGACAACAATTGAGGGAATTGAAGACAATCTTACAAAACCCTTCAATAAAAGCTATAAAAGCTATGGACTTCAATCTTTCTTCAACCTTCAAAAAGGTTCTTCAACTCTCTCCCAAATTGGAGTACGCGGCTGCTGCGTATTTTTCGGTATAGGCGGATTACTTGCGCTGATAGCGGATGTTGGATTTGTGGAAAATCCAACCCTTTTTATAGGAAAAATAACCCTCCAAAGATAAGAAATCTTAGAAAGATATTATCCCATAAATATAGGTAAAATATATGATTCTGCATATCTCCTTCCTTCCAGAAGCCAAGCCCAAAAATATAAGATCACTTTCCAACTTTAAAAGATCTCAGCCAGGAATAAAATATTCTCGCCGCGTCCTAGGTATTCGCCTCGGTCGAGTCGGCGTCTCTGGATCACCTCGGTCGAGGTGGTACTGTAGCCAACCGAGGTGAATCACAACTGAATGTGAAATCTCTCAAATCTGGTCCAAAGTAAATCTTTAATCCATGGCTGTGCTCCCTGGATGTAGCTCCAAATGACTCATGACTCCTTTTGCTCCTTTTTGATGCGAAACGTGCCATTTTACCTACGATTACAACAAAACTAGGTGTAGACCTCGATTCTCGCAAAGGTAGATGAAATGGTAGTAAAATCACATAATATACATACAAACATGCAGATTATGAAAGATAAAACGTCCAAACAAACCCCAAAATATAGACTATAATTCATGCTATCAATGCCTCCTAAGCTAAGAGATCCAGAATCTTTTTGTGTGCCAATTGGGGTTGGAGAAGTGAAGTATGAAGCCCTATGTGATCTTGGATCAAGTGTAAGCATCATCCCGCTTGCACTTTGCAACAAGGTTGGGCTAGGAGAGCCAAAACCGGTCAAGATGACTCTATACATGGCGGACCGTTCAATCACTCACCCTGTAGGGATCTTAGAGGACATATCGGTTCAGCTTGGGAAGTTCTATGTGCCAATAGACTTCGTTGTTTTGGACATCCCGGCGGACTATCCGGTTCCTATCATCTTAGGGAGGCCGTTATCAGCTACATCCGGATGCTTGGTAGATTGTAAGAATGGAATCCTCTCCTTCAACATAGGAGAGGAAAATATCAAGTTCAAGCTATCCAAAATGATGAAGGGGCCAGCCCTTGGTGAAGATGTGTTCAACATTGTCGAGCAAGAGGAGTCTAGAGAAGTTGTGAGCTTGATCTTGATCAAGGAACCTGTTCGCCACTTAGCGTGCGTGCAAATAAGCTTTAAATATAAAACTAGAAATCAAGCAAGCGAACCCGCAGTGTACGGATCGACGTAGTTAAGCAAGAATTCCAGAGTATCGAACACAGGGATTTGGGGGGTTAAATCCAGTTATGGATCGTCAAGCAAGTAAATGTAAGAGCTTTTCGAATTATTGGGAAAACAACAATCCTAAAGATCCAAGTATCCAGCTGTGGCAATCGATTCAAGATATACTAATGATGTAAGGACAGAGTTTAAGATATGCAAAGGTATGCTAATGTAAGGTAATCGTACGGTGAAGTTCCAAAAACCTTATATGACTCACCTATAAGAAACTCTCTATAAAGGTTGTTGAGGCTTCAATATAGAAAGATTCTAAAGGTAAGAATTAATGTCAAATACCCAAACTTGTAATCCAAGGATCAAGACTAACTAAACCGATTACGGTTGAGACACTCACAATCGGGGTAGAGGTTGTTGAGGCTTCACTACCACCTAGAAAAGGCAAACTTAAACTAAGTTAAAGCAAATCTTTAACTTTGGGTTAAAGTAAAAGCAAGTTCGTAAACTTAAGGGAAATCACGGTTAGTTCTTGAGGTTCCACGGCCGTGGACTTCAAGAATAGGCCGTAATTTAGGGTTCGTCGGCGATTCTCTCTAACTCTCAGGGTCCAATCTGTTTACGATCGATCTATCATCATCTAAGCCACAACTATCAACCCTTCACCTTAGAATTGTTAAGGGTTTTTAGCCAACAATAGTCATAATGATATCAAATTCAAGGTTTAAAAGATTGAAAGATGAAAACTTCCGAAAACTTTCAATAAACTTCAAACCAATCTCAAAGTCACAATCAAGAACAAATATCGTCACTAGATTCGGAATAGAACAAACAAACACGATCCTAGATAAGAAGGAAGAACAGGACGTCAATCCGTCTTCTAAATCAAACCTAAACAAGAAGAGGAATCTTCTTGCGAACAACCTTCCGAATCTTCGATCTTCCGTCAATCCGGAAATCTCAATCACAATCTCCACCAAAGTGCGAGATTAGGGCAACTCCAAGGATGAGCGCAAAGTACGTCTTTTGCAAAAGTCGCAAAGATCTCTAAGTCGCGGCGTGGGCGAAAGTGTAAGCCTAAAGCGAGGTGACGGAATCTCTCTTCGTCCGTCCTTTTATAGTGTATGATGAAGTAGCGGCCCGGCCCAATCTTTTAAAAGATCGTGGCTTAAAGTGTGGCGAAAAAGATCGCCAAGATCACGGTCGTGGAAGGTTCCACGGCCGTAATTTAGAGCGTGGGAATCAACACGGTTTGGACCATCTTCTCCACGGCCGTAGAAGTTGCTGGAATGAACCACGCTTCCCTAGCCATGGTTCCACGGCCATGGAACTAAACGTGGAAAGTAGTACGGCTGTATTTTAGAGCGTGGTTTAGGGCAAGAACGTGATTCTTCCCTAGACTCGTGCATTCCTCAAGTTGGCATTCCCTTAGCTCCTAGAAATTCCCTCAATCCATGTACATTGCTCAACAATTCCATTCTTGCTCAATTCCGCTCGGAAATAGCTCTTAATCACCTATAATCAACATAAAGCTTGTGTAGATCTCTATATCGTCATTATAGACAAACTAGCTCACAAATGCATCTATGCTCAATCAATGACTATCAATATGAATCAAATACACTTAGAAAACGTGCCTAAAATATCACAATATTTCATGCTAACAAATAACCCCATACTTAACACTTGCTTGTCCCTAAGCAAGGTCTTTCAAAAGCTTTAAAACAAGAGTTAGGATGAAATATGTGTACCTTCTCAAAGCAATACTTCTTTTGGATGAATGTGCCTTCTAAACAATAGATTATTCTCAAATCTTGCTTCAATCGTTTATAGGACTTTCATACACTTAATCGAAGAGTAAAGAGTAAAGAAAGCTCATGAATAAATCAAACTTCCATACAAACATCATAACCCTTAAACATTATCAAAATCAATCATAAGAAACTTCAATTTAGATCACCAAGTCATATAACATTCTTTTGATCTTAAGGACTTTCAAAGAAAAAGGTCTAGAATGTGGAAAGGGAAGGAAACTTTAAGGAATGTGGTGCATGAATCCGGGAAAGTGGACAACTACTCTTTTCTTCTTCTCTTGCGGTTTCCGCAACACTTTCAACTTAGAGCTTCGCTCTCTTCCTTTCATTTTTCGACTTTACTTTTGGAGTTACGGATAGAGGTGCACAAAAACCGAAGCCTAGGAGATTGGCGTTTCTCAATTTTTATGAGATGCCTCAAACCCTTAGCGCACATACCATAATCCGCTAGGAATATCGCTCAATCCGACTTTGGCAAGACACAAACACCCGGCTATGTGAATGGTGCCGAGTTACTCATCGTCATGATTGACTTCCCCAACCCTACAATTTCTTTCTATTCTTTTGATTGCAAATAATTGCTCTCATGGCCCTCCCACATCAAACATGCCTTTTTCATTCACTTCTCCAAATTCCCGGATAGGTGAAGGAGGTCAATATTTCAATGAGGAGCTAAATGATCAAAGAAAGAAGAAAGAAAAATCGAATTGCCTTAATCATCTCAACAAGAAGCATAAGAACTTATAGTGTGATTTCAACTTCAACTCCTCAACATGATTTGGGTAACATTCATCACATTATGAAACTTGCAAAAGAGGTATAATCAACTCATTCAATTTCTTTTCAATTCACTATTCGTTTAAGCATGCAATTGTCATCAAACTCAATTCACAAGTAGCGATTATCATGGAAATCATCTCAATTCCTTAGAAGCACAAAATTTTTCAAAATTTTTCAATTTTTATGGGTTTTTCAAACTTCTTTTCATGCAATGCAATAATGAAACGTGCAACAATATAATGAACATGCAATGATAGTCTCGATAGAAGCAAACACAGTGAGTAAGAGTTATTACAACTTTTAGTCACACCCCACCCCATACTTGGGACGAACATTGTCCCTAATGTTCAAATAAAAGAAAGAAAAGAAAGAAACTCACAAAATGGCGGTGGAGCGGCTAAATCAATCGGTCATGCAAATCATCGTCACTGCGGCGCTGGTGGAGGCGGGAATGGAGAGAAGCTAGGATCATAAAACCGCCCAAACTGCTGGCGGTAGACATCTCTCATCATGTGATCGAGGTCGTCCAAGCGTCCATCTCTAGCATCGGCTCGAATCTCCAATGCTCCTACTCTCTCCGAAAGGCCAGTAGCCCAATGCGGCATCTGCTCATACCATCCCGGAGCATGACTGTACCACTCTGGAGCGTCGGACGGTACTGGTGCTGGTGCAGATGGTGTCTGTGTAGCCCATTGAGGTGGAGCTCCATACCATGCAGGAGGTGTCTCTGCCCAAGTGGGTCTCTCACTCACGCTGGCGCGGCGAGAAGACGAGCCTGAAGCTCTGGCGGGACGTGGAGAACGTCTAGGCATATCGGGGGCCGCATCCGGCTGATCCGGAAACGTGCCAAACTCCTGCTCGGCTCCTCCTCCACCCTCAAACTGATCCCTCATCTCCTCCTCCTCAACTACGGGCGGTGGTGGGACATACGGAGGAGCTGCAATCCTGTTCGCATGCATAGCAGCGAACGTCTCCTTCCAATTATGGCGTCCAACCATAATGGAGTATTCCTGTAGCCACTCTATACCCCTACCCCTCCTGCTCTCCCAAGGCATGGCCGCATAAGGCGGACCTCTATGTGTGGGGAAGATGAGACCTCTAGTCATGAAGGCATGAAGTCCTAAGGGCACGGTTGGTATGCGGGTACAGGCAGAAAAATCAACTCCCAAGATCCTAGCAAGGTGGGTAACTATCCCACCATATCCAATGTTGCCATTCCTCTTGTTCTTTAGCTTGCTCATAGTAGCAGCTAAGAGGGTGGCACAGTCAGCTCGGCGTCCGTACAGCATAGAATACAGCAGAAATAGCTCATCCGTCTTGATCTTTTGGGGTGTCTCCGTCCTAGGGAAGAGACACTCCGAAAGAACACGGTGAGCAATCTTCAAGTCCAAGTGATAATCAACTTGGCCTTGGTATCAACAGGTTGCCAGCGGTCCTCGCTGGCGTATATCATAGCAACCTCCTCCCAAAAGTCTTTGGCGTAAACGCCACTAGGAAAACGACCGTTAAAGGTCTCATGGAACCCAAAGAAGGTTCCGAACTCACGGATGGAAAAATCATTGTTTCTTTCCTTAAGACGGAAAGAAACGGTCCTATCTACATGACTGTGCTCGAAAGATGTCACAACCTCCCTCGTAATCTCCTCGTAGGCGTCTTCTCGGATAGTCGAGAAGACAATAAGACCGGCTCTATCCAAGAGCCAAGTAAGGTCATCTACTATGTTAAGAGGAGCTAGATCCTCTAACAATAGGTACCTAGGTCCAATCACAGCCCTCTCATGGATCCTCTCGAATGCATTAAGGTGATCCTCATGAATGGTTGGTACTCTAGGGCTAGGAGGTGAGGGTGATGAAGGTGATGATGGAGGTGAAGGGGAAGAGGGTGGTGGTGCTCTAGAGGATGAAGAAGAAGAGGGATTACCCTTCCTCTTCTTGTTTTGGTCATTCTTCTTCTCCTTTATTCTCCCAGAAACTCTCCTCACAAAGTCCATCGCTGTCCAAAATTACGGCCTGTTCTTGATGATTCCACGGCCGTGGAACTAGCAGCGACCGTGGTTCGTCTGGTTTTTTCGCAAATCTCAGCAATCAACACTCCAACTCAGCAATCAGGCAGCCCTAGTCTAATTTCTTCCAATTTCAATCAGTTCTTCCTAAAATATCTAGCAAAACGAACCAAATCGACAAAGATCAAGAAGAGGGAAAAAAACCTAGGTTTCGGATTTTAAAATCCGAATTGTGCGTTCCGTGGTGATTTTCCGCTCGATTCGTTGCTTGGATCTCGTTGGTGGTTAATTTTGCTTCAGTTTGGGAAGAAGAATCGTCAAAAACGATTAACGAACGGAGATTTGGAAGGAAGGGCGTGGATTCGGCGTTTTGGGTCGTGGAATTGGGTATTTGTGGAGTGTTTTGGTGAAGAATGTGGTTTATATAGTGACAGGCAAAATTTTGAAAATCACGGTCTGTCGGGGGGTTCCACGGCCGTGGAAATGTATGGAACCGTGGTTTTGGTGATTTTTCAAAGGCTTTTGGAAATTACGGGCACTGTAGCTGTCACGACCGTGGTTTAGGCCGTGGAACTCTCGGTAATGCTCCAAAGTCCAAGTTTCGTCACTTTTCTTCAACATTATCCTTCCCTTTTCCTTTTCCATCATTCCTACATCTAAAAACACGAATATACCAAAAGGAATCGAGGCAAAATAAAGAGAAAAACGTCTAAACTAAGCTAAATTATGAATCGAAAACAAAAACAAAAATGCAATACCTAGGTTTGCCTCCCAAGAAGCGCTTTGTTTAAGGTCCGTAGCTAGACTAATCTAGCACTTATTCGAGTGCGGTAGGCGCGAACTCTTCTGCTTGGAGTTCCGGCGTGTACTTCTTGAGTCGTTGGCCGTTCACCTTAAAGCTTCCGCCCGCTTCACCCCATACTTCAGCTGCACCATGGGGAAAATACGCTTAATTAGAAAAGGTCCGGTCCAACGAGATTTGAGCTTACCTGGAAAGAGGCGAAGCCTTGAATTGAAGAGGAGAACTTGATCTCCTTCTTTGAAGTCCTTTGGAATGATATGCTTATCATGCCAACGCTTTGCTCTCTCCTTATAAATCTTGGCGTTTTCGTAGGCATTCAAGCGGAGTTCTTCCAGCTCATTAAGGTCTAAGAGACGCTTTTCTCCCGCTTCCTTCATGCCAAAATTCAGCCACTTAATAGCCCAAAATGCCTTATGCTCTAACTCTACCGGTAAGTGACAAGACTTCCCATACACAAGGTTGTATGGTGTGGTTCCTATGGGAGTCTTGTACGCAGTCCGGTACGCCCACAATGCATCGTCAAGCTTCAAAGACCAATCCTTCCTAGTCCTTGAAACCGTCTTCTCTAGAATTCCTTTGATCTCCCTATTTAAGATCTCAACTTGTGCACTAGTTTGTGGATGATAAGGGGTAGCGATCTTGTGAGTAACCCCATACTTAGCTAGAAGAGCTTCAAAGCGCCGGACAATGAAGTGAGAACCTCCATCACTAATGATAGTCCTTGGCGTCCCAAATCGAGGAAAAATGGTCTTGTTGAAGAACTTAACCACCACCATGGCATCATTGGTGGGAGAGGCAATTGCTTCCACCCATCTAGAAACGTAGTCTACCGCCAATAGTATGTATTGGTTTCCACAAGAGGATGGGAATGGTCCCATAAAATCTACTCCCCAAACATCGAAAATCTCCACCTCTTGGATGTTGTTGAGGGGCATCTCATTCCTCCTAGAGATATTGCCTGTTCTTTGACAAGCATCGCAGCAAGAAACAAAGGATTGCACATCTCTAAATAAAGTAGGCCAAAAGAATCCAGATTGCAATACCTTTGCGCTAGTCTTGTTCGAACTAGAGTGTCTTCCACAAGGTAGTGAATGACAATGGCGGATGACACTTTGCATTTCATCTTCCGGCACACATCGCCGAATGATGCCATCCGGACCTCTCTTACAGAGGAGAGGTTCGTTCCAAAAGTATTCCCGGACATCCTTAAAGAACTTCTTCCTTTGTGCGTAGGATAATCTGGGCGGTATCTCCTGACAAACCAAATAGTTAACAAAATCAGCAAACCATGGTTAGTTACCTTTGGAGATCACATCGATGCACTTCTCTATAATGTGTAGTTGTTCGTCCGGGAAGGAGTCATCTATAGGTAGTTGGTCGTCCTCTAGATGTGTTAGGCGACTCA
Organism: Fagopyrum homotropicum; assembly: GCA_033239125.1. Lineage (NCBI taxonomy): Eukaryota > Viridiplantae > Streptophyta > Magnoliopsida > Caryophyllales > Polygonaceae > Fagopyrum > Fagopyrum homotropicum. The sequence goes on along the minus strand of BSWB01000001.1, from coordinate 55,709,964 downwards.
AATGATCCGCAACAGAATTTTCTGAACCTTTCTTGTCGCGGATCTCTAGATCGAATTCTTGTAGGAGGAGAATCCATCTAATTAGCCTTGGCTTCGCATCTTTCTTCGCAAGGAGGTACCGGATCGCAGCATGATCCGTGTAGACAATCACCTTTGCACCTACAAGATAAGAGCGAAACTTGGCAATAGCATAGACAATGGCTAAAAACTCTTTTTCGGTAGTGGCGTAATTGAGCTGCGCTTCATCTAGCGTCTTGCTAGCATAGTATATGGCATGGGTTCGCCTTTCCTTTCGTTGTCCAAGAACAGCTCCTATGGCTACGTCACTAGCATCACACATAACCTCAAAAGGTAGAGTCCAATCCGGAGGTTGGATAATAGGTGCTGAAATTAGAGCTTGCCGAATTGTGTTGAACGCATCTAAACATTCCTGCGAAAACTCAAAAACCGCATCCTTCATCAATAGATTAGTGAGAGGTTTTGATATTTTAGTTAAAGTCTTTAATGAAGAGTCTATAGAATCCGGCATGTCCTAGAAAACTTCTTATCCCTTTCACCGAAGTTGGGGGAGGAAGCTTTTCTATGGTCTCTATCTTAGCCTTATCTACTTCTATCCCTCTATTAGAGATTAAGTGACCTAATACAATTCCTTCCTTAACCATAAATTGACACTTCTCCCAATTAAGAACTAGGTTAGTGTCTTCACACCTTTGTAAAACAAGAGAAAGGTTAGAAAGACAATCGTTAAAAGAGGAACCGTATACGGAGAAATCGTCCATGAAGACCTCCATGATTTCCTCTATGTATTCGGAGAAGATGGCCATCATACACCTTTGAAAGGTGGCTGGGGCGTTGCAAAGCCCGAACGGTATTCTCCTATAAGCGAACGTACCCCATGGGCACGTGAATGTGGTCTTCTCTTGATCATCCGGGTGTATTGGAATCTGAAAGAAACCACTATAACCGTCAAGGTAGCAAAAATGTGAATGTTGTGCTAACCTTTCAAGCATTTGATCAATGAATGGCAATGGGAAGTGATCCTTCCTCGTTGCATTGTTAAGCTTGCGGTAGTCTATGCACATCCGCCATCCCGTTACGGTTCGGGTAGGAATGAGTTCGTTGTTCTTGTTGGTGATGACCGTCATTCCTTCCTTCTTCGGAACTACTTGAACCGGACTCACCCACTTACTATCGGAGATAGGATAGATGATACCTGCATCAAGAAGTTTAAGAATTTCCTTCTTGACAACCTCCTTCATGGTCGGGTTCAACCGCCTATGAGGTTGTCTTGAAGTCCTAAAGTCTTCCTCCATTAATATTTTGTGCATGCATAGGGAGGGTTTAATTCCTACTAAGTCCTCAGTAGTGTAGCCTAAAGCTTTCCTATGTTTCCTAAGGACAATCATGAGCTGATTATGTTCACCTATGGTTAGATCGGAACTAACAATAACTGGATAAGTAGAGTTAGGTCCTAGAAAAGCGTACCTTAGATGTGTAGGAAGTTGTTTCAACTCTATTGCTTTCGGAGCTTCCTATGATCCTTGAGGAGCATCCGATGTCTCCTTAGAAGTTTCTAAGGTTGTCGAAGGTGTAGGGGAAGAATCGAAGGAAGTTGAAGGAGTGTCTCGATCATCCTCTTCCACGGCCAAAATTACGGTTTCCCTATGTTCTCCACGGCCGTGGTTTAGGGCGTGGAAGGTGGTCACAGTTGCTCTGTCTCCTCCACGACCGCGTAACCCCCTGGAGTGAGCCACACTTTGGGTTGTGAGATCCACGGCCGTGGAATATAGTGTATGGCCGTGGATTCTCACATTTTCTGCCTCGTCGTGGAGCTTCTCGAATTCCACTTCACCCATCTCTTCTTGTGCTTCTAAGGCTTCAATTGCCTTATTGCACTCCTCTTCTTCCCCTACATTCGTTAGACTCACAGTGATAACCTTTTGCAAAGGATCTTTGAAGAGAATAGCACTTACCTCCTCTCTAGACAACCCTTCTTCATCTTGGATATTGAATATATCCTCATCAAAGATTGGCTCCTTCACTAGAGTGGAAAGAACGAACTCTATCTTCTCTTCTCCTATGTCAAAGGCGAGTCTAGCGTTCTTGCAATCGACTATGTAGCCGGAAGTTGCAAGAAACGGTCTTCCGAGTATGATCGGGACCGGACTATCTGCAGGAATGTCAAGCACGACAAAGTCAATGGGAACAAAGAATTTACCTAGCTTGACTGGGACGTCTTCTACAATACCGACGGGGCAAGTGATGGATCGATCCGCCATGTATAACGTCATCTTCACCGGTTTAGGGTCGCCTAAACCGATCTTCCTACAGAATGCAAGTGGTATGATGCTCACACTTGCTCCCAAGTCACATAGCGCATCGTATGTGACATCTCCCACTCCTATGGGAATGCAAAACGACCCCGGATCCTTTAGCTTGGGGGGCATTTTCGCCGTCATGGTCTTGATGAGATCTGAAGAATCCGAACTCGTCTTAACCTCACCGAAATCTTCTAGCTTCCTCTTGTTGGAGAGGAGCTCCTTCAAGAACTTGCCATAAGCCGGCATACCTACAATAGCATCAATAAAGGGTATATTAATATGCAGCTTGCTCATGAGTTCTATAAACTTACCAAACTGTTTATCTAGGCGCGCTCTCGCTCTAGATTGAGGGAATGGTAGGGGAGGTTTGTAAGCTGGAGGAGGAACGTAGACATCTTCCTTCTCCTTCCCCTTCTCTTTGTCTTTCTCTACGGGGACTTCAACGAACTTAGGCTGCGGATCGGTGGTAGTCACTCCGCTCCTAGTTGTGATTTTCATCACCCTTCCCTTAGGGTTGTCACCCGTCTTTCCTGGAAGTTTCCCTTGATTCCTAGGAACTTCCTCCGCATGGCTGAGCATTTGGTTTTCCAAAACCTTTTGGGCTTTATCAACCTTAGAAATTTGATCATCAACCTTAATAATGCGGTTCTCCAAACCTTGAAGCTTTCCCAAAATCGTTTCCAACATGGGATCGGGCTTCTCCTTCCCCGAAGTGTTTCCTCCATTAGATGTTTGCCCCTGGCTTTTCAAAGGAGTAGAGGAAGAGGAAGGTGGAGTTAGTGAATTCGAATTAGAAGGATAAGAGTTATCGGAATTTTGTTGATTGGAGCGCCAATTGTTGTTGTTTGAACCCCTATTGTTGTTCCAATTGTTGTTGTTCCGGTTATTGTCATTGCCATTCCAATTGTTCCGGTTGTTGTTCCGGTTGTTGTTGTTGTTGCGGTTTGTGTTCTCACCGCCATTGTTGTTGCCCAAATAGCCAACATCCTTGCTGTCACGCTAGGAAATAGCACAAAAAGCTTTACATTTATAAACTCGAAGTAAAATCCTAAACTACCTAGCGAAACCCGCAGTGTACGGATCGTTATGTAGGAAGGAAAGTATTCCGAGGTCGAACACAAGGACTGAGGCGAAATCAAGTCATTCAATGATCAAAGATAGTGCGAATCTAGTCTAAGAAAGGAGAAAGAAATAAAGAAATGAAAATGATGATATTTTTGGTTGGGTTTTTGTGGTGATCAAGCAAAGATCACAAAACAAGCAAGGTAATAAAACAAACTAAAAACTCAAGCTAGCAAACAAACAAATGACACAAACACAAGATATGAGATCAAAGAGAGAAAAGTGGATTCTAGAGGTCAAGATTTCCGGTTATGGCATTGGACTCAAGGTTCTAAAGATTCTAAGGACAAAGATGCGGTGTTGGGAAAGGGTGTTTCTCTAATGGAAGCAATTACCGGGTAAGTCTCATGCTTCACTAATCCCGCACCAAACTCCTATTACCGGGTAAGTCTCAAGGAGGTAAATTTGGGAATTCTACACAAACCGGATACTACTTAAGGGGCAAACCTCTCCTTACCGGGTAAGTCTCGGAAAAGGTAAGTCTCAAGCAACAATCCTAGCATACTCAGTCCAATAGCGGCTTATGAGGCTCACTACTACCTAGAGTTCATCATCTTTGGTACCTAAAATCGGAAATCACCGGGTAGGTCTCTTTCCTCACTTAGTTTGCTAGCATTAGGTCACCCTAAGCTATATTATGCTAAACAAACACTAGGATTTCAACAATCTAACATCCTAACATACAGATTCATCAATTAAAGAGCAACAGAAGGAAAAATCGGGTGGATCATAGCAAAAATCGGCCGATTTACCTGAAGAACAGGCCGATTTTTCTCTCTGGAATGGGTTTCGTGCATACAAATCATCCTAAACTAACATATAAGTCCATTCTATCATCACCCAAGCAATAACCATCAATCTATCACTCCAGAATCACAACAAACTAGCGAATAACATGCATTTCAAGATCTAGAATCATCATACAAGCATACATGGAATCCATAGCAAGAAGATGAAGTAAAGAAATGAAAGCAATGAAACTTAGCTAGATTTGAGCTCAAAACAAGTCTTTCAACACACCAAATGTAGCTCCAAGTCGGATCTTACAACCTTCAACAATCTTCTTCACAAAAATCACTCAAATCTCACTATGAAGTTGAAATCTACACTAATCTCTCTCAAGAACACCCACAAGGGTGTCTTGAATAGAGCTCCCAATCGGAAGAGTCTTTTGGAAGATGCTAGAAGGGTCCAAAGGAAGGAGAAGGATCCATAAATCAGCCTGCAAGACCACTTATATTCTCCACCAAGAGCAAGGCCGGACAAGAGATCGTGGGACACGTGGCTAAAGCTGTCAAAGGCCCAAAAATCGACCCAGTAGGAAAAATCGGCCGATTTTCCTGGGTGTAGGTCGATTTTCTTCAACAGAGACTTGTTATGATCATCTAGTCATGAGTTGCTCCATTGCTTGCACCAACAAGGGTCCTTGTGTCCTTCATTGCTCCAATTATGTTCCTTCAAGGTCTCGGATATGTACCACCATGAGGCTTGACTCTCAAATGTATCGATTAATGCCCAAAAGATCCCCGAAATACCTACAAAACCGACAAAAGCTCGTGTAGACGTCTTTTCTAGAAATATGCACGAAATGAGTGTAAACGTCGTGAACTAGTGCCAAAACGTGCATGAATAACGGAGAAAACTATCTAAATGTATGGCTATATTATCGTCATAAATCACGTTATCACTTGCCTTGTTGCTTTGGAAAGTTGGTCTTGATTGCCTCCTTCAACTCTTTGATCTCATTGTTGAGGGAGAAAATCTGATTTTGAGCTTCATGTGTGAGCTTTGCTCCTTGCTCCACACGATTTCCCTCCACTTTCCGGTGGGAATACTTCTCTATGACTCTTGCTTGCTTCTCAATGAAGTCCCAAGCGTCATCTTCTCTCATGTCCATGAATGTTCCACATGAGAGGGATTGGAGGTTGAATTGCGTCCCCGCATCCAGCCCCTTATAGTAAATCTCCAACAATGCAAGCTTGGATATGCCATGATGAGGGCAATCCAATAACAAGTCCTGAAACCTTTCCCATGATTGAAACAAACTTTCGCTAGACTTCATGGAAAATGCATTGATCATACCTCAAAGTTCCGCCATTTTGGATGGCGGAAAGAATTTGGTGAGGAACTCCGCGAAAAGGTCTTCCCACGTGTCTAGTTTCCCACTAGGAAGAGCTTGGTACCAAGACAACGCTTTCCCCTTCAAGGAGAAGAAGAAATGCTTGAGCTTATAGTTGTTGGTAGTAGCATTCTTCGGCCTCATTGTCTCCATCATACACTCAAAGTTTTGCAAGTGTTGGTGTGGAGATTCAGCGCTTGTTCCGCCAAATTGGTTTTGGTGAACAAGAGTAATAACTTGAGGGTTGAAGCTAAACCCTTGCACATCATCAGCATTAAAGTTCACGCCCAAACGGCGCGGTTGTTGTGTTGGATCCATCCTTTGGCCAAGAGTTCTTGGCTCATCATCTACACGTTCGATCCTCGCATTCCTAGGTGGAACACGACAATTAGCAGCTTCCCGTGGATGAAAAGGATTCAAATTGATCGTGGGATCAATTTTCTCTAGCGGTGGCATAGAAGAATCACTATCATCAGCGGATGAATGGCTTCTTCTTCTTGATCTTGATCCCCTCCTTGAGGATTTCTTGCTCCCCTTATTCTTAAGGTTGCTTATTTCTATCCTCATCTGGAACATCATGTCCTTCAGATCATTAACTTGGGATTGATGACGATCCATCTCATCCCGGCGAATATTCTCATTCCATTGGAGTTGAGCTTCTTTCTCCGCTAACTCCTCTTGAAGATCACGTTCGTGTTCTTCAGCCATCTTCTTTTCCTTGCGCTTTTGCCTTAAAGTCCTCTCAAGCTCTTGATCGAGAGGTAAGAGGTCTCTGGTGTTCCTAAACCTGCGCATGCACTCAAAGAGATATCAAATAACAAGGGAGAAGCTCCCAAGCTTGACAACCGAAAACCGAATTCGGCCTAGACCAAATCCCCGGCAACGGCGCCAAAAACTTGTTCGCCACTTAGCGTGCGTGCAAATAAGCTTTAAATATAAAACTAGAAATCAAGCAAGTGAACCCGCAGTGTACGGATCGACGTAGTTAAGCAAGAATTCCAGAGTATCGAACACAGGGATTTGGGGGGTTAAATCCAGTTATGGATCGTCAAGCAAGTAAATGTAAGAGCTTTTGGAATTATTGAGAAAACAATAATCCTAAAGATCCAAGTATCCAGCTGTGGCAATCGATTCAAGATATACTAATGATGTAAGGACAGAGTTTAAGATATGCAAAGGTATGCTAATGTAAGGTAATCGTACGGTGAAGTTCCAAAAACCTTATATGACTCACCTACAAGAAACTCTTTATACAGGTTGTTGAGGCTTCAATATAGAAAGGTTCTAAAGGTAAGAATTAATGTCAAATACCCAAACTTGTAATCCAAGGATCAAGACTAACTAAACCGATTACGGTTGAGACACTCACAATCGGGGTAGAGGTTGTTGAGGCTTCACTACCACCTAGAAAAGGCAAACTTAAACTAAGTTAAAGCAAATCTTTAACTTTGGATTAAAGTAAAAGCAAGTTCGTAAACTTAAGGGAAATCACGGTTAGTTCTTGAGGTTCCACGGCCGTGGACTTCAAGAACAGGCCGTAATTTAGGGTTCGTCGGCGATTCTCTCTAACTCTCAGGGTCCAATCTGTTTACGATCGATCTATCATCATCTAAGCCACAACTATCAACCCTTCACCTTAGAATTGTTAAGGGTTTTTAGCCAACAATAGTCATAATGATATCAAATTCAAGGTTTAAAAGATTGAAAGATGAAAACTTCCGAAAACTTTCAATAAACTTCAAACCAATCTCAAAGTCACAATCAAGAACAAATATCGTCACTAGATTCGGAATAGAACAAACAAACACGATCCTAGATAAGAAGGAAGAACAGGACGTCAATCCGTCTTCTAAATCAAACCTAAACAAGAAGAGGAATCTTCTTGCGAACAACCTTCCGAATCTTCGATCTTCCGTCAATCCGGAAATCTCAATCACAATCTCCACCAAAGTGCGAGATTAGGGCAACTCCAAGGATGAGCGCAAAGTACGTCTTTTGCAAAAGTCGCAAAGATCTCTAAGTCGCGGCGTGGGCGAAAGTGTAAGCCTAAAGCGAGGTGACGGAATCTCTCTTCGTCCGTCCTTTTATAGTGTATGATGAAGTAGCGGCCCGGCCCAATCTTTTAAAAGACCGTGGCTTAAAGTGTGGCGAAAAAGATCGCCAAGATCACGGTCGTGGAAGGTTCCACGGCCGTAATTTAGAGCGTGGGAATCAACACGGTTTGGATCATCTTCTCCACGGCCGTAGAAGTTGCTGGAATGAACCACGCTTCCCTAGCCATGGTTCCACGGCCGTGGAACTAAACGTGGAAAGTAGTACAGCCGTATTTTAGAGCGTGGTTTAGGGCAAGAACGTGATTCTTCCCTAGACTCGTGCATTCCTCAAGTTGGCATTCCCTTAGCTCCTAGAAATGCCCTCAATCCATGGACATTGCTCAACAATTCCATTCTTGCTCAATTCCGCTCGGAAATAGCTCTTAATCACCTATAATCAACATAAAGCTTGTGTAGATCTCTATATCGACATTATAGACAAACTAGCTCACAAATGCATCTATGCTCAATCAATGACTATCAATATGAATCAAATACACTTAGAAAACGTGCCTAAAATATCACAATATTTCATGCTAACAAAACCCTTGGAGAAGGTTCTTAGCTCAAGTTTGATGGAGGAAGGGGTTGAAGATGATTGCAATGAAGAAATCAAGGACTTAGATGTAATGGAAAAAGAGACAAGTGCTGAATTTGAAGTGCACGAAGTCATGCTGCACCACTGTAGGAATTACGGCCTGTCACCAAGAACCACAGCCGTGGAGTTACCCGTGGAACTCTCTGGAATGCTCCAAATTGCCAGCTTCTCAGATTCCACGCCCGGGGTTTTACCAGATATCGTAATTTTTCCCGTGGTTTCTCCAGAAAGAGCCTTAGTGGTTGATCAAGCTTCAAGGAGCCTTGGAGAGTCTTCCATAGCTTTGGAATCATCTCAACTTACACTGTATGGAGCGTCTCCAATCGGTAAAGGTCCCCCTAAACTTGAACTTAAACCCCTCCTCTCTCATTTGAAGTATGCTTTTCTTGGTGAAAACTCTACTTATCCGGTGATTGTTAATGCATGCTTGAATGATGATGAGTTGAATAGATTGTTGCATGAGTTGAGATTGCATAGGAGAGCTATAGGCTATACCATTGATGACTTAGTTGGCATTAAACCTTCCTTGTGCATGCATAAAATTTTGATGAAAGACAACCATAAACCTTCGATTGAACCTCAAAGAAGACTAAGCCCTATCATGAAAGAGGTAGTCAAGAAAGAGATCCTTAAATTGCTAGATGCGGGAATCATTTTCCCGATTTCGGATAGTAAATGGGTTAGTCCCGTGCATGTGGTTCCTAAGAAGGGTGGGATGATCGTAGTGACTAATGAGAATAATGAACTAATCCCTACTAGGACGGTTATGATCGTAGTGACTAATGAGAATAATGAACTAATCCCTACTAGGACGGTTATGAGCAAACCTTAAATATGTTGTATTTTGATAACACGATCTATGACGATAGTCTAGGCATCCATTTAGATAGTTTTTCCCGCTATTCATGCATTGTTTGGCATTAGTCCATGACGTTTACGTTCAATTCATGTATATTTGTCGAGATAGACGTCTACCCGGACCTTTGCATGTTTTGTAGGTATTTTGGGAGCTTTTGGAGTTTAATCGATACATTCGAGGATCGTTCCTCGTAATGACACACTTCCAGACTCATTAAGAAGCATGCTAGGAGCTAAGGAGAACACATAGGGCCATGTTGGCGCATGCCTTGCACCGACTCATGGCTCAACGATCAAAAGAGGGCTGAAACACCAAAACCGCGGTCACTGGCAGTTCCACGGCCATGGAATTGGACCGTGATTCCCACTGGACAGCTGGGACAGCTATCCCACGATCTCCATAACCGACTCTTGCTCTTGGTGGAGGCTATAAGTAGTCTTGCAGGCTAATTCTAAAGGACATTCTGAATTACATTCTCTCCTATTTCTCTCATTTCAACAACATTTGGATTGGAGCTACTCTTGGAGGAGAAGAAAGACTCTCATTTGGAGAAGAAGAAGAAGAACACTAATTTCATAGTTTTCATCGTTTTTGAGTGGATTTGAGTAAGTTTTGTTGAAGACATTTGCTAGGGTTGTAAGAAATGATTCGAACCTTCTTTTGAAGGGTTGTAAGTCCTTCTTGACTTTTATTCAGCTTGTTGAGTTTGATTGTTAAGATGCATGTTTTTGGCTAAATAGATGCGATTCTAGGGTAAGAGAGTTATGGTTATGGCTTGGACTATGATAGAATAGACTTAAACATACCTTTGAATGATTTGCTTGCTTGAGCCTAGATGCTGTTGAAAACCACGGTTCGTTCTAGCTAGACCACAGCCGTGGAATGAGATGAACTACCCGTAATTTTGTCTGACTTGTTTGTATTGATAAATCTGAATGCTAGGATGTTAGATTGTTGAAACCCTAGTGTTTTTTGAGCTAGATCTATCCTAGGGTGACCTAGTGTTAGCAACTATGTGTGATAAGAGACCTACCCAGTGATTCTTGCTCTTAGGTACCGAAGATGATGAACTCTAGGTAGTAGTGAGCCTCACAAGCCGCTATTAGACTGAGTGTGCTAGGATTGATGTTTAGGACTTGCCTTCCCGAGACTTACCCGGTAAGGAGAGGTTAGATCCCTAGATAGCAATCCGGTTTGTGTAGATTTCCCAACCTTAGGCTCCTAGAGACTTACCAGGTGATAGGACCTTAAGTGCGGGACTAGTGTATCATGAGACCTACCCGGTAATTGACCCCATTTAAGAAACATTCCTTCCCAACATACCATAGCTAATCCAAGATTGAATAGAAGCTTGAGTCCAATGCCATAATCGGAATTCCTAACCCCTAGAATCCGCCTTTCTCTCTTTGATTACCTATCTCGTGTTTGTGTTTGCTTATTTGTGTTGTTAGCTTAGTTGTTTGTTAATCTTGCATGATTTGTGATCCTTGATTGATCACCACAAAACCAATCCAAAAACATTGTGATTTTCTTTTCTTTATTTCTTTCTCTTTTCTCAAACTAGGTCTACACTATCCTTAGTCACTATTTGATTCAATTTCACCTTAGTCTTTGTGTTCGACCTCGGAATACTATCCTCGCTACAAAACGACTCATACACTGTGGGTTCGCTAGGAGTTAGGAAAAATATATCGAGTTATAAATTTAAGACTTTTGCGTGCTAATTTCTTAGCGTAACAGATGACTAGAAGTTGAAAACAACAACTTTGTACCTAGCTTTCCCCAAAGTGATTTCCAAAAGAAACTAAGGAACTTGACATCTCTATCGCTCAAAATAATTCTTGGAAATCCATGCAATCTAACAACTTCCTTGAAAATCAAGTTAGCTACATTATATGCATCATCAGTTTTATGGCAAACGAGAAAATGAGCCATTTTAGAAAAACGATCAACAACCACAAATATAGAATATCTCCCCTTCTTAGTCCTTGGCAAATCTACAACAAAATCCATACTTATATCAAGCCAAGGTGATGTAGGAATAGGTAGAGGAGTATACCAACCATGTGGTTTTAGTCTCAATTTTTCCTTTAGACAAACAAGGCATCTCTTAATCAAGTGTTCAATATCCTTGAGCATATGAGGCCTAAAAAAGTGAGAATGAAGCATGTGATAAGAACTTTCTCGTCCAAAGTTTCCCATTGAACCTCCCATATATGCTTCCTCAACTAATAATAATCTCAGAGAACATCTAGGAATACAAACTTTATCCTCATGGAACAAAAATCCTTCAAAAAGATAATACTTATCTCTCGATTGGGACAAAAATCGTCCAGAAAATCGGTCGATTTTTCTTTATGCTAGGTCGATTTTTGAATCCAATGTAGATGTCGCCAAAGTTTTCATCATCTTCGTAAAGTTATTTGATATAATGGAATCTTAGGACTTTGAAATCCATTGTTGTGATCAAAGTATACCTCCTAGAAAGGGCATCCGCTACGACATTATCCTTCCCTTTCTTATATTTGATAATATAAGGAAATGTCTCGATAAACTCCATCCATCGCTCATGTCTCCTGTCCAACTTATCTTGACTTCGAAAATGCTTCAAAGACTCATGATCAGTTCTAAGAATGAATTCATTAGGCCCAAGATAGTGTTTTCATGTTTTGAAAACTCGAAATAAAGCATATAGTTCCTTGTCATAAGTAGAGTAATTCAAACATGGACCTTTCAATTTCTCGCTAAAGTAGGCTAGAGGTTTACCTTCTTGCATGAGTATGCCTCTTATACCAATACCTGAAGCGTCGCACTCTACTTCAAAGGGTTTGCGAAAGTCCGGAAGTGCAAGAAGAGGTGCATTTAATAGTTGCGTCTTTAGTTCCGAAAATGCGTTCTCTTGTGCTTCTCCCACTCGAACGGTACTTGCTTCTTCGTGAGCTGCGTGAGAGGGGATGCGATGGTGCTGAAATCCTTCACAAAGCGCATATAGAATGTTGCCAATCCATGGAAAGATCGCACATGTTCGACGGTGGTAGGTGTAGGCCATTCTTGAATGGTTTTAATCTTCTCTTTATCCATCTCAAGTCCTCTTGTGCTGACAACAAATCCAAGGAAAACAACTTGATTAGTACTAAACTCGCATTTCTTAATGTTAGCATGTAACGATTCAGATCTAAGAGTTGCAAGTACTTCCGTTAAGTGTTCTTCATTCTCGTCAATGAATTTGCTATAAATGAGGATGTCATCAAATAAACAACCACAAACTTTTCAATAAAGTGGCGTAAGACATGATTCATTAATCTCATAAAGGTACTAGGAGCGTTAGTCAAAACGAAAGGCATTACCAACCACTCGTAAAGTCTAAATTTGGTCTTGAATGCTGTCTTCCACTCATCTCCCTCCCTCATTGGGATTTGATGATATCCACTTTTGAGGTCAATCTTCGAAAACAAAGTGGAACCGCTCAACTAATCTAGCATATCATCTAATCGGGGAATGGGGTGTCTATAGTAAATAGTGATGTTGTTGATTTCTCGATAATCCACAAATATCCTCCAAGTGTTGTCCTTTTTGGGAACCAATAGAACTAGGACCGCACAAGGACTTACACTCTCACGTACATAACCTTTGTTCAAAAGGTCTTGTATTTCTTGGCTTTCTTGCGGACTCATCCTATACGCAGGGCGATTAGGAAGTGAAGATCCAGGAATGAAATCAATCCGATGCTTAATGCCTCGGAATGGTGGAAGTCCGGCAGAAATCTCATCCGGAAATACGTCCTTGAATTCATTTAAGGCTTGTAAAATATTTGAAGGCAAAGTGTTCGCTCGAAAGTGTGTGTGTCAAAGTCTTGAATTTATAAAACTGAAATTAAGCAAAAGCGAACCCACAATGTACGGATGGGTGTAGTAGAGAAAAAATTCCAGAGTATCGAACTCAGGGATTTGGGGGAAACAAATTCAGTTAACAAAATCGTCAAGCAAATAAAAAGTTTATATAAATATTAATCGGGAAAACAACGATTCTAAAGATCTAGGTATCCAACTGTGGCAATCGATTCAAGATATTCTAAAGATGTAAGAACAGAGTCGGGATTGCAAAGGTATATCTAAGGTAGGCTATTGTACGGTGAAGTTCCAAACCCATATCTCTCACCCAAAGGCTCTCTTTATAAAGGTTGTTGAGGCTGTAGTATTGAAAGGGTCGAAGGATAAGAATTACTCTCAAACACCCATGCCCAAACTCAAGGGAGTCAAAGATAAGCCAAAACGGTTAAGGTTGTGACACTCGAAACCGAAGTAGAGGATTTTGAGTCTCATTAATACCTAGAAAAGGTAAACCAAGGCTAGGTTAAAGAAAATCTTTAACTTTGGATCAAAGTAAAAGCAAAGCACGTACAATGGAGGAAACCACGACCATATCTTGAGGAACCACGGCCGTGGAACTCAAGAACAAGCCGTGAAAAAGGTCGACGATGATGTTTCTCGCAACTCTCATGGTCCAATCTGTTTTGGTTCAATCTATCATCATTTATGCCACAACTATCAACCCTTCACCTTAAAATCGATTAAGGTTTTTCGCCAAGAATCATCACAATCAGATAAATAATTAAATATGAAAGGGAGAAAAGGTAAAACCTTGAAATCTCAATAATAAACTCAAAACAAATGTCAATCAAACACAATAACCACAACCTGCGTTTAATAGATGTAGGACAAAATAAGAATCTCTCACAAATCTCAAGGAACAAAGAAGAACGAGATGTCAATCCGCCTTCAAACTGAAATTCTAAGATCTTTTGCTAGTGCGCAAACTTCAAGTGCGTACTTTTCCAAATCTTCCTTGCACATAATGAAATCTTCTTGAATCTCTCTAAGCAATGCCTCAGAAATGCAGCCCTAGCCAATGATGCTATTTCTCTCTTTTTCCAGCCTTCTTATAGGAGAAAAGTAGGGTTACAAAAGCCCAATAACCGTTGCTGATATGGCAAAAATGATACATGGCGACCGTTACAAGAACCACGGCCAAGAACAACTTTCCATGCCGGTGGAATTGCTTCCTTGCTCTCGACATAGTTTTCCACGACCTCAATAAGTAAACCACGGCCGTGGTTCCTTCATATTTGGCCGTGGAAACTCCAAATTATTCGTAAAAGCCTTTGTTTCGTAAAGCTTTCTAATCATGCTCCTTCCTTAGCTTCTCTAATGCATCCTCTTGATTCCTAGCATGATCAAATACTCCTACTTACTCCATATATGCTCCAATCCAATCCTTTATTCACCAAAAAACACAACAAAGCTTATGTAGATCTCTATACTAACATAACAGGTGAATGTGCTCATAAATGCTTCAAACTCATATCCAAAGACACAAAAGAAGGGGAAAACAACCAAAACAAGTGCCTAAAATATGGTCATATTTCATGGTATCAAAATACCCCATACTTATCTCTTGCTTGTCCCCAAGCCAGGTTTGCAAAAGCTAGAATACAAGGTACAATAATATATATGCAAAACAAGGTAAAACAATCTTTTTGATATTGTGCTTCTAATCAATAGATCACCCTTAAATCTCGCTTCATGTCTCCTTGAAAACTTCTATGTACATAAATCAAATCATGTCAAGCAAAGGAAACATCCTATATTGCAAAAGCCTCAATACCAACATCATAACCCAAAGCAATGCCAAAATCATCATGTGAAACTTAAATTTAGATCACCAAGTCAAACAACATTCCAAAGATCTTAAGGACTTTCAAGCAAAGGTCAAGAAATGTGAATAGGTGGGAAACATATAAGGGAATGTGGTGCACAAATCCAGGAAAAACGAGCAACACAAACTCTTTTCTCTTACATATTGAACCAACCACCATTTGAGAGCTTTGCTCTCCTTTTTCAGCAAAAAATTCTTTTTCGACTTTAATTTTTGGAAGTATGGACAGCGGTGCACAAAAAACGAAGCCTAGGAGATTGACGTTTCTCAATTTCGAGATGCCTCAAACCCTTGATGCACATACCATAACCCGTTAGGAATATCGCTCAATCCGACTTTGGCAAGACACAAACACCCAGCTATGTAAATGGTGCCGAGTTACTCATCATCATGATTGACTTCCCCAAACCTATTTGCTATACTTTGAATGCACAATTTTCTTTCATTGCCCTCCCACATCAAACATGCCAAAATTCACACTCTTCCTCATTCCCGGATAGGTAAAGCAGGCAAAAATTTCATTGAGGGGTTAGATGAATAAAGAAGAAGCAAGAAAAAACGAGGTACCTTAATCATTTCATAAAAAAGCGCAAGAACTTATCATGTGATTTCAACCTTCATTCCTCAATATGATTTAAACAAAAACTTCACATTATGAAACTTGCAAGAAGATCAAACAATGTATTCATTTTCTTCACAGGTCATAACTCAATTCAATCACATAAACGTCATCAAAAATTCAATCCACAAGTAGATTCATCATAGAGTTCATTTGCAATCCTAGAAGCACAATAATTTTCAAACATTTTCAAATTTTTATGGGTTTTTCAAAGCTTAAAAAATGCAATGCAAATAAGGAAATGTGTGACAAAGCAAATAGAGATGCAAGTGTTCATTGATAAAGCGAAGCAACTACATCGAGTTATTACATCAACGAGAGTCATACCCCACCCCATACTTAGAAATACACATTGTCCTCAATGTAAGATAAAAGAAAGAAAAGAAAAGAAAAAAAACTAAGAAAAACTCATGAAGGCGGTGGTGGGTATCTCGAACCATGCATGTCATCTCACTCCGGAGGAGGCGGTTGTACATAGGGGAAGAAGTTGGGGTCGAATGGACTGCCGAACTTCTACCGGTAGACATCACGGAGGATCCTTTCATTTTCCTTGTGCTGTTCTTCTTTATCGTCAAAGCGAGTCTCAAGGGCACCCATTCGCTACGTAAGTCCGACTACCCATGGCAGCTGCTCATCCATCCATGCTGGTCGCTGCTGCATCCACTCCGGTGGAGTCGCCGTCCAGGCTGGAGAAGCACCCATCCAAGCTGGATGCTGGTCCATCCAAGCTGGTGGACCCTCCATCCACATAGGACACTCACCCACGCTAGCACGTCGGGAGGAGGAAGAACCGGAAGGCCGCTGCTGATACATGGACCTCTTGGCTGGCTCTTGAAAATCCGCCGGCTGATCCGGAAAGTCTCCAAAGGCCTGCTCACCACCTCCAACATCCGGGAACTCGTCTCCACCCATCTCTTCATCCTCATCATCAGCTACAACGGATATCTCCTTGGGAATGTAGGGAGGAGCTCCTAACCGGTTTGCATGCATAGGAACAAATACGGCCTTCCAGTTCTACCGGGTGAGCCTAAGAGAATAATCAGGACTCCATGGAATGTCTCATGCCCTTTTGTCCTCCCAAAGCACGGAGACATTAGGTGGACCTCGGTGGCGGGGAATCAAGAGCCCCCTAGTCATAAATCCCTGAAGCCCTAAAGGCCTCGCAACAGCCACCCTCTCACATGCCAAATAATCAACTCCTAAATGTTTGGCAATATAGGTTACCATTCCTCCATAACCGATATTTCCTGCTGATTTGTTCTTATTCTTGCTAATGGTTGATCCAAGCATAGTGGCACAATCCGGAGAGTGACCGGCGATCATACAGTAGAGAATGAAAAACTCATCAACCTTGAGTTTCTGGGGAGTCTTGGTCCTTCAGAAAAGGCACTCGGATAGGATTCTATGGGCTATCTTCAGGGCAAGGTGGTACATAAGCTTGACTTTCGAGTCGGCCGGTTGCCAACGGTCTTCATGGCCTACAATCATAGCAATCTCTCCCCAAAACTCTTTAGCTCTAACACCTCTGGGGAATGTCCCATTGAACGTATTAACAAACCCAAACAATGCTCCGAACTGAGCAATAGACAAGTTATAGATGCGTTCCATCAACCGGAAGGACACCGTTCGGTTAACGACACTACGCTCAAAGGAAGTGATGAACTCCCTAGTGATCTCCTCATAAGCATCCTCTCGGATGCTAGGAAACAAAGTCAGTCCAGCCCTATCCAACATCCATCTCAAATCTTCCACAACATGCAACTCCTCAAGTTTTTTAAGCACAATATACCTAGGAGCTATCACTTTGCGATTATGGATTTTTAAAAGAGCTCCAAGGTAGTCTTCATAGATTGTAGGGACCCTAGGGCTAGGTGGGATATTGGGAGGGTGTTGGGAAGAGGAACCATAACCCTTATGTTTCTTGTTCCGGTTTGATTTCCTTGTTCCAAACATTTTTAACCAAAACCACGACCTATTCTTCAATTTCCATGGCCGTGGAAACGTACGGCTGCCCGTGGAATCTCTCGATTTCACTCAAAAATTCAGCAAATCAACAACAGACACTACAATAGCAGTCCTAAATGTTAGCATGAAATATTGCGATATTATAGGCACTTATTCCAGTTGTTTTTCATTCATTATAGTGTTCATGGATAAGGTATTGAAGCATTTGGTAGCTTGTTTATCTATATTCTCGATATGGAGGTCTACATTAGCTTTGTGTTGATTATAGGTGAATAAGAGCTGAAACCGGACCATTTGAGAGAGATAAGAGAGGATTTGAGCATGTCCGAGGATTATGAACACATCAAGGAAGCCAAAGAAGGAGCTAGGATGAAGAATGGCACGACACAAAGGAAACCACAAGCAATCTACACTTCCACGCCCTAAAATACGGCCGTAGAAGAGTCCACGCCCTAAACCACGGCCGTGGATCTTGGCATCATGAGCGTGGAGCACTCTAGAGAGTTACACTGCCTAATGTACGGTTGTGGAAGATGAGAGACACCGTAACCCAATTCCACGCCCTAAACCACGGTCGTGGAATCCCTTGAGACCGTGATTTAGGTGATCTTTTGACGAATCAATTATTGCCACATCTTTTACGTAATGAACTAGGACGGCTATTTTTTCCCCGTCTTATGAAAAGGCGGGAGGAGAGAGTTTTCGGGGACTCACTTTAGGCTTTGGAAAACCTCGCTTTGGGAGAGTTAGCCTTAGGGTTTCGCGAGAAACTTTGCGGAAGCGCCGACAATTTGGATTCCCGAAGATTGTGTGTGGCGGAAGTTGCGCCTTTTTCTTAGGTTTTGATATTGAAGACGGATTGACATCCCATTCTTCGTGTTCGCCTAAGATCATTGTGAGGTTTTGTCTTATATTCTGAATCCATTGGATTTTCCAATTTGTGTTTTGGATTTGAGATTAACTTTGAGTAATATTCGAGTTTTAGAGGGTTTTCATCTTTCATTCTTCTTAAATTGATTTTTGATATTATGAAAATGGTTATTGGCTAAAACCGTTTAGCAATTCTAAGGTGAAGGGTTGATAGTTGTGGCTTAGATGATGATAGATCGATCGTAAATTGATTGGATCCTGAGAGTTAGAGAGATCTCGTCGACGAACCAAGATCACGGTCTGTTCTTGAACTTCCACGGCTGTGGAACTCAAGATCTGCCCGTGATTTACCCTAGTTTACGAACTTTGCTTTTACTTTGATCCAAGGTTAAAGATTATCTTTAATCTAGTCTTGGCTTGCCCTTTTCTAGGTAGTAGTGAGACTCATCACCCTCTATTTCGATTTGGAGTGTCACAACCTTAATCGTTTTAGTTAGTTTTGATCCTTGCGTTACAAGTTTGGGTATTTGAGATTAATTCTTATCTTTAGATCCTTTCTATAATGAAGCCTCAACAACCTTTATAGAGACTGTCTTTAGATAAGTCGTATAAAGTCTTGAAACTTCACCGTACATTGCTTTACTTTAGCATACCTTTGCAACTCCTAACTCTGTCCTTAGTTCTTTAGTATATCTTGAATCGATTGCCACAATTGGATACCTGGATCTTTAGGGTTGCTGTTTTCCCAATATTTGCAAAGCTTTATCTTTTCTTGCTTGACGATTTGCGAACTGAATTTGTTCCCCCCAAATCCCTGAGTTCGACACTCTGGAATTCTTGCTTTACTACGCCGATCCGTACACTGCGGGTTCGCTTGCTTTTATTCTAGTTTTATAAATTTAAGACTTGATTACACGCACGCTTTTGGGCGATCAAGTTTTTGGTGCCGTTGGCGGGAATTTGGTTTAGGCCGAATTCGGTTATCGGTTGTCAAGCTTGGCAGCTTTGCTCTTGTCATTTGATATTTCTTGTGAGTAATATTTGCAGGTTATCTTAGGTATATGCGCAGGTCTAACACCAACAAAGACCTCTTACCTCTTGATCAAGAACTTGAGAAGACTTTGAGAAAGAAGCTCAAAGAAAGAAAGATGGCTGAAAGTAAAGAGAGGGATATCCAAGCAGAGTTGGAGGATTCCGAAGCTCGACTTAGATGGAGCGAGAAGACTCGCAAGGAAGAATCGGACCGTCATCAATTTCAAATTGATGAGCTCAAGGACATGATGCTTCAAATGAGGCTGGAGATAAGTGATTCCAACAAGAAGAAGAGAAGGAAACCGACAAGATCGGTTAGAACCGACTCATCCGATGAAGAGAGCGACTCCTACATGCCATCGCTAGAGGACATTGATCCAACGATCAATGCGAACCTGAATAATCCAAGACCGGCCGCCAATTGTCGTATCCCAGCTGGGGGTGCGAGAGCTGCTCGTGTAGATGAAGAGCCAAGAACTCTTGGCCAAAGAATGGATCCAATTCAGCAACCACGCCGTCTAGGTGTGAACTTTGATGCTGACGATATTCATGGGTTTAGCTTCAACCCACAAGTTATTACCGTCGTTCACCAAAGCCAGTTTGGAGGAACGAGTATCGAATCTCCACATCAACATTTACAGAATTTTGAGATCTTGATGGAGACAATGAAGCCAAAGAATGCAACCACCAACAATTACAAGATCAAGCCATTCTTCTTTTTTTTGAAAGGGAAAGCTTTATCTTGGTATCAAGCTCTTCCAAATGGAAGACTCAACACATGGGAGGATCTATCTTCGGAGTTCCTAACCAAGTTCTTTCCGCCATCCAAGACGGCGGAGTTGAGAGGTAAAATTAATGTTTTTTCTATGAGATCTAATGAAAGTTTGTTTCAGTCTTGAAAAAGATTTCAGAATTTATTATTGGATTGCCCACACCATGGCATTTCTAAATTGAAGTTATTGGAGATATACTATAAAGGGCTGGATGTGGAAACACAATTCAAGCTCCAATCCCTTTCATGTGGCACATTCATGGACATGAGGGAAGATGACGCTTGGGACTTCATTGAGATGCAAGCCCGGGTCATTGAGAAATAATCTCACCGGAAAGTAGAAGCTAATCGAGTGGAGCAAGGAGCAAAGCTAAAACAAGTTGCTCAAACTGAAATCTTTTCTCTCAACACCGAGATTAAAGAATTGAAGGAAGTCATCAAGGGTAGCTTTCCAAAGCATAAGGAGCAAGATGTTGGTTATTTCGGAAACAACAATAACCACAATGGGAATGAGAACACCAATCGCAACAGCCGGAACAACAACTAGAACAATTGGAACAACAACAACCGGAATAACAATTGGAACAACAATAGGAGTTCAAACAACAACAATTGGCGTTCCAACCAACAACTAAACTCCGGTAATTCTTATTCCAATTCAGGAAATTCACTAACTCCACCATCTTCTTCTTCCATTCCTTTGAAAAGCCAGGGGCAAACATCTAATAGTGGAAGCACTTCGGGGAAAGAGAAGCCCGATCCCATGCTGGAAACGATCTTGGGAAAGCTTCAAGGATTGGAGAGTCACATCACTAAGGTTGATAAAGCCCAAAAGGTATTAGAAAACCAAATGTTTAGCAATGCTGAGGAAGTTATTAGAAATCAAGGAAAACTTCCAAAAAAGACGGAGGATAACCCGAAAGGAAGGGTGATGGCTATCACAACCAGGAGCGGAGCAACAACCACCGACCCGCAGCCTAAGTTTGTGGAAGTTCCCGTTGAAAAGGAGAAGGAAAAGGGGAAGGAGAAGGAAGACATCTACATTCCTCCTCCAGCTTAAAAACCTCCCCTACCATTCCCGCAATCTAGAGCAAGAGCGCGTCTAGACAAGCAATTCGGTAAGTTCATTGAACTCATGAACAAACTGCATATTAATATACCTTTCATTGATGCAATTGTAGGTATGCCAGCATATGGAAAGTTCTTAAAGGAGATCCTCTCCAACAAGAGGAAACTCGAAGACTTTGGAGAAGTCAAGATGAGTTCGGATTCGTCGGATCTCATCAAGACGATGAAGGAAAAGATGCCCCCAAAAGCTGAAGGATCCGGGGTCATTTTGTGTTCCAATCGGAGTAGGAGATGTCACATATGATGCATTATGTGATTTAGGAGCAAGCGTTAGCATCATTCCGCTTGCCTTATGCAGGAAGATCGGTCTTGGCGAACCTAAACCGGTGAAGATGATGTTATATATGGCGGATCGATCCATAACTCGTCCCGTCGGTATCGTTGAAGACGTCCCGGTCAAGCTTGGTAAGTTCTATGTTCCAATAGATTTTGTTGTGCTTGACATTCCTGCAGATAGTCCGGTCCCGATCATACTCGGAATACCGTTTCTTGCAACATCCGGTTGTATGGTAGATTGCAAGAATGCTAGACTCACCTTCGACATAGGAGAGCAAAAGGTAGAGTTCGTTCTTTCCACTTTGATGAAAGAACCAACTCTTGAAGAGGACATATTTAACATCCATGACGAAGAGCTATCTAGAGAAGAAGTAAGTTCGATTCTCTTCAAAGATCCTTTGCAAAAGGTGATTACTATGAGCATTACGGACATAGGAGAAGAGGAAGAATGCAATGAGGAAATTGAAGCTTTAGAGGAGCAAAAGGAAGTGTATGAAGAAGAATTTGAAAAACTTTACGATGGGTCAGAAAACATGAGGAATCACGGCCAGTCGTGCTATTCCACGGCCATGGTTCCCACCAACATGACCGTAATTATCTATTCAAAGGACTCCAATAAGTTACACGGCCAAAACCACGGCCGTGGAACCATCAGAGGTGCCGTAATTGATTTCCACGCCCTAAACCACGGCCGTGGAAGAAACAGAGGTGCCGTAATTTTTGGAAAATCTGAGAATAATTACATTCTTTCTACCAATGCTCTTGAGTCTACTTCAACAACTTCTATACCCTTAGAGACTTCTAAGGAAGCATTGGACACTCATCAAGAGCCATTAGAGAGTCCAATAGTGATGGAATTGAATCCACTTCCCGCACATCTAAGGTACGCATTTCTAGGATCTAATTCTACCTTTCCAGTAATTGTTAGTTCCGATCTAAGTGAAGATGAACATAGTAAGCTTATAGTTATTCTAAAGAAACATAGGAAATTCTTAAACTACATGATGCAGGTATCATCTACCCTATCTCTGATAGCAAGTGGGTGAGTCCCGTACAGGTTGTTCCAAAGAAGGGAGGAATGATGGTCATCACCAATAAGAACAATGAGCTCATTCCTACACGAACCGTGACGGGATGGAGGATGTGCATAGACTACCGCAAGCTAAACAACGCAACGAGGAAGGACCACTTCCCATTACCATTCATCGATCAAATGCTTGAGAGGTTAGCACAACACTCACATTTCTGTTATCTTGACGGTTATAGTGGTTTCTTTCAAATCCCGATACATCCGGAGGATCAAGAGAAGACCACATTCACGTGCCCGTGGGGTACATTCGCTTATAGGAGAATGCCATTTGGGCTTTGCAACGCCCCAGCCACCTTCCAAAGGTGCATGATGACTATCTTCTCGGAGTACATAGAGGAGATCATGGAGGTTTTCATGGATGACTTTTCTGTTTATGGTTCCTCTTTCGATAATTGTCCTTCTAACCTCTCTCTTGTGCTACAAAGGTGTGAAGACACTAACCTAGTTCTTAATTGGGAGAAGTGTCAATTTATGGTGAAAGAAGGCATTGTATTAGGACACTTGATCTCTAGTAGAGGGATTGAAGTAGATAAGGCTAAGATAGAAACTATAGAAAAGCTCCCTCCTCCATCTTTGGTGAAGGGAATAAGAAGCTTTCTAGGACATGCTGGATTTTATAGACATTTTATAAAGGATTTTTCTAAGATATCAAAACCGCTTACTAATCTATTGATGAAGGATGCAATTTTTGATTTCTCGTAGGAGTGCTTAGATGCGTTTCATAAGATTCGGGAAGCTCTAATCTTAGCCCCGATCATTCAACCTCCGGATTGGAATCTTCCATTCGAGGTAATGTGTGATGCAAGTGACGTAGCTATAGGAGCTGTGCTTGGGCAAAAGAAGGAAGGACGAACCCATGCTATCTACTTTGCTAGCAAGACGCTAGACAAAGCGCAGCTTAACTACGCCACTACTGAAAAAGAATTTCTAGCTATTGTTTATGCATTTGAAAAGTTTCGTTCCTATCTTGTAGGTGCAAAGGTGATTGTATACACGGATCATGCTGCGATCCGGTATCTACTTGCAAAGAAGGATGCGAAACCAAGGCTGATTAGATGGATTCTTCTCTTACAAGAATTCGATCTAGAGCTCCGTGACAAGAAAAGTTCGGAAAATTCTGTTGCGGATCATTGGAGTCGTCTACCACATTTAGAGAACGACAATCTACTTATAGATGACTCCTTTCCGGACGAGCATTTACACATCATCGAGGAGTGCATCGACAAGATTACTAAAGGTAACGAACCATGGTTCGCTGATTTTGTTAACTACTTGGTTTGCCAGGAAATACCATCCGGATTATCCTATGCACAAAGGAAGAAGTTCTTTAAGGATGTCCGGGAATAATTTTGGAACGAACCTCTCCTCTTCAAGAGAGGTCCTGACGGCATCATTCGACGATGTGTGCCGGAAGACGAGATGCAAAGTGTCATCCGTCATTGTCATTCACTACCTTGTGGAGGACACGCTAGCTCGAACAAGACTAGCGCTAAGGTATTACAATTTGGATTCTTTTGGCCTACTTTATTTAAAGATGTGCAAACCTTTGTTTCCTGCTGCGATGCTTGTCAAAGAACAGGGAACGTATCTAGGAGAAACGAAATGCCTCTTAACAACATTCAGGAGGTAGAGATCTTTGACGTTTGGGGAGTAGACTTCATGGGACCTTTCCAATCATCTTGTGGAAACCAATACATACTTCTAGCTGTAGATTATGTTTCGAGATGGGTTGAAGCAATTGCCTCTCCTACTAATGATGCCATGGTTGTGGTTAAGTTCTTTAACAAGACTATTTTCCCACGGTTTGGGACACCACGGACTATCATTAGTGATGGAGGCTCTCACTTCATTGCCCGACAATTCGAAACTCTACTAGCTAAGTTTGGGGTGACTCGTATGATCGCCACCCCTTACAATCCACAAACTAGTGGACAAGTGGAGATTTCGAACCGGGAGATTAAAGGAATCCTAGAGAAAACAGTTTTAAAGACAAGGAAGGATTGGTCTTTGAAGCTAGATGACGCATTGTGGGCATACCAGACTGCTTCAAAAATCCAAAAACCTAGGTTTTTACTATTCTTCTCTTCTTTGTCAATTCGGGTTAAATTTTTGCAAGAACTTAGAGAAATTGCATAGGATTGTGATTGGAATTAGCCTAGGACAGGTTCTGCTAAGTTTGCTGTTGATTTGATTGAGATTTGAGCAATTCAGAGCCAAATCACGGTCTTTGGGACTTCCACGGCCATGAAAAACTAAGAACAGACCATGGTTTTTTCTAGATTTGGGAAAATGTTCACAAGAAGTGCAGGGAAAGAAAAAGACGAGAAAGAGTGATAGTTCCTCCTCTTCCCATGCCCCTCCTAGTGAACCATCACCTCCACGCCCTAGAATCCCAACCATTCACCCTAACTATCTCGATGCTTTAGAAAAGATCGATGAAAGACCGGTCATAGGACCTAGATAGCTCTTGCTTGAGGAGTTGGAGCCACTTAATGTTGTTAATGATTTGACATGGCTCTTGGATAGAGCCGGATTGATTGTTTTCTCCGCCATTAGAGCGTATGCTTATGAGGAGATTACGAGGGAGTTTGTTATATCCTTTGAGCATAGCCATGTCGATAGGACGTTGTGCTTTAGATTGATGGAGATGAACTATGAGTTCTCCATCCAGCAGTTTGGAGCCTTCTTTGGGTTCCATGAGACCTTTAACGGTCGTTTCCCTAGCGTTGTAAACGTTAAGGACTTTTGGGAGGAGATTGCTATGATTTACACTAGCGAGGACCACTGGCAACCAGCTGATACCAATGATAAGCTCATCTACGACTTAGCCTTGAAGATAGCTCATAGGGTCCTTTCCAAGTGCCTATTCCCTACGACCGAGACCCCCCAAAAGATTAAGACCGACGAGCTATTCCTTCTTTATGCCATGCTGCACGGTAGACCCGCCGATTGTGCCACCCTCTTAGCCTCCACAATTAGCAAGCTTAAGAACAAGAGGGCCGGGAACATTGGATATGGTGGGATAGTTACCCACATAGCTACGTAGCTTGGGATTGATTGCTACGCTTGTACTAGGATAGCGGCGAGACCTTTGGGTCTCAAGAGCCTTATGACTAGAGGTTTGATCTTTCCTTGGCACCGAGGTCCACCTACTGCTGCTATGCCATGGGAGGATAGAGGAGGTAGAGGCATTCCATGGCTTCCCGAGTATTCCATTATGGTTGGACGCCATAATTGGAAAGAGACTTTCGCTCCTATGCATGCGATTAGGTTAGCAGCACCTCCCTACATCCCCAATGAGATTCCAGCTGCTGATGTTGATGAGGATAAAGGAGGTGATGAACAGGATTTTGGTCCCTTTCTGGATCAGCCGGACATCTTCCCGGACCCACCTAAACAGTCTCCCCGTCCTTCTAGACCTTCCGGTGCTTCTTCCTCTCGCCGTGCTAGTGTGAGCGAGAGACCGGCATGGATGGAGACTCCTCCCACTTGGTATGGAGAACAGCCGGAGTGGATGGGAGCTCCGCCACCATGGTATGCACAGCCACCAACAACACCGGCCCCACAGGATGCACCTGCATGGTACAGCCAGGCACCGGAGTGGTATGAGCAACTACCGGAGTGGGCCACCGACCTTTCCAGGAGGGTCGGTAATTTGGAGATCCATCAGGACGCTAGAGATGTACGAGCCGATGAGCATGATCGGATGATGAGGGATATCTACCGCCAGAAGTTTGGGCGGAACTTCAGCTCCGACTTCTTCCCGTTTCCACCACCGCCTCCACCGTAGTGACGAGCTATGCCAATTGACAGTTTCAGCCGCCCCACCGCCGTCTAGTGAGTTCATTTTTCTTTTCTTTCTTTTGCTTATTTCTTTTTGAACATTGGGGACAATGTTTGTCTCAAGTATGGGGTAGGGTGTGACTATCGTTTGTAATAACTCTACTCACTTTGCTTGCCTTGATTCGATGACACTTTGCATGTTTCATTTCATTGTCCCACGTTTCATTATTGCATTGCATGAAAAAGCTTTTGAAAAACCCATAAAATGTGAAAAATTTTGAAAAATTGAAAAAGGTTTTGTGCTTCTAAGAGTTGAGATGATTTCTATGATAATTCCTACTTGCGGATTGAACTTTTGATACCAATTGTATGCCTAAACGAATAATGAATTGAAAAGGAATTGAATGTGTTGATTATCCTTTCTTGCAAGTTTCATAATGTGATGAGTTTTATCTAAATCATATTGAGAAATCGAGGTTGAAATAACATGATGAGTTCTTATACTTCTTTATGAAATGATTAAGGCAATTCGATCTTTCTTTCTCCTTTCTTTGTTCATTTAGCCCCTCAATGAAATAATTGCCTCCCTTATCTATCCGGGAATTTGGAGGAGTTGTGTTTTGGCATTGATGTGGGAGGGCCAAGAAAGCAATTTTTTTTGCATTCAAAGAATAGAATTAATTGGTTTGGCGAAGTCAATCATGACGATGAATAACTCGGCACCATTCACATAGCCGGGTGTTTGTGTCTTGCCAAAGTCGGATTGAGCGATATTCCTAACGGTTTATGGTATGTGCATCAAGGGTTTGAGGCATCTCAAAATTGAGAAACGCCGATCTCCTAGGCTTCGGTTTTTGTGCACCGCTGTCCATAACTCCAAAAGTAAAGTCGAAAAATAACGTGAAAAAGAAGAGAGCAAAGCTCAAGGTTGATGGTGTTGCAAAGCAAAATAAAAAGAAAAAGAGTTCGTTGTCCACTTTCCCTGATTCATGAACCACACCCTTTATAAGTTTCCCTCCCTTCCGCATTTTAGTCCTTACTTAGAAGTTCTTAAGATCAAAAGAATGTTATTTGACTTGGTGATCTAAATTGAATTTTTTTATGCTTGATTTTGATAATGCTTGAAGGTTATGATGTTTACTTTAAAGTTTAACCAATTCATGATGTTTCTTTGCTTTACATTCTTTAGTTTATGTATATAAGCGTTTCAAGAGTGAATGAAGCAAGGTTTGAGAATGATCTATTGACTAGAAGCACACTTACCTAAAAGATGTTTTGTTTTTTTGAGTTTGCATGCATATTTCATCCTAACTTGTGTTCTAAGCTTTCAAAGACCTTGCTTGGAGACAAGCAAGTGACAAGTATGGGGTATTTTGTTAGCATGAAATATTGCGATATTATAGGCACTTATTCTAGTTGTTTTTCATTCATTATAGTGTTCATGGATAAGGTATTGAAGCATTTGTTAGCTTGTTTATCTATATTCTCGATATGGAGGTCTACATTAGCTTTGTGTTGATTATAGGTGAATAAGAGCTGAAACTGGACCATTTGAGAGAGATAAGAGAGGATTTGAGCATGTCCAAGGATTAGGAACACATCAAGGAAGCCAAAGAAGGAGCTAGGATGAAGAATGGCACGACACAAAGGAAACCACAAGCAATCTACACTTCCACGCCCTAAAATACGGCCGTAGAAGTGTCCACGCCCTAAACCACGGCCGTGGATCTTGGCATCATGAGCGTGGAGTACTCCAGAGAGTTACACGGCCTAAAGTACAGTCGTGGAAGATGAGAGACACCGTAACCCAACTCCACGCCCTAAACCAAGGTCGTGGAATCCCTTGAGACCATGATTTAGGTGATCTTTTGACGAATCAATTATTGCCACATCATTTACGTAATGGACCGGGACGGCTATTTTTTTCCTCGTCTTATAAAAAGGTGGGAGGAGAGAGTTTTCGGGGACTCGTTTTAGGCTTTGGAAAACCTCGCTTTGGGACAGTTTGCCTTATGATTTCGCGAGGAACTTTGCGGAAGCGCCGATAATTTGGATTCCCGAAGATTGTGTGTGGCGGAAGTTGCGCCCTTTTCTTAGGTTTTGATATTGAAGACGGATTGACATCCCGTTCTTCGTGTTTGCCTAAGATCATTGTGAGGTTTTGTGTTATATTCTGAATCCATTGGATATTCCAATTTGTGTTTTGGATTTGAGATTAACTTTGAGTAATATTCGAGTTTTAGAGGGTTTTCATCTTTCATTCTTCTTAAATTGATTTTTAATATTATGACAATGGTTATTGGCTAAAATCCTTTAGCAATTCTAAGGTGAAGGGTTGATAGTTGTGGCTTAGATGATGATAGATCGATCGTAAATTGATTGGATCCTGAGAGTTAGAGAGATCTCGTCGACGAACCAAGATTACGGTCTGTTCTTGAACTTCCACGGCTGTGGAACTCAAGATCTGCTCGTGATTTACCCCAGTTTACGAACTTTGCTTTTACTTTGATCCAAGGTTAAAGATTAGCTTTAATCTAGTCTTGGCTTGCCCTTTTCTAGGTAGTAGTGAGACTCATCACCCTCTATTTCGATTTCGAGTGTCACAACCTTAAACGTTTTAGTTAGTTTTGATCCTTGGGTTACAAGTTTGGGTATTTGAGATTAATTCTTGTCTTTAGATCCTTTCTATATTGAAGCCTCAACAACCTTTATAGAGAGTGCCTTTAGATAAGTCGTATAAAGTCTTGGAACTTCACCGTACATTGCTTTACTTTAGCATACCTTTGCAACTCCTAACTCTGTCCTTAGTTCTTTAGTATATCTTGAATCGATTGCCACAATTGGATACTTGGATCTTTAGGGTTGTTGTTTTCCCAATATTTGCAAAGCTTTACCTTTACTTTCTTGACGATTTGCGAACTGAATTTGTTCCCCCCAAATCCCTGAGTTCGACACTCTGAAATTCTTGCTTTACTACGCCGATCCGTACACTACGGGTTCGCTTGCTTTTATTCTAGTTTTATAAATTTAAGACTTGATTGCACGCACACTTTTGGGCGAACACTAAACTACTTCTAAGTTCAATTCCGTTCAGTTCTCCTAAAAATCTTCAAGAAAAACGAATGAAATCAACCAAAGAGAAGATTTAGAGAAAACTTAGGGTTTGGATTTGAGAAAATCCAAATTCACGTCCGATTGTTGAATGTTTGTGCAGTTGGTTGCTACAATCCTTTGTAGAATAAGATTTGCTTCAATTTGGGCTAAAGAATTGTGCAAAACGATCGCCGAATGATGGAGTACGGGATTGGGGATTTGGCGTGGTTTTGGGCGTGGGGGAGAAGTGGTTTTGTGAGAAAATTGTGAAGAAGAACTTATATAGGCCCGTAAAATTCTTGAAAATAACGGCCTTTCGGGCTGTTCCACGGCCGTGGAAATGTACGGCCACCCGTGGTTTTATCTTTTTGGCCTTGAAATCCTCTGTTCTTGCCAAAATCAAAGTTTCGTTTTTATTTCGGCTTTCTTCACCTCTTTTGCCGTTTCTTATCCCTGACATCCAAAGACACAAACATACAGGAAGGTATCGATGAAAAACAAACAAAAACAACTACTCTAATCTTATCTAAGAAAGAAAACGAAAACAAAAGCGAGAATAAAATACCTTGGGTTGCCTCCCAAGAAACGCTTTGTTTTAGGTCCATAGCTAGACCAATCCTTTATGTTTAAGTGAGGACAATCGGTGCGATTTCCTTAGTTTTGAGTTCCGGTGAGTACTTCTTGAGTCGTTGACCATTCACCTTGAAACTTCCGCATTTCTCACCCCATACTTCAACTACACCATGGGAAAAAACATGTTTAATTACATATAGTCCTGTCCAACGAGATTTAAGCTCACCCGGAAAGAGTCGAAGTCTATAATTGAAAAGAAAAACAAGGTCTCCTTCTTTGAAGTCCTTTGGAATGATATGCTTATCATGCCAACGCTTCGCTCTTTCTTTGTAGATCTTGGCGTTCTCATAGGCGTTTAAGCGGAGTTCCTCTAGCTCATTAAGATCCAAGAGACGTTTCTCTCCCGCTTCCTTCATGCTAAAGTTCAGCCACTTGGTTGTATGGTTTTGTGCCAATGGGAGTCTTGTATGTTGTTCTATATGCCCACAACTCGTCATCCAACTTTAATGACCAATCCTTCCTTGTCTTTGACACCTTCTTTTCCAGAATTCTTTGATCTCCCTATTAGAAATCTCCACTTGTCCACTTGTTTGCGGATCGTAGGGTGTGGCGATCTTGTGAGTAACCGCATACATCGCTAGTAGAGCTTCAAATTGACGGCAATGAAGTGTGAACCTCCGTCACTAATGATGGTTCGGGGTGTCCCAAAACTTGGGAAAATAGTTCAGTTTAAGAACTTAACAACCACCAACACATCGTTAGTTGGAGATGCAACATCTTCAACCCATCTTGAAACATAATCTACAACTAGAAGTATGTATTGTTTACCACAAGATGATGGGAATGGTCCCATGAAATCAACTCTCCAAACATCAAAGATGTCCATCTCTTGGATATTGTTGAGAGGCATTTCATTCCTCCTAGAAATATTCGCTGTTCTTTGACAAGCATCGAAACAAGCAACCAAGGTTTTCACATCCTTAAATAAAGTAGGCCAAAAGAATCCGGATTGGTATACCTTAGCGCTAGTTTTGTGAGAAGTAGCGTGTCCTCTGCAAGGATGAGAATGGCAATGACGAATGACACTTTGCATTTCGTCTTCAGGAACACATCTTCTAATGATGCCATCAGGACCTCTCTTGAAGAGTAGAGGTTCATTCCAATAGTATTAGTGGACATCCCTAAAGAACTTCTTTCTTTGTGCGTAGGATAGTCCGAGAGGTATTTCCTGACAAAACCAATTAATTTACAAAATCAGGAAACCAAGGTTCATTACCTCTAGAAATGTGATCGATGCACTCTTCCATTATATGCAATTGTTCGTCCGGGAAGGATTCATCGATGGGTAAGTCGTCACTAGTAGCGTGTGGTAGACGACTCAAGTGATCCGCAACAGAATTTTCGGATCCTTTCTTGTCACGAATCTCAAGGTCGAACTCTTGAAAGAGGAGAATCTACCTAATCAGCCTTGACTTTGCATCTTTCTTGGCAAGCAAATACCGAATTGCTGAATGATTCATGTATACAATCACCTTCACTCCTACAAGATAAGAAAGAAACTTTTCAAAAGCATAAACAACAGCTAGGAATTCATTTTCTGTTGTGGCGTAGTTGAGTTGTGCTTCATCTAGCGTCTTCCTAGCGTAATAGATAGCGTGAGTGCGCCCATCTTTCTTTTGTCCAAGCACCGCCCCAACAACTACGTCACTTGCATCACATATGACCTCGAATGGAATATTCCAATCCGGAGGTTGAATTATTGGGGCAGAGATTAGAGCTTCCCGAATCCTGTAAAAAGCATTCGAACATTCTTTCGAAAATTCAAAAACAGCATCCTTCATCAATAGATTAGTTAGCGGTTTAGAGATTTTCGAAAAGTCCTTAATGAATCTCCCATAGAATCCAACATGTCCTAGAAAACTTCTAATCCCCTTCACCGAAGATGGAGTAGACAGTTTCTCTTTGTTTTCAATCTTAGCCTTATCAATCTCAATCCCTCTATTGGAGATCAAGTGTCCTAAAACAATGCCTTTCTTATCCATAAAGTGAAACTTCTCCCAATTTAGAACTAGGTTCGTGTCTTCAAACCTTTTTAGAACAAGAGATAGGTTAGTAAGACAATTATCAAATGAGGAACCATAAACAGAAAAATCACCCATAAAAACCGCCATGATCTCCTCAATGTATTCCGAGAAGATAGCCATCATACACCTTTGAAAGGTGGCTGGAGCGTTGCAATGTCAGAACGACATCCTCCCATAAGAAAACGTACCCCATGGGCACGTGAATGTGGTCTTCTCTTTATCGTCCGGATGAATCGGATTCTGGAAGAAACCACTATAACCGTCAAGGTAACAAAAATAAGAATGTTGTGCTAACCTCTCCAGCATTTGATCAATGAAGGGTAGCGGGAAGTGGTCCTTCCTCATTGCGTTATTTAGCTTGCGGTAGTCGATGCACATCCTCCAGCTTGTCACGGTTATTATTGGAATGTGCTCGTTGTTCTTGTTGGCTACAACGGTCATTCCTCCCTTCTTTGGAACTATTTGAACGGGGCTAACCCACTTGCTATCGGAAATAGGGAAGATGATACATACATCAAGTAATTTAATGATCTCCTTCTTCACGACCACTTTCATGATCAAATATAACCGTCGTTGAGGTTGACGTGAAGGCTTATAATCCTCTTCCATTAGATTCTTGTGCATACATAAAGATGGTTTAATTCCTACAAGATCCTCTACGGTATAGCCTAAAGCTTTCCTATGCTTCCTCAAAACAATCATAAGCTTTTCAAGTTCATCTTCACTCAAATCAGAACTAACAATAACGGGAAATGTAGAATTAGTTCCAAGAAATGCATACCTAAGATGTGCGGGAAGTGGCTTCAATTCCAAAGTTGTTGATGCCTTAGGGTTGTCTTGAGGGTTGTCCGATTTTTCCTTGGAAGTCTCTATTCACTCAAGAGTGTATGCGTCAAAGTCATAAAATTTATAAAACTGAAATTAAGCAAAAGCTAACCCGCATTGTACCGATCGGCTTAGTAAAGCAAGAATTCCAGAGTATCAAACTAGGCAATTTGGGGGAACAAACTCAGTTCGCAAATTGTCAAGAAAGTAAATATAGAAGCTTTGCAAATAATATTGGGAAAACAACAATTCTAAAGATCCGGATATCCAATTGTGGCAATTGATTCAAGATATTCTATAGATGTAAGGACAGAGTCGGGATTGCAAAGGTATATCTAATGTAAGGTTATCTACGGTGAAGTTCCAAACCCATATATCTCACCCAAAGGCTCTCTTTATAAAGGTTGTTGAGGTTGCAGTATAGAAAGGATCAAACGATAAGAATTACTCTCAAATACCCATGCCCAAACCCAAGGGAATCAAAGATAAGCAAAAACGGTTAAGGTTGTGACACTCGAAACTGAAGTAAAGGATGTTGAGTCTCACTACTACCTAGAAAAGGTAAGCCAAGGCTAGGTTAAGGCAAATCTCTAACTTTGGATCAAAGAAAAAGCAAATATCGTACGATAGAAGAAACCACGTCTTGATCTTGAAGAACCACGGCTGTGGAACTCAAGAGCAAACCGTGAAAAAGGTTGACGACGAGGTTTCTCGCAACTCTCAGGGTCCAATATGTTTTGGTTAAATCTATCACCATCTATGTCATAACTATCAACCCTTCACATTAATATCGCTAAAAGGGTTTTAGCCAACAATCATTGTCATTGAATCAGTAATTAAGTTTAAAAAAGAAAAAGGGTAAAATCTCGAAAACTTAATAATAAGCAAACAATCAATCTCAATTCAATCCAAAGTATATGTGTTCAATGTATTCGGAACAGGGAATAGAAAACCTCACAACAATATCTAGGAACAATGAAGAACGGGATGTCAATCCGTCTTCAAAAGGAATCCTAAGATATTCTACAAGTACGCAATCTCGAAATGCGTCCTGTTAGCATGAAATATTGTGATATTTTAGGCACGTTTTTAAGCGTATTTGATTCATATTGATAGTCATTGATTGAGCATAGATACATTTGTGAGCTAGTTTATCTATAATGTCGATATAGAGATCTACACAAGCTTTATGTTGATTATAGGTGATTGAGAGCTATTTCCGAACGAAATCGAGCAAGATGGAGTTGTTGAGCAATGTCCATGGATTGAGGACATTCTTAGGAGCAAAAGGAGTGTCAACTTGAGGAATGCACGAGGATAGGGAAGAATCACGTTCTTGCCCTAAACCACGCTGTAAAATACGGCCGTACTACTTTCCACGTTCAGTTCCACGGCCGTGGAACCATGACTAAGGAAACGTGGTTCATTCCAGCAACTTCTACGGCCGTGGAGAAGACGGTTCAAACCGTGTTGATTCCCACGCTCTAAATTACGGTCGTGGAACCTTCCACGACCGTGATCTTGGCGATCTTTTTTGCCACACTTTAAGCCATGATCTTTTAAAAGATTGGGTTGGGCCGCTACTTCATCATACACTATAAAAGGACGGATGAAGGGAGATTCCGTCACCTCCGGTTAGAGACTTTTGCGACCTTTGCTTAGACGTACTTTCGTCCACGCCGCGACTTAGAGATCTTTGCGACTTTTGCAAAAGACGTACCCTGCGCTCATCCTTGGAGTTGCCCTAATCTCGCACTTTGGTGGAGATTGTGATGGAGATTTCCGGATTGACGGAAGATCGAAGATTTGAAAGGTTATTCGCAAGAAGATTCCTCTTCTTGTTTAGATTTGATTTAGAAGACGGATTGACATCCCGTTCTTCCTTCTTATCTAAGATAGTGTTTGTTTGTTCTATTCCAAATCTAGTGACGATATTTGTTCTTGATTGTGACTTTGACATTGGTTTAAAGTTTATTGAAAGTTTTCGGAAGTTTTCATCTTTCAATCTTTTAAACCTTGAATTTGATATCATTATGACTATTGTTGGCTAAAAACCCTTAACAATTCTAAGGTGAAGGGTTGATAGTTGTGGCTTAGATGATGATAGATCGATCGTAAACAGATTGGACCCTGAGAGTTAGAGAGAATCGCCGACGAACCTTAAAATACGGCATGTTCTTGAAGTCCACGGCCGTGGATCCTCAAGAACTAACCGTGATTTCCCTTAAGTTTACGAATTTGCTTTTACTTTAATCCAAAGTTAAAGATTTGCTTTAACTTATTTTAGGCTTGCCTTTTCTAGGTGGTAGTGAAGCCTCAACAACCTCTACCTCGATTGTGAGTGTCACAACCGTAATCGGTTTAGTTAGTCTTGATCTTTGGATTACAAGTTTGGGTATTTGACATTAATTCTCATCTTTAGAACCTTTCTATATTGAAGCCTCAACAACCTGTATAGGGAGTTTCTTGTAGGTGAGTAATATAAGGTTTTTGGAACTTCACCGTACGATTACCTTACATTAGCATACCTTTGCATATCTTAACTCTGTCCCTATATCATTAGTATATCTTGAATCGATTGCCACAGCTGGATTCCTAGATCTTTAGGATTGTTGTTTTCCCAATAATTCGAAAAGGTCTTACATTTACTCGCTTGATAATCTGTAACTGGATTTAGCCCCCCAAATCCCTGTGTTCGATACTCTGGAATTCTTGCTTAACTATATCGATCCGTACACTGCGGGTTCGCTTGCTTGATTCTAGTTTTATAAATTTAAAGCTTATTTGCACGCACGCTAAGTGGCGAACACGTCCTTCTCGGAATCTTTCCTGTACACAATAAGATTTTCCTAAGCAATCTTCCAAAATGTACTCCGTGTGGGATGTATGCAGCGTCCTCTTTTTCTCCTTTCTTCAGCCTTCTTATAGGGGAAAAGTAGGGTTACGAAAAGCCCGATTACTACTGCTGATGTGGCAAATATGAGCCGTGACAACCGTTATAAAAATCACGGTCTAGTGTAAACTTCCACGGTCGTGGAACCTTTCTGTTGCTCTCGACCTTGTTTTCCACGCCCCCAATGCCAAAATCACGGTCGTGGTTCTCTTGGTTGGCCGTGATTTCTCAAATTCCTTTGTAAAAGCCTTTGTTTCGTAAAATTCTCTAATCATGCTCCTTCCTTAGCTTCTCCAATGCATCCTCTTGATGCCTAGCATGATCAAATACTCCTACTCTCTCATATAATCTCCAATCCAAGCCTTTATACACCTAAAAACACAACAAAGCTTGTGTAGATCTCTACATCGATAAAATAGGTGAATGTGCTCATAAATGCTTCAAACTCAAATCCATGTACACAACTAAAAGGGAAATAAAAAATTAGAACAAGTGTCTAAATATGGTCAAATTTATGCTATCAAAATACCTCATACTTGTCGCTTGCTTGTACCCAAGCAAGATTTTCAAAAGCTTACAATACAAGGTAGGATGAAATATGAATGCAAAACAAGGTAAAAACAATCTTTTTGGCATTGTGCTTCTAATCAATAGATCATCCT
This sequence comes from Fagopyrum homotropicum, assembly GCA_033239125.1. NCBI lineage: Eukaryota > Viridiplantae > Streptophyta > Magnoliopsida > Caryophyllales > Polygonaceae > Fagopyrum > Fagopyrum homotropicum. The sequence goes on along the minus strand of BSWB01000001.1, from coordinate 55,673,472 downwards.
CAAATCTTGCTTCATGCCTCCTTGAAAACATCCATGTACATAAATCAAATATGTCAAGCAAAAGAAAATTGAAGTTAACGATCTAAAAGACATGATGTTCCAGATGAGGATAGAAATAAGCGACCTTAAGAATAAGGGGAGCAAGAAATCCTCAAGGAGGGGATCAAGATCAAGAAGAAGAAGCCATTCATCCGCCGATGATAGTGATTCTTCCATGCCACCGCTAGAGGAAATTGATCCCACGATCAATGTGAATCCTTTCCATCCACGGGCGACCGCAAACCGACGCATTCCACCTAGGAATGTAAGGGTGAACCGTGTAGATGATGAGCCAAGAAATCTTGGACAAAGGATGGATCCAACGCAGCAACCACGCCGTCTAGGTGTGAACTTTGATGCTGATGATGTGCAAGGGTTTAGCTTCAACCCTCAAGTTATTACTCTTGTTCGCCAAAATCAATTTGGCGGGACAAGCGCTGAATCTCCACACCAACACTTGCAAAACTTTGAGTGTATGATGGAGACAATGAGGCCGAAGAACACTACTACCAACAACTATAAGCTCAAGCCTTTCTTCTTCTCCTTGAAGGGGAAAGCATTGTCTTGGTATCAAGCTCTTCCTAGTGGGAAACTAGACACGTGGGAAGACCTTTCCGCGGAGTTCCTCACCAAATTCTTTCCGCCATCCAAAACGGCGGAACTTAGAGGTAAGATCAATGCATTTTCCATGAGGTCTAACGAAAGTTTGTTTCAATCATGGGAAAGGTTTCAGGACTTGTTATTGGATTGCCCTCATCATGGCATATCCAAGCTTGCATTGTTGGAGATTTACTACAAGGGGTTAGATGCGGGGACGCAATTCAATCTCCAATCCCTCTCATGTGGAACATTCATGGACATGAGAGAAGATGACGCTTGGGACTTCATTGAGAAGCAAGCAAGGGTCATAGAGAAGTATTCCCACCGGAAAGCGGAGGGAAATCGTGTGGAGCAAGGAGCAAAGCTCACACATGAAGCTCAAAATCAGATTTTCTGCCTCAACAATGAGATCAAAGAGTTGAAGGAGGCTATCAAGACCAACTTTCCAAAGCAACAAGGCAAGGATGTTGGATATTTGGGCAACAACAACAATGGCGGTGAGAACACAAACCGCAACAACAACAACAACAACCGGAACAACAGCCGGAACAATTGGAATGGCAATAACAACAACCGGAACAACAATTGGAACAACAATAGGGGTTCAAACAACAACAATTGGCGCTCCAATCAACAAAATTCCGGTAACTCTTACCCTTCCAATTCTAATTCACAAACTCCACCTTCCTCTTCCTCTACTCCTTTGAAAAGCCAAGGGCAAACATCTAATGGAGGAAACACTTCGGGGAAGGAGAAGCCCGATCCCATGTTGGAAACGATCTTGGGAAAGCTTCAAGGTTTGGAGAACCGCATCATTAAGGTTGATGATCAAATTTCTAAGGTTGACAAAGCCCAAAAGGTTTTGGAAAACCAAATGTTCAGCCATGCGGAGGAAGTTCCCAGGAATCAAGGGAAACTTCCAGGAATGACGGAGGACAACCCTAAGGGAAGGGTGATGGCAATCACAACCAGGAGCGGAGTGACTACCACCGATCCGCAGCCTAATTTCGTTGAAGTCCCCGTAGAGAAAGACAAGGAGAAGGGGAAGGAGAAGGAAGATGTCTACGTTCCTCCTCCAGCTTACAAACCTCCCCTACCATTCCCTCAATCTAGAGCGAGAGCGCGCCTAGATAAACAGTTTGGTTAGTTTATAGAACTCATGACCAAGCTGCATATTAATATACCCTTTATTGATGCTATTGTAGGTATGCCGGCTTATGGCAAGTTCTTGAAGGAGCTCCTCTCCAACAAGAGGAATCTAGAAGATTTCGGAGAGGTTAAGATGAGTTCGGATTCTTCGGACCTCATCAAGACCATGAAGGAGAAAATGCCCCCAAAGCTAAAGGATCCGGGGTCATTTTGCATTCCCATAGGAGTGGGAGATGTCACATACGATGCGCTATGTGATTTAGGAGCAAGTGTGAGCATCATACCACTTGCATTGTGTAGGAAGATCGGTTTAGGCGACCCTAAACCGGTAAAGATGACGTTGTACATGGCGGATCGATCCATCACTCGCCCCGTCGGTATTGTAGAAGACGTCCCAGTCAAGCTAGGTAAATTCTTTGTTCCCATTGATTTTGTTGTGCTTGACATTCCTGCAGATAGTCCGGTCCCGATCATACTCAGAAGACCGTTACTTGCAACTTCCGGCTGCACAGTCGATTGCAAGAATGGTAGACTCGCTTTTGATATAGGAGAAGAGAAAGTAGAGTTCGTTCTTTCCACTCTACTAAAGGAGCCCATCTTTGATGAGGATATATTCGATATCCAAGATGAAGAAGGGTTGTCTAGGGAGGAGGTAAGTGCTATTCTCTTCAACGATCCTCTACAAAAGGTTATTACTATGAGTCTAACAAATGTAGGGGAAGAAAAAGAGTGCAATGAGGCAATTGAAGCCTTAGAAGCACAAGAAGAGATGGGTGAAGTGGAGTTTGAAAAGCTCCACAACGAGGCAGAAAACGCGAGAATCCACGGCCATACACTATATTCCACGGCCATGGATTTCACCAACAAAACCGTGTCCCACTCCAGAGGATTATACGGTCGTGGAGAAAGCACAGAGATCGTATTTCCCTTCCACGCCCTAAACCACGGCCGTGGAGAACATAGGGAAACCGTAATTTTGGGCGTGGAAAGGGGTGATCGAGACACTTCTTCAACTTCTTCCGATTCTTCCCCCACACATTCAACACCCTTATAAACTTCTAAGGAGACATCGGATGCTCCTCAAGGATCATTGGAAGCTCCGAAAGCAATGGAACTCAAACCACTTGCTACTCATCTAAGGTACGCTTTCTTAGGACCTAATTCTACCTTTCCGGTTATTGTTAGTTCCGATCTAAGCATAGATGAACATAATGAACTCATGGTTGTCCTTAGGAAACATAGAAAAGCTTTAGGATATACTATTGAGGATTTAGTAGGAATTAAACCCTCCCTATGCATGCATAAGATACTAATGGAGGAAGATTTTAGAACTTCAAGGCAACCTCAAAGACGGTTAAATCCGACCATGAAGGAGGTTGTCAAGAAGGAAATTCTTAAACTTCTTGATGCAGGTATCATCTATCCTATCTCCGATAGTAAGTGGGTGAGTCCGGTTCAAGTAGTTCCGAAGAAGGGAGGAATGACGGTCATCACCAACAAAAACAACAAACTCATTCCTACCCGAACCGTAACGGGATGGCGGATGTGTATTGACTACCGCAAGCTTAACAATTCAACGAGGAAGGATCACTTCCCATTGCCATTCATTGATCAAATGCTTGAAAGGTTAGCACAACATTCACATTTTTGCTACCTTGACGGTTATAGTGGTTTCTTTCAGATCCCGATACACCCGGATGATCAAGAGAAGACCATATTCACGTGCCCGTGGGGTACGTTCGCTTATAGGAGAATGCCGTTCGGGCTTTGCAACGCCCCAGCCACCTTTCAAAGGTGCATGATGGCCATCTTCTCCGAATATATAGAGGAAATCATGGAGGTCTTCATGGACGATTTCTCCGTATACGGTTCCTCTTTTAACGATTGCCTTTCTAACCTTTCTCTTGTTTTACAAAGGTGTGAAGACACTAACCTAGTTCTCAATTGGGAAAAGTGTCAACTTATGGTTAAGGAAGGAATTGTATTAGGACACCTAATCTCTAGTAGAGGGATAGAGGTGGATAAGGCTAAGATAGAGACCATAGAGAAGCTTCCTCCCCCAAATTCGGTGAAAGGGATAAGAAGTTTTCTAGGACATGCCGGATTCTATAGACGCTTCATTAAAGAATTTTCTAAGATATCAAAACCTCTCACTAATCTATTGATGAAGGACGTGGTTTTTGAGTTTTCGCAGGAATGCTTGGATGCGTTTAACACCATTCGGCAAGCTCTAATTTCAGCACCTATTATCCAACCTCCGGATTGGACTCTTCCCTTTGAGGTTATGTGCGATGCTAGTGACGTAGCTATAGGAGCTGTCCTTGGACAACGAAAGGAAGGGCGAACCCATGCCATATACTATGCTAGCAAGACGCTAGATGAAGCGCAGCTCAATTATGCCACTACCGAAAAAGAGTTTTTAGCCATTGTCTATGCTATTGACAAGTTTCGCTCTTATCTTGTAGGTGCAAAGGTGATTGTCTACACGGATCATGCTGCGATCCGGTACCACCTTGCGAAGAAAGATGCGAAGCCAAGGCTAATTAGATGGATTCTTCTCCTACAAGAATTCGATTTAGAGATCTGCGACAAGAAAGGTTCAGAAAATTCTGTTGCGGATCATTTGAGTCGTCTAACCCATCTAGAGGACGACCATTTACCCATCGATGACTCCTTCCTGGACGAACACCTACACATCATAGAGGAGTGCATCGATGTGATCTCCAAAGGTAACGAACCATGGTTTGCTGATTTTGTCAACTATTTGGTTTGTCAGGAGATACCACCCGGATTATCCTACGCACAAAGGAAGAAGTTCTTTAAGGATGTCCGGGAATACTTTTGGAACGAGCCTCTCCTCTTTAAGAGAGGTCCGGATGGCATCATTCGGCGATGTGTGCCGGAAGATGAGATGCAAAGTGTCATCCGCCATTGTCATTCACTACCTTGTGGAGGACACACTAGTTCGAATAAGACTAGCGCAAAGGTATTGCAATCTGGATTTTTTTGGCCTACTTTATTTAGAGATGTGCAATTCTTTGTTTCTTGCTGCGATGCTTATCAAAGAACAGCCAATATCTCTAGGAGGAATGAGATGCCCCTCAACAACATCCAAGAGGTGGAGATTTTCGATGTTTGGGGAGTAGATTTTATGGGACCATTCCCATCCTCTTGTGGAAACCAATACATACTATTGGCGGTAGACTACGTTTCTAGATGGGTGGAAGCAATTGCCTCTTCCACCAATGATGCCATGGTGGTGGTTAAGTTCTTCAACAAGACCATTTTTTCTCAATTTGGGACACCAAGGGCTATCATTAGTGATGGAGGTTCTCACTTCATTGCCCGGCGCTTTGAAGCTCTTCTAGCTAAGTATGGGGTTACTCACAAGATTGCTACCCCTTATCATCCACAAACAAGTGGACAAGTTGAGATCTCAAATAGGGAGATCAAAGGAATCTTAGAGAAGACGGTTTCAAGGACTACGAAGGATCGGTCTTTGAAGCTTGAAGATGCATTGTGGGCGTACCGGACTGCGTACAAGACTCCCATAGGAACCACACCATACAACCTTGTGTATGGGAAGTCTTTTCACTTACCGGTGGAGTTGGAGCACAAGGCGTTTTGGGCTATCAAGTGGTTGAATTTCAGCATGAAGGAAGCGGGAGAGAAGCGTCTCCTAGACCTTAATGAGCTGGATGAACTCCGCTTGAATGCTTATGAAAATGCCAAGATCTATAAGGAGAGAGCAAAGCGTTGGCATGATAAGCATATCATTCCAAAGGACTTCAAAGAAGGAGAACAAGTTCTCCTCTTCAATTCAAGGCTTCGTCTCTTTCCAGGTAAGCTTAGATCTCGTTGGACCGGACCTTTTCTAATTAAGCGTATTTTCCCCCATGGTGCAGTTGAAGTATGGGGTGAAGCGGGCGGAAGCTTTAAGGTGAACGGGCAACGACTCAAGAAGTATACGCCGGAACTCCAAGCTGAAGAGTTCGCGCCTACCGCACTCGAATAAGTTCGAGATTGGTCTAGCTACGGACCTTAAACAAAGCGCTTCTTGGGAGGCAACCCAAGGTATTGCATTTTTGTTTTTGTTTTCGATTCATAGTTTAGCTTAGTTTAGACGTTTTTCGCTTTATTTTGCCTCGATTTCTTCTAGTATGTTCGTGTTTTTGGATGTAGGAACGATGGAAAAGGGGAAGGGAAGGATAATGTTGAAGAAAAGTGACGAAACTTGGACTTTGGAGCATTACAGAGAGTTCCACGGCCTAAACCACGGTCGTGACAGCTACAGTGACCGTAATTTCCAAAAGCCTTTGAAAAATCACCAAAACCACAGTTCCGTACAGTTCCACGGCCGTGGAACACCCCGACAGACCGTGATTTTCAAAATTTTTCCTGTGACTATATAAACCACGTTCTTCACAAAAACACTCCACAAAACTCCCTTCTACGACCCAAATCGCCGATTCCACGACCCTACTCCCAAATCTTCATTCATTAATCGTTTTCGACGATTCTTCTTCCCAAATTGAAGCAAATTCAACCACCAACAAGATCCAAGCAACGAATCGAGCGGAAATTCACCACGGAACGCACAATTCGGATTTTAAAAATCCGAAACCTAGGTTTTGTCCCTCTTCTTGATCTTTGTCGATTTGGTTCGTTTTGCTAGAAATTTTAGGAAGAACTGATTGAAATTGGAAGGAACTAGGCTAGGGCTGCTTGATTGTTGAATTTGAGAGCTGATTGTTGAGTTTTGAGAAAATCTGAGACGAATCACGGTCTCTGGAAGTTCCACGGCCGTGGAAAGGCAAGAAAAGACCGTGATTCTTGACAGTGATGGTTTTCGTGAGGAGAGTTTCTGGGAGGATTAAGGAGAAAAAGAATGATCAAAACAAGAAGAGGAAGGGTAATCCCTCTTCTTCCTCATCCTCTAGAGCACCACCACCCTCTTCCCCTTCACCTCCATCATCACCTTCATCACCCTCACCTCCTAGCCCTAGAGTACCGACTATTCATGAGGATCACCTCGATGCATTCGAGAGGATCAATGAGAGGGCTGTGATTGGACCTAGGTACCTATTGTTAGAGGATTTAGCTCCTCTTAACATTGTAGATGACCTTACTTGGCTCTTGGATAGAGCCGGACTAGTTGTCTTCTCGGCTATCCCAGAAGACGCTTATGAGGAGATTACGAGGGAGGTTGTGACGTCATTTCAGCACAGCCATGTGGATAGGACCGTTTCTTTCCGTCTTATGGAGAGAAACTATGACTTCACCATTCGTGAGTTTGGGACCTTCTTTGGGTTCCATGAGACCTTCAATGGTCGCTTTCCTAGTGGCGTTTACGCCAAAGACTTTTGGGAGGAGGTTGCCATGATTTACGCCAGCAAGGACCGCTGGCAACCTGCTGACACCAAGGCTAAGTTGATGTATCACTTAGCCTTGAAGATTGCTCACCGTGTTCTTTCGGAGTGTCTCTTTCCTAGGACGGAGACGCCCCAAAAGATCAAGACGGATGAGCTCTTTCTGCTATACTCCATGCTGTATGGGCGCCGAGCTGACTGTGCCACCCTCTTAGCTGCTACTATGAGCAAGCTTAAGAACAAGAGGAAGGGCAACATTGGATACGGTGGGATAGTTACCCACCTTGCTAGGGCGTTGGGTGTTGATTTTTCTGCCTGTACCCGCATACCAGCCGTACCTTTAGGACTTCATGCCTTCATGACTAGAGGTCTCATCTTCCCCACACATAGAGGTCCGCCTTATGCGGCAATGCCTTGGGAGAGCAGGACGGGTACGGGTATTGAGTGGCTACAGGAGTACTCCATTATGGCTGGACGCCATAATTGGAAGGAGACGTTCGCTGCTATGCATGTGAATAGGATTGCAGCTCCTCCGTATGTTCCACCACCGCCCGTAGTTGAGGAGGAGGAGATGAGGGATCAGTTTGAGGGTGGAGGAGGAGCCGAGCAGGAGTTTGGCACGTTTCCGGATCAGCCGGATGCGGCCCCCGATGTGCCTAGACGTTCTCCACGTCCCGCCAGAGCTTCAGGCTCGTCTTCTCGCCGCGCCAGCGTGAGTGAGAGACCTACTTCGCTGAGACACCTCCTGCATGGTACGGAGCTCCACCTCCATGGGCTACAGAGACACCATCTGCACCAGCACCAGCACCAGCACCATCCGACGCTCCAGAGTGGTACAGTCATGCTCCGTGATGGTATGAGCAGATGCCGGATTGGGCTACTGGTCTTTCGGAGAGAGTAGGAGCATTGGAGATACGAGCCGATGCTAGAGATGGACGCTTGGACGACCTCGATCACATGATGAGAGACGTCTACTGCCAGCAGTTTGGGCGGTTTTATGATCCTAGCTTCTCTCCATTCCCGCCTCCACCAGCGCCGTAGTGATTGAGTACATGACCGACAGTTTTAGCCGCTCCACCGCCATTTTGTGAGTTTCTTTTTCTTTTCTTTCTTTTCTTTCTTTCTTTTGAACATTAGGGACAATGTTCGTCCTAAGTATGGGGTGGGGTGTGACTAAAAGTTTGTAATAACTCTTACTCACTATGTTTGCTTCTATCGAGACTATCATTGCATGTTCATTATATTGTTGCACGTTTCATTATTGCATTGCATGAAAAAGAGTTTGAAAAACCATAAAAATTGAAAAATTTTGAAAAATTTTGTGCTTCTAAGGAATTGAGATGATTTCCATGATAATCGCTACTTGTGAATTGAGTTTGATGACAATTGCATGCTTAAATGAATAGTGAATTGAAAAAGAATTTGAATGAGTTGATTATACCTCTTTTACAAGTTTCATAATGTGATGAATGTTACCTAAATCATGTTGAGGAATTGAAGTTGAAATCACACTATAAGTTCTTATGCTTCTTGTTGACATGATTAAGGCAATTCGATTTTTCTTTCTTCTTTCTTTGATCATTTAGCTCCTCATTGAAATATTGACCTCCTTTACCTATCCGGAAATTTGGAGAAGTGAATGAAAAAGGCATGTTTGATGTGGGAGGGCCATGAGAGCAATTATTTGCAATCAAAAGAATAGAAGGAAATTGTACGTTTGGGGAAGTCAATCATGATGATGAGTAACTCGGCATCATTCACATAGCCGGGTGTTTGTGTCTTGCCAAAGTCGGATTGAGCGATATTCCTAGCGGATTATGGTATGTGCGCTAAGGGTTTGAGGTATCTCATAAAAATTGAGAAACGCCAATCTCCTAGGCTTCGGTTTTTGTGAACCTCTATCCATAACTCCAAAAGTAAAGTTGAAAAATGAAAGGAAGAGAGCGAAGCTCTAAGTTGAAAGTGTTGCAGAAACCGCAAGAGAAGAAGAAAAGAGTAGTTGTCCACTTTCCCGGATTCATGCACCACAATCCTTAAAGTTTCCTTCCCTTTCCACGTTCTAGACCTTTTCTTTGAAAGTCCTTAAGATCAAAAGAATGTTATATGACTTGGTGATCTAAATTGAAGTTTCTTATAATTGATTTTTATAATGTTTAAGGGTTATGATGCTTGTATAGAAGTTTGATTGATTCATGAGCTTTCTTTACTTTTTACACTTTGATTAAGTGTATGAAAGTCTTATAAACGATTGAAGCAAGATTTGAGAATGATCCATTGTTTAGAAAGCACATTCATCCAAAAGAAGTATTGCTTTGAGAAGGTACACATATTTCATCCTAACTCTTGTTTTAAAGCTTTTGAAAGACCTTGCTTAGGGACAAGCAAGTGTTAAGTATGGGGTTATTTGTTAGCATGAAATATTGTGATATTTTAGGCACGTTTTCTAAGCGTATTTGATTCATATTGATAGTCATTGATTGAGCATAGATACATTTGTGAGCTAGTTTATCTATAATGTCGATATAGAGATCTACACAAGCTTTATGTTGATTATAGGTGATTGAGAGCTATTTCCGAACGAAATCGAGCAAGATGGAGTTGTTGAGCAATGTCCATGGATTGAGGACATTCTTAGGAGCAAAAGGAGTGTCAACTTGAGGAATGCACGAGGATAGGGAAGAATCACGTTCTTGCCCTAAACCACGCTCTAAAATACGGCCGTACTACTTTCCACGTTCAGTTCCACGGCCGTGGAACCATGACTAAGGAAACGTGGTTCATTCCAACAACTTCTACGGCCGTGGAGAAGACGGTTCAAACCGTGTTGATTCCCACGCTCTAAATTACGGTCGTGGAACCTTCCACGACCGTGATCTTGGCGATCTTTTTTGCCACACTTTAAGCCACGATCTTTTAAAAGATTGGGTTGGGCCGCTACTTCATCATACACTATAAAAGGACGGACGAAGGGAGATTCCGTCACCTCCGCTTAGAGACTTTTGCGACCTTTGCTTAGACGTACTTTCGTCCACGCCGCGACTTAGAGATCTTTGCGACTTTTGCAAAAGACGTACCTTGCGCTCATCCTTGGAGTTGCCCTAATCTCGCACTTTGGTGGAGATTGTGATTTAGATTTCCGGATTGACGGAAGATCGAAGATTTGGAAGGTTATTCGCAAGAAGATTTCTCTTCTTGTTTAGGTTTGATTTAGAAGACGGATTGACATCCCGTTCTTCCTTCTTATCTAAGATAGTGTTTGTTTGTTCTATTCCAAATCTAGTGACGATATTTGTTCTTGATTGTGACTTTGAGATTGGTTTAAAGTTTATTGAAAGTTTTCGGAAGTTTTCATCTTTCAATCTTTTAAACCATGAATTTGATATCATTATGACTATTGTTGGCTAAAAACCCTTAACAATTCTAAGGTAAAGGGTTGATAGTTGTGGCTTAGATGATGATAGATCGATCGTAAACAGATTGGACCCTGAGAGTTAGAGAGAATCGCCGACGAACCTTAAAATACGCCCTGTTCTTGAAGTCCACGGCCGTGGATCCTCAAGAACTGACCGTGATTTCCCTTAAGTTTACGAATTTGCTTTTACTTTAATCCAAAGTTAAAGATTTGCTTTAACTTATTTTAGGCTTGCCTTTTCTAGGTGGTAGTGAAGCCTCAACAACCTCTACCTCGATTGTGAGTGTCACAACCGTAATCGGTTTAGTTAGTCTTGATCTTTGGATTACAAGTTTGGGTATTTGACATTAATTCTCATCTTTAGAACCTTTCTATATTGAAGCCTCAACAACCTGTATAGGGAGTTTCTTGTAGGTGAGTCATATAAGGTTTTTGGAACTTCACCGTACGATTACCTTACATTAGCACACCTTTGCATATCTTAACTCTGTCCCTATATCATTAGTATATCTTGAATCGATTGCCACAACTGGATTCCTGGATCTTTAGGATTGTTGTTTTCCCAATAATTCGAAAAGCTCTTACATTTACTCGCTTGATAATCTGTAACTGGATTTAACCCCCCAAATCCCTGTGTTCGATACTCTGGAATTCTTGCTTAACTATATCGATCCGTACAATGCGGGTTCGCTTGCTTGATTCTAGTTTTATAAATTTAAAGCTTATTTGCACGCACGCTAAGTGGCGAACACGTCCTTCTCGGAACCTTTCTTGTACGTAATAAGATCTTCCTAAGCAATCTTCCAAAATGTACTCCGTGTGGGATGTATGCAGCATCCTCTTTTTCTCCTTTCTTCAGCCTTCTTATAGGGGAAAAGTAGGGTTACGAAAAGCCCGATTACTACTGCTGATGTGGCAAATATGAGTCGTGACAACCGTTATAAAAATCACGGTCTAGTGTAAACTTCCATGGTCGTGGAACCTTTCTGTTGCTCTCGACCTTGTTTTCCACGCCCCCAATGCCAAAATCACGGTCGTGGTTCTCTTGGTTGGCCGTGATTTCTCAAATTCCTTTGTAAAAGCCTTTGTTTCGTAAAATTCTCTAATCATGCTCCTTCCTTAGCTTCTCCAATGCATCCTCTTGATGCCTAGCATGATCAAATACTCCTACTCTCTCATATAATCTCCAATCCAAGCCTTTATACACCTAAAAACACAACAAAGCTTGTGTAGATCTCTACATCGACAAAAAAGGTGAATGTGCTCATAAATGCTTCAAACTCAAATCCATGTACACAACTAAAAGGGAAATAAAAAATCAGAACAAGTGCCTAAAATATGGTCATATTTCATGCTATCAAAATACCTCATACTTGTCGCTTGCTTGTACCCAAGCAAGATTTTCAAAAGCTTACAATACAAGGTAGGATGAAATATGAATGCAAAACAAGGTAAAAACAATCTTTTTGGTATTGTGCTTCTAGTCAATAGATCATCCTCAAATCTTGCTTCATGCCTCCTTGAAAACATCCATGTACATAAATCAAATATGTCAAGCAAAAGAAACATCATATTTTGCATAAACTTCAAGACAAGCATCATAACCTTCAAGCAATGTCAAAATCAATCATGTGACACATCAATTTAGATCACCAAGTCAAACAACATTCTTATGATCTCAAGGACTTTTAAGTAAGGTCCAAAAACGTGTATGGGTAGGAAACTTATAAGGGAATCTGGTGTATAATTCCGGGAAGAAGAAACACACAACCTTTTTTTCTTTTTATAATTTGAACCAACCACCAATATAGAGCTTTGCTCCTTATTTTAGCACAAAATTTTTCGACTTTACTTTTCAGAAATATGAACAGCGGTGCACAAAAACTGAAGCCTAGGAGATTGGCTTTTCTCAATTTCGAGATGCCTCAAATCCTTTATGCACATACCATAATCCGTTAGGAATATCGCTTAATCCGACTTTGGCAAGACACAAACACCCGGCTATGTGAATGGTACCGAGTTACCCATCATCATGATTGACTTCCCCAAACCTATTTTTCTACACTTTGAATTCACAAAATTTCTTTCATGGCCCTCCCACATCAAACATACCAAAATTCAACTCTTCCTAATTCCCGGATAGGTAAAGGAGGCAAATATTTTCATTCAGGGGCTAGGTGATTAAGGAAAGAAGCATGAAAAATCGAGGTGCCTTAGTCATTTCATAGAGAAGTGCAAGAACTTATATTGTGATTTCAATCTCCATTTCTCAATATGATTTAGATAAAACTTTCACATTATGAAACTTGCAAGAAAGGTTAAACAACATACTCAATTTCTTCATAATTCAAAATTCACAATTCAAGTTAAGCACATAAAAGTCATCAAAAATTTAATCCACAAGTAGATTCATCATAGAATTCATATCCAATCTTATAAGCACAATAATTTTCCAAAATTTTCAAAATTTTTATGGGTTTTTCAAAGCTTTTTAATGCAATGCAATAGAGAAACATGTGACAATAAAAGAAAGATGCAAGTGTTCATGAAAATAAGGCAAAGCAAGTGTACCGAGTTATTACATTAACGAGAGTCACACCCCACCCCATACCTAACATACACATTGTTCTGAATGTTTAGGAAAAATAAAGAAAAGAAAAAGAACTAAGAAAACTAAGGCGGTGGAGTAGCTCGAAACATCCACGGTCAATCACTACGGAGGCGGTGGCTTTGGGTAAGGAAAGAAGTCGGAACTGAAAGCTCGTCCAAACTGCTGGCGATAGACATCACGAAGGATCCTTGCGTTCTCTTGCCTCTCTACATCATGCTCATTCTGGCGGGTCTCTAAGTCATCCATCATCCTAGAAATGTCACCCGTTATTTGACAAGCATCGCAACAAGCAACAAAGGTTTGCACATCCTTAAATAAAGTAGGCCAAAAGAATCCGGATTGCAAGACCTTAGCGCTAGTTTTATGAGAATTATTGTGTCCTCCACAAGGAAGTGAATGACAATGATGAATGACACTTTGCATTTCGTCTTTCGGCAAACATCTTCTAATGATACCATCAGAACCTCTCTTGAAGAGTAGAGGTTCATTCCAATAGTATTGGCGGACATCCCTAAAGAACTTCTTTCTTTGTGCGTAGGATAATCCGGGAGGTATTTCCTGACAAACCAAATAATTCACGAAATCAGCAAGCCAAGGTTCGTTACCTCTAGAAAAAAGATCGATGCACTCCTCCATTATATGCAATTGTTCATCCGGGAAGGAGTCATCGATGGGTAGGTCGTCACTTGTAGTGTGTGGTAGACGACTTAAGTGATCCGCAACAGAATTTTTGGACCCTTTCTTGTCGCGAATCTCTAGATCGAATTCTTGAAGAAGAAAAATCCATCTAATTAGCCTTGACTTCGCATCTTTTTTGGCGAGCAAATACCGTATTGCTGAATAATTCTTGTATACAGCCACCTTTGTTCCTACAAGATAAGAACGAAACTTTTCAAAAGCATATACAACGGCAAGAAATTCCTTTTTCTATTGTGGCGTAGTTGAGCTGCGCTTCATCTAGCGTCTTGCTAGCATAGTAAATGGCATGAGTGCGGCCGTCTTTCCTTCGTCCAAGCACCGCTCCAACAACTACGTCACTTGCGTCACACATAACCTCGAATGGGAGATTCCAGTCCGGAGGTTGGATTATTGGGGCTGAGATGAGGGCTTCTCGAATCTTATAGAAAGCATCCAAACATCCCTGCGAAAATTCAAAAACAGCATCCTTCATTAATAGATTAGTTAGTGGTTTAGAAATTTTCGAAAAATCTTTGATGAATCTCCTATAAAATCTTGTGTATCCTAGGAAACTCCTTATGCCCTTCACCGAAGATGGAGGAGGACGCTTCTCTATCGTCTCGATCTTAGCCTTGTCAACTTCGATCCCTCTATTGTAGATCAAGTGTCCTAACACAATGCCTTCTCTAACCATGAATTGAATCTTCTCCTAATTTAGAACAAGGTTAGTGTCCTCACATCTTTGCAAAACAAGAGAAAGGTTAGCAAGACAATTGTCAAATGAGGAACCATAAACTGAAAAATCATCCATAAAAACCTCCATGATTTCCTCAATGTATTCCGAGAAGATGGCCGTCATGCATCTTTAAAAGGTAGCTAGATCGGTGCAAAGTCCGAATGGCATCTTCCTATAGGCAAACGTACCCCATGGGCATGTGAATGTGGTCTTCTCTTGATCATCCGGGTGAATCGGGATCTGAAAGAAACCACTATAACCGTCAAGGTAACAAAAATAGGAATGTTGTGCTAACCTCTCAAGCATTTGATCGATGAATGGTAGCGGGAAGTGATCCTTCCTCGTCGCATTGTTCAGCTTGCGGTAATCGATGCACATCCTCCATCCTGTTTCCGTTCTTGTTGGAATGAGTTCGTTGTTCTTGTTGGTCACAACGGTCATTCCTCCTTTCTTCGGGACAACTTGAACGGGGCTCACCCACTTGCAATCGGAGATAGGATATATGATACCTACGTCAAGTAACTTAAGAATTTCCTTCTTCACGACATCTTTCATGATCGGATTTAATCGTCTTTGAGGTTGGCGTGAAGGCTTGTAATTCTCTCCATTAGAATCTTGTGCATACATAAAGATGGTTTAGTTCCTACAAGATCCTATATGGTATAGCCTAGAGCTTTTCTATGTTTCCTGAAAAAAACCATAAGCTTCTCATGTTCATCTTCACTCAAATCGGAACTAACAATAACGGGAAATGTAGAATTAGTTCCAAGAAATGCATACCTAAGATGTGTGGGAAGTGGCTTCAATTCCAAGGTTGTTGATACCTTTAGAGTGTCTTGAGGGTTGGCTGATGTCTTCTTGGAAGTCTCCAAGGGCGTGGAAGTGTTGGAAGAAGAATCATGGATGTTTGTAGAAAGAACGGAGTTGTCTTCAGTATTTTCCAAAACCATGGTGCCGCTGTTACTTCCACAGTCGTGGTTTTTTCTTGGAGGCCGTGGAATGTGGTTTGAATAGGTGAAACCACGCCCGTGGAAAAGCACGATTGGCCGTGGTTTATAACGTTTTTGGAGCCATCATACAATTTTTTGAATTCTTCACTTTTCACTTCTTCTAGCTCTTCCAAAGCATCAACCTCTGCATTACAATCCTCTTCTTCTCCCTTTTCCATGATGCTCTTGGTTATGACCTTTTGTAGCGGATGTTTAAACAAGATCGAACTTACTTCTTCCTTAGATGCCTTTTCATCATAGATGTCGAACATATCCTCTCCAAGCGCTTGATCTTTTGTTAAGGTTGAGAGGACAAACTCAACCTTCTCTTCTCCAATATCGAAGGCTAGTCTAGCATTCTTGCAATTTACCATACAGCCGGAATTTGCAAGAAAAGGTCTACCGAGTATGATTGGGACTGGACAATCTGCAGGAATATCAAGACCAATAAAATCTATAGGTAAATAGAACTTACCGAGCTTGACTGGGACGTTTTCAATGATTCCTACGGGTCGAGTTATGGATCGATCCTCCATGTACAACGTCATCTTCACCGGTTTAGGTTCACCTAAATCGACCTTCCTACACAATGCAAGCGGAATGATGCTTACGCTTGCTCCTAAATCACAAAGAGCATCGTATGTGACTTCTCCAACTCCTATTGGTATGAAAAATGACCCCGGCTCGTGCAACTTTGGGGGAATCTTCTCCGTCATTGTTTTGATGAGCTCTGAGGATTCCGAACTCATCTTGACTTCTCTAAAGTCTTCCAGCTTCCTCTTGTTAGAGAGAATCTCTTTTAGGAACTTCCCGTAAGCGGGCATACCTACAATTGCGTAGGTGAAAGGTATGTTAATATGCACTTTGCTCATTAGATCAATAAACTTACCGAATTGCTTGTCTAGAAGCGTTCTTGCTCTAGATTGCGGGAATGGTAGAGGAGGTTTGTAAGCTGGAGGAGCAACATAAACATCTTCCTTCTCCTTCTCCTTTTCTTTCTCTTTTTCAACGGGGACTTCGATGAACTTTGGCTACAAGTCGGTGGTTGTTACACCACTTCTAGTTATAATATCCATCACCCTTCCTTTTTGATTGTCCTCCGTCTTTCCTGGAAGCTTCCCTTGATCTCTAGGAACTTCTCCGGCCTTGTTGAAAACTTGGTTTTCTAAAGCTTTTTGTGTTGTATCAACCGAAGTGATATGATTCTCTAGTCCTTGGTGCTTTCCTAAGATTGTCTCCAACATAGCATCATGCTTATCCTTCTCCGGTTTACTTGAATTATTTGAATATTGACCCTAACTTTTCAAAGGAGTGGAAGAAGGTGGAGATGTTAGTGTATTTTCAGCATGTGAATAGGGATTAGCGGAATTTTGTTGGTTGGATCTCCAATTGTTGTTGGAGTTCCTGTTGTTGTTGTTCCAATTATTGTTCCGATAGTTGTTCCTATTGCCTTGGTTATTATCCCTTCCTAGGTAGCAAACATCTTGCTCCTTCGTCCTTTGAAGCACAGATCTTATGACTTCCTACAACTCCTTGATCTCATTGTTGAGGGAAAATATTTGACTATGCGCAGCTTGAGTTAATTTTGCTCTTGGGTCTCCCGAATTTCGATTCCCACCATCAATCTTCCTATGGGAATACTTCTCAATTACTTGAGCTTGCTTTTCAATGAAGTCCCAAGCGTCATCTTCTCTCATGTCCATGAATGTACCACAAGAAAGAGATTGGAGTTTGAATAGTGTCTCCACATCCAATCCCTTGTAATAGATTTCCAACAATTCCAGCTTTGAAATGCCATGGTGTGGGCAATCGAATTGAAGATCTTGAAACCTTTCCCAAGATGGAAACAAACTTTCATTAGGTTTTATAGAAAAAGCATTTATCTTACCTCTAAATCCCGCCGTTTTGGAAGGCGGAAAGAACTTGGCGAGAAACTCCGAAGTCAAGTCCTCCCATGTGTTGAGCTTTGCACCCGGAAGAGCTTGATACCAAGCTAAGGCTTTGTCCTTCAAAGAGAAGAAGAACGGTCTCAACTTGTAGTTGTTATTGTTAACCCTTTGAGGTTTCAAAGTTTCCATGAGAATCTCAAAAGTTTGCAAATGTTGGTGCGGAGATTCAACTTCCGTTTCACAAAATTGATTTTTGCGGATCATAGTGATGACTTGTGTACGCATCCCAAAGTCATGATCATCTTGCTCTCCAAGATTCACACCTAGACGTCGTGATTGTTGAATTGGGTCCATTCGTTGCCCAAGGGTTAGTGGTTCAGCCAAGACATCAGCAGCTCTCAGCTCTCTAGCACGAGGGCGAGGATCAACATTAGCATGAGGATTAAATGGTGGTATGTCCTCTAGCTCCGGCATCTCATCATCATCAGATGATTTAACTTTAGACGCCCTAGCTTTCTTCTTCTTCTTAGAGTCATTCCTCTCTAGTTTCATATCTAGAATCATCGCCCTAAGCTCATCTATTTGAAAGTGATTACGTTCTTTTTCCTCCAAGCGAGCTTTCTCACTCAAGTGAAGTTGAGCTCAAGTTTCATCCAACTCCTCTTGGATGTTCCTCTCATTATTTTCAGCCATCTTTTACTCTCTTAGCTTTCTTCTCAAAGTTTTCTCTAATTCGGGATCAAAAGGAACGAGGTATTTGGTGGACTAGACCTTCGCATATACCTATAAAAAATCCTACAAAAATCACTCGAGTAGATAGATCAAATCACAAGAGCAAAAGCTCGCAATCTCGACAACCGAAAACCAAATTTAGCCTAGACCAAATCCTCGACAACGGTGCCAAAAACTTGTTCGCTCAAAAGTGTGTGCGACAAAGTCTTAAAATTTATAAAATTGAATTTAAGCAAAAGCAAACCCGTAGTGTATGGATCGGCGTAGTAAAGCAGGAATTACAGAGTATCGACCTCGGGGATTTGGGGGGAACAAATTCAGTTCGCAAATTGTCAAGCAAGTAAATATAGAAGCTTTGCAAATAATATTGGAAAAACAACAATTCTAAAGATCCGGATATCCAATTGTGGCAATTGATTCAAGATATTCTATAGATGTAAGGACAGAGTCGGGATTGCAAAGGTATATCTAATGTAAGGTTGTGTACGGTGAAGTTCCAAACCCATATGTCTCACCCAAAGGCTCTCTCTATAAAGGTTGTTGATGTTGCAGTATTGAAAGGATCAAAGGATAAGAATTACTCTCAAATACCCATGCCCAAACCCAAGGGAATCAAAGATAAGCCAAAACGGTTAAGGTTGTGACACTCGAAACTGAAGTAAAGGATGTTGAGTCTCACTACTACGTAGAAAAGGTAAGCCAAGGCTAGGTTAAGGCAAATCTCTAACTTTGGATCAAAGCAAAAGCAAATATCGTACGATAGAAGAAACCACGGCTTGATCTTGAAGAACCACGGCCGTGGAATTCAAGAACAAACCATGAAAAAGGTTGACGACGAGGTTTCTCGCAACTCTCAGGGTCCAATCTGTTTTGGTTAAATCTATCACCATCTATGCCACAACTATCAACCCTTCACATTAGTATCGCTAAAGGGTTTTAGCCAACAATCATTGTCATTGAATCAATAATTAAGTTTTAAAAATAAAAAGGGTAAAATCTCAAAAACTTAATAATAACTATAAAATCAATCTCAATTCATTCGAAAGTATATGTGTTAAATGTATGTGGAATAGGGAACAGAAAACCTCACAACAATATCTAGGAACAATGAAAAAGGGGATGTCAATCCGTCTTCGAAAGGAATCCTAAGATATTCTCCAAATACGCAATCTCGAAATGCGTCCTTCTCGGAATGTTCCCTGTACGCAATAAGATCTTCCTAAGTAATCTTCCAAAATGTACTCCATGTGGGATGTATTATGCGTCCTCTTTTTCTCCTTTCTTCAGCCTTCTTATAGGGGAAAAGTAGGGTTACGAAAAGCCCGATAACTGCTGCTAACGTGGCAAATATGACATGTGGCAACTGTTATCAAAAGTCACAGTCTAGTGTAAGCTTCCACGGTCGTGGAATTTGTCGTGGAACCTTTTTGTTGCTCTCTACCTTGTTTTCCACGCTCTCAATGCCAAAACCAGGGACGTGGTTCTCTTGGTTTGGCCGTGATTTCTCAAATACCTTTGTAAAAGTCTTTGTTTCGTAAAATTCTCTAATCATGCTCCTTCCTTATATCCTCCAATGCATCCTCTTGATGCCTAACATGATCAAATACTCCTACTCTCTCATATATGCTCCAATCCAAGCCTTTATTCACCTAAAAACACAACAAAGCTTGTGTAGATCTCTATAACGACAAAATAGGTGAATGTGCTAAAAAATGCTTCAAACTCTTATCCATGTACACAACTAAAAGGGAAAAACAATAAAAAAAAAGTGCCTAAAATATGGTCATATTTCATGCTATCAGTCTCCAAGGGTGTGGAAGTGTTGGAAGAAGAATCAAGAATGTTTGTAGAAAGAACGAAATTATTCTCAGTATTTTTCATAACAACGGTGCCACTGTTACTTCCACGGCAGTGGAAGGTGTCTTGGGGGCCGTTGAAAGTGGTGTCAATTAAATCTCTGCTCTCGATAAAGTTTTCCACGGGTGGAATAAGTGAAACCACACCCGTAGAAAAGCATGACTGGCCGTGGTTTCTGATGTTTTCCGAGCCATCGTACAATTTCTTGAACTCTTCAACTTGTAGTTCTTTTAGCTCTTCTAAAGCATCAATCTCAGCATTGCAATCCTCTTCCTCTCTTTTTTCTATGATGCTCATAGTTATGACCTTCTATAACGGATCTTTGAACAAGATCGAACTTACTTCCTCTCTAGATACCTCTTCATCATAGATTTTGAACATATCCTCTCCAAGTGTTGGTTCTTTTGTCAAAGTTGAGAGGGCAAATTCAACCTTCTCTTCTCCAATATCGAAGGCCAATCTAGTGTTCTTGCAATCAACCATACAACCGGAATTTGCAAAAAAAGGTCTCCGAGTTTGATTGGGATCGGACAATCTGCAGGAATGTCAAGCACAACAAAGTCTATGGAGATATAAAATTTACCGAGCTTAACCGGGACGTCTTCAATTATTCCTACGGGTCAAGTAATGGATCGATCCGCCATATATAACGTAATCTTCACTGGTTTAGGTTCACCTAAACCAACCTTCCTACATAATGCAAGTGGTATGATGCTCACACTTGCTCCCAAGTCACAAAGTGCATCATATGTGACTTCTCGAACTCCTATTGGTACACAAAATAACCCCAGATCTCTCAGCTTTGGGGGGCATCTTTTCTATCATCGTTTTGATGAGTTCCGAAGAATCCGAACTCTTCTTAACTTCTCCAAAGTCTTCCAACTTCCTCTTTTTAGAGAGGATCTCTTTTAAGAACTTCCCGTAGGCGGGCATACCTAAAATTTGCATCGATAAAAAGTATGTTAATATGTAGTTTGCTCTTAAGATCAACAAACTAACCGAAATGCTTGTCTTGACGCGCTCTTGCTCTAGATTGCGGGAATGACAAAGGAGATTTATAAGCTAGAGGAGGAACATAGACATCTTCCTTATCCTTCTCCGTTTCTTTCTCTTTTTCAGCGGGGACTTCAACGAACTTGGGCTGCGGATCGGTGGTTGATCCACCACTTCTAGTTGTAATCGCCATCACCCTTCCTTTCGGATTGTCCTTCGTCTTTCCAGGAAGTTTCCCTTGGTCTCTAGAAACTTCTCCCGCCTTGCTGAATACTTGATTCTCTAAAGTTTTTTGTGCTTTATCAATCGAAGTAATGTGACTCTCCATTCCTTTGAGCTTTCAAAAGATTGATCCAGCAAAACATCGTGTTTATCCTTCTCCGGTTTTCTTGACCTATTTGAAGTTTGCCCCTGACTTTTCAAAGGAATAGAAGAAGGTGGTGATGTTAGGGCATTTTCAGCATGTGAATAGGGATTACCGGAATTTTGTTGGTTGAATCTCCAATTGTTGTTGGAGTTCCTGTTGTTGTTGTTCTTGTTGTTCCAATTATTGCTCCGGTAATGGTTCCTATTTTCTTGATTGTTCTCCCTTCGTAGATAGCCGACGTCCTGCTCCTTCGTCTTTTGAAGAGTGGATTTTAGGAATTCCTTCAGCTCCTTAATCTCATTGTTGAGAGAGAAAATGTGAGCTTGGGCTGCTGGGTTTAATTTTGCTCCTTGATCTCCGGAAGTTCGATTCCCATAATCAGTTTTCCTATGGGAATATCGTTCAATCACTTGAGCTTGATTCTCAATGAAATCCCAAGCGTCATCTTCTCTAATATCCATAAAAGTTCCACAAGAAAGGGATTGAAAATTTAATTGCGTTGCCACATCTAATCCCTTGTAGTAGATCTCCAATAATTCTAGCTTTGAAATGCCCTGGTGCGGGCAATCCAATAGAAGATCTTGAAACCTTTCCCAAGATTTAAACAAACTTTCATTAGGTTTCATCTAAAAAGCATTTATTTTACCTCTCAATTCCGCTGTTTTGGATGGCAGAAAGACCTTGGTGAGGAATTCCGAAGTCAGATCCTCCCATGTATTAAGTCTTCTAGATGGAATAGCTTGCTACCAAGCTAAAGCTTTGTCCTTCAAAGAGAAGAAGAACGGCCTCAACTTATAGTTGTTGTTGACAACCCTTTTTGGCTTCATAGTCTCCATAAGAATCTCAAAATTTGGAAATGTTGGTGCAGAGATTCAGCTTTGTTCCACCAAACTGACTTTGGCAGATCATAGTAATGACTTATGGGCTAAATCCGAAATCATTGGCATCTTGATCTCCAAGATTCACACCTAAACGGCCTGGTTGTTGAATTGGATCCATTTGTTGCCCAAGGGTTAGCGGTTCATCCACGACATTAGCAGCTCTCGTATTTCTAGCGGGAATGCGAGGATCAACATAGGCTTCAGGATTAAAAGGTGGTATTTCCTCCAGCTCCGGCATATCATCATCATCGAATGATTCAGCTCTAGATGATATATATGATTTAACTTTCTTACTCCCGACGCCTCTTTCAAGTTTTATTTGTAAAACCATCGCCTGAAGTTCATCAATTTGAGCCTGACTTCGCTCTCTATCAGCACGAGCAACAGCTTGCTCTTCCATATGTCTTCTCTCACTTGTATTGAGTTGAGCTCTAGTTTCATCCAACTCCTCTTGGGTTCTCCTTTCATTATGTGCAGCCATCTTTTTCTCTCTTAACTTTTTCTTCAAAGTTTTCTCCGGTTCAGGATCAAAAGGAACGAGGTCTTTCGCCGATCTAGCCCTTCGCATATACCTAAAAAATCTGTAAAAATCACTCAAGTAGATTAATCAAATAACAAGAGCAAAAGCTCCCAAGCCCGACAACCGAAAACCGAATTTGACCTAAACAAACTCCCCGGCAACGGCGCCAAGAACTTGTTCGCTCGAAAGTGTGTGTGTCAAAGTCTTAATTTTATAGAACTGATATTAAGCAAAAGCGAACCGGCAGTGTACGGATCGGCGTAGTAAAGCAAGAATTCTAGAGTATCGAACTCAGGGATTTGGGGAGAACAAATAGAGTTCACAAAATTGTCAGGCAAATAAAAAGCTTTTATAAAGATTAATTGGGAAAACAACGATTCTACAGATATGGGTATCCAATTGTGGCAATCGATTCAAGATATTCTAAAGATGTAAGTGATAGCATGAAATATGACTATATTTTAGGCACTTGTTTTGACTTTTTTTCCCTTTTAGTTGTGTACATGGATGAGAGTTTGAAGCATTTATGAGCACATTCACCTATTTTCTCAATATAGAGATCTACAAAAGCATTGCTATGTTTATAAGTGAATAAAGGCTTGAATTGGAGCATATGCAAAGGGATAGGAGTATTTGATCATGCTAGTTGTCAAGAAGATGCATTGGAGAAGCTAAGGAAGGAGCATGATTAGAGAATTTTACGAAATAAAGGCTTTCACAAAGGCTTTTGAGTTTCCAAAGCCAAACCAAGAGAACCACGACCGTGGTTTATGCATTGAGGTCGTGGAAAGTGATGTCGAAGAGCAAAAGAGAGTTCCACGCCCTAAACCACGGCCGTTGAATGTTATACTAGACCGTGATTTCCATGACGTTGCCACGTGTCATAATTGCCACGTCAGCAATAGTTTTTGGGATTTCTCGTAACCTTATTTTTCCCGATAAGAAGGCTGAAGGAGGGAGAAAACAGGACGGCTGCTTACACCCCCGAAGAGAGAGATATTCGGATCTTTGCTTAGGAAGATTCCATTGTGTACAAGGAAGATACCGAGAAGGACGCGATTTGGATATTGCGTACTTTGAGAATATCTTAGGGTTTACATTTGGAGACGGATTGACATCCCGCTCTTCATTGTTCCTCGAGATTGTAGTGAGGATTTAGGTTCCCTATTCCGCATTCATTAAACAAATACACTTGTTGTTTGGATTTGAGATTGATTATTTGACTATTATTGAGTTTTCGAGATTTTTACCATTTTCTCTTTTAAACTTGATTATTGATTCAATGATGATGGTTATTGGCTAAAACCCTTTAGCGATTCTAAGGTGAAGGGTTAATGGTTATGGATTAGATAATGATTGATTGAACCAAAACAGATTGGACCCTAAGAGTTGCGAGAAACCTCGTCAACGACCTTTTCCACAACCTGTTCTTGAGTTTGCACAACCGTAGTTCTTCAAGATCCGACCGTGGTTTCCTCTGTCGTACGCCCTTTGCTTTTGCTTTGATCCATAGTTAAAGATATGCTTTAACCTAGCCATGATTTACCTTTCCTAGGTAGTAGTAAGACTCAACATCCTCTATTTCGGTTTCGAGTGTCTCAACCTTAACCGTTTTGGCTTATCTTTGATTCCATGGGTTTGGGCATGGGTATTTAAGAGTAATTCTTATCCTTTGATCCTTTCTGTACTGCAGCCTCAACAACCTTTATAGGGAGATCCTTTGGGTAAGACATATAGGGTTTTGGAACATGATAGCATGAATTATAGTCTATATTTTGGGGTTTGTTTTGACGTTTTATCTTTCATAATCTGCATGTTTGTATGTGCATTATGTGATTTCACTACCATTTCATCTACCTTTGCGAGAATCGAGGTCTACACCTAGTTTCGTTGTAATTGCAGGTAATTTGGTACGTTTTGCATAAAAAAGGAGCAAAAGGAGCTATGGAGTCATTGGAGCTACATTCAGGAACATAAGGAACCATCCAGGAAGCATAGCCATGGATTAAAGATTCACTTTGGACCAGATTTAAGAGATTTACACGCAGCTGATATTCACCTAGGTCAGCTACAGTGTCACCTAGACCGAGGTGAACACCTAGACCGAGGTGAACACCTAGACCGAGGTGAACACCTAGACCGAGGTGAACACCTAGACCGAGGTGATCCAGAGGAGAGATTTCACATTCAGTTGTGATTCACCTCGGTTGACTACAGATTCACCTCGACCGAGGTGATCCAGAGAAGTCGACTCGACCGAGGCGAACACCTGGGACGCGGCGAGAATATTTTATTCTTGGCTGAGATCTTCTATCTTTGGAAGGTGATCTTATATTTTTGGGCTTGGCTCCTGGAAGGAAGAAGATCTTATATTTTACCTATATTTATGGAAAAAGATCTTTCTAAGATATTTTATCTTTGGAGGGTATTTTTCCTATATAAAGGGTTGGATTTTCCATAATTCAAGCATCTTCGGATCACAACATCCGCTCACACCGAAAAACACGCAGCAGCAGCATACTCCAAATTGGGGGAGAGAGTTGAAGAACCTTTTTGAAGGTTGAAGGAAGATTGAAGTTCATAGCTTTTATAGCTTTCTTGAAGGGTTTTGTAAGATTGTCTTCAATTCCCTCAATTGTTGTCTTGTCTTGTTGGATTATTATCCAAAGAACGCTTTGTTGTGATATTTGATTCAGTTATTGAAGTCTTTTCATTAAATTCTTCTTTGTTCAAATATTCACCTTCTTCCCTTATATTTAATACTTTCATTATGATGATGAGTGACTAATTTCCTTGTGTGATTCTAGGGTGATTGGCTGAAGGTTGTGGGAAAAACAATGATAGAATAATCTTAGATCCCAGTAGGATCCTGAAAGTTCGAGTCTTTAACCTTAACCCTAAGCATCTCGTTCGGTTGATGAACATCTCGGCCGGGGTGGAATTCTTCTGACCGAGGTGACTTATTCGACCTAAACTGAGAGTTAAGTGTTAGAGTTTTCCAAATCCTATTCTTATTACACCTTTCGTGGTCCAAAGCAAGCTTAGGATGAGACTTACCCGGTAATTCCTTAGTTTGTGTACCAACGATCATAAGTGTAGGTAATAAAGGTTTATCCTTTATTGGGGTTTGAGTGTGCTTCCATCCCATCTTCGTGAGTTAGCCTGAGACTTACCCGGTAAAGGTTGATTCTTTTCCCTTAGATGGTGTGTTAGTTTGAGGTTATAGTTCTTCATCTTAATTCCTTGAGACTTACCCGGTAATAGGAGTTACGGTTTAGGATTAGTGTGTAGTGAGACTTACCCGGTGATCTACTCCACTTTAGTAACACCTTCCCCACGCAAAAATCTCAGCTTTGTCCGCTTATCTATAGATCTTGAGTTGGAACCACAATTAGATGCTTTAATCCCTAGAATTGCATGTTTGCTTTATTGACTCCTTATTCATCTTTGATTGTGTTAATCACTCTTGTGGTTAGTATTGACATTAGCATACCGTGTTGACTTTGTTTCACCGAGTCCCTGTGATCGACCCCTGGAATTTTCTTGCTTTTACTACGATTGACCCGTACACTGCGGGTTCGCATCCTTGTTTTAAGCTTAAGTCTAGGGTTATAAATTTAAAGCTTGCACACACCGTTTGGAGCGAACAAGTTTTTGGCGCCGTTGCCGAGGACTTGGTCTAGACCGAGCCGGTTACGGTTTGCTTTCGGGGCATTTGCCCCTGTTGCTACTAACTACTCTTTCTATGAGTTTTGTAGTTTTCAGGATTTCCGATGACTACATTTGATCCAGCCTGGATAGCAAGACAAAGTGCTAGGGCGGACCATTATGAATACTTGGAGGAGAAGTACTCCTTCTATTGGTTTAACAATGAATGGGAAAGAGAAGAGGCCATTCAGCATGAACTTGCGATATGGGATGAGAAGAATGTCCCTAAAAACATTTATGAGCAACCTTTTGAAGACTCTCTCGAATCAAGATTGGAGAAGTTGATGAAGAAGGTGGAGGAGCTCAAGGAAATCACCCTATCCTATGCTAAGCCGAAAGAGGAGCATAAGGAGGTGTTGCACGTTCCAAGCATTCCTCTGGTCGAACCGGAAGTTTCTCCTGAAGCTTTTGTGGAAGCGGAGGATGTGGAAGATCTCAATTCAACTGCCGAGACCTCGGCCGAGGTGGAGGAGATCTCGACCGAGATGGAAGAATCTGCAAAACCAGAAGTGGAAGATGCAGAGAACCTTGGCCAAATTACTGAGATTGTGGTCAAGGTGGAAGAAAGACCAGCAGAACTGAGAGAGATTTCGTGGGTGGATTATCAACCCAACACGAAACTTGTCTCAAGCTTTGGAGAACTTTGCAAGGTACATTCTCCTACTTCATTTGAATTCCCTATTAATATTTCTGAATTTTTCAGGAAGGCACCGGAGAGTTGGAGGTCTCTTCCGAAAGAACCTCCTAAGATCAAGATGAAACCTCTCTTGAAATTGTTGGAAGAAGAAGCTCCTCGGATCATGAGGAGTGGAGTTGGCAAGCACTACACCGCTAAGGCGATGAAGAGTCTCTTGTTCAAATATGGGGTCCCTCGCATGCTTAGGACCCTGTACCATCCCCAAGATATAGATGGGGAAGCTGCTATAATTCTCGAGAAACTGTTTTCTCGATCAAGGAAAGGATGGGACACGAGGAATGTCCCATTGAAGTGTAGGAATTCTAGACGAATTCCGGTGAGAATCAAACCGTACAAGCTTGTACGTGGGAGATCTTACCATTTGCCGGTGAAGTTAGGAACCGGAACCTTCTTGGAAGATTTTTACGGATGTGATGAGCACTCCACGACATTCGAAGTGCATTGAGTAATCCCATGCCGTATGGTCCAGCTAGCGACCTTAAATCAAGCGCTTCTTGGGAGGCAACCCAAGGTATTGCTTTCTTTTCCCGTTTTCTAGTCTAGCTTAGATAGTTTTTGTTTTTGCTTTGCTTTGTTTTTGGCGTTCTGGACAGACAACAGGGAATATCTAAGGAGGAGCACGACTGGAAGGACAGAAGTTCGAGATTCTGAGAAGACAGAAGGACCTCGGGTACTGTCAGAACACCTCGACCGAGATGTGCTTCGCCAACCGAGATGGTCTTATCTGGGAGCTGTTTCTTACTTCTTCATGCAGTTTAGCTATGTTCGGTGAGTATCCTGTCCTTAGACTTATTTTAACCCACTGGGACAGTGTGTCCCAAGTATGGGGTGTTTGCACTTATATGACTACTTGATGTATTCGACTACTTTTGATGTATTACATTTCATCGGATATTCTATTTATGCTTCACTTCTGCATTTATATGATTATCTGATATTACATGCATACCTACAGGTTATTTGATTGAGAAAAACGTCGAAACTGGAAAAAAAATGGTTTTTAAAAAAAAATTTTTGACCTCGACCGAGTCAGTTCTGGCCAAACGAGGTGCTTCACCTCGGTTGAACCAAGAACACCTCGACCGAGGTGTGTTAAATGAGAGTTTTCGAAAACGATTTTTCGTGTTACTTATCTGGATATGATCTCAGTGAAGATCTTGTTTACTGACTTTGAATTCTTTATGTGTTTGAAAGGTTTTATAATATGTTTAAGTTGCTAAATGCTTTGTTTGAAATTATTGGCATGTTTAATACTTTGTTTTTATCCAAATTATGTTGAGTTTGAAGGTTGACACCGCAGGTTAAGTTCTCTCACTTTCTTCTTGGAAAGACCAAGGCAATTCATTCTCTTCTTCTTCTTCTTCTTGATCATGCTTAGCCCCTCATATACATTTTGCCTCCCTTTACCTATCCGGGAATTTGGAAGCAAGCGAAGTGGTGAAAGCAAGTTTGAGAAATGGGCTGGAAGTGAAAGTGTTAGAAAGTAATTTTAGGTTTGGGGAAGTCAATCATGAAGATGAGTAACTCGGCACCATTCACATAGCCGGGTGTTTGTGTCTTGCCAAAGTCGGATTGAGCGATATTCCTAACGGGTCATGGTATGTGCATCAAGGGTTTGATGCATCTCGAGAAATTGATGATTGCAGATTTCCTAGGCTTCGGTTATTGTGCACCTCTGTCCATACATCCCAAAAAGTAAAAGTAAAAGAAAAGTGTGAAATAAGCAAAGCTTATTGGTGGAAGATGTTGCAAGTCAAAATGAAAGTGAAGTTCATCCTTTTCCCGGATTCTAGCACCACATTACCTTACATACATCCCTACCCTACACGTTTCTTGACCTTTTCTTTTGGGAAGCCCTTGAGACCTTGAGCTTGTTGATTGACTTAGAGGTTTAAACTGGATTATACATGATTAATTTTGATAATTATGATTTATTATGCATTCTATGATTTTATGCAAAGATGAACAACTTTCCTATATTTATAAAATGTTTTGAGCATATTGAGTTTCTAAATTCCAGGAAGTATTCTCTTAGAGTGATCTATGATAGTTGCACACCATAAAATGTTTTGAAAGACTTTTCATTGATTTTTATGACTTATAATCCATTCTACCTTGTCTTTTATATGCAGAACTTGCTTGGGGACAAGCAAGGGCTAAGTATGGGGTATTTTGATAGCATGAATTATAGTCTATATTTTGGGGTTTGTTTTGACGTTTTATCTTTCATAATCTGCATGTTTGTATGTGCATTATGTGATTTCACTACCATTTCATCTACCTTTGCGAGAATCGAGGTCTACACCTAGTTTCGTTGTAATTGCAGGTAATTTGGTACGTTTTGCATCAAAAAGGAGCAAAAGGAGCTATGGAGTCATTGAAGCTACATTCAGGAACATAAGGAACCATCCAGGAAGCATAGCCATGGATTAAAGATTCACTTTGGACCAGATTTAAGAGATTTACACGCAGCTGAAATTCACCTAGGTCAGCTACAGTGTCACCTAGACCGAGGTGAACACCTAGACCGAGGTGAACACCTAGACCGAGGTGAACACCTAGACCGAGGTGAACACCTAGACCGAGGTGATCCAGAGGAGAGATTTCACATTCAGTTGTGATTCACCTCGGTTGACTACAGATTCACCTCGACCGAGGTGATTCAGAGAAGTCGACTCGACGAGGCGAACACCTGGGACGCGGCGAGAATATTTTATTCTTGGCTGAGATCTTCTATCTTTGGAAGGTGATCTTATATTTTTGGGCTTGGCTCCTGGAAGGAAGAAGATCTTATATTTTACCTATATTTATGGGAAAAGATCTTTCTAAGATATTTTATCTTTGGAGGGTATTTTTCCTATATAAAGGGTTGGATTTTCCATAATTCAAGCATCTTCGGATCACAACATCCGCTCACACCGAAAAACACGCAGCAGCAGCATACTCCAAATTGGGGGAGAGAGTTGAAGAACCTTTTTGAAGGTTGAAGGAAGATTGAAGTTCATAGCTTTTATAGCTTTCTTGAAGGGTT
Source organism: Fagopyrum homotropicum (assembly GCA_033239125.1). Taxonomy (NCBI): domain Eukaryota; kingdom Viridiplantae; phylum Streptophyta; class Magnoliopsida; order Caryophyllales; family Polygonaceae; genus Fagopyrum; species Fagopyrum homotropicum. The sequence continues at coordinate 55,643,214 of BSWB01000001.1, read as the reverse complement.
TTGTAAGATTGTCTTCAATTCCCTCAATTGTTGTCTTGTCTTGTTGGATTATTATCCAAAGAACGCTTTGTTGTGATATTTGATTCAGTTATTGAAGTCTTTTCATTAAATTCTTCTTTGTTCAAATATTCACCTTCTTCCCTTATATTTAATACTTTCATTATGATGATGAGTGGCTAATTTCCTTGTGTGATTCTAGGGTGATTGGCTGAAGGTTGTGGGAAAAACAATGATAGAATAATCTTAGATCCCAGTAGGATCCTGAAAGTTCGAGTCTTTAACCTTAACCCTAAGCATCTCGTTCGGTTGATGAACATCTCGGCCGGGGTGGAATTCTTCTGACCGAGGTGACTTATTCGACCTAAACTGAGAGTTAAGTGTTAGAGTTTGCCAAATCCTGTTCTTATTACACCTTTCCTGGTCCAAAGCAAGCTTAGGATGAGACTTACCCGGTAATTCCTTAGTTTGTGTACCAACGATCATAAGTGTAGGTAATAAAGGTTTATCCTTTATTGGGGTTTGAGTGTGCTTCCATCCCATCTTCGTGAGTTAGCCTGAGACTTACCCGGTAAAGGTTGATTCTTTTCCCTTAGATGGTGTGTTAGTTTGAGGTTATAGTTCTTCATCTTAATTCCTTGAGACTTACCCGGTAATAGGAGTTACGGTTTAGGATTAGTGTGTAGTGAGACTTACCCGGTGATCTACTCCACTTTAGTAACACCTTCCCCACGCAAAAATCTCAGCTTTGTCCGCTTATCTATAGATCTTGAGTTGGAACCACAACTAGATGCTTTAATCCCTAGAATTGCATGTTTGCTTTATTGACTCCTTATTCATCTTTGATTGTGTTAATCACTCTTGTGGTTAGTATTGACATTAGCATACCGTGTTGACTTTGTTTCACCGAGTCCCTGTGATCGACCCCTGGAATTTTCTTGCTTTTACTACGATTGACCCGTACACTGCGGGTTCGCATCCTTGTTTTAAGCTTAAGTCTAGGGTTATAAATTTAAAGCTTGCACACACCGTTTGGAGCGAACAGAACATCACCGTACATAACCTTAGATTAGATATGCCTTTGCAATCCCGACTCTGTCCTCACATGTATAGCATATCTTGAATCGATTGCCACAATTGGATATTTGGATCTTTAGAATTGTTGTTTTCCCAATATTACTTGCAAAGCATCTATATTTTACTTGCTTGACGATTTGTGAACTGATTTTATTCTCACCAAATCCCTGAGTTCGACTCTGGAACATCTTGCCTTACCACGCCGATCCGTACACTACGGGTTCGCTTTTGTATAAGTTCTAGATATAAATTTAAGACTTTGTGACGGACACTTTCGAGCGAATAAGTTTTTGGCGCCGTTGCCGGGTATTTGGTCTAGACCAAATTCGTCTCTCGGTTGTCGAGCTTGGGAGATTTGATCTTGTGATTTGATTTGTCTTTTTGAGTGATTTTTGCAGATTCTTTAGGTATATGCGAAGGACTATGTCTACCAAATCTCTCGTTCCTTTTGATCCCGAACTTGGGAAAACTTTGAGGAAAAAGATGGCTTAAAATAATGAGAGAAACATCCAAGAGGAGTTGGATGAAACTCGAGCTCAACTCAAATTGAGCGAGAAGGCTCGCTTGGAGGAAAAGGAACGCAACCAGTTTCAAATAGATGAGCTTAGAGCGATGATTCTAGACATGAAACTAGAGAGGAACGATGCCAAGAAGAAGAAGAAAGCTAAGGAGTCCATTGCTGAATTATCCGATTATGATGAGATGCCGGAGCTAGAGGACATACAACCACTTAACCCTCAAGCTCTTGTTGATCCACGTCCTCGACCCTATGTTGATCCTCGCCCTCGTGCTAGAGAGGTGAGAGCTGCTAATATCGTGGGTGCGCCACGAAACCTTGGGCAACGAATGGACCCAATTCAACAACCACGCCGCCTTGGTGTGAATCTTGGAGAGCAAGATGACTAGGACTTTGGGACACGCCCACAAGTCATCACTATGATCCGCGAAAGTTAGTTTGGTGGAACGGAAGCTGAATCTCCGCATCAACACTTGCAAAATTTTGAGATTCTTATAGAAACTTTGAAACCTCAAAGGGTGAACAACAACAACTGCAAGTTGAGACCGTTATTCTTCTCTTTGAAGGACAAGGCCTTAGCTTGGTATCAAGCTCTTCCGGCTGCGAAGTTTAACACATTGGAGGACTTGACTTTGGAGTTTCTCACTATGTTCTTTCCTCCATCCAAAACGGCGGAATTGAGAGGTAAGATAAATGCTCTTTCTACTTTTGTTACCTTGACGGTTATAGTGGTTTCTTTAAGATTCTGATTCACCCGGGCGATCAAGAGAAGACCACATTCACGCGCCCATGGGGTACGTTTGCTTATAGGAGGATGCCATTCGGAATTTGCAACGCTGCAGCCACCTTCCAAAGGTGTATGATGGCCATCTTCTCGGAATATATTGAGGAAATCATAAAGGTTTTTATGGACGATTTTTCAGTTTATGGTTCCTCATTTGACAATTGTCTTGCTAACCTTTCTCTTTCTTTTCAAAGATGTGAAGACACTAACCTTGTTCTAAATTGGGAAAAGTGTCAATTCATGGTTAAGGAAGGTATTGTGCTAGGACATTTGCTCTCTAATAGTGGGATCGAAGTTGACAAAGCTAAGATAGAGACGATAGAGAAGCTTCCTCCTCCATCTTCGGAGAAGGGGACAAGAAGTTTCCTAGGACATGCAGGGTTTTATAGGAGATTCATCAAAGATTTCTCGAAAATTTTGAAACCACTAACTAATCTATTAATGAAGGATGCTGTTTTTGAATTTTTGTAGAAATGTTTAGATGCCTTCTATAAGATTCGAGAAGCTCTCATCTCAACCCCAATAATCCAACCTCCGGATTGGAATCTTCCATTCGAGGTTATGTGTGATGCGAGTGACGTAGCGGTTGGAGCGGTGCTTGGACAAAAGAAGGAAGGCCGCATTCATGCCATATACTATGCTAGCAAGACGCTTGATGAAGAGTAGCTCAACTACCCCACGACGGAAAAGGAATTTTTAGCCGTAATATATGCTTTTGAAAAGTTTCGTTCTTATCTTGTAGGAGCGAAGGTGATTGTATACACGGACCATTCAGCAATACGGTATTTGCTCGCCAAGAAAGATGTGAAGGCGAGGCTGATTAGATGGATTCTTCTTCTCTAAGAATTCGATCAAGAGATTCGCGACAAGAAAGGCTCCGAAAATTCTGTTGCGGATCACCTAAGTCGTCTACCACACACCGAAGGCGACGACCTACCCATCGATGACTCCTTCCCGGATGAGCACTTACACATAATGGAAGAATGCATCGATAAGATTTGTAGAGGTAACGAACCTTGGTTTGCTGATTTTGTAAATTACTTGGTTTGTAAGGAAATACCTCCCGGACTATCCTATGCACAAAGAAAGAAGTTCTTTAGGGATATCCGACACTACTTTTGGAATGAACCTTTACTCTTCAAGAGAGGTCCTGACGGCATCATTAGGAGATGTGTGCCGGAAGACGAAATGCAAAGTGTCATTCGTCATTGTCATTCACTTCCTTGTGGAGGACACACTAGTTCCCATAAAACTAGCGCTAAGGTATTGCAATCCGGATTCTTTTGGCCTACTTTATTTAATGATGTGCAAACTTATGTTGCTTGTTATGATGCTTGTCAAAGAACAAGAAATATCTCTAGGAGAAACGAGATGCCTCTCAACAACATTCAAGAGGTGGAAATCTTTGACGTTTGGGGAGTTGATTTGATGGGACCATTCCCATCATCTTGCGGAAACCAATACATACTTCTTGATGTAGATTATGTATCGACATGGGTTGAAGCTATTGCCTCTCCAACTAACGATGCTATGGTGGTTGTCAAGTTCTTTAATAGTAATATTTTCCCAAAGTTTGGGACACCACGAACCATCATTAGTGACGAAGGTTCACACTTCATAGCCCGACGATTCAAAACTCTACTAGCTAAGTATGGGGTGACTCACAAGATCGCCACTCCCTACCATCCGCAAACAAGTGGACAAGTGGAGATTTCAAATATGGAAATCAAAGGTATCCTTGAGAAGATGGTATCAAAAACAAGGAAGGATTGGTCATTAAAGCTAGATAACATATTATGGGCGTATAGGACATCATACAAGACTCCCATTGGCACAACACCATACAACCTTGTGAATGGGATGTTGATAGCATGTATTATAATCTATATTTTGGGGCTAGTTTGTAAAAACCGGATTTCTCGTTACGCTTGGATAGAGTTAGATGAGGGTAGAAGTCGGGCGCAAGGGCTCACGCCCTTGCGGCTTTGGCGATGAGCCGCATGTGCGGCTAGGATTCCCGCTGGGGCGGTGACACGTGTGGGCGGGGTAGCGGCGTTTTGGGCAACCGTTCACATTCCGATCCTTTTTAACTCCCCTCTTAAATTTCATGAGGAGTTATGGGCTGGAGACCTTTGGTATCCTTCCTCTTTTATACAGCCAACTCTTCTCCTCCTCTCATTTTCTACTCATGTTACTTTCTTCTTCCTACCCACTTACTCCTCTTGCACCTTCCTCTTACATCCTTCTCCTCCATTCTTCTCTTGGAGAGCTCCAGCATGGATCCACCATTCGTGCGGCCGGGACTGCAGTGACAGGACGTGGGTAAAGTTTCTCCCCTTCTGCTTCTTTCTTTCTTCTTCTTCTTCTTCTTCTTCTTCTTCTTCTTCTTTCTTCCTTTCCCTTCCATGGTTTGAATGGAATACACTCTTGAATCCTTGCTCAATGATCTATCGTTGTTTTGTGGGTTTGATGACGAGGCTAGACCTAGAGGGAGGCTAAGACCAAGTGAGAGAAGTAGAAGACGTTCATAGCACCAAAGGAGACCCTAAAGGACCGGCTACACAATCGAAGAACTCAGCAGCAGACTTTCTACACAGACAGGCGCAGGTTTGGATTCACAAAGGCCCAGGGGCGGCTTCTGTCAAGCGCTGGGGCGGACCCAGATCGACGCAGGGGCGGACCCAGATAGGCGCAGGGGTGGCTCAAGCAGGCGCAGGGGCGGTTTTGCTCTAGTGAGTCCCGAATCTCGTTCTCTCTCTTCTTTCTTTCTTTCCTTAGACTCGTTATACCTTAGAAGCATGTTATGGTGGCCTAGGGTAGCTGAACTGGAATGCTTTAGAGTGGTTTGATCTTAGAGGTCTAGTGTGAGTTACGTGAATCTTGTGGTGGTATGTTGTTGAGGGTTCGTTTGAGCGTTGTGGAAGTAATCTTTGTGTATATTGTTATGTTGAGATTTGAGTAGGTCATGGACTGAGAGTGTAGTCTTCTTGGACTAGGTGGTTGAGGAGTTGAGCCTAGAAGTCTAAAGACTTCTAGTGGACTAGAGTGTGGTTTGATTGTGTGCCTTGTCTTGAACAGGCGTTGTACGTCTTCCAGAGGGAACTTACGAGTGAGGTGTTCGTGTGCGCTTCGGAGATTGGTAAGTCTACGGACTTACTTAGTTGGCTTCTTGTATGAGTGTATTGTGTATGAGTGGTGTTTGCTAGTGAGGATAATAACGAAACCGGAATAGGCTGACTTTATTGTATTACGTAATTGACCCAAGTGTATGATAACGGGTCATCTGCCTAGCTCTTGCGAGAGTCTAGGAGGTTCCCCGTACGAGCCCAAGTAGGTAGACGGTCAGATGCATTAGCACCATTCCTTGTTGGTAAACGGGATCAGGGGTGAGGTTTGGGAATCCCTCGTGTCACAAAATAAGTATCATTAGTAATGACATATCACCAAATTAATGATAACAAAAGGATTGAGTGTTGCATGCTGATTGTGTATGTTGTGTGTTTGTGCTTTTACCTTTATACTTATGCATAGATTGTCAGCTAACGGTATTATACGGCATGTAGATGCCTTGCAGGTTAGAGAGGCGATCGAGTGATCCGGCGGTAGTGGGCAGCCGAGGTTCCGTGAAATATAAGACGGGACAGGTTATCTTATTTCATGATTATTGAGACCTATGATGTTACTTTGGTTTTGAGACTCAGATGGATTGATTTTCGGATTTGTACTTTTTACTTCCGCTCATGTTATAAAACTATGTGTTTTGCCTTTTTATTTGTGCCGTGTTGTAAGGTCCGATGATGTTGTTGCCAGGCTAAGGGCCGGGACCTATTGTGAGGTCCCAACTCGTAGCATTCTGAGTCCTCTAGGAATCGGGGTGTTACATAGTTTAGACGTTTTATCTTCATAAATATGCATGTATGGATGTATATTTTGTGATAATATTGTTATTTTGTCCACCTTTATGGGAATCGAGGTCTACACCTAGTTTCGTTGTAGTTGTAGGTAAAATGGCACGCTTTGTATTAAAATGGAGCTAAGGAAGCTAAGGAGTCATTTGAGCTACATTCTGGAGCTTAAAGAAAGCCTCAAGAAGCATGAAATTGATTAAGAAGATTTACTTTGGACCAGATTCGAGAGATTTCACATTCAATCGAGATTCACCTCGGTCAGCTACAGTGTCACCTTGACCGAGGTGATCTTGAGGAGCGCCCCGACCGAGACGAACACCCTGTCGCCAGCGAGATCTATATTTTTGGATGAGATCTTTTATTTTTGGAAAGAAGATATCATATATTTTTGGCTGGATTTCTGGAAGGAACATATGATTTCTGATTGATTGATTTTTAGAGAGAGATATATATTTTATAGGAAATTATCTTTCTAAGATATTTTATCTTTGGAAGATAATTCTCCTATATAAAGGTTTGGATTTTCCACAATTCAACCATGCTTGGAGCATCCAGTAGTTGAGCAATTTTCTGGAGGTTTTGAAGGAAAAATTGAAGGAAGTATTGAAGATTAAAGTTCAAGGAAGGAAGGAATCATAGTTTGAGTTGCTTTTTGAAGGATTTTGTAACACTTTCTTAGATTGTCTTTTTGGTTTATTGTCTTTGCTAGTTTGTGACTTGAGGAACGTAGTTTGTTGATTGTTTGATTCAGTTATTGAGACCTTTTCCTTAAGGTTTTCTTGTTCGAATATTGATTCCTATTCCATTAAATTGATTATTGTTATCATGATGATTGTTGGCTAAGTTTCTCATGCGATTCTAGGTTGATTGGCTGAAAGTTGTGAGAAAGACGATAATAGAATGATCTTAATCCCAACAGGACCCTGAAAGCTCGAGTCCTAATCTTAACCCTAGAACACCTCGCTCAGTCGTTGATCATCTCGGCGGGGGTGGAATCTGACTGAACGAGGTGACCTTTCCTGAACCTATTCTGAGTTAAGAGTTTAAGTCTGCCAAATCCTATCCTTATTATACCATTTCTGGTTCAATACAAGCCTAGGATGAGATTTACCAGGTGTTTCCTTTGTTTGTTTACCTAAGATCATGAGTGTAGGTAATAAAGGTTTATCCTTTGTTGGGGCTTGAGTGCGCCTTCACCCCATCTTTGTGAGTTATCCTGAGACTTACTCGGTAAAGGTTTATTATGTTCCCTTGGGTGGTGTGTTGGTTTGAGATTATAGTTCCTTTCCTTAGTACCTTGAGACTTACACGGTAATAAGAGTTTTTGTTTGGGATAGTGAGTAGTGAGACTTACCCGGTGATCTATTCCCACCCTAGAAACACCTTCCCTTTGCAAACCTCATCTTTGTCCGCGTTATCATTTGAGATCTTGAGTCGGAACTACAACTAGATTCTTTAATCCATAGAATTCGCGTTTCCCCTTACTTGACTTTTACATCATCTTTGATTGCTTTAATTGCTTTTAGTTAATTGCAATATTTGACAACCTGATTCTGTGCTTTGTTTCACCTAAGCCCCGTGATCGACCCCTGGAATTCTTGCCTTTATTACAATTGACTTGTACATTGCGGGTTCGCATATTTGTTCAAGCATACTTCTTGGGTTATAAATTTTAAAGCTTGCACACACCGTTTGGAGCGAACAAGTTTTTGGCGCTGTTGTCGGGGACTTGGTCTAGATCAAGCCGGTTTCGGTTGTCTTTCGGGGCAATTGCCCTAGTTGCTATTAACCACTCTACTTGAGTGTTTTCGCAAATCTTTCCTTAGGTTTATGCGAAGAACCCGTGCTGGAAAGGAAATCGTTCCTTACGATCCCGAACCAGATAAGACATACAAGCGACAATTAAGAGAAGCTAAGACGGCCAATCAAGACGATCGCGATCTTGAAGCCGAATTGAAGGAGGCGTTGGAACAACTACCCCTCAATAGAGAAGAACTGCAGCGAGAGAGAGAAGAGACTCGCGCCAGAACTGAAGGAATTGAAGCAGATATGGCCGCTCTGAGGACCCAATTTCTTCCTCGACCGATCCAAGATCCTCGACCGAGGCAGGACCCAGTCTCAGATGCCCTAATCAGCAAGTGAGGCGTCCAGGAGGCGTCCAGGAGTCAACCTTGGTGATCCAGGTGAGGATGATTATGAACTTCGACCGCAAGTTCTATCAATGATCCGACAATGTCAATTCGGAGGTTTAGAGAGGGAGTCTCCGCATCAGCATATGGAAAACTATGAGATTCTGATGGAGACCTTGAGACCTTCAAGACTGGAAAACAACAACTACAAGCTAAGGCCTTTCTATTTCTCTTTGAAGGACAAGGCGCTTGCTTGGTATCAACTTCTTCCGCCCGGAAAGATCAACACTTGGGAAGAGATGACGACGGAGTTTCTAACTAAGTTCTTTCCTTCCTCTAAGACCGCTGAAATGAGGAGAAAGATCAATGCATTTATCATGAAGGACAAGGAGAGTTTGTCCAAGTCATGGGAGAGATTCAAGGATGTTCTAATGGATTTCCCACATCATGGGATTCCAAAGATCGAATTGCTGGAGATATACTTCAAGGGATTCGATGGAGCTACTCAATTCAATCTCCAACTACTTTCAGCTAGCACATTCATGGATATGTTGATAGACAAAGCTTGGGAGTTCATTGAAAAGCAATCTTTGCATATGGAGAAGTACTCCCATCAAGGAACCGAGAATGGAGCAAGGAGAGTTAACTTCAAGGAGACATCATCAAATGGAGCTCAACTCACCTCGCTTAGCAATAAGGTAAAGGCATTGAAGAGTTTTTAGTAGCTCAAATGAAGAAGGATCAAGATGGAGGATATCAAGGAAAAAACAACTATCAAGGGCGTGGAACAACATTTACAACAACAATAGAAACTCTAACAACACAATTGGAGATTTAATCAACAAAATCCGGGTAACCCTTATTCTCATGCTCAAAATGCTCTTAACCCCCTTCTTCTTCTTCTACTCCATTGAGAAGCCAGGAGTCTGGATCAAGTTTGTCCCAGCTAGAGAAGAAAGATGCAGTGCTTGAGGAAATTTTGATCAAGCTCAACGTTATGGAGACATCAATGAATTCATTTTCGAAAGCACAAAAAGCCTTAGAGCAACAATTCTTTAACAAGGCGAATGAAGTGCCAAGAGATCCAAGGAAGCTCCCAACAAGGACAGAGAGCAGCCCTAAGGGACAAATTATGACAATAACAACAAGAAGTGGACTAAAAACTGCAGATCTAGTACCTCAGTTGGTGCCAGAACAGACTAAGAACACCTCAGTCCAGGATCAGACGAGGAACACTTCGGTGGAGGTGCCAACCGAGGTGGAGCCCCAGAAAGCGAAGGATAAATCTAAATTTTATCCTCATGCTTATAAACCACCACTTCATTTCCCCCAGTCAAGGGCCAGAGCACATCTAGACAAGCATTTTGGTAAGTTTCTAGACCTAATGAATAAACTACACATTAACATCCCTTTCCTTGATGCCATTCTAGGGATGCCCGCCTATGGGAAGTTTCTGAAGGAGATTCTATCAAGGAAGAGAAAGCTGGAAGACTTTGGAGAAGTAAGGATGACATCTAAGTCCTCGGAGCTCATTCAAATCATGAAGGAGAAGATGCCACCCAAATTGACAGATCCCGGTTCATGTTGCATTCCCATTCAAGTTGGGGATGTAACTTATGAGGCATTGTGTGATCTAGGAGCCAGCGTGAGTATCATCCTGCTGAAGCTATGTGAGAAGATCGGACTTGGAGAGCCCAAGCCGGTGAAGATAAGGCTATACATGGCGGATCGCTCCATTACCCATCCCGTGGGCATCTTCGACGACGTTCCCGTCAAGTTAGGTAACTTCTATTTACCTATTGACTTTGTTGTACTTGACATACCCGCATATTATCCTTCTAAATCCGGGCATTTTCATAGGCATCCAACCGGATCTCCTCAAGAGCATTAATGTCTAGCAACCTCTTCTCACCGGCTTCCTTGAGGTCAAAATTCAGCCATCTTATGGCCCAATACGCCCTATGCTCCATCTCCACCGGAAGGTGTTAAGACTTTCCATAAACTAGCTTGTAGGGAGTGGTGCCAATCGGTGTCTTGAAGGCGGTTCTATAAGCCCACAAAGCATCATCGAACTTCATAGCCCAATCTTTCCTTGTCCTAGAAACCGTCTTCTCAAGTATCCCCTTTATCTCCCGGTTGGAGATCTTCACCTGACCACTAGTTTGGGTATGGTAAGGTGTTGCCACCTTATGAGTCACCCCATACTTAGCCAAAAGTGTCCCAAAGTTCCTATTAGTCAAATGCTTCCCTCCATCACTTATGATCACTCTTGGTGTTCCAAACCTAGGGAAGATGACTCGGTTGAAGAACCTTACCACAAATTTGGCATCATTTGTGGGAGAGGCGATTGCCGCCACCCATCTCGACACATAATCTACCGCCAATTGATTGTAGAGGTTGCCACATGAAGAGGGGAATGGCCCCATGAAGTCCACACCCCAAAAATCAAATATCTCAACCTCTTGTATGTTGTTCAAGGGCATGTCATTCCTCCTTGAGATGTTGCCCGTCCTTTGGCAAGCATCACATGCCACTACAAAATTCTGCACATCCCTAAACAAGTTTGGCCAATAAAATCCGGATTGCAATACGTTTGCACACGTCTTGTGTGAGCTAGCATGGCCTCCACATGGTAAGGAGTGACAATGGCGGATCACACTCTCCACCTCATCCTCCGGAATGTACCTCCTAAGGACTCCATCTGGTCCTCTCTTGAACAAGAGAGGCTCGCTCCAATAGTAATGCCTCACATCTTTGAAGAACTTTTTCCTTTGGGCATATGACAAACCAGGTGGCATCTCCTCACATACAAGGTATTTCACTATGTCCGCATACCATGGCTAACTCCCTCTAGACACTTGAAGCAAGCACTCCTCCATTATTTGCAATTGCTCATCCCGGAATGAGTCATCAATCGGGATATCATCTCTCTCAATCTCCAATGGTGGAAGCCTACTAAGATGGTCCGCCACTGAATTTTCGGAACCCTTTCTTGTCCAGAATTTCCAAGTCAAACTCGTGAAGGAGAAGGATCCACCAAATGAGGCGAGGCTTGGCATCCTTCTTTGTGAGAAGATAACGGAACGCAACATGATCCGTGTACACATTGACCTTGGCTCCCACAAGATATGACCGGAACTTCTCAAAGGCATATATCACCGCTAGGAACTCCTTCTCGGTTGTGGCATGGTTGAGTTGGGTGTCATCTAGCGTCTTGCTAGCATATTAGATGGCATGTGTAAGCCCATCTTTCCTTTGTCCCAAAACAGCCCCAACGGCCACATCACTTGCATCACACATTATCTCAAACGGAAGGGTCCAATCCGGAGGTTGCATGATGGGGCGGAGATCAAGGCATTCTTCAACCTACAAAATGCTTCAAGACAATCTTTGGAGAAAACAAACTCAACATCTTTCATTAGTAGGTTAGTGAGAGGCTTAGAAATTTTAGAGAAATATTTTACAAACCTCCGGTAAAAACCGGCATGCCCCAAGAAACTCCTTACCCCTTTCACCGAGGTAGGTGGCGGCAACTTCTTTATTGTTTCTATATTTGCTCTATCAACCTCAATGCCTCGGTTGGGAAACAAATGACCCAACACAATGCCATCACTCACCATGAAGTGGCATTTCTCCGAATTCAAAACAAGGTTAGTTTCCTCACAACGCTTTAACACCAAAGACAAGTTAGCTAAGCAATCATCAAATGTAGATCCATACACCGAGAAATCATCCATAAACACTTCCTTAATGTTCTCAATATATTCAGAAAAAATAGTCATCTTACACCTTTGAAAGGTGGCGGGTGCATTAGACAACCCAAATGGCATTCTCCTATATGCAAATGTTTCCCAAAGACATGTAAATGTTGTTTTCTCTTGGTCATCCGTCTGAATAGGGATTTGGAAAAACCCACTATAGCTGTCTAAGTAACAAAAGTGTGAATGTTGAGCTAATCTCTCTAGCATTTGGTCAATAAAAGGAAGGGGGAAGTGATCTTTCCTAGAGGCAATATTTAGCTTCCTATAGTCAATACACATTCTCCATCCCGTAACCGTCCTAGTAGGGATTAGTTCATTGTTCCCATTAGTTGGTACGGTCATACCACCCTTCTTAGGAACAACATGTACGGGACTAACCCATTTACTATCCGAAATCGGGAAAATCAGTCCCGTATCTAGCAATTTTAGGATCTCTTTCTTCACTACCTCTTTCATTATAGGATTCAATCTTCTTTGAGGTTCAATTGAAGGTTTATGATTATCTTCCATCATGATTTTACGCATGCAAAAGGAAGGTTTAATGCCAACTAAATCATCAATAGTGTATCCAATAGCTCTCCTATGCAATTTCAACTCATTCAACAATCTATCAAGCTCATCATCATTCAAAGATGCATTCACAATCACCGGATAAGTAAAATTTAAACCAAGGAAAGCATACTTTAAATGAGAAGGGAGGGGCTTAAGATCCTGTTTAGGAGGTTGAGATGATCCATACAATGTAGGTTGAGATGATTCCAAAGCCGTGGAAGTCTCTCCAAGACTCCTTGAAGCTTGATCAACAACTAAGGCACTTTTTGGAGAAACTACGGGAAAAACCACGACCTCTAGCACAACCACGGGCGTGGAATCCGAGAAACTGGCACTTTTGGACATTAAAGAGAGTTCCACGGGTAAAATTATGGCTGTGGTTTCTGGTGCCAGGCCGTGGTTCCTACAGTGATTCAGCACACCTTCGTGCACTTCAATTTCAGCACTTGTCTCCTTTTCCAATGCATCCAAAGCCTTGATTTCTTCATTACAATCATCCTCAACTCCTTCCTCCATCAAACTCAAGCTAAGAACCTTCTGAAGTGGGTCCTTGATCAAGATCGAGCTCACAACTTCTCTAGATTTCTCTTGCTCAACAATGTTGAAGACATCTTCACCAACGGCCGGCCCCTTCATCATTATGGACAGCTTGAACTTGATATTCTCTTCTCCTATGTTGAAGGAGAGGATTCCATTTTTGCAATCAAGTAAACATCCGGATGTGGATAAGAATGGCCTCCCTAAGATGATAGGAACCGGGTAGTCTGCCGGGATGTCCAAAACAACAAGTCTATTGGCACATAGAACTTCCCAAGCTGAACCGGTATGTCCTCTAGAATTCCTACAGGGTGAGTGATTAAGCGGTCCGCCATGTAGAGGGTCATCTTGACTGGCTTTGGCTCTCCTAACCCAACCTTGTTGCAAAGTGCAAGCGGGATAATGCTTACACTTGCTCCAAGATCACATATGGCTTCATATTGTAATTCTCCAACCCCAATCGACACACAAAAAGATCCCGGATCTCTTAGCTTAGGAGGCATCTCCTCCCTCATGGTATGAATCAATTCGGAAGATCTCTTTGTCATTCTCACTTCTCCATACTCCTCCAACTTCCTCTTGTTGGAGAGTATCTCCTTCAAAAACTTTCAATAGGCCGGCATACCAAGAATAGCATCCATGAACGGAATGTTAATATGCAATTTAGAAATAAGTTCAAGGAATTTACCGAAATGTTTGTCCAAGCGAGCTCTTGCTCGTGATTGTTGGAATGGTAGTGGTGGCTTGTATGGAGGAGGTGCCACATATGTTAGCTCAACAATTTTTGCTCTTGCCTTCTTCTTCTTGTAATGGCTCTTCCTCCACTACTACTTGCTTTCCCTTGTCATTCCCTTTAGGTAAGGGATCTTTCATGCTCAGCCCACTCCTTGTTGTAATGGCCAACACTTGGCCTCTAGGATTGTCCTCGGTCCTTCCGGGAAGCTTTCCCGGATCCCTTTGTGCTTCACCCGCCTTTTGGAACACTTGTGCTTCTAGCACCTTTTGAGCATTCGAAATGGAAGTCACCGTGCTCTAAAGTCCATTCAACCTTCCAAGCAACTATTCAAACATCATCTCAGTTCTATCCTTAGCAGGTTGAGCAAAACCGGGTGGAGGCTCTTGTGAAGCCTTAGGTGGTTGAGCTGCGCTTGTGGAAGCGGGAGGGTTCAAGGGACCATCCGGGTTGGAATTGTAGAACCCGGGATGGTTGTGATTAGGCCGGTAGCTGTTGTATTGCCGGCTGTTGTTGTTGAAGTTCTAGGGCCTTGATAATTGTTGAAGTTGCCCCTTCCCATGTAGTTAATGTCCTCCTCTTTGGAAGCCAAGTTGGCTTGCACTTGCACTTGATGACTTGCTTGATTCTTCAAGGTTGTGGCACACAACTCCCTCAAAGACATAAGCTTATTGTTGATTGCATCAAGTTTGTAGTTGCTCATGGTGACTTCACTCACTTCATATACTCCCGGTTTCCTCCCATCACCCTTCCTATGGGAGTACTTTTCTATCACCAAGGCTTTCTTCTCTACAAAGTCCCAAGCCTCATTTACATTCTTCTCCATGAATGTTCCTCCAGAAAGTGATTGGAGCTTGAATTGGCTATCCTCATCAAGCCCCTTGAAATAGATCTCCAATAGATCTATCTTTGGTATCCCATGGTGTGGACAATCTAGGAGGAGGTCCTTGAACCTCTCCAAAGATTTGAATAGGCTCTCTCTATCCTTCATCACGAAGGCATTGATCTTCCCTCTTAGCTCGGTTGTCTTGGAAAGTGGGAAGAACATTGTCAAGAACTCGGTTGTCATCTCCTCCCAGGTACTCACACGTCCTAGTGGAATGGATTGGTACCAAGCCAAGACTTTATCCTTAAGTGAGAAAGAAAAAGCCCTAAGCTTATGGTTGTTGTTCTCCAATCTAGGCAGCCTTAGAGTCTCCATCAAGATCTCATAGTTCATCAAGTGTTGATGAGGAGACTCTCCTTCCATCCCTCCAAATTGATTATGCCGGATCATTTGTAGAACTTGAGGGCGGAGCTCGTAATCATGGGCTGCGGGATCTCCTAAGTTCACACCCGGACGGTGCACTCTTTGAGCCGGATCCATACGTTGCCCTAACGTTTGTGGCTCCTCAATCATGATCAGCTCGAACCGAACATTAACCGCCGGCTGCGGTGGTGGTGGTGGTGGTGGTTGTTGACGATTAAGCTCTCTTTGCACAAGAGCTTGCCTAATCTCTTCAATTTCCCTCCTAGTTGCTTCTTGCCTCTCATTGGCAAGTCTCCTCTCATTCTCCAAGAGTCATCCCTTAGCCTAATTTGCTCTAAGACATCATCTAACTCAACTTGAAGATCTCTTGTGGCCATCTCCTTCTTCTTCTTAATGCTCTTAGATCTAGCTTTAAGGGTTTTCTCCGGTTCGGGATCGAATGGAGCTAAAGCCTTGCCACGAGAACTTTGCATGCACCTAAAGAGTGAGAGATGTCCTGAAAATTCAAAGACACAAACCAAAAAAGATCAACAGCAACAAGAAAGACCTACACTATAAACAATCACAAACAATGATTCAATCTAGACCTAGTCCCCGGCAACGGCGCCAAAAACTTGTTACGCTAGAAATGTGTAGCCCAAAAATTCTTAAATTTGTAACTCGATATATTTTCCTAACTCCTAGCGAACCCACAGGGTATGGGTCGTTTTGTAGCAAGGATAGTATTCCGAGGTCGAACACAAAAACTAAGGTGAAATCGAATCAAATACGTAATTATGGATAGTGAAAATCTAGTCTAAGAAAAGAGAAGGGAATAAAGAAATGAAAATCATGATATTTTTGGGTTTGGTTTTGTGGTGATCAACAAAGATCACAAATGATGCAAGATTATAAAACAAACTAACATATTTAGCTAGCAACACAAACACGAGATATGTGATCAAAGAGAGAATAGCGGATTCTAGAGGTTAGGACTTCCGGTTATGGCATTGGACTCAAGCTTCTAATCAATCTTGGACTAGCTATGGTATGTTGGGAAGGGGTGTTTCTCAAATGGAATCAATCACCGGGTAGGTCTCATGATCAACTAATCCCGCAACTAAGGTCCTATCACCGGGTAAGTCTCTAGGAGCCTAAGGTTGGGAAATCTACACAAACCGGATTGCTATCTAGGAGTCTAACCTATCCTTACCGGGTAAGTCTTGGGAAGTCAAGTAATAAACATCAATCCTAGCACACTCAATCCAATAGCGGCTTATGAGGCTCACTACTACCTAGAGTTCGTCAACATTGGTACTTAAGGTCGGAAATCACCAAGTAGGTCTCTTTCCTCACTAAGTTTGCTAGAATTAGGTCACCCTAGGCTAGATTATGCTTAACAAACACTAGGATTTCAACAATGTAACATCCTAACATTCAAATTTATCAACACAAGCACAACAGAGCAAACCATGGGATGATAATCAAGAACCACGGCCGTGGTTATATAAGAACAGACCGTGACTTGTAACAACAGTTAAGTTCGAGCAAGCAAATCTTCCAAAGATAAATTTAAGTCTATTCTATCATAGTCCAAGCTATAACCATCATTCCATTACGCTAGAATCACAACTATTTAGCCAACAACAAGCATTTTAACATTCAAACTCAACAAGCAAACATTCATGGTTTCCATAGCAAGAAAACGAAATGAAAGAGGGGAGAAACAAGTAAACACAAGTAACCCAAGCTGAATATATGTTTAAGAAAGACTTACAACCATTCAAAAGAAGGTCCAAATCGTTCCGTACAAACCCTTGCAAATGCTTCAACAAGTCACTCCAAAAATCCCTAAAAAACTCTAAGAACTCTAAGACAAGTGTTGTTCTTCTTCTTCTTCTCCAAATGAGAGTGTTTTTGCTCCCCTCCAAGAGTAACCTCCATTGGAGTGATGTGTAATGAGAGAGTGTGGTAGAGGATGTGTAAGAGAATCAGCCTGCAGGACCACTTATATCCTCCATCAAGGGTAAGGTTCGGTTATGGAGATCGTGTGACAGCTGTCAAAATTGTCCAGAGAGAACCACGGCCAAAACCACGGGCGTGGAAATGGCCTCGGGGCCCTGGTTTTGGTGGTTCAGCTTCCTTTGAATCGTTAAGCCACGAGTTGGTACAAGGCATGCACCAACAAGGTCCTATGTGTTCTCCTTAGCTCCTAGCTTGCTTCTTAATGGGTCCGGAAGTGTGTCATCGCGAGGAATGATCCTCGAATGTATCGATTAAGCTCCAAAAGTTCCCCAAAATACCTACAAAACCGACTATAGATCGTGTAGACGTCTATCTCGACAATATGCATGAATTAAACGTAAACGTCATGAACTAATGCCAAACTATGCATGAATAACGGGAAAAACTATCTAAATGGATGCCTAAACTAACGTCACAAATCGTGTTATCAAAATACCCCATACTTAAGAGTTGCTAGTCCCCGAGCAAGGTCCAACTATAGGCTAAGAGATGATATGATTTATAAATGCACAAAAACAACATAAAATCTTTTTGGAATTGTGCTTCTAAATTTGGATCACCTTCATAGTCATGTTTCATGGCAATGGACAAGCAATCATGCATCAAATGAATGAAGGTATGGAAAGACAATTATACTTAACTCGAAAGCATGCATGTAAGGTGAAAATGAAGAAGTCAAGATGATCATGAGTATATCCAATCTAGATCACTAAGTCTAACACACATGCAAATAGGTCACAAGGGCTTAGGAAAGAAGAGGCCAAGAAACGTTGTGAATAGGTGAGAATTTTTAGGTCATGTGATGCTAATTCGAGAAAGGAACTAACTTCACAATTTCATATTTGATCAACTTCCCCCGAAAGTGTATATTTTTCTCCATCTTTTCTTTGTTTTCTTTTCTATTTCACTTTCTTTTTCTTTCACTTATTTTTGAGACATTGGTATTGGTGTAAAAAAGCCGAAACCTTGGTGATTAGCGGACCTCGGGATTTTTTCGAAGTGCCTCACACCGGGCACACATACCAAGGCTCGTTAGGACATTCGGTTTATCTAACTTTGGCAAGGCACAAACACCCGATTATGTGAATACTGCCGAGTTACTCGTCATCAAAACCAAAGTCCCCAAACCTATATTTTTTCAACACTTTTCACAACAAATTCAGCACTTCATTCACAACATTCAGTCATCAACAACTTCACCCCACACTTGCTTTTCACATACTTAACACACTAGCATGCTCCCATTCCCGGATAGGTCAAAAGAGGTCAAATTTTTATATTTAGTGAGGTGCTCAAACAACATGATATAGATGAGAAGTAGAGAATGATGAATTGCCTCAATCATTCCTAGATGATGTGCAAGAACAAGCATGTAATTCCGACCATCAATCCTCAACCCAATCAAGGCAAACATCATAATCACAATTCAGGCATGGGATTCAAGAGAAGTATTTCAAGTCCACATATGCATAGATCCATTCCACACACAAGGCCATCCATAGCCAATTCACAAGACAATCTCGTCATAACGGTCATACCCAAACTTAGAAGCACTAAAATTTTTAAATTTTCTGATTTTTTTATTTTTCGAAATATATATGTACAATGCAATAGCTAAGGAAACATGTGACAATATTAAATTGTCCTAGATGGTAATCATGCAAATGATCATGAAAACCCCACCACATACTTAGAAACAGATTGTCCTCAATGTGCAAATCAAGTAAAGAAGAGTGAAAGAGAGTCCTCACAATGTAAAAATGGTGTTTCTTTGGTATTTTGGTTCACTCATGTGAAATGATGATGGATGATCAATCAAAGGTGGTAGAGAGCTCTCGATGTTCATTATGGCGTCGGGACCCGCGCTAAGCACCGCTAGCCATCCAAGTCCCACGTCCGTTCCACCCACGTTTGATGTGGGATCATCATCCTCATGCCTTGCAAGGCTACCACGCTACCTAGACTGTAGCACACAAACACCAAACACACACGAACACACCAAAGCAAAGACAAAAGCAAAAAGCCTAAAACGAAAACAAAAACCGAAAACAAAAACCGAAAAGGGAATATCCCTTAGGTGGTGTGTTGGTTTGAGATTACTGTTCCTTTACTTAGTACCTTGAGACCTACCCGGTAATAGGAGCTTTGGTTTGGGATAGTGAGTAGTGAGACTTACCCGGTAATCTATTCCCATCTTATAGATCTTGAGTCGGAACCACAACTAGATGTTTTAATCCCTAGAATCCGCATTTCCCCTTATTTGACCTTATTATCATCTTTGATTGCTTTAATTGCTTTTATGGTTATTAGTTCTTGACAACCTATTCTTGTTTAGTTTCACCTATGTCCCTGTGATCGACCCCTGGAATTCTTGCTTTTTATTGCAATTGATCAGTACACTCCGGGTTCGTATCCTTGTTTTAAGCCTAAAACGAAAACAAAAACCGAAAAGGGAATATCCCTTAGGTGGTGTGTTGGTTTGAGATTACTGTTCCTTTACTTAGTACCTTGAGACCTACCCGGTAATTGGAGCTTTGGTTTGGGATAGTTAGTAGTGAGACTTACCCGGTAATCTATTCCCATCTTAGAGATCTTGAGTCAGAACCACAACTAGATATTTTAATCCCTAGAATCCACATTTCCCCTTATTTGACCTTATTATCATCTTTGATTGCTTTAATTGCTTTTATGGTTATTAGTTCTTGACAACCTATTCTTGCTTAGTTTCACCTATGTCCCTATGATCGACCCTTGGAATTCTTGCTTTTTATTGCAATTGATCAGTACACTCCGGGTTCGTATCCTTGTTTTAAGCATACTTCTTGGGTTGTAAATTTAAAGCTTGCACACACCGTTTGGAGCGAACATGTACCCACCGTCTTAATGGAGTTGATTAACGACATGTTCATCGACTTCTTAGGCCAGTTCGTGGTAGTGTTTATCAATGACATCTTAGTTTACTCTCGGAGTAGAAAGAAGCATGCGGGATACATGAGTCCGGTGCTTCGAGTCCTTCAAGATAAAGAGCTTTATGCTAACCACTCCATGTGCGAGTTTTGGATGCCCGAGGTTGCATTTCTGGGTCATATAGTTTCCGCTGAGGGTGTCATGCTTGTCCCAGCGAAGATAGAGTTTGTTTCTTCATGTCCGCTTCCTAGGACGATCAAGGAGGTGCGCAATTTCTTTGGTTATGTGGGTTAATACCGCCGGTTTGGTGATGGTTTCACTATGATTCCATGGCCACACACTTCCTTGTTGAGGAAGTCTACTAGGTTTGTCTGGTCCAAGCCATGTCAGCGCACCTTTGAGGAGATGAAGAGGAGGCTGACCTTTGTTCCCGTTTTAGCCCAGCCTGAGGGAGTTGAGGATTTTGTAGTGTAAAGTGAGGCCTCCATGCTAGGCTTGGGGTGTGTTTTGATGTAGAGGACAGATTTATTGCGTACGCGTCTCAACATCTAAAGACGTACATGGAGAATTACCCTACCCATGATCTTGAGCTAGCGGCAATGATACATGCCCTGAAGATTTGTGATATTACTTGTATGGGGCCATTTGTCAAATCTTCACAAACCATAAGAGTGTGAAACATATATTTGTAAGAGCCTTAGTTTCCTTAGGACCCCGCCCCTGCGTTTGGGTTTGGCCGCAAGTGCGGTCAGCCGCCCCAGCGGTACTGAGGACCCGCCCCTGCGGCTATTGCGGTCTCAACCGCTTTCTTTGACTCCTTTCTCTTGTGCTTTTTCCCTTGGCTTCATTTTTAAGATTCATCTTCCTTCTGATGAAGAGTTTCCCTTTCTTCTTCAGCTTCCTTCTCCTCATCACGTTCTCCTTCTTCTTCTTTATTTCCTTAGTACATTTCCTTGTTCTTCTTGGAAGATCTTCATGCAGAGGCCAGTTTGAGAATAGTTGTGTTGGGGTTTTGTTGTGGTAAGTTCCTTTCCCTCTTCCTCATTCTTTTCCTCCTCCCTTCTTCTTTAGTTAGGAATTCTCACAATCTACACTTGTGTTGATCTTTCCTGGACAATAATGGTGTATATGTATGTTGATTGCCTTTGGGGAAATGAAGAGATGAAGAGATCGTGAGAAGAATCGAAGAGAAGTCTTAAAGGCACCACTCTGCTGTTCGACAGCCCCCACGGATTAGAGTCGCCTCCCTTGCGGCCAAGCCATTGTCGCCGCCCCTGCGTTAGAGTGTCACCACCCCTATGGTGTGTTGTGCTCCTGCGTCTTCTTGATTCCGCAAGTTTGTTTGTCCAAGAATTACCAAGTGTGGTGTGTATCCTTCCTTTCCTTTGGCCTTTTCTTTACAGTATAGCTAGGCTACTGTTTGCGTATGTTGAGATATATGTTGAGATAATGTCTTAGGCATTTGTGAGCTATCTTGAGATATCGATGTTTGGATTCGAGTTATGGTTTGGGTATGTTTATGGGGTTTAGCAGGTGGAATCTCCTAACCTTGGATGCGATTTGATATTGTTTGTTGAGCCTTGCTAATTTAGGCACTCTCGTTTCCTCGAGGGGAAATTATGACCACTTGATATGGATTACGTTTGTGACATGTCCTTGGGACTTATTTAGCGAGCAGTTATGGGTTTGAGTGTTTGCTTTAGTGATGTGTGTGCATATGTATGTTGCATTAATAACCTAACTAGACTAGGACGATCGTATATGCATATTAATTGGCCCAAGTGTATGATAACTGGCGGTGATAACTTGTCTAGCTCAAATTTGGGTAGCTAGGAGGTTCTCTGCGATCAGTCCTCCAGATGGTGATGACTGGAACCAATTCCAAACCGGAGGGGAAACGGGGATAGAGGCGAGAGAGTTTTACTACCCGTGTCACAAGGAATGAATTAGTAATGGATAACCTATGAAGATAATAAATGGATATTTGTGTGTACATAGCATGTTGTGATGGGATGATGTGTTATTTGTGCTACTGCTCCATTCTGATTCATGATTTTTCAGTTAACGGTTTTATACCGTGTTGTAGATATTCTGTAGGATAGGAAGACTGCAGAGTAAGCCAGATGGGTGATCAGCCGAGGGCTTCCGTACAATAGGTTATGCGAGGGTTTTGGGATGTTTTGTATATGTATTGATATGATGTTACCGTTTTTTACTCGGCTGTGTTTTGTAAACTTTTCATGTATATATTTGTACAGTTTCATGTATTTGGTTTTAATCTATCTGTGCCTTTTGTAAGATCCAGTTTCATGTATATATTTGTACAGTTCCATTGTGAGATCCTAACCCAGTAGTGCCTCGTGTCCCGTGGATCTGGGGTGTTACAAAGTCGGTATCAGAGCCTCAGGTTGACAACAATGGCACTTGCAATCTACGATAAAGGTCTAATAGATAAATAAACAGAATCCGAAAGGGGTTTGACTTTTGAAAAGGATTTTTTGTTTGAAATTTGTACAACTATTTTGGGATAGAGTGTACGGGAAGCCATCACCCTTCTGTGGATCTCGACGGTATATATATGTAAAGATACCTATTATGTCATGTTGTTTTTGCATGTTAACCTTGAGTATAACATATATATCTAAACATACCCCGCATATATATAGCCTTATAAGTTAGGGATGCATACCCCGTAGATGGCTCGGACTAGAGCGACATCTGTAGTAGGACGGGGTAGAGGTAAACCACCTCTTCGGGTAGTGATGATAGGTGAGGGACGAGTTCTGATTGCTAATCCGCCTGTATCGCAGGACGTACACCCAATAAAAAGATGGTAGCTAAGTAAGTCCTTCGGACATACCTCAACCTCGTAAAAACTCAACCACGATCAACCTCCGATCCTTAGAGGGACAGTGCCTAATAACAAGGTATAGAGCTATATCAATCTCCTATCAATCTAAGGGGTCACACCTAGACCCAAGGGATCCATAGGATCATCCTCAACCTAAACCTCATAACCTACTAATCCTTAAAGCCATAACCGACATAACATGATCATAACATAATCATCACACTCTCACTTATACCTAGCATGATACTACACACTCATACTAGGAAGAGAAGGGACATTGCCATCCATAGGCAAGCCTGGGAAACAAGACACACCTACAATCGAAGAGCAAAACAAGGCTGGAGTGCAGGGAGGCACAATGGCGACCCTAGGTGGCGCAGGGGCGATGACTAGTTGGCGCTGGGGCGGTCCTAAGGTGATGCATGGGTGGCTGGTGTGCAGATTGCACACTTCTAGCTTCTCTTTGCTTCTTCACTCGATCCTCTTCACACGTTCTTAAGCCAACGGCCCCATACATTCATATATACATCAAACAAAGCCTATGAAGGCTGCCACAAGATCAAACCTTGTCAAATCCTAAGCTAGAAAGGAAAAGAAAAGAAAAGAAGAAAGAAAGAAGAAGGAAGAGAAAAGATAGGAAGAACTCACCAAGCTGAACCGAACAAAGGGAGATCACACCCACAAGGTCAAGGCTAGCTCAACACAAGCATAGCAGTGTTCTCAATCATCATCATCAACAGACCAACATCAAACACTCTTAAAAACTCCAAAAAGAGAACAAAAACAAAGAAGAATATCCAAGTTAGAAGAAGAAGAGAAGAAGATCATAAGGAGAGAAGATGGAGCTGTAAAGAGGTGAAACCGTCATAAAGAGAGAGAGGGAGAAGAAACTTATAGAGGAAGAAAGAGGTAAAGCGCGGGTCAAGAGTCAACAAACCCGGCTGCAGCACACCACCAACCACATGGGCGGCTCATGGAGGCACATGGGCGGAGCAGGGAGGCCGCAGGGGCGGACTCTACAAACTGCATGGGCGGTTTAGGCCAATCCTCTCGGACCCATATGCAGAGGTATAACCCTCTCTCTGTCGGAGGTATCACATCTCCGTTCAATAGGTCATAACCTATATTAATCTATAACCTCGAACACAAGCATGGAGGAATCATCAACTATATAAATCTGGTTCATAACGCCATCCAAAGGCATTGATGAATAACATCTCTTGCCATACTCACATCGTAGGGCATAGAGGAAGAACATCTCTAGCCAGATCATACTAATACACAAGGAATAGAGGAAAAACTTCTCTAGCAAGACTATATCTATCAAAGCAACATGGAGGAAAGAATCATCTACAGTTAAATCCTAATTACACTCAGATAGTATGGAGGAAAGGACCATCTCCAGCTATAAGCATAAATCGTGCTAGCACATCAAGATCTAATAAGATCATATATCACATCATAGCTAGCACGAAAATAAACACAGCAAAGTATATAGGTACATAAGTACATAATCACATACTCACCAAGATAACACTAAGATCTACAAGGTGATCCTACATGTGCATCTATCTCAACATAAAACTCTGGATAGTTCCTCTGGATTCTATCCTCGACACGGGAATGTCCTTCGAACGCAGGCGTCTCAGACCTCGCTCTAGGACTACAATCGGATGCTCAACAAAGGTGTGGTCCGGCTCAACCACTAAATCATCATAACTCACAATGTGTCTCGGGTCTGGTATATACTCCCTCAGTTGAGACACGTGAAAGACAAGGTGAACACCCTCTAATCTCGGTGGGAAAGCTAATTTGTAGGTTGCCCTCCCAACTCTATCCAGTATCTCAAAAGGACCGACATATTAGGGATTCAACTTCCCCTTTATGCCAAAACGTCTGACGCCTCGCGTCGGAGATACTCTCAGCCAGACATGAGCTCCCACTCTAAACTCTAGAGGTCGACGCCTCCTGTGTGCTTATGACTTCTAGCGACTCTGTGCAACCAGCATCCTCTCTCTAATTAGCGCAACCCAAGCACTATCATCTTGAATCTGCTCTAGCATTATACCACTTATATTGTTAGGCTCATCCTAGCATAAAGGTATACGGCACCTACGTCCATACAATGCCTCATATGGAGTCATCCCAATAGATGCATGTCAGATGTTGTATGAAAAGTCAACCAATGGGAGATAATGTGACCATCCTTGTCCCCAATCCATCACACAAGCTCGCAAAATATCCTCATAGGTCTAGATGGTCCTCTTTGACTTACAATCTATATGGGGGTGAAACGCAGTCGTGAAGTGTAGCCTCGTCCCGAAAGCAGTTTGAATCTATTGCCAAAACCTCGAGGTAAATCGTCCTCGTTACATCATGAAGTCTCACTATCTACCTAGTGTAATCTTCTGCTAATCTGCTCACTGGCCACGTCTCTCTGATAGGAATGAAATGTACAGTCTTCGTTAGTTTGTCAACAACAACCCAAATAGCATCAAAACTCCTACTAGGTCTCAATCCCGTCACAAAGACCATGGAGATGTTCTCCCACTTCAACTACGGCACTAGCAGTAGATGAAGCTCACATTCAGGTCTGCAATGCTCTATCTTGACATGCGGACAGGTCGCGCACTGTGCCACAAATCTGGCTACATTTTGCTTCAGCCCTCACAACGAATATGATCGTCTCACATCATGGTAAATCTTACTCGTACATGGATGTACTGAGTAAGCTGTAATATGAGCCTCATGTAAAAGCCTCTGCCTCAGCTTTACATCAGCATGTATATAGACGCGATCGTGCAATCTCATCTCTCCATCTGCTCCCATGGAGAACTGTGGTGCCTCACCACGAAACATCCTCTCTCCAATCCTCATCAAGGTCGGGAAGGTCTCCTGCTTCTGTCGGATCTCATCCAACAGATCAGGTAGAACCTCTAAAGCGTACAACTAGGCATCCTCATCAAGAAACTGGATCTCCATCTCTAGCCAAGCTTGATCCCTCTGAAGCTAAGGCTGAACTGTCAATCTCGCAATCGCCTTCTTTCGAGGCGTCTTCCCAATTAGGGCATCGGCGACAATGTTCGTCTTCCCTGGATGATATAGAATCTCAAAGTCAAAGTCCTTGATCAACTCGACCCATCGATGCTGATGGTTATTCAACTCCCGCTGCGTAAAAATATACTTCAGACTTTTATAGTCAGTGAAAATCTTACAAGTAGCACCATACAGGTAATGTCTCCAGATCTTCAAGGCATGAACTACCGTTGCTAACTCCAGATCATGACTCGGGTAGTTCTCCTCATACGTTTTCAATTGTCTAGACGCATAAGCAATCACTCTACCCCTCTGAATCAACATCCATCCCAAGCCTAGTTTGGGTACACTGCTTAGACCACACAAATATGGTAGTCTTCCTCAACAGACTCGTAAGTGAACGGGCAATCACAGAAAATCCCTCCACAAAACTTCGGTAATAACCGGCTAGGCAAAGAAAGCTACGCACTTCTTTGACTTTCGTCGGTGTCGTCCATGCTGTAACAGACTCGATTTTCGCCGGGTCAACAATGATCCCATTGGCGGAGACAATATGACCTTGGAAAGCTACCTCTAACATCCAGAAATCGCACTTAGAGTACTTGGCATACATCTCTCTATCCCGAAGAATCTGTAAAACTGTCCTCAAATGACCAGCATGATCCTCTGTGTTATGAGAGTACACTAAAATATCGTCTATGAAGACCACCACAAACTGATAAAGGAATTCGGTGAAAATATTGTTCATCAACTCCACGAACAACGCTAGGGCATTCGTAAGCCCAAATGGCATCACTACAAACTCGTAGTGTCTATAACGGGCCCGAAATGCCGTCATGTGCACATCCTACTCCCTCACACCAACTGGTGATATCCTGAGTGTAAGTCGATCTGGGAGAACATTGTTGCTCCCTGAAGCTGATCAAGCAGATCATCAACACGAGGCAATGGATACTTGTTCATGATGGTCACCTTGTACAGCTCTTTGTAGTCAATGCACAGTCTCAATGATTCGTCCTTCTTCCGCACGAAGAGGACAACTGTTCGCCATGGCGATACGCTAGGGTGAATGAAGCCCGTCTCAGCCAACTCCTCGAGTTTCTTCTTCAACTCTAATATCTCGACTTGAGCCATACGATATGAGCCCTTCGAGATCGGTCTCGTACCAGGCTCAAACTCGATGCTGAAGTCCATACTCTTGTGAGGCGGTAAGCTAAACGGCTCAGCGAACACGTTTGTAAACTGACATATCACTGGATATCCTCCAACGCTGGATTCTCTCCATCCTTCATGGCATAACACCAGAAGGCATCACAACCATGTGATATCATCCTTGCTACTCGTATAGCACTGATGACAGATCCTGTCGTCCCGAGATCCCAGCCTCGGAAGACCTCTATCTAAACTACCTCGGTAGGGATTGTCACAGTCCTCCTACCTACATCTAACACCGCACGATGTCTATACATCCATTCCATACCTATTATGACTTCTTCATGCATCAATGACATGACAGAGAAGTCCATAAGCAACACCCGATTCCCTAAACGAAGGGGACAACTACGTATCTCGCGGGTACCTATGACCCTACTACCATCAAGTAACCCTACAGTAAAGGGTATCCCTTGTATAGTAGGTTAACATAGACGCTCCACACATACATCAGAAATAAAGGAATGCGTAGCACTAGTATCAAATAAAACTCTAACAAGTAAACAATGAAGCAGAATGGTACATGTAGCAGCCGGTGTAGGTGGCTCCTCTACACTCCTCAGCTCAAAGACTCTACCCTGAGCTCCTCTACTGTCGGTGGTACTCCTACACTGACCTCTACCTCTACTCGGCCCGGGAGCAGATCCCAGAGTAGAAGGACGATGTAGGACTCTCTCATGTCCTTGTGTGCTGTTAAGGTATTCTCTGCCCACCTCCTGTCACATTGGCAAGGGAAGAACCCTATTGTGATTCAACTCCACCCTGCCTACAGAAGGCAGCTCTATAACCTGGTCTACCACAGGTGTATCAAGTCACTAATGGCCACGTACACTCAAGTCGCAAATGTCCAGGATCACCACTGTTGAAGCACTATCGTCCCTTCTCTACAGTCAATGCAAATAAGGGGTAACCTTGACGTCTCTAGCTCCGCACGGAACCTGAAGCTCCACAAACACCACTGACCTACACAGTACGTTGCCTCTACTCAGACCGTCCCATTTGAGAAGTCCTCCTTTGACTAGCCCGCTCATACTCATAAGTTGAGGCCTGGTCTTGACAATGTGTCAAGGACTCGCAATGGAATCCCGCCATATAAGAGCGTGTACTCTCCCTAAGTCGACCGGAGAAAAAATAAACGTGTTGGTCCTCTAAAGGTGCAGCTGGACCCAACAATGCCAACTCTGGCTGAAAGCGGCTGATGGCATCTGCAATCCGCACATCCTCAAAGCCTGCCTCCACGAAGTTTTGCAATTTCTCCCTCCTCAGTGAGGCAGGGCATAAATGCTCCCTAATCATGCTCCTCATCTGATCGTAAATAGAGTTTGTACTACCTCTATCCGCTTGTCCTTTGGACATATGATTGACTCTAGGGTAGAGTCCACATGTCCAATCCAGACCTCTATCTCTAACCCACCTTCCCAAAGAAAGGCTGTACGCCCAACTTATGGAATGCCTTCAACCAAGTATCTGGTTGAGGCCCTCTATACTCCTTTGGAGCTCTAGTAGTCTCAACAACATGTGCCAGTATAGCTGGCACCTGAGTATCTCCATGTGACATCTCAGAAGATCCCTCATGCATTGGTAGATCTGGGGCCCGTCTGCCCACTTTGGCAGCCTTCTCAACACGATGGATATAAGCACGAAACTTTGTCCCCCTCATGGAGACACGATCCGAGTCATCTGACTAGACTCGGTGTGACCGATGTCTCCCAGATCCACCGCTTCTCGTCTTTGGGACGACACTCTCAACAATCTCGTCATGAAACTCCTCCACCACTAGTAGATCAGCACAGGAACTGGTCCCTGTCCTATCAAACCCGGAGGAAGGGGTGGTCTACCTCTACCCCGGCGTAAACCAAACGTTGCTCTAGTCATAGCCATCTGCGGGGTATACACACCTAACTTATAAGCCTATATATGCCATAAATATAATCCATAATACATATAAATATATACATATCTATACTGTAGAGATCCATGGCAGAGGGCATGACTTCTCGTACATTCTATCCCGAAATAACACTTTTAAATCTAAAAATCCTTTGAAAACGTCAAACCCCTTTTGGGTTGTATTTATTTTATCTATCCGACCACATTGTAGGTAGCAAGTCCATTGTTGTCAACCTAAGATCTGATACCAACTCTGTAACACCCCGAATCCGCAGGACTTGGGATACCACATTGGCTAGGATCTCACCGTGGATCCTGACCCTAGCCTGACAACAAGTTAACTAGACCTTACAACATCGCACTCACAAATATAAAACAAATATATAAAACTGTATAAAACTGTACAACCAAAAGGTAGACAAGATCACAGCCGAGTATAAAACAACATCCTCACACATGAGGTATACAAAACGTCATCCCCACGCAGGAAGGAAACATAAACATCCCCAAAACCATAACCACCAAATATACGACAGTCCTCGGCATGTCACTCTGCCAGATCACTCTACAACACGCCAATCATGCAAGGCATCTACAACATGGTAAAAAACCATTAGCTATCCATACATATATAAGGTAATGCATAAGCACATACACAAGTCATGAAAGATAAACACATAAACATGATGTCACACATTTACCCATTTTGTTATCTTTATATAATAGTCATTAACTCAAATCGTATATATATCGATTGATGAAACTATGTGTCACGAGGACCGTATCTTCCCCGCCTTGGGGCATGCTATACGTCTGGAAGTAGTGTCGGTCACACAACCCGTGTACCCTGTGGGAGTGGATTGCGCCCTTCTTGTATACCAAGTGGCCTGACGCCAGAGAACCTCCAACCCCTTACAAGATGGAGGGAAAGGTTATCACTACCAAGCAATGGGGCTATCAATAATACATAGGTCGGTAATAATCGACATCACATGCATATAAGAACATAACCCACACACCGCTCTTACAAACACCCAATATAAGGATGGTAGCTAAGTAAGTCCTACAAACTTACCTCAACCTCGTACAAACTCAACCATGATCAACCTCCAATCATGAGAGGGACACTACCTAGTTACAAGGCATAAAGATATATCAAACTCCTATCAATCAAAGGAGTCACACCTAGACCCAAGGGATCCATAGGATCATCCTCAATCTAAACTTGACAACCTACTAATCCTTAAATCCATGAATGGCATAACATGATCATAACATCATCATCACAATCTCACCTATTCCTAGCATGATACTACAGACTTATACTAGGAAGAGAAGGGACAATGTTATCCATAGGCAAGCCCGGGAAGCAAGACACACCTGCAACCCAAGAGCAAAACAAGGCTGGAGTGTAGGGAGGTGTAAGGGAGGCCTTGAATGGCGCGGGGGCGGTGACTGGCCGGCGCTGGGGCGGTCCTACGGTGGCGCAGGGGCGTCTAGTGTGCAGAATGCACACTTCCAACTTCTCTTTTCCTCTTCACACCTTCTTCAGCCAACAACCCCATACATATATATACATTCATTTATAAATAAAAAAAGCCTATGAAGGCTGCCACAAGATCAGATCTTGTGGAATCCTAAGCTAGAAAGCCAAAGATAAGAAAAGAAGAAAGCAAGAAGAAGGAAGAAGAAAGAGAGAGGAAGAACTCACCAAGTTGAACCGAACAGAGGGAGATCAAACCCACAAGCTCAAGGCTGGCTCAACACAAGCACAACAACGTCCTCAATCATCATCAACAACAAACCAACATCAAACACTATTCAAAACTCCCAAACAAGAACAAAAACCAAGAAGAAAATCCAAGGAAGAAGAAGAAGAGATTAAGGAGAGAAGATGATGTTGTAAAGAGGTGAAACCGTCATCAGGAGTGAGAGAAGAAACCTATAAAGGAAGAAAGAGGTAAAGCACGGGTTAAGAGTCAACAAAGCCAACTAAAGCACACCACAAACCGCAGGGGCGGCTCATGGAGGGGTAGGGGCAGACCAGGCAGGCCGTAGGGGCACACTCTACAAATAGTAGGGGATGTTTAGGCTAATCATGCACACTCAGCACTCTCTCTCTGAGCACATCAAGGCTAAGGCTCTTATAGTAGGTCAGATATAGGTCTTCCGAGGTTGGGACATTGGGAAGACGGGATCTGTCATCAGTGTTGTACGAGCAGCGAGGCTGATAACATAGGGTTGTGATGCTTTCTGGTATGATGCCATGAAGGATTAAGAGAGTCCAACATTGGAGGATATTCTACTGGTCTGTGAGTTTACAAACGTATTTGATGAGCCGTATAGCTTGCCGCGTCAAAGGAGTGTGGACTTCGGCATCGAGTTGGAGCCTATTAGAAGATAGATTTTGAAGGCCTCATATCATATGGCGCTTGTCGGAATGTTAGAGCTGAAGAAGAAACTCGAGGAGTTGGCTGAGAAGGGCTTTATCCGCCATAGCGTATCCCCATGGGGAGCACCTGTCCATTTCGTGCTGAAGAAGTATGAATCGTTGAGACTGTGCATCGACTACAGAGAGTTGAACAAGGTGACCATCAAGAACAAGTATCTACTACCTCGTATTGATGATCTTCTTGATCAGCTTCGGGGAGCGACAGTGTTCTCCTTGATTGACTTACGTTCAAGATATCACCAACTGAGGGTGAGAGAGCAAGATGTGCATAGGACGGCATTTTGGATAGTTATGGATACTACGAGTTTGTAGTGATTCCATTTGGGCTTACGAATGCCACAACAATTTTTATTGAGTTGATGAACAGTATTTTCATCGACTTCCTCGATTAGTTTGTGGTAGTTGTCATTGATGACATTCTGGTGTACTGTCGTAGCAAAGAGGAGCATGTCTATAATTTGAGGACGGATTTACAGATTCTGCGGGATAGAGAGGAGCATGTCGGTCATATTGTCTCCGCCGATGGGATCTTGGTTTATCCGGCGAAGATCGAGTCTGTTGTAGCATGGACGACACCGACGAACGTCAAGAGAGTGCGTAGCTTTCTTGGCCTAGCCGGCTATTACCGACGATTTGTAGAGGGATATTCTGTGATTGCCCGTGCACTTACGAGCTTATTGAGGAAGATTACCATATTTGTGTGGTTTGAGTTGTGTGCCCAAAGTTTTGAGGAGTTGAAGAGGTTTTTGACTTTTTCTCCTATCTTGGCACAACCTGAGGGTTCAGAAAATTTTGTGGTACATAGTGATGCATCCAAGCTAAGCTTGGGATGTGTGTTGATATAGAGGGGCAGAGTGATTGCTTACGTGTCTCGACAATTGAAGACGTATGAGGAGAACTACCCGACTCATGATTTGGAGTTGGCAGCGGTAGTTCATGCTTTTAAGATCTAGACACATTACTTATATAGTGGTACATGTAAGATCTTCACAGACCATAAGAGTCTGAAGTACATTTTTACGCAGTGGGAGTTAAGTAACTGCCAGCGTCGATGGCTCAAGTTGATCAAGGGCTTTGACCTTGAGATTCTATATCATCCAAGGAAGGAGAACGTTGTCGCCGACGCCCTAAGTAGGAAGGCGTCTCGAGAGAAGGCGATTGTGAGACTTATAGTTCAGCCTCAACTTCAAAGGGATCTAGCTTGTCTAGAGTTTGACATCTAGTTTCTTGATGAGGATGCCAAGTTGTACACCTTAGAGGTTCTACCTGGTCTGTTGGGTGAGATCCAACAGAAGCAGGGAACCTGCCCGACCCTTATGAGGATTAGAGAGAGGATGTCTCATGGTGAGGCACCAAAATTGTCCATAGAAATAGATGGGGTGATAAGATGCCATGACCGCGTTTGTGTACCTGCTGATGCAGAGTTAAGATAGAGGATTTTCCAGGAGACTCATTGTACACCATACACAGTATATCCAAGTACGAGTAAGATGTGCCATGATGTAAGAAGGTCATACTTGTTGGGAGGGTTGAAGCCCGATGTAGCCAGATTTGTGGCACAGTGCGCGACTTGTCAACATGTCAAGATAGAGCATTGCAGACCTGAATGTGAGCTTCATCCAGTGTCAGTGCCGTAGTGGAAGTGGGAGGATGTCTCCATGGATTTCGTGACGGGATTGAGGCCTAGTAAAATTTTGATGCTATATGGGATGTTGTTGATAGACTAACGAAGATTGCACGTTTCATCCCTATCAAAAAGACGTGGCCAGTGGGACGATTAGCTGAGGAGTACACTAGGCAGGTAGTGAGAATACATTGTGTACCGAGGACGATCGTTTTAGATCGAGATGGGAAATTTACCTTGAGGTTCTAGCAACATATTCAGATTGCTCTAGCGACGAGTCTACACTTTACGACTGATTTCCATACTCAGACAGATGGTCAGTTAGAGAGGTTCTATCTCAGCAAAGAACTCTGGATAGTTCCTCTGGATACTATCCTCGGTCTCCCGTGTAGCCTCCTCAGGTCCACGTCTACACCACTGTATCCTCATCATAGGAATGTCCTTCGAATGCAGGCGTCTCACATCTCGTTCTAAGACTACAAAAGGATTCTAAGCAAAGGTGTGGTCTGGCTCCACCACCAAATCATCATAACTCACAATGTGCCTCGGATCTGGTATGTACTCTCTCACCTGAGACACATGGAACACAGGGTGAACACCTTGTAATCTCGGAGGCAATGCTAATATATAGGTTGCCCTCCCAACTCTGTCTAGTATCTCGAAAA
The DNA here is from genome assembly GCA_033239125.1 of Fagopyrum homotropicum. NCBI lineage: Eukaryota > Viridiplantae > Streptophyta > Magnoliopsida > Caryophyllales > Polygonaceae > Fagopyrum > Fagopyrum homotropicum. The sequence goes on along the minus strand of BSWB01000001.1, from coordinate 55,609,329 downwards.
GACCAACATATCGGTGACTCAACTTCCCTTTTATGTCAAAATGTCTAACGCTTAGGGTCGGAGATACTCTCAACCAAACATGAGCTCCTACCCTGAACTCTAGAAGCCGACGCCTCTTGTCTACATACGACTTCTGGCGAATCTGTGTAGCCAGCATTCTCTCTTCGATCATCGCTACTCGAGCCATATCATCCTAAATCTGCTCTAACGCTATCCCACTGATACTACTAGGCTCATCCCATCATAAAGGTGTACGACACCTACGTCCATACAGTGCCTCATAAGGAGTCATCCCAATAGATGCATGCTACCTATTGTTGTATGAGAACTCAACAAGTGGGAGGTAATCATACCATCCATGTCTCCAATCAAACACACAAGCTCGTAACATATCCTCCAAGGTCTGGATGGTCCTCTCAGACTCACCATCTGTCTGGGGATGAAACACAGTCGTGAAGTGTAGGCTCGTCCCCGAAGCAGTCTGAATCTACTGCCAAAACCTCGAGGTAAACCGTCCATCTCTATTAGAGACGATCATCCTCGGTACACCATGGAGTCTCACTATCTTTCTAGTGTACTCCTCAGCTAACCTGCTCAATGGCCACGTCTCTTTGATAGGAATGAAACGTGTCGTCTTCGTCAGTTTGTCAACAACAACCCATATAGCATCAAAACTTCTACTGGACCCCAAACTCGTCACAAAGTCCATGGGGACATCCTCACACTTCCACTACGGTAGTGGTAGTGGATAGAGCTCATCTCCAGGTTTGCAACGCTCTATCTTGATTTGCTAACAAGTTGCACACTGAGCCACAAATATGGCTACATCGGGCTTCTGCTCTCCCCACCTATATGAATTTCTCACATCATGGTACATCTTACTCGTACCTGGATGTAATGAGTAAGGTGTACAGTGAGCCTGTTGTAAATCCTCTATCTTAACTCTGCATCAGTACGTACACAGATGTGGTCATGTCGCCTCATGACTCCATCAGCCCCAATGGAGAATTGTAGTGCCTCAACATGAGACATCCTCTCTCTGGTCCTCCTCATAGTCGGGCAGGTCCCATGCTTCTGTTGGATCTCATCCAACAAAACCATGTAAAACCTCTAAAGCTTGTAACTAGGCATCCTCATCAGGAAACTGGATGTCCATCTCTAGCCAAGCTAGACCCCTCTAAAGTTGAGGTTGTATTGTTAATCTCGCAATCGCATTCTCTCAAGGCGTCTTCCTGCTCAAGGCGTCAGCTACAACATTCGCCTTTCCAAGATGATAAAAAATCTCAAGGTCAAAGTTCTTGATCAACTCAAGCCATCGACGTTGGCGGTTATTCAACTCTCGCTGCGTGAAAATATACTTTAGACTCTTATGGTCTGTGAAGATCTGACATGTAGTATCATACATGTAATGTCTCCAGATCTTCAAAGCATGAACTACCACAGCCAACTCCAGATCGTGAGCCGGGTAGTTCTCCTCATACGTCTTCAACTGTCTAGACGCATAAGCAATCACTTTGCCCCTCTACATCAGTACACATCCCAAGCCTAGCTTGGATGCATCACTATAGACCACAAAATCATCAGAAGCCTATGGGTGTGTCAAGACTGGGGCAGAAGTCAAATGCCTCTTCAACTCCTCAAAACTCTAGGCACACTGGTCGGTCCACACAGATATGGTAGTCTTCCTCAGAAGACTAGTAAGTGGGCGGGAAATCACAAAAAATCCCTCCACAAAACATTTGTAATAATCGGCTTGGCCAAGGAAGCTACGCACTTCCTTGACGTCCGTCGATGTCGTTCATGCAACAACATACTCGATCTTCGCCGGGTCAACCATAATTCCATCGGCGGAGACGATATGTCCAAGGAAAGCAACCTCAGACACCCAAAACTCGCACTTAGAGAGCTTGGCATACAACTCTCTATTACTCAAAATCTGCAAAACCGTCCTCAGATGACCGACATGCTCCTCTCTGCTACAAGAGTATACCAAAATTGCATCAATGAAGACCACCACAAACTGATAAAGGAAGTCATTGAAGATATTGTTCATCAACTCCATGAAAACTGTTGGGGCATTCGTCAGCCCAAATGGCATTACTACAAACTCATAGTGTCCATAACGGGTACGAAATTTGGTCTTGTGCACGTCCTGCTCTTTCACCCTCAGCTGGTGATATCTTGAGCGCAACTCAATCCGGGAGAAAATTGTCCGTCCCTGAAGCTGATCAAGTAGATCATCAATACAAGGCAGTGAATACCTGTTCTTGATGGTCACCTTGTTCAGCTCTTTGTAATCAACGCATAACCTCAATGATCCATCTTTCTTCCTCACGAAGAGGACAGGTGCATCCAATGGGGAAACACTAGGGCGTATGAAGCCCTTCTCAGCCAACTCCTCGAGTTGCTTCTTCAGCTCCAACATCTCGACAGGTGCCATACGATATGGGGCCTTCCAGATGGGTCTCGTACCAAGCTCTAACTCTATACTGAAATCCACACTCTTTTGAGGCGGCAAGCTCGACGGCTCAGTGATGACATGAATTAGGACCTATATTTGGGCATGTTTTTATATAGATTTTCCCTATATTTTGCATGCATAGACATACATTCATAGCAATTATCGTTATATTCACCTACTTTGCGAGAATAGAGGTCTACATAGGGTTTTATTGTATTTGTAGGTAATTTGGCGAATTATGGAGCGAAATGGCATATTTATGGATCAAGCCTTGAAGAGGGAGAAAAAAGGAGCATAAAAGGAAGCTAGGTCGCACCAAAGTATCTTCTGAACGTCTAACGTGCCAAAGTATCTTCTGATACCGTCTGACGCGCCAAAGTATCCTCTAATACCGTCTGACACAGCCTAGAGTATTTTCTGATACCAGCACGCTAGACTTCTTTTCAGCCCAAATATTTAGGGTTTTACCTTGAAACCCTAGATTTATCCCTATAAATGTTCTATAGCCTTCAACATTGAAGGGCGGACTTGGACCCCCACCGACGAGAAGGACGGCTGGCATTGGACTTGCATTAAAGGCATTTCAAGGCATTTCTTGGGAAGATTTGATCGCGTACAAGGGAGATTTGGAGAAGGACGCACTTTGAGATTGCGTACTTGGAGAAAGATCTTAGGGTTTCGATAGAAGGCGGATTGACATCCCGTTCTTCTTTTGTTCCTTGAGTATTGTGAGAGATTCTTCTTTTATTCCCTATACATTGAACACATTGACGGATTATTTGTTTTATTGGGATTGATTTCGGTGTTTTTCATTAAGGTTTGAAAGTTCTATCTTTTGTTCCATTCCTATTTGATTGTTGATTTTACAATGATGATTGTTGGCTAAAAAACTTAAGCGATTCTAAGGTGAAGGGTTGATAGTTGTGGCTTAGAAGATGATAGATTGAACTTAAACAGATTGGATCCTGAGAGTTGCGAGAAACCTCGTCGTCGACCTTTTCCACGGCCTGTTCTTGAGTTCCAATGCCGTGGTTTCTCAAGATCCAACCGTGGTTTCCTCTGTCGTACGTCCTTTGCTTTTGCTTTGATCCAAAGATAAAGATATGCTTAAACCTTGTCTTGGTTTACCTTTCCTAGGTAGTAGTGAGACTCAACATCCTCTGCTTCAGTTTCGAGTGTCACAATCTTAACCGTTTTGGCTTATCTTTGATTCCCTTGGGTTTGGGCATGGGTATTTGAGAGTAATTCTTATCCTTTGATCCTTTTTATATTGCAGCCTCAACAAACTTTATAGAGAGAGCCTTTGGGTGAGACATATAGGGTTTTGGAACTTCACCATACATTGCCTTGCTTTAGTTATACCTTTGCAATACCGACTCTGTCCTTATATCTTTAGAACATCTTGAATCGATTGCTACTATTGGATAAATGAATCTTTAGAATCGTTGTTTTCCCAATAAGTCTTAAAGTTTTTACTTGCCTGACGATCTTTATAAACTGAATTTGTTCCTCCCAAATCCTTGAGTTCGATACTCTAGAATTCTTGCTTTACTATTCCGATCCGTACACTATGGGCTCCCTTTGCTTGATTTCAGTTTTATAAATTTAAGACTTTGTGACGCACACTTTCGAGCGTACACTCGGCAAACACATCTGCAAAATCTCAGACCACTGGTATGTCCTCCAAGGCTGGACTCTCTCCATCCTTCATGGAGTAGCACCAGAAGGCATGACCTCCCTGTTCAATCAGTCTAGCTGCTCGTACGGCACTGATGACAAAACCTGTCTTCCCAAGGTCCCAACCCGGAAGACGTCAATCTGACCAACCTTGGTAGAGACTGTAATAGTCCGTCTACCAACATCAAAAACCGCACGGTGTCTCCGCATCCAATCCATACCTAATATGACTTCTTCATGCATCAATGGCATGACTAAGAAGTCAACAAGTAAAACACGAGTCCCTAAACGAAAGGGACAACTACGTATCTCACGGGTACCTCGGACCCGGCTACCATCGTGTAACCATATAGTAAAGAGTATCCCCTCTATGGTAGCTAAACTCAGACGCTCAACACATGTATCAGAAATAAATTAATGTGTAGCACCAGTATCAAACAAAACACTAACAAGTAAACGATGAAGTAGAATGGTAATTGTAGGAGCCGGTGTAGGTGGATCCTCTACACTCCTCAACTCAAACGCTCTAGCCTAAGCTTCTGTGGCATCTATGGTACTCCCACCACGACCTCTACCTCTACTCGGCCCGGGAACAGATCCCTCAGTAGATGGACGATCTGGGACTCTCTGCTGTCCTTGTGTCTGTTGTTGAGGTGTCCTCTGACCACCTCCTACTACACTAGGAGGGGAAGAACCCTGCTGAGATGCAACTCCACCTTGCCTACAGAAGGCAACTCAATGTCCTGGTCTACCACAAGTGTAACATGTTACAACTGGTCGGGGACAATTTGGCTTCAAATGGCCAGGATCACCAGAGTTATAACACTGTTGTCCCTTGTCTACAGTTAGTGCAGACGAGGGGTAACTCTGATGTCTCTGGTCTTGTCTAGAACCAGATGCTCCTCCAATTCCATCGGTTTGTCCAGTGCGATGCCTCTTCTCAGACCGTCCCATTTGAGAAGCTCTCCTCTGGTTGGCTCACTTCCTCTCATAGCAAAAGCCCGGTCATGATAATAGCTAGGGACTCGTAATTGAATCCCGCCATGTATGAACGTGTGCTCTCCCTCAGACGACGAGACAACAAATACATATGCTGGTCCTCAGATGGTGCAGCTTGACCAACAAAGCTAACTCAGTCTGGAAGCGGCGGATGGCGTCTAACAAAGGTACATCCTCAAAACCAACCTCCACGAAGTCCTGTAACTTCTCCCTCCTCAGTGAGGCAGGGCAGAACTGCTCTCGAATCATGCTCCTCATGTGATCATAACTGGTGGATCTAGTCCGTACAGTCCTCCACCACTGATGTGCAAGGCCACGAAATAGAGACTAAACTATCTCTATCCGTCTATCCTCAAGATATCTGATAGACTCTAAGGCTGAGTCTACATGTCCTATCCATACCTCAGTCTATAAACCAATCTCTTCCGCAAAGGGTTGTACTCCCTGGTGATGAAATGCCTTCAACCAGACATTTGGTCGAGGCCCTATGGTCTCCTCCACAGCTCGATGAGTCTCAGCAGCACGTGCCGGCATAGCTCGCACCTATGTGGCTCCCTGAGACATCTCAGAAGATCCCTCATGCCCTGGTATTTCTGGGCCCGTCTTCCAGCTATGACAGCCTCCTTAAAACGTCTGAGGTACTCTCTAAACTCTGGCGCCCATGGAGACACGATCCGAATCGTCAGAATGGCCTCGCTATGAATGATGTCTCCTCGATCCACCACTCCTCGTCTTTGGGACGACACTCTCAGCGACCTCCTTATGTACATCCCCCACCATTGGTGGATCAACAACGGGATTTGGTCCCTCATCTACCACACCCGGAAGAAGGGGTGGCCTACCTCTACGTCTGCCTACAACAGTAGCTCTCTCTGATCCATATGCGGGGTATGCACACCTAACTTATAAGGTTCTAAATAAGCCATATGTATAGGTATATATATATATATATATATATATACTTAACACATATACAAACATAATCTATAATACATATATACACATATCTATACTGCGAAGATCCATAGCAGATGTGGCGACTTCTCGTACATTCTAACCCAAACCACATTTAAAACCAAAAACATTTTGAAAACGTCAAACCCCTTTCGGGTTCCGTTCATTTTACCTATCAAACCTCATTGCAAGTAGCAAGTGCCATTGTTGTCAACCTAGTGCGCTGATACCAACTTTGTATCACCCCAAACTGCGGGATTTAGAGCGTCACATTGGGTAAGGATCTCACAATGGATCCTGACCCTGACCTGACAACAAGTTCACTAGACCTTACAATATGGCATTGAAAGATATAAAAACAAATACATAAAACTGTATAAAGTGTACAACCAAAAGGTAAAACAACATAGCCGAGTATAAACAAAAACGTCCTCAGACATGAGGTAACAAAGATCATCCTCACGCAGTAGGGAAAGGTAAACAACCCCAAAGACAGCACCATCCTATGTACCAGAGGTCCTCGGTCTGCCACTCTACTAGATCACCCAGCAGCATGTTATCACACATTTACCCACTTTATCATCTTTATATAATAGTTATTCACTCAAGTCATATATATATACACATGAAAGTATGTGACACGAGGACCGATACATCCCCGCCTTTGAGTGCTATGTTTAGTTGTAAGAGTATCGGTCACACAATCCGTGTACCCTATGGGAGTTTATTGTGCCCTTCCTGTAAACAAGACTAACTTGACGTCAGAGAACCTCCCTGAATCCACTACGGGATGAAAGGGAAAGGTTATCACAACCACGCAGTGGGCCAGTCAACAAAACATAGGTCGGTATAAACCACAACTCATGCTATCATAGCAAACATATAAAGCACAACCACTCATGTAAACACCCAAAATAAGGATGGTAGCTAAGTCCTACAAACTTACCTCAACCTCTTACATATCTCAACCACAATAACCTCCAATCCTGAGAGAGGGGCATTGCCTAATAACAAGGCATAGAAAGATATCAACCTCTATTTATTCAAAGGGGTCACACCTAGACCCAAAGGGATCCATGGGATCATACTCAACCTTAAAACCTTAAACAATATCAACCCAAGTCCTTAAAGCCGTACAAAGCATAAACTGATCATAACCTCATTAAAACACAACCTCGCACATCTAGCATGATCCTATACACTCACCCTAGGAAAGGAAGGAACAAAGGCATCCTAAGGTAAACCTAAAAGCAATACACACCTGCAGAACCAAGAGAAGAACCTAGGTGATGTAGTTGGGCGTAGAGGCGGATCATAAGTGTCGCAGGGGCGGGTCCTGCCGGGGCTATGGCGGCTGCAAGGTGGGGCAGGGGCGGCTGGACAGCAGAGGAACCACTTCAGCCCTTTCTTCGCTTCTTCCTTCGATTCTTTTACTCCTTCTTCACTCAAACATCAACATACATACAAAACATACATATATATACATCAACACATGCCAAACATGGCTGAAGCATGATCCAAGCCTAAGGAACCTAAGCTAGACTATAGAAAGGGGAAAAAAGATGAAGAAAAGAAGAAGGAAAGAAAGGAAGCCATGAAAGCTTACCAAGCTGGACTTCCACAGATCAAACACAACAGCACCACAACCCCAAGCTGGCTCAACAAGGTACAACAACATCATCAACCACAAACAGCAAGCAAGACAAGCTCAAAAGGCTTTGAAAACTCACAAAACTCAAAGAAGATCAAAGATGATCCAAGAGAAAAGAGAGGAGAAGAAGATGTATGTTGGGGAGAGATGAAGTGGGAAATAATAAACCCTCATCAGAAGAAAAGACATGAAGGTTATAAAGGTTGAAAAGAGTAAATCACGAGTCAACGAGTCAAAGAAGATGGTTGCAGACACAAAGAGCCGCAGGGGCGGACTCTGTGAACCGTAGAGGCGGCCCAGGCAAACAGCAGCGGCGCCTACAGGGTTACGCAGGGGCGGTCTAGGCATAAACTAGGTCCTCAGCTCACTCTCTCAGCAACTCAGTAACTAGGCTCCTACAGTTATGATCCTGATTTCTAGAGTTGATGATTCCTCCGTGCTTGTGTTTGAGGTTATAAATCGTTATAGGTTGTGACCTTTTGAACGAAGATGTGATGGCTCCGATAGAAAGAGTTGTACCTCGGCATATGTTTCCGAGAGGATTCGGGATTTTTCAATTTTCAGGACGAAACTTGTTTTTAGGGGGGTTAGATGTACGAGCATTAGTTGTTGAGTAGCTGAGTGTGCAATTTTTGCCTGAACCGCCCTTCCGGCCAGCACCTCCACCCATGTGGATTAGGGTGTGCTGCAGCCGTCTTCGTTGACTCGTGTCTTTGCTTTTGACCCTTCCTTCCTCTATAAGTTTCCTATTCTTCTAGATGAGGGTTCTCACTCTCTCTCGAGCTCCATCTTCTCTCATACACTCTTCTCTTCTTCTTCTTCTTCTTCTTCTTCCTTTGAATCTTGTATTTGTTTCCTTGATCTTGTAAGAGTTTTGAAGAGAGTTTGTGTGGCTTTGGATGATGTTGATGACTGGTGATGTTGTTATGCATTTGATGAGCCAACCATGAGGTTGTGGTGAGGAGTCTTCCTTTGTTAGGCTTCAGCTTGGTAAGATCTTCCTCCCCCCTCCTTTCTTTCTTCCTATCTTCTTTTTGTTTCTTCTTAGCTTAGGATTCCACAAGTTGAGTCTTACAATGAGCTTTCTAGGCATATGTTGATATATATATGTGCATGTATGTATGTTAGGGCCGTTGATGTTGAAGAAATAAAGAGAGGCAAGTGAAGGATCAAAGAGAAGTCGAAGACGAGGCCATTGTTGTCCAGCCGCCCCTTCGGCACCTCACGGCCGCCCCTGCGCCTGGTGTGCCACCGCCCTTGGGTGTGGAACCGCCACCCCTGGGCCTCTCTACTTTCCAGCTCTGTTTTGCCTTTGTCACACACGTGTGTCTTGCTTCCGGGCTTGGCTAAGGATGACATTGTCCCTTCCTTTCCTAGTGTGAGTGTGTAGTATCATGCTACGTATATATGAGTGTGTGATGATGATGTTACGATCATGTTATGCCTTGTACGGCTTTGAGGATTAGTAGGATGTGAGGCTTAGGTTGATGATGATCCTATGGATCCCTTGGCTCTATGTGTGACCCCTTTGATTGATAGGAGATTGATATATCTCTATGCCTTGTTATTAGGCAGTGTCCCTCTCAGGATTGGAGTTTTATCGTGGTTGAGGTTATAGGAGGTTGAGGTAAGCCCGTAGGACTTACTTAGCTATCATCCTTATATTGGGTGTTTGCATGAGTGGTGTGTGTGTTATATCCTTGTTATGATAGCATGTGATATTGATTATTACCGACCTATGTTTTATTGATAGCCCGATTGCGTGGAAGTGATAACCTTTCCCTTTCATCCTGTATGGAGTTGGGAGGTTCTCTGATGTCAGGCCACCTAGTATACAGGAAGGGCGCAATCCACTCCCATAGGGTACACGGGTTGTGAGACCGACACTACTTCCAAATGGATAGCAGGCCCAGAGGAGAGGATGATACGGTCCTCGTGTCATATAGTTATATATATATATATAGGATTTGTGTGAATGATTACTTATATAAAGATAAATAAAAAGGGTAAATGAGTGACAACATGATTATGTGTTTATCTTTCATGACTTGTGCTTTTACTTATGCATTACCTCATATATGTATGGTTAGCTAATGGTTTCATACCATGTTGTAGATGCCTTGTAGGATAGGCGAGTTGCAGACTGATCCGGCAACGTCACAGGCCAAGGACTCTCATACATTAGGTGGTAATGGTTTTGGCGATGTTGTATATATACGTCCTACGTGAGGGTGATGTTTTGTATACCTTTTGTGCGAGGATTATGTTTTATTCTCGGCTATGATCTTGTATACCCTTTTGATGTACAGTTTTGTACCATTTTATGTATTTGTTTTATATCAGTCAATGTCATGTTGTAAGGTGCAGTGAACTTGTTTTCAGGCTAGAGTCACGATCCACTATGAAATCCTAGCCAATTGTGGCATCCCGAGTCCAGCAGAATCGGGGTGTTGCACCCGCTGTGTACGGATCGATCGTAGTAAAAGAAAGAATTCCATGGTTGAACTCACGGATTTGGTGAAATGAAATTCACAATAGGAAATCTAAAAGAAAGCATGCAACTATTGATAGCAAAGACAAAGACTTGTGTAATAACTGGAAAAAAGATTCTAGAGATCAAGATATCCGATTGTGGTTTTCCATTCAAGACTTTTAAAGATTATGGACAGAGGTGGGATTGCAAGGTATATGTTCTTAAACGGAATGATGTACGGTGAAGTCTCCACCACCCATGTCAAAACCGAAAGGCTCTAAATAAAGGATGTTGAATCGCAATAAGATAGAGGATCTGAGGGAAGGAAGATAGTCTCAAACCAAACACCAAACCCAATGGAATCAAGTTTACTCACAAAGGTAAGGGTTTTGGCACACTCAACCTTAATAGAGGGGTTTGAATCCTCTATTACCTAGATCTTGTAATTGCTGGCAACCAAGAACGGGAATCTCCGGGTAAGTCTCTTCCGACACTCGGATATAGGTTAGAAGATTCAACAAGTCTAGGTTTAAGCAATCTTTAACCAAATATTAAGGATAAAGCAAGATAGGTATTGTTACGCTAGAAATCTATAGCACAAAAGTCTTACAATTTATAACTCGATATAATTTCCTAACTCCTATCGAACCCACAGTGTGTGGGTCGTTTTGTAGCAAGGATAGTATTCCGAGGTCGAACACGAAGACTAAGGTGAAATCAAATCAAACAAGTGATCATGGATAGTAAAAATCTAGTCTAAGAAAAGAGAAGGAAATAAAGAAATGAAAATCATGATATTTTTGGGTTGGGTTTTTCTGGTGATCAAGCAAAGATCACAAATCATTCAAGATTATAAATCAAAATAGCAACACAAACAAACAACGCAAGAACAAGATATGTAATCAAAGAGAGAAAAGCGGATTCTAGGGGTAAGGACTTCCGGTTATAGCGTTGGACTCAAGCTTCTAATCAACCTTGGACAAGATACGATATGTTGGGGAAGGGGTGTTTCTCAAATGGGATCAATCACCGGCTAGGTCTCATGGTCCACTAATCCCGCACCTAAGGTCCTATTACCGGGTAAGTCTCTAGGAGCCTAAGGTTGGGAAATCTGCACAAACCGGATTGCTATCTAGCGGTTAAACCTCTCCTTACCGGGTAAGTCTCGGGAAGGCAAGTCCTAAGTATCAATCCTAGCACACTCAGTCCAATAGTGGCTTGTGAGGATCACTACTACCTAGAGTTCATCTTCTTTGGAATCTAAGATTGAGAATTATCGTGTATGTCTCTTCCCTCACTTAGTTTGCTAGTCTTAGGTCACCCTAGGCTACATTATGCTTAACAAACACTAGGATTTCAACAATCTAACATCCTAACATTCAGAATCATCAATACAAGCACAACAGAACAAACCACGGGTAGATCATACAAAACCACAAGCGTGGAATTACATGAACAGGCCGTGGTTTTCATTAGAGGTTATGTTCGAGCAAGCAAATCATCCAAAGGTACATTCAAGTCTATTCTATCATATTCCAAGCCATAACCATCATTCCATTACCCTAGAATCACAACTATTTATCCAACAACATGCATTTTAAACAAGACTTACAACCCTTCAAACACAGCTCCAAAACGTTCCTTACAATGCCTTCAAATGTTCTCAATAAAAGTTCACTCTAAATCTCTATCTTGATGTGTTGTTCTCCCTCCAAAATGAGAGTGTTCTTCTTCTTCTCCAAGAATTCCCAATGTGGATAACGATAATGTGTGAGAGAATGTGGGAGAATCCCCTAACAACAGCCTGCAGGACCACTTATATTCTCCAGCAAGAGCAAGGGTCGGGCAAAGAGATCGTGGTACAAGTGTCAAAGTTATCCAGAGAAATCCGCGGCCATAACCACGGGCGTAGTTCTGGCCTCTGGGCCATGGAATCCCATGTTCAGCTCTCTTTGGATCATTAAGCCATGAGTTGGTGCAAGGCATGCATCAAGAAGGTCCAACGTATTCTCCTTTGCTCCTAGCTTGCTCCTTAATGAGTCCGGAATTGTGCCATCATGAGGAATGATCTTCGAATGTATCGATTAAGCTCCAAAAGCTCCCCAAAATACCTACAAAACCGACTAGAGTTCGTGTAGACGTCTATTTCGACAATATGCATGAATTAAGCGTAAACGCATGAACTAATGCCAAACCATGCATGAAAAATGGGAAAACTATCTAAATGAATGCCTAAACTAACGTCATAAATTGCGTCATCAAAATACCCCATACTTGTCTCTTGCTCGTCCCCGAGCAAGGTCGAACTATAGGGTACTAGATGACATGATTTATGAATGCAGAAAAAGACATAAAATCTTTTTTTTTGGAATTGTGCTTCTAAAATTGGATCACCTTCATACTCATGTTTCATGGCAATGGACAAGCAATCATGTACTAAATGAATGAAGGCACGGAAAGACAATTATACTTAACTCGAAAGCATGCATGAAAGGTGAAAATGAAGAAGTCAAGATGATCATGACAATATCCAATCTAGATCACTAAGTCACACACATATGCAAATAGGTTCAAAAGGACTTAGTAATGTAGAGGCCAAGAAACATTGTTATAGGTGGGAAGTTTTTTTAGGTCTTGTGATCCTAATCCGGGAAAGGAACTAACTCCACAATTTTATTTTGTATCAACTGCCCACAAGTGTATATTTTTCTCCATCTTTTCTTTCTTTTCTTTTTCATTTTCTTTTTCTTTCACTTATTTTGGAGACAGTGGCATTGGTGTACAAAAGCCAAAACCTTGGTGATTAGCGGACCTCGGTAGTTTTCTGAGGTGCCTCACACCGGGCACACATACCAAGGCTCGTTAGGACATTCGGTTTATCCGACTTTGGCAAGGCACAAACATCCGATTATGTGAATGGTGCCGAGTTACTCGTCATCAAAAACAAAGTCCCCAAACCTATATTTTTTTCTACACTTTCACAACAAATTCAGCACTTCATTCACAACATTCATTCATCAACAACTTCACCCCACACTTGTCTTTTCACACACACAACACACTAGAATGCTCCTATTCCCGAATGGGTCAAAAGAGGTCAAATTTTATATCAAGTGAGGTGCTCAAAAAACATAATCAAGATGAGAAGAAGAGAGATGAATTGGCTTAATCATTCCTAAATGATGTGCAAAAACTAGCATGTAATTTCGACCATCAATTCTCAATCCAATCAAGGCAAGCATCATAATCACAATTCATACATAGGATTCAAGAGAAGTATTTCAAGTCCACATATGCATAAATCCATTCAACACACAAGGCCATCCATATCCAATTCACAAAACAATCTCATCATAAGGGTCATATCCAAACTAGGAAGCACAAAATTCTAAAACTTTTCTATTTTTTTGGAATTTTTGAAATATATATCTACAATGCAAAAGCTAATGAAACATGTGACAATATGAAACTATCCTAGATGCAATTATGCAAATGATTGTGAAAACCCCACCCCATACTTAAAACCACAATGTAAGAATGATGTTTTCGGTATTTTGGTTCACTCATGTGGAGTGATGGTGGATGATCAATCAAAGGTGGTAGAGAGCTCTTGATGTTCATTATGGCATCGGGACCCGCACTAAGCACCGCAAGCCGTCCAAGTCCCACGTCCCCTCTACCCACGTTTGATGCGGGATCATTATCATCATCAATTCCATGCTTTGCAAGACTTCCATGTTTCCTAGACTCTAGCACACAAACACCAAACACACACAAACACACCAAAACAAAAACAAAAACAAAAACAAAAATAGAAAACGAAAATAAAAACGAAAAGGGAAAGATATGTACCAATGGGTTGCCTCCCAAGGTGAAGCGGGGAAATCACATCCACCGGAGCTTCCGGGATATACTTCTTCAAACGGTGCCCATTAACCTTAAAATCTCCACAATGCTCCCAACCTATCTCAACCGCTCCATGGGGGAAAACCTTCCTCACCACATAAGGACCCGGCCATCTTGACTTTAGCTTTCTGGGGAAGAGCCGCAGCCTTGAATTGAAGAGAAGGACTAAGTCACCTTCACTCAACTCCTTTGGGATTAGACATTTGTCATGCCAACACTTGGTCCTTTCCTTGTAAATCCAGGCATTTTCATAAGCATCCAACCGGATCTCCTCAAGAGCATTAATATCTAGCAACCTCTTGTCACCGGCTTCCTTGAGGTCAAAATTCAGCCACCTTATGGCCCAATATTCCCTACGCTCCATCTCCACCGGAAGGTGGCAAGACTTGCCATAAACTAGCTTGTAGGGAGTGGTGCCAATTGGTGTCTTGAAGGCGGTTCTATATGCCCACAAAGCATCATCGAGCTTCATAGCCCAATCTTTTCTCTCCTAGAAACCGTCTTCTCAAGTATCCCCTTTATCTCTAGGTTGGAGATCTCCACTTGGCCACTAGTTTGGGGATGGTAAGTTGTGGCCACCTTATGAGTCACCCCATACTTAGCCAAAAGTGTCCCAAAGTTCCTATTGGTAAAATGCTTCCCTCCATCACTTATTACCACTCTTGGTGTTCTAAACCTAGGGAAGATGACTCGGTTGAAGAACCGCACCACAACTTTGGCATCATTTGTGCGAGAGGCGATTGCCTTCACCCATCTCGACACATAATCCACCGCCAATAGAATGTAGAGGTTGCCACATGAAGCGGGGAATGGCCCCATGAAGTTCACACCCCAAACATCAAAGACTTCAACCTCTTGGATATTGTTCAAGGACATCTCATTCCTCCTTGAGATGTTGCCCGTCCTTTGGCAAGCGTCACAAGATACCACAAAATTCTGCACATCCTTAAACAAGTTGGGCCAATAAAAACTAGATTGCAATACCTTTGCACACGTTTTGTGTGAGCTAGCATGGCCTCCACATGGAAAGGAGTGACAATGATGGATTACACTCTCCACCTCATCCTCCGGAATGCACCTCCTAAAGACTCCATCCGGTCCACTCTTGAACAAGAGAGGCTCACTCCAACAGTAATGCCTCACATCCTTGAAAAACTTTTTCCTTTGAGCATATGGTAAACCGGGTGGCACCTCTTCACACATAAGGTAGTTCACTATATCCGCATACCATGGCTCACTCCCCCTGGACACTTGAAGTAAGCACTCCTCCATCATTTGCAATCGCTCATCCAGAAATGAGTCATCAATCGGGATGTCATCTCTCTTAATTTCCAACGGTGGTAGCCTACTAAGATGGTCCGCTACTGAACTTTCAGAACCTTTCTTGTCCCGAATCTCCAAGTCGAATTCTTGGAGGAGAAGGATCCACCGAATGAGGCGAGGCTTGGCATCTTTCTTTGTGAGGAGATAACGGATCGCAGCATGATCCGTGTACACAATAACCTTTGCTCCAACAAGATATGACCGGAACTTCTCAAAGGCATACACTACCGCAAGCAACTCCTTCTCGTTTGTGGCATAGTTGAGTTGGGAATCATCTAGCGTCTTGTTAGCGTATTAGATGACATGTGTAAGCCCATCTTTCTTTTGTCCTAAAACAGCCCCAACGGCCACATCACTCGCATCACACATTATTTCAAATGGTAAGCTCCAATCCGGGGGTTGCATGATAGGGGCAGAGATCAAAGCATCCTTTAAACTACAAAACGCTTCAAGACAATCCTTGGAGAAAACAAACTCAACATCCTTCATTAGTAGGTTAGTGAGAGGCTTAGAAATTATAGAGAAATCTTTTACAAACCTCCGGTAAAAACCGGCATGCCCTAAGAAACTCCTCACCCCTTTTACCGAGGTAGGTGATGGCAACTTCTCTATCGTCTCTATTTTTGCTCTATAAACCTCAATACCACGGTGGGATACCAAGTGTCCGAACACTATGCCTTCGCTCACCATGAAGTGGCATTTCTCACAATTCAACACAAGATTAGTGATAGGTGATGGAATCACTATCATTTAGGGTAGTTTTTAGAGTCTTTTTTATTGCATTAGTGTCGGTTTATGCTACTAACTCCTTGGTCCAGAAGAAGAAGATCAAAAGAAGCTAAGGAAGGAGTTATAAGCACTTAGGAGTAAAGATCGATCAAGAAGCAAAGTGTATGTTGCTCCACCGCCCCCACAGGCCCTTCTAGCCGCCCCTGCGGTGACTTGCCTTAACGAGACAAAGACCAGCTCCCCTGCGCCTCCCACTGTGCCCTGCCTGCGCCTCGCCTTGGGAGCTGGAAGGCGAAGAGTCTATGTCACCGCCCCTGCGTTGGCCTTAAGGCGCCCCTACGCCTTGACATCAGAAACGTCCAGAAGGCGAAAGGTCAGACGTTGAAGTGCATTAAAGATCCGCCCTAGCGGATTTGTGTAGCCGCCCTGGCGGTTCTGAAGAAGATCAACCGATTTTGCTAAATCGCCCCTGGGGTTCCTGAAGGCCGCCCCTGTGGTGAAACGCCAAAAGCTTTACTTCGGCTGTTTACACCACCTTTATGGCATTAAAGGTGGCTGTTTTAGGCCGGCTATTTATTCCTAATTAAGTGTCTTTTGTAGTATAAATAGTCCATGGCTGATTGCTAGAATCATCCATGATTTTCCTTACAAAATCTATTTTTAGACTTGAGTTTTCCATTGTAATGAGTTGCTAACTCCCTTGCTACATTGGGTTGGTTTGAAGCTGCTTTGTTACTTTGGTTGTAAGTTCTTTTAATATAAGTTTTAATCCAATAATGCTTTGTGTTTCCTTGATCTCCATTGTTTAATTGCATGTTAACTATTACTAGAGATTGATCACCTTAGGTTCTAAAGTGCATGTAAACAACTAGGATTAATAGGTTCCGGGTTTGGGTCTTTAATCTAGTAGTAACTTTAAGTAATAACGGGTTGTAATTACTTAAAGAAAAGGAACACAAATATAAAGATAAGTTTAACGGTTTTAATCTTCTCTTTATATCCCTTAGTCTTTGTTTGAATGCAAACTTTTTATAGGTTCTTGTAGGTTTACGGAACTTTAATAGGTTAATATGTGTTGATGCCGATTTGCTCAACACATATGTATGATCGAGACGGGAGATTACATAAAAACTTGTAAAAGAAATGCACCAAAGTAGCAATTACATGCTTAGAATCAACCTAGTGTAGATTCATTTATTATTGTCTTACTTGTCGCATTAATCGTTTTCATAAGTTTTTGTACATCAATTCAACCAACCCCCCCCTTTGTGTCACTTGTCATTATAATCGATAATTGCATCTAAAACACCTTAACTCTCTTGGGTTCGACCCTTACTTAATCACTATACTTGTTCCTAGTACTAAGTCGGGATTTACTTTTGATTGGGTATAGACGACCATAGAAATACCTTCGGTCAAATTTTGGCGCCGTTGCCGGGGAGTTTTTGTGTTTTATTGTTATTATTGATTGTTGGTTTGAATCATTTTTATGGTTCAAACCCGTGCTACTAATTCCGGCTTTGCTTCTTTTGATCCAGAAATTGAGAGGACGCACATCTGGCAACGAAGACAACAACAACTACAACAAGAGATGGCTGACTGTACTCTTCGTCAACTTACGCAGCCCAATTTTGCTCAAAACCCTCTTGCGGTCGCTATACCGGCACTAGGGGAAGGAGTCAACTTTAAGCTCAAACCAGGCCTTATTCACTTGCTTCCATCCTTCCATGGGCTAAGTGGTGAAGACCCCATCAAGCACCTTGGGAAGATCCACACCGTTTGTATGAGCATAAAGCCGGCCAACATTACCGAAGAACAGATCAAGATGAGGGCATTCGGCTTCACACTCAAAGATTAGGCGGATGATTGGTATTACAACCTTCCATCTGGGAGCATTGACACTTGGGAGAACCTTCACAAAGCATTTTTGGAGAAATACTTTCCAGCTAAAAAGGCCAATAGCTTGAAGAAAGCTATAAGCAACATCGAGCTAGAGGCAACTGAAACTCTCTACGAGTATTTCAAATGGTTTGCATGCCTCCGATGCAGATGTCCTTTCCATGTATATTCAACTCAAGATCTAGTCTTGTACTTGTGCAATGGCTTGCTAGACAATGAAAGGAGGATCGTCGATGCGGCTTGCGGAGGTAATATTCTTAACTCTACTCCTGACCTTGATTTGGAAAAGATGCAGAAACTAGCGGAAGGAACTCGGAACTTTGGAAGGACCCCGGCTAAGAAAGGAGTTCATGCCGTGAGTTCCGGGAAGAACGAGATTTCCACCGAGCTAGCGGAATTGAAGGAAATGGTGAAGAGGCTAACACTTATGGGAACACCGCAACATCTCAAAACTTGTGGAGTTTGTGCTGACCCGTATCATTCAATGGACATGTGTCCACAAGTTCAAGATGACGATGCTGAAGCAAACGCAATGGGTTATAGACAACCACATCAACAAAGACTTAGGAACGATCGCTATGCACAGAATTTCATGCCAAATTGGCGTGACCAACAGAATTTCGGTTGGAGGGATCAACAAAACTAACAACAGCAGCCCCGCCAAGGTAAGTATCACTCAACTGAAGATATGTTGCAGGTTTTGACTAAACACTTTGCTACACTTGTCCAAACAACAGAATCAAGCATCAAAACCCTTGAGAAGCAGGTTGGTCAAATGGCGGAAGCCATTAAAAGAATTGAAACTAGGGCCTCCGGAGGATTACCATCGCAAACGGTTATAAACCCAAAATGCAGGTTGGAGGATGTTCAAACATAGAGGAAGAGTCCTTACGTCGAGCCAACAACGTAAAACAAAGGCGCTAATTAGGGAGGCAACCCGAAGGAATAAGAAGAGGAGCTTCTGTCAAGAAAACCGCCCCTGCGGCTCTAAAAACACGCCCCTGTGGCGACACTCCTGGCCAGCGACACCCCCGGCGCTGGGCCTACGTCTGCGGACATAGGTCACCTCCCCCGCGGTGCCAACCCTACGCCCCTGCGGCGGCCACCCTTGACACGCACCCTCAGCTCCGCCCCCGGCGCTGAGGCTGCGTGCCCCCTCTCTCTTGTCACCGCCCCCGCGGCGACACACACCGCCCCTACGGTACAGTTAAGGAAAGAAAAAATACACTTCCCAAAAATAACCTACATCTACCACCTTCTCCACTCCCTCTCCATTCACTCTGCGAAACCTAGCCGCCTCACCCCCTACGCACTTGCGCCCTCCAGCAACTCATCGCCACCACCTCGTCGCGCCCCCTGCGCCACCTCCGGCAACCTATTGGTGCCACCTCCTTACCAACACGAACAACCTCCACCACACACAACCCTTCCACTCTCGCTCGACTGCTCCACCTCCGGCGACAATCGCAGGAACCAAAGAAAGCGCTGGAAAAGCCCCATCGCCACCACCTTCGTCGAAACGACCAAATCGCCTTCCGCTCTTCGACCGTACCTGTGGCTGGAAACTCCCGCCCCTACGTCGACCCGCCCTTGCGTCTTTTGCAGCCGCCCCTTTGGATTTTACGATAGAAGGTTCGTCTTTTGATCAAATTTCTGAACTTTCTAACTCTCTTAGTTGATCAATTGCAAGAGATGGAACCACAAAGGAAATACAAGTTGACGGAAGGTGAGAAGGATCGATATAGGATTGTTCAAAGCCGGGAGGTGCATACAACCCGGTTCCTTGATGTTTCCACCTTGGAAAATCTAGGGATGTTGGAGAGTATGCAGGAATATCTAAACAATGCCGGGTTGGGACATTTTCTAATAAAGACCGCTTCAACACACCCCGACCTCAGCAGACAATTTATACCAACATTCAAAATGGAGACGGTAGACCAAATGTGTGTTGGGCTTTCATTCAAGTACAACAAGAGGAAGTACACATTGGATTACACCCAAATATTGGAGGCTTTAGGAGTGACAATAGCAGCTTCCGATGACTGGTGGTAGCCCATTCCGAAACCGGATTTGCTTGAGTTTTGGCAGGCCGCCACTAGGCCAGAGTACCATGCAGGTGGCGAGTACTCCAACAAATTCACTCACCCCTGCTTGAGGCTCATATCAAAGGTTTTCATGAGTGTCTTTTGTGGACACAAGGAGGAGAATAAGGTCGCTCTCAAGGACCTTCCATTGTTATATGTTTGCCTCTCCACGAATGATTGGGTGCCGGATTGGGCATATCTCTTCCTTACCGCTCTTAAGCGGATTAGGAAGAATTAGCCTCGTGACATAGTGGGAGGAGGTATCATATCATTACTTGCTGTGCGGGTTATGGACCTTCCTCCATTGGAAGAAGGCTTGGAGGCACCCTTATACAATGAAGGGTTGTTCAGGAGTTGCAGGCTCCTCAGGGGAGACGGGGAGCATCGGTTCCGGATCCCCCTTGCAGATGGGAGTCACATCACATATCTTCCCCGACGACTCCCCTTGGGAGAAGAGCTCTCGGACCTATATGTACCGGTTGACCCTGTCCCTCCGAGACGACCTCAAGTTGATATTGTTGGGATGTACGCAGCCGGCTCTAGTAGGGCCCACACCACTGATGAGGAGATGTCGACGACGGGACACGACAGTCACACCATGGAGAGTCTGCATGCTAAGATGGCTGCTTTGACTACACAACACCAGGCATGGCCGATATAGTATCAGCGGTCCATGCTTGAGCAGCAGCAGGCGTGGCAGTCCAGCTTCCGGTCCTCCATGACTACCCACTTTGACCGCCATCAAGATGCTTGGCATGCGGCTCATCAGCAACAGTTGGAGATGCAACAGCTAGCTTGGCAGGCTAGCTATGAGACTTCATTTCGAGAGAGGATGGAGGCTTAGGAGGACCGGATTGACACTCTTCACCGCCGGCAGGAGCATTTCTTCAACCACTTCCCTTACACGCCGGAGGAGGGTCCTGGTGGTCCATCCGGACCTCCAGGAAAAAGTGCACTTTAAGTATGGGGGAGGGATATATATCATTGCTTGTACAGTTTATTGTGTTGTTTTTTTGGAATTTGTTTTGCTTTGTTGAAATCTGTAAAAAAAAAAGAAAAAGAAAGAAAGCCAAAGAAGTGAAAAAGGCATGAAAATCCTTGGATAAACCGAAAACCCGAAAGGGCGGTTTAGGTAAAAAGAAGGTAGTCCGACCAACCTTAGGTTGGTGCAAAAATTGGACTTGAGGGATGTGAGCTTAAGTGAGAAATGAACAAGAGTCGCAAGGTGAAAACCCGAAAGGGCGCTTTGGCAAGATGAGCGGCATTTTGGCGACATAAGAAGGGGAGTCATAAGGAGGTTCTCCGGGTAGGCCACTCTTGGAGCGATAAGGATGGTAGTATCTCTTTTTCTCACATTTCTTCTCTTTTCCGTTCTTTATTTCTTGGTTTTTCTCTTGTTTTCCATTGTTTTTCTTTCTTTCCTTTGCTTCCTGAGACCTTGAGTCTAATGGTTGTCATTTGTTTTACTCGGGATGAGTAAAAGGTCTAAGTATGGGGGAGTTTAATTGGTGATGGAATCACTATCATTTAGAGTAGTTTTTAGAGTCTTTTTTATTGCATTAGTGTCGGTTTATGCTACTAACTCCTTGGTCCAGAAGAAGAAGATCAAAAGAAGCTAAGGAAGGAGTTATAAGCACTTAGGAGTAAAGATCAATCAAGAAGCAAAGTTTCTATTGCTCCACTGCCCCCGCGGGCCCTTGCAGCCGCCCCTGCGTTGACTTGCCTTGATGAGACGAAGACCAGCTCCCATGCGCCTCCCACTACGCCCTGCCTGCGCCTCGCCTTGGGAGCTGGAAGGCGAAGAGTCTATGCCACCGCCCCTGCTTTGGCCTTAAGGCACCCCTGCGACTTGACATCAGAAACGTCAGGAAGGCGAAATGTCAGACGTTGAAGTGCATTTAAGATTCGCCCCAGCGGAGTTGTGTCGCCGCCCCGACGGTTCTGAAGAAGATCAACCGATTTTGCCTAAACCACCCCTACGGTTCCTAAAGGCCGCCCTTGCGGTGAAACCCCAGAAGCTTTACTACGGATGTTTACACCACCTTTATGGCATTAAAGGTGGCAATTTTAGGCCGGCTATTTACTCCTAATTAAGTGTCTTTTGTAGTATAAATAGTCCATGGCTGATTGCTAGAATCATCCATGCTTTTCCTCAAAAAATCCATTTTTACACTTGAGTTTTCCATTGTAATGAGTTGCTATCTCCCTTGCTACATTGGGTAGGTTTGAAGCTGCTTTGTTATTTTGGTTGTAAGTTCTTTTAATATAAGTTTTAATCCAATAATGCTTTGTGTTTCCTTGATCTCCATTGTTTAATTGCATGTTAACTATTACTTGAGATTGATCACCTTAGGTAATAAAGTGCATGTAAACAACTAGGATTAATAGGTTCCGGGTTCGGGTCTTTAATCTAGTAGTCACTTTATGTAATAATGGGTTGTAATTACTTAAAGAAAAGGAACAAAAATATAAAGATAAGTTTAACGGTTTTAATCTTCTCTTTATATCCCTTGGTCTTTGTTTGAATGCTAAATTGTTATTTGTTCTTGTAGGTTTACGGAACTTTAATAGGTTAAGTTGTGTTGATGCCGGTTGGCTCAACACATATGTATGATCGAGACGGGAGATTACTTGAAAACTTGTAAAAGGAATGCACCAAAGTAGCAATTGCATGCTTAGAATCAACCTAGTGTAGATTCATCCATTATTGTCTTACTTGTCGCATTAATCGTTTTCATAAGTTTTTGTACATCAATTCAACCAAACCCCCCCCTTTGTGTCACTTGTCATTATAATCGATAATTGCATCTAAAACACCTTAACTCTCTTGGGTTCGACCCTTACTTAATCACTGTAGTTGTTCTTAGTGCTAAGTCGGGATTTACTTTTGATTGGGTATAGACGACCATAGAAATACCTTTGGTCAATTAGTTTCCTCACATCTCTTCCACACCAAAGATAAATTAGCCAAGCAATTATCAAATGAAGAGCCATACACCGAGAAATCATCCATAAACACTTCCATAATGTTCTCAATATATTCAGAAAAACAGTCATCATACACCTTTGAAAGGTGGCGGATGCATTACACAACCCAAATGGCATCCTGCTATATGCAAATGTTCCCCAAGGACAATGTTGTTTTCTCTAGGTCATCCGGGTGAATAGGAATTTTGAAAAACCCACTACAACCATCTAAGTAACAAAAATGTGAATGTTGAGCCAACCTTTCTAGCATTTGGTCAATAAAGGGAAGAGGGAAATGATCTTTCCTAGAGGCAACATTAAGCTTTCTATAGTCAATACACATTCTCCACCCCGTAACCGTCCTAGTTGGGATTAGTTCATTGTTCTCATTAGTTACTATGGTCATACCACCCTTGTTAGGAACAACATGTACGGGAATAACCCATTTACTATCCGAAATCGGGAAAATGATTCCGGCATCTAACAATTTTAAGATCTCTTTCTTGACTACCTCTTAAATAGTAGGGTTCAATCTTCTTTGAGGTTCAATTGAAGGTTTATGGTTGTCTTCCATCAAGATTTTATGCATGCACAAAGATGGTTTAATGCCAACTAAGCCATCAATGGTGTAATCAATAGCTCTCCTATGCAATTTTAATTCATTCAACAATCTATCAATCTCATCATCATTCAAAGATGCATTCACAATCATTGGACATTACAGAGAGTTCCACGGTTGAAACCACGGGTGTGGTTCTTGGTGCCAGGCCGTGGTTCTTATAGTGTTTCAAAACTCCTTCATGCACTTCAAATTCAGCACTTGTCTCCTTTTCTAATGAATCCAAAGCTTGGATTTCTTCATTGCAAGCTTCCTCAGCTCCTTCCTCCATGATGCTCATGCTAAGATCCTTCTCAAGTGGACCCTTGATCAAGATTGAGCTCACAACTCCTCTAGACTCCTCTTCCTCAACAATGTTGAAGACATATTTACTAAGGGCTTGCCTCTTCATCATTGTGGACAGCATCCGGATGTGGCTAAGAATGGCATCCCTAAAATGATAGGAACCGGGTAGTCCGCCAGGATGTCCAGAACAACAAAATCGATTGGCACATAGAACTTTCCAAGCTGAACCGGTATGTCCTCTAGGATTCCTACAAGGTGAGTGATGGATCGGTCCGCCATGTAGAGGGTCATCTTGACCGGCTTCGGTTCTCCTAGCCCAACATTATTGCAAAGTGCAAGCGGGATAATGCTTACACTTGCTCCAAGGTCACATAGGGCCTCATATTGTACTTCTCCAACTCTAATTGGCACACAAAAAGATCCCGGATCTCGCATCTTAGGAGGCATCTCCTCCCTCATGGTTTGTATCAACTCGGAAGACCTCTTAGTCATCCTCACTTCTCCATACTCCTCCAACTTTCTCTTGTTGGAGAGTATCTCCTTCAAAAACATTCCATAGGCCGGCATACCTAGAATTGCACCCATGAACGGAATGTTAATATGTAATTTGGACAAGAGTTCAAGGAATTTACCGAAATGTTTATCAAAACGAGCTATTGCTCGTGATTGTGGGAATGGTAGTGGTGGCTTGTATGGAGGTGGTGCCACATATATTGGCTCATCATCTTTGCTCTTGCCTCCTTCTTCTTGCAATGGTTCTTCCTCCACTACTACTTGCTTCCCCATGTCATTCTCCCTTGGTGAGGGATCTTTCATGCTCAGTCCACTCCTTGTGGTAATGGCCAACACTTGGCCTCTTGGATTGTCCTCGGTCCTTACGGGAAGCTTTCTCGGATCCCTTTGTGCTTCACCCGCCCTTTTAGAACACTTGTGCTTCTAGCACCTTTTGAGCTATAGAAATGGATGTCACCGTGCTCTCAAGTCTACTCAACCTTCCTAGCAATTGTTCAAACATCATTTCGGTTCTATCCTTTGGAGGTTGAGCAAAACCGGGTGGAGGCTCTTGTGAAGCATTAGGTAGTGGGGCTGCGCTTGTGGAAGCGGGAGGGTTCAAGGTACCATCCGGGTTAGAATAGGAGAAATCGGGATGGTTGTGATTAGGCCTATAATTGTTGTATTGCCGGCTGTTGTTGTTGAAGTTCCTAGGACCTTGATAAGTGTTGAGGTTACCCCTTCCCATGTAGTTAATATCCCCCTCTTTGGAAGCCAAATTGGCTTGCACTTGCACTTGAGGACTTGCTTGATTCCTTAAGGTAGTGGTACACAACTCCCTCGAGGACTTAAGCTCATTGTTGATTGCATCAAGTTTGTAGTTGCTCATGGTGACTTCACTTACTTCAGATACTCCCAGTTTTCTCCCATCACTCTTCCTATGGGAGTACTTCTCTATCACCAAGGCTTTTTCTCTACAAACTCCCAAGCCTCATCCACATTCTTCTCCATGAATGTTCATCCGGAAAGTGATTGAAGCTTGAATTGACTATCCTCATCAAGCCCGTTGAAATAAATCTCCAACAGCTCTATCTTCGGTATCCCATGGTGTGGACAATGTAGGATGAGGTCTTTGAACCTCTCCCAAGATTTGAATAGGCTCCCCTTGTCCTTCATCATGAAGGCATTGATATTCCCTCTTAGCTCGGTTGTCTTGGAAGGTGGAAAGAACTTTGTTAAGAACTCGGTTGTCATTTCCTCCAAAGTACCAACACATCATAGTGGAATGGATTGGTAACAAGCCAATGCTTTATCCTTAAGTGAGAAGGAAAAAGCCATAAGCTTGTTGTTGTTGCTCTCCAATCTAGGTGGCCTTAGAGTCTCCATCAAGATCTCATAGTTCATCAAGTGTTGATGAGGAGACTCTCCTTCCATCCCTCCAAATTGATTGTGCCGGATCATTTGTAGCACTTGAGGGTGGAGCTCATAGTCATGGACTGTTGGATCTCCTATGTTTACACCAGGATGGTGCACTCTTTGGGATGGATCCATACGTTGCCATAGCGTTTGTGGCTCCTCAATGATGATCGGCTCAACCCGAACATTGACCGCCGGCTGCGGTGGTGGTGGTGGTGGAGGTTGTTGACGATTAAGCTCCCTTTGCACAAGAGCTTCCTTAATCTCTTCAATATCCCTCCAAGTTGCTTCTTGCCTCTCATTTGCAAGTCTCCTCTCATTCTCGAAGAGTTGATCCCTTAGCCTAATTTTCTCTAAGGCATCATCCAACTCAGCTTGAAAATCTATTTCGGCCATCTCCTTCTTCTTCTTAATGCTCTTGGATCTAGTCTTAAGGGTTTTCTCCGGTTCGGGATCGAATGGAGCTAAATCCTTGCCACGAGATCTTCGCATGCACCTAAAGAATGAGAGATGTCCTGAAAATTCAAAGACATAAACCAAACAAGATCAAAACCAACAAGAAAGACCTACAATATAGACAATCATACACAATGATTCAATCTAGACCTAGTCCCCGGCAACGGCGCCAAAAACTTGTTACGCTAGAAATGTATAGCTCAAAAGTCTTACAATTTATAACTCGATATAATATCCTAACTCCTAGCGAACCCACAGTGTTTGGGTCGTTTTGTAGCAAGGATAGTATTCCGAGGTCGAACACGAAGACTAAGGTGAAATCAAATCAAACAAGTGATCATGGATAGTGCAAATCTAGTCTAAGAAAGGAGAAGGAAATAAAGAAATGAAAATCATGATATTTTTGGGTTGGGTTTTTGTGGTGATCAAGCAAAGATCACAAATCATGCAAGATTATAAATCAAACTAGCAACATAAACAAACAACGCAAGAACAAGATATGTAATCAAAGAGAGAAAAGCGGATTCTAGGGGTTAGGACTTCCGGTTATGGCGTTGGACTCAAGCTTCTAATCAACCTTGGACAAGATATGGTATGTTGGGGAAGGGGTTTTCTCAAATGAGATCAATCACCAGGTAGGTCTCATCGTCCACTAATCCCGCACCTAAGGTCCTATTAACGGGTAAGTCTCTAGCAGCCTAAGGTTGGGAATTCTACACAAACCGGATTGCTATCTAGGGGTCAAACCTCTCCTTACCGGGTAAGTCTCAGGAAGGCAAGTCCTAAGCATCAATCCTAGCACACTCAGTCCAATAGCGGCTTGTGAGGCTCACTACTACCTAGAGTTCATCATCTTTGGTATCGAAGATCGAGAATTACCGGGTAAGTCTCTTCCCTCACTTAGTTTGCTAGCATTAGGTCGACCTAGGCTAGATTATGCTTAATAAACACTAGGATTTAAACAATCTAACATCCTAACATTCAAATTCATGAATACGAGCACAATAGAACAAACCACGGGTAGATCATACAGAACCACGGGCGTGGAATTACATGAGCAGGCCGTGGTTTTCATCAGAGGTTATGTTCGAGCAAGAAAATCATCCAAAGGTACATTCAAGTCTATTCTATCATAGTCCAAGGCATAACAATCATTCCCTTACCCTAGAATCATAACTATTTAGCCAAAAACATGCATTTTAAGATTTGAACTCAACAAGCAAACATTCATGGCTTCCATAGCAAGAAAATGAAATGAAAGTGAAAAGAAACAAGTAGTCTTAGCTGAATATGAGATTTAAACAAGACTTACAACCCTTCAAACACAACTCCAAAATGTTCCTTACAATGCCTTCAAATGTTCTCAACAAAAGTCACTCAAAAGTTCACTCTAAATCTCTATCTTTGTGTGTTGTTCTCCCTCTAAAATGAGAGTGTTCTTCTTCTTCTCCAAGAATTCCCAATGTGGATAATGATAATGTGTGAGAGAATGTGGGAGAATCCCCTAGCAACAGCCTGCAGGACCACTTATATTCTCCACCAAGAGCAAGGGTCAAGCAAAGAGATCGTGGGACACGTGTCAAAGTTGTCCAGAGAAAACCACGTCCAAAAACCACGGGCGTGGTTCTGGCCTCTGGGCCGTAGAATCCCCTGTTCAGCTCTCCTTGGATTATTAAGCCATGAGTTGGTGCAAGCCATGCACCAACAAGGTCCTATGCGTTCTCCTTTGCTCCTAGCTTGCTCCTTAATGAGTCCGGAAGTGTGCCATCACGATGAATGATCCTCGAATGTATCGATTAAGCTCCAAAATCTCCCCAAAATACCTACAAAACCGACAAGAATTCGTGTAGACGTATATTTCGACAATATGCATGAATTAAGCGTAAACATCATTAACTAATGCCAAACCATGCATGAATAACGGGAAAAACTATCTAAATGAATGCGTAAACTAACGTCATAAATCGTGTCATAAGTTACGATAGAAGGAAACTCGGGGTGTTCATCAAAGGAAATCGTCCGATTTTAGCCAAGAAAAGTCCGATTTTTCTTCTCTTCGATGGTTAATCTCAACTCTCAGGGTCTAATCTTAACGTGCGGGTCATTCTATCATCATTTTAACCACAATATTCAACCAATCACCCTGGAATCACAATGGTTTTAGCCATGACTACACATTATGAAAATCAAAGAAGATATTAAATCAAAAAAATACAAAACTTGAGAAAACTTTGAATCTTGAATTAAACCAATCCAAAAACGTTTGAACAATGATTCAATCCTTCAAAACTCAATTAAAAACTCGAAAACGAACTCAAACTCGGGTTCACAATGAAAGAATATGAATCAAAACACACAAACTCCAAGAACTTCAATCTTGGACTTCAAGCTTCCAAACTTCCTTCCTTGAATGCTCTTGATGTGTATTGATTGTGTACTGGATGGGATGTGATGCCCTCAATGGTTGTAAAACGTCCTCCTTTTATAGGGTACGAGACTTGATCTTATGGTTATAATCCTACAACCAATCAGATTATCAAAGATAGAAATCGACTCGATTACGAAGGAAATAGGTCGATCTCAATAAGTAATGACCCGATTTTTGTCTTCTGCACGTGTTTATCTTTTAGTTCCATCTTCTATCTTCTATTGTGATCTTTTCTCATATCTTCTCCTATCTTTAAGATCCCTTCTTGATCCTTTATGATGTCATGCTCCATATTGCTCCATTTCCGCACCAAATTTCCACCTTTTTACCTACAATTTCACAAATAACGTTTGTAGACCACTATTCTCGAGATATATATGAATATGGAAAAAAAAACATACAATCTCCATCAAGAGTATGTAGAAATGAGGCGATATACTCGTAATATGCATGAATATCATGGTATATAATTTATGTCATTATATATGTAGTACCTAGCTAGAAGGATTTGTGGTGCACCTTGGAGAAGGACAACAAGCATTCCTCCCTTCTCCTTTCTCCTTTCTTCTCCTTGTCTAGTTCCAAAGAACCAAGAATTAGTCTTGGTTTCTCTTTCTTTCGTGTTTGGGTTGATGACACCATCCAGGGAGTAGTGTGGATTGTTCTTATTGAAGTGGACAACAAAAGTTGGACAAATCAAAGCAACGAGCCACCCAAGGCATTGTTGCACATCAAAGAATGACCTCGATGTTCGTTTCCTGAGTTCTCCTACGAACGCACCTACATCCTACCGTAATCGCGCCTTCATCAGGGTCACCGCACATGTGCCTTTGACCACCACGGTCGCGGCATCTCAGAGCTTTTCACCGCGGGCATGCCCTTCCTCTCCCGCGGTCGCGTCTTACTTCCAATAATTACCGACCGTTGGTACATTATTGCTTTCCTTTTGTCTTAGTTGGTTCTGGAGTAGTATCATGATAAGTTGGAACCCAGCATAACTAGTTGGAATGCCAGTCAATCATGATTGAGAGATAGTTCGTGTTGTGAACGCGTTAAGTGGTTTTCTGAATCTTTGAGACTAGAAGTAGGAACCATCTAGCATGTTGTATATATGATCTTGTAAAAATCATTTTATACTAGAAGTAGGAACCTTCTAGCAAGCTGATTATATGATCTTGTAAAGATCATTAAGAGTAGAATTTGGGGACTTCCAGGATGTCGGATTGTTGTTGGTATGTGTGCCTTTGATCAAGTGTAGAGTATTTTCCTGCGGGAAGTGGAGCGTTGTTTTACAGCTGGGTTACCTTGAAACTGGATAAGTCATTCGGGCTTTCTTAGCTATATTTTTTGTGTTAATTTAACTATAATACTGGTGCGTGTTGTGTGTTTATAATGATACATGCTAGGACGACATTTATTGTTGTTTGGCCCAATTAGTTACGGGTGGTGACAACTTGTCCAGTTCTACAGGAGACTAGGAGGTTCTTTGCGACTACTCCAGACCAGTACTCAGTGAGATGCATCAATCTAGTCCTGTTGGTATAAGGGGACAAAAGCGAGTTTTGGGAGATCCTTGTGTCACAATTGAAGTTGAATTACTAAAGTGGATCACCTAATAAAACATAATAACTAGCTATATTGTGAGCATGTTATGTGTGTAGTATTACCATATGTGTGTTTGTGTTGTTATCATTTTTTGATATGTAGATTGTTAGCTAACGGTTTTATACGTTGTTTTTGATGTTTTGCAAGATAGGGATGTTCCGAGTGATCTTGTCGCAGTGGTCAGCCGGGGGTCCCGTACATTATAGGTCGGGATATGGGATTTTTTATTCTTGTTGCATTGACTTTGTAGTGATAGTACTCGGCTAAGAGTCGTATCTTTGTTTTGGATTACGACTTTTGATGTATTATACATTTTGGTTTGACATTTATTTGTTCCTTGTTGCAAGATCCGGTGAACTTGTTGTCAAGCTAGAGTTAGGGCCCATTGTGAGGTCCTAACCCGAGCATCTCGAGTTCCTAGAATTTTTGGTGTTACAACATGGTATCAGAGCTCTAGGTTGACAACAATGGCACTCACAATCTTCTAATAGGTCGAATAGATAAATAAGAAGAACCCAAAACGGGTTTGAGTTTTAAAGTGAAAATTTTGCTATAAACTTGTGCATAGTCGGTCTGGGATAGAATGTAGGGGGGACCACCACTACTTTTGCGGATCTCGTCAAACTCGTTTGTATGTTGGAATAAAGTTGCATTTATGGAATTTGCATTATTGAAGTAGTGTTAGCATAGCTTTATACGTAGTTATGACCTAATCGTAGATGGCACGTACTAGAGCTACATTTGTTGTAGCACGAGATAGAGACGGACAAACTCTTTCTCCTTCAGTCCTAGGGTGCGGACGAGCAGGTAGACCTTTGGTAGCTAGAGTTCAAGGACGAGTCCACATTCCAAATCCACCAGTGGTGGAGGATATTGCTGAAGATGTTTCTAGTGTTGTTCCCGTGGTTGGGGATGGGACCGCACCTAGGTCCGGAGCATAGAGAGCACACTCGACCGAGTTAGGTCGAGTTTACATAGGGGTGTCTGATTACCGTGAGTAAGTCCAGCGAGTAGAGGAGGCTATTAGGAGAGGGGACTTGCCCAAATGCCACCATTACCTGCGAGATCAGCTGAGGTCTCGTAGAGGGTGACTCAGGTGATAGTTGTAGCGGCTAGAGCAGTTAAGGTCGATAGGGCTCGAGATGAGCCAAGGGCAACGAGACCGGATTTCCGGTTGAAGACCTTCAACTAGATGAGAGTACCCCCGTTCGAAAGGAAGGTGGGGTTAGAGGTGGAGCACTAGCTTGGGCACGTTGAGACAACATTGGAGTCGATTCGCTTCCCAGAGGTTCAACGAGTAGATTTGTGCAGACATTGTTCCAACACCGGGCGCAGTTTGGTGGAGGACTACCCGTAGAAGGGTCACAAGGTTTAGGCAGATGAGGCATCTCATGCGGAAGCGTTTTTGCCCTGCAACATTGAGGAGGGAGAGAGACTACAGGTTTTTCTAGGGACTGGGTTTGAGGACATTGTTGAGATGATCAGGAAGTTTCACGAAGAGTTAACATTGCTGGGTCCCATCACACTTCTAAAGGACTAGCATACATATCTATTTTCTTGGAGACTGAGAGAGACTAGCCGTACATACCTTGCGGGTTTTCGTTGAGACTCCATGATGGACTACAAGACTGAGCTTCAGGCTATGAGAGGGACCGATCGGGTCCGAGGAGGGCTGCTTAGACAGGATTTCCAAAGAAGAGACAAGGGACTAAGCTAGCCATCATTGGTGCTAGAAGTTCAGGATTCGGGCGTGGTTGATAGCATGAAATATGACCATATTCTAGGCACTTGTTTTGATTGTTTTTCCATTTTTAGTTGTGTACATGGATAAGAGTTTGAAGCATTTATGAGCACATTCACCTATTTTGTCGAAATAGAGATCTACAGAAGCTTTGTTATGTTTCTAGGTGAATTAAGGCTTTGATTGGAGCATATATGAGAGAGTAGGAGTATTTGATCATGCTAGGCATCAAGAGGATGCATTGGAGAAGCTAAGGACGGAGCATGATTAGAGAACTTTACGAAACAAAGGCTTTTACAAGGGAATTTGACAAATCACGGCCAAACGTAAAGAACCACGACCATGGTTTTAGCATTGAGGGCGTGGAAAGTTATGTCGAGAGCAAAAGAAAGATTCTATGACTAGAACCACGACCGTGGAAGTTTACACTAGACCGTGATTCTTATAACGGTTGCCACGTGTTATATTTGCCACATCAGCGATGGTTATTGAACTTTTTGTAACCCTACTTTTTCCAAAAAAGAAGGCTGAAGAAAGGAGAAATTAGGAGACTCGCAATGACGGCTGTGTAACACCCCAAATTTTACAACTTAGGGAGTTACTGGTTAGGACCGCACAGTGGGTCCCGACCTTAGTTTGACAACAACTTAACATGATCTTACAACAAGGCACAGATAAGGAAAAACCAGAAATCATAAAATAGTTTTTAACAATGCATGAATGTGACCAGATCAACTACAGCCGGAAAAGTAATATAACAAAGTACGAAAGGAAACAATGTTCAACTGTAAAACCCACAAATGCAAAAACTGCAAAACGTCCTAAAGTACGACACCCCGGCTGACCACTACCATCTGGATCACTCGACATCTGCTCTAACCTGTGTCAAATCTAAACAACATATCAACAGTTAGCTAACTATCCAAATATAAGCAAAATGATAACAACACAAACACAAGCAGAAATAAAAATAAACAAACATCATGCTGGCACTCAACCAATTATTATCTATTATTTAAGTGATTCACATTATTCAATTTAAGTTGTGGCACGAGAACTATTATTAGTTCTCGCCTCCGTTCCTTATCCAACTGGTGTAGGTCTAGCTGACTTCCTTTGGTAGCATCACTACAAACCATGTGTGGACTAGTCCCGAAAGAAACCCCCAGCGCCCCGCGAGCTACTGAGCGGAATGCCACCGCCCGTTACTCTTAGGCCAAAATACAGGTCGGTATTTATATATCACAACCTATCTTTCAAACATGTCAATCACACACCACCATCATCATTTATACTCATATTTAGTAGTCAGCTAAGTAAGCCCAAAGGACTTACCTGTTATAACGCTCGACTCTTTATAAACCACTCGCTCTGTAAACTGTAACCACTCAGTTGCCTGTCAAAGGTGATAAGTGTATTAGCACACTTTCACGTAGATAGAAGTCTAAAACTTCTAAAATCAAATAAGTATTAAGACGTACTAGTTACAGTATTAGTTTTAGGGTAAAATGACCATTTTACCCTTGGTTCCGATTTTTTCAAGAACCCTAAAATTCATGTCCAAACTCCTATTTGAATTTCTAAATTTATATCCTAACTCCTAGAATTTTATTTGGTTCTAAACTGACATTTTTCCTATGTTTCTATTTTCCGGAAGAATCGAAAAAGGTTTAACTTCGGCTCTAAATATAAAATTCTTAACAGCTTATAAAATTTCCGAATTACATCTCTAGATCATCTATGAGGTTCTATCTAACCTTAGAAGAAAGAATTTCTCCAAACTGTTCAGCCAATAATTTTATAATAATTCCCAAAGTCGGTTCTTCACTCTACTTTCCTATACTTAGCCAAAATTTAAGTTTACCAAAACTGCTCAACTACCTAACTTCGGGAGCTCATAACTTTCAATCCGACCGTTCATTTCTCCCCAAATTTTAATATGCTAAACTACATATATCCGTCTACAACATATCCAAAATTCAACGGTGGATCTTTATCCAAACGTTTTATAATTGATCGACAAGATGGGCTGTTGGTAACCTAGAAGCTGAAGGAAATAAAATGAATTACAGAAGCCTTTTGTCTATCATTTTATGTGAAATTCCCAGCAGCTACTTAACACTATTTTATCTATGCTTAAGGCCGAACAACAGCAGCCTAAATAACATTATGAATCAATATAGCTAGAGACATTACAATCTAGTTGTAAAGGGAGCAACAAACAACATACAGAAATGTTTACTCGCTGCAGTAGATTGGCTCTGCGTTCTTTGATTCCTGACTCGCAACCTCACAATGGACTACGTTGCTGAAGCGAAACAAAAGAAGGGAGATCACTACTCCGATTGGTTAAGAGTGAGGAAAGGAGAGTAGAGAAAGACCTACCGGAGAGTGTATGCAGAAGGTCTCCGTAAGGTCCTTTCTCGTCTTAAGCAACTGGAGACTCGCTACCGTGGCTGCAAAACAATGGACTTAGCCCCTTTGGTTCAGTAGGTGGCTGCAGTTTGGGGCACAACAACGTCGGTCGAAGAGACAAGAAGAGAAGGATGGTGAGGTTGTACGCAGATGGGTCAGCACAGAGATTGAATTGAAGACGGGAAACAAAATAAGATCGCTGCACTAACCTGGTTCCGGTAGGGAGATCAGAAGGTGGTCGTATGCTTGGAGCGGCTGGTTGTGTACAAAAGAGGGCGGACCGGACGTGTGCAGAAGAAGGGACAAACGATTGTGGCTATGGGCAAAGAATGGAACGTTTTTCTGTATGTGAATCTGGACGCCAAGGGTAATTGTTGGCTGCGTGATTGTAGCTGAACAGGAGGGCTGTTACGTTTTATTTTTAGAGGCCATAAATGTTGTTGAGTAACTCCTTCCAGCTGGGCACGGACTGCTGTTGGGCTGAAGAAGGCGAAGCATCAGTTCCCTCCTGGGCTGAAGTAGGCGTGCTGCTGCTGGGCTGCATTGGAGGCTGCAGAAAGCTGGGCTGCGCATAAGGGCTGGGGCGGACAACAGCAGCTGCTTCTGGGCTGAAGCGGACAAGGCAGCAGCTGCTTCTGGGCTGGAGCGGACAAGCAACGGGCTGGAGCTGGCAGCGCTGGAGTTGGGCTAGCAGGCTGGATCCGTGGGCTGAATTATGGATTAATAGATGGGCTGAAAAAGGCTGCAGCTGGCCTCCTAAATTTAACGAGTTTCTGGCTGGGCAAGATCCCGATATGTAAATATACGGACTAGGCAAATAGGGAGTTTATTTTAGTTTAAGATCGGCTCAGAACTCTATCATTTTATGCGGAAGTAACCTACATAAAATGATAAACTATATAAAAGATTCTATCATTTTATGTGAAGGAATCTACATAAAATGATAAATCCCATAATAATATGTCTAACTAGGTAGACGGATATGGGTCAACTGATCGAGATCTATTTTATAACGTAAATAGACGGAATAAAAATTCCGGATTTTACAGGCTGCGTACAGTACATTTCATTGGAGATTGATTGAGGAGGATTCCATCGCGTACAGGGAAGATCCCGAGAAGGACGCATTTCAAGATTGCGTACTTAGGATGATCTTAGGGTTTACATTTGAAGGCGGATTGACATCCCATTCTTCATTGTTCCTATAGATTGTTGTGAGGATTTATGTTCCCTATTCCGCCTTCATTGAACACATATACTTATTGCTTGTTTTCGAGATTGATTATTCGATTATTATTGAGTTTTTGGAGTTTTACCCTTTTCCTCTTTTAAACTTGATTTTTGATTCTATGGTGATGGTTATTGGGTAAAACCGTTTAGCAATTCTAAGGTGAAGGGTTGATAGTTGTGTCTTAGATAATGATAGATTGAACTTAAACGGATTGGACCCTGAGATTTGCGAGAAACCTTGTCGTCGACATTTTCCACGGTCTGTTCTTGAGTTCCACGGCCGTGGTTCTTCAAGATCCAGCCGTGGATTCCTCTGTCGTACGTCTGTTGCTTTTGCTTTGATCCAAAGTTAAAGATTTGCTTTAACCTAGCCTTGGCTTACCTTTTCTAGGTAGTAGTGAGACTCAACATCCTCTACTTTTGTTTCGAGTGTCACAACCTTAACCTTTTTGGCCTATCTTTGATTCCTTTGGGTTTGGGCATGTGTATTTGAGAGTAATTCTTATTATTTGATTCATTCTATACTGCAGCATCAACAACCTTTATAGAGAGAGCCTTTGGGTTAGACATATAGGGTTTTGGAACTTCACAGTACAATTCCCTACCTTAGATATACCTTTGCAATCCCGAATCTGTCCTTATATCCTTAGAATATCTTGAATCGATTACCACAATTGAATACCTGTATCTTTAGAATTGGTGTTTTACCAATACTATTTGCAAACTTTTTACATTTACTCACATGACAATTTGTGAACTGCATTGGTTCCCCTCAAATCCATGAGTTCGATACTATGGAATTCTTGCTTTACTACGCCGATCCGTACACTGCGGGTTCACTTTGCTTTAATTTCAGTTTTATAAATTTTAAGACTTTGACGCACACACTTTTGAGCGAACAAGTTTTTGGCGCCGTTGCCGGGGATTTGGTTTAGGCCAAATTCGGCTCTCGGTTGTCGAGCTTGGGAGCTTTGCTCGTGTTATTTGATTTTTCTTTTTTGAGTGATTTTTGCATAAATTTTAGGTGTATGCAAAGGTCTAGATCCACGAAAGACCTTGTTCCTTTTGATCCTAAACTTGAGAAGACTTTGAAGAGAATGTTAAGGAAGAAAAGGATGGCTCAACATAACGAGAGGAATAACCAACAAGAGTTGGAGAATACTAGAGCTCAATTGAATAGAAGTGAAAGACTACGTCTTGAGGAGCAATCTGTTGCTCGGGCTGATCGAGAGAGAAATCAAGCTCAAATTGAGGAGCTTAGGGCGATGATTCTACAAATGCAATTAGATAAAGGCGCCAGAAGTAAGAAAGCTAATTCAAATAGATCCATTAGAGTTGAATCATCCGACGATGATGACATGCCGGACCTAGAGGATATTTACTCAATTATCCATCCAGTTCCTAACAATCATAGAGCATATATTGATCTTCGCATTCCCTCTAGACATGTGAGAGCCGCTGATAGCGGGATAAACCACAAACCCTTGGGCAACGAATGGATCCGATTCAGCAACCACACCGTTTAGGTGTAAATTTTGGAGGTGAAGACGTCCAGGATTTCGGGTTTAGCCCGCAAGTTATTACCATGGTTCGCCAAAGTCAATTTGGTGGAACGGATGCTGAATCTCCACACCAACACTTACAGAATTTCGAGATTCTTATAGAGACAATGAAGCCGAAGAGAGTTGTCACCAACAATTACAAGATAAAACCGTTCTTCTTCTCTTTGAAGGACAAGGCTTTGTCTTGGTACCAAGCTCTTCCGGCTGGAAGAGTTAACACATGGAAGGATTTGACTTAGGAATTCCTCACCAAGTTCTTTCCGCCATCCAAGACGGCGGAGTTAAGAGGTAAGATTAATGCTTTTTACAAGAAACCTAACGAAAGCTTGTTTAAATCTTGGGAAAGGTTTCAAGATCTTCTATTGGATCGCCCGCATCACGGCATTTTAAAGCTGGAATTATTAGAGATCTACTACAAGGGGCTTGATGTGGAAACGCAATTCAATCTTCAATCCCTTTCTTGTGGAACTTTCATGGACATGAGAGAGGATGACGCTTGGGACTTCATTGAGAAGCAAGCCCAAGTGACACAAAGGTATTCCCTTAGGAAAGTCGATGATGGGAACCGGAATTTGGGAGATCCAGGAGCAATGTTAACTCATGCTGTACAAACTCAAATAGTTTCCCTAAACAATGAGATCAAGGAGTTGAAGGAAGTCATAAAAACTAGCCTTTAAAGAACGAAGGAGCAAGATGTTGGCTACCTAGGAAGGGACAATAACCAAGGCAGTAGGAACAACTACCGGAACAATAAATGGAATAACAACAACAGGAACTCCAAAAACGACAATTGGAGATCCAACCAACAAAACCCTGGTAATCGATATTCACATGTTGAAAATGCAGTAACACCTCCATCTTCTTCTACTCCTTTGAAAAGTCAGCGTCAAACTTCAAATAATTCGAGTAAACCGGAGAAGGATAAGCATGATGCTATGCTGGAGACAATCCTGGGAAAGCTCCAGGGACTAGAGAATTATATCACTTCAGTTGATAAAGCACAAAAAGCTTTAGAAAATGAAGTTTTCAGCAAGGCTGAAGAAGTTCCTAGAGACCAAGGGAAGCTTCCCGGAAAGACGGAGAACAACCCGAAAGGGAGGGTGATGGCTATTACAACTAAAAGTGGTGTAACAACTACCAACCCGCAACCAAAGTTCGTCGAAGTCCCCATTGAGAAAGAGAAAGAAATGGAGAAGGAGAAGGAAGATGTTTATATTCCTCCTCCAGCTTACAAACCTCCTCTACCAGTCCCGCAATCTAGAGCAAGAGCGCGTCTAGACAAGAAATTCGGTAAGTTTATTGATCTAATGAGCAAACTGCATATTAACTGACCTTTTATTGGTGCAATTGTAGGTATTCCCGCTTATGGGAAGTTTTTAAAATAAATCCTCTCTAACAAGAGGAAGCTGAAAGACTATGGAGATGTCCAGATGAGTTCAGAATCTTCGGAGCTCATCAAAACAATGACGGAGAAGATGCTGAAAACTCCACCTTGATTAAAATGGTTTACAGGTGTTGATGATGGAAGACTTCACACAAATATAGTAGTTGGATATATTAACAATGTATTGATTTTATTTCTAGATATTTGGTTGGTTTGAATTTAGTGCAGGCTTTATATCTAAATGTCAAGGGCCTTGAAGTTGGACTTAAGAACAAAGGAAGAAATCAAGGGTCTTGGAATTATAGATGCACGGAACAAGCATTCAAAATGATTCGAAGATTTTATTTGAAGATTTTGTGACGGAAAGATCTCATCAACCAAAGATCTTATCAACCAAAGGAAGATCTCTACCGAAGAATAGAGAATCTTTTTCAGAAGATTTTCTAAACAAAAAACGGCAAAAATATCTTCTCTCTCGATTCAACAAAAGACGAGAAGATCAAGGAGTAAAAGACTCGACGTGTTCGTAGGGGCTGAAGACTTGCAACGTCTACCTTATCTCCAAACAAGAAACGATCTTCATGGAAAAGAAGATTCATCTTCAAACGGTCATCTCTACAACGGGAATAAGACCTTTCCATAGAAGAGTATAAATAAAGATGATGTTCGAAGAAGAAAAAAAACACAAGCTTAGACAGGAAAACATCTTTACATCCTCAAGCAACCTAATCATCTTCATTCGTTGTT
This sequence comes from Fagopyrum homotropicum, assembly GCA_033239125.1. NCBI lineage: Eukaryota > Viridiplantae > Streptophyta > Magnoliopsida > Caryophyllales > Polygonaceae > Fagopyrum > Fagopyrum homotropicum. Next base: position 55,569,826 of record BSWB01000001.1, on the reverse strand, counting down.
TTTCTTTCTCTCATTCACGCAAAAGCTTTATCGCCTTAGAGAGAGATAACACTAGAGCCCCATTGGAAGATCTAATTAGTGTTATACTAGAGTGTGTTACTCTACGAAGTAACTAGGCTATTATAGCTAGGTTAAGAGTAGGAGCTAGATCGTAGCATTGACTACATTGAGAGAAGAAGGGGATTTCTTCTAGTTTGTATCTAGGACTCTTTGAAGCTGATAATAGATAGTTAGATCCTACGGATATACCCTGGGACGGAGAGTAGGCTATTTAGAGCCAAACTTCGTAAACATATCCTCGTGTCAGTCTTCTCAATTCCGCACTATACATACTTTATTGTGACTCACTTTGTTTTGCAGGAGCAAGAAGTCAAGGCCCTTGAAAAGACTTTCAAAGCCTTGAAATCAAAGTTTCACGAGAAGCACAGATTGATATCAAGGCCCTTGAAAGTAGTTTCAAGGCTTTGAGATTTGGTTTGCGAAAAGTTCCTATACTCTATTCAACCTCCCTTCTAGAGTATCGTTTATATTATTTATATCACCTATCAGTTCTTCAAATGGTATCAGAGCTAGACTCACGTTTATTGATTTAACCATGAGTGAGACTAATCATGAATATTGTAGGTGATGGTGGATTTGCTCAAGGAAGAACCTCATCCCGACGACCACTCTTATGTGGCAACAGCTTCGCTCATTGGAGAGCACACATGCGTATGTTCATTATTGACCAGGATATGGAGCTTTGGAGAATTACTCAAAATAGACCTAAAGTTCCAATGACAATGGTTGAAGGTGTCCATGTCCCTAAGAACTTCACACAGGCTGATCTAGACAGTGTGTCAAAGAATTACAAAGTAATAAATCTACTCTACTGTGGATTAGATGCCAATGAATTCAACTGTATCTCATCATGCAAGAGTGCTAAACAAAGATGGGATAAGCTTGTTGTTACTCACGAAGGAACAAGTCAAGTCAAGGAAACCAAGATTAGCATCTTTCTCAAACAATATGAGCTATTCAAGATGAATCCAAATGAAACAGTCAAAGAAATATTCACCAGATTTACTGAGATCGTGAATAATCTCGACACACTAGGAAAGATCTTCACAAATGAAGAGAAAGTGAGGAAGGTTCTAAGGAGCTTACTTGAAGCCAAGTGGGGACCAAAGATGATTGCTATTGAAGAAGCTCAAAATCTCACTACTCTTCCTCTAGATGATCTACTTGGAAAACTCATCACACATGAAATGGTTCTTGGCGAAGAAAGATGGAGAACTCCCATCCAACTCCAAGAATTTGGCATTAAAATCAAGAAGAGATGAGTTACCATCTGATGAAGAAGATAGTGATGGTGATGATGAAGAAGATGCACTCGCCATGATCTCAAAGGGTCTCGCAAGAATTCTTAAGTTAAAGAAATAATCTGCAAACAAAAATTTTCCAAGAGCATCAAAACCCCGAGGTAAGTTTTCTAACTCTAATAAGAAAACGAGAGTACTGACTTGTTTTGAATGTGGTGAAACGGATCATTTGGTGAAGGGTTGTCCACAAAAGAAGAGGACCAACTTCAAGAAAAATGATCGAAAGAAGAAAACTATGGTTGCTTCATGGAGTGATTCAGAATCAACAAATGAATCACAAGATCAAAAAGAACAAGCAAACTTGTGTCTTATGGCCGATCATGAAGATGAATCAAATCTGTACATCGACAATATGGTAAGTACAATTTTGTCTCAACCTGAGATTGACCTTAAATAATTCCTTAAAGATATTATCTTTAGTGATAAGGAACATAGAATACAGATAAATTCTTTAAAAGAAAAGCTTCATGAACAAGATAAACAATTGAGTGAAATGTCTCTGGAGATTGAAAATTTTAGCACTGAAAAGGAAGATCTTGATAACAATATCAAGGCCTTGGAGTCAAAAAACCTGATTCTCAAGGACAACCTCTCTTCTCTTCATCGAAACTATATTGATCTAGAGAAAGAGAAAGTTGATCTGACTTTAACGTGTCAAGACCTGAAGGCCTCACTCATTAAGTTTATTCGTTCAAAAGCTAATATGGCCAGAATGATGGGTGAACAACATTCTTCCCTTAACAAAAATGGTATAGGGTATCATAGGAGCTTTCCTAGAAAACCTACCACCACTTTTTTTTATGGCCAAATGAAGCATTCATATGCCTACCTACTTCTATTGTTGTAAAAAGGGTCATGTTAAATCTACATGACCTTACAGAAGAAATGATCCTTATATCATCAGAAACACATATCCTTTATGTTTTAGGAAACAGGTGAAACAAATCTGGGTTCCTAAAGGTACTAGACCACCAAACATGATCGAACCTGAGTATGAACCAAAATATGTCATTTGGTCGACCCGGAAAGGTTGATGTTTGTTGTTTTGCAGGATATCACCAAGGTAAAGGAGCACACATGGATATTAGATAGTGGTTGCTCAAGACACATGAGTGGAAAGAGTTCTTTATTCTCAGATTTAAAGAAGCAACTTTATTGATGATGTTTATTTAGTTGATGGCTTGAAATAAAATCTGCTAAGTATTTCTCAAATTTGTGATAAAGGCAATAAAGTCATATTTGATTCAGAAAAATGTGAAGTTCAAGACATAAAGACGGGAGAAGTGTTGCTTATTGCTCCTAGATGTAATAATGTTTATTCTTTGAGTACTAACCAAGTTGTAGGAACTAAGCTAAGATGTCTAAAGGCCTTGACTGATGATCCAACGCTTTGGCATAGAAGACTTGGTCACGTAAGCATGCATACCATGCAGAAGCTACTTACAAAAGATTTGGTACATGGTTTGTCAAACCTAAACTTCAAGGTTAATGACCTATGTAAGGTGTGTATACAAGGTAAACAAACAAGAGGTTCATTCAATCCTAAGAAAGCTGTAAGTTCTTCTCGACCTATTGAACTTTTACACATGGATTTGTGTGGACATGTGCGTGTCAAATATCCCAGAGGAAAACAAAACATCCTTGTTATTGTGGATGATTTCTCCCGCTTTACACGGATATCTTTTCTACAAGAAAAATCTGAAGCGTTATTTGAGTTTTTAAAATTGTGTAAGGAGTTACAAAGTTTGAAAAACCTACAAATCGTTTTTACAAGAAGTGATCATGGTAGAGAATTTGATCAACTAAAGTTTGATTTGTTTTGTGCAAAATATGATATTTCTCATAATTTTTCAGCTCCTACAACTCCTCAACAAAATGGAGTTGTGGAACGTAAGAACCGCACTCTTGAGGATATGTCTAGGAAAATACTTTTAGAAAATAATTTGCCAAAAAGTTTTTGGGCTGAAGCAGTAAACGCCGCAAATTATATTTTAAATAGATGTTTAATTCGCCCTATTTTGAAAAAGACTCCTTATGAACTCTTTAAAGGAAGAAAGCCAAATATTTCATACTTTAAACCTTTTGGATGTACTTGTTTTATTCACAACAATAGGAAGGACAATCTTGGGAAATTTGATGCACGTTGTGATGAAGCTATATTCATAGGATATGCTTCAAATAGCAAATCTAATCGAGTATATAACAAATGTACCAAAGTTGTTGAGGAAAGCATTCATATTATTTTTTATGAAAGCAATGATGGTACTTTGAGTGAGAGTTTTGCAGATTCAAATCTGAATCAAAGAGAAGATCACATTTCGGATGAAGAGGAAGATCCCAAAGATCAAGACAAGAATATACAGGAAAAGATTCAAGATACAAAAGAAAACCCTCAAGACCTTGAAACACACCTTCAAGACCTTGAAACTGGAAAGTGTGATAACAGAAATACACTTCAAGGGCTTGAAACCCAACTTCAAGGCCTTGAGATTGGAACAATAGGTAATACACAAACGATACCTAAATCTAGTCAAACATGTACAACTCAACCTTCTAGATCTACTTCATCTGTCAAAAGAAGAAAAGTTTAACACTCCTCGTATCATCCACAAGAGAATGTGATCTCGGATCCAAATGTGGGATTTCAAACTAGATCTAAAGCGAATAATCTACGTGCCTTCTCCGCTTTTGTATCACTTGTCGAGCCAAAGAACTACATTCAAGCTCTTCAAGAACCAGACTGGATCATTGCCATGCAAAATGAATTAAATGAATTTGAGAGGAACAAGGTATGGACTCTTACTTCAAGACCAAGGCATCAATCAGTTATTGGCACGAAATGGATCTTTCGAAACAAATTGGATGAAAGTGGCATAGTCATACGAAATAAAGCACGACTTGTAGCACAAGGTTATAACCAAGAAGAAGGTATTGATTATGAGGAGACTTTTGCTCCAGTAGCCAGGTTAGAAGCAATACGTATGCTACTTGCATTTGCCTCTTTCATGAGCATAAAACTTTTTCAAATGGATGTAAACTGTGCTTTTCTAAATGACTTCTTAGAAGAAAAAGTCTACGTTGCTCAACCTTCTGGTTTTGAAAATGATGAATTTCCAAATCATGTTTTTAAATTAGACAAAGCTCTTTACGGTCTTAAGCAAGCTCCTCGAGCTTGGTATGAAAGATTGTCTAAATATCTTCATGAAAACATTTTTAAAAGAGGTTTGATTGATAAAACATTGTTTATCAAAGCTAGAGGCAACGACATTCTAGTAGTACAAATCTATGTTGATGACGTATTATTCGGTGCTACTAATGATTCCCTTTGCAAGGAATTTTCAGATATTATGTGCAGGGAATTTGAGATGAGCTTAATGGGAGAGCTAAATTTCTTTCTTGGACTTCAAGTTAGACAAGCAAAGAAAGGAATTTTCCTCAATCAAAGCAAGTATACTAAAAACTTGCTTAAAAAGTACAAAATGGATCAATCTAAGGTTGCAAAGACTCCTATGAGTTCAACACTTTTGCTAGATCATGACAAGAACGGAAAAAGTGTAGTACAAAAGGAGTAACGAGGTATGATGGGTTCAATGTTGTATCTAACTGCTAGTCGTCCTGACATTATGTTTAGCGTGTGCATGTGTGCAAGATTTCAAGCTGATCCTAAAGAGTCACACTTGATAGCTGTGAAAAGAATTTTTCGGTATCTCAATGGCACTAAGGATCTAGGGTTATGGTACCCACGTCAAAGCTCGTTTCATCTTGTTGGGTATTCAGATGAAGACTTTGCAGGCTATAACGTCGATAGAAAAAGTACTTCTAGATGTTGCCAATTCTTAGGGTCATCTCTAATCAGTTGGCACTCCGAGAAGCAAAATTTTGTTGCCCTATCCACAGCTGAAGCCGGATATATAGTTGCAGGAGCCTGTTGTACTCAAATTTTTTGGATTGCTCAACAACTTGTGACCTTGGCTTTGACTTGAGAGGTATTCTTATAAATTGTGATAATACTAGTGCTATTTCTATAACCAAAAATCCTGTGCAGGATTCAAGGACTAAGTATATTGATGTAAGGCATCACTTCATACGTGATCATGTTGAGAAAGGTGATGTTTCGATTTCTTTTATCTCAACTAACTTGCAGCTTGCAGATATCTTTACCAAGCCTCTTCTTGAGGAATAATTTAATTTTATTAGATTAGAGCTTGGTATGCTGAACAAGGAAGCATTAACGTAGGGGGAGTAAACGAGTTTTAATCGTTCCTACGTATGCAGCCCAATTGATGTATTCAAGGGCCTTGAAATAAAATTCAAGGGGCCTTGAAACATATTTTAAAGGGTAAATTGACTTTACGGATCCTTTAAGAGTTAATATCTTTTAAATATTTTAATTCTTAAAATATTTTTTAAAACCTTTGTTTGAAACAGTTTTTGATTTTAAAAGCCTGATTTTCTCAAAGATTTTGTCATATCCCTGATAAAAAGGACCTATCTTCTCATCTTTTTATCCTCTCACAAGAAACCCTATTTCAAAATTCTTTCATTTCCCTCTCAAACTTTCTTCATGGCACCCAGAAGCAAGAGATCTGCTCCTCTATCTTCCAAAAAGAAAATTGTTCAGAATTCTTCAATTGCTAAAAAAGAAAAATCTTCTAAAGATCTGGATACATCTCAGATTACCGGTCTTCCATCATCATGGTTCATTAATTTTCAAGCTTCTCGATCTTGGCTTGATGGTTTTCACAATCGACCGCTCTGTATGTGTGATTTGGTGGATCCTAATTTTCTCGATACCCTCAAGATACCCTGCATAGACAAGCTGAAGAGTTCGATTTTCTAGAAGGTTCTAAGCCCTGGAGATTTTGCTTTTCCACAACTCACGAGATTATTCTATGTTAATCTCACCTCAAAAAGGGACAAAGGATGTATTTCTCTTGAATCTTTAGTCAAAGGTACTCCAATTTCACTCACTCCTTCTATTATAACTGAAATTTGAGGAATTCCTACAAATGTTGTATTTAACAATCCTTCAAGATCAGAGAGTGTTCGTATTGCTAAGGAGAATTTTCTGGTTCCAAATTCCAAGTCATGTCAACTTACTCATACATCTCTAACCTTAGAGGCTAAAATAGTATTTACCATACTGGTTCGATGTGTAGTTCCTCGTGCAAACTCAAGAGAGTTGTTGACTGATCAATCTCTGGAATTAATTCATTTGCTTATGTCTGATGTGGCTAGAGATGTGCCTAATCTGATTCTCAACCATATGCTGCATTCTGTCAACTCTAAGAGATCTATTCCCTTGCCTTATGGAAATTTGTTGCCTAAGGTCTTTAATTATTACAGAATTGATACATCCTCTGACGAAAGACAGTGTATTAACAGCAAAATTGATGAGAATTGCTTAGAACGTCTTGGGATTGAGAAAACTCTTGCAGGAATATGGACTTTAAAAGGAAAAGGAGTTACTCAAAATCCCAATGAAGAAGTCAAACCTTCTCCTACTCCAGAAATCAGGTTAGAGGGATGTGAAAAAGAAATAGCTTGTCTCAATCGTGAATTGTCTGATTTTCAGTTTGATGCCAAGAGGAGAATGGATACAAATTTTGAGTTGCTGGCTACCATAAATGTTAAAGACAAAGAAATGTATTTGATGAATGCTCTTACACTAACAACAATGGGAAGTATTTTGCCCATACTTGAAGATGTCGCTCAACATACTCAAGAGGAGGTTGAGAATATGATGATGAATTGTAAAAGACGTGTACAAAATAAATCAATTATGTATCCGACTCATGAAGAGCCAATGTCCTTGCCCAAAGTTGAGTATGAAGTAGTTAAACAGAGAAGAGCTAAAGAAAAGATAAGACGTTTGGCAGCTGAAATGGATGATTGGCGTTATAAGAAAGCTTCATCCAAAGTAAAGAGGAAGTTCTATGAGGTGTTTTAAGCTGACTGGTTTTCTCTATGGGTTGAAAATACTTTGATTTTAGGTCTGTAATCGTATTATAAGACTTCCTGATTTGATTGCTTTTCTCCCTAGTTGAAAGACAAAGGGGGGGAAATATGATCCGACATTTCGATATACTACATTTTGCATTTTTAGTTTTGAGATTTTCATATGCATTGCTAAACTAACAAATGCAGGTACGAAAATTTGTGTTGTCTCCATCAAGGGGGAGATTGAAAACTCCACCTTGATTAAAATGGTTTACAGGTGTTGATGATGGAAGACTTCAAACAAATATAGTAGTTGGATATACTAACAATGTATTGTTTATATTTCTAGATATTTGGTTGGTTTGAAATTAGTGTAGGCTTTATATCTAAATGTCAAGGGCCTTGGAGTTGGATTCAAGAACAAAGGACGAAATCAAGGGCCTTGGATTATATTGATGCACGGAACAAGTATTCAAAATGAGTTGAAGATTTTATTTGAAGATTTTGTGACGGAAAGATCTCATCAACCAAAGATCTTATCAACCGAAGGAAGATCTCAATCGAAGAATAGAGAATCTTTTTTAGAAGATTTTCTAAACAACAAACGGCAAAAATATCTTCTCTCTCGATTCAACAGAAGACGAGAAGATCAAGGAGTAAAGGACTCGACGTGTTCGTAGGGGCTGAAGACTTGCAACGTCTACCTTATCTCCAAACAAGAAACGATCTTCATGGAAAAGAATATTCTTTTTCGAACGGTCATCTCTACAATGGCTTGAAGACCATTCCATAGACGAGTATAAATGAAGATGATGGTCGAAGAAGAAAAAAAACACAACTTACATCGGAAAACATCTTTGCATCCTCAAGTAACCTAATCATCTTCATTCTTTGTTTTTCTTTCTCTCATTCACGCTAAAGCTTTATCCCCTTAGAGAGAGAAAACACTAAAGCTCCATTGGATGATCTGAATAGTGTTATATTGGAGTGTGTTACACTACAAAGGAACTAGGCTAATATAGCTAGGTTAAGAGTTGGAGCTAGATCGTAGCATTGACTACATTGAGAGAAGAAGGGGATTTCTTCTAGTTTGTATCTAGGACTCTTTGAAACTGATAATAGATAGTTAGATCCTACGAATATACCCTGGGACGGAGAGTAGGCTATTTAGATCTGAACTTCGTAAACATATCCTCGTGTCAATCTTTTCAATTCCGCACCATACATACTTTATTGTGACTAACTTTGTTTTGCAGGAGCAAGAAGTCAAGGCCCTTGAAAAGAGTTTCAAAGCCTTGAAATAAAAGTTTCACGAGAAGCAAAAACTGACATCAAGGCTCTTGAAAGAAGTTTCAAGGGCTTGAGATTTGGTTTACGAAAAGTTCCCATACTCTATTCAACCCCCCTTCTAGAGTATCGTTTATATTATTTATATCGCCTATCGGTTCTTCAGATGCCCCCAAAGCTGAGAGATCCGAGGTCATTTTGTATTCCAATAGAAGTTGGAGAAATCACATACGATGCTCTTTGTGATTTAGGAGCAAGCATAAGCATCAACCAGCTTGCTTTGTGTATGAAGGTCGGTTTAGGTGAACCTAAACCGGTAAAGATGACGTTGAACTTGGCGGATCGATCCATAACTCGACCCGTAGGAATCATTAAAGACATACCGGTCAAGCTCAGTACATTCTATATTCCTATAGATTTTGTTGTGCTTGACATTTCTGCAAATTTTCCAATCCCGATCATACTCGGGAGACCTTTACTTACAACTTCCGGCAGTATGGTAGATTGCAAGAATGTATCTAGGGAGGAAGGTTAAATTTGTTCTCTCAACTTTGGCAAAAGAACCTGCGCTTGGAGAGGATATGTTAAACCTCTATGACGAAGAAGTATCTAGGGAGGAAGTAAGCTCGATCTTGTTTAAAGATCCATTGCAAAAGGTCATAACCATGAGCATCATGGAAAGAAGAGAAGAAGAGGATTGCAATGTTGTGGTTGATGCTTTGGAGGAGCTAGGAGAAGTGCAAACTGAAGAATTCGAAAAATTGTACGATAGCTCCAAAGATGTTAGAAACCACGGCCAATCGCTCTTTTCCACGGGCGTGGTTTTGCCTATTCCAGCCGTGGAAAGTTATGTCGAGAGCAAAGATTTAATTCAAACCACATTCCACGGCCTCCAAAACACAAACCACGGCCGTGGAAGTAACAGTAACACCGTGGTTTTGGAAAATGCGGAAGACAACTCCGTTCTTTCTACAAACATTCCACGGCCTTCCAAGGAGACATCAGTCAACCCTCAAGACACTCCAAAGGTATCAACAACCTTGGAATTGAAGCCACTTCCCACACATCTTAGGTATGCATTTCTTGGAATTAAATCTACGTTTCCCGTTATTGTTAGTTCCGATTTGAGTGAAGATTAACATGAGAAGATTATGGCCGTTTTGAATAAACATAGGAAAGCTCTAGGCTATACCATAGAGGATCTTGTAGGAATTAAACCGTCTTTATGTATGCAGAAGATTTTAGTGGAAGAGGATTATAAGTCTTCACGCCAACCTCAAAGACTATTGAATCCGATCATAAAAGAGGTTGTGAAGAAGGAAATCCTTAAGTTACTTCACGCAGGTATCATCTATCCTATCTCCGATAGCAAGTGGGTGAGCCCCGTTCAAGTTGTCCCAAAGAAGGGAGGAATGACCGTTGTTACCAACAAGAAGAACGAACTCATTCCAACAAGAACGATAACAGGATGGAGGATGTGCATCGATTACCGCAAGCTGAACAATGCAACGAGAAAGGACCACTTCCCGCTACCGATCATCGATCAAATGCTTGAGAGGTTAGCACAACATTCCTATTTTTGTTACCTTGACGGTTATAGTAGTTTCTTTCAGATCCCGATTCACCCAGATTATCAAGAGAAGACCACATTCAGGTGCCTATGGGGTACGTTTGCTTATAGGAGGATGCCATTCGGACTTTGCAACGCTCCAGCCACCTTCCAAAGGTGCATGATCGCCATCTTCTCGGAATATATTGAGGAAATCATGGAGGTTCTTATGGACGATTTTTCAGTTTATGGTTCCTCACTTGACAATTGTCTTGCTAACCTTTCTCTTGTTTTGCAAAGATGTGAAGACACTAACCTTCTTCTAAATTGGGAGAAGTGTCAATTCATGGTTAGAGAAGGCATTGTGTTAGGACATTTGATCTCCAATAGAGGGATCGAAGTTGACAAGTTTAAGATCGACATGATAGAGAAGCTTCCTCCTCCATCTTCGGTGAAGGGGATAATGCGTTTCCTATGACACGCAGGATTTTATAGGAGATTTATCAAAGACTTCTCGAAAAGCCCTCATCTCAGCCCCAATAATCCAACCTCATCTTAGCCCCAATAATCCAACCTCAAGTCTTGAGTCTCCCATTCGAGGTTATGTGCGATGCATGTGACGTAGTTGTTGGAGCGGTGCTTGGACAAAAGAAAGAAGGCCGCACTCATGCCATCTACTATGATAGCAAGACGCTAGATGAAGCGCAGCTCAACTACGCCACGATAGAGAAGGAATTTCTTGCCGTTATATATGATTTTGAAAAGTTTCTTTCTTCTCTTGTAGGAGCGAAGGTGATTGTATACACGGACCATTCAGCAATACGGTATTTTGCTCGCCAAGAAGGATGCAAAGCCGAAGCTGATTAGATGGATTCTTCTTCTTCAAGAACTCGATCTAGAGATTCGGGATAAGAAAGGCTCCGAAAATTCTATTGCGGATCACTTAAGTCGTCTACCACACATCGAAGGCGACGACCTACACATCGAAGACTCCTTCCCGGACGAACACTTGCATATAATGGAAGAATGCATCGATCCAATTTCTAGAGGTAACGAACCTTTGTTTGCTGATTTTATAAATTACTTTTTTGTCAGGAAATACCTCCCGGATTATCCTACGCACAAAGAATGAAGTTCTTTAGGGATGTCTGCCAATACTATTGGAATGAACCTCTACTCTACTAAAGAGGTCCCGACGGCATCATTAGAAAATGTGTGCAGGAAGACGAAATGCAAAGTGTGATTCGTCATTGCCATTCACTTCCTTGTGGAGGACACGCTAGTTCGCATAAAACTAGCGCTAAGGTATTGCAATCCAGATTCTTTTGGCCTACTTTATTTAAAGATGTGCAAACCTTTGTTGCTTGCTGCGATGCTTGTCAAAGAACTAGAAAATATCTCTAGGAGAAATGAGATGCCTCTCAACAACATTAAAGAGGTGGAGATCTTTGACGTTTGGGGAGTCGATTTCATAAAACCATTCCCATCATCTTGTGGAAACTAGTACATACTTCTAGACATACATTATGTTTCGAGATGGTTTGAAGCTATTGCCTTTCCAACTAAAGATGCTATGGTGGTTGTCAAGTTCCTTAAATAGAACTATTTTCCCAAGTTTTGGGACACTACGAACCATCATTAGTGATGGAGGTTCACACTTCATAGCCCGACGATTCGAAACTCTACTAGCTAAGTATGGGGTGACTCACAAGATCTCCACACCCTATCATCCGCAAACAGGTGGACAAGTAGAGATTTCAAATAGAGAGATTAAAGGAATCCTTGAGAAGACGGTGTAAAAAACAAGGAAGGATTGGTCATTAATGATTGATGACGCATTGTGGGGGTATAGGACACCATACAAGACTCCTATCGGCACAACACCTTACAACCTTTCGTATGGGAAGTTTTGCCATCTCCTGGTAGAGCCGGACATAAGGCGTATTGGGCTGTAAAGTGGTTGAACTGCAGCATGAAGGAAGCGGGCGAGAAGCGCCTCTTGGACCTTAACGAGCTAGAAGAACTCCGCTTGAACGCCTATGAGAACGCCAAAATTTACAAAGAAAGGGCGAAGCGTTGGCATGATAAGCATATAATCCAAAAGATCTACAAAGAAGGAGACCTTGTTCTCTTCTTTAATGCTAGACTTCGGCTCTTTCCAGGTAAGCTTAAGACTCGTTGGACAAGACCTTATGTGATTAAACGTGTTTTTCCCCATGGTGAAGTTGAAGTATGGGGTGAGAAGTGCGGAGGTTTCATGGTGAACGGTAAACGACTCAAGAAGTATTCACCGGAGCTCCAAGCTAAGGAAATTGCTCCGATTGTCCTCACTTAAACAAAGGAACGGTTTAGCAATGGACCCAAAACAAAGTGCTTCTTAGGAGGCAACCAAGGTATTACATCCTTGTTTTTGTTTTGTTTCTTTCTTAGATTAGGTTAGTTTAATTTTTTATTTTTTTTTCTTTGATACCTTCAGGTATGTTTGTGTCTTTGGATGCAATGAATAAGGAATGAGCAAAACAAGAGAGGAAAAACCGAAAAAAATGACGAAACTATGATTCTTGGCAAAAACAAAGGATTCCACGGCAAAAAAGGGAAAACCACGGCCGTGGTTTGTTTAATTAGGCCGTGGAAAACAAGGTCGTAGCTAAAGAAAATAAAAACGCCAAAATTCCACGGGTCCGTACAAAACCACAGCCGTGGAACACCTTGACTGGCCGTGGTTTTCAAAGTTTTTACGGACACTATATAACTCCTCCTTCTTCACAAAATCTCATACATCTTCCTCTTCCACACCCTAAACCACGCCGAACCACCCTCACCCTCGTGATTCTTCATCCGGTGACCAATTCGAATGATTCTTCAACCTAAAGTGAAGCAAATCAAATCCTCTACAAGATTCAAACAACAAACTGAGCAAGCAATCGACAATCGGAAAGGAATTTGGATTTCCCCAAATCCAAACCCTAGGTTTTCTCCCTATCACTTCTTGGTTGTATTTGTTCGTTTTTCTTGAAAATTTCTAGGAGAACTGGATAGAATTGAACTTTGAAATAGATTAGAGCTGTTGTTGCTGAGTTTGCTGTGAATTTGCTGAATTCTTGTGTGAAGTCGAACAATTCCACAAGTGTCGTACAGTTCCACGGGCGTGGTTTCTAAAGAACAGGCCGTGGTTTTTGCTGATTTGTGAGAAAATGTTCGGAACTAGGAAATCCAATGGAACCAAGAAGTCAAAGGGTGATGGGTCTTCTTCCCAACCCCCTCCTGTAGAAGCACCAGTCCCTAGAGATCTTTTCGCCCCTAAAGGTGTGTGCAAATAAGCTTTAAATTTATAAAACTAGAATCAAGCAGCGAACCCGCAGTGTACGGATCGACGTAGCTAAGCAAGAATTCCAGAGTATCGAACATAGGGATTTGGGTAGGAACGAACTCGATTGCAGGTTATCAAGCAAGTAAATGTGAGAGTTTTGCAAATATTGGAAAAACAACAATCTTAAAGATCCAAGTATCCAGCTGTGGCAATCGATTCAAGATATACTTAATGATGTAAAGACAAAGTTGAGATATGCGAAGGTATACTAATGTAAGGTAATCGTACGGTGAAGTTCCAAAAACCTTATATAACTCACCTACAAGGCACTCTCTATACAGGTTGTTGAGGCTCAATATAGAAAGATTCTAAAGATGAGAATTTATGTCGAATACCCAAACTTGTAATCCAAGGGTCAAGACTAACTTAACCGATTGAGGTTGTGACACTCACAATCGAGGTAGAGGTTGTTGAGGTTTCACTACCACCTAGAAAAGACAAGTCTAAACTAAGCTAAAGCGAATCTTTAACTTTTAGATTAAAGTAAAAGCAAGTTCGTGGACTTAAAGGAAATCACGGTTAGTTCTTGAGGGTCCACGGCCGTGGACTCAAGAACAGGCCGTAATTTAGGGTTGTCGGCGATTCTCTCTAACTCTGAGGGTCTAATCTGTTTGCAATCGATCTACCATTATCTAAGCCACAACTATCAACCCTTCACCTTAGAATTGTTAAGGGTTTTTAGCCAATAACAGTCATGTTGATATCAATTCAAGAATTTAAAAGATAAAAAGATGAAAACTTTCAAGAACTTTCAATGATCTTCAATTCAATCTCAAAGTCACAATCAAGAACGAATGTTATCAAAAGACTCACAATAGAACGAGCAATCGTAATCCTAGGAAAGAAAGGAAAACGGGATGTCAATCCGTTTTCCGAATCAAACCTAAACAAGAAGAGAGATCTTCTTGCAAAATCTTCCGAAACTTCGATCCTCCGCCAATCCGAAGATCTCAACAGCAATCTCCACCAAAGATGCGAGATTAGGGCAATTCCCAAACACGAACATCAATCTCCAAAGGGATGTCGATGCTTCCAAGCAAGGGCTAAACGAGGTGTAGCCGGCCTACGCGTCGATCTAAGCGAGCGTAAATGAGGAAAAGCGGGGATAACCGATCATGACGGATTCTTGCTTCGTCCGTCTTTTTATAGTGCAGGGCAAAATGTCGGCCCGGCCCAATCTTTAAAAGATCGTGGCTTCAAAGTGTGGCGAAAAGATTCGCCAAGATCACGGTCGTGGAAGTGCTCCACGACCGTAATTTAGAGCGTGGATATAAATACGGTTTGCACCATATGTTCCACGGCCGTGTAATCCACTGGAATGAACTTCAATTTCTGACTCCAAATCCACGGTCGTGGAATTGAACGTGGAATGTGATACGGTCGTATTTTAGAGCGTGGTTTAGGGCAAGAACGTAATTCTTCCCTAACCTCATGCATTCCCCAAGCTAAAACTCCAATTTGCTTCCAAAGAGTGTCCTCAATCTATGGACATACTCAATCAACTCTCCTTTGCTCGATTCCGTTCGGAAATAGCTCCAAATCACCTAAAATCAACATAGAACTAGTGTAGACATCCATATCGACAATATAGGTAATACTAGCTTACATATGCACAAAGCTCAATCAAAGACTATCAATATGAATCAAATACGTTTAGAAAACGTGCCTAAAATATCACAATATTTCATGCTAACAAATAACCCCATACTTAACACTTGCTTGTCCCTAAGCAAGGTCTTTCAAAAAGCTTTAAACAAGAGTTAGGATGAAATATGTGTACCTTCTTTTGGATGAATGTGACTTCTAAAGAATAGATCATTCTCAAACCTTGCTTCAATCGTTTATTAAACTTTCACACACTTAATTAAAGAGTAAAAGGCAAAGAAAATTCATGAACCAATTTAACTTCAAAACAAGCATTATAACCTTCAAACATTATCAAAATCAATCACAAGAAACTTCAATTTAGATCACCAAGTCATATAACATTCTTTTGATCTTAAGGTCTTTCAAAGAAAAGGTCTAGAATATGGAAGGGAAGGGAAAACTTTAAGGGAAAGTGGTGCATAAATCCGGGAAAGTGGACAACTACCTTCTTCTTCTTATGCGGTTCCCGCAACACTTCAACTTAGAGCTTCGCTCTCTTCTTTTCATTTTTCGACTTTACTTTTGGAGTTATGGACAGAGGTGCACAAAAACCGGAGCCTAGGAGATCGGCGTTTCTCAAATTTTCAAGAGATGCCTCAAACCCTTAGCGCACATACCATAATCCGCTAGGAATATCGCTCAATCCGACTTTGGCAAGACACAAACACCGGGCTATGTGAATGGTGCCGAGTTACTCATCGTCATGATTGACTTCCCCAAACCTATAATTTCTTTCTATTCAATTGATTGCAAATAATTGCTCTCATGGCCCTCCCACATCAAACATGCATTTTTCTCATTCACTTCTCCAAATTCCCGGATAGGTAAAGGAGGCTAATATTTCAATGAGGAGCTAGATGATCAAAGAAAGAAGAAAGAAAGTATCGAATTGCCTTAATCATTTCAACAAGAAGTATAGGAACTTATAACGTGATTTCAACTTCAATTTCCTAGCATGATTTAGGTAACATTTTCACATTATAAGACTTGCAAAAGAGGTGAAATTCATTCATTCAAATTCTTTTCAATTCACAATCCTTTTAAGCATGCAATTGTCATCAAACTCAATTCACAAGTAGTGATTATCATGGAAATCATCTCAATTCATTAGAAGAACAAAATTTTCTGAAAATTTTTAAATTTTATGGGTTTTTCAAATTATTTTTTTTTATGCAATGAAATAAGGAAACGTGCAACACATAATGAACATGCAACGATAGTCTCAAATGAAAGCGAACATAGTAAGTAGAGTTATTACAAACTTTTTAGTACATCCCACCCCATTCTTAGGACGAACATTGTCCCTAATGTTCAAAAGAAAGAAAGAAAAGAAAGAAAAGGAAAAGAAACTCACAAAATGGTGACGGGAATGTCTAAACGAACGATCATGCATCAATCACTGTGGCGCCGGCGGAGGTGAG
Organism: Fagopyrum homotropicum; assembly: GCA_033239125.1. Taxonomy (NCBI): domain Eukaryota; kingdom Viridiplantae; phylum Streptophyta; class Magnoliopsida; order Caryophyllales; family Polygonaceae; genus Fagopyrum; species Fagopyrum homotropicum. Next base: position 55,553,251 of record BSWB01000001.1, on the reverse strand, counting down.
AATGGGGAGAAACTCGGATCATAGAACCGCCCAAACTGCTGGCGGTAGACGTCCCTCATCATGTGGTCAAGGTCGTCTAAGCGTCCGTCTCTAGCATCCGCCCGAATCTCCAATGCTCCAACTCTCTCTGAAAGTCCGGTAGCCCAATCCGGCATTTGCTCGTACCATCCCGGGGCGTGACTGTACCATGCTGGGGCATCGGATGGTGCTGGTGCTGGTGGTGGTGCTGCTGGCTGCTCCGTGGACCAAGGAGGTGGGGTGGAATACCATGTGGGAGGTGTGGCCATCCACGTGGGTCTCTCACTCATGCTAGCGCGGCGAGATGACGAGCCTGAGGCTCTAGCTGGACGTGGAGAGCGTCTAGGTACATCCGGGGCCGCCTCTGGCTGATCCGGAAACGTGCCAAACTCCGGCTCCGCTCCTCCTCCACTCTCGAACTGATCTCCCATATCCTCCTCTACAACTGGCGGTGGGACGTAAGGGGGAGATACTATCCTGTTCGCATGCATCGCAGCGAACGTCTCCTTCCAATTATGGCGTCCGGCCATAATGGAATACTCCGGCAGCCACTCTATACCCCTACCCGTCCTACTCTCCCAAGGCATGCCCGCATAAGGCGGACCTCTATGTGTGGGGAAAATGAGACCCCTAACCATGAAAGCATGTAGCCCTAAGGGAACGGACGGTATGCGGGTGCAAGCAGAAAAATCTACACCAAAACTCCGAGCAATGTGGGTAACTATCCCACCATATCCAATGTTCCCCTTCTTCTTGTTCTTGAGCTTGCTCATCGTAGCAGCCAAGAGAGTAGCACAATCTGCACGGCGTCCATAGAGCATGCAATAGAGCAAGAATAGCTCATCCGTCTTGATCTTTTGGGGCGTCTCCGTCCTAGGAAAGAGACACTCCGAAAGAACACGATGAGCTATCTTCAAGGCTAGATGGTACATCAATCTAGCCTTGGTATCGGCGGGTTGCCAACGTTCCTCGTCGGCGTATATCATCGCAACTTCCTCCCAAAAGTTCTTGGGGTAAACTCCGCTCGGAAATCGACCATTAAAGGTCTCATGGAACCCGAAAATGGTCCCAAACTCGACAATACTCAAATGATAGTCCTTTTCCATGAGACGGAAAGAGACGGTCCTATCGACGTGGCTGTGCTCGAAAGACGTCACAACCTCCCGGGTGATCTCCTCATAGGCGTCTTCATGAATGTTCGTGAAGACAAGCAATCGGCTCTATCTAAGAGCCATGTGAGATCATCAACTATGTTGAGAGGATGTAGATCCTCCAACAACAAATACCTAGGACCAATCACTATCCTCTCCGTGATCCTCTCAAATGCAGCAAGGTGGTTCTCATGTATGGTCGGGATGCTAGGGTGAGGAGGTGAAGATGGAGGTGAAGGTGAAGATGGTAGTGAAGGAGATGACGGTGGTGGTGCCCTAGAAGTGGAGGGATTGCCCTTTCTTTTCTTATTCTGCTCTCCCTTCTTCTCTTTTATCCTTCCTGACACTCTCCTTACGAAATCCATTTTTCACCAAAAATTACGGTCTGTTCTTGGGGAAATTACGGCCGTGGTTTACCCAGAGACCGTGATTCGTCTCAGAATTTCACGAATCTCAGCAAATTCACCAACAATCACCACAACAAGCAGTCCTAATCTAATTCCTTCCAGTCTTTGTCAGTTCTTCCTAAAAATCTATAGCAAAAACGAACCAAATCCGCGAAAATCAAGAAGAAAGAATAAACCTCTTTTTCGGATTGAAAAACCCGAAATGCGCGTTTGTTGATGGGTTTCCGGTCGGTTTGTCGCTTAGATCTTGTTCGTGGTTGGATTTGCTGCAGTTTAGGATGAAGAATCGTTGAAAACGATTAGAAAACAAAGATTTGGAGGAGGTCGTGGGGTTTCGGCGTTTAGGTCGTGGAAAGAGGAAAATTTTGGGTAAGTTTGTGAAGAATGTGGCTTATATAGTCGCAGGCAAAATTTCGAAAATCACGGTCTGTCGGGGTGTTCCACGGCCGTGGAAGTGTACGGAACCGTGGTTTTGGTGATTTTTCAAAGGCCTTTGGGAATTACGGCCACTGTAGCTAGGACGACCGTAATTTAGACAGTGGAACCTTCTGTAAAGCTTCAAAGTCCAAATTTTGTCACTCTTCTTCGACATTATTCTCCTTTTTTTCCTTTCCGTTGATCCTACAACCAAAAACACAAACATACCGGAGGAAATCGAGGCAAAATAAAGCGAAAACGTCTATTCTAAGCTAAACTATGAATCGAAAACAAAAATGAAAATGCAATACCTTGGGTTGCCTCCCAAGAAGCGCTTTGTTTAAGGTCCGTAGCTAGACTGTTCTCGCACTTATTCGAGTGCGGTAGGCGCAAACTCCTCAGCTTGGAGTTCCGGCGTATAATTCTTGAGTCGTTGGCCGTTCACCTTAAAACTTCCGCTAGCTTCACCCCATACTTCAAATGAACCATGGGGGAAAATACGCTTAATTAGAAAAGGTCCGGTCCAACGGGATTTAAGCTTACCTGGAAAGAGGCGAAGTCTTGAATTGAAGAGGAGAACTTGATCCCCTTCTTTGAAGTCCTTTGGAATGATATGCTTATCATGCCAACGCTTTGCTCTTTCCTTGTAGATCTTAGCGTTTTCATAGGCGTTCAAGCGAAGTTCATCCAGCTTGTTGATGTCTAGGAGACGCTTCTCTCCCACTTCCTTCATGCCGAAATTCAGCCACTTGATAGCCCAAAACGCTTTGTGCTCCAGCTCCACCGGCAAGTGACAAGACTTCCCATACACAAGGTTGTATGGTGTGGTTCCTATGGGAGTCTTGTACGCAGTCCGGTACGCCCATAACGCATCATCTAGCTTCAAGGACCAATCCTTCCTAGTCCTTGAAACCGTTTTCTCTAGAATTCCCTTGATCTCCCTATTTGAGATCTCAACTTGTCCACTCGTTTGTGGATGGTAAGGGGTAGCGATCTTGTGAGTAACCCCATACTTAGCTAGAAGAGCTTCAAAGCGACGGGCTATGAAGTGAGAACCTCCATCACTAATGATCGTCCTTGGTGTTCCAAATCGCGGAAAGATGGTCTTGTTGAAGAACTTAACCACCACCATGGCATCATTTGTGGGAGAGGCAATTGCTTCCATCCATCTAGAAATGTAGTCTACCGCCAATAGTATGTATTGGTTTCCACAAGAAGATGGGAATGGTCCCATGAAATCAACTCCCCAAACGTCGAAAATCTCCACCTCTTGGATGTTGTTGAGGGGCATCTCGTTCCTTCTAGAAATATTGCCTGTTCTTTGACAAGCATCGCAGCAAGAAACAAAGGATTGCACATCTCTAAATAAAGTAGGCCAATAGAATCCAGATTGCAATACCTTTGCACTAGTCTTGTTCGAACTAGCGTGTCCTCCACAAGGTAGTGAATGACAATGGCGGATGACACTTTGCATCTCATCTTCCGGCACACATCGCCGGATGATGCCATCCGGACCTCTCTTAAAGAGGAGAGGCTCGTTCCAATAGTATTCCCGGACGTCCTTAAAGAACTTCTTCCTTTGTGCGTAGGATAGTCCGGGCGGTGTCTCCTGACAAACCAAATAGTTAACATAATCAGCAAACCATGATTCGTTACCTTTGGAGATCACGTTGATGCACTCCTCTATGATGTGTAGGTGTTCGTCCGGAAAGGAGTCATCAATGGGTAGATGGTCGTCCTCTAGATGTGTTAGACGACTCAAATGATCCGCGACAGAATTTTCTGAACCTTTCTTGTCGCGGATCTCAAGATCGAATTCTTGTAGGAGAAGAATCCATCTAATTAGCCTTGGCTTCGCGTCTTTCTTCGCAAGGAGGTACCGGATCGCGGCATGATCTGTGTAGACAATCACCTTTGCACCTACAAGATAAGAGCGAAACTTGTCAATAGCGTAGACAATGGCTAGAAACTCCTTCTCTGTAGTGGCGTAGTTGAGCTGCGCTTCGTCTAGCGTTTTGCTAGCGTAGTATATGGCATGGGTTCGCCCTTCCTTTCGCTGTCCAAGAACAGCTCCAATAGCTACGTCACTAGCATCGCACATAATCTCGAAGGGGAGAGTCCAATCCGGAGGTTGGATAATAGGTGCTGAAATTAGAGCTTGCCGAATGGTATTAAACGCATCCAAACATTCCTGCGAAAACTCAAAAACCGCATCCTTCATCAATAGATTAGTGAGAGGTTTTGATATCTTAGAAAAGTCCTTAATGAAACGTCTATAAAACCCAGCATGTCCTAGGAAACTTCTTATCCCTTTCACTGAAATTGGGGGAGGAAGTTTCTCTATGGTATCTATCTTAGCCTTGTCTACCTCTATCCCTCTACTAGAGACTAAGTGACCTAATACGATTCCTTCCTTAACCATGAATTGACACTTCTCCCAATTAAGAACTAGGTTAGTGTCTTCACAACGTTGTAAAACAAGAGAAAGGTTAGAAAGGCAATCGTTAAAAGAGGAACCGTATACGGAGAAGTCGTCCATGAAGACTTCCATGATTTCCTCTACGTACTCGGAGAAGATGGCCATCATGCACCGTTGAAAGGTGGCTGGGGCGTTGCAAAGCCCGAACGGCATTCTCCTATAGGCGAACGTACCCCAAGGGCACGTGAATGTGGTCTTCTCCTGATCGTCCGGATGTATCGGGATTTGAAAGAAACCACTATAACCGTCAAGGTAGCAAAAATGTGAATGTTGTGCTAACCTTTCAAGCATTTGATCGATGAATGGCAAGGGAAAGTGATCCTTCCGCGTTGCGTTGTTGAGCTTGCGGTTGTCTATGCACATTCGCCATCCAGTCACGGTTCGGGTAGGAATGAGTTCGTTGTTCTTGTTGGTGATGACCGTCATTCCTCCCTTCTTCGGAACTACTTGAACTGGACTCACCCACTTGCTATCGGAGATAGGATAGATGATACCTGCATCAAGAAGTTTAACAATTTCCTTCTTGACAACCTCCTTCATGGTCGGATTCAACCGCCTTTGAGGTTGTCTTGAAGTTCTAAAGTCCTCCTCCATTAGTATCTTATGCATGCATAGGGAGGGTTTAATTCCTACTAAGTCCTCGATAGTGTAGCCTATGGATTTTCTATGTTTCCTAAGGACAATCATGAGCTGTTCATGTTCATCTATGCTTAGTTCGGAGCTAACAATGACCGGAAAGGTAGAATTAGATCCAAGAAAAGCGTACCTTAGATGAGTAGGAAGTGGTTTGAGTTCCATCACTTTCGGAGCTTCCAATGGTCCTTGGGGACCATCCGACGTTTCCTTAGAAGTTTCTAAGGGTGTTGAGTGAGTTGGAGAAGAATCAGGAGAAGTTGAAGAAGTATGCCGATTACCCTCTTCCACGGTCAGAATTACGGGCCCTCCAGATGTTCCACGGCCGTGTAATCCACTGGAATGGAGGTTGATTTTGGTGGTGAAATCCACGGTCGTGGAATACAGAGTATGACCGTGGATTCTAATATTCTCAGCCTCATCGTGGAGTTTCTCAAACTCCACTTCATGCATCTCTTCTTGTGCTTCTAAGGCTTCAATTGCCTCTTTGCACTCTTCTTCTTCCCCTACATTGGTTAGACTCATAGTGATAACCTTTTGTAAAGGATCGTTAAAGAGAATCGCACTTACCTCTTCTCTAGACAAACCTTCTTCATCTTGGATATCGTAAATATCCTCATCAAAGATTGGCTCCTTTACTAGAGTGGAAAGAACGAACTCTACTTTCTCTTCTCCGATATCAAAAGCGAGTCTTCCATTCTTGCAATCGACCATGCAGCCGGAAGTTGCAAGAAACGGTCTTCCGAGTATGATCGGGACCGGACTATCTGCAGGAATGTCAAGCACGACAAAATCAATGGGGACAAAGAATTTACCTAGCTTGACCGGGACGTCTTCTACAATACCGACGGGGCGAGTGATGGATCGATCCGCCATGTATAACGTCATCTTTACCGGTTTAGGATCGCCTAAACCGATCTTCCTACATAATGCAAGTGGTATGATGCTCACACTTGCTCCCAAGTCACATAAAGCTTCATATGTGACATCTCCCACTCCAATGGGAATATAAAATTACCCCGGATCCTTCAACTTTGGGGGCATTTTCTCCTTCATAGTCTTGATGAGATCCGAAGAATCCGAACTCATCTTGACCTCTCCGAAATCTTCTAGTTTCCTCTTGTTAGAGAGAAGCTCTTTCAAGAACTTGCCATAAGCCGGCATACCTACAATAGCATCAATGAAGGGTATATTAATATGCAGCTTGCTCATGAGTTCTATGAACTTACCGAATTGTTTGTCTAGGCGCGCTCGCGCTCTAGATTGAGGGAATGGTAGGGGAGGTTTGTAAGTTGGAGGAGGAACATAGACGTCTTCCTTCTCCTTCTCCTTTCCTTTGTCCTTCTCTTCGGGGACTTCAACGAACGTAGGTTGCGGATCGGTAGTAGTCACATCGCTCCTAGTTGTAATCGCCATCACCCTTCCCTTAGGGTTGTCCTCCGTCTTTCCTGGAAGTTTCCCTTGATTTCTAGGAACTTCCTCCGCGTGGTTGAACAATTGGTTTTCTAAAACCTTTTGAGCTTTGTCAACCTTATAGACTTGATCATCAACCTTGATGAGGCGGTTCTCCAACCCTTGAAGCTTTCCCAAGATCGTTTCCAACATGGGATCGGGCTTCTCCTTTCCCGTATTGTTTCCTCCATTAGATGATTGCCCCTGGCTTTTCAAAGGAGTAGAGGAAGAGGAAGGTGGAGTTAGTGAATTAGAATTGGAAGGATAGGAGTTACCGGAATTTTGTTGATTGGAGCGCCAATTGTTGTTGTTTGAACCCCTATTGTTGTTCCAATTGTTGTTCCGATTGTTGTTGTTTCCATTCCAATTGTTATTCCGGTTGTTGTTCCGGTTATTGTTGTTGCGGTCGGTGTTATCACCGCCATTGTTGTTGCCCAAATAGCCAACATCCTTCTCTTGTTGCTTTGGGAAGTTGGTCTTGATAGTCTCCTTCAACTCTTTGATCTCATTGTTGAGGGGGAAAATTTGATTTTGAGCTTCATGTGTGAGCTTCGCTCCTTGCTCCACACGATTTCCCTCCGCTTTCCGGTGGGAATACTTCTCTATGACTCTTGCTTGCTTCTCAATGAAGTCCCAAGCGTCATCTTCTCTCATGTCCATGAACGTTCCGCATGAGAGGGATTGGAGGTTGAATTGCGTTCCCGCATCCAGCCCCTTGTAGTAGATCTCCAGCAAGGCAAGTTTGGATATGCCATGATGAGGGCAATCCAAGAGCAAGTCCTGAAACCTTTCCCAAGATTGAAACAAACTTTCGTTAGGTCTCATTGAAAAAGCATTAATCTTACCTCTAAGTTCCGCCGTTTTGGAGGGCGGAAAGAATTTGGTGAGAAACTCCGCGGAAAGGTCTTCCCACGTGTCTAGTTTCCCATTGGGAAGAGCTTGGTACCAAGACAACGCTTTCCCTTTCAAAGAGAAAAAGAAAGGTTTGAGCTTATAGCTGTTGGTAGTAGCGTTCTTCGGTCTCATCGTCTCCATCATACACTCAAAGTTTTGCAAGTGTTGGTGTGGAGATTCAGCGCTTGTACCGCCAAATTGGCTTTGGCGAACAAGAGTGATAACTTGAGGGTTAAAGCTAAACCCTTGCACATCTTCAGCATCAAATTTCACGCCCAAGCGGCGTGGTTGTTGTGTTGGATCCATCCGCTGGCCAAGAGTTCTTGGCTCATTATCCACACGTTCGACTCTCACATTCCTAGGTGGAATGCGGCGATTAGCAGCTCCTTGTGGATGGAAAGGATTCATATTGATCGTGGGATCAATCTCTTCTAACGGTGGCATGGAAGAGTCACTATCATCAGCGGATGAGTGACTTTTTCTTCTAGACCTTGATCTCCTTCTTGAGGATTTCTTGCTTCCCTTATTCTTAAGGTCGCTCATCTCTATCCTCATTTGGAAGATCATGTCTTGTAGACTGTTAACTTGAGATTGATGACGATCCATCTCATCCTGGCGGAGAGTCTCATTTCATCAGAGTTGAGCTTCCTTCTCCGCCAACTCCGTTTGAAGATCACGTTCGTGTTCTTCAGCCATCTTCTTTTCTTTGCGCTTTTGCCTCAAGGTTTTCTCTAGCTCTTGATCAAGAGGTAAGAGATCTTCGGTGTTCCTAGACCTGCGCATGCACTCAAAGAGATATCAAACAACGAGAGCAAGCTCCCAAGCTTGACAACCGGCTACCGGATTCGGCCGAAACCAGATCCCCGGCAACGGCGCCAAAAACTTGTTCGCCCCTAAAGGTGTGTGCAAATAAGCTTTAAATTTATAAAACTAGAATCAAGCAGCGAACCCGCAGTGTACGGATCGACGTAGCTAAGCAAGAATTCTAGAGTATCGAACACAGGGATTTGGGTGGGAACGAACTCGATTGCAGGTTATCAAGCAAGTAAATGTGAGAGTTTTGCAAATATTGGAAAAACAACAATCCTAAAGATCCAAGTATCCAGCTGTGGCAATCGATTCAAGATATACTTAATGATGTAAAGACAGAGTTGAGATATGCGAAGGTATACTAATGTAAGGTAATCGTACGGTGAAGTTCCAAAAACCTTATATAACTCACCTACAAGGCACTCTCTATACAGGTTGTTGAGGCTCAATATAGAAAGATTCTAAAGATGAGAATTTATGTCGAATACCCAAACTTGTAATCCAAGGGTCAAGACTAACTTAACCGATTGAGGTTGTGACACTCACAATCGAGGTAGAGGTTGTTGAGGCTTCACTACCACCTAGAAAAGACAAGTCTAAACTAAGCTAAAGCGAATCTTTAACTTTTAGATTAAAGTAAAAGCAAGTTCGTGGACTTAAAGGAAATCACGGTTAGTTCTTGAGGGTCCACGGCCGTGGACTCAAGAACTTGCCGTAATTTAGGGTTGTCGGCGATTCTCTCTAACTCTCAGGGTCTAATCTGTTTGCAATTGATCTATCATTATCTAAGCCACAACTATCAACCCTTCACCTTAGAATTGTTAAGGGTTTTTAGCCAATAACAGTCATGTTGATATCAATTCAAGAATTTAAAAGATAAAAAGATGAAAACTTTCAAGAACTTTCAATGATCTTCAATTCAATCTCAAAGTCACAATCAAGAACGAATGTTATCAAAAGATTCACAATAGAACGAGCAATCGTAATCCTAGGAAAGAAAGGAAAACGGGATGTCAATCCGTTTTCCGAATCAAACCTAAACAAGAAGAGAGATCTTCTTGCAAAATCTTCCGAAACTTCGATCCTCCGCCAATCCGAAGATCTCAACAACAATCTCCACCAAAGATGCGAGATTAGGGCAATTCCCAAACACGAACTTCAATCTCCAAAGGGATGTCGATGCTTCCAAGCAAGGGCTAAACGAGGTGTAGCCGGCCTACGTGTCGATCTAAGTGAGCGTAAATGAGGAAAAGCGGGGATAAGCGATCATGACGGATTCTTGCTTCGTCCGTCTTTTTATAGTGCAGGGCAAAATGTCGGCCCGGCCCAATCTTTAAAAGATCGTGGCTTCAAAGTGTGGCGAAAGATTCGCCAAGATCACGGTCGTGGAAGTGCTCCACGACCGTAATTTAGAGCGTGGATATAAATACGGTTTGCACCATATGTTCCACGGCCGTGTAATCCACTGGAATGAACTTCAATTTCTGACTCCAAATCCACGGTCGTGGAATTGAACGTGGAATGTGATACGGTCGTATTTTAGAGCGTGGTTTAGGGCAAGAACGTAATTCTTCCCTAACCTCGTGCATTCCCCAAGCTAAAACTCCAATTTGCTTCCAAAGAGTGTCCTCAATCTATGGACATACTCAATCAACTCTCCTTTGCTCGATTCCGTTCGGAAATAGCTCCATATCACCTAAAATCAACATAGAACTAGTGTAGACATCCATATCGACAATATAGGTAATACTAGCTTACATATGCACAAAGCTCAATCAAAGACTATCAATATGAATCAAATACGTTTAGAAAACGTGCCTAAAATATCACAATATTTCATGCTAACAAGATCCTACTATCCTTCGCGATTACCTTAGAGCCATGGAAAAGATTTCTAAGTGGAATGTGATAGCTCCTAGGTTCATAGTCGGAGGAGCTTCAAGAGCTGAATGTGGTCGATGATTTGACTTGGTTACTAGATAGGGCTAGCTTGATTGTGTTCTCCTCCATTAGGGAGGATGCATATGAAAAGATCACAAGGGAGTTTATTACTTCCTTTGAGAATGATGCCGTTAACCAAACGGTTTCATTTAGATTGATGGAGCGCAACCACAATTTCTCTATTGTGCAATTTGGGACGATGTTTGGGCTCTATCAGACGTTCAATGGAACGTTTCCTAGAGGAGTTAAAGCTAAGGAGTTCTGGAAAGAGATAGCTATGATAGTCGGTCATGAGGATCATTGGCAACCAGCCGATTCAAAGGCCAAGCTCATCTACCATCGAGCTATTAAGATAACCATAAGATCCTTTTAGACTGCCTATACCCGAGGACCGAGACCCCTCAAAAGGTCAAGGCCGATGAGCTCTTCATCCTGTATTGCATGATTTCCGGTCACTCTCTGGATTGTGCAACCTTGCTCGCCTCCACCCTTAGTAAAGTGAAGAACAAATCAGCCGGAAATATAGGATATGGAGGCATGGTTACACATATTGCAAACCAGCTAGGAGTTGATTATTCCGCTTGTACGAGGGTAGCTGCTGCGAGACCTTTGGGTCTCAATGGTCTCTTGACTAGAGGACTTTTGTTTCCATGCCACCGCAGTACACCTACCGTAGCCATGCCTTGGGAGGATAGAGGTGGTAGAGGCATTCCATGGCTCCCGGAGTACTCTCTTAGGCTTAGCCGAGAGAACTGGAAGGAGACCTTTGTTCCTATGCATGGTAACAGGTTAGGAGCTCCTCCTTATGTTCCCGATGAGGTTCCAGTTGCAGCTGCAGTTGATGAGGATGAGGAGACAAGATGAGGTGACAATCCGGATGCAGGAGGGGATGAGCATGACTTTGGATCATTCCCGGAGCAGCCAGCGGACATGCCGGAGCCACCTAGGAGGTCCACTTACCAACCGAGACATTCCGCTTCTTCCTCCTCTAGTCGAGCTAGTGTTAGTGAGCGCCCCACATGGATGAGTAGTGCACCGGATTGGTACACCCAGCAGCCAGCTCGGATGGGAGCTCCTCCACCTTGGTACTAGCAGCCTCTTGCATAGACTCAGCAGCCTCCGGAGTGGGTATAGCAGCCTCCTTCTTGGTATGGACAGTAGCCGGCGTGGACGGGTGATCTTTCTAGGAGGGTGGACAACTTAGAGACTCACCAGGGGGAGCATGATGTAGAGAGGCAAGAGAACGCAAGGATCATCTGTGACGTCTATCGCCAACAGTTTGGGCGACCTTTCAGCTCCGACTACTTTCCATACCCACCGTCACCTCCCCCACGGTGATTGATGATGGATGTTTCGAGCCACTCCACCACCTTAGTGAGTTTTCTTTGTTTCTTTTTCTTTTCTTTATTTTTCCTAAACATTGAGGACAATTTGTATGTTAAGTATGGGGTGGGGTGTGACTCTCGTTTGTAATAACTCGATACACTTGCTTCGTTTTATTTCCATGAACACTTGCATCTTTCTTTTATTGTCACACGTTTCTTTATTGCATTACATTAAAAATCTTTGAAAAACCCATAAAAATTTTGAAAGTTTTTGAAAATTATTGTGCTTCTAAGATTGGAGATGAATTCTATGATGAATCTACTTGGGAATGAATTTTTGAAGACATTTGTATGCTTGAATTGAATTATGAATTGTGAAGAAATTGAGTATGTTGTTTAACCTTTCTTGCAAGCTTCATAATGTGAGAGTTTATCCAAATCATATTGAGGAATAGAGATTGAAATCACAATATAAGTTCTTGCACTGCTTTATGAGATGATTAAGGCACTTCTATTTTTCTTGCTTCTTTTCTTAATCACTTAGCCCCTCAATGAAAATAATTGCCTCCTTTACCTTTCCGGGAATTAGGAAGAGTTGATTTTGGCATGTTTGATGTGGGAGGGCCATGAATGAAATTTTGTGAATTCAAATTGTAGAAAAATAGGTTTGGGGAAGTCAATCATGATGATGAGTAACTCGGCACCATTCACATAGCCGGGGGTTTGTGTCTTGCCAAAGTCGGATTGAGTGATATTCCTAACAGATTATGGTATGTGCATCAAGGGTTTGAGGGATCTCGAAATTGCGAAATGCCAATCTCCTAGGCTTCGGTTTTTGTACACCGCTGTCCATATTTCCAGAAAGTAAAGTTGAAAAAATTTTGTGCTAACATAAACAGCAAAGCTCTAATTGGTGGTTGGATCAAATTTTAGAAAAAGTTTGTATTGTTCCTTCTTCCCGGATTTATACACCACACTCCCTTATAAGTTTCCAACCTATTCATATTCTTGACCTTGCTTGAAAGTCCTTGAGATCATGAGAATGATGTTTGACTTCGTGATCTAAATTGAAGTTTCACATGTTTGATTTTGACAATGCTTGAAGGTTATGATGTTTGTCTTGAAGTTTATGCAATATATGATGTTTCATTTTGCTTGACCTACTTTGATTTATGTATATGGATGTTTTCAAGGAAGCATGAAGTAAGATTTCATAATGATCTATTGATTAGAAGCACAATACCAAAAAGATTGTTTTTACCTTGTTTTGCATTCATATTTCATCCTTCCTTGTATTCTAAGATTTTGAAAACCTTGCTTGGGAACAAGCAAGAGACAAGTATGGGGTATTTTGATAGCGTGAAATATGACCATATTTTAGGAACTTGTTTTGATTGTTTTCCCTTTTTAGTTGTGTACATGGATAAGATTTTGAAGCATTTATGAGCACATTCACCTATTTTGTCGATATAGAGATCTACACAAGCTTAGTTATGTTTTTAGGTGAAGAAAGGCTTGGATTGGAGCATATATGAGAGAGTAGGAGTATTTGATCATGTTAGGCATCAAGAGGATGCATTGGAGAACCTAAGGATGGAGCATTATTAGAGAACTTTACGAAACAAAGACTTTTACAAAGGAATTTGACAAATAAAGGCCAAACCAAAAGAACCACGAACGTGGTTTTAGCATTGAGGGCGTGGAAAGTCATGTCGAGAGCAACAGAAAATTCCACGACCAGAACCACCACCGTGGAAGTTTACAGTAGACCGTGGTTCTTATAACAGTTGCCACGCATTATATTTGCCACGTCAGCAACGGTTATCGGGCTTTTCATAACCCTACTTTTTCCCGATCAGAAGGCTGAAGAAAGGAATAATTAGGGGACTCGCATTGATGGCTGCATACGCTACATTTAATTGGAGATTGATTGAGGAAGATTACATCGCGTTCAGGGAAGGTCCCGAGAAGGACGCATTTCGAGATTGCGTACTTAGGAAGATCTTAGGGTTTACATTCGAAGGCGGATTGACATACCGTTCTTCATTGTTCCTATAGATTGTTGTGAGGATTTTTGTTCCCTATTCCGCTTTCATTGAACACATATACTTATTGTTTGTTTTGGAGATTGATTATTCGATTATTATTGATGCAATGGTGATGGTTATTGGCTAAAGCCCTTTACCAATTCTAAGGTGAAGGGTTGATAATTTTGGCTTAGATAATGATAGATTGAACTTAAATAGATTGGACCTTGAGAGTTGCGAGAAACCTTGTTGTTGACATTTTCCACGGTCTGTTCCTGAGTTCCACCGCCGTGGTTCTTCAAGATCCAGCCGTGGTTTCCTCTGCCGTACGTCATTTGCTTTTGCTTTGATCCAAAGTTAAAGATTTGCTTTAACCTAGCCTTGGATTACCTTTTCTAGGTAGTAGTGAGACTCAACACCCTCTACTTCGGTTTCGAGTGTCACAACCTTAACCTTTTTGGCTTATCTTTGATTCTCTTGGATTTGGGCATGAGTATTTAAGAGTTTAATCTTATCCTTAGATCATTTCTATATTGCAGCCTCAACAACCTTTACAGAGAGAGCCTTTGGGCGAGACATTTGGGTTTTGGAATTTCTCCGTACGATTCCCTACCTTAGATATACCTTTGCAATCCAGACTTGGTCCTTATACCTTTAGAACATTTTGAATCGATTGGCACAATTGGATACCTAAATCTTTAGAATCGTTGTTTTCTGAATTAATCTTTATAAAAGCTTTTGTAACTTGCTTGACAATTTATAAATTGAATTTATCCCACCAAATCTCTGAGTTCGATACTCTAGAATTCTTGCGTTACTACGCCGATCCGTACACTGGGGGTTCGCTTTCCTTGATTTCAGTTTTTATAAATTTAAGACTTTGACACACACACTTTTGAGCGAACAAGTTTTTGGCGTTGTTGCCGGTGATTTGGTTTAGGCCAAATTCGGTTTTTGGTTGTCGGCTTGGGAGCTTTTGCTCTTGTTATTTGATCTATCTACCTTAGTGATTTTGCAGATTTCTCTTTAGGTATATGCGAAGGTCTAGATCAACAAAAGACCTCTTTCCTTTTGATCCTTAACTGGAGAAAACTTTGAAGAAAAAGTTAAGGGAGAAAAGGATGTCGGAACACAATGAAAAAAGTCTCCAAGAGGAGTTGGATGAGACTCGAGCTCTTCTTAATACAAGTGAAAGAAGACGTATTGAGGAACAAGTTGTCGCTCGTGTTGATAGATAGCGAAATCAAGTTCAAATGGATGAGCTTAAGGCAATGATTTTACAAATAAAATTAGATAAAAGCGCCAAGAGGAAGAGAGCTTAATCATCCAATGATGAAGATATGCCGGAGCTAGAGGAAATACCACCATTTAATCCTCGAGCCTATGTTGATCCTCGCATTCCCGCTAGAGATGTGAGAGCTGCTAATGTCGTGGCTGAACCATGAACTCTTGGGCAACGAATGGATCTAATTCAGCAACCCCGTCGTTTAGGTGTGAATCTTGGAGATCACGATGAGCATGACTTTGGATTTCGCCCACAAGTCATTACCATGATCCTCCAAAATCAGTTTGGTGGAAAGGAAGTAGAATATCCGCATCAATATTTACAAAATTATGAGATTCTTATGGAGACTTTGAAGCCTCCAAAGACTATCAACAACAACTACAAGTTGAGGCCATTCTTCTACTCTTTGAAGGACAAAGCCTTAGCTTGGTATCAAGCTCTTCGAAGTGGAAGACTTCACACATGGGAGGATTTAGCTTCGGAATTCCTCACAAAGTTCTTCCCGCCATCCAAAACAGCTGAATTGAGAGGTGAAATAAATGTTTTTTCTATGAAACCTAACAAAAGTTTGTTTAAATCTTGGGAAAGGTTTCAAGATCTTCTATTGGATTGCCCGCACCATGGCATTTCAAAGCTGGAAATATTGGAGATTTACTACAAGGGATTAGATGTGGGAACACAATTCAATCTTCAATCCCTTTCTTGTGAAACTTTTATGGATATGAGAGAAGATGATGCTTGGGATTTTATTGAGAAGAAAGCTAAAGTGATTGAGAAGTATTCCATAGGAAGGCTTATAGTGGCAATCGTGATTCCGGAGAGCCGGGGTATTTGAGTGTGTCACAACCTTAACCTTTTTGCCTTATCTTTTATTCCTTTGGGTTTGTGCATGGGTATTTGAGAGTAATTCTTATCCTTTGATCCTTTCTATACTGCAGCATCAACAACCTTTATAGAGAGAGCCTTTGGGTAAGACATAGGGTTTTGGAACATCACCGTACAATTCTATACCTTAGATACACTAGTACAAATTCTATGTTTCTCGGGACAATTTTCTCTGGTGTTTAAAAAAAATCCCTTAAAAAATTAAAACTCTCGGGATTTAATTTAAAAACTCCCTTAAAAAAAGTATGAATTAGTTTATTAAAAAATAAGCTAAGCTCTCGGGAGTTTTAGACCGACTCCCTAGAATTATTTTGCTACTCTCGGGAGTTTTAGACTAAGTCCCTAGAATTGTTTTGCCGCTCTCGGGATTTTATTTGAATAAGTCCCGAGAAAACCCCAGAGACAGCCGTTACGCTATAATTTTTAGCACGTAAAAGTCTTAAATTTATAACTCGATATATTTTTCCTAACTCCTAGCGAACCCACAGTGTATGGGTTGTTTTGTAGTAAGGAAAGTATTCTGAGGTCGAACACAAAAAGTAAGGTGAAATTGAATCAAATAGGTGATTAAGGATAGTGTGAATCTAGTCTAAGAAAATATAAGGAAATAAAGAAATGAAAATCATGATGTTTTTGGGTTTGGGTTTATGGTGATCAAACAAAGATCACAAATGATGCAAGATTATAAAACAAACTAACAAATCAAGCTAGAAACACAAATAAGCAAGGCAAACATGAAATATGTGATCAAAGAGAGAAAAGGGGATTCTAGGGGTTAGAAATTCCGGTCATGGCACTGGACTCAAGCTTCTAATCATTCTTTGGATTTGCTATGGTATGTTGGGAAAGAATGTTTCTCAAATGGGGTCAATTACCGGGTAGCTCTCATGATCCACTAATCCCGCACCTAAGGTCCTATTACCGGGTAAGTCTCTAGGAGCCTAAGGTTGGGAAATCTACACAAACCGGGTTGCTATCTAGGGATCTAACCACTTCTTACCGGGTATGTCTCGGGAAGGCAAGTCCTAAACATCAATCTTATAACATTCAGTCCAATAGCTGGTTGTGAGGCTCACTACTACCTAGAGTTCATCATCCTCGGTACCTAAGATCAAGAATTACCGGGTAGGTCTCTTCTTTCACTTAATTGCTAACACTAGGTCACCCTAGGGTAGATTAAGCTCAACAAACACTAGGATTTCAACAATCTAACATCCTATCACTCAAATTTAACAATACAAGCCAGTCAGACAAAATCACGGGCAGTTCATCCAATTCCACGACCGTGGATATGCAGGAACAGACCGTGGTTTACAACAGCAGCTATATTCGAGCAAATAAACCATCCAAAGGTACTTTTAAGTATATCCTATCATAGTCCAGGCCATAACCATCATTTCCTTACCCTAGAATTGCATTTATTTAGCCATCAACATGTATCTTAACAATCAAACTTAACAAGCATACATTCATGGCTTCCATACCAAGAAAATGAAATGAAAGAGAGATGAACAAGTAGAAAAATAAAACAAGGTGAATAAAATTTTACAAAGACTTATAACCTTTCAAAAGAAGGTTCAAATCGTTCGTTACAAACCCTTGCAAACGTTTCCAACAAGTTCACCCCAAAATCACTCTAAAAACTATGAAACTCTAAGATGGTGTGTTCTTCTTTTCTTCCCCAAAAATGAGAGTGTTTCGTCCCTCCAAGAGTAACTTCCAATCCAATGATGTGAAATGAGAGAGTGTGGGAGATAATTGTGTGTCCCGCCCCCCTAACAACCTGCAAGACCACCTCTTATACTCAATCAAGGGCAAGGGTCTGTTATGGAGATCGTGGGACAGCTGTCACAGCAGTGCAGAGAGAACCACGGCCCATTTCCACGCCCGTGGAAGTCCCAGTGACCGTGGTTTTGGTGCCTCAACCTTCTTTGGATCATTAAGCCACGAATTGGTGCAAGGCATGCACCAACAAGGTCCCATGTGCTCTCATTTGCCCCTAGCTAGCTTCTCAATGAGTCCTGAAGTGTGTCATGACGAGAAACGATCCTCTAATGTATCGATTAAGCTCCAAAAGCCCCCAAAATACCTGCAAAACATGCAAAAGTCCGTGTAGACGTCTATCTCGACAACATACATGAATTAAGTGCAAATCGTCACAAACTAATGTCAAACCATGCATGATTAACGGGAAAAACTATCTTAATGGATGCCTCAACCTACGTCATAAATCGTGTTATCAAAAATACCCCATACTTAAGGTTTGCTCGTCCCCGAGCAAGACCTAACTATAGACTAAGAGATGACATGATTTATGCCTGCACAAAAACAACAAAATCTTTTTGGAATTGTGCTTCTAACATTGGATCACCTTCATAGTCATGTTTCATGGCAAATGGACTAGAAATCATGTATCAAATGAATGAAGGCATGGAAAGACAATTATACTTAACTCAAAACATTGCATGCAAGGTGAAAAAGAAGAAGTCAAGATGATCATGAGTATATCCAATCTAGATCACTAAGTCTTACACACATGCAAACAGGTCACAAGGACTTAGGAAAGAAGAGGCCAAAAACGTTGTGAATAGGTGGCAATTTTAAGGTCATGTGATGCTAATCCAGGAAAAGAGCTAACTCCACAATTTCAATTTCGATCAACTTCCTCACAAGTGTATATTTTTCTCCATTTTTTGTTTGTTTTCTTTTCTTTTTCACTTTCTTTTTCTTTCACTTATTTTTGAGACAATGGCATTGGTGTACAAAAGCCGAAACCTTGGTGATTAGCGGACCTCGGGATTTTTCCGAGGTGCCTCACACCGGGCACACATACCAAGGCTCGTTAGGACTATCTGTTTTTCCGACTTTGGCAAGGCACAAACACCCGATTATGTGAATGGTGCCGAGTTACTCGTCATCAAAACCAACGTCCCCAAATCTATATTTATTTTTATTTATTTTTACACTTTTCACAATAAATTCAGCACTTCATTCACAACATTCTTTCATCACCAACTTCACCCCACACTTGCTTTTCACACAAATCAACACACTAGCTTACTCCTATTCCCGGATGGGTCAAAACAGGTCAAATTTTATATCAATTGAGGTGCTCCAACAACATGATCAAGATGAGAAGTAGAGAAAGACGAATTGCCTTAATCATTCCTAAATGATGTGCAAGAACTAGCATGTAATTTCGACCATCAATCCTCAATCCAATCAAGGCAAACATCATGATCACAATTTATACATGGGATTCAAGATAAGTACTTCAAGTCCACATATGCATACATCTATTCAACACATAAGGCCATCCATAGCCAATTCACGAGACAAACTCATTATAAGGGTCATTCCCAAGCTTAGAAGTACTAAAATTTTTTAAAATTTATTGATTTTTTTTTTGGAACTTTCGAAATATTTATGTACAATGCAAAACATAATGAAACATGTGACAATATTAAACTATCCTAGATGCTAATCATGCAAGTGACCCCATACTAAGAAACACATTGTCGCAATGTGTAATTCAAGTAAAGAAGAGTGAAAGAGGGTGCTCACAATGTAAAAATGGTTTGCTTTGGTATTTTGGTTTACTCAAGTGGATTGATGGCGGATGATCTATCAAATATGGTAGAGAGCTCAAGGTGTTTATTATGGCATTGGGACCCGCGCTATGCACCGCTAGCCGTCCAAGTCCCGCGTCCGCTCCACCCACAATTGGTATAGAATCATCATCATCACCTCCATTCCTTGCAAGGCTTCCATGCTACCGAGACTCTAGCACACAAACACAAAGCACAACCAAACATACCAAAACAAAGACGAAAAATGAAAACAAAATCGAAAAGGGAAAGATGTTACCAATGGGTTGCGTCCCATCAAGCGCTTCTTTAAGGTCATTAGCTTGACCAAATTCGGGAGACTTATACTCAAGGTGAAGTGGGGCAATCACTTCCACCGGAGCTTCCGGGATGTACCTCTTCAATTGATGCCCATTTACCTTAAAATCTCCACAATGCTCCTCACCTATCTCAACCGCTCCATGGGGAAAGACTTTCCTCACCACATAAGGACCCGTCCATCTTGACTTTAGCTTTCCGGGGAAGAGCTGCAGGCTTAAACTGAAGAGAAGGACTAAGTCACCTTCACTCAACTCCTTCGGGATGAGACGCTTGTCATGCCAACGCTTGGTCCTTTCCTTGTAAATCCGGGCGTTTTCATAGGCATCCAAACGGATCTCCTCAAGAGCGTTCATGTATACCAACCTCTTCTCACCGGCCTCCTTGAGGTCAAAATTCAGCCACCTTATAGCCCAATACGCCTTATGCTCCATCTCCACCGGAAGGTGGCAAGACTTGCCATAAACTATCTTGTAGGGAGTGGTGCCAATCGGTGTCTTGAAGGCGGTTCTATAAGCCCACAAAGCATCATCAAGCTTCATAGCCCAATCCTTTCTTGTTCTAAAAACCGTCTTCTCAAGTATCCCCTTTACCTCCCGGTTGGAGATCTCCACTTGGCCACTAGTTTAAGGATGGTAAGGTGTTTCCACCTTATGAGTCACCCCATACTTAGCCAAAAGTGTCCCAAAGTTCCAATTGGTGAAGTGCTTTCCTCCATCGCTTATGATCACCCTTGGTGTTCCAAACCTATGGAACATCACTCGGTTGAAGAACCGCACAACAACCTTGGCATCATTTGTGGGAGAGGCGATTGCTTCTACCCATCTCGACACATAGTCTACCGCCAATAGGATGTAGAGGTTGCCACATGAAGAGGGGAATGGCCCCATGAAGTCCACACCCCAAACATCAAATATCTCCACCTCTTGTATGTTGTTCAAGGGCATCTTATTCCTCCTTGAGATGTTGCCCGTCCTTTGGTAAGCATCACAAGCTACCACAAAATTCTACACGTCCTTGAACAAACTTGGCCAATAAAATCCGGATTGCAACACCTTTGCACACGTCTTGTGTGAGCTAGCATGGCCTCCACATGGCAAGGAATGAAAATGGCGGATCACACTCTCCACCTCATCCTCCGGTATGCATCTCCTAAGTACCCTATCCAAGCCTCTCTTAAACAAGAGCGGTTCACTCCAATAGTAATGCCTCACATCCTTGAAGAACTTTTTCCTTTGGGGATACGATAGACCGGGTGGCACCTCTTCACAAACGAGATAGTTCACTATATCCGCATACCATGGCTCACCTCCTCTAGTCACTTGAAGCAAGCATTCCTCCATCATTTGCAATTGCTCATCCCGGAATGAGTCATCAATCGGGATGTCGTCTCTCTCAATCTCCAATGGTGGTGGCCTACTAAGGTGGTCCGCCACAGAATTTTCGGATCTCTAAATCAAACTCTTAGAGAAGAAGGATCCACTGAATCAAACGAGGCTTGGCATCCTTCTTTGTAAGGAGATAATGGATCGCAGCATGATCCGTATACACAATGACCTTCGCTCCAATAAGATACAAGCGGAACATCTCAAATGCATACACAACCGCTAGCAACTCCTTCTCGGTGGTAGCATAATTGAGTTGAGCATCATCTAGCATCTTGCTAGCATAATAGATGGCATGTGTAAGCCCATATTTCCTTTGTCCCAAAACAGCCCCGACCGCCACATCACTCGCGTCACACATGATCTCAAATGGTAAGCTCCAATCCCGAGGTTGCATGATAGGGGCGGTGATCAAAGCATTCTTCAACCTACAAAAAGCTTCAAGGCAATCCTTGGAGAAAACAAACTTAACATCTTTCATTAGTAGGTTAGTAAGAGGCTTAGAAATTTTAGAGAAATCTTTTATGAATCTCTGGTAAAAACCGGCATGCCCTAAGAAACTCCTTACCCCCTTCTAGGTGGTGGCAACTTCTCTATTGTCTGTATCTTAACCCTATCAACCTCAATGCCTCGGTTGGACACCAAGTGTCCAAACACAATGTCTTCACATACCATGAAGTAGCATTTCTCCCAATTCAAGACAAGATTAGTCTCCTCACATCTCTTTAACACCAAAGACAAGTTAGCTAAATAATCATCAAATGAAGATCCATAAACAGAGAAAGCATCCATAAACATTTCCATGATGTTTTAAATATATTCAGAAAATATGGCTATCATACACCTTTGAAAGGTGGCGGGTGCATTACACAACCCAAATGGCATTCTCCTATATGCAAATGTTCCCCAAGGACATGTGAATGTAGTTTTCTCTTGGTCATCCTGGTGGATAGGGATTTGGAAGAATCCACTGTAGCCATCTAAATAGCAAAAGTGTGAATGTTGAGCTAATCTCTATAGCATTTGGTCAATGAAAGCATGAGAGAAGTGATCTTTCCTAGAGGCCACATTTAGTTTCCTATAGTCTATACACATCCTCCGTCCCGTAACCATCCTAGTTAGGATTAATTCATTATTCTCATTAGTCACTATTGTCATCCCATCTTTCTTAGGAACCACATGCACGGGACTTATCCGTTTACTATCCAAAATCGGGAAAATGATTCCTGCATCTAGCAATTTAATGATCTCTTTCTTGACTACCTCTTTCATCATAGGGTTTAGTCTTCTTTGAGGTTCAATCGAAGGTTTATTGTTGTCTTCCATCAAAATTTTATGCATGCACAAGGAAGGTTTAATGCCAACTAAGTCATCAATAGTATAGCCTATAGCTCTCCTATGCAATCTCAACTCATGCAACAATCTATTCAACTCATCATCATTCAAGCTTGCATTAACAATCACCGGATAAGTAAAATTTTCACCAAGAAAAGCATACTTCCAATGAGAGGGGAGGGTTTTAAGTTCAAGTTTAGGAGGACCTTTATCGGTTGGAGACGCTCCATACAATGTAGGTTGAGATAAACTCAAAGCTATGGAAAACTCTCATAGGCTCCTTGAAGCTTGATCAACCTCTAAGGCTCTTTTTGGAGAAACCACAGACAAAATTACGGTCTCTAGCAAAACCCCGGGCGTGGAACCTGAGAAGCTGGCACTTTTGAGAATTCCAGAGAGTTCCACAGGTAGATTTATACGGCCATAGTTCTTGGTGATAGGCCGTGATTCCTACAGTGTTTCAGCACACCTTCGTGCACTTCAAATTCAGCACTTGTCTCCTTTTCTAGTGCATCCAAAGCCTTGATTTCTTCATTGCAATCATCCTCAACTCCTTCCTCCATCAAACTCAAGCTAAGAACCTTCTCCAAGGGGTCGTTGATCAAGATTGAGCTCACAAATACTCTACATTACTTTTGCTCGACAATGTTGAACACATCTTCACCAAGGGCTGGCCCCTTCATCATTGTGGATAGCTTGAACTTGATATTTTCCTCTCCTATGTTGAAGGAGAGGATTCCATTCTTACAATCTACCAAGCATCCGGATGTGGCTAAGAACGGCCTTCCCAAAATGATAGGAACCGGGTAGTCCGCCGGGATGTCCAAGACAACAAAATCGATTGGCACATAGAACTTTCCGAGTTGCACCGGTATGTATTCCAAGATTCCTACGGGGTGGGTTATTGAACGGTCCTCCATATAGAGGGTCATCTTGACCGGCTTTGGCTCTCCTAGCCCAACCTTGTTGCAAAGTGCAAGCGGCATAATGCTTACACTTGCTCCAAGATCACATAGGGCTTCATACTTCACTTCACCAACCCCAATTGGCACACAAAAAGATCCCGGATCTCTTAGCTTATGAGGCATCTCCTCCTTCATAGTTTGGATCAACTCGGAAGATCTCTTTGTCATTCTCACTTCTCCATACTCCTCCAAATTCCTCTTGTTGGAGAGTATTTCCTTCATGAATTTTCCGTAGGCCGACATACCTAGAATAGCATCCATGAACGGAATGTTAATATGCAATTTAGACATAAGTTCAAGGAATTTACCGAAATGTTTGTCCAAGCGAGCTCTTGCTCGTGATTGTGGGAATGGTAGTGGTGGCTTGTATGGAGGTGGTGCCACATATGTTGGCTCATCATCTTTGCTCTTTCCTTCTTCTTCTTGCAATGTCTCTTCATCTATCACCACTTGCTTTCCCTTATCATTTCCCTTAGGCAAGGGGTCCTTCATGCTTAGCCCACTCCTTGTTATGATGGCCAACACTTGGCCTCTTGGGTTATCTTCAGTTCTTCCGGGAAGCTTTCCCGGATCTCTATGAGCTTCACCCGCCTTTTGGAACACTTGTGCTTCTAGCACCTTTTGAGCTTTAGAAATGGAAGTCACCATGCTCTCAAGACCACTCAACCTTCCAAGCAATTTCTCAAACATCATCTCGGTTCTATCCTTTGGAGGTTGAGTAAATCCGGGTGGAGGCTCTTGTGAAGCCTTAGGTGGTGGAGTTGCGCTTGTGGAAGCGGGAGGGTTCAAGGCACCATCCGGGTTAGAATAGGAAAACCCGGGATGGTTGTGGTTAGGCCGGTAATTGTTGAATTGTCTGTTGTTGTTGAAGTTCCTAGGTCCTTGGTAATTGTTGAAGTTTCCCCTTCCCATGTAGTTCACATCTTCCTCCTTGGAAGACAAGTTTGCTTGCACTTGCACTTGAGGGCTTGCTTGATTCTTCAAAGTTGTAGCACACAACTCCCTCAAAGACTTAAGCTCATTGTTGATTGCATCAAGCTTGAAATTACTCATGGTGACTTCACTCACCTCATATGCTCCCGATTTCCTCCCATCACTCTTCCTATGGGAGTACTTTTGTATCACCAAAGCTTGTTTTTATACAAACTCCCAAGCCTCATCCACATTCTTCTCCATGAAAGTTCCTCCGGAAAGTGATTGGAGCAGCTTGAATTGGCTATCCTCATCAAGCCCCTTGAAGTAAATCTCCAATAGCTCTATTTTCGGTATACCGTGGTGTGGAAAATCTAGGAGATGGTCCTTGAACCTCTCCCAAGATTTGAATAGGCTTTTTCTATCCTTCATCACAAAGGCATTGATCTTCCCTCTTAGCTTGGTTGTCTTGGAAGGCGGGAAGAATTTAGTCAAGAACTCGGTTGTCATCTCCTCCCAAGTACTCACACGTCCTAGTGGAATGGATTGGTACCAAGCCAAGGCTTTATCCTTAAGTGAGAAGGAAAAAGCCCTAAGCTTATGGTTGTTGTTCTCCAATATAGGCGGCCTTAGAGTCTCCATCAAGATCTCATAGTTCATCAAGTGTTGATGAGGAGACTCTCCTTCCATCCCTCCAAATTGATTATGCCGGATCATTTGTAGAACTTGAGGGCGGAGCTCGTAATCATGGGATGCGGGATCTCCTAAGTTCACACCCGGACGGTGCACTCTTTGAGCCGGATCCATACGTTGCCCTAACGTTTGTGGCTCCTCAATAGAAATGGGCATAACCCGAATATTAACCGCCGGCTGCGGTTGTGGTGGAGGTGGAGGTTGTTGACGATTAAGCACTCTTTGCACAAGAGTTTGCCTAATCTCTTCAATCTCCCTCCTAGTTGCTTCTTTCCTCTCATTGGCAAGTCTCCTCTCATTCTCCAAGGCTTCATCCCTTAGTATAATTTGCTCTAAAGCTTCATCCAACTCATCTTGAAGATCTCTTCCGGCCATCTCCTTTCCGTTCTAATGCTCTTGGATCTAGTTGTAAGGGTTTTCTCTGGTTCGGGATCGAATGGAGGTATATCCTTTCCACGAGATCTTCGCATACACCTAAAGAGTGAGAGATGTCCTGAAAAATCAAAGACACAAACCAAACGAGATCAAAAGTAACAAGAAAGACCTACACTATAAACAATCACAATAATGACTCAATCTAGACCTAGTCCCCGACAACGGCACCAAAAACTTGTTACGCTAGAATTTGTAGCACGCAAAAGTCTTAAATTTATAACTCGATATATTTTTCCTAACTCCTAGCGAACTCATAGTGTATGGGTCGTTTTGTAGTAAGGATAGTATTTCGAGGTCGAACACAAAGACTAAGGTGAAATTGAATCAAATAGGTGATTAAGGATAGTGTGAATCTAGTTTAAGAAAAGAGAAGGAAATGAAGAAATGAAAATCATGATGTTTTTGGGTTTGGGTTTGTGGTGATCAAACAAAGATCACAAATGATGCAAGATTATAAAAGAGACTAACAAATCAAGCTAGAAACACAAAGAAGCAAGGCAAACACGAAATATGTGGTCAAAGAGAAAAAAGCGGATTCTAGGGGTTAGAAATTCCGGTTATGGCATTGGACTCAAGCTTCTAATCATTATTTGGATTAGCTATGGTATGTTGGGAAAGAATGTTTCTCAAATGGGGTCAGTTACCGGGTAGATCTCATGATCCACTAAACCCGCACCTAAGGTCCTATTACCGGGTAAGTCTCTAGGAGCCTAAGGTTAGGAAATCTACACAAACCGGGTTGCTATCTAGGGGTCTAACCGCTTCTTACCGGGTATGTCTCGGGAAGGCAAGTCCTAAACATCAATCCTATAACATTCAGTCCAATAGCTGGTTGTGAGGCTCACTACTACCTAGAGTTCATCATCCTCGGTACCTAAGATTAAGAATTACCGGGTAGGTCTCTTCTTCCACTTAGTTGCTAACACTAGGTCACCCTAGGGTAGATTAAGCTCAACAAACACTAGGATTTCGACAATCTAATATCCTATCACTCAGATTTAACAATACAAGCGAGTCGGACAGAATCACGGGCAGTTCATCCAATTCCACGACCGTGGATATGCAGGAACATACCGTGGTTTACAACAGCAGCTATGTTCGAGCAAATAAATCATCCAAAGGTACGTTTAAGTCTATCCTATCATAGTGCAGGCCATAACCATCATTTCCTTACCCTAGAATCGCATATATTTAGCCATCATCATACATCTTAACAATCAAACTCAACAAGCGTATAGTCATGGCTTCCATACCACGAAAATGAAATGAAAGAGAGATGAACAAGTAGAACAATAAAACAAGATGAATAAATGTTGAGAAAGACATACAACCCTTCAAAAGAAGGTTCAAATCGTTCCTTACAAACCCTTGAAAATGTTTCCAACAAGTTCACCCCAAAATCACTCTAAAAACTATGAAACTCTAAGATGGTGTGTTCTTCTTTTCTTCCCCAAAAATGAGAGTGTTTCTTCCCGCCAAGAGTAGCTTCCAATCCAATGATGTGAAATGAGAGAGTGTGGGAGAGAATTGTGTGTCCCGCCCCCTTGCAACAACCTGCAGGACCACCTCTTATACTCCATCGAGGGCAAGGGTCGGTTATGGAGATCGTGGGACAGCAGTCACAGCTGTGCAGAGAGAACCACGGCCCATTTCCACGGCCGTGGAAGTCCCAATGACCGTGGTTTTGGTGCCTCAGCCTTCTTTGGATCATTAAGCCACGAATTGGTGCAAGGCATGCACCAACAAGGTCCCGTGTGCTCTCCTTTTCCCCTAGCTTGCTTCTCAATGAGTCCGGAAGTGTGTCATCACGAGGAACGATCCTCGAATGTATCGATTAAGCTCCAAAAGCTCCCAAAATACCTACAAAACATGCAAAAGTCCATGTAGACGTCTATCTCGACAACATACATGAATTAAGTACAAATCGTCACGAACTAATGTTAAACCATGCATGATTAATGGGAAAAACTGTCTAAATGGACGCCTAAACCTATGTCATAAATCGTGTTATCAACAGCCTTAACCTAAATTGTTCCAATTTCTTCGTGGTACTCGATACACATTGTCGCCTGCCAAATAAATTGTTGAGAGCTGAGTATCGATGAAGGTTGAAGGCTGGAAAGTATTGATTCACCGTCTACTACATCAACTTGAACATTGCTTTTCAGTATCGTGTTGTCTGCACCAATTGCTCTCGCGGTACTCGATTCGTGTTGTCTGCACCATTAGGTTGGTCTATGGTTTTGAGTATCGATTATGGCTAGTATGGATTTGTACACTCTCTCTTGAGCCTTTTGTTTGTGTACTAAGTAGAAGAAGTTTGCTAATGAATATAAACCATTGCGTTTTGATTTCGTTGTTGTTATTTATAGTTTTGATTTTAAACTGTAACGATATGGAAGAGAATTACTTGTAACTAGTAAGAAGAACTCTTTGTAGTTTAGGGTAGGTTAGGGTAATAACTATCTATTTCTCCAAGCTGAATGATTGCATTGACGATTTACTAGTGAAGCTCGACTTTGCTTCAGTAGACTGAACCAAATTCATGTCTTGATTTTGCATGTTTTGAAGAACTAAAACATAAAAATATACAAAGACGAAGACAGTTTGTTGGAGATTTTATGTGGTATGGTTCAAAGTTGCAGCAACTAATGTTTCCTTTTATAATTAGGAAATAGTTAGGTTTGTCTTGCTAGCTCACTCCATAATAGGAAACAATATAAGTGGGGTTAGCTCTGAAAAGAGTACTGCAAATGATTTACTTATCCATCCTTAATACGCAAACATGGCAAAGTATTAGAGGGTTATCTAATCCTAACTTGGAACAAACTTACATCTAAAACAAAATCAATTAAAATTAGAAAACTAGTGCCTTGCTGCCTCTTGTGACTTCTGCGTGCACTCAATTCACGGAACATAACATTAGGACATTCCTATAATGCCATTACTCTCATCAGTAACGTCATATAAGTCTTCTATAGTGATTTCTATAAGATATCAGATAATTATACAAAAATAGTCAGAGAAACCTTCTATTCCATGATTTCCATCAATACAATAGGTGCAAATGCAATTCGCCCAATATAACTTTGCCTAGGTAAATAAGAGGGGTTCCATTACTTTGGAAAATTTATAGGAACTGAAATCACTAATATTTATATACATCAAAAAGCCCTAATTAACAATTGGTTTTGAAAAATTTAACTTAAGTTTATGTGGTAGGTTGATTTTGAAGTTTACTTATAGACAATATAATGCGCATTTCTTCCACTCCTTTCCTGACATTAGGGAATATATGCTCTATGCTTGAGATATAAGTTAGTTTTATAAATAGTCGTTGCAAAATACTGACTTGTTTTTATAATGATTAGATGATTGTGACAAGCATTGTGAAAGAGAGTATTGTTATAAGTTGAGATGACGGACATAAATTAGTATGTAAAATTGTTATACATTTTATTGAATATGCTCGTATAGTCGTATGTACATTATCCTTGAACTTTTTTTAACATAGTAGCAAACAAACAAGAACTTAACCATAACTGATTTAACAATTTGAGTGGTTTTTAGATAGTTTGTTGTATGGTAAACTGTTGTTTGGCGGCAGGGTGTTAGTCAAACCATTAATGATAACCCAGTTGTAAGTCATTGTTTTGCTTGCAAAATATATTTATTGATGTAAGCAAGCAAATGTCAGGCTAGCTGTTATATCCATAGGAGAAAGTGTTGTTTTAATCTTTCAATAGTTGTTGGGAAATTGCAGTGTGAGTTATGATCAAGTTAAAGAACCGAACTTTGTGTAGCTGTGTATTTGTGAAATTCCCTACAAAAAGTCAACATCTGTTGTGTAATCTGATACATATGTAGCAGATTGAAAATGCAGCTTATGTTTAGGTTAACTCCAAATCAAAATATGACAGTCATGTAATAGGCTTGTTGTTTGTATTAGATCTTAATACTAACTTTGTCATCTTATTTTAGTATCTCATGACCCTAAAACAGAAAGAAATCATTTTTAACAAAACTCATGTATGTCAATAGATCCAAGAGCCAATAGTAATTGATATAGTCATAATTTATGAAAAAATCAATAATTATTGATTTCAAATCTCTTAATATGTGAATTGCTGGACCTGTAATATGACATTGACCATAATTAACTTGTAGTTTAAATTTCTTTAAATATGATTGATGTATGATAGTCTTGCTTGTTCAAAAGAGTATGTAGATGGCAATTCATCTTTTTTTCAAGCTTAAGGGGCATTGACCTTTCAATGTCGAAGCAACTTATAAAAACCCAATGTGAGATATTCTCTGAATCATCATATTTGGGTAATCAACCAACATTGAGTAGGTAATTCATCTTGAGTAAATACAAGTTATTTGTTTCATAGAAGATAGAAATACTAACTGTTATCACTCTTCTGTGCAGAGTTTTTCGTTTACAATGGACCGTTCAGCTAATGGAGATGATAATGGGAATGGAAATCCCGGAGTACCAAGGCCACTTAAGTAGAACGTTCTTTAGGAGATTAATCATGGCTTGAAGGAAATTTTCTGTTTTGATGAACTTGCTAAAGAATTTCATGGTCAATCTGCGGCGAGGAAGGAGATTATTTTGTTAATCATTGACCTATTCTTTGATGTATTGAAGGATATTGTATATGCTAATCTTGCAAATCTGAAATTTGAATATGGACTATGTATGTTCTTACAATACCCTATTACGAGTTTGCGGATTCATATTTTGTCCCGCCATTGGTATACGCGTGCATGGGAAGCTCAAGGGATATTTCCATAGGACCAGTTCCTGACATTGTTGTTGTCTCTCTTGTCTTAGGGACTTTGCTTCAAGCAGAGATTGATTCTGTTAAAAAATCCAGACGAATACTTAAGGCTCAACTTCACTGCTACGTTTTTCTTTGGGATCACAAAAGCAACCCTCAGAATCTTCAGGTTATATACATAAACACAGGTTATGTCATTCTTAATCTTCAAGCTAGGTTTCTTGATTGATTTCCGGTCACACACGGCCCTTGTCGGGTTTATGGTTGGTGATGCAGTAACTATTGCCCTCCAACAGCTTAAAGGACTATTAAGGATAACGGTCCTCACCAAGAAAACTGATATTATCTCAGTCCTACAATATGTGTTTAAAGTTGCCTATCATGGGGTAATTACACATTTTTGTACTTCTACAGTTGATAGTCATAATTAATGATGTTCTAACTTAGCTTTCCCTTTGCTCTTGTAGTGGAACTGGCATACTATACTCATTGTGTCACATTTTTTATCTTCATTCTAGTGATAGCATATTGTAAGGCTCATTCCTTAAAAAACATATGACTCTTTGTTGCTAAAATTTAGATATTTTGTACGTTACAACCACATAATGAGACAATATTTGAGTGTATGTGTTGTTGAATGTTGGAAGAAACGAAATAGAGTATTTGATTGTTATTATAAATGTATGTTTTGTTGAATCATGCAACAACAAACAAATTTGGTGATCTTTTTTTATTTGTAGGTGTTAGCAGGAAAGAAGCCACTTTAAATATGTGATAAAAAAAATAGCTTATATTACGACATTTTCAAAAAATAAAGCCCTTCAAAAAATTTCGTATAAATAGCTCTCGGGTGTTTTTAGAAAAAGTCCCTAGGGACATCCTTCGGGAGTTTTTACTAAAGCAAGATGTCTAGGGAGTTTTGTAAAAAACTCCTTAGAGAAGTCTCTCAGGACTTTTTTTTTAAAACTCCCGAGAGATATATGTGGGGACTTTTTTAAAAAACTCCCTATAGTATTTTTGTTTCTCAGGACTTGCAGAAAAACTCCTGAGAAAAAGCTCTCGGTCAAAGGTTTTACGGGACTTCAAAAACACCCTATCGTAATGCAAAAAAAGTTCCGAGAAACTTATGATTTGTCTTAGTGATATACCTTCGCAAGCCCGACTCTGTCCTTATATCCTTAGACTATCCTGAATCGATTGCCACAATTAGATACCTGGATCTTTAGAATTGTTGTATTCCCAATATTATTTGCAAAGTTTTTACATTTACTCGCTTTACAATTTGTGAACTTAATTTGTTCCACCCAAATCCTTGAGTTTGATACTCTGAAATTCTTGCTTTACTACGCCGATCCGTATACTGAGGGTTCGCTTTGCTTTAATTTCAGTTTTATAAATTTTAAGACTTTGACCACACACTTTTGAGCGAACAGTGGTCAGACCTAGAGATGCTCTAGTTATCAGCAAACAGTACAGACTGTTGACAAAGGACGACAATGTCATAACTACGGAGGCTATGGACATATGAGAGCCGAGTATAAGAAGTCACCAGTGACTTGATTCACTTGCGGAAAGCCACGACGCAGAGTTGTATATTGCTGAAAGGGCAAGACACCATGACATCAGGGTTCCTCACCTTCTAGCGTTGTAAGAGGTAAACAAAGACCGCCTCAATATCGGGTTCAAGGTCAGCAACAACGGGCTCCGGGCTATCCTCCTCCTCAAGGTTCCGTTGAAGGACAGGGTACATGACATGGTGGTGGTACCACGGACACAAGAGGCGCACTTGATAGATTTTTTTATCTGAGAAGCACAGATGAGCCGGCAGCAGCAGCGACCACATGTCCCATTCAGATTAATGGTTTACCTGTTAGAGTTCTTTTAAATACGGGTGCTACGCACTCTTCTATTTAAGATGCTTGCATTGATAGATTGGCCATACATACAGTAGAGGAGAAACCCTTTATTATAGGGTTACCCGTGGTGTAATATTAGAAGTACCCAAGAGGAGCGCCGGTTGGTCTGTGCAGAAGAGGAGAGGAGCGCCGGCTGGGGTGTGCAGAAGAGGAGGGTCGGGGTTGCAGATCCGGTGCGCTCTCAGGAAGATGATGAAGGACGGGAGCGCCGCTGGATGTTGACAACTTGCGTGGAGTAGAAGATGGTGCCGGCGTACGTGAGTTTCAAGACACGTGAATAGAATCTAGGGCAAGGGAGATGCTGAAGTAGCTGGTGTGTTTTGGGCTGGCCAGCCATACTCGAGATCAGGTCTTGTCTGGGCCTCGTGAAGGCTTGTTTGGGCCTTGTCAACTGCTTGTCTGGGCCTTGTCAACTGCTTGTCTGGGCCTCGTCAACTGCTTGTCTAGGCCTTGCCAACTACTTGTCTAGGCCTCGTCAACTGCTTGTCTGGGCCTCGTCATAGCTTTGTCATGGTCTCGTCATAGCTTTGTCACAATCTCGTCTCAGCCTTGTCATGATCTCGTCTAAAGTCGTCGTTAAGAATTAATTATAAGAATTAGGGTTTGATATAATTCTATCATTTTATGTGAATTAAATTCTACATAAAATGATAAATAATTATACGAATTAGGGTTTGATATAATTCTATCATTTTATGTGAATTAAATTCTACATAAAATGATAAAATTTGTGAAGAAAGAAATACTAGATAGAATGGGAAACCGTCAACGACTCAAAGTCCGAATTGATTCGGAATTAAGCGGAATAAAAATTCCGGATATTACACCATGAAGGATAGTGAAAGTCCGATGTTGTAGGAGATCACAGTAGTGAGTGAGTTGACGGATGTATTCAGTGAGCCACCCGGTTTTCAACCGTAATGGAGTGTAGATTTTTGTATTGAGCTACAGCCCGGGATGAGACCGATCTCGAAGGCACCATACTATATGGCGCCTATCGAGCTGCTTAAGATGAAGAAGCAGCTCGAGGAGTTAGTTGAGAAAGGCTTCATCTGCCCAAGTGTATCTCCTTGGCGCACACCGGTACTCTTCGTCAGGAAGAAGGACGGGTAGATGAGGTTGTGTATCGAGTACCGAGAGTTGAATAAGGTGACCATCAATAACACGTACTTGTTACCCTTTATCGATAATTTATTAGATCAGTTGCATGGAACTAGTGTTTTTTACAATATTGATACGAGATTAGGATATCACCAGCTGAGGGTGAGAGAACAGGATGTGTCTATGACGGCATTTCGGACCAGGTATGGCCACTACTAGTTTGTAGTGATGCCATTAGGGATCATGAATGCGTCCACCGTCTTCATGGAGTAGTTGAACGGTATCTTCATTGACTTCTTAGATTAGTTTGTGGTTGTTTTCATAGATGATATCCTCTTGTACTCTAGGAGTAGAGAGGAGCATGCAGCACACTTGAAAATGGTACTCCGAGACTTGTAGGATAGAGAGTTCTACTTTAAGCTCTCTAACTTTGAGTTTTGGATGTCTGAGGTGGCCTTTCTTGGTCACAAAGTTTCCGCTGAGGGGATCAAGGTTGATCCGGCAAAGATATTGTTTGTAGCCTCATAGCCGCGCCCTAGGAATGTTAATGAGGTACTCAACTTCCTAGGCATGGCGGGTTATTACCACCGGTTGGTTGAAGGGTTTTCTATGATAACTCGACCACTCACTGCCTTGTTGACGAAGGCTACCAGATTTGTTATGTATGAGCCGTGCCTGCAGAGTTTCGAGGAGTTGCAGAGGAGTTTGACTTCCGGTCTTATTCTAGCACAACCAAAGGGCCTTGAGGACTTTGTTGTCTATTGTGATGCATCCAAGTTGGGCTTGGGGTGGGTTTTGAAGCAGTGAGGTAGGTTATTGCATAGGTGTTAACATGAAATATTGCGATATTCTAGGCACTTATTTTGGTTGTTTTTCCCTCATTATTGTGTACATGGATGAAGTTTAGAAGCAATTGTTAGCTTGTTCCTCTATTATTGTCGATATGGATGTCTACGCTAGCTTTGTGTTGATTGTAGGCAAAAGGGAGCTAAATAGGAGCTATTGAGAGAGAAAAGAAAGGATTCAATCATATTTGAGGATTAGGAACACATCAAGGAAGCTAAGGAAGGAGCTAGGATGAAGAATGTCACGACACAAAGGAAACTACAAGTATTCTACACTTCCACGCCCTGAATTACGGCCGTAGAAGAGTCCACACTCTAAAGCACGGCCGTGAATCTTGGCATCATGAGCGTGGAGCACTTCAGTAAGTTACACGGCCTAAAGTACGGTCGTGGAAGTCACAAGAGACCATAATCCAATTCCATGGCCTAAACCACGGTCGTGGAAACCCTTGAGACCGTGATTTAGGCGATCTTTTGACGAGTCTTTATTTGCCACGTTATTTACGTAATGGGCTTGGACGGTTATTTCTTTCCCGTCTTATAAAAAGGTCGAAAAAGAGAGTTTTGGGGATCCGTGCTTACGCCCGCTAGATCTCGCAACATTTGTGTTTGATCTCGCGGAGACGCTGACGGCCACTTACCTTGCTTGGAGCATTCTTGCCTAGGGTTGATTGAAGATCGCCGAAGGTTTAACCCCTTTCTTAGGTTTTGACATTGAAGACAGATTGACAACGTGTTCTTCATACTCGCCTTAGATTCTTATGAGGTTTTGTCTTATACATTCTGAATCCATTAAACATTGTTTCTTGTGTTACGGATTTGAGAATTGGTTTTTAAGTTTTATCGATTATTCGTGGGTTTTCATCTTTCATTCCCATTAATTTGAATATTGATATTATGACAATGGTTATTCACTAAAACCCTTTAGCAATTCTAAGGTGAAGGGTTGATAGTTGTGGCTTAGATGATGATAGATCGATCGTAAAGTGATTGGACCCTGAGAGTTAAAGATATCTCGTTGACGAACCCAAATCACGGCCTGTTATTGGAGTTCTACGACCGTGTTCTCAAGATCTAACCGTGATTTACCCTAGTTTACGAGCTTTGCTTTTACTTTGATCCAAGGTTAAAGATTAGCTTTAATCTAGTCTTGGTTTACCCTTTTCTAGGTAGTAGTGAGACTCATCACCCTCTATTTCGATTTTGAGTGTCACAACCTTAATCGTTTTAGTTCCTCTTGATCCTTGGGTTACAAGTTTGGGTATTTGAGATTAATTCTTGTCCGTAGATCCTTTCTATAATGAAGCCTCAACAACCTTTATAAAGAGTGTCTTTAGATAAGTCATATAAAGTCTTGGAACTTCACCGTACATTGCTTTACTTTAGCATACCTTTGCAACTTCTAACTCTGTCCTTAGTTCTTTAGTATATCTTGAATCGATTGCCATAATTAAATACCTGGATCTTTAGGGTTGCTGTTTTCCCTATATTTGCAAAGCTTTACCTTTTATTTGCTCGATAACTTGAGACTGGGTTTTGTTTCACCAAATTCCTGTGATCGATACTCTGGAATATTTGCTAATCTATGCCGATCCGTACACTGCAGGTTCGGTTGCTTTTATTCTAGTTTATAAATTTAAAGCTTATTTGCACGCACGTTTTTGGGCGAACAAGTTTTTGGCGCCGTTGCCGGGGATTTGGTCTAAACCAAACATCGGTTTTTGGTTGTCGAGCTTGGGAGCTTTGCTCTTGTTACTTGATATCTCTTGTGAGTGTTATTTGCAGGTTCTTTTAGGTATATGCGCAGGTGTAGATCCAACAAAGACCTCGTACCTTTTGATCCGGAACATGAGAAAACTCTTAGGAAGAAAGCCAAGGACAGAAAGATGGCTGAAAATAAAGAGAGAGATTTATAAGCGGAATTAGACGAATCTCAACGTCAACTTAAGTTGAGTGAGAAAGCTCGTTTAGATGCGGAAACGAGTCATCAATTCCAAATTGATGAACTCAGGGCTATGATGTTGGACATGAAGTTGGAGCTGAATGATTCTAAAAAGAAGAAGAAGGTCAAGAAGCCAACTAAGTCCATTAGAATGGAATCATCCAATGATGAGGAATTCGATCCGGATATGCCAACACTAGAGGAGATTGATCCAACGATCAATCCAGTCCGGATTAATCCAACACCAGCCGCTATTCCTCGTGTCCTAGCTGGGGGTGCGAGAGCCGGTCGTGTAGATGAAGAGCCAAAGAACTCTTGGCCAAAGGATGGATCCGATTCAATAACCACGCCGTCTAGGTGTGAATTTTGATGCTGACGATATTCAAGGGTTTAGCTTTAACCCACAAGTTATTACCATCGTTCGCCAAAGCCAGTTTGGAGGAACGAGTGTTGAATTTTAACATCAACATTTACAGAATTTTGAGATCTTGATGGAGACAATGAAGCCAAAGAATGCAACCACCAACAATTACAAGATCAAGCCATTCTTCTTTTTTTTGAAAGGGAAAGCTTTATCTTGGTATCAAGCTCTTCAAAATGGAAGACTCAACACATGGGAGGATCTATCTTCGGAGTTCCTAACCAATTTCTTTCCGCCATCCAAGATAGCGGAGTTGAGTGGTAAAATTACTGCTTTTTCTATGAGATCTAATGAAAGTTTGTTTCAGTCTTGGGAAAGATTTCAGGATTTACTATTGGATTGCCCACACCATGGCATTTCCAAATTTGAGTTATTGGAGATATACTATAAGGGGCTAGATGTGGAAACACAATTCAAGCTCCAATCCTTTTCATGTGGCAAATTCATGGACATGAGGGAAGATGACGCTTGGGACTTCATTGAGAAGAAAGCCCGAGTCATTGAGAAGTACTCTCACTGGAAGGCGGAAGCTAATCGAGTAGAGCAAGGAGCAAAGCTAACACAAGCTGCTCAAACTCAAATCTTTTCTCTCAACACCGAGATTAAAGAATTGAATGAAGTCATCATAGCTAGCTTTCAAAAGCCTAAGGAGCAAGATGTTGGTTATTTACGAAACAACAATAACCATAATGGTAATGAGAACACAAATCGCAACAACCGGAACAACAACCGGAACAATTGGAACAACAATAACTGGAACAATAATTGCAACAACACTAGGAATTCAAACAACAACCATTGGCGTTCCAACCAACAACAAAATTCCGGTAATTCTTATACCAATTCTAGAAATTCACTAACTCCACCATCTTCTTCTTCTTCTATTCCTTTGAAATGCCAGGGGAAACATCTAATAGTGGAAGTACTTTGGAGAGAGAGAAGCCCGATCCCATGCTAGAAACGATCTTGGGAAAGCTTCAAGGGCTAGAGAGTCACATCACTAATGTTGATAAAGCTCAAAAGATTTTAGAAAACCAAATGTTCAGCAATGCTGAGGAAGTTCCTAGAAACCAAGGAAAACTTTTTAGGAAAGACGGAGGATAACCCGAAAGGAAGGGTGATGGCTATCACAACTAGGAGCGGAGCAACAACCACCGACCCGCAGCCTAAGTTTGTTGAAGTTCCCGACGAAAAGGAGAAAGAAAAGGGGAAGGAGAAGAAAGACATCTACATTCCTCCTCCAGCTTACAAACCTCCCCTACCATTCCCACAATCTAGAGCAAGAGTGCGTCAAGACAAGCAATTCGGTAAGTTCATTGAACTCATGAGCAAACTGCATATTAATATACCCTTCATTGATGCAATTGTAGGTATGCCAGCTTATGGAAAGTTCTTAAAGGAGATCCTCTCTAATAAGAGGAAACTGGAAGACTTTGGAGAAGTCAAGATGAGTTCGGAATCGTCAGATCTCATCAAAACGATGAAGGAAAAGATGCCCCCAAAGATGAAGGATCCCGGGTCATTTTGTGTTCCAATCGGAGTAGGAGATGTCACATATGATGCATTATGTGATTTAGAAGCAAGCGTTAGCATCATTCCGCTTGCCTTATGCAGGAAGATCGGTTTAGGCGAACCTAAACCGGTAAAGATGACATTATACATGGCTGACCGATCCATAACTTGTCCCGTCGGTATCATTGAAGACGTCCCGATCAAGCTTGGTAAGTTCTATGTTCCAATAGACTTTGTTGTGCTTGACATTCCTGCAGATAGTCCGGTCTAGATCATACTCGGAAGACCGTTTCTTGCAACATCCGGTTGTATGGTGGATTGCAAGAATGCTAGACTCGCCTTCGACATAGGAGAGGAAAAATTAGAGTTTGTTCTTTCCACTTTGATGAAAAAGCCAACTCTTGGAGAAGATATGTTCAACATCCATGATGAAGAGGCATCTAGAGAGGAAGTAAGATCGATTCTATTCAAGGATCCATTGCAAAAGGTGATCACTATGAGCATTATGGAGAAAGGAGAGGAAGAGGAATGCAATAAGGAAATTGAAGCTTTAGAGGAGCTAAAGGAAGTGCATGAAGAAGAGTTTGAAAAACTCTACGATGGGTCAGAAAACGTGCAGAATCACAGCTTGTCGTGCTATTCCACGGTCGTGGTTCCCACCAACATGACCGTAATTAGCTATTTAGAGGACTCCGGTAAGTTACACGGCCAAAACTACGGCCGTGGAACTATCAGAGGTGCCGTAATTGACTTCCACGCCCAAAACCACGGCCGTGGAAGAAACAAAGGTGCCGTAATTGAATTCCACGCCGAAAACCACGGCCGTGGAAGAAACAGAGGTGCCGTAATTTTTGGAAAATCTTAGAATAACTACATTCTTTCTACCAATGCTCTTGAGTCTACTTCAACAACTTCTATACCCTTAGAGACTTCTAAGGAAGCATTGGACACTCCTCAAGAGCCACTTGAGACTCCAATAGTGATGGAATTGAAACCGCATCCCACACATCTAAGGTACGCATTTCTAGGAACTAATTCTACTTTTCCGGTAATTGTTAGTTCCAATCTAAGTGAAGATGAACATAGTCAGCTTATGGTTGTTCTAAGGAAACATAGGAAAGCCTTAGGTTACACTATAGAGGATCTAGTAGGAATTAAGCCTTCCTTGTGTATGCATAAGATCCTAATGGAAGAAGACTTTAGAACTTCACGACAAGCTCAAAGGCAGTTAAATCCGATCATGAAGGAGGTTGTCAAGAAGGAAATTCTTAAACTACTTGATGCAGGTATCATTTACCCTATCTCCGATAGCAAGTGGGTGAGTCCCGTACATGTTGTTCCAAAGAAGGGAGGAATGACGGTTATCACCAATAAGAACAATGAGCTCATTCCTACAAGGACCGTGACTGGATGGAGGATGTGCATTAATTACCGGAAGCTAAACAATCCAACTAGAAAGGATCACTTCCCATTACCCTTCATCGACCAAATACTTGAAAGGTTAGCACAACACTCTCATTTTTGCTATCTTGACGGCTATAGTGGCTTCTTTCAGATTCCGATTCATCCTGACGATCAAGAGAAGACCACATTCACGTGCCCATGCGGTAAGTTTGCTTATAGGAGAATGCCGTTCGGGCTTTGCAACGCCCCAGCCACCTTCCAAAGGTGCATGATGGCTATCTTCTCGGAGTACATAGAGGAAATCATGGAGGTTTTCATGGATGACTTTTCTGTTTATGGTTCCTCTTTCGATAATTGTCTCTCTAACCTTTATATTGTGCTACAAAGGTGTGAAGACACTAAGCTAGT
This sequence comes from Fagopyrum homotropicum, assembly GCA_033239125.1. Lineage (NCBI taxonomy): Eukaryota > Viridiplantae > Streptophyta > Magnoliopsida > Caryophyllales > Polygonaceae > Fagopyrum > Fagopyrum homotropicum. The sequence goes on along the minus strand of BSWB01000001.1, from coordinate 55,513,561 downwards.
TCTTAATTAGGAGAAGTGTCAATTTATGGTGAAGGAAGGCATTGTACTCGGACACTTGATCTCTAGTAGAGGGATTGAGTTAGATAAGGCTAAGATAGAAACCATAGAAAAGCTCCCTCCTCCATCTTCGGTGAAGGGGATAAGAAGCATGCTAGGACATGCTGGATTTTATAGACGTTTTATAAAGGATTTCTCTAAGATATCAAAACTGCTTACTAATCTATTGATGGAGGATGTAGTTTTTGACTTCTCGCAGGAGTGTTTAGATGCGTTTCATAACATTCGGGAAGCTCTAATCTCAGCCCCGATCATCCAACCTCCGGATTGGAATTTTCCATTCGAGGTTATGTGTGATGCAAGTGACGTAGCTATAGGAGCTGTGCTTGGGCAAAAGAAGGAAGGCCGAACCCATGCTATCTACTACGCTAACAAGATGTTAGATGAAGCGTAACTTAACTATGCCACTACTGAAAAGGAATTTCTAGCTATTGTTTATGCTTTTGAAAAGTTTCGTTCTTATCTTGTAGGTATTTTGATAGCATGAATTATAGTCTATATTTTGGGACCTGTTTAGACGTTTTATCTTCAATAGTATGCATGTTTGGATGTATATTATGTGATTATATCGTCGTTTCATCTACCTTTGCGGGAATTGAGGTCTACACCAAGTTTCGTTGTAATCGTAGGTAAAATGGCACGTTTTGCAACAAAATGGAGCTAAAGGAGCTAAGGAGTCATTGGAGCTACATTCAGGAGCTTAAGGAAGAATCCAAGAAGCATGGAATTGGATTAGAGATTTACTTTGGACCAGATTTGAGAGATTTTACATTCAGTTTAGAGCCACCTCGGTCAGCTACAGTACCATCTCGACCGAGGTGATCCAGAGGAGCGTCCCGACCGAGGCGAACACCTTGGAGGCGGCGAGATACATTTTATTCTTGGCTGAGATCTTTTATTTTTGGAAGGAGGGATCTTATATTTTTAGGCTAGATTTCTGGAAGGAAGATCATATATTTTAGGGATTTACTTATGAGAGATAGATATATTTTATTAGGAAAATATCTTTTCAAGATATTTTATCTTTGGAGGGTAGTTTTCCTATATAAAGGGTTGGATTTTCCACAAGTTCAACCATGCTTAGACAAGTCTAGAGGGCTGAGAGCATCCAATAGTTGGGAAGGATTTTTGGAAGGTTGAAGGAAGGAAGTTGATAGCTTTTATAGCTTTTGTGAAGGGTTTTTGTAAGATTCTCTTAGATTCCCTTCTTGTCGATTGTCTTATTGGATTGTGATCCAAGGAATGCTTGTTTGTTTGATAATTGATTCAGTTATTGAAGCCTTGTTCTTAAGGTTTTTGTGTTCAATTACTCACCTTCTTCCCATATATTTGATTATTGCTTTTATGATGATGATTGGCTAATTTCTTTGTGTGATTTTAGGGTGACTGGCTGAAGGTTGTGGGAAAAACAATGATAGAATAATCTTAAATTCCAGTAGCACCTTGAAAGCTCGAGTCTTTATCCTTAACCCTAGAGCATCTCGTTCAGTCGATGAATATCTCGGCCGGGGTGGAATTCGTCTGACCGAGGTGACTTTTCTGATCCGAAACTGAGAGTTAAGTGTTAGAGTTTGCCAAATCCTATTCTTATTATACCTTTCCTGGTTCAATGCAAGCCTAGGATGAGACTTACCTGATAATTCCTTTGTTTGTTTACCAAAGGAATTACCAAGTAAGTGTTAGAGTTTGCCAAATCCTATCCTTTATTTGGTTTTGAGTGTGCTTTCATCCCATCTTTGTGAGTTAACTTGAGACTTACCCGGTAAAGGTTGATTCTATTCCCTTAGGTGGTGTGTTGGTTTGAGGTTATAGTTCTTTTTTTTTAATTCCTTGAGACTTACCCGGTAATAGGAGTTACGGTTTGGGATTAGTGAGTAGTGTGACTTACTTGGTGATCTATTCACTTTAGAAACACCTTCCGTTTGTAAAATCTCAGCTTTGTCCGCTTATCTTAAGATCTTGAGTTGGAACCACAACTAGATGCTTTAATCCCTCGAATTGCATATTCCTTTAATTGACTGCCTATACTTGCTTAGGTTTCACCTAAGTCCCTAAGATCGACACCCCGGAATTTCTTTCTTTTACTACGATTGACCCGTACACTGCGGGCTCGCATCCTTGTTTTTAGCATACATCTTGGGTTATAAATTTAATGCTTGACCACACCATTTGGAGCGAACAAGTTTTTGGCGCCGTTGCTGGGGACTTGGTCTAGACCAAGCCGGTTGCGGTTTGCTTTTGGGGCGCTTGCCCCTGTTTCTACTAACCACTCTACTTGAGTGACTTTCGCAGGTTCTTTTTCTTAGGTTTATGCGAAGAACCCGCGGTGGGAAGGAAATCGTTCCTTACGATCCCGAACTAGAAAAGACATACAAAAGACGCTTGAAAGAAGCTAAGATGGCCAATCAAGAGAATCGCGATCTTGAGGCCGAATTAAAGGAGGGATTGGAACAACTATGCCTCAGTAAAGAAGAATTGCGACTGGAAAAGGAAGAAACTCGCGCAAGGTCGGAAGCGATCGAAGCAGATATGGCGACTTTACGGGACCAATATCTACCTCGACCAGCTCCAGTTCTTCGACCTAGGCAGGACCCAGCTCCAGCTGCCCCGGCCGAGATACTTCCACCCCGGATGCCAGTCCGAGATGCTCTTTTTGCAGGTATTCCACAGACCCTAGGGCAGAGGATGGACCCTAATCAACAACTGAGGCGTCCAGGAGTCAACCTAGGAGATCCAGCGGACCATGATTATGAGCTTCGACCACAAGTTCTCTCCATGATTCGCCAATGTCAGTTTGGATGGCTAGAGTGGGAATCTCTGCATCAAAATCTACAAAACTATGAGATCTTGATGGAGACCTTGAGACCTTCAAGGCTGGAAAAAAACAATTACAAGCTAAGGCCTTTCTACTTCTCTTTGAAAGATAGAGCGCTTACTTGGTATCAATCTCTTCCTCCAGGAAAAATCAATGCTTGGGAGGAGATGACGACGGAGTTCTTAACTAAATTCTTTCCCCTTCTAAAACCGCTGAAATGAGAGGGAAGATCAATGCATTCATCATGAAGGACAAGGAGAGCTTGTCCAAGTCAGGGGAGAGATTTAAAGACATTCTTTTGGATTGCCAACATCATGAGATTCCAAAGATAGAGTTGTTCGAGATATACTTCAAGGGACTGGACGACAACACCCAGTTCAACCTTCAACTACTATCCGCCGGCACGTTCATGGACATGCCAATTGACGAAGCTTGGGAGTTCAGAGAAAAGCAAGCTTTGCACATGGAGAAGTATTCCCACCAAGGAGCTGAAGGTGGAGTTAAAAGAGTCAACTTTCAAGAAGCTCCACCAAACATTGATCAACTCACCTCTTTGAAGAATGATGTGAAGCAATTGAAAGATCTTTTTGTTGCTCAAACCAAGAAAGAAGATGAAGGATATCAAGGTTCGAGGAACAACAATGGGTACCGGAACAACAACAACGGTTCCCGGAACAACAACTACAACAATAATAGAGGATCCAACAACAATAATTGGGGGGCAAACAATCAAAATTCGGGTAACCCTTAATCTAACTCCAATTCGAATGACTCCTCTAATCCTTTCCTCTCTTCTTCTTCTTCTTCTTATTCTTCTACTCCATTGAAGAATCAGGAGCAAGGATCGAGTTCGTCCCAGCGGGAAAAGAAAGATGCGGTGCTGGAGGCCATCTTGATCAAGCTCAACTCTATGGAGACATCCATGACTTCATTTTTGAAGGAACAAAAAGCCTTAGAACAACAATTCTTTAAAAAGGCGAATGAAGCGCCAAGAGATCCAGGGAAGCTTCCAGCAAGGACGGAAAGCAACCCCAAGGGACAGATCATGGCAATAATGACGAGAAGTGGACTGAAGACTGCAGATCCAGTGCCTCGGTCGATGCCAATACAGACGAAGACCACCTCAGTCCAGGTACAGTCGAAGAACACTTCGGCCGAGATGCCAACCGCGGTTGAGCCATAGAGAGCGTCGGACAAAACTGAAGTTTATGTTCCACCTCCTTCATATAAACCACCACTTCCATTCCCCTAGTCAAGGGCCAGAGCACATCTAGACAAGCATTTTGGTAAGTTCCTTGATTTAATGAATGAACTACACATTAATATCCCTTTCCTTGATGCCATTCTAGGGATGCCCGCCTATGGGAAGTTCTTAAAAGAGATCCTATCAAGGAAGAGGAAGTTGGAAGACTTTGGTGAAGTAAGGATGACATCTAAATCCTCGGAGCTCATTCAAATCATGAAGGAGAAGATGCCACCCAAATTAAGAGATCCCGGCTCATTTTGCATTCCCATTCAAGTTGGGGATGTCACTTGTGAGGCATTGTGTGATCTAGGAGCCAGCGTGAGCATCATCCCGCTGGAGTTATGTGTTAGGATCGGAGTTGGAGAGCTCAAGCCGGTGAAGATACGGTTATACATGGCGGACCGCTCCATTACCCATCCCGTGGGCATTCTGGAAGACGTTCCGGTTAAGTTAGGTAACTTCTATTTACCTATAGACTTTGTAGTACTTGACATTCCCACAGATTATCCCGTTCCTATCATTCTCGGGAGGCCATTTCTAGCAACTTCGGGTTGCAATGTGGATTGTAAGAACGCCAAGTTAAAATTCAACATTGGCGGAGATGAAGTGGAATTTGCATTGCTTGCGGCAATGAAGGGAGAGCAGCTAGGAGATGATATCTTCAACATCTATGATGAAGAAGAATCAAGAGAATTGGTGAGCTCTATCCTTATTAAAGATCCACTCGAAAAGGTCATTAGTTTTAGCTTAATGGAGGAAGGTATAGATGCTTCTTGTGATGCAGATATACGGAGTTTAAAGTTGCTGGAAGAAGATCCAGGAGCTAAGATTGAGAAACTAATCAAGGAGAAGAAGATCTCCAGTTGCGGTACCTCGACCGAGGCACCTTCTGGACCAAGCGAGGTGTTCTTGATTGAAGAACATCTCGGTCACCCTTTCTGGACCTTGACCGAGGTCGAAAGCGAGATGATGTCAACTGAGACTTCTGAAAGTCCAGTTCTTCGATCTACTCCACTGGAAGGAGGAAGCAAAGATCCACCTCATAAAGCACCCCCAGTTGTGGAGCTTAAATAACTCCCAAGTCACTTGAGGTATGTTTTTCTCGGACAGGATTCTACTTATCCCGTCATTGTTAGTGCTTCCCTCTCCGAATCTGAATTATCTAAACTAATGCATGTCCTGAGGAAGCATCAAAAGGTTTTAGGTTATACTATTGATGATCTTATTGACATTAAGCCTTCTTTCTGCATGCATATAATACTAATGGAGGACGATCATAAGACTTCACGGGAACCTCAAAGAAGGTTAAATCCGATCATGAAAGAGGTTCTGAAGAAAGAAATTCTTAAGTTGTTGTATGCAGGTATCATATTTCCTATCTCGGACAGCAAGTGGGTTAGCCCGGTGCATGTAGTTCCGAAGAAAGGAGGGATGACCGTTGTGACAAATAAGAACAAAGAGTTAATCCCAACTAGGACCGTCACGGGCTGGAGGGTGTGCATCTATTATAGGAAGATGAACGTGACCACTCGGAAGGACCATTTTCCACTTCCCTTCATCGATCAAATGCTCGAACGGTTGGCCCAACATTCACATTTTTGCTATTTAGATGGCTATAGTGGTTTCTTCCAGATTCCTATCCATCCGGATAATCAAGAGAAGACCACTTTCACTTGTCCATGGGGGACATTCGCATATAGGAGGATTCCATTTGGATTATGCAATGCACCCGCTACCTTCCAGCGATGCATGATGGCTATCTTTTCCGAGTATAGAGAGGAGATCATGGAGGTATTTATGGATGATTTTTCAGTATATTGTTCCTCTTTTGATGATTGCCTATCTAACCTTTCTCTAGTACTACAAAGATGTGAAGACACTAATCTTGTTTTGAATTGGGAGAAGTGTCACTGTATGGTTAATGAAGGCATTGTGCTAGGACACCTCGTTTCTAATCGAGGTATTGAGGTCGATCGCGCTAAGATCGAGACTATTGAGAAACTTCCCCCTCCTTGTTCTGTTAAGGGTGTGAGGAGTTTTCTCGGGCATGCACGTTTCTATAGGAGATTCATCAAGGACTTTTCGAAGATTTCTAAACCACTAACTAACCTCTTGAATAAAGATGTTGTTTTTGAGTTTTCGCAGGAGTGTCTTGATGCATTTTACAGGATTAAGGAAGCGTTGATCTCCGCTCCCATTATCCAGCCTCCGGATTGGACCTTACCCTTTGAGATCATGTGCGATGCGAGTGATGTGACAGTAGGAGCGGTGCTTGGACAAACGAAGGATGGGCGGACCACCGCCAATTACTATGCTGGCAAGACGCTAGATGAAGCCCAGCAAAACTATGCCACCACCGAAAATGAGCTATTGGCGGTTGTATATGCTTTCGAGAAGTTTCGTTCTTACTTAGTAGGGGCGAAAGTTATTGTCTACACCGACCATGCAGCTATTCGTTACTTGCTTGCTAAGAAAGATGCCAAGCCACGCCTTATTCCATGGATTCTCTTGCTTCAAGAGTTTGACCTAGAGATCCGTGATAAGAAGGGATCCGAAAATTCTATTGCGGATCACCTCAGCCGGCTACCTCCCTCTTCACGCGAGAAGGACGAACCACCCATAGACGATTCATTCCCCGATGAGCACTTACACTTGTTGGAGCGTTTGATAGACTTCCTTATCTCACCCCATGATGAAGGTGAAGTATGGGGTGAGGACACCTCACAGCATGTTTAGGGATGTCGTATGGTCCAGCTAGCGACCTTAAATCAAGCGCTTCTTGGGAGGCAACCCAAGGTATTGCTTCCTTTTCCCTTTTTCTAGTCTAGCTTTAGATAGTTTGCTTTTGCTTTGCTTTGCTTTGTTTTTGGCGTCCTAGACAGAAACGAGGTACTTTCTATGTAAGGAATACAACTCAGGAGCTACACTGAATGGACAGATGTTCGAGAATTTGAGAAGACGGAGTTTGACTGAGACACATCTCGGTTGCTGTTACTATGCCTCGACCGAAATGATTCTTGAGCAACCGAGGCAACTAGGGTTACTGAAGATCCACCTCGGTCCATACCTCCTCGGTCCAGTCGAGACCATCTCGACCGAGCTGACAGTAGTTTCAGAAAAGGGTATAAAAGGAAGATTGATTTGTATCTCTTCCCTCTATCTCCCTCTCGACCGAAACGTCCAATTCGCCTCGCTCTTCGATTTTCGCTCGTTTTCGACGATTCTCGCTTCCAAACTGAAAGGAAAGGGTAAATGATCGATTTGCAAGCAACAATCTACAGCAAAAATGCACCGAATCGACCAAATCTGGGGTGAATTCGAAAAAACCCTAACTCCCTCTTCTTCCACTGATTTCATTCGATTTGGGCTTTGGTTGCCCCTACATTGTGCTGGAAAAGGATTAAGTACCCCATAGGAACAATTGGTAGTGATATTGGGGGAAAAGAACTGGATTTTTGAGAGTAACGATCGCACAACACTTCGCCTCGGTCCAGTCGGCCTGTGCCTCGGCCGAGGTGTCCTTGAGAGTTGTCAGGACAACCGAGGTGGTCTGACAGTAAGAGAAAAAGATGAGTTCTGACAGGCAGCTTGTTCTGAGAAATAGATCCCCTCCTTCTCCTTCTTCTTCTTCACGCCGCTCTATACCGGTGATCCATGAGCTTCACCAGGTAGACTATGACCACATAGCGGCACGTCCAGTGGTTGCACCACGGTTTCGGACATTTCCGCATTTGACTGCCTCCATGTGGATGATGATTTGAGGCAGATGATATCTGTGGTAGGACTAGAGCAGTTTACTGAGATTAGAGCTCCAGCCTATCTCGAGCCTACCTTGGAGTTTGTTAGCTCTGTCACTTACTTGCCTACAGAGTGTGCCATCAAGTATCAGTTGATGAACCGGAACTATCTAGTTCCTATGGACCCCGAGAGGGTCATTTTCGGCTTCCCTGCCCCACCGTTGTTGATTTTCCTTCTCGAGCTATAGCTCGAGAGTTCTGGGGACAGATAGCTCATGTAGTTGAGCATGCTGACAGGTGGAGACTTGGAGATTCCAAGGAGCGTATTATCTTCCACCTGGCCTTTAGACTTGCTTACCAGATTTTTAGCGAGACTCTTTTGGCGCGTACTGAGATGCCCCAAAAGATTAGACATGGTGAGTTGTTGAGTCTTTATAAGACTCAACAGCTCCCTAGAAACTCCAAGTCTTTTAGCGAGACTCTTTTAGCGAGACTCTTTTGGTGAGACTCTTTTGGTGCGTACTGAGATGATCACTAGGACATGGGGAGTTGTTGAGTCTTTATCTTCCACCTGGCCGTAGCTCCAGAGTTTAGGGGACAGATAGCTCATGTAGTTGAGCATGCTGAAAGGTGGAGACCTGGAGATTCCAGGGAGCGTATTATCGGCTTCCCGAGCCATAGCTCGAGAGTTCTGGGGACAGATAGTTCTGGGGACATTTTCGGCTTCCCGGCCCCCACCGTTGTTGATTTTCCTTTTCGAGCCGTAGCTCGAGAGTTCTGGGGACAGATAGCTCATGTAGTTGAGCATGCTGACAGGTGGAGACCTGGAGATTTCAGGGAGCGTATTATCTTCCACCTGGCCTTTAGACTTGCTTACCGGATTTTTAGCGAGACTCTTTTGGCGCGTACTGAGATGCCCCAGAAGACATGGTGAGCTGTTGAGTCTTTATAAGACTCAACAGCTCCCTGGATTCTCCAGGTCTTTTAGCGAGACTCTTTTGACGCGTACTGAGATGATCACTAGGAGGACATGGTGAGCTGTTGAGTCTTTATCTTCCACCTGGCCGTAGCTCGAGAATTCTGGGGATAGATAGCTCATGTAGTTGAGCATGTTGACAGGTGGAGACCTGGAGATTCCTACGCCGCCTTATCCCTGGACATTAGAGAGATGTAGGAGAGACAGCATTACCAGCACATGATGGCTGAGATTCAGTTTCAGCATATCATGGGATATCCTTTTGACCCATCTTAGTACCCGTACGTGCCACCACCACCACCACCGGATCGGGACTAGAGGATTAGAGCTTGCAGGATTTTCTTTATTTATTTATTATGCAGCTCAGCATTGTCCGGTGAGTACTCTGTTTCTTTAGACTTATTTTGACCCATTGGGACAACGTGTCCCAAGTATGGGGTATGCCGATATGTTATTTGACTATGGATGATTGTATGCTACTTTGATGGATATTTATCGTTTTATCTTGCTCTATGTGTTTATCTGAGACTACATGCTTGCATACAGGTTATTTGATTGAGAAAAACGTCAAAAAACTGGTTTGAAAAAAAAAAATTTATTGACCTTGACCGAAGTGACTCTGACCAATCGAGGTACAGTACCTCGGTTGACTTAGAACATCTCGACCGAGGTGGTTTAACTGAAACAGTTTTCGAAACGATTTTTGTGCTTCTTATCTGGATATGACCTCAGTGATGATTTTGTTTGCTGAGTGGTTTTGAAATCTTTATATGCTTGAAAGGTTTTATAATATGTTTAAGTTGCTAAATGCTTTGTTTGAAATTTTAGCATGTTCAGTACTTTGTTTTTATCCAAATTATGTTGAATTTGAAGGTTGACACCACATGATGAGTTCTCTCACTTTCTTCCTGGAAAGACCAAGGCAATTCATTCTCTTTTCGTCTTCTTCTTGATCATGCTTTAGCCCCTCATATACATATTTTCCTCCCTTTACCTATCCGGAAATTTGGAAGCAAGCAAGTGAAAAGAAAGTGAAAGAAAAGTTGAGATGTTGGCTGAAAGTTAGAAAGACACATATAGATTTGGGGAAGTCAATCATGATGATGAGTAACTAGGCATCATTCACTTAGCCGGGTGTTTGTGTCTTGCCAAAGTCGGATTGAGCGATATTCCTAACGGGTCATGGTATGTGCATCCATGGTTTGAGGCATCTCTAGAAATTAATGATTGCTGATCTCCTAGGCTTCAGTTATTGTGCACATCTGTCCATGCATCCCAAAAAAGTAAAGTAAAAAGTAAATAAGCAAAGCTTATTGGTAGAAGATGTTGAAGTTCAAAGGAAGTGAAGTAAAAATCCTTTTCCCGGATTCTAGCACCACATTCCCAATATACATCCCACCCTCACACGTTTCTTGACCTTCTTTTGAAAAGACCTTGAGACCTCGAGCTTGTTGATTGACTTATGCATTCTATGATTTTATGCAAAGATGAAAAAACTTTCTTATATGTATAAAATGTTTTGATCATATTTTGATTTCAAATTCCATGAAGCATTCTCTTAGAGTGATCTATGAGTGGAGCACACCATAAAAAATGTTTTGAAATACTTTTCATTGATCTTTATGACTTATAATCCATTCTATATTGTATCTAAGATTTGGAACTTGCTTGGGGACAAGCAAGGGCTAAGTATGGGGTATTTTGATAGCATGAATTATAGTCTATATTTTGGGACCTGTTTAGACGTTTTATCTTCAATATACTGCATGTTTGGATGTATATTATGTGATTATATCGTCATTTTATCTACCTTTGCGGGAATCGAGGTCTACACCAAGTTTCGTTGTAATCGTACGTAAAATGGCACGTTTTGCATCAAAATGGAGCTAAGGAGTCATTGGAGCTACATTCAGGAGCTTAAGGAAGAATCCAGGAAGCATGGAATTGGATTAGAGATTTACTTTGGACTAGATATGAGAGATTTCACATTCAGTTTAGAGCCACCTCGGTCAGCTACAGTACCATCTCGACCGAGGTGATCCAGAGGAGCGTCCCGACCGAGGCGAACACCTTGGACGCGGCGAGATACATTTTATTCTTGGCTGAGATCTTTTATTTTTGGAAGGAGGGATCTTATATTTTTAGGCTGGATTTATGGAAGGAAGATCATATATTTTAGGGATTTACTTATGAGAGATAGATATATTTTATTAGGAAAATATCTTTTCAAGATATTTTATCTTTGGAGGGTAGTTTTCCCATATAAAGGGTTGGATTTTCTACAAGTTCAACCATGCTTAGACAAGCCTAGAGGGCTGAGAGCATCCAACAGTTGGGAAGGATTTTTGGAAGGTTGAAGGAAGGAAGTTGATAGCTTTTATAGCTTTTGTGAAGGGTTTTTGTAAGATTCTCTTAGATTCCCTTCTTGTTGATTGTCTTATTGGATTGTGATCAAAGGAACGCTTGTTTGTTTGATAATTGATTCAATTATTGAAGCCTTGTTCTTAAGGTTTTTGTGTTCAATTACTCACCTTCTTCCCATATATTTGATTATTGCTTTTATGATGATGATTGACTAATTTCTTTGTGTGATTTTAGGGTGATTGGCTGAAGGTTGTGGGAAAAACAATGATAGAATAATCTTAAATTCCAGTAGGACCTTGAAAGCTCGAGTCTTTATCCTTAACCCTAGAGCATCTCGTTCAGTCAATGAACATCTCGGCCGGGGTGGAATTCGTCTTACCGAGGTGACTATTCTGATCCGAAACTGAGAGTTAAGTGTTAGAGTTTGCCAAATCCTATTCTTATTACACCGTTCCTGGTTCAATGCAAGACTAGGATGAGACTTACCTGGTTCAATGCAAGCCTAAGTGTAGGTAATAAAGGGTTATCCTTTATTGGGGTTTGAGTGTGCTTTCATCCCATCTTTGTGAGTTAACCTGAGACTTACCCGGTAAAGGTTGATTCTATTCCCTTAGGTGGTGCGTTGGTTTGAGGTTATAGTTCTTTTCCTTAATTCCTTGAGACTTACCCGGTAATAGGAGTTACGGTTTGGGATTAGTGAGTAGTGAGACTTACCCGGTGATCTATTCCACTTTAGAAACACCTTCCCTTTGCAAAATCTCAGCTTTTTCCGCTTATCTTGAGATCTTGAGTTGGAACCACAACTAGATGCTTTAATCCCTAGAATTGTATATTCCTTTAGTTGACTTTTTATCATCTTTGATTGTTTTAATCGCTTTTGTGGTTAGTAATTACATAGACTGCCTATACTTGCTTAGGTTTCACCTAAGTCCCTGAGATCGAGACCCCGGAATTTCTTGCTTTTACTACGATTGACCTGTACACTGCGGGTTCGCATCCTTTTTTTAGCATACATCTTGAGTTATAAATTTAAAGCTTGCACACACCATTTGGAGCGAACAGGTGCAAAGGTTATTGTATACACGGATCATGCTACGATCCGGTATCTACTTGCAAAGAAGGATGCGAAACCAAGGCTGATTAGACGGATTCTTCTCCTACAAGAATTCGATCTAGAGAACCGTGACAAGAATGGTTCGGAAAATTCTGTTGCGGATCATTTGAGTCGTCTACCACATCTAGAGGACGACAATCTACCTATAGATGACTCCTTTCCGGACGAGCATTTACACATCATAGAGGAGTGCATCGACAAGATAACTAAAGGTAACGAACCATGGTTTGTTGATTTTGTTAACTATTTGGTTTGTCAGGAAATACCACCCGGACTATCCTATGCACAAAGGAAGAAGTTCTTTAAGGATGTCCGGGAATACTTTTGGAATGAACCTCTACTATTCAAGAGAGGTCCTGACGGCATCATTGGAAGATGTGTGCCGGAAGACGAGATGCAAAGTGTCATTCACTACCTTGTGGAGGACACGCTAGCTCAAACAAGACTAGCACTAAGGTATTGCAATCTGGATTATTTTGGCCTACTTTATTTAAAGATGTGCAAACCTTTGTTTCCTGCTGCGATGCTTGTCAAAGAACAGGGAACATATCTAGGAGAAATAAAATGCCTCTTAACAACATTCAGGAGGTAGAGATCTTTGACATTTGAGGAGTAGACTTCATGGGACCTTTCCCATCATCTTGTGGAAACCAATACATACTTCTAGCTGTAGATTATGTTTCAAGATGGGTTGAAGCAATTGCCTGTCCAACTAATGATGCTATGGTTGTAGTTAAGTTCTTCAATAGAACTATCTTCCCAAGGTTTGGGACACCACGGACTATCATTAGTGATGTAGGCTCTCACTTCATTGCCCGACGATTCAAAGCTCTATTAGCTAAGTATGGGGTGACTCACAAGATCGCCACCCCTTATCATCCACAAACGAGTGGACAAGTGGAGATTTCGAATAGGGAGATCAAAGGAATCCTAGAGAAAACAGTTTCGAAGACAAGGAATGATTTGTCTTTAAAACTAGATGATGCATTATGGGCGTATAGGACAGCATTGAAGACTCCCATAGGAACAACACCATACAACCTTGTGTATGGGAAGTCTTGTTACCTACCGGTGGAGCTGGAACATAAAGCGTATTGGGCGGTTAAGTGGTTGATATTCAGCATGAAGGAAGCGGGCGAGAAGCGCCTTTTGGACCTTAATGAGCTTGAAGAACTTCACTTAAACGCTTATGAGAACGCCAAGATCTATAAGGAGAGAGCGAAGCGTTGGCATGATAAGCATATCATTCCAAAGGACCTCAAAGAAGGAGATCAAGTTCTCCTCTTCAATTCAAGACTTTGTCTCTTTCCAGGTAAGCTTAAATCTCAATGGACTGGACCTTACCTAATCAAACATGTTTTTCCCCATGGTGTTGTTGAAGTATGGGGTGAAAAGGGCGGAAGTTTTAAGGTGAACGGTCAACGACTCAAGAAGTATTCACCGGAACTCCAAGCTAAGGAGTTCGCGCCTACCGCACTTGACTAGATGCAAGTCCGGTCTAGCTACAGACCTTAAACAAGCACTTCTTGGGAGGCAACCCAAGGTATTGCACCTATGCTTTTGTTTATCATTCCTAGATTAGATTAGTTTAGACCTTTTTGCTTTGTTTTGCCCTCGATACCTCCCGGTATTTCGTGTTTTTGGATGTAGGAACAATAGGATAGGCAATGGAAAGGAAAAAGTTAGAAGGAATTGACGAAACTTGGATTTTTGCACATTACAGAGAGTTCCACGCCCTAAACCATGGTCGTGGAAGCTACAATGACCATAATTTGCAAAAATCTGAGAAAAATCACCAAAACCATGGTTCCGTACAAAACCACAGCCGTGGAACACCCCGAGTGACCGTGATTTTCCAAATATTTTACGGTCACTAAATAAACCACCTTCTTCACAAAAACAACACAAAATCCCCAATTCCACGCCTCTCTTCCACGACCTAAAGGCCAAAAATCCTCCCCATCTCGAAATTCTTCGTTTGGAAACCGTTTCGAACGATTCTTGGTGCTAAAGTGAAGCACTTCCCATCATCTACAAGATCCAATCAACGAATCAAGTGGAAATTCCCTGCAGAAGACGGAATTTGGATTCAAAGATCCAAAAACCTAGGTTTTTCTTGTGTTTCTGTACTTTGTCAATTCGGGTCTATTTCTCGCAAGAACTTAGAGGCATTGCATAGGATTGAGATTGAAATTAGTCTAGGACAGGCTTTGCTGAGTTTGGTGATTGATTTGTTGAGATTTGAGCAAAACAGAGCCAAACCACGGTCCCTGTAGGTTCCACAACCGTGGTTTCTGTAGAACATGCCGTGATTTTCCCTCTGAATGGATTTTGTAAGGAGAATGTCGACTAGGAGCAAGAAGAGGAAAGGTGACACTTCCTCCTCTTCCCAAGGACCCCCTAGTGAGCCACCATCACCCCCACCTCCTAGAATTCCAACAATCCATGAGGATTACCTCGATGCTTTAGAAAGGATCGAGAAGAGGCCGGTGATAGGACCACGCTACTTAGTTCTTGAGGAGTTAGAGCCGCTGAATGTAGTGAATGACCTGACGTAGTTTCTAGATAGAGCCGGTTTGATCGTCTTCTCCGCTATTATGGAAGACGCATATGAGGAGATTACTAGGGAGTTTGTGATTTCTTTTGAGCATAGTGTTATGGATAGGACAGTTTCTTTTAGGCTGATGGAGGAGAACTACGAGTTCTCGATCTTAGAGTTCGGAGCCTTCTTTAGGTTCCAAGAGACCTTCAATGGTCGTTTTCCTAGCGGTGTATACGCTAAGGACATCTGGGAGGACATATCCATGATCTATGTCAGCGAGGACCGCTGGAAGCCAGCTGACACCAAGGCGAAGCTCATCTATCACTTAGCCTTGAAGATAGCCCATAGAGTCCTTTCTGAGTGTCTTTTCCCTAGGACCGAGACCCCTTAGAAGATTAAGACAGATGAGTTGTTCCTTCTTTACTCTATACTACACGGTAGACCTGCTGACTGTCCTACCCTCTTAGCCTCCACCATGAGTAAGCTCAAGAATAAGAGAGCAGGCAACATTGGATATGGTGGTATAGTTACCCACATTGCTAGGCAGCTGGGGATTGATTTTTCTGCTTGTACTAGGATTGCAGCGAGACCTTTGGGTCTCAATGGTATGATGACGAGGGGTATCATCTTCCCTAGGCACCACGGTCCATCTACCGCCGGTATGCCTTGGGAGGAGAGAGGAGGTAGAGGCATCCCGTGGCTCCCTGAGTATTCCATTATGGTTGGACACCATAATTGGAAGCAGACCTTCGCTGCTATGCATGCGAATAGGCTAGTAGAACCTTCCTACATCCCCGATGAGGCACCGGATGTAGATGTTGAGGAGGAGATAGGAGGAGGTGATGGTTTTGAGGGAGGAGGTGAGGAGCAGGACTTTGGCACTTTCCAGGATCACCCGGCACACTTCCTTGACCCTCCCAGGCGTTCACCATGACCAGCTAGACCTTTAGGAGCCTCTTCCTCTCGCCGTGCTAGCGTGAGTGAGACGCCGACATGGATAGATACTCCGCCCACTTGGTACGGAGCACAACCGGAGTGGATGAGAGCTCCACCACCATGGTACAGTCAGGCACCAGCAGCACCGGCGGCACCGACTCCACCAGACACACCGGCATGGTACGACCAGCCACCGGCCTGGTATGAGCAGCTACCGGAGTGGGCTACCGACCTTTCTTGGCATGACGGTGACTTGGAGATCCGCCACAACTCTCGCGATGTACGGGCCGATGAGCATGATAGGATGATGAGAGACATTTACCGCCAGCAGTTTGGGCGGCATTTCAGCTCCGAGTTCCACCTATTCCCACCACCACCACCACAGTGATGAGCTTCGAGGATTAACAATTCAGCCGCCCCACCACCGTTTTTAGTTAGTTTATTTTCCTTTTCTTCTTTTCTTTATTTCTTTTTCGAACATTGAGGACAATGTATGTTCTAAGTATGGGGTGGGTGTGACTATGTGTTGTAATAACTCTACTACATTTGCTTGCTTGCTTCTATCCATAACACTTTGCATGTTTCATTTTCATAGTCATACGTTTCATTATTGCATTGCATGAAAAATTTTGAAAAACCCATAAAAATTTGCAAAATTTTGAAAAATTTGAAAGAGTTCTTCTGCTTTAAAGTTTAGAGATGACTTCTATGATAGTTCTTACTTGTGGAATGAGTTTTGATGACAATTCTATCCTTAAGCGGAATAATGAATTGAAATGAAATTGAATGTGTTGTTTACCCTTTCTTGCAAGTTTCATAATGTGAAAGTTCTATCTAAATCATCTTGAGAAATTGAGGTTGAAATCACATGATGAGTTCTTATACTTCTCTATGAAATGATTAAGGCAATTCGATTTTCTTTCTTCTTTCTTTGATCACTTAGCACCGCAATGAAAGTAATTGCCTCCCTTACCTATCCGGGAATTTGGAGGAGTTGATATTTGGCATGTTTGATGTGGGAGGGCCATGAAAGCAAATTTTTGCATTCAAAGATAAGTTTTAATAGGTTTGGGGAAGTCAATCATGATGATAAGTAACTCGGCACCATTCACATAGCCGGGTGTTTGTGTCTTGTCAAAGTCGGATTGAGCGATATTCCTAACGAATTATGGTATGTGCATCAAGGGTTTGAGGCATCTCGAAATTGAGAAATGCCAATCTCCTATGCTTGGGTTTTTGTGCACCTCTGTCCATCTTTCAAAAAAAAAAAAAGAAAAGTAAAGTCGAAAAATAATGTGAAAAAGAAGAGAGCAAATCTCAAAGTTGATGGTGTTGCAATTCAAAGTAAAAAAATAAAAAGAGATAGGTTATTCATTTTCCCGGATTCATGCACCACATCCCTTATAAGTTTCCCCTCCCTTCTGCATTCTAGACCTTACTTGGAAGTCCTTAAGATCAAAAGAATGTTATTTGACTTGGTGATCTCAATTGAAATTTCTTATGCTTGATTTTGACAATACTTGAAGGTTATTATGTTTGTCTCAAAGTTTAAGCGATTTGTGATATTTCTTTGCTTTACATTCTTTCGTTTGTGTATACAAGTGTTTTCAAGGATGAATGAAGCAAGGTTTGAGATGATCTATTGACTAGAAGCACATTTACCTAAACGATGTTTTTGTTTTGAGATTGCATGCATATTTCATTCTAACTTGTATTTTAGTGCTTTCAAAAACCTTGCCTGGGGACAAGCAAGTGACAAGTATGGGGTATTTTGTTAGCATGAAATATTGATATATTCTAGGCACTTATTTTGGTTGTTTTTCCCTCATTATTGTGTACATGGATGAAGTTTAGAAGCAATTGTTAACTTGTTCCTCTCTTATTATTGTCGATATGGATGTCTACGCTAGCTTTGTGTTGATTGTAGGCGAAAGGGAGCTAAATAGGAGCTATTGAGAGAAAAAAGAAAGGATTCGATCATATTCGAGGATTAGGAACACATTAAGGAAGCTAAAAGGAAGGAGCTAGGATGAAGAATGTCACGACACAAAGGAAACTACAAGTATTCTACACTTCCACACCTTGAGTTACGGCCGTAGAAGAGTCCACGCTCTAAAGCACGGCCGTGGATATTGTCATCATGAGCGTGGAGCACTCCAATAAGTTATACGACCTAAAGTACGGTCGTGGAAGTCACAAGAGACCGTAATCCAATTCCACCCCCTAAACCATGGTCGTGGAAACCCTTGAGACCGTGATTTAGGCGATCTTTTGACGAGTCTTTATTTGCCACGTTATTTACGTAATGGGGTTGGACGGTTATTTCTTTCCCGTCTTATCAAAAAGGTCGAAAAAGAGAGTTTTGGGGATCCGCGCTTACGCCCGCTAAATCTCGCAACATTTGTGTTTGATCCCGCGGAGACGCCGACGGAAGCTTACCTTGCTTGGAGCATTCTTGCCTAGGGTTGATTGAAGATCGCCAAAGGTTTAACCCCTTTCTTAGGTTTTGACATTGAAGACAGATTGACAACCTATTCTTCGTACTCGCCTTAGATTCTTGTGAGGTTTTGTGTTATACATTCTGAATCCATTAAACATTGTTTCTTGTGTTACGGATTTGAGAATTGGTTTTGAAGTTTTATCGATTATTCGAGGGTTTTCATCATTCATTCCCTTTAATTTGAATATTGATATTATGACAATGGTTATTTGCTAAAACCCTTTAGCAATTCTAAGGTGAAGGGTTGATAGTTGTGGCTTAGATGATGATAGATCGATCGTAAATTGATTGGACCCTGAGAGTTAGAGATATCTCGTCAACGAACCCAAATCACGGCCTGTTCTTGGAGTTCCACGGCCGTGGTTCTCAAGATCTGACTGTGATTTATCCTAGTTTACGAGCTTTGCTTTTACTTTGATCCAAGGTTAAAGATTAGCTTTAATCTAGTATTGGTTTACCCTTTTCTAGGTAGTAGTGAGACTCATCACCCTCTATTTCGATTTCGAGTGTCAACACTTTAATCGTTTTAGTTCGTCTTGATCCTTGGGTTACAAGTTTGGGTATTTGAGATTAATTCTTGTCCATAGATCCTTTCAATACTGAAGCCTCAACAACCTTTATAAAGAGTGTCTTTAGATAAGTCATATAAAGTCTTGGAACTTCATCGTACATTGCTTTACTTTAGCATACCTTTGCAACATCTAACTTTGTCCTTAGTTCTTTAGTATATCTTGAATCGATTGCCACAATTAAATTCCTGGATCTTTAGGGTTGCTGTTTTCTCAATATTTGTAAAGCTTTACCTTTTATTTGCTCGATAACTTGAGACTGGGTTTTGTTTCACCAAATACCTGTGATCGATACTCTGGAATATTTGCTAATCTACGCCGATCCGTACACTGCGGGTTCGCTTGTTTTTATTCTAGTTTTATAATATAAAGCTTATTTGCACGCACGTTTTTGGGAGAACAATAGGCGTCTAGACAACTGAATACATATGAGGAGAACTACCCAACACACGACCTCGAGTTAGTCGTGGTGGTACATGCTCTTAGGATCTAGCGGCATTTTTTGTATGGAGCTACGTGTCAGATCTTCACAAATCATAAGAGTATGAAGTATATATATTCACTCAATGGGAGTTGAATTACCGCTAAAGGAGATGGCTAGACTTGATCAAGGATTTTGATTTAAAGATATTGTACCATCCGGGGAAGGCGAATATGGCCGTTGATACCCTTAGCAGGAAGACGCCTCACGAGAAGGCAATAGCTTGACTAACGGCTCAAACTTGGTTACAGAGAGACCTAGCATGGCTAGAGATAGATATCCAGTTTCTAAATACGGATAACCACTTGTCCACTTTAGAGATGCTACCTGATCTATTGGGAGAGATCCGACAAAAGGAAGAGAGTTGTCCAGCTTTGACGAGGATCCGGGACAAGATCTCTCGACTAACAATTACCACATCAATCCCTATGACTAACAATTACCACATCAAGACCACCTAAGGGTCACACACAATTACATCAGATATATCACACATACCACACTGAAAGCAACCAAAACAAGAAAGTAGGCTACCTTACCGTCCTATAGACGTCTCTAGACCCGCATAAAACTCAGGATAGTTCCGCCGGATACTATCCTCCGTCTCCGAAGTGGCCTCGTCAATCCCTCGTCTCGACCACTGCACTCTCAAAATGGGTATTACCTTCGATCGAAGGCGTCTCGCACCTCTCTCCAAAACTGCTATCGGGGGCTCTGGGAAAGTATGATCCGGCTCGACCACTAGGTCGTCATGACTCACTATGCGTCTCGGGTCATGCACATATTATCACAGTTGAGACACGTGAAATACTGGATGAACTCCATCCAATCGGGGTGGCAATGCCAATCTGTACGCAACCTCTCCTATCCGCTCAAGGATCTCAAAGGGCCCGACATATCGGGGACTCAACTTCCCCTTAATGCCGAAACGTCGAACACCCCTCGTCGGTGACACTCTCAACCATACCTGGGCTCCAGCCCTGAACTTTAGAGGCCTGCGCCTCTTATCAGCATAAGACCTCTGACGGCTTTGTGCGGCCAACATCCGCTCTGGGATCAATGCTACCCGAGCCATCTCATCCTGCACCTACTCAGGCGCCACACCACTTATCCTCCCAGGCTCATCACAACACAAGGGTGTACGGCACTTCCGTCCATATAGTTCCTCGTAAGGATCGATCCCAATAGTCGCATGCCAACTATTGTTATAAGAAAACTCCACTAAAGGGAGGTGGCCAGGCCATACTTGGCCCCAATCGAGCACACATGCCTTCAACATGTCCTCAAGGGTCTGAATAGTCCTCTCAGACTGCCTGTCCGTGTGAGGATGGTATGTCGTGGTGAACTGTAAGCTCGTGCCTAAGGCGGCGTGTACCTGCTGCCAGAACCTCGAGTTAAAACGCCCATCCCTATCTGTAATGATCATCCTCAACACTCCATGGAACTTCACGATCTGACGGGTAAACTCCTCGGCTAAAGGAGACACCGGCCACATTTGCTTAATAGGAATAAAACGTGTCGTCTTCGTCAACCGATCCACCACAACCCATATCGCATCAAAGCCTTTACTCAACCTCAAGAGGGTAACGAAGTCCATAGAAATGTCCTCCCACTTCCACTGTGGAATCGAAAGTGGTTGGAGCTCTCCTCCGGGCCTGTGGTTCTCGATCTTGACCTACTGACAAGTTGCACACTGGGCTACATATCTAGCCACGTCGGGCTTGAGCCCGCCCCACCAATAAGATCGTTGTATATCCTAGTACATCTTACTCGCACCCGGGTGGACGGAGTAAGGTGTAGATTGGGCCTCCTGCAGTATACGCTGCCTCAATTCTCTATTAGAGGGTAGACATATGTGCTCCTGGCGCCTCAAAATCCCTTCAGCACCCACCATAAACTGTGGTGCCTACCCTCTGGACATCCTATCCTTGATCCTCGCCAGTGCGGGACAACCCTCTTGTTTCTGCCGGATCTCTTCCGTCAGATCCGGTGAAACCTCTAACGCTGACAAATGGCCGTTAGTATCCGGAAACCGGATGTCTACCTCCAACTAAATCAAATCTCTTTACAACTGGGTGTGCACAGTAAATCTAGCTATCGCAGCCTCTCGAGGTGTCCTCCTACTAAGGGCATTGGCGACCACCATTGCCTTCCTTGATGATAAAGGATCTCTAAGTCAAAATCCTTAATCAGCTCCAACCATCTTTTCTGGCGGTTAGTCAACTCCCGCTGAGTAAATATGTACTTCAGACTCTTGTGGTCTGTGAAGATTTGACAGGTGGCCCCGTAGAGGTAATGACGCCAGATCTTCAATGCATGAATGACTGCAGGTAGCTCAAGGTCGTGAGTAGGGTAATTCTCCTCATACGTCTTCAACTGTCGAGACGCATAAGAAATGACCTTACCTCTCTGCATCAGGAAGCATCCCAAGCCTAGCTTGCATGCATCACTGTAAACGACGAAGTCCTCAACGCCCTCTGGTTGTGCTAACACAGGAGCGGAAGTCAATCTCCCCTTCAGCTCTTCAAAACTCCGCTGACAGGGCTCGGTCCATGCAAATCAGATGGACTTCCTTAAAAAGGAAGTGAGTGGCTTCGCAATCACATAAAAACCCTTCACGAACCTACGGTAGTGACCGGCCAGACTTAGAAAACCGCGTACCTCCTTGACCGTCTTAGGAAGCGACCATAATGCAACTGACTCTATCTTCGCCGGGTCTATATTGACACCCTCGGCGGAGACAATGTGGCAAATGAAGGCAACCTCTAGCATCCAAAACTCACACTTAGAGAGCTTAGCATCAAGCTCCCTATCTTGTAAAACCCGTAACACCGTCCTCAAGTGTCCGGCGTGCTCCTCGCTACTCCGGGAGTATACCTAGATGTCGTCGATAAAAACTACCCAAACTGGTCTAAGAAGTCGATGAAGATGCCATTCATCAACTCCATGAATACAACAGGAGCATTGGTGAGCCCGAAAGGTATCACAACAAACTCATAAATGACCGTATCTGGTCCGAAATGCCCTCTTCGGTACGTCCTCCTCTCGTACTCTCAGCTGATGGTATCTTGACGTCAAGTCAATATGGGAAAACACCGTAGCTCCCTGTAACTGATCCAGCAAATCATCACTATGCGGCAACGGGTACTTGTTCTTGACAGTGACTTTGTTCAACTCCTGATAGTCGATATAATGCCTCATGGATCCGTCCTTCTTCCTGACGAAGAGGACTGGTGCACCCCAGGGATATACACTAGGTCGGATGAATCCCCTCTCTGTTAAATCCTCGAGTTGCTTCTTGAGCTCAAGCATCTCGACTGGTGCCATGCGGTATGGAGTCTTGGAGATTGGCCTTGTGCCGGGCTACGACTCAATCCCAAAATCTACGCTCCTCTACGGTGGTAAGCAATGCGGCTCGCCAAAGACGTCCTCGAACTCATAAGCTATCGGGGTCTCTACTAAAGATGATCTCGTCTCCTTCTTCATGGAGTAACACCAAAAGGCCTCGCACCCCTGGCCTATGAGCTTTGCTGCTCGGACCGCACTAATGACTGCCCCGATCTTTCCGAGGTCCCACCCTCGAAAGACCTCCTATTGCCCAGACTTTGTGGTGATAGTCACTGTCCTCCTACTGACGTCCAGAACAGCTCTATAGCGGTCCATCCAGTCCATCCCGAGTATGACTTCTTCATGCACTAAGCGCTTGACATGGAAGTCGGCTAACCAATCACGATCTCCCAAGCGGATGGGACAACCGTGAATCTCTCGAGTACCGCGAACCTTACTCCATCGGGTAACCTTATAAGTAAAGGTTCCCCCTCTACCGTATCTAAGGTCAACATATCTATGCAATCATCAGATATGAAAGAGTGCGTCACACCCGTATCAAAAAGTACTCGGACTGGAAAGCCATGAATCGTAATAGTACATGTGGTTGCGGGTGTTGCTGGCTCTACGACGCTCCTCAACTCAAAGACTCTAGCCTGAGTACCCCTAGTCTTTGAAGTGCCTCCACCACGCTCTCTACCTCTGCCGGGAATCTGAGCCGAACCTTGTGAATATGCCTGACCAGGAGCTTGCTGCTGCTACCTCTCTCCTCCTCCTGAGGTACCAGCAGGCGAGGACCCCTGCTGTGATGTTCCCTTGCCCTGTCGGCAGAAGGTAGCCTTATGGCCCAGCTGGCCGCAAGTAAAACATGTAACTAGTGGTCTCCTAAACTCCGGCTTAATGTGTCCATACTCTCCGCATTTGTAGCACTAACGTCCCCTAGAAACAGTCGGCGATACAACCTTGTAACTAGAGCGGCCCTGAGGCTGACCACGCCCATGACCTGAACCTCCTCCTCCTGTGCTGGTTGATCCGGTCCTCTGTCTCTTGTCTGACCCTCCTGATTGCATGGCTCTCTTAGGACCCAGTCGGTCCCTCTCAAACGCTGAAGCCCGATCCTGGTAATCGGTTAAGGAATCACAACAAAACCCTGCCAGATAGGAGCATGTAGTCTCCCTCAGTTTCCGAGAGAACATGTACATGTGCTGGTCCACAGGTGGTGCAGCAGGACCCAACAGTGACAGTTCCTCCCGGAACCTCCTGATCGTCTCAGCTATCGGAACATCCTCAAATCCTGCCTCCAAGAAGTTCTGCACTCGGTCTCTCCTCATCGAGGTAGGACAAAAAGTCTCCCGCACAAGACTCAACAACTGTTCAAACCGGGACACTCCGCCCCGCACGGTCCTCCACCAGAACTGTGCCTGGTCTCTAAACAAGGTCAGAACCAGCTCCACCTTACGACTCTCAAGATAGCGGATCGCCTCCAGTGCGGACTCCACAAGGCTAATCCAATGCTCTACCTCAAGTCCAACATTCCCATCGAATGTAAGAACTCATTGATGGTTGAAAGTCTTCAATCATTCGTCCGGCCTCGGTACCCTCAGCTCCTCTCTCACTCGGTCATCCTCTACAACCCTCACTGGTGCAGCTACCACCGGTGGAACTACCACCTGAGTCACCCTCTGAGAGACCTCAACCGACCTAGCTGGCACCGGTGGTGCTGGAGGTGGTGCTCCAGTCCTGTATGCCTCTTGGACCTGCTGGACATACGCTCGATACTCCGATGCTCCAATCGACACACGGCCCGAATCAGCAGGCCCCGCACTCCGTACTCCGGACCTAGCAGCGGTCACATCCCTAACCTCAAGAACAATGCTCTCAGCTACCTCCTCAGCAAGAACGTCCGCAACTGGCGGATCTACAATAGGAGGACGTCCCTCACCTGGGCCCCTCTGAGACCTACCCACATGTCCCGGTCTCGGAGCTCCAGGAGGAAGGGGAGGTCGCCCCCCTCCTCGTCCAACGTAAGTTGTCGCTCTCGTACGTGCCATCTGATGGAGATATGATTGGTGTAAGACTACTTTAATGGCTAGTAAAGACATAACTATCTTACTACTCTAGGTCGCTTCTAAAGGTCACAATGTAACTATTATACACAATTTATAACAAAAGTCCAATAAACTATGCCATCGAGTTCAGCGGGGGTAGTGGCGGCCCGTGCATTCTATCCTAACCCATTTATGCTCAAAAATTCATTTTAAAAAGTTCGGAACCCTTGCGGTTTCTGTTTATTTGTTCATTCGGCCTTTTGAAGATATCGAGTGCCGTTGTTGCCAACCTGGCACTGATACCACATTGTAACACCCGAAATCTTAGAGGACTCGGAATGCTATGAGCTGGGACCTCACAATGGGTCCCGGCCCTTAGCTTGGCAACAACTTCATCGGACCATACAACACGGCACAAATAAAAATTCAAAACACATAGTTTTATAAGATGAGCGGAAGAACAAGGTACAAAACTGAAAATAGTCCAGCCAAGTCTCAAAACCAAAGAACAACATAAGTCTCAAAATTCATGAAATAAAAAGATAACAGTCCCGATCTATAATGCACGGAACCCCGGCTGCCCACTACCGCCGGATCACTTGATCGCGTTTCTAACCTACAAAGCATCTACAAGCGGTATAAAACCGTTAGCTAGCAATCTATGCTTAAGTCTAAAGGTAAAATCACAAACACACAACATACGCAATCAACATGCAACACTCAATCCTTTTGTTATCTTTAATTAAGTGATATTCCATTACTAATTATACTTATTTTGTGACACGAGAGATTCCCAAACCTCGCCCCTGATCCCGTTTACCAACGAGGAATGGTGCTAATGCATCTGACTGTCTATCTGTCTGGGCTGGTACAGGGAACCTCCTAGACTCTTGCAAGAGCTAGGCAGATGATGTCTCTACCCGTTATCATACACTTGGGTCAATTACGTACAATAATAAAGTCAACCTAATCCGGTTTTGTTGTTTACCCTAACTAACAAACACCACTCATACACATCACACTCATACAAGAAGCCAGCTAAGTAAGTCCGTAGACTTACCAGTCTCCGACGCGCACAAGATCACCTCACTCGAAAGTTCCCTCGGGAAAACGTACAACGCCTGTTCAAGACAAGACACACAATCAAACCACACTCTAGTCCACTAGAAGTCTTTAGATTTCTAGGCTCAAACTCCTCAACCACCGAGTCCAAGAAGACTACACTCTCAGTCCATGACCTATCCAACTCTCAACATAACAATATACACTAGACCTCTAAGGTCCAACCATTCTAAATCATTCCAGTTCAACTATCTGGGTCCACCGAGTCCAAGAAGACTACACTCTCAGTCCATGAAAGAAGGAAAGGAAATAACGAGATTCGGGACTCAATGGAGCAAAACTGCCCCCGCGCCTTCCTGAGCCACCCCTGCGCCTATCTGGGTCCGCACCAACGCCGATCTAGGTCCGCCCCTACGCTTGACAGAAGCCGCCCCTGCGCCTTTGTGAATCCGCCCTTGTGCCTGTCCGTGTAGAAAGTCCGTCTGTTGAGTTCTTCGATTGTGCAGCCGGTCCTCTAGGGTCTCCTTTGGTGCTATGAACGTCTTCCACTTCTCTCACTTGGTCTTAGCCTCCTTCTAGGGTCTAGATTCATCATTGAACCAACAAAATAACGATAGATCATTGAGCAAGGATTCAAAAGTGTCTTCCATTCAAGCCATGGAAGGGAACGGAAGAAATAAGAAGAAGAAGAAAGAAGAAGAAGAAGAAGAAAGGAAGGAACCTTACCTACGTCCCGTCACTGCAGTCCCGTCTCACGAATGGTGGATCCAAGCTGGAGCACTCCAAGAGAGAAATGGAGGAGAAGGATGTAATAGGAAGGTGCAAGAGGAGTATGTGGGTTGGAGGAAGAAAGTAACGTGAGTAGAAAATTAGAGGAGGAGAAGGATTGGCTCCATAAAAGAGAAAGGATACCAAAGGTCTTCAGCCATACAACTCCTCAAGGAATTTAAGAGGGGAGTTAAAAGGATCGGAATGTGAACGGTTGCCCAAAACGCTGCTACCCCGCCCACGCGTGTCAACGCCCTCGCGGGAATCTTAGCTGCACCCTCGGCCTTCTCGACTGTGTCGCCAAAGCCACAAGGGCGTAAGCCCTTGCGCCCGGCTTCTACCCTCCTCTAGTCCTATCCAAGCGTAGCGAAAAATCCGGTCGTTACAAGAAGCACCAATGTTTACCGTAGGTGCTGACTAGGTGATGAGATGCCAAGAGCGCGTTTGTGTGCCGTCAGACAAAGAGTTGAGACAGCGTATTTTACAGTAGGCTCACACTACACCTTACTCAATATACCCAGGTGTAAGTAAGATGTATCAAGACGTTAGACGTTCTTTCTAGAGGGACGGGTCAAGCCCGACGTGGCTAGATACATAGCCTAGTGTGTGACCTGTAAACCGGTCAAGAATGAGCACCCCAGGTCAAGAGAAGAGCATCAACCACTATCAATATTGTAGTTGAAGTGGGAGGACATCTCCATTGATTTCGTTACTGGTTTGAGACCAAGTAGGAGCTTTAAAGCTATTTGGGTTGTGGTAGACCATTGATAAAGACCGCACGTTTCATTCCTTTTAAGGAAATGTAGCCGGTGAGTCGGTTAGCTGAGGAGTTCACTAGGCATATAATTAGAATCCACGGGATACCGAAGACCATCGTCTCGGACAGAGAATGACGGTTTACCTTGAGGTTTTGGCAGTAGGTGCACACCGCCTTAAGTACGCCTTTAATTCACGACAGTGTATCATCCTCAGATGGACGGTTAATCTGAGAGAACTGTACAACCCCTGAAGGATATGTTGAGAGCTTGTGTGCTGGACTAGGGAAAGGTGTGGCTAGATCACCTCCCTTTGGTTGAGATTTTGTATAATAATAGATCGCTTGCGTCGATCAAGATAGCTCCTTTTGAAGCGTAGTATGGGCGGAGATGCTATACACCTCTATGTTGGGATGAGTCGGGTAGTGCTAGTGGAGTAGCTCTTGAGCAAATACATGATAACATCGCTCAAGTAACGTCGATCAGAGAGCATATGTTGGCCGAGTAGAGTCGCTAGAAGTCTTATGATGATAAGAGGTGTCGGCCTCTAATGTTCAGAGTGGGAGCTCAAGTATGGTTGCGAGTATCACCAACGCGAGGTGTTACACGTTTGGCATTAAGGGAAAGTTGAGTCCCCGATATGTCGGACTATTTGAGATCTTGAGCGGGTTCGAGAGGTGGCAGAAAAACTCGCGCCACCGAGATTACGGGGTGTTCACCCGGTCTTTGATCTTTCATGTGTCTCAGCTGCGGGAGTACTTACCGGACCTGAGACGCATATTCTCTTATAAGGATCCAGTGGTTGAGCCTGACCACACGATTGTAGAATGTCTGCTAGCTATCCTAGAGTAGAGTACGAGACGCTTGCGATCGAAGGACATACCGATGATGAGAGTTTAGTGATCTATATGTGGAGTTGAGAAGGCTACTTGGGAGACAGAGAATAGTATCAGGAGGAACTATCCGGAGTTATGCAGAGACGGTTGTATCTATAGGATCGAAGGGTGAGTCCTAGTTATGCTTTTGTTGAGTATATGTGCGTGTATGATTTTATGTGTTGTGGTGTCCCATGTAGGAATGAAATATGTGATCTTGTTAGGCCTTGATGTGCTAGTATGGTTGGTGTATGTGTCAATTTTAGAAGGGTGTTGCCTTCTCGGGATCTTGTGTGTATGTCTTGGCATGTATGACCGAGGGAATCAAGTCTAAGTTTCAGGATGAAAGTTGTTTTTAGGGGATCTTGATAACATGTATTATAGTCTATATTTTGGGATTGGTTTCTATGCCGTTTTGTTTACCTTTGCAAGAATCGAGGTCTACACCTAGTTTTGTTGTAATTATTGGGATAATGACACGTTTTGGAGCAAAATGGAGCCAAGGGATTTAAGGAGTCATTGGAGCTACATTTTGGAACATTGAGGAGCTACAAGAAAGGCATAGAAACCATAGAAGTTAGATAGAAATTTGATATTGGACCAGTTTTGAGAGTATTCTACGTAATTGAAGATCACCTCAGTTGACTACATGATCACCTCGACCGAGATGACTTGCTGGGCCTGGATCGAGACGCACGGGTCATGAGATCTTTTATTTTTGGCAAGTGATTTTCTTATAAGATTGGAGATATTTTTTTGATGGAAGTATGCTTGGTTAGCTGATTATTTTTAGGGATTGAATATTTTCCAAGGAAGAAGGAAGTTGAAGGAAGACAACTTTGAAGTGAAAGTTGAAGGCTTTGAAGGAAGTTGTAAGGTTTTCTTAGGGAACTTTGATTGATGTCTTTGATTTATTATTGAGGAACACAGTTTGCTGATTGTATGGATTGTTTGATTGATTTATTGATTATTGAGACCTTTGTGTTAAGGTTTTTATTATCATAAATCTAACCTACCTACCTGCACCGGTCAAGATAGCTCCACCACCACCTCGGTTGCCGGCTAGGGTTAACCAAGGTAACTTGTTCGTTGGAGAACCGAAAACCCTAGGTCAAAGGATGGACCCGAATAAACAACTGTGGCGTCCAAGAGTTCATCTAAGAGATCCAGCTGAGCATGACTACGAGTTTCGACCTCAAGTCATCTCAATGATTCGACAATGTCAATTTGGAGGTATGGAAAGATAATCTCCACATCAACACTTGAAAAACTATGACACTCTCATGGAGATTTTGAGACTATCTAGAGTGGAGAACAACAACTACAAGCTAAGGCCTTTCTACTTCTCTTTGAAAGACAAGGCACTTGCTTGGTATCAATCTCTTCCAATTGGACGAGTTAACACATGGGAAGAGATGACTACCGAGTTTCTCACTAAGTTCTTTCCCCATCAAAAACAGCGGAGCTAAGGGGTAAGATTAATGCTTTTCTCATAAAGGATAGAGAAAGTTTGTTCAAATCAGGGGAAAGGTTCAAGGACCTTTTGTTGGATTTCCCTCACCATGGGATTCCATGGATTGAGTTGCTAGAGATCTACTCCAAGGGGTTAGATGAGGAAACTCAGTTCAAACACCAATTACTTTCCGCTGGCACTTTTATGGATACACCGGTTGATGAAGCTTGGGAGTTTGTTGAGAAGCAAGCTTTACACATGGAGAAGTACTCCCATCGAAGGGTTGAAGATGGAGCGAAGCGAGTCGTATTTCCATATTTGAATCTTACAAATTGAAGTGTTGCTCAACTCACTACACTCAACAATGAAGTCAAGGCTTTGAAGGAGTTTTTGTTAGCTCAAACTAAAGTAGCATCCAATGAGAAAAATGCTGGATACTTGAGAAGAGGAAACTATCAAGGGCCGAGGAACAACAACAACAACAACAACAACAACCACTACTACTACTACAACAACAACAACAGTGTAACACCCCAAATCCACGGGACTCGGAGTGCTGCATTGGGCTAGGATCTCACAATTGATCCTGACCGTATCCTGACAACAAGTTCACTGGATCTTACAACAAGGCACAGGTAGATTAAAACCAAATACATAAAAGCTGTATATAATACATCAAAAGAGTTTCCAAACACAAAGTCGAGTACAAAACATTAACCATAAACATCTGATACAAAAGATCCCACATCCCACGCATCCTAACGTACAGAAGTCCTCGGCTAGTCACACCATCTAGCTCACCCTGCAGTCTTCCTATCTTGTAGATCATCTACAACACGGTATACACTGTTAGCTACTGTAATGCAAAAGTATGAAGGTAATAGCACAAACACACATCAACATCTCATACATGCAATGCCACAGACAATCATTTATTATGTTTCATTTACGTTATTCCATTACTAATCCAAATTCTTTTGCAACACGAGGAGCCTCAAGAACCTCGTCCCATCCAACGTAACACAAGAGTTTTGCATGGGGGTGATCATCACTCGTCCTATCAAGTGAGATTATCTTAAGGGCACCTCCTCCTACCCGCAGGCGGAGCCAAGTGGTCACAACCCGTTATATTACACTTGGGCCATTTAAAGTAATAAATGGTAATTGTAGTCCGGTTTAGGTTATAAATGCACAAGCATATAAACACACACAACCATCACAATCACACAAATCCACAACCGTACGCTAAGTAAGTCCTATGGCCTTACCTGTAACACTGGTATCCAATATCACGTCACAACTTCCTCTTGGGGAAGAAACCAACGCCTACAATAGCAAGGCACACAAGATCATATATTGCAAGGGTTAGGAGACTCGTCTCCATAACCATAACCAACCTACAACCTCAATCTAAACCTCAGGATCATAACATGCTCACAAATTCCTAAGGCATAACCTCAAAATAAACACAAGTGCCTAAGGCACATCTCTATCATACCACTCATCCTAACCAAGCTAGCCTAGCAAACATTTAAGCCAAGGCCCAAGGAAAGTAAGGAAGGAAACATACTAACAAGGTATGCCCTGAATGTACCAATAGAAGCAAGGAACTCCAAGCTGACCCAGTGAGGTGCAGGGGTGGCTCACCTAAGGCGCAGGGGCGGTCACAGGCACGCGCAGAGGCGGCATGGTGCAGGCGCAGGGGCGGCTGTTTGTGCAGAAGCTTGGCCCCGACTTCTCTTCGATCCCTTTCCCGACTCTCTTAACCTCTTCACCACACCAAAGCAACACACATACAAATATACATATGTATGAACATCAAAACAACCAGGAAAGGATCCATCACAAGTCTTCTTGTGATCCTAAGCAAGGAAAGGAAGAACGAAACAAGGAAGAAGAAGGAATGAAAGGAAAGAAGAAGAGTTGGCTTACCACAACCAGAAACCTAAGTAGCCATGGAGGTCCACACCATCATCCTCCTACAACACCTCAAAAACAACAACAGCTCTTAGCAACAAGCTCAAGATCTTCCAAGGTAAAAACCAACACCAAACTCTCAAAAGCTCTCTCACAAGATCAAGAAGATCAAAGAAGAGAGGAGAAAGAAGAAGAAGAACGTAAGAGGGATGAAGAAGCTGGAATGAGGTAAGGAAATCCCTCATATGAAGGATTCGAAGCTTATATAAGAAGCTAACCAAAAGCAAAGTCAAGAGGTCAACAAAGGTGGCTGCAGCCGCACAATCCTGTAGGGGTGGATCAGGGAAGGCGCAGGGGCGGCTCACAGGATCCGCAGGGGCGGCTGACAGGGTCCAGCAAGGGCTCAGCTAAGGCTCAACAAGGCTCCTAGGCTCCAAATACTATGACTCTTACATCACACCCTTGTAAAAACAAGTTTTGTCCCAAAACTTGCAAAATCCCAAACCTCTCGGACCCATAAGACGAGGTCTAACTCTGAGCACTATCATCAACTCTCAACAAGGCCTAGAAGAAGATCATCTCTAGCCAAATACTAGCCACATCACATTGGCATGGAGGAAAACCGTTTCCTGCCAAAACGTACACATAACACAACTACGTGGAGGAAAACCGTCTCCACTCACACTATGTCCATCAACGATAACATGGAGGAAAGAACCATCTCCAGATATTCCTAACACACACTATAGCATGGAGGAAAGAACCATCTCCAGCTATATTTTCCTAACTCCTAGCAAACCCACAATGTATGGGTCGTTTTGTAGCAAGGATAGTATTCTGAGGTCGAACACAAAGACTAAGGTGAAATCGAATCAAATAAGTGATTATGGATAGTGCAAATCTAGTCTAAGAAAAGAGAAAGGAATAAAGAAATGAAAATCATAATTTTTTTGGGTTGGTTTTGTGGTGATCAAACAAGATCACAATTGATGCAATATTATAAAACAAACTAACAATTGTAGCTAGCAACACAAACAAGCAACACAAACACGAGATATGTGATCAAAGAGAGAAAATCGGATTCTAGGGGTTAAGACTTCCGGTTATGGCATTGGACTCAAGCTTCTAATCAACCTTGGACTAGCTATGATATGTTGGGAAATGGTGTTTCTCAAATGGGATCAATCACCAGGTAGGTCTCATGGTGCACTAATCCCGCACCTAAGGTCCTATCACCGGGTAAGTCTCTAGTAGCCTAAGGTTGGGAATTCTACACAAACCGGATTACTATCTAGGGATCTAACCTCTCCTCACCGGGTAATTCTCGGGAAGGCAAGTCCTAAACATCAATTCTAGTACACTCAGTCCAATAGCGGCTTGTGAGGCTCACTACTACCTAGAGTTCATCATCTTCGGTATCTAAGATCAAGAATTACCGCGTAGGTCTCTCCTCTCACTTAGTTAGCTAGCATTAGGTCACCCTAGGCTAGATTATGCTTAACAAACACTAGGATTTCAACAATCTAACATCCTAACATTCACATTCATCGATACAAGCACAACATAGAAAATCACGGGTTGTTCATACTAAACCACGACCGTGGTTCTTGAGGAATTGACCGTGATTCCTATCGGGAGTTAGGTTCGAGCAAGCAAATCATCCAAGAGTACATTCAAGTATATTTTATTATAGTCCAAGACATAACCATCATTCCACTACCCTACAATCACAACTATTTGGCCAACAACATGCATTTCAACATTCAAACTCAACAAGCAAACATTCATGGCTTCCATAGCAAGAAAATGAAATGAAAGGGCAAAGAAGCAAGTAAATACAAGTAAACCAAGCTGAATATATGTTTAAGAAAGACTTACAACCCTTCAAAAGAAGGTTCAAATCGTTCTTTACAAATCTTTGCAAATGACTTCAACAAGCTCACTCGAAAATCACTTAAAAAGATATAAAAACTCTAAGATGATGTTCTTCTTCTTCTTCCCCAAATGAGAGTGTTTTCTTCCTCCCCAAGAGTAGCCTCCAATGTAATGATGTGTAATGAGAGAGTGTGGGAGAGGATCCTCTAGCATCAGCCTGCGAGACCACTTATATCCTCCATCAAGGGCAAGGGTCGGTTATGGAGATTGTGCGACAGATGTCACAGCTGTCCAAAGAGAACCACGGCCAAAACTACGGGCGTGGAAATGGCCTCTGGGCCGTGGTTTTGGTGGTTCAGCTTCCTGTGGATCATTAAGCCACGAGTTGGTGCAAGGCATGCACCAACAAGGTCCTATGTGTTCTCCTTAGCTCCTAGCTTGCTTCTTAATGAGTCCGGAAGTGTGTCATCACGAGGAATGATCCTCGAATGTATCGATTAAGCTCCAAAAGTTCCCCAAAATACCTACAAAACCGGCAATAGTTCGTGTAGACGTCTATCTCGACAATATGCATGAATTAAACGTAAACGTCATGAACTAATGTCAAACTATGCATGTATAGTGGGAAAAACTATCTAAATGAATGCCTTAACTAACGTCATAAATCGTGTTATCAAAATACCCCATGCTTAAGAGTTGCTCGTCACCGAGCAAGGTCCAACTATAGGCTAGGAGA
Organism: Fagopyrum homotropicum; assembly: GCA_033239125.1. Taxonomy (NCBI): domain Eukaryota; kingdom Viridiplantae; phylum Streptophyta; class Magnoliopsida; order Caryophyllales; family Polygonaceae; genus Fagopyrum; species Fagopyrum homotropicum. The sequence goes on along the minus strand of BSWB01000001.1, from coordinate 55,479,408 downwards.
TGACATAATTTATGAATGTAGAAAAAACATAAAATCTTTTTGGAATTGTGCTTCTAAATTTGGATCACCTTCATAGTCATGTTTCATGGCAATGGACAAACAATCATGTATCAAATGAATGAAGGTATGGAAAAACAATTATACTTAACTAGTAAGCATGCATGAAAGGTGAAAATGAAGAAGTCAAGATGATCATGAGAACATCCAAACTAGATCACTAAGTCTTACACATATGCAAACTTGTGTATTACCCGCACTTTGTGCGGGTTGAGTGTTAATAAATATATAATTATTATTATGATTTTTCATTCTCTTTTAAGGATTTATCTCTTCTAATTAATTATATTTTTAAATTGAATTGTTAAGATATGTTTGTTGTAAAAAAAACCGTAAAAGTTTAAAAACTATTTATATAAAAATATTTATTTTAAATATTTTTTAAAAAATTTAGAAATAGAAATTGTTTTTTAAAATAATTTATTAGGCTTCGAGAAATATGACGTTGACACGTGGCAATAGAGGCTTCTACTTTAATATATATAAGATATGTCACAAGGATTTAGGAAAGAAAAGGCCAAGAAACGTTGTGAATAGGTGGGATTTTTTCTAGGTCATGTGATGCTAATCCGGGAAGGGAACTAACTCCACATTTTTATTTTTGATCAATTTCCCCACAAGTATATATTTTTCTCCATCTTTTCTTTCTTTTATTTTCTTTTTCATTTTCTTTTTCTTTCACTTATTTTTGAGACAATGGCATTGGTGTACAAAAGCCGAAACCTTGGTGATTAGCGGTTCTCGGGATTTTTCCAAGGTGCCTCACACCGGGCACACATACCAAGGCTCGTTAAGACATTCGGTTTATCCGACTTTGGCAGGGCACAAACACCCGATTATGTGAATGGTGCCGAGTTACTCATCATCAAAACCAAAGTCCCCAAACCTATATTTTTTTCTACACTTTTCACAACAAATTCAGCACTTCATACACAACATTCATTCATCAACAACTTCACCCCACACTTGCTTTTCACACACTCAACACACTAGCATGCTCCTATTCCCGGATGGGTCAAAAGAGGTCAAATTTTTATATCAATTGAGGTGCTCAAACAACATGATCAAGATGAGAAGTAGAGAAAGATGAATTGACTTAGTCATTCCTAGATGATGTGCAAGAACTAGCATGTAATTTCGACCATCAATCTTCAATCCAATCAAGGCAAACATCATAATCACAATTCATACATGGGATTCAAGATAAGTATTTCAAGTCCACATATGCATACATCCATTTAACACACAAGGCCATCGATAGCCAATTCACAAGACAATCTCATCATAAGGGTCATACTCAAACTTAGAAGCAATAAAATTTTTTAAATTTTGTGATTTTTTGGAATTTTCGAAATATATATGTACAATGCAAAAGCTAATGAAACATGTGACAATATGAACTATCCTAGATGCAATCATACAAATGATCATGAAAACTCCACCCCATACTTAGAAACACATTGTCCCCATTGTGCAAATCAAGTAAAGAAGAGTGAAAGAGAGTCCTCACAATGTAAAACTGGTGTTGCTTTGGTATTTTGGTTCACTCATGTGGAGTGATGGTGGATGATCAATCAAAGGTGGTAGAGAACTCTTGATGTCATTATGGCGTTGGGACCCGCACTAAGCACCGCTAGCCGTCCAAGTCCCACGTCCGCTCCACCCACGTTTGATGCGGGATCATCATCATCACCTTCCTCATGCCTTAAATGGCTTCCATGCTACCTAGACTCTAGCACACAAACACCAAACACACAAACACACCAAAACAAAGACAAAAGCAAAAAAAAACGAAAACAAAAACGGAAAAGGGAAAGATGTATACCAATGGGTTGCCTCCCATTAAACGCTTCTTTAAGGTAATTAGCTTGACCCAATTCGGGGGCGTCTCACTCAAGGTGAAATGGGGCAATCATATCCACCGGAGCTCCCGGGATATACTTCTTCAAACGGTGCCCATTCACCTTAAAATCTCCACAATGCTCCCCTCCTATCTCAACCGCTCCGTGGGAAAAGACCTTCCTCACCACATAAGGACCCATCGATCTTGACTTTAGCTTTCCGGGGAAGAGCCGCAGCCTTGAGTTGAAGAGAAGGACTAAGTCACCTTCACTCAACTCCTTTGGGATGAGACGTTTGTCATGCCAATGCTTGGTCCTTTCCTTGTAAATCCGGGCATTTTCATAGGCATCCAACCGGATTTTCTCAAGAGCATTAATATCTAGTAACCTCTTCTCACCGGCTTCCTTGAGGTCAAAATTCAGCCACCTTATGGACCAATACGCCCAATGCTCCATCTCCACCGGAAGGTGGCAAGACTTGCCATAAACTAGCTTGTAGGGAGTGGTGCCAATCGGTGTCTTGAACGCGATTCTATAAGCCCACAAAGCATCATCGAGCTTCATAGCCCAATCCTTTCTTGTCCTAGAAACCGTCTTCTCAAGTATCCCCTTTATCTCCCGGTTGGAGATCTCCACTTGGTCACTAGTTTGGGGATGGTAAGGTGTTGTCACCTTATGAGTCACCCCATACTTAGCCAAAAGTGTCCCAAAGTTCCTATTGGTGAAATGCTTCCTTCCATCAATTATGATCACTTTTGATGTTCCAAACCTAGGGAAGATGACTCGGTTGAAAAACCGCACCACAACTTTGGCATCATCTGTGGGAGAGGCGATTGCCTCCATCCATCTCGACACATAGTCCACCGCCAATAGAATGTCGAGGTTGCCACATGAAGAGGGGAATGGCCCCATGAAGTCCACACCCCAAACATCAAATATCTTGACCACTTTTATGTTGTTTAAGGGCATCTCATTCCTTCTTGAAATGTTGCCGTCCTTTGGCAAGCATCACATGCCACTACAAAATTTTGCACATCGCTAAACAAGTTAGGCCAATAAAATCCGGATTGCAATACCTTTGCACATGTCTTGTGTTAGCTAGCATGGCCTTCACATGGCAAGGAGTGACAATGGCAGATCACACTCTCCACCTGATCCTCTGGAATGCACCTCGTAAAGACTCCATCCGGTCCTCTCTTGAACAAGAGAGGCTCGCTCTAATAGTAATGCCTCACATCCTTGAAGAACTTTTTCCTTTGGGCATATGACAAACCGGGTGGCACCTCTTCACACACAAGGTAGTTCACTATATCCGCATACCATGGCTCATTCCCTCTAGGCACTTGAAGTAAGCACTCCTCCATCAATTGCAATTGCTCATCGCGGAATGAGTCATCAATCGGGATGTCATCTCTCTCAGTCTCCAATGGTGGTAGCCTACTAAGATGGTCCGCGACTGAATTTTCGGAACCCTTCTTGTCCCAAAATTCCAAGTCAAACTCTTGGAGGAGAAGGATCCAACGAATCAAGCGAGGCTTGGCATCTTTTTTTGTGAGGAGATAACGGATCGCAGCATGATCCGTGTACACAATGACCTTGGCTCCAACAAGATATGACTGGAACTTCTCAAAGTCATACACCACCGCTAGCAACTCCTTCTCAGTTGTGGCATAGTTGAGTTGGGCGTCATCTAGCCTCTTGATAACATAATAGATGGCATGTGTAAGCCCATCTTTCCTTTGTCCCAAAACAGCCCCAACGGCCAACTCACTAGCATCACACATTATCTCAAACGGAAGGCTCCAATCCGGAGGTTGCATGATAGGGGCAGAGGTCAAGGCATTCTTCAACCTACAAAATGCTTCAAGACAATCTTTGGAGAAAACAAACTCAACATCCTTCATTAGTAGCTTAGTGAGAGGCTTAGAAGTTTTAGTGAAATCTTTTACAAACCTCCGGTAAAAGCCGGCATGCCCTAAGAAACTCCTTGCCCCCTTGAGCGAGGTAGGTGGCGGCAACTTCTCTATCGTTTCTATCTTTGCCCTATCAACCTCAATGCCTCGTTGGGAAACCATATGTCCCAACACAATGCCTTTACTCACCATGAAGTGGCATTTCTCCCAATTTAAAATAAGGTTAGTTTCCGCACATCTCTTCAACACCAAAAACAAGTTAGCTAAGCAATCATCAAATGAAGATCCATACACCGAGAAATCATCCATAAACACTTCCATAATGTTTTCAATATACTCAGAAAAAATAGCCATCATACACCTTTTAAAGGTGGCGGGTGCATTACACAACCCAAATGGCATTCTCCTATATGCAAATGTTCCCCAAGGACTTGTAAATGTTATTTTCTCTTGGTCATCCGGGTGAATAGGGATTGAGAAAAACCCACTATAGCCATCTAAGTAACAAAAGTGTGAATGTTGAGCTAATCTCTATAGCATTTGGTCAATAAAGGGAAGAGGGAAGTGATCTTTCCTAGAGGCAACATTTAGATTCCTATAGTCAATACACATTCTCCACCCCGTAACCGTCCTTGTTGGGATTAGTTCGTTATTATCGTTAGTTACTACGGCCATACCACCCTTCTTGGGAACAACATGTACGGGACTAACCCATTTACTATCCGAAATTGGGAAAATGATTCCCGCATCTAGCAATTTAAGGATTTCCTTCTTGACTACCTCTTTCATTATAGGGTTCAATCTTCTTTGAGGTTCAATTGAAGGTTTATGATTATCTTCCATCAAGATTTTATGCATGCACAAGGAAGGTTTAATGCCACCTAAGTCATCAATAGTGTAGCCAATAGCTCTCCTATGCAATTTCAACTCATTCAACAATCTATCAAGCTCATTGTCATTCAAAGATGCATTCACAATCACCGGATAAGTAGAATTTGCACCAAGGAAAGCATACTTTAAATGAGAAGGAAGAGGCTTAAGATCAAGTTTAGGAGGACCTTTATCAGTTGGAGATGATACATACAGTGTAGGTTGAGATGATTCCAAAGCCATGGAAGACTCTCCAAGACTCCTTGAAGCTTGATCAACAACTAGGGCACTTTTTGGAAAAACCACGGGCAAAACCCGGACCTCTAGCACAACCACGGGCGTGGAATTTGAGAAACTGGTACTTCAAGACATTACAGAGAGTTCCACGGGTAAAATTACGGGCGTGGTTTCTGGTGCCAGGCTGTGGTTCCTACACTGATTCAGCACACCTTCGTGCACTTCAAATTCAGCACTTGTCTCCTTTTCCAATGCATCCAAAGCCTTGATTTCTTCATTGAAATCATCCTCAACTCCTTCCTCCATCAAACTCAAGCTAAGAACCTTCTAAAGTGGGTCCTTGATCAAGATCGAGCTCACAACTTCTCTAGACTCCTCTTGCTTGGTAATGTTGAAGACATCTTCACCAAGGGCTGGCACCTTCATCATTGTGGATAGCTTGAACTTAATATTATCTTCCCCTATGTTGAAGGAAGGGATTCCATTCTTGCAATCCACTAAGCATCCGGATGTGGCTAAGAATGGCATTCCCAAAATGATAGGAACTAGGTAGTCCGCCGGGATGTCCAAAACAACGAAATATATTGGCACATAGAACTTCCCAAGCTGAACCGGTATGTCCTCTAGGATTCCTACGGGGTGAGTGATTGAACGGTCCGCCATGTAGAAGGTCATCTTGACCGGCTTTGGCTCTCCTAGCCCAACCATATTAGAACGTGCAAGCGGGATAATGCTTACACTTACTCCAAGATCACATAGGGCTTCATATTCCACTTTTCCAACCCCAATTGGCACACAAAAAGATCCCGGATCTCTAAGTTTAGGAGGCATCTCCTCGCTCATAGTTTGAATCAACTCGGAAGATCTCTTCGTCATTCTCACTTCTCCATACTCCTCCAACTTCCTCTTGTTGGAGAGTATCTCCTTCAAAAACTTTCCATAGGCCGGCATACCTAGAATAGCATCCATGAACGGAATGTTAATATGCAATTTAGACATGAGTTCAAGGAATTTACCGAAGTGTTTAGCCAAAACGAGCTCTTGCTCGTGATTGTGGGAACGGTAGTGGCAGCTTGTATGGAGGTGGTGCCACATATGTTGGCTCATCATCCTTGCTCTTGCCTCCTTCTTCTTGAAATGGTTCTTCCTCCACCACTACTTGCTTTCCCTTGTCATTCCCCTTAGGTAAGGGATCTTTCATGCTCAACCCACTCTTTGTGGTAATAGCCAACACTTGGCCTCTTGGATTGTCCTCGGTCCTTCCGGGAAGCTTTCCCGGATCCCTTTGTACTTCACCCGCCTTTTGGAACACTTGTGCTTCTAGCACCTTTTGAGCTATAGAAATGGAAGTCACCGTGCTCTCATGATGTGATCCCCACCGGGGAAGAAATCATCGTCATCAAGCCGGAACCAATCGTTTTGCCACCAACCGTCCAAGTCAAAAGTCAGCCGGAACTTATCAAAATCAATAGTTATGTGTTGGAGGTCATGCCTAAAACTGAGCCAAAACCTATTGAAATCAAACTGAAAAAGCTTGCTCCGAGCATGCCCAATGCAAGCCAATTTTCACTCTCTCCGGCTAAGCTGTCAGGTTTGCGCACTCTCAGTAAAACGACTATAACTGAGGCAATACTTGGAATTAAAATACCCATGAGTACTACTTTGAAAGATATTTTCAATATCTACAACTTTCTAGTTTACTCAAAGTCGATATTGCAAGAGGAAGAGGGTGAAAATGACCCTACATCTAGGTGAGATGCTTAGTTTTCAAACATCTAGGTGAGATGCTTAGGTGGTTCTAAGGTGAGAGGCCGAGGAACGAAGGTTCGAACCCCAAAGTGAGATTCCGAGGGTAGTTCGTTCGAGTTGAGGGATTCCCAAAGTGAGATGCCGAGGGAATTTGCTCTTCATATCCAAAAATACAAAATCCAAAAAAAAAAAGAGTTGAGTTTCATTTCACCGATTCCAATCCGAGTGTGAACTTGTGCCGGTGGATCCTCGTGTTCGAATCGAGTTCGATCACATCAAGTGGTATCAGAGCCCAACGGTGCGAGTTCCTCAAGCTTTCGGGGATGACGATCATCAACGACAATGCAAACGGTGGTAATCGAATCAACCAACGTTTGGATAGGCTTGAAGCCCAACTAGCTGAGATATTGAGAAGGTTTCCTCTCCTTCTCTTGAAGCCTCATGACAAAATACAAGGAGGTAGCAACCATGCAAACCGGAATGAACGAAGCAACAACCATCGAGAACAAAATCTGAATAGTCGTGCCCTTGGGTCCCCGGATCGTATTCAAGCATCTCAACATGACGGCGTCGAAGTCGCGAGAAGTAGTTACCATGGTAATAAATCCGATAATCAATTTCCCAATGATGGCATGACGGATTCGAGGGCGAATCCTTTTCAAGGGAAGGGGGATGATGTGATCCCCACCGGAGAAGAAATCATCGTCAATATGCCGGAACTAATCGTTTTGCCATCAACCGTCCAAGTCAAAACTCAACCGGCACCTATCGAAATCAATACTTATGTGTTGGAGATCATGCCTAAAACTGAGCCAAAACTTATTGAAATGAAACCGAAAATGCTTGCACCGAGCATGCTAAATGGAAGCCAATTTTCACTCTCTCCGGCTAAGCTGTCAAGTTTGCGCACTCTCAGTAAAACGACTATAACTGAGACAATTCTTGGAATTAAAATACCCATGAGTACTACTTTGAAAGATATTTTCAATATCTACAACTTTCTAGTTTACTCAAAGTCGATATTGCAAGAGGAAGAGGGTGAAAATGACCCTACATTGCAGCAAGTACGGTACTTGTATGGATTGTTGGACAAGATCATGCATGGAGGCATGAAAGATGGTTATACAAAACATATGCACGTCCTACCATACATATTTCATGCAGCATACCATGCTCATATTATTCATATATTATGCATGAATTTATGTATTGATCATGTGAAGGTCAACATGTCAACATTCAATCAAACATTGAAGGCATCTTCACACACATACATTGAATGGATGCCAAGGTAGTTCAATGGTCTTCTTCTCCTTCAATATGGACGTCCAAGACTTGATTAGACCATCATTGATGTGTTGTCCAAGTGAAGAGAATAGGATCCAAGAGTCATCTTTGATTAAAGGCCAAATGTGGCCATTTATGTGTTTGAATTTCCTAGAAAAACTCTTGAATTTCTTGCATTTCCTTTTGATAAACCTTTGATATTTCTAGCACTTAATTAGGGAGTTTCTAGGCTGAGTTTTGTGGCTATATAAAGCCTTGTATCCTCCCATTGTAAGAGAAGTGAAGTTAAATGAAGTAAGTTAGCCTTTGTGCTTTCAAAGTTGTTGTTTGCTTTAAAACAAACCCCGAATTCTAGGTGAGATGCTTAGTTTTCAAACATCTAGGTGAGATGCTTAGGTGGTTCTAAGGTGAGAGGCCGAGGAACGAAGGTTCGAACCCCAAAGTGAGATTCCGAGGGTAGTTCGTTCGAGTTGAGGGATTCCCAAAGTGAGAGGCCGAGGGAATTTGCTCTTCATATCCAAAAACACAAAAATCCAAAAAAAAGAGTTTCATTTCACCGATTTCAATCCGAGTGTGAACTTGTGCCGGTGGATCCTAGTGTTCGAATCGAGTTCGATCCCATCAAGTGGTATCAGAGCCCAACGGTGCGAGTTCCTCAAGCTTTCGGGGATGACGATCATCAACGACAATGCAAACGGTGGTAATCGAAACAACCAACGTTTGGATAGGCTTGAAGCCCAACTAGCTGAGATATTGAGAAGGTTTCCTCTCCTTACCTTGAACCCTCATGAGAAAATCCAAGGAGGTAGCAATCATGCCAACCAGAATGGACAAATCAACCACCATCGAGAACGAAATGTTGATAGTCGTGCCCATGGGAACCCGGATTGTATTCAAGCATCTCGACATGATGGCGACGAAGTCGAAAAAAGTAGTTACCATGGTAATACATCCCACAATCACTTTCCCAATGATGGCATGACGGATTCGAGGACGAATCCTTTTCAAGGGAAAGGGGATGATGTGATCCCCACCGGGGAAGAAATCATCGTCATCAAGCCGGAACCAATCGTTTTGCCACCAACCGTCCAAGTCAAAAGTCAGCCGGAACTTATCAAAATCAATAGTTATGTGTTGGAGGTCATGCCTAAAACTGAGCCAAAACCTATTGAAATCAAACTGAAAAAGCTTGCTCCGAGCATGCCCAATGCAAGCCAATTTTCACTCTCTCCGGCTAAGCTGTCAGGTTTGCGCACTCTCAGTAAAACGACTATAACTGAGGCAATACTTGGAATTAAAATACCCATGAGTACTACTTTGAAAGATATTTTCAATATCTACAACTTTCTAGTTTACTCAAAGTCGATATTGCAAGAGGAAGAGGGTGAAAATGACCCTACATTGCAGCAAGTACGGTACTTGTATGGATTGTTGGACAAGATCATGCATGGAGGCATGAAAGATGGTTATACAAAACATATGCACGTCCTACCATACATATTTCATGCAGCATACCATGCTCATATTATTCATATATTATGCATGAATTTATGTATTGATCATGTGAAGGTCAACATGTCAACATTCAATCAAACATTGAAGGCATCTTCACACACATACATTGAATGGATGTCAAGGTAGTTCAATGGTCTTCTTCTCCTTCAATATGGACGTCCAAGACTTGATTAGACCATCATTGATGTGTTGTCCAAGTGAAGAGAATAGGATCCAAGAGTCATCTTTGATTAAAGGCCAAATGTGGCCATTTATGTGTTTGAATTTCCTAGAAAAACTCTTGAATTTCTTGCATTTCCTTTTGATAAACCTTTGATATTTCTAGCACTTAATTAGGGAGTTTCTAGGCTGAGTTTTGTGGCTATATAAAGCCTTGTATCCTCCCATTGTAAGAGAAGTGAAGTTAAATGAAGTAAGTTAGCCTTTGTGCTTTCAAAGTTGTTGTTTGCTTTAAAACAAACCCCGAATTCTAGGTGAGATGCTTAGTTTTCAAACATCTAGGTGAGATGCTTAGGTGGTTCTAAGGTGAGAGGCCGAGGAACGAAGGTTCGAACCCCAAAGTGAGATTCCGAGGGTAGTTCGTTCGAGTTGAGGGATTCCCAAAGTGAGAGGCCGAGGGAATTTGCTCTTCATATCCAAAAACACAAAAATCCAAAAAAAAGAGTTTCATTTCACCGATTTCAATCCGAGTGTGAACTTGTGCCGGTGGATCCTCGTGTTCGAATCGAGTTCGATCACATCATCTCAAGTCCACTCAACCTTCCAACCAATTGTTCAAACATCATTTTGGTTCTATCCTTTGGAGGTTGAGTAAAACTGGGTGGAGGCTCTTGTGAAGCCTTAGGTGTTGGTGCTACGCTTGTGGAAGCGGGAGGGTTCAAGGCACCATCCAGGTTAGAATAGGAGAACCTGGGATGGTTGTGATTAGGCCGGTAATTGTTGTATTGCCGGCTGTTGTTGTTGAAGTTCCTAGGGCCTTGATAATTGTTGAAGTTGCCCTTTCCCATGTAGTTAATGTCCTCCACTTTGGAGCCAAGTTGGCTTGCACTTGCACTTAAGGACTAGCTTGATTCTTCAAGGTTGTGGCACACAACTCCCTCAAAGACTTAAGATCACTGTTGATTACATCGAGTTTGTATTTGCTCATGGTGCCTTCACTTACTTCATATACTCCCGGTTTCCTCCCTTCACTCTTCCTATGGGAGTACTTATCTATCACCAAGGCCTGCTTCTCTACAAACTCCCAAGCCTCATCCACATTCTTCTCCATGAATGTTCCTCCGGAAAGCGATTGGAGCTTGAATTGGCTATCCTCATCAAGCCCCTTGAAATATATCTCCAATAGCTCTATCTTCGGTATCCCATGGTGAGGAAAATCTAGGAAGAGGTCCTTGAACCTCTCCCAAGACTTGAATAGGCTCTCTCTATCCTTCATCACGAAGGCATTGATCTTCCCTCTTAGCTCGGTTATCTTGGAAGGTGGGAAGAACCTTGTCAAGAACTCGGTTGTCATCTCCTCCCAAGTACTCACACGTCCTAGTGGAATGTATTGATACCAAGCCAAGACTTTATCCTTAAGTGAGAAGGAAAAAGCCCTAAGCATGTGGTTGTTGTTCTCCAATCTTGGCGGCCTTAGAGTCTCCATCAATATCTCATAATTCATCAAGTGTTGATGAGGAGACTCTCCTTCCATCCCTCCAAATTGATTATGCCGGATCATTTGTAGCACTTGAGGGCGGAGCTCATAGTCATGGGTTGCGGGATCTCATAAGTTTACACCCGGATGGACGATTTATGACGTTAGTTTAGGCATCCATTTAGATAGTTTTTCCCGTTACTCATGCATAGTTTGACATTAGTTCATGACGTTTACGCTTAATTCATGCATATTGTCGAGATAGACGTCTGCACGAACTATTGTCGGTTTTGTAGGTATTTTGGGGAACTTTTGGAGCTTAATCGATACATTCGAGGATCATTCCTCGTAATGACACACTTCCGGACTCATTAAGAAGCAAGCTAGGAGCTAAGGAGAACACATAGGACCTTGTTGGTGCATGCCTTGCACCAACTCATGGCTTAACGATCAAAAGAGAGCAGTTTCACCAAAACCACGGCCCAGAAGCCATTTCCACGCCCGTTGTTTTGGCCGTGGTTCTCTCTAGACAGTTGTGACAACTGTCCCACGATCTCTATAACCGATCTTGCCCTTGATGGAAGATATAAGTGGTCCTGGAGGCTGACTCTCTCACACATCCTCTACTACACTCTCTCATTACACATCACTCCATTGGAGGCTACTCTTGGAGGGGAAGAAAACACTCTAATTTGAGGAAGAAGAAGAACAACACTAGTCTTAGAGTCTTTCGAGTTTTTGAGGGTTTTTTGGAGTGAACTTGTTGAAGACATTTGCAAGGATTTGTAAGGAACGATTTAGACCTTCTTTTGAAGGGTTGTAAGTCTTTCTTAAACATAAATTCAGCTTGGTTTACTTGTTTTTACTTGTTTCTCTTCTATTTCATTTCATTTTCTTGCTATGGAAGCCATGAATGTATGCTTGTTGAGTTCGAATGTTAAGATGCTTGTTGTTGGCTAGATAGTTGCGATTCTAGGGTAATGGAATGATGGTTATGGCTTGGACTATGATACAATAGACTTAACTGTATCCTTGGATGATTTGCTTTCTCTAACCTAACCTCTGTTACAAATTACGGTCTGCTCTTGCCCTTTCCACGGCCGTGGTTGATGATAAACTACCCGTGATTTTCTCTGTTATGCGTGTATTGATAAATCTAAACGTTAGGATGTTAGATTGTTGAAATCCTAGTGTTTATTAAGCATAATCTATCCTAGGGTGACCTAATGCTAGCAAACTAAGTAAGGGAAGAGACCTACCCGGTGATTTCCAACCTTAAGTACCAATGATGATGAACTGTACGTAGTAGTGAGCCTCACAAGCCGCTATTGGATTGAGTGTGCTAGCATTGTTGTTTAGGACTTGCCTTCCCGAGACTTACCCGGTGAGGAGAGGTTAGATCCCTAGATAGCAAATCCGGTGTGTGTAGATTTCCCAACCTTAGACTCCTAGAGACTTACCCGGTGATAGGACCTTAGTTGCGGGATTAGTCGATCATGAGACCTACCCGGTAATTGATCCTATTTGAGAAACATTCCTTCCCAACATACCATAGCTAGTCCAAGTTTGATTAGAAGCTTGAGTCCAATGCCATAACCGGAATTCCTTACCCCTAGAATCCGCTTTTCTCTCTTTGATCACATATCTCGTGTTTGTGTTGCTAGCTAGATTTGTTAGTTTGTTTTATAATCTTGGATCAACTGTGATCTTGTTTGATCACCAAAAATCCAACCCAAAAACATTATGATTTTCATTTCTTTATTCGTTTCTGTTTTCTTAGACTAGATTTGCACTATCCATAATAACCTATTTGATTCGGTTTCACCTTAGTCTTTGTGTTTGACCTCGGAATACTATCCTTGCTACAAAACGACCCATACATTGTGGGTTCTCTAGGAGTAGGAAAATATATCGAGATTAAAAATTTAAGACTTTTGTGCTACACATTTTTAGTGTTAATGTCGGGGACTATGTCTAGATTGAATCATTTCTTGTTGCTACACATTTCTAGCGTAACAAGTTTTTAGTGTTAATGTCGGGGACTATGCTAAACATTATGATTTTCATTTCTTGTTGCTTTTGATCTTGTTTGATTTGTGTCTTTCAATTTTCAGGACATCTCTCATTCTTTAGGTGCATGCGAAGATCTCGTGGCAAGGATTTAGCTCCATTCGATCCCGAACCGGAGAAAACCCTTAAAGCTAGATCTAACAGCATTAAGAAGAAGAAGGAGATGGCCGCAAGAGATCTTCAAGCTGAGTTGGATGATGCCTTAGAGCAAATTAGGCTAAGGGATGAATTCTTGGAAAATGAGAGGAGACTTGCCAATGAGAGGCAAGAAGCAACTAGGAGGGAAATTGAAGAGATTAGGCAAGCTCTTCTGCAAAGAGAGCTTAATCATCAACAACCTCCACCACCACCACCACCGAAGCCGACGGTTAATGTTCGGTTCGAGCCGATCATGATTGAGGAGCCACAAACGCTAGGGCAATGTATGGATCCGGCCCAAAGAGTGCACCGTCCGGGTGTCAACATAAGAGATCCCGCAACCCCTGATTATGAGCTCCGCCCTCAAGTGATACAAATGATCCGACATAATCAATTTGGAGGGATGGAAGGGGAGTCTCGTCATCAACACTTGATGAACTATGAGATCTTGATGGAAACTCTAAGGCCACCTAGATTGGAGAACACCAACCATAAGCTTAGGGCTTTTTCCATCTCATTTAAGGATAAAGCCTTGGCTTGGTACCAATCGATTCCACTAGGACGTGTGAGTACTTTGGAGGAGATGACAACCGAGTTCTTGACAAAGTTCTTCCCACCTTCCAAGACAACCGAGCTAAGAGGGAAGATCAATGCCTTCGTGATGAAGGATAGAGAAAGCCTATTCAAGTCTTGGGAGAGGTTCAAGGACCTCCTTCTAGATTGTCCACACCATGGTATACCGAAGATAGAGCTATTCGAGATCTACTTCAAGGGGCTTGATGAGGATAGTCAATTCAAGCTCCAATCACTTTCCGGTGGAACGTTTAATGGAGAAGAATGTGGATGAGGCTTGGGAGTTTGTAGAGAAGCAAGCTTTGGTGATAGAGAAGTACTCCCATAGGAAGAGTGATTGGAGGAAACCGGGAGTATATGAAGTAAGTGAAGTCACCATGAGCAACTACAAACTCGATGCAATCAACAATGAGCTTAAGTCTTTGAGGGAGTTGTGTGCCACAACCTTGAAGAATCAAGCTAGTCCTCAAGTGAAAGTGCAAGCCAATTTGGCTTCCAAAGAGGAGGATGTTAACTACATGGGAAGGGGCAATTACAACAATTACCCAAGCCCTAGGAACTTCAACAACAATAGCCGGCAATACAACAATTACCGGCCTAACCACAACCATCCCGGGTTCTCCTATTCTAACCCGGATGGTGCCTTGAACCCTCCCGCTTCCACAAGCGCAGCACCACCACCTAAGGATTCACAAGAGCCTCCACCCGGTTTTGCTCAACCTCCCAAGGATAGAACCGAGATGATGTTTGAACAATTGCTAGGAAGGTTAAGTGGACTTGAGAGCACGGTGACTTCCATTTCTAAAGCTCAAAAGGTGCAAGAAGCACAAGTGTTTCAAAAGGCGGGTGAAGCACAAAGGGATCCGGGAAAGCTTCCCGGAAGGACCGAGGACAATCCAAGAGGCCAAGTGTTGGCCATTACAAAAAGGAGTGGGCTGAGCATGAAAGATCCCTTACCTAAGGGGAATGACAAGGGAAAGCAAGTAGTGATGGAAGAAGAACCATTGCAAGAAGAAGGAGGCAAGAGCAAGGATGATGAGCTAAATATGTGGCACCTCCTCCATACAAGCCACCACTACCATTCCCACAATCACGAGTAAGGGCTCGCTTGGATAAACATTTCGGTAAATTCCTTGAACTTATGTGTAAATTGCATATTAACATTCCGTTCATGGATGCTATTCTAGGTATGCCGGCCTATGGAAAGTTTTTGAAGAAAATACTCTCCAACTAGAGGAATTTGGAGGAGTTTGGGAAGTGAGGATGACAAAGAGATCTTTCGAGTTGATCCAAACCATGAGGGAGGAGATGCCTCTTAAGCTGCGAGATCCGGGATCTTTTTGTGTGCCAATTGGGGTTGGAGAAGTGCAATATGAAGCCCTATGTGATCTTGGAGCAAGTGTAAGCATTATCCCGCTTGCACTTTGCGACAAGGTTGGGCTAGGAGAGCCAAAGCCGGTCAAGATGACCCTCTACATGGCAGACTGTTCAATCACTCACCCCGTAGGAATTCTACAGGACATACCGGTTCAGCTTGGGAAGTTCTATGTCCCAATAGATTTCGTTGTTTTGGACATCCCGGCGGACTACCCAGTTCCTATCATTTTGGAAAGGCCATTCTTAGCCACATCCGGATGCTTAGTGGATTGCAAAAATGGAATCCTCTCCTTCAACATAGGAGAAGAGAATATTAAGTTCAAGGTATCCACAATGATGAAGGGGCCAGCCCTTGGTGAAGATGTCTTCAACATTGTCGAGCAAGAGGAATGTAGAGAAGTTGTGAGCTCCATCTTGATCAAGGACACTCTTGAGAAGGTTCTTAGCTTGAGTTTGATGGAGGAAGGAGTTGAGGATGATTGCAATGAAGAAATCAAGGCTTTGGATGCATTGGAAAAGGAGACAAGTGCTGAATTTAAAGTGCACGAAGTTATGATAACCCACTGTAGGAACCACGGACAGGGAGGGGGAACCACGGCCTTAAGTTTGCCCGTTGAACTCTCTAGGATGCTCAAATGTGCCAGCTCATCAGATTCCACGACCGTGGTTGTGCCAGAGACCGTGGTTTTGCCCGTGGTTTCTCCAGAAAGTGGCTTAGTTGTTGATCAAGGTTCAAGGAGTCTTGGAGAGTCTTCCATGGCTTTGGAATCATCTCAACTTACATTGTATGGAGCGTCTCCAACCGATAAAGGTCTTCCTAAACTTGAACTTAAGCCCCTCCCTTCTAATTTAAAGTATGCTTTTCTTGGTGAAAATTCTACTTATCCGGTGATTGTTAATGCATTTTTGAATGATTATGAGCTTGATAGATTGTTGCATGAGTTGAGATTGCATAGGAGAGCTATAGGTTACACTATTGATGATTTAGTTGGCATTAAACCTTCCTTGTGCATGCATAAAATCTTGATGGAAGATAATGATAAACCTTTAGTTGAACCTTAAAGAAGATTGAATCCTATAATGAAAGAAGTTATCAAGAAAGAGATCCTTAAATTGCTAGATGCTGGAATCATTTTCCGATTTCGGATAGTAAATGGGTTAGTCCCGTACATGTTGTTCCTAAGAAGGGTGGTATGACCGTAGTAACTAATGAGAACAATGAACTAATCCCAACTAGGACGGTTACGGGGTGGAGAATGTGTATTGACTATAGGAAACTTAATGTGGCCTCTAGAAAAGATCATTTCCCTCTTCCCTTTATTGACCAAATGCTACAAATATTAGCTCAACATTCACACTTTTGTTACTTAGATGTCTATAGTGGGTTCTTCCAAATCCCTATTCACCCCGATAACCAAGAGAAAACAACGTTGACATGTCCTTGGGGAACATTTGCATATAGGAGAATGTCATTTGGGTTGTATAATGCACCCGCCACCTTTCAAAGGTGTATGATGGTTATTTTTTCTGAATATATTGAGAACATTATGGAAGTGTTTATGGACGATTTCTTGGTTTATGGATCTTCATTTGATGATTGCTTGGCTAACTTGTCTTTGGTGTTGAAGAGATGTGAGGAAACTAACCTTGTTTTGAATTGGGAGAAATGCCACTTCATGGTGAGTGAAGGCATTGTGTTGGGACATTTGGTTTCCCAACGAGGCATTGAGGTTGATAGGGCAAAGATAGAAACAACAGAGAAGTTGTCACCACCTACCTCGGTGAAGGGGGTAAGGAGTTTCTTAGGGCATGCCGGTTTTTACCGGAACTTTTGGAGCTTAATCGATACATTCGATGATCATTCCTCATAATGACACACTTCCGAACTCATTAAGAAGCAAGCTAGGAGCTAAGGAGAACACATAGGACCATGTTGGTGCATGTCTTGCACCAACTCATTGCTTAACGATCAAAAGAGAGTTGTTTCACCAAAACCACGGCCCATAGGCCTTTTCCACGCCCGTGGTTTTGGCCGTGGTTCTCTCTTGACAGCTGTGGCAGCTGTCCCACGATCTCCATAACCGACTCCTGCCCTTGATGGAGAATATAAGTGGTCATGTAGGCTGACTCTCTCACACATCCTCTACACACTCTCTCATTACACATCACTCTATTGAAGGCTACTCTTGGAGGGGAAGAAAACACTCTCATTTGGGGAAGAAGAAGAACAACACTAGTCTTAGAGTCTTTAGAGTTTTTGAGGGATTTTTGGAGTGAACTTGTTGAAGACATTTGCAAGGATTTGTAAACAACGATTCAGACCTTCTTTTGAAGGGTTGTAAGTCTTTCTTAAACATATATTCAGCTTGGTTTACTTGTGTTTACTTGTTTATCTTCTCTTTCATTTCATTTTCTTGCTATGGAAGCCATGAATGTATGCTTGTTGAGTTTGAATGTTAAGATTCTTGTTGTTGGCTAGATAGTTGCGATTCTACGGTAATGGAATGATGGTTATGGCTTGGTGATAGGTGATGGAATCACTATCATTTAGGTTAGTTTTTAGAGTCTTTTTGTTACATTAGTGTCGGTTTATGCTACTAACTCCTTGGTCCAAAAGAAGAAGACTAAAAGAAGATAAAGAAGGAGTTATAAGCACTTAGGAGTGAAGATCATTCACGAAGCAAAGTTTGGTTGCCTCACCGCCCCCACGGAGCAGTGTCACCGCCCCTGCGGGTGACACCATACTCCCGAGCGCATCCTACGCCTTCGCCAGCGCCAGGAACGAAGACTGTCACCGCACCTGCGTCAACCCTTGGCGCCCCTGCGGTGACTTGCCCTGAAGAAGCGAAGACCAGCGCCCCTGCGCCTTTGCCTGCGCCTCTGCCTGCGCCTCAACCTGGGAGCTGGAAGATGAAGAGTCAGTGTCACCACCCCCGAGTTGACACTGGGACGCCCTTGCGGTTCGGCATCTGAAGCGACAGAAAGTTGAAGAGTCTGACGTTTGAAGATCATTAAATATCCGCGCCTGCGGAACTGCTAGGCCGCCCCTGTGGCTACGAAGAATATCAAACGTTTTCGCCTGAACCGCCCCTGCGGATCCGAAGGCCGCCCTTGCGATTCAGCGTTAGAGGCTTTACCCCGGCTGTTTACACCACCTTTATGGCATTAAAGGTGGTTGTTTTGGGCTGGCCATTTACTCCTATTTAGTGTCATTTGTAGTATAAATAGACCTAGGGTTGATGTTAGAATCATTAAAGGAGAATCCACTTTTTTCCATTAAAATTATCTTGCTTCCTTTGTAATGAGTTGCTAACTCCCTTGCTACATTGGGTTGGTTTGAAGCTGCATTGTTACTTTGGTTGTAAGTTCTTTCTAATATAAGTTTTCATTCAGTAATACTTTGTGTTTCATTGACCATTATTGTCTAATTGCATGTTTTACTATCACTTAAGAGATTGATCACCTTAGGTTCTAAAGTGCATGCAAAGAACTAGGATTAATAGATTCCGGGTTCAGGTCTTTAATCTAGTAGTAAACTTTGAGTAATAACGGGTTGTAATTGCTTAAAGGAAAGGAACACAAATATAAAGATAAGTTTAATGGTTTTAATCTTTTCTTTATATCCCTTAGTCTTTGTTTGAAAGCTAACTTGTTAATTGTTCTTGTAGGTTTACGGAAAACTAACCTCTTAAGTTGTGTTGATGCTGGTTGGCTCAACACATATATATGATCGAGACGGGAGATTACTTGAAAACTTGTAAAAAGGAACTCACCAAAGTAGCAATCGCATGATAAGAATTAACCTAGTGTAGATTCACCCATTATTGTCTTACTCGTTGTCTTACTTTCTTTCATAAGTTTTGTGTGCATAAATTCACTCAAACCCCCCCTTTTTGTCACTTGAATCTATAATCAATAATTGAATTTAATAGGAATAACAAAACTTTATTGGGTTCGACCCTTACTTAACCACTATACTCGTTTTAGTGTTAAGTCGGGATTATATTTTGATAAGATAAAAACGACCATAGGAAAAGGTCTTGTCAAATTTTTTCGCCGTTGCCGGGGAGTTTGGTTATTTTTATTTTATTGTTATTATTGATTATTGGTTTGAACCATTTTTATGGCTCAAACCCGTGCTACTAACTCCAGCTTTGCTTCCTTTGATCCAGAAATTGAGAGAACGCACATCCGGCAACGTAGACAACAACAACTCCAACAAGAAATGGTTGAACGTACTCTTTGTCAACTCACTCAGCCCACTTTGGCTCAAAACCTTCTTGTGGTTACTATCGGCATTAGGGGAAGGAATCAACTTCGAGCTCAAGTCGGGTCTTATTCACTTGCTCCCATTCTTCCATGGGTTAAGTGGTGAAGACCCAATCAAACACCTTGGGAAGTTCCATATCGTGTGCATGAGCATGAAGCCGGCCAACATTACCGAAGAGCAAATCAAGATGAGGAAAATCGGCTTCACACTCAAAGATGCAGCGGATGATTGGTATTACCACCTTCCATCCGGGAGTATCGACACTTGGGAGAACCTCCACAAGGCATTTTTGGAGAAATACTTCCCAACCAAGAAGGCAAATAGCTTGAAGAAAGCTATAAGTAACATCGAGCAAGAGGCGGAGGAAACTCTCTATTTGTACTTTGAAAGATTCGCACGCCTCTGATCCAACTGTCCTTTCCACGGATATTCGACTCAAGATCTAGTCTTGTACTTGTACAATGGCTTGCTAGACAATGAAAGGAGGATCGTCGATGCGGCTTGTGGAGGTAACATTCTTAACTCTACCACTGACCTTGACTAGGAAAAGATACAGGAACTAGCTGAAGGGACCCGCAACTTTGGAAGGACCCCTTCAAAGAGAGGTGTTCATGCTGTGAGTTCCGGGAAGAGTGAGATCTCCACTGAGCTTGCGGAACTGAAGGAAATGGTGAAGAGATTAACACTTATGGAACCCCACAGCAACTGAAGGCATGTGGAGTGTGTGCTGACCCATACCATCCAACGGACATGTGTCCCCAAGTCCAAGATGATGATGTTGAGGTAAATGCAATGGGTTATGGACAGCCACAACAGGAAAGGCCTAGGAACGATCCCTATGCGCAAAACTTCATGCCCAATTGGCGTGATCAACAGAACTTTCGTTGGAGGGATCAACAAAACAAACAACAATAGCCCCGACAAGGAAAGTATCAATCAACTAAGGATATGTTGCAGGTTTTGACTAAATATTTTGCTACTCATGTCCAAACAATAGAATCCAGCATCAAGAACCTTCAAAAACAGGTAGGGAAAATGGCGGAAGCCATGACAAGGATCGAAACCTGGTCCTCCGGAGGATTGCCTTCACAGACGGTTATAAACCCCAAGGTGATGCTAGAGGAGGCTCAATTAGAGAGGTAGAGTCCTTGCGTCTAGCCAACGACGTAAACAAAGGCGCTGCTCGGGAGGCAACCCGAAGGATTAAGAATAGGAGCCTCTGTCAAGAAAACCGCCCCTGTGGCTCAGTGTCCGCCCCCCGCGGTGACACTCATGAACAGCACCGCCCCCGGCGCTGAGTCTAACGTCTGCAACATACTGGTCACTGCCCCCACGGTGACCCCCTTATGCCCCTGCGGCGGCCATCCTTGACACACATTCTTAGAGCTGCCCCCAGCATTGAGTCTGTGTGCCCCCTCTTCCTTGTCCCCGCCCCCACAGCGACAAGCCCCCGTCCCTGCGGTGTTATCAAGGTAAGAAAAAATACACTTCCCAAAAATAACCTACAATTAGCCCCCCCCCCCCTCTCCTCTCTCTCCACTCACTCTTCGAACCCTGCACCCCCACTATCTCCCACGCCCCTGTGCCCTCAGCAAGATCTCACACGCCACCTTGTGCAACACCCCCACGCCACCTCCGGTGACCTAGCCAAACCTGCCCCTTGCGACACCTACCCTCGCTACCACCAAACACCTCCCTCATCCTCCCAAAACTCTAACCCTACAACTACCTTGCCTCTCACACTCTCTTCCCTCCATCGCTCATCACCGCCGGCAACATCCCCACTAACAAGAAGCCGCCAAAACACCCCTCAGCACCGCCACCTTCGCAGTTGTCAAAAATCGCCCTTTGCACTTCTCCCGCACCTGCGCCTGCAAGCTGCCGCCCCTGCGCCTCGCCTCCCCTGCGCATCCTTCTGTCGCCCCTGCGGCAATAACAACAGAGGGTTCGTTTCTTAATCCAGTTTTTGAAGTTTCTAATTCCCTTACTTGTTTAATTGCAAGAAATGGAAAAACAAAAGAAATACAAGTTGTCGGAAGCTGAGAAGGAGCAGTATAGGATTGTGCAAGATCAGGTTGTGTACGCAACTCGGTTTTTGCACGTTCCTACTTTGGAAAAATTTGGCATGTTGGAGAGCATGCAGGTATTCCTCAACAATGCTGGGCTCGGAAATTTTATGGACATGAATGCTCCAACATACCCCGAGCTCAGCCGCCAATTCATCGCCACATTACCATGGAGAAGGAGGACCATATTTGTGTTGGGATTTCATTTGAGTTCAACAAGAGAAAGTATACATTGGACTACACCCAATTGCAAGAGGCAATCGGGGTAACTATTTATGCCTCCGACGACTGGCGGGAACCCGTCCCGACACCCGACTTATGTGACTTTTGGCAGGCCGCCCCCAGATCCGAGTTTCATGCAAGGGGTAAGTATTCCAACAAACTCACTCACCCCTGTTTAAGGCTCATCTCCAAGATCTTCATGAGTGTCTTTTAAGGACACAAGGAGGAGAACAAGGTCGCTCTCAAGGACCTTCCATTGTTGTACGCCTGCCTCCCCACGAACGACAAGATACGAGATTGGCCATACCTCTTCCTTACCGCTTTGAAGCGGATTAGGAAGAACGAGCCACGAGACATTGTGGGCAGTGGGGTGATCTCCTTGATCGCTGCACAGGTGATGGACCTCTCTGAATTGGAGGATGGGTTAGAGGCCCCACTGTACACAGAAGGGATGTTGAGGAGGTGTAGGCTCCTCAAGAGAGACAAGGAGAACCTCTTTTGGCTCTCATTGGCAGATGGGAGTCACATCACATACCTTACCCGGCCACTTCCACTTGGAGACGAGCTCTCCGAGCTATACATACCAACTGACCCCTTCGTTCCAAGACGGCCTCAGCAGGCCATTATTGAGAGATATGGTGCGAGCTCCAGCCGGGCTCCTGTTGCTGACCATGTGCCCATACCGGATGATGAGGAGATGCCTACTGCAACACCGGACGACAGTCCGGCCATGGAGAGCCTTAAGGCTCAGATGGCAGCCTTGACTACCCAACATCAGGCATGGAAGACCGAGTACCAGTGGTTCATGCTTGAGCAGCAGCAGGCGTGGCAGTTCAGCTTTGCTTCCTCTATGACCACCCATTTTGACCGCCGGCAGGATGCTTGACAGGCGGTTCATCAGTAGCAGCTAGAGGCTCAGCAGCTGGCTTGGCAAGCCAGCTTTGAGACTTCATTTGGGCAGATGCTGGTCACTCAAGAGGATCATATCGACACGCTGTACTGCCGGCAGGAGCACTTCTTCCGCCACTTCCCGTACCCACCGGAGGAGGGTCCGGATGGTCCAGTTTGAATTTAGTTTGAAAAAAAAAAGAAGAAGAAAAAGCCAAAGAAAATGAAAAAAAAAAAGTGAAAACTCCACCTTGATTGAAATGGTTTACAGGTGTTGATTATGATGGAAGACTTCACACAAATATAAGCAGTTGGATATACTAACAATGTACTTGATTATATTTCTAGATGTTCGGTTGGTTTGAATTTAATGCATGTACAACAATGCATATGTCAAGGGCCTTGATATTAGTTTCAAGGGCCTTGAAGTATAATTCTAAGGACGAAGGAGTCATTAAGAAGCAAGCTATCATGCAACCTCCCAAATATATGATCTACCCATTGATTGAAATGGTTATCGTAACCCTTCTTATCCTAAATTTCCAAGTCAAACTCTTGGAGGAGAAGGATCCACCGAATCAAGTGAGGCTTGGCATCCTTCTTTGTGAGGAGATAACGGATCACAGCATGATCCGTGTACACAATGACCTTGGCTCCCACAATATATGACCGGAACTTTTCAAAGGAATACACCACCGCTAGCAACTCCTTCTCGGTTGTGGCATAGTTGAGTTGGGCGTCATCTAGCGTCTTGCTAGCATAATAGATGCCATGTGAAAGTCCATCTTTCCTTTGTCCCAAAACAACCCCAACGGCCACATCACTTGCATCACACATTATCTCAAACTGAAGGCTCCAATCCGGAGGTTGCATGATAGCGGCGGAGATCAAGGCATTCTTCAACCTACAAAATGCTTCAAGGCAATCCTTGGAGAAAACCGACTCTCCATCTCTCGGCGTTGGTCATCCAAACGCTCAGTCCTATCACCGGGTAAGTCTCTAGTAGCCTAAGGTTGGAGATTCTACACAAACCGGATTACTATCTAGGGATCTAACCTCTCCTCACCGGGTAAGTCTCGGGAAGCCAAGTCTTAAACATCAATTCTAGCACACTCAGTCCAATAGCGGCTTGTGAGGCTGACTACTACCTAGAGTTCATCATCTTCGGTATCTAAGATCAAGAATTACCTGGTAGGTCTCTCCTCTCACTTAGTTTTCTAGCATTAGGTCACCCTAGGCTAGATTATGCTTAACAAACACTATGATTTCAACAATCTAAGATCCTAACATTCAGATTCTTCAATACAAGCACAACAGAGAAAATCACGGGTTGTTCATACTAAACCACGGCCGTGGTTCTTGAGGAACTGACCGTGATTCCTATCGGGAGTTAGGTTCGAGCAAGCAAATCATCCAAGAATACATTCAAGTCTATTCTATCATAGTCCAAGCCATAACCATCATTCCACTACCCTAGAATCACAACTATTTAGCAAACAACATGCATTTCAATATTCAAACTCAACAAGCAAACATTCATGGCTTCCATAGCAAGAAAATGAAATGAAAGGGAAAAGAAGCAAGTAAATACAAGTAAACCGAGCTGAATATATGTTTAAGAAAGACTTGCAACCCTTCAAAAGAAGGTTCAAATCGTTCTTTAATAATCCTTGCAAATGACTTCAACAAGCTCACTCAAAAATCACTCAAAAAGCTATGAAAACTCTAAGATCATGTTCTTCTTCTTCTTCCCCAAATGAGAGTGTTTTCTTCCTCCCCAAGAGTAGCCTCCAATGGAATGATGTGTAATGAGAGAGTGTGGGAGAGGATCCTCTAGCATCAGCCTGCAGGACCACTTACATCCTCCATCAAGGGCAAGGGTCGGTTTTGGAGATCATGGGACAGTTATCACAGCTGTCCAGAGAGAACCAGGGCCAAAACCACGGGCGTGGAAATGGCCTGTGGGCCGTGGTTTTGGTGGTTCAGCTTCCTTTGGATCGTTAAGCCACGAGTTGGTGCAAGGAATGCACCAACAAGGTCCTATGTGTTCTCCTTAGGTCCTAGTTTGCTTCTTAATGAGTCCGGAAGTGTGTCATCACGAGGATTGATCCTCGAATGTATCGATTAAGCTTCAAAAATTCCCCAAAATATCTACAAAACCGACAATAGTTCGTGTAGACATCTATCTCGACAATATGCATGAATTAAATATAAACGTCATAAACTAATGCCAAACTATGCATGAATAATGGGAAAAACTATCTAAATGAATGCCTAAACGAACGTCATAAATCGTGTTATCACCTGCCAACTCCATATCATGAGTCGGGTAGTTCTCCTCATACGTCTTCAGTTGTCGAGATGCATATGCAATCACTCTACCTCTTTGTATTAGTACATATCCCAAGCCCAGCTTGGATGTATCACTATAGACCACAAAATCATCACAACCCTCTCATTGTGCCAAGACAGGAGAAGAAGTCAAACGCCTCTTCAACTCCTCAAAACTCTGAGCGCACTAGTCGGTCCATACGAATTTGGTAGTCTTCCTTAGAAGACTCTTCAATGGGCGGGCAATTAAAGAAAATCCCTCCACAAAGCGTCTGTAATAACCGGCTAGGCTAAGAAAGCTACGCCCTTCCTTGACGTTTGTCGGTGTCGTCCATGCAGCAACAAACTCGATCTTCACCGGATCTACCATAATCCCGTCGGCGGAGACGATGTGTCCAAGAAATGCAACCTCAAACATCCAGAACTCGCACTTAGAGAGCTTGGCGTACAACTCTTTATCTCTCAAAATCTGCAAAACTGTCCTCAAGTGTCCAACATGCTCCTCTCTGCTACAAGAGTACACAAGAATGTCATCAATGAAGACCACCACAAACTGATCCAGGAAGTCGATGAAGATACTGTTCATCAACTCCATGAAGACTATTGGGGCATCTGTCAGCCCAAATGGCAACACTACAAACTCGTAATGTCCATAACGGGTACGAAATGTCGTCATGTGCACGTCCTGCTCTCTCACCCTCGGTTGGTGATATCGTGAACACAAGTTGATTCGAAAGAAGACTGTCGCTCCCTGAAGCTGATCAAGTAGATCATCAATACGAGGCAGTGGATACCTATTCTTGATGGTTACCTTGTTCAGCTCTCTGTAGTCTATACACAATCTCAACAATCCGTCCTTCTTCCGCACGAAGAGGACAAGTGCACCTCATGGTGAAACGCTAGGGCGTATGAAGCCCTTCTCAGCCAACTCCTCGAGTTGCTTCTTTAGCTCCAACATCTCGACATGTGCCATACGGTATGGGGCCTTCGAGATGGGTCTCGTGCCAGGCTCCAAATCGATGCCAAAGTCCACGCTCCTTTGAGGCGGCAAGCTAGACAGCTCTGCAAACATGTTTGTAAACTCACAGACCACTGGTATGTACTCCAAGGCTGGATTCTCTCCATCCTTCATGGCGTAGCACCAGAAGGCATCACATCCCTGTGCAATTAGTCTAGCTGCTCGTACAACACTGATAACGGATCCCGTCTTCCCAAGGTTCCACCCCGGAAGACCTCTATCGGACCTATGTCGGTAGAGACTATAACAGTTCTCTTACCCACATCTAACACCGCACGGTGTCTACGCATCCAATTCATACCCAATATGACTTCTTCATGCATCAAGGGCATGACTAAGAAGTCAACAAGCAATATACGAGTATCTAAGCGTAGGGGACAACTACGTATCTCTATGGTACCTATGACCCTACCACCATCAGGTAACCCTATAGTAAAGGGTGCCACCTCTATGGTAGACAAACTCAAAGGCTCAACACAAGTAGCAGAAATAAATGTATGCATAGCACCCGTATCAAATAAAACTCTAACAATTAAACCAAGTAATAGAATGGTAATTGTAGCAACTAGTGTTGGCTGCTCCTCACTACTCTTGATAGCATAAATTATAGTCTATATTTTGGGACTTGTTTAGACGTTTTATCTTCAATAATCTGCATGTTTGAATGTATATTATATGATAATATGATCATTTCATCTACTTTTATGGAAATCGAGGTCTACACCAATTTTCGTTGTAATCGTAGGTAAAATGGCACATTTTGCATCAAAATGGAGCTAAGGAACAAAGGAGTCATTGAAGCTATGTTTAGGAGTAGAAAAGAGAACTCAGGAAGCAAGGAATTAACAAAGAATATTTACTTTGGATCAGATTTAAGAGATTTCGCCTTCAGCTAAGATTCACCTTGGCCAGCTACAGTGTCACCTAGACCGAGGTAATCTAGAGGAGCGCTCCGACCGAGGCGAATACCCTGACACGGCGAGATATATTTTATTTGGCTGAGATCTGATATTTTTGGAAGGAGAGATCTTATATTTTTGGGCTGGATTTCTGAAAGGAAGATCATATATTTAGAAGATCTATTTTAGAGATAGATATATATATATTTTTTATTAAGATATTATCTTTTTAAGATATTATTATCTTTGGAAGATAATTCTCCTATAAAAAGGGCCAGATTTTCCACAATTCAGAACCCCCGCTACATCGTCGAAGGCTGAGAATAACCAGCAAGGAAGGATTTTTGGAAGTTTGAAGGAAGGAAGTTCATAGCTTGTGATAGCTTTTGTGAGGGGATTTGTAAGACTTTCGTCGATTCCCTTTTGTTTGATTGTCTTATTGGATTTGTGATCCAAGGAACGCTGATTTGTTTGATATTTGATTCAGTTATTGAAGCCTTGTTCTTAAGGTTTTTGTGTTCAAATATTCATTCTCTTCCCATATATTTGATTATTGCTTTCATGATGTTGAGTCGCTAATTTCTTTGTGTGATTCTAGGGTGATTGGCTAAAAGTTGTGGGAAAGACGATGCTAGAATAATCTTAATCCCAGTAGGACCCTGGAAGCTCGAGTCTTTATCCTTAACCCTAGAACATCTCGTTCAGTCGATGAACATCTCGGCCGGGGTAGAACTTGACTGATCGAGGTGAACCTTTTCTGATCCGTAACTGAGAGTTAAGTTTTAGAGTTTTCCAAATCCTATTCTTATTACACCTTTCCTGGTTCAATGCAAGCCTAGGATGAGACTTACCCGGTAATTCCTTAGTTTGTTTATCCAAGATCATAAGTGTAGGTAATAAAGGTTTATCCTTTATTAGGGTTTGAGTGTGCCTTCATCCCATCATTGTGAGTTAGCTTCAGACTTACCCGGTAAAGGTTGATTCTATTCCCTTAGTTGGTGTGTTGGTTTGAGATTATAATTTCTTTCCTTAGTACCTTGAGACTTACCCGGTAATAGGAGCTTTTGGTTTGGAGTTAGTGAGTAGTGAGAGTTACCCGGTGATCTATTCCACTTTAGAAACACCTTCCCCTTGCAAAATCTTAGCTTTGTCCGCTTATCTAGAGATCTTGACTTGGAACCACAACAAGATGCTTTAAACCCTAGAATATGCATATTTCCTTTAATTGACCTTATTATCATCTTTTTGATTGCTTTAATCGCTTTTGTGGTTAATAGTTGCATTGACAACCTATACTTTCTTTGTTTCACCTAAGTCCTTGAGATCGACACCCCAGAATTCTTGTTTTTACTATAATTGATCCGTACACTGCGGGTTCGCATCCTTGTTTAAGCATATTTCTTGGGATATAAATTTAAAGCTTGCACACACCGTTTGGAGCGAACAAGTTTTTGGCGCCGTTGCCGGGGACTTGGTCTAGACTGAGCCGGTTGCGGTAGTCTTTCAGGGCAATTGCCCCTGTTACTACTAACCACTCTAATTAAGTGACTTTCGAAGGTTCTTCTTCTTAAGTTTATGCGAAGAACACGTGCTGGGAAGGAAATCGTTCCTTACGATCCCAAACCAGAAAAGACATACAAAAGACGCTTGAAAGAAGCTCAAATGGCCAACCGAGACGATCGCAATCTTGAGGCCGAATTGAATGAGGCGATGGAACAGCTGCGCCTCAATAGGGAAGAACTGCAGCGCGAGAAGGAGAAAAGTCGCACCAGAGCTGCAGAGATTAAAGCAGATATGGCTGAGTTACGAGCTCAGATTCTGCATCGACCAGACCCTCGACCGAGGCAGGACCCCGCTCCAGTTGCCCCGCCCGAGATACTTCCACCTCGGATGCCAGTCCGAGATGCTCTTTTTGCAGGTATTCCACAGACCCTAGGACAGAGGATGGACCCGAACCAGCAAGTGAGGCGTCCAGGAGTCAACTTAAGAGATCCAGCGGAGCATGATTATGAACTTCGACCGCAAGTTCTATCCATGATCCGCCAATGCCAGTTTGGAGCTTTAGATAGGGAGTCTCTACATCAACATTTACAAAACTATGAGATTTTGATGGAGAACTTGAGACCTTCAAGGCTGGAGAATAATAATTACAAGCTAAGGCCTTTTTACTTTTCTTTGAAAGACAGGGCGATTACTTGGTATCAGTCTCTTCCTCCCGAAAAGATCAACACTTGAGAGGAGATGACGACGGAGTTCTTAACAAAATTCTTTCCCCCCTCCAAAACCGCTGAAATGAGAGGGAAGATCAATGCATTTATCACAAAGGACAAGGAGAGTTTGTCCAAGTCATGGGAGAGAATTAAAGATGTTCTTTTGGATTGCCCACATCATGGGATTCCAAAGATAGAGTTGATGGAGATTTACTTCAAGGGATTGGATGGAGCTACCCAATTCAACCTTCAACTACTATCCGCCGGCATGTTTATGGACATGCCGATTGACGAAGCTTGGGAGTTCATTGAGAAACAAGCTTTGCACATGGAGAAATACTCCCACCAAGGAGCTGAAACTGGAGTTAAGAGAGTTAATTTCCAAGAGGCTCCACCAAATGATAACCAACTCATTTCCCTCAAGAATGATGCGAAACAATTGAAGGATCTTTTGGTTGCTCACACCAAGAAGGAAGAGGGAGGATATCAAGGCTCAAGGAACAACAACAATGGTTCCCGGAACAACAACTACAACAACAATAGAGGCTCCAACAACAACAATTGGAGATCCAATAATCAAAATCCGGGAAACCCTTACTATAACTCCAATTCGAATAATTCTTCTAATCCTTTCCTTTCTTCTTCTTCTACTCCATTGAAGAGCCAAGAGCCTGGATCAAGCTCATCTCAGCCAGCAAAGAAAGATGCAGTGCTGGAGGCCATCTTGATCAAGCTCAATGCTATGGAGACGTCCATGACTTCATTTTCGAAGGCACAAAAAGCCTTAGAGCAACAATTCTTTAATAAGGCGAATGAAGCGCCAACAGATCCAGGGAAGCTCCCAGCAAGGACAAATCATGGCAATAACGACAAGAAGTGGATTGAAAACTACACATCCAGTGCCCCGGTCGATGCCAGTGCAGATGAAGAACACCTCGGTCCAGGTACAGACGAAGAACACTTCGGTCGAGGTACCTTCCGAGGTGGAGCCTCAGAAAGCATCGGACAAAACAGAAGTTTATGTCTCACCTCCTGCATATAAACCACCACTTCCATTCCCCTAGTCAATGGCCAGAGCACATCTAGACAAGCACTTTTGTAAGTTCCTTGACTTGATGAATAAATTACATATTAACATCCCTTTCCTTGATGGTATTCTAGGGATGCCCGTCTATGGGAAGTTCTTAAAAGAAATTCTATCAAGGAAGAGGAAGCTGAAAGATTTTGGAGAAATAAGGATGAGATCTAAATCATCGAAGCTTATTCAAATCAGGAAGGAGAAGATGCCACCCAAGTTGAGATATCCCGGCTCATTTTGCATTCCCATTCAAGTTGGGGATGTTACTTGTGAAGCATTGTGTGATCTAGGAGCCAGCATGAGCATCATCCCGCTGGAGCTATGTGTGAAGATCAGACTTGGAGAGCCCAGGCCGGTGAAGATAAGGTTATACATGGCGGACCGCTCCATTACCCATCCCATGGGCATTTTGGAAGATGTTCTGGTTAAGTTAGGTAACTTCTATTTACCTATAGACTTTGTTGTGGTTGATATTTCCGCTGATTATCCCGTCCCTATCATTCTCGGGAGACCATTCTAGCAACCTCGGGGTGCAATGTGGATTGTAAGAACGCCAAGTTGCAATTCAACATTGGTGGAGATCAAGTGGAGTTTGCATTGCTTGCTGCAATGAAAGGAGAGCCGCTGGAGGATGATATCTTAAACATCTATGATGAAGAAGAATCAAGAGAATTGGTGAGCTCTATCCTTATAATGACCCACTTGAAAGAGTTATTAGTTTTAGCCTAATGGAGGAAGGTATAGATGCTTCTTGTGATGCAGATATACGGAGCTTAAAAGCACTGGAAGAAGATCCAGGAGCTAAGATTGAGAAGCTAATCCAGGAGAAGAAAATCTCAACTTTCGGTCCCAGTTTCAGTACCTCGACCGAGGCACTATCTGGACCAAGCGAGGTGTTCTTGACTGAAGAACATCTCGGTCACCCACTCTGGACCTCGACCGAGGTTGAGGTCCAGAGTGGGTGACCGAGACGTTTCCTGAGACTTCTGAAAGTTCAGTTCTTCGATCTAAGTCTACTCCACTGGAAAGAGGAAGCAAGGATCCCCCTCAGAAAGCACCCCCAGTTGTGGAGCTTAAACCGCTTCGAAGTCACTTGAGGTATGCTTTTCTTGGACCGGATTCTACTTATCCCGTTATTGTTAGTGCTTCCCTTTACGATACTGAATTATCTCAACTGATGCATGTCCTAAGAAAGCATCAAAAGGCTTTGGGTTATACTATTGATGATCTTATTGGTATTAAGCCCTCTTTTTGCATGCATAGAATACTAATGGAGGACGATCATAAGACTTCACGGGAACCTCAAAGATGGTTAAATCCGATCATGAAAGAGGTTGTGAAGAAAAAAATTCTTAAGTTGTTGGATGCAGGTATCATATTTCCTATCTCGGATAGCAAGTGGGTGAGCCCAGTGCATGTAGTTCCGAAGAAAGGAAGGATGACCATTGTGACGAATAAAAACAAGGAGTTGATCACAACTAGGACCGTTACGGGCTGGAGGGTATGCATCAACTATAGGAAGTTGAATGTTAGCATGAAATATTGCGATATTCTAGGCACTTATTTTGGTTATTTTTCCCTCATTATTGTGTACATGGATGAAGTTTAGAAGCAATTGTTAGCTTGTTCCTCTATTATTGTCGATATAGATGTCTACACTAGCTTTGTGTTGATTGTAAGCGAAAAGGAGCTAAATAGGAGCTATTGAGAGAGAAAAGAGAGGATTCGATCATATTTGAGGATTAGGAACACATCAAGGAAGCTAAGGAGGGAGCTAGGATGAAGAATGTCATGACACAAAGGAAACTACAAGTATTCTACACTTCCACGCACTAAAGTACGGCCGTAGAAGAGTCCACGATCTAAACCACGGCCGTGGATCTTGGCATCATGAGCGTGAAGCACTCCAGCAAGTTACACGGCCTAAAGTACGGTCATGGAAGTCACAAGAGACCGTAATCTATTTCCACACCCTAAACCACAGTCATGGAAACCCTTGAGACCGTGATTTAGGCGATCTTTTGACGAGTCTTTATTTGCCACGCTATTTACGTAATGGGCTTGGACGGTTATTTCTTTCCCGTCTTATAAAAAGGTCGGAAAAGAGAGTTTTGGGGATCCGCGCTTACGCCCACTAAATCTCGCAACATTTGTGTTTGATCCCGCGGAGACGCCAACGGCCGCTTACCTTGCTTGGAGCATTCTTACCTAGGGTTGATTGAAGATCGCCGAAGGTTTAACCTCTTTCTTAGGTTTTGATATTGAAGACGGATTGACAACCTGTTCTTCATACTTGCCTTAAGACTTGATTGCACGCACGTTTTAGGGCGAACAAGTTTTTTTGCGCCGTTGCGGGGGATTTGGTCTAAACCAATCTTCGGTTTTCGGTTGTCGAGCTTGGGAGCTTTGCTCTTGTTATTTGATATCTCTTGTGAGTGTTATTTACAGGTTCTTTTAGGTATATGCACAGTTCTAGATCCAACAAAGATCTCGTACCTTTTGATCCGGAACTTGAGAAAACTCTTAGGAAGAAAGCCAAGGAAAGAAAGATGGCTGAAAATAAAGAGGGAGATTTACAAGCGGAATTAGACGAATCTCAATGTCAACCTAAGTTGAGTGAGAAAGCTCGTTTAGATGCGAAAACGAGTCATCAATTCCAAATTGATGAACTCAGGGCTATGATGTTGGACATGAAGTTGGAGCTGAATGATTCTAAAAAGAAGAAGAAGGTCAAGAAGCCAACTAAGTCCATTAGAGTGGAATCTTCCGATGATGAGGAATTCGATCCGGATATGCCAGCACTAGAGGAGATTGATCCAACGATCAATCCAGTCCGGATTAATCCAACACCAGCCGCTATTCCTCGTGTCCCAGCTGGGGGTGCGAGAGCCGCTCGTGTAGATGAAGAGTCAAGAACTCTTGGCCAAAGGATGGATCTGATTCAGCAACCACGCCGTCTAGGTGTGAATTTTGATGTTGACGATAATCAAGGATTTAGCTTTAACCCACAAGTTATTACCATCGTTTGCCAAAACCAGTTTGGAGGAACGAGTGTTGAATCTCCAGATCAACATTTACAAAATTTTGAGATCTTGATGGAGACAGTAAAGCCAAAGAATGCAACCACCAACAATTACAAGATCAAGCCATTCTTCTTCTCTTTGAAAGGGAAAGCTTTATCTTGGTATCAAGCTCTTCCAAATGGAAGACTCAACACATTAGAGGATCTATCTTCGGAGTTCCTAACCAAGTTCTTTCCGCCATCCAAGACGGCGGAGTTGAGAGGAAAAATCAATGCTTTTTCTATGAGATCTAATGAAAGTTTGTTTCAGTCTTGGGAAAGATTTCAGGATTTACTATTGGATTGCCCACACCATGGCATTTTCAAATTGGAGTTATTGGAGATATACTATAAGGAGCTGGATGTGGAAACACAATTCAAGCTCCAATCCCTTTCATGTGGCACATTCATGGACATGAGGGAAGATGACGCTTGGGACTTCATCGAGAAGCAAGCCCGAGTCATTGAGAAGTACTCTCACCGGAAAGAGGAAGCTAATCGAGTAGAGCAAGGAGCATAGCTAACACAAGCTGCTCAAACTCAAATATTTTCTCTCAATACCGAGATTAAAGAATTGAAGGAAGTCATCAAAGCTAGCTTTCAAAAGCCTAAGGAGCAAGATGTTGGTTATTTAGGAAACAACAATAACCATAATGGGAATGAGAACACCAATCACAACAGCCGGAATAACAACCGGAACAATTGGAACAACAACAACCGGAACAATATTTGGAACAATAATAGGAATTCAAACAAAAACAATTGACGTTCCAACCAACAACAAAATTCCGGTAATTCTTATCCTAATTCTGGTAATTCACTAACTCCGACATCTTCTTCTTCTTCCATTCCTTTGAAAATCCACGGGTAAACATCTAATAGTGGAAGTACTTTGGGGAAAGAGAAGCCCGATCCCATGTTGGAAACGATCTGGGAAAGCTTCAAGGGCCAGAGAGTCACATCACTAAGTTTGATAAAGCTCAAAAGATTTTAGAAAACCAAATGTTCAGCAATGCTGAGGAAGTTCCTAGGAACCAAGGAAAACTTCCAGGAAAGACGGAGGAAAACCCGAAAGGAAGGGTGATGGCTATCACAACTAGGAGCGGAGCAACAACCACCGACCCGCAGCCTAAGTTTGTTGAAGTTCCCGTTGAAAAAGAGAAAGAAAAGGGGAAGGAGAAGGAAGGTATCTACATTCCTCCTCCAACTTACAAACCTTCCATACCATTTCCACAATCTAGAGCAAGAGCGCGTCTAGACAAGCAATTCGGTAAATTCATTGAACTCATGAGAAAACTGCATATTAATATACCCTTCATTGATGCAATTGTAGGTATGCCAGCTTATTGAAAGTTCTTAAAGGAGATCCTCTCTAATAAGAGGAAACTGGAAGACTTTGGAGAAGTCAAGATGAGTTCGGAATCGTCGGATCTCATCAAAATGATCAAGGAAAAGTTGCCCCCAACGCTGAAGGATCCGGGGTCATTGTGTTCCAATCAGAGTAGGAGATTTCACATATGATGCATTATGTGATTTAGGAGCAAGCGTTAACTTCATTCCGCTTGCCTTATGCAGGAAGATCGGTTTAGGCGAACCTACACCGGTGAAGATGACATTATACATGGCGGATCGATCCATAACTCGTCCCGTCGGTATCATTGAAGACGTCCCGATCAAACTTGGTAAGTTCTATGTTCAAATAGACTTTGTTGTGCTTGACATTCCTGCAGATAGTCCGGTCCCGATCATACTCGGAAGACCATTTCTTGCAACATCCGGTTGTATGGTGGATTGCAAGAATGCTAGACTCGCCTTCGACATAGGAGAGGAAAAAGTAGAGTTTGTTCTTTCCACTTTGATGAAAGAGCCAACTCTTGGAGAAGATATGTTCAACATCCATGATGAAGAGGCATCTAGAGAGGAAGTAAGCTCGATTCTATTCAAGGATCCATTGCAAATGGTGATCATTATGAGCATTATGGTGAAAGGAGAGGAAGAGGAATGCAATAAGGAAACTGAAGCTTTAGAGGAGCTAAAGGAAGTGCATGAAGAAGAGTTTGAAAAATTTACGATGGGTCAGAAAACGTGAGGAATCACGGTCAGTCGTGCTATTCCACGGCCGTGGTTCCCACCAACATGACCATAATTAGCTATTCGGAGGACTCCAGTAAGTTACACGGCCAAAACCACGGCCGTGGAACTATCAAAGGTGCCGTAATTCACTTCCACGCCCTAAACCACGGCCGTGGAAGAAACAGAGGTGCCGTAACTTTGGGAAAATCTGAGAAAAATTACGTTCTTTCTACCAATGCGCTTGAGTCTTCTTCAACAACTTCTATACCCTTAGAGACTTCTATGGAATCATTGGACACCCCTCAAGAGCCACTAGAGACTCCAATAGTGATGGAATTGAAACCGCTTCTCATACATCTAAGGTACGCATTTCTAGAAACTAATTCTACTTTTCCGGTAATTGTTAGTTCCAATCTAAGTGAAGATAAACATAGTCAGCTTATGGTTGTTCTAAGGAAACATAGGAAAGCCTTAGGTTACACTATAGAGGATCTAGTAGGAATTAAGCCTTCCTTATGTATGCATAAGATCCTAATGGAAGAAGATTTAGAACTTCACGACAACCTCAAAGGCGGTTAAATCCGACCATGAAGGAGGTTGTCAAGAAGGAAATTCTTAAACTACTTGATGTAGGTATCATCTACCCTATCTCCGATAGCAAGTGGGTGAGTCCCGTACAGGTTGTTCCAAAGAAGGGAGGAATGACGGTTATCACCAATAAGAACAATGAGCTCATTACTACAAGGACCGTGACTGGATGGAGGATGTGCATTGATTACCGGAAGCTAAAGAATGCAACTAGAAAAGATCACTTCCCATTACCCTTCATCGACCAAATGCTTGAAAGGTTAGCACAACACTCTGATTTTTGCTATCTTGACGGCTATTGTGGCTTCTTTCAGATTCCGTTTCATCCTGATGATCAAGAGAAGACCACATTCACGTGCCCATGGGGTACGTTCGCTTATAGGAGAATGCCGTTCGGGCTTTCCAACGCCCCAGCCACCTTCCAAAGGTGCATGATGGCTATCTTCTCGGAGTACATAGAGGAAATCATGGAGGTTTTCATGGATGACTTTTCTGTTTATGGTTCCTCTTTCGATAATTGTCTCTCTAACCTTTCTCTTGTGCTACAAAGGTGTGAAGACACTAACCTAGTTCTTAATTGGGAAACGTGTCAATTTATGGTGAAGAAAGGCATTGTATTCGGACACTTGATCTCTAGTAGAGGGATTGAGGTAGATAAGGCTAAGATAGAAACCATAGAAAAGATCCCTCCTCCATCTTCGGTGAAGGGGATAAGAAGCTTTCTAGGACATGCTAGATTTTATAGACGTTTTATAAAGGATTTCTCTAAGATATCAAAACCGCTTACTAATCTACTGATGAAGGATGCAGTTTTTGATTTCTCGCAGGAGTCTTTAGATGCGTTTCATAAGATTCGGGAAGCTCTAATCTCATCCACGATCATCCAACCTCCGCATTGGAATCTTCCATTCGACAAGATGCTGGTAAATTCATAGAAGTGAGAAAAAGAAGCCTATCCCTCCAAAGGAGATGTTCGGCATAACAAGCGTCCAAGAAAGTACATAAGTAAAACTATGAAAATGCAAGTCATATGACTTTGCATGTACATCCCAGCAAATAAAATAAAACAAAGAGCGGCTACGCCAGCCCATTGATGCTAGGTTAGTAGGCGGCTCAGTCCATAATACGCAGGCGAGTGGTGTATCCGCTAGAGGAGCCCCCGGCCCATCGAGGGACCAAGCAGTCCGGTCCATGAGAGCACCTTTGACAATCGCTTGGGCACGGCTGGCAAGCTTTGACAACTCCAGTCCATACTTGACAACTTCCCGGCAAGTTTTGACAACAACCAGCCCAGCAGGACAACATCCTGGCATGTTTTGACAACATCAGGCCCATCATGACAACTTCCTGACAACTTGACAAGCCACCGGCCAATTTTGACAAGGCATGACAACATGTGCCAGCAATGGCAACATTAAGGCCCATTAGTGATGATCCTCGGTGCTGGCGTTCATCCCCATTACGGCCCATCTGGCAAGGCCATGACAACTTCATCCGATGGCATTCACCCCCATCTGGGCCCATCTGGCATGATCACGACAACTTTTGACAAGCTTTGGACAAGGCCAAATCTCCTGGCACCTTCCTTCCTGGCCTTTGTTCACCTCGTCCATCACATATTATGGTGATTGCCGGCCCATCCTCCCTCGAGCGCCGGGAATGCCGAGTGTAGTAGCCGGTGTACATGGACCTCAATTAGTCTAATAGTCACCCTCTCCGGCAACAAGTTGCCTTCAAAGATGATACTATTTCGTGCATGCCATATAAAGTAGACGGTGGCTACAAAGGCAAATCTCATGGCCATGATCTTGTGCTTCTTCTTCCCTCGTGCACGCCTAAACCATCTCATGGCAAGCGTCAATGTGCCCAATCCGGCCGGCATCTTGAAACTACGCCTAACCTCTCTCCATATATGCCTTGAGTACTTGCACCTAAAGAACAAGTGCTCATGTGACTCGTTGCTTCTTCTACATAGATGGCACGCTGGATCAATGTCAAGGAAGCTCATTCTATCATGTGCTGATAAATGTCCCAGAGCCGCCATCCAAGCTATTAATGCATGCCTTGGTGTATGCCTAGCATCCCATATTACATTGTGCCATGGCACTTGCTCCTCTCGTCTTCTTATGAGATTGTATGCCTTCGTCACCTTGAATTTGTTACCATGACAAAGCTCTTGGAGAGTGTCATCAAGTGAACGCCCATGAGCCATCAATTGGTCCCTGCCGGCTAAGATAGCCTTAATGAGAGGTGAATCTCACCTATGTGGTCTCCAGCCCTCCAGCTCCACCACTTGCAAGTACCTATTATGGATCCATTTGACCCATAGGCTCTCTTGGTCATCATGAATATGCCAATAGTGTTTGCACATGAACGCATTGTTCCAAGCTCTAAGCTCCAATAAACCAAGGCCGCCTTCACTCTTTTGCTTGCATATCTTGTCCCATGCAACACTTGGCCTTGACCATAAGAATTGCCGGCATAACTTTATGATTCTCTCAATGATAAGTCCTGGAACTGGGAGCACCGAGAGCCAAAAGCTATCAATACCTTGTAGGACCGATGTTATGAGCTCAAGCCTGCCTGCGAAGGATAGATGCTTCTTGTTTCATGCGTTGATGTTATTGCCAATCTTGTCAAGTAGGGGAGCATAATCAACTGCCCTTAGAACATGTGGGGCTATAGGAATGCCCAAGTACCGGAATGGGAAACTCCCTTGGGCAAATCCGGTGATCTCTTCCAATTCTACTCGTTCAGCCTCCGGCAATGAGGCTAGGTACATGGATGACTTTGCTAGGCTGACTCTCAATCCACTTAGCTCTCCAAACCGGTTGATGCAACTCATTAGCACCTTGACTGGGGCTACATCACCTCTAGAGAATAGCACAACATCATTAGCAAAGGCGAGGTGGGTAAGTCTTAGCTGTTCACAATGTTGATGGTACCTAAACCCATCCTTAGCCGTCTCAGCCTTGAGTAATCTTGAGAGAAACTCCATGCAACATACAAACAAGAGTGGTGACATTGGATCACCTTGCCTTAGCCCACGCTTCCCTTTAAAGAAACCATGTATATCCTTGTTGATTTTGATGGAGTATGTGGGTGTAGTGACACATTCCATCACCCATGCTATGAATGCCATCGGGAAGCCTAGCTCCACCAAGGCTCTCTTCACAAAGCTCCATGAGACCGTGTCATATGCCTTTGCTAGGTCAATATTGAGGAAGCACCGGCGAGTGTCACGCTTGACATTGTATCTCCTAAGTAACTCTTGGACGATAAAGATGTTGTCGCTCATCAAGCGTCCAGGGACAAACGCCGTCTGGGCTGGATCAATGATGTATGTCAAACAATGCCCCATACGCTTGGTCATGATCTTAGTGATGATCTTGTAAACCACATTACAACATGATATTGTCCGGAAGTGTTCCACTCTATTGGGCGCCTCTTTCTTAGGCACTAGTGAGACCACCGTATGGTTAAGTTGGGGTAGAAGTTTGCCATTAACAAAGAACTCCTTGATAGCCACACATAGCTCACTTCCAACTTCATCCCAAGCTTCCTTGAAGAAACAAGATGTATATCCATCTGGTCCTGGCGCCTTGTCATTGTCAATATTCCAAAGCGCCTCCTTGATCTACTTGTTTGACACTGGCTCAATGAGACCGGCCTTGTCATTGGCATGCACATTGGGGCCAATAGCAAACTCATCAACA
Organism: Fagopyrum homotropicum; assembly: GCA_033239125.1. Taxonomy (NCBI): domain Eukaryota; kingdom Viridiplantae; phylum Streptophyta; class Magnoliopsida; order Caryophyllales; family Polygonaceae; genus Fagopyrum; species Fagopyrum homotropicum. The sequence continues at coordinate 55,439,725 of BSWB01000001.1, read as the reverse complement.
CTTGGCTCCTCAACTTGTCCCTCCGTCCCAAAGAGACCTTGGTATAAGTTGAGAAACATATCCACAACCTCCTCGTTTGATGTTGTCACACGACCATCTTTGGTTGTCAATGAGGTTGTGTGGCTAGCTGCCCCCCTTGCCTTCATAATTCCATGGAAAAAGCTTGTTGGCCGGTCACTCAAGAGCAAGAACGTTGTTTTTGCTTGTTGGGCTAGAAAACTGAACTCGGCCATCCCCAAGCGCTCCGCCAGCGCCTTAGCCTCCATCATGCTTGACCTCTTGTCATGTGACATAGGATCCTGCCGGAGCTCCTCAAGCGCCTGACCATAAGCAACATTGGAAGCCTTGGCCCTCTCGGCAATGTGTGAGAAGTGAACTCGGTTGAGCTCCCTTAGTGGCCTCTTTAGTCTCCGGAGCAAGATATATAGCCTGTATTGGTATGTGCGCTCACATGTGTTCTCCATGTCTCCTTGACAACATCCTAAAATGAGTCATGCTTAGTCCACATATTAAAGAATTTGAATGAACTTACTAGCCCCAGTTGGCTTATGTATATGAGCTATTGCCGGTTTGTGGTCCGAGTAGTGCCACCAATCCAAGAACGTCGCTTGACAATATACCTCCTTCTCCATCCAAGTATCATTAACCATGACTCGGTCAATTTTGCTCCAAATGGTGCCATTTCTCCATGTGAAGAGGCTATCACTACTAAATGGAACATCAACCAAGCCTTCTTCATGACAAAGGTCATACAAGCCCTTAGTTTCATACATCCGGACTGGCTCACCATGTATTCGTTCATGGCTATAGAGGACATTGTTGAAGTAACCTTGTATCAACCATGGCAACTTGTAGTCACGTAGGGTCGCCTTGATGCCCAGCCATGCCTCTCTTCTCTTTACCACACTATGTTCACCGAGTATGAAGCATACCCAAAGATCAAGCCGGTCATCTTACATGTACCCATACATGTGATGAATTGGACATGAGTGCATAGGATGTCCACATGAAAGTAGTCTTCATTCCACATGACAAGTATTCCAGGTCGCGTCAATTGAGAAGTTGTGTACATACCTCCACTTGGTAAACTTCCTCCTCATAATCACATTGACATCCGTAATCTTGGTGTCAATTTTTGTCTCCAAAACTCCACACAAGCGTACCTTGAACTCTTCTAGGAGAGCTCTCAAACCATTTTGTTACCGGGGTTGGTTAAACCCCTGTATATTCGAGGAGGCGACACTCATTGGGGACCCTTACGGCCAACCCACTTCCTCTTCATGATCTTGGCATTGCTTGTCACAGCCTTGTCAACCTTGTCAACTTGTGACGATGCTAGCCTAGTACGCCGAAGAGGTTCGTCATGTATGACATCCTCCTGGAGCTGGCCTTGTTTCTTTCCCTTATCAATCGAAGCATTTAGCTTCTTAATGAGCCATCTTTGGGACTTGGACAACACTGGCGTGAACTCCTACTCCTCGCTTGTCATACCATTGTCATCGGTATTGTCATGGCTTTGTCTAGACTCGTCAGAATCTATGTCAAGGTCCACCGATGCCTCATCTTTGCTGCTTGTGTCATGCTTGTCATCCATGCTCTCATTTTCGGATGGCTCATCCTCAGATGAATATGAGGCGATGTCTTCCTCAACCATTTTCCCTTTGCCTTTGTCCCTTGGCGCCAATGGCTTGGCATGTAATGGTGCAGCCTGGCGTGAAGGTTCCCTTATGACAATGCCATGGCTTTCGCTTCTCCGGCATTGTGGCTTGAACTTGTGGCTCGGCCATGTCCACCATAGTAGCCTTTGGGCTCCTTCCTTTACATCCTGGATCACAATTACTTCAACTTCCTCCTTACTCTTCGTTTGATCAGCATTCTTATTTGTGTCATTCCTTGCCCTGGACCTATTCCTTGGCCGGCTAGACCTTGGCTTTGGCCCAATGTCCTTCCTAGTGGTGTGGAATGTGAAAGTTTCATCCTTATGACCAAATTGCAAACACCGGCGACAATAAGTTGGTTCATTCTCATATAGTAAGGTGCAATCAAGGGTGACACCATCATCAAAATCAAGTGACACTTCCCTGAGGACATCATTAGCAAAATTCACCTCCACGAGCACACCAGCATAGGAGCCTCTCTTCCTATCTTCAGTCACGTGATCCATGAAAAGAGGCTTGCCAATCAAAGAGCCAATTCTACCTAGGATGGTAGGCGTCTAGAATTCATTGGGTAGTCCAGTGATTCTTACCCATAGTGGCATGGTTGCAACATCTTTTCGATTGAATGTGAACTTGTCCGGAACATGTTTGAGTAGTAGTGGTCGGTTGTGGATGAAATAGGGGCCACCTTTGAGCACATTGTCCCTATCATCATCATTGATGACACTAAAGATCATCCATCCTGCTTCCACTCTAAACTTGGCCTTGACTCCCCAAAGTTTCATCATGTCATTGATAGCAAAGTATCCCGGGTAGAAGCCAACATATTGGCCTAGCAAGGTACTACCCCATACTTGGTGTTTTGGCATACCTTCGGAGCATTTGATGGCAACTCTAGTGGATGTTGGGTTTGTATACTCAAGTTTGCCTCCCAGTCCAGAATTCATGAAAACCTTCGCCGGCGCTCTAGTCCACGCCTTCCTTTGTCCAGGTGGTTGGGTCGTTTTGCTCAGAGCAGGGTACTCTGACGTTGGTTGGCCTCCCACAAGGACTTCCTTAGCCATCAATGAGTCATCCTTGCCGTCATCAGATAGTACGTCGCGCTTGCCAGCCACAACTTCAAGGCCACCTTCATCACCGGCCTCACCATTGTCAAAATTCAAAGTGTGGCTTTTTCCAGATTTTCCATGGGCGTTCTCCCGTCCAGGTGATGCCTTTGAAGTCCCCAAAGGGACAAAACTAGGTGGCAAAGTATCGGCCTTCATGTTCGTTGTGTGAATTTTCTGCAAAGGGGACGTCCCCTTTGTGGTCAAGTTGGCGCCGGCAGCGTCGGGGTGAACAGTAGCATGCGCCCCATGCAAAGTGCTTGTCTTTTTTGTGCCATTGCCTGTCGGCGACAAAGCACCTGTCTCCTTTGTGTGCACTTGCGAACTTTGCACCTCGCCGACAAGGGTTATGCTTGTCCCATACTTGTCGGCCTTGTCATTGACACCATTAGACATGCCAGCCGGCATCAACTTTGTATGCGCCTTGTCAACCCTTGTCAATTGAACCTAGGGAGTGTCAAGCGACTCGCCTCCCTTGTCCGCCATGCCTTTTGCCGGCGATAGTTTTCCCCGCCATCCAGCACCTGAGGCCGGACCTTTATTGCCGACGATGATACTATTGCTTGGTTTGTGTTTGCCATACCATCCCCTCCAGTTGCCTTGGTCGGGGATTTCTTTTTCTTGGCCATGGCGCCAAGCGCCGTCAGAAACCGTAGTTTAAACTTTAGGTTTTGTAACTTTGTGAGCCAAAAATTTCCCTGCTGAGATGATTGTGCACATCAACAGGCAAGAGAGGGTGAATATTGGTGTGACTCGTGAGGAACCACAACGAAAGGAGAGAGCTTGTGTGGGAGACGAAGGCCGAAGCCTCGAATCGCCCACAAATCGCCTAGAGAGAGAGAGTGTCTTAGAGAGAGGAGCGTATATTGAGAGCTCTTTCTGGAATCTTCCATTCGAGGTTATGTGTGATGCAAGTGACGTAGCTATAGGAGCTGTGCTTGGGCAAAAGAAGGAAGGCCGAACCCATGCTATCTACTACGCTAGCAAGACGCTAGATGAAGCGCAGCTTAACTACGCCACTACTGAAAAGGAATTTCTAGCTATTGTTTATGCATTTGAAAAGTTTAGTTCTTATCTTGTAGGTGCAAAGGTGATTGTATACACGGATCATGCTGCGATCCGGTATCTACTTGCAAAGAAGGATGCGAAACCAAGGCTGATTAGATGGATTCTTCTCCTACAAGAATTCGATCTAGAGATCCATGACAAGAAGGGTTCGGAAAATTCTGTTGCGGATCATTTGAGTCGTCTACCACATCTAGAGGACGACAATCTACCTATAGATGACTCCTTTCCAAACGAGCATTTACACATCATAGAGGAGTGCATCGATAAGATAACTAAAGGTAACGAACCATGGTTTGCTGATTTGGTTAACTATTTGGTTCGTCATGAAATACCACCCGGACTATCCTATGTACAAAGGAAGAAGTTCTTTAAGGATGTCTGGGAATACTTTTGGAATGAACCTCTACTCTTAAAGAGAGGTCCTAACGACAACATTCAAAGATGTGTGCTAGAAGACGAGATGCAAAGTGTCATCCGTCACTGTCATTCACTACCTTGTGGAGGACACGCTAGCTCAAACAAGACTAGCACTAAGGTATTGCCATATGGATTCTTCTGCCTACTTTATTTAAAGATGTGCGAACCTTTGTTTCTTGTTACGATGCTTGTAAAGAACAGGGAACATATCTAGGAGAAACGAAATGCCTCTTAACAACATTCAGGAGGTAGAGATCTTTGACGTTTGGGGAGTAGACTTCATGGGACCTTTCCCATCATCTTGTGCAAACCAATGCATACTTCTAGTTGTAGATTATGTTTCGAGATGGCTTGAATCAATTGCCTCTCCAACTAATGATGCTATGGTTGTAGTTAAGTTCTTCAATAGAACTATCTTTCCAAGGTTTGGGACACCATGGACTATCATTAGTGATGGAGGCTCTCACTTCATTGCCCGACGATTCTAAACTCTACTAGCTAAGTATGGGGTGCCTCACAAAATCGCCACCCCTTATCATCCACAAACGAGTGGACAAGTGGAGATTTCGAATAGGGAGATCAAAGGAATCCTAGAGAAAATAGTTTCGAGGACAAGGAAGGATTGGTCTTTGAAACTAGATTATGCATTATGGTCGTATAGGACTGCATACAAGACTCCTATAGGAACAACACCATACAACCTTGTGTATGGGAAGTCTTGTCACTTACCGATGGAGCTGGAACATAAAGCGTATTGGGCGGTTAAGTTGTTGAACTTCAACATGAAGGAAGAGGGCGAGAAGCGCCTTTTGGATCTTAATGAGCTTGAAGAACTTCGCTTAAACGCTTATGAGAACGCCAAGATCTATAAGGAGAGAGCGGAGCGTTGGAATGATAAGCATATCATTCCAAAGGACCTCAAAGAAGGAGATCAAGTTCTCCTCTTCAATTCAAGACTTCGTCTCTTTCCAAGTAAGCTTAAATCTCGTTGGACTGGACCTTATCTAATCAAACATGTTTTTCCCCATGGCGCAGTTGAAGTATGGGGTGAAAAGGGCGGAAGTTTTAAGGTGAACGGTCAACGACTCAAGAAGTATTCACCGGAACTCCAAGCTGAGGAGTTTGCGCCTACCGCACTCGAATAGATGCAAGTAAGGTCTAGCTACGGACCTTAAACAAGCGCTTCTTGGGTTGCAAACCCAAGGTATTGCACTTATGCTTTTGTTTATCATTCTTAGATTAGATTAGATTAGTCATTTTTGCTTTGTTTTTACCCTCGATACCTCCCGGTATGTCGTGTTTTTGGATGTAGGAACAATGGGATAGGCAATGGAAAGGAAAAAGTTAGAAGGAATTGACGAAACATGGATTATGGCACATTACAGAGAGTTTCACGCCCTAAACCACGGTCATGGAAGCTACAGTGACCATAATTTGCAAAAATATGAGAAAAATCACCAAAACCACGGTTCCGTACAAAACCACGGCCGTGGAACACCCCGAGTGACCGTGATTTTCCAAAAATTTTACGGTCACTATACAAACCACCTTCTTCACAAAAACAACACAAAATCCCCAATTCCACGCCCCTCTTCCACAACCTAAAAGCCGAAAATCCTCCCCATCTCGAAATTCTTCATTCGGAAACGGTTTCAAACGATTATTGGTGCTAAAATGAAGCATTTCCGATCATCTACAAAATCCAATCAACGAATCAAGTGGACAATCCCTACAGAAGACGGAATTTGGATTCAAAGATCCAAAAACCTAGGTTTTTCTTCTATTTCTCTACTTTGTCAATTCGGGTCTATTTCTCGAAAGAACTTAGAGGTATTGCATAGGATTGAGACTGAAATTAGTCTAGGACAGGCTTTGCTGAGTTTGGTGATTGATTGGTCGAGATTTGAGCAAAACAGAGCCAAACCACGGTCCTTGTAGGTTCCACGGCCGTGGTTTCTGTAGAACAGGCCGTGATTTTCCCTTTGAAATGGATTTTGTAAGGAGAATGTCGACTAGGAGCAAGAAGAGGAAAGGTGACACTTCCTCCTCTTCCCAAGCACCCCCTCGTGAGCCACCATCATCCCCACCTCCTAGAATTCCAACAATCCATGAGGATTACCTCGATGCTTTAGAAAGGATCGAGAAGAGGCCTTTCATAGGACCACGCTACTTAGTTCTTGAGGAGTTAGAGCCGCTGAATGTAGTGAATGACCTAACGTGGTTTCTAGATAGAGCCGGTTTGATCGTCTTCTCCGCTATTATGGAAGACGCATATGAGGAGATTACTAGGGAGTTTGTGATTTCTTGAGCATAGTGTTATGGATAGGACAGTTTCTTTTAGGCTGATGGAGGAGAACTACGAGTTCTCGATCTTGGAGTTTGGAGCCTTCTTTGGGTTCCAAGAGACCTTCAATGGTCGTTCTTCTAGCGGTGTATACGGTAAGGACTTCTAGGAGGACATAGCCATGATCTACGCCAGCGAGGACCGCTGGCAGCCAGCTGACACAAAGGCTAAGCACATCTATCACTTAGCCTTGAAGATAGCCCACAGAGTCCTTTCTGAGTGTCTTTTCCCTAGGACCGAGACCCCTCAAAAGATTAAGATAGATGAGTTGTTCCTTCTTTACTCTATGCTGCTCGGTAGACCTGCTGATTGTGCTACCCTCTTAGTCTCCACCATGAGTAAGCTCAAGAATAAGTGAGCCGGCAACATTGGATATGGTGGTATGGTTACCTACATTGCTAAGCAGTTGAGGATAGATTTTTCTGCTTGTACTAGGATTGCAGTGAGACCTTTGGGTCTCAATAGTTTGATGACGAGGGGTAACATCTTCCCTAGGCACCGCGGTCCACCTACCGCCGGTATGCCTTGGGAGGAGAGAAGAGGTAGAGGCATCCCGTGGCTCCCTGAGTATTCCATTATGGTTGGACGCCATAATTGGAAGCACGCCTTCGCTGATATGCATGCGAATAGGCTAGTAGCACCTCCCTACGTCCCCGATGAGGTACCGGCTGCAGATGTTGAGGAGGAGATAGGAGGAGGTGATGGTTTTGAGGGAGGAGGTGAGGAGCAGGACTTTGGCACTTTCCCGGATCAGCCGGCACACTTCCTTGACCCTCTCAGGCGTTCACCACGACCAGCTGGACCTTCAGGAGCCTCTTCCTCTCGCCGTGCTAGCGTGAGTGACAGGACGACATGGATAGATACTCCGCCCACTTGGTACGGAGCACAGCCGAAGTGGATGGGAGCTCCACCACCATGGTACAGTCAGGCACCAGCAGCACCGGCGGCACCGACGGTACCGACGGCACCGACTCCACAGGACGCACCGGCATGGTACGGCCAGCCACCGGCCTGGTATGAGCAGCTACCGGAGTGGGCTACCGACATTTCTAGGCGAGTCGGTGACTTGGAGATCTGCCAGGACACTCGCGATGTACGGGCTGATGAGCATGATCGGATGATGAGAGACAATTACCGCCAGCAGTTTGGCGGCATTTCAGCTCCGAGTTCCACCCATTCCCACCACCACCACCACCACAGTGATGAGCCTCGAGGATTGACAGTTCAGCCTCCCAACCACCGTTTTTAGTGAGTTCATTTTCCTTATCTTCTTTTCTTTATTTCTTTTTCGAACATTGAGGAGAATGTATGTTCTAAGTATGGGGTGGGGTGCGACTATGCGTTGTAATAACTCTACTACATTTGCTTGCTTGCTTCTATCCATAACACTTTGCATGTTTCATTTTTATAGTCACACGTTTCATTATTGCATTGCATGAAAAAGTTTGAAAAACCCATAAAAATTTGCAAAATTTTGAAAAATTTCAAAGAGTTCTTGTGCTTCTAAGATTAGAGATGACTTCTATGATAGTTCTTACTTGTGGAATGAGTTTTGATGACAATTCTATGCTTAAGCGGAATAATGAATTGAAATGAAATTGAATGTGTTGTTTACCCTTTCTTGCAAGTTTCATAATGTGAAAGTTCTATCTAAATCATCTTGAGAAATTGAGGTTGAAATCACATGATGAGTTCTTATACTTCTTTATGAAATGATTGAGGCAATTCGATTTTCTTTCTTCTTTCTTTGATCACTTAGCCCCACAATGAAATTAATTTCCTCCCTTACCTATCCGGGAATTTGGAGGAGTTGATATTTGGCATGTTTGATGTGGGAGGGCCATGAAAGCAAATTTTTGCATTCAAAGAATAGAATTAATAGGTTTGGGGAAGTCAATCATGACGATGAGTAACTCGGCACCATTCACATAGCCGGGTGTTTGTGTCTTGCCAAAGTCAGATTGAGTGATCTTCCTAACGAATTATGGTATGTGCATCAAGGGTTTGAGGCATCTCGAAATTGAGAAACGCCAATCTTCTAGGCTTCGGTTTTTGTGCACCTCTGCCCATCTTTCAAAAAGTAAAGTCGAAAAAATAATGTGAAAAAGAAGAGAGCAAAGCTCAAAGTTGATGGTGTTGCAATTCAAAATAAAAAGAAAAAGAGTTCGGTTATCCACTTTCCCGGATTCATGCACCACATCCTTTATAAGTTTCCCTCCCTTCCGCATTCTAGACCTTACTTGAAACCCTTAAGATCAAAAGAATATTATTTGACTTGGTGATCTAAATTGAAATTTCTTGTGCTTGATTTTGACAATACTTGAAGGTTATGATGTTTGTCTCAAAGTTTAAGCGATTTGTGATATTTCTTTGCTTTAAATTCTTTGGTTTATGTATACAAGTGTTTTCAAGGATGAATGAAGCAAGGTTTGAGGATGATCAATTGACTAGAAGCACATTTACCTAAAGGATGTTTTAGTTTTGAGATTGCATGCATATTTCATTCTAACTTGTATTTTAGTGCTTTCGAAGACCTTGCTGGGGACAAGCAAGTGACAAGTATGAGGTATTTTGTTAGCATGAAATATTGCGATATTCTAGGCACTTATTTTGGTTTTTTTCCCTCATTATTGTGTACATGGATGAAGTTTAGAAGCAATTGTTAGCTTGTTCCTCTATTATTGTCGATATGGATGTCTACACTAGCTTTGTGTTGATTGTAGGCGAAAAGGAGCTAAATAGGAGCTATTGAGAGAGAAAAGAGAGGATTCGATCATATTCGAGGATTAGGAACACATCAAGGAAGCTAAGGAGGGAGCTAGGATGAAGAATGTCACGACACAAAGGAAACTACAAGTATTCTACACTTCCACGCCCTGAAGTACGGCCGTAGAAGAGTCCACACTCTAAACCACGGCCGTGGATCTTGGCATCAAGAGCATGGAGCACTCAAGTAAGTTACACGGCCTAAAGTACGGTCGTGGAAGTCACAAGGGACCGTAATTCATTTCCACGCCCTAAACCACGGTCGTGGAAACCCTTGAGACCGTGATTTAGGCAATCTTTTGACGAGTCTTTATTTGCCACGCTATTTACGTAATGGGCTTGGACGGTTATTTCTTTCCCGTCTTATAAAAAGGTCGGAAAAGAGAGTTTTGGGGATCCGCGCTTACGCCCGCTAAATCTCGCAACATTTGTGTTTGATCCCGCGGAGACGCCAACGGCCGCTTACCTTGCTTGGAGCATTCTTGCCTAGGGTTGATTGAAGATCGCCGAAGGTTTAACCTCTTTCTTAGTTTTTGATATTGAAGACGGATTGACAACCTGTTATTCATACTTGCCTTAGATTCTTGTGAGGTTTTGTATTATACATTCTGAATCCATTTTAAACATTGCTTCTTGTGTTACGGATTTGAGAATTGGTTTTGAAGTTTTATCGAGTATTCGAGGGTTTTCATCTTTCATTCCCTTTAATTTGAATATTGATATTATGACAATGGTTATTGGCTAAAACCTTTTAGCAATTCTAAGGTGAAGGTTTGATAGTTGTGGCTTAGATAATGATAGATCGATCGTAAATTGATTGGACCCTAAGAGTTAGAGAGATCTAGTCAACGAACCCAAATCACGGCCTGTTCTTGGAGTTCCACGGCCGTGGTTCTCAAGATCTGACCGTGATTTACCCTAGTTTACGAGCTTTGCTTTTACTTTGATCCAAGGTTAAAGATTAGCTTTAATCTAGTCTTTGTTTACCCTTTTCTATGTAGTAACGAGACTCGTCACCCTCTATTTCAATTTCGAGTGTCACAACCTTAATCGTTTTAGTTCGTCTTGATCCTTGGGTTACAAGTTTGGGTATTTGAGATTAATTCTTGTCCATAGATCCTTTCTATATTGAAGCCTCAACAACATTTATAGAGAGTGTCTTTAGATAAGTCACATAAAGTCTTGGAACTTCACCGTACATGGCTTTGCTTTAGCATACCTTTGCAACTCTTAACTTTGTCTTTAGTTCTTTAGTATATCTTTAATCGATTGCCACAATTAGATACCTGGATCTTTAGGGTTGTTGTTTTCCCAATATTTGCAAAGCTTCACTTTTTATTTGCTCGATAACTTGAGACTGGGTTTCGTTTCACCAAATCCTTGTGATCGATACTTTGGAATACTTGCGAATCTACGCCGATCCGTACACTGCGGGTTCGCTTGCTTTTATTCTTGTTTTATAAATTTAAGACTTGAGTGCACACACATTTTAGGGCGAACACTGAATGTGGCCACTCGGAAGGACCATTTTCCACTTCCCTTCATCGATCAAATGCTCGAACGGTTAGCCCAGCATTCACATTTTTGCTATTTAGATGGTTATAGTGGCTTCTTTCAGATTCCTATCCATCCGGATGATTAAGAGAAGACCACTTTCACTTGTCCATGGGGGGCATTCGCATATAGGAGGATGCCATTTGGATTATGTAATGCACCCGCTACCATTCAGCGATGCATGATGGCTATCTTTTTCGAGTATATAGAGGAGATCATAGAGGTATTTATGGATGACTTTTCAGTATATGTTTCCTCTTTTGATGATTGCCTATCTAACCTTTCTCTAGTTCTACAAAGATGTGAGGACACTAATCTCGTTTTGAATTGAGAGAGAAGTGTCATTTTATGGTTAATGAAGGCATTGTGCTAGGACACCTCGTTTCCATCCGAGGTATTGAGGTCGATCGAGCTAAGATCGAGACTATTGAGAAACTTCCTCCCTCTTGTACTGTTAAGGGTGTGCGGAGTTTTCTCGGGCATGTAGGTTTCTATAGGAGGTTCATCAAGGATTTCATGAAGATTTCTAAACCACTGACTAAACTCTTGAATAAGGATGTTGTTTTCGAGTTTTCGGAGGAATGTCTTGATGCATTTTACAGGATTAAGGAAGCGTTAATCTCCGCTCCCATTATCCAACCTCCGGATTGGACCTTGCCCTTTGAGATCATGTGTGATGCGAGTGATGTGGCGCTAGGAGCGATGCTTGGACAAAAGAAGGATGGCCGGACCAACGTCATTTACTATGCTAGCAAGACGCTAGATGAAGCCCAACTAAACAACGCCACCACCGAAAAAGAGCTATTGGCGGTTGTATATGCTTTTGAGAAATTTTGCTCTTACTTAGTGGGAGCGAAGGTTATTGTTTACACTGACCATGCACCTATTCGTTACTTACTTGCTAAGAAGGATGCTAAGCCACGTCTTATTCGATGGATTCTCTTGCTTCAAGCGTTTGACCTAGAGATTCGCGATAAGAAGGGATCCGAAAATTATGTTGCGGATCACCTCATCTGGCTACCTCCCTCTTCACGCGAGAAGGACGAACCACCCATAGATGATTCATTCCCCGATGAGCACTTGCATTTGCTGGAATGTTTGATAGACTTCTTTATCTCACCCCATGATGAAGGTGAAGTATGGGGTGAGGATACCTTCCAGCATGTTTAGGGATGCCGTACGGTCCAGCTAGCGACCTTAAATCAAGCGCTTATTGGGAGGCAACCCAAGGTATTGCTTTCTTTCCCTTTTCTAGTCTAGCTTTAGATAGTTTGTTTTTGCTTTGCCTTGCTTTGTTTTGGCGTCCTAGACAGAAACCAGGTACTTTCTAAGGAAGGAATACAACCCAGGAGCAACACTGGAAGGACAGAAGTTCGAGAAATTGAGAAGACGGAGTTTGACTGAGGCACATCTTGGTTCCAGTCACAACACCTCGACCGAGATGATTCTTGAGCAACCAAGTCAACTAGGGCTGAATACAATTCACCTCGGTCCAGACACCTCGGTCCAGTCGGGACCACCTCGACCGACGTGATAGCAGAATCGGCGAGGGGTATAAAAGGGGAAACAGTTTCTCCCTCTTTCCCTCCCACTTCTCTCTCGACTACGGCACCTAAACCACCTCGTTTCTCCCTTCTTCGATCGTTTTCGACGATTCTTGCTTCCATTCAGGAAAGACTAGAGGAACCATTTGCAAGCGAGAATCTGCAACAAAAACGCCTCAATCGACCGAATCTGGGGTAAACGTTCAAAAACACTAACTTTCTTCTTCTCGCTGATTTCAGTCTAGTTTGGCTTTGGTTGCCATTGATTTCTGTTGAAAAAAGCTTAAGTACCCCATAGGAACAATCTGTAGTGAAATTGGGGAAAAAGAACTGAAATCCAGAGAGTTGAAATCCAACAACGATTTACCTCGGTCCACTCGACCTGTGCCTCGGCCGAGGTGATTCTTGAGGCTGTTAGAGCGACCGAGGTGATCTGTCAGAAACGAGAAAATGAGTTCTAGGTCTGATCGCCAGATAGTCCTGAGAGATAGATCCTCACCTTCTTCTTCTTCACGACCTTCCATACCGGTGATACATGATCGTCACTAGGCTGACTATGTCCGCATCTGTACGCGCCATGTGATTGCGCCGCGGTTTTTAGATATTGCTACTTTTGATTGCCTTTACGTTGTTGATGATCTGAGGCGGATGGTCTCGATGGTGGGGCTGGAGCAGTTCATGGAGATTAGAGCTCCAGCCTACCTCGAGCCCACATTGGATTTTGTGAGTTTTGTGACTCACTTGCCTCAGGAGAGAGCCATCAAGTACCGGTTGCTGAACCGGAACTACTTAGTTCCGATGGATCAATGGAGAGACATCTTCGGCTTCCCGACCCCCACAGTTCCCGACTACCCTTCTCGAGCCGTAGCTCGACAGTTCTGGGGTCAGATAGCTCATGTTGTTGAGCATGCTGACAGGTGGAGACCTGGAGACTTCAGGGAGAGGATTATCTTCCACCTTGCTTACAGATTAGCCCACCATAATTTTAGCGAGACACTTCTGGCGTGTACTGAGATGCCCCAGAAGATTAGACAAGGGGAGCTTCTGCGCATATTTTGTATGGTGACTGGGGGAGTTCCTGATTTTGGAGTGATGCTAGCTGAGGATCTGCACCGGATCAAGGCTAAGGGGAAGGGAGATATTTGTTGTGGCGGCTTAGTGACTCACATAGCGACTGTGATGGACCTTGATCTGAGTGCATGTACACTGGTGGCGGCTACCAAACCGCTAGGTCTGTAGGAGATGATCACCAAGAGGATTCAAGTCCCTCGTGGACTCACTACGCCATATGTGGCGATGTCTTGGGAGCAGACTGCCCATCAGGGTATTAGGTGGTCATCCCAGTTCTCTGTCTATGATTCACAGTATTGGTCTATTGCATGGATTCCCTATATTGAGGATGCTAGAGACGCAGCAGTAGATCAGGTACAGGAGGAGGATGAGGAGGATGATCCATGAAATTGGATGATGCTCTTTGGGTGTATAGGACCGCATTCAGGACACCCATAGGTACTACCCCTTACAATTTGGTGTATGGGAAGTCCTGGCATCTTCCCGTTGAGTTGGAGCACAAGGCGTATTGGGCTATCAAATGGCTCAACTTCGATCTCAAGGACGCTGGAGAGAAGAGGCTTTTAGATATCAATGAGTTAGAAGAGCTGTGTTTAAATGCTTATGATAATGTCAAGATCTACAAAGAAAGAAGGAAGAAATGGCATGACAAGCACATCATCCCTAAGGAGCTTAAAGTAGGGGATCTTGCTCTACTCTTCAACTCCCGCCTCCGCCTCTTTCTAGGTAAGTTAAAATCTAGACGGACGGGACCTTACATTGTCAAAAATGTTTTTCCCCATGGTGTAGTGAAAGTATGGGGTGAAGGTAGGGGAAGCTTTAAGGTCAACGGTCATAGGTTGAAAAGAAGGTATCAACCGGAAGTTCCAGCTGAGGAGATTTCCCCTTTGCATCTTGCTTGAGAGTGACGTACATTCCAGCTAGCAACCTTAAACCAACCGCTTCTTGCAGGCAACCCAAGGTATTGCTTTCTTTTCCATTTTCTAGTTTAGTTTAGATAGTTTGCGTCGTGTTTGTGTGTCCTCTTAGACAAGAATTAGGTGTTACCCAAGAAGAAGAAAAACAACTCAAGAATCACATGGAAGGATTGATGTTCGAGAATTTGAGAAAATGGAGTTCGACAGAGATACATATCGGATGCTGTCAAAACACCTCGACCGAGACAAATTTCGCTCAACCGAGATGTTTTTACCTAAAAATCACCTCGTTCCACCCAGAAGCATTCTCTTAGGGTGATATATGAATGGAGCGCACCACCAAAAGGTTTTGTAAAATGTTTTTCATTGATCTTTATGATGACTTATAATTCATTATATCTTGTATCTAAGATTTGAATCTTTCTTGGGGACAAGCAACGGACAAGTATGGGGTATTTTGATAGCATGCATTATAGTCTATATTTTCGGATTTTTTTTGGACGTTTTATCTTTATAAAACTGCATGGATGGCTATATATTCTCGATGATTATGCCGTTTTTTTTACCTTTGCAAGAATCGAAGTCTACACCTTGTTTCATTGTAATTGTAGGGAAAATGGCACGTTTTGGAGCAATATGGAGCCAAGGGATTTTTAAGGAGTCACTAGAGCTACATTTTGGAGCATTGAGGAGCTACAAGAAAGGCATAGGAACCATGGAAGTTTGATAGAAATTTGATATTGGACCAGTTTTGAGAGATTTGCATGTAACTGAAGTTCACCTCGGTTGACTACATGATCACCTCGACCGAGATGACTTGTTGGGCCTGGATCGAGACGCACGGCCCATAGCCCATGAGATCTTTTACTTTTGGCAAGTGATTTTCCTACAAGATTGGGGATATTTTGTGGATGGAAGTATGCTTGGTTAGCTGATTATTTTTTAGGATAGAAGATATTCCAAGGAAGAAGTTGAAGGAAGATAGCTTTGAAGTGAAAGTTGAAGGCTTTGAAGGAAGTTGTAAGGTTTCCTTACGGAACTTTGATTGTTGTTTTTTGATTTGCTATTGAGGAACACAGTTTGTTGATTGTTTGGATTGTTTGTTTGATTGATTGATTATTGAGACCTTTGTGTTAAGGTTTTCTTGTTTGCTTATTCATTCTTTTATCATATATTTGATTGTTATTATCATGATGATTGATGGCAAAATTTCTCTTGTGATTCTAGGGTGATTGGCTGAAAGTTGTGGGAAAGACGATGAAAGAGTAAGCCTTTACCTTAGTGGACCCTGAAAGCTCGAGCCAAAACCAAACTAAACCTCGCCTCGGTAGGTTCATAGAACATCTGGACCGAGATCGATATGAACTGAGCGAGATGTCAACCAGATGTGAACCAAACCTTAGTTTAAGTTATATTTTGTCAAATCATATCCTTGTTGAACCTTTCCTGGTTCATACGCAAGCCTAGGATAAGACTTACCCGGTGATTCCTTTGCTTGTATACCCATGATGATGAGTGTTAGGTAATAAAGTTTTATCCTTTATTAGGGTTTCAGTGTGCCTTCATCCTACCTTTGTGAGTTAACCTGAGACTTACCCGATAAAGGTTAGTTCTATTCCCTTGGATGGTGTGTTGGTTTGAGATTATAGTTCCTTTCCTTAGTTCTTTGAAACTTACCCGGTGAGAGGATCTTTGGTTTGGGATAGTGAGTAGTGAAACTTACCCGGTGATCTATTCCCACCTTAGAAATACCTACCCTTGCAAACCTCAGCTTTGTCCACGTTATCCTAACAAATCTTGAGTCAGAACCACAATTGGATGCTTTGACCTCTAGAATCTGCATTCTCTGATCTAATTTATACATCATCTTTGTTATCTTTGCTTTATCGCTTGCTTTTGATTGACAACTTGATTTTTAGTTTGTAATCATCAGGAATATTTCCGATCAGGAATATATCTCGACTCGGTGCCGCTTAGGGTGCTTTTTCTTCTTCCTTTACCAAGGTGCAGCCTTTCTCCTCCCTCTCAATCTCGCCGTCTTTCTTCTTCTTCTTCTCTTCCCATTTCTTCAAACATCGTCGTCATTGTATCTCTGTGAATGTGTATGCAGTACCTGGCTAGAAGGATTCGTGGTTCAGCTTGGAGAAGAACAATAAGCATCCCTCCTTTCTCCTTTCTTCTTCTTGTCTAGTTCCATAGAACCAAGACTAAGTCTTGATTGCTCTTCCTTTCGTGTTTGGGTAGATGACTCCATCCAGGGAGTAATGTGGATTTTTATTATTAAAGTGGACAACAAGAGTTGAACAAATCAAACCAACAAGGCACCGAAGGCCTTGTTGCACATCAAAGAACGACCTCGACATTCGATTCTGGAGTTCTCCCACGACCGCGCCTACATCCTACCATGGTCCCACCTTCATCAGTGTCACCACACCCGCGCCTTTGACCACCGCGGTCGTGGCACCTCGGTGTTTGTCACCGCGGTCGCGTCCTTCCTCTATCGCGGTCGTGTCTTACCTCTAGTGAGTACCAAAATTTGGTGCGTCGATGCTTTCCTTTTGTCTTAGTTGGTTTCGGAGTAGTATCATGCTAAGTTGGAACCTAGCCTAACTTGTGGAAATGCCAGTTAGTGGTGATTGAGAGTTAGTTCGTGTTGAGAACGCGTTAAGTTGTTTTGTGGATCTTTGAGACTAGAAGGAGGGAACATTCTAGCATGTTGTTCATATGATCTTGTGAAGATCATTTGAGACTAAGTAGGAACCTTCTAGCATGTTGATTATACGATATTGTAAAGATCATTGAGACTAGAAGTTGGGGACCTCTAGCATGTCGGATAGCTATTGATATGTGTGCCTTGTTTGATCAGGCGTAGAGTGTTTTCCTGCGGGAAGGTGAGCATGGTTTTATAGTTGGGATTACCTTGAGACAAGTAAGTCCCTTGCACTTACTTAGTTGACTTATGTATGTTAGTTTAATTGTAATAGTAATGTGTGTTGTATGTTAATAATGATAACATGCTAGAACAACCTTAATCGTTGTTTGGCCCAATTAGTAACGGGCGGTGATAACTTGTCCAGTTCTATCGGAGATTAGGAGGTTCTTTGCGAATAGTTCAGACAAGTACTCGGTGAGATGTGTAGGATCCAATCCTTTTGGTATAAGGGGACAAAAGCAAGGTTCGGAAGATCCTTGTGTTACAATCGAAGTTGAATTACTAAAGTGAATCACCTAATAAAAGATGATAACTAGCTTGATTATGAGCATGTTATGTGTGTAGTATTACCTTATGTGTGTTTGTTTTGTTATCGTTTTCGGATATATAGATTGTTAGCTAACGGTTTTATCCGTTGTTGTAGATGTCTTGCAAGGGGATCCCGTACATTATAGGAGGGATATGTGATTTAATATTCTTGTTGCATTGAGATTGTAGTGATAGTACTCGGGTGAGAGTCATATCTTTGTTTCGGATTTACGACTTTTGATATTTTATACATTTTGGTTAGACATTTATTTGTGTATGCTTGCAAGATCCGGTGATCTTGTTTGTTTTGGGGTGTTTGAAAAACGTTAAATCCTATGGTCATTATTTTAAACTTATCCAAGAGAATTCTGAACTTAACTACTAAAACAATGTATAGTGATTAAGTAAGGATCGAACCTAAGAGAGTGAGAGATTAAAGAACAATTGAGTTTAGATTATCGATTATTAGTAACCAAATGGGGGTGGGGGGTTGGATAATGTTGTAGAATGTAACAAGAGAAAAGCATGTAAATGAAGCAAAGATGGTGATTGTAATAATGAGACAAGTAGTGCACTAGGTTAGACATTCACTTGCATATAACTTGGTTGGTTGTTTTAGAAGTATTCAAACATTTGTTCTCATCTTGATCATATATATATATATATATATATATATATATATATATATATATATGTATGTATATATATATATATACATATATATATTAAGATAACTTGCATTAATATGACTTAACAAGTTGCTAATCTGTAAATCTACAAGACCAAACAACAAGTTAGCATTCAACCAAATAAAAAGAAATACATAAAAGATATACAACCCGTTAATCAATTATGTAGTTATATTCCTTTTCACTTAGATATTCACAACCCGTTAACACCTAAAGTGTTTGCAACTGGATTAATAACCCGAACCCGGAACCAATTAACCTTAGCCTTTTGCATGCAATTTAAAGAACTTAGGTGATCAAACTAAGAGGAAAACAATCATGCAAACAAAGTTAGTGTAACATCTGGAATTTTTATTCCGGATTGTTAGCGAGTTACCGACCATCCCGAAGGCGCGACTCAGTTTGCCCGCAGACACGAGATGTTGAGTGACGAGTTTTATCCCGAAAATCCCGTACCGACCCTTTGTTTGAGGGTGTGACCCTTCGTTTTGGCGAACCGACCCCTCGTTTCCCTAGTCGACCCCTCATTCTCCCTCAGCTTGAGATGACCCCTTTGCAGCCCTCTCTCTCCTCCCATTTCTGTTTCACGTGAAAGATTGTTCTTCCATTACCCCTTCTTCTCTCTTTGGCTTGGAAGCTCTTGGAATCTTTCCTTGATGATCTTCCTTCTCTTCCTCTTGTTTTGATGTCAAAAGTTAGGTGTGCTACAGATCCGGATTTGTAATGGTAAGCGCTTTCCTCCTTCTTCATTTCTTCACCTTCATCTTCTTCCTTGAGCTTCAATTATGGAAGCCATAACTTCATCTTGTTTTCTTCCCCTTTGGCTTGCATGTTTTTGGGATCGAGTTTGGGTTGTGTTGTATGATGTTGTGGTGTGTGTGGAACATCTTTCGTGGAGCAAGGAAGCTAGGAGGCCTCAACACATCAAAGATCCACCGAAGAAGCCATCGCACGATTGCCCTCTAGAGCTCGACGGCACCCGCGGCTGGACAACGCTGCGGGGGCAGCCACTACACTGAGCCGCAGGGGCGGCCAGCCTGAGCCACAGTAGCAGCCCAATAAGCCATAGGCGCGGCTGCTTAGGGCTGCAGTGGCAGCCGCTGGCTCTGCCAGCCAGCCCTTGTGGCCTTCCTTCCTTCTTCACGGTTATGCATCCTTCTTCGGAGCCCGCGTTTTTGCTTGCTGAGTTCCCCTCGAGTGTGTTCATAGAGGATCCTAGAGAATGTTGTTATTAGAAGCATGCTAGGTTTGGACCTAGGATAGTGGAGAATGCCAAGTAGTGGCTTGTACCTTAGGTGTGTGTTCGAGAATCTTGATATGTCCTAAGGCTTGATGTTGTATGTTTTTGAGTTGGTTCTTCGGATGAGTATAAGGTTGTTCCTTATGAGGCTTGTGAGGTTGAGATTGTACGTTTATGGTTGTGAGGTTGTGGGCTAGGATATGTGTATCCTAGCATAGAGTGGTTACCGTTGACATTGTGGAGACTAGGCATGTTGATCCTAGTTGTGTTATGGTTATGATTGAGAGATCATAGAGTCTAGAAGTCTAATCTAGCTTGTGTTCATTGTGATGTGAGCATGACGGATTCTAGGATACGGTCCTAGAACGTGAGTCAAATGATCTTTCATAGATCATTTGTGTAGAAGTCTTAGACTTCTTGAGTTGAGCGAGTTGTTGATATAGTTATCTTCTTGTGAGCAGGTTGTGGACTTCTTCCCAAGAGAAGTGAGAGTGTTGTGAGTTGAGTGTGGCGATGAGGTAAGTCTCCGGACTTACTTAGCTTGTATTTTATGTATTAAATTTGTTGCGTGTTTGGTGGTGTGTTTTTTATTTCTTTCGTTATAACAAATAGCTGGTAATAGGACCACTAACCTTTATATATTATATTAGCCCAAGTGTATGATAACGGGTGGTGACAACTTGTCTAGCTCCCGCGAGAGCTAGGAAGTTCTTGGTGACTATCCCATGCTGGTAGACGGTCGGATGCATCAGTACCATTCCATGCCGGTAAGTAGGGACCGAGGCGAGTTTTGGGGACTCTCGTGTCACAAACCTAAGTTGAATTATAACGGGATACGACTTAATAATAAAAGATAATAAACCGGACTTTTGTGTTGCAGAGCATGTTTTGTGTTATGTTGATGTATGTGTGTGTGTCCCTTCACCACGTTTCTAATGCTTCGAATATTAGCTAACGGTTATATACAGATTGTTGTAGATTGCCTTGCAGGTTAGGAATGCGGCCGAGAGATCCGGAAGAGTGGGCAGACGGGGTCCGTACATTTTAGGAAGGGTTTTTGGTTGGAGTTGGGTTGTGTTTTATCCTTCGGTTATTGTGTTTTGTATGCCGTGTGTATGGCGTGTGTTCTTTGGGTTGCATCACGGCTGAAGTCTTTTGTTGTATGCTTTGGGGTTTTCATTACATCGCATAAAAACGTATTTCGGTTTTGGCCTTTATTTGTGTCTTGTTGTAAGATCCAGTTAAATTGTTCTCAAGCTAAGGGTCGGGACCCATTGTGAGGTCTCCGCCCGTGGCGCCCCGAGTCCAACGGATTTGGGGTGTTACAAAGTGGTATCAGAGCCCTAGGTTGACAACAATGGCACTCGCAATCTTCTAAAGGCCGAATGAGGAATAAACAGAACCCACACGGGTTCGGACTTTTCGTTTTCAACATCACATGCATGAGTCGGGGTTAGAATGTACGGACCACCACTCCTTCCGCGGATCTCGGCAACTATATATATATATATATATATATATATATATATATATGTATATATATATATATGTATATATATATATATGTATATATATATATATGTATATATATATATATGT
This sequence comes from Fagopyrum homotropicum, assembly GCA_033239125.1. NCBI lineage: Eukaryota > Viridiplantae > Streptophyta > Magnoliopsida > Caryophyllales > Polygonaceae > Fagopyrum > Fagopyrum homotropicum. The sequence goes on along the minus strand of BSWB01000001.1, from coordinate 55,418,511 downwards.
ATGTATATATGTATGTATGTATGTATGTATGTATGTATGTATGTATGTATGTATGTATGTATGTATGTATAAACGTAAATATGTATAGTATATGTGGATTGTAGTTGCTTGATGGACGTGATTTATGTGTATATTTATATGTGGACTATAGTACATGTTTGGACCTTGTATTGTTATGATGGAATGCCAGATGTGTTATATTGGCAGTGATATGGACATAGGAGTTATCTAGTTATACATCTTCTTATATATATAGTAGTATTTGAACTTATGGGACCTTTGAGCTAAGATGATAATATAATATCATCACCATTAAAACGACGTTGTTGGCGTGGGATAGCGTTCATACGTGGAGGAGTACGCTCAAGTATCAAGTTGAGTTTTTCGTGCTAACGAACGCCATGTCGTTTCTCAGATTCCTTCAAAAGGATGTCGAAGAGGAGGAGTAGAAATGACGTAAACAAAGAACAACCAAGTAAAAGAAAATTTGAGACAACTTAAAAGGAATCAAGATGGAAGCAATACAAGAAAAGGTGTTCGCTCCAAACGGTGTGTGCAAGCTTTAAATTTATAACCCTAGATGTAAGCTTAAAACAAGGATGCGAACCCGCAGTGTACGGGTCAATCATAGTAAAAAGCAAGGAATTCCAGGGGTCGATCACAGGGACTTAGTGAAACAAAGTCCAATTACGGTAAGCTTAAGCAATTACTAACCACAAAGCAATTAAAACAATCAAAGATGATAAAAGTCAATAAAGGAAATATGCAATTCTAGGGATTAAAGCATCTAGTTGTGGTTCCAACTCAAGATCTAAAGACAAGCGGACAGAGCTGAGGTTTTTGCATAGGGAAGGTGTTTCTAAAGTGGAATAGATCACCGGATAAGTCTCACTACTCACTAATCCTAAACCGTAACTCCTATTACCGGGTAAGTCTCAAGGAATTAAGATAAAGAAGTATAACCTCAAACTAACACACCATCTAAGGGAATAGAATCAACCTTTACCGGGTAAGTCTCAGGCTAACTCACAAAGATGGGATGAAAGCACACTCAAACCCCAGTAAAGGATAAACCTTTATTACCTACACTTATGATCTTAGGTAAACAAACAAAGGAATTACCGGGTAAGTCTCATCCTAAGCTTGCATTGAACCAGGAAAGGTATAATAAGAATAGGATTTGGCAAACTCTAACACTTAACTCTCAGTTTCGGATCAGATAAGTCACCTCGGTCAGCCAAATTCCACCCCGGCCGAGATGTTCATCGACTGAACGAGATGCTTAGGGTTAAGGATAAAGACTCGAACTTTCAGGCTCCTACTGTGATTAAGATTATTCTATCATTGTTTTTTCCACAACCTTCAGCCAATCACCCTAAAATCACACAAAGAGATTAGTCACTCATCATCATGAAAGTATTAATCAAATATATGGGAAGAAAGAGAATAATTAAACAAGAAAACCTTAAGAGAAAGGCTTCAATAACTGAATCAATTATCAAACACAAGCGTTCCTTGGATAGAAATCCAACAAGACAACAAACAAGAAGGGAATCTAAGATGATCTTACAAAAACCCTTCAAAAAGCTATAAAAGCTATAGACTTTCTTCCTTCAACCTTCAAAAAGGTTCTTCAAATCTCCCAACTGGAGTATGGCTGTTGCGGTGTATAAGGTGTAAGCGAGGTGATAGCGGGTGTCGGATTTGTGGGAAATCCGACCCTTTTAATAGGAAAATTACTCTACAAAGATAAGATATCTTAGAAAGATCTTTTCCCATAAAAATAGGTAAAATATATGATCTAGCATATCTTCTTCCTTCCAGGAGCCAAGCCCAAAAATATAAGATCTCTTTCCAAAGATAAAAGATCTCAGCCAAGAATAAAATATTCTCGCCGCGTCCCAAGTGTTCGCCTCGGTCGAGTCGACTCCTCTGGATCACCTCGGTCGAGGTGACTCTGTAGTCAACCGAGGTGAGTCACAACTGAATGTGAAATCTCTCAAATCTGGTCCAAAGTAAATCTTTAATCCATGGCTATGCTTCCTGGATGTTTCCTTATGTTCCTGAATGTAGCTCCAATGACTCCTTAGCTCCTTTTGCTCCTTTTTGATGCAAAACGTGCCATTTTACCTACGATTACAACAAAACTAGGTGTAGACCTCAATTCCCGCAAAGGTAGATAAAATGGTAATATAATCACATATTATATATACAAACATGTAGGTTATTGAAGATAAAACGTCCAAACAAACCCCAAAATATAGACTATAATTCATGCTATCAAAAGGGAGCAACATTAAAGTATAGAAACGGTTCTAAAGAATCCATGATCGAACGACGACGAGACCAGTGGAGATAACAAACTTAAGTTCTTCAAGAAGACGCGTGGACAACTAAGATGCGAATCAAGGAAGAGATGGGCGCATTCTAACAAGGTTAAAGGCGGTGTTCCGTTACAAGAAGTGAAGCTTCCCCTAGACGCTCCTAAGCTTTGGAGTCAAATGAGAAGAGTGATCGATCCAGGTGTGAAAGGTGTAAGATACCGTAAGTAAGCTTACAAGGTACCATTAAGTAAAGAGTAAACATTACGAGAGTTATGAGAAGAATTGTATGGTGGGGATTCACGTGGAGTTGACCGATTCCCGTTATGATGATAAGGCTAAGAAACGCCAAGAAGATATATAAGGGTGAGTAGACGTGATCCCGAGAAGAGGAGTGACGCAACAAGGAGCTTAGGTTATGGAAAGACTTAAGACGATGACCTAGTGATATGCGAGTAGTTGCTGAATAATGTTTGAGCTTTTTGAGAAGACACAAGATGTTATGAGGTGCGGTTAAGCCTATGAAGGCGAGTTATACGGAATGTCGGGCCTAGAAGAATATGGTTACGTTATGGAAAAGGAAGAAAGCACATAACGTGGAAAGAGCTAACGGATTTGAGGTAGAGTACCCCAAGGAGGGTAGCCTTCATGAGATAGTGATATAAAGTATAGAGGATTGGTAAGTTCTTGACCTTAGAGAAGGTCAACCACAAGCTATCAATGATGACCGAGAACGCATAAAGTGTAGGTTACCTATTGAGAAATTGTACACAGGAGGTATAACCTCAAGCGGAGACTATAAAGGAATGTTAACAAAAGCTTGGAGTTTTCCCTATGGCTAGATGTCAATAGTAAGAAGTACATCAGTAGAAGGGCGATTGTCTTGAGCAATATAACGTTGAATGGTTAAAGCAAGTAACGGTAATAGACCTCTCGGAGAGGGATGGTAATGCCCTTTTTGCGACCTTTATAGGTCTCGAATTTTGGCATAGGAGGAATGGAGCGGTTTAGAACCTTTAAAGGTTTAAGCATACAAAGACGTAGTGGATCAGGAGGAAAGTGAAGTTTCCCGAGTTGCTTTAAGAAAATGGGAAGGTATGGAAAGGAGATGCATGGTATTTCATTCTTAAGGAACGAATGATAAGTTGAAACGAACAAGAGATGAGTCAAAGTTGTTAGACTCACCCAAACGAGCCATGAAGATACGAGTCAAGAGTCAGACTTTTTGTGGTAGGGATGGAGAATTCTTCCGGTCTTCCCTTCAGAGCATTCTGGTATAAATTTTGAGGAAAGATATGAGTCGGGAAGTTGTACTTTGATTTCCAAGAGATGTGTATGGTGAACGACTAGTAAGGGTATCCTCTTGGTATATGATGGCTCGTTAAGACTAGCTGCATGCAATTGCAATGTTTGATTAGATCAACTTGGAGTTGAGATGTCACCAGATTTGGATGGAGAGAAGAAAAGACCCTCGTCAGGCGGCGTTTAGGGCCGATAGGGTTACTACAAGTGTAGTGAAGCCATTTGAGATCACAAGTGCGATTGATGAGTTGGAGTTTACACAGATGAGTATCCATCGGTTTTTGGAATCGAGTTACGATGAAGTCGTGCAATTTGTGTTGTTTCAGGCGGTTCCAAGGTGGACCCTAACCTAAGCATTGTTATGACAGTTATGATGCATGAGTTGTGCTAATGATTCTTATGATTGGATTTGACGATGCCTTGTTGTACTCTCAAAACTGAGAGGAACAAGCTTGACATGGAACGACAAGGATACCGGTTATGCAGGATAAGAGAATAACTATAGTTATCTAGGCGGGTTGGGATGTCCGAGGTGACCTCCTAAGAGACATAGCGGGTAGAGAATATCCAGTAGATCGGTTGAGAACGAGGTGATAGTTTCGGTAATACCTTTAAGGTATGTGGAGGAGATATGAAGCTTATAAGTTGGTGGGTCATAACCGCCGAGTTGCGGGATGGTTTTGACACTTTCTTCCCTTCTAAAGAAGACAATTGAATCGTGGGATCCGAGACGTATCCGTGGACTTTCAACAGAAGTAGAATATGTGAGTGACCTCAATTTCATTTTCTTTGACACAAACATCAAGTTATGGGGACTGTATGATATTATGGATACATCCAAGTGGGGCTTGGAATGCGTATGAGGTAACAAGAGAGGTTTTGTGTGTACGCAGACATTTGCGGGTATGTAAGAAGAATGACCAACTAAGGGTCGGAAGTTAGCCGCATTAGGATGCGTGCTTATGGTGATGTTGCTTTGGCTACAGAGTGACATGCCAGGCATGTATGAACAATAAGAGTATTATACATGTATGTGTACTCACTAAGCAAGAGTTGAGTACCCCGTAGAGGAGATGGTTAAAGACTTTAGTCGTAGATGGTATTTTAATAGCTTTGAGAAGGATCCGGGATAGAAGGTCCCGAGGAGAGACCCCATAGTTACCTTTATGGTTGATGGTTTGTTAAGACCATGGCGTTGGTAAGAGGTATCCGGTTTAGGATGTTCACATTAGTGAGACGGGCTTAAGACCGAAGTTGCTAAGTACATAGCCCTTATGTGAACCGTCATCAAGTCAAATTGAGCACCATAAGACGAGAAAGAAGACTTCATCCACCACAAGTTATGCAGTGGAAGTAGTAAGATACCTCTACAGAAGTTATTTCTGGTTTAAACCATGTGATAGTGGTGACGAGTTGGGTCGTGCGGACCGACCGACATGGACAACGTGTCAAGTTAAGAGTATTACGGACGGAAGTGTAGTACCTTCTGATTTTGGGAATTGGTTAGTATATGTAAGTATAGCCTTGAGCAGATACGGGACAACCTTGCTCGAGTAGCGGTGGTCCAAAGGCGAATGCTAGACAAGCTAAGTCGCAAGAAAGTATGTACAGAAAAAAAAGGTACGGACCTCTTGGGTTCGGATATGGGACGAGTCAAGTTAAGAGTATCACAGACACAATGCGTCATACGTGTTGGTCATTAGAAGGGAGTTGGGTTCCAATATATCGGACATTTTTGGAGCTCTTGATGCGAGTTAGGAAGTGCTTTACCGGTTGGCATGGCCACCGAGAGTGGAAGATTTTCACCAGGTTTTAAGTGTGACGATCGAGGGAATGCATGTATGAATCAAGATATGCTAGTTGCGATGATCTAGTTACGTCAAGTTGGCCGATGGGTTTGATATTATGTGCATGTGCGAGTTTATGTGTTTTGTGCCCCGAGTGGGAATGTGTGTATGATTGATTACCTTTTCACTTTCATGCGAGTATGTGTGTTGGACTTGCAAGGTCTTGATGCGGTTATACAAGTGTGTTTAGTTATCGAGTAGGGAGTTGGCACGTTACGGTTCTGAGTAGTTACCGAGTTAGTTATGCTGAGAGTTCTGCATTAGCAAGTTTCGGGACAAAACTTGTTTTTAGGGGGATTAGTTGTAACATCCGGAATTTTTATTCCGGATTGTTAGCAAGTTACCGACCTTCCCACAGGCGCGACTCAGTTTTCCCGCAGGAACAAGATGCTGAGTGACGAGTTTTATCTTGAAAATTCCGTACCGACCCTTTGCTTGAGGGCATGACCCTTTGTTGGGGGAACCGACCCCTCGTTTCCCTAGTCGAACCCTCGTTCTCCCTCAGCTTGAGATGACCCCTTTGCAGCCCTCTCTCTCCTCCCATTTCACTTTCATGTGAAAGATTGTTCTTCCTTTACCCCTTCTTCTCTCTTTGGCTTGGAAGCTCTTGGAAGATTTCCTTGATTATCTTCCTTCTCTTCCTCTTGTTTTGATGTCCAGCAGTGAGGTGTACTACAGATCCGGATTTGTAATGGTAAGCGCTTCCCTCCTTCTTCATTTATTCACCTTCATCTTCTTCCTTGAGCTTCAATAGTGGAAGTCATAGCTTCATCTTGTTTTCTTCCCCTTTGGCTTGCATGTGTTTGTGATCGAGTTTGAGTTGTGTTGTATGATAATGTGGTGTGTGTGGAACATCTATGGGGGAGCAAGGAAGCTATGAGGCCTCAACCCATCAAAGATCCACCGAAGAATCCATCGCATGATCGCCCTCTGGAGCTCGCCCGCACCCGCGGCTGGACAGCGCCGCGGGGGCAGCCACTACACTGAGCCGCAGGGGCGGCCAGCTTGAGCCACAGGGGCGGATGCCAAGGGCTTGTAAGGGCAGCCATTGGCTCAGCCAGCCCTTGTATGTTTCTGAGTTGGTTCTTAGGATGAGTATAAGGTTGTTCCTTGTGAGGCTTGTGAGGTTTAGATTGTACGTTTATGGTTGTGAGGTTGTGGGCTAGGATATGTGTATCCTAGCATAGAGTGGTTACCGTTGACATTTTGGAGACTAGGCATGCTTATCCTAGTTGTGTTATGGTTATGATTGAGAGATCATAGAGTCTAGAAGTCTAAGGACTTCTAGCTTCTGTTGAGTATGATGTGATCATGAGGGATTTAGGATGCGGTCCTAGAATGCGAGTCAAATGATCTTGCGTAGATCATTTGTGTAGAAGTCTTAGACTTCTTGAGTTGAGCGAGTTGCTGATTGATAGCATGTATTATAGTCTATGTTTTGGGATTGGTTTGGACGTTTTATCTTCATAAATCTGCATGCACGGATGTATATTCTTGATCATTATGTTGTTTTGTTTACATTTGCAAGAATCAAGGTATACACCAAGTTTTGTTGTAATTGTAGGGAAAAATGACAAGTTTTAGAACGATATGGAGCCAAGGGATATAAGGAGTCATTGGAGTTACATTATGGAACATTTAGGAGCTACAAGAAAGGCATAGGAACCATGGAAGTTGGACAGAAGTTTGATTTTGGACCAGCTTTGAGAGATTTGTACATAGCTGAGGTTCACCTCGGTTGACCCCAAAATCAGCTCGACCGAGATGCTTCGCTGGGCCTGGATCGAGACGCACGGCCCATGGCCTATAAGATCTTTTATTTTTGGCAAGTGATTCTTCTATAAATTGGAAGATATTTTCTGGATGGAAGTATGTCTGGTTAACTGATTAGTTTGGAAGATAGAAGATATTCCAAGAAAGGAATTTGAAGGAAGATAGCTTTGAAGTGAAAGTTGAAGGCTTTTGAAGGAAGTTGTAAGGTATCCTTATGATCCTTGATTGTTGTCTTTTGGTTTGTTATTGAGGAACACAGTTTGTTGATTGTTTGGGTTGATTGTTTGTTTGATTGAGTGATTATTGAGACCTTTGTGTTAAGGTTTTCTTGTTTGGTTATTGATTCTTTTCACATATATTTGATTGTTGTTATCATGATGATTATTGGCTAAATTCTTGTGCGATTCTTGGGTGATTGGCTGAAGGTTGTGGGAAAGACGATGAAAGAATGAGCCTTTACCTTAGTGGACCTTGAAAGCTCGAGCCAAACCTTAATTGAACCTCACCTCGGTCAGTTCATAGAACATCTCGACCGAGATCGGATATGAACTGAGCAAGGCATGACCTTTTCTGATCCATACGTGAGTTTAGGTTTTAGTTTGTCAAATCATATCCTTGTTGTACCTTTTCTGGTCCATACGCAAGCCTAGGATGAGACTTATCCGGTGATTCCGTTGCTTGTATACCCATGATTATGAGTGTTAGGTAATAAAAGTCCATCCTTTATTAGGGTTTTAGTGTGCCTTCATCCTACCTTTGTGAGTTAGCCTGAGATGTACCCGGTAAAGGTTAGTTCTATCCCGTTAGGTGGTGTGTTGGTTTGAGATTATAGTTCATTTCCTTAGTTCCTTGAGACTTACCCGGTGAGAGGATCTTTGGTTTGGGATAGTGAGTAGTGAGACTTACCTGGTGATCCATTCCCACCTTAGAAATACCTTCCCTTGCAAACCTCGGCTTTGTTCACATTATCCTTTGAGATCTTTGAGTCGGAACCACAATTGTTCCCTACAATCCCGAACCAGAAAAGATATACAAAAGGAGATTGAAAGAAGCTAAGATGGTTGAACAAGATAATCGAGATCTTGAAGCTGAATTGAAGGACGCATTAGAACAACTTCGGCTGAGTAACGAAGCTTTACAAAGAAAGACAAAGGAGGCTCGTGCAAGAACAAAAGAGATACGAGCTGACATGGCCGAACTGAAGGCACACATACGACCTCGACCGAACCAGTTGCTAGACCGAGGCCAGATCCTAACCTAATTGCACCGGCCGAGATACATCCACCACCTCGGTTGCCAGCTATGGTTGACCGAGGTAACCTGTTCGCTAGAGCACCGCAAACCCTAGGTCAAAGAATGGACCCGAATCAACAAGTGCGGCGTCCCAGAGCTAATCTAGGAGATCCAGCTGAGAATGACTATGAGCTTCGACCTCAATGTAATAGCTAGGATGTGATTCTAGACATAAGAATCAAACGTGATGCTAAAGGCATAAGCCTCACACAATCACATTACATTGAGAAGATTGTCAAACGCTTCCAATGTGATAAAAGTACAATTGTTAGTACTCCTACATACTCAAGTGAGAAGTTCATACTTAACCAAGGATATGCCGTCTCTCAACTTGAGTATGCACAAGTGATAGGATGTTTCATGTATGCAATTACCAACACTTGGCCAGATATTGCTTTTGCCATTGGTAAATTGAGTAGGTTTACGAGTTGTCCTAGCTCATAACATTGGAAGGCACTAAGGCGTGTGCTTAGGTACCTAAAGGGGGCCATGGGTTTTGGCATCTTGTATACTAAGTATCCTTCGGTGATAGAAGGCTACTTGCGTCATAGATACTAATCTAGATGATCACTTATCTACCACGTGAGGGGTTTTAGTGTTAGGTGGTGGTGCATTTTGTGGGGTTCAAATAAGCAAACGTGCATGCAACCTCAACCATGGAGTCCAAGTTTGTGCCACTCACCGTTGCAGGCAAGGAAGCTGAATGGCTGAGAAATTTGGTTCTAGAAATTCCTCTATGGCCAAAACTAGTTTCTCTTATCTCATTCAATGTGATAGTGCAGCTACTTTGGCTAAAGCTTATAGTCAAACATACAATGGGAGATCAAGACATGTTGGTGTGAGACATAGCTCGTTTAGAGAGCTCATAACTCACGGTGTAGTATCGGTCGATTTTGTGAGAACACGCAATAATCTAGCCGATCTCTTAATCAAGAGATTGGTTAGGGACTTAGTTCAAAAGTCATCCAAGGGGATGGGGTTAACGATCTAAATTGAAAATGACTTGTTGTGGGACACCCAATTCGCCTATGGCTTGATGTCTTAGCCGAATGTAATGAGGAAAGCCCATTCAAAGAAGTTGGGAGCATAAAATGTCCATCCAAGGTAATGCTCTATGCCTATATAATATGTATAGTATGAAATATGTAATTTCTTAACAACTATTTTAAAAAATTGCAAGAAGTTGGTTACGTGAACGTGAAGTGTCAAGGCTTCTTATAGGGAGTAGATGGTCGGCTCGACTATATGGTCTATTAGAGAATCAGGACCCAATAGCCTTTCAATGTGTTATTTATTTGTAAAGGAAATGTAAATTTCGTGTATGCTGCCTTCATGTACTTAAACAAGTTAGTGGTTCAATCCATTAGGACACCACAATTCTATAGTGCATAATGTGTAATTATACTAATTCAATAAATACAATCGAAATACATTTATGATTATGTGATTATTTTGTCTCGATGTATGGCTATTAAAAGTTTCTTGACTTTGCTCAAATGGGGGAGGAATGTTGGAGATTTGGGCTAAGTCTTCATTGTAACCGTTCAACTTGTCTTGAGACAAGGTGAAATGAGTTGTTCACATGTATGTGACTATGGTCCGGATTGCGGGAGCCAAGCCAAGTGACCGGCACTAAGAGCAATATTGTAAGGGGAGTCGAGTCAACTTGTGCTAGATTTAGAAGGCCAACGTTTGGGGCTTTTTAGCCACATTTTCTCGGCACACCTTTGGTTCTTAGGCATTATATTGGCTAAAGAATATGTGGTTAGAAATTGGGATCAATCCAAGCTCAAATGGGTAGTGAATGTCAATGAAGTGGCTAGTGAGCTTCTTTACAAGCTACACTAGCTTGAGCTAAGACATTGAGTATTTGTGGATCGTGAAGCTTACCCTAGCTATATTAAATTGAATGAAGCTCATTGGAAGTGTTTGTACCAAGAAAAATAAGCTAGGTCTAATCTAGCTCCGGGGAGCGGTTTTCGGCTCCCTATGTGGGCTTCAGGCCTCGGGCTTTTCTACGACTTCCACACCCATCTTCCGAATAACTTCCACGTAACTTCCATAATCTATTTTAATCACTTTTTTGTGGTTTTAACTCCCCAAAACTGTCGCCCCCTATGAATATAAAAGGAAGAGCTATTTGCATTTGATTTTACATTCGTTTTTGCAACAATAAAGTTTTTCGTTCCATCGTATTGACATTGGATAGGCCTTCTTATAAGCTTGTTTGCAAAACTCGGAAGACCAATATAGTTCCTTTGTATTGACAAAGAATAGGCATCCATCTTAGTTTGGTTTTGTATTGACGAAACCTAGCAATATTCTTTCTTACAAAGTAAGACAAGTCACTTACTTAGTCCTGTGTAGCGTTTTATCCCACTGAGGTATTTGGATATTCCCGGTGTAGCATATAACAATCGGTTTGTAAGACTTGCCATTGAACTTATTTTCTATTAGAGGTTTGTCTACTCCTTTTCGGATATTACAAACTCTTGGTTGGGTTTTGTCTACTCCTTTGTTGAGATTGCAAACCCTTGGTTAATAATTTGCTTTCACTTCAATATATTATATTGATTTGATTGGAAATTGGGAGAATTGTCTGCTCACATAAGTGAGACTACGGCCCTTTGGTCTAAAACCGGACACCGAAAATGCAACAAGAATTACCTTAAGTCTTCCTTTTTCAACCTTACACAAGCCTTCTAGATAAGACAAGCACAAGGAGGGACTAGTTTGACTAGCACCAATCTTTAAGAAGATTAATACACACAAGAACAACCTAGCAAGGACTCGCAACTATTCAATCAGATGCTCTCTTTTTTATTGAATTGAAATGAATAAAAAAAACAAACTTTATAAACGAAGCAGCGAATATCTCACAATAGTGTGGAAATAATAACCAATGAAATCTAATCTACGAATATCATTCTCTAAAGCTATTAATAGGTGAGATTCATGTAAAAAACATAAAATAAAGATAATCCTAAAACATAGGATCAAAACCAAACGATACATTTAGAATGATTAGAGTTTAAACGAATTGAAAAAATATCTAACACCTAACAAGATCTCGACTGGATCTTATGGATTTCGGCATAAACAAATCTCGACTAGAATCTTGGGCGGGTCGAGATTTTGACTAGATTGCGTAATTCTCGAATTAGCCACATTTCTTGTTTCCTAGATCATCTTCACACATATATGGCTCCTCCACAATAGATGTCAATGGTACTAAGGAAGACTTAGACATGAGTAAGGTCTCCTTAGCTATACATGATGCCCATAAACTAGTAACCTCCTCTTGAATGGATCTTGAAGATGACAACTCTTTCTCCTTAAATGATCTTGCACTCGCTCTAGTGATTGGTCCATGTTTAGAGGGTGTTAGGGATGGTCCCTCATCATGCTCCCCTTCTTGAAAATGATTCATCCTCGAATCATCACCATGATCATCACTAGTCATGTAAGGAATCAAATCTCCTACATTGAAGGTAGGGCTTACTCCATAATCCTCCGGAAGCTCCAAGACATAAGCATTTCTGCCAACCTTGCGCAACACCTTAAATGGTTCATATCCTCTTGGAGGCAACTTAGACTTCCTCTTCTCCGGAAATGGTTCTTTCCTTACATGCAACCAAACTATATATCATGGCTTGAATAGCAATCCCTTGTAATTTTTATTAGCCTTGGTCGCAACTTGCTTTCCTTTCTCCTCTAGCCTTATGCGTGTCCTCTCATGTATATTCTTGATGAACTCTACCTATTTTATTGCATTAAAATTTACTCGCTCCTCTATAGGCAATGGTATTGGATCAAAAGAGGTCCAAGAGTTTAACCCATACACACATTCAAAAGGCGTTGAGGTTAGTAGATGAATGAATGGTTCAATTATATGCAAAATCAAAATGTGGTAACATATCTTTCCAAGCACTCAAATTATCTTTCAAAACAGTCCATAAAGTGGTAGTTAAGGTCCTATTAGTAGCCTCCATTTGACCATCCATTTGTGGATGACTAGAGGTTGAAAATAACAACCTAGTTCCTAGCTTTCCCCAAAGAGTCTTCCAAAAGAAACCAAGGAACTTAATAACTCAATCACTTACAATAGTCCTAGGTACTCCATGTAATCTAACTACTTTCTTAAAGAACAAGTTAGCAACAGTATAAGCATCATCGGTCTTATGACAAGCAACAAAATCAGCCATTTTAGAAAACGATCAACAACCACAAAAATAGAATTTCTCCCCTTCTTAGTCCTAGGTAATCCTACAACAAAATCCTTACTAATATCAAGTGATGGTGAAGTACGCGTAGGAAGAAGAGTGCATAAACCATGTGGTTTCAATCTAGACTTAGCTTTCAAGTACACAAGACATCTCTTAATTATATTCTCAGCATCTTAAAGCATATGAGGCCAATAAAAGTGTGAAAGCAGCATATGAAATATGCTATCCCTTCCAAAATGTCCCATTAAACCACCCATATGAGCTTTCTCAACAAGTAAAAGTCTGAGAAAACATCTAGGAATGAACACTTTATCCTCGTGAAATTGAAATCCATCGAACAAAAATAACTTGTCTTGTGAATTTCGTCCTAAACACAACTTATGGATGTCACAAGAATCGATATCATCCTCATATAGATCCTTAATGTAATAGAAACCTAAATCCTTAGAATCCATAGTAGTGATCAAAGAATGTCTCCTAGATAGGACGTTAACAACAACATTATCTTTTCTTTTTTTTTTACTTAATGATACATGGAAATGTTTCTATAAATTCCACCCATCTAACATGTCTCTTATCCAACTTATCTTCACTCCTAAAATGGTTTAACTCTTCATGATCAGTTTTAATGATAAATTCATTAGGAAAAAGATACTGTTTTCATGGCTTGAAAACTCAAAATAATGCATACAATTATATATAGAGTAGATCTTTCGATTGAACTGCATCACCAACTCTTTTAGTGTTTTCTTTTATACTATAAATCGCTATGTTTACACATAATATGAGACATGTGAATGTAAAAATCTAAAGAGTTAATAAATTCTGTAGGCATTGGTATAATTTTGTTTTTTCTAGTTTATTTTATAAACTACACGTAGGAGTTGCAGAGTAGAGATTTCAACAATTGATGATCACAACCATACAATGAACAATGTAACACAACCAAAACTACGTATACACCTTGCGTATATTTAAAAGTCGGATTTTAAAAAATAAAATGAAATTAGGAGAGAAGACTTGTGTAAATGTTGCTAATTGATTAACGGCACAAATTTGATAAGTTAGATTGGTGGATGTCCTCTACAAAAAACAAATGTTTGGCAAGGCTGCTTTGTATTTGTATAATCTCCAAATCAAAGGCAATCCTATAACATGGTAGCCTTGTAAAACTAAGACTATACAAAAAGACCAATATAATTCATGCATTTAGACATGTAGTATGTTTACATACAAGAGAATATTTCTTCTGTTTTGCTTGATAATAAAAAAATAAGATATGATACAAAGTTATAGATAATATAGTTTAACATTTGTCAATAAATTATTGCTCGCATGCATCATAATTTACATCCTATTACTTTGTCTCAATTATGTGTAAGATACTCATTTCTGACCTAGGACATAATATTATACAAACACACGTAGTATTTTGTGCTCCTAAAACATATACCCACTAAAACCACAAACCTACGACTTTTTTATGACCTTACAATCATAAGCTTTGTACTATTTTGTAACGACAATTAAAATATAAATACAGATATGAATAACCCTAAGTGCCCGTTTGGTTGGAGCGGTGGAATGGAAACGGAATGAAATCGAATAAGGGTAGAGAAAGGAAATGGAATTGATGAGATTACTTTTATGTGTTAAAAGGTCTCTAACCAAACGTAACTTTTGATTGATTTGGAATCATTTCGTTACCGGAAATGATTCCCGGTGCTTCCAAACGGGCCCTAAGTGTATAAAATATATAATTAATATATAACCCTAGAAAACCTTTTTATTAGTAATATAAAAATATAATAACATTATAATTCTACAAAATATATATATAAGTATTCCCGTAAGTTGTTTTAGTAGACCCATTAATAATTTACCATATAGAATTTTTATAATATGATCCGAAAACCGGATCCAACTCGACATATAAATCATGGATTAGACACATATATCTGAACAACCCTATACATATCAAATCCATAATTTGATTGGTAAATTTGTGGGTTACTCCTAGGCTTACCAGACCCTAATTAACTCTTGAACTTTGATCTAGTTTGAAAATTTGGTAAAATGATTAGAAAGACCTTAGTCACATAACGTGCGAGTGTTTTTCTTAATGAATAAAGTTATCGTATTAATAAAAATGTGATTTTTTATCTTCAAATTATCATGCAGGCTAGTTATTACTTATTCTTCGATAGTGTATTTTTAAAGTCTGATACAGACGGACCGTAGATGCGTGTTAGGCTCAAGTTCATCATATAAATCGCTATGATACAACGTCAAAATCCGATACATACTAAAGTAAGTTTATCATGTTTAAACTATATTATTAATAATTTAGAATTCAATATCGTAAGGAAACCTAAAATGGCCAATGGAATACAAAATCAAAATAACACCATCAATTGGACTAAACTATATTTGAGAAGCTTGAGTGTAAATTAAAATTTTATTTTGAATACGGGACTAGAAATAGACAAAATTAATTTAATAACTCGAATAAAGAATAACCCGATATGAGTGACCTACCATGAAGGATAATCTTTTGCGAAGCCGTTGGTTGATGTGATTATACACATCCACCCGGCTCTTCCCCAACCTATATACAAGGGAGAAGAAATTCAACTTATATTCTAACATATATATAAGAGCCTTGTTTTAACTTATATTCTAAAAAATATAAGAGCCTTGTTTTAAAAATCCGTCTGATGCCGAAACCAAAATATAGCGCTCTATATTACACAAAAATCAAATGTTAAATCAATATTCATAAGATCTAATGTTAACGTGGTGTTAGATTTTTTTTGTAAGAATTAATCAAGAGATTTAAGTTTAAATCGTGCAATGACAATATGTATTTTGACAAGTTTCTTTAGGGGTTGTTTGATATCGATATCCTGATTAAAACTATCAAGTATAGGTATTAGGTATATGTATTGAATTGATATATGATATCATATTTGGTATGGATATCATTTATCATATTGAGCAAGAACAAAACAAAATCAACAGAGATCGATAGGGCTATTTCCATTGCTTTGAAGGACAACAAGCTTGTTTACACAAGCATCAGTTGTAATTTGCCTATGATTCCTCATCCCACTTTCAGCAGGGACCCGAGATAGTCTATCGATCTACTTATGTGCATCTTCTCGATATCATATTTGCTCTCCTTCACAAACCCTAGATTTGTGTAGCGCCACAACAGTGGTGGCTCCTTGCTCCGGCCGACAGTAGCAGCATGAGGTCGGTAGTGGCAGGAGGTGGAGAAGGGGATGATGCTCTTTCTTGAGTATTTATGTGAGGAAGAAGAAAAGAAATGAAGCGTGGAAATGTCGAGAGAGGGAAGGAAGCAATTGGGAAAGAAAGGGCCGATACCTTCAAAAATCTTACGGTATCAATAGGGGAAATTGGAATGTCAGGGTATTAAATTGATACTGATACCCTAAAAAAACACCGGATATGGGTATGTGTGATACCCATACCTTTGATCTGGATATCGATACCAAACGATCCTGTATTACTACTCCGTTTGGATATATAGTTTTTTTTAATACAAAGGTAAGAGGAAAGGACCGGTTACTGGTTAGTTCCAATTCGGATATTGGGTTGATCGGATGGGATGGGACAAATGCAAGAAGAGTAAATCGATTTGTACAAAAAGATACCTAGATAGCTAGGGCATGTTCTTTCAAATTGTCTCAAAAATAATTCAGCTGAAAGGGAAAGCTATTATACATGAAGTGGCTAAAGATGTTATAGATGATGGTAAAACAAAAATACATTTGCACTTGGACTAGTTGAAGCTCGGTCTTCAACAATGGTGTTGAGTTGCGAGCATTCGTATTACAGTATGAAATTTGAGATGAATAAACTATTCCCGTACGACAAGAAAAGAACTCATCAAACTGAATGATCTAGAATGGTGTTTAGTTTGTAAGAAATAAGGTTAGCTGGGGATGTTGTTTCCTACAGATTGCCATGCAGACACTGTTATGAGCAGCCTGTCTTGCCACCCCAGAGAGAGAGCCTTCCCATTCTCACTTTCAGAAACCCTAAATCCACCGCTGCAGTCACTTTCAACCCACGCAGGATTCTGGTTCCTCATCCTCAGCAAAAGCTTTGCCTGCATCACCGCTCTCGAGCTCAGCTCTATTCCGTAGAACCCGTGGTCGTCCATCATCTGCTCACACCCTTGCAAGCTCTCGTACTTGTCCGACATCTCTAATTCATCCCCAAAGCAATTCACAATCGCGTTCTTCATCTCTTTACCTAGATGGTCCCTCTCTATGCACAGCCTCTCAAGGTTATCCCTCGGGAGGCAGTCGTCCAACGAATCGAACATGGCTGTGTAGTAATGCACATAATCCATAAACTTTGTAGGAAAGCTCGGATTGTGGACACCTCCTTGTTGCACCAGGACTACAATTGAAGGTTGCAATGAACGTATCGATTTCAGCATATCACAAGTTTTCAATGTGTAATTCCTTGAAGAATGTGGACAACAGACTACATTTACGGCTAACGTTTCATTCTCTCTTCTTTTCACAAGGTTGTGAATGAGGTTGGAGCCTCTCAACATTCCCTGGAACTCGAAAATTATATTCCCGAAAGCCTTTGAAAAACTTACCAACCGAGCCTCCGTCTCTACCAGCTCTTCCAAACTCCTTGCAAGCCCGGTGATTCGAAGGTATATTAATGTATTTGTGGTGGTTGCTCTCTCTGACAGAGACTGTAAAAGAGAGGGCCATTGGAAACCGTAGGCCAAGTCTAAATCGACGACGTGTAGTCTCCAGTTGTTCCTTCCTTCTTCCCTCTCGAAAGCTTCGAGTATGGCCTGGTTGGCCGTGAAGTGGGAGAACTGGTAGCAAGGGGAGACCTTGTACAGATGTGTGAAAGCCAAAAATTCTTCAGCTAAAGTTGGCTGCTTCATGATCATATCATACATGAAGGACGGTTTGCCCTTGAGCAGCTTTGCGGTCAAACCATCAGCAAAATAGGCAGCCACCCTCTGTGTTGAATCGCCTGTCAACGAGGCGCTTTGGTATACCGTGATAAGATTAGCCACAACTGAACTCAAATTGTATTCATCAAAAAAGGTAGCAATCTTGAAGAGTAGGTTGATCAAATGAGGATCCTTGTTCCCGTGTTGTTGATCAACAACAGCCTGCAACACTGATATACTAGGATTGTATTTCCCAATTAGCATCTGCTCCCGGTGTTGGAGAAGCCCAAGAATCTCAACTTGATGATGATCATTATGATCTCCTCCATCAGATGATCCCAGAGAGGTAGATGAGTCATGATTACTGTTTTTCTTTCTCCTTGTGTTCCGGATACTTTCAGGACTACCGTAACTGGGGGAAACAAGAGAGAGGTTGAGATTCAAAAGCTCCTCCTCCGCCTCCTGATCTTTCTCTGAGTCATCCATCAATGGAAAACAGAGAAAGACAAAATTAGGAAAAGAAAGATATGGAGGAATCAGAGGGGAAATGGTGTTAAAGGTTATAACCCGAGTGGGAATGGAATAATCCCAGACAAATTCCTTGTCATTACACAAGAAAAGCACCAAACACCAGAAATACGAGTATATTTAAGTTATATTTTTGAGTACTGACTAATGGAAGAGTGCAATCACATAAATATAACAACACATTGTTTCTTTTTCTGGTTTTGAGGTCTCCAAAGAGACTAAGATAGAGAAAGAGTATCTTTCAATTCTTCTCTGGATTGTAGCTCAATGAACAGCTTTTAAGCTCTCTCTCATCCTCTAAATTCTTTTTGGATATTTTATTTATCATGAATTGTGGGGGAGGGGCCATATGAGGGGGTCCTTTGGCTTTGGTAGTTCGGAAAGAGCAAATAATAAAAGACAAAGAAAGATGCCATGTGTGATATAGACAAAAAATGTGTGTCACCTGACCTACTATCCCTATTTTTAATCTGAATTTCACTTCTCTAACACCATTAACTATATGAGATTCACCAATATGTAGGTACAAACTTATGAACAAAAAATGAATGCGCAATTATTATCAATCTTTCTTTCGTCAACAAATATTATCAATCAACTGATTCTCAAAGATTCTGCAAATATGGAATATCAGAAAATGACATGAAGCTTTATATGAGATTCCAAATGAATTCATTTTACCTTTTATCTGTTAAATCTCGGGTGTATTAGTCAATCAAGAGTCTTGTTTTCAAGTAATTAGTGGGAAAAAAATAACATACCCACAAGGGCCACAAGCTATACACAATGTAAAATCTTTGAGAGTGATTTTAACACAATATTAATATATATGATGGAAACGAGGATCGTTCTTGAGGCAACTTAAAGGGGACTTCTAACCTCAGAATGAGCAGAAAACATGGAGACAAAAAATGTGAGATCTCACACGGGTGGAACACTGATTTCTGGATCTAGCTGTCTGTCAAATGGAGACACGTTAGTTATTTTATTCAGCATCTAATCGTAAACCCCTTTATTTTCTATTTTATTTTATGCAAGGTAAAAACAGCTTGCTAAGACAGCTACAGATTACAAAGCTCAGTCACAAATCTCTTATACATCCTGCGCTCGTGGTTCGGCTTATTCTTAATCATTTTGTATGGGGTTCTTCTAGCACATCCCGTCAAAGATGCACTAGTTGCTCTTATTATGCTTGGTTTTGCATCTTCCGATGGTAGACCTTCTACCATCAAATCAAACAATATCAAATATCCTTTTTGACATCTTCAGCTCTAAGACTCACTTCGCCCAATGTTTTTGGAAACCATAAAACTTTTCTATATAAAATCATTTCACATAGCCCAGATTTCAACTATCCGTACCTTGCAAGGAAGAATGAGTACGTGTTGGGAAAAACATTAGTCCTTACACTTCAATGGTGCCTTTCTTTAATGATCAAGATTCTTCTCATTGTAAGCATATTCTGAAAATTTTAGCAGGATGAAATCCACTCACAACAGAGCCTATTTTGCCAAATTGAGCTCCAAAAGGTGACATTTTTTGGGTAGATATAGATTTTACTACTTTCTACAACGCATAACAGCTTCTCAAAAAGCCCAACTAGTTTGGGTCATAAACCCGTGATCAGTTACATTATAGATTTAAGGAAGATAATAAGCTAACTATTACCAATTTTACCATTATACATCCAACACAAACATTAGTTGGGTACCAAGAACTTTTATCTCTTCTTACCTTTCCCATTCTCCTTAGCAAAATGGGCTCCAATTAGTACAGCTAATTTCAGGACTTCTTAATCTAGGATCAACACATTAAAAAAACGGGGATCTTAGATTCCTTTTAGCTCGATCTTGATGAGATATTGTTGGAGAATCACTAGAGATATGATTAAGATGAAAATTAGGATAAACCAAGCTGGGAATAGGTTAGTATTTAAACACATACGAAAAGGTCAGAAGTCAATCATCAACAAGGCATTTTGATTTATGATGGAAGTACATAGATGTAATTCCAGATCAGGTTCATTCAGCTAGGCTTTCTTTTGTTTATGAGACGCATGTAGGTATAAATTTCAGATCAGGTTCATTCATTCCATTCTGTTTGGACCATTTCCTACACAAAAAATCAGATGAAATCTAATAAACTATAACTATTTGAATTCAACTCAAAACATTCACTATCCAATAGATATCATATGGCCCTTCGAAAATATAAAGATCGGGGTTGACAAATTACTATGTTCCGAAGCAGTCGAACCTTGGTCTATTATACTATCCCAAGCATATCATTAGTCTACAGACACGCTCAAATGTGACCATTCAAATTGATGTCTCACAACCTGAAACAGTGAGGACAGCACACATGAATATAGGAAGATCAAAGGTCTCAAGTCGCAAATATACATGAATGTTCCTGTAGTAAGATATCAACAGACTAGGTGAATAAAAGGCCTGGCTTTCAACGTCTAAGAACAAGGACTAATAGAAAAAGACAGGACGTCCTCCCATCTAATTGAAAGGCTACAATGTCCTTTGTCTTATTCTCCATTTTCTTTCATTTTAATTTCTCCAAAGTCCAAACGAAAAAAAAAAAAAAAAGAAAAAAAAGTTTTAGGATATGATTTAGAATGCTCAATTCGATAACTTGAGTGGATTTGTTATGGACAAGACCTTTGTTTTTCACTTGCATATATTCCCTAAGACATAGATTCCTAATCTTCTCATTGTCCTTTTCCTACCTAAAATATATGTCCTTATCAGAATCCAAAGAAAGATTGATATTTCTTTGATATATCATATACTAGGAAAAGAAAATCCTTCATACATATTCAGTGGCCAATTTCTTCAAATTTTAGTGATTATCACTTTTTTTTGTTTTGTAATGGCCATTAATGCAATCTTTTATGTGGTGGGTCAGGGTTACCAACCGCCATTACTTCCCTTCTTCTACCTTCTCCTCCCTTTCCATACCTTTTTGTCTGAAAGAATTTTAATCGGCAGACTTCAACACCATATATGATGCGTAACATAATCCACCCACTATTCATACTTCTTAAATTTTCATTAATAGGTGTTCATCAAGTGTGATTAAACATTCCCTACCCAGAAAAAAGAATATATTACCTATTATTCATTCATAGTGTCAAGTTGTCAACTACTTACCTCAGTGTGGATCGAATTCAACCAGAGGACAGCTTTCAGTTTGGGATTGTATTTTGCACCTTACCTTGGTCAGTTGGCCTGGCAAGGTTTATTTGTGTTTCTTCTAAGTGTTTACCAATTCCCAACATCCACAGAACCTACAAATGTATAAGATGGAAAATAGTTTACTGGAATTTTTTAAAATATGAAGTATGCAGTCTGGTTTAATCCACTCAAAGGCCATAAAATGATAATCACCCAACAAAAGTTGGATCCACCCAGTACCTACCGCTTGTTTTGGTGGCCCAACCAATTGAAAAACATGCACAGCTAAGATTTCTACAAAAGCCAAAAATTTAAGATGCCAGAAAATATTCTAAGGTGTCCCTGATCAGCTATTGTTAGATAAAACAAAAGTCATAGAAGGTTGGAGTTGGATTAGAAGGGTGCATGACAGTTTCTGTAAGAGAACTGTAATGTGGAAGATGGAGGCAGGCGTCAATGAATTGTTTCTATGTACTTATATAGTATACGGTGAAATAGCATGAAAACCTTTACAAAGGAAAGTGAATAGTAAAGAAGGGTTGTAAGTGTAAGACAATTGACACGCTATAGGCTAGAGTTGCCTTATATTGTCAAACAGTAGAACTGCATTCCCAGTATGTTTGGGACAAAAGCATACTGCATAGCTTCTTGGTGGAAACTATATCCATTCATCATATGTAGATAATAACTACAGGTTTAGAGCAGTCTGAAGCCAATTTAGGACACAGAAGATAGCACCCCATATACACCAAAAAGAAACAAGGTTTTCAAACAGAGTGTATACAATGCCCATGATAACAGAAGCACAATCCATGACGTGCAAGAAGCCCTTTATACTTCATGCCAGTTAAACCCAATTCTACAGTCTACTCATAGAAAAATAGACATTAAGCTAGTTCCCTAAAAATTCAATTTCCATCATATTTTAGATTATACCGGTGGTTGTTCCAACAAAGTTTATCCACCAAGCAGAAACCTCCACTGATATAATCAATGTAAACTAAAAAATCTCCTTTTGATGCTACATTACAATTGATAAACAAAACCAGAGCAAAGTTAAAACATTGTAAGCTCTTTCTAGTGGCTTAGGCACTTGGAAATATAATATTAAAAGGAATGCTGAATATACCAAATGGAATCTACCATAACAGAAGTAATCACTTCAGAACATTAACCCCATCATGATCAAATCATCGTTCAACTTGTATAGCTGATAAAAAACAGGAGGCTGACCAACGAAGTTGAAGAAAGTATTTTGCGGATGGGAATTTGCAATCTAGGTATATGGAGTCGCTAACAATCAAAAACTCATACAAGAGTACCATCGTTTTTATGAACTAGGGTACACAATACACTCTAAGGAGTAAGGAATTAGGGCGAGAGAGGAGATTCTGAACCTGCTCCCCAAATTTTTACTTATAATCATCCTCCGTCAAGTGGTAGTCGAAAAAGAACCACGAACCCTACTAATAATGCGTTGACAAAGTGACGGATCGGAGTGAATAGCAACGATTGCATCAGCAAACCCAAGGGAGATAATGGATCCTGTGACGATGAAATTGTGCAGTTCATGGCGAATACAAACCGACGATCCCTTCCATAGTTAAAAAAAAGAAACTAATTTAATACTCGAACAATTTAATTTAAAATTAATAAATTCTTTTTTTTTTTCGTTATCTATATACATTAAATGACTCTAGCACGCCAAAATATATATGCTTTAAAAATATACACCGTAAAATGTACATTTGTCTATGCGCCTAACCCCAATTTTTACTGTCGAATCATTGAGTTTATCCCTTCATTTCGATCCTTCGTCCATTCACACCAACAATATTGCGGTGACGATGGTCACAAAAGTGGGTGCGACCATGGCGATAGGAGTGCTTGCCATGGTGCCGGAATATGAGCCTATCAGATTACTTAGTTGGTTTACATTATGAAAGGCAAGTGTTTAATTTTCCTCAGGAGTTTTATTGGCTCATCTCAATCTATCTCCAAAGAATCCGAATAGATAGTTTTAATATACAACTGGTTTTCTCTGGCATTTTTAATAGACCATTTAGATTTTTGATTAGTTGAAAATATTGTGTTGCAATTTATGTTTTTTTTTTACGGTGCTAGTCCTAAGCATATAAATACACAATATGGAAATTGTCATTTATTGCATGAAGACATGAATTTGTTGTTACCCGTCCTTATAATTTGCAATTAGTGATCGGGCTTGTTTTTTTTTTGAAATGGAAAGTGGCTAGGAAAGACTATCTACGAGAGGTATTTCATCCTAAAGCATTTTTTCGGATGAGAACACGAAGTTCGGGATTGTCACAAAAAAGTGTGTTGGGGTTCAAAATTCCTAGATGGATTTGTCTACAAATAGGAGATGGTCGGTTTACTTGTTGGAGGAACATTACCTTTTATTAATAATGAGAAGTGTAATGCTCAAAACATCTTATTACGTCTACAAATAATGAGATTTCGGGCTTCATTTTTGTTTATTAGATATAGCGTGGAGAATTGACAATTGAGTTATATAAGTAGGTGAAAGTAAAATCTTAAAAAAAAGGATAGAAATGTAACGACCGGATTTTTCGTGACGCTTGGATAGGGTTAGAGGAGGGTAGAAGTCGTGCACAAGGGCTCGCGCCCTTGCGGCTTAGACGGCGCAGTCGATTAGGCCGCAGGTGCGGCTAGGATTCCCGCAGGGACAGTGACACGCGAGGGTGGGGTAGTAGCGTTTTGGGCAACCTTTCACCTTCCAATCCTTTTAACTCCTCTCTTTAATTCCATGGGGGGTTGGTGGCTGAGGACCTTTGGTATCCTCCCTCCTTATTGCCACCCACTCTCCTCCTCCTCTCATTTTCTTTTCACGTTACTTGTTTCTCTCTTCCAGCCTCACCCTCTTACACCTTCTCCTCCATTCCTCTCTTGGCTTACTCCAGCTTGGATTCACATTCCTTGAGGCCAGAACTACAGTGACGTGATGAGGGTAAGACTCCTTCCTCTCTCTCTTCTTCTTCTTCTTCTTCTTCCTTCTTGCTTCCTCTTCCATGGCTTAAATGGAAGATCTTTAAGAATCATTGCTCAACGATCTATCGTTATCTTGTTGGTTTGATGACGAAACTAGACCTTAGAGGGAGGCTAATACCAAGTTTGAGAAGGGGAAGACGTTCATATCACCAAAGGAGACCATAAAGGAGCGGGTTGCACAATCGAAGAACTCAACAGACGGACTTTCTGCACAGATAGGCGCAGGGGAGGGTTCATAGAGGCGCAGGGGCGGTTTCAGTTAGGCACAAGAGCAGACCCAGATTGGCGCAGGAGCGGACCCAAATAGGCGCAGGGGCGGCTCAGTTAGGCGCGGGGGCGGTTTTGCTCCAGTGAGTCCCGAATCTTGTTCTTTCCTTTCCTTCTTTCATTCCTTAGATTCGATATATCTTAGAAGCATGCTAGGCTGGCTTAGAGTAGTTGAACTGGAATGCTATAGAGTGCTTGGACCTTAGAGGTCTAGTGTGAGTTACATAAGTCTCGTTGTTGGTATGTTGTGGAGGGTTCGTTTCGAGCTTTGTGGAAGAAACCTTTGTGTATATCGTTATGTTGAGAGTTGGAAAGGTCATGGATTGAGAGTGTAGTCTTCTTGGACTAAGTGGTTGAGAAAGTTGAGCCTAGAAGTCTAATGGACTAGAGTGTGGTTTGATTGTGTGCCTGGTCTTGAACAGGCGTTGTACGTTTTCCCGAGGGAACTTGAGAGTGAGGTGATCGTGTGCGCTTCAAAGACGGGTAAGTCCACGGATTTACTTAGCTGGCTTCTTGTATGAGTGTAATGTGTATGAGTGGTGTTTGTTAGTTATAATAAACAACGAAACTGGATTAGGCTGACTTAATTATATTACGTAATTGACCCAAGTGTATGATAACGGGTCGTGACATCACTGCCTAGCTCTTGCGAGAGCTATGAGGTTCCCTGCTACCAGCCCAGGCAAGTAGATGGTCAGATGCATTAGCACCATTCCTCGTTGGTAAACGGGATCAAGGGCGAGGTTTGAGAATCCCTCGTGTCACAAAATAAGTATCATTAGTATTGACATATCATCTAATTAAAGATAATAAAAGGATTGAGTGTTGCATGTTAATTGTGTATGTTGTGTGTTTGTGCTTTTATCTTTATACTTATGCATATAATGTTAGCTAACGGTTTTATACCACTTGAAGATGCCTTGAAGGTTAGAGAGGCGATCGAGTGATACGGCGGTAGTGGGCAGCCGGAGTTCCGTGCATTATAGGACGGGACTGTTTATTTTATTTCACGTCTTTTGAGACTTATGTTGTTTACTTTGGTATTGAGACTCGGCTGGATTGTTTTGAGTTTGTACGTTTTCTTTCGCTCATGATATAAAACTATGCTGTTTTGCCTTTTTATTTGTGTCGTGTTGTAAGGTCCGATGAAATTGTTGTCAGGCTAAGGGTCGAGACCATTGTGAGGTCCCAACTCGTAGCATTCCGAGCCCTCTAGAATTTGGGGTGTTACAAGAAAGATGGATTCTGGAGAGTTTTGTCAACAATCTTTGCAAATTTTCAACACCACAATTACAATGGAGGAGATGGCTTATGCACTTGTGCTACGTCTAGATGGAGTTGCTATATATATTAAGAATCTTTGTTTGTCTTTGTTGGGTATTATACCATGGATTATGTGAGTTCTTTTCTAACCTCTTCTTATAGATTTAAATATGACTGAACTAATTGGGCTACGACTTTTTTCTTGATTATTTGTGACTAGAGCTTGCCTACTCAATGTAACCAAGGTAATAATTATGTGTTTCATTTGTCTTGTATTGTAGGCACATTCTCATATTAATAATGTAATGCTCCCCAAACGGGATATGTGTTATAGCGCCAGGAGCCCCGGCGAGGACTCCCTAAGACTTATATAGATAAATGAAGATATATAAAGCTTTCCATATAAAGATATAAAAACCAGAAAGATGCCCCATAATGTCAACCACAAAAGGTTCTAAAACCACAATAATAATACAACCATAAACGGTCAAACTCAAGGTTAACAACAATCAGGGTTTAGAAGCACAAACCACCCCTAAAGGTATAAATAAATATAGGAACAAGTCCTAGAGAAACAAGATCACCCCAAGCTTAACCAACATGACTCTCACTAGGATCTTTGACACCAATGCTCCTGAGCTGATCATGTACTTGATTATGTCAAAAACATAACCAATCCCACTGTGCTTGGGTTAGTCTTCCACATAGATTAAGCCAATAAATAAGCAATGTAACATATATGAACGAAACATGAGTAAAAGCATATATTATATCACATTATCACTTTAGAAACACTCAAAGAGTTTCAATATTAAGCATGCTTCCAAAAATCACCATAAAACTCAAATAGTTCAAATCCTCATTTCTCAAATACTCAATTTCATCTCAAAAGGCTTCAAACCAATATCATCTCAAATGTATACTCATAATCATCTCAAAAGAGTTCAAAATCAATTTCATCTAGATAAAATCGTAATCATCTCAAACCGGTGTATAATGTAACCAATTGTCAATTGACCGAAATGGGATAACAAGGTAAATCCTTGTCCCTTTCTCATATCCATCAAGAGAAATCATCGAAATCATAATACGATAAAATGCTCGAGCTTTTTTATTTTAGAAATACTATTCAAATTAAGAGTGTTGTATTTTTCTTGTAAAACATGTTCAACCCACGTTGAATGTTCGCTCCAAATGGTGTGTGCAAACTTTAAATTTATAACCCAAGATGTATGCTTAAAACAAGGATGCGAACCCGCAGTGTACGGGTAAATCGTAGTAAAAGAAAGAATTCCGGGGTGTCGATCTCAGGGACTTAGGTGAAACAAAACCAATATAGGTAGTCAATATTGCAACTAACCACAAAAGCGATTAAAGCAATCAAAGATGATAAAAAGTCAATTAAAGGAATATGCAATTCTAGGGATTAAAGCATCTAGTTGTGGTTCCAACTCAAGATCTCAAGAAAAGCGGACAAAGCTGAGATTTTGCAAAGGGAAGGTGTTACTAAAGTGGAATAGATCACCGGGTAAGTCTCACTACTCACAATCCCAAGCCAAAGAACCTATCACCGGGTAAGTCTAGGTACTAAGGAAAGGAACTATAATCTCAAACCAACACACCAATTAAGGGAATAGAATCAACCTTTACCGGGTAAGTCTAAGGCTAACTCACGAAGATGGGATGAAAGCACACTCAAAACCCAATAAAGGATAAACCTTTATTACCTACACTTATGATCTTGGGTAAACAAACAAAGGAATTACAGGGTAAGACTCATCCTAAGCTTGCATTGAACCAGGAAAGGTGTAATAAGAATAGGATTTGGCAAACTCTAACACTTAACTCTCAGTTATGGATCAGATAAGTCACCTCAGTCAGACGAATTCCACCCCGGCCGAGATGTTCATCGACTGAACGAGATGTTATAAGGTTAAGGATAAAGACTCGAACCTTCAGGGTCCTACTGGAATTTAAGATTATTCTATCATTGTTTTTCTCACAACCTTCAGCCAATCACCTTAGAATCGCACAAGGAAATTAGCCACTCATCATCATGAAAGCAATAATCAAATATAAGGGAAGAAAGTGAATAATTGAACACAAAAACCTTAATAAAAAGGCTTCAATAACTGAATCAATTATCAAACAAACAAGCGTTCCTTGGATCACAATCCAATAAGACAAGTCAACAAAGAAGAGAATCTAAGAGAATCTTACAAAACCCTTCACAAAAGCTATAAAAGCTATCAACTTCCTTCCTTCAATCTTCCTTCCACCTTCCAAAAATCCCTCCTAACTGCAACTTCTTCAATCCCCAGCTGTTATGATGGTAGCGGGTTGTTGAATTTATGGGAAATTCAGCCCTTTATATAGGAAAATTACCCTCCAAAGATAAAATATCTTGAAAAGATATTTTCCTAATAAAATATATCTATCTCTTATAAATAAATCCCTAAAATATATGATCTTCCTTCCAGAAATCCAACCCAAAAATATAAGATCTCTCCTTCCAAAAATAAAAGATCTCAGCCAAGAATAAAATATATCTCGCCGCGTCCAAGGTGTTCGCCTCGGTCGGGACGCTCCTCTAGATCACCTCGGTCGAGATGGTACTGTAGCTGACCGAGGTGGCTCTAAACTGAAAGTGAAATCTCTCAAATCTGGTCCAAAGTAAATCTCTTTGTTAATTCCTTGCTTCCTGAACTCCTCTTTAAGCTCCTGAATGTAGCTCCAATGATTCCTTAGCTCCTTTAGCTCCATTTTGATGTAAAACGTGCCATTTTACCAACGATTACAACGAAACTTGGTGTAGACCTCGATTCCCGCAAAGGTAGATGAAACGATAGTATAATCACATAATATACATCCAAACATGCAGATTATTGAAGATAAAACGTCTAAACAGGTCCCAAAATATAGACTATAATTCATGCTATCAAAATACCCCATACTTGTCCCTTGCTTGTCCCCAAGAAAGTTCCAAATCTTAAGTACAAGATAGAATGAATTATAAGTCATAAAGATCAATGAAAAGTATTTCAAAACATTTTTGGTGATGTGCTCCAATCATAGATCACTCTAAGAGAATGCTTCATGGAATTTAAAATCAAAATATGATCAAAACATTTTATAAATATAAGAAAGTTGTTCATTGATAACAAGATTTATGACTTAGGATTAGGTAATCATTTAGATGGATTTCTCACTCATTCATGCACGTTTTGGCATTGGTTCATGACGTCTTCGCTCAATTCATGCACATTTCTAGAAAAGACGTCTACACTACCTTTTATCGGTTTTGTAGGTAATTCGGGGATCTATTGGACGTTAATCGATACATTTGAGGGCCAAGCCTCATGATGGTACACATCCAAAGCCTTGGAGGAGCATAATTGGATCAACAAAGGACACAAAGACCACCATTGGTGCAAGCAATGGAGCAACTCATGGCTAGACGATCATAGCATGCTTCTGTTGAAGAAAATCGACCTACACCCAGGAAAATCGGCCGATTTTTTTTCCTCTGGGTTGATTTTTGGGCCTTTGACAGCTTAAGCCACGTGTCCCACGATCTCTTGTCCGTCCTTGCTCTTGGTGGAGAATATAAGTGGTCCTGCAGGTGGTTGCAGAGGATCTCTCCTCTCCCACACTCTCATTTACAGCTCATCAATTTTGGTAGGAAGATTGGGGAAGAAGAAAAGCTCTCAAGGATTGAAGGAAGAAGAAGAACACCATTCTAAGAGTTTAGAGTGATTTTGGAGTGATTTTGTAGTCTTGGATTGAAGAACTAATTGCAAGGATTGTTAAGAACGTTTTGAATCTTCATTTTAGAGTTTGTAAGTCTTGCTACAACTTGGATTTGGCTGAGATTTATTGATTTTGCTTACTCATCTTTCATTACTCATCTATGAACACCATGTATGCTTGTTTGATGATTTCGGATCTTGATATGCATATTATTGGCTAGTTTCTTGTGATTTTAGAGTGATGGATTGATGGTTATGGCTAGGGTGATGATAGGATGGGCTTATATGTTAGTTTAGGATGATTTATATGCACGAAACTCACAACAGAAGGAAAAATCGACCTGTTCATCAGATAAATCGGCCGATTTATCTGTAGAACAGCCCGATTTATTCTTCTGTTGCTCTTTAAATGATAAATCTGCATGCTAGGGTGTTTGGTTGTTTAAATCCTAGTGTTTATTAAGCCTAATTTAGCTTAGGACCACCTAATGCTATCAACCTAAGTGAAGGAAGAGATCTACCCGATGATTCCCTATCTTAGATACCTTAGAAGATGAATTCTAGGTAGTAGTGAGCCTAATAAGCCGCTATTGGATTGAGTGTGCTAGGATTACTGCTTGAGATTTCCCTATTCCGAGACTTACCCGGTAAGGAGAGGGTTACCCCCTAAGTAGTATCTAGTTTGTGTGGAATTCCTTATTCTAACCCCTTGAGACCTACCCGGTGATAGGAGTTTGATGCGGGATTAGTGAAGTGAGAGACTTACCCGGTAATCGCTTCCATTAGTGAAACACTTTTTCCCCAGCACCGCAGCTAGTCCTTAGAATCCTTAGAACCTTGAATCCTATGCCATAACCGGAAATCTTGACCTCTAGAATCTACTTTTCTCTCTTGATCATATACTTGTGTTTTGTGTTACTTACTCGTTTGCTAGCTTAATTTGTTAGTTGTTTTATTACCTTACTTGACTTGTGATCTTTGTTTGATCACCAAAAAAACCAACAAAAACATTGCATTTTCCATTTTCTTTGTTCCTCATCTTATCTTAGTCTAGATTCACACTATCTTTGGTCATTGCTTGACTCTATTTCACCTTAGTCTTTGTGTTCGACCTCGGAATACTTACCTTTCTACAAACGTCCCGTACACTGCGGGTTCGCTAGAAGTTAGGATAAATATAACGAGTATAAATTTAAGACTTATTGTGTGCACATCACACGATTCTAGCGTAACAAGTTTTTGGCGCCGTTGCCGGGGATAAATTTAAGACTTATTGGAAGGAGAGTCTCCTCACCGGTGGAACAACCGCAGCCGGCGGCTAATGTTAGGGTTGTGCCCATTGCCATTGAAGAGCCACATACCCTAGGGAGACGTATGGATCCGGCACAAAGAGCACACCGTCCGGGTGTGAACTTAGGAGATCCCGCAGCCCACAACTACGAGCTCCGCCCTCAAGTTCTACAAATGATCCGGCATAATCAATTTGGAGGGATGGAAGGAGAGTCTCCTCACCAACATTTGATGAACTACGAGATTTTGATGGAGACTCTTAGACCGCCAAGATTGGAGAGCAACAACCATAAGCTAAGGGCTTTCTCCTTCTCTCTTAAGGACAAGGCCTTGGCTTGGTATCAATCTATTCTACAAGGGCGAGTTGGTACTTGGGAGGAGATGACAACCGAGTTTTTGACTAAGTTCTTCCCACCTTCCAAGACTACCGAATTAAGAGGGAAGATCAATGCCTTCGTGATGAAGGATAGAGAGAGTTTGTTCAAGTCTTGGGAGAGATTCAAAGACCTTCTCCTAGATTGTCCACACCATGGCATACCGAAAATTGAGCTATTGGAAATCTACTTCAAGGGACTTGATGAAGATAGCCAATTCAAGCTTCAATCCCTTTCCGGTGGGACTTTCATGGAGAAGCATGTAGATGATGCTTGGGAGTTTGTGGAGAAACAAGCTCTTGTGATTGAGAAATACTCCCATAGAAAGAGTGAAGGGAGAAAGGCGGGAGCATATGAGGTGAGTGAGGTCACCATGAGCAACTTCAAGCTCGACGCCATCAACAACGAGCTAAAGTCCTTGAGGGAGTTGTGTGCTACAACTTTGAAGAACCAAGCAACCCCTCAAGTGCTTCCACAAGCCAACCTATCTTCCAAGGAGGAAGATGTGAATTACATGGGAAGGGGCAATTACAACAATTATCAAGGCCCAAGGAACTTCAACAACAACCGGCAATTCAACAATTACCGGCCCAACCATAACCATCCCGGGTTTTCTTACTCTAACCCGGATGGAGCCTTGAACCCTCCTGCTTCCACAAGCACAACTCCACCACCAAGAGCTTCACAAGAACCTCCACCCGGATTTACTCAACCTCCAAAGGATAGAACCGAAATGATGTTTGAGCAATTGCTTGGAAGGTTGAGTGGTCTTGAGAGCACCGTGACTTCTATTTCCAAGGCTCAAAAGGTTTTGGAAGCACAAGTGTTCCAAAAGGCGGGTGAAGCACATAGAGATCCGGGAAAGCTTCCCGGAAGAACCGAAGAAAACCCAAGAGGCCAAGTGTTGGCTATTACAACAAGAAGTGGGTTGAGCATGAAAGATCCTTTGCCCAAGGAGAATGCTAAAGGGAAGCAAGTGGTGAATGAAGAAGAGACTTTGCAAGGAGATGGAGGCAAGAGCAAAGATGTAGAGCCAACCTATGTGGCACCGCCTCCATATAAGCCACCACTACCGTTCCCTCAATCACGAGCAAGAGCTCGCTTGGACAATCATTTTGGTAAGTTCCTTGAACTAATGTCTAAATTGCATATTAACATTCCGTTCATGGATGCTATTTTAGGGATGCCGGCATATGGCAAGTTCTTGAAGGAAATACTCTCCAACAAAAGGAAGTTGGAGGAGTATGGTGAGATAAGGATGACTAAGAGATCCTCGGAGTTGATTCAAACGATGAAAGAGGAGATGCCTCCCAAGCTAAGGGATCCGGGATCCTTTTGTGTGCCAATCGGAGTAGGAGAAGTGAAGTATGATGCCCTATGTGATCTTGGGGCAAGTGTAAGCATCATCCCGCTTGCACTTTGCAACAAGGTCGGGCTAGGAGAGCCAAAGCCGGTCAAGATGACCCTTTACATGGCGGACCGCTCAATCACTCATCCGGTTGGGATCTTGGAAGACATCCCGGTGCAATTAGGGAAGTTCTATGTGCCCATAGACTTCGTTGTTTTGGATATCCCGGCGGACTATCCGGTTCCTATCATCTTGGGGAGACCTTTCCTAGCTACTTCCGGATGTCTAGTGGATTGCAAGAATGGGACTCTCTCCTTCAACATTGGAGAAGAGAACATCAAGTTCAAGCTATCCACAATGATGAAAGGGCCAACCCTTGATGAGGATATATTCAACATAGTTGAAGAAGAGGAGTCTAGAGAGGTTGTGAGCTCAATCTTGCTCAAGGATCCACTTGAGAGAGTTCTTAGCTCAAGCTTGATGGAAGAAGGAATTGAGGAGAGTAGCAATGAAGTAATCAAGGCCTTGAATGCATTGGACGAGCTACCAAGTGTTGGGTTTGAAGTACTAGAAGAAGAGGAAAACTGCCAGAAAAATCGGACTGAAGGGCAAAAATCGGCCGATTTTTGTACTTATGCTGAAATTTCAGCCAGTTTTGCCAAAACAGAAACTCAGATCGACCCCCCCTCCGATAAATCTTCCGATTTTTCTTCCTGGGTCGATTTTCCTGAGTCTTTTCAGCATCAACCACTTGAATGTGAGCAATCATCAAGGGACTTCAAGGAGGCTTCCATGGCTTTGCAATCATCTCAACCTACATTGTATGGATCGTCTCCAACCGAAAAAGGTCCTCCTCAACTTGATCTTAAACCTCTTCCTTCTCATTTAAAGTATGCTTTCCTTGGTTCAAATTCTACTTATCCGGTGATTGTGAATGCATATTTGAATGATGATGAGCTTAATACATTGTTGAATGAGTTGAAACTGCATAGAAAGGCAATAGGATACACCATTGATGATCTTGTTGGCATCAAGCCCTCCTTGTGCATGCATAGGATAATGATGGAAGATAATCATAAACCCTCTATTGAACATCAAAGAAGATTGAATCCCATAATGAAAGAGGTAGTCAAAAAGGAAATCATTAAGTTGCTAGATGCGGGAATTATCTACCCTATCTCGGATAGTAAGTGGGTTAGTCCCGTTCATGTAGTACCTAAGAAGGGTGGGATGACCGTAGTAACCAATGAGAACAATGAACTAATCCCCACTAGAACGGTTACGGGATGGAGGATGTGTATTGATTATAGGAAGTTGAACATGGCCTCTAGGAAAGATCACTTCCCTCTCCCCTTCATTGACCAAATGCTAGAGAGATTAGCTCAACACTCTCATTTTTGCTACCTAGATGGCTATAGTGGATTCTTCCAAATCCCTATCCACCCCGATGACCAAGAGAAAACCACCTTTACATGTCCATGGGGTACTTTTGCATATAGGAGAATGCCATTTGGGTTGTGTAATGCACCCGCCACCTTACAAAGGTGTATGATGGCTATTTTTTCGGAATACATTGAAAATATCATGGAAGTGTTCATGGATGATTTCTCTGTTTATGGTTCCTCCTTTGATAATTGCTTGGCTAACTTGTCATTAGTATTGCAAAGATGTGAGGAGACAAATCTTGTCTTAAATTGGGAAAAATGCCACTTCATGGTAAGTGAAGGTATCGTGTTAGGACACTTGGTGTCTAACCGTGGCATTGAGGTTGATAGGGCCAAGATTGAAACGATAGAGAAGTTGCCACCACCTACCTCGGTGAAAGGGGTAAGGAGTTTCTTGGGGCATGCCGGTTTTTACCGGAGGTTCATTCAAGACTTATCTAAAATTTCTAAGCCTCTTACTAACCTACTAATAAAGGATGTTGAATTTGTTTTCTCCAAAGATTGCCTTGAGGCTTTTTGTAGGTTGAAGAACGCTTTGATCTCCGCACCTATAATGCAACCTCCGGATTGGAGTTTACCGTTTGAGATCATGTGTGATGCAAGCGATGTAGCCATTGGGGATGTTTTGGGGCAAAGGAAAGATGGGCGAACTCATGCCATTTATTATGCTAGCAAGACGCTAGATGATGCCCAACTCAACTATGCCACAACCGAGAAAGAGTTGCTAGCGGTAGTGTATGCCTTTGAGAAGTTTCGGTCGTACCTTGTTGGAGCAAAGGTCATTGTTTATACGGATCATGCTGCGATCCGTTACCTCCTTACCAAGAAGGATGCCAAGCCTAGGTTGATTCGGTGGATTCTTCTTCTTCAAGAGTTTGACTTGGAAATCCGGGACAAGAAGGGATCCGAGAACTCCGTGGCGGATCACCTTAGTAGACTACCACCGATAGAGCTTGAGAGAGATGACATCCCGATTGATGACTCATTCCGGGATGAGCAACTGCAAATGGTGGAGGAATGCTTGTTCCAAGTGTCTAGAGGAAGTGAGCCATGGTATGCCGACATTGTGAACTACTTGGTGTGTGAGGAAGTGCCTCCCGGTCTGACATATGCCCAAAGGAAGAAGTTCTTCAAGGATGTGAGACATTACTACTGGAGCGAGCCACTTTTGTTCAAAAGAGGATCGGATGGGATGTTTAGGAGATGCATACCGGAGGATGAGGTGGAGAGTGTGATCCGGCATTGCCACTCCTTACCATGTGGAGGGCATGCTAGCTCACACAAGACATGTGCGAAGGTGCTACAATCGGGCTTCTTTTGGCCAAGTTTGTTCAAGGACATGCAAGGCTTTGTGGTAGCTTGTGATGCTTGCCAAAGGACGGGCAACATCTCAAGGAGGAATGAGATGCCCTTGAACAACATCCAAGAGGTCGAAATATTTGATGTATGGGGTGTGGACTTCATGGGACCGTTTCCTTCTTCATGTGGCAATCTCTACATCCTATTGACGGTGGATTATGTGTCAAGATGGGTGGAGGCAATCGCCTCTCCTACAAATGATGCCAAGGTTGTGGTGCGGTTCTTCAACCGAGTGATCTTCCCTAGGTTTGGAACACCAAGGGTGATCATAAGTGATGGAGGAAAGCACTTCACTAATAGGAACTTTGGAGCACTTTTGGCCAAGTATGGGGTGACTCATAAGGTGGAAACACCTTACCATCCCCAAACTAGTGGCCAAGTGGAAATCTCCAACCGGGAGATCAAGGCCATTCTTGAGAAGACGGTATCAAGGACGAGAAAAGATTGGGCTATGAAGCTCGATGATGCCTTGTGGGCATATAGGACCGCCTTCAAAACACCAATTGGCACCACTCCTTACAAGTTGGTCTATGGAAAGTCTTACCACCTTCCGGTAGAGATGGAGCATCGAGCATATTGGGCTATAAGGTGGCTAAATTTTGATCTCAAGGAGGCCGGAGAAAAGCGGTTGCTAGACATGAACGCCCTTGAGGAGATCCGGTTGGATGCATATGAGAATGCTCGGATCTACAAGGAGAGAACCAAGCGATGGCATGATAAGAGGATCATCCCAAAGGAGTTGAGTGAAGGCGACCTTGTCCTTCTCTTCAACTCGAGGTTGCGGCTCTTCCCCGGAAAGCTCAAATCAAGATGGACCGGGCCATATGTGGTGAAGAAGATCTTTCCTCATGGAGCGGTAGAGATAGGAGGAGATCATTGTGGTGACTTCAAAGTGAATGGGCATCGATTGAAGAAGTACATCCCGGAAGCCCCGGTGGAAGTGATTGCCCCGCTTCACCTTGATTGAAACGCTCCTGAAATTGGTCAAGCTAATGACCTTAAAGAAGCGCTTAATGGGAGGCAACCCATTGGTACATATTTTTCCCTTTCTTTTTCTTGCTTTTGCTTGATCTTACTCTTGGTGTGCTTTGTTTTTCCTTTGTGTTTTTGGGTGCTAGATCTTGTTGATTGTCATGAGTTATGAGATGTTGGAGGTCATGTGAAGGCCTCATGGAATGGTTGAAGAAGCAAGATCCGAGCACATGGACAAGGAAGAAAGCACCCAGGAAATCGGACTGTTCATGCACAAAATCGGCCGATTTTCCTGGGTTGCTTGGCCGATTTTTCCTCTGTAAAGAAAAGTGATGATCTCCAATCAAGCATGGGTGGAGCGGACGTGGAACTTGGACGGCTTGCGGTGCCAAGCGTGGGTTCCGACACCATAATGAACATCAAGAGCTCTCTACCATCCTTGATCGATCATCCACCATCATCATCCAATGAGAACCGAAATACCAAAGCACCACCACTCTTACATTGTGAGAACTCTCTTTCACTTCTTTATTTAGTTTACACATTAGGGACAATGTGTTTCTAAGTATGGGGTGGGGTTTTCATGATCACTTGCATGATTAGCATCTAGGATAGTTTAATTTTGTCACATGTTTCATTATGTCTTGCATTGTACATACATATTTCGAAAAATCCAAAAAATCAGAAAATTTAAAATTTTTTGTGCTTTCTAGGCTTGGATATGACCCTAATGATGAACCTTGTCTTGTGGATTGGCTATGGATGGCCTTATGTGTTAAATTGATGAATGTATATGTGGACTTGAAGTACTTCTCTTGAAACCATGAATGATTTGTGATCATGAATGTTTGCCTTGATTGAATTGAGTATTGAAAGTCGAAATTGCATGCTAGTTCTTGTACATCATTTAGGAATGAATAAGGCAATTCATCTTTCTCTACTTCTCATCTTGATCATGTTGCTTGAGCACCTCAATTGATATAAATTGACCTCTTTTGACCCATCCGGGAATAGGAGCATGATAGTGTGTTGATTTGTGTGAAAAGCAAGTGTGGGGTGAAGATGGTAATGAAAGAATATCATGCATAAAATGCTGAATTTGTTGTGAAAGTGTAGTAAAAAATATAGGCTTGGGGACATTGGCTTAAATGACAAGTAACTCGGTACACTTCACATAATCGGGTGTTGGTGCCTTGCCAAAGTCAAATAAACCAATAGTCCTAATGAGTTTTGGTATGTGTGCCCGGTGTGGATGCATCTCGAAAAATAGAAAAAGCCCGAGAATGGCTAATCACCAAGGTTTCGGCTTTTGCACACCAATGCCATTGTCTCAAAAATAAAAGAAAGAAAAGAAAATGAAGAAAAATATACACTTGAGGGAAGTTGATAAGAAAATTTGAAGTTGTGGTTGGTTAGTTCCTTTCCCGGATTAGCATCACATAGCCTAGAAAATTCCCACCTAATCACAACGTTTCTTGGCCTTCTATTTTACAAGTCCTTTTGACCTACTTGCATGTGTGTAAGACTA
This sequence comes from Fagopyrum homotropicum, assembly GCA_033239125.1. Taxonomy (NCBI): domain Eukaryota; kingdom Viridiplantae; phylum Streptophyta; class Magnoliopsida; order Caryophyllales; family Polygonaceae; genus Fagopyrum; species Fagopyrum homotropicum. Next base: position 55,380,457 of record BSWB01000001.1, on the reverse strand, counting down.
AGTGATTTAGATTGGATATACTCATGATCATCTTGAGTTCTTCATCTTTACATTTCATTGCATGCTATCAAGTTAAGTGTAATTGTCTTTCCATGCTTTCATTTATTTGATGCATAATTGCTTGTCCATTGCCATGAAACATGACTATGAAGGTGATCCAATATTAGAAGCACAACTCCAAAAGATTTTGCCATTTTTCTGCATACATAAATCATGTCATCTCTTAGTCTATAGTTGGGAATTTGCTCGGGGACGAGCAAACCTTAAGTATGGGGTATTTTTGATAACAAGATTTATGACTTAGGATTAGGTAATCATTTAGATGGATTTCTCACTCATTCATGCACGTTTTGGCATTGGTTCATGACGTCTTCGCTCAATTCATGCACATTTCTAGAAAAGACGTCTACACTACCTTTTATCGGTTTTGTAGGTAATTCGGGGATCTATTGGACGTTAATCGATACATTTGAGGGCCAAGCCTCATGATAGTACACATCCAAAGCCTTGGAGGAGCATAATTGGATCAACAAAGGACACAAAGACCACCATTGGTGCAAGCAATGGAGCAACTCATGGCTAGACGATCATTGCATGCTTCTGTTGAAGAAAATCGACCTACACCCAGGAAAATCGGCCGATTTTTTTTCCTCTGGGTCGATTTTTGGGCCTTTGACAGCTTAAGCCACGTGTCCCACGATCTCTTGTCCGTCCTTGCTCTTGGTGGAGAATATAAGTGTTCCTGCAGGTGGTTGCTGAGGATCTCTCCTCTCCCACACTCTCATTTACAGCTCATCAATTTTGGTAGGAAGATTGGGGAAGAAGAAAAGCTCTCAAGGATTGAAGGAAGAAGAAGAACACCATTCTAAGAGTTTAGAGTGATTTTGGAGTGATTTTGTAGTCTTGGATTGAAGAACTAATTGCAAGGATTGTTAAGAACGTTTTGAATCTTCATTTTAGAGTTTGTAAGTCTTGCTACAACTTGGATTTGGCTGAGATTTATTGATTTTGCTTACTCATCTTTCATTACTCATCTATGAACACCATGTATGCTTGTTTGATGATTTCGGATCTTGATATGCATATTATTGGCTAGTTTCTTGTGATTTTAGAGTGATGGATTGATGGTTATGGCTAGGGTGATGATAGGATGGGCTTATATGTTAGTTTAGGATGATTTATATGCACGAAACTCACAACAGAAGGAAAAATCGACATGTTTATCAGATAAATCGGCCGATTTATCTGTAGAACAGCCCGGTTTATTCTTTTGTTGCTCTTTAAATGATAAATCTGCATGCTAGGGTGTTTGGTTGTTTAAATCCTAGTGTTTATTAAGCCTAATTTAGCTTAGGACCACCTAATGCTATCAACCTAAGTGAAGGAAGAGATCTACCCGATGATTCTCTATCTTAGATACCTTAGAAGATGAATTCTAGGTAGTAGTGAGCCTAATAAGCCGCTATTGGATTGAGTGTGCTAGGATTACTGCTTGAGATGTTCCTATTCCGAGACTTACCCGGTAAGGAGAGGGTTACCCCCTAAGTAGTATCTAGTTTGTGTGGAATTCCTTATTCTAACCCCTTGAGACCTACCCGGTGATAGGAGTTTGATGCGGGATTAGTGAAGTGAGAGACTTACCCGGTAATCGCTTCCATTAGTGAAACACTTTTTCCCCAGCACCGCAGCTAGTCCTTAGAATCCTTAGAACCTTGAATCCTATGCCATAACCGGAAATCTTGACCTCTAGAATCTACTTTTCTCTCTTGATCATATACTTGTGTTTTGTGTTACTTACTCGTTTGCTAGCTTAATTTGTTAGTTGTTTTATTACCTTGCTTGACTTGTGATCTTTGTTTGATCACCACAAAAACCAACAAAAACATTGCGTTTTCCATTTTCTTTGTTCCTCATCTTATCTTAGTCTAGATTCACACTATCTTTGGTCATTGCTTGACTCTATTTCACCTTAGTCTTTGTGTTCGACCTCGGAATACTTACCTTTCTACAAACGTCCCGTACACTGCGGGTTCGCTAGAAGTTAGGATAAATATAACGAGTATAAATTTAAGACTTATTGCGTGCACATCACACGATTCTAGCGTAACATTCATCCTTGCATAAAATCATAGAATGCATAATAAATCATAATTATCGAAATTAATCATGTACAATCCAGTTTAAACCCCAAAAGTCAATCAACAAGCTCGAGGTCTCAAGGTCTTTCAAAAGAGGTCAAGAAACGTGTGAGGGTGGGATGTATTTAGGGAATGTGGTGCTAGAATCCGGGAAAAGGATCTTTACTTCACTTGCTTGAAATTTCAACATCTTCCACCAATAAGCTTTGCTTATTTTTATTTTTTTACTTTTTGGGATGCATGGATAGAGGTGCACAATAACCGAAGCCTAGGAGATCAACAATCATTAATTTCTCGAGATGCCTCAAACCCTTGATGCACATACCATGACCCGTTAGAAATATCGCTCAATCCGACTTTGGCAAGACACAAACACCCGGCTATGTGAATGGTGCCGAGTTACTCATCATCATGATTGACTTCCCCAAACCTATTTGTTTCTTTCTAACTTCCAGCCAATATCTCAACTTTTATTTCACTTGCTTGCTTCCAAATTCCCGGATAGGTAAAGGGAGGCAAATATGTATATGAGGGGCTAAGCATGATCAAGAAGAAGAAGAGAAGAGAATGAATTGCCTTAATCATCCCAGGAAGAAAGTGATAGAACTCCTCATGTGGTGTCAACCTTTAAATTCAACATAATTTGGATAAAAACAAAGTATTAAACATGCCATAAATTTTAAACAAAGCATTTAGCAACTTAAACATATCATAAAACCTTTCAAACATATAAAGATTTCAAAACCAGTCTGCAAACAAGATCTTCACTGAGGTCATATCCAGATAAGAAGCACAAAATCGTTTCGAAAACTGTCTCAGTTAAGCCACCTCGGTCGAGATGTTCTAAGTCAACCGAGGTTCTGCACCTGGATTGGTCAGAATCACTTCGGTCGAGGTCATAAAAAAAATTTTCTTAACCAGTTTTTGACGTTTTTCTCAATCAATTAACCTGTATGCATGCATGTAATATCATATAAGCACATAGAGCATAAAGGAAAATCATAAATATCCTAATCAATTCATACAAACATCCACATAAGTCAAATAATACACATCCGCATACCCCATACTTGGGACACATTGTCCCAATGGGTCAAAATAAGTCTAAAGAAACAAAGTACTCACCGAACAATGCTGAGTTGCATAATAAATAAATAAAGAAATCCTGCAAGCTCTAATCCCAATCCGGTGGCGGTGGTGGCACGTACGGGTACTGAGATAGGTCAAACGGGTAGCCCATGATCTGCTGAAAATGAATCTCAGCCATCCTGTGCTGGTAGTGCTGGCTCTCCTACATCTCTCTCATCTCTGTCAGACCACCTCGGTTGCCCTGACAACTCTCAAGAACACCTCGGCCGAGGCACAAGTCGACTGGACCGAGGCGATGTGCTATTCGATCGAAACTCTCAGAAATCCAGTTCTTTTCCTCCGATATCACTACCAATGGTTCCTATGGGGTACTTAAGCTTTTTTCAGCATAATGCAGGGGCAACCAAAGCCCAAATCGATCGAAAACAGTGAAGTAGGGAGAGTTAGGGTTTTTTTTCGAATTACCCCAGATTTGGTCGATTTGGAGCGTTTTTTGTTGCAGATTGTTGTTTGCAAACCGATCCTCTACCCTTTCCTTGCAGTTTGGAAGCGAGAATCGTCGAAAACGGGTGAAAATCAGAGAACGAGGTGAGTTGGGTCGCCGCGGTCGAGAAGGTGAGAGAGGGAGGAGAGAGAAATATCAGCCCCCTTTTATACCCTTTTCTGGAACTGCTGTCACCTCAGTCGAGATGGTCTCGACTGGACCGAGGTGGTACGGACCGAGGTGAATCTTCAGTAACCCTAGTCGCCTCGGTTGCTCAAGAATCATCTCGGTCGAGGTGCTGTGACAGTAACCGAGATGTGTCTCAGTCAAACTCCGTCTTCTCAAATTCTCGAAGTTCTGTCCTTCTAGTGTTGCTCCTGGGTTGTATTCCTTTCTTAGAGATTACCTGTTGTTTGTCTAGGACGCCAAAAACAAAGCAAAGTAAAGCAAAAGAAAACTATCTAAAGCTAAGCTAGAAAAGGGAAAGAAAGCAATACCTTGAGTTGCCTCCCAAGAAGCGCTTGATTTAAGGTCGCTAACTGGACCGTACGGTATCCCTAAACAAGGTATAGTGGTGCAATCTCCTCAACCGGGAATTCCGGTTTGTATTTCTTGAGTCTATGACCATTGATCTTGAATCTTCCACTTGTTTCTCCCCAAATCTCAACTGCACCATAAGGGAAAACATGTTTCACAACATAAGGTCCGGTCCATCTAGATTTCAACTTACTTGGAAAGAGGCGGAGGCGGGAGTTGAAGAGTAGAACTAAGTCTCCTTCTTTAAGCTCCATAGAAATGATACGCTTGTCATGCCATTTCTTCGTCCTTTCTTTGTAGATCTTGGCATTCTCATAAGCGTTCAAACACAACTCCTCCAGCTCGTTGATGTCCAATAGCCGCTTTTCACCGGCATCTTTGATGTCGAAGTTCAACCATTTGATCGCCCAATATGCCTTGTGTTCTAACTCGACGGGCAAATGACAAGACTTCCCATATACCAAATTATAAGGGGTGGTACCAATGGGAGTCTTGAATGCAGTCCTGTAAACCCAAAGAGCGTCATCCAATTTCATGGCCCAATCCTTCCTCGTCCTAGAGACGGTTTTCTCCAAGATTGCTTTAATTTCTCTATTAGAGATCTCGACCTGTCCACTAGTTTGAGGGTGATAAGGGGTTACTACCTTGTGGGTGACCCCATACTTTGATAGAAGTTCCTTAAACTTCCGGTTGATGAAATGTGTCCCTCCATCGCTGATGATGACGCGTGGAGTCCCAAAACGTGGAAAGATAGTCCTGTTAAAGAACTTCACAACCACCATAGCGTCATTAGTGGGAGAGGCAATGGCTTCAACCCATCTAGAGACGTAGTCGACAGCTAGAAGAATGTAGAGGTTTCCTCCGGATGATGGGAAATGTCCCATGAAATCTACCCCCCACACATCAAAGATCTCAAGCTCTTGTATGTTATTGAGTGGCATCTCGTTCCTCCTGGACAAGTTCCCTGTTCTTTGGCATGCATCACAAGAGACAACAAACGATTGCACATCCTTAAATAATGTAGGCCAAAAGAAACCGGAACGTAATACCTTTGCACACGTTTTGTGAGTGCTAGCATGCCCTCCACAAGGAAGTGGGTGACAATGCCGTATGACACTAGTATTCATCTTCTGGGATGCATCTTCGAAGCATCCCATCCGGTCCTCTCTTAAATAGCAGCGGTTCATCCCAGTAGTAATGGCGTACGTCTTTAAAGAATTTCTTCCTTTGAGCGTACGTCAATCCGGGTGGTATTTCCTGGCAAACAAGATAATTAACAATGTCAGCATACCAAGGTCCTTTATTATCAGATATTGGGTGGAGAAAGTGTTCCACCAACTGAGGATGAATGTCAGAAAAGGGAGTAAGAGGTTTGTTATTCTTAATTGACATCATCTCGCTTTCGACCTCGGTCGAGGTCCAGAGAGGGTGACCGAGATGTTCTTCAGTCAAGAACACCTCGCTTGGTCCAGAAAGTGCCTAGGTCGAGGTACTGCAACTGGGACCGAAACTGGAGATTTTGTTCTCCTGGATTAGCCTTTCAAATTTAGCTCCTAGATCTTCTTCCAGCGCCTTTAAGCTCCGTATATCTGCATCACAAGAAGCATCTATACTTTCCTCCGTTAAGCTAAAGCTAATAACTTTTTCAAGTGGATCGTTAATAAGGATAGAGCTCACCAGTTCTCTTGATTCTTCTTCATCATAGATGTTGAAGATATCATCTCCTAGCTGCTCTCCCTTCATTGCCGCAAGCAATGCAAACTCCACTTCATCTCCGCCAATGTTGAATTTTAGCTTGGCGTTCTTACAATCCACATTGCAACCCGAAGTTGCTAGAAATGGTCTCCCGAGAATGATAGGAACGGGGTAATCTGCGGGAATATCAAGCACAACAAAGTCTATAGGTAAATAGAAGTTACCTAACTTAACCGCAACGTCTTCTAAAATGCCCACGGGATGGGTAATGGAGCGGTCCGCCATGTATAACCGTATCTTCACCGGCTTGGGCTCTCCAAGTCCGATCCTAACACATAGCTCCAGCAGGATGATGCTCACGCTGGCTCCTAGATCACAAAATGCCTCACAAGTGACGTCCCCAACTTGAATGGGAATGCAAAATGAGCCGGGATCTCTCAATTTGGGAGGCATCTTTTCCTTCATGATTTGAATAAGCTCCGAGGATTTAGATGTCATCCTTACTTCACCAAAATCTTCCAACTTCCTATTCCTTGATAGAATCTCTTTTAAGAACTTCCCGTATGCGGGCATTCCTAGAATAGCATCAAGAAAAGGGATATTAATATGTAGTTTATTCATCAAGTCAAGGAACTTACCAAAATGCTTGTCTAGATGTGCTCTGGCCCTTGACTGGGGGAATGGAAGTGGTGGTTTATATGCAGGAGGTGGAACATAAACTTCAGTTTTGTCCGACGCTCTCTGAGGCTCAACCTCGGTTGGCACCTCGGCCGAAGTGTTCTTCGACTGTGCCTGGACCGAGGTGTTCTTCGTCTGTACTGGCATCGACCAAGGCATTGGATCTGCAGTCTTCAGTCCACTTCTTGTCGTTATTGCCATGATTTGTCCCTTGGGGTTGCTTTCCGTTCTTGCTGGAAGCTTCCCTGGATCTTTTGGCGCTTCATTCACCTTGTTAAAGAATTGTTGTTCTAAGGCTTTTTGTGCCTTCAAAAATGAAGTCATGGATGTCTCCATAGAGTTGAGCTTGATCAAGATGGCCTCCAGCACCACATCTTTCTTTTCCAGTTGGGACGAACTTGATCCTTGCTCCTGGCTCTTCAATGGAGTAGAAGAAGAAGAAGTAGAAGAGAGGAAAGGATTAGAGGAGTCATTCGAATTGGAGTTAGAGTAAGGGTTAACCGAATTTTGATTGTTTGTCCTCCAATTGTTGCTATTGGATCCTCTATTGTTGTTGTAGTTGTTGTTCCGGGAACCGTTGTTGTTGTTCCGGTAACCATTGTTGATATCCTTCATCTTCTTTCTTGGTTTGAGCAACCAAAAGTTCCTTCAATTGTTTCACATCATTCTTCAAAGAGGTGAGTTGATCATTGTTTGATGGAGTTTCTTGAAAGTTAACTCTTTTAACTCCACCTTCAGCTCCTTAGTGGAAGTATTTCTCCATGTGCAAAGCTTGCTTCTCTATGAACTCCCAATCTTCGTCAATCGGCATGTCCATGAACGTGCCGGCGGATAGTAGTTGAAGGTTGAACTGGGTGTTTCCGTCCAGTCCCTTGAAGTATATCTCCAACAACTCTATCTTTGGAATCCCATGATGTGGGCAATCCAGAAGGATGTCTTTAAATCTCTCCCATGACTTGGACAAACTCTCCTTGTCCTTCATGATGAACGCATTGATCTTCCCTCTCATTTCAGCGGTCTTAGAGGGGGGAAAGAATTTAGTCAAGAACGCCGTCGTCATCTCCTCCCAAGTGTTGATTTTTCCTGGAGGGAGAGAATGATACCAAGTAAGCGCCCTATCTTTCAAAGAGAAGTAGAAAGGCCTTAGCTTGTAATTGTTGTTTTCCAGCCTTGAAGGTCTCAAGGTCTCCATCAAGATCTCATAGTTTTTTAGATGTTGATGCGAAGACTCTCTCTTTAGCCTTCCAAACTGGCATTGACGAATCATGGAAAGAACTTGCGGTCGAAGCTCATAATCATGGTCCGCTGGATCACCTAGGTTGACTCCTGGATGCCTTAGTTGCTGGTTGGGATTCATCCTCTGCCCTAGGGTTTGTGGAATAACTGCAAAAAGAGCATCTCGGACTGGCATCCGAGGTGGAAGTATCTCGGCCGGGGCAGCTGGGGCTGGGTCCTGCCTCGGTCGAGGATCTGGAACTGGTCGAGGTAGATATTGGTCCCGTAAAGTCGCCATATCTGCTTCGATCGCTTCCATTCCAACTGGTCGAGGTAGATATTCGGCCTCAAGATCATGATTCTCTTGATTGGCCATCTTAACTTCTTTCAAGCGTCTTTTGTACGTCTTTTCTGGTTCGGGATCGTAAGGAACGATTTACTTCCCAGCGCGAGTTCTTCGCATAAACCTAAGAAAAAGAACCTGCGAAAGTCACTCAAGTAGAGTGCTTAGTAGAAACAGGGGCAAGTGCCCCAAAAGACCACCGCAACCGGCTCGGTCTAGACCAAGTCCCCGACAACGGCGCCAAAAACTTGTTCGCTCCAAATGGTGGGTGCAAGCTTTAAATTTATAACCCAAGATGTATGCTTAAAACAAGGATGCGAACCCGCAGTGTACGGGTCAATCGTAGTAAAAGAAAGAATTCCGGGGTGTCGATCTCAGGGACTTAGGTGAAACAAAACCAATATAGGTAGTCAATATTGCAACTAACCACAAAAGCGATTAAAGCAATCAAAGATGATAAAAAGTCAATTAAAGGAATATGCAATTCTAGGGATTAAAGCATCTAGTTGTGGTTTCAACTCAAGATCTCAAGATAAGCGGACAAAGCTGAGATTTTGCAAAGGGAAGGTGTTACTAAAGTGGAATAGATCACCGGGTAAGTCTCACTACTCATAATCCCAAGCCAAAGAACCTATCACCGGGTAAGTCTCAAGGTACTAAGGAAAGGAACTATAATCTCAAACCAACACACCAACTAAGGGAATAGAATCAACCTTTACCGGATAAGTCTCAGGCTAACTCACGAAGATGGGATGAAAGCACACTCAAACCCCAATAAAGGATAAACCTTTATTACCTACACTTATGATCTTGGGTAAACAAACAAAAGAATTACCGGGTAAGTCTCATCCTAAGCTTGCATTGAACCAGGAAAGGTGTAATAAGAATAGGATTTGGCAAACTCTAACACTTAACTCTCAGTTATGGATCAGATAAGTCACCTCGGTCAGACGAATTCCACCCCGGCCGAGATGTTCATCGACTGAACGAGATGTTCTAAGGTTAAGGATAAAGACTCGAACCTTCAGGCTCCTACTGGAATTTAAGATTATTCTATCATTGTTTTTCCCACAACCTTCAGCCAATCACCCTAGAATCGCACAAGGAAATTAGCCACTCATCATCATTAAAGCAATAATCAAATATAAGGGAAAAAAGTGAATAATTGAACACAAAAACCTTAATAAAAAAGATTCAATAACTGAATCAATTATCAAACAAACAAGCGTTCCTTGGATTACAATCTAATAAGACAAGTCAACAAAGAAGGGAATCTAAGAGAATCTTACAAAACCCTCACAAAAGCTATAAAAGCTATCAACTTCCTTCCTTCAATCTTCCTTCCACCTTCCAAAAATTCCTCCTAACTGCAACTTCTTCAATCCCCAACTGTTGATGGTAGCGGGTTGCCGAATTTGTGGGAAATCCAGCCCTTTATATAGGAAAATTACCCTCCAAAGATAAAATATCTTGAAAATATATTTTCCTAATAAAATATATCTATCTCTCATAAATAAATCCCTAAAATATATGATCTTCCTTCCAGAAATCCAGCCCAAAAATATAAGATCTCTTCTTCCAAAAATAAAAGATCTCAACCAAGAATAAAATATATCTCGCCGCGTCCAAGGTGTTCGCCTCGGTCGGGACGCTTCTCTAGATCACCTCGGTCGAGATGGTACTGTAGCTGACCGATGTGGCTCTAAACTGAAAGTGAAATCTCTCAAATCTGGTCCAAAGTAAATCTCTTTGTTAATTCCTTGCTTCCTGAACTCCTCTTTAAGCTCTTGAATGTAGCTCCAATGATTCCTTAGCTCCTTTAGCTCCATTTTGATGTAAAACGTGCCATTTTACCTACGATTACAACGAAACTTGGTGTAGACCTCGATTCACGCAAAGGTAGATGAAACGACAATATAATCACATAATATACATCCAAACATGCAGATTATTGATGATAAAACGTCTAAACAGGTCCCAAAATATAGACAATAATTCATGCTATCATTGAACACGTACCTCCTAACCTCACCCAAGGGAGGTGCAATCCTCTCCACCCACAATGATCGTGCACAACCTTGGCCCACATAAACCAAGATTCCCACCACTAGTGAGCATGGCCCGCCTAAACCGAGTTGATGTGAAACCATCCCCAACAACCCCTACACATGGACCAATCACTAGATCAAGAGCAAGGGTATTGAAGAAGAAGCAATTGCCATCTTTTTCAAAAGCCGTTCAAGAAGATGTTTCTAGCTTATTGGAAACATGTACATCCAAAGAGACTCTATATGTGCCAAAATCTTCTTTAATGACATTGGTGTCTACTGTGGAAGGACCTACAAGAGCGAAGATAATCAAGGAAGCAAGGAAAGTGCCTAGAACGAGATTTGAGAAAACTAGTAACAATCTCGGCTTTGAGAACCAAATCTCACCCGAGACTCTAGTTGAGATTTGTTTTTGTCGAGATCCATAAGATCCAGTCGAGATCTTATTAGTTGTTAGATATTTTATTCTTTTTAATACCTTCAAAGCTCTTAACATTCTAAAAGTATCTTTTTGGTTTTGTAACTATCTTTTAGGATTTTCTTTATTTTATCTTTTAGAGGAATCTCTCCTATAAATAGCCACGGAGGACGAGATTCATAGACATATTTGATTGATTGCTATTTCCACAATATTGTGAGATACTCGTTGCTTCATTTATGAAGTTTGTGTTTTATTCATTTCAATTCAATAAAAAAGAGAGCCTGTGATTGAGTAGTTGTGAATCTCTGGTAGGTTGTTCTTGTGTGTGTTAATCTTATTGAAGATTGGTGTTATTGGTCAAACTAGTCCCTCCTTATGCTTGTCTTATTTAGAAGGGTTGTGTAATGTTAAAGAATGAAGGGTTAAGGTAATTCTTTGTTGAGGGTTTTGATCCAATTGGTCAAGGTTCTTTGCAAGTCTAACATTAAGTCTTTTCTTCATATATTCTCCATACTTTCATTCCATTATTCATTTTCTTATCTATCTATTACCATTCCAATAAATTCATGTTCTTTATGTTTGAGTTTCAAAAATCTCGGTCTTATCATACAAATCTTGCCCGAGATTTACAACGAGATGTGCTTTTGTTCTCAGTTTTGTGGACTTCAGTCTAGTTCGGGAAATTGTGGCATCAACCCCAAATCAAAGTAGTATTAGAGCTAATCGATTGAAGTTTGACTCAACCATACAACAAGGTTTGAGTATTTTTATTTGAGTCTTCTTTGAGTCATATAAAAATCGAGTGTTTTCTTGTTGTTGTTCATTGTGAGATCATTTGAGTTTAAAGCACGTTGCCTTGTGTCTATTGCAGAAGAGAGAGACGCCATTGCCCAAACACAAGCCAACCAAAACCCAAAATATTCCCCGTGTTCCAACATAATCTCGACCGCGTTTGTATGCTCAAGACCGAGATTTTTAAGTTACTTGGCAAACAAGTTTTGTGATTTTTTCCCTATACCAACAAGATCCATAGTTAGATTGAAGTCAAATATGATTTAATTAAGCTGTTATATCCAAAAGGAAGGAGATTTACAAGTTATCTTATTGTTAGGATCTAATCTAGTATGTGAGATCTTATCGTATCTTTCAAATCCTAACCGAATATTTTTTTTTAAAATCTCGTCCTACAACCACATGCAAGAACTATATATTTTCAATCTACCCATTCCCTCGCTCCACAAGAAAGCCGGAAAAGACCAAACCTTCATGCCGTATTTTCAACGTGGTTTCATATCCTCAAATATACCCTAAACGTTGAGTAAGAGCCTTTCGAGTACGAGTTGTTGTGGTCAAACTAAGAAAGGGTCATGAAGGCAACAAGGGAAGAGTATATACCATAGCATATTCAATGATTTTTGTCAACAATTTATGATTCGACAATCTCGACCCCCTGTCACAAATCTCGCCCGAGGTTTAGGTCGAGATTTGCTAGTGTTGCAATTTTATCGAACATTTTTTAGGCAGAAGTTGAGAAATTCAAGTGTGTCAAGTCAAGAAGACATCTAGAGAAGAAGTCTCATACCGTCCTTGATCCAATTCATAGCCAAAACACCTCACTTTTCAACAATCTCGACCTTGAGACAACAATATTAGCCGAGATTCACACCGAGATTCCCTTCTGTTGAGATTAAACCTACCCGACTATCTCTTTTCTCTAATCACATAAGTTCAAGGTACGTACAACTCTCTTCTTAATCTCTTTTGTGTCTATTTTGTGCCTCTTTTTACTCTAAATACATTGAGTCTATTTCTTTGGGTGTGTTAGTTAGTATATATACTTTCTATCATCTAGTTCTGTCTACTTGCAATATTCTTTCCACTTTGTGTCAATTGTGTGAAAAGACTTCCAACAGAATTACCTTGACTATCTTCCAACACAAGAACCTTCTTCCGAGCCAAGTTGACTATTTAAGTCATCCAAGGAGTTCTAGTTGAAGCTAGTTACCGATTTGTAAAGAAGCAATAATCCATCCAAGGCAATTACATCAAATTAGCTTGAGATTTACAACAGAGTGTGAGTGTGAGAGAAAACAAGTAAGATACTTTTGTTTTCACTAACGTCACAAGTTTGTTGTTACTTTGCGTGTTTGTGGAGATGTCTAAGCATGGTAGCCCACGAGGGTCACATAAAAGTGAATCCTCATGCCCGGAAGCCATAGACATTCTAAGGCAACTAATGGATACAATCTCAACTTTGGTTGAACGAATGGAGAAATTGGAAACTCGGCCTAGAGAAGAAATCTCGCCCATGCCCAGCCGAGATTTGATACTGAATTGGGTGAAAGCTCACACAGTCCACCTATGCCTCCAGTCCTTGGTCTACTTCCAAGACCCCATCCAAGCCAGGTATGGTATATCCGAATCCTAATTTCCATACACCTAATATTCTGGATTTTGTTAATGAATTTCAGGAATTCGAGGAAGAGGATGATGAAGGCATGTGGAGAGACTATCCTAAACGTAGCCATCATCCTAGGAGAGGTTGCGACTTGGAACCTTATAGGCCTCTCCATGAGCATAACAGAATGACAAAGTGAAGGTCAATATTCCATGTTTTGAAGGCAAGTGTGATTCGGACGTTTACATGAAATGGGAGACTAAATTTGAACAAACTTGGTTATGCCATAACTTTAGTGAGTAAAGGAAGATCCAACTTGCTGCATTGGAGTTGCAAGGATATGCCTTAGTGTGGTGGGATCATCTTGTCAAAGAAAGGAGAAGAAGGCTAGATCCGAAAATCAACACTTGGGAGGAAATGAGAGCCTTGATTTGTGCCTCAAAACTAAGCTAGGGAAGTGAGGCAACGATTGAAGAGCATCAAGCAAGGTTCCATGAGTGTCGAAGAAGTCTACACATCCATGTAGATGGCGATGATGAAAGTCAATGTTATAGAGGATGAGGAGTCCATTATGGCTCGTTTTTTTAAGAATTTTGCATACATTTCTAACTTATGAAATTGATGTGTATCCCTATACTAATATGGTTGATTTTTTGCATTTGGACATAAAGATAGAGAAGAAATTCAAAGAGAGGAACCAAGGGGCAAGCTCGTGGAAGCAACAGAAATCTCGCCCCTATCGAGACAATCTCTCCCGAGATTCCGTTAGAGATTTCCAAAAGGACAAGAATAAAAGTCAAAACGTTGATCCAACATGTCCAAAAGCTTCGTCCCATTCAACACACTCTCGCCCTTTGAATGACCCTTCAAAGGATAATAAAGGGAGCACTTCTAACTCTATTTACGTTCTAGAGATATTGTATGCTTTATATGTCAAGGTAGAGTTCACTATATGAGAGATTGTCCTAATAAAAGGATTTTATTTATAAATCAACTTGGACAATATGAAAGTGAAGAAGAGCATGAAAATGATCATACACACCTTAATGTATTTCATAAACATGACAGTGACAGTGATGAAGGCATTGAGTTTAAGCATGAAGAGTCTTTGATTGCTAGGAGAACATTGCATGCTAATATAGCTCCATGTGAGGATACTCAAAGGGAGAATGTCTTTTATACTAGGTGTCTTGTTACAGGGAAGGGGTGTAACATGATTATTGATGGTGGTAGTTGTTGCAATATTGCTAGTGTTGAATTGATAGATAAATTGTAAATTACTACATTTTATCACCCTAGACCTTATAAACTACATTTGATGAATGATTGTGGTGAATTAAAGGTTAATAGGCAAGCTCACGTTACCATAACTTTAGGTTATTATTAATATACCATTAGTTGTGATGTTGTGCCCATGCAAGCATGTCATATTCTATTAGGACGTCCATGACAATTTGATAGATGAGTCAAGCATGATGAATATACGGAACATTCTTTTGAGTATAAGGGTCAAACGCTAACTTTGAAACATATGACACCTTTACAAATTGCGGAAAGCTATGAAAAGAAAAATGAGAAAAATTCTAGCAAGCAAAAGGAACGAGAAACACACTCTAGTGAAGAATATTTGCCGAATAGACTAGAATCTCGCCCGAGGAACACTAAATCTCGTTTCAATGCAAGAGATTCTCATTCCAGTGATAGACCTCATCCCAATTCATCAAAATCTTAGCTCATTGATGAAATATCACCCGAGATTACCACCAAGATTCCTATTGAGACTAATCGAGTTCTATTAGCATCCAGAAAGGAGTTTATTGATGATTATATTCCTTTAAATATTGTTCTTATGAGCCTTTGTAAAATCCTTGTGACTTTGAGTGATGAAGTCAAGACTACCTTACCCAAAACCATTCTAACCCTTTTAGATGAGTTTCCAATGTTTTTCCGGTTGAGATTCTTGTAGGTTTGAGGCATTGAGCATCAAATTGATTTAATTCCAAGAGCTTCACTTCCTAATCGTCTTGCTTATAGGATGAGTCCTCAAGAGAGTCAACAGATTCAGGATCAAGTTCAAGTACTTTTGGATAAAGGCTATGTGCGAGAGAGTTTTCCCATGTACAGTTCCCGTCCTTTTAGTTCCCAAAAAGGACAACGCTTGGAGGATGTGTGTTGATTGTCGAGAAATTAACAATATTACTATCAAGTATCAACATCCCATTCCCTGTTTGGATGATATGCTAGATGAACTTAGCGGATCCACCCTATTTTCGAAGAATGATATTAAGAGTGAATACCATCGTATTCGAATGAGAGAAGAAGATGAATGGAAGACAACATTCAAGACTAAGTTTGGTCTATATGAGTGGTTGGTTATGCCTTTTGGTTTGACTAACGCTCCTAGCACTTTCATGAGATTGATGAATCATGTCTTACGTCACTTCATTGGAAAATTTGTGGTTTTCTACTTTGATGACATTCTCATCAACAACAAGTCACTTGAGGAGGATGAAGAACACTTGAAGGAAGTAATAGGAACTCTTAGAAATGAATCTTTATCTGCTAATATTAAGAAATGTGAGTTTAGTACTAATCAAGTTGTTTTCCATGGATTTGTAGTGAGTACATGAGGTATACAAGTGGATGAAGAGAAGATTAAACCAATATAGGAGTGGCCCACACCCATGACTATAGGACACATTCGAAGCTTCCATGGATTGGCCACCTTCTACAGAAGTTTTGTACGAGATTTTAGTACCATTGAAGCCCCCCTCACGTCTCTCATGAAGAAGGAAATACAATTCGAGTGGGCAGATGCACAAGAGCAAGCATTTAAGGAGTTGAAGTGGCAATTATCAGATGCACCACTTCTAGATTTCACTAAACCATTTGAGGTTGAGTGTGACACATCGGGAATTGTCATTGGAGGAGTTCTCATGCAAGAAGGTAAGCCACTTGCTTTCTTTAGTGAGAAATTGAAAGGAGCATGCTTTAATTATTCGACATATGATAAGGAATTGTATGCATTATTTTGAGTTTTCAAGACATGGAAACATTATCTTTGGCCTAATGAATTTATTCTTTGAACTGATCATGATTTCCTAAAGCATTTTAGGAGTCAAGATAAGCTGGATAGATGGCATGGTACATGGATGCAGTTTATAGAAACTTCTCCATATATCATAAGTATAAGAAATGAAAGGATAATGTTGTTGTTGATGTCCTTTCTAGGAGACATTCTTTGATCACTACTATGGATTCTAAGGTTTTAGTTTTCTATTACATTAAGGATCTATATGTGGATGATATTGATTTTGGTGACATCTATAAAGCATGTATAGGACAAAATTCTTGTGATAAGTTCTTCATGTTTGAAGGGTTTTTATTTTGTGAAGATAAAGTGTGCATTCCTAGATGTTCTCTTAGACTATTACTTGTTGAGGAAGCTCATACGGGTGGTTTAATGGGATATTTTGGTAGAGATAAGACATTTCATATGTTGCATTCACACTTTTATTGGCCGGCCCCATATGCTTCAAGATGTTGAGAATATGATTGAGAGATGTCTTGTGTGCTTGAAAACTAAGGCTAAATTGAAACCACAAGGTTTGTAGACTCCATTACCTACGTCTACTTCACCATGGCTTGATATTAGTATTGATTTTGTTGTTGGTTTACCTAGGAATAAGAAGGGGAGATATTCAATTTTTGTGGTTGTTGATCGTTTTTTTAAAATGGCTCATTTTATTGCTTGTGATAAGACCGATGGTGCTTATAATGTTGCTAACTTGTTCTTTAGGGAAATTCTTAGATTACATGGAGTACCTAGGACTATTGTGAGCGATAGAGATGTTAAGTTCCTTAGTTTCTTTTGGAAAACTTTATGGGGAAAGCTAGGAACTAGGTTGTTGATTTCAACTTCTAGTCATCCTCAAACGGATGGTCAAACGGAGGTTACTAATAGTACCTTAACTGCCATTTTGCGGGCTGTTTTGAAGGATAATTTGAGTGCTTGGGAAGATATGTTACAACATATTGAATTTTCATATAATTGAACCCTTCATTTATCTACTAACCTAACGCCTTTTGATCGTGTCTATGGATTGAACCCTTTGACCCCTTTTGATTTTATACCGTTGTCTATTGTTCGCTCGAAAGTGTGTGTGCAAATAAGCTTTAAATTTATAACCTAAAATATAAGCCAAAACGATATGCGAACCCGTACTGTACAAATCAATCGTAGTAATGGCAAATACTCCAGGATCGATCTCAGGATTTGGTGAAATCAAATCGATAAAAGCAATCTAGCAAGGAAAATAATGCAAATATTGATAGCAAAAGCAAAGATATTTGTAAGTATTGGGAAAAAGTGATTCTAGAGATCAAAGTATCCGATCGTGGTTTTCGATTCAAGACTTCTAAATATATATGGACAGAGTTGGAATTGCAAGGAAGTATGTTCTAAAACGGGATAGAGTACGGTGAAGTCTCCACTACCCACTAATTCCAGCCCAAAGACTCTAAATAAAGGATGTTGAGTTTTGATAAGATAGAGATCTAAGGGAAGGATTATACTCTCAAACCAAACACTCAACCCAAGGGAATCAGGTTAACTCACAAAGGTAAAGGATTGACACACTCAACTTTAATAGAGGGTTTTAAATCCTCTATTACCTAGAACTCGTAATCATTGGCAACCAAACAAGGGCATCACCGGGTAAGTCTCTTACCACGCTCAAATATAGGTTAGGAAGGTTCAACAAGGCTAGGGTTTAATCAATCTTTAACCAAAGTTTAAGGATAAATCAAGATAGGTACGGCAGAGAGAAAGTCGGTATGTTCTTCTTGAAAATCGGCCGATTTCTCTCAAGAACAACCTGATTTTTCTTCTATGCGAAGGTAAAACTCAACTCTCAAGGTCCAATCTCAACATGAGGTTCTATCTATCATCATCTAAACCACAATCTTCAACCAATCACCCTATAATTGCAAGAGTTTTAGCCAATATCACATATTATGAAAAATCAAGAAAAGATTAAATCAAGAAAGTTAAGAAAATTATGAATCTTGAAATAAAGCAAAACAATCCTTGAATCAAGGTTCACAATATCTGAAAACTAAATAAAAACCAAAACAAACTCCAAACTTGTGTTCAAATTGACAAAAGAAATAAAAACTAGAAAAACCTCTCCTTTTTTGCTTTGATCTTGAATCTCCAATCTTAAATTCCGTTTTCTAGGGTTTCTTCAACGCTTTCTGAGTGTACTTGACTTGTAATTGGATGCCTTAGGATTTGGAGAGACGTCCTCTACTTATAGGAAAAATCTAGGGTTGAAATCTTGATCTTTTGAGTAATCCTACATGGAATCGGACGATCCAAGATAAAAATCGTTCTATCTCTAAGAAAATCGGTCGATTTATATCATAAGTTGATCCGATTTTTGTCTTCTGAGCGTGTTATCTTTTAGTTTCGTCTTCCATATTCTTTTGTGGTTTTCTCTCATATATTTTCCTATCTTTAAGACTCTTTCCTGATCCTTTATGATGTTAAGTCCGATATTGATCAATTTTCGCACCAAAACTCCATCATTTAACCTACAAATCAATCAAGAACTCGTGTAGACCTCTATTCTCAAAATATATGTTAATATAGACTTAAAGGCACATGATTCTCATCCAATGTATGTAAAACTAATGGGATATACTCGTAATATGCATGAATATGATAGCATATAATTCATGTCATCACCTATCGAGAAGCGAGTAGATTTTAATGCAGAAAAACATGTGGAATTCATCAAGAATTTGTATGAGAGGGCACGCATAAGGCTGGAGGAAAAAGGGAAAGTTGTGGCCACCAAAGCTAATCAGAATCGCAAGGAAACACTTTTTTCAACCGGGAGATCTAGTTTGATTGTATCTAAGGAAAGAGCGATTTTCGGAGAAGAGGAAGTCTAAGTTGTCTCCAAGAGGAGATGGACCATTTAAGGTGTTGTGTCAAGTTGGAAACAACGCTTATGTTTTAGAGCTTCCAAAGGATTATGTCGTGAGCACTACCTTCAATGTAGGAGATTTGAGCCCTGACATGAATAGTGATGAACATGTTGATGATTCGAGAACGAATCCTTTTCAAGAAGGGTAGTATGATGCGGGACCATGCCCAACAACCCCTACACATGCACCAATCACTAGAGCAAGAGCAAGGGCATTGAAGGAGAAGGAGTTGCCATTTTCAAAACCCATCCAAGATGAGGTTGCTAGCTTATTGACAACATGTACATCTAGAGGGATTCTATTTGTGTCTAAATCTTCTTTAGTGACATTGATGTTTACTGTGGAAAAACCCTACAAAAGTGAAGATGATCAAGGAAGCAAGGAAAGTGGCTAGAACGAGATTTGAGCAAACGAGTATCAATCTCGGCCTTGAGAACAAAATCTCGAACGAGATTCCAGTCGAGAACCATAAGATCCAGTCGAGATATTATTAGTTGTTAGATATTTTTAATGCCTTTCAAGCTCTACATTTATAAACTCGATCTAATCTCCTCAACTACCTAGCAAAACCTGCAGTGTACGGATCGTTATGTATGAAGGAAAGTATTCCGAGGTCTAACACAAGGACTGAGGTGAAATCAAGTCATTCAATGATCAAAGATAGTGCAAATCTAAACTAAGATGAGATGAGGAATAAAGAAAGTGCAAAACACAATATTTTTGGTTGGTTTTAGGTGATCAACAAGAATCACAAATATATCAACACAAATAAGCAAACAAACATACAAACACAAGATAAGAGATAACAGGTAAGAAATGGGGATTCTAGAGATTCGGAATTCCAATTATGACAATGGACTCATGCTTCTAAAGATCAAAGGAAAGCTGTGGTTATTCGGAGTTTGGTGTTTCTCTAATGGGAGCAATTACCGGGTAAGTCTCATGTTCCACTAGTCTCGAACCTAAGGACTTATTACCGGGTAAGTCTCAAGGAACCTAAGGACGGGAATTCTACACAAACCGGCCACTACCTAAGGGTCAAACCCCTCCTTACCGGGTAAGTCTTGGAAAAAGGTAAGTCTTGGGCAATGATCCCAACACACTCAATCCAATAGCGGCTTTTTTGGCTCACTAGTACCTAGAGTTCATCATCTTATTTATCTAAGAGAGGAAATTACCCGGTAAGTCTCATTCCTCAAAAAGGTTGCTAACATTAGGTCACCCTAAGCTATGTTAGGCTCAACAAACACTAGGATTTCAACACATCTTCATCCTAACACCCAGATTCATCAATATAAGCACAACAGAGAAAACCACGGTCTGATCATGAGAAACCACAGTCGAGATTTTAGATGAATAGGCCATGGTTTGGGTTTGATTTGGGGTTTCGAACACAAATCCATCCTAAGCTAACATGGAAGTCCATACAATCATAGTCCAAAGCATAAACATCATTCCTTCACCCTAGAATCACATCTATTCAGTCAACAACGTACAAATCAAGATCAAACTTCATAAATAGAGCATGCTTGCAAGTCATAGCTAGATAATGAAGAATGAACCAAAGAAAAGACATTATAAAGCTAGAATAGAAGTTACCAAGTCTTACAAAGGCTCCAAGAGCTGCTCCAAGTTGTCAACAATGGAAACCCCACTCAAATCCACTCAAATCTCACTACAAAACTAAAATCTACACTAATCTCTCCCAAGAACACCCACAAGGGTGCTTGGAAGAGAAGCTACAATGGAAGAGTGTTGGAGAAGAGCTAGAGGAGAAGGGTCCAAAAAGGAGGAAGATCCTCAAAATCAGCCTGTAGGACCACTTAAGTACTCCACCAAAAAGCAAGGGTTCGACAAAGAAATTGTGGGATACGTGTCACAACTGTCCAAAAGAAACCACGGGCAAAACCACGGTCGAGATTTTAGCCTCTGGGCCGTGGTTCTCTTTGTTCAGCCCTCTTTGGATCACCAAGTCATGAATTGGTGCAAGGCATGCACCAATAAGGTCTTTTGTGTTCTCCGTTGCTCCTAGCTTGCTCCTTAAACAGTCCGGAAGTGTTTCACCACAAGGAATGATCCTCAAATGTATCGATTAAGTTCCAAAAGCTCCCCAAAATACCTCCAAAACCGACAAGAGCTCGTGTAGCCGTCTATTTTGATAATATGCATGAATTAAGCGTGAACGTCACGAACTAATGCGGAAACATGCATGAATGGAAAGGAAAACTATCTAAAAGAGTGCCTAAAATATTGTCATAAATCATGTCATCAAAATACCCCATACTTGCCACTTGCTCGTCCCCGAGCAAGGTTCAACTATAGGCTACGAGATGGCATGATTTATGAATGCGTAAAAACAGAAAATCTTTTTGGAATTGTGCTTCTAAAGATGGACCACCTTCATAGTCATGTTTCATGGCAATAGACAAGCAATCATGTATTAAATTAATGAAGGCACGGAAAGACAATCATACTTAACTCAAAGACATGCATGAAAAATAAGAATGATGAAGTCAAGATGATCATGAGAATATCCAATCTAGTTACTAAGTCATACACATAAGCAAAGAGGTCTTAAGGACTTAGGAAAGAAGAGGCCAAGAAACGTGATGATAAGGTGGGAATATTCTAAGGTCATGTGGTGCAAATCCGGAAAAGGAACTAAACAACCACAACTTCACATTTATACTTCATCCACCAAAGTGTATTTTTCTCCTTCTTTTCTTTCTTTTCTTTTCTTTTCTTTTCTTTTCTTTTTCTTTTTCATTTTCTTTCACTTATTTTTGAGACAATGGCATTGTTGTACAAAAGCCGAAACCTTGGTGATTAGCGGACCTCGGGATTTTTCCGAGGTGCCTCACACCGGGCACACATACCGAGGCTCGTTAGGACATTCGGTTTATCCAACTTTGGCAAGACACAAACACCCGATTATGTGAATGGTGCCGAGTTACTCGTCATCAAATCCAAAGTTCTCAAACCTATATTTTTTTCTACACTTTTCACAACAAATTCAGCACTTCATTCACAATATTCATTCATCAACAACTTCACCCCACACTTGTCTTTTCACACACTCAACACAATAGCATGCTCCTATTCCCGGATGGGTCAAAAGAGATCAAAATTTTAATTAAGTGAGGTGCTCAAACAACATGATCAAGATGAGAAGAAGAGAGATGAATTGCCTTAATCATTCCTAGATGATTTGCTAGAACTAGCATGTATATTTGACTATCAATTCTCAATCCAATTAAGGCAAACATCATAATCACAATTCATACATAGGATTAAAGAGAAGTATTTCAAGTCCACATATGCATAAATCCATTCAACACACAAGGCCATCCATAGCCAATTCACAAAACAATCTCATCGTGAGGGTCATATCCAAACTAGGAAGCACAAATTTTTTAAAAATTTTCTGATTTTTTTGAATTTTTGAGATAAATATGTACAATACAAAAACTAATGAAACATGTGGCAATAATATGAAACTGTCCTAGATGCAATCATGCAAATGGTTGTGAAAACCCCACCCCATACTTAAAACCACATTGTCCCGAATGTGCAAATTAAATAAAGAAGTGAAAGAGATTCCTCACAATGTAAAAATGGTGTTTTTGGTATCTTGGTTCACTCATGTGAAGTGATGGTGGATGATGAATCAAAGGTGGTAGAGAGCTCTTGATGTTCATTATGGCATCGGGACCCGCGCTAAGCACCGCAAGCCGTCCAAGTCCCATGTTCGCTCCACCCACGTTTGATGCGGGATCATCATCATCATCCTCATGCCTTGCAAGACTTCTTTGTTATCTAGACTCTAGCACACAAACACAAAACAAACAAACACACCAAAACAAAAGAAAAAGAAAAACATCGAAAATGAAAACAAAAACGAAAAGGGAAAGATATGTACCAATGGGTTTTCTCCCATTAAGCGCTTTTTTAATGTCATTAGCTTGACCAAATCCGGGAGCGTTTAACTCAAGGTGAAGTAGGGCAATCATATCCACCGGAGCTTCCGGGATATACTTCTTCAAACGGTGCCAATTCACCTTAAAATCTCCACAATACTCCCCACCTATCTCAACCGCTCCATGGGGGAAAACCTTCCTCACCACATAAGGACCCGTCCTTCTTGACTTGAGCTTTCCAGGGAAGAGCCGCAGCCTTGAATTGAAGAGAAGGCCTAAGTCACCTTCACTCAATTCCTTTGGGATTAGACGTTTGTCATGCCAACGCTTGGTCCTTTCCTTGTAAATCCGGGCGTTTTCATAAACATCCAACCGGATCTCCTCAAGCATTAATGTCTAGCAACCTCTTCTCACCGGCTTCCTTGAGGTCAAAATTCAGCCACCTTATGGCCCAATATGCCCTATGCTCCATCTCCACCGGAAGGTGGCAAGGCTTGCCATAAACTAGCTTGTAGGGAGTGGTGCCAATTGGTGTCTTGAAGGCGGTTCTATAAGCCCATAAGGCATCATCAAGCTTCATAGCCCAATCTTTTTTTGTCCTAGAAACCGTCTTCTCAAGTATTCTTTTTATCTCCCGGTTGGAGATCTCCACTTGGCCACTAGTTTGGGCATGGTAAGGTGTGGCCACCTTATGAGTCACCCCATACTTAGGCAAAAGTGTCCCAAAGTTCCTATTGGTGAAATGCTTCCCTCCAACACTTATGATCACTCTTGGTGTTCCAAATCTAGGGAAGATGACTCGGTTGACGAACCGCACCACTACTTTGGCATCGTTTGTGGGAGAGGCGATTGCCTCCACCCATCTCGACACATAATCCACCACCAATGGAATGTAGAGGTTGCCACATGAAGAGGGGAATGACCCCATGAAGTCCACACCCCAAACACCAAAGATCTCAACCTTTTGCATGTTGTTCAAGGGCATTTCATTCCTTCTTGAGATGTTTCCCGTCCTTTGGCAAGCATCACAAGCTACTACAAAATTCTTCAGATCCTTAAACAGGTTAGGCCAATAAAACCCGGATTGCAATACCTTTGCACACGTTTTGTGTGAGCTAGCATGGCCTCCATATGGCAAGGAGTGGCAATGACGGATCACACTCTCCACCTCATCCTCCGGAATGCACCTCCTAAAGACTCCATCCAGTCCTCTCTTGAACAAGAGAGGCTCACTCCAATAGTAATGCATCACATCCTTGAAAAACTTTTTCCTTTGGGCATATGATAAACCGGGTGGTACCTCTTCACACAAAAGGTTGTTCACTATATCCTCATACCATGGCTCAATCCCTCTAGACACTTGATGTAAGCACTCCTCCATCATTTGTAATTGCTCATCACGGAATGAGTCATCAATCGGGATGTCATCTCTTCTAGTCTCCAATGGTGGTAGCCTACTAAGATGGTCCGCTACTGAATTTTCGGAGCCCTTCTTGTCCCGAATCTCCAAGTCAAATTCTTGGAGGAGAAGGATCCACCGAATGAGGCGAGGCTTGGCATCCTTCTTTGTGAGGAGATAACGGATCGCAGCATGATCTGTGTACACAATAACCTTTGCTACAACAAGATATGAGCGGAACTTCTCAAAGGCATACACTACCGCTAGCAACTCCTTCTCGGTTGTGGCATAGTCTAGTTGGGCATCATCTATCGCCTTGCTAGCGTAGTAGATGGCATGTTTATGCCCATCTTTCTTTTGTCCTAAAACAGCCCCAACAACCACTTCACTTGTATCACGCATTACTTCAAATGGTAAGCTCCAATCCGGAGGTTGCATGATAGGGGCGGAGATCAAAGCATCTTTCAACCTACAAAACGCTTCAAGACAATCCTTGGAGAAAACAAACTTAACATCCTTCATTAGTAGGTTAGTTAGAGGCTTAGAAATTTTAGAGAAATCTTTTATAAACCTCCGGTAAAAACCGGCATGCCCTAAGAAACTCATTACCCCTTTCACCGAGGTAGGTGGTGGCTACTTCTCTATTGTTTCTATCTTTGCTCTATCAACCTCAATGCCATGGTGGGATACCAAGTGTCCCAACACTATGCCTTCACTCACCATGAAGTGGAATTTCTCCCAATTCAACACAAGATTAGTTTCCTCACATCTCTTCAACACCAAAGATAGATTAACCAAGCAATTATCAAATGAAGAGCCATACACTGAGAAATCATCCATAAACACTTCTATAATATTCTCAATATATTCAGAAAAAATATCCATCATACACCTTTGAAAGGTGGCAGGTGCATTACACAACCCAAATGGCATCCTTCTATATGCAAATGTTCCCCAAGGACAAGTTAATGTTGTTTTCTCTTGGTCATCCGGGTGAATAGAAATTTAGAAAAACCCACTATAACCATCTAAGTAACAAAATATGAATGTTGAGCCAACCTTTCTAGCATTTGGTCAATAAAGGAAAAAGGGAAGTGATCTTTCCTAGAGGCAACATTGAGCTTCCTATAGTCAATACAGATTCTCCACCCCGGAACCGTCCTAGTTGGGATTAGTTCATTGTTCTCATTAGTTACTACGGGCATACCACCTTTCTTAGGAACAACATGTATGGGACTAACCCATTTACTATCCGAAATCAGGAAAATGATTCCTGCATCTAGCAATTTTAAATCTCTTTCTTGACTACCTCTTTCATAATAGGGTTTAATCTTCTTTGAGGTTCAATTGAAGGTTTATGGTTGTCTTCCATCAAGATTTTATGCATGCACAAGGATGGTTTAATGCCAACTAAGTCATCAATGGTGTATCCTATAACTCTCCTATGCAGTTTCAATTCATTCAACAATCTATCAACCTCATCATCATTCAAAGATGCATTCACAATCACGGGATAAGTAGAATTTAAACCAAGGAAAGCATACTTTAAATGAGAAGGGAGAGGTTTAAGATCAAGTTTAGGAGGACCTTTATCGGTTGGATGTGATCCATATAGCTCCACATTAGATGAATCCAAAGCCATTGAAGACTCTCCAAGACTCCTTGAAGCTTGATCAACAACTAAGGGACTTTCTGGAGAAACCACGGGTGATCTCACGGCCTCTGGCATAACCCCGGGCGTGGTTCTGGAAAAGTTGGCACAATTGGACACTACAGAGAGTTCCACAGTCGAAATTACAGTCGAGATTCTGGGTCCCAGGCCGTGGTTCTCTTTGTTGTTCAGCACTCCTTCGTGCACTTCAATTTCAACACTTGTCTCCTTTTCTAATGCATCCAAAGCTCGGATTTCTTCATTGCAATCTTCCTCAACTCCTTCCTCCATGATGCTCATGCTAAGAATCTTCTCTAATGGATCCTTGATTAGGATTGAGCTCACAACTTCCCTAGACATTTCTTCCTCGACAATGTTGAAGAAGTCATCACCAAGGGCCGGCCCTTTCATCATTGTGGACAATTTGAACTTGATGTTTTCTTCTCCTATGTTGAAGAAGAGGATCCCATTTTTGCAATCCACTAAGCATCCGGATGTAGCTAAGAATGGCCTCCCTAAAATGATAGGAACCGGGTACTCCGCCGGGTTGTCCAAAACAATGAAATCGATTGGCACATAGAACTTCCCAAGCTGCACCGGTATGTCCTCTAGGATACCTACGGGGTGAGTGATGGATTGGTCCGCCATGTAGAGGGTCATCTTGACCGGCTTCGGTTCTCCTAGCCCAACCTTATTGCAAAGTGCAAGCGGGATAATGCCTACACTTGCTCCATGATCACATAGGGCCTCATATTGTACCTCTCCAACTCCAATTGGCACACAAAAAGATCCCGGATCTCGTAGCTTAGGAGGCATATCCTCCCTCATGGTTTGTATCAACTCGGAAGACCTCTTTGTCATCCTTACTTCTCCATACTCCTCCAACTTCCTCTTGTTGGAGAGTATCTCCTTAAAAAACTCTCCATAGACCGGCATACGTAGAATTGCATCCATGAACGGAATGTTAATATGTAATTTAGACATGAGTTCAAGGAATTTACCAAAATGTTTATCCAAGCGAGATCTTGCTCGTGACTGTGGAAATGGTAGTGGTGGCTTGTATGGAGGAGGTGCCACATATGTTGGCTCATCATCTTTTCTCTTGCCTCCTTCTATTTGCAATGGTTCTTCCTCCACTACTACTTTCTTTCCCTCGTCATTCTCCTTGGGTGAGGGATCTTTCATGCTTAGCCCATTCCTTGTGGTAATGGCCAACACTTGGCCTCTTGGATTATCCTCGGTCCTTCCGGGAAGCTTTCCCGGATCCCTATGTGCTTCACCTGCCTTTTGGAACACTTGTGCTTATAGCACCTTTTGAGCCTTCGAAATGGATGTCACCGTGCTCTCAAGTCAACTCAACCTTCCTACCAATTGTTCAAACATCATTTTGGTCCTATCCTTTGGAGGTTGAGCAAAACCGGGTAGAGGCTCTTGTGAAGCCATAGGTGGTGGGGCTGTGCTTGTTGAAGCGGGAGAGTTCAAGGCCCCATCCGGGTTAGAATAGGAGAACCCAGGATGGTTGTGATTTGGCCGATAATTATTGTATTGCCGGCTGTTGTTGTTGAAGTTCCTAGGGCCTTGATAATTGTTGAAGTTACCCCTTCCCATGTAGTTAACATCCTCCTCTTTGGAAGCCAAATTGGCTTGCACTTGCACTTGAGGATTTGCTTGATTCTTTAAGGTTGTGGTACACAACTCCCTCAAGGACTTAAGCTCATTGTTGATTGCATCAAGTTTGTAGTTGCTCATGGTGACTTCACTTACTTCATATACTCCCGGTTTCCTCCCATCACTCTTCCTATGGGAGTACTTTTCTATCACCAAGGCTTGCTTCTCTACAAACTCCCAAGCATCATCCACATTCTTCTCCATGAATGTTCCTCCGGAAAGTGATTGGAGCTTGAATTGACTATCCTCATCAAGCCCCTTGAAATAAATCTCCAATAGCTCTATCTTCGGTATCTTATGGTGTGGACAATCTAGGAAGAGGTCTTTTAACCTATCCCAAGATTTGAATAGGCTCTCCTTTTCCTTCATCATGAAAGCATTGATCTTCCCTCTTAGCTCAGTTGTCTTGGAAGGTGGGAAGAACTTTGTTAAGAACTCGGTTGTCATCTCCTCCCAAGTACCCACACGTCCTAGTGGAATGGATTGGTACCAAGCTAAGGCTTTATCCTTAAGTGAGAAGGAAAAAACCCTAAGCTTGTCGTTGTTGCTCTCCAATCTAGGTGGCCTTAGAGTCTCCATCAAGATCTCATAATTCATCAAGTGTTGATGAGGAGACTCTCCTTCCATCCCTCCAAATTGATTGTTCCAGATCATTTGTAGGACTTGAGGGCGGAGCTCGTAGTCATGGGCTGCGGGATCTCCTAAGTTTACACCTGGACGGTGCACTCTTTGGGATGGATCCATATGTTGCCCTAGCGTTTGTGGCTCCTCAATAATGATCGGCTCCAACCGAACATTGACCGCCGGCTGCGGTGGTGGTGGTGGTGGTTATTGACGAAGATTAAGCTCCCGTTGCACAAGAGCTTGCCTAATCTCTTCAATTTCCCTCCTAGTTGCTTTTTGCCTCTCATTTGCAAGTCTCCTCTCATTCTCCAAGGCTTCATCCCTTAGCCTAATTTGCTCTAAGGTATCATTCAACTCAGCTTGAAGACCTCTTCGGGCCATCTCCTTATTCTTCTTAGTGCCCTTGGATCTAGTCTTAAGGGGTTTCTCCGGTTCGGGATCGAATGAAGCTAAATCCTTGCCACGAGATTTTTGCATGCACCTAAAGAGTGAGAGATGGCCTGAAAATTCAAAGACACAAACCAAACAAGATCAAAAGCAACAAGAAAGACCTACACTATAAACAATCACACACAATCATTCAATCTAGACCTAGTCCCCGGCAACGGCGCCAAAAACTTATTACGCTAGGATTGTAGCACAAAAAGCTTTACATTTATAAACTCGATCTAATCTCCTAAACTACCTAGAGAAACCCGCAGTGTATGGATCATTATGTAGGAAGGAAAGTATTATGAGGTCGAACATAAGGAGTGAGGTGAAATCAAGTCATTCAATGATCAAAGATAGTGCAAATCTAAACTAAGATGAGATGAGGAATAAAGAAAGTGCAAAACACAATATTTTTGGTTGGTTTTAGGTGATCAACAAGGATCACAAATATATCAACACAAATAAGCAAACAAACACACAAACACAAGATAAGAGATAAGAGGTAAGAAATGGGGATTCTAGAGATTCGGAATTCCGATTATGACAATGGACTCATGCTTCTAAAGATCAAAGGAAAGTTGTGGTTGTTCGGCGTTGGGTGTTTCTCTAATGGGAGCAATTACCAGGCAAGTCTCATGCTCCACTAGTCTCGAACCTAAGGTCCTATTACAGGGTAAGTCTCAAGGAACCTATGGAAGGGAATTCTACACAAACCGGCCACTATCTAAGTGTCAAACCCCTCCTTACCGGGTAAGTCTCGGAAAAGGTAAGTCTTAGGCAACGATCCTAGCACACTCAATCCAATAGCGGCTTTTTTGGCTCACTACTACCTAGAGTTCATCATCTTATGTATCTAAGAAAGGAAATTACCGGGTAAGTCTCATTCCTCAAAAAGGTTGCTAACATTAGGTCTCCCTAAGCTAGGTTAGGCTCAACAAAACACTAGGATTTCAACACATCTTCATCCTAACACCCAGATTCATCAATATAAGCACAACAAAGAAAACCACGGTCTGATCATGAGAAACCACGGTCGAGATTTTAGATGAACAGGCTGTGGTTTGGGTCTGAGTTGGGGTTTCGAACACAAATCCATCCTAAGCTAACATGGAAGTCCATACAATCATAGTCCAAAGCATAAACATCATTCCTTCACCCTAGAATCACATCTATTCAGCCAATAACATACAAATCAATATCAAACTTCATAAATAGGGCATGCTTGCAAGTCATAGGTAGATAATGAAGAATGAACCAAAGAAAAGACATTATAAAGCTAGAATAGAAGTTACCAAGTCTTACAAAGGCTCCAAGAGCTGCTCCAAGTTGTCAACAGTGGAAACCTCACTCAAATCCACTCAAATCTCACTACAAAACTAGAATCTACACTAATCTCTCCCAAGAACACCCACAAGGGTGCTTGGAAGAGAAGCTACAATGCAAGAGTGTTGGAGAAGAGCTAGAGGAGAAGGGTCCAAAAAGGAGGAAGATCAAAAAAATCACCGTGCAGGACCACTTAAGTACTCCACCAAAAAGCAAGGGTCGGACAAAGAAATCGTGGGACACGTGTCACAACTGTCCAGAAGAAACTACGGGCAAAACCACGGTCGAGATTTTAGCCTCTGGGTCGTGGTTCTCTCTGTTCAGCCCTCTTTGGATCACCAAGTCATGAATTGGTGCAAGTCATGCACCAATAAGGTCTTTTGTGTTCTCCTTTGCTCCTAGCTTGCTCCTTAAAGTGTTCGGAAGTGTGCCACCACAAGGAATGATCCTCGAATGTATCGATTAAGTTCCAAAAGCTCCCCAAAATACCTACAAAAACGGCAAGATCTCCTATAGACGTCTATTTCGGCAATATGCATGATTTAAGCGTAAATGTCACGAACTAATGTGGAAACATGCATGAATGGAAAGGAAAATTATCTAAAAGAGTGCCTAAACTAGTGTCATAAATCATGTCATCAGAGATCTTATTAGTTGTTAGATATTTTTAATGCCTTTAAAGCTCTAAACATTCTAAATGTATCTTTTTTGGTTTTGATCCTATCTATGGGATTATCGTTATTTTATCTTTTAGAGAAAGCTCTACTATGAATAGCCATAGAGGACGAGATTCATAGACAAATTGATTGATTATTATTTCCACAATATTGTGAAATACTTGCTGCTTCATTTATGAAGTTTGTGTTTTGTTCAATTCAATTCAATTAAAAAGAGAGCCTTTGGTTGAATAGTTGTGAGTCCTTGTTAGGTTGTTCTTTAGTGTGGTAATCTTATTGAAAATTGGTGCTACTAATCAAACTAGTCCCTCCTTGTGCTTGTCTTATTTAGAAGGCTTGTGTAAGGTTGAAGAAGGAAGAGTTAAAGGTACTTCTTTGTTGAGGGTTTTGATCCAATTGGTCAAGATTCTTTGCAAGTCTAACATTATGTCTTTTCTTCGTATATTTTCCATACTTTCATTCCATTATTTGAGTTTCAAAAATCTCGGTCTTACCATACAAATCTCACCCGATATTTGCACCGAGATTTTCTTTTAGTTGCCAGTTTTGTGGATTTCATTCTAGATCGGGATACTGCGGCATCAACCCCGCATCACGAGTAGCGCAAAAACATAAAAACAAATAGGTTGACAAATTTTCCGATGCGGTCATATACCAAATCATCTCTATCATAAAAATTAGTCAAATTGTCCATTGTGGTCAAATATAAAACCATCTAGTATCAATATCGAAAAATCCTGCTTAGGTCAAAGACCAATCATCTCAAATCATCACTATCAATAATCCGGTTCTTTTTAAAATATCTCAAATATAATCTCTTTAAAAAAAATACCACAAGCCAAGATAATACGCATCACCACCAATATTGACAAACCAACTCAAGTCAAGACATTCTCAAAATCTTTCAATGAAAGTCGGTTTACGGTTGTCGAACTTCGACTTGAGATAAATCTTCTCCGAAGGTGTTTCCGAACCAAACCATAACAACTAAGCAAGTTTAACTCCATTTTCTAAACTTGGGCATAATACGTTATATATATAAATGTAGTTTAAATCTCAAAAATAATAACAACATGAGCGGCTCTGACATGCCAAATAATTGAAAGATGCGCGACATTGACTTGCCAAATGATAATAAGTACGATATTCAAGAGGTGTTCCATAATGCCCTCCCACTAAAGATAATAATCCACAATACAAGTAAGACCGCCCCAAACCCGACCGACATGACTACCATTAGGGTTCCCGACC
Source organism: Fagopyrum homotropicum (assembly GCA_033239125.1). Lineage (NCBI taxonomy): Eukaryota > Viridiplantae > Streptophyta > Magnoliopsida > Caryophyllales > Polygonaceae > Fagopyrum > Fagopyrum homotropicum. The sequence goes on along the minus strand of BSWB01000001.1, from coordinate 55,348,475 downwards.
TTCATGCTCTTGAACTGATCATGTACCTGATTATGTCCAAAAACATAACCAACCCCACCGTAGTGGGGTTAGTCTTCCACATAGACTAACCTAGTATATAAGTAATTTAATTATATAAAAAAAGTAAGAGAAAACATGAAGAATGTGACATAATCCTTTAAATATACAAGTTATATAATCACATGCTTAAAAGTTACTAACGCTCACAAGGATTTAAAACATGTATAAAAAATCAATATAATCCAATACTTCAAAGAAACTCATAATAATCGAAAGAAACTCAATTCAACCTTATTTTTCAATAATCCATATTAAACCTCCAAAAAATAACCGGTATACAAATATGTAGTAGAATAACTTGGTCATATGACTAAAATTGGGTAACGAGTAATAATCTTGCCTCTTAGTCAACTCATCCCGATAAAAACTCAATAATAAAACCTTGATCAAGAAGTTTTATATTGGAAATCACATTCAAATCTTTTAGTTGTATTTTACTTCAAAACATGTTCAACCTAGCATTGAACGCGAAGGTACATTCTAATCCCAACCAGTGGATGGACACGACAGACAAGGATCGAGTGACTCCTCACCATCACCCAAAGTCGGGCACAACCATGGCCCGCTCAACCCAAGACCTTCACTACTAGGTGGGCATGGTTCGCCAAAACCGAGGAGCGAAAGAATAACATGAAAACAAATAATCGACAAATTTAGCAGCTACGGTCGTGACCTACCATGGTCGTTAGCCACGTGTCTTCACATAATTAAGCGGGTTATAAACCGAATCATTTCAAATCTCAAACTCCAAAGTCTTGTCCTTTACAAAATACTACCAATAACATCCTTTTAGGACAACCCAATATCATATTACCGACACTGCTAAAAATGGAAAATACTTTCATAGAAAAAATCTCGACACTTTAGAAAATCATGCGTCAAAAATATTTCCATTCTACACGAAGTAATGCATAAAATTAGAAACCATAACGACCCGCATCTAAAGACAAAACATGCATGCAATAATATTAATAACTTAGACTCTAGTCATGCTCGTATAAAATGCTCACAAATATGTTCCTCGAAATATCTCACGGAATGGTTCAAAGCCCAAAGACGTCTAAAGTCCGATAATCAACCTACATTAAGTAAGTAACATAATATCAATATCTATACATACGAGAATATCACAAACACTATCTAATAGGTGTGATAGTGACTTACATATTCCTAATCTGAGTTCGGGTTGCACCTCTCTTGGATTTGCGCAAGACTCATAATCCAAAGTACCTAAAATGTTCACTAGGTATATCATTAAGATTTCCAATTTAAATTGAACAACTTATAATGAAGAGTTCAATATATATTCCAATATGAACTTCAAATAAAGAGTTCAAGATGACTCACGTGGGGTCAAGGTAATCGAAAGTCGATCGACGATTTGTCGAACTTCGACTTGAGCTAATTCTTATTCCGAAGCTATTTTCGAACCTAAACCATGATCACTAATAAATTCTAGATCTGAAAACTAAAGTTGAGCATATAATGTAATATAATGTAAATATAGGACAATTATTGTCGTTAAACTTAGGGTTAAAAATCATAAATAAATTTTTCAGAGGGAAATTTATGTAAAACTAAAGTTTGGGGCCATTTTTGTAATTTAAAAACTATGATAAAATCTCTAAATATCATTCGAGGGCATATTTGCTAAATTTTAAAACATGGGCTAAAGCTGAAAGAAGAGTTTAAGATATTTCATGTAAATATCCTTGAACATGGGTGGCCGAAAGTGGGTCTTTAAGCGTGGTTTCCGGAGGCGTCGTTAAGCTTTTGTCGGCATCGAGGGCTTCTTCGGTAGACTATAGAAGGGCTCGACGATGGTGGTGGTGGCGACGGCGGACGAGGCTTGCTCCGGCAGCGACAATCGTCTAAAGTTAAGGTTTCGGAAGGGGCGAGTAGAAACTTTCTCCCTGGTGGCGACTTGGTGTTGTTGGCGGCGTTTCCTAGGCTGATCCACTAAGTTCCTTGGGGCTAGCTCCGACGGTGACTCCTTGGTGGTGACACGGGACTCCTGTAAAGAGTGAGGAAGAGAAGGGTGGAGGCGAGTAGCTGGTGTCTTTCGAGAGGTTGGTCCCCTGGGAAGTTTGGAGGGTGAATGTGGCTCAATCTATAAGAGGTGGAGGTTAGGCTTGCTCCGAGAGGGAAGTATGAAGTGTGAGGTAGCTAGTGTTGCTTGTGGGAGAGGTGGAATCGAAAAAAGAGCTCGATGTGAAGTTATTGAGTATAAGGTAGGAGAGAGTGAAGTGAGTGTGATTGAATGAGTTTAGGTGAGAAGCTGAGTTTAGAGATTGAGGGGTCAAGCTAGGGTCTAAGGCAGGCTGGTCCAACACAAGACTAGGAAATGTGGGCTTGCTAGCTTGGACAGGGATGCACAAGTGCAGGATAAGGTGGATAAGAGACAAAGCTATGAAGCTACAAAGGTGGCTAGGCGCACATGAAGTAGGTTGGGCAGAGGCGTGCCGGCAACATCGGTGATGGCACAAGACGACACTAGTTGGTATTGTAATTTGAACGGCTATTTTAATTTAGTCTCCTATTGCCTGTTACATATTCCAGGAAATATTCATTATTCTCCTATTGGTTGGTACATATTCCAGGAAATAATTAGTCATTATTCTCCTCTTGGCTGTTACATATTCTTTTGCTAAAATTAAGGGGGTCTTAATTGATTATTAAGACAGGAAATAAATAGCCAATGTTCTCCTTAATAAATAGTCAATACTCTTCTTAATTAGCCATTGATCCATTGATCTCCTCAAATGTAACCGACATATTGGAGCATTATATATAAGGGTTTATACTATGTGAATACACAACTAACTACAATATACTTCTAAGAAAACACAACATAGCTTACCACTAATCAGTGGCTTCGGGATTTGGGGTGTGTATACTTCTGGTATATTATCAAGTTAACGTTGTGGACTGAGGACAACACTATCAGTACGAGTACTATTAAGGTTAGTACATTATCCAATAGTTATCCAACAGTGGTATCAGAGCCAAACGTGTTTCGACCTCTGTCCCGACTATCGTTTTGTACCGTAATTATCCCGTTGTTTTTTTTCTTTTTTGATTGTGTATTAAACACCCGACTTCGAGTTTGTCTCGTACAGGTTGTACACGTGTATGTCACACGTCGATCATCCCTAACCATACATAGTTATTCCCGTTTGAGAACATCGCTGTAAAACGCCTTCACCGGTTTTGTATCGGCATGAGTGCGTCAGGCTATGATTGTTTCTAGTCCGTGACAGCAACTGAGAAAACGTCTATGTGGCACGCGCTTGCAAATTTGTGTGATTTTTCTCATATGTGTGTTAGAAAAATGATTTATATAAATTTTTCATTTTAATGGGAATAGTTTTTTTAAAAATATATTATCAAATTTCTTGCTTATTTTTTCTTTCCACTGCCTATTACTACTTATTAAAATATATGCTTGTATGTACGAATGAGTTTTGTATATCGCCATTCAATTTTGTGAATACAGTTTCACTTTATAAAATATATATCGTAGTAATGTAAATTTGTTTTCATTATATTTTAATGTCTTAGTGACGTTATATTGCTAATTTGTTTGGCTTAATTTTATGTACAATTGAATATATTTCATCATATATTCTTGAAATAATGAAAGATAAATTCTGAAACTTTATAGTTTACGTTTTTGTGCGATGATTATGAGCATAGTAAAATTTTCGAACATGAGACGTAAATAAAAGAGTTTTTAGTAATTTATCTTATCTATCGTGCCTAATGTCCATATTATACACATATATATACTTGCATATGGCTAAAAATATGATTGGTGATTTGTCCACCTCAGAGAAACTTGATGGTACAAATTATGATATTTTGCATAGGAAGTTTCAGTATCTTCTTAATGAACGTGAGGTTTTAGAAACTATATCCACTATCATAATGAAACCTTGTTGACCCACAAGATCCTCTTGATAAGAAATATCTTGAGGATATGAAATTCCACGATGAGTGGGTCCGAAAAGATCGTTCTGCACGCTTTACTATGTTGTTTTGCATGCATAATGATTTGATCGGTGAGTTTGAGACATGTTTGACTGCTAAGGACATGTGGGATAAGCTTAAGATCATGTTTGGTCAAACTTCAGCAACTAGGCTTCGTACCATAAACTTGACGTGGATGGATTATACGATTGATCCTAAACAAAATGTGACCGAACACTTGCGTATCATGAGTGCCATGGTATGTGATCTTAAAGCTGCAAGGCGTGATGTGCCTAATGAGGAGCAAATAGTGAATGTGCTTCGCTCTCTTCCCTATGATACCGAAGAATGGAAGAATTTCAAATTGCTCATGTCTCATAGTGAAAACATCAAGACATTTGTTGAACTTGCAAAACATGTGGAGATGGAGGTAGAGCGTCAAAAGGCGTTAAAGCCCTCCACTTCTAATGTTGCGCTTGTTGTACAAGGTAAGTCCAAGTAAAAGAAGCCTAAGCCGACCAAAAAGGGTCGACGCCCAGCTCAGACTCAAGGACCACGTGGTGGTGTCAACAAACAACAAAAGCAAAAGCTCATCTTAAAGAGACCAATTTAGCGCGTGTGAAGTGCTACAATTGTGGAATAAAAGGCCACTTTGCTCGAGAATCCAAAGAAGGTACTTGTTTCCACATATACTCATGAATTATTTGTTTTTTCTCATGCATTAGTCGCTCATACACTTCCTAATTGGATTGTAGACTCGGGAGCAACCAAATATATAGTTCGTGATCGTGAAGGGTTTTTGGATTTTCACCGTTTTTCGGTGGGTTCACAAACCTTCATACTTGGGAATGGCATCGAGGAAGATGTCCTTGGAACTGGAACATACCAACTCAAGCTCCGTGGAGGCAACAAGTTACTTCTTCATGATGCTCTTTATGCACCCGGGGTGCAAAGTTATTTAGTTTCAGTGATTAGTTTGTTGAAACTTGGTTTTGTTTTTAACTTTAGTAGTGATAGTTTGGACATTTTGTATCATGGCGATGTTTTTGGTCATGGTATTTTGAATAATGGTTTTTTCGTTCTTGACTTGGATGATTTTTATGATAAGAATCCGTCATTTGTTTTAGTTTCTCGTTTTAATATTGATTTTTAATCTGTTAAATGGCATGCTAGACTTGGTCATGTGGGCCAAGAACGAATGAATAGACTAGCTAAAGATGGTCTTTTACACCAACTCACTAGGGTTAAGTTTCCCAGGTGTGAGCCTTGCCTAGCTGGTAAAGCTACTAAGAAACCTTTTGGTAAGGCTTCTAGAGCTTCAAGCCCTTTAGACTTAATCCATTCTGACATTTGTGGGCCTTTAAACGTAAAGTCTCGTCATGGTGCTGTATATTTTCTCACATTTATAGATGACTATTCACGTTTTGGTTATGTGTATCTGTTATCTCATCGTTATGAAGCGCTTGATACGTTCAAACATTTTGTAGCTGAAGTGGAGAACCAGTTAGAACGAAAAGTTAAGACTTTTCGAACTGATTGTGGTCGTGAATACCTTTCTGATATGTTCAAAGGGTTTTGTGAGAAAAAGGGTATAATTAGACAACTTACTATTCCTTATACTCCACAACAAAATGGTGTTGCGGAAAGGAGGAATCGTACCTTACTTGACATGGTTAGGTCTATGATGGCTCAAGCCATCTTACCTATTAGCTATTGTGGAGATGCATTGCTTACGGCAACCTACATCCTTAATCGCGTACCAAGTAAGAGTGTTCCCCCTTACTCCATATGACTTATGGAATAATAGAAAGCCCTCTTCGGACCACCTACGTCCATGGGGTTCGGTTAGCTATGTGCATAACCCGACCCATAAACATGGTAAACTAGGTCTAAAAGCTACCAAAATGGTGTTCATAAGATATCCGGATCACTCCAAAGGATATGTGATGTATGGTGAACACCGAAATGGTGGCATGACTGAAGTTGATTCCCGTAATGTCAATTTCCTTGAGGATGAGTTCCCAAGTATTGGTGAAATAAAGAAAGATCTCGAGTTGTATGAGTTACAACAACCATCTCTAGGTGAGGGGGAGGATTTTGATACTCTCAATGTCACTAGAGATAGTTCAATCTTGCCCAATGGAATAAATTATGAGATTAGTCTTATAATTACAACGGATGAGAGCTTGCCTACTAATGAAGATGGACTTGAAAAAGAGGATGGCCCTCAACCTTCAAGTATGGAGCAAGAGGTTAGTCCTCAAGTTTCAAACCCCACGCCTATAGAGGATAGAGGGAGAGATTCTTCAACTAGTAATGCAAACGGTGTTGTTGAACGAAGGAGTACACTAGGGAGAGTTCCTCGTCACTTCTTTGATATTGAAGAAAGATCACTTCTTTGCACCGTTTCTGAGATCGATGAGCCTACTTCTTATAAAGAAGCTATGAGTTCGCCACACAGTGTAGAATGGATGGAGGCTATGAAGGATGAGATGGACTCAATGTCCACGAATGAGGTTTGGGAACTTGTTGACCTTCCGCCTAAACATCGATCGATTGGAAATAAATGGGTTTTCAAGGTGAAACGTAAAGCGGATGAGTCCATTTATAAGTTCAAGGCCCGATTAGTGACGGAAGGTTTTACCCAAATTGAGGGTGTAGACTACGATGAGACATTTTCTCCTGTGGTGATATTTACCTCTATTTTCCTCTTGCTAGCCCTAGTCGCCCATTTGGACTTGGAGTTGTTCCAAATGGAATTCAAGACTGCTATCCTCAATGGAACACTTAATGAGGAGATATATATGGATCAACCTATTGGGTTTGTCTCAAAAGGTGGTGAAAAGAAAGTGTATCGTCTTAAGCGATCCAAATATGATCTTAAGCAATCTTCTAGGCGATGGTACTTTAGATTTCATGAAGCCATTACTGCTTTTGGCTTTTACATTGTTGATGAAGACCATTGTGTGTATGTTATGAAATCTAAAGAAGGGATTAATTCTCTCCTTATATGTTGATGACATACTCCTAGCTGGTAACAACATGGAGATGATCAACGCTGCCAAAGGGTGGCTATCCTCTGTTTTTAAGATGAAGGATATGGGTGAAGCTAAGTTTGTCCTAGGTGTGGAGATTATGAGAAATCGACCTCAAAAACTTCTTGGTTTATGTCAAGAGACATATATTAAGAAGGTATTAGAGCGCTTTTGAATGAGTAAGTCCAAACCCGTTGATACTCCAGTTGATAAAGGTCAATTCCTAAGCCTTGATCAATGCCCTAAAACAGATTTTGAGAAGAAACAAATGAGCGATGTTCCTTAAGCTAGTGCAATAAGGAGTTTGATGTATGCCATGTAATGTACTAGGCCTGACATCTACTATGCGGTTGGTTTGGTGAGTCGTTACCAAAGTAACCCGGGTCTTGCGCATTGGCAAGGAGCCAAGAGAATCTTGTGTTAACTTTGTGGTACAAGTGACCTAGTCCTATGTTTTCTAGGAGGGGACTTGAGTTTGAAAGGATACTCGGAGGCTGATTGGGGAGGTGATTAAGACGAGTCTAAATCGACCTCACGATACGCTTTTGTCCTTGGTGGAGATGCAATATCGTGGTGCAATAAGAAGCAAGACTGCATTGCTTTATCAACTATAGAAGCAGAGTATGTCGTTGTTAGCCTCGCCGTCCAAGAGGCGATGTGGATAAGGAGTTTTTTACAAGATCTTGATCTTACTCCTAACGTGATGAGCATGTGGAGATGCATTGTGACAATACCGCTGCTATCCAATTTGCCTAGGATCCGAAATTTCGTAGGAAAACCAAGCATATTAAGAGGCGTTATCATTTTGTTCGAAACACCATAAAAAATAAGGAAGTTGCCATTAAGTATATATCAACTAATGAGACGATTGATGATCCTTTAACTAAACCTATTTCTAGAGATGTGTTCCGAGCCCATGTTAAACGTTTGGACTTATGAAGGTTTTAGTTTTTGATTGTATCTTCTTTTGTTTTGGTGGTAGACATGTTTTATGTTATGGACATGTTTTGAGCATTATGGAATAAAAGTGTTTTTTTTCTTAATTGTTCATGAGTATTTGTTGCATTTTTCTGGCACATAAGAATGCTACCAAGCTCCTTGATTGACCTAGTCACACAAGTAATCGCCTTGATGCTGAGTAGCATGCAAGATGAGACCGAGTCTTGGTTAACACTTTATGTGTACGAGAATGTATTATTACACTTGTGATGTGTAGATAATAAGTTGACTCATTACATAGTCGCCTTATTATGTATAAGATGAGACTCTCAAAGAGTCAAGTATGAAATACATGTCTTTCGTACTAGAGCTTAAAACCGAATAACGAGTGTGAGATTGGCTATTGAGTATGTCAAATCAAGTGGCTCGGGTTAGATACTTAGGTAGTTTTTAAACTATTATTCGCACGACATAGAAGAGTGGCATGCCCTTAGTGGGAATTGTGTTGTGACACATATATCATACTATGTGTGTTTTCCGACCATTATAGGAGTGACAGACCTTTGTCCACTTTGTCACTGTGTGATCCCTATGGACCGTAGTGTCTGTTGTTGTACGAAGCCCTTTTTACTTAGAGTTGTGTTAAAAAAAAAGTCTAAACCCGATGTTGCTACTTTCGTATGATTACATAAAGCTGGAAAGTTGAGGCGTAATGGGTCATATTCGAAAAGCAGTTGAGTTGAATGTTTTTTCATTAGTGTCTAAGGAAGGTCAATTCAATTGCACCATGTTAAGCCCGGCCGACAGTTATATTAAGTGTATAACTTTATAACATGTTAATAGCATAAAGGGACAGTGTATGATGCGGTGTTGTTTGAATGACCTAGGGAATCGTTGTTACAGTGAAAGTGTTATGTTAGTTTGATGGTAGCTTAATATAATACTACTTTTTACTTTTTGCTTGCACACCCCATTTCCTGTATGAACTATGTTAGTTTGTTTAATGTAGTAAACTTGGTTGTGTGACCAAGTGGGAGGCTTGATTGGTTGTCTAGCCGAGTGGGAGTATTGTAATTTGAACGGCTATTGTAATTTATTCTCCTATTGGCTGTTATATATTTCAGGAAATAATTAGTCATTATTCTCCTATTGGTTATTACATATTGAAGGAAATAGTTAGTCATTATTCTCCTCTAGGCTGTTACATATTCTTTTGCTAAAACTATGGGGGTCTTAATTGGTTATTAAGACAGGAAATAAATAGCCAATATTCTCCTTAATAAATAGCCAATATTCTCCTTAATTACCCATTGATCTCCTCAAATGTAACCGGCATATTGGAGCATTATATATAGGGGTTTATTCTATGTGAACACACAACTCACTACAATATACTTTTAAGAAAACACAATTGTAAGAGCCTTAGTCTTTGGAGCATAGATGAGATAGAGTGTGCTTATCCTTGACCCAGTCAGCCGCCCCTGCGCACCACCTTGGCCGCCCTTGCGTCTAGGCTCCCTTGTGCCTCAGGCTAGCCGCCCCTGCGGCTCTGGCTGTGTGAAGCCGCTTTCGTTGACTCTTGACTTATGCTTTGCGGCTGACTTCTCTTATAAGCCTCCTTAGACTTCAGAAGAGGGGTTTCCTTACCTCTTTTCAGCTTCTTCTTCATCCTCATGTTCTTCCTCTTCTCCTTTTTCTCCTTTGATCTTCTTTGATCTCTTCTTGCTTGTGTGAGTGAGTTTTTGAGAGTTTAGAAGTGTTCTTGGTCTTGGATGCTTTTGTAGATGATGCTGAAGGTTGTTGGAGTTGTGTTGAGGTGATAGACGAGCTGATGCTCCATAGTTGCAGCCTAGGTTGCTGTGGTAAGCCCCTTCTCCTCTTCTTTCTTTCTCTCTTCTCCTTTGCTTCTTATCTTCCTCTTTAGCTTAGAAGCACAAGTTTGGACTTGTATGGGATCTTTCCAGCCTTTTTATGATCATATATGTGTGTATGTGCATATATGTTGTTGTGGTGTGTTGAAGAAGTGAAGAGAGTCGAGAAAGGGATTGAAGAGAGGTCGGGACCAACCTTCTGCACAGTTGGCCGCACCTGCGCCTGGTGTGGAGCCGCCCCTGCGCCTTTGGTGAGCCGCCCCTGCGCCTCACTGGGTTGGCTGGTGTGTTCTTGCTTCTGTTGGTGCATACCTTGTTGGTATGTCTTCCTTCCTTCCTTTCCATTGACCTTGGCTTAGTTGATAGCTAGGTTAGGATGAGTTGTATGTTAGAGATGTGCGTTAGGCACTTGTGTTGATGTTGAGAGAATGCTATAGGCATATGTGAGCTTGTGTTGATATTTAGGTTATAAGTTGGTTCTGGTTATGTAGACGAGTCTCCTAACCCTTTTCAGGTTGTGATGTTGTGTGCCTTGCTCTTGCAGGCTTTGGTTTCTTCCCCAAGGGGAAGCTGTGACGTGGTAGAGGATACGAGAGTATCAAGTAAGTCCATAGGACTTACCTAAGAAAGAACCTGCAAAAGTCACTCAAGTAGAGTGGTTAGTAGACACGGGGGAAAGTGCGCCAAGAGCAAACCGTAGTCGGCTCGGTCTAGACCAAGTCCCCGGCAACGGCGCCAAAAACGTGTTCGCTCCAAACGGTGTGTGCAAGCTTTAAATTTATAACCCTAGACGTAAGCTTAAAACAAGGATGCGAACCCGCAGTGTACGGGTCAATCGTAGTAAAAAGCAAGGAATTCCAGGGGTCGATCACAGGGACTTAGTGAAACAAAGTCCAATTACGGTAAGCTTTAGTAAATACTAACCACAAGCAATTAAAACAATCAAAGATGAATAAAGTCAATAAAGGGAATATGCAATTCTAGGGATTAAAGCATCTAGTTGTGGTTCCAACACAAGATCTAAAGATAAGCGGACAAAGCTGAGATTTTGCAAAGGGAAGGTGTTACTAAAGTGGAATAGATCACCGGGTAAGTCTCACTACTCACTAATCCTAAACCGTAACTCCTATTACCGGGTAAGTCTCAAGGGATTAAGATAAAGAACTATAACCTCAAACTAACACACCATCTAAGGGAATAGAATCAACCTTTACCGGGTAAGTCTCAGGCTAACTCACAAAGATGGGATGAAAGCACACTCAAACCCCAATAAAAGATAAACCTTTATTACCTATACTTATGATCTTAGGTAAACAAACTAAGGAATTACCGGGTAAGTCTCATCCTAGGCTTGCACTGGACCAGGAAAGGTGTAATAAGAATAGGATTTGGCAAACTCTAACACTTAACTCTCAGTTTCGGATCAGATAAGTCACCTCGGTCAGACGAATTCCACCCCGGCCGAGATGTTCATCGATTGAGCGAGATGCTTAGGGTTAAGGTAAAGACTCAAACTTTCAGGGTCCTACTGTGATTAAGATCATTCTATCATTGTTTTTCCCACAACCTTCAGCCAATCACCCTAGAATCACACAAAGAGATTAGCCACTCATCATCTTGAAAGTATTAATCAAGTATATGGGAAGAAAGTGAATATTTGAACAAGAAGAATTTAATGAAAAGACTTCAATAACTGAATCAAATATCACAACAAAGCGTTCCTTGGATAGAAATCCAACAAGGCAAGACAACAAGGAAGGGAATCTAAGATAATCTTACAAAAACCCTTCAAAAGTTATAAAAGCTCTAGACTTTCTTCCTTCAACCTTCAAAAAGGTTCTTCAAATTTCCCAACTGGAGTATGGCTGCTGCGGTGTATAAACCCTGATCGGTGGTATAGCATGATATGGATTTGTGGGAAATCCGACCCTTTTTATAGGAAAATAACTCTCCAAAGATAAGATATCTTAGAAAGATCTCTTCCCATAAAAATAGGTAAAATATATGATCTAGCATATCTTCTTCCTTCCAAGAGCCAAGCCCAAACATATAAGATCTCTTTTCAAAGATAAAAGATCTCAGCCAAGAATAAAATATTCTCGCCGCGTCCCAGGTGTTCGCCTCGGTCGAGTCGACTTCTCTGGATCACCTCGGTCGAGGTGAATTTGTGGTCAACCGAGGTGAGTCACAACTGAATGTGAAATCTCTCAAATTCGGTCCAAAGTGAATCTTTAATCCATGGTTATGCTTCCTGGATGGTTCCTTATGTTCCTGAATGTAGCTCCAATGACTCCATAGTTCCTTTTGCTCCTTTTCGATGCAAAACGTGCCATTTTACCTACGATTACAATAAAACTAGGTGTAGACATCGATTCCCGCAAAGGTAGATGAAATGGTAATTTAATCACACATTATACATACAAACATGCAGATTATTGAAGATAAAACGTCCAAACAAACCCCAAAATATAGACTATAATTAATGCTATCAAAATACCCCATACTTAGCCCTTGCTTGTCCCCAAGCAAGTTCCGCATATAAAAGACAAGATAGAATGGATTAATAGTCAAGAAAATCAATGAAAAGTCTTTCAAAACATTTTTATAATGTGCAACAATCATAGATCACTCTAAGAGAATACTTCATGGAATTTAAAATCAAAATATGATCAAAACATTTTATAAATATAAGAAAGTTGTTCATCTTTGCATAAAATCATAGAATGCATAATCCAGTTTAAACCGCTAAGTCAATCAACAAGCTCGAGGTCTCAAGGGCTTCCCAAAAGAAAGGTCAAGAAATATGTAGGGTAGGGATGTATGTAATGTAATGTGGTGCTAGAATCCGGGAAAAGGATCTACTTTACTTTCACTTTGACTTTCAACATCTTCCACCAATAAGCTTTGCTTATTTCACACTTTTTCTTTTACTTTACTTTTTGGGATGCATGGACAGAGGTGCACAATAACCGAAGCCTAGGAAATCAGCAATCATCAATTTCTTGAGATGCATCAAACCCTTGATGCACATACTATGACCCGTTAGGAATATCGCTCAATCTGACTTTGGTAAGACACAAACACCCGGCTATGTGAATGGTGCCGAGTTACTCATCATCATGATTGACTTCCCCAAACCTATTATTACTTTCTAACACTTTCACTTCCAGCCAACTTCTCAACTTTAACTTCACTTGCTTTCACCACTTCGCTTGCTTCCAAATTCCCGGATAGGTAAAGGGATGCAAAATGTATATGAGGGGTTAAGCATGATCAAGAAGAAGAAGAGAGAAGAATGAATTGCCTTGGTCTTTCCAAGAAGGAAGTGAGAGAACTTATCTTGCGGTGTCAACCTTCAAATTCAACATAATTTGGATAAAAACAAAGTATTAAACATGCCAATAATTTCAAACAAAGAATTTAGCAACTTAAACATATTATAAAACCTTTCAAACACATAAAGATTTCAAAACCAGTCAGTAAGCAAAGTCTTCACTGAGATCACATCCAGATAAGAAGCACAAAAATCGTTTCGAAAACTCTCAGTTAACCCACCTCGGTCGAGGTGTTCTTAGGTCAACCGAGGTGAAACACCTCGTTCGGCCAGAACTCCACCGGTCGAGGTCAAAATTTTTTTTTTAAAACCAGTTTTTTTCGGTTTCGATGTTTTTTTTCAATCAAATAACCTGTAAGTATGCATGCAGTCTCAGATAAACACATAGATGCAAAAGTGAAGCATAAATATAAATATCCGGTCAAATAGAGTCATACATCACATAAATGTCAAGTAATACACAAATACCCCATACTTGGGTCACACTGTCCCAGTGGGTCAAAATAAGTCTAAGGAATAAAATACTCACCGGATAATAAGCTGAACTGCATAAAAATAAGAAAGAAAATCCTGCAGCTCTCAGTAGTCACGATCTGGTGGTGGTGGTGGTGGCACATATGGATACTGAGACGGGTCGAACGGATAGCCCATGATGTGCTCAAACTGGATCTGGGCCATCATGTGCTGGTAGTGCTGTCGCTCCTGCATCTCGCGGATATCCAATGATAAAGCGGCATATGAATCAATCATTTGATCCGTCAGATCATCGATCCGACGGTGAGCCTCTGGATCTCTGTGTCGGCGTGCTCTACGCCTAGCAGGTCTCACTGGAGATGTAGCAGGTGCCGGCTCAATATCATCGTCATCCAGATCAATAACCGGCGCACTCGTCCCTGCAGTATCCGTCCTTGTATCCATCGGGACTCCATCATCCGTGTCATCAGCAGTCTCCTCATCATCTACCTCCTCCTCCTCAGTTGGGGCAGCTGCTGCCTCTCTGTAATCCTCCATCAGTGGGGCCCAGGCGGTCTGCCAATAATGAGGGTCATAAACTGTAAACTGTGCAGACCATCTGATCCCCTGCGGTGCAGTCAGCTCCCATGGCATAGCCACGTATGGTGTAGTCAGTTCTCGGGGAATTAGAATCCGCCGAGTGATCATCTCCTGTAGCCCAAGCGGCTTGGCAGCCGCCACCATAGTGCAAGCGCTGAGATCCATATCCTGGTAGCTAGCGATGTGGGTGACAATCCCTCCGCAGCAGATGTCCCCCTTCGCTTTGGCCTTGATCTTGTGCAGGTCCTCTGCCAACATCAAGCCAAAGTCGCGGATGCCTCCTGTCACCATGCAATATAGGCTGAACAGCTCCCCTGTCGGACCTTCTGGGGCGTCTTAGTACGCGCCAGAAGCGTCTCGCTGAAAATGCGTTGGGCTAACCTAAAAGCTAAATGGAAGATGACCTTCTCCCTGGAATCTCCAGGGCGCCATCTGTCTGCGTGCTCAGCAATATGGGCAATCTGTCCCCAAAAATACCTAGCTACTGATCGGGAGGGGAAATCAACGGCTGTCGGGGCAGGGAAACCAAAAATATCCCTCCAATACTCTAGTGGAACTATGAAGTTCCGGTTCATCAACCGGTACTTCACAAAACGCTCTGTGGGGAGGTAGGTGAAGGAACTGACGAACTCTAGGGTGGGCTCTAAATAGGTTGGGGCTCGGATCTCAGTAAACTAATCTAGCCCTACTGTAGATATCATCCGCCTAAGGTCTCCGTCTACCTGGAGACAGTCAAAGGCTGACACGTCCAGGAAGCGAGGTGCAATCACTGGACGGCCGGAAATACGCTCATAATCAACCCGGTGTCTCTCGTGGATCACCGGACGATAGGGTCGGGAAGAAGAGGAAGAAGGGGAAGGGGAGGATCTATCCCTAAGGGCAAGGCGTCTGTCGGAACGTATTTTCAGAATCTCTCACTGTCAGGTCACCTCGGTCGACTGACAATACTCAAGAACACCTCGGCCGAGGCACAGCGCGTCTGGACCGAGGCGAAAAACTGCATTCTAATTTCTTCAGAAATTCCAGTTCTTTTCCCCCAAAATCACTACAACTGGTTCCTATGGGGTACTTAATCCTTTTCTCAGCAAATGCAGGGCAATCCAAGCCCGAATCAAAGCGAAATCAGCGAGGTTAGGGTTTCGGTTCGTTTTACCTCGTTCGGCCGTTTCGGTTCGATTTCTTCACAGATCGACGATGCGCTGGGATCCTCTACGTTCTAATTGCAGTTTGGGAGAAAAAATCTTTGAAAACGATCGAAGAAGGGCGAAGCGAGGTGAGGTATAACGCCGCGGTCGAGGGAGGGTAAAGTGGAAGAGAGAGAAATTCAGTCCCCCTTTTATACCCTTTTTTGGAACTGTTGTCACCTCGGTCGAGGTGGTCTCTACTGGACCGAGGTGGTACGGACCGAGGTGGATCTTTAGGAACCCTAGTCGCCTCGGTTGCTCAAAAATCATCTCGGTCGAGGTGCTCTGACAGCAACCGAGATGTGCCTCAATCAAACTTCGTGTTCTCAAATTCTCGATCTTCTGTCCTTCCAATTATGCTCCTGGTTTGTTCTCCTTCCTTAGATGTCACATGTTGTCTATCTAGAACACCAAAAACAAAACAAAGCAAAGCAAAAGCAAAACTATCTAAGCTAGACTAGAAAATGGGAAAAGAAAGCAATACCTTGGGTTGCCTCCCAAGAAGCGCTTGGTTTAAGGTCGCTAGTTGGACCATGATGCGTCTCAAACGAGGTATATTGGTGCAACCTCCTCAACCGGAATTTCCGGTTAGTATTTCTTGAGTCTATGACCGTTGACCTTGAAGCTTCTGCTAGTTTCGCCCCATATCTCAACTGCACCATGAGGAAAAACATGTTTCGAAACGTAAGGTCCGGTCCATCTAGATTTTAACTTACCTGGAAAGAGGCGGTGGCGGGAGTTGAAGAGTAGAACTAAGTCTCCTTCGTTAAGCTCCTTTGGAATGATACGCTTGTCATGCCATTTCTTCGTCCTCTCCTTATAGATTTTGGCATTCTCATAAGCGTTCAAACGCAGCTCCTCCAGCTCGTTGATTTCCAATAGCCGCTTCTCGCCGGCCTCCCTAATGTCGAAGTTCAACCATTTGATCGCCCAATATGCTTTGTGTTCTAACTCAACGGGCAAATGGCAAGACTTCCCATATACCAAATTATAAGGGGTGGTACCTATGGGAGTCTTAAATGCGGTCCTGTAGGCCCAAAGAGCATCGTCCAATTTCATGGACCAATCCTTCCTCGTCCTAGAGACGGTCTTCTCCAAAATTGCCTTGATTTCTCTATTCAAGATCTCGACCTTTCCACTAGTTTGAGGGTGATAAGGGGTTGATACCTTGTGGGTTACCCCATACTTCGATAGAAGTGCCTTGAACTTCCGGTTGATAAAATGCGTTCCTCCATCGCTGATGATGATGCGTGGAGTTCCAAAACGTGGAAAGATAGTTCTGTTCAAGAACTTCACAACCACCTTGGCGTCATTAGTGGGAGAAGCGATGGATTCAACCCATCTAGAGACATAATCAACTGCAAGAAGAATATAGAGGTTTCCTCCGGAGGATGGGAAAGGTCCCATCAAGTCTATCCCCCATACATCAAAGATTTCCACCTCTTGAATGTTATTAAGTGGCATTTCGTTCCTCCTAGATAGATTTCCTGTTCTTTGGCATGCATCACAAGAGACAACAAACGATTGTACATCCTTAAATAATGTAGGCCAAAAGAAACCGGAATGTAATACCTTAGGCACGTCTTATCGGTGCTAGCATGTCCTCCACAAGGAAGTGAATGGCAATGCCGTAAGACGCTATTAACTTCATCTTCCGGAATGCATCTTCGAAGCATCCCATCCGGTCCGCGCTTGAATAGCAGCGGCTCATGCCAGTAGTAATGGCGTACTTCCTTGAAGAATCTCTTCTTTTGAGAGTACGTCAATCCGGGCGGTACCTCCTGGCAAACAAGATAATTCACAATATCAGCATAGCAAGGTCCTTTATTATCAAAAATTTGGTGGATAGAATGTTCCACCAACTGAGGATGAATGTCAGAGAAGGGAGTAAGAAATTTGTTATTTTTAGCAATCTCAGTTGACATCATCTCGCCATCGACCTCGGTCGAGGCGCAGAGGCGTTGACCGAGATGTTCTTCGGTCGCCTCGCTCAGTCCAGAAAGTGCCTCGGTCGAGGTATTGCAACTGGAACCGAAACTGGAGATCTTCGTCTCCTGGATTAGCTTCTCAGTTTTAGCTCCTGGATCTTCTTCCAGTGCTTTTAAGCTCCGTATATCTACATCACAAGAAGCATCTATACCTTCCCCCATTAAACAGAAACTAATAACTCTTTCGAGTGGATAGTTAATAAGGATAGAGCTTACCAATTATCTTGATTCTTCTTCATCGTAGATATTGAAGATATCATCGCTTAGCTGCTCCCCTTTCATGGCTGCAAGTAATGCGAACTCCACTTCATCGCCACCAATGTTGAATTTCAACTTGGCGTTCTTGCAATCCACGTTGCAATCCGAAGTTGCTAGAAATGGCCTCCCGAGAATAATAGGAACAGGATAATCTGCGGGAATGTCAAGTACAACAAAATCTATTGGTAAATAGAAGTTACCTAACTTGACCGGAACGTCTTCCAAGATTCCCACGGGAAGGGTGATGGAGCGATCCGCCATGTATAGTCGAATCTTGACCGGCTTGGGCTCTCCAAGTCCGATCTTCACACATAGCTCCAGCGGAATGATGGTCACGCTGGCTCCTAGATCACATAGGGCTTCACAAGTGACATCCCCAACTTGAATGGGAATGCAAAATGAGCCGGGATCTCTCAACTTAGGTGGCATCTTCTCCTTCATGATTTGAATAAGCTCCGAGGATTTAGATGTCATCCTAACTTCACCAAAATCTTCCAGCTTCCTCTTCCTTGATAGGATCTCTTTCAAGAACTTCCCATAGGCGGGCATCCCTAGAATAGCATCAAGGAAAGGAATGTTAATGTGCAGTTTATTCATCAAGTCAAGGAACTTACCAAAGTGCTTGTCTAGATGTGCTCTGGCCCTTGACTGGGGGAATGGAAGTGGTGGTTTGTATGCAGGAGGTGGAACATAAACTTCAGTTTACCCTTCCGCTTTCTGTGGCTCCACCTCGGTTGGCATCTCGGCCGAAGTGTTCTTCAACTGTACCTGGACCGAGGTGGTCTTTGTCGGTACTGGCACCGACCGAGGCACTGGATCTGCAGTTTTCAGTCCACTCCTCATAGTTATGGCCATGATCTGGCCCTTAGGGTTGCTCTCCGTCCTTGCTGGAAGCTTCCATGTATCTCTTGGCGCTTCATTCGCCCTACTTGCAAGTTGTTGTTCAAAGGCCTTTTGGGCCTTCGAAAATGAAGTCATAGAAATCTCCATAGCACTAAGCTTGATCAAGATAGCCTCCAGCACTGCGTCTTTCTTTTCCGGCTGAGACGAACTTGATCCTTTCCCCTGGCTCTTTAATGGAGTAGAAGAAGAAGAAGGGGAAGAGAGGAAGGGATTAGAGGAATCGTTAGAATTGGAGTTAGAATGATTGTTACCAGAATTTTGGTTGTTCGCCCTCCAATTGTTGCTATTGGATCCTCTATTGTTGTTGTTGTAATTGTTGTTCCGGGAACCGTTGTTGTTGTTATTACGGTATCCATTGTTTTTATTCCTTTGTCCTTTCTCTTCCTTCTTGGTTTGAGCAACCAAGTGTTCCTTCAATTGCTTCACGTCATTCTTCAAAGACGTGAGTTGATTGTTGTTGGGCTGAGTTTCCTGGAAGTTAACTCGTTTAACTCCACCTTCAGCTCCTTGATGGGTGTACTTCTCCATATGCAAAGCTTGCTTCTCGATGAAGTCCCAAGCTTCGTCAATCGCCATGTCCATAAAGGTACCGGCGGAGAGTAGTTGGAGGTTGAATTGGGTGCTTTCGTCCAGTCCCTTGAAGTATATCTCCAATAACTCTATCTTTGGAATCCCGTGATGTGGGCAATCTAAAAGAATGTCCTTGAACCGCTCCCATGACTTGGACAAGCTCTCCTTGTCCTTCATAATGAAAGTATTGATCTTCCCTCTCATTTCAGCGGTCTTTGAGGGGGGAAACAATTTGGTCAAGAATTCTGTTGTTATCTCCTCCCATGTGCTAATTTTTCCTGGAGGAAGAGATTGATACCAAGTAAGAGCTCTATCTTTTAAAGAAAAGTAAAAAGGTCTTAGCTTGTAGTTGTTATTTTCAATCCTTGAGGGTCTCAAGGTCTCCATCAAGATCTCATAGTTTTGAAGATGTTGATGTGGGGATTCCTTCTCTAGCCCTCCGAATTGGCATTGGCGAATCATGGATAGAACTTGCGGTCGAAGTTCGTAGTCATGGTCCGCTGGATCTCCTAGGTTAACTCCTGGACACCTCAGTTGTTGATTGGGGTCCATCCTTTGACCTAGGGTTTTTGGGATTCCTGCAAGAAGAACGCCTCGGACTGGCATCCGAGGTGGAAGTATCTCGGCCGGGGCGTCAGGTACTGGAACCTGCCTCGGTTGAGGGTCAGCAACTGGATCCTGCATCGGTCGAGGATCTGCGACTGGATCTTCCCTTGGTCGAAGTAGATATTGGTCTCGTAAGGCTGCCATATCTGCTTCGATCGCCTCAGTCCTGGCGCGAGTTTCTTCTTTCTCTTGCCTTAGCTCTTCCCTGCTGAGGCGTAGCTGCTCTAGTGCCTCTTTCAACTCGGCCTCAAGATCGCGATTGTCTTGGTTGGCCATCTTCGCTTCTCGTAATCGATGTTTGTATGTCTTTTCTGGTTCGGGATCGTAAGGAACGATTTCCTTCCCAGTGCGGGTTCTTCGCATAAACCTAAGAAAGAACCTGCAAAAGTCACTCAAGTAGAGTGGTTAGTAGACACGGGGGCAAGTGCCCCAAGAGCAAACTGTAGTCGGCTCGGTCTAGACCAAGTCCCCGGCAATGGCACCAAAAACTTGTTCGCTCCAAACGGTGTGTGCAAGCTTTAAATTTATAGCCCTAGACGTAAGCTTAAAACAAGGATGCGAACCCGCAGTGTACGGGTCAATCGTAGTAAAAAGCAAGGAATTCCAGGGGTCGATCACAGGGACTTAGTGAAACAAAGTCCAATTACGGTAAGCTTTAGTAAATACTAACCACAAGCAATTAAAACAATCAAAGATGAATAAAGTCAATAAAGGGAATATGCAATTCTAGGGATTAAAGCATCTAGTTGTGGTTCCAACTCAAGATCTAAAGATAAGCGGACAAAGTTGAGATTTTGCAAAGGGAAGGTGTTACTAAAGTGGAATAGATCACAGGGTAAGTCTCACTACTCACTAATCCTAAACCGTAACTCCTATTACCGGGTAAGTCTCAAGGGATTAAGATAAAGAACTATAACCTCAAACTAACACACCATCTAAGGGAATAGAATCAACCTTTACCGGGTAAGTCTCAGGCTAACTCACAAAGATGGGATGAAAGCACACTCAAACCCCAATAAAAGATAAACCTTTATTACCTATACTTATGGGAAGAAAGTGAATATTTGAACAAGAAGAATTTAATGAAAAGACTGCCATAACTGAATCAAATATCACAACAAAGCGTTCCTTGGATAGAAATCCAACAAGGCAAGACAACAAGGAAGGGAATCTAAGATAATCTTACAAAAACCCTTCAAAAGCTATAAAAGCTCTAGACTTTCTTCCTTCAACCTTCGAAAAGGTTCTTCAAATCTCCCAACTAGAGTATGGCTGCTGCGGTGTATAAACCCTGATCGGTGGTATAGCATGATATGGATTTGTGGGAAATCCGACCCTTTTTATAGGAAAATAACTCTCCAAAGATAAGATATCTTAGAAAGATCTCTTCCCATAAAAATAGGTAAAATATATGATCTAGCATATCTTCTTCCTTCCAGGAGCCAAGCCCAAAAATATAAGATCTCTTTCCAAAGATAAAAGATCTCAGCCAAGAATAAAATATTCTCGCCGCGTCCCAGGTGTTCGCCTCGGTCGAGTTGACTTCTTTGGATCACCTCGGTCGAGGTGAATCTGTGGTCAACCGAGGTGAGTCACAACTGAATGTGAAATCTCTCAAATCTGGTCCAAAGTGAATCTTTAATCTATGGTTATGCTTCCTGGATGGTTCCTTATGTTCCTGAATGTAGCTCCAATGACTCCATAGTTCCTTTTGCTCCTTTTCGATGCAAAACGTGCCATTTTACCTACGATTACAACAAAACTAGGTGTAGATCTCGATTCCCGCAAAGGTAGATGAAATGGTAATTTAATCACATATTATACATACAAACATGCAGATTATTGAAGATAAAACGTCCAAACAAACCCCAAATTATAGACTATAATTCATGCTATCACCAGACCAGTCTAATAGCTCAGACCGTGTCCCCATGGGCGGATCAGAGTTCAGGGATTATCTCAGGTAGTTTGAGGAGGCCATTAGAGCGGGTCGACGAGCCCCAGACTTACCAAGGTAGGAGGGATTATCTGAGGAGTCCCATGGAGCTACTCAGATGCCAGCTGCACCAGTTCGTGTAGCTGAGCCAGCTCAAGTTGTGGAGGAGACTAGAGGGTCTTGACTAGATACCTGGTTGAAGGCAATCCACCAGCAGGGAGTACCACACTTCTCTAGGGAGATCGGCCTAGAGATTGAGGTGTGGATTGGGCATGTAGACTCGGCTTTAGAGTCTATTCGTTGCCTAGAGGACAGACGGATAGAGCTAGTAAAGTCTCTATTCCGTCACCTGGCACATCAGTGGTGGAGGATAGTTAGAGCACAGGTCACCACCTATGAGCAGATGAGGACTTTGCTAAGGGATCAGCTCTGTCCTGCCTTGTTGAGGAGGGAGAAGCTGCAGGATTTTGTGGAAACAGGCTTTGAGGACGTACCCATTACTGATGCCATTTGCCGCTTCCGGACTGAGTTAGCTTTGCTGGGTCCACCTGCACCTTCTGGGGACCAGCACATATACCTATTCTCCCGCCGTCTGAGGGAGAGTACACGTTCATATATGGCTGGATTTCATTGTGACTCATTGGCAGACTACCAGGATCGGGCCTCTGCTTATGAGAGAGAGGGCTAGCCAGAGGAGGACTTCTCAAACCAGACAGTTTGAGAAGAGGCAGCATACAACACTGACTGGGGCAAGAGCATCTGGATTCGGGCGAGGTCAGACTCAAGGCCGCTCGAGTATTCCAGTGTCTGCACAGACTACTAATAGAGGCCGGTAGTGTTACAACTGCGGGGCCTATGGGCATATGAGGGTTGATTGCCCTAGAGCGCCGCTGACTTGCTTCTCGTGCGGGAAGCCAGGACATATAGCTATGTTTTTCCGTCAGGGCAAGGCGCCATCACAGCAGGGTTCTTCCCCTGCAGGTGCAGCAGGAGGTGGACAAAGACCGCCTCAGCATCGGGGACAACAGAGGGTTCCAGGGACACCTGCTACTCAGGGTTCAGCTCCTGGACCGAGTAGGGGTAGAGGTAGAGAGGCTAGCACTAGTGATGCTCGAGGAGTTCGAGGCCGTGCTTTTGAGTTGAGGAGTGTTGAGGAGCCGCCAACACCAGCTGCTACAGGTACCATTTATTACATGGTTTACTTGTTAGAGTTTTATTTGATACCGGGGCTACGCATTCATTTATTTCTGCTTCTTGTGTTGAGTGTTTTGAGTTTGTCTACCATAGAGGGGGTACCCTTTACTATATGGTTACCTGATGGTAGTAGGGTCAGAGGTACCCAAGAGATACGTAGTTGTCCCCTACGTTTAGGGACTCGTGTACTACTTGTTGACTTCTTAGTCATGCCTCTGATGCATGAAGAAGTCATTTTAGGTATGGATTGGATGCGTAGACACCGTGCGGTGTTAGATGTGGGTAAGAGGACTATTACAGTCTCTACCGACTTAGGTCCGATAGAGGTCTTCCGGGGTTGGGACCTTGGGAAGACAGGATCTGTCATCAATGTTGTACGAGCAGCTAGACTAATTGCACAAGGATATGATGCCTTCTGGTGCTACGCCATGAAGGATGGAGAGAGTCCAGCTTTGGAGGACATACCGGTGGTCTGTGAGTTCACAGACGTATTTGCAGAGCCGTCTAGCTTGCCACCTCAGAGGAGCGTAGATTTCGGCATTGATTTAGAGCCTAGCACGAGACCCATCTCGAAGGCCCCATACCGTATGACACCTGTCGAGATGTTGGAGCTGAAGAAGCAACTCGAGGAGTTGGCTGATAAGGGCTTCATACGCCCTAGCGTTTCACCAAGGGGTGCATCGGTCCCCTTCGTGCAGAAGAAGGACGGATCATAGAGACTGTGCATAGATTATAGAGAGCTGAACAAGATGACCATCAAGAACAAGTATCCACTACCTCGTATTGATGATCTACTTGATCAGCTGTAGGGAGCGACAGTCTTCTCTAGGATTGACTTGCGTTCAGGATATCACCAGCTGAGGGTGACAGAGGAGGATGTGCACAGGACAGCATTTCGTACCCGTTATGGACACTACGAGTTTGTAGTGATGCCATTTGGCTGACGAATGCCCCAACAATATTCATGGAGTTTATGAACAGTATCTTCATTGACTTCCTGGACTAGTTTGTGGTAGTCTTCATTGACAACATTTTGGTATACTCTCGTAGTAGAGAGGAGCATGCGAGACACTTGAGGACGGTTTTATAGATTTGGAGGGATAGAGCGCTCTATGCTAAGCTGTCTAAGTGCGAGTTTTGGATGTCTGAGGTTGCTTTCCTTGGACATATAGTCTCCGCCGCTGGGATCATGGTTGATCCGGCAAAGATCGAGTCCGTTGCTGCTTGGACGACACCGACGAACGTCAAGGAAGTGCGTAGCTTTCTTGGCTTATCCGGTTATTACAGAAGTTTTGTGGAGGGATTTTCTGTGATTGCCCGCCCACTGACGAGTCTTTTGAGGAAGACTACTAGATTTGTATGGACTGACCAATGTGCTCAGAGTTTTGAGGAGTTGAAGAGGCGTTTGACTTCTGCTCCTGTCTTAGCACAACCAGAGGGTTTTGAGGATTTTGTGGTCTACAGTGATGCATCCAAGCTACGCTTGGGATGTGTGTTGATGTAGAGGGGCAGAGTGATTACATATGCGTCTAGACAGTTGAAGACGTATGAGGAGAACTACCCAACTCATGATCTAGAGTTACCAGCGGTAGTTCATGCATTGAAGATCTGGAGACATTACCTGTATGGTGCTACATGCCAGATCTTCACAGACCATAAGAGTTTGAAGTATATTTTCACGCATCGGGAATTGAATAACCGCCAGCGTAGATAGCTTGAGTTGATCAAGGACTTTGATCTTGAGATTTTGTATCATCCTGGCAAGACGAATGTGGTAGCTGACGCCTTAAGCAGGAAGACGCCTCGAGAGAAGGCGATTACCAAACTTACTGTACAACCCCAGCTTCAGAGGGATCTAGCCTGGCTAAAGATGGACATCCAGTTTCCTGATGAGGATGCCCAGTTGTTTACCTTAGAGGTTCTACCTGGTCTGCTGGATGAGATCCAACAGAAGCAGGAGACCTACCTGACCTTGGCGAGGATCAGAGATAGGATGTCTCGTGGAGAGGCACCCTAGTTCACTATTGGAGCAGATGGAGTTATGAGACGACATGATCGTATCTGTGTTCCTGCAGATACAGAGCTGAGACAGCGGATTTTACAGGAGGCTCACTGTACACCTTACTCAGTACACCCTGGTACGAGTAAGATGTACCATGATGTGAGACGTTCTTTTTGGTGGGGAGGGTTGAAGCCCGACGTAGCCAGATTTGTGGCTCAGTGTGCGACTTGTCAGCAGGTCAAGATAGAGCACTTTAGACCTGGAGGTGAACTCCATCCACTGCCGGTACCACAGTGGAAATGGGAGCACGTCTCCATGGATTTCGTGACTGGATTAAAGACCAGTAGGAGCTTTGATGCCATCTGGGTAGTCGTGGACAGATTGACGAAGACGGCACGTTTCATCCCTATTAGAGAGACGTGGCCAGTGAGCAGATTAGCTGAGGAGTACACTAGGCAGATAGTGAGACTCCATGGGGTACCGAGGACGATCGTTTCTGATCGTGACGGACAATTTACATCGAGATTCTAGCATCAGATTCAGACTGCTTTGGGGACGAGTCTACACTTCACGACTGCGTTTCACCCCCAGACAGATAGTCAGTCAGAGAGGACCATCCAGACCTTAGAGGACATGTTGTGAGCTTGTGTGTTGGATTGGGGATAGGGATGGTATGATTACCTCCCACTTGTTGAGTTCTCATACAACAACAGCTGGCATGCATCTATAGGGATGGCTCCTTATGAGGCATTGTATGGACGCAGATGCCGTACACCGTTATGTTGGGATGAGCCTAGCAGTATCAGTGGAATAGCACCAGAGCAGATTCAGGATGATATGGCTCGAGTAGCGCTGATCAGAGAGAGGATGTTGGCTGCACAGAGTCGCCAGAAGTCGTATGCAGACAAGAGGCGTCGACCTCTAGAGTTCAGGGTAGGAGCTCATGTCTAGTTGAGAGTATCTCCGACGCGAGGCGTCAGACGCTTTGGCATAAAGGTGAAGTTGAGTCCCCGATATGTAGGCCCTTTCGAGATACTAGATAGAGTCGGACGAGCAGCTTACAGATTAGCTTTGCCTCCGAGGTTAGAGGGTGTTCACCCCGTGTTTCATGTGTCTCAGTTGAGGGAGTACATACCAGATCCGAGGCACATCGTGTGTTATGATGATTTGGTGGTTGAGCCGGACCACACGTTTGCAGAGCACCCTATCGCAGTCTTAGAGCGAGGTGTAAGACGCCTGCGTTTGAAGGACATTCCTATGTTAAGGATACAGTGGTCTAGACGAGGACCAGACGAGGCTACCTGGGAGACAGAGGATAGTATCCAGAGGAACTATCCAGAGTTTTATGCGGAGTTAGAGGCACTAGTAGGGTCTATGAGTAGATCTTAGCGCCTTCTTGGTGAGTGCTTGTATGCTATGTGCTTATGTGATATGTTATGTTTCCGTGCTAGTTGTGTGTGCATATGATCTATTAGATCCTGGTTGCTAGCACGAGATAGGTATAGCTGGAGATGGTTCTTTCCTCCATGCTATGGTGTATGTGTTAGGATTAGCAGGAGACGGTTCTTTCCTCCATGCTATCTTTGATGGACATAGTGTGAGTGGAGATGGTCTTTCCTCCAAATAATAGTGTTATGTGTACGTGGTGGCTGGAGACGGTTTTCCTCCATGCCAGTGTGTTGTGGTTAGTGTTTGGCTAGAGATGATTTTCCTCTAGGCCTTGTGTGGAGTTGTGATAATGGAGTTGTGATACCTCCATGTTGTGTAGAGGATATAGAATGTTATAGGTTTTGACCTAACATTTTGAGGAGAGAGTTTACCTCGGCTTATGGGTTTGAGAGACTTTGGGATTTTGCAAGTTTCGGGACGAAACTTGTTTTAAGGGGGGGTGAGATGTAAGAGCCTTAGTCTTTGGAGCCTAGATGAGCTAGAGTGTGCTTAGCCTTGACCCAGTCAGCCGCCCCTGCGCACCCCCTTGGCCGCCCCTGCGTCTAGGCGCCCTTGCGCCTCAGGCTAGCCGCCCCTGCGGATCTGCCTGTGTGCAGCCGCTTTCGTTGCCTCTTGACTTATGCTTTGCGGCTGGCTTCTCTTATAAGCCTCCTTAGACTTCAGAAGAGGGGTTTCCTTACCTCTTTTCAACTTCTTCTTCATCCTCACGTTCTTCCTCTTCTCCTTCTTCTCCTTTGATCTTCTTTGATCTCTTCTTGCTTGTGTGAGTGAGTTTTTGAGAGTTTAGAAGTGTTCTTGGTCTTGGATGCTTTTGTAGATGATGCTGAAGGTTGTTAGAGTTGTGTTGAGGTGATAGACGAGTTGATGCTCCATAGTTGCAACCTAGGTTGGTGTGGTAAGCTCCTTCTCCTCTTCTTTCTTTCTCTCTTCTCCTTTGCTTCTTATCTTCCTCTTTAGCTTAGAAGCACAAGTTTGGACTTGTGTGGGATCTTTCCCAGCCTTTTTATGATCATATATGTGTGTATGTTTATATATGTTATTGTGGTGTGTTGAAGAAGTGAAGAGAGTCGAGAAAGGGATTGAAGAGAGGTCAGGACCAACCTTCTGCATAGTTGGATGCACCTGCGCCTGACCTGAGCCACACCTGCGCTTGGTGTGGAGCCGCCCCTGTGCCTTTGGTGAGCCGCCCCTGCGCCTCACTGGGTTGGTTGGTGTGTTCTTGCTTTTGTTAGTGCATACCTTGTTGGTATGTCTTCCTTCCTTCCTTTCCATTGACCTTGGCTTAGTTGATAGCTAGGTTAGGATGATTAGGATGAGTTGTATGTTAGAGATGTGCCTTAGGCACTTGTGTTGATGTTTAGAGCATGCTATAGGCATATGTGAGCTTGTGCTGATCTTTAGGTTATAAGTTGGTTCTGGTTATGGAGACGAGTCTCCTAACCCTTTTCAGGTTATGATGTTGTGTGCCTTGCTCTTGCAGGCTTTGGTTTCTTCCCCGAGGGGAAACTGTGACGTGGTAGAGGATACGAGAGTATCAGGTAAGTCCATAGGACTTACTTAGCGTACGGTTGTGGATTGTATGATTGTAATGGTTGTGTGTGTTCATATGGTTGTGCATTTATAACTTAAACCGGACTAGGACGACCATTCATTATATTTATATGGCCCAAGTGTATTATAACGGGCGGTAACCACCGGTCTCCGCCTGCTGGGTTAGGAGGAGGTGCCTTGAAGATGATCTCACAGGAGGGGACGAGTGACGGTCACCCCCATGCAAAACTCCTGTGTTACGTTGGATGGGACGGGGTTCTTGAGGCTCCTCGTGTTACAAAAAAAGTTGAATTAGTAATGGTATAACGTAATTAAAGATAATAAATGAATGTGTGTGGCATTGCATGTATGAGATGTTGTGGTGTGTTTGTGCTAGTACTTCATGCTTATCTATTGCTGTAGCTAACGGTATATACCGTGTTGTAGATGATCTGCGGGTTAGGAAGACTGCAGAGTGAGCCAGATGGTGTGACGAGCCGAGGACTTTTGTACATTAGGATGCGTGGGTTGGGGATCTTTTGTGTCAGTGATGTTGTTGTTATGGTTTTGTACTCAACTTGAGTTTGTAAACTCTTTGTTGTATCATACAGCTTTTATGTATTTGTTTTTACTCTACTTGTGTCTTGTTGTAAGATCCAGTAAACTTGTTGTCAGGCTAGGGTCAGGATCCATTATGAGATCCTAGTCCAATGTAGCATTCCGAGTCCAGCAGATTCGGGGTGTTACAACAACAAAGCTTACCATTAATTAGTGGCTTTGAGATTTGGGGTGTGGATACTTCATGTATATTATCAAGTTAACGTTGTGGACTGAGGACAACACTACCAGTACGAGTACCATTAAGGTTAGTACATTATCCAACAATTGGCATTTAGGTGAGGGCTTCTGGTGCCAAGCGGCACTAGGTGGTGTTGGGGTTTCCGGGAAGAGCTTACCTTGGTGTCAGGCGGCACCAACTGGCGCCAAGAGGCGACTTGGCCCGTAGGAGAAAAATATACGTATCATATTTCCGAATTGGGTTTTTTGAATCGGAAAATATTCTGACTTATCTCGTAAAATATTATACGGAAAAATATATGTATCATATTTCCTTAAGAATATAACTTACGCTATAGAAATTATTCTTGAAAAATATTTATGATATAAAAAAAACACAATTTATTTATATAGAACGAACCTTCTATTTGGGGAGTTTCATGAAATTTGCCTTAACTTTTGCCGATAAGCTTGTTATTAAACTTGTTGGATGTGAGAGAATGTGGTTGTGAAGGTAGACAAGCACGAAATGTTGGTTGATTTTGTGGTTGTAGATGTTGAAGAATACCAACATTCCATTAATTGTCGGACGTCCTTTCCTCGCTACCCAAAAAGCACTCACTGATGTCGATGGATTCATCATCTTCAGATTCGATAATGACTCAGTGAAGCTCACTCTTTCTAAACTCCATAAGCCTTCTATTATTGATGATAATATTTGTTTAATTATTAATATTATTAACATTGATGAATACATGATCATTGAAAATTATTCGTTAGCTATTATAAATGATGTGTAAGAAATTACAAAGAAAAGGGAATCCCGCACCTTGAAGAAAGATAAAGAACCACAACCAACTCCTGGGCTTAGCAAAACTCTCAAGGAGTTGATGATGTAGCAACTACTAAAAGGTCAAGAATCTCGGCAAGCAACAATATGAAGATTGACCGAAATAGTGGCCGATCTTGTTGAGAATCATGAGACCTTGGGATATCAAGTTGCATTTATGGAAGATACCCAACAACAACTCTTAGCCACCATAGAACGTCTAGAAACAACCAGTAAGACGCCGAGAAGAAATCTGAAGCTCAGGAGTTCATCTTTGTAAAATCTAAAAATGGATAAAATTAAATTAATTTTGTAAAATTTAAAGTAAAAGGCCATATCTCTAGACCATATGGAGACGGGCAGAGACGGGGTGTCATACGACTTCCTAAGCCATCTCACATACCGTTTAGGAGACAAATCCAAAAATTCCCAAAATTACTTGCAAAAGTCGTAGCCAATTCAGAATGCTAGCCGACATCAAAATGACTAGAGACCATGTATGGGATGGTAACCTAAGTTGTTCCGAATGATGTTTATGAAGAAACTCGGCGAAATGAGGTCCAGACGGCATTCCAGGCCATCTCTATGCCGTCCCCAAACCGTCTCCCTTGCTTCATCTTCCTAAATTGAAATCCTGTAATCTTACACTGATTCCTGCAGCCATGACACTTCTCTTTCTCCCCAGCCCCTCTCTTCTCAACTAAGTGAAGGTGATATCGGTTCCACAACTCTTCCAAACAGCCGAAAGAGACCTATTGCTCCCACTGAAGAGGTTGATTTTCATCCCACCCTCGGAGATATAAGGGCCCGTTTGGTACAATTCCCATAGAATCAAGAATTGGAATCGAAATGAATCATAACTATATCTCGTGTTTGGTAAGACTTGGAATTGGAATGAGAATGATTTCATGGAATGATTCATTCCAACTCTAGAGAAGGAGTTGATTCCATAAATTAAAGATGGGTATCGTTCATTCCAATATAAACTCATTCCATAAATTTAAAGAGAAGGCAAATTGATACAAAGATCAAAGTGTTATGTTGAATGAAAAAGAAGTGCAAAAATGAAGAAAAGTGTGAGCTGATGATGCATTGAAGGAGTTTCAAGTTGTGCACAATTTGACGCACCATATATTATTTTACCATTTCGACCTACTTTTTGACCCACCAACATAATGTTTTCATGTCTCATATCCCCGTTACAACTCTTACAATGACCTCATGATTTATATCTTGCATTTCACCTACATGTAGTGGAGTTTGAGAATCCTTTAACAAGTTGCTAGCCGTCGGCCGCTCAACTCTTAACTTATTATTGGTATATCAATCGGTCCAGCACGGATTGAAATAGGAGCCGGTTCGACAGGAAGATTTTGAAAACACAGTGCACCTAGGTAAATAATGAACAATAGCGCATCCAGGGCCCCGACGCCCGGCTCAACTGGACTTGAGAGGCCACTTCGTAGCCGTCATTATCATTTCTCGGATCATTACAAACTTATGGTAAGATATTTACATGTTTGTTGAGCTTAAGTTAACCTTATACTTGCTAAACACATCTTGTGAGGCTGAGAACAAACACATTACCCTTAAACGATTTAAAAAGTTATAATTCATCATTTATCCTTTTAAAAAATTTGAAGTTAGATAGTGCATTTCTCTTTGTGCTAATTATTATAACTAATACCAAAATTATTGTGGACTTTGATAAGTTTCAGTGGACTCCCCCCGCCTGCTTCGCAGATGGAGAACTCGCTAGTTTTGATAAAGAAATATTTTACTTGATTTTTATATTATAAAAATAGATTTTTAATAAAATATTAACTTTAGCAAGTGGTGAATTAGACGATTGGTTAAACTATGTTATTGAATATACTTAAAACTGAATTACTTTCTGTCATACCTCGAATCGAAAGTAATTAAAAGCGTTATTCGGTTATTAATTTTACCAAATCTTTTTTTTAGTCGAGCACGTCAAGCAATTTCATTAGTGAATGCCATTTTCAGTGCGTTTGAGTATCTTTCTGAAAAGAAAAAAAGATCGGTATTGAAGAGTTAAAATCACACGTTGAAGAGATTAGAATTACATGAAGATATTCTACTTTATGTGCTTGAAATTAAGTATTAATAACAAGATACATAAAGAGAAGCCAGATGGAGTGACATATACGTGTTTCATTCATCTATGTATTGGAGCTCGGCGGCGGAAGAACCGTGAGTGCCAAAACACCGCTGATAGCAGCCGTGACCGCGCCCAACCCGAAGGCGGGGAGGTTTCCGCCTCCGAACAGCTGGTCCCATGGTCCGCTTATAAGAGACACGAACATTTGCGGTACCACGATTGCCAGGTTCAAAACCCCCAGAGAAAGCCCTGCCAAGTCATCATCACTACCACGCCTTAGTAAAATGAATGTTACACGCAGTAGCAAAATGTAGAAACAATTGACTCACCGTGACCAGCTCCTGAGTCCGAGGAAAATATTGAAGCTAGAGCAAATGGAATGCTAAACGTCACCTGTGCATATAAACACAATATTTTGTCAGATAATAAGACTCATCTTATACTTGTTGGGTTAATTATTAACAGTGCTTACAGCTTGAGGTAATCCCATGATGGCAAACAAGGAGAATGTAGCAGCCTTGATGTCCTTGCGCGGAAGCGCCCCCGGTGGCATAGAAAGCCGAGCATCTTCCGCCCTTTTGGTTATCAAAAACGTCAAAGCCAGACCGATAGCCAACACGAAGTTCAAGATGCCCCACAGCCTCCTGGCGCCGCCGAGTGCCTTTGAGAGAGGATCGATGAAGAGAGACATAGCCCCAAGGGTGGCAGCCGTGATCATCAACCCAAGCGAGCCGTCGCGCACACCAGTATCGTACAAGAGCTTCTGTGCCGCGTTCCCATCCACTTTCCCTCCGTACACCTCAGTGCCCACCCAGTCGGTGTCGAACATCAAGAATGGGAACCACGCGATCCAGTTGAGGGCGGTCACCAGGAAGAGCAGCCACATGGGCTTCCCTAGATTCTTGAAGGAAGACTTCACCTGCTTAAAGAAGGGGTCCTCCTGCTCCGTCAACCTCTCGAATGGGGGCTCCGCCACTGTGAAGAGGGCGGTGGTGGAGAGGAAGGCGAGGAGGAGGATGTCGATGAGGAAGCAGGTCTTGAGGTTGGCGCAGTAAGCGTCACAGACCTCGGTTCGGGTGAATGGGAAGACCTTGTAGAGTTGTGGGTAAGAGCCTGCCGCGTAGCCAAGGATGTTACCCACCGCCATGAAGAACGAGAAGAAGGCATTCGCTATTCTTATGCGCCTGTGGTCGTGCTTCGACAGATCCGCCAAGAACGCCCTCGCTGGATCCTGCATCATTCATTCATACCTCAATTACTTTCATCGGAAACCATTTACTATTTTTTTGGTCCACCCAACTCTAAAATCAATTCAGTATGATCGCTTACCATAAATCCATTTTTTGTAGTAATACGTACCCTTACCTTTTCATATATAAAACCTTCCTTCATTCTTATTAAAAACCTTATCTTTAATTTTTCCCATATATATCGTTATAGATAAATGAGAGATATGATAAGTTAAATATTAGGTTCAATTCCCCACCTATTTATTATACTTTTCGTGGAATTCATATTGCCTTATGAATTTGTTGGAGAACGTATCATGACAAATAAGCGAAGTTTTATTAAAAAGATTAGGCATTAACTTTAACCTCTATTAATCATGGAAGATAATTTTTAACTTGCATGCCATATTTTGGAATATTTATTTCATAATTCAAAATTTGATTATCTTTTCCACAATCCCTCAATGATCTAGATATTTAATTAAAATTTTCCTAAATTCAATAAAAATAATTAAAAATACTGTAGATTAGTTAAATCTACACAAGAAAGGTACAGTTAATAAATAAAATAAAGGAATATATTTATGATAAAAAATAATATATTTAAAAGAAATATATGATATAAAAAATTGCAAAAACTAAAAAGTTAAGATAAAATAATGTAGGACACGTTCAGATAAAGGGAGAGTTATTACAATACGGATAAGTTTTTGTTTTGGTGGAAATACAATACGGATAAGTATACTAAAATAAGTCCTATTTTACTAACAGTCAGTCCCGATCATTCAAAATATATTCATACATTACTCACACTATGTTTGATATTTAATTAACTAGTTTTATATATTATACTAATTTAACACTTATAATTTACACAATAATGTAATGAATAATGAATTTAAAAACTAAAAAAAAACTTGTGAGGTTCACAACTTAGTAGATATTAATCTTAACGTATACTTTTATTTTTGGATAATGCAAAATTAATTACTGAGAATCAGCTGTGATCACAACAATAAAAATGGAAAGTATTTTATCAACCCTTATCCAATAGGCAATAACTTGTTTTAATATAGCATAAATGCAAAAGGATTGCGTTGAATCCGCCTAATTAATAATCCTTGACCCAAAAAAGAGTCCCATGTCATAATATCCAACACGGACGTACATATATGATATATCCAAACATTTTGATTAAAAATAACGTTGGAATGAAAGTGAAGTGTAATTAC
Organism: Fagopyrum homotropicum; assembly: GCA_033239125.1. Lineage (NCBI taxonomy): Eukaryota > Viridiplantae > Streptophyta > Magnoliopsida > Caryophyllales > Polygonaceae > Fagopyrum > Fagopyrum homotropicum. The sequence goes on along the minus strand of BSWB01000001.1, from coordinate 55,314,405 downwards.
CTGGACCATGTTATTAGCAATGTCAAGGATCCAAAAGCCGATGACAAAGAAGAGAACGGCTCTAGGCTTGGTGGGCTTGTGGATAGAATCACCCATGCGTGATCCGATGTCCAAAGCGAAGCCGATAAGAAGCACGGCGGCACAGATGAGCCCTGATCCGATGGCAATGAAGGGCTTCCGCCTTCCAAAGCGGCAAGTGGAGCGGTCGCTGCTGTAGCCGACGATGGGTTGGACCACCATGCCGGATATGGGTCCGCAGAGCCATATAAAGGAGGCCCAGACGTGAGGAACGCCCAGATGTTGGACGTATGGGGTGAGCAAGGAGAGTTGCAGCGCCCAGCCGAACTGTACGCCGGCGGCGATGGATGCGACCACTATGATCTTCCATAACGGGCTCGGCGTCGGCTTGTCTTGCTCATACCGTTCTAGCGTCGTCGCAGTTGGTGCCATAGGTAGACAAGAAATGAAGGAAAGGGGTAATTAGTGAATATTGTACGTGGGTTTTTGTGTGGGTTGTGAATTGTGATCGGGGTAAGGGTTTATAAAGAGGAGGGAGAGACGTAGGAGGGTAAATGACAGTAAATGTTGCCTGGTTGGGTGAAAGTAAAAGGTAATTATGATGCACGGGGTTCTTGCTTCTTTGAGCTGTGATTTACTTGTAAACATTATCCTTTTTATCGAAAATCCATCGTATTAAGTTTCCAAACAAAGGTGTGGTTGAGATTGGGTGGTTGTACACTCATCTCGATCCTTTGCCTAATTAAGACATTTCTTACCTTTTTCTACCTTTTATCAATTGGATAATTACGACATGTACACTTCATTCTCGCTGCCCTAAAGACATGGATTACTGTTCTTTCTTCATGATTCGGTGGATATGTTAGTTACGACGCATCATCAGAATATATAGAGACTTATTTTCACGAAATCACTCCTCATTCTTACAAAACCACATGCTAATTAAATACCATATTATTTTAAAATAATAACCACCACAAAACTTGAATTATTATGGAATTTATAAAACAAGGAATCTCATCCGATATCAATCTATACCTACCATCAACGTACACTATCTAATCAAGTACAGAAATGTACATTAGCAAATCCACTTGACCAAAACTCAATTAAAAAGCAAGCAAGTCTGGAAACGCAAGGTTCTCCTTCATGTTACAATAGCAAAGGTGGATCCGAACCCTAATAAAGTAACCTCGAACGTAATTTGGTGATAGCCTTTTCACTAAATATGTCATGTGTCGAGGATGTTCAAAATGCTTGATGGACGCAAACGAAGGGAGCTAGAAGAGCTATTGAGTCAACCGGACAAACCTTGTAGGTACTTTGGCATCAAATGGAGCTTAAGATATTCAATCACCCTACCAAACTAAGGATCAGTCATCAACTTCATGGAGTAAAGCAAGGAAGAAAGGCAAGGTAGGATGCATACATAAAGCCAATGGAGCTAAGTAAACCCCAATTTTGGACTATCGAGTGAAGCCAAACTCGTGCAAAGAGGAAGGATAAACCCGAACAAAGAAGCATTGGAAGAGAAGTTGACAATTAAGCTCAAGTTTACATCATAACTCGAGCAAAGAAGATAAAAAAACTCAAGGAAGGAACACACTTCACTCGACCAAGGAAGACAAAGTTGCAAAAGATTCAACATTGCCTGAGTGATACCTCGAGTGATATTTCACTTGGAGCAAAGAGTACACATCCACTCGAGCAAAGAAGACAAAGTTTACTTTGGTCAACGTCTCTTGAGTTTACAATATTACTAAAGCAAAGAAGAGAGAAAAACTCGAGATAGTCTAACTGTGAGAGACTGAGAAATTCCCCTTAGGGTTTCCATCGTCATATGGATTGTATAAATAGATAAAACGTTATACATAATTACAAAAGGCATACCCTTACTTACAAATATTTACATATTCTATCATACCCCCGCAGTTGAAACTGGAGGAGGCATTACAGTTTGACTGGATCTAAAATTTAGAAACAGTTGACGTGGGAGACCTTTTGTAAGAATATCAGCATACTGAAAAGCTGACGGTACGTGAAGAACTCGAACGTGACCGCGGGCAACCTTATTCCGAACAAAGTGAATGTCAATCTCAATGTGTTTAGTTCGTTGATGTTGAACTAGGTTGCTGGCAAGATAAGTAGTAGATATGTTGTTCGTGTAAACGACGGAGGCCTTTGCAAGTGGGCAATGGAGCTCAAGCAGGAGGTTACGTAACCAAGAACACTCAGAAACAACGTTGGCAACTCCCCTATATTCTGCGTCTACACTAGAACGGGAAACTAAAAATTGCCTTTTGGCAGACCATGACATTAAAGTGTCATTGAAGAAAACACAATAACCTGGTGTAGACCGGCGTGTATCAGGGCAGCCTGCCCAGTCGGCATCTGTATATGCAATAAGATCAAACTTCGGAGAAGGAGATAGGGTGATACCTAGAGATGATGTGCCAGCAATGTAGCGGATGATACGCTTGAGAGCAACAAAGTGAGACTCCCGAGGATCATGCATAAATAAACATATTTGCTGGACAACAAAACTGATATCAGGCCTTGTAAAAGTGAGGTATTGCAGTGCCCTTGCCAGACTTCAATATAGCGTCGGATCACTAACATGAGGGCCAAAGGAGGCGCTGAGTTTGACGGTGGGTTCAGCCAGAGTCGTTGTTGGCTTGCAATTAGTCATCTTGGTGCAGGCAACAAACTCTCTAGCGTATTTGTCCTAGGATAAGAAAAGGCCTGAAGGCAGGCGCAAAACTGAGATGCCCAAAAAATATGACAGGGGACCAAGATTGGACATAGCAAATTCTTTACTGAGGGAGGCCGTGAGAGTATTGCGGAGGTCATCAGATGAAGCAATGAGAATGATATCATCAACACAAAGTAATAGATAAGCAAGCTGATTTCCATTACGATATATAATAAGAGAGGAATCGCTCTTATTGCTGATAAAAACAATGGTGAGCAAATACCCTGCAAAACGTTGATACCAAGCCCGAGGTGCCTGTTTGAGTCCATAAAGAGATTTTTTCAAAAGGCATACATGAGACGGGTGAGTAGAATCAACGAATCTTAGAGGTTGAAACATGTAGACTGTCTCATTAAGATGCCCATGAAGAAAAGCATTCTTGACGTCAAGTTGGTGGATAGGCCAAGAGCGAGACACATCAAGACTGAGAACTGTCCGGATAGTGGCCGGTTTGACAACCGGACTAAAAGTTTCATCACATTCTATGCCAACCTGCTAGGAACAACCATTAACAACAAGACAGGCTTTATAACGTTTAAGGGAACCATCCGACCGTAGCTTATGGCGAAATATCCACATACACCTCACAATGTTAGTCCGGGGAGGACGAGGAACAAAAACCCAAGTACCATTCCGTATAAGGGCTCGATATTCGTCGGTCATGGTTGCGGACCATTGCGGATCTTGGAGAGCCGACTTATGGGATGTGGGTATGGGGGATAGGGCGGGTGAAGTTACTACATTGAGATCGAAAATGGTACGTGGTTTGAAAATTCCGCTAAGGGACCGGGTAGTGGGCCAGTTTATATTGGAATTGGGTGGAACGTTGGAATGTTCACTAGAGGATGTGCTATTGGCTGGTATGATTGGGTGGAACGTTGGAATGTTCACTATGGTGAAAAAAAGATCGGTAATTCAAGTTGTCAATAACAAACACGCAACAAAGCTATCAAAGATGATATAATAACCAAGTAAAAGGATTGCGGATTCTAGAGATTAAAGCATCAAGTTATGGTTCCGACTCAAGATCCCAAAAGATATTATGGACAAAGCTGAGGTTTACAAAGGGAAGGTGTTTCTAAGGTGGGAATAGATCACCGGGTAAGTCTCACTACTTACTATCCCAAACCAAAGGTCCTCTCACCGGGTAAGTCTCAAGGTACTAATGAAAGGAACTATAATCTCAAACAAATACACCACCCAAAGGGATAAAACTAACCTTTACCGGGTAAGTTTCAGGCTAACTCTAAAAGATGGGATGAAGACACACTCAAACCCCAATAACTGATAAACCTTTATGACCTACACTCATGATCTTGGGTAAACAAACAAAGGAATGACCGGGTAAGTCTCATCCTAGGCTTGCGTGGAACCAGGAAAGGTAACAAGGATAGGATTTGGCAAACTGAAACCTCAACTCAAATAAGGATCAAAAAAGGTCTCACCTCGTTCAGTTATATCCCATCCCGGACAAGTTGTTCTATGACTGACCAAGGTGTTCGTTGGTTAAGTTAAAGGCTCGAGCTTTCAGGGTCCACTGGGATTAAGATCATTCTATCATCGTCTTTTCCACAACTTTCAGCCAATCACCCTAGAATCGCATAAAAAACTTAGCCAACAATCATCATGATAACAATAATAAAATATATAAGAAAGGAATCAATATTCAAACAAGAAAACCTTAACACAAAGGTCTCAATAACTGAATCAAACAAACAAACTATCAACGTTCCTCAATCACAATCAGAAAAGACAACAAAACCAAACTAAGAAAATCTTACAAACTCCTTCAAAGCCTTCAAAACTAGATTCATTCCTTCCTTGAACTTCAACCTTCAAAACTTCCTTGAAATTTCCTTCAAACTTCCTTCAGAGAATAGGTGATCCGGAGATCATCCAAGGATGGCTGAATTGCAGAAAATCCAACCCTTTATATAGGAGAATTATCTTCCAAAGATAAAATATTTTAAAAAGATAATTTCCTTAAAATATATCTCCATATCTTCCAAAATATATCACCCAAAAAGATATCTTCCTTCTAGAAATCCAGCCAAAAATATGTGATATTCACTTTCCAAAAATAGAAGATCTCATCCAAAAATAAAGATCTCGCGTCCGGTCATCACTTTGCCTCGGTCCAGACGCTCGTGAAGATCACCTCGTTTGAGGTGGTACTGTAGCTGACCGAGGTGAGTCTCAGCGGAGAGTGAAACTCTCTAATCTGGTCAAAAATCAATCTTCTAAATCATTTCCATGCTTCATGAGCTCTTCTAATAACTCCTCAATGCTCCAGAATGTTGCTCCAATGACTCCTTAGCTTTCTTAGCTCCATTTCGGTCCAAAACGTGCCATTTTACCTACAATTACAACAAAACTAGGTGTAGACCTCGATGCCCGCAAAGGTAGACAAAACAACAATATAATCAAGAATATACATGCATACATGATGATTTATGTAGATAAAATGTCCAAACCAGTCCCATAATATAGGCTATAATACATGCTATCAAAATACCCCATACTTGTCAATTGCTTGTCCCCAAGCAAGATCCAAATCTTAGATACAAGATAGAATGGATTATAAGTCATCAAAAAGATCAATGAAAAACATTTTAAAACATTTTGAAGGTGTGCTGCCCTCATAGATCACCCTACGAGAATGCTTCATGGCAATTAAAATCAAGACATGATCAAAACATTTTATAAATATAAGAAAGTTGCTCATCTTTGCATAAAATCATAGAATGCATAATAAATCGTATTTATCGAAATCAATCATGTACAATCCAGTTTAAACCACCAAGTCAATCAACAAGCTCGAGGTCTCAAGGGCTTTCCAAAAGAGGTCAAAAAACGTGTCAGGGTGGAATGTATATAGGGTATGTGGTGCTAGAATTCGAGAATAGGATCTTCCTTCACTTTCTTTGAATCACAATATCTTCCACCAATAAGCTTTGTTTATTTTTACTTTTTGGGATGCATGGACAGAGGCGCACAATAACCGAAGCCTAGGAGATCAACAATCACCAATTTCTCGAGATGCCTCAAACCCTTGATGCACATATCATGACCCGTTAGGACTATCGATCAATCCGACTTTGGCAAGACACAAACACCCGACTATATGAATGGTGCCGAGTTACTCATAATCAAGATCAACGTCTCCAAACCTTTTTATTTCTTTCTAACACTTTCAGCCAGGATCTCAACTTCACTTAACTTGCTTTTCGTCACTTGCATTCAAATTCCCGGATAGGTAAATGGAGGTAAACATGTTTATGAGGGGCTAAAGCATGGTCAAGAAGATGAAGAGAAGAGAATGAATTGCCTTAGTCATCCCACGAAGAATGTGATAGAACTCATCATGTGGTTTCAACCTTCAAATCCAACATAATTTTGATAAAAACAAAGTATTAAACATGCAAGAATTTCAAATAAAGCATTTTGCAACTTAAACATATCATAAAACCTGTCGAGCATATAAAGATTTCAAACCAATCTGCAAACAGAATCATCATCGAGGTCATATTCAGAGATTAATCAAAAAACGTTTCGAAAATCTTTCAGTTAAAAGCCATATCGGTCGAGGTATTCTGGCGTCATCCGAGGTGTTAAACCTCGATCGGCTATGACGTCTCGGTCGAGGCAAAATTTTTTTTTTCAAATTGGTTTTGACGTTTTTCTCAAACAGAAACCTGTATCTATGCATGTAATGACAGATAAGCATATAAAGCCAAATAAACAATAATATCCGATAAAGTCATACAAGCAATAGTCACATAAGTCACATAAATACATCCAAATACCCCATACTTGGGACATATTGTCTCAATGGATCAAATATAAGTCTGAAAGTCAGAATACTCACCGAACTTAGCTAAACTGCATAATAAATAAAGAAAATCCATGAAGCTCTAATCCTCGTCAGCTGACGATGGTGGATGTGGAATGAAGGGATGTTGGGATGGATCGAAAGGATAGCCCATCATCTACTGAAACTGGATCTCCATCATCTGGCGCTGATAATACTGGCTCTCCTCTATACGATGCATCCATCCATCAGTGTGTCGGCGCTCATCAGCATAGCGTTGAGAAATGTCTACCGTCATAGCTGCGTAGGAATCAATCATCTGATCAGTCATCTCATCAATCCGTCGGTGAACCTCGAGATCTCTATGGCGGCGGGATCTGCGTTGAAGTGGTGGTGGTGGTGGTGCTTCTCTCTCATCCTCCGTTGCCTCATCATCTAGGTCAACAACGGGAACACTAGGGCCGCCGGTATCACTACCGGTCTCCATGGAAGCTCCTCCATTATATCCCTCATCATCATCATCATCATCATCATCAGCTGCATCTTCAGCATCTTGCATGTAAGGGAACCAAGCAGCTGACCAATACTGATGATCAAAAATAGAAAACTAGGATGACCACATAATGCCCCGTAGAGCAGTCGTCTCCCATGGCATGGAAACGTAGGGCGTGCCAAGGCCACGAGGAACTAGAATGCGTCTGGTGATCATCTCCTGCAGTCCCAGCGGCTTCGTAGCCGCAACAGGTGTACAACTAGAGAGATCTAAGCCCATAGAAGTGGCGATGTGGGTCACCAGCCCACCACAACAAATATCGCCCTTCGACTTCCCCTTAATCTTGTGTAGATCATCTGCCAACATGGTAGCAAATTCAGGCACTCCTCTAGTCACCATGCAAAACAAACTCAGTAACTCCCCCTGACGGACCTTTTGGGGCGTCTCAATACGCGCCAGAAGAGTCTCACTGAAGATCCGGTGAGCAAGGCGGAAAGCAAGATGAAATATGATACGCTCCCGGGAATCTTCGGGTCGCCACCTGTCACTATGGTCCCTCACATGGGCTATCTCACCCCAGAAACTCCGAGCCACCGCTCGGGAGGGAAAATCTGTCACTATTGGTGTAGGTGTAATAGCCGGTGTTATTTGGAGTATTTGAGAGCTCCAATAAATAAAGTTGTAATTAAGAGAAATGATCGGGACAACAGATATGTCCTAGATGTGAAATAATATAAAAAGATGAAACGGATAAAAGAGTCGCTACTCCGATTCTGAGCGGTTAAGAAATGTGGCTTAGGAATGCCCATTTTACGATATAGTTATGTAATATTTATCCCGGTAATATTCCGGATTTTATATTTCAATTTCGTAAAGTTTGGAGATCGGAAAATACAACCGCGTTTCAATTAAATAGTTCGGATAAACATTATATATATATATATATATATATATTGAAGAGGCGGCTGCAGAGTTCTTCCATCTTCATCTCTTTTCATTTAATATATATAAAAGGCACGTAACTTCACATTGAGAAGCCACATGTACACCTTCCTCCCTTACTTTTCAATCTACAAAGTTGCAGATGAAGCATCCAAGCGAAACGTGCAACCTACCTTCATATCTTCACAAATCCTTCGTCTTCGATCCAATTTCAAATCCGTTTGTACCAACGAGTCCCTTATCTTGTTCTCTTCAACATGGTACCAAGTTGTTTCCCGTTTGCTAGATTTTTGGTTAAACCTCCGTTTATCGCTATCGGAACGCCGACGGACCACCGCAAGTCGTCAAACGTAAGGTTTCGTACCGTGCTCTTACTCCCCGTATTGCCAAGGATCCGTATCTTCTTCCGGATCATATATCGGGTTAGTAACGAATAAGTTATGAATTTATTCGTTTTCCGTATTGCGGGTTAATATAAATTGACCTTAAGTTGGTTAAATGGATAATTGGAATTTCCATTATGCTCGTTACATTATTCTGATAATTATAGGATTTTTAGTTTGATGATGATATCATGAGTTGGATATATGCCCTGATGTGGCTTTAAGGTTTAACATATTATTCGAGGTTATAGGATTTATATGATCCCTATAGATCCCTTTGGGTCTAGGTGTGACCCTTTGCTTGATAAGAGATGTGACATCTCTTTATGCCTTGTCTATAGGTTGTGTTGTTCCTCTAGTCTTAAGGTGATCGAGTTGTGGTTGAGCTTTATACGAGGTTGAGGTAAGTCCGTATGACTTACTTAGATATCATCCTTATATTGGGTGTTTGCATGAGTGGTGTGTGCTTTATATGTTTGCTATGATAGCATGAGTTGTCGTTTATACCGACCTATGTTTTATTGACTGCCCCACTGCGTGGCTGTGATAACCTTTCTCTTTCATCCCGTAGTGGAGTCTGGGAGGTTCTTTGACGTCAGGCCAGTCTGGTTTACAGGAAGGGCACAATCCACTCCCATAGGGTACACAGATTGTGTGACCGATACTCGTACAGCTGGATATAACACTCAGAGGCGGGGATGTATCAGTGCTCGTGTCACATACTTTCATTTATATATATATATATATATACAACTTGAGTGAATGAATATTATATAATGATGATAAACTGGGTAAATGTGTGATATCATGCTGATGTGTTTATCCTTACATGATTGTGTTTGTGCTTATGCATTACTCTATATATGTATGGTTAGCTAATGGTTTATTACCATTTTGTAGATGCCCCACAGGATAGGCACACTGCTGGGTGATCTAGTAGAGTGGCAGGCCAAGGACCTCTCGTACATAGGATGTTGGTCTTTTGGGGGTTGTTTAACTTTCCCTCCTGCGTGAGGATGATCTTTTGTTACCTCCTTTGTGAGGATGTTGTTGTTTATACTCGTGTATGTTGTGTTACCTTTTGGTTGTACAGTTTATACAATTTTATGTATTTGTTTTTATATTTGTCAGTGCCATGTTGTAAGGTTTAGTGAACTTGTTGTCAGGCTAGGGTCAGGATCCATTGTGAGATCCTAGCCCAATGTGGCATCCCGAGTCCCGAGGATTCGGGGTGTTACAGAGTTTGTATCAGAGCCATAGGTTGACAACAATGGCACTTTATACCTGCAATGAGATTTGATAGGTAAAATAAACAGAACACGAAAGGGGTTTGACGTTTTCAAAAGGTTTTTGGTCTTAAATGTGGTTTGGGTTAGAATGTACGAGAAGTCGCCACTTCTGCTATGGATCTCTATGGTATAGATATGTATATATGTATTGTGAATGATGTTTGTATATGTGTTATATATATATGGCCTATATAGAGCCTTATAAGTTAGGTGTGCATACCTCGCAGATGACTCGGACTAGAGCTACTGCCGGTGTAGGCCAAGGTAGAGGTAGGCCACCTCTTCCTCCGGGCGGGCGGACTAGTTCCAGCTGCTGATCCACCAGCGGTGGAGGAGGTACATGAGGAGGTTGCTGAGAGTGTCATCCTAGAGACGAGTAGTGGTGGATCGAGGAGACATCATTCACATCGAGCCCAGTTTGATGATTCAGATCGTGTCTCCATGGGGGCCAAAGTTTAGAGAGTACCTTAGACGTTTTGAGGAGGCTTTCAGAGATGGCAGACGAGGCCTAGATCTACCAGGGCATGAGGGATATTCTGAGAAGTCTCAAGGAGCCACACAAGCACCAACTATGATGGCACGTGCTGCTGAGAATATTTGAGCTATAGAGGAGACCAGAGGGCCTCGACCAGATGCTTGGTTGAAGGCATTCCATCAATAGGGAGTACCACCCTTCTCAGGAGAGATTGGTTTACAGACTGAGGTATGGATAAGACATGTAGACTCAGCTTTAGAGTCTATCAGATGTCCTGAGGATAGACGGATAGAGTTAGTGCAGTCTCTATTCTGTGACCTTGCACATCAGTGGTGGAGGACTGTACAGACCAGAGCCACCAGTTATGACAACATGAGGAGCATGATTCGAGAGCAGTTCTGCCCTGCCTCACTGAGGAGGGAGAAACTACAGGACTTTGTGGAGGCTGGGTTTGAGGATGTACCTATGTTAGATGTCATCCGCCGCTTCCAGACTGAGTTAGCTTTACTAGGTCCAACTGCACCATCTGATGACCAGCATGTGTATCTGTTCTCTCGTTTTCTAAGAGAGAGCACACGTTCATACATGGCGGGATTCCATTGCGAGTCCCTAGCTGATTATCAGGACCGAGCTTCTGCTTATGAGAGGGAGCGAGCCAGTTAGAGGAGAGCCTCTCAGATGGGACGGTCTGAGAAGAGGTAGCACACTGGACAGACTAGTGGAGTTGGAGGAGCATCTGGTTCTAGACGAGACCAGAGACGTCCGAGTTACCCCTCATCTACACTGACTGTAGATAAGGGACGACAGTGTTACAGCTGTGGTGATCCTGACCATCTGAAGCCGGATTGTCCCAAACCAGTTGTGATTTGTTACACTTGTGGTAGACTTGGACATCGAGCTGCCTTCTGTAGGCAGGGTGGAGTTGCATCTCAACAAGGTTCTTCCCCTGTTAGTGTAGCAGGAGGTGGTCAGAGGACACCTCAACATCAGACACAGGGACAATAGAGAGTCCCAGATTGTCCATCTACTCAGGGATCTACTCCCGGGCCTAGTAGAGGTAAAGGTCATGGGGGGAGTACCACGAATGCCAGAGGAGCTCAGGGTAGAGCTTTTGAGTTGAGGAGTGCAGAGGATCCACCTGCACCTACTTCTACATGTACCATTCTCCTTCATGGTTTACCTATTAGAGTTTTGTTTGATACTGGTTCTACGCATTCATTTATTTCTGATACATGTGTTGAGCGTCTGAGTTTAGCTAGCATAGAAAGGATACCCTTTACTATAGGGTTACCTGATGGTAGTCGGGTCAGAGGTACCCATGAGATACGTAGTTGTCCCATTCGTTTAGGGACTCGTGTTTTACTTGTTGACTTCTTAGTCATGCCATTGATGCATGAAGAAGTCATATTAGGTTTGGATTGGATGCGTAGACACCGTGCGATTTTGGATGTTGGTAGACGGACTATTACAGTCTCTACCGAGGTTGGTCAGATTGAGGTTTTCTGAGGTTGGGACCTTGGGAAGGCAGGTTCTGTCATCAGTGCCGTACGAGCAGCTAGACTGATTGCACATGGTTGTGATGTCTTTTGGTGCTATACCATGAAGGATGGAGAGAGTCCAAGTTTGGAGGACATTCCAATGGTCTGTGAGTTTGTAGATGTGTTTGCGGAGCCGTCGAGCTTGCAGCCTCAAAGGAGTGTGGATTTCAGTATCGAGTTGGAGCTTGGTACGAGACCCATCTCGAAGGCCCCATACCGTATGGCGCCTGTTGAGATGTTGGAGTTGAAGAAGCAACTCGAGGAGTTGGCTGAGAAGGGCTTCATACGCCCTAGTGTTTCACCATGGGGTGCACCTATCCTCTTCGTGTAGAAGAAGGACGGATCATTGAAGTTGTGTATAGATTATAGAGAGCTGAACAAGGTGACCATCAAGAACAGGTATCCGTTGCCTCGTATTGATGATCTACTTGATCAGCTTTAGGGAGCGACAGTTTTCTCCCAGATTAACTTGCGTTCAGGATATCACCAGCTGAGGGTGAGAGAGGAGGATGTGCACAGGATGACATTTCAAACCCGTTATGGACACTACGAGTTTGTTGTGATGCCATTCGGGCTGACGAATGCCCCAACTGTCTTCATGAGTTGATGAAGAGTATCTTCCTCGACTTCCTTGATTAGTTTGTTGTGGTCTTCATTGATGAGATTCTAGTGTACTCTCGTAGCAAAGAGGAGCATGTAGTCATTTGAGGACGGTTTTGCAGATTCTGAGGGATAGAGAGCTGTATGCCAAGCTCTCTAAGTGTGAGTTCTGGACGTCTGAGGTTGCTTTTCTTGGACACATCGTCTCTGCCGACGGGATTATGGTTGACCCGGCGAAGATTGAGTCTGTTGCTGCATGGACGACACCGACGAACGTCAAGGAAGTGCGTAGCTTTCTTGGCCTAGCCGGTTATTATAAACGCTTTGTGGAAGGATTTTCAGTGATTGTCCGTCCATTGAAGAGTCTTCTGAGGAAGACTACCAGGTTTGTGTGGACCGACCACTATGCCCAGAGTTTTGAGGAGTTGAAGAGACGTTTGACTTCTGCCCCTGTCCTGGAACAACCAGAGGGTTTTGATGATTTCGTGGTCTACAGTGATGCATCCAAGCTAGGCTTGGGATGTGTGTTGATGCAGAGAGGCAGAGTGATTGCTTATGCTTCTAGACAGCTGAAGACGTATGAGGAGAACTACACGACTCACGATCTGAAGTTGGCAGCGGTAGTTCATGCTTTGAAGATCTGGAGACATTACCTATATGGTGCCACATGTCAAATCTTCACAGACCGTGAAACTCCATGGTATATTTTCACGCAGCGGGAGTTGACTAACCTCCAACGTCGATGGCTTGAGTTGATCAAGGACTTTGACCTTGAGATTTTGTATCATCCTGGAAAGGCGAATGTTGTAGCTGATGCCTTGAGAAGGAAGACGCCTCGAGAGAAGGCGATTGCCAGATTGACAGTTCAGCCTCAACTTCAGAGGGATCTAGCTTGGCTAGAGATGGACATCCAATTTCCTAATGAGGATGCCTAATTACATGCTTTAGAGGTTTTACGTGGTTTGTTGGATGAGATCCAGCAGAAGCAAGGGACCTGCCCGACCTTGATGAGGATCAGAGAGAGGATGTCTCGTGGAGAGGCACCATAGTTCTCCATTGGAGCAGATGGAGTGATGATGCGACATGACTGCATCTGTGTACCTGCTGATGCATAGTTGAGATAGAGGATCTTACAGGAGGCCTACTGTACACCTTACTTTGTACATCCAGGTACGAGTAAGATGTACCATGATGTGAGACGTTCGAATTTGTGGGGAGGGCTGAAGCAAGATTTATGGCTCAGTGTGCGATCGGTCAGCAGGTCAAGATAGAGCATTGTAGACCTAGAGGTCAGCTCCATCCATTACCAGTACCGCAATGGAAGTGGGAGGGCGTCTCTATGGACTTTGTGACGGTAGTGAGACTTAGTAGGAGTTTTGATGCCATCTGGGTTATTGTTGATAGACTGACGAAGATGGTACGTTTCATTCCTATTAGAGAGACGTGGCCAGTGAGCAGATTAGCTGAGGAGTACACTAGACAAATAGTGAGACTCCATGGTGTACCAAGGACGATCATCTCTAATCGAGATGAATGGTTTACCTCGAGATTTTGGCAACAGATTCAGACCGCTTTGGGGACGAGTCTATATTTCACGACTGCGTTCCACCCCCAGACAGATGCTGCGAGCATGTGTGTTGGATTGGGGAAAGGGATGGTGTGATTACCTCCCACTTGTTGAGTTCTCCTACAACAACAACTGTCATGCATCTATTGGGATGGCTCCTTATGAGGCACTGTATGGACGTAGATGCCATACACCTTTATGCTGGGATGAGCCTAGCAGCATCAGTGGGATAGCGCTAGAGCAGATTCAGGATGATATGGCTCGAGTAGCGCTGGTTAGAGAGAGGATGCTGGCTGCACAGAGTCGCCAGAAGTCATATGCAGACAAGAGGCATCGACCTCTAGAGTTCAGGGTAGGAGCTCGGCGTCAGACGCTTTGGCATAAAGGGGAAGTTGAGTCCCCGATATGTCGGTCCTTTCGAGATACCGGATAGAGTTGGGAGGGCAACCTACAGATTAGCATTGCCTCCGAGGTTAGAGGGTGTTCACCTTGTGTTCCATGTGTCTCAGCTAAGGGAGTATATACCAGCTCCGAGGCACATTGTGAGTTATGATGATTTGGTGGTGGATCCAGACCACACCTTTGCTGAGCATCCTATTGCAGTCCTTGAGCGAGGTGTGAGACGCCTGCGTTCGAAGGACATTCCTATGCTGAGGATATAGTGGTCTAGACGTGGACCTGAGGAGGCTACATGGGAGACTGAGGATAGTATCCAGAGGAACTATCCAGAGTTTTATGCTGAGATAGATGCACCTAGGGTCGATGATTAGATCTTAGTGCTATCTTGGTGAGTATGTGATTATGTGCTTATGTGCTTACATGCCTTGATGTGTTTATTCCATGCTAGCTATGATATACTTTATGATCTTGTTAGATCTTGTTGTGCTAGTATGATGTATGTTATAGTTGGAGATGATTATTCCCTCCATGCTATTTGAGTATGATGTATGTCTATAGCTGGAGATGGTTCTTCCTCCATACTATTTGAGTGTGATTAGGATTCAGCTGGAGATGACTTTTTCCTCCATGCTACATTGATGGACATAGTTTCAGTGAAGATATTATTCCTCCATGCGATGTTTATGATTATGTTTAGGGCTAGAGATGTACTTCCTCTATGCCTTGTGTTGTGGTATGGCGAGAGATGTGATTCCTCTATGCCTTTGAGATAGCATTATGATCTTGTCGTCTGGAGTTGATGATTCCTCCATGCTTGTGTTTGAGGTTATAGAATGATATAGGTTGTGACCTTTTTGAGCGGAGATGTGATACCTCCGATTGATAGAGTTATACCCTGACATATGGGCCCGAGAGGATTTGAGTTTGTTCAAGTTTCAGGACGAAACTTGTTTTTAGGGGGATCTGATGTAATAACCGGTGTTATTTGGAGTATTTGAGAGCTCCAATAAATAAAGTTGCAGTTGAGAGAAATGATCGGGACATCGGATATGTCCTAGATGTGAAATAATATAAAAAGACGAAACGGATAAAAGAGTCTCTACTCCGATTCTTAGCGGTTAAGAAATGTGGTTTAGGAATGCCCATTTTACGAGATAGTTATGGAATATTTATCCTGATAATATTCCGGATTTTATATTCCAATTTCTTAAAGTTTGGAGACCGGAAAATACAACCGCGTTTTAATTAAATAGTTCGGATAAACATTATATATATATATATATATTGAAGAGGCGGCTGCAGAGTTCTTCCATCTTCATCTCTTTTTATTTAATATATATATATAAGGCACATAACTTCACATTGAGAAGCCACGGGTACACCTTCCTCCCTTACTTTTCAATCTCCAAAGTTGCAAATGAAGCATCCGAGCGAAACGTGCAACTTACCTTCATTTCTTCACAAATCCTTCGTCTTCGATCCAATTTCAAATCCGTTTGTACCAACGAGTCCCTTATCTTGTTCTCTTTAACGTGGTACCAAGTTGCTTCCCGTTTGCTAGCTTTTTGGTTTAACCTCTGTATATCGCTATCGGAATGCCGACGGACCACCGCAAGTCATCAAACGTAAGGTTTCATACCGTGTCCTTACTCCCCGTATTGCCAGGGATCCGTATCTTTTTCCGGATCGTATATCGGGTTAGTAACGAATAAGTTATGAATTTATTCGTTTTCCGTATTGCGGGTTAATATAAATTAACTATAAGTTGGTTAAAATGGATAATTGGAATTTCCATTATGCTCGTTACATTATTCTGGTAATTATAGGATTTTTGGTTTGATGATGATTCAATGAGTTGGATATATGCCCTGATGTAGCTTTAAGGTTTAGCTTATTATTCGAGGTTATAGGATGTATATGATCCCTATGGATCCCTTTGGGTCTAGGTGTGACCTTTTGCTTGATAAGAGATGTGACATCTCTTTATGCCTTGTATATAGGCTTTGTTGTTCCTCTAATGTTGAGGTGATCGAGTTGTGGTTGAGCTTTATACGAGGTTGAGGTAAGTCCGTAGGACTTACTTAGCTATCATCCTTATATTGGGTGTTTGCATGAGTGGTGTGTGCTTCAGATGTTTGCTATGATAGCATGAGTTGTCATTTATATCGACCTATGTTTTATTGACTGCCCCACTGCGTGGCTGTGATAACCTTTCCCTTTCATCCCGTAGTGGAGTCTGGGAGGTTCTCTGACGTCAATCTAGTCTGGTTTAAAAGAAGGGCACAATCCACTCCCATAGGGTACACAGATTGTGTGACCAATACTCGTACAGCTGAATATAGCACTCAAAGGCGGGGATGTATCGGTCCTCGTGTCACATACTTTCATTTATATATATATATATATATATATATATATATATATATATATATATATATATATATATATATATATATATGTATATATACGACTTGAGTGAATGAATATTATATAAAGATGATAAACTGAGTAAATGTGTGATATCATGCTGATGTGTTTATCCTTACATGATTGTGTTTGTTGTTCGCTCCAAATGGTCTGTGTAAGCTTTAAATTTATAACCGAGGAAGTATGCTTAAAACAATGATGCGAACCCGCAGTGTACGGGTCAATTGTAATAAAAGCAAGAATTCCAGGGGTCGATCACAGGGACTTAGGTGAAACAAAGCAAGTATAGGTTGTCAATATTGCAAATAACCACAAAAGCGATCAAAACAATCACACATGACAATAAAGTCAATTAAGGGAAATATGCAAATTCTAGGGATTAAAGCATCTAGTTGTGGTTCCAACTGAAGATCTCAAGATAAGCGGACAAAGCTGAGGTTTTGCAAAGGGAAGGTGTTACTAAAGTAGAATAGATCACCGGGTAAGTTCACTACTCACAATCCCAAGCCAAAGAACCTTTCACCGGGTAAGTCTCAAGGTACTAAGTAAAGGAATTATAATCTCAAACCAACACACCAACTAAGGGAATAGAATCAACCTTTACCGGGTAAGTCTCAGGCTAACTCACAAAGATGGGATGAAAACACACTCAAACCCCAATAAAGGATAAACCTTTATTACCTACACTTATGATCAAGGGTAAACAAACTAAGGAATTACCGGGTAAGTCTCATCCTAGGCTTGCATTGAACCAGAAAAGGTGTAATAAGAATAGGATTTGGCAAACTCTAACACTTAACTCTTAGTTACGGATCAGATAAGTCACCTCGGTCAGTCAAGTTCCACCCCGGCCGAGATGTTCATCGACTGAACGAGATGTTCTAGGGTTAAGGGTAAAGACTCGAGCTTTCAGGGTCATACTGGAATTAAGATTATTCTATCATTGTCTTTCCCACAACTTTCAGGCAATCACCCTAGAATCGAAAAAGGAAATTAGCCACTCATCATCATGAAAGCAATAATCAAATATAGCTCCAATGACTCAAGTCGTTGGAGCTATATTTGATTCACTCAAGTCGTAAATGTAGCTCATCATCATCATGGAATTAAGATTATTCTATCATTTTCTTTTAAGCTCCAACTGAGTGAATCTCAGCCGAGGAAGAGCTAGCTCATAATCATATATATATATATATATATATATATATATATATATATATATATATATATATATATATATATATATATATATATATATATATATACGACTTGAGTGAATGACTATTATATAAAGATGATAAACTGAGTAGCTCTTTTAAGCTCCAACTGAGTAAAACTCAACTGAAGGTGAAATCTCTTAAATCTGATCCAAAGTAAATCTTCTTTGTTAATTCCAAACTTCCTGGTTCTCTTTTAAGCTCCTAAATGTAGCTCCAATGACTCCTTTGTTCCTTAGCTCCATTTTGATGCAAAACGTGCCATTTTACCTACGATTTCAACGAAACTTGGTGTAGACCTCGATTCTCGTAAAGGTAGATGAAACGACAATATAATCACATAATATACATTCAAACATGCAGATTATTGAAGATGAAACGACAATATAATCACATAATATACATTCAAACATGCATCCCATACTCGTCCCTTGCTTGCCCCCAAGCAAGTTTCAAATCTTTAGTACAAGATAGAATAGATTATAAGTCAGAAAGATCAATGAAAAGTATTTCAATACATTTTTGGTGGTGTGTTCCAATCATAGATCACTCTAAGATAATGCTTCATGGAATTTAAAATCAAAACATGCTCAAAACATTTTATAAATATAAGAAAGTTGTTCATCTTTGCATAAAATCATAGAATGCATAATAAATCATAATTATCAAAATTAATCGTGTATAATCCAGTTTAAACCACCAAGTCAATCAACAAGCTCGAGGTTTCAAGGGCTTTTCAAGAGAAGGTCAAGAAACGTGTGAAGGTGGGATGTATATAGGGAATGTGGTACTAGAATCCGGGAAAAGGATCTTTACTTCACTTGCTTTGAACTTCAACATCTTCCACCAATAAGCTTTGCTTATTTTACTTTTTTACTTTTTGGGATGCATGGACAGAGGTGCACAATAACTGAAGCTTGGGAGATTAGCAATCATCAATTTCTCGAGATGCCTCAAACCCTTGATGCACATACCATGACGCGTTAGGAATATCGTTCAATCTGACTTTGGGAAGACAAAAACACCCGGCTATGTGAATGGTGCCGAGTTACTCATCATCATGATTGGCTTCCCCAAACCTAGTTGTTTCTTTCTAAACTTTCAGCCAACAACTCAACTTTCTTTCACTTGCTTTTCACTTGCTTGCTTCCGAATTCCCGGATAGGTAGAGGGAGACAAATATGTATATGAAGCGCTAGGCATGATCAAGAAGAAGAAGAGAAGAGAATGAATTGCCTTAATCATCCCAGGAAGAAAGTGAGAGAACTCATCATGTGGTGTCAACCTTCAAATTCAACATAATTTGGATAAAAACAAAGTATTAAACATGCCAAAATATCAAACAAAGCATTTAGCAACTTAAACATATTATAAAACCTTTCAAACATATAAAGATTTCAAAACCAGTATGCAAACAAAATCTTCACTGAGATCATATCCACATAAGAAGCACAAAAATCATTTCGAAAACTGTTTCAGTTAAACCACCTCGGTCGAGATGTTCTAAGTCAACCGAGGTGCTGTACCTCGATTGGTCAAAATCACATCGGTCGAGGTCATTTAAATTTTTTTTCTTAACCAGTTTGTGACGTTTTTCTCAATCAATTAACCTGTATGCATGCATGTAGTTTCAGATAAACACATAGAACATATAGAAAATCATAAATATCCGAACCGAGTCATACAAGCATACACATAAGTCATATAAATACATCCAAATACTCCATACTTGGGACACATTGTCCCAATGGGTCAAAATAAGTCTAGAAAGAAATGTACTCACCGGACATAAGCTGAGCTACATAATAAATAAATAAAGGAAATCCTTGCAAGCTCTAGTCCTGATCTGCTGGTGGTGGTGGTGGATATGGCATGTACGGATGCTGGGATGGGTCAAAAGGGTAGCCCATAGTGTGCTGGAACTGTATCTCCAACATCCGGCGCTGGTAGTGCTGGCTCTCCCTCATCTCCAACATGTCCAAGGATAGAGCGGCGTAAGAGTCGATCATCTGATCCGTTAGCTCGTCTATCCGTCTGTGAGCTACGGGATCCTGCTATCTACGGACTCTGCGCCTGGCAGGACGTGATGATGGTGCAGCTGCCTCCTCCCCAGTCTCCTCGTCGTCCAGATCGACGACTGGTACACTGGGACCTGCTGTGTCCGTCCCTGTCTCTACGGCAGCACCGCCATCATCCTCCTGCACCTGAGCTGCTGCGTCTCTAGTGTCCTCAATGTAAGTGTTACGCTAAGAACGTGACACGCAAAAGTCTTAAATTTATACTCGTTATATTTTCCTAACTCCTAGCGAACCCGCAGTGTACGGGACGTTTTTGTAGTAGGGATAGTATTCCGAGGTCGAACACAAAGACAGAGGTGAAATCGAATCAAATAGTGACTAAGGATAGTGTTGATCTAGACTAAGAAAAGATGAAAGAAACAAATAAATGAAAATCTCAATGTTTTTGGGTTGGTTTTGTGGTGATCAATCAAGGATCACAATGATATAATAAGGCAAAACAAACTAAGGAATCAAGCTAAAACACAAATAAACAAGGCAAACACGAAATATGTGATCAACAGAGAAAAGCGGATTCTAGGGGTTTGAAATTCCGGTTATGGCATAGGACTCAAGCTATCTAATCATTCCTTGGATTAACTATAGTATGTTGGGAGTGAGTGTTTCTAGATTGGGATCAATCACCGGGTAGGTCTCATGTTCCACTAGTCCGTTCCTAAGGTCTCATCACCGGGTAAGTCTCAAAGAGCCTAAGGATAGGAATTCTACACAAACCGGATTGTCATCTAGGGATCTAACCTCTCCTTACCGGGTAAGTCTCGGAAAAGGTAAGTCTTAGGCAACTATCCTAGCACACTCAGTCCAATAGCGGCTTATGAGGCTCACTACTACCTAGAGTTCGTCATCTTCGGTATTTAAGAGCAAAAATCACCGGGTAGGTCTCTTCTAACTCTTAGTTGCTAACACTAGGTCACCCTAGGATAGATTTAGCTCAACAAACACTAGGATTTCAACAATCTAACAACCTAACACTTAGAATTATCAATACAAGCAAGTTAATCAAAATTACGGGGTGTTCATCCCTTTCCACGGCCGTGGAAATGCAAGATCAAACCGTGGTTTTCGACAGTGACTAGGTTCAATAAAGTGAGTCATCCAAGTATACATTTAAGTCTATTCTATCATAGTCCAAGCCATAACCATCGTTTCCTTACCCTAGAATCACATCTACTTAGCCAACAACATGCATCATCACAATCAAGATCATCAAGCATAAAATCATCGAATCCATATCAAGAAGATGAAATGAAAGGAAGATGAAACAAGTAAAATAAGAAAGCAAGCTGAATAAATGTTGAGAAAGACTTACAATCCTTCAAAAGAAGGTTCAATCCGTTCTTACAACCCTAGAAAATGTTTCCGACAATCTTCACTCTAAAATCTATGAAAGACTAAGAATGGTGTGTTATTCTCTTCTTCTCCAATGGAAGATTTTCTTCTCCTCCAAGAGTAGCTCCAATACAATCTTCCCAATGAGAGAATATTGTTGTTGAGAGTGTGGGAGAGAATGGGAGTGAGGGGTCTGATCCTTAAAGCCTTGCAGGACCACCTTTTATCCTCCAAATTTGCAAGAGTCGTCCATGAAGATCGTGGGACAGTTGTCACAGCTGTCTGGGGAAAACCACGGCTTATTTCCACGGGTGTGGTTCTTCCAGTGACCGTGGTTTTGGCGCTTCTGCACTATATGGATCATCAAGACACAATTTGGTGCATGGCATGTACCAACAAGGTCCCATGTGTCCTCCTTAGCTCCTAACTTGCTTCCCAATGAGTCCGAAGGTGCGTCATCTTGAGGAACGATCCTCAAATGTATCGATTAAGTTCCTAAAGCTCCCAAAATTCCTACAACACATGCAAAAGTCCGTGTAGACGTCTATCTCGACAAAATACATGAATTAAGTGCAAATCGTCACGGACTAGTGCAAACCATGCATGAACGAGTGGAAAAACTATCTAAATGAGTTCCTAAACCTAAGTCATAAATCTTGTTATCAAAAATACCCCATACTTAAGGTTTGTTCGTCCCCGAGCAAGTCCTAACTATAGACTAAGAGATGACATGATTTATGCATGCAGAAAAAGCAACAAAATCTTTTTGGAGTTGTGCTTCTAATATTGGATCACCTTCATAGTCATGTTTCACGGCAATGGACAAGCAATCATGTGTCAAATAAACGAAGACACGAAAAGACAATTATACTTAAATCGAAAGCATGCATGAAATGTAAAAATGAAGAAGTCAAGATGATCAAGAGCATATCCAATCTAGATCACTAAGTCTTACACACATGCAAATAGGTCATAAGGACTTATGAAATAAGAGGCCAAGAAACGTTGTGATTAGGTGGGAATTTTTCTAGGTTATGTGATGCTAATCCGGGAATAGAACTAACTCCACAATTTTGTCTTTGATCAACTTCCCACAAGTGTATATTTTCTCCATCTTTTCTTTCTTTTCTTTTCTTTTTCTTTCACTTATTTTTGAGACAATGGCATTGGTGTACAAAATCCGAAACCTTGGTGATTAGCCGTCCTCGGGCTTTTTTATTTTTCGAGGTGCATCCACACCGGGCACACATACCAAAGCTCGTTAGGACTATCGGTTTATTTGACTTTGGCAAGCAGAAACACCCGATTTTGTGAATGGTGTCGAGTTACTCGTCATTTAAACCAACGTCCCCAAACCTATATTTTTTCTACACTTTCACAACAAATTCAGCACCTCATTCATAACATTCTTTCATCAACAACTTCACCCTACACTTGCTTTTCACACACATCAACACACTAACATGCTCCTATTCCCGGATGGGTCAAAAGAGGTCAAATTTATATCAATTGAGGTGCTCAAACAACATGATCAAGATGAGAAGTAGAGAAAGATGAATCGCCTTAATGACTCCAAGATGATGTGCAAGAACTAGCATGTAATTTCGACTTTCAATCCTCAATCCAATCAAGACAAACATCATAATCACAAATCATTCATGGGATTCAAGATAAGTACTTCAAGTCCACATATGCATTCATCTATTCAACACACAAGGCCATCCATAGCCAATTCACAAGACAATTTCATCATAAGGGTCATTCCCAAGCTTAGAAGCACTAAATTTTTTTTAAAATTTTCTGATTTTTTTTGGATTTTTCGAAATATGTATGTACAATGCAAGACATAATGAAGCATGTGACTAAAAGAAACTACCCTAGATGCTAATCATGCAAAAGATCATGCAAACCCCACCCCATACTTAGAAACACATTGTCCCTAATGAGTAAATGAAGTAAAGAAGAATGAAAAAGGGTTCTCACAATGTATAAATGGTTTGCTTCGGTATTTTGGTTCGCTCAAGTGGAATGATGACGGATAATCCTATCAACGATGGTAGAGAGCTCAAAGTGTTCGTCATGGCGTCGGGATCCGCGCTAGGCAACTCTAGCCGTCCAAGTCCCGCGTCCGCTCCACCCACAATTGATGAGGGGCTCATCATCATCATCCACATGCCATGCAAGGCTTCTATGCTACTTAAACTCTAGCACACAAACTCCAAACACACAAAAACAGAAAAATCAAAACAAAAATAAAAACGAAAAGTGAAAAACGATTACCAATGGGTTGCCTTCCATCAAGCGCTTCTTTAAGGTCATTAGCTTGACCAAATTCGGGGGCGTCTCACTCTAGGTGAAGTGGGGCAATCATGTTCACCGGAGCTCCCGGGATAAACTTCTTCAACCGGTGCCCATTCACCTTAAAGTCTCCACAATGCTCCCCTCCTATCTCAACCACTCCATGGGGAAAGATCTTCTTCACCACATAAGGACCCGTCCATCTTGACTTAAGCTTTCCAGGGAAGAGCCGCAGCCTTGAGTTGAAGAGAAGGACCAAGTCTCCTTGACTCAACTCCTTCGGGATGAGACGCTTGTCATGCCAACGTTTGGTCATTTCCTTGTAGATCCGGGCATTTTGATAGGCATCCAACCGGATCTCCTCAAGAGCGTTCATATCAAGCAATCTTTTCTCTCCGGCCTCCTTGAGGTCAAAATTCAGCCACCTTATAGCCCAATATGCTCTATGCTCCATCTCTACCAGAAGGTGGCAAGACTTGCCATAAACTAGCTTGTAGGGATTGGTGCCAATTGGTGTCTTGAAAGCGGTTCTATATGCCCACAAGGCATCATCGAGCTTCATAGCCCAATCCTTTCTCGTCCTAGAAACCGTCTTCCCAAGGATTCCCTTTATCTCCCGGTTGGAGATCTCCACTTGGCCACTTGTTTGGGGATGGTAAGGTGTTGCCACCTTATAAGTCACCCCATACTTAGCCAAAAGTGCCCCAAAGTTCCTATTAGTGAAGTGCTTCCCTCCATCACTTATGATCACCCTTGGTGTATCAAACCTAGGGAAGATAACTCGGTTGAAGAACCGTACCACAACCTTGGCATCATTTGTAGGAGAGGCGATTGCGTCTACCCATCTCGAGACATAGTCTACCGCCAATAGGATGTAGAGGTTGCCACAAAAAGAGGGGAATGGCCCCATGAAGTCCACACCTTACACATCAAATATCTCCACTTCTTGTATGTTGTTCAAGGGCATCTCATTCCTCCTTGAGATGTTTCCCGTCCTTTGGCAAGCATCACAAGCTACCACAAAATTCTGCACATCCTTGAACAAACTTGGCCAAAAGAAACCCGATTGCAACACCTTAGCACATGTCTTGTGTGAGCTAGCATGGCCTCCACATGGCAAGGAGTGACAATGTGGGATCACACTCTCCACCTCATCCTCCGGTATGCATCTTCTAAAAACTCCATCCGGCCCTCTTTTGAACAAAAGCGGTTCACTCCAGTAGTAGTGGCTCACATCCTTGAAGAACTTTTTCCGCTGGGCATATGACAAACCGGGAGGCACTTCCTCGCACACAATATAGTTCACAATGTCGGCATACCATGGCTCACTTCCTCTAGACACTTGAAACAAGCACTCCTCCACCATTTGCAATTGCTCATCCCGGAATGAGTCATCAATCGGAATGCCATCTCTCTCAAGCTCCAAAGGTGGGAGTCTACTAAGGTGATCCGCCACAGAATTTTCGGACCCCTTCTTATCCCGGATTTCCAAATCAAATTCTTGAAGAAGAAGGATCCACCGAATCAACCGAGGCTTGGCATCCTTCTTCATAAGGAGATAACGGATCGCAGCATGATCCGTATACACAATGACCTTTTCTCCAACAAGATACGAGCGGAACTTCTCAAATGCATACACAACCGCTAGCAACTCCTTCTTGGTGGTAGCATAATTAAGTTGGGCTTCATCTAGCGTCTTGCTAGCATAATAGATGGCATGTGTGAGCCCATCTTTCCTTTGTCCCAAAACAGCCCCAACGGCTACATCACTCGCGTCGCACATGATCTCAAACGGTAGACTCCAATCCGGAGGTTGCATGATAGGTGCGGAGATCAAAGCATTCTTCAACCTACAAAAAGCTTCAAGGAAATCCTTGGAGAAAACAAACTCAGCATCTTTCATTAATAGGTTAGTAAGAGGCTTAGAAATCTTAGAGAAATCTTTAATAAATCTTCGGTAAAAACCGGCATGCCCTAGAAAACTCCTTACCCCCTTCACCAAGGTAGGTGGTGGCAACTTCTCTATTGTTTCTATCTTAGCCCTATCAACCTCAATGCCTCGGTTGGACACTAAGTGACCCAACACAATACCTTCACTTACCATGAAGTGGCATTTCTCCCAATTCAAGACTAGATTAGTCTCCTCACATCTTTTTAGCACTAGAGACAAGTTAGCTAAACAATCATCAAATGAAGATCCAT
The DNA here is from genome assembly GCA_033239125.1 of Fagopyrum homotropicum. NCBI lineage: Eukaryota > Viridiplantae > Streptophyta > Magnoliopsida > Caryophyllales > Polygonaceae > Fagopyrum > Fagopyrum homotropicum. Next base: position 55,288,587 of record BSWB01000001.1, on the reverse strand, counting down.
AAACAGAGAAATCATCCATAAACACTTCCATGATGTTTTCAATATAATCAGAAAAGATAGCCATCATACACCTTTGAAAGGTGGCTGGTGCATTACACAACCCAAACGGCATTCTCCTATATGCAAACATACCCCAAGGACATGTGAATGTAGTTTTCTCTTGGTCATCGGGGTGAATAGGGATTTGGAAGAATCCACTATAACCATCTAAATAGCAAAAGTGAGAATACTGAGCTAATCTTTCTAGCATTTGGTCAATAAAGGGAAGGGGGAAGTGATCTTTCCTAGAGACCACATTTAGTTTCCTATAGTCTATACACATCCTCCATCCCGTAACCGTTCTAGTTGGGATTAGTTCATTATTCTCATTAGTTACTACGGTCATCCCACCCTTCTTAGGAACCACATGCATGGGACTAACCCATTTACTATCCGAAATCGGGAAAATGATTCCCGCATCTAGCAATTTAAGAACCTCTTTCTTCACTACTTCTTTCATGATTGGGTTTAGTCTTCTTTGAGGTTCAATTGAAGGTTTATGGTTATCTCCCATTAAGATCTTATGCATGCACAAAGAAGGTTTAATGCCAACTAAATCATCAATGGTATAGCCAATAGCCTTCCTATGCAATCTCAATTCATGCAATAATCTATTCAACTCATCATCATTCAAGCATGGATTCATAATAACCGGAAAAGTAGAATTTTCACCAAGAAAAGCATACTTCAAATGAGAGGGGAGGGGTTTGAGTTCAAGTTTAGGAGGACCTTTATCGAGTGGAGATGATCCGTATAATATTGGTTGAGATGAATCCAAAGCCATGGAAGACTCCCCAAAGCTCCTTGAAGCTTGATCAACAACCAATGCAGTTTCTGGAGAAACCACAGGCAAAATTACGGGCTCTGGCAAAACCACGGCCGTGGAAGTTGCAAAGCTAGCCTTTTTGAGCATTCTAGAGAGTTCCACGGGACTTTCTACGGGCGTGGTTCTTCCTCCCAGGCCGTGGTTTCTACAGGAATTCAGCACACCTTCGTATGCTTCAAATTCAGCTCTTGTCTCCTTTTCCAATGCTTCCAAAGCCTTGATTTCTTCATTGCAATCATCCTCAACTCCTTCCTCCATCAAACTTAAGCTAAGAACCTTCTCCAAGGGGTCCTTGATCAAGATCGAGCTCACAACTTCTCTAGACTCCTCTTGCTCGACAATGTTGAACACATCTTCACCAAGGGCTGGCCCTTTCATCGTTGTTGATAATTTGAACTTGATATTCTCTTCTCCAATGTTGAAGGAGAGAATTCCATTTTTACAATTCACCAAGCATTCGGAAGTGGCTAGGAAAGGTCTCCCCAAGATGATAGGAACCGGATAGTCCGCCGGGATGTCCAAAACAACGAAGTCTATGGGCACATAGAACTTCCCTAGTTGCACCGGTATGTGTTCCAATATTCCAACCGGGTGAGTGATCGAACGGTCCGCCATGTAAAGGGTCATCTTGACCGGCTTTGGCTCTCCTAGCCCAACCTTGTTACAAAGTGCAAGCGGTATGATGCTTACACTTGCCCCAAGATCACATAGGGCTTCATACTTCACTTCTCCCACTCCAATTGGCACACAAAAGGATCCCGGATCTCTTAGCTTAGGAGGCATCTCCTCCTTCATGGTTTGGATCAATTCCGAGGACCTCTTTGTCATCCTTACTTCTCCATACTCCTCCAACTTTCTTTTGTTGGAGAGTATCTCTTTCAAGAATTTGCCATATGCCGGCATACCTAGAATAGCATCCATGAACGGAATGTTAATATGCAATTTAGACATAAGTTCAAGGAATTACCGAAGTGTTTGTCCAAGCAAGCTCTTGCTCGTGATTATGGGAATGTTAGTGGTGGCTTGTATGGAGGTGGTGCCACATATGTTGGCTCATCATCCTTGCTCTTGCCTCCATCTTCTTGCAAGGTCTCTTCTTCTACCACTACTTGCTTCCCTTTATCATTTCCCTTAGGCAAGGGGTCCTTCATACTCAACCCACTCCTTGTTGCGATGGCCAACACTTGGCCTCTTGGGTTATCCTCGGTTCTTCCGGGAAGCTTTCCCGGATCTCTATGAGCTTCACCCGCCTTTTGGAACACTTGTGCTTCCAACACCTTTTGAGCTTTAGAAATGGAAGTCACCGTGCTCTCAAGACCACTCAACCTTCCAAGCAATTGCTCAAACATCATCTCGGTTCTATCCTTTGGAGGTTGATTAAATCCGGGTGGAGGTTCTTGTGAAGCCTTTGGTGGTGGAGCTGCGCTTGTGGAAGCGGGAGGGTTCAAGGCTCCATCCGGGTTAGAATAGGAAAACCCGGGATGGTTGTGGTTAGGCCGGTAATTGTTGAATTGCCGGTTATTGTTGAAGTTCCTTGGGCCTTGATAGTTGTTGTAGTTGCCCCTTCCCATGTAGTTCACATCTTCCTCCTTGGAAGACAAGTTTGCTTGCACCTGTACTTGAGGGGTTGCTTAATTCTTCAAAGTTGTAGCACACAACTCCCTCAATGATTTCAGCTCATTGTTGATTGCATCAAGCTTGAAGTTACTCATGGTGACTTCACTCACCTCATATGCTCCCGCTTTCCTCCCATCACTCTTCCTATGGGAGTACTTCTCAATCACCAAAGCTTGTTTCTCTACAAACTCCCAAGCTTCATCCATATTCTTTTCCATGAAAGTCCCACCGGAAAGAGATTGAAGCTTGAATTGGCTATCTTCATCAAGTCCTTTGAAGTAGATCTCCAATAGCTCAATTTTCGGTATACCATGGTGTGGACAATATAGGAGAAGGTCTTTGAACCTCTCCCAAGACTTGAATAGGCTTTCTCTATCCTTCATCACGAAGGCATTGATCTTCCCTCTTAACTCGGTAGTCTTGGAAGGTGGGAAGAACTTTGTCAAAAACTCGGTTGTCATCTCCTCCCAAGTACTCACTTGCCCTTGTGGAATAGATTGATACTAAGCCAAGGATTTATCCTTAAGTGAGAAGGAGAAAGCCCTAAGCTTATGGTTGTTGCTCTCCAATCTAGGTGGTCTTAGAGTCTCCATCAATATCTCGTAGTTCATTAAATGTTGATGAGGTGACTCTCCATCCATCCCTCCAAGTTTATTATGCCGGATCATTTGTAGAAATTGAGGGCGGAGCTCATAATCATGGGCTGCGGGATCTCCTAAATTCACACCCGGATGGTGCACTCTTTGAGCCGGATCCATACGTTGCCCTAACGTTTGTGGCTCTTCAATAGCAATGGGCACAACCCGAATATTAACCGCCGGCTGCGGTTGTGGTGGAGGTAGAGGTTGTTGACGATTAAGCTCTCTTTGCACAAGAGCTTGCCTAATCTCTTCAATCTCCCTCCTAGTTGCTTCTTGCCTCTCATTGGCAAGTCCCCTTTCATTATCCAAGGCTTCATCCCTTAGCCTAATTTGCTCTAAAGCTTCATCTAACTCAGCTTGGAGATCTCTTCCGGCCATCTCTTTCTCCTTTCGAATGCTCTTGGATCTAGATCTAAGGGTTTTCTCCAGTTCGGGATCGAATTGAGCTAAATCCTTGCCACAAGATCTTCGCATGCACCTAAAGAGTAGAGATGTCCTGAAAAGCAAAGACACAAACCAAACGAGATCAAAAGCAACAAGAAAGACCTACACTATAAACAATCACAAACTATGACTCAATCTTAACCTAGTCCCCGGCAACGACGCCAAAAACTTGTTACGCTAAGAACGTGACACGCAAAAGTCTTAAAGTTATACTCGTTATATTTTCCTAACTCCTAGCAAACCCACAGTGTACGGGACGCTTTTGTAGTAGGGATAGTATTCCGAGGTCGAACACAAAGACTGAGGTGAAATCGAATCAAATAGTGACTAGGGACAGTGTTGATCTAGACTAAGAAAAGATGAAAGAAACAAATAAATGAAAATCTCAATATTTTTGGGTTGGTTTTGTGGTGATCAATCAAGGATCACAATGATATAATAAGGAAAAACAAACTAAGGAATCAAGCTAAAACACAAATAAACAAGGCAAATACGAAATATATGATCAAGAGAGAAAAGCGGATTCTAGGGGTTGGAAATTCCGGTTATGGCATGGACTCAAGCTATCTAATCATTCCTTGGATTAACTATAGTATGTTGGGAGTGAGTGTTTCAAGATTGGAATGAATCACCGGGAATGTCTCATGGTCCACTAGTCCGTTCCTAAGGTCTCATCACCGCGTAAGTCTCAAAGAGCCTAAGGATAGGAATTCTAAACAAACCGGATTGTCATCTAGGGATCTAACCTCTCCTTACCGGGTAAGTCTCGGAAAAGGTAAGTCTTAGGCAACTATCCTAGCACACTCAGTCCAATAGCGGCTTATGAGGCTCACTACTACCTAGAGTTCGTCATCTTCGGTATCTAAGAGCAAAAATCACCGGGTAGGTCTCTTCTAACTCTTAGCTGCTAACACTAGGTCACCCTAGGATAGATTTAGCTCAACAAACACTAGGATTTCAACAATCTAACCACCTAACACTTAGATTTATCAATACAAGCAAGTTAATCAACATTACGGGGTGTTCATCCCTTTCCACGGCCGTGAAAAGGCAAGATCAAACCGTGGTTTTTGATAATGACTAGGTTCAATCAAGTGAGTCATCCAAGTATACATTTAAGTCTATTCTATCATAGTCCAAGCCATAACCATCTTTTCCTTACCCTAGAATCACATCTACTTAGCCAACAACACGCATCATCACAATCAAGATCATCAAGCATAAAATCATGGAATCCATATCAAGAAGATGAAATGAAAGGAAGATGAAACAAGTAGAATAAGAAAGCAAGCTGAATAAATGTTGAGAAAGACTTACAATTTTTCAAAAGAAGGTTCAATCCGTTCTTACAACCCTAGAAAATGTTTCCGACAATCTTCACTCTAAAATCTATGAAAGACTAAGAATGGTGTGTTCTTCTCTTCTTCTCCAATGGAAGCTTTTCTTCTCCTCCAATTGAGCTCCAATCCAATCTTCCCAATGAGAGAATATTGTTGTTGAGAGTGTGGCAGAGAATGGGAGTGAGGGGTCTGATCCTAACAGCCTTGCAGGACCACCTTTTATCCTCCAAATTTGCAAGAGTCGGCCATGAAGATCGTGGGACAGTTGTCACAGCTGTCTGGGGAAAACCACGGCCTATTTCCACGGGCGTGGTTCTTCCAGTGACCATGGTTTTGGTGCTTTTGCACTATATGGATCATCAAGCCACAATTTGGTGCATGGCATGTACCAACAAGGTCCCATGTGTCCTCCTTAGCTCCTAGCTTGCTTCCCAATGAGTCCGAAGGTGCGTCATCTTGAGGAACGATCCTCAAATGTATCGATTAAGTTCCTAAAGCTCCTAAAATTCCTACAAAACATGCAAAAGTCCGTGTAGACGTCTATCTCGACAAAATACATGAATTAAGTGCAAATCGTCACGGACTAGTGCAAACCATGCATGAACGAGTGGAAAAACTATCTAAATGAGTTCCTAAACCTAAGTCATAAATTGTGTTATCAGGAAGGTATCCACGCAGTGGACCAGTACTGAGAGTCGTACACCGAGAACTGAGACGACCACCTAATACCCTGAGATGCAGTCTGCTCCCAAGGCATCGCCACATATGGCGTAGTAAGTCCACGAGGAACTAGATTCCTCCTGGTGATCATCTCCTACAGCTCTAGCGGCTTGGCAGCCGCCACCATTGTACATGCACTCAAATCTAACCCCATCACAGTAGCTATGTGAGTCACTAAACCGCCACAACAAATGTCCCCCTTCGCCTTAGCCTTGATCCGGTGCAGATCCTCAGCTAGCATAGCACCGAAATCAGGCACACCCCCAGTCACCATGCAAAATAAACTCAAAAGCTCCCCCTGTCTAACCTTCTGGGGCGTCTCAGTACGCGCCAGAAGTGTCTCACTGAATATACGGTGGGCGAGTCTAAAAGCAAGGTGGAAGATGATCAGCATGCTCAACTACATGAGCTATATGTCCCCAAAACTGGCGAGCTATAGCTCGAGAAGGGAAATCGGGAATTGTGGGGGTCGGGAAGCCGAAGACATCTCTCCACTGATCCATTGGTACTAAACAATTCTGGTTCAGCAACCGGTACTTGATGGCCGTCTCCTCGGGCAAGTGAGTCACAGAACTCACAAACTCCAGTGTAGGCTCGAGGTAGGCTGGAGCTCTGATCTCCAAAGCTCCAGCCCAACCATCGAGACCATCCGTCTCAAATCCTCCGCAACATATAAACCATCAAAAGCGAAGATGTCTAAAAACCGCGGCGCAATCACAGGGCGTGTACAGATGCGGTCGTAATCGCCCTGGTGACGCTCATGTATCACCGGTATGGAGGGTCGAGATGAAGAAGAAGAAGGGGATGATCTATCTCTCAGGACAATCTGGCGATCAGACCTGGAACTCATTTTCTCTTTTTTGTCTGACAGTTTACCTCGGTTGCTTGTCAGATCTCAAGAGTCACCTTGGCCGAGGCGCAGGTCGACTAGACCGAGGTGCGAAGCTGTTCCATTTCAACTCTCGGAATTTCAGTTCTTTTCCCCCGATTTCACTACAGATTGTTCCTAAGGGGTACTTAATCTTTTTTCAACAGAGATCTATGGCAACCAAAGCCACTAAATTCCGAAATAAGTAAAGAAAGAGGGAGTTAGGGTTTCGACTGTTTTACCCCGGACTTGGTAGATTCGAGGTGTTCTTGTTGCATATTGTTGCTTGCAATTGGTTCCCCTAGCCTTTCCTCGCAGAATGGGAGCAAGAATCGTCGAGAACGATCGAGAAACAAAGAAAACGAGATGGAAGAGCGCCGCGGTCGAGGGGTAAGTTAGGAGGGAATATAGAGAAATCGTTTCACCTTTTATACCCCTCGCCGATTCTGTTGTCACCACGGTCGAGGTGATCCCGACTGGACCGAGGTGTATGGACCGAGGTGGAATGTTGTCAGCCCTAGTCGTCTCGGTTGCTCAAGAATCATCTCAGTTGAGGTGCTGTGACTGCAACCGAGATGTGTCTCAGTCAAACTCCGTCTTCTCAATTTCTCGAACTTCTTTCCTTCCAGTGTTGCTCGTGGGTTGTATTCCTTCCTTAGAAAGTACCTATTTTCTGTCTAGGAAACCAAAAACAAACCGGGGCAAAGCAAAAGCAAACTATCTAAAGCTAGACTAGAAAAGGGAAAAGAGAGCAATACCTTGGGTTGCCTCGCAAGAAGCGCTTGGTTTAAGGTCACTAGCTGGACCGTACGGCATCCCTAAACATGTTGGAACGTGTCCTCACCCCATACTTCACCTTCATCATGGGGTGACATAAGGAAGTCTATCAAACGTTCCAGCAAGTGCAAGTGCTCATCGGGGAATGAATCGTCTATGGATGGTTCGTCCTTCTCGCATGAAGAGGGAGGTAGCCGGCTGAGGTGATCCGTAACAGAATTTTCGGATCCCTTCTTATCGCGGATCTCTAGGTCAAACTCTTGAAGCAAAAGAATCCATCGAATAATACGTGGCTTGGCATCCTTCTTAGCAAGCAAGTAACGAATAGTTGCATGGTCCGTGAAAACAATAACTTTCGCTCCTACTAAGTAAGAATGAAATTTTTCAAAAGCATATACAATCACCAATAGCTCCTTTTCGGAGGTGGCGTAGTTACGCTGGGCTTCGTCTAGCGTCTTGCTAGCATAGTAAATGGCGGTGGTCTGGCCATCCTTCTTTTGTCCAAGCACCGCTCCTACTGCCATATCACTTGCATCCCACATGATCCCAAAGGGCAAGGTCCAATTCGGAGGCTGGATAATGGGAGCGGAGATCAATGCTTCCTTAATCCTATAAAATGCATCAAGACATTCCTGCAAAAACTCAAAAACAACATCCTTATTCAAGAGTTAAGTTAGTGGTTTAGAAATCTTCGAGAAGTCCTTGATGAATCTCCTATAGAAACCTGCATGCCCGAGAAAACTCCGCACACCCTTAACAGAACAAGGGGAGAAAGTTTCTCAATAGTCTCGATCTTAGCTCGATTGACCTCAATACCTCGGTTGGAAACGAGGTGTCCTAGAACGATGCCTTCATTAACCATAAAGTGACACTTCTCCCAATTCAAGACGAGATTAGTGCCTTCACATCTTTGTAGCACTAGAGAAAGGTTAGATAGGCAATCATCAAAAGAGGAACCATATACTGAAAAATCATCCATAAATACCTCCCTGATCTCCTCTATGTACTCAGAAAAGATAGCCATCATGCATCGCTGGAAGGTAGCGGGTGCATTACACAATCCAAATGACATCCTCCTATAAGCGAATGTCCCCCATGGACAAGTGAAAGTGGTCTTCTCTTGATCATCCGGATGGATAGGAATCTGAAAGAAGCCACTATAGTCATCTAAATAGCAAAAATGTGAATGCTGGGCCAACCGTTTGAGCATTTGATCGATGAAGGGAAGTGGAAAATGGTCCTTCCGAGTGGTCATGTTCAGCTTCCTATAATCGATGCACACCCTCCAGCCCATGACGGTCCTAGTTGGGATTAATTCGTTGTTCTTATTTGTCACAACGGTCATCCCTCATTTCTTCGGAACTATGTGCACTGGGCTCACCCACTTGCTGTCCGAGATAGGAAATATGATACCTACATCCAACAACTTAAGAATTTCTTTCTTCACAACCTTTTTCATGATCGGATTTAATCGTCTTTGAGGTTCCCGTGAAGTTTTATGATCGTCCTCCATTAGTATTCTATGCATGCACAAAGAGGGCTTAATACCAATAAGATCATCAATAGTATAACCCAAAGCCTTTCGATGCTTCCTCAGGGCATGCATAAAATGGCACTTTTCCCAATTCAGAACGAGATTAGTGTCTTCACATCTTTGTAGAACTAGAGAAAGGTTAGATAGGCAATCATCAAAAGAGGAACCATATACTGAAAAATCATCCATAAATACCTCCATGATCTCCTCTATATACTCGGAAAAGATAGCCATCATGCATCGCTGGAAGGTAGCGGGTGCATCACATAATCCAAATGGCATCCTCCTATTAGCGAATGTCCCCCATGGACAAGTGAAAGTGGTCTTCTCTTGATCATCCGGATGGATAGTAATCTGAAAGAAGCCACTATAACCATCTAAATAGCAAAAATGAGAATGCTGGGCTAATCGTTCGAGCATTTGATCGATGAAAGAAAGTAGAAAATGGTCCTTCCGAGTGGCCACGTTCAGCTTCCTATAATCGATGCACACCCTCCAGCCCGTGACGGTCCTAGTTGGGATTAACTTGTTGTTCTTATTTGTCACAACGGTCATCCCTCCTTTCTTCGGAACTACATGCGCTGGGCTCACCCACTTGCTGTCCGAGATAGGAAATATGATGCCGGCATCCAACAACTTAAGAATTTCTTTCTTCACAACCTCTTTCATGATCAGATTCAACCGTCTTTTAGGTTCTCCTGAAGTCTTATGATCATCCTCCATTAGAATTCTATGCATGCAGAAAGAAAGCTTAATGCCAATAAGATCATCAATTGTATAACCCAAAGCCTTTCGATGCTTTCTCAAGACATGCATCAGTTTAGATAATTCAGATTCAGAGAGGGAAGCACTAACGATGACGGGATAAGTAGAATCCGGTCCAAGGAAAACATACCTCAAGTGACTTGGCAGCGATTTAAGCTCCACAACTGGGGTGCTTTCTGAGGGGGATCCTTGTATCCTTCTTCCCGTGGAGTAGATCTAGATCGGAGAACTGGACTTTCGGAAGTCTCAGTTGACATCATCTCGCTTTCGACCTCGGTCGAGGTCCAGAGAGGGTGACCGAGATGTTCTTCAGTCATGAACACCTTGCTTGGTCCAGAAAGTGCCTCGGTCGAGGTACTGCAACTGGGACCGAAACTGGAGATTCTCTTCTCCTGGATTAGCTTTTCAATCTTAGCTTCTGGATCTTCTTCCAGTGCCTTTAAGCTCCGTATATCTGCATCACAAGAAGCATCTATACCTTCCTCCATTAAGCTAAAACTAATAACTTTCTCAAGTGGATCATTAATAAGGATAGAGCTCACCAATTCTCTTGATTCTTCATCATCATAGATGTTGAAGATATCATCCTCCAGCTGCTCTCCTTTCATTGCAGCAAGCAATGCAAACTCCACTTGATCACCGCCAATGTTGAATTGCAACTTGTCGTTCTTACAATCCACATTGCAACCCGAAGTTGCTAGAAATGGTCTCCCGAGAATGATAGGAACGGGATAATCTGCGGGAATATCAAGAACAACAAAGTCTATAGGTAAATAGAAGTTACCTAACTTAACCGGGATGTCTTCCAAAATGCCCACGGGATGGGTAATGGAGCGGTCCGCCATGTATAACCTCATCTTCACCGTCTTGGGCTCTCCAAGTCCGTTCTTCACACATAGCTTCAGCGGGAAGATGCTCACCCTGGCTCCTAGATCAGACAATGCCTCACAAGTGACATTCCCAACTTGAATGGGAATGCAAAATGAGCAGGGATCTCTCAACTTGGGTGGCATCTTTTCCTTCATGATTTGAATGAGCTCCGAGGATTTAGATGTCATCCTTACTTCACCAAAGTCTTCCAACTTCCTCTTCCTTGATAGAATCTCTTTCAAGAACTTCCCATAGGCGGGCATCCCTAGAATAGCATCAAGGAAAGGGATATTAATATGTAGTTTATTCATCAAGTCAAGGAACTTACCGAAATGCTTGTCTAGATGTGCTCTAGTTCTTGACTGGGGGAGTGGAAGTGGTGGTTTATAAGCAGGAGGTGGAACATAAACTTCAGATTTCTCCTCCGCTTTCTGGCGCTCGACCTCGGTTGGTACCTCGGCCGAAGTGTTCTTCGTCTGTACCTGGACTAAGGTGTTCTTCACTGGCATCGACCGAGGCACTGGATCTGCAGTTTTCAGTCCACTTCTCGTCGTTATTGCCATTATCAGTCCCTTGGGGTTGCTGTCTGTCTTTGCTGGGAGCTTCCTTGGGTCTCTTGGCGCTTTATTCGCCTTATTAAAGAATTGTTGTTCTAAGGCTTTTTGTGCCATCGAAAATGAAGTCATTGATGTCTTTATAGCATTAAGCTTGATCAAGATAGCCTCCAGCACTGCATCTTTCTTCTCTGGCTGGGATGAGCTTGATCCAGGCTCTTAGATCTTCAATGGGGTAGAAGAAGAAGAAGAAGAAGAAGAGAGGAAAGGATTAGAAGAATTATTCGAATTGAAGTTAGAGTAGAGTTACCCGGATTTTGATTTTGATTGTTGGGCCTCCAATTGTTGCTGTTGGACCCTCTATTGTTGTTGTAGTTGTTGTTCCGGGAACCGTTGTTGTAGTTGTTGTTCCGGGAACCATTGTTGTTCATGGAGCTTTGATATCCTTCCTCTTCCTTCTTGGTGTGAGCAACCAAAAGATCCTTCAATTGCTTTACCTCGTTATTAAGGGAGGTGAGTTAATTATCATTTGATGGAGCTTCTTGGAAATTAACTCTCTTAACTCCATTTTCAGCTCCTTGGTGCGAGTACTTCTCCATGTGCAAAGCTTGTTTTTCAATGAACTCCCAAGCTTCGTCAATCGGCATGTCCATGAATGTGCCGGCGGATAGTAGTTGAAGGCTGAATTGGGTGGCTCCGTCCAATCCCTTAAAGTAGATCTCCAACAACTCTATCTTTGGAATCCCATGATGTGGGCAATCCAAAAGAACATCTTTAAATCTTTCCGATGACTTGGACAAACTCTCTTTGTCCTTCATGATGAATGCATTGATCTTCCGTCTCATTTCAACAGTTTTGGAGGGGGGAAAGAATTTTGTCAAGAACTCCGTTGTCATCTCCTCCCAAGTGTTGATCTTTCCGGGAGGAAGAGACTGGTACCAAGTAAGCGCCATGTCTTTCAAAGAAAAGTAAAAAGGCCTTAACTTGTAATTATTGATTTCCACTCTTGAAGGTTTCAAGGTCTCCATCAAAATCTCATAGTTTTGTAAATGTTAATGCGGAGACTCCCTCTCTAAACCTCCAAACTGGCATTGGCAGATCATGGAAAGAACTTGCGGTCGAAATTCATAATCATGCTCCGCTGGATTTCCTAGGTTGACTCTTGGACGCCTCACTTGCTGGTTTGGGTCCATCCTCTGCCCTAAGGTCTGTGGAATACTGCAAAAAGAACATCTCGGATTGGCATCCGAGGTGGAAGTATCTCTGCCGCGGCAACTAGAGCGGGGTCCTGCCTCGGTCGAGGGTCTGGTCAAGGCAAGATCTGAGCTCGTAACTTAGCCATATCTGCTTCAATCTCTGCAGCTCGGGTGTGATTTTCCTCCATCTCGCGCTGCAGTTCTTCCCTATTGAGGCGCAACTATTCCATCGCCTCTTTCAATTCGGCCTCAAGATCGCGATCGTCTGGATTGGCCATTTTTGCTTCCTTCAAGCGTCTCTTATATGTCTTTTCTGGTTCGGGATCGTAAGAAACGATTTCCTTCCCAGCACGGGTTCTTCGCATAAACCTAAAAAGAAGAACCTGCGAAAGTCACTCAAGTAGAGTGGTTAGTAGCAACAGGGGCAATAGCCCCAAAAGACTACCGCAACCGGATCGGTCTAGACCAAGTCCCCGACAACGGTGCCAAAAACTTGTTCGCTCCAAATGGTGTGTGTAAGCTTTAAATTTATAACCGAGGAAGTATGCTTAAAACAAGGATGCGAACCTGCAGTGTACGAGTCAATTGTAATAAAAGCAAGAATTCCAGGGGTCAATCACAGGGACTTAGGTGAAACAAAGCAAGTATAGGTTGTCAATATTACAAATAACAACAAAAGCGATCAAAACAATCAAAGATGATAATAAAGTCAATTAAGGGAAATATGCAAATTCTAGGGATTAAAGCATCTAGTTGTGGTTCCAACTCAAGATCTCATGATAAGCGGACAAAGCAGAGGTTTTGCAAAGGGAAGGTGTTACTAAAGTGCAATAGATCACCGGGTAAGTCTCACTACTCACAATACCAAGCCAAAGAACCTATCACCGGGTAAGTCTCAAGGTACTAAGGAAATGAATTATAATCTCAAACCAACACACCAACTAAGGGAATAGAATTAACCTTTACCGGGTAAGTTTCAAGCTAACTCACAAAAATGGGATGAAGGCACACTCAAACCCCAATAAAGGATAAACCTTTATTACCTACAATTATGATCATGGGTAAACAAACTAAGGAATTACCGGGTAAGTCTCATCCTAGGCTTGCATTGAACCAGGAAAGGCGTAATAAGAATAGGATTTGGCAAACTCTAACACTTAACTCTCAGTTACGGATCAGATAAGTCACCTCGGTCAGTCAAGTTCCACCCCGGCTGAGATGTTCATTGACTGAACGAGATGTTCTAGGGTTAAGGGTAAAGACTCGAGCTTTCAGTGTCATACTGGAATTAAGATTATTCTATCATTGTCTTTCCCACAACTTTCAGCCAATCACCCTAGAATCGCACAAGGAAATTAGCCACTCATCATCATGAAAGAAATAATCAAATATATGGGAAGAGAATGAATATTTGAACACAAAAACCTTAATAACAAGGCTTCAACAACTGAATCAAATATCACATAAATAAGCGTTCCTTGGATCACAAATCCAACAAGACAACAGGCCATAGGGAATCTAAGAAAATCTTAAAAATCCCTTCAAAAGCTATAACAAGCTATGAACTTCCTTCCTTCAATCTTCCTTCAAACTTCCAAAAATCCTTCCTAACTGCAGCTTCTTCAATCTCCAAGTATGTGATGATGTAGCGGAGCTTGATGATCCGACGATGGTTGAATTGTAGAAAATCCAACCCTTTATAGAGGAGAATTATCTTCCAAAGATAATTTCGTATAAAATATATCCATATCTCCTAAAATATATATCTTCCTTCCAGCTATAAGATATTTCTATAAAATATATCCATATCTCCTAAAATAAAATTATCTTTAAAAGATAATTTTATAGGAAATATCTTAAAAGATAATATCCTAATAAAATATATCTCTATCTCTAAAATAGATCTTCTAAATATATGATCTTCCTTCCAGAAATCCAGCCCAAAAATATAAGATCTCTCCTTCCAAAAATAAAAGATCTCAGCCAAATAAAATATATCTCGCCGCGTCAGGGTGTTCGCCTCGGTCTGGGCCCTCCTCAAGATCACCTCGGTCGATGTGGTACTGTAGCTGACCGAGGTGAATCTCAGCTGAAGGTGAAATCTCTTAAATCTGATCCAAAGTAAAACTTCTTTGTTAATTCCAAGCTTCCTAGTTCTCTTTTCAGCTCCTAAATGTAGCTCCAATGACTCCTTTGTTCCTTAGCTCCATTTTGATGCAAAACGTGCCATTTTACCCACCATTTCAACGAAACTTGGTGTAGACCTCGATTCCCGTAAAGGTAGATGAAACGACAATATAATCATATAATATACATTCAAACATGCAGATTATTGAAGATAAAACGTCTAAACAAGTCCCAAAATATAGACTATAATACATGATATCATTTGTGCTTTTGTATTACTCTATATAAGTATGGTTAGCTAATGGTTTATTACCATGTTGTAGATGCCCCATAGGATAGGTACACTACTGGGGGATCTAGCAGAGTGACAGGTTGAGGACCTCTCGTACATAAGATGTTGGTCTTTTGGGGGTTGTTTACCTTCCCCTCTTGCGTGAGGATGATCTTTTGTTAACTCTTCTGTGAGGACGTTGTTGTTTATACTCGGCTATGTTGTTTTTACCTTTTGTTTATTTAGTTTATATAGTTTTATGTATTTGTTTTTATATCTGTCAGTGCCATGTTGTAAAGTCCAGTGAACTTGTTGTCAGGCTAGGGTCAGGATCCATTGTGAGATCCTAGCCCAATGTGGCATCCCGAGTCCCGCGGATTCGGGGTGTTACAGTAGGGAACCCGAAAATTTCCCTAAACTGATCCATAGGAACTGCATAGTTCCTGTTCAGCAGCCGGTACTTGATTCCTTGAAGCTCTGTCACGTAAGTCACAGAACTGACAAACTCCATCGTCGACTCTAGATAGGCCGGCGCTTTGATATCCATGAAATCCTCCAAACCAACCATGGAGATCATTTTCTTCAAGTCCTCTGCCTCCTCCTCAGTCTCCTCGTCGTCCAAATCGACGACTGGTACGCTAGGACCGGCTGTGTCTGTCCCTGTATCCATAGCAACACCGCCAACGTCCTCCTCATCCTTATCATCCTACACCGGAGTTACTGCGTCTCTAGCGTCCTCAAATGTATGAAGTCCATGCAGTGGACCAGTACTGAGGATCATAGACAGAAAACTAGGATGACCACCTAATACCGTGAGGGGTAGTCTGCTCCCAAGGCATCGCCACATATGGCGTAGTAAGTCCACGAGGAACTAGAATCCTCCTGGTGATCATCTCCTGCAGCCCTAGCGGCTTGGCAGCCGCCACCAATGTACATGCACTTAGATCCAGCCCCATCACTGTAGCTATATGGGTCACTAAGCCGCCGCAACAGATATCTCCTCTCCCCTTTGCCTTGATCCGGTGTAGATCCTCAGCTAGCAAGGCACCGAAATCAGGCACACCCCCAGTCACCATGCAGAATAAACTCAAGAGCTCCCCTGTCTAACCTTTTGGGGCATCTCAGTACGGGCCAAAAGTGTCTCGCTGAATATCCTGTGGGCGAGTCTGAAAGCGAGGTGGAAGATGATCCGCTCCTTGGAGTCTCTAGGTCTCCACCTATCAGCATGCTCAACTGCGTGAGCTATCTATCCCCAGAACTGGCGAGCTATAGCTCGAGAGGAAAAATCAGTAACAGTCGGGGTCGGGAAGCCGAACACCTCTCTCCACTGGTCCATCGGTACTAGATAATTCCGGTTCAACAACCGGTACTTGATGGCCTACTCTACAAGCAGGTGAGTCACAGAGCTCACAAATTCTAGTGTGTGCTCGAGGTAGGCCGGAGCTCTGATCTCCATAAACTGCTCCAACCCTACCATCGAGACCATCCGTCTCAGATCCTCCACAACATATATGCAATCAAAGACGGAGATGTCCAAAAACTGCGGCGCAACCATAGGGCGCGTACAGATACGGTCGTAGATGGCCTGGTGACGCCTCGTGTATCACCGGTACAGAAGGCCGAGAAGAAGAAGGAGAAGGGGAAGATCCATCCCTCAGGACAAGCTGTCTATCAGATCTAGAACTCATCTCTTTCAGATCACCTCGGTTGCCTGACAATTCTCAAGAATCACCTCGGCTGAGGTGCAGGTTGACTGGACCGAGGTGCGAAGCTGTTCGATTTCAACTCTCTGGAATTCAGTTCTTTTTCCCCAATATCACTACAGATTATGCCTAAGGGGTACTTAATCCTTTTCCAACAAAAATAAGTGGCAACCAAAGCCAATTTCTTCCAAAATAGTAAAAGACGAGAAGTTAGGGTTTTCGGTTTTGTTACCCCAGATTCGGTCGATTCGAGGCGTTTTTGTTGCAGTTTCTTGCTTCCAATTTGTTCCTCTATCCTTTCCTCTCCGAACCGAAGCAAGAATCGTCGAAAACGAGTGAGAATCGAAGAAGCGAGGTAATATTAGCGCCGCGGTCGAGAAGGTGAGGGAGAGAAGAGAGAGAAACCGTTCCCCCTTTTATACCCCTCACTGAATTTGCTATCACCTCGGTCAAGGTGGTCCCGACTGGACCGAGGTGTCTAGACCGAGGTGGATTGTTGTCAGCCCTAGTCGCCTCGGTTGCTCAAGAATCATCTCGGTCGAGGTGTTGTGACAGCAACCGAGATGTGCCTCAGTCAAACTCTGTCTTCTCAATTTCTCGAACTTCTGGCCTTCCAATGTTGCTCCTAGGTTGTATTCCTTCCTTAGAGATTACCTGTTTTCTGTCTAGGACGCCAAAAACAAAGCAAAGCAAAAGCAAACTATCTAAAGCTAGACTAAAAAGGGAAAAGAAAGCAATACCTTGGGTTGCCTCCCAAGAAGCGCTTGGTTTAAGGTCGCTAGCTGGACCATACGGCATTCCTGAACATGCTGGAACGTGTCCTCACCCCATACTTCACCTTCATCATGGGGTGACATAAGGAAGTCTATCAAATGTTCCAGCAAGTGCAAGTGCTCATCGGGGAATGAATCGTCTATGGATGGTTCGTCCTTCTCGCATGAAGAGGGAGGTAGCCGTCTGAGGTGATCCGCAACAGAATTTTCGGATCCCTTCTTATCGCGGATCTCTAGGTCAAACTCTTGAAGCAAGAGAATCCATCGAATAAGACGTGGCTTGGCATCCTTCTTAGCAAGCAAGTAACGAATAGTTGCATGGTCCGTGTAAACAATAACTTTCGCTCCTACTAAGTAAGAACCAAATTTCTCAAAAGCATATACAACCGCCAATAGGTCCTTTTTGGTGGTGGCGTAGTTACGCTGGGCTTCGTCTAGCGTCTTGCTAGCATAGTAAATGCCGGTGGTCCGGCCATCCTTCTTTTGTCCAAGCACCGCTCCTACTGCCACATCACTCACATCACACATGATCTTGAAGGGCAAAGTCCAATCCGGAGGCTGGATAATAAGAGCGGAGATCAACGCTTCTTTAATCCGGTAAAATGCATCAAGGCATTCCTGCGAAAACTCAAAAACAACATCCTTATTCAAGAGTTTAGTTAGTGGTTTAGAGATCTTCAAGAAGTCCTTAATGAATCTCCTATAGAAACCTGCATGCCCGGAAAAACTCCACACACCCTTAACAGAACAAGGGGAGGAAGTTTCTCAATAGTCTCAATCTTAGCTCGATCGACCTCAATACCTTGGTTGGAAACGAGGTGTCCTTGCACGATGCCTTCATTAACCATAAAGTGACACTTCTCCCATTTCAAGACGAGATTAGTGTCTTCACATCTTTGTAGCACTAGAGAAAGGTTAGATAGACAATCATCAAAAGAGGAACCATATACTGAAAAATCATCCATAAATACCTCCATGATCTCCTCTATGTACTCAGAATAGATAGCCATCATGCATCGCTGGAAGGTAGCGGGTGCATTACACAATCCAAATGGCATCCTCCTATAAGCAAATGTCCCCCATGGACAAGTGAAAGTGGTCTTTTCTTGATCATCCAGATGGATAGGAATCTAAAAGAAGCCACTATAGCCATCTAAATAGCAAAAATGTGAATGTTGGGCCAACCGTTCGAGCATTTGATCGATGAAGGGAAATGGAAAATGGTCCTTCCGAGTGGCCACGTTCAGCTTCCTATAATTTATGCACACCCTCCAGCCCGTGACGGTCCTAGTTGGGATTAACTCGTTGTTCTTATTTGTCACAACGGTCATCCCTCCTTTCTTCGGAACTACGTGCACTGGGCTCACCCACTTGCTGTCCGAGATAGGAAATATGATACCTGCATCCAACAACTTAAGAATTTCTTTCTTCACAATCTCTTTCATGATCGGATTTAATCGTCTTTGAGGTTCCCGTGAAGTTTTATGATCGTCCTCCATTAGTATTCTATGCATGCACAAAGAGGGCTTAATACCAATAAGATCATCAATAGTATAACCCAAAGCCTTTTGGCGCTTTCTCAAGACATGCATTAGTTTAGATAATTCAGTTTCGGAGAGGGAAGCACTAACAATGACGAGATAAGTAGAATCCGGTCCAAGAAAAACATACCTCAAGTGACTCGGGAGTTGTTTAAGCTCCACATCTAGGGGTACTTTCTGAAGTGGATCTTTGC
Source organism: Fagopyrum homotropicum (assembly GCA_033239125.1). Classification (NCBI taxonomy): domain Eukaryota; kingdom Viridiplantae; phylum Streptophyta; class Magnoliopsida; order Caryophyllales; family Polygonaceae; genus Fagopyrum; species Fagopyrum homotropicum. The sequence continues at coordinate 55,269,787 of BSWB01000001.1, read as the reverse complement.
TTACTCCTTCCAATGGAGTAGACTTAGATCAAAGAACTGGACTTTCAGAAGTCTCAGTTGACATCATCTCGCCTTCGACCTCGGTCGAGGTCCAGAGAGGGTGACCGAGATGTTCTTCAGTCAAGAACACCTCGCTGGGTCCAGAAAGTGCTTCGGTCGAGGTACTGCAACTAGGAATGAAATTGGAGATTTTCTTCCCTGGAATAGTTTTTCAATCTTAGCTCCTGGATCTTCTTCCAATGCCTTTAAGCTCCGTATATTTGCATTACAAGAAGCATTTATACCTTCCTCTATTAAGCTAAAACTAATAACTCTCTCAAGTGGATCATTAATAAGGATAGAGCTCACCAATTCTCTTGATTCTTCTTCATCATAGATGTTGAAGATATCATCTCCCAGTGGCTCTCTTTTCATTGCCGCAAGTAATGCAAACTCAACTTGATCACCGCCAATGTTGAATTGCAACTTGGCGTTGTTACAATCCACATTGCAACACGAAGTTGCTAGAAATGGTCTCCAGAGAATGATAGGAACGGGATAATCTGCGGGAATATCAAGCACAACAAAGTCTATAGATAAATAGAAGTTATCTAACTTAACCGGAACGTCTTCCAAGATGCCCACGGGATGGGTAATAGAGCGGTCCGCCATGTACAACCGTATCTTCACCGGCTTGGGCTCTCCAAGTCCGATCCTCACACATAGTTCCAGCGGGATGATGCTCACGCTGGCTCCTACATCACACAATGCTTCACAAGTGACATCCCACAAGATGCTGGTAAATTCATAGAAGTGAGAAAAAGATGCATATCCCTCCAAAAGAGGTGTTCGGCATAACAAGTGACATCCCCAACTTGAATGGGAATGCAAAATGAACTGGGATCTCTTAACTTGGGTGGAATCTTTTCCTTCATGATGTGAATGAGCTCCGAGGATTTAGATGTCATCCTTACTTCACCAAAGTCTTCCAAATTCCTCTTCCTTGATAGAATTTCTTTCAAGAACTTCCCATAGGCGGGCATCCTTAGAATAGCATCAAGGAAAGGGATATTAATATGTAGTTTATTCATCAAGTCAAGGAACTTACCAAAGTGCTTGTCTAGATGTGCTCTGGCCCTTGACTGAGGGAATGGAAGTGGTTGTTTATATGCAGGAGGTGGGACATAAATTTCAGTTTTGTCTGATGCTCCACCTCGGTTGGTACCTCGGCCGAAGTGTTCTTCGTCTGTACCTGGACCGAGGTGTTCTTCATTGGCATCGACCGATGCACTAGATCTTGTAATATCTAGAATTTTTATTCCGTCTAATTCCACCGTTGACGGTTTCCCATTCTATCTAGTATCTCTTCCTTCACAAATTTCATTATTTTATGTAGAAGTTAATTCACATAAAATGATAAAATTATATCAAACTCTAATCCTTAGAAATATCCATTATTTTATGTAGAATTTAATTCACATAAAATGATAAAATTATATCAAACTCTAATCCTTATAATTATCTATTATTTATGTAGAATTTAATTCACATAAAATGATAGATTTATATCAAACCCTAGTTATTATAATTCATTCTTATCGATGACAAGCTGTGACGAGATCATGACTAAGCTGAGACGAGATCATGACAAGCTGTGACGAGTTTTGACAGATTTTTGACAAGTAATTCAGCCCACCTTTCTTGCATGTTTCTGCCCACTGTTCCTACCTTAAGCAGCCCAGTTCGCTTACCCACAACAGCCCAGCAGTGTGACTTCGAGCCAGGCTAGCAGTAGCCCAGAAGAGGCTGGCTACGAGCCCATTAACAGCTCCTTCAAGCGGACCACACAGCTCCTCTCCAGCCTAGTATGCACAGCTCCTCTCCAGCCCAGTATGCACAGCTCTTCTCGCAGTCCAGGAGTACAAACGCACGATGCAGCCGCTCTTCTGCCCTTGTGAACGCTGAATGTAACAGCTGAAATCAATGCTCTCCCTTGATGGCCTTCATTCACGTAGCAGCTAAGGGAATAGGAGAAACCGCTTACCATTTAACGTTTAAAAAAAATCCTCCCTCTTGCCTTCTTCACTACTGCGTACAGAAGATCGATTCACTTTTAGAGAGGAGCAATACCACCAAGGTCCCAACAGCAAGATCAACATTCACATTCATTTGGAAGCTTCTCTCTGCATAGGTGAGTCTAATAACAATTCTCCTTACCTATGTGCGCTAGGATTGGATACTAATCGTGTCTTTTCTATGTTGAAGACTCGAGTCTTCTTAGATCAAGCGTACAACAGCCATCTTCGTCTTATCCCTGTTGTCAGAGTATTCCAAAGCCAAGGTCAGTGGGAGATCGTTAGTGCACGGTTTCTTCAACAACTTGCAAGTAGTGAGTAAGCACTTCCGTTCTTTCCTTTTGACAGTGATGTCTTCTATTATAAGACCCGTTAGGATAGATTGGAGTGAGTGTTCTGGATAGAAGAGAATAAAGGACTGTTGTAAAGGATTTATTTTAGTTATTTCTTTCAGTTTTGAAGTTGAAGATTACCTACTGTTGTGAATCAATGTTAAAAAGATTGGTTGAAGATCCACCGTTGAATTTTTAATAGATCATAGATAGATATACATCGTTTACCGTGTTAAAATTTAGGAATAAATGAACGGTCGGATTGAAAGTTATAGGGTCTCAAAGTGGAGTAGTTGAGCTGTTTTTCCAGCAGAAAAATGTTGACCCACGTGCCTCCTTTGACAGGCAACTGAGTTTTAAGAAATTGTTTGTAGTGTTGTAGCCAACTTTAAAGATTTTTGTAGGAATAACGATTAAACAGTTTTAAGAAATTGTTTCTCCTATGAGTAGATTATAGATCATAGATAAGTTAGAAATTTATTTTATAATTTTAGTAAGTTTATTTTAATTTCATATTTAGAACTATAGTTGGACCTTAGTGACTTTTCGGGAAATAGAAAATGGGTAATTTTTCTAGTTGTTACCTAAAATCATCGTAGGGAGTAGAATATGATTAGTTAGCCTCAAGTAAGAATGTAAGTACATTTTACGGGTGTTTGGAAGTCTCGGAACCAAGTGTAAAATAGTCAATTTACCTTAAATAAACACTGTAATAACTTCTGCACATAGAATCGTACATCTTAGGAGTTTTAGACTTCTAACTATTCAAGGAAAAGTGTTGACCCACGTGCCTCCTTTGACAGGCAATTGAGTTCCTGCAGCTACTGATTTAGTGTTGTTAAGAGAGACGAGTTGTAATTCTGGTAAGTCCACTGACTTACTTAGCTAGCTTCTTGCATGTGTGTGATGTGTATGAGTGGTGTGTGATAGTTAAGATAAATAACAAAACCGGAATAGGCCGACTGTAGTATATTGTATAATTGACCCAAGTGTATGATAACGGGTCGTGATATCATTTGCCTAGCTCTTGCGAGAGTCTAGGAGGTTCCCTGCGACCAGCCCAGTCCGGTAGACGGTCACATGCATTAGTACCATACCGCGTTGGTAAACGGGGACAGGGGCGAGGTTTGGGAATCCCTCGTGTCACAAAATAAGTATCATTAGTAATGACGTAGTACTTAATTAAAGATAATAAAAAGGAATGAGTGTTACATGCTGATTGCGTATGTTGTGTGTTTGTGCTTTTACCGTTATACTTATGCATAGAATGTTAGCTAACGGTTTTATACCGCTTGTAGATGCCTTGCAGGTTAGGGAGGCGATCGAGTGATCCGGCGGTAGTGGGCAGCCGGGGTTCCGTGCATTATAGGACGGGACTGTTATATTTTATTTTATGACTATTGAGACTGATGTTGGTATTTCCGGTTTTGAGACTTGGTTGTATTGTTTTTAGAATTTGGATTCTTTTTATTTCGCTCATATTATGAAACTCTTTATTTTGCCTTTTTGTTTGTGCCGTGTTGTAAGGTCCGATGAAGTTGTTCCCAGGCTAAGGGCCGGGACCCATTGTGAGGTCCCAGCTCGTAGCATTTCGAGTCCTCTAGGATTCGGGGTGTTACAGTATGGTATCAGAGCCCTAGGTTGGCAACAACGGCACTCGCCATCTTCAAAAAGGCCGAATAAACAAATAAACGGAAACCGCAAGGGTTCCGAACTTTTAAAATGAAAATTTTGTTTTCCAAACCATGAGCATAAACGGGTTGGGATAGAATGCACGGACCGCCACTACCTCCGCTAAACTCGATAGCATAGTTTATTGGACTTCTGTTATAACTTTTAATTTTAGTAACATTGTGACCTTTAGAAGTGACCTAAAGTAATAAGATAGTTATGTCCTTACTAGGAACTAAAGTAGTCTTATATTGATCACGTCATTACCAGATGGCATGTACGAGAGCGACAGCTTACATTGGACGAGGAGAAGGCCGACCTCCCCTTCCTCCTGGAGCTCCAAGACAGGGACGTGTGGGCAGGCCTCAGAGAGGCAGAGGTCGAGGACGTGTCCCTGTTGTAGATCCGCCAGCTGCGGGTGTACCTGCTGAGGAGGTGGCCGAGAGTATTGTTCCAGAGGTTAGGGATGAGACTGCTACTAGGTCCGGAGTACGGAGTGTAGGGCCTGCTGATTTTGGCCGCGTATCGATTGGAGCATCGGATTATCGAGCTTATGTCCAGCAGGTGCAAGAGGCATACAGGGCCGGAGCACCACCTCCAGCACCTCCAGTGCCAGCTAGGTCAGTAGAGGTCTCTCAGAGGGTGACTCAGGTGGTAGTCCCACCGGTGGTAGCTCCACCAATGAGAGTTGTCGAGGATGACCGAGTGAGAGACGAGCTGAGGGTACCGAGACCAGATGAATGGTTGAAGACATTCAACCATCAGCGAGTTCCCACCTTCGACGGGAACGTTGGACTTGAGGTGGAACATTGGATCAGTCATGTGGAGTCCGCACTAGAGGCGATTCGATGCCCTGAGAGTCGTAAGGTGGAGCTGGTTCAGACATTGTTTAGGGACCAGGCACAGTACTGGTGGAGGACAGTGAGGGGCGGAGTGTCCCGATTTGGGAAGTTACTGAGTCTCGTGAGAGAGACCTTTTGTCCTTTGTTCGCTCTAAACAGTGTGTGCAAGCTTTAAATTTATAACCCTAGATGTAAGCTTAAAACAAGGATGCGAACCCGCAGTGTACGGGTCAATCGTAGTAAAAAGCAAGGAATTCCAGGGGTCGATCACAGGGACTTAGTGAAACAAAGTTGGAATAGGTAAGCTTTAGCAATTACTAACCACAAAGCAATTAAAATAATCAAAGATGATAAAAAGTCAATAAAGGAAATATGCAATTCTAGGGATTAAAGCATCTAGTTATGGTTCCAACTCAAGATCTAAAGATAAGTGGACAAAGCTGATATTTTTGCATAGGGAAGGTGTTTCTAAAGTGGAATAGATCACCGGGTAAATCTCACTACTCTCTAATCCTAAACCGTAACTCCTATCACCGGGTAAGTCTCAAGGAATTAAGATAAAGAACTATAACCTCAAACTAACACACCATCTAAGAGAATAGAATCAACCTTTACCGGGTAAGTCTCAGGCTAACTCACAAAGATGGGATGAAAGCACACTCAAACCCCAATAAAGGATAAACCTTTATTACCTACACTTATGATCTTAGGTAAACAAACTAAGTAATTACCGGGTAAGTCTCATCCTAAGCTTGCATGGAACCAGGAAAGGTGTAATAAGAATAGGATTTGGCAAACTCTAACACTTAACTGTCAGTTTCGGATCAGATAAGTCACCTCGGTCAGACGAATTCCACCCCGGCCGAGATGTTCATTGACTGAACGAGATGCTTAGGGTTAAGGTAAAGACTCGAACTTTCAGGGTCCTACTGTAATTAAGATCATTCTATCATTGTTTTTTCTCACAACCTTCAGCCAATCACCCTAGAATCACACAAAGAGATTAGCCACTCATCATCATGAAAGTATTAATCAAATATATGGGAAGAAAGAGAATAATTGAACAAGAAAACCTTAAGAGAAAGGCTTCAATAACTGAATCAATTATCAAAACAACAAGCGTTCCTTGGATAAAAATCCAACAAGACAATGACAAAGAAGGGAATCTAAGATGATCTTACAAAAACCCTTCAAAAGCTATAAAAGCTATAGACTTTCTTCCTTCAACCTTCAAAAAGGTTCTTCAAATCTCCCAACTGGAGTATGACTGCTGCGGTGTATAAAACACAATCGGTGGTATAGCATGATATGGATTTGTGGAAAATCCAACCCTTTTTATAGGAAAATTACTCTCCAAAGATAAGATATCTTAGAAAGATCTCTTCCCATAAAAATAGGTAAAATATATGATCTATCATATCTTCTTCCTTCCAGGAGCCGAGCCCAAAAATATAAGATCCTCTTTCCAAAGATAAAAGATCTCAGCCAAGAATAAAATATTCTCGCCGCATCCCAGGTGTTCGCCTCGGTCGAGTCGACTTCTCTGGATCACCTCGGTCGAGGTGACTCTTTAGTCAACCGAGGTGAGTCACAACTGAATGTGAAATCTCTCAAATCTGGTCCAAAGTGAATCTTTAATCCATGGTTATGCTTCCTGGATGTTTCCTTATGTTCATGGATGTAGCTCCAATGACTCCTTAGCTCCTTTTGCTCCTTTTTGATGCAAAACGTGCCATTTTACCTACGATTACAACAAAACTTGGTGCAGACCTCGATTCCCGCAAAGGTAGATGAAATGGTAATATAATCACATATTATACATACAAACATGCAGATTATTGAAGATAAAATGTCTAAACAAACCCCAAAATATAGACAATAATTCATGCTATCATCCTACCTCACTGAAAAGGGACCGAGTGCAGGACTTCTTGGAGGCAGGTTTTGAGGATGTTCCGATAGCTGAAGCTATTAGGAGGTTCCGAGAGGAGCTGTCACTGTTGGGTCCTGCTGCACCACCTGTGGACCAGCACGTGTATCTGTTTTCCCGGAGACTGAGAGAGACTACCCGCTCCTATCTAGCAGGGTTCCGCTGTGATTCCTTAGCTGATTATCAGGATCGGGCTTCAGCGTATGAGAGAGACCGACTGGGTCACCGGAGAGCTATGCAGTCTGGAGGGTCAGACAAGAGACAAAGGACCGGACCAGTGAGCACTGGAGTGGGAGGGTCAGGTCATAGGCATGGTCAGTCCCAGGGCCGTTCTAGTCACTAGGTGGCACCGCCGATGGGATCTAGAGTACCTCAGTGCTACAACTGTGGGGAGCAGGGACACATTAAGCCGAAGTGTAGGAGGCCACCAGTTACATGTTTTACTTGCGGCCAGTTGGGCCACAGGGCTACCTTCTGTTGACAGGGCAAGGTAACATCACAGCAGGGGTCCTCACCTGCTGGTACCCTAGGAGGAGGACAGAGGCAGTCTCAGTATCGGGCTCAGGGTCAGCAGCAGCGGGCTCCGGGTCAGGCATATTCACATGGTTCTGCTCAGATTCCAACTAGAGGTAGAGGGCGTGGTGGAGGCACTTCAGAGACTAGGGGTTCTCAGGCTCGAGTCTTTGAGTTGAGGAGTGCCGTAGAGCCAGCAGCGCCCGCAGCCACAAGTATTATCACGATTCATGGCTTTCCAGTCCGAGTACTTTTTGATACGGGTGCGACGCACTCTTTCATATCTGATGATTGCATAGATAGGCTGACCTTAGATACAATAGAGGGGGAACCTTTCCTTATAAGGTTACCCGATGGGAGTAGGGTTCGTGGTACTCGGGAGATTCACGATTGTCCTATCCACTTGGGAGGTCGTGACTGGCTAGCCGACTTTCACATCATGCACTTAGTGCATGAGGAAGTCATACTCGGGATGGACCCCTATAGAGTTGTTCTAGACGTCAGGAGGAGGACAGTGACGGTCACTACGGAGTCTGGGCAGGAGGAAGTCTTTCGAGGGTGGGACCTCGGAAAGATAGGGACAGTCATTAGTGCGGTCCGACCCGCAAAGCTGATAAGTCAGGGATGTGAGGCCTTCTGGTGTTACGCCATGAAGGAGGAGACGAGTTCATCATTAGCAGAGACCCCGGTAGCTTTTGAGTTCGAGGATGTCTTTGGCGAGCCCCCTGGCTTACCACCACAGAGGAGCGTAGATTTTGGGATTGAGTTGGAGCGCGGCACGAGGCCGATCTCCAAGGCTCCATACCACATGGCACCACTCGAGATGCTTGAGCTTAAGAAGCAACTCGAGGAGTTGGCAGAGAAGGGATTCATCCGACCTAGTGTGTCTCCCTGGGGTGCACCAGTCCTCTTCGTCAGGAAGAAGGACGGATCCATGAGGCTTTGTATCGACTATCGAGAGTTGAACAAAGTCACGGTCAAGATAAGTACCCACTGCCGCGTATTGATGATTTGCTGGATCAGTTACAGGGAGCTACGGTGTTTTCACGTATCGACTTGAGGTCAGGATATCAACAGCAGAGAGTACAGGAAGAGGACATACCGAAGACAGCATTTCGGACCAGATATGGTCATTATGAGTTCGTGGTGATGCCTTTCGGGCTCACCAATGCTCTTGCTGTCTTCATGGAGTTGATGAATGGCATCTTCATTGACTTCTTAGATCAGTTTGTGGTAGTTTTCATTGACGACATCTTAGTGTACGTCCGGAGTAGGGAGGAGCACGCCGGACACCTGAGGACGGTGTTGCGGGTTTTACAGGATAGAGAGCTTTATGCTAAGCTCTCTAAGTGTGAGTTCTGGATGCCTGAGGTTGCCTTCCTTGGCCACATTGTCTCTGCCGAAGGAGTTAAGGTGGACCCGACGAAGATAGAGTCAGTTGCATCATGGCCGCCCCCTAAGACGGTCAAGGAGGTACGCAGTTTTCTAGGTCTGGCCGGATACTACCGTAGGTTTGTGAAGGGTTTTTCTGTGATTGCCAGACCACTTACTTCCTTGTTAAGGAAGTCCATCAGATTTGCATGGACCGAGCCCTGTCAGCGGAGCTTTGAGGAGCTGAAGGAGAGATTGACTTCTGCTCCGGTGCTAGCACAGCCAGAGGGCGTTGAGGACTTCGTCGTTTACAGCGATGCATCCAAGCTGGGCTTGGGATGCGTCCTGATGCAGAGGGGTGGGGTCATTGCATATGCGTCTCGACAGCTGAAGACGTATGAGGAGAATTACCCTACTCTCGACCTTGAGCTAGCTGCAGTTATTCATGCCTTGAAGATCTGGCGTCATTACCTCTACTGGGCCACCTGTCAGATCTTCATAGACCACAAGAGTCTGAAGTACATATTAACTCAGCGGGAGTTGAATAACCGCCAGAGGAGATGGCTAGAGCTGATTAAGGACTTTGACTTAGAGATCCTTTATCATCCGGGAAAGGCGAATGTGGTCGCCGATGCCCTTAGTAGGAGGACACCTCGCGAGGCTGCAATTGCTAGATTGACTGTTCAGACCCAATTGCAGAGAGATTTGATTTGGTTGGAGGTAGACATCCGGTTTCCCGATACCAACGGGCAATTGTCAGCATTAGAGGTTTCACCGGATCTGACGGAAGAGATCCGGCAGAAACAAGAGGGTTGTCCAGCACTGACGAGGATCAGGGAGAAAATGTCCAGAGGAGAGGAACCACAGTTTGTGGTGGGTGCAGATGGGATTTTGAGGTGCCAGGAGCGCATATGTATACCCTTTGACAAAGAGTTGAGGCAACGTATACTGCAGGAGGCCCATTCTACACCTTACTCCGTCCACCCCGGCACGAGTAAGATGTATCAGGATATACGCCGATCTTATTGGTGGGGCGGGCTCAAGCCCGACGTGGCTAGATATGTAGCCTAGTGTGCGACTTGTCAGCAGGTCAAGATTGAGCACCACAGGCCCGGAGGAGAGCTCCAACCACTTCCGGTTCCACAGTGGAAGTGGGAGGACATTTCCATGGACTTCTTTACTGGCCTAAGGTTGAGTAGAGGCTTTGATGCAATATGGGTTGTAGTGGATCGGTTGAAGAAGAAGACACGATTCATTCCTATTAAGGAAACGTGGCCGGTGTCTCGTTTAGCCGAGGAGTTTACCCGACATATCGTGAGGTTCCATGGAGTGCCGAGGACGATCATTTCAGATAGGGATGGGCGTTTTACCTGGAGGTTTTGGCAGCAGGTACACGCCGCCTTAGGGACGAGCTTAAAGTTCACCACGGCAAACCATCCTCAGACGGACGGGCAGTCGGAGAGGACTATTCAGACCCTTGAGGACATGTTGAGGGCATGTGTGCTTGATTGGGGTCAGGTATGGCCCGACCACCTTCCTTTGGTGGAGTTTTCGTATAACAATAGTTGGCACGCGACTATTGGGATGGCTCCTTACGAGGCACTATATGGGCGGAGGTGTCGTACTCCTTTGTGTTGGGATGAGCCTGGGAGGATGAGTGGGGTAGCGCCCGAGCAGGTGCAGGATGAGATAGCTCGGGTAGCATTGATCCGAGAGCGGATGCTGACCGCACAGAGCCGTCAGAGATCTTATGCTCATAAGAGGTGCAGGCCTCTGGAGTTCAGGATTGGCACCCAAGTATGGTTGAAGGTGTCACCGATGAGGGGTGTTCGACGTTTCGGCATTAAAGGGAAGTTGAGTCCCCGATATGTCGGGCCCTTTGAGATCCTAGAGCGGATCGGAGAAGTGGCCTATAGATTTGCACTGCCACCCCGATTGGAGGGAGTCCATCCAGTGTTCCATGTGTCTCAGTTGAGAGAGTATGTGCACGACCCGAGACACATAGTGAGCCATGACGACCTAGTGGTCGAGCCGGATCATACATTTCCTGAGCACCCGATCGCAGTTTTAAAGAGAGGTATGAGATGCCTTCGATCGAAAGTAATACCCATGTTGAGAGTACAGTGGTCGAGACGAGGGATTGACGAGGCCACTTGGGAGACGGAGGATAGTATCCGGCGGAACTATCCCGAGTTTTATGCGGATCTAGAGACGTCTATAGGACCGTCAGGTAGTTCTACATCCTTGTTTGGTTACTTTTAGTGATTGTATGTGTGATATGTTTGATGTGCTTGTGTGTGAACCATATGTGTCTTAATATGATAACTTGTTAGTCATAGGGATCACTTACGTTTATGATCTTGGGAACTACCCTAAGTTTCGGGACGAAACTTATTTTGAGGGGGATCTGACGTAACGACCATTTTGTTCGTTACGCTTTGATAAGATTAGAGAAGTTTAGAAGTTTAGAAAAGGAAATTACATTTTAGTGAGACTAGGACATACCAGTTTATTTACGGAAGTCGTTTAATTAAGTACCTTGTCCTAAGTTTTGGGACGAAACTTATTTTAAGGGGGTACCGATGTAATATCCGGAATTTTTATTCCGTCTAATTCCACCGTTGACGGTTTCCCATTCTATCTAGTATCTCTTCCTTCACAAATTTCATTATTTTATGTAGAAGTTAACTCACATAAAATGATAAAATTATATCAAACTCTAATCCTTAGAAATATCCATTATTTTATGTAAAATTTAATTCACATAAAATGATAAAATTATATCAAACTCTAATCCTTATAATTATCTATTATTTATGTAGAATTTAATTCACATAAAATGATAGATTTATATCAAACCCTAGTTATTATAATTCATTCTTATCGATGACAAGGTGTGACGAGATCATGACTAAGCTGAGACGAGATCATGACAAGCTGTGACGAGTTTTGACAGATTTTTGACAAGTAATTCAGCCCACCTTTCTTGCATGTTTCAGCCCATTGTTCCTACCTTAAGCAGCCCAGTTCGCTTACCCACAACAGCCCAACAGTGTGACTTCGAGCCAGGCCAGCAGTAGCACAGAAGAGACTGGCTACGAGCCCATTAATAGCTCCTTCAAGCGGACCACACAGCTCCTCTCCAGCCCAATATGCACAGCTCCTCTCCAGCCCAGTATGCACAGCTCTTCTCGCAACCTAGGAGAACAAACGCACGATGCAGCCGCTCTTCTGCCCTTGTGAATGCTGAATGTAACAGCTGAAATCAATGTTCTCCCTTGATGGCCTTCATTCACGTAGCAACTAAGAGAATAGGAGAAACCGCTTACCATTTAACGTCTGAAAAAAAAATCTTCCCTCTTGCCTTCTTCACTACTGCGTATAGAAGATCGATTCACTTTCAGAGAGGAGCAATACCACCAAGGTCCCAACAGCAAGATCGACATTCACGTTCATTTGGAAGCTTCTCTCTGCATAGGTGAGTCTAATAACAATTCTCCTTACCTATGTGCGCTAGGATTGGCTACTAATCGTGTCTTCTCTATGCTGAAGACTCGAGTCTTCTTAGATCAAGCGTACAACAGCTAGCTTCGTCTTATCCCTGTCGTCAGAGTATTCCGAAGCCAAGGTCAGTGGGAGATCGTTAGTGCACGGTTTCTTCAGCAACTTGCAAGTAGTGAGTAAGCACTTCCGTTCTTTCCTTTTGACAGTGATGTCTTCTATTATAAGACCCGTTAGGATAGATTGGAGTGAGTGTTCTGGATAGAAGAGAATAAAGGACTGTTGTAAAGGATTTATTTTAGTTATTTCTTTCAGTTTTGAAGTTGAAAATTACCTACTGTTGTGAATCAATGTTAAAAAGATTGGTTGAAGATCCACCGTTGAATTTTTAATAGATCATAGATAGATATACATAGTTTACCGTGTTAAATTTTGGGAATAAATGAACGGTCGGATTGACAGTTATAGGGTCTCAAAGTGGAGTAGTTGAGCTATTTTTCCAGCAGAAAAATTTGACTAAGTATGAGAACATTTGTAGTGTTGTAGCCAACTTTAGAGATTTTTGTAGGAATAACGATTGAACAGTTTTAAGAAATTGTTTCTCCTATGAGTAGATTAGAGATCATAGATAAGTTAGAAATTTATTTTAGAATTTTTATAAGTTTATTTTAATTTCATATTTGGAACTGTAGTTGGACCTTAGTGACTTTTCGGGAAATAGAAAATGGGTAATTTTTCTAGTTGTTACCTAAAATCATCCTATGGAGTAGAATATGATTATTTAGCCTCAAGTAAGAATGTAAGTACATTTTACGGTTGTTTAGAAGTCTCAGAACCAAGGGTAAAATAGTCAATTTACCTTAAATAAACACTGTAATAACTTCTGCACATAGAATCGTACATCTTTGGAGTTTTAGACTTCTAAGTATCCAAGGAAAAGTGTTGACCCACGTGCCTCCTTTGACAGACAACTGAGTTCCTGCAGCTACTGATTTAGTGTTGTTAAGAGAGACGAGTTGTAATTCTGGTAAGTCCACTGACTTACTTAGCTAGCTTCTTGCATGTGTGTGATGTGTATGAGTGGTGTGTGATAGTTAAGATAAATAACAAAACCGGAATAGGCCGACTGTAGTATATTGTATAATTGACCCAAGTGTATGATAACGGGTCGTGATATCATTTGCCTAGCTCTTGCGAGAGTCTAGGAGGTTCCCTGCGACCAGCCCAGTCCGGTAGACGGTCACATGCATTAGTACCATACCGCGTTGGTAAACGGGGACAGGGGCGAGGTTTGGGAATCCCTCGTGTCACAAAATAAGTATCATTAGTAATGACGTATCACTTAATTAAAGATAATAAAAAGGAATGAGTGTTACATGCTGATTGCGTATGTTGTGTGTTTGTGCTTTTACCGTTATACTTATGCATAGAATGTTAGCTAACGGTTTTATACCGCTTGTAGATGCCTTGCAGGTTAGGGAGGCGATTGAGTGATCCGGAGGTAGTGGGCAGCCGGGGTTCCGTGCATTATAGGACGGGACTGTTATATTTTATTTTATGACTATTGAGACTGATGTTGGTATTTCCGGTTTTGAGACTTGGCTGTATTGTTTTCAGAATTTGGATTCTTTTTATTTCGCTCATATTATGAAACTCTTTGTTTTGCCTTTTTATTTGTGCCGTGTTGTAAGGTCCGATGAAGTTGTTGCCAGGCTAAGGGCCGGGACCCATTGTGAGGTCCCAGCTCGTAGCATTTCGAGTCCTCTAGGATTCGGGGTGTTACAGATCTGCAGTTTTCATTCCACTTCTCGTCGTTATTGCCATGATCTGTCCTTTAGGGTTTCTCTCTGTCCTTGCTGGAACCTTCCCTGGATCTCTTGGCGCTTCATTCGCCTTATTAAAGAATTGTTATTCTAAGGCTTTTTGTGCTTTCGAAAATGAAGTCATGGACGCCTCCATAACATTGAGCTTGATCAAGATAGCCTCCGGCACTGCATCTTTCTTCTCTGGCTAGGACGAGCTTGATCCAGCTCTTGGCTTTTCAATGGAGTAGAAGAAGAAGAAGAGAGGAAAGGATCAGAAGAGTTGTTTGAATTGGAGTTAGAGTAAGAGTTACCCGAATTTTGATTGTTTGGCCTCCAATTATTGTTGTTGGATCCTCTATTGTTGTTGTAGTTATTGTTCCGGGAACCGTTGTTGTTGTTCCAGTAACCATTGTTGTTCCTTGAGCCTTGATATCCTTCCTCTTCTTTCTTGGTGTGAGAACCCAAAAGTTCCTTCAATTGCTTCACATCATTCTTGAGGGAGGTAAGTTGACTATCATTTGATGGAGCCTCTTGGAAATTAACTCCTTAACTCCATTTTCAGCTCCTTGGTGTGAGTACTTCTCCATGTGCAAAGCTTGTTTTTCAATGAATACCCAAGCTTCATCAATCGGCATGTCCATGAATGTGCCGGCGTATAGTAGTTGAAGGCTGAATTAGGTAGCTCCATCCAATCCCTTGAAGTAAATCTCTAACAACTCTATCTTTGGAATCCCATGATGTGGGCAATCCAAAAGAACATCTTTAAATCTCTCCGATGATTTGGACAAACTCTCCTTGTCCTTCATGATGAATGCGTTGATCATCCCTCTCATTTTGGTAGTTTTGGAGGGGGGAAAGAATTTCGTCAAGAACTCCGTTGTCATCTCCTCCCAAGTGTTGATCTTTTCGGGAGGAAGATACTGGTACCAAGTAAGCGCCCTGTCCTTCAAAGAAAAGTAAAAAGGCTTTAACTTGTAATTATTATTTTCCACATTTGAAGGTTTCAAGGTCTCCATCAAGATCTCATAGTTTTGTAGATGTTGATGTAGAGACTCCCTTTCTAGACCTCCGAACTGGCATTGGCGAATCATGGAAAGAACTTGCAGTCGAAGTTCATAATCATGCTCCGCTGGATCTCCTAGGTTGACTCCTGGACGCCTCACTTGCTGATTTGGGTCCATCCTCTGCCCTAGGGTTTGTGGAATACCTGCAAAAAGAACATCTCGGACTGACATCTGAGGTGAAAGTATCTCGGCCGGGGCAACTGAAGCGGGGTCCTGCCTCGGTCGAGGGTCTGGTCGATGCAAAATCTGAGCTCGCAACTCAGCCATATCTGCTTCAATCTCTGCAGCTCGGGTCCGATTTTGCTCCCTTTCGCGCTGCAGTTGTTCCCTATTGAGGCGCAGCTGTTCCATCGCCTCCTTCAATTCGGCCTCAAGATCGCGATTGTCCATCTTTGCTTCTTTCAAGCGTCTCATATATGTCTTTTCTGGTTCGGGATCGTAAGGAACGATTTCCTTCCCAACATGGGTTCTTCGCACAAACCTAAGAAAAAGAACTTGCGAAAGTCACTCAAGTAGAGTGGTTAGTAATAACAGGGGCAACAACCCCGAAAGACAACCGTGGCCGTCTCGGTCTAGACCAAGTCCCCGGCAACGGCGCCAAAAACTTGTTCGCTCCAAATGGTGTGTGCAAGCTTTAAATTTATAACCCAAGATGTATGCTTAAAATAAGGATGCGAACCCGCAGTATACGGGTCAATCGTAGTAAAAGCGAGAATTCCGGGGTGTCGATCTCAAGGACTTAGGTGAAACAAAGCAAGTATAGGTTATCAATATCGCAACTAACCACAAAAGCAATTAAAGCAATCAAAGATGATAATATAGTCAATTAAGGAAATATGCAAATTCTAGGGATTAAAGCATCCAGTTGTGGTTCCAACTCAAGATCTCAAGATAAGCGGACAAAGCTGAGATTTTGCTAAGGGAAGGTGTTTCTAAAATGGAATAGATGACCGGGTAAGTCTCACTACTCACAATCCCAAGTTTAAGAACCTATTACCGGGTAAATCTCAAGGTACTAAGGAAAAGAATTATAATCTCAAACCAACAAACCAACTAAGGGAATAGAATCAACCTTTACCGGGTAAGTCTTAGGCTAACTCACAAAGATGGAATGAAGGCACACTCAAACCCCAATAAAGGATAAACCTTTATTTCCTACACTTATGATCTTAGGTAAACAAACTAAGGAATTACCGGGTAAGTCTCATCCTAGGCTTGCATTGAACCAAGAAAGGTGTAATAAGAATAGGATTTGGAAAACTCTAACACTTAACTCTCAGTATCGGATCAGAAAAGATCACCTCGGTCAGTCAAGTTCCACCCCGCCCGAGATGTTCATCGACTGAACGAGATGTTCTAGGGTTAAGGATAAAGACTCGAGCTTTCAGGGTCCTACTGGAATTTAAGATTATTCTATCATTGTTTTTCCCACAACTTTCAGCCAATCACCCTAGAATTGCACAAAGAAATTAGCCACTCATCATCATGAAAGAAATAATCAATTATACGGGAATAGAATGAATATTTGAACACAAAAACTTTAAGAACAAGGCTTCAATAACTGAATCAAATATCAACAAATCAGCGTTCTTGGATCACAAATCCAACAAGACAATCAAACAAAAGGGAATCTAAGGAAGTCTTACAAATCCCCTTAAAAGCTATATACGAACTATCAATCCTTCCTTGATTGATCTTCAATCTTCCTTCCTTCCTTCAAAAGTCCGGAAAAATCCTTTAATTGTTGGATGCTCTCAACCCTCTAAGCATGGTTAAACTTGTGGAAAATCCAACCCTTAATATAGGAGAATTAACTTCCAAAGATAAAATATCTTAAAAAGATAATTCCCTAATAAAATATATCCATATCTCATAAATAGATCCCTAAAATATATGATCTTCCTTCCAGAAATCCAACCCAAAAATATACGATCTCTCCTTCCAAAAATAAAAGATCTCAGCCAAATAAAATATATCTCGCCGCGTCCAGGGTGTTCGCCTCGGTCGGGGCGCTCCTCTAAATCACCTCGGTCGAGGTGGTACTGTAGATGACCGAGGTGACTCTGAACTGAAGGTGAAATCTCTCAAATCTGGTCCAAAGTAAATCTTCTTTCTTAATTCATTGTTTACTGGGTTCTTCCTTAAGCTCCTGAATGTAGCTTCAATGACTCTTTAGCTCCTTTAGCTCCATTTTGATGCAAAACGTGTCATTTTACCTACGATTACAACGAAACTTGGTGTAGACCTCGATTCCCGTAATGGTAGATGAAACGACAACATAATCACATAATATACATCCAAACATGCAGAATATTGAAGATAAAATGTCTAAACAAGTCCCAAAAGATAGACTATAATTCATGCTATCATCCTCCACCACATGGAGGCACTTGAAGGCATCAACGTGAAAAACCCCGGGGCAATGATCGGGCGCCCACAAATGCGATCATAATCCTTCCGGTGTCGCTCGTGGATCACCGGAATTGAAAACTGAGAAGGAGAGGAAGGGGAAGACTAGTGTGAACTACTTGGTCTGTCTCTCAAGGCCAACTGACAATCAGATCTGTTGCTAATTTTTCTGGAAGAAGAACACCTCGGTTGCCCAATAACACCTCGGCCGAGACACAATCGACTTGACCGAGGCGAACTGTTGTTCGAACACAAATCCTGAATTTGTAAGCTTTTTCCTCCAAAAACACTACCAAAAGCTTCCTAAGGGGTACTTATATCTTTTTCAGAAACAAACTTTGGAAACCAAAGCCAAATCTACTCAAAATCGTCAAAAGAAGGGAAGAGTTAGGGTTTGGAATGAAATACCCCAAATTCTGCAAATTGAAGTGTTTTCCTTGCTGTTTGATGCTTGGAAACTGAATCTCTTGCTTTCTTCGGTGAATTCGAGCCAAGAAACGTGGAAAAAGAGCAAGAATCAATAATTTGAGGGTGAAGTGCCGCTGCGGTCGAGGTAAGGTTCGAGAAGGAAAAAGTGGAAGAGTGAGAAACCGTCGCGCCTTTTATACCCCTCGCTGAATTTGATTACACCTCGGTTGAGATGTTCCTGAGTGGACCGAGGTGTAAGAGTGGATGTGAGACCTAGTCGCCTAGGTTGACCAAGAACATCTCGGTCGAGGTCCTGTGACTGCACCTGAGATGTGTCTCAGTCAAGCTCTGTCTTCTCAATTTCTCGAACTTCTGTCCTTCTAGTGTAGCTCCTTAGCTGTAATCATTCCTTAGAGAGTACCTCGTTCCTGTCTAGAGGACGCAAAAACAAACGAACCAAACTATTTAAAAATAAGCTAGAAAAAGGAAAAGAAAGCAATACCTTGGGTTGCCTCCCAAGAAGCGCTTGGTTTAAGGTCGCTAGTTGGACCGTACGTCATCATCAAACAAGGTATAATGGTGCAATCTCCTCAGCCGGGACTTCCGGTCGGTACTTCTTCAGCCTATGACCGTTGACCTTAAAACTTGCGCTAGTTTCGTCCCATATCTCAACTGCAGCATAGGTAAAAACAGTTTTCACAATGTAGGGTCCTGTACATCTACATTTCAAATTACTTGGAAAAAGGCGGAGGCGGGAGTTGAAGAGTAGAACAAGATCTCCTTCTTTGAGCTCCTTGGGAATGATATGCTTGTCATGCCATCTCTTCGTTGTTTCCTTGTAGATCTTGGCATTCTCATAGGCGATTAAGCGCAACTCCTCCAGCTCATTAATGTCTAAAAGTCTTTTCTATCCGGCTTCCTTGATGTCGAAATTCAACCATTTGATTGCCCAATATGCCTTATGCTCCAGCTCAACGGGTAGATGACAAGACTTACCATATACCAAATTGTAAGGGGTGACACCTATGAGAGTCTTGAATGCGGTCCTATAAGCCCAAAGAGCGTCATCCAACTTCATGGACCAATCTTTTCTCGTCCTGGAAACGGTTTTTTCCAAAATTGCCTTGATTTCTCTATTCGAGATTTCCACCTGCCCAATAGTTTGAGTGTGATAGGGGGTTGCTACATTATGGGTTACCCCATACTTCGACAAAAGTGCCTTGAACTTCCGGTTGATGAAATGTGTCTCTCCACCGCTGATGATGATGTGCGGCGTCCCGAAACATGGAAAGATAGTTCTATTCAAGAACTTCACAACCACCATGGCGTCATTAGTAGGAGAGGTAATGGCTTCCACCCATCTAGAAACGTAATCAATAGCTAAGAGGATGTAAAGGTTCCCCACGGACGATGGGAAAGGTCCCATGAAATCAACTCCCCACATATCAAAAATCTCAACCTCTTGAATATTGTTGAGTGGCATCTCGTTCCTTTTTGAAAAGTGCCCTGTTCTTTGGCATGCATCACAAGAGATAACAAACGCTTGCACATCCTTAAATAATGTAGGTTAAAAGAAACCAGAACGCAATACCTTAGCGCGTGTTTTGTGAGCGCTAGCATGTCCTCCACAAGGAAGCGAGTGACAATGCCATGTGACACTAGTAGCTTCATCCTCCGGAATGCATCATCGAAGTATCCCATCCGGACCTCTCTTGAATAGTAGTGGTTCATTCCAGTAGTAGTGACGAACATATTTGAAGAACTTCTTCCTTTGAGCGTACGTCAATCCGGGCGGTACTTCTTGACAAATAAGGTAGTTGACAATATAAGCATACCAAGGCTCTTTACCGTCAGAAACTTGGCGAAGCCAGTGATCCACCAACTGTAAGTGACCCTCGGAAAATGAATCAAAAAGTTTGTCATCCTCAGTTAACAACATCTCGCTTGCTTTCTCGGTCGGTGCCCGAGGTGGGTGACCGAGTGTTCTTCAGATAAGAACACCTGGGTTGGTCCAAAAAGTGCCTCTATCGAGGTAATGGAACTGGAACCGAAACCTAACGTGATTTTCTTCTCCTGAATCAGTTTATCAAATCTAGCTCCTTGATTTTCTTCCAATGCCTTCAAGCTTCGCACATCTGCATCACAAGAGACATCTATACCTTCCTCCATTAAACTAAAAGAAAGAACTTTTTCGAGCGGATCTTTAATAAGGATAGAGCTCACCAATTCTCTAGATTCTTCTTCATTATAGATGTTGAAGATGCCATCTTCCAGTGGCTCTCCGTTTATTGCAGCAAGAAATGCAAACTCCACATGATCTCTACCAATGTTTAATTTCAACTTGGCATTCTTACAATCGACGTTGGAACCCGAAGTTGCTAGAAATTGCCTCCCAAGAATGATAGGAATGGGATAATCTGCGGGAATGTCAAGCACAACAAAGTCTATAGGTATGTAGAAACGTCACAACAAAATACCCACGGGATGGGTAATAGAGCGATCCGCAGGTATAACGTCATCTTAACGGGCTTGGGCTCTCCAAGTCCGACTTTCTCACAAACCTCCAGCGGGATGATGCTCACGGTTGCTCCTAGATCACATAATGCATCATAGGTGACATCCCCAACTTGAATGGGAATGCAAAATAAAGCGGGATCTCTTACTTTAGGTGGCATCTTCTCCTTCATGATTTGAATGAGCTCCGAAGATCTAGGTGTCATCCTTACTTCCCCAAAATCCTCCAGTTTTCTCTTCCTTGATAAGATCTCTTTCAGAAACTTCCCATAGGCGGGCTTTCCTAGAATCGCATTAAGTAATGGAATGTTAATATGAAGCTTATTCACAAGGTCTAGAAACTTACCAAAGTGATTGTCTAGATGTGTCCTCACCCTTGACCGAGGGAATGAGAGTGGTGGTTTATAAGCAGGAGGTGGAACATAAACTTCAGATTTTTCTTTCTCTTTCTGGGGCTCCATCTCGGTTGGCACCTCGACCGAGGTGTTCCTCGTCTAGTCTTGGTCCAAGGTGTTCCTCATCTGGTCGGGGCTCGACCGAGGTACTGGATCTGCAGTCTTCAATCCACTGCGTGTTTTAATAGCCATAATCTGTCCTTTTGGGTTGTTCTCTATCCTTGCTGGGAGCTTTCCTTGATCTCTTGGCGCTTCATTCGCCTTGTTGAAAAATTGTTGCTCTAAGGCTTTTTGTGCCTTCAAAAATGAACTCATAGACGTCTCCATAGCGTTGAGCTTGATCAAAATTGCCTCCAGCACAACATCTGGTTTCTTTGGTGGCTGGGATGAACTTGATGCAGGCTCTTGGCTTCTTGATGGAGTATAAGAAGAAGAGGGGGTATTAAGAGCATTTTCAGCATGAGAGTAAGGGTTACCGGAATTTTGTTGATTAGATCTCCAATTGTTGTTGTTGGAGTTTATGTTGTTGTTGTAGTTGTTTTTCCGTAACCCTTGATAATTGTTTCTTCCTTGGTATCCACCATCTTGCTCCTTCTTCGTTTGAGCTACTAAAATCTCCTTCAATGCCTTCACTTCATTGCTAAGCGAGGTGAGTTGAGCTCCATTTGATGATGTGTCTTGGAAGAGAACTCTCCTTGCTCCATCTTAAACTCTTTGATGGGAGTACTTCTCCATGTGTAAAGCTTGCTTTTCAATGAAATCCCAAGCTTCATCTATCGGCATGTCCATGAAAGTGCCGGCGGAAAGTAATTGGAGCTTGAATTGAGTGTCTCCATCCAAACCCTTGAAGTATATCTCCAGCAACTCGATCTTTGGAATCCCATGATGTGGGCAATCCAACAAAAGATCCTTGAATCTCTCCCATGACTTTGGACAAACTTTCTTTGTCCTTCATAATAAAAGCATTGATCTTGCCCCTCAATTCAGTTGTCTTAGAAGAGGGAAAGAACTTAGTAAGAAACTCCGTCATCATCTCCTTCCAAGTGTTTATTTTTCCAGCCGGAAGAGATTGATACCAAGAAAGCGCCTTATCTTTCAAAGAGAAATAGAAAGGCCTCAACTTGTAGTTGTTATTCTCCACTCTTGATGGTCTCAAAGTCTCCATCAAAATCTTGTAGTTTTGCAGATGCTGACGCGGAGACTCTCTCTCCAAACCTCCAAATTGACATTGTCGAATCATGGTTAGCACTTGATGTCTAAATTCATAATCATGATCAGCTGGATTACCTAGGTTGACTTCTGGATGCCTGACTTGCTGATTGGGATCAATCCTTTGTTCTAGGGTTTGTGGAACTCCAGCAAAAAGAACATTTGGGTGCATCTCGGCTGGGACGACTAGGAATGGGTCTTGCCTCGGTCGAGCATTTGGGATCGGTCGAGATAGAAACTGAGCCCTTAGAGCAGGCATATCAACTTCAATTCCTTCAGTTCTTGCGCGAGTCTCGTCTCTCTCTCGCTGCAGTTCTTCTTTACTGAGGCGCAGTTGTTCCAATGCCTCCTTCAATTCGGCTTCAAGATTGCGATTGTCTTGATCGGCCATCTTAGCTTCTTTCAATCTTCTCTTGTAGGTCTTTTCTGGTTCGGGATCGTAAGTAACGATTTCCTTTCCAGGATGAGTTCTTCGGATAAACCTAAGGAAAGATCCTGCGAAAACACTCATGTAAAGTAGTTAATAGCAACAAGGGCAATAGCCCCAAAAGACAACCGAAACCAAACTTGGTCTTGCCAAGTCCCCGGCAACGGCGCCAAAAACTGGTTCGCTCCAAAAGTGTGTGCCAGCTTTAATATTTATACCAAGAATAATTGAAAATAGCGAACCCGCAGTGTACGGATCGATTTTAATAAAAGCAAGAATTCCAGGGTCGAACACAGGGACTATGGTGAAACAAAGATCGGTAATTCAAGTTGTCAATAACAAACACGCAACAAAGCTATCAAAGATGATGTAATAACCAAGTAAAAGGAATGCGGATTCTAGAGATTAAAGCATCCAGTTGTGGTTTCGACTCAAGATCTCAAAAGATAACGTGGACAAAGCTTAGGTTTGCAAAGGGAAGGTGTTTATAAGGTGGGAATAGATCACCGGATAAGTCTCACTACTCACTATCCCAAACCAAAGATCCTCTCACCGGGTAAGTCTCAAGGTACCAAGGAAAGAAACTATAATCTACAACCAACACACCACCCAAGGGGATAGAACTAACCTTTACAGAATAAGTCTCAGGCTAACTCTCAAAGATGGGATGAAGGCACACTCAAACCCCAATAAAGAATAAACCTTTATTACCAACACTCATGATCTTGGGTAAACAAACAAAGGAATCACAGGGTAAGTCTCATCCTAGGCTTGCGTTGAACCAGGAAAGGTATAACAACGATAGGATTTGGCAAACTGAAACCTTAACTCTGATAAGGATCAGAAAAGGTCTCACCTCGTTCAGTTATATCCCATCCCGGCCGAGATGTTCTATAACTGACCGAGGTTTTCGTCGGTTAAGGTAAAGGCTCGGGCTTTCAGGGTCCACTGGGATTAAGATCATTCTATCATCGTCTTTCCCACAACTTTTAGCCAATCACCCTAGAACTGCATAAAGAATTTAGCCAACAATCATCATGATAACAATAATCAAATATATAAGAAAGGAATCAATATTCAAACAAGAAAACCTTAACACAAAGGTCTCAATAACTGAATTTAACAAATAAACTATTAGCGTTCCTCAATCACAATCAGAAAAGACATCAAAACCAAACTAAGAAAATCTTACAAACTCCTTCAAAGCCTTCAAAACTAGATTCCTTCCTTCCTTGAACTTCAACCTTCAAAACATCCTTCAAACTTCCTTCAGAGAATGGGTGATCCGGAGATGATCCAAGGATGGCAGAATTGCAGAAAATCCAACCCTTTATATAGGAGAATTATCTTCCAAAGATAAAATATCTTAAAAAGATAATTTCCTTATGTAACACTTCAAAACTTTTGACGCGTTTTCAATATTTATTTTTTTGGCGGTTATCGATATTTTAATATCTTAAGTATGTTTTATGAGTATGTTACGTCGTAAAATTTGATTTTACGAGTATACTTTTATATTAATATTTTAACGGTATTTTAATTATTATTGGAATCTCGCAATATTACTTACAAGAATGGTTTTATATCGCAAAGTATATTTTTGCGATTTTATTTATTTATAAATCCGATCCACGCATATTTCCGTATCTTTATTCGGAAAAGAGTTTCCGATCCGAAAAATCCCGTCCGGAATGTTGAATACAAGCCTAGCCTTGTATTAATTCATTTTTCTCCTTTCCTTTTTCTCTCTTGCCCGACCCCTCGTTCTACCTTCCTGGCCTGCTACCTTGTTCTGATTTTAGCAGCCTGCACAAGCAAGCCTCCTCTGTATCAAATTGCAGGCCAAACAACAGCCTTGTGGTGCTTCTTTCTTCCTCTAGAGTTGAGCAAAACAACCCCTCCTCCTGGCTATCTAATGACTCGCCCAACCCAACATCTCAAAACCTCACTTCTCTCCCTTCATCTGTTCTCACTCAGCACAACAAACTCCCTCCCTCTCACACATCTTACCTTCCTCCTGCCACGCCGGATGCCGCAGCGCCTCGCCGGAGAGATGCCAGCCTTGCCTCACCGATGCCTTCAACGGCCACGCCAGGGACGACATTGGGAAGCCTTTGAGCCCCACCTTCACCACCGCCTTCGCCTCCCTCATCTCCCTCCTCGCACCACCGGAGATTAGAAGCAGCCACGGTAGGGGAGAGAGGCCTGGGAGCCGAAACCCAAGGAGCAACTAAGGAGGCCGGATTCGGGCTGCCTCTGTTGCCGCCGATTGGGCCGCCTCCTCCTCCCTTCTTCCAACTTCCGTCACGCTAGAGCGCCTCCCGCCGTCGACCCTGCAACCTCTTCGAGCCGCCAGGGAAGCCCTCGCCCTTGCCCAGCCTCCTGTCACCTTGTTGGAAACCTCAACAGGCCCTTACCTTTCAAGCATTTCACCCGTCTGCAGAAACCAGAGAGCAACGCCACTTGGGCTGCCGCCCTCCCTCGCCCTCGCCTAAGTCGGAGAAGCCCTTCTGGAGCCCTTCCGGCCACTCGAAGCCGGAGAAGCACCCTGCAGCCTTGCCTCGATTATTTCTGTCGTCTTTCTGTCGAGCCGCCTTCTTGCTTCTCCCCCACCGTTCCTGCCGCCTCAGAGAGAAACCCTCCTTGTCGGAGACCAAAGGCCGACTGCCTTTGCTGCTGCGCCCTTGCCGTGTCGAAGCCGGAGATCCATCAGACGAGGCCCGCCGCCCTGCTTCCCTTTTCTTTTCCAAACAGCGTATGAATCGATTGAGGAAGAAGCTTTTACGGTTTTTAAATCGGACCCCTCACTTCTGGTATAATTACTAATGTGACCCACTGTTTTATATAATTGCAGATTTGACCCATAATTTTGGAATGTAACAAGTATGCCATCTGCTGGAAATTATTTACAGATTTTGTCCCAAGGTTTTATTTACAGAAAATGTCCCAAGTTTCTAGAATTGTTTATATTACCTGGAAAAATGTTTTTACCATTTTAAATTTGGGTTTCACTTGATTTATATTCTTATTCATATATACCATATATATTATGCTCATATTGGATTGATTCCGGGTTATGACTCAAAGATTAAATTACGGGATTTTAAAGTCGGCTTTGAAAACGAGTTTTACCTTGGGTTTATGATGTTATACAATTTGCCCGGAATATATATTTACGGTTTTAACTTGGGTTTTAAAAGTGGAGTTTTCCTTAAATTTTCATATGTTAAGTATTCCGTTCAAATTTAGCGTTATGCTAAATTTGTTTAGTTTGGTCTTAGGTTCGGAAGCGCCCCGATAAAGGCCAACAAATCCTTTCTCGACATTCGTAGATCGTCTTCCGCCTTTGACCTCGTG
Source organism: Fagopyrum homotropicum (assembly GCA_033239125.1). Taxonomy (NCBI): domain Eukaryota; kingdom Viridiplantae; phylum Streptophyta; class Magnoliopsida; order Caryophyllales; family Polygonaceae; genus Fagopyrum; species Fagopyrum homotropicum. The sequence continues at coordinate 55,243,985 of BSWB01000001.1, read as the reverse complement.
TGAGTATCCCCTAACTTGATCTTGTTATGTTTAGTAGTATCATGCTAGGTTGGATCTAACATAACTTAGAGAGAATACCAAGTAGTGGTTATGGACCTTAGGTGAGTGTTTGAGGATTGTGAAATATTTTAAGGCTTGAGGTGTTGATGTATCTTGTGAGGATTGTAGGGCGTTGAGTGTTTGGGTTGATCTTGTGAGCTTATGAGGATTGATGTTATGATTGTATGATCTTGTTGAGATTGTGGAGACTATGACGTGAGTATCCTAGCATGGTTATGGTTTACGATCTTGCGAGATCATTGGGACTAGAAGTCTAAGGACTTCTAGCATGTGAGAGAGATATTGATTGTGTGCCTTGTTTTGACCAGGCGTTGAGTGTCTTCCTACGGGAAGTTTAGAGCGGTGGTTAGCGGGATTTTTTTGGGACGAGGTAAGTCTCCGGACTTACTTAGCTCGTATTCTATGTATTAGATTCGATGCGTGTTTGGTGGTGTGTGTTTTATCGCTTTCATTATAACTTATAAAACCGGAATTAGGATTACCGACCTTTATATATTATTTGGCCCAAGTGTATGATAACGGGCGGTGACAACTTGTCTAGCTCTTGCGTAGAGCTAGGAGGTTCTTGGCGACTAGCCCGTGTGGTTAGACGTTCGGAGGAATTCCGTACCGTTCCATGCGGTAAGTGGGGACCGAGGCGAGTTTCGGGAGATTCTCGTGTCACAAAAGAAGTTGAATTAGAACGGGATACGACTTAATAATAAAATGATAATAAACCGGACTTGTGTGATTTGATGTATAATGTGTGTTATGTTGATTTACTTGTGTTTGTGCCTTTCACCTTGATTCTAATGCTTTGAATATAGCTAACGGTTTTATACCGATTGTTGTAGATGGTCTTATAGGTTAGGAATGCGGCCGAGAGATCCGGAAGGGTGGGCAGCCGGGGTCCGTACATTTTAGGAAGGGTTTTGTTTGGAGTCATGTTTGGAGTTTTGTATATTGTATTATTGTATGCCACATATATGGCGTTTGGTCTTTTTTTCGGCTGAAGTCCGTTGTTTGTTTTCTTTTTGGTTTTCTTACATTGCATAAAATGTATTTCGGTTTTGGCCTATATTTGTGCCTTGTTGCAAGATCCGGTGAAATTGTTGTCAAGCTAAGGGTCGGGACCCATTGTGAGGTCCCAATCCCGTAGCATCCCGAGTCCCGCGGATTTAGGGTGTTACAAAAGTGGTATCAGAGCCCTAGGTTGACAACAATGGCACTCGCAATCTTCTAAAGGTCGAATAAGGAATAAACAGAACCCCGCGGGTTCTGAGTTTTCGTTTTCAAAATCACATGCATGAGTCGGGGTAGAATGTACGGATCACCACTCCTTCCGCAGATCTCGGCAGCGTAGTTTATTGGATTTTTAGTATATATATATATATATATATATATATATATATATATATATATATATATGTAGATATGTATCGTGGACTTAGGATGTTTTTGGACTATTATTATATGTGGATTGTAGTTGCATGATGGATATGATTTATGTGTATAGTTGTCTATGTGAACAATTATATGTTTTAATCCTTGTATTGTTGTAATGGAATGCCGAATGCGTGATATTAATAGTAATATGGACTTAGGACTTATATAGTTATATATAAGTATTCTTATATATATATAGTAGCATATAAAGTTATGGGACCTTTTAGCTAAGATGATAGTATGATATCATCATCCTTGGACGACGTCGTTTGACATAGGATAGTGTACATACGAGGATGAATATGCTCAAGTATCGAGTTGAGTATCATGCTCTGAAGATCACCTTAAGTTCTCGGAATCCTTTAAGAGGATGTCGAAGAGGAGGAGTAGAGATGACATGACAAGGGACGAACAAGTGGAAGGAAAAATCCAGGACGACTTAAGAGAAATCACAATGGGAGCAATACAAGAAAAGGGAGCAACATTAAAGTATAAAAGCGGTTCTAAAGAGACCATAATCGAACAACGACGAGACCAAGGAAGAGAACGAACTTAAGTTTTTTTAAGAAGACGCGTGGACAACTAAAGATGTGAATCGAGGAGAAGATGGGTTCATCTTAGCAAGGTTAAAGGTGGTATTCCATTAAGATGCAAAGCTTTCCTTAGACGTTTCTAAGCATTGGAGGGTAGAGGAGAAAAGTGAACGAAACATGTGGGAAGGATTTAAATACCGTAAGTTAAACTTACGAGGTACCAAGAAGTGAAGAGTCAAAAATACGAGGGTAACGAGGAGGATCATATGGTGAAAGTTCACATAGTATAATTACCTGGCGGAGTCAATCATTTTCCGTCATTGAGATGAAACTGAGCAACGCTAAGAAGGATGAAGGGTGTGTGGATGGTGATCTTCAGAAGATGAAAGATAAAGCAAGGAGTTTTGATTGAAAGACCAACCTAGAGAAGAGAGAGTAGTTACTAACCATAGAGATGTGGGGAAGATGCACTTACAAGATATTATGAAGAACGGTTAAGCCTATGAACGGGAATTATGCGACACAACAAGGCCGAGAAGGTATAGTTACCTTATAGAAGAAGAAGGAAGCGTGGAACGTATAAAGAGTTAACGGAGTGTGTGAAGGGTGAAATGAGCAAGTGAAGTTTAAGACAGAGTGCCCTGAGAGGGTAGCCTTCAGGAGAATGGTAACATGGAGGGTAAATAGAATGGTAAGTCATTGACATTGGATGAGAAGAGTAATTGATGAGAACCAAGAACACACGTGTGCGGGTTGGCTATTGATGAGCGTATATGAGAAGATTAGGCAAGACAATGGCATGAAGGATCCGTAACAAGAGCTTGAAAGATTTCCGGTGGTTCGGTGTAAGTAGTGAGGAAGTATGTCAACTAAGTACAATTGTCTTAATCAAGTAATATCGCATGGGATCAAAGAAAGTGAATGTAACTGACCTCCTAGGGAGGAATTGTAATGACCCTTTGTGACCTTCTTAGGTCATGAGAATGACATATGGGAGAACGACCCGGATTAAAAGTTTCAAGGTTTGATCATGGTAAAGGGAACTAGTATATCAAGAGGAAGATGAGGTTTTCATTGGTTATGGTGCGTAGACGGGAGTATAATAAGAGGACGTATAGTATATTCGTCTAATGAAATGGATGGTATGTTTTCGCGAGCAAAAGTTGAGTTAGATGTTTCGAACTCACACGGAAGAGCCATAGTGGCTATGGCATGAAAGGAAGGACCTAGATTAGGGCAACGCTGCAAGCCTAGAATTTATGATGTTAGTACCTGGAGATGTAATGAGTAGATATTTCAGTGGTTTTGGATGGGGAATTTCTTCTAGCATTTTCCACGGGGCCTGAAGTTGTTCATGGAATACCGATAGATGAATAAAGTGACCAACAAGAGTAAGAGAAGACCGAAGTGTTGAAGTTTGATATCGATATGAGATGTATAAGGAGTACATGGAAGGTTGAGGGTAGAGCCTCTACGGTCGGTTCGACGTTACATAAGAAAATGAAGTATAAATTTCTACGCCTACTTAAATAAAGGATGTCTATGGTGAAAGCTTATGTAGAAGATGAAGAGCTCCTTCCATATGTTGGGATGCCATGGAAAGCGAAGAAGGTAAGATCAATTGTTTTGAAGCACGGTTAAGTCATGCAGTTTGGACCCTTATGGCCGCACATAAGTGAGAAACCTTAGAAGATTTTTAGAATCATGTCATCGAGGAGGGAGAATGAAATTGAGATAAAAGAATATTTAAATAAAGCTACAAGAGTCAAAAGACTCGAGCAAGTCTCTTGAGTTCAAGAGATGAAGGATCTCGGAAAGAAGACGGTAAACATTGTAGCTAAAGATGGAACAATACACGAGTCTTAAATACGTCACCTCAATAGATCGAGGTAGATCAATTGTGTTATGACCACTTGTAAAGTGATAAGAGAAGATTGTGTCGGTTATTACGATATGTGACGGGAAGATAAAAGATGAAACCTGAGATATCACGGATTCCAATACGTCAAAATGTGGATTTTTCCACTAAGGTCAAGCTTGAATCAATTTCGATATCTAAGGCGCCGTATGGAATGACGCTTGTGAAGAGACATGAGTTGAGGAAGCAAGTGAAGGAGTAATTGCAAGAACTTACTGAAAAGAGTTCACTGGAATTAGTGAAATGTTATGGAGAACTCCGAAGGTTATTTTGAAGTCTCGATTTGAAGTTCATTTTGGAATATATATTAAACTCTTGATTTGAAGTTGTTATGGATAACACCACGTTGTTATGGAGAACACCAATTTTGGTCTACTCTCGAGAAGAGAGAATTTGTATGGTTAGTTGTCTCGGGATGACAACCCCGAAGGATGTGAAAGAAGTTGCAAGTTATCTTAGAAGTGTTGAGCTTTACCAGATATGTGAAGCGAGAAGTTGTGTAACACCTTTTTATGGTAACCCACTACGGATGAAAATGAAGTATTGAATGGGACGAAAATTGACAATAAAGTTGCTTAGAGTCAAGGGGGGGATTTATTGGTGCAACTGTTTCGATTTACCTTGAGGTATTATGGGTTTGAAGTGGACAATTGATTCTCCAAGACAAGGTCTTGATTGGGTATTAAGGAGCGATGTAAAAGTAATAGCATACTAGTATCGTTAGTAGAAGCGGTGCGAAGTAAAGTACTTCCTTCGTTACTTGGAACTTGCGACAAGCATTGAGGAAATGTAACATCAAAGTTCGGTTTGACAAGAACGAAAGTCAACGGTATAAATGGGAAGTTCGACCTTCTTTGGTGTTGCATTGAGAAAGACCCGAGAAGAAAGTTGAGTTCCGGTATATCGATCTTTTTTTTTTTTTTTTTTTTTTTGAGATCTTAGCGCGAGTTGGAGAAGCGTCTTAAAAGTTGGCGTCGCCGCCAAGAGTAGAGAGCGTTCACCCGGTGTTTCATACGTATCAATCAAGAGAGTACATACATGACTCGAGACATGTTGTCAGTCATGATGATCTAGTGACAGACGAGGAACCAACGAGGCTAATAGGAAGACAAAGTATAGTATCTTTAGTTGAGTTCTACACGGATCTAGCAGCATCAATAGAATCGACGAGTTAGACCTAGTTCTTCCTTGGTTGAGCTATGTGCATGTGTTATGTTATGTGTAGTTTGTGTCGTGTGTGAGATTGTGCTATATAACCTCATATTTATTGGGGCGGTAATTGAGTAGGTTTTCTATGTATAGATTTGAAGGTTCAAACCTTCTTAGTTGAGAGTTCATACCTCGGCCTTAGAGACCGAGAAGTTCGACGCATAGCAAGTTTCGGGACGAAACTTGTTTTTAGGGGATCTAATGTAACACCTCAAAACTTTTGACGCGTTTTCAATATTTATTTTTTTGGCGGTTATCGATATTTTAATATCTTAAGTATGTTTTATGAGTATGTTACGTCGTAAAATTTGATTTTACGAGTATACTTTTATATTAATATTTTAACGGTATTTTAATTATTATTGGAATCTCGCAATATTACTTACAAGAATGGTTTTATATCGCAAAGTATATTTTTGCGATTTTATTTATTTATAAATCCGATCCACGCATATTTCGGTATCTTTATTCGGAAAAGAGTTTCCGATCCGAAAAATCCCGTCCGGAATGTTGAAGACAAGCCTAACCTTGTATTAATTCATTTTTCTCCTTTCCTTTTTCTCTCTTGCCCGACCCCTCGTTCTACCTTCCTGGTCTGCTACCTTGTTCTGATTTTAGCAGCCTGCACAAGCAAGCCTCCTCTGTATCAAATTGCAGGCCAAACAACAGCCTTGTGGTGCTTCTTTCTTCCTCTAGAGTTGAGCAAAACAACCCCTCCTCCTGGCTATCTAATGACTCGCCCAACCCAACATCTCAAAACCTCACTTCTCTCCCTTCATCTGTTCTCACTCAGCACAACAAACTCCCTCCCTCTCACACATCTTACCTTCCTCCTGCCACGCCGGATGCCGCAGCGCCTCGCCGGAGAGATGCCAGTCTTGCCTCACCGATGCCTTCAACGGCCACGCCAGGGACGACATTGGGAAGCCTCTGAGCCCCACCTTCACCACCGCCTTCGCCTCCCTCATCTCCCTCCTCGTACCACCGGAGATTAGAAGCAGCCACGGTAGGGGAGACAGGCCTGGGAGCCGAAACCCAAGGAGCAACTAAGGAGGCCAGATTCGGGCTGCCTCTGTTGCCGCCGACTGGGCCGCCTCCTCCTCCCTTCTTCCAACTTCCGTCGCGCTAGAGCGCCTCCCGCCGTCGACCCTGCAACCTCTTCGAGCTGCCAGGGAAGCCCTCGCCCTTGCCCAGCCTCCTGTCACCTTGCTGGAAACCTCAACAGGCCCTTACCTTTCGAGCATTTCACCCGTCTGCAAAAACCAGAGAGCAGCGCCACTTGGGCTACCGCCCTCCCTCGCCCTCGCCTAAGTCGGAGAAGCCCTTCTGGAGCCCTTCCGGCCACTCGAAGCCGGAGAAGCACCCTGCAGCCTAGCCTCGATTATTTCTGTCGTCTTTCTGTCGAGCCGCCTTCTTCCTTCTCCCCCACCGTTCCTGCCGCCTCAGAGAGAAACCCACCTTGTCGGAGACCAAAGGCCGACTGCCTTTGTTGCTGCGCCCTTGCCGTGTCGAAGCCGGAGATCCATCAGACGAGGCCCGCCGCCCTGCTTCCCTTTTCTTTTCCAAACAGCGTATGAATCGATTGAGGAAGAAGCTTTTAGGGTTTTTAAATCGGACCCCTCACTTCTGGTATAATTACTAATGTGACCCACTGTTTTATATAATTGCAGATTTGACCCATAATTTTGGAATGTAACAAGTATGCCATCTGCTGGAAATTATTTATAGATTTTGTCCCAAGGTTTTATTTACAGAAAATGTCCCAAGTTTCTAGAATTGTTTATATTACCTGGAAAAATGTTTTTACCATTTTAAATTTGGGTTTCACTTGATTTATATTCTTATTCATATATACCATATATATTATGCTCATATTGGATTGATTCCGGGTTATGACTCAAAGATTAAATTACGGGATTTTAATGTCGGCTTTGAAAACGAGTTTTACCTTGGGTTTATGATGTTATACAATTTGCCCGGAATATATATTTACGGTTTTAACTTGGGTTTTAAAAGTGGAGTTTTCCTTAAATTTTCATATGTTAAGTATTCCGTTCAAATTTAGCGTTATGCTAAATTTGTTTAGTTTGGTCTTAGGTTCGGAAGCGCCCCGATAAAGGCCAACAAATCCTTTCTCGACATTCGTAGATCGTCTTCCGCCTTTGACCTCGTGTGAGTATCCCCTAACTTGATCTTGTTATGTTTAGTAGTATCATGCTAGGTTGGATCTAACATAACTTAGAGAGAATACCAAGTAGTGGTTATGGACCTTAGGTGAGTGTTTGAGGATTGTGAAATATTTTAAGGCTTGAGGTGTTGATGTATCTTGTGAGGATTGTAGGGCGTTGAGTGTATGGGTTGATCTTGTGAGCTTATGAGGATTGATGCTATGATTGTATGATCTTGTTGAGATTGTGGAGACTAGGACGAGAGTATCCTAGCATGGTTATGGTTTACGATCTTGCGAGATCATTGGGACTAGAAGTCTAAGGACTTCTAGCATGTGAGAGAGATATTGATTGTGTGCCTTGTTTTGACCAGGCGTTGAGTGTCTTCCTACGGGAAGTTTAGAGCGGTGGTTAGCGGGATTATCTTTGGGACGAGGTAAGTCTCCGGACTTACTTAGCTCGTATTCTATGGATTAGATTCGATGCGTGTTTGGTGGTGTGTGTTTTATCGCTTTCATTATAACTTATAAAACCGGAATTAGGATTACCGACCTTTATATATTATTTGGCCCAAGTGTATGATAACGGGCGGTGACAACTTGTCTAGCTCTTGCGTAGAGCTAGGAGGTTCTTGGCGACTAGCCCGTGTGGTTAGACGGTCGGAGGCATCCGTACCGTTCCATGCGGTAAGTGGGGACCGAGGCGAGTTTCGGGAGATTCTCGTGTCACAAAAGAAGTTGAATTAGAACGGGATACGACTTAATAATAAAAAGATAATAAACCGGACTTGTGTGATTTGATGTATAATGTGTGTTATGTTGATTTACTTGTGTTTGTGCCTTTCACCTTGATTCTAATGCTTTGAATATAGCTAACGGTTTTATACCGATTGTTGTAGATGGTCTTACAGGTTAGGAATGCGGCCGAGAGATCCGGAAGGGTGGGCAGCCGGGGTCCGTAAATTTTAGGAAGGGTTTTGTTTGGAGTCATGTTTGGAGTTTTGTATATTGTATTATTGTATGCCGCATATATGGCGTTTGGTCTTTTTTTCGGATGAAGTCCGTTGTTTGTTTTCTTTTTGGTTTTCTTACATTGCATAAAATGTATTTCGGTTTTGGCCTATATTTGTGCCTTGTTGCAAGATCCGGTGAAATTGTTGTCAAGCTAAGGGTCGGGACCCATTGTGAGGTCCCAATCCCGTAGCATCCCGAGTCCCGCGGATTTGGGGTGTTACACCTTAAAATATATCTCCATATCTTCCAAAATATATCAGCCTAAAAGATATATTCCTTCCAAAAATCCAGCCAAAAATATGTGATATTCACTGTCCAAAAATAGAAGATCTCAACAAAAAATAAAGATCTCACGTCCGGTCATCACTTTTCCTCGGTCCAAACGCTCCTGAAGATCACCTCGGTCGAGGTGGTACTGTAGCTGACCGTGGTGAGTGTCAGCTGAGAGTGAAACTCTCTAATCTGGTCCAAAATTAATCTTTTAAATCATTTCCATGCTTCCTGAGCTCTTCTTATAACTCCTAAATGCTCCAAAATGTAGCATCAATGACTCCTTAGCTTCCTTAGCTCCATTTCGGTCCAAAACGTGCCATTTTACCTACAATTACAACCAAACTAGGTGTAGGCTTCAATTCCCGCATAGGTAGACAAAACAACAATATAATCAAAGAATATACATCTATACATGCAGATTTATGAAGATAAAACGTCCAAACCAATCCCAAAATATAGACTATAATACATACTATCAAATGTCATCGAAGAAAAAGCTTGATCGAGACTTGTGGGATGCGGTGGAGCTGTAGTGAATTGGTAATGCGCCTGAGGGAAACCATAATGGGTTGGAAATTAGCCCAAAATTCCAGCCTTATTAGATGGTGGGCTAGATCTGTGTTGTTGCGCAGGAGTAGAAGAGTTGGGCCAGTGGGCCGGCTGTGCTGAAGGCCCCATTGCAATCTGCATCCACCTAAAATTAGGGTGAAACACAAATCTGGCCGGCTGGGGCTGCTGTGTTCGGCCGTCAGATTTTCCATGACCCTTCCGGCCACGTCCCCTGGTGCGTGAAGACCCGTCTGGCTGGGCAGCGGTGGAGGCTCCCTGCTGGTCGGCGCGGGGATGCGACTGCGTCCTATCTGTTGATGTATTCAAAGCGGTGGAGTCTTTTCCAGGTGTATTTTGGCTTGCCATTCGAGTTTCTTCCAAAATAAGTTGCGAACGTGATTTTTGGTGTAATAGCTAGGATTTCCGAATTCGAATTAATGTTGATTCACTTAATCAGTGATAGTAATTGACATATAACTCGCGAAGATTGCGTAAGTGTTTAGTATAAGTCCCACCGTTATGTTCCTGGCGTAATTTTGAGCTTATGGTGAAATTTTCACTTTTTCCCCGGGTAATTATTTTTTCCCTCCGGTATTATTTGTAGCATTTGGGAGCTCCAATTAATAAAAATTCTATGTGCTTATGTGATATGTTGTGTTTTCGTGCTAGCTGTGAGTTGTGCATATGATAAGTTAGATCTTGTTTCCTAGTACGAGATAGGTATAGCTAGAGATGGTTCTTTCCTCCATGCTACGGTGTATGTGTTAGGATTAGCAGGAGATGGTTCTTTCCTCCATGCTATCTTTGATGTACATAGTGTGAGTGGAGACGGTTTTCCTCCATATAGTTGTGTTACGAGTACGATTGGCTGGAGACGGCTTTCCTCCATGCCTTGTGACGTGGTTAGTAGTTGGCTAGACATGATTTTTCCTCTATGCCTTTGGATAGCGTTATGATCTTGTTGCTGGAGTTGGTGATTCCTCCATGCCGTGTTTTGAGGTTATAGAGTGTTATAGGTTGATACGTTTGAACGGAGATGTGATACCTCCGATAGAGAGAGAGTGTCTGTACCTCGGCGTATGGGTCCGAGAGGATTTGGGAATTGTTCAAGTTTCGGGACGAAACTTTTTCTTAAGGGGTGTGTGATGATAGCTTGGATTTCCGAATTCTAATTAATGTTGATTAACTTAATCAGTGATAGTAATTGACATATAACTCGCGAAGATTGCGTAAGTGTTGAGCATAAGTCCCACCGTTATGTTCCTGTCGTAATTTTGGGCTTATGGTGAAATTTTCACTTTTCCCCTGGGTAATTATTTTTACGCTCCGGTATTATTTGGAGCATTTGGGAGCTCCAATTAATAAAAATGCAGTTGAGAGAAATGATCAAGACATCGGACATGTCCTAGATATGAAATAACATGGAAAGGCAAAACGTACAAAAGAGTCGCTATTTCGTTTCTTAACGGCTAAGAAAGACGGCTTAGGAATAAACGTTTTCCGAGGCAATTGTGGAATAATTATCCCTACAATATTCAAGATCTATTATTCCAATTTCGAGAAGTTTGGAGAAGGGGGTTCAACCCGCCATTGGATCGATAAAAGGATAATTATCGACTTCGCTAAAGGATAATTATCGACTTCACTATAAATAGCGGAAAATCGTTTATTAATTCATTTCCTTTCACGTTTCCTCGTAAAAGCTCTGATTTCTCTCAAACTTCAAACTTAAATCTTTTCTCCGTTTCTAATCCGATTTCAATTCCGTTTGAGTTTTTGGATTCCTCTCTTCATTCTCTTCATATCGGTACCGAGTTTTTGCATTTCCGAGCAGATGAAGACCTGGTCGAGCATATATGTCACCAGGACAGTTCCGTCGCTCATATTCCGGTGAATTTGATGTTGTACATGCGTATCCTGCGTCGTTGTGATTCCGAATCTTCTTTGAGATCGTCAATCGGGTTAGTAACGAATAAGTTATGAAGTTATTCGTTTTCCGTACTGCGATTTGGCCTAAATCGACCTTAGGCTTTTCAAAATGGATAATTAGAAATTCCATTATGATCATATATTATTCTGGTGTTTATGGGTTGTTTGTTGATGAAATCTGATGATAGGTAGGTTTAGAAATGGCCTGCGGGCAAAACGTTATTCTAGTGAAATTTAATTAATTAATTAAAGGTTAATTAATTAAATTAGGATTAAATTTGAGATTTAGGAATACTTATTAGATGCATGCAAGGTGTCAGAATGATTTGAGGATCATGATGATGTTATGGATATCGGTTATGGCTTTAAGGATTAGTATGTGTACGAGTATGATGAGATGTTATGTTGAGGATATGCCTTAGGCATTTATGAATGTGTTGAGGATCTGAGGTTTAGATTTGAGATCTAGGTTGGTTGTGGTTAGTGAGACGAGTCTCCTAACCTTTGCAGTATGTGATTGTGTGTGCCTTGCTATTGCAGGCGTTGATTACTTCCCCAAGGGGAAGCTGTGACGTGGTACAGGTTACGAGTATATCAGGTAAGTCCATAGGACTTACTTAGCGCGCAGTTGTGGATTGTATGATTGTGATGGTTGTGTGTGTTCATATGATTGTGCATTTATAACCTAAACCAGACTAGGATGACCATTCATTACATTTATTTGTCCCAAGTATATTATAATGGGCGGTAACCGCCGGTCTCCGCCTGCTGGTTAGGAGGAGGTGCCCTGAAGATGATCTCACAGGAGGGGATGAGTGAAGGTCACCCTCATGCAAAACTCTTGCGTTACGTTGGATGGGACGGGGTTCTTGAGGCTCCTCGTGTTACAAAAGAAGTTGAATTAGTTATGGAATAACGTAATGAAAGATAATAAATGAATGTGTGTGGCATTGCATGTTAGAGATGTTGATGTGTGGTTGTGCTATTACCTTCATGCTTTTCATTGATGTAGCTAACGGTTTCATACCGTGTTGTAGTGTTCTGTAGGTTAGGAATATTGTAGAGTGAGCCAGATGGTGTGACAAGTCGAGGACTTCTGTACATTAGGATGCGTGGGATGTGGGATCTTTTGTGCTTGTGGTTTATGTTGTTGTTTTGTACTCGGCTATGACTTTGTAAACTCTTTTGATGTATCATACTCAGCTTTTATGTATTTGATTTTAATCTACAAGTGCCTTGTTGTAAGATCCAGTGAACTTGTTGTCAGGCTAGGGCCAGGATCCATTGTGAGATCCTAGCCCAATGTGACACTCCAAGTCCCACAGATTTGGGGTGTTACATTTGGAATGTCGACAACGGATCTGATTGCTGAAATTCTAACAAAGCAATTGATAGAAATACGGGCGATCTAGATCGAGGAGAAACTTCAACTACTTCTTGATCGTTTGAAGTGGATCAAACGTAGAACTTGAGCGACGGAAGCTTAGAAATGGATGCGGAAGCGTTCGGTTGATCCTTCAAAAGGATCCTCGAGTTTGAAGGGCTTGGATAAAAGACTAGATACAAGATAGAACTTTAAGAGGATTGAAGGAGAAGTGATGCCTAAACCAAGTAAGAGTATTTTCCCTTCACAATACATGAATTTAACTTAGACATTGTTTTAGAAATGAGCCAAGCCATCCTTATATAGTGGATGGGGGCTAACCAAAGGTTCAAACATAAATGACAGAATTAAAGCCGAAATTAAGTTCCGGTAAATGAAAAGCCTAAAATATGAAAGGTCGGAATTTAAGTCACGGAATTAAGTTCCGGAATTAAAGTTCCGAATATAAAAGGCCTATTATTTAATAGTCGAATAATAATAAATGTCTTCAAAATGGTGTGGGTCCTTCTAGCTGGAAACACGGATGACATCGCCATCCGGGGGCATATCATTCTCCTCCTCTTAAATGTGAAACGTCCCCGTTTCACCGTCAGAAAAGAAAAGAGTCACTTGAGGAACAAGACCCTTGAAATGCAGCACTGGATGCTCATTGTTGAAGTCGGGTAGCTTGAACATGTAATCTTTCAAAAAACGCGGTGGAGCCGCCAAGCTTGTGGAAAATAAAGAGGACAAACTCCGGATCGGGAGGCTCAAACTTGTAGTTCCACATGGTGGTGACGCGGTGGACTTTGCCTCTTATGCGGTAATTAGTCTTGACTTTGAATGGCGGAGGCATACTGAAAATTTTGAATGACAAGTCGGGAGGTAAGTTAGTTGGCAATGTAAAGACAAACCTCGGATCATAAGACTCGGATTTGTATTCCATCAACACCATTGTGCCGTTGTCGGAGTCGATGATTTATTCTTTCTCAATGATGGCTTCATCTTTATCATCATGAAAGTACTCTCCACATAGCGGATTGACAAGATGAATTGGAATTGCCGGGGAGACCTCTTGAATGATGATTTGTTCCACCTCTTTGTCTTCGACACACAACGGTTGGGCCACCAACTCACACCTTGGTTGTGACACCGCTTGATGCTCTTCTTGTTGGGAAACCGTCGCTTAGTTCAAGTATTGTCATCCTTATAACTTCTATCTCATGCTTTAGAGCGGCATTTTCTTTGGCTAATACGGCAGCAGGTTGTTGGCGTTCATGTGGATACCATTGATACTCATGGATGGTCTCTTTGGGCCTTGGTGGATTTGGAGGAGGCAACCACTCCTCATCCTCAAAATATTCTCTTCGTCGGTACCTCCGGGTGATTTGTTTGGCCTTAGGTGGATATGGAGGAGGTAACCATTCCTCATCCTCATCATAAGAATCATAATCATCGTAGAACATGATGAATGATGAAGAAACACTTGAATATCTTAGAAGAACACCGAAGAACACTTGAAGATATTCGAAGAACACCGAACAACACTTGAAGATCTTCAAAGAACACTGAATAAATTTGATCAAGAAATAAATTTTGTAAAGAAACTTGACCTCGATCCCGAGCTCTGATACCAATGAGAGAAATACGAGCGATCTAGATCAAGGAGAAACTTCAACTACTTCTTCTTGATCGTTTGAATGGGATCAAACCTAGAACTTGAGCGGCGGACGCTTAGAAATGGATGCGGAAGCGTTCGGTTGATCCTTCAAAAGTATCCTCGAGTTTGAAGGGATTGGATCAAAGACTAGATTCAAGATAGAACTTTAAGAGGATTGAAGGAGAAGTGATGCCTAAACCAAATAAGAGTATTTTCCATTCACAATACTTGGATTTAACTTAGACATCGTTTTACAAATCAACCAAGCCATCCTTATATAGTGGATGGGGGCTAACCAAAGGTTCAAACATAAATGACAGAATTAAAGTCGGAATTAAGTTCCAGAAAATGAAAAGCCTAAAATATGAAACGTCGGAATTTAATTCACGGAATTATGTTCCGAATATAAAAGGCATATTATTGAATAGCCGAATAATAATAAATGTCTTCAAAATGGTGCGGGTCCTTCTAGCCGAAAACACGGATGGCATCGCCATCCGGGGGCGTATCAACAATGTATTGCATATGGTAAACATCGTCCTCGATGTGAAAAATCTCGGGATAGTCTAACATTCAACATTTAGATAATTCTAACAAAGCTTTGTAAGAATTATCTAACAGTGCTTTGTTAGAATTACTCACATTTGCATATCATGCTTCCCTGTCCTATCACACATTTATTTTTATACCTTTTTTTCATTTTCTTATGTCTTTTGCCTTTTCACGTGCATTCATAAACACAAAACCACAAAAATATTGGATTTAGTATCTATAGATTGAGTCGATTCTAATCAGTCTTACTTCGAGAAAGTGGAATATGTTATGCTATTACACTTGACTTGCCAACGATGCTTTGCATTACTACTTCTTGTTATTTTTTATGCACATGAGTTATTGGATGATTATTGATGATTAGATTTCCCAAACATAAACTTGTAAGCGCTCTAGCCTACGGACATGTATTTTCAAAAGTACATGATCATTTAATTCTATATGTTTGATACTTGAATGATTGAGGCCCTCTTTGATAAGCATATGTTACCCTTTTCCATCTTTATATATGTTTTCTTTCTATTAGCTATTTCTTGCCTTTATTTTTCCTTCTTTGGTGTCCCTCAACACCTCACATCCATGAATAGCCTCATTTGACCGTATCTTGGGCTGTTATTGAAGAGAAGTATGAAGAAATCAGGTATGGGGTGTTCCCATGAAGTTAAAGTGAATTCAAGAAGTAAATGCGCGAGTTCGGATGGATATTGTCATTATTGAAGATATTTTCATCTTTGGTGGAGTCGACAAAAAGTTCCCGCCAAATATGCACCAACAAGTAAATAGTGATTGATTGAGGAGTGAAGAAAAGTTTATCCTTGAAAGAGATTACAAGTGCTACAAAGATCAACGTGTTATGGTTCATGAAGAAGTACAAAGTATAAAGAATAGTGTGAAGTGATAACGCATTGAAGGTGTTTTGATTATAAAGATTTGATACTCCATATATTATTTTCCATATTGGCCTCTTTTGGCCTACCAACATCACTTTTCCATGTCCCATATCCGTATTGTACCTTTGTAAAAGACCTCATGATATATATCTTGCATTATAGTTTCACTTGAAAAGTACTGGTGTTTGAGAATGCCTTAACAAGCTTATCGTAAGATCTATCTATGTATGTTGAGTTTGATAGTTTATTGATATATCCCTAAACACATCTTGTGAAATTTAGACCAAACACACTATCCTTTAACGGTTTGGATGGCTATGATTCTTGATTTATCTTCTTATAACGATTGATGTTATGATGACATGATTCGAGTTGTTCGTTTTCCTCTTAGTTGAGGCAACCATTTCTTCTTACACATCGTATGCATGCATACGACGTGATCTTACTCGAGGACGAGCAAGGTTTAAGTATGGGGTATTTTGATGAGTGTCATATGTAACAATTTTTAGACCTTAAATTCATGCATTTCGTACCTCTTTAACTCTCTCATACATCTCTCTAGGTATGAAGAGCGTTAACTTTTTTTTATTTCGGTGTCTACTTCATTTTGTTTCGTGTTTCAGGCATTCAATAACATGGAGCATAATGGTATGAATAAACCATATCACGAGAGTTCAATATTCCTTAGAGTCGGAGAATACATGGAAAGATCAATGAAGAACCGTATAGGTGAATATAAAGGATATAAATACTCAAAAACCAATCTCAAGGTTTTGAAACTGATTTCAAGGCCTTGATGTCGATATGTGTTCTTTGTGACACAACTGGTTTTCAAGGGGATTTGAAAGTGATTTCAAGGTCTTGACTCCGAAAACCTGCAAAAAACGTTAGTCACTATTAAGCAAGAAACAGTGCGGTACAAAAGATCGACATGGTGACATGTTTACGAAGTTCAGCTCTAACAGCCTACGTCTCTGTCCTAGGGTTTCTTTTCGCGTAGGATCTAACTATTTATTATCTGCTTAAAAGAGTCCTAGATACAATCTAGAAGAAATCCCCTTCTTATGTCATTGTAGCCAATGCTACGATCTAATTCCAACTCTTAACCTAGCAATAATAGCCTAGTTACTTCGTGCAGTACCACACACTTGAGTATAACAGTCTCTAGATATACTGACAGCATGAATTATTGTCTATATTTCGGACATGGTTTTGACGTTTTATCATCATAATTCTGCATCCATGGGTGTATATTCTAGATAATTATGTCATTATTCATATACTTTGCAAGAATCGAGGTCTACATCACGTTTAATTGTAATTGTTAGATATAAGGCATATTTTGGATCAAAATGGAGCATTGAAGTTTGAGGAAGCCATGAAGCTACATTATGTAGCATTGGGAAGGACAAGAAGAAAGGTAGGAACTTTATTGGAAAGATTGATGGAATGATTCAGTTGAAGAAACGAAGGCATGCACGTAGATTACTACTGACCTTGGATCGATGCAGTCATCCACCTCGACCGAGATGGCCTACTGGGCCTTGATCGAGGTCGACGGCCCACAACCCAAGGGAAATAAATATTTTGACCTAAAATTCTTGTAAGGGGCAGAGGTCACGAGGAGAGAATCATCGAAAGATCACATGAGAACACGGATGACGCCTATTGGAAGGGAAACATTGAATGAAGGATTGGTAGGCTTCAAGGAAGAAGAGATTGTGAGATTTTCTTGGGAAGTTGTTAGTGAGTTGTTATCATACTCTTTGGAACACATTATTGATAAAATTGCTGGTTTGTTTGTTTTGACAATTGAGACACCTTTCTTGATTGTTTTATTCTCCTTTATTGATATATATTTCATTGGTTGATAATGATGATTGTTGGCTAAAAAACCCCCTGCGATTCTAGAGTGATTAGTTGAAGGTTGTGATATAGACGATAAAAGAATAAACCTTTATCGTGAGTGGACCCTAAAAGCTTGAGTTAAACCCGCCTCGGGCTGTTCTTGGAGTCATCTCCACCGAGATCGATAAGAACTGCACAAGACGATCCACGGATGGACCGAATCTTGAGTTTAGGTTATAGTTCGCCAAATCCTATCCTTGTTACGCCTTTCCTGGTTTACATGCAAGCCTAGGATGAGGCTTACCCGGTGATTCCTTTGCTTGTTTACCTATGATGATGAGTGTTAGGGAACAAAGGTTTATCCTTTGTTAGGGTTTGAGTGTGCCTTCATCCTACCTTTGAGAGTAAACCTGAGACTTACCCGGTGATGGTTAGTTATGTTCCCTTAGGAGAGTGTGTTGGTTTGAGTACTCGTACCTTTCCCTAGTGCCTTGAGACTTACCCGGTGATAGGAGCTTGGTTTTGGGAAAGTGGGAAGTGAGACTTACCCGGTGATCTATCCCATTGTAGAAATACCTTCCCTTTGTAACCTCAGCTTTGTTCACATATATCTTTGAGAAATCTTGAGTCGAAACCATAACTGAATACTTTGATCTCTAGAATCTGTGTTCCCTAATCATGTTATATATCCTTGTCTTGTCTTTCATCATTGCTATTGCATGCTTCTAAAGTTAGATTACCTTGCTAAATTTATTCTCACCAAATCCCTGAGATCAAATCCGGAATATAAGCCTTACAACGATAGATCCGTACACTACGGGTTCGCTTATCGTTAGGTATATATTCAGGATATAAATTTAAGACTTCTTTGCACACACACCTTTTGGAGCGATCAAGTTTTTGGCGCCGTTTCCAGGGATTTGGTCAAAACAAAATACAGTGGACGGTTGTCTGAAATTTGAAGCTTCTTGCTTTGCTACTGATCATTCTACTTGAGTGTTCTTGCAGGATCTTTTCTTAGGTTTATGCGAAGAACTCGTGCTGCTAAAGAAATCGTGCCTTACGATCCTGAACCAAGAGATATACAAGAAGAGATTAAGAGAAGCAAAAATGGATACAAACAACGAAGAAGACAGAAATTACAAGGCTGAATGGGAAGATGCTTTTAACCAATGAAAGCTACGAGATGAAGCTTTAGTTAGAGAAAGAGGTGAAATAATTGCTCAACAGGAGCAACTTCGGGCCGTCATGGCCGAATTAAGAGAGTCTATACGACAAGTGAATAAAGAAAGAGAGAGAAATGCTAGAGTAGTAGTTAACCCACCGGCACCTGCCTATGTGCCGCCACCACCACATCCACCGAGGGTTGAGAGAGTTGACTCGTTTGTGGGTATACCGCGAACACTTGGTCAACGGATGGATTCCATATAACAAGCACGAAGTCCCGGAGTCAACCTAGCTGATCCAGCTGAGCGATAATATGATTTAGACCTCAAGCCATTACAATGATTCAACAGAATCATTTTGGGGGAATGGAGAGAGAGTCGCCACTTCAACACTTGCAAAACTATGAAATCCTCATGGAAACCTTCAGACCTTCTAGATGTGACAATAACAACTATAAATTGCGTGTTTTCTTTTTCTCTTTGAAGGATAAAGCACTTGCAAGGTATCAAGCACTTCCAACTGGAAGAGTTAACACATTGGAGGAGTTGACCGCGGAGTTTCTCACCAAATTCTTTCCGCCATCGAAAACGGAGGAATTGAGAGGAAAAATAAATGCATTTGTGATGAAGGATGTTAAAAGTCTGTTTAAGTCATAGGAAAGGTTCAAGGACCTTTTGTTGGATTGCCCTCATTATGGGATTCCGAAGATTGATTTGCTGATTATCTAGTTCAAGGGTTTGGATTCGGAAATGCGATTCAAACTAAAATCACTTTCTGTTGGAACTTTCATGGATAAACTAGTTGATGAATCATGGGAGTTTGTTGAAAAACTAGCTCTAACCATTGAGAAGTACTCCCATCGGAGAGTTGATAATAGAAGTCAAAGCTCAAGAACTCAAGAGCTGAATCTTACCTCATCTAGTGTTGCTCAAATCAATGCTCTTAACAATGAGATGAAGTCTTTGAAGGAGCTCTTGAAGACACAAGCACAATAACCCAAAGAGCAAGACGTTGGGTATGTTGGGAGAGGAAACTACAAAGGGAATAGGAACAACAACTACAACAACAACAACAACCGGAACTACAACAATTGGAGTTCCAATCAAAACAATTCTGGTAACCCCTATTTCCATGCTGATAATGCTCTAACTCCACCTTCTTCTTCTTCTTCTTCTTCTTTCACTCCATTAAAAAGCCAAGAACCTTCATTAGTTCAAGTCAGCCACCCATGGATAAGTTGGAGGCAATGCTTGAAACTTTGATAGGAAACATGAATGGATTAGAAAGTACTGTCACTTCGATTTCTGAGGCATAAAAAGCCTTGGAAAATAAAGTATTTAGCAAGACCGGAGAAGTTCCTAGAGATCAAGGAAAGCTTCCCGGACGTACGGAGAATAACCCAAAAGGCCAAGCGATGGCGATCACCATAAGGAGTGGTGTGAAGACCACTCACCCACTACCTCGATCAAATGACATTGTAAGGCAGCCCGTCTCGACCGAGGTGACTTCTGGGTCAACCGACGAGAATGCAACAGGAGGTCAACTCAGATTGGATCTTGACCGAAACACAAAGGTTTCAACCCAGATGAAGGATAAAGAAGAAGTTTACGTACCTCCTCCGGCTTACAAGCCTCCATTACCGTTCCCGCGGTCTAGAGCGAGAGCACGTCTAGACAAGCATTTCGGTAAGTTTCTAGACCTTATGAGTAAACTCCATATTAACATACCTTTCATTGATGCAATTCTAGGTATGCCCGCTTATGAAAAGTTCTTAAAGGAGATCCTCTTTAACAAGAGGAAGCTGGAAGATTTTGGTGAGGTAAAGATGTCCTCTAGATCATCGGAACTCATCAAGATCATGAAGGAGAAAATTCCACCCAAATTGCGAGATTAGGGATCATTTTGCATTCCAATTGGAGTGGGAGAGGTAACATATGATGTAATATGTTACCTATGACCAAGTGTAAGCATCATTCCACTTGCATTGTGTGAGAAGGTCGGTTTAGGAAAGCCTAAACCAGTGAAGATGATGTTGTAAATGACGGATCGATCCATCACTCGACTCGTTGGCATATTGGAAGACATCCCAGTAAAGCTTGGTAAGTTTTACATTCCTATAGATTTTGTGGTATTGGATATTCCTGCAGATTTTCCAGTCCCAATTATCCTTGGGAGGCTGTTTCTTGCAACATCCGGTTGCTACGTGGATTGCAAGAATGCCAAATTGTCTTTCAACATCGGCGAAGAACATTTTAAATTTGTGTTGTCAGCTTTAATAAAAAGAATCACAAAAATTGGTGAGCTCTATCCTTATTAAAGATCCACTCAAAAAAGTTTTAAGTTTTAGTATGAATGAGAAACGTGTAGATGTTTCTTGTGATGTAGATATATAAAGCTTGGAAGCCTCGGAAGAAGATCCAAAGGCTGCTTTTGAAGGAGTTGAAGAGGAGACAAAGGACTTTCTCGACCTCCGACTAGGTCTCGACAAAGACGCTTCTAAGGGAAACGAGATACTTGGATCCTCGAATCTTCCTCGTTCGATGATTGCGAAAGTTGCAAGCCCCAACCCTACCTCTTCCAAAGCTTTACCAGACAATACTAGGAATGTGAAACCGTCACTTGGCGGGATGATCGCAAGAGTTGCGAAGATGTACAAAGAAAGGACAAAGAAGTGGCAAGAAAAGCATATTACTCAAAAAGGACTCAAAGAAGGAGAATGTGTTCTTCTTTTAGATTATCATTTTCACCTCTTCCTCAATAAACTGAAATCTAAATGGACAAGACCTTTTATTATAAAAAATGTTTTTCCTCATGGTGCAGTTGAAGTATGGGGTGAATATTGTGGAACCTTTAAGATCGACGGGCGTAGGTTGAAGAAACAGATACCGGAACCCCCGGTTGAGGAGATTGCTTCGATGCATCTCGTA
Organism: Fagopyrum homotropicum; assembly: GCA_033239125.1. Taxonomy (NCBI): domain Eukaryota; kingdom Viridiplantae; phylum Streptophyta; class Magnoliopsida; order Caryophyllales; family Polygonaceae; genus Fagopyrum; species Fagopyrum homotropicum. The sequence goes on along the minus strand of BSWB01000001.1, from coordinate 55,222,501 downwards.
TGATCGACAGGAGTAGGTCTAGCTAGCGACCTTAAATCAAGCGCTTCTTGGGAGGCAACCCAAGGTATTGCTTTTCTTCTTGTAGTTTAAGTTAGTATCGTTTTCGCGTTGTTGGGTCCATGATAACAAGAACTAGGTACTGCTCAAGGAAAACAACTAAAGGCAAGCATATGGACGGAGTTACTATTCGAGAATCTCGAGAAAGAACCAAAACAGGGAGCCATCTCGGAAGCCATCAGATCGTCTCGACCAAGACACATTTGAGCCAACCGAGATGAGAGCAACAAGGAGTCACCTCGGTTGACCACCTCGGGTACTGACAACCATCTCTCTCGAGATGTAGTTTAATTTTCTGACGGGTATAATAGGGGAAAAGGACTCTCTCTCCTCACTTCCCTTTTCTCTCCCGACGCCACCTCGACCAAAATGAGCCCTAGTTCTCAAAATCTCCATATCTCGCTCATTTTTGACGTTCTTTGGCTCTAAATCGACGGGAACAACACAACATCAACTTCTACAACATTAATCATCACTTCAAACCATAACAATCTGCAAAAATCGGGTAATTTTGTTCGAAAACCGCTTTTCTTTGTTTTGGTCGATGTCACTCAATTTGGAAAAGTTTTGTCTGTTTGGTGTGTTGGAATTGAACGAGAAACCCCTTAGGAGGCAATTGGTACTGAAATTTGGGGAAGAAACTTACTGATTTGGGAGTTTGATCAAAACCGGTTCCGTCTCGGTCAAGCCCAAGCATCTCGAACGAGGTGAACTCAAGAACAAGCCGAGATATCTAGCTGAAATGGAAGGTTTACGTCGATCCAATCGACAAATTGTGCTCCGTGATCGTACTGAGGCCAGACAATGTTCACCTCCACCCACTCCACCTCCACAACTACCAGTCATTCTCCCTAATCTCAAAGAAAAATACGATTGCTCCTGCCCGATCATAGCACCTCGTTACATCGACATCGATGATTTTTCTTGCTTGCACATGGTCGATGACCTGAAGAGAATGATCTCCACTATAGGGCTTGAAACGTTTGTCTAGATCCGAACACCGGCTTATGTACAACCGACTTATGAGTTCCTAAGCTCCATCATTTATGTGCCGGATGAGGACTATGTAAAATTCCGCCCGATGAACAAAACCTACAAATACACTACGGAGTCCTTTGGAGCTATAGTTGATTTTTTTAATCCCACAACTACTGATTTCCATTTTCGCAACCATGCTAGATCATTTTGGACCTGTATTGCCCACATTCTGACTAGCCCCGAGAATTGGCAACCACGAGATTCAAAAGAGAAGTGCATCTTTCACGTTAAATTGGTTTGCATTCTATCCTATAACATCTCAACCACTTTTCCAAAAATCTTTTGAAATCATTTTTTAAAATCCTTTAATAAAATAATTTAATGATCAAATATCTAAAGATATTAACTAGTAAATTGATCTATGATTTTCAATGTGGCCCTTGAATTCCGTTTCAAGGCCCTTGAATTGCATTTGAAGGCCTTGAAATTGAAAAGTGGGTTGCATTCTAAGGAGGAAATAAAACGATTTACTCCCCCTAAGTTAATGCTTCCTTGTTCAACATATCAAGCTCTAATCTAATAAAATTGAATTGATATTCCGATAGAGGCTTAGTCAATATATCTGCAAGCCGCAAGTTAGTCGATATGAAAGATATTGAAACATCACCTTTCTCAACATAATTGCGTATGAAGTGATGCCGCACATCGATATACTTTGTTCTTCAATGATGTACATGATTTTTAGTAATAGAAATATCACTAGTATTATCACATTTAATATGTATACCTTTGAGATCAAAGCCAATATCACGAAGTTGTTGAGCTATCCATAGTATTTGTGCACAATAGGCTCCCACAACTATATATTCGGCTTCAACTGTGGATAGGGCAACATAATTTTGCTTTTTGGAGTGCCAACTGATTAGGAATGACCCTAAGAATTGGAAACATCCAGAAGTACTCTTTCTATCGACCTTATAACCTGCAAAGTCAGTATCCGAATAGCCAACGAGGTGAAACGAGCTTTGACAAGAATACCATAACCCTAAATCCTTAGTGTCATTGAGATACTGAAATATCCTTTTCACACCTATCAATTGTGACTCTTTAGGATTAGCTTGAAATCTTGTACATGCACATACTAAACATAATGTCAGGTGGACTAGCGGTTAGATATAACAAAGAACCGATGATACCTCGATACTCCTTTTGTACAATAATATTACCGTCCTTGTCATGATCAAGTAAAAGTGTGGAACTCATTGGAGTTTTTTCTACCTTGGACTAATCCATTTTATACTTCTAAAGCAAGTCCTTGGTATACTTGCTTTGATTGAGAAATATTCCTTTCTTTGCTTGTGTGACTTGAAGTCCAAAAAAGAAATTTAACTCTCCCATTAAGCTCATCTCGAATTCCTTACACATAATATGTGAAAATTCTTTCAATACAGAATCGTTAGTAGCACCAAATAATATATCATCAACATAGATTTGTACCACTAAAATATCATTGCCTCTAGTTTTGATAAATAAAGTTTTGTCAATCAAACCTCGTTTGAAATCATTTTCAAGGAGATACTTCGACAATCTTTCATACCAAGCTCGAGGAGTTTGCTTAAAACCATAAACAGCTTTGTCCAATTTAAAAACATGATCCAAAAATTCATCATTTTCAAAACAAGGAGGTTGAACAGCGTACACTTCTTCTTCTAATAAACCAATTAGAAAAGCACATTTTACATCCATTTGAAAGAGCTTTATGTTCATGAAAGATGCAAAAGCAAGTAGCATACATATGACTTCTAACCTGGCAACCGGAGCAAAAGTCTCCTCATAATCAATACCTTCTTCTTGGTTATAGCCTTGAGCTACAAGGCGTGCTTTGTTTCGAACAACTTTTCCATTTTCATCCAACTTGTTTCGAAATACCCATTTTGTGTAAATGACAGATTGTGATTAGGTCTAGACGTGAGGGTCCAAAATTTATTTCTCTCGAACCTATTTAGTTCATTTTGCATGGTCATGATCCAATCGGGTTCTTGAAGAGCTTGAAGATAGTTCTTGGGCTCAATAAGAGACACGAACACCGTTAACCCTAGATCGAGTTTGAACTCCTGCGATTGGATCAGAGATCACATTCTCTAGTGGATCGTATGAAGAATGTTTAAACTTTCTCGTTTTGTAAGATGGAGGAGATCTTGAAGATTGGGGCTCATTTGCTCGACTAGATTCAGTTGCCGCTGGAGTATTGCCTTTGGATCCTATATCAAGCCCTTAAAGTTGGGTTTCAAGGCCTTGAAACTGACTTTTGACATCGTAGTTTTCCATTTCAAGGTTTTGAAGATGCGTTTCAAGGTCTTGAGATTGTTCTTCGGTATCTTGAATCTATTCTTGGATACTGTTTTCCTAAGGTTTAGGATCTTCTTCTCTATTAGAATTATGATCTCCATGTTGATTGAGATTAAGATTTGCTACGTTTTCACTCAAAGTATCATCATTGTTTTCATCAAATATAACATGAACATTTTCCTCAACAATTTTGGCACGTCTATTATAAACACGATAAGCTTTGCTATTTGAAACATATTCAATGAAGATAGCTTCGTCACTACGTGCATCAAATTTACCAAGGTTTTCTTTGCCATTGTTATGGACAAAGCAATTACACCCAAAGGGTTTAAAATAGGAAATATTAGGTTTTCTTCCCTTAAAGAGTTCATAAGGAGTCTTTTTCAAGATAAGACGAATTAAACATTTATTCAAGATGTAGTTAATTGTGTTAACAGCTTCCGCCCAAAAATTTTTTGACAAACTATTTTCTAAAAGCATAGTCCTAGACATGTCCTCTAGGGTGCGGTTCTCACATTCCACAACCCCGTTTTGTTGAGGAGTTCTAGTAGCTAAAAGGTTGTGTGAAATACCATATTTTGCACAAAACAAATCAAACTTTATTTGGTCAAATTCTCTACCATGATTGCTTCTTATTTCCCGTAAGAATGAGATCCATGTAAAATGAGAAAAATCATCCACAATGACAAGGTTGTACTGTTTACCCTTGGGAGATTTGGCATGCATAGGACCACATAAATTCATATGTAAAAGTTCAATGGGTCGAGAAGAACTTACAACCTTCTTTGGTTTTAATGAACCTTTTTTTTGTTTGCCTTGTGAACAAGCCTTACATAGTTCATTTACCTTGAAGTATAGGTTTGGCACACCAGGTACCAAATCTTTTGTAAGTAGTTTGTTCATCGTATGCTTGCTTACGTGACCAAGTCTTCTATGCCAAAGCATTCGATCATTAGTCAAGGCTTTGAGACATGTTAGCTTACTTCCTGAAACTTGGTTAGTGCTCGTTGAAAACAGTGTTGCATCTAGGAGCAGTAAACACAACATCCCCCGATATATTATCTTGAACTTCACATTTTTCTAAATCAAAAATCACTTTGTTGCTCACTCATCATCCTATCGAGGTTGGCTTTCGAACGAGTGAATTGAATAAATGCAGCAATCTGGTCTTGACACATCACGTTTAGATCAACCTGTTCTTTATCTAGATCGATATATTCTTGATGGAGAGAAGAGAGATTGCCCTTGAGAATCGCATTTTCTGATTCCAAGGCCTTGATATTGATATGAAGGTCTAACTTTTCAGTGTTAAGATTTTCAATCTTTAGAGACATCTCACTTAATTGTTTCTCTTATTGGAGAAGCTTTTCTCTTAAGGAACTTATCCTTACCCTATGTTCTTTATCACATATGATTATGTCTTTAAGGAATTGCGTGAGTTCAAGTTCAGGTTGAGACATAATTGTACTTACAACACTATCAACATAGTGATTTGGATCTTCTTCATGATCGGCCATTAGACACAAGTGTGCTTGTTCTTTCTCGTCTTCTGATTAATTGGTAGAATTTGAATCACTCTATGAAGCTACCATAGCTTTCTTCTTTTGATCACTCTTCCTAAATTTTTTCCTCTTCTTTTGTGGACAATCCTTTACGAGATGATCTGCTTCACCATGCACATTCAAAGTAGGTTAAAACCTTAGTTTTCTTATTAGGGTTAGAAAACTTACCTCGAGGTCTTGATGATCGCGGATAATCTTTATTGTTTGCGAACTGCTTCTTCATTTGAAGAATTTTGGCAAGACCCCTCGCGATTAAGGCGAACGGATATTCATCATCTTCATCATCACTATCTTCCTCCTTTGATGGCATATCCCCCTTCTTGGATCTTAGAGCTAAGTTCTTTGTGTTGGATTGGAGCTCTCCATCTTCTTCACCAAGAACCATTTCATGGGTGATTAGCTTTCTAAGAAGGTCGTCAAGAGGAAGTGCTGTGAGATTTTGAGCCTCTTCGATTGCAGTCACCTTTGGTCCCTACTTGGCTTTAGGTAAGCTCCTTAGAACCTTCCTTAATTTTTCTTCATTTGTGAAGACATTTCCATGTGAATCAAGATTGTTAACAATCTTGGTGAACCGTGTGAATATCTCCTTGACCGACTCATTTGAGTTCATCTTGAATAGCTCATATTGTCTGAGGAAGATGCTTATCTTTGTCTCTTTGACTTGAGTTGTTCTTTCGTAGGTGACAACTAAATTGTCCCAAATTTCCTTTTCACTCTTACATGATGAGACACAGTTGAGTTCATTTGCTACCAAGCCACAATAGAGCAAGTTTCTGGCCTTGTAATTCTTTAAAACACTATTCAAGTCCGTTTGAGTGAAGTCGGCTTCCTACTTTGCAACTTCGAATGCTTCAACGATGGTTGTTGGGATTTTAGGGTCAGTTTAAATAATGCTCCATATTTCCATGCCTTGATCAATAACAAGCATTTGCATTAATGCTCTTCAATAGGAAAATTTATTGTCGCAGAAGAGTGGTGGTCGAGATGTGGATCTTCCTTGAGCGAATCCTCCATCACCTAGAAAGTTCATGATTAGTCTCATTGATGGTTAAATCAATATACGTGAGTCTAGCTCTGATACCAATTGAAGAACCGTATAGGTGAATACAAAGGATATAAATACTCTAGAAGGGGGGTTGAATAGATTATGACAATTTTTCGCAAAAACCTATCTCAAGGCTTTAAAACAAATTTCAAGGCCTGGATGTCGATTTGTGCTCTTTGTGACACAACTGGTTTTCAAGGGCTTTGAAAGTGATTTCAGGGCCTTGACTCAGAAAAACTGCAATACAACGTTACTCACAATTAAGCAAGACATAGTGCGTGAAAACTCCACCTTGTTTATAATGTTTTACAGGTGTTAATGATGAAAGACTTAAATACAAATGTAGTAGTTGGATATACTAACAATGTATTAATTCTATTCTCTAGATGCTTGGTTGGTTTGAATTCAGTGCAGGTCTTATCGAATGTTAAGGGCCTTGATATGGGATTCAAGGGCCTTGAAGTATAACTTAAGGACAAGGAAGATAGTGTTTACAAAGGGACGATCTCAAAGGCGTTGGAGTTATATATAGATGCACGAAAAAAGGATTCAAATGCAAAGAAGATTTTCGAGGAAGATTTGCTCAAACAGAAAGATTTTAGGGAAGATCTTTTTCAACCAAAGATCTCAACCGAAGATTAGAGAATCTTTTCAGAAGATTTTCTAAAAACAAAAAGGGGAAAAATATCTTCTCTTTTGGTTCAACAGAGAACGAGAAGATCAACGAGCTAAGGATTCGATGTGTTCTCAGGAGTTGAAGATTTACAAAGTCTACCTTATCTCGAAACAAGAAACGATCTTCATGGAGAAGAAGATTCATCCTCAAACGGCCATCTCACTGTTAGCATGAAATATTGCGATATTCTAGAAACTTATTTTGGTTGTTTTTCCCTCATTATTGTGTACATGGATGAAGTTTATAAGCAATTTTTAGTTTGTTCCTCTATTATTGTCGATATGGATGTCTACACTAGCTTTATGTTGATTGTAGGTGAAAAGGAGCTAAATGGGAGCTATTGAGAGATAAAAGAGAGGATTCGATCATGTTCGAGGATTAGGAACACATCAAGGAAGTTAACGAAGAAGCTAGGATGAAGAACGTCACGACACAAAGGAAATTACAAGTATTCTACACTTCCATGCCTTGAATTACAGCCGTAGAAGAGTCCACGCTCTAAACCACAGCCGTGGATCTTGGCATCATGAGCGTGGAGCATTCTAGTAAGTTACACGGCCTAAAGTACGGTGGTGGAAGTCACAAGAGACCGCAATCCATTTCCACGCCCTAAACCATGGTCGTGGAAACCCTTGAGACCGTGATTTAGGCGATCTTTTGACGAGTCTTTATTTGCCACGTTATTTACATGATGGGCCTGGACGGTTATTTCTTTCCCGTCTTATAAAAAGGTCGGAAAAGAGAGTTTTAGGGATCCGATCTTAAGCCCGCTTAGTCTCACAACATTTGTGTTTGATCCCGCGGAGACGCCGACGGACGCTGACGGCCGCTTACTTTGCTTGGAGCATTCTTGCCTAGGGTGGATTGAAGATCGCCGAAGGTTTTAACCTCTTTCTTAGGTTTTGTCATTGAAGACGGATTGACAACCTGTTCTTCATACTTACCTTAGATTCTTGTGAGGTTTTGTGTTATACATTTTGAATCCATCAAACATTGCTTCTTGTGTTATGGATTTGAGAAATGGTTTTGAAGTTTTATTAAGTATTCGAGGGTTTTCATCTTTTATTCTCTTTGATTTGAATATTGATATCATGACAATGATTGTTGGCTAAAACCCTTTAGCAATTCTAAGGTGAAGGGTTTTCATCTTTTATTCTCTTTGATCGATCGTAAATTGATTGGACCCTGAGAGTTAGAGAGATCTCTTCGACGAACCCAAATCACGGCCTGTTCTTGGAGTTCAACGGCCGTGGTTCTCAAGATCTGACCGTGATTTACCCTAGTTTACGAACTTTGCTTTTACTTTGATCCAAGGTTAAAGATTAGCTTTAATGTAGACTTGGTTTACCCTTTTCTAGGTAGCAGTGAGACTCATCACCCTCTATTTCGATTTCGAGTGTCACAACCTTAATCGTTTTGGTTCGTCTTGATCCTTGGGTTACAAGTTTGGGTATTTGAGATTAATTCTTGTCCATAGATCCTTTCTATACTGAAGCGTCAACAACCTTTATAGAGAGTGTCTTTAGATAAGTCATATAAAGTCTTGGAACTTAACCATACATTGCTTTACTTTAGCATACCTTTGCAACTCCTAACTTTGTCCTTAGTTCTTTAGTATATCTTGAATCGATTGCCATAATTAGATACTTGGATCTTTAGGGTTGTTGTTTTCCCAATACTTGCAAAGCTTTACCTTTTTATTGCTCGATAACTTGAGACTGGGTTTTTGTTTCACCAAATCCCTGTGATCGACACTCTGGAATACTTGCTAATCTACGCCAATCCGTACACTGCGGTTTCACTTGCTTTTATTCTAGTTTTAAAAATTTAAGACTTGATTGCACGCACGTTTTAGGGCGAACAAGTTTTTGGTGCCGTTGCCGGGGATTTGGTCTAAACCATACCTCGGTTTTCGGTTGTCGAGCTTGGGAGCTTTGCTCTTGTTATTTGATATCTCTTGTGAGTGTTATTTGCCGGTTCTTTTAGGTATATGCGCAGGTCTAGATCCAACAAAGACCTCATACCTTTTGATCCGGAACTTGAGAAAACTCTTAGGAAGAAAGCCAAGGAAAGAAAGATGGCTGAAAATAAAGAGAGAGATGTCCAAGCGGAGTTAGACGAATCTCAACGTCAACTTAAGTTGAGTGAGAAAGCTCGTATGGATGCGGAAACGAGTCATCAATTCCAAATTGATGAACTCAGGGCTATGATGTTGGACATGAAGTTGGAGCTTAATGATTCTAAAAAGAAGAAGAAGGTCAAGAAACCAACTAAGTCCATTAGAGTGGAATCATCCGATGATGAGGAATTTGATCCGGATATGCCACCACTAGAGGAGATTGATCCAACGATCAATTCAGTCCGGATTAATCCAATACCAGCCGCAACTCCTCGTGTCCCAGCTGGGGGTGTGAGAGCCGCTCGTGTAGATGAAGAGACAAGAACTCTTGGCCAAAGGATGGATCCGATTCAGCAGCCACGCCGTCTAGGTGTGAATTTTGATGATGACGATATTCAAGGGTTTAGCTTTAACCCACAAGTTATTACCATCGTTCGCCAAAGCCAGTTTGGAGGAAAGAGTGATGAATCTCCACATCAACACTTACAGAATTTTGAGATTATGATGGAGACAATGAAGCGAAAGAAAGCAACCACCAACAATTACAAGATCAAGCCGTTCTTCTTCTCTTTGAAGGGGAAAGGTTTATCTTGGTATCAAGCTCTTCTGAATGGAAGACTCAACACATGGGAGGATCTATATTCGGAGTTCCTAACCAAGTTCTTTTCGCCATCCAAGACGGCGGAGTTGAGAGGTAAAATCAATGCTTTTTCCATGAGATCTAATGAAAGTTTTTTTTAGTCTTGGGAAAGATTTTAGGATTTATTATTGGATTGCCCATACCATGGCATTTCCAAATTGGGGTTATTGGAGATATACTACAAGGGGCTAGATGTGGAAACACAATTCAAGCTCCAATCTCTTTCATGTGGCTCATTCATGGACATGAGGGAAGATAACGCTTGGGACTTTATTGAGAAGTAAGCCCGGGTCATTGAGAATTACTCTCATCGGAAGGCGGAAGCTAACCAAGTGGAGCAAGGAGTGAAGCTAACACAAGCTACTCAAACTCAAATCTTTTCTCTCAACACCGAGATTAAAGAATTAAATGAAGTCATCAAAGCTAGCTTTCAAAAGCCTAAGGAGCAAGATGTTGGTTATTTAGGAAACAACAATAACCATAATGGGAATGAGAATACCAATCGCAACAGCCGGAACAACAACCGGAACAATTGGAATAACAACAACCGGAACAATAATTGGAACAACAATAGGAGTTCAAGCAACAACAATTGGCATTCCAACCAACAACAAAATTCCGGTAATTCTTATCCCAATTAAGGAAATTCACTAACTCCACCATCTTCTTCTTCCATTCCTTTGAAAAGCCAGGGGCAAACATCTAATAGTGGAAGCACTTCGGGGAAAGAGAAGCCCGATCCCATGCTGGAAACGATTTTAGGAAAGCTTCAAGGGTTGGAGAGTCACATCACTAAGGTTGATAAAGCTCAAAAGGTTTTAGAAAACCAAATGTTCAGCAATGCTGAGGAAGTTCCTAAATACCAAGGAAAACTTCCAGGAAAGACGGAGGATATCCCGAAAGGAAGGGTGATGGCTATCACAACTAGGAGCGGAGCAACAACCACCGACCCACAGCCTAAGTTTGTTGAAGTTCCCTTCAAAAAGGAGAAAGAAAAGGGGAAGGAGAAGGAAGACATCTACATTCCTCCTCCAGCTTACAAACCTCTCCTACCATTCCCACAATATATAGCAAGAGCGTGTCTAGACAAGCAATTCGGTAAGTTTATTGAACTAATGAGCAAACTGCATATTAATATACCTTTCATTGATGCAATTGTAGGTATGCCAGCTTATGGAAAGTTCTTAAAGGAGATCCTCTCTAACAAGAGGAAACTGGAAGACTTTGGAGAAGTCAACATGAGTTCGGAATCGTCGGATCTCATCAAAACGATGAAGGAAAAGATGCCCCCAAAGTTGAAGGATCCGGGTCATTTTGTGTTCCAATCGGAGTAGGAGATGTCACATATGATGCATTATGTGATTTAGGAGCAAGCGTTAGCATCATTCCGCTTGCCTTATGTAGGAAGATCGGTTTAGGTGAACCTAAATCGGTAAAGATGACGTTATACATGGCAGATCGATCCATAACTCATCCCGTCGGTATCATCGAAGACGTCCCGATCAAGCTTGGTAAGTTCTATGTTCCAATAGACTTTGTTGTGCTTGACATTCTTGCTAGATAGTCCGGTCCCGATCATACTCGGAAGACCATTTCTTGCAACATCCGGTTGTATGGTGGATTGCAAAAATGCTAGACTCGCCTTCGACATAGGAGAGGAAAAAGTAGAGTTTGTCCTTCGACTATGATGAAAGAGCCAACTCTTGGAGAAGATATGTTCAACATCTATGATGAAGAGGCATCTAGAGAGGAAGTAAGCTCGATTCTATTCAAGGATCCATTGCAAAAGGTGATCACTATGAGCATTATGGAGAAAGGAGAGGAAGAGGAATGCAATAAGGAAATTGAAGCTTTAGAGGAGCTAAAGGAAGTGCTTGAAGAAGAGTTTGAAAAACTCTACGATGGGTCAGAAAACGTGAGGAATCACGGCCAGTCGTGCTATTCCACGGCCGTGGTTCGCACCAACATGACCGTAATTAGCTATTCAGAGGACTCCAGTAAGTTACACGGCCAAAACCACGGCTGTGGAACTATCAGAAGTGCCGTAATTGACTTCTACACGCTAAACCACGGCCGTGGAAGAAACAAAGGTGCCGTAATTTTGGGAAAATCTGAGAATAATTACATTCTTTCTACCAATGCTCTTGAGTCTTCTTCAACAAGTTCTAAACCCTTAGAGACTTCTAAGGAACGATTGGACACTCCTCAAGAGCCACTAGAGACTCCAATAGTGATGGAATTGAAGCCACTTCCCACACATCTAAGGTACGCATTTCTAGGATCTAATTCTACCTTTCCGGTAATTGTTAGTTCCGATCTAAGTGAAGATGAACATAGTAAGCTTATGGTTGTTCTAAGGAAACATAGGAAAGCCTTAGGTTACACTATAGAGGATCTAGTAGGAATTAAGCCTTCCTTGTGTATGCATAAGATCCTAATGGAAAAAGACTTTAGAACTTCATGACAACCTCAAAGGCGGTTAAATCCGACCATGAAGGAGGTTGTCAAGAAGGAAATTCTTAAACTACTTGATGCAGGTATCATCTACCCTATCTCCGATAGCAAGTGGGTGAGTCCCGTACAGGTTGTTCCAAAGAAGGGAGGAATGACGGTTATCACCAATAAGAACAATGAGCTCATTCTACAAGGACCGTGACTGGATGAAGGATGTGCATTGATTACCGGAAGCTAAACAATGCAACTAGAAAGGATCACTTCCCATTACCCTTCATTGACAAAATGCTTGAAAGGTTAGCACAACACTCTCATTTTTGCTACCTTGACGGCTATAGTGGCTTCTTTCAGATTCCGATCCATCCTGACGATCAAGAGAAGACCACATTCACGTGCCCATGAGGTACGCTCGCTTATAGGAGAATGCCGTTCGGGCTTCGTAATGCCCCAACCACCTTCCAAAGGTGCATGATGGCTATCTTCTTGGAGTAGATAGAGGAGATCATGGAGGTTTTCATGGATTACTTTTCTGTTTATGGTTCCTCTTTCGATAATTGTCTCTCTAACCTTTCTCTTGTGCTACAAAGGTGTGAAGACACTAACCTAGTTCTTAATTGGGAGAAGTGTCAATTTATGGTGAAGGAAGGCATTGTACTCGGACACTTGATCTCTAGTAGACGGATTGAGGTAGATAAGGCTAAGATAGAAACCATAGAAAAGCTCCCTCCTCCATCTTCGGTGAAGGGGATAAGAAGCTTTGTAGGACATGCTGGATTTTATAGACGTTTTATAAAGGATTTCTCTAAGATATCAAAACCGATTAGTAATCTATTGATGAAGGATGCAATTTTTGATTTCTCGCAGGATTGTTTAGATGTGTTTCATAAGATTCGGGAAGCTCTAATCTCAGTCCCGATCATCCAACCTCCGGACTAGACTCTTCCATTCGAGGTAATGTGTGATGCAAGTGACGTAGCTATAGGAGCTGTGCTTGGGCAAAAGAAGGAAGGCCGAACCCATGCTATCTACTACGCTAGCAAGACGCTAGATGAAGCGCAGCTTAACTACGCCACTACTGAAAAGTAATTTCTAGCTATTGTTTATGCTTTTGAAAAGTTTCGTTCTTATCTTGTAGGTGCAAAGGTGATTGTATACACGGATCATGTTGCGATCCGGTATCTACTTGCAAAGAAAGATGCGAAACCAAGGCTGATTAGATGGATTCTTCTCCTACAAGAATTCGATCTAGACATCCGTGACAAGAAGGGTTCGGAAAATTCTATTGCGGATCATTTGAGTCGTCTACCATATCTAGAGGACGACAATCTACCTATAGATGACACCTTTCCGGACGAGCATTTACACATCATAGAGGAGTGCATCGACAAGATAACTAAAGGTAACGAACCATGGTTTGCTGATTTTGTTAACTATTTGGTTTGCAGGAAATACCACCCGGACTATCCTATGCACAAAGGAAGAAGTTCTTTAAGGATGTCCGGGAATACTTTTGGAATGAACCTCTCCTCTTCGAGAGAGGTCCTGACGGCATCATTGGAAGATGTGTGCCGGAAGACAAGATGCAAAGCGTCATCCGTCATTGTCATTCACTACCTTGTGGAGGACACGCTAGCTCGAACAAGACTAGCGCTAAGGTAATGCAATCTGGATTTTTTTGGTCTACTTTATTTAAAGATGTGCAAATCTTTGTTTCCTGTTGCGATGCTTGTCGAATAGGGAACATATCTAGGAGAAACGAAATGCCTCTTAATAACATTCAGGAGGTAGAGATCTTTGACGTTTGGGTAGTAGACTTCATGGGACCTTTCCCATCATCTTGTTGAAACCAATACATACTTCTAGCTGTAGATTATGTTTCGAGATGGGTTGAAGCAATTGCCTCTCCAACTAATGATGCCATGGTTGTGGTTAAGTTCTTTAACAAAACTATATTCCCAAGGTTTGGGACACCACGGACTATCATTAGTGATGGAGGCTCTCACTTGATAGCCCGACGATTCAAAGCTCTACTAGCTAAGTATGGGGTATCTCACAAGATCGCCACCCCTTATCATCCACAAACGAGTGGACAAGTGGAGATTTCGAATCGGGAGATTAAAGAATCCTAGAGAAAACAGTTTCGAAGACAAGGAAGGATTGATCTTTGAAACTAGATGATGCATTATGGGCGTATAGGACTGCATACAAGGCTCCCATAGGAACAACACCATACAACCTTGTGTATGGAAAGTCTTGTCACTTACCGGTGGAGCTGGAATATAAAGCGTATTGGGCGGTTAAGTGGTTGAACTTCAGCATGAAGGAAGCGGGCGAGAAGCGCCTTTTGGACCTTAATGAGCTTGAAGAACTTCACTCAAACGCTTATGAGAACGCCAAGATCTATAAGGAGAGAGCGAAGCGTTGGCATGATAAGCATATCATTCCAAAGGACCTCAAAGAAGGAGATCAAGTTCTCCTCTTCAATTCAAGACTTCGTCTCTTACCAGGTAAGCTTAAATCTCGTTGGACTGGACCTTATCTAATCAAACATTTTTTCCCCCATGGCGCATTTGAAGTATGGGGTGAAAAGGGTAGAAGCTTTAAGGTGAACGGTCAACGACTCAAGAAGTATTCACCGGAACCCCAAGCTAAGGAGTTCGTGCCTACCGCACTCGAATAGATGCAAGTACAGTCTAGCTATGGACCTTAAACAAGCGCTTCTTGGGAGGTAACCCAAGATGTTGCACTTATGTTTTTATTTATCATTCTTAGATTAGATTTGTTTAGTCATTTTTGCTTTGTTTTTGCCCTCGATAACTCCCGGTATGTCGTGTTTTTGGATATAGGAACAATGGGGAAGGCAATGGATAGGAAAAAGTTAGAAGGAATTGACGAAACTTGGATTTTGGCACATTACAGAGAGTTCCACGCCCTAAACCAAGGTCGGGGAAGCTACAGTGACCGTAATTTGCAAAAATCTGAGAAAAATCACCAAAACCACGGTTCCGTACAAAACCACGGCCGTGGAACACCCCGAGTGACCGTTATTTTCCAAAAATTTTACGGTCACTATATAAACCACCTTCTTCACCAAAACAACACAAAATCCCCAATTCCACGCCTCTCTTCCACGACCTAAAGGCCGAAAATCCTCCCCATCACAAAATTCTTCATTCGGAAACCGTTTTGAACGATTCTTTGTGCTAAAGTGAAGCATTTCCGATCATCTACAAGATCCAATCGACAAATCAAGTGGACAATCCCTGTAGAAGATGGAATTTGGGTTCAAAGATCCAAAAACCTAGGTTTTTCTTCTATTTCTCTACTATGTCAATTCGGGTCTATTTCTCGCAAGAACTTAGAGGCATTGCATAGGATTGAGATTGAAATTAGTCTAGGACAGAATTTGCTGAGTTTGGTGATTGATTTGTTGAGATTTGAGCAAAACAGAGCCGAACCACGGTCTCTGTAGGTTCCACGGCCGTGGTTTCTGTAGAACTGGCCGTGATTTTCCCTCTGAAATGGATTTTGTAAGGAGAATGTCGACTAGGAGCAAGAAGAGGAAAGGTGACACTTCCTCCTCCTCCCAAAACCCTCCTAATGAACCACCATCACCCCCACCTCCTAGAATTCCAACCATCCATAAGTAATACCTCGACGCCTTAGAAAGGATCGACAAGAGGGCGGTCATAGGACCGTGCTACTTAGTTCTTGAGGAGTTAGAGCCGCTGAATGTAGTGAATGACATGACATGGCTTCTAGATAGAGCCGGTTTGATCGTCTTCTCCGCTATTAGGGAAGACGCATAGGAGGAGATTACTAGGGAGTTTGTGATTTCTTTTGAGCATAGTGCTATGGATAGGACAGTTTCCATTAGGCTGATGGAGGAGAACTACGAGTTCTCCATCTTGGAGTTCAGAGCCTTCTTTGGGTTCCAAGAGACCTTCAATGGTCGTTTTCCTAGCGGTGTATACGCTAAGACTTCTGGGAGGACATAGCCATGATCTATGCCAGCGAGGACTGCTGGCAGCAAACTAACACCAAGGCTAAGCTCATCTATCACTTAGCCTTGAAGATAGCCCATAGAGTCCTTTCTGAGTGTCTTTTTCCTAGGACCGAGACCCCTCAAAAGATTAAGACAGATGAGTTGTTCCTTCTTTACTCTATGTTGCACGGTAGACCTGCTGACTGCGCTACCCTCTTAACCTCCACCATGAGTAAGCTCAAGAATAAGAGAGCCGGAAACATTGGATATGGTGGTATGGTTACCCACATTGCTAAGCAGCTGGGGTTAGATTTTTCTGCTTGTACAAGGATTGCAGCGAGACCCTTGGGTCTATATAGTTTGATGACGAGGGGTATCATCTTCCCTAGGCACCGCGGTCCACCTACCGCCGGTATGCCTTGGGAGGAGAGAGGAGGTAGAGGCATCTCATGGCTCCCTGAGTATTCCATTATGGTTGGACGCCATAATTGGAAGCAAACCTTCGCTGCTATGCATACGAATAGGCTAGTAGCACCTCCCTACGTCCTCGATGAGGTACCCGCTGCAGATGTTGAGGAGGAGATAGGAGGAGGTGATGGTTTTGAGGGAGGAGGTGAGTAGCAGGACTTTGGCACTTTCCCGGATCAGCCGACACACTTCCCTAACCCTCCCAAGCGTTTACCACGACCAGCTGGACCTTCAGGAGCCTCTTCCTCTTGCCGTGCTAGCGTGAGTGAGAGGCCGACATGGATAGATACTCCGCCCACTTGGTACGGAGCACAGCCAGAGTGGATGGGAGCTCCACCATCATGGTACAGTCAGGCACCAGCAGCACCGGCGGCACCGACTCCACAGGACGCACCGGCATGGTACGGCCAGCCACCGGCTTGGTATGAGATGCTACCGTAGTGGGCTACCGACCTTTCTAGGCGAGTCGGTAACATGGAGATCCGCCAGGACACTCGCGATGCACGAGCTGATGAGCATGATCGGATGATGAGAGACATTTACCGCCAGCAGTTTGGGCGGCATTTCAGCTTCGAGTTTCACCCATTCCCACCACCACCACGACCACAGTGATGAGCTTCGAGGATTTAGAGTTCAGCCGCCCCACCACCGTTTCTAGTGAATTCATTTTCCTTTTTTCTTTTCTTTATTTCTTTTTCGAACTTTGTGGACAATGTATGTTCTAAGTATGGGGTGGGGTGTGACTATGTGTTGTAATAACTCTACTACATTTGCTTGCTTGCTTCTATCCATAACACTTTGCATGTTTCATTTTCATAGTCAGACGTTTCATTATTGCATTGCATGAAAAAGTTTGAAAAACCCATAAAAATTTGAAAATTTTGCAAAATTTTGAAAGAGTTCTTGTGCTTCTAAGATTAGAGATGACTTCTATGATAGTTCTTACTTATGAAATGAGTTTTTGATGACAATTCTATCTTAAACGGAATAATGAATTGAAAAGAAATTGAATGTGTTGTTTATCCTTTCTTGCAAGTTTCATAATGTGAATGTTCTATCTAAATCATATTGAGAAATTGAAATTGAAATCACATGATGAGTTCTTATACTTCTTTATGAAATGATTAAGGCAATTCGATTTTCTTTCTTCTTTCTTTGATCACTTAGCCCCACAATGAAAGTAATTACCTCCCTTACCTATCCGGGAATTTGGAGGAGCTGATATTTGGCATGTTTCATGTGAGAGGGCCATGTAAGCAAATTTTTGCATTCAAAGAATAGAATTAATAGGTTTGGGGAAGTCAATCATGACGCTGAGTAACTCTGCACCATTCACATAGCCGGGTGTTTGTGTCTTGCCAAAGTCGGATTGAACGATATTCCTAAAGAATTATGGTATGTGCATCACGGGTTTGAGGCATCTCGAAATTGAGAAAAGCCGATCTCCTAGGCTTCGGTTTTTGTGCACCTCTGTCCATCTTTCAAAAAGTAAAGTCCAAAAATAATGTGAAAAAGAAGAGAGCAAAGCTCAAAGTTGATGGTGTTCCAATTCAAAATAAAAAGAAAAAGAGTTGGATTATCCACTTTCCCGGATTCATGCACCACATCCCTTATAAGTTTTCCTCCCTTCCGCATTCTAGACCTTACTTGAAAGCCCTTAAGATCGAAAGAATGTTATTTGGCTTGGTGATCTAAATTGAAATTTCTTATGCTTGATTTTGACAATACTTGAAGGTTATGATGTTTGTCTTAAAGTTTAAGCGACTTGTGATGTTTTTTTTTTACTTTACATTCTTTGGTTTATGTATACAAGTGTTTTTCAAGGATGAATGAAGCAAGATTTGAGGATGATTTATTGACTAGAAGCACATTTACCTAAGGGATGTTTTTGTTTTGAGATTGCATGCATATTTCATTCTAACTTGTATTTTAGTGCTTTCAAAGACCTTGCTTGGGGACAAGTGTTCGCCACTTAGCGTGCGTGCAAATAAGCTTTAATTATAAAACTAGAAATCAAGCAAGCGAACCCGCAGTGTACGGATCGATATAGTTAAGCAAGAATTTCAGAGTATCGAACACAGGGATTTGGGGGGAACAAATTCAGTTGCAAGTTATCAAGCAAGTAATTGTAAGAGCTTTTCGAATTATTGGGAAAACAACAATCCTAAAGATCCAAGTATCCAGCTGTGGCTATCGATTCAAGATATACTAATGATATAAGGACAGAGTTAAGATATGCAAAGGTATGCTAATGTAAGGTAATCGTACGGTGAAGTTCCAAAAACCTTATATGACTCACCTGCAAGACACTCTCTATAAAGGTTGTTGAGGCTTCAATATAGAAAGGTTCTAAAGATAAGAATTAATGTCAAATACCCAAACTTGTAATCCAAGGGTCAAGACTAACTAAACCGATTACGGTTGTGACACTCACAATCGAGGTAGAGGTTGTTGAGGCTTCACTACCACCTAGAAAAGGGCAAGCCTAAACTAAGTTAAAGCAAATCTTTAACTTTGGATTAAAGTAAAAGCAAGTTCGTAAACTTAAGGGAAATCACGGTTAGTTCTTGAGGTTCCACGGCCGTGGACTCAAGAACAGGCCATAATTTAGGGTTCGTCAGCGATTCTCTCTAACTCTCAGGGTCCAATCTATTTACGATCGATCTATCATCATCTAAGCCACAACTATCAACCCTTCACCTTAGAATTGTTAAGGGTTTTTAGCCAACAACAGTCATATTGATATCAATTTCAAGAATTAAAAGATTGAAAGATGAAAACTTCCGAAAACCTTCAATAAACTTCAAACCAATCTCAATGTCACAATCAAGAACAAATATCGTCACTAGATTCGGAATAGAACAAACAAACACAATCTTAGATAAGAAAGAAGAACGGGATGTCAATCCGTCTTCTAAATCAAACCTAAACAAGAAGAGGAATCTTCTTGCGAACAATCTTCCGAATCTTCGATCTTCTGTTAATCCGGAAATCTCAATCACAATTTCCACCAAAGTGCGAGATTAGGGCAACTCCAAGGATGAGCGCAAAATCCGTCTTTTGCAAAAGTCGCAAAGATCTCTCAAGCGTGGTGTGGGCGAAAGTGCGTCTAAGCAGAGGTGACGGAATCTCTCTTCGTCCGTCCTTTTATAGTGTATGATGAAGTAGCGGCCCGGCCCAATCTTTTAAAAGATTGTGGCTTAAAGTGTGGCGAAAAAGATCGCCAAGATCACGGTTGTGGAAGGTTCCACGACCGTAATTTAGAGCGTGGAATTCAACACGGTTTGAACCATCTTCTCCACGGCCGTAGAAGTTGCTAGAATGAACCGCGCTTCCTTAGCCATGGTTCCACGGCCGTGGAACTGAACGTGGAAAGTAGTATGGCCGTATTTTAGAGCGTGGTTTAGGGCAAGAACGTGATTCTTCCCTATCCTCGTGCATTCCTCAAGTTGACACTCCTTTTGCTCTTAACAACTCCATCTTTGCTCGATTCCGTTCGAAAATAGCTCTCAATCACCTATAATCAACATAAAGCTTGTGTAGATCTCTATATCGAAATTATAGACAAACTAGCTCACAAATGCATCTATGCTCAATCAATGACTATCAATATGAATCAAATACACTTAGAAAACGTGCCTAAAATATCACAATATTTCATGCTAACAAATAACCCCATACTTGCAACTTGCTTGTCCCTAAGCAAGGTCTTTCAAAAGCTTAAAAACAAGAGTTAGGATGAAATATGTGTACCTTCTCAAAGAAATACTTCTTTTGGATGAATGTGCCTTCTAAACAATAGATCATTCTCAAATCTTGCTTCAATTGTTTATAGGACTTTCATACACTTAATCAAAGAGTAAAGAATAAAGAAAGCTCATGAATCAATCAAACTTCCATACAAACATCATAACCCTTAAACATTATCAAAATCAATCATAAGAAACTTCAATTTAGATCACCAAGTCATATAACATTCTTTTGATCTTAAGGACTTTCAAAGAAAAAGGTCTAGAATGTGGAAAGGGAAGGAAACTTTAAGGAATGTGGTGCATGAATCCGGGAAAGTGGACAACTACTCCTTTCTCCCTCCCTTGCGGTTTCCGCAACAATTCAACTTAGAGCTTCGCTCTCTTCTTTTCATTTTTCGACTTTACTTTTGGAGTTATGGATAGAGGTGCACAAAAACCGAAGCCTAGGAGATTGGCATTTCTCAATTTTTATGAGATTCCTCAAACCCTTAGTGCACATACCATAATCCGCTAGGAATATCGCTCAATCCGACTTTGGCAAGACACAAACACCCGGCTATGTGAATGGTGCCGAGTTACTCATCGTCATGATTGACTTCCCCAAACCTATAATTTCTTTCTATTCCTTTGAATGCATAGTATTGCTTTCATGGCCCTCCCACATCAAACATGCCTTTTTCATTCAACTTCTCCAAATTCCCGGATAGGTAAAGGAGGTCATTATTTCAATGAGGAGCTAAATGATCAAAGAAAGAAGAAAGAAAAATCGAATTGCCTTAATCATCTCAACAAGAAGCATATGAACTTAGAGTGTGATTTCAACTTCAATTCCTCAACATGATTTAGGTAACATTCATCACATTATGAAACTTGCAAAAGAGGCATAATCAACTCATTCAAATTCTTTTCAATTCACTATTCGTTTAAGCATGCAATTGTCATCAAACTCAATTCACAAGTAGCGATTATCATGGAAATCATCTCAATTCCTTAGAAGCACAAAATTTTTCAAAATTTTTCAATTTTTATGGGTTTTTCAAACTTCTTTTTCATGCAATGCAATAATGAAACGTTCAACAATATAATGAACATGCAATGATAGTCTCGATATAAGCAAACATAGTGAGTAAGAGTTATTACAACTTTTAGTCACACCCCACCCCATACTTGGAACAAACATTGTCCCTAATGTTCAAAAGAAAGAAAGAAAAGAAAGAAAAGAAAAAGAAACTCACAAAATGGCGGTGGAGCGGCTAAAACTGTCGGTCATGCAATCATCATCACTGCGGCGCTGGTGGAGGCGGGAATGGAGAGAAGCTAGGATCATAAAACCGCCCAAACTGCTGGCGGTAAACATCTCTCATCATGTGATCGAGATCATCCAAGCGTCCATCTCTAGCATCGGCTCGAATCTCCAATGCTCATACTCTCTCCGAAAGACCAGTAGCCCAATCCGGCATCTGCTTATACCATCCCGGAGCATGACTGTACCACTCTGGAGCGTCGGACGGTGCTGGTGCTGGTGCTGGTGCTGGTGCAGATGGTGTTTGTGTATCCCATGGAGGTGGAGCTCCATACCATGCAGGAGGTGTCTCTGCCCAAGTGGGTCTCTCACTCACGCTGGCACGGCGAGAAGACGAGCCTGAAGCTCTGGCGGGACGTGGAGAACGTCTAGGCACATCGGGGGCCGCATCCGGCTGATCCGGAAACGTGCCAAACTCCTGCTCGGCTCCTCCTCCACCCTCAAACTGATCCCTCATCTCCTCCTCCTCAACTACGGGCGGTGGTGGGACGTATGGGGGAGCTGCAATCCTGTTCGCGTGCATAGCAGCGAACGTCTCCTTCCAATTATGGCGTCCAGCCATAATGGAGTACTCCGGTAGCCACTCAATACCCCTACCCGTCCTGCTCTCCCAAGGCATGGCCGTATCAGGCGGACCTCTATGTGTAGGGAAGATGAGACCTCTAGTCATGAAGGCATGAAGTCTTAAGGGTACGGCTGCTATACGGGTACATGCAGAAAAATCAACTCCTAACGCCCTAGCAAGATGGGTAACTATCCCACCATATCCAATGTTGCCCTTCCTCTTGTTCTTAAGCTTGCTCATAGTAGCAGCTAAGAGGGTGGCACAGTCAGCTCGGCGCCCATACATCATAGAGTATAGCAGAAAGAGCTCATCCGTCTTGATCTTTTGGGGCGTCTCCGTCCTAGGGAAGAGACACTCCGAAAGAACACGGTGAGCAATCTTCAAGGCTAAGTGGTACATCAACTTAGCCTTGGTGTCAACTGGTTGCCAGCGGTCCTCGCTGGCGTATATCATAGTAACCTCCTCCCAAAAGTCTTTGGCGTAAACGCCACTAGGAAAGCGACCATTGAAGGTCTCATGGAACCCAAAGAAGGTCCCGAACTCACGGATGGTAAAATCATAGTTTCTTTCCATAAGATGGAAAGAAACGGTCCTATCCACATGGCTGTGCTCGAAAGACGTCACAACCTCCCTCGTAATCTCCTCATAGGCGTCTTCTCGGATAGCCGAGAAGACAACTAGTCCGGCTCTATCCAAGAGCCAAGTAAGGTCGTCTATAATGTTAAGAGGAGCTAGATCCTCTAACAATAGATACCTAGGTCCAATCACAGGTCTCTCATGGATCCTCTCGAGTGCATCGAGGTGATCCGCATGAATGCTCGGTACTCTAGGGCTAGGAGGTGAGGGTGATGAAGGTGATGATGGAGGTGAAGGGGAAGAGGGTGGTGGTGCTCTAGAGGATGAAGAAGAAGAGGGATTACCCTTCCTCTTCTTGTTTTGGTCATTCTTCTTCTCCTTGATTCTCCCAGAAACTCTCCTCACAAAGTCCATCACTGTTCAAAATTACGGCCTGTTCTAGATGATTCCACGGCCGTGGAACTGGCAGCGACTGTGGTTCGTCTGGTTTTTTCGCAAATCTCAGCAAACAACACTCAAACTCAGCAATCAGGCAGCCCTAGTCTAATTTCTTCCAATTTCAATCAGTTTTTCCTAAAATATCTAGCAAAATGAACCAAATCGACAAAGATCAAGAAGAGGGAAAAAAAACCTAGGTTTCGGATTTTAAAATCCGAATTGTGCGTTCCGTGGTGATTTTCCGCTCGATTCGTTTCTTGGATCTCGTTGGTGGTTGAATTTTCTTCAATTTGGGAAGAAGAATCGTCGAAAACGATTAAGGAACGAAGATTTGGAAGGAAGGGCGTGGATTCGGCGTTTTGGGTCGTGGAATTAGGTATTTGTGGAGTGTTTTGGTGAAGAATGTGGTTTATATAGTGACAGGCAAAATTTTGAAAATCACGGTCTGTCGGGGGGTTCCACGGCCGTGGAAATGTACGGAACCGTGGTTTTGGTGATTTTTCAAAGGCTTTTGGAAATTACGGTCACTGTAGCTGTCACGACCGTGGTTTAGGCCGTGGAACTCTCTGTAATGCTCCAAAGTCCAAGTTTCATCACTTTTCTTCAACATTATTCTTTCCTTTTCCTTTTCCATCGTTCCTACATCCAAAAACACGAACATACCGGAAGGAATCGAAGGCAAAACAAAGCAAAAACGTCTAAACTAAGCTAAACTATGAATCGAAAACGAAAACAAAAATGCAATACCTTGGGTTGCCTCCCAAGAAGCGCTTTGTTTAAGGTCCGTAGCTAGACCAAACTCGCACTTATTCGAGTGCTGTAGGCGCGAACTCTTCAGCTTGGAGTTCCGGCGTGTACTTCTTGAGTCGTTGGCCGTTCACCTTAAAGCTCCCGCCCGCTTCACCCCATACTTCAACTGCACCATGGGGGAAAATACGCTTAATTAGAAAAGGTCCGGTCCAACGAGATTTGAGCTTACCTGGAAAGAGACGAAGCCTTGAATTGAAGAGGAGAACTTGATCTCCTTCTTTGAAGTCCTTTGGAATGATATGCTTATCTTGGCAACGCTTTGCTTTCTCCTTATAGATCTTGGCGTTTTCATAAGCGTTCAAGCGGAGTTCGTCCAGCTCATTAAGGTCTAGGAGACGCTTCTCTCCCACTTTGCTCTCTCCTTATAGATCTTGGCATGGAAGAATCACTATCATCAGCGGATGAATGGCTTCTTCTTCTTGATCTTGATCCCCTCCTTGAGGATTTCTTGCTCCCCTTATTCTTAAGGTTGCTTATTTCTATCCTCATCTGGAACATCATGTCCTTCAGATCATTAACTTGGGATTGATGACGATCCATCTCATCCCGGCGAATATTCTCATTCCATTGGAGTTGAGCTTCTTTCTCCGCTAACTCCGCTTGAAGATCACGTTCGTGTTCTTCAGCCATCTTCTTTTCCTTGCGCTTTTGCCTTAACGTCCTCTCAAGCTCTTGATCAAGAGGTAAGAGGTCTCCGGTGTTCCTAGACTTGCGCATGCACTCAAAAAGATATCAAATAACAAGGGAGAAGCTCCCAAGCTTGACAACCGAAAACCGAATTCGGCCTAGACCAAATACCCGGCAACGGCGCCAAAAACTTGTTCGCCACTTAGCGTGCGTGCAAATAAGCTTTAATTATAAAACTAGAAATCAAGCAAGCGAACCCGCAGTGTACGGATCGATATAGTTAAGCAAGATATCTAGAGTATCGAACACAGGGATTTAGGGGGAACAAATTCAGTTGCAAGTTATCAAGCAAGTAATTGTAAGAGCTTTTCGAATTATTGGGAAAACAACAATCCTAAAGATCCAAGTATCCAGCTGTGACTATCGATTCAAGATATACTAATGATATAAGGACAGAGTTAAGATATGCAAAGGTATGCTAATGTAAGGTAATCTTACGGTGAAGTTCCAAAAACCTTATATGACTCACCTGCAAGACACTCTCTATAAAGGTTGTTGAGGCTTCAATATAGAAAGGTTCTAAAGATAAGAATTAATGTCAAATACCCAAACTTGTAATCCAAGGGTCAAGACTAACTAAACCGATTACGGTTGTGACACTCACAATCGAGGTAGAGGTTGTTGAGGCTTCACTACCACCTAGAAAAGGACAAGCCTAAACTAAGTTAAAGCAAATCTTTAACTTTGGAATAAAGTAAAAGCAAGTTCGTAAACTTAAGGGAAATCACGGTTAGTTCTTGAGGTTCCACGGCCGTGGACTCAAGAACAGGCCGTAATTTAGGGTTCGTCAGCGATTCTCTCTAACTCTCAAGGTCCAATCTATTTACGATCGATCTATCATCATCTAAGCCACAACTATCAACCCTTCACCTTAGAATTGTTAAGGGTTTTTAGCCAACAACAGTCATATTGATATCAATTTCAAGAATTAAAAGATTGAAAGATGAAAACTTCCGAAAACCTTCAATAAACTTCAAAACAATCTCAATGTCACAATCAAGAACAAATATCGTCACTAGATTCGGAATAGAACAAACAAACACAATCTTAGATAAGAAAGAACAACGGGATGTCAATCCGTCTTCTAAATCAAACCTAAACAAGAAGAGGAATCTTCTTGCGAACAATCTTCCGAATCTTCGATCTTCCGTCAATCCGGAAATCTCAATCACAATCTCCACCAAAGTGCGAGATTAGGGCGACTCCAAGGATGAGCGCAAAATCCGTCTTTTGCAAAAGTCGCAAAGATCTCTCAAGCAAGGTGTGGGCGAAAGTGCGTCTAAGTAGAGGTGATGGAATCTCTCTTCGTCCGTCCTTTTATAGTGTATGATGAAGTAGTGGCCCGGACCAATCTTTTAAAAGATCGTGGCTTAAAGTGTGGCAAAAAATATCGCCAAGATCACGGTCGTGGAAGGTTCCACGACCGTAATTTAGAGCGTGGAATTCAACACGGTTTGAACCATCTTCTCCACGGCCGTAGAAGTTGCTGGAATGAACCACGCTTCCTTAGCCATGGTTCCACGGCCGTGGAACTGAACGTGGAAAGTAGTACGGCCGTATTTTAGAGCGTGGTTTAGGGCAAGAACGTGATTCTTCCCTATCCTCGTGCATTCCTCAAGTTGACACTCCTTTTGCTCTTAAGAATGCCCTCAATCCATGGACGTTGCTCAACAACTCCATCTTTTCTCGATTCCGTTCGAAAATAGCTCTCAATCACCTATACTCAACATAAAGCTTGTGTAGATCTCTATATCGACATTATAGACAAACTAGCTCACAAATGCATCTATGCTCAATCAATGACTATCAATATGAATCAAATACACTTAGAAAACGTGCCTAAAATATCACAATATTTCATGCTAACAACAAGCAAGTGACAAGTATGGGGTATTTTGTTAGCATGAAATATTGCAATATTCTAGGCACTTATTTTGGTTGTTTTTCCCTTAATATTGTGTACATGGATGAAGTTTAGAAGCAATTTTTAGTTTGTTCCTCTATTATTGTCGATATGGATGTCTACACTAGCTTTGTGTTGATTGTAGGAGAAAAGGAGCTAAATGGGAGCTATTGAGAGAGAAAAGAGAGGATTCGATCATGTTCGAGGATTAGGAACACATCAAGGAAGCTAAGGAAGGAGTACAAGTATTCTACACTTCCACGCCTTGAATTACAGCCCTAGAAGAGTCCACGCTCTAAACCACGACAGTGGATCTTGGCATCATGAGCGTAGAGCATTCCAGTAAGTTACACGGCCTAAAGTACGGTCGTGGAAGTCACAAGAGACCGTAATCCATTTCCACGCCCTAAACCATGGTCGTGGAAACCCTTGAGACCGTGATTTAGGCGATCTTTTGACGAGTCTTTATTTGCCACGTTATTTCCGTGATGGGCCTGGATGGTTATTTCTTTCCTGTCTTATAAAAAGGTCGGAAAAAAGAGTTTTGGGGATCCGTGCTTACGCCCGCTTAATCTCGCAACATTTGCGTTTGATCCCGCGGAGACGCCGACGGACGCTGACGGCCGCTTACTTTGCTTGGAGCATTCTTGCCAATGGTGGATTGAAGATCGCCGAAGGTTTTAACCTCTTTCTAAGGTTTTGACATTGAAGACCGATTGACAACTTGTTCTTCATACTTACCTTAGATTCTTGTGAGGTTTTGTGTTATATATTTTGAATCCATCAAACATTGCTTATGGTGTTACAGATTTGAGAATTGGTTTTGAAGTTTTATTAAGTATTCGAGGGTTTTCATCTTTTATTTTATTTGATTCGAATATTGATATCATGACAATGATTGTTGGCTAAAACCCTTTAGCAATTCAAAGGTGAAGGGTTGATATTTGTGGCTTAGATGATGATAGATCGATCGTAAATTGATTGGACCCTGAGAGTTAGAGAGATCTCGTCGACGAACCCAAATCACGGCCTGTTCTTGGAGTTCCACGGTCGTGGTTCTCAAGATCTGACCGTGATTTACCCTAGTTTACGAACTTTGTTTTTACTTTGATCCAAGGTTAAAGATTAGCTTTAATCTAGTCTTGTTTTACCCTTTTCTAGGTAGTAGTAAGACTCATCACCCTCTATTTCGATTTTGAGTGTCACAACCTTAATCGTTTTAGTTCGTCTTGATCCTTGGGTTACAAGTTTGGGTATTTGAGATTAATTCTTGTCCATACATCCTTTCTATACTGAAGCCTCAACAACCTTTATAGAGAGTGTCTTTAGATAAGTCATATAAATTCTTGGAACTTAACCGTACATTGCTTTACTTTAGCATACCTTTGCAACTCCTAACTCTGCCCTTAGTTCTTTAGTATATCTTGAATCGATTGCTACAATTAGATACCTGGATCTTTAGGGTTGTTGTTTTCCCAATACTTACAAAGCTTTACCTTTTTATTGCTCGATAACTTGAGACTGGGTTTTGTTTCACCAAATCCCTGTGATCGACACTCTGGAATACTTGCTAACCTACGTCGATCTGTACACTGCGGGTTCGCTTGCTTTTATTCTAGTTTTATAAATCTAAGACTTGATTGCATGCACGTTTTAGGGCGAACACTCACCAACGGCTAGAAGACCTCTCCATAGAAGAGTATAAATGAAGATGATGGTTGAAGAAGAAAAAATACACAAGCATATACGGACAACATCTTTACGTCTTCAAGCAACCTAATCATCTTCATTCGTTGTTTTTCTTTATCTCATTTACACAAAAGTTTTATCCCCTTAGAGAGAGAAAACACAAGAACTCCATTGGAAGATCTAAATAGTGTTATACTAGAGTGTGTGTTACTTTGCATAGTAACTAGGCTATTATAGTGATAGGTGATGGAATCACTATCATTTAGGGTAGTTTTTAGAGTCTTTTTATTGCATTAGTGTCGGTTTATGGTACTAACTCCTTGGTCCAGAAGAAGAAGATCAAAAGAAGCTAAAGAAGGAGTTATAAGCACTTAGGAGTGAAGATCGATCACGAAGCAAAGCTTCTGTTGCCTCACCTCCCCAGCGGATCCTTGCAGCCGCCCCTGCGGGTGACGTCTTACTTCGGAGCGCTCCCTGCACTTTCACCAGCGCCAACCATGAAGCGTGTCACCGCCCCTGCGCCACTCCTTGGCGCCCCTACGGTGTCCTCCACTGACGAAACAAAGACCAGCTCTCATGCGCCTTCTACTACGGCACTGCATGCGCCTCAACATGGGAGCTGGAAGACGAAGAGGTTATGTCACCGCCCCTACGTTGACATAGGGACGCCCCGGCGGCTTGGCGTCAAACATGTCAAGAAAGGCGAAAGGTCAGACGTTGAAGAGCATTGAAGATTTGCCCCAACGGAATTGTCTAGCCACCCCAGCGGCTCTGAAGAAGATCAACCGATTCTGCCTAAACCGCCACTGCGTTTCTTGAAGGCCGCCACTGCGGTTTAACACCAGAAGCTTTACTCCAGTTGTTTACACCACCTTTATGGCATTTAAGATGGCGGATTTGGGCCAGCCATTTACTCCTATTTTGTGCCTTTTGTAGTATAAATAGTCCTTGGTTGATTGCTAGAATCATCCATCTTATCATCTAGTTAGTCAACAAATTATCCGATTAGATTGTCTTGCTTCCTTGTAATGAGTTGCTAACTCCCTTGCTACATTGGGTTGGTTTGAAGCTGCATTGTTACCTTGGTTATAAGTTCTTTTTAATCTAAGTTTTCATTCAGTAATATTTTGTGTTTCCTTGATCTCCATTGACTAAATTGCATGTTTACTATTGCTTGAGATTGATCACCTTAGGTTCTAAAGTGCATGTAAACAACTAGGATTAATAGGTTCCGGGTTCGGGTCTTTTGTCTAGTAGCAACTTTAAGTAATAAAGGGTTGTGATTACTTGAGGAAAAGGAACATAAATATAAAGATAAGTTTAACGGTTTTAATCTTCTCTTTATATCCCTTTGTCTTTATTTGAAAGCTTACTTGTTATTCGTTCTTGTAGGTTTACGGAACTTTAACCTGTTAAGTTGTGTTGATGCCGGTTGGCTCAACACATATATATGATCGAGACGGGAGATTACTTGAAAACTTGTAAAAGGAACTCACCAAATTAGCAATTGCATCCTTAGAATCAACCTAGTGTAGATTCATCCATTATTGTCTTACTTGTCGCATTTTTCGTTTTCATAAGTTTTAGTGAATCAATTCAACCAAACCCCCCCTTTTTGTGTCATTTGTCACTATAATCGATAATTGCATCTAAAACACCTTAACTCTCTTGGGTTCGACCCTTACTTAATCACTATACTTGTGCTTAGTGCTAAGTCGGGATTTACTTTTGATTGGGTATAGACGACCATAGAAATACCTTCGGTCAAATTTTGGCGCCGTTACCGGGGAGTTTAAGTGTTTTATTGTTATTATTGATTATTTGTTTTTACCATTTTTTATGGTTCAAACCCGTGCTACTAATTCCGGCTTTGCTTCTTTTGATCCAGAAATTGAGAGGACGCACATCCGGGAACGAAGACGACAACTTCAA
Organism: Fagopyrum homotropicum; assembly: GCA_033239125.1. Classification (NCBI taxonomy): domain Eukaryota; kingdom Viridiplantae; phylum Streptophyta; class Magnoliopsida; order Caryophyllales; family Polygonaceae; genus Fagopyrum; species Fagopyrum homotropicum. Next base: position 55,192,513 of record BSWB01000001.1, on the reverse strand, counting down.
CAAGAGATGGCTGACCGTACTCTTCGTCAACTTACGCAGCCCACCTTGGCTCAAAACCCTCTTGCGGTCGCTATACCGGCACTAGGGGAAGGAGTCAAATTTGAGCTCAAGCCGGGCCTCATCCACTTGCTCCCATCCTTCCATGGGCTAAGTGGTGAAGATCCCATCAAGCACCTTGGGAAGTTCCATATTGTGTGTATGAGCATGAAGCCGGCCAACATTACCGAAGAACAAATTAAGATGAGGGCATTCGGCTTCACACTCAAAGATTCCGCGGATGATTGGTATTACCACCTTCCATCCGGGAGTATCGACACTTGGGAGAACCTTCACAAAGGATATTTGGAGAAATACTTTCCAGCTAAGAAAGCTAATAGCTTGAAGAAAGCTATAAGCAACATCGAGCAAGAGGCAACCGAAACTCTCTACGAGTACTTCGAAAGGTTTGCACGCCTCCGATCCAGCTGTCCTTTTCACGGATATTCAACTCAAGATCTAGTCTTGTACTTGTACAATGGCTTGCTAGACAATGAAAGGAGGATCGTCGATGCGGCTTGCGGAGGTAATATTCTTAACTCTACTCCTGACCTTGCTTTGGAAAAGATACAGGAACTAGCGGAAGGAACTCGGAACTTTGGAAGGACCCCGGTTAAGAAAGGATTTCATGATGTGAGCTCCGGGAAGAGTGAGATCTTTATGTACCGGCTGACCCAGTCCCTCCGAGACGGCCTCAGGTTGATATAGTTGGGAGGTACGCAGCCGGCTCTAGCAGGGCCCACACCACTGATGAGGAGATGCCGACGGCAGGACACGACAGTCAGACCATGGAGAGTCTGCAGGCTCAGATGGCAACTTTGACTACACAACACCAAGCATGGCAGACCGAGTACCAGCGGTCCATGCTTGAGCAGCAGCAGGCGTGGCAGTCCAGCTTCGCCTCCTCCATGACCACTCACTTTGACCGCCGTCAGGATGCTTGGCAGGCGGCTCATCAGCAGCAGTTGGAGACTCAACAGTTGGCTTGGCAAGCTAGCTATGAGACTTCATTTAGAGAGAGGATGGAGGCTCAGGAGGGCCGTATCGACAACCTTCACCGTCGGCAGGAGCATTTCTTCCTCCACTTCCCTTACCCACCAGAGAAGGGTCCTGGTGGTCCATCCGGACCACCCCAGTGAGGGGTACATTTCTTTCCCTTCTCCCGCATTTATCTTTGACTCATTTCCACTTTGAGGACAAAGTGTACTTCAAGCATGGGGGAGGGACATATCATTGTAAGTTCATTGAGTTGTTTTAGAATTTGTGTTTGCATTGTTAAATATTGTTCAAAATAAAAGCCAAAGAAGTGAAAAAAGGCATGGAAATCCTTGGATAAACCGAAAACCCGAAAGGGCAGTTTAGGTAAAAAGAAGGTAGTCTGACCAACCTTAGGTTGGCTCAAAATTGGACTTGTGGGATGTGAGTTTAAGTGAGAAGAGAAGAAGAGTGGCAAGGTAAAAACCCGAAAGGGCGCCTTGGCAAAATGAGCGACACCGAGTGTAGGTTTCCCTTCCGTCGTTTTGGCGACATAAGAAGGGGAGTCATAAGGAGGTTGTCCGGGTAGGCCACTCTTGGAGCGATAAGGATGGTAGTGATTCTTTTTCTCACATTTCCTCTCTTTTCTTTCTTTCTTTCTTGACTTTTCTCTTGTTTTCCATCTTCCTTCTACTTACTCATGCTTCCTGAGGCCTTTGAGTCTAGTTGATGTCATTTGTTTTTACTCGGGATAAGTAAAAGGTCTAAGTATGGGGGAGTTTGATAGGTCATGAAATCACTATCATTTAGGGTAGTTTTTACAGTTTTTTTATTGCATTAGTGTCAGTTTATGCTACTAACTCCTTGGTCTAGAAGAAGAAGATCAAAAGAACCTAAAGAACGAGTTATAAGCACTTAGGAGTGAAGATCGATCACGAAGCAAAGCTTTTGTTGCCTCACCGCCCCAGTGGATCCTTGCAGCCGCCCCTGCGGGTGACGTCTTACTTCGGAGCGCTCCCTGCGCTTTTACCAGCACCAACCATGAAGCGTGTCACCGCGCCTGCGCCACTTCTTGGCGCCCCTGTGGTGTCCTCCACAAACGAAACGAAGACCAGCTCCCCTGTGCCTTCCACTGCGGCACTGCCTGCGCCTCAACATGGGAGCTGGAAGACGAAGAGGATGTGTCACCGCCCCTGCGTTGACATAGGGACGCCCCGGCGGCTTGGCATCAGAAATGTCAGGAAAGGAGAAAGGTCAGACGTTGAAGAGCATTGAAGATCCGCCGCAGCGGAATTGTCTAGCCGCCCCAGCGGCTCTGAAGAAGATCAACCGATTCTGCCTAAACCGACCCTGCGTTTGAAGGCCGCCCCTACGGTTTAACGCCAGAAGCTTTGGTCCGGCTATTTACACCACCTTTATGGAATTTAAGGTGGCGGTTTTGGGCCGGCCATTTACTCCTATTTAGTGTCTTTTGTAGTATAAATAGTCCTTGGTTGATTGCTAGAATCATCGATCTTATCATCTAGTTAGTAAACAAATTATCCGATTAGATTGTCTTGCTTCCTTGTAATGAGTTGCTAACTCCCTTGCTACATTGGGTTGGTTTGAAGCTGTATTGTTACCTTGGTTGTAAGTTCTTTTTAATCTAAGTTTTCATTGAGTAATACTTTGTGTTTCCTTGATCTCCATTGTCTAAATTGCATGTTTACTATTACTTGAGATTGATCACCTTAGGTTCTAAAGTGCGTGTAAACAACTAGGATTAATAGGTTCCGGGTTCGGGTCTTTAATCTAGTAGCAACTTCAAGTAATAACGGGTTCTGATTACTTGAAGAAAAGGAACACAAATATAAAGATAAGTTTAACGGTTTTAATCTTCTCTTTATATCCTTTTGTCTTTATTTGAAAGCTAACTTGTTTTTTGTTCTTGTAGGTTTACGGAACTTTAACCTGTTAGGTTGTGTTGATGCCGGTTGGCTCAAGACATATATATGATCGAGACGGGGGATTACTTGAAAACTTGTAAAATGAACTCACCAAAGTAGCAATTGCATTCTTAGAATCAACCTAGTGTAGATTCATCCATTATTGTCTTACTTGTCGCATTTATCGTTTTCATAAGTTTTAGTGCATCAATTCAACCAAAACCCCCCTTTTTTGTGTCAATTGTCACTATAATCGATAATTGCATCTAAAACACCTTAACTCTCTTGGGTTCGACCCTTACTTAATCACTATACTTGTCCTTAGTGCTAAGTCTGGATTTACTTTTGATTGGGTATAGACGACCATAGAAATACCTTCGGTCATATAGCTAGGTTGAGAGTTGGAGCTAGATCGTAGCATTGGCTACAGTGAGAGAAGAAGGGGATTTCTTCTAGTTTGTATCTAGGATTCTTTGAAGCTGATAATAGATAGTTAGATCCTAAGGCTGTACCTTGGGACGGAGAGTAGGCAATTTAGAGCCGAACATCGTAAATATATCCTCGTGTTAATCTTTTACATTCCGCACTATATTTTGCTATTGTGACTAACTTTGTTTTGCAAGAGCACGAAGTCAAGGCTCTTGAAAGTTGTTTCAAAGCCCTTGAAATCAAAGTTTTACTAAGAGCACAGATTGACATCAAGGCCCTTGAAAGGAGTTTCAAGGCCTTGAGATTTGGTTTGCGAAAAGTTCTCATATTCTATACACCCCCCCTTCTAGAGTATCTTTTCACTTATTTTTTTCACCTACCAGTTCTTCAATTGGTATCTGAGTTAGACTCACGTTTATTGATTTAACCATCAGTGAGACTAATTATGAATCCTGTAGGTGATCGTGGATTTGATCAAGGAAGATTCTCATCTCGACCACCACTCTTCTATGGCAACAACTTTGCCCATTGGAGAGCACTCATGCATATAATCATTATTGACTAGGACATGGAGATTTGGAGCATCATTCAAAATGGACATAAAGTTCCAATGACAGCGGTTGAAGGTGTCCAAGTCCCAAAGAAGGAAGCTGACTTCACACTGGCTGACCTGGACAATGTGTCAAAGAATTACAAAGCAATGAACCTACTATATTGTGGATTAGATGCAAATGAATTCAACCGCATCTCATCATGCAAGAGTGCTAAATAAATATGGGACAAGATTTTTGTCACTTACGAGGGAACAAGTCAAGTCAGGGAAACAAAGATTAGCATCTTCCTCGGACAATACGAGCTGTTCAAGATGAATCCAAATGAAACAGTCAAAGAAATGTTCACCAGATTCACTGAGATCGTGAACAAATTGGACTCACTAACAAAGATCTTCACAAATGAAGAGAAAGTTAGGAAGGTTCTAAGGAGCCTACCTAAAGCTAAGTGGGGTCTAAAGATGACTGCTATTGAAAAAGGTAAGAATCTCTCAACTCTTCCTCTTGATGACCTTCTTGGAAAACTCATCACACATGAAATGATTCTTGGTGAAGAAGATGGAGACCTTCCATCCAACTCCAAGAATTTGGCATTAAAATCAAGAAGAGATGAATTACCATCTAACGAAGAGGAGAGTGATGATGATGATGATGAAGATGCAATCGCCATGATCTCTAAGAGTCTCGCAAGAATTCTCAAGATTAAGAAACAATCTGCTAATAGAGAATATCCACGAGCATCAAAACCCCGAGGTAAGTTTTCTAACTCTAATAAGAAAACGAGAGTACTGACTTGTTTTGAATGTGGTGAAACAGATCATCTCGTGAAGGATTGTCCACAAAAGAAGAGGACCAACTTCTAGAAAAATGATCGAAAGAAGAAAGCTATGGTTGCTCCATGGAGTGATTAAGAATCAACAAATGAATCAAAAGACGAAAAAGAACAAGCAAACTTGTATCTTGTGGCCGATCATGAAGAAGATTCAAATTTGTATGTTAACAATGTGGTAAGTACAATTATGTCTCAACCTGAAACCGACCTAAAACAATTCCTTAAAGATATTATCATATGTGATAAGGAACATAGAATAGGGATAAACTCTTTAAAAGAAAAGCTTCTTGAATAAGAAAAACAACTAAGTGAAATGTCTTTGGAAATTGAAAATCTTAACACTGAAAAAGTAGACCTTGATGATAATATCAAGGCCTTGGAATCAGAGAACCTGATTTTCAAGGACAACCTCTCCTCTCTTCATCAAAACTATATCGATCTAGAGAAAGAGAAAGTTGATCTAACTTTGACGTGTCAAGACCAGAAGGCTACACTTGTTAAGTTTTCTCGTTCAAAAGCTAATCTTGAGAAAATGATAAGTGAACAACAGTCTTCCCTTAACAAAAATGGTATAGGTTATCATAGGAGCTTTTCTAGAAAACCTACTACCACTTTTGTCAAGGCCAAAGGAAGCATTCATATGCCTACATTCTTCTACTGTTGTAAAAAGGGTCATGTCAAATCTACATGTCCTTATAGAAGAAATGATCCTTATATAATCTGAAACATCTATCCTTTATGTCTAAGGAAACAGGTCAAACAAATCTGGGTTCCAAAAGGTACTAGACCACCAAACATAATCGAACCTGAGTTTGAACCAAAATATGTCATTTGGTCGACCCGGAAAGATTGATGTTTGTTGTCTTGCAGGATATCACCAAGGTAAAGGAGCACAAATGGATATTAGATAGTGGTTGCTCAAGACGCATGAGTGGAAAAAGTTCTTTATTCTCAAATTTAAAGAAGCAATCATTTGGAACCATTACTCTTGGTGATAAAGGAAAGTGTGACATAATTGGCATTGGTAAAATTTGCTTTAGTTCATCTAACTTTATTGATGATGTTTATTTTGTTGATGGTTTGAAATATAATCTGCTAAGTATTTCTCAAATTTTTGATAAAGGCAATAAAGTCATGTTTGATTCAGATAAATGTGAGGCTCAAGACAAAAAGACAGGTGAAGTGTTGCTTACTACTCCTAGATGTAATAATGTTTATTCAATGAGTACTAACCAAGTTTCAGGAACTAAGCTAAAATGTCTAAAAGCCTTGACTGATGATCCAAGGCTTTGGCATATAAGACTTGGTCACGTAAGCATGCACACCATGTAGAAGCTACTTACAAAAGATTTGGTACGTGGTTTGCCAAACCAAAATTTCAAGGTTAATGATCTATGTAAGGCGTGTACACAAGGTAAACAAACAAGAGGTTCATTCAAACCTAAGAAAGCTGTAAGTTCTTCTCGACCTATTGAACTTTTACATATGGATCTTTGTGGACTTATGCGTGTCAAATCTCCCGGAGGAAAACAATACATCCTTGTTATAGTAGATGATTTCTCTCGTTTTACATGGATATCTTTTCTACAAGAAAAATCTGAAGCTTTATTTGAGTTTTCAAAATTGTGTAAGGAGCTACAAACTTTAAAAAACCTACCAATTGTTTCTATAAGAAGAGATCATGGTAGATAATTTGATCAACTGAAGTTTGATTTGTTTTGTGCAAAATATTGCATTTCACATAATTTTTCAGCTCCAAGAACTCCTCAACAAAATAGAGTAGTGGAACGTAAGAACCGCACTCTTGAAGATATGTCCAAGACAATGCTTTTAGAAAACAATTTGCCAAGAGGTTTTTGGGCTGATGCAGTAAACACTGCAAAATAGATTTTGAATAGATGTTTAATTCGCCTTATTTTGAAAAAGACTCCTTATGAACTCTTTAAAGGAAGAAAACCAAATATTTCATATTTCAAACCCTTTGCATGTACTTGTTTTGTTCATAACAATGGCAAAGATAATCTTGGGAAATTTTATGCACGTAGTGATGAAGCTATATTCATTGGATATGCTTCAAATAGCAAAGCTTATTGCGTCTATAACAAACGTACCAAATTTGTTGAGGAAAGCAATCATATTATATTTGATGAAAGCAATAACGGTACTTTGAGTGAGAGTTTTGCAAATGTAAATCTGAATCAAAGAGAAGATCATAATTCGGATGAAGAGGAAGATCCTAAAGACCGAGACAAGAATATGCAAGAAAAGATTCAAGATACCAAAGAAAACCCTCAAGACCTTGATACACACCTTCAAGACCTTGAAACAGGAAACTGTGATAACAGAACTCCGGTTCAAGGGCTTGAAACCCAACTTCAAGGCCTTGAGTGTAAGAGCCTTAGTCCTTGGAGCCTAGGAGCCTTGTTGAGCCTTAGTTGAGTCCTAGTTGGACTCTGTCAGCCACCCCAGCGGACCCTGTGATCCGCCCCTGCACCTCAGGTAAGCCGCCCCTGCGCCTTGCCTGATCAGCCCCTGCGGGATTGTGTAGTTGCAGCCACCTTTGTTGACCTCTTCACCTTGATTTTGGGATAGCTTCCTGTATAAGCTTCCCAACCTTCAGATGAAGAGTTTCTCCACTTCATTCCATCTCCTTCATCTCCCTTGCGTTCTTTTTCTCCTTTATCTTATCCTCTTGATTCCTCTTTGATCTTGTGAGAGAGTTTTTGTGTGTTTGTGTTGGGTTGAAGCTTGAATGATCTTGAGCTCATGGCTAAGGTTGATGTTGTGTGTTGTTGTTGATGTTTTGAGGCAGTGAGGTGTGTTGTAGCTCCTAGTTGCTGCTTAGGGCTGTTGTGGTAAGTTCTTCACCCCCATCCTTCTTCTTTCTTCCTTCTTGCTTCTTTCTTCCATTCTAGCTTAGGATCACAAGCTAGACTTGTGTTGGATCCTTTCCTGGCTGTTTTGATGATCATATATGTGTATATATGTTTGTGTTAAGCTGTTGTGTGATAGAGAAGTGAAGAGAGTCAAGAGAAAGATTGAAGAGAAGTTGGGGCCGACCTTCTGCACAGACATTCGCCCATGTGCCTGCCTTGAGCCGCACCTGGGCCTGGTGTGTGAGCCGCCCCTGCACCTGACTGGTTCAACACCCCTGCGTCCTTTGTATCCGCTGGTGCGTCTAGGGCATACCTTGTTGGTATGATTCTTTCTTCCTTTCCTTTAGCCTTGGCTTAGATGATAGCTAGGCTAGCTTGGTTAGGATGAGTTATATGTTGAAGATGTGTCTTAGGAACTTGTGTTGATGTTAAGGATATGCCTTAGGCATTTGTGAGCATGTTATGATCTTGAGGTTTAGATTGAGGTTGTAGGTTGCCTATGGTTATGGAGACGAGTCTCATAACCCTTGCAGTATATGATGTTGTGTGTCTTGCTATTGCAAGCGTTGATTACTTCCCCAAAGGGGAAGCTGTGACGTGGTATTGGATACGAGTATTACAGGTAAGTCCATAGGACTTACTTAGCATTCAGTTATGGATTTGTGTGATTGTGATGGTTGTGTGTGTTCATGTGATTGTGCATTTACAACTTAAACTAGACTAGGAAGACATTTTATTACATTAAATGGCCCAAGTGTATTATAACGGGTCGTGACAACATATGCCTCCACTCGAGGGTAGGAGCGGGTGCCTAGAAGCTAGTAACACAAGGGGGGGGGGACGAGTGAAGATCATCCCCATGCAAAACCCCTGTGTTAACGGGGGAAGGGACGAGGTTCTTTAGGTTCCTCGTGTCACAAAATAAGTTGAATTAGTAATGGAATAACACAATTGAAAGATAATAAATGAATGTGTGGCATTGCATGTATGAGATGTTGATGTGTGTTTGTGCTATTACCTTCATGCTTATTCATTGCTGTAGCTAACGGTGTATACCGTGTTGTAGATGATCTGCAGGTTAGGAAGACTGCAGTGTGAGCCAGATGGTGTGACCAGCCGAGGACTTTTGTAAATTAGGATGCGTGAGTTGGTATCTTTTCTATCTGATGTTTAGGTTTGATGCTTTGTACTCAGCTTTGTGTTTGTAAACACTTTTGATGTATCTTATACAACTTTTATGTATTTGGTTTTAGTCTACATGTGCCTTGTTGTAAGATCCAGTGAACTTGTTGTCAGGCTAAGGTCAAGATCCATTGTGAGGTCCTAGCCGAATGTAGCACTCCGAGTCCCGTGGATTTGGGGTGTTACATTGAGATTGGATCAACAAGTAATATACCAACAGTACCTGAATCTAAACAAACATATGAAGCTCAACCTTCTGGATCTGCTCCATATGTCAAAAGAAGAAAAGTTCAACGCTCCTCATATCATCCACAAAAGAATGTGATCTCAGATCCAAATGCTGGAGTTCAAACTAGATCGAAAGTGAACAATTTTTGTGTCTTCCCCGCTTTTGTATCGCTTGTCGAGCCAAAGAACTACGTTCAAGCTCTTCAAGAGCCTGATTGGATCATTGCCATGCAAAATGAATTGAATGAATTTGAGAGAAACAAGATATGGACTCTTACTTCAAGACCAAAACATCAATCAATTATTGGCACGAAAGGGGTCTTTCGAAGCAAATTGGATGAAAGTGGCAAAGTCATACGAAATAAAGCACGACTTGCAGCACAAAGCTATAACCAAGAAGAAGGTATTGATTATGAGGAGACTTTTGCTCCAGTTGCCAGATATTATGTGCAGGGAATTTGAAATGAGCTTAATGGGAGAGCTAAATTTCTTTCTTGGACATCAAGTTACACAAGCAAAGAAAAGAATTTTTCTCAATCAAAGCAAGTATACTAAAGACTTGCTTAAGAAGTACAAAATGGATCAATCTAAGGTTACAAAGACTCCTATGAGTTCAACACTTTCACTAGATCATGACAAGAAAGGAAAAAGTGTAGTACAAAAGGAGTATCGAGGTATGATCGGTTCATTGTTGCATCTATCTGATAGTCGTCTGACATTATGTTTAGCGTGTGCATGTGTGCAAGATTTCAAGCTGATCCTAACAAGTCACACTTGATAGCTGTGAAAAGAATTTTTCGGTATTTCAATGGCACTAAGGATCTAGGGTTATGGTACCCACGTCAAAGCTCGTTTCATCTTGTTGGCTATTCAGATGCAGACTTTGCAGGTTATAAGGTCGATAGAAAAAGTACTTCTGGATGTTGTCAATTCTTAGGGTCATCCCTAATTAGTTGGCACTCCAAGAAGCAAAACTATGTTGCCCTATCAACAGCCGAAGCTGAATATATCGCTGCAAGAGACTGTTATGCACAAATTCTTTGGATTGCTCAACAACTTTGTGACCTTGGCTTTGACTTGAAAGGTATTCCTATAAAATGTCATAATAGTAGTGTTATTTCTATAACCAATAATCCTGTGTAGCATTCAAGGACTAAGCATATTGATGTAAGATATCACTTCATACATGATCATGTTGAGAAAGGTGATATTTCGATCTCTTTTATCTCAACTAACTTGCAGCTTGCAGATATTTTTACCAAGCCTCTTCTTGAGGAAAAATTTAATTTTATTAGATTGAAGCTTGATATGTTGAACAAGGAAACATTAACGTAGGGGGAGTAAACGAGTGTAATTGTTCCTACGCATGCAACCCAATTGATGTTTTTAAGGGCCTTGAAATAAAATTCAAGGGGCCTTGAAACACACTTCACAAGGTATAGTAAATTTATGGATCTTTTAAAACTTAATATCTTTTAGATATCTCAATTCTTAAAATATTTTTCTAAATCTTTTGTTTGAAATTTGAAAAAGATTTGTTGTTGTTGATTTTTATATAGGTCTTTTAAAAGCTTGATTTTCTCAAGATCTTGTTATTTCCCTGTTAAAAAGGACCTACTTTTTCTATCTTTTTCATTCTTTCACAAGAAATCCTATTTCAAAATCCCTTGATTTCTCTCTCAAACTTCCCTCATGGCACCAAGAAGCAAGAGATCTGCTCCTCAAGCTCCCAAAAAGAAAATCGTTCAGAGTCCCTCAATTGCTAAAGAAGAAAAATATTCTGAGGATCTAGATACATCTCAGACGACTGGTCTTCCCTCATTAAGGTTCGTTAATTTTCAAGCTTCTGGGTCTTGGCTTGATGGGTTTCACAATCGACCGCTCTGTATGTGTGATCTGGTGGACACTGATTTTCTCGACACTCTTAAGACTCCCCGCATAGATAAGCTAAGAAGTTCAATTATGTGGAAGGTTCTAAACCCTGAATATTTTTCTTTTCCATGACTCACAAGACTATTCTATGTTAATCTCACCACAAAAAGGGACAAAGGATGTATCTCTCTTGAATCTTCAGTTAAAGGTACTCCAATTTCACTCACTACTTCTATTTTAAGTGAGATTTTTGGAATTCCTACAGATGTTGTATTCAACCATCCTTCAAGATCAGAGAGTGTTCGTTTTGCTAAGGACAAATTTCCAGTTCCGAATTCAACCTCACGTCAACTTACTCATACATCTCTAACCTTAGAGGCTAAAATAGTGTTTACTATACTTGTTCGATGTGTTGTTCCTCGTGCAAACTCAAGAGAGCTACTAACTGATCAATCTCTAGAATTAATTCATTTGCTTATGTCTGATTTGGACATAGATGTGCCTAATCTGATTATCAACCATATGATACATTCTGTCAATTCTAAGAGACCTATTTCTCTGCCTTATGGAAATTTGCTGCCTAAGGTCTTTGATTATTACAAAATTGACACATCCTCTGAGGAAAGATAGTCTATTTTTGAAAAAATTGATGAGAACTGCTTCGAACGTCTGGGGATTAAGAAAACTCTTGCAGGAACATGGACTTTAAAAAGAAAAGAAACTACTCAAAATTCAACTGAAGAAGCTAAACCTTCTCCTACTCCATAAATCAGGTTAGAAGGTTGTGAAAAAGAAATAGTTTGTCTCAATCGTGAATTATCTGATTTTCAGTTTGATACTAAGAGGAGAATGGATACAAATTTTGAGTTTCTAGCTACCATAAATGATAAAGTCAATGAAATCTATTTGATGAATGCTCTTACACTGACTACAATGGGAAGCATTTTGCCCATACCTGCAAATGTAGCTCAACATACTCAAGAGAAAGTTTAGAATGTGCTGATGAGTTGTAAAAGGCGTGTACAGAATAAATCAATTATGTATCCAACTCATGTTGAGCCAATGTTTTTACCAACAGTTGAGTATGAAGTGGTTAAGCAGAGAAGAGCTGAAGAAAAGAGAAGACATTTGGCAGCTGAAATGAATGATTGGTGCTATAAGAAATCTTCATCCGAAGGAAAGAGGAAGTTTTATGAGGAGAATTGAGCTGACTGGTTTTTTGAAAATCTTTTTATGTGGTTTATGAAAATACTCTTTTGGGTCTGTAATCGTGTTTAAAACTCCCGTTCTTTGACTATTTTTCTCCCTTGTTGAAAGACAAAGGGGGAGAAATGATGATCCGACATTTCGATATATTGCATTCTGCATTTTAGTTTTGATTTTCATATGCATTGCTAAACTAACAAATGCAGGTACGAAAAAACATTTGTGTTCTCTTCCATCAAGGGGGAGATTGAAAACTACACCTTGTTTATAATGTTTTACATGTGTTGATGATGAAAGACTTAAACACAAATGTAGTAGTTGGATATACTAACAATGTATTGATTATATTCTCTAGATGCATGGTTGCTTTGAATTCAGTACAGGTCTTATCGAATGTCGAGGGCCTTGATATGGGATTCAAGGGCCTTGAAGTATAACTTAAGGACAAGGAAGATAGCGTTTACAAAGGGAAGGTCTCAAAGGCCTTGGAGTTATATATCGATGCACGAGACAAGGATTCATATGCAAAGAAGATTTTCCAAGAATATTTGCTCAAACAGAAAGATTTTAGGGAAGATCTTTTTCAACCGAAGATCTCAACCGAAGATTAGAGAATCTTTTCAGAAGATTTTCTAAAAACAAAAAGTGGCAAAATATCTTCTCTTTCGGTTCAACAAAGAACGAGAAGATCAAGGAGCTAAGGGCTCGATGTGTTCTCAAGAGTTAAAGATTTATAACGTCTACCTTATCTCGAAACAAGAAACAAACTTCATGGAGAAGAAGATTCATCTTCAAACGGTCATCTCTCCAACGGCTAGAAGACCTCTCCATAGAAGAGTATAAATGAAGATGATGGTCGAAGAAGAAAAAATACACAAGCATATACGGAAAACATCTTTACGTCTTCAAGCAACCTAATCATCTTCATTCGTTGTTTTTCTTTCTCTCATTTACGCAAAAGTTTTATCCCCTTAGAGAGAGAAAACACAAGAGTTCCATTGGAAGATCTAAATAGTATTATACTAGAGTGTGTGTTACTCTGCGTAGTAACTCGGCTATTATAGCTAGGTTGAGAGTTGGAGCTAGGTCGTTGCATCGGCTACAGTGAGAGAAGAAGGGGATTTCTTCCAGTTTGTATCTAGGACTCTTTGAAGCTGATAATAGATAGTTACATCCTAAGGCTATACCCTGGGACGGAGAGTAGGCTATTTAGAGTTGAACTTCGTAAACATATAATCGTGTCAATCTTTTACATTCCGCACTATATTTTTCTATTGTGACTAACATTGTTTTGCAGGAGCACGAAGTCAAGGCTCTTGAAAGTTGTTTCAAAGCCCTTGAAATGAAAATTTCACTAAGACCACAGATTGACATCAAGGCCCTTGAAAGGAGTTTCAAGGCCTTGAGATTTGGTTTGCGAAAAGTTCTCATACTCTATTTCAACCCCCCCTCTAGAGTATCTTTTAACTTATTTATTTCACCTACCGGTTCTTCAGTATGGAAGTAAAAGATCGACACGGTGATATGTTTACGAATTTAATCTTTAACAGCCTACGTCTCCGTCCTAAGGTTTCTTTGCCCGTAAAATCTAACTACCTATTATTTGCTTCAAAGAGTCCTAGATACAATCTAGAAGAAATCCCCTTCTTCTCTCACTGTAACCAATGCTACGATCTAGTTTCAACTCTTAACTTAGCAATAATAGCCTAGTTACTTTGCAAAGTAGCACACACTTGAGTAAAACACTCTCTAGATATACCAATTAAGCTCTCGTGTTTTTCTCTCTCTAAGGATGTAAGCTTTTGTAAACTAAGAGGAAGAAAAACTTTTGGAACGAAATGAAGATGCTTTGATCGCTTGAATACATAGATGTTTCCGTGGAAGCTTGTTGTAGTTCTCTTCAATCGTGATCTTCTTTTATAATCTACGATGGAGAGGTCTTCTAGCTGTTGTGAAGATGACCGTTGTGATGTTCTTTGTTCTCCATCGAAAACGGTGTAGGTTGAGATGAAGTAGCCGTTGTAGGATCTTCTATCTTCTTCATCTCCTTGATGCACGTTGATATCCTTTTTCGAGATCTTCTCATGAAAAGAGATGTTGAAGATCTTGTCGTTGAAGTCCTTGTTTCAAGCTCCGAGATCTTCCAAGTTGTTAAAGATATTTTATTGAAGTTATCTCTCTTTGATAGCCGTTGAATATCTTCCTTGGATTGCAAGATGTTTATGAAATCTGTTGGATGAAATCTTCAATCTTGCGTCGGTTGAGATCTTTCCAAGATCTTCTGTTGGGCCGATATCTCTTCTATAAAATCCGTTGGAGATTTGAGTTGGCAGAGATATTTTTTTTATATCTTGTTTGAAGATCTTCTCTTGATCCTTGGTAGATTTGTTTGTTGAGATTGAATCTTGATTCTGAAATTCTTCCAACCAATGTATCCCTTGTATCGTGTTCCAAGACTTCGGCTTTGATCCATAAATGGTTTTCAAGACCTCCGCGTTGAACCTTTGGATTGCTTCTCAATCTTTGTGTTTGTCCCTTGTAACTTGTTTAAAGTCCTCCGTTCATCCTTTGAAATGCTTTCCAAGGCATGCACACATTTAACAATACACAAAACCAAACCATGCAATCTAAAAATATAATCGATATTTGTTAGTGTACAAACCGCTTATAATGTTAAGTCTTCCATCATCAAATATACAAATATATAGTCAAGGTGGAGTTATCAATCAAGATCGACTAAAGATTGAAGAAGCCAAGTGGAAACCATTGGAGGGTCACTTAGTTCCAACCAATTCAGCGGGAAAGTCTATATTTCTAAGTTGTCTAAGAAGTTGTCAAACAGCGTTCCTTACGTCCACCTTACGGCTAGCATACACCCTCATGGATCGCAAAATAAAGTTGTATCACTTACCCGCCGAGAAGGAAATTAAACCTTTTCGATTGTAACTTTGGAAGGTTATATTTTGTGTAACCCTAGACTCTGACATTTTCCGCTATATATTCATATGTCAACATTGGAGTTAGATACGCTGATTCATCCTGAATTAGACATCAATCACTTCTCTCTAAACTCAAGTTGTCAAGTAGTTGCTTGCTTTATTTTGAAGGTTCGCCTTACTAGAACAAAATAATTGTGAGTTTATGTCCTTCTTGATTTTATATATTGAATTTTCTTTATATTTGATCATGTTTTGACAAATTCCCTCCTGATCCAAGGATTGGATTATCGCTAATAATGTCTTAAATTTATTGTATTCATATATATATGTGTGTGTGTGTGTGTGTGTGAGATTGCTTCATTTCAAAATGCTTCATTTCTACCTTTTATTTACCTTTGAAAGAAGTGGTGTTTATTACTAGTTCAAATAAAAACATTGAAGAACCACAAGCAAAGGACATTTTATTGGATTTATTCAAAATAACTTGGTTTTGAGAGTACTATTTTATCAAAGCTTTGAGGAATTGTAATTATCATAAATGTTCCGTTCATTGTCCTTTTTCTAACCGAAGAGCCAAAAGTAAGGTTGTTCTTGGACTTTTCCGGATTTCTAAGTGTTTAATGGATTTTTCTATACTTGTCAAACAGCTACATTGAGAGCAACGCAAGTTGGAAACCACGGTATATGTTTATCTATGTCAAACGCTATTTTAGATAGATAAGTGTAATTATCATTTATCAATGTTCATGATATATATATCTTAACTCGTTATTGTAACATCCCGAATCCGCGGGACTCGGGATGCCACATTGGGCTAGGATCTCACAATGGATCATGACCCTAGCCTGACAACAAGTTCACTGGAACATAAAACATGCACTGACAGATATAAAACAAATGCATAAAAGTGTACAACCACAAGTATACCGGATCATAGCCGAGTATAAAGTAACGTCTTCACACAGAAGGTATACAATACATCATCCTCACGCAGGAGGGAAACATAAACATTCCCAAAACCACAACCCCCTAATATACAAGAGTCCTCAGACAGTCACCCTGCCAAATCACTCAACAACTCGTCTATCCTGTAAGGCATCTACAAAATGGTATGAAACCCTTAGCTAACCATACATATATAAGGTAATGCATAACCACAAGCACAAATCATGAAAGATACCCATGTTGTCACACATTTACCCATTTTATCATCTTTATATAATAGTCATTCACTCAAATCGTGTATATATATAGATATATGAAACTATGCGACATGAGGAACGTATCATCCTCGCCTTTGGGCCTGCTAGCCAGCTGTAGTAGTATTGGTCACATAACCCGTGTACCCTATGGGAGTGGATTGCGCTCTTCTTGTAAAGTCAGTCTGACCTGATGCAAAGAACCTCCCAGACTCCACGGCGGGATGAAACGGAAAGGTTATCAGAGCCACACATACGGGGCAATAAATAAAACATAGGTGGGTAATAATCGACATCACATGCTATCATATCAAGATATAACACACACACCACTCATGCAAACACCCAATATAAGGATGGTAGCTAAGTAAGTCCTACGGACGTACCTCAACCTCGTACAATCACAACCACAATCAACCTCTAATCCTGAGAGGGACACTGCCTAATAACAAGGCATATAGAGATATAAATACTTCTATCAATCAAAAACGTCACACCTAGACCCAAGGAATCCATAAGGATCATACTCAATCTATAAGTCTCACAACCAACTAAACCTCAATATCTCCACATAACTCACAATTCCTCAAATCTCAAGGTAGTATCTAATCAACATTCCTCAATCTCAATTCTAATCCTAATTTAACTATTAAATCTTTAATTAATTAATTATATTTCGCGAGAATAACGTTTTGCCCGCAGACAATTTCTAAAACCACCTGTCATCAATTTTCATCAAACAAACAACCCATAAGCACTAGAATAATATAACGACCATAATGGAATTTCTAATTATCTATTTTGACAAGCGTAAAGTCAATTTTGGCCAAATCGCAGTACGGAAAACAAAGAAATTCATAACTTATTCGTTACTAACTCGATTGACGATCTGAAAGAAGATTCGGAATCACAACGACACAGGCTACGCATGGACTGCAACAAATTCACCGGAATATGAGCGACGGAACCATCCTGATGACATATATGCTCGACCAGCTCTATATATACTCGGTACCGATATGAAGGAAGGAAGAGAGGAATCCAAAAACTCAAACGGAATTGAAATCGGATTAGAAACGGATAGTAGATCTAAGTTTGAAGGTTGAGAGAAATTAGAACTTTTACGGGGAAACGTGAAATGAAATGAGTTAATAAAGGATTTTCCGATATTTATAGTGAAGACGATAATTATTGTTTAGCGAAGTCGATAATTATTCTTTAGCGAAGTCGATAATTATCCTTTAACCGATCCAAAGGCTGGTCGAACCCCCCTCTCCAAACTTCTCAAGATTGGAACAATAAATATGGAATATTGTAGGAATAATTATTCCACAACTGCCACGAAAGTGTATTCCTAAGTTGTCTTTCTTATCCGTTAAAAAACGAAATAGCGACTCTTTTGCCCGTTTTGCCTCTCCATGTTATTTCATATCTAGGACATATACGATGTCCTGATCATTTCTCTCAACTGAATTTTTATTAATTGGAACTCCCAAATGCTCCAAATAACACCGGAGGGTAAAAATAATTACCCGGGGGAAAAGTGATAAATTCTCCATAAGCGCATAATTACGCCAGGAACATAAAGGTGGGACTCATACTCATCACTTGCTCAATTTTCGCGAGTTATATGTCAATTACTATCAATGATTAAGTTAATCAACATTAATTAGAATTCGGAAATCCTAGTTATTATATCACACACCCTTAAAAAAAGTTATGTCCCGAAACTTGAACAATTCCCAAATCCTCTCGGACCCATACGCCGATGTATAAACAATGTCTCTATCGGAGGTATCACATCTCCGTTCAAAGGTATCAACCTATAACACTCTATAACCTCAAAACATAGCATGGAGGAATCACCAACTCCAGCAACAAAATCATAACACTATCCAAAGGTATAGAGAAAAACCATCTCTAGCCAACCTATAATCCCATCACAAGGAATAGAGGAAACACATATCTTGCCATAATCATATCACAGGGCATAGAGTGAACACATCTCTAGCCATATCATACTCAGAACCCAAGGCATGGAGGAAAAACATCTCCAGCGAAACTATGTTCATCAAATAGCGTGGGGGAAAGAACCATCTCCAGCTAAATCCTAATCACACTTAGATAGCATGGAGGAAAGAACCATCTCCAGCTATAATCGTAAATCGCGCTAGCACATCAAGATCTAATAAGATCATATATCACATCACAGCTAGCACGAAAATAAACACATCAAGGCATATAAGCACATAATCACATAATCGCATCACTCACCAAGATAACACTAAGATCTACACGGTGATCCGATAGGTGCATCTATCTCAACATAAAACTCTAGATAATTCCTCTGGATACTATCCTCTGTCTCCCATGTAGCCTCCTCAGGTCCTCGTCTCGACCACTGTATCCTCAACATGGGAATGTCCTTCGAACGCAGGCGTCTCACACCTTGCTCAAGGACTGCAATCGGATGCTCAACAAAGGTGTAGTCCGGCTCAACTACCAAATCATCATAACGCACAATGTGTCTCGGGTCTGGTATATACTCCCTTAGCCGAGACACATGAAACACAAGATGAACACCCTCTAACCTTGGAGGCAATGCTAATCTGTAGGCTGCCCTCCTAACTCTGTCAAGTATCTCAAAAGGACCACTATATCGGGGACTCATCTTCCCCTTTATGCCAAAACGTCTAACGTCTCGCGTTGGAGATACTCTCAGCCATACATGATCTCCCACTCTGAACTCTAGAGGTCGATGCCTCCTGTCTACATATGACTTCTGGCGACTCTGTGCAGCCAACATCCTCTCTCTGATCCGCGCTACTCGAGCCATATCATCCTAAATCTACTCTGGCGCTATACCACTGATACTAATAGGCTCATCCCAGCATAAAGGTGTACGGAACCTATGTCGATACAGTGCTTCACTGGAGTCATCCCAATAGATGCATGTTATCTGTTGTTGTATGAGAACTCAACCAATAAGAGGTAATCTGACTATCCCTGTCCCCAATCCAACACACAAGCTCGCAGCATATCCTCAAGGGTCCAGTTGGTTCTCTCTGACTGACCATCGGTCTGGGGGTGAAACGCAATCGTGAAGTGTAGACTCATCCCCAAAGCAGTATGAATCTGCTGCCAAAACCTCAAGGTAAATCGCTCATCTCGATCAAAGACGATCGTCCTCGGTACACAATGGAGTCTCACTATCTGCCTAGTGTACTCCTCACCTAATTTCTTATTGGCCATGTTTTTATAATAGAAATGAAACGTGCAGTTTTCGTCAATCTATCAACCTCAACCCAAATAGCATTAAAACTCCTACTGGGCCTCAATCCGGTCACAAAGTCCATGGAGATGTCCTCCCATTTCCACTACGGCACTAGTAGTGGATGAAGCTCACCTCCAGGTCTGCAATGCTCTATCTTGACCTGTTAACAGGTCACCATTGTGCCACAAATCTGGCTACATCGGGCTTAAGCCCTCCCCACCAATATGATCGTCTCAAATCATGGTACATCTTATTCGTATTTGGATATACTGAGTAAGGTGTAGAGTGAGCCTCTTGTAAAATCCTCTATCTCAGCTCTACATCAGGAGGTACACAAACGCGGTCGCGGCGTCGCATCACTCCATCTGCTCCTATGGATAACTGTGGTGCCTCACCGTTAGACATCCTCTCTCTTATCCTCATCAGGGTCGGGTAGATCGCCCGCTTTTGTTGGATCTAACCCAACAGACCAGGTAGAACCTCAAAGGTGTACAACTGGGCATCCTCTTCAGGAAACTGGATGTCCAACTCTAGCCAAGCTAGATCCGTCTACAGTTGAGGTTGAAATGTCAGTCTCGCAATAACCTTCTCCCGAGGTGTCTTCCTACTCAGGGCGTCGGCGACAAAGTTCGCCTTCTCTGGATGATACAGAATCTCAAGGTCAAAGTCCTTGATCAACTCGAGCCATCTACGCTGGCGGTTATTCAACTCCCGCTGCGTGAAACTATACTTCAGACTCTTATGGTCTGTGAAGATCTGTCATATAGCACCATACAGGTAATGTCTCCCAATCTTCAAAGCATGAAGTACCGCTGCTAACTCTAGATCATGAGTCGGGTAGTTCCCCTCATACATCTTCAACTGTCGAGACGCATATGCAATAACTCTGCCCCTATGCATCAACACATCTTAGCCAAGATTGAAACATCATCATACTACACGAACCCACTAGTGCCCTATGGTTGTGCCAACATAGGAGTAGAAGTCCATCTTCCTTCGGCTCCTCAATCGATAAGAACATGGCTCGGACTATACAAATCAAATAGTCTTCTCAATAGACTGATACATGATCGGGCTATCATATAAACTCTTCCACAAACAGCGATAATATCTGGTTACTCCGAAAAGGCTACTTCAGAAAGTTATGAACTTCATCGACATCCGTCGGTATTGTACCAAACTATAACACTTATAATCCTTCTCGAATCAATCTAGATTCCTTCAACAGGTCACATGATCTCGAAACGTCAGGTCACATATTCAAACTTGTACTTAACATATAACTTTTAATCTTTCAAGACTCATAAAATATTCTCCAATGTTATGTGTGTCCCTCTCAACTCTGAGAGTACACTAGGATACCATCTACAAAAACTCACTACATCGGATCCATTAAGTCAATAAAACTTCGTTCCTCACTATATATGTGGCGGCATTTTTGTGAGCCCGAATGACATCACTATAACTCGTAGTGGCCATACTGAGTCCAAAATGCCGTTTTGGGCACATCCTATTCGCTCATTCTCATCTGGTGATATCCAGGTCACCACTCTTATTTGGAACAATCAGAAGTTCCTTGTAACAAAGCTATCAATTCATCCCTATGGGGTAATGAACACTCGTTCTTAATAATCATCTTACTTACTCTCGAAAATTCGCACACAACCACAACATTCCTTCTTTCATACGAAAACATGGATATGTTCAAAAACATTCAGATGTTTCAGCTCTAAATTGATGCCGGAATCCACGCTCTTCCATACCATAGACTAGATGGTATATCAAACATACTCACAAATCCTCGTATTACCAAGACTCTCGTATTCCTCATTACATACATCAGAAGGCCTCAGAGGCTCACGCAATCAACCTCGTTGCTGATAACAATACACATCCTTCAAGATCTCTATCACAAGAAAGGTCACAATTTAATCCATCATAACAGTGGTCAATATGGTCCATCTATCATAGTTCAAACTACACTTATAGCAATCTACTCGATCCAGTAGTTCCTCACGTTCAAAGACATAACAAAGAGGTCTATAAGAGAAAATCGCAAGTCCCGATATAACTGGGCTAACACACATCTCGCGGGTACCTCTGACCCCAAACAACTGAGTAACCCTAAGTAAAGGGTACTCCCGATATCACGTCTAAACCCAAGTTCAACACATACATCAAAAAGAGAGCATAACACCAACACTAAAAGAATGCAAAAAGATAAACCGTTACTAAGAATGGTACCAGAAAACAACTAAAGTTAACAACTCCACTACACCTCACCGCTCATAACTCGAGTCTATGCTCTTCAGGTATCACTAACGTCATCTTCATGATCTCTGCCTCTACTCCATCTACATCGGAAAGAGGAGAGTCCAACTGACAAGGAACACTGCCTTGCTGACAAAAAGGGAGCCAAAAGGCCTAGTTCACCACATGTGAAGCAAGCTATCGGTGCTAAAGAACACTCAGAGCGCAAATGGCCTGGATCGCCACAGTTGAAACACGGTTGTCCCTTCTTCGCAACCTAAGTAGCTGAAGGGTAACTCGATCTTCTTCGTTCGCCTTTAGTAACCATAGCATGGGAAGAAACTTGCTGATGTGGTACCTTATTTTGTCGGAAGAAATCGATCGATGTCCGATCTTACCACAGGTAAAACGCTTCACTAAAGGTCTCTTACACTTCGGTTGTAGGTGTCCAGTCTCCCCACGGTTGAAACAAGATCTCATCCCACCAAAAGTCCATGTGGAAAAGGGTTCACTCGAACGTCTATATGCCAGACTTTGTCTAACACCTGAAGGATATGCTTCCTCGCTAACTAGTTCAGTTCGTTGTTCCATCTTTGATCCGGAAGCTTCAATACGTCCCACCGATGTTGGTAAACCCATTGTAGGTATGCCTGCTCTTGTAGCATCTTGTACTTGGCGTATATATTCTCGAAACTCGGGTCCGCTCATCGAGACGTAACTAGTCTCCTCAGGCTCGTTCTCTACTATAGGTGAAACAACAGCGGAAACTGGTCCATGACCTATCACTACTAGAGGAAGAGGTGATCAACCTCTACCCCGTCCTTCTACAAATGTTACTGTAGTCTAAGCCATCTGAGGGGTATACACACCTAACTTATAAGGCTATATATATGTCATATGTATAGGTATATATATATATATATATATATATATATATATATATATATATATATATATATATATATATATATATATATATATATCTATACTGCAGAGATTCACGGCAGAGGTGACGACTTCTCGTACATTTTATCCCAAAATAACGACTTTTAAAATCAAAATCCTTTGAAAACGTCAGACCCCTTTCGGGTTCTGTTTATTTTATCTATCAAACCTCATTGCAAGTAGCAAGTGCCATTGTTGTCAACCCACACCCCAAATCTGCGGGACTCGGGATGCCACATTGGGCTATGATCTCACAATGGATCTTGACCCTAGCTTGACAACAAGTTCAATGGACCTTACAACATGGCACTGACAAATATAAAACAAATGCATAAAACTGTACAACCAAAAGTATACCGGATCACAGCCTAGTATAAAGCAATGCCTTCACACAGGAGGTATACAAAACATCATCCTCAACCAGGAGGGAAACATAAACATCCCCAAAACCATAACCCCCTAATTTACAAGAGTCCTCGGCCTATCACCCTGCCAGATCACTCAACAACTCGTCTATCTTGTAAGGCCTCTACAACATGGTATGAAACCATTAGCTAACCATACGTATATAAGGTAATGCATAAGCACAAGCACAAGAAAAAATCATGAAAGATAAACACATAATCATGTTGTCACACATTTACCCATTTTATCATCTTTATATAATAGTCATTCACTCAAATCGTATATATATAGATATATGAAACCATGTGACACGAGGAACGTATCATCCTCGCCTCTAGGCCTGCTAGCCAGTTGTAGTAGTATTGGTCACACAACCCATGTACCCTATGGGAGTGGATTGGGCCCTTCCTGTAAAGCCAATCTCGTCTGATGTCAAAGAACCTCCCAGACTCCACGGCGGGATGAAAAGGAAAGGTTATCACAACCACACATACGGGGCAATAAATAAAACATAGGTCGCTAATAATCGACATCACATGCTATCATATCAAGTATATAGCACACGCACAACTCATGCAAACACCCAATATAAGGATGGTAGCTAAGTAAGTCCTATGAAATTACCTCAACCTCGTACAATCACAACCACGAACAACCTCCAATCCTGAGAGGGGCACTGCCTAATAACAAGGCATAAAGAGATATCAATACTGCTATCAATCAAAATGGTCATACCTAGACCCAAGAGATCCATAAGGATCATACTCAATCTATAAGTCTCACAACCAACTAAACCTCAATATCTCAACATAACTCACAATTCCTAAAATATCAAGGTAGTATCTAATCAACATTCCTCAATCTCAATTCTAATCCTAATTTAATTAATTAACCTTTATTTAATTAATTAAATTTTGCCAAAATAACGTTTTGACCGCAAGCAATTTCTAAACCCACCTGTCATCAGATTTCATCAAACAAACAATCCATAATCACCAGAATAATATAATGACCATAATGGAATTTCTAATTATCCATTTTGACAAGCCTAAAGTCATATAAGGCCAAATCGCAGTACGGAAAACGAATAAATTCATAACTTATTCGTTACTAACCCGATTGATGATTTGAAAGAAGATTCGGAATCACAGCTACGTAGGCTACACATAGACTGCATCTAATTCACCGGAATCTGAGCAAAGGAACCATCCTGGTGACATATATGATCGACCAACTCTCTATATACTCGGAAATACAGAAACTCGGTACCGATATGAAGAGAATGAAATCGTATTACAAACGGAGAGTAGATCTAAGTCTGAAGGTTTAGAGAAATCAGAGCTTTTACGAGGAAACGTGAAAGGAAATGAATTAATAAAGGATTCCCGCTATTTATAGTGAAGACAATAATTATCCTTTAGCGAAGTCGATAATTATCCTTTAACTGATCCAAAGGCAGGTCGAACCCCCTTCTCCAAACTTCTCGAGATTGAAATAATAAATATGGAGTATTGTAGGGATAATTATTCCACAACTGCCTTGAAAAACGTGTATTCCTAAGGCGTCTATCTTAGCCGTTAAGAAACGATATAGCGACTCTTTTGGCCGTTTTGCCTCTCCATGTTATTTCGTATCTAGGGCATATCCGATGTCCTGATCATTTCTCTCAACTGCATTATTATTAATTGGAGCTCCCAAATGCTCCAAATAACACCGATGGGTAAAAATAATAACCCGGGGAATAAGTGAACCCTTCCTCATACATCCAAAATTATGCCAAGAACATAACGGTGGGACTCAAACTCATCACTTGCGCAATATTCGCGAGTTATATGTCAATTACTATCGACGATTAAGTTAATTAACATTAATTAGAATTCGGAATTCCTAGCTATTATAATTATATTGGGAATTCTTGTTTCTTTTCATCATATTGTTTACAATCGTGATTGCTTTCGCCTATTAAAATTGCTACATCATAGTCTTGTTTTTCACTTAAAACAATTATATTTAGTATATCTAAATACAACGCAATTCTTTTGAATTCGATACTTGATTATACTACATTTGATTTCATATCCTTGTGTGAGAGGTTGTTGCTACTATTCGGTAGAACTTCCACGATCAACCACCTTGACTCGCTCGGCCTAACCACTATAGAGTTGGGACCGGCCCCTAGACTGCCCTCTGGACCGGTGCCCATCCATGTGTCGGCAGGCCCACATGTAGTTGCTTATGTGATTTTGCCTTCTTTGGAGGATAAAAATGTAATTTCTTATTGGTCAAAAGGTGAATTCAAACTCTATAAATAACGTTGCCTATCATTAGGAAGATATAGCTTGTGATTTTGGTTCTATTTTAGGCTTAGGATTCTCTCTTCTTCCTAGAGGAAGCTAGTTAAAACACTTTATTTTCAACTCTTCCACTTAATTTAGATTCAAAAATTTTACTTCGAACATCAAGAACACCAAGAACATATTTGTGAGTTGTACTTCCGATCTTCCCTATTTCATATTGCATATTTGTTGTTTCAAAGCTTATTGTTGTAAAACTAATTCTTATTGTGTAAACAAGACTATGAACACTATACTTGCAAATGTTGTAATAAAGTCTAGGTAGAGATAGAGGCGGAACTATGATACACAATCTGCCATATTATTAAGTAACATGTGATGTTATCTAAAGTTTCCACTTAATCCATATGATTAAGTTGGGTAGCATAGGTAACAACTATGTGAACAATAGTATAAGGTAGAATGTGTATTATAGAGAAGGAAGGAAGCATTGGGTCGTAGTGTTCTTATTATCTTCATCAGATCTGTGGAATAATTGGACCTCTCATGATCCAAGTCATTTAGGCCCAAATACAATAACAGGCCGGGAGATAAGCAGATGGGCTATAATGAGCTAGGTCATCTGATGGAGCTATTGAATGAAACTCTGGGTT
This sequence comes from Fagopyrum homotropicum, assembly GCA_033239125.1. Lineage (NCBI taxonomy): Eukaryota > Viridiplantae > Streptophyta > Magnoliopsida > Caryophyllales > Polygonaceae > Fagopyrum > Fagopyrum homotropicum. The sequence goes on along the minus strand of BSWB01000001.1, from coordinate 55,166,442 downwards.
TCATATTCACAGTAAACTTCAGAATTTAAATATAGAGCTAATGCTGAACATTTGACAGAAGATAAGAGTTTCAACAGAGAGAGAATGATAAAGAGAAAGAGAGAACAGAGAAGAACGAATCATCCAAACCTTGTTCTGAACAAGAAGGATTCGTAACAAACGAAGAAGAAGAAGATAACGCTTAGAGATCTGTAATCTCTAAGGTTTCTCACCACCAGATCATTGGCTTCTGGTTGAGTTGTGAAGATCGATCTCAGATTCTTCACCGGTGCCTTTGAGGGGGCTTTTCTTCAATCTTTCTTCCTCTTCCTTTCGCCAGTGTCTTAGCTTTCTTTGCCAAATTTTGGTACTTTTGCAAGTAGTGTGTCCTTTGTCTTGTATAGCGCTGTTAGGATACCTAGTGATTCTGGGACCGGATCTCCCCTCTTGAGATCCCGCAGACTAGGAGATTAGCTCCGAACTGCGTAAACATATTCTTGCGTGAATCTTTGTGTGTTTTTCAGTCGATTCTACGACTGAAAAGATTTGAAAACCTTGAGATCTGTTTTACAAATTGGTATCAGAGCTTTCTCTTTGTAAAACTTCTTTTTTCTTGTTTTTAACCTTCAAATCAGTCTTCTATGTGGTTTTTAAAATCTAAAAGTTTTTAGATCTGAGTTTCTGAGGAGTTTTTTCTTTTTGGTTTAAACTTCCTTTTGCTTCCGCTGTTTGTGCTGAGTTTCTAGATCTTCTTGCACGTTAATAATACTGCTTAAGATCTATATACGTTGTTGATTGCTTTTTCTTCCTGTGTATAGAATTTATCTCAGGAAAAGAAATTTACAAAACACTTCTAACTTGCTTTCTTGTGTGATAGCAGGAAATGTCTGACAATACAGTTAGACTGAAGCCCTTCGATGGTGTGTCTGACTTTGCCATGTGGCAGGTCAAGATGAAGGTTGTACTGACGAAGGAGAAGTGTCTACGAGCCATTACAGGGAAATACTTAGCAGATACCTCTGCTTCGAGGAAGGAGGAGATGGAAGAGCAGGCTCACGCAGAAATAATGATCAGACTAACTGACGACGTGGCTCGTCAGGTGGTAAGCTACAAATTTGCTAAACCTCTTTGGGAAGCTTTAGAAAATCTTTATAATAAGAGATCTTTGCCTTCTAGAATCTCCACTCTGCATAGGTTGTTCACCTTTAAAATGGACATAAATCTGACTTTAAATGATAATCTAGATAGATTCTTAAAGTTAGAAATGGACTTAGAAAGATGTGATGATCCCATAAAGGATACTCACCTTGCTGTGTTGTTACTTGGTTCTTTACCTACTCAATTTGACATCTTGAAAGATGTAATCCAGTATAGTAATAAGACCTTAACTAAAGAGGCTATAATTGAAGCTATTACTGAGAAAAATGAAACCTTAAAAGTTTTTAAAACTAAACCTGGTGATAAAAAGACTGACAATAGACAAGAGGTCCTCATGGCTAAGGGAAAGAACAGAAAGAACAACAAGAATTCTAAGAAAGATAAAAAGAATGACACTGAGAAATCTACTAGCAGTGATTCTGAGAAAAAGACTAAGAAATGTTTTTACTGTCAAAAAGTAGGGCATTACATTAATGAATGTAGGAAGAAGAAGAGAGATGAAGGAAATAAGAGCTCTGAGAACAATGTTTCTTTACTTGAAAGCATGAATAAACAATATCCTTGTGAATTGCTTATGTGTTCTACTTCTTTTTCTTGCAAAACTGATGATTGGATTTTAGATTCCGGATGTAATATGCATGCTTGTCCTGATAAATCTCTATTTTGTTATATAAAACCTTTTAATGGTGGTGATGTCATGTTAGGTGATAACACTGCCTTAGAGATTAAAGGAATAGGAAATATACCTATGTGCATGTATGATGGAAAAATAAGAGTGATACAAAATGTTAGATATGTTCCTGGTCTTAGAAGAAATCTACTCTCTGAATCTGTGTTTGATGACTTAGGGTGTCAGATTAATACTAGTAATGGAATAAGGGAAGTAGTCAAGAATGGTCTTACCCTTATAAAGAGTATCAATAAAGGTGGCTTATACTATGTTATTCAGTCACCTGAATTAAATCTCTCCAACATCAATAAAAATGATAACCAAAGTCAATCTGAAATATGGCATAGTAGGTTGAGACATATAGGAAATTCAGGTCTTAATAATCTATTTAAACAAGGTTTAATCAAAGAGAAACCCACTGACATAAGTTTTTGTGAGAACTGTATTCTAGGAAAAAAGGTCAAACACAGTTTTAATAAGTCAACTTATAGAGCTGAAAAACCTCTAGAATATATACACTCAGACCTTTGGGGACCAGCACAAGTTGAAACTATTGGGGGAAAAAAATACTTCATTTCTTTCATAGATGACTTTTCTAGAAAAGTTTGGGTTTATCTTCTTGAAACCAAAGATGAAGCCTTTACTATCTTTAATGATTGGAAAGTTTGTGTTGAAAGTGAATCAAATCAAAAAATTAAGTGTCTTAAACAGATAATGGCCTAGAATTTTGTAACACATATTTTAATGAGTTTTGCAAGAATAATGGGATAAAAAGAAACTTGACTGTTCCTGGTACACCTCAACAAAATGGAACAGCTGAAAGGATGAATAGAACCTTACTAGAAAAAGCAAGATGCATGTTAATAAGTGTTGGCCTAAAACACAGTTTATGGGGGGAAGCTATTGTAACAGCAGCCTACTTAATAAATAGGTCACCATCCTCTGTAATAAACTTTAGAACACCACAAGAACAATGGACTGGCAGGAAGCCAGATATTACATATTTGAAGCCCTTTGGGTGCACAACATGTTCTCATAGAAACCAAGGGAAGTTGCATCCAAGAGCTCAAAAATGTGTAATGCTTGGCTATCCTGAAGGGGTAAAAGGCTATAAGCTTCTTCTAGTACAACCTGGGGGTTATAAGGTAATAACATCTAGAAGTGTAACATTCAATGAAAAAGATTTTCACTTCAAAACAGCTAAGAACACACATGAGAAAATTGTTGAGGATCAAGAATCAAAAACAAAATATGAAATTCTAAGCTCAACTCAATTCTTCACCCCAGAAAACACTAGTAATGAAACTGAAAATAACCTCCAAACTGAAAGTGTTGGGGAAGGATCACAAGGGGATACTACCTCAGGCAATGAAAACAATACACCAGACTCAAGGGGGGCAACAATTCCTACTCAAAATAATTCTGAAGAAAATGTCACTGTTGACACTAATAATGATGATTATCTGGTTAACAGTGATGATGGAAACTATCAACTGACTAGAGACAGGAACCCTAGAGCTAGAATTCCTAGTAGGAAATATTCTGAGTCTGAGTATGTTTTATTCACCACTGAACTGAACTTAGTTGATTATGCCTTTATAGCTGCTGATGCAGTTGACAACCCATACACACCTGATACTTATAAACAAGCTACTAGTTGTCCTAAATCAAAAAATTGGAACATAGCTATGAAAGAAGAACTTGATTCGATGCTTGTTAATAAAACCTGGGTGTTAGTAGCAAAACCTAGTAATGCTAAACTTGTTCCTTGCAAATGGATCTATAAACTAAAAGAAGGCACTAAAATTGGTGAACCTCCTAGGTACAAAGCCAGGCTTGTAGCCAAAGGCTTCACCCAAAGAGAGGGCATAGACTATAATGAAATCTTTGCTCCTGTGGTCAGATATAAAACAATGATATTACTACTTGTTGTTGCTACTGTCTATGATTGGGAAATTGAGCAAATGGATGTTAAAACTGCCTTTTTACATGGTAATCTTGATGAGACTATATATATGACTCAACCTGAGGGCTTTATTGATATGTCCAAACCTGACCATGTTTGTCTCTTAAAGAAGTCCATATACGGCCTAAAACAATCACCTAGACAATAGAATTTGAAGTTTGATGCTTGCATGAAAAATTTAGGATTTCATAGAAGTGACTATGATTACTGTCTTTACTTTAAAGGAGTTGCTACCTTATTTCCTCTATTTGTACTTTTGTATGTAGATGACATACTTATCATAAGTAAATCTGCTGTACTAATTGCTGGTGCAAAAAGAGATCTAAAAGCAAACTTTGAAATGAAAGACTTAGGGCTTGCTCAGAAAATCTTAGGTGTAAAAATCATAAGGGATAGAAAGAAAAAGAAAATGTGGCTGTCACAGTTAGACTATATTCAAAAGGTTCTTGATAGGTTTAACATGGACAATTCTAAGCCCACATCTATACCCTTAGGAGGGCATCTAGACCTAACAAAGCAACACTGTCCTAGTAGTAAATCTGAAATTGAGAAAATGACTAAAGTACCTTATGATGTTGCTGTGTGTTCCATAATGTATGCTATGCTTTGTACCAGACCTGACCTAGCTTTTGGCATAAGTGTTTTAAGTAGGTTCATGTCTAATCCTGGAAATTTACACTGGTCTGCTATGAAATATATTCTTAGATATATATGTGGCACAAAAAGGCTCTGTTTGATGTTTTCTGAACAAACACCTATAGGAGAAGTTTTAGGTTATGTAGATTCTGATTATGCTAGCAAAAAAGATAATAGAAAGTCCACTACTGCTTATTTTTATACTTTTTCTGGTAATTGTGTTTCTTGGAAGTCTCAACGGCAGTTTGTAGTTGCATTATCATCTACTGAAGCAGAATATATAGCAGCTGTTAAAGCTTCAAAAGAGGCTATATGACTAAAGGGTATTGTTAGTGAAATCATGCATAAACCTTGTATACCAGTTATTCACATGGATAGTCAGAGTGCATTGTATTTGTGTAAGGACCTTGTATATCATGAAAGGTCTAAACACATTTATGTGAGAAATCACTTCATTCGGGACATGGTAAAGAAGAAACACTTCTTGGTAAAGAAAATTAAGGGTGAGTTGAACCCTGCTGACTTTGGAACTAAAATTGTTACAGTTGACAAGTTTGCTTTCTGCAGGAATGCCTTGCAGATCTTTGATGCCCCTTAGCACATCTATTACCATGGATCAATGACAGACGGTTGAGAAGGGACTAAATTCACTATCGGGGCACAACAGCGCTATAACTCATACAAGAATTAGGAGGGCAATTGTTGTAAAACTAATTCTTATTGTGTAAACAAGACTATGAACACTATACTTGCAAATGTTGTAATAAAGTCTAGGTAGAGATAGTGGCGGAACTATGATACACAACCTGCCATATTATTAAGTAACATGTGATGTTATCTAAAGTTGCCACTTAATCCATATGATTAAGTTGGGTAGCATAGGTAACAACTATGTGAACAATAGTATAAAGTAGAATGTGTATTATAGAGAAGGAAGGAAGCATTGGGTCGTAGTGTTCTTATTATCTTCATCAGATATGTGGAATAATTGGACCTCTCATGATCCAAGTCATTTAGGCCCAAATACAATAACAGGCCGGGAGATAAGTAGATGGGCTATAATGAGCTAGGTCATCTGATGGAGCTATTGAATGAAACTCTGCGTTTCATATTCGTAGTAAACTTGAGAATTTAGATATAGAGCTGATGCTGAACATTTGACAGAAGATAAGAGTTTTAACAGAGAGAGAATGATAAAGAGAAAGAGAGAACAAAGAAGAACGAATCATCCAAACCTTGTTCTGAACAAGAAGGATTCGTAACAAACGAAGAAGAAGAAGATAACGCTTAGAGATCTGTAATCTCTAAGGCTTCTCACCACCAGATCGTTGGCTTCTGGTTTAGTTGTGAAGATCGATCTCAGATTCTTCACCGGTGCCTTTGAGGGGGCTTTTCTTCAATCTTTCTTCCTCTTCCTTTCGCCAGTGTCTTAGCTTTCTTTGCCAGATTTTGGTACTCTTGCAAGTAGTGTGTCCTCTGTCTTGTATTGCACTGTTAGGATACCTAGTGAATCTGGGACCGGATCTCCCCTCTTGAGATCCCGCAGACTAGGAGATTAGCTCCGAACTGCGTAAACATACTCTTGCGTGAATCTTTGTGTGTTTTTCAGTCGATTCTACGACTGAAAAGATTTGAAAACCTTGAGATCTGTTTTACACTTATTAATCTTTCTAGTTGTTTAAATATGATGAATGCTTTAAATCTCCCCCTTAGGGATTTGGGGGTGAAAGATCCATTTATTGGTTGATTTGCAATGAATTGAGTGTATATATGTTGAAATGTCTTTTGTATGTATGATTAACCATCTTCCTAGATGAGTATAAAATTAAGGTAAGCTTCCCCTTTTGTGTAATCAGACCCTAGGAGTGTGTTTGTGCAGTGAGGTGAACATTAGTAAGACCTCTCGGTCATTAAACTCTGAATGTCTTATTGTTGAACATCACTCTTGCGATCATAAGACAGTTTTCTCTGAATTCCTCGTTCACCTTAGGTGAACGAGAACTAAATAGACCACCATGATTGTGCATGATTAATTCTAACATCGTTATAATTCTTTTACACTCTTTGAGCATGATATCACCCTTGATTTGGTGTTAGTAATTCCTAAATTTTTTAATACCTTAAATTATCTTCATTTGTTTATGATTGAACCCTTTGTATGAACCCCCTCCCCCCTTACATCTTTTTATTAAAAGCCGAATGTGTCACTTTACTACATAGTCTATGTGGAATTTGACCTTGATAAAAAATCATATATTACAACGGAAAAACTGTGCACTTATGGGAATGTTTCCAGACATACTACGACCACGTCAATTATTCCTTGAGAAATCCAAGAGCCGAGTTTGGAATCGTCCTTTTCTATATGTTCTTCAAGATGTTTATCAAAAAATGTGAGAGCTGAGTCACTCATACCTCCGAGTTGAGTTTCATGTGAAGAACATGCACCATCATGGATATGTGACGTTCAATTGGGTGATACCAACTGATGTATGTTAGGAAACAATTTAACCACGTGACCATTGGATGAAGTTCACTCCCGTATAACATGATTTACATACTCTTTTGGATATATCTTTTGAGGTTTATATGTATGTTGTGGTGATCTAGTTTCTGGAATAACTTTATTATTGAAGAACTGTATAGGTGAATAATAACGATATAAATACTTGAGAAGGGGGTTGAATAGAGTATGAGAACTTTTCCCAAAAACCTATCTCAAGGCTTTAAAATTGATTTCAAGGCCTTAAAGTCGATCTTTGCTCTTTGTGACAAAACTGGTTTGCAAGGGTTTTGAAAGTGATTTCAAGGCGTTGACTTCAAAAACTTGTAAAACAACATTAGTCACAACTAAGCGAGATATAGCGCGGAATTAAAAGATCGATATGGTGATATGTTTACGAAGTTCAGCTCTAACAGCCTATGTCTCCGTCCTAGGGTTTCTTTACCCGTAGGATCTAACTATCTATTATCTTCTCAAAGAGTCCTAAATACAACCTAGAAGAAATTCCCTTCTTCTCTCATTGTAGCCACTGCTACGATATAGTTCCAACTCTGACCTAGCAATAATAGCCTAGTTACTTCGCAGAGTAACACACACACTCGAGTATAACACACTCTACATAATTCAATGAAGCTCTCATGTTTTTCTATCTCTCTAGGAATGTAAACTTTTGTAAGCTAAGAGGAAGCAAAAACTTTTGGAACGAATGAAGATGTTTAATTGCTTGAGGACTTAGATGTTTCCGTGTAAGCTTGTTCTTGTTCTCTTCAATCGTCATCTTCACGTATAGTCTTCTATGGAGAACTCTTCTAGCCGTTGTAAGTCGGCAGTTGTAATGTTCTTCTTTCTCCATGGAAAACGGTGTTTGGTTGAGATGAAGTAGCCGTTGTAAGATCTTCTATCTTTTTCATCTACTTCTTCTCCTTGACACATGTTTGAGGATCTTCATCCTTGAGATATTCTCCTTGAAAGAGCCGTTGAAGATCTTTGTCGTTGAAGCCCTTAGTTCACGCTGCAAGATCTTCTAAGTTGTTGAAGACTTCTATCTTGGATAGCCATTGAAGATTTTCCGAGATCTTTTTTATAATCCGTTTGGAAAGATTCTTCTTATCCTCTTACGTCGATAAGATCTTCGCAAGATCTTATTGTTAGGGATCGAATCTTCTTGTTTGCCGAGATTTTCTCTTTACTCCGTTGAGAATCTCTTTGTTGTCCGAGATCTTCTCTTCAAATCTTGTTTGAAGATCGTCTTCAAATCCTTGGTAGATTTGGTTGTTGAAATTTGAATCTTGATTTTGAAAAGCCTTCAGTTGAATCCTCCTTGTATCGCTTTTCAAGGTCTTCGCGTTTATCCCTTGAATAGCTTTCTAAGGCCTCCGTGATGAACCCTTGAACTACTTTTCAATATCTCTGCACTTGTACCTTGTAACGTGTTTCAAGGCCTCCATTCTTCCTTTGAAATGCTTTTCAAGGCCTGTACACATTTAACAAACACAAAACCAAACCATGCAATCTAGAAATACAATCGATATTTGTTAGTTTATAAAACCGCTCATAATGTTAAGTCTTCCATCATCCACATATACAATTTATAATCAAGGCGAAGTTATCAATCTCCTCCTTGATGGAAGACAAAACAAATATCGTATCTGCATTCAATGTTAGCGATACATATGCAATAATATCGAAAAAACAAAAATATCGTATCAACACACATATTTATTTTCTCCGCCTTTTTCTTTCAACATGGGAGAAAAACCATTAAAGTACGAGAGTTAAAAAATATTACAGACCCACTAAATGTATTTCCAAAAACCAAAAATAGTTTAAACAAATAAAGTCCCTCAAACGGTTATCAAGGCCTTAAAATCAAAACCAAGGGGCTCTGATACCAATTGAAGAACCGTATAGGTGAATAATAAGGATATAAATACTCTAGAGGGGGTTTGATTAGAGTATGAGAACTTTTCGCAAAAATCTATCTCAAGGCTTTGAAGTTGATTTCAAGATCTTGAAGTCGATATGTGCTCTTTGTGACAAAACTCAAGGGCTTTGAAATCCATGTCAAGGCCTTCATATCCATTTAAAGGCCTTGAAACTAATTTCAAGACATTGAATTTCACTCCTGGTTGTCCTCATAAAACTTCTTCCTCCATCTAGATTCGGCCGTTTTGGTGCTCATGTCATTCATTTCAGCTTCCAGTGTTCGTTTCCTCTCAACAAGCTGATATTCCTTTACCATGGCATATTCCTTAGTAATTAGAGTAGTAGGCTTGGCATATATGGGGTAGAGAATGTGTTTATTCTGCATGCTTCGCTTGTAGTTAAAGAGCACATTCTCCACCTTTTCTTAGGTGTGATGTGCTGCATCTTCAGTCAGCGGCAAGATTTTACCAATAGTGGTAAGGGTAAGAGTATTCAGGAGGTACATTTGGTTTATCTTTGCATGCATTACTAACATCGCCTCATGGCTTCCATCCATTCTTCGAATCATATCCAATTGAAAGTCAGACATTTCTCTATTTAGACACTACAATTCCATTTGAAAACAATCCAACTTGGTCTCTGAAACGGAAGGGGCTGAGAAAACTATGGGGGATGGGGTTATAGCAACAGCGTTGCCTTTCAATTTCCAATTGCCATCAAGAGTCTTTTTTATGCCTAGTCTCTCCAAACATTGTTCATCAACTCTTCTAGTCGTCAATTATTGATCCTCAATGGACGTGTCGATGGAAAAGTAAGCAAAAATATTAGGCAAGATATTCCCATATGGCAAAGGGATGGCTCGGGTGGAGTTTATTGTGTGGACCATGTGATTCAGTATGAGGTTAGGCAAGTCAACATTCAATCCAGACATAATTAAATGAATTAGCTCCAAAGTTTGATCAGTCAACAATTCCCTTGAATTAGCATGAGGAATAACACACCTAACCAAAGTAGTAAATATGATTTTGGCGTCCACGGTTAGGGATGTATGGGTAAGTTGACTGGATTTGGAGTTTGGAGCCAGAAATTGCTCTTTTGCAAGCCTAACACTCTCAGATCGGGAAGGGTCTTGGAGGGAAAGATTTGTGGGATGCCATAAAATTTCACTCAAAATAGTAGGGGTGAGAGAAATCGATGTACCTTTAACCATTGTCTCGAGGGTGAGGGTTCCCTTTTCCCTTTTGGCTGAGAGGTTGACATAGAACAACCTCGTGAGTCTCGTGAACGCGGTGTCTCCTGGGTTGAGGACGTTCCAGATGGAGCAATTTTTTAGCATCGAGACACATGGAAGCTGAAGAGTCTCAAGAAACTCCATGTCGACTAGATCGCACATGCATAGGGGGCGATTATGGAATCCATCCAGCCATGTTCCAGTGGCTTTGAATTTGATGAACCAGAAGGTTGGAAGCCTGGTGTGCAGTAAAATCTCAACACCCTCTGGAAACTATTATTCGTCTAGGGAAGAGGAGATGTGAGCAGAGTCATACTTGTAAGTTGAAGCAAGACGGTATGAAGTTTTCTTTGTGTTTATCTTGGGAGCCATAGATTTGTTTGTGAGAGCAAGAGAGAAATTTTTAGAAGATGAAAGAGTAAAGCAAGTGGGCTGTAAAAACGTTGAAGAAGGAAAGAGATAAAGGAGGAGGGAAGAAGGTATTAAAAAAGAGGCAAGTCAAATCAGTTTATGGCTTGTAAAGATCTTGAGAGAATCAAGGCCTTGAAAACCAAAATTGGTTTGCATGCTTTCCTATTAAATCTCAACCACTTTTCAAAAAAGATTTCAATTTAAGAACAAAATCTTTTGAAATCATTAACAAAATCCTTCTTTATAATAATTTAATGATCATATATCTAAAAATATATAAACCATTAAACCGATTCGTGATATTCAATATAGCCCTTGAATTTCGTTTCAAAGACCTTGAATTGCATTTCAACGCCTTGAAGTGAAAAAGTTGGTTGCATTATAAGGACGAAATAAAACGATATACTCCCCCTAAATTAATGCTTCCTTGTTCAACATATCAAACTCTAATCTAATAAAATTAAATCAATCTTCAAGTTGATGCTTAGTAAATAAATCTACAACCTGCAACTTAGTCGATACAAAAGAAATCGAAACATCAGCTCTCTCAACATGATTACGTATGAAGTGATGGCTTACATAGATATGCTTTATTCTTGAATGTTGCACAGGATTTTTAGTAATCGAAATATCACTATTATTATCAAAACCAAGATCACGAAGTTATTGAGTTATCCATAGGATTTGTGCACAACAGACTCTGACAGCTATGTGTTCGGCTTCGGCTGTGGATAGGGCGACAAAGTTTTGCTTCTTGGAGTGCCAATTGATTAGGGATGACCCTAAGAATTGACATCATCAAAAAGTACTCTTTTTATCCACCTTATAGCCTACAAAGTCAGCATCTGAATAGCCAACAAGGTGGAACGAGTTTTGATGTGGATACCATAACCCTAAATCCTTAGTGCCATTGAGATACCGAAATATCCTTTTCACAGCTATTAAGTGTGACTCTTTGGAATCAACTTGAAATCTTGCACACATGCACAAACTAAACATAATGCCAGGTCGACTAGCGGTTAGATATAACAAAGAACCGATCATACCTCGATACTTCTTTTGTACAACACTTTTACCATCCTTGTCTTGATCAAGTGAAAGTGTGGAACTCATAGGAGTTTTTTCTACCTTGAATTGATCCATTTTATACTTCTTGAGCAAGTCCTTGGTATACATGTTTTGATTAAGGAAAATCCGTTTCTTTGCTTTCGTGATTGAAGTCTAAGAAAGAAATTTAACTCTCCCATTAAGCTCATCTTGAATTACTTAATCTGAAAATTTCTAGCATAGAGAATCGTTAGTAGAACCAAATAATATATCATCAACATAGATTTGTATTACTAAAAGATCTTTGCCTCTGGTTTTGACAAACAAAGTTTTTTCAATCAAACCTCTTTTTAAATCATTTTCAAGGAGATACTTGGACAATCTTTCATACCAAGCTCAAGGAGCTTGCTTAAGACCATAAAGAGCTTTGTCCAATTTAAAAATATGATCCGAAAATTCATCATTTTCAAAACCAGAAGGTTAAGCAACGTAGACTTCTTATTCTAAGAAGCCATTTAAAAAAGAACATTGAACATCCATTTGAAAGAGCATTATGTTCATGAAGGATGCAAAAGCAAGTAGCATACCTATGGATTCTAACCTGGCAACTGGAGAAAAAGTCTACTCATAATCAATACATTTTTCTTGGTTATAGCCTTGAGCTACAAATCGTGCTTTGTTTCGAATAACCTTTCCATTTTCATCCAACTTGTTTCGGAATACCCATTTTGTGCCAATGACGGATTATTGCTTAGGTCTAGACGGGAGGTTCCAAACTTTATTTCCCTCGAACTCATTCAGTTCATTTTGCATGGTCATGATCCAATTAGGTTCTTTAAGTTCTTGAACGTAATTCTTGGGTTTGATAAGAGACATGAACGCCAAGAAAGCACATAAGTTGCTAACCCTAAATCGGGTTTGAACTCCTACTTTTGGATCTGAGATCACATTCTCTAGTGGATGGTATGAAGAATGTTGAAACTTTCTCCTTTTGAAGTTTGGAACAGATCTTGAAGATTGTGGCTCATTTTGTAAGAGCCTTAGTCTTTGGAGCCTAGGAGCCTTAGCTGAGCTTGCCTTGATCCTGGCAACCGCACCTACGCCCCACATGGGCCGCCCCTGGGGCTAGGTGTGCCTTGGGTGAGCCACCCCTGCGGCTCTGGGTTGGTGCAGCCGCTTTTGTTGACCTTTTGACTCGTGCTTTGTGGTTGGCTTCCTTTATAAGCCTCCCTTAGCTTCTCAAAGAGGGTTTCTTCATCCTTATCAGCCCCATTTCCATCCTTACGTTCTTCTTCTTCTTCATCTTCTCTTCTTGATCTTCCTTTGAGTTTGTGAGAAGGTCATGAGTCTTTGTTGAGGTTTTGAGGCTTAAATGATCAAGAGCTTGTGGTTGAGAGTTGTTGTTGTTGTGTTAGTGGTGAGGTGTGTAGAGGCTCTTGGTTGCAGCTTAGGGTTTGTTGTGGTAAGCTCTTCTCTTCCATCTTCTTTCTTTCTTCTCCTTAGCTTCTTTCTTCCTCTTCTAGCTTAGGATCATAAGTTGAGCTTGTGTGGATCCTTTTGTGGATAGTTTGATGATCATATATGTGTATATATGTATATGTGTTACTGTGGTGTGTTGAAGAAGTGAAGAGAGTCGAGAAAGGGATCGAAGAGAAGTCGGGACCAACTCTCTGAACAGTTGGCCGCCCCCTCGCCTGAACCAAGCCGCCCCTACGCCTGCTGTGGACCGCCCTTGCGCCTGGTGTGAGCCACCCCTGTGCCTCACTGGCTCATCTTTGAGTTCCTTGCTTCTGTTGGTGCATACCTTGTTGGTATGTCATCCTTCCTTCCTTCCCTTTGGCCTTTGCTTAGATGTTGGCTAGGCTAGCTTGGTTAGGATGAGTTGTATGTTAGAGATGTGCCTTAGGCACTCGTGTTGATGTTGAGGTTATGTTGTAGGCATATGTGAGCTTGTTATGGTCTTGAGGGTTAGATTGAGGTTGTAGGTCAGTTTTGGTTATGGAGACGAGTCTCCTAACCCTTTGTAGTGTATGATGTTGTGTGCCTTGCTATTGCAGGCATTGGTTTCTTCCCCAAGGGGAAGTTGTGACGTGGTATTGGATACGAGTGTATGAGGTAAGTCCATAGGACTTATTTAGCATTTAGTTATGAGTTTGTGTGATTGTGATGGTTATGTGTGTCCATATGATTGTGCATTTATAACCTAAACCAGACTAGGATGACTAGTTATTACTTTAAAGGGCTCAAGTGTATTATAACGGGTCGTGACCACTTGCCTCCGCCTGCGGGTAGGAGGAGGTGCCCGGAAGATGATCTTACACGAGAGGACAAGTGATGATCACTTCCATGCAAAACTCATGTGTTACGTTGGATGGGACGGCGTTCTTGAGGCTCCTCGTTTTACAAAAGAAGTTGAATTAGTAATGGAATAACGTAATGAAAGATAATAAATGAATGTGTGTGACATTGCATGTATGAGTTTTGATGTTTGTTTGTGCTATTACCTTCATACCTATTCATTGATGTAGCTAATGGTATATACCGTGTTATAGATGATCTGCAGGGTGAGCCAGATGGTGTGACCAGCCGAGGACTTTTGTACATTAGGATGCGTGGGATATGGGATCTTTTGTATCAGATGTTTATGTTGGATATTTTGTACTCGGCTTTGTGTTTGAAAACTCTTTTGATATATCATATACAACTTTTATGTATTTGGTTTTCATCTACCTATGCCTTGTTGTAAGATCCAGTGAACTTGTTGTCGGGCTAGGGTCAGGATCCATTGTGAGATCCTAGCCCAATGTAGCACTCCAAATCCCGTGGATTTGGGGTGTTACAGAATTGGTATCAAAGCCTTAGGTTGACAACAATTGCACTTGCTATCTGCAATAAAGGTAGAGTGGATAAATAAATAGAATCCACATGGGGTCTGACTTTTCAATAGATTTTGGTTTTAAAGCGAGTACAGATATTTTCGATAGTATGTATAGAAGTTGTCACCCATCTAATGATCTCGAAAGTATAGATATATATATATACACATACCTTTTATGTGATGATGTGTATGCATGTACTATTAAGTATTATATATATATATATATATATATATATATATATATATATATATATATATATATATATATATATATATATATATATATATGATGTGTATGCATGTACAGAAGCCGTCACCCATCTTTCCTCCATGCTATGGTGTGTCTGTTAGGATTAGCTAGAGACGGTTCTTTCCTCCGTGCTACCTCTGATGGACATAGTGTGAGTGGAGATGGTTTTCGTCCATATAGTGGTGTTATGTGTACGTTTTTTGCTAGAGACGGCTTTCCTCCATGACAGTGTGATGTGGTTAGTGTTGGTTATAGATGATCTTCCTCTAGGCCTTGTGGAGAGTTGATGACAATGGTTAGAGTTATACCTCGGCTTATGGGTCCGAGAGGTTTTGGATTTTGCAAGTTTTGGGACGAAACTTGTTTTTAGGGGGTGTGATGTAAGAGCCTTAGTCTTTGGAGCCTAGGAGTCTTGCTGAGCCTTAGCTGAGCTTGCCTTGATCTTGGCAGCCGCACTTGCACACCACATGGGCCGTTGATAGCATGAATTATAGTCTATATTTTGGGACTTGTTTAGACGTTTTATCTTCAATAATCTACATGTTTGAATGTATATTATGTGATTGTATTGTCATTTCATCTACCTTTGCAGGAATCAAAGTCTACACCAAGTTTCGTTGTAATCGTAGGTAAAATGGCACGTTTTGCATCAAAATAGAGCTAAAGAGCAAAGGAGTCCTCGGAGCTACATTCAAGAGCTTAAAGAGGAGATTAGGATGCAAGGAATTAACAAAGAAGATTTACTTTGGACCAGATTTGAGAGATTTCACCATCAGCTGAGATTCACCTCGGTTGATCACAAAGTCACCTCGACCGAGGTGATCTAGAGGAGCGCCCGACCGAGGCGAACAACCTGGACGCAGCGAGATATATTTCATTTGGCTGAGATATTTTATTTTTGGAAAGGGAGATCTTATATTTTTGGGTTGGATTTCTGAAAGGAAGATCATATATTTTGGAGATCTATTTTAGAGATATGGATATATTTTATTAGGAAATTATCTTTTTAAGATATTATTATCTTTGGAAGATAATTCTCCTATATAAAGGGTTGGATTTTCCACAAATTCAGCAACCCGCTACCATCGCAGCACTTGGAGATTGAAGAAGTTGTAGTTAGAAAGAATTTTTGGAAGGTTGAAGGAAGATTGAAGGAAAGAAGTTCATAGCTTGTTATAGCTTTTGTGAAGGGATTTGTAAGACTTTCTTAGATTCCCTTCTTGTTGATTGTCTTGTTGGATTTGTAATCCAAGGAACGCTGATTTGTTTGATATTTGATTCAGTTATTGAAGTCTTGTTCTTAAGGTTTTTGTGTTCAAATATTCATTCTCTTCCCATATATTTGATTATTGCTTTCATGATTATGAGTGGCTAATTTCTTTGTGCAATTCTATGGTGATTGGTTGAAGTTTGTGGGAAAAACAATGATAGAATAACCTTAAATCCCAGTAGGACCCTGAAAGCTCGAGTCTCTATCCTTAACCTTAGAACATCTCGTTCAGTCGATGAACATCTCGGCCGGGGTGGAACTTGGCTGACCGAGATGACTTATCTGATCTGTAACTGAGAGTTAAGTGTTAGAGTTTGTCAAATCCTATTCTTATTATACCCTTTCCTGGTTCAGTGCAAGCTCAGGATGAGACTTACCCGGTAATTCCTTAGTTTTTTTACCCAAGATCATAAGTGTAGGTAATAAAGGTTTATCCTTTATTGGGGTTCGAGTGTGCCTTCATTCCATCTTTGTGAGTTAGCCTGAGACTTACCCGGTAAAGGTTGATTCTATTCCCTTAGTTGGTGTATTGGTTTGAGATTATAATTCCTTACCTTAGTACCTTGAGACTTACCCGGTAATAGGTTCTTTGGCTTGGGATTGTGAGTAGTGAGACTTACCCGGTGATCTATTCCACTTTAGTAACACCTTCCCTTTGCAAAACCTCAGCTTTGTCCGCTTATCTTATCTTGAGTTGGAACCACAACTGGATGCTTTAATCCCTAGAATTTGCATATTCCCTTTAATTGACTATATTATCATCTTTGATTGTTTTAATCGCTTTTGTGGCTATTTGCAATATTGGCAACCTATATTTGCTTTGTTTCACCTAAGTCCTTGAGATCAACACCCCGGAATTCTTGCTTTTACTATAATTGATCCGTACACTACGGGTTCGCATCCTTGTTTTAAGCATACTTCTTGGGTTATAAATTTAAAGCTTGCACACACCGTTTGGAGCGAACAAGTTTTTGGCGCCGTTGCCGGGGACTTGGTCTAGACCGAGCCGGTTACGGGTGTCTTTCGGACCTATTGCCTCTGTTGCTACTAACCACTCTACTTGAGTGACTTTCACAGGTTCTTCTTTTTAGGTTTATGCGAAGAACCCGTGGTGGGAAGGAAATCGTTCCTTACGATCCCCAACCAGAGAAGACATACAAAAGACGCTTGAAAGAAGCGAAAATGGTCAATCGAGACGATCGCGATCTTGAGGCCGAATTAAAGGAGGCGATGGAACAGTTGTGCCTCAATAGGGAAGAACTGCAACGCGAGAGGGAGGAAAATCACACCCGAGCTGCAAAGATTGAAGCAGATATGACTGAGTTACGAGCTCAGATCTTGCCTCGACCAGACCCTCGACCGAGGCAGGACCCCGCTCCAGTTGCCGCGGCCCAGATACTTCCACTTCGGATGCCAGTCCGAGATAGTCTTTTTGCAGGTATTCCACAGACCCTAGGGCAGAGGATGGACCCAAACCAACAAGTGAGGTGTCCAGGAGTCAACCTAGGAGACCCAGCGGAGCATGATTATGAACTTCGACCGCAAGTTCTTTCCATGATCCGCCAATGCCAGTTTGGAGGTCTAGAAAGGGAATCTCCGCACCAACATTTACAAAACTATGAGATCTTGATGGAGACCTTGAAACCTTAAAGAGTGGAAAATAATAATTACAAGTTAAGGCCTTTTTACTTTTTTTTAAGGACAGGGCACTTACTTGGTAGCAGTCTCTTCCTCCCGGAAAGATCAACACTTGGGAGGACATGACGATGGAGTTCTTGACAAAATTCTTTCCCCCCTCCAAAACTGCTGAAATGAGAGGGAAGATCAACACATTCATCATGAAGGACAAGGAGAGTTTGTCCAAGTCATGGGAAAGATTTAATGATGTTCTCTTGGATTGCCCACATCATGGGATTCCAAAGATAGAGTTGTTGGAGATTTACTTCAAGGGATTGGACGGAGCCACCCAATTCAGCCTTCAACTACTATCCGCCGGCACATTCATGGACATGCCGATTGATGAAGCTTGGGAATTCATTGAAAAACAAGCTTTGCACATGGAGAAGTACTCACACCAAGGAGCTGAAAATGGAGTTAAGAGTGTTAATTTCCAAGAAGCTTCATCAAATGATAATCGACTCACCTCCCTCAAGAATGAGGTAAAGCAATTGAAGGAACTTTTGATTGCTTACACCAAGAAGGAAGAGGAAGGATATCAAAGCTCAAGAAACAATAATGGTTACCGGAACAACAACAACAACAGTTCCCGGAACAACAACTACAACAACAATAGAGGATCCAACAGCAATAATTGGAGGCCCAACAATCAAAATCCGGGTAACTCTTACTCTAACTCCAATTCAAACAACTCTTCTAATCCTTTCCTCTCTTCTTCTTCTTCTTCTTCTACTTCATTGAAGAGCCAAGAGCCTAGATCAAGCTCGTCCCAGCCAGAAAAGAAAGATGCAGTATTGGAGGCTATCTTGATCAAGCTCAATGCTATGGAGACGTCCATGACCTCATTTTCGAAGGCACAAAAAGCCTTAGAACAACAATTCTTTAATAAGGCGAATGAAGCGCCAAGAGACCCAGGGAAGCTCCCATCAAGGACAGAGAGCAACCCCAAGGGACAGATCATGGCAATAACAACGAGAAGTGGACTAAAAAATACATATCTAGTGCCTCGGTCGATGCCAGTGAAGAACACCTCGGTCCAGGTACCGATGAAGAACACTTCGGTCAAGGTACCAACTAAGGTGGAGCCTCAGAAAGCGGAGGAGAAATCTGAAGTTTATGTTCTACCTCCTGTTTATAAACCACCACTTCCATTCCCCTAGTCAAGGGCTAGAGCACATCTAGACAAACACTTTGGTAAGTTCCTTGACTTGATGAATAAACTACATATTAATATCCCTTTCCTTGATGCTATTCTAGGGATGCCCGCCTATGGGAAGTTCTTGAAAGAAATTCTACCAAGGAAGAGGAAGCTGGAAGACTTTGGTGAAGTAAGGATGACATCTAAATCCTCGGAGCTCATTCAGATCATGAAGGAGAAGATGCCACCCAAGTTAAGAGATCCCGGCTCATTTTTCATTCCCATTCAAGTTGGGGATGTCACTTGTGAGGCGTTGTGTGATCTAGAAGCCAGCGTGAGCATCATCCCGCTGGAGCTATGTGTGAAGATCGGACTTGGAGAGCCCAAGCCGGTGAAGATAAGGTTATACATGGCGGACCGCTCCATTACCCATCCCGTGGCCATTTTGGAAGACGTCCCGGTTAAGTTAGGTAACTTCTATTTACCTATAGACTTTGTTGTTCTTGATATTCCCGCAGATTATCCCGTTCCTATCATTCTCGGGAGACCATTCCTAGTAACCTCGGGTTGCAATGTGGATTGTAAGAACGTCAAGTTGCAATTCAATATTGGCGGTGATCAAGTTGAATTTTCATTCTTGCGCAATGAAAGAAGAGCCGTTGGGAGATGATATCTTCAACATCTATGATGAAGAAGAATCAAGAGAATTGGTGAGCTCTATCCTTATTAATGATCCACTTGAGAGAGTTATTAGTTTTAGCTTAATGGAGGAAGGTATAGATGCTTCCTGTGATGCAGATATACGGAGCTTAAAGGCACTGGAAGAAGATCAGGAGCTAAGATTTAAAAACTAATCCAGGAGAAGAAAATCTCCAGTTTCGGTCCCAGTAGCAGTACCTCGACCGAGGCACTTTCTGGACCAAGCGAGGTGTTCTTGACTGAAGAACATCTCGGTCACCCTCTCTGGACCTTGACCGAGGTCGAAAGCGAGATGATGTCAACTAAGACTTCTGAAAGTCCAATTCTCCGATCTAAATCTACTCCACTGGAAGAAGGAAGCAAGGATCCCCCTCAGAAAGCACCCCAAGTTGTGGAGCTTAAACCGCTTCCAAGTCACTTGAGGTATGTTTTCCTCGGACCGGATTCTACTTATCCCGTCATCGTTAGTGCTTCCCTCTCCAAATCTGAATTATCTAAACTGATGCATGTCTTGAGAAAGCATCGAAAGGCTTTAAGTTATACTATTGATGATCTTATTGGCATTAAGCCTTCTTTCTGCATGCATAGAATTCTAATGGAGGATGATCATAAGACTTCACGGGAACCTCAAAGACGGTTAAATCCGATCATGAAAGAGGTTGTGAAGAAAGAAATTCTTAAGTTGTTGGATGCAGGTATCATATTTCCTATCTCAGACAGCAAGTGGGTGAGCCTAGTGCATGTAGTTCCGAAGAAAGGAGGGATGACCGTTGTAACAAATAAGAACAACGAGTTAATTCCAACTAGGACCGTCACGGGCTGGAGGGCGTGCATCGATTATAGGAAGCTAAACGTGGCCACTCGGAAGGACCATTTTCCACTTCCCTTCATCGATCAAATGCTCGAATGGTTAGCCCAACATTCACATTTTTGCTATTTAGATGGTTATAGTGGCTTCTTTCAGATTCCTATCCATCCGGATGATCAAGAGAAGACCACTTTCACTTGTCCATGGGGGATATTCGCTTCTAGGAGGATGCCATTTGGATTGTGTAATGCACCCGCTACCTTCCAACGATGCATGATGGCTATCTTTTCCGAGTACATAGAGGAGATCATGGAGGTATTTATGGATGATTTTTCAGTATATGGTTCCTCTTTTGATGATTGCCTATCTAACCTTTCTCTAGTGCTACAAAGATGTGAAGATACTAATCTCGTCTTGAATTGGGAGAAGTGTCACTTTATGGTTAATGAAGGCATCGTACTAGGACACTTCGTTTCCAACCGAGGTATTGAGGTCGATCGAGCTAAGATCGAGACTATTGAGAAACTTCCTCCCCCTTGTTCTGTTAAGGGTGTGCGGAGTTTTCTCGGGCATGCACGTTTCTATAGGAGATTCATCAAGGACTTCTCGAAGATTTCTAAACCACTAACTAAACTCTTAAATAAGGATGTTGTTTTTGAGTTTTCGCAGGAATGTCTTGATGTATTTTATAGGATTAAAGAAGCATTGATTTCCGCTCCCATTATCCAACCTCCGGATTGGACCTTACCCTTTGAGATTATGTGTGATGCAAGTGATGTGGCGGTAAGAGCGGTGCTTGGACAAAAGAAGGATGGCCGGACTAACGCCATTTACTATGCTAGCAAGACGCTAGATGAAGCCCAACTGAACTATGCCACCACCGAAAAGGAGCTATTGGCGGTTGTATATGCTTTTGAGAAATTTCGTTCTTAGTTAGTAGGAGCGAAAGTTATTGTTTACACTGACCATGCAGCTATTCGTTACTTGCTTGCTAAGAAGGATGCAAAGCCACGTCTTATTCGATGGATTCTCTTGCTTCAAGAGTTTGACCTAGAGATCCGCGATAAGAAGGGATCCGAAAATTTTGCTACGGATCACCTCAGCCGGCTACCTCCCTCTTCACGCGAAAAGGACGAACCACCCATAGATGATTCCTTCCCCGATGAGCACTTAAATTTACTGGAACATTTGATAGACTTCTTTATCTCACCCCGCGATGATGGTGAAGTATGGGGTGAGGACACTTTTCAGCATGTTTAGGGATGATGTACGGTCCAGCTAGCGACCTTAAACCGAGCTTCTTGGGATGCAACCCAAGGTATTGCTTCCTTTTCCCTTTTCTAGTCTAACTTTAGATAGTTTGTTTTTGCTTTGCTTTGCTTTTTTTTGGTGTCCTAGACAGAAACCAGATATTCTCTAAGGAAGGAATACAACCCGGGAGCAACACTGGAAGGATAGAAGTTCGAGAAATTGAGAAGACGGAGTTTAACTGAGACACATCTCCGTTACAGTCATAGTACCTCGACCGAGATGATTCTTGAGCAACGGAGGCGACTAGGGCTGACAACATTCCACATCGGTCCAGACACCTCGGCCCAGTCGGGACCACCTCGACCGAGGTGACAGCAGAATCGGCGAGGGGTATAAAAAAGGAAACGATTTCTCTCTCTTCCCTCCTAACTTACCCCTCGACCGAGGCGCCCTTCCATCTCGTTTTCTTCGTTTCTCGATCGTTTTTGACGATTCTTGCTCCCATTCTGCAAGGAAAGGCAAGGAGAACCAATTGCAAGCAACAATCTGCACCAAGAACGCCTCGAATCGACCAAATCCGGGGCAAAACAGTCGAAACCCTAACTCCCTCTTTCTTTACTGATTTCGGAGTTAAGTACCCCTTAGGAACAGTCTGTAGTGGAATCGGGGGAAAAGAACTGAATTCCAGAGAGTTGAAATCGAACAGCTTCGCACCTCGGTCCAGTCGACCTGCGCCTCGGCCGAGGTGATTCTTGAGTTCTGACAAGCAACCGAGGTGACCTGTCAGACAGAGAGAGAGAATGAGTTCCAGGTCAGATCGTCAGATTGTCCTGAGAGTTGGATCTTCCTCTTCTTCTTCTTCTTCTAGACCTTCCATACTGGTGATACATGAGCGTTACAGAGCCGACTATGACCGCATTTGTACGCGCCCAGTGATTGCGCCGCGGTTTCTAGATATCTCCGTTTTTGACTATTTATATGTTGCGGAGGATTTGAGACAGATGGTCTCGATGGTCGGGCTGGAGCAGTTTATGTAGATCAAAGCTTCAGCCTACCTCGAGCCTACACTGGAGTTTGTGAGTTCTGTGACTCACCTGCCTGCAGAGCAGGCCATCAAGTACCGGTTGCTTAACCGGAATTATTTAGTACCGATGGATCAGTGGAGAGATATCTTCGGCTTCCCGATCCCCACTGTTCCCGATTTTCCTTCTCGAGCTGTATCTCGACAGTTCTGGGGACAGATAGCTCATGTAGTTGAGCATGCTGATAGGTGGGGACCTGGAGACTCCAGGGAGCGGATCATCTTCCACCTCGCTTTTAGACTTGCCCACAAGATATTCAGCGAGACACTTCTGGCGCGTATCGAGACGCCCCAGAAGGTTAAACAGGGGGGGCTTTTGAGTTTGTTTTGCATGGTGACTAGGAGTGTGCCTGATTTCGGTGCTATGCTAGTTGAGGATCTGCACCGGATCAAGGCAAAGGTGAAGGGAGATATATGTTGTGGCGGTTTAGTGACCCACATAGCTACAGTGATGGGACTTGATTTGAGTGCATGTACACTAGTGGCGGCTGCCAAGCCGCTAGGGCTGCAGGAGATGATCACCAGGAGGATTCTAGTTCCTCGTGGACTTACTACGCCATATGTGGCGATGCCTTGGGAGCAGACTGCCCCTCAGGGTATTAGGTGGTCATCCTAGTTATCGGTCTAGGACTCTCAGTATTGGTCCACTGCGTGGATACCGTACATTGAGGATGCTAGAGACGTAGCAGCTCCGGTACAAGAGGATGAGGAGGACGATGGCGGTGCTGCCATGGAGACAGGGACGGACACAGTCGGTCCCAGTGTGCTAGTCGTCGATCTAGACGACAAGGAGACTGAGGAGGAGGTAGCTGCACCACCACCACGTCTTGCTAGGTGCAGAGTCCGCAGATTTAGAGATCTAGCAACACATCAGAGGATTGATGACCTCACTGATCAAATGATCGACTCCTACGCCGCTCTTAGAGTTGATATCAGTGAGCGCCTTGATGACCAGCGCCGAGATATGGAGAGTCGGACACACCAGATGTTGGAGAGCCCGCACTATTAGCGCCGGATGATGGAGATCCAGTTCCAACACATGATGGGCTATCCTTTTGACCCATCCTAGCATCCGTACATGCCATATCCACCACCACCACCAGCAGACCAGGACTAGAGCTTGCAGGGATTTCTTTTATTGATTTATTATGCAGCTCAGCTTATGTCCGGTGAGTACACTTCTTTCAGACTTATTTTGACCCATTGGGACAATGTGTCCCATGTATGGGGCATTTGGATGTATGATTTGACATTGTGTGTATGCTTGTATGACTCTATTTGGATATTATTGTCTTATCTATGCTTCATGTGTTTATATGCCATTACATGCATGCATACAGGTTATTTGATTGAAAAAAACGTCAAAAACTGGTTAAGAAAAAAGAAATTTATGAGCTCGACCGAAGTGATTCTGACCAATCGAGGTGCAACACCTCGGTTGACTTAGAACATCTTGACCGAGGTGGTTTAACTGAAACAGTTTTCGAAACGATTATGTGCTTCTTATCTGGATATGACCTTAGTGAAGATTTTGTTTGCAGACTGGTTTTGAAATCTTTATATGTTTGAAAGGTTTTATAATATGTTTAAGTTGCTAAATGCTTTGTTTGGAATTTTGACATGTTTAATACTTTGTTTTTATCCAAATTATGTTGAATTTGAAGGTTAACACCACATGACGAGTTCTATCACTTTTTTCATGGGATGATTAAGGCAATTCATTCTCTTCTCTTCTTCTTCTTCTTCTTGATCATGCTTAGCCCCTCATATACATATTTGCTTCCCTTTACCTATCCGGGAATTTGGAAGCAAGCAAATGAAAAGCAAGTGAAGAAAAGTTGAGATGTTGGCTGGAAGTTAGAAAGAAACAAATAGGTTTGGGGAAGTCAATCATGATGATGAGTAACTCGGCACCACTCACATAGCCGGGTGTTTGTGTCTTGCCAAAGTCGGATTGAGCGATATTCCTAACGGGTCATGGTATGTGCATCAAGGTTTTGAGGCATCTCGTGAAATTGGTGATTGCTGATTTCCTAGGCTTCGGTTATTGTGCACCTCTGTCCATGCATCCCAAAAGTAAAAAAGTAAATAAGCAAAGCTTATTGGTGGAAGATGTTGAAGTTCAAAACAAGTGAAGTGAAGATCCTTTTCCCGGATTCTAACACCACATTCCCTATATACATCCCACGCTCACACGTTTCTTGACCTTCTTTTGAAAAGCCCTTGAGACCTCGAGCTTATTGATTGACTTGGTGGTTTAAACTGGATTATACATGATTAATTTTGATAATAATGATTTATTATGCATTCTGAGATTTTATGCAAAGATGAACAACTTTCTTATATTTATAAAATGTTTTGAGCATGTTTTGATTTTAAACTCCATGAAGCATTCTCTTAGAGTGATCTATGAGTGGAGAACACCATTAAAATGTTTTGAAATACTTTTCATTGATCTTTATGACTTATAATCCATTCTATCTTGTACTTAAGATTTGGAACTTGCTTGGGGACAAGCAAGGGACAAGTTTGGGGTATTTTGATAGCATGAATTATAGTCTATATTTTGGAACTTGTTTAGACGTTTTATCTTCAATAATCTGCATGTTTGAATGTATATTATGTGATTATATTGTCATTTCATCTACCTTTGCGGGAATCGAGGTCTACACCAAGTTTCGTTGTAATCGCAAGTAAAATGGCATGTTTTGAATCAAAATGGAGCTAAGGAGCAAAGGAGTCATTGGAGCTACATTCAGGAGCTTAAAGAGGAGCTCATGAAGCAAGGAATTAACAAAGAAGATTTACTTTGGACTAGATTTGAGAGATTTCACCTTCAGTTGAGATTCACCTCGGTTGATCACAGAGTCACCTCGACCGAGGTGATTTAGAGGAGCGCCCCGACCGAGGCGAACACCCTGGACGTGGCGAGATATATTTTATTTGGCTGAGATCTTTTATTTTTGGAAAGGGAGATCTTATATTTTTGGGCTGGATTTCTGAAAGGAAGATCATATATTTTGGAGATCTATTTTAGAGATATGAATATATTTTATTTGGAAATTATCTTTTTAAGATATTATTATCTTTGGAAGATAATTCTCCTATATAAAGGGCTGGATTTTCCACAAATTCAGCAACCCGCTATCATCGCAGCACTTGGAGATTGAAGAAGCTGTAGTTAGAAAGGATTTTTGGAAGGTTGAAGGAAGATTGAAGGAAAGAAGTTCATAGCTTGTTATAGCTTTTGTGAAGGGATTTGTAAGACTTTCTTAGATTCCCTTTTTGTTGATTGTCTTGTTGGATTTGTAATCCAAGGAACGCTGATTTGTTTGATATTTGATTCAGTTATTGAAGTCTTGTTCTTAAGGTTTTTATGTTCAAATATTCATTGTCTTCCCATATATTTGATTATTGCTTTCATGATGATGAGTGGCTAATTTCTTTGTGCGATTCTAGGGTGATTGGTTGAAGGTTGTGGGAAAAACAATGATAGAATAACCTTAAATTCCAGTAGGACCCTGAAATCTCGAATCTTTATCCTTAACCTTAGAACATCTCGTTCAGTCGATGAACATCTCGGCCGGGGTGGAACTTGGCTGACCGAGGTGACTTATCTGATCCGTAACTGAGAGTTAAGTGTTAGAGTTTGCCAAATCCTATTCTTATTATACCCTTTCCTGGTTCAGTGCAAGCTTAGGATGAGACTTACCCGGTAATTCCTTAGTTTGTTTACCCAAGATCATAAGTGTAGGTAATAAAGGTTTATCCTTTATTGGGGTTCGAGTGTGCCTTCATTCCATCTTTGTGAGTTAGCCTAAGACTTACCTGGTAAAGGTTGATTCTATTCCCTTAGTTGGTGTGTTGGTTTGAGATTATAATTCCTTACCTTAGTACCTTGAGACTTACCCGGTAATAGGTTCTTTGGCTTGGGATTGTGAGTAGTGAGACTTACCCTGTGATCTATTCCACTTTAGTAACACCTTCCCTTTGCAAAACCTCAGCTTTGTCCACTTATCTTGAGATCTTGAGTTGGAACCACAACTAGATGCTTTAATCCCTAAAATTTGCATATTCACTTTAATTGTCTATATTATCATCTTTGATTGTTTTAATTGCTTTTGTGGTTAATTGCAATATTGACAACCTATACTTGCTTTGTTTCACCTAAGTCCTTGAGATCGACACCCCAAAATTCTTGCTTTTACTATAATTGATCCGTACACTGCGGGTTCGCATCCTTGTTTTAAGCATACTTCTTGGGTTATAAATTTAAAGCTTGCACACACCGTTTGGAGCGAACAGCCGCCCCTGCGGCTAGGCGCCCCTACACCTTGGGTGAGCCGCCCCTGCGGCTCTGGGTTGGTTCAGCCACTTTTGTTGACCTTTTGACTCGTGCTTTGCGGTTGGCTTCCTTTATAAGCCTCCCTTAGCTTCTCAGAGAGGATTTCTTCATCCTTTTGAGCCCCATTTCTATCCTTACATTCTTCTTCTTCATCATCTTCTCTTCTTGATCTTCCTTTGAGTTTGTGAGAAGGTCTTGAGTCTTTGTTGAGGTTTTGAGGCTTAGATGATCAAGAGCTTGTGGTTGAGAGATGTTGCTGTTGTGTTAGAGTGGTGAGGTGTGTAGAGGCTCCTGGTTGCAGCTTACGGTTTGCTGTGGTAAGCTCTTCTCTTCTATCTTCTTTCTTTCTTCTCCTTTGCTTCTTTCTTCCTCTTCTAGCTTAGGATCATAAACTGAGCTTATGTGGATCCTTTCGTGGATGGATTGATGATCATAAATGTGTATATATGTATATGTGTTGTTGTGGTGTGTTGAAGAAGTGAAGAGAGTCACGAAAGGGATCGAAGAGAGGTCGAAACCAACTCTCTGCACAATTGGCCGACCCTTCGCCTGCTGTGGACCGCCCCTGCGCCTAGTGTGAGCCGCCCCTGCGCCTCATTGGGTCAGCTTGGAGTTCCTTGCTTCTGGTTGTGCATACCTTGTTGGTATGTCTTCCTTCCTTCCTTTCCTTTGGCCTTGGCTTAGATTTTGGCTAGGCTAGCTTGGTTAGGATGAGTTGTATGTTAGAGATGTGCCTTAGGCACTCGTGTTAATGTTGAGGTTATGTTGTAGGCATCTGTGAGCTTGTTATGGTCTTGAGGG
Source organism: Fagopyrum homotropicum (assembly GCA_033239125.1). Lineage (NCBI taxonomy): Eukaryota > Viridiplantae > Streptophyta > Magnoliopsida > Caryophyllales > Polygonaceae > Fagopyrum > Fagopyrum homotropicum. The sequence continues at coordinate 55,138,717 of BSWB01000001.1, read as the reverse complement.
TTAGATTGAGGTTGTAGGTCGGTTTTGGTTATGGAGACGAGTCTCTTAACCGTTTACAGTGTATGATGTTGTGTGTCTTGCTATTGCAGGCGTTGGTTTCTTCCCCAAGGGGAAGCTATGACGTGGTATTGGATACGAGTGTATGAGGTAAGTCCATAGGCCTTAGCGTTGAGTTATGAGTTTGTGTGATTGTGATGGTTGTGTGTGTTCATATGACTGTGCATTTATAACCAAAACCGGACTAGGATGACCAGTTATTACTTTAAATGGCCCAAGTGTATTATAACGGGTCGTGACCACTTGCCTCCGCCTACGGGTAGGTAGGAGGTGCCCGGAAGATGATCTCACAGAAGGGGACGAGTGATGATCACCCTCATGCAAAACTCATGTGTTACGTTGGATGGGACGGGGTTCTTGAGGCTCCTCGTGTTACAAAAGAAGTTGAATTAGTAATAAAATAACGTAATGAAAGATAATAAATGAATGTGTGTGACATTGCATGTATGAGTTTTGATGTGTATTTGTGCTATTACCTTCACACTTATTCATTGTTGTAGCTAACGGTGTATACCATGTTGTATATGATCTGCAGGTTAGGAAGACTGCAGACTGAGCCAAATGGTGTGAACAGCCTAGGACTTCTGTACATTAGGATGCGTGGGATATGGGATCTTTTGTATCATATGTTTATGTTGGATGTTTTGTACTCGGCTTTGTGTTTGTAAACTCTTTTGATATGTTATATACAGCTTTTATGTATTTGGTTTTCATCTACCTATGCCTTGTTGTAAGATCCAGTGAACTTGTTGTCAGACTAGGGTCAAGATCCATTGAGAGATCCTAGCCCAATGTAGCACTCAAAATCCCGTGGATTTGGGGTGTTACAAATTTGCTCCACTAGATTCTGTTACCGCTGGAATATCGCCTTTGGATCCTATATCAAGGCCTTCAAGTTGAATTTCAAGGCCTTAAATCTGACTTCTTGCAGCGCCATTTGTCGTTTCAAGGTCTTGAAGATGTGTTTCAAGGTCTTGAGATTGTTCACCGGTATCTTGAATTTGTTCTTGCATATTATTTTCTTAAGCTTTAGGATCTTCTTCCCCATCATAGTTATGATCTCTATGTTGATTAAGATTCAAATCTGCAAATCTTTCACTCAAAGTACTATCATTGCTTTCATCAAATATAACATGAATACTTTCCTCAACAATTTTGGTATATCTATTATAAACAATATAAAATATTCTATTTGAAGCATATCCAATGAAGATAGCTTCATCACTACGTGCATCAAATTTACCAAGGTTGTCTTTGCCATTATTATGGACAAAGCATATACATCCAAAGGATTTAAAATAGGAATGATTAGGTTTTCTTCCCTTAAAGATTCCTAAGGTGTCTTTTTAAAAATCGGGCAAATTAAGCATATATTCAAGATGTAATTAGCCGTGTTAACACCTTCAGCCCAAAAACTTTTTGGCAAACTATTTTCTAAAAGCATAGTCCTAGACATGTCCTCTAGGGTGCGGTTCTTACGTTCCACAACCCCGTTTTATTGAGGTGTTCTAGGAGTTTAAAAGTTGTGTGAAATACCATATTTTGCACAAAACAAATCAAACTTAAGTGGATTAAATTCTCTACCATGATCGCTTCTAATAGAGACGATAGGTAGGTTTTTCAAAGTTTGCAACTCCTTACAAATTTTAAAAACTCAAACAAAGCTTTAGATTTTTCCGTAAGAATGAGATCCATGTAAGAAGTTCAATGGGTCGAGAAGAACTTACAACCTTCTTTGGTTTGAATGAACCTCTTGTTTATTTATCTTGTGTACAAGTCTTACATAGTTCATCTACCTTGAAGTTTAGGCTTAGTAAACCACGTACCAATTCCTTGGAAAGAAGTTTCTTCATCATATGCATACTTACTTGACCAAATCTTCTATGTCAAAGTCTTGGATCGTCAGTCAAGGCCTTGAGACACATCAGCTTAGTTCTTGAAATTTGGTTAGTGCTCATTGAATAAATATTGTTACATCTAGGAGCAGTAAGCACAACATCACCCGATATTTTATCTTGAACTTCACATTTATCTGAATCAAAAATCACCTTGTGCCTTTATCACATATTTGAGAGATACTAAGCAATTTATACTTTAAACCGTCAACAAGATAAACATCATCAATAAAGTTGATGAATTATAACCGATTTTACCAATGTCAATGATGCTACACTTTCCTTTATCACCAAGCGTAATGGTTCCAGATGATTGTTTCTTTAAATCTGAAAACAGTGATCTTTTTCCACTCATATGTCTTGAGCAACCACTATCTAATATCCATTTATGCTCCTTAACCTTGGTGATATCCTACAAAACAGCAAACTTCAACCTATCCGAGTAGACGAAATGGCATATGTTGGTCTATATTCAGGTTCAATCATGTTTGGTGGTCTAGTACCTTTAGGAACCCATATTTGCTTAACTTGTTTCCTTAGACATAGAGGATAAGTGTATCTAATGATGTAAGGGTCATTTCTTCTATATGCACATGTTGATTTTACGTGACCATTTTTACAACAATGGAAACATATGGGCATGTGAATACTTCATTTAGCTTTTATAAAGGTTGTAGTTGTTTTTCTAGGAAAATTTACGTGATAACCTATACCATTTTTGTTAACAGAAGATTGTTGATCACCCATCATCCTTTCGAGATTGGCTTTCAAATGAATGATTTGAATAAGTGCAGCCTTCTGGTCTTGACACGTTATAGTTAGATCAACCTTCTCTTTCTCTAGATCGACATAGTCTCGATGGAGAAAGGAGAGATTGCCCTTAAAATTGCATTTTCTGATTCCAAGGCCTTGATATTGTGATCAAGGTCTAACTTTTTAGAGTTAAGATTTTCAATTTCTTGAGTCATTTCACTTAGTCGTTTCTCTTGTTTAAGATGCTTTTCTCTTAAGGAACTTATCCTTACCCTATGTTCTTTATCACATATGATAATGTCATTAAGAAATTGTGAGAGTTCAAGGTTAGATTGTGACATAATCGTACTTACCACACCATCAACATAGTGATTTGAATCTTCTTCATGATCGGCCATTAAACATAAGTTTGCTTGTTATTTCTCGTCTTCTGACTCATTTGTAGAATCTGAGTCACTCCATGATGCTACCATAAGCTTCTTCTTTTTATCATTATTCCTAGAGTTGTTCCTCTTCTTTTGTGGATAATCATTTACTAGATTATCTATTTCACCACATTCAAAACAAGTCAATACCTTAGTTTTCTTATTAGGGTTAGAAACCTTACTTCGAGATCTTGATGATCGCGGATATTCTTTGTTGTTTGCCAATTGTTTCTTCATTTTAAGAACTTTTACAAGACCCCTTGAGATCAAGGAGAATGGATCTTCTTCATCATCATCATCAATGTCTTCCTCATTTGATGGCATATCATCCTTGTTGAATCTTAGGGCTAGATACTTTGTGTTTGATGGGAGCTCTCCATCTTCTTCAGCAAGAACCGTCTCATAGGTGATTAGCTTTACAAGAAGGTCGTCTAGAGGTAGAGTAGTGAGGTTTTGAGCTTCTTCGACGGCTGTCATATTTGGTCCCCACTTAGCTTTAAGTAAGCTCCTTAGAACCTTCCTTACTTTTTCTTCATTTGTGAAGACCTTTCCAAGTGAATCAAGGTTGTTCACAATCTCGGTGAACCGTGTGAACATCTCCTTGACCGACTCATTTGAGTTCATCTTGAATAGCTCATATTATCTGAGGAAAATGTTTATCTTTGTCTCTTTGACTTGAATTGTTCCTTCGTACGTGACAACTAACTTGTCTCAGAATTCCTCTGCACTCTTACATGATGAGACACGGTTGAGTTCATTTGCATCCAATTAACAATAGAGCAAGTTCCTGGCCTTGTAATTCGTTGAAACACTATCCAAGTCCGTTTAAGTAAAGTCGGCTTCCTTCTTTGCAAACTATCCATTATCTGCTCAAAGAATCCTAGATACAACCTTGAAGAAATCCTCTTCTTCTCTCATTGTAGTCAATGCTACGATCTAGTTCCAACTCTAACCTAGTAATAATAGTCTAGTTACTTCGCAGAGTAACACACACTCGAGTATTACACTCTCTAGATATCCACATGAAGTTCTCATTTTTTTTCTCTCTCTCTATAGGAATGTAAACTCTTGTAAGCTAAGAGGAAGACAAATGTTTGCTACAAACGGTGTGTGCAAGCTTTGAAATTTATAACCCAAGAAGTATGCTTGAACAAATATGCGAACCCGCAGTGTACGGGTCAATTGTAATAAAAAGCAAGAATTCAAGGGGTCGATCACAGATACTTAGGTGAAACAAAGCACAAAATCGGTTGTCAAATATTGCAATTAACCAAAAGCAATTGAAGCAATCAAAGATGATATAAAAGTCAAGTAAGGGGAAATGTGGGTTCTAGGGATTAAAGCATCTAGTTGTGGTTCCGACTAAAGATCTCAAAGCATAACGCGGACAAAGCTGAGGTTTGCAAAGGGAAAATGTTTCTAAGGTGAGAATAGATCACCGGTTAAGTCTCACTACTCACTATCCCAAGCCAAAGCTCCTATTACCGGGTAAGTTTCAAGGTACTAAGGAAATGAACTATAATCTCAAACCAACACACCACCCAAGGGAATAGAATCAACCTTTACCGGGTAAGTCTCAGGCTAACTCACAAAGATGGGATGAAGGCATACTCAAACCCCAATAAAGGATAAACCTTTATTACCTACACTCATGATCTTAGGTAAACAAACAAAGGAATCACCAGGTAAGTCTCATCCTAGGCTTGCATTGACCAGGAAAAGTGTAATAAGGATAGGATTTGGCAAACTTAGACTCTAAACTTCAGATAAGGTTCAGGGAAGGTCACCTCGTTCAGTCAGATCCCACCCCGGACGAGATGTTCTTCGACTGAGCGAGGTGTTCTAGGGTTAAGATTAAAGAATCGACCTTTCAGGGTCCTACTGGGATTAGGATCATTCCATCATCGTCTTTCCCACAACTTTCATCCAATCACCCTAGAATCGCACAAGAAAGTTAGCCAATAATCATCATGATAACAATAATCAATTCAATGGAAAGGGAATAAATATTCGAACAAGAAAACCTTAAGAAAAAGGTCTCAATAACTGAATCAAATATCAAACAACAAGCGTTCCTTAATTACAACTCAACAAAGACAATAAACCAAAAGACAATCTAAGAAAGTCTTACAAACTCCTTCAAAAGCTAACTCCAACTATGAATCCTTCCTTCCTTGATATTCAATCCTTCAATCCTTCCTTCAAAGCTTTTAGAAATTCCCTTAATTGTTGGATGCTTTCAGCCTGTAAGCAAGGTTGAACTTGTAGAAAATTCAACCCTTTATATAGGAAAATTATCTTCCAAAGATAATAGTATCTTAAAAAGACTATAAAATATATCCATATCTTTATAAATGATCTCCCAAAAATAATATCTTCCTTCCAGAAATCCATCCCAAAAATATAAGATCCCTTCTTTCCAAAATTATAAGATCTCAGCCAAAAATATGGATCTCGCCGACGGCAGGGTGTTCGCCTCGGTCGGGATGCTCCTCAAGATCAACTCGGTTGAGGTGACACTTTAGGTGAACGAGGTGAATCTCAACTGAATGTGAAATCTCTCGAATCTGGTCTAAAGTAAATCTTCTTAATTATTTTCATGCTTCCTGAGTTCTTTCTTAAGCTCCAAAATGTAGCTCTAATAACTCCTTAGCTCAGCTCCATTTCGATCAAAACGTGCCATTTTACCTACAATTACAACGAAACTAGGTGTAGACCTCGATTCCCGTAAAGGTAGATGAAACAACAATATAATCACATCATATACATCCATACATGCAAATGATTGAAGATAAAACGTCTAAACCAGCCCCAAAATATAGACTATAATACATGCTATCAAAAAACTTTTGGAACGAATGAAGATGTTTGATCGCTAGAAGACTTAGATGTTTTCGTGTAAGCTTGTTCTTGTTCTTTTCAATCTCCATCTTCGTTTATAGCCATATGTGGAGAACTCTTCTAGCCGTTGTAAGAGGGGCATTGTAATGTTCTTCTTTATCCATGGAAAACGGTGTTTGGTTGAGATGAAGTAGTCGTTGTAAGTCTTCTATCTTCTTCATTTACTTCTTCTCTCCTTGACACACGTTTGAGAATATTCATCTTTGAGATCGTCTCCTTGAAAGAGCCGTTGAAGATCTTTGCCGTTGAAGCCCTTAGTTCACGCTCCAAGATCTTCTAAGTTGTTGAAGACTTCTCTCTTGGATAGCCGTTGAAGATTTTCCGAGCTCTTTTGTGTAATCCATTTGCAAAGTTTCTTCTTATCCTCTTGCATCGATAAGATCTTTCCAAGATCTTATTGTTGAGTCTGAATCTTCTTGTTTGCCGAGATCTTCTCTTTGCTCCGTTGAGAATCTCTTTGTTGGCCGAGATCTTCTCTTCAAATCTTGGTAGAATTGGTGGTTGATATTTGAATCTTGATTTTGAAAAGCCATAAGTTGAATCCTCCCTTGTATCGCTTTTCAAGGCCTTCGCGTTATCCCTTAAACTGCTTTTCAAGGCCTCTGCGTTTGTCCCTTAAAATGCTTTTCAAGATCTCCGTGCTTGTCCCTTGTAATGAATTTCAAGGCATGTTTCATCCTTTGAAATGTTTTTCAAGGTCTGCACACATTTCATAAAAGCAAAATCAAACCATGCAATCTAAAAATACAAATGATATTTGTTAGTTTATATAACCGCTCATAATGTTAAGTCTTTCATCATCCACATATACATTTTATAATCAAGGTGGAGTTATCAATTATCATTATCACTTGTTACGTTCAAGATTGTTCTCAAACCCCCAACATTTTCGATATGCAAAGTATAATCTTTTCTCTTTATATATATTACTATTATGTGTCACATCTAAGGTGGTTGATTAAAACCTTCCGTTAGCGTCGATCGACCTTATTGTGTTTTTCCCCTGATGCTTTTTTTTTCTGTTTGTTGAGTCTGGTGTTTGAGATTGATCGATAGTGACATCGATCGATCGATTGACACCGTTTTCTTCAAGTCTATGTTGGTTTCATTACTAATGCTTCAATAATTGAATCCCCTTGCCTATGTTCCATCTTGACTCCATCTTCTACATTGGGTCTTATAATACGTTTGCGAGATTTGAGGTTCACACAACCTACATCAAAATGTTGTCATTGTTACAGAAGGTTTTTTTTGTTTGATGTGTTAATTTTGGAACCTTGTGTTATTTAAAATTTTTGGTGTTTTTCTTATTGTTATTTATGGGATAGGTCCAACTAGAAAACATAAAGGAAGCGCCGATAGTGAGGTAACCCTAAACCATTTTGTGAGTTTCACTTTTCTTTAATCTTTTTTAGTTTTTTTACAATGAGGACAATGCAAGATTTAAGTATTGAATGGTGAAAAAATAGTTTTCAAACGTTTTTAAAATCTCCCTTATTTTTCAAATATTCTTTTCTATTCTTGAAGACTCTTTTCCTTGTCATTCTAGCCTTGATCGACCGATATACGTCAATTGGGTTAACCGGCCAAGCATCAAAGCTTTCTCTTGCATTCATGTTTTATTTATGTAGCTTGTCTTATGTCTATAAAAGGAGTAATTGTTCAATTGGAGTTAGTACTGTCGGTCGACCTTACTGATCGACGTCGATCAATTTTCTCCAATTTTGTCAACATGCATTAAGCTGATTTTTGTGCTATCTTATTTTCCAGTACTGATCGACGTCGATAAATTTTCTCCAATTTTGTCAACATGCATATTTTGATTTTTGTGCTATCTTATTTTCCAAAAATATGATTTCTCTCTTATTGAATCTACACCGGTTGAAGATGCTATAAATCTTGCTCTTCAATCTTGTCTATGTTGTTTAGTATTGGATTTAATGAGAAGTTAATTTTTTCATGACATTGTCTTGTGTGGTTTCTTTTAGCCTTATACACACATTTCTTTTGTATCTTCTTTTTCATTAGTGTTTTTCTATATGCTTTGATTATCTAGAACTTACAGCTGACTCACTTTTGAGATTTGCATGCTTGTTCTTGCTTTTACACTTATGAAAATGATTGACGCATGTCTTTGTTAAGCTTATTATTACCTTACTACCTTGATCATGATTTCTATCTTAATATCCAAATATGGAGTGTATCGACCTTTCTTTGTAGCTCCACAAAAATTGTTCCTAGCATTGTTAGCTTCGTTTGACCTATCCAGGAATTAGGAGGGGACACCATGCATTGGAGAAGAAAGCAAAAAACAAGTATGGGGTTATGTGTAGTGAAGAGTGATAGCATGTATTATAGTCTATATTTTGGGATTGGTTTGGACGTTTTATCTTCATAAATTTGCATGTATGGATGTATATTTTTTGATCATTATGTTGTTTTGTTTACCTTTGCAAGAATCGAGGTCTACACCCAGTTTTGTTGTAATTGTAGGAAAATAGCACGTTCTAGAACGATATGGAGCTAAGGAAGCTAAGGAGTCATTGGAGCTACATTATGGAGCATTGAGGACCTACAAGAAAGGCTCAGGAACCATGAAAGTTCAATGGAAGATTGGTTTTTGATCAGATTAGATAGATTTACACGTAGCTGAGATTTACCTCGGGTGGTCACAATATCACCTCGACCGAGGTTTTCTTCATTATGGGCTGGACCGAGGCGAATAATCCACAGCCACGAGATCTTTTATTCTTGGTTGAGATCTTCTATTTTTGGCAAGTAATTTTCCTATATTTTAGGATGGATTTTCTTGATGGAAGCATGTCCTTTTGGCTGATTTATTTGGAATATTGGAAGATATTCTAAGGAAGGAAATTGCCTTTGAAGATATTTTAGTTAGGAAGGTGATTCTCCTATATAAAGATGTGTATTTTCTGGATATTGGAGATCTGGAGCTGCATATATCCAGATCCAGGGAGATCAGAAAGCAAGTATTAAGCTGGAAGTTGAAGGAAGTTTGGAAGGTTGAAGATCAAAGGAAGAAAGGAAGTTATCTTTGAAGGAAGTTGTAAGATTTTCTTAGTTTGTTTTGATTTGTTGTCTTTCTAGTTGTGATTAAGAACGTAGTTTGATAGTTTGTTTGATTGTTTGATTGAGTTATTGAGATCTTTGTGTTAAGGTTTTCTTGTTTGAATATTGATTCCTTTCTTATATTTTTTATTCTTGTTATCATGATGATTGTTGGCTAAGTTCTTTATGCGATTCTAGGGTGATTGGCTGAAAGTTGTGTAATATCCGGAATTTTTTATTCCATTTAATTCCGAATCAATTCGAACTTCGAGCCGTTGACGGTTCCCATTCTATCTAGTATTTCTTTCTTCACAAATTTTATCATTTTATGTAGAATTTAATTCACATAAAATGATAGAATTATATCAAACCCTAATTCTTATAATTATTTATCATTTTATGTAGAATTTAATTCACATAAAATGATAGAATTATATCAAACCCTAATTCTTATAATTAATCCTTAACGACGACTTTAGACGAGATCATGACAAGGCTGAGACGAGACTGTGACAAAGCTGTGACGAGACCATGACAAAGCTGTGACGAGGCCCAGACAAGCAGTTGACGAAGCCCAGACAAGCAGTTTACGAGGTCCAGACAAGCAGTTGACGAGGCCCAGACAAGCAGTTTACGAGGTCCAGACAAGCAGTTGACGAGGCCTAGACAAGCAGTTAACAAGGTCCAGACAAGCGGTAGACGAGGCCCAGACAAGCAGTTGACGAGGCCCAGACAAGCAGTTGACAAGGCCCAGACAAAGCCTAATCTCGAGTATGGCCTGCCAGCAGAGTAACGTTCAGCTGCTGATCTTCAGCCCATTCCTTACTGCAGCCCGACAATTTTGTGACGAAGTCATGCATGGGCTTGACGAAGCCATGACGAGTTTTGACAAGTCTTGACAACCTCAGCCCATTCTTTCCTACCTTGCTTCAGCCCACATTCTTTCTTTTTTTTTTTCTTGTTTCAGCCCACTCTCCCTTTCAACTCCTTGCTCCAGCCTACATATCTGCTGCTACTCGGCCCATATGTGAGAGACGTCTTGCCCTACGCCCTTGTGAACTGCTGCACGCCAAGGAACACGATGTTTCGGTCCGCCTCTCCCCTCGATGTCGCTGTCCGCCTCTGGGCACATCACCACCGGGACTTCATCTCCGTCACGCAGCAGCAAGCCGGCGTCTTCTCCATCCGTTGTCCGTCTCTCCAGCCACGGTCCGTCTCTCCAGCCACGGTCCGCCTCTGAGCCAACAGCCGCGTTGGCTTCTGCAGAAGACTCTAGCGACAACACCAGGGGGGGTCACTCTTTCTCCTTCTGTCGACCCCAGACCCGGCACCCAGGGAGGCTCACTTTCCTTTACTGCCGACACCAGCAAGGAGTCCGAATGTGTCTAGATGCTCAGCGGCGCAGCACACCTTGGACACAACCCTAAACTGAACCTTCCATCCCCTTCGGTTCGTGACAGCAGAATTCGTGCCATCTTCATGCCTTCGAGTCTCGGAATCGGGTAAGGCTTGTACCCCTTGCTACACTACACTTCACTCTACTTCTTTCCTTGCCTAACATTGACCAGTTTCGTCTTTAAACCTACTCAGAACAACTATAGAAGAATTGTACAGATTCATGCGTTTTTCTGAGTTTTCGGAATTGGAAAACAGTCATTTCGGGTCAAGATTTGAGTAAGTTATACTCCTCATTTGTTGCTGAATTTTGGATATGTTGTAGTCAGTAGTATATAGTAGATCATACTAAAATTTAGGAAGAATCGGAGTTACGGTTTGAGAGTTATGATGTTGCAAAGTAGACTCCTCATGCAGTTTTTATATATGTGTTGAGTGTTGGGGAAAACAGCAAGTGATGCTGTTTTGTGAGATGGTTTTGAATAAGCTCTTGATCTCTGTTGGGCTTGAATTTTGGATATGATATAGTTGACATATTTTCGTAGAACATACTAAAATTTGAGAGGCATCTAGCAAGTGGTTTGGGATTTATGATTTTTCCAAGATTGAGTCGTAAGCAGTTTTTCTGTTGTGCTGAAATTCGGTTTTGTGAGATAGTTTTAAATAGGATTTTGATCTCCTTTGCGTCTGAATTTTGGATATATTAGAGATAAGATTTTATAGTAGAACATATCAAAATTTGGGATAAATCCAAAGAGTAGTTTAGGAGTTACGATTTTACAAAGTTAAGACAGTGTGTTGCTTGTTAAGTGTTGTAACCAACTTTAGAAATTTTTGTAGAAGCGATGCTTTAACAGTTTTAAGAAATTCTTTCTCCTATGAGTAGATGGGATATCATAGATGCTACATCACTCGCGTCACACATGATCTCAAATGGTAGACACCAATCCGGAGGTTGCATGATGGGTGCGGAGGTCAAAGCATTCTTCAACCTACAAAAAGCCTCAAGGCAATCCTTGAAGAAAACAAACTCAACATCTTTCATTAGTAGGTTAGTAAGAGGCTTAGAAATCTTAGAGAAATCTTTAATGAATCTCCGGTAAAAACCGGCATACCCTAGAAAACTCCTTACCCCCTTCACCGAGGTAGGTGGTGGCAACTTTTCTATTGTCTCTATCTTAGCCCTATCAACCTCAATGCCTCGGTTGGACACCAAGTGTCCCAACACAATGCCTTCACTTACCATGAAGTGGCATTTTTCCCAATTTAAGACAAGATTTGTCTCTTCACATCTCTTAAGCACCAAGGACAAGTTAGCCAAACAATCATCAAATGAAGATCCATAAACAGAGAAATCATCCATAAACACTTCCATGATATTCTCAATATACTCAGAAAAGATAGCCATCATACACCTTTGAAAGATGGCGGGTGCATTACACAACCCAAATGACATCCTCCTATATGCAAATGTACCCCAAGGACATGTGAATGTAGTTTTCTCTTGGTCATCGGGATGGATAGGGATTTGGAAGAATCCACTATAACCATCTAAGTAGCAAAAGTGAGAATATTGAGCTAATCTCTCTAACATTTGGTCAATAAAGGGAAGAGGGAAGTGATCTTTCCTAGAGGCCACATTTAGTTTCCTATAGTCTATACACATCCTCCATCCCGTAACCGTTCTAGTTGGGATTAATTCATTATTCTCATTGGTCACTACGGTCATCCCACCCTTATTAGGAACCACATGCACGGGACTAACCCACTTACTATCCGAAATCGGGAAAATGATTCCTGCATCTAACAATTTAAGGATCTCTTTCTTTACTACCTCTTTCATGATGGGGTTTAGTCTTCTTTGAGGTTCAATTGAATGTTTATGAATATCTTCCATTAAGATCTTATGCATGCACAAAGAAGGTTTAATGCCAACTAAGTCATCAATGATATAGCCAATAGCCTTCCTATGAAATCTCAACTCATGCAACAATCTATTCAACTCATCATCATTCAAGCATGCATTAACAATCACCGGATATGTAGAATTATCACCAAGAAAAGCATACTTAAGATGAGAGGGGAGGGGTTTAAGTTCAAGTTTAGGAGGACCTTTATCGATTGGAGACGCTCCATATAATGTAGGTTGAGATGAATCCAAAGCTAATGAAGACTCCTCAAGGCTCCTTGAAGCTTGATCAACCACTAAGGCTCTTTTTGGCAATATCATGGTCTGAATCACGGCCTTTGGCAAAACCCCGGGCGTGGAATCTGATAAGCTAGCATCGTGGAGCACTCCATAGAGTTCCACAGGACAAACCACGGCCGTGGTTCCCTGTGCCAGGCCGTGATTCCTACAGCTCTTTAGCATCCTTTCGTGAACTTCAAATTCAGCACTTGCCTCTTTTTCCAATGCATCTAAGGCCTTGATTTCTTCAATAAAATCATCCTCAACACCTTCCTCCATCAAACTTAAACTAAGAACCTTCTCCAAGGGGTCCTTGATCAAGATCGAGCTCACAACTTCTCTACATTCTTCTTGCTCGACAATGTTGAACACATCTTCACCAAGGGATGGCCCCTTCATCATTGTGGATAATTTGAACTTGATATTCTCTTCTCCAATGTTGAAGGAGAGAATCCCATTTTTGTAATCCACCAAACATCCGGAAGTGGCTAGGAAAGGTCTCCCCAAGATGATAGGAACCGGATAGTCCGTCGGGATGTCCAAAACAACGAAGTCTATGGGCACAAAGAACTTCCCTAGTTGCATCGGTATGTCTTCCAAGATTCCAACGGGATGGGTTATCGAACGGTTCGCCATGTAAAGGGTCATCTTGACCGGCTTTGGCTCTCCTAGCCCAACCTTGTTGCAAAGTGCAAGCGGGATGATGATTACACTTGCCCCAAGATCACATAGGGCTTCATACTTCACGTCTCCCACTCCAATTGGCACACAAAAAGATCCCGGATCTCTTAGCTTAGGAGGCATCTCCTCCTTCATGGTTTGGATCAATTCCGAGGACCTCTTCATTATCCTCACTTCTCCATACTCCTCTAACTTCCTCTTGTTGGAGAGTATTTCCTTCAAAAACTTGCCATATGCCGGAATACTTAGAATAGCATCCATGAACGGTATGTTAATATGCAATTTAGACATAAGTTCAAGGAATTTACCGAAGTGTTTGTCCAAGCGAGCTCTTGCTCGTGATTGTAGGAATGGTAGTGGTGGCTTGTATGGAGGTGGTGCCACATATGTTGGCTCATCATCCTCACTCTTGCCTCCATCTTCTTGCAATGGCTCTTCTTCTATCACCACTTGCTTTCCCTTAGCATTCTCCTTGGGAAAGGGATCCTTCATGCTCAGCCCACTCCTTGTTGTGATAGCCAACACTTGGCTTCTTGGGTTATCTTCGGTTCTTCCGGAAAGCTTTCCCGGATCTCTATGAGCTTCACCCGCCTTATGGAACACTTGAGCTTTCAACACCTTTTGAGCTTTAGAAATGGAAGTCATTGTGCTCTCAAGACCACTCAACCTTCCAAGCAATTGCTCAAACATCATCTCGGTTCTATCCTTTGGAGGTTGAGTAAATCCGGGTGAAGGCTCTTGTGAAGCTTTAGGCGGTGGAGCTGCGCTTGTGGAAGCGGGAGGGTTCAAGGCTCCATGCGGGTTAGAATAGGAAAACCCGGGGTGGTTGTGGTTAGGCCGGTAATTATTGAATTGCCGGTTGTTGTTGAAGTTCCTTAGGCCTTGATAGTTGTTGTAATTGCCCCTTCACATGAAGTTCACATCTTCCTCTTTGGAAGACAAGTTTGCTTGCACTTGCACTTGAGGGGTTGCTTGACTCTTCAAAGTTGTAGCACACAACTCCCTCAAAGACTTAAGCTCATTGTTGATTGCATCAAGCTTGAAATTACTCATGGTGACTTCACTCACCTCATATGCTCCCGCTTTCTTCCCATCACTCTTCCTATAGGAGTACTTTTCAATCACCAAAGTTTGCTTCTCTACAAACTCCCAAGCTTCATCTACATTCTTTTCCATGAAAGTCCCACCGGAAAGAGATTGAAGCTTGAATTGGCTATCTTCATCAAGTCCTTTGAAGTAGATCTCCAATAGCTCTATTTTCGGTATACCATGGTGTGGACAATCTAGGAGAAGGTCTTTGAACCACTCCCAATACTTGAATAGGCTTTCTCTATCCTTCATTACAAAGGCATTGATCTTCCCTCTTAGCTCGGTAGTCTATGAAGGTGGGAAGAACTTAGTCAAGAACTCGGTTGTCATCTCCTCCCAAGTACTCACACGCCCTAGTGGAATCGATTGGTACCAAGCCAAGGCTTTATCCTTAAGTGAGAAGGAAAAAGCCCTAAGCTTATGGTTGTTGTTCTCCAACCTAGGCGGCCTTAGAGTCTTCATCAATATCTCGTAGTTCATCAAATGTTGATGAGGGGACTCTCCTTCCATCCCTCCAAATTGATTATGCCGGATCATTTGTAGCACTTGATGGTGGAGCTCATAATCATGGGTTGCGGGATCTTCTAAGTTCACACCCGGACGGTGCACTCTTTGAGCCGGATCCATACGTTGCCCTAACATTTGTGGCTCCTCAATCATTATCGGCTCAAACCGAATATTAACCGCCGGCTGAGGTTGTGGTGGTGGTGGAGGAGGTTGTTGACGATTAAGTTCTATTTGCACAAGAGCTTGCCTAATCTCTTCAATCTCCCTCCTAGTTGCTTCTTGCCTCTCATTGGCAGGTCTCCTTTCATTCTCCAAGAGCTCATCTCTTAACCTAATTTGCTCTAAAGCCTCATCCAACTCAGCTTGAAGATCTCTTGCGGACATCTCCTTCTTCTTCTTAATGCTCTTAGATCTAGCTTTAAGGGTTTTCTGCGGTTAAGGATCAAATGGAGCTAAATCCTTGCCACGAGATCTTCGCATACACCTAAGGAGTGAGAGATGTCCTGAAAATGCAAAGACACAAACCAAACAATCACAAAAGACTCAATCTAGACCTAGTCCTAGTCCCCGGCAACGGCGCCAAAAACTTGTTACGCTAAGATCGTGACACGCAAAAGTCTTAAATTTATAACTCGATATATTTTTCCTAACTCCTAGCAAACCCACAGTGTATGGGTCGTTTTGTAGTAAGGATAGTATTCCGAGGTCGAACACAAAGTCTATCCTATCATGGTCCAAGCCATAACTATCATTTCCTTACCCTAGAACCACATCTATTTAGCCAACAACATGCATCATCGAAATCAAAATTATCAAGCATAAAATCATGGAGTCCATATCAAGAGGATGAAATGAAAGAGAGATGAAGCAAATAGAACAAGAAAAACAAGCGGAATAGATGTTAAAAGAGAGACTTACAATCCTTCAAAAGAAGGTTCAAATCGTTCTTACAACCCTAGAAAATGTTTCCAACAAACCTCACTCTAAAAACTAAGAGACTCTAAGAATGGTGTGTTCTTCTCTTCTTCTCCAATGGAAGTCTTTCTTCTCCTCCAACATTAGCTCTAATCCAATCTTCCAAAATGAGAGAGTATGTGTGAGGTAAGGTATGTAGTGGATAGTGGATTGTCCCTTTTTGAATAAGCCTGCAAGGGTACTTATAGTCTTCACCATTTGCAAGAGTTGGTTATGGAGATCGTAGGACAGTTGTCCCAGCTGTGCAGAGGGAATCACGGTCACTTCCACGGCCGTGGAACTCCCAGTGACTGTGATTCTTGTGCTTCAGCCTTCTTTTGATCGTTGAGCCATGAGTTGGTGCAAGGCAAGCACCAACATGGTCCTATGTGTTCTCCCTTGCTCCTAACTTTCTTCCCTATGAGTCCCAAGGTGTGTCATTACGAGGAACGATCCTTGGATGTATCGATTAAACTCCGAAAGCTCCCAAAATACCTACAAAACATGCAAAAGTTCGTGTAGACGTCTATCTCGACAAATATACATGTATTGAATGTAAACGCCACGAACTAATGGTGTGTTCATCTCGGTCGAGGTGCTCTGACAGCAACCGAGATGTGTCCCAATCAAACTTCGTCTTCTCAAATTCTCGATCTTCTATCCTTCCAGTTATGCTTCTTCCTTAGATGTCTCCTGTTATCTGTCTAGAACGCCAAAAACAAAACAAAGCAAAGCAAAAGCAAAAACTATCTAAGCTAGACTAGGAAAAGGGAAAAGAAAGTAATACCTTGGGTTGCCTCCCAAGAAGCGCTTGGTTTAAGGTCGCTAGCTGGACCATGATGCGTCTCAAACGTGATGGAATGTGCCCTCACCCCATACTTCACCTCCATTGTGGGGTGAAGTAAGTAAGTCTATCAAACGCTCCAACAAGTGTAAGTGCTCATCGGGGAATGAATCGTCAATGGGCGGGTCGTCCTTCTCGCGTGATGATGCAGGTAGCCGGCTTAGGTGATCCACAACAGAGTTTTCGGATCCCTTCTTATCGCGGATCTCTAAGTCAAACTCTTGAAGCAAGAGAATCCATCGAATAAGGCGTGGCTTGGCATCTTTCTTAGCCAACAAGTAACGGATGGCTGCATGGTCGGTGTAGACAATGACTTTCGCCCCTACTAGATAGGAACGAAACTTCTTGAAAGCATATACAACCGCCAATAATTCTTTCTCGGTGGTAGCGTAGTTGTGTTGTGCTACATCTAGCGTCTTGCTAGCATAGTAAATGGCGGTGGTCCGGCTATCCTTCTTCTGTCCAAGCACCGCTCCTACGGCTACATCACTAGCATCGCACATGATCTCAAAGGGCAAGGTCCAATCCGGAGGTTAGATAATGGGAGCGGAGATCAACGCTTCCTTAATCCTGTAAAAAGCATCAAGACACTCCTGCGAAAACTCAAAAACAACATCTTTATTCAAGAGGTTAGTTAGTGGTTTAGAAATCTTGGAGAAGTCCTTGATGAATCTCCTGTAGAAACCTGCATGCCCGAAAAAACTCCTCACACCTTTAACAGAACAAGGGGGAGGGAGTTTCTTAATAGTCTCAATCTTAGCACGATCGACCACAATGCCTCGATTAGAAACGAGGTGTCCTAGCACAATGCCTTCATTAACCATAAAATGACACTTCTCCCATTTACTATGCTAGCAAGACGCTATTCATGGCTATGCTTCCTGGATGGTTCCTTATGTTCCTGAATGTAGCTCCAATGACTCCATAGCTCCTTTTGCTCCTTTTTGATGCAAAACGTGCCATTTTACCTACGATTACAACAAAACTAGGTGTAGACCTCGATTCTCGCAAAGGTAGATGAAATGGTAGTATAATCACATATTATACATACAAACATGCAGATTATTGAAGATAAAACGTCCAAACAAACCCCAAAATATAGACTATAATCCATGCTATCAAAATACCCCATACTTAGCCCTTGCTTGTCCCCAAGCAAGTTCCGCATATAAAAGACAAGATAGAATGGATTAATAGTCAAGAAAATCAATGAAAAGTCTTTCAAAACATTTTTATAGTGTGTAACAATCATAGATCACTCTAAGAGAATACTTCATGGAATTTAAAATCAATGTATGATCAAAACACTTTATAAGTATAAGAAAGTTGTTCATCTTTGCATAAAATCATAGAATGCATAATAAGTCATATTCATCGAAATTAATCATGTATAATCCAGTTTAAACCGCTAAGTCAATCAACAAGCTCGAGGTCTCAAGGGCTTCCCAAAAGAAAGGTCAAGAAACGTGTAGGGTAGGGATGTATGTAAGGTAATGTGGTTCTAGAATCCGGGAAAAGGATATACTTCACTTTCACTTTGACTTGCAACATCTTCCACCAATAAGCTTTGCTTATTTCACACTTTTTCTTTTACTTTACTTTTTGGGATGCATGGACAGAGGTGCACAATAACCGAAGCCTAGGAAATCAGCAATCATCAATTTCTTGAGATGCATCAAACCCTTGATGCACATACCATGACCCGTTAGGAATATCGCTCAATCCGACTTTGGCAAGACACAAACACCCGGCTATGTGAATGGTGCCGAGTTACTCATCATCATGATTGACTTCCCCAAACCTATTATTACTTTCTAACACGTTCATTTCCAGCCAACTTCTCAACTTTAACTTCACTTGCTTTCACCACTTCGCTTGCTTCCAAATTTCCGGATAGGTAAAGGGAGGCAAAATGTATATGAGGGGCTAAGCATGATTAAGAAGAAGAAGAGAGAAGAATGAATTGCCTTGGTCTTTCCAGAAAGAAAGTGAGAGAACTTATCTTGCGGTGTCAACCTTCAAATTCAACATAATTTGGATAAAAACAAAGTATTAAACATGCCAATAATTTCAAACAAAGCATTTAGCAACTTAAACATATTATAAAACCTTTCAAACACATAAAGATTTCAAAACCAGTCAGTAAGCAAAGTCTTCACTGAGATCATATCCAGATAAGGAGCACAAAAATCGTTTCGAAAACTCTCAGTTAACCTACCTCGGTCGAGGTGTTCTTAGGTCAACCGAGGTGAAACACCTCGTTCGGCCAGAACTCCATCGGTCGAGGTCAAAAAAAAAAATTTTAAAAACCAGTTTTTTTTCAGTTTCGACGTTTTTCTCAATCAAATAACCTGTAGGTATGCATGCAGTCTCAAATAAACACAAAGATGCAAAAGTGAAGCATAAATATGAATAAATATCCGGTCAAATAAAGTCATACATCACATAAGTCAAATACATCAATAAACACCCCATACTTAGGACACACTGTCCCAGTGGGTCAAAATAAGTCTAAGGAATAAAATACTCACCGGATAATAAGTTGAACTGCATAAAAATAAGAAAGAAAATCCTGCAGCTCTTAGTAGTCACGATCCGGTGGTGGTGGTGGTGGCACATACGGATACTGGGATGGATCGAATGGATAGCCCATGACGTACTCAAACTGAATCTGGGCCATCATGTGCTGGTAATGTTGCCTCTCCTGCATCTCACGGATATCCAGTGACAAAGCGGCATATGAATCAATAACCTGATCCGTCAGATCGTCGATCCGACTGTGAGCCTCTGGATCTCTGTGTCGGCGTGCTCTACGCCTAGCAGGTCTCACTGGAGAAGTAGCAGGTGCCGGCTCAGCCTCAGTGTCATTGTCCAGATCTATAACCGGTGCACTAGTCCCTGCAGTATCTGTCCCTGTATCCATCGGGACTCCACTATCTCTGTCATCAGCAGTCTCCTCATCATCTGCCTCCTCCTCAGCTGGGGCAGCTGCTGCCTCTCTATAATCCTCCATCAGTGGGGCCTAGGCGGTCTGCCAATAATGAGGGTCATAAACAGTAAACTGTGGTGACCACCTGATCCCCTGCGGTGCAGTCAGCTCCCATGGCATAGCCACATACGGTGTAGTCAAACCTCGGGGAACCAGAATCCGCCGAGTGATCATCTCCTGCAGCCCAAGCGGCTTGGCAGCCGCCACCATAGTGCAAGCGCTGAGATCCATATCCTGATAGCTGGCGATGTGGGTGACAATCCCTCCGCAGCAGATGTCTCCCTTCGCCTTGACCTTGATCTTGTGCAGGTCCTCTGCCAACATCAAGCCAAATTCCGGGATACCTCCGGTCACCATGCAATACAGACTAAAAAGCTCTCCCTGTCGGATCTTCTAGGGCGTCTCAATACGCGCCATAAGTGTCTCACTGAAGATCCGGTGGGCTAACCTAAAGGCTAAGTGGAAGATGACCTTCTCCCTGGAATCTCCAAGGCACCATCTGTCTGCGTGCTCAACCACGTGAGCAATCTGTCCCCAAAACTCCCTAGCTACAGATCAGGAATGGAAGTCAACAGCTGTCGGCTCAGGAAAACCAAAAATCTCTCTCCAGTACTCTAGTGGCACTAAGAAGTTCCGGTTCATCAACCGGTACTTCACAGATCGCTCTGTGGGGAGGTAGGTGAAGGAGCTAACAAACTCTAAGGTGGGCTCCAAATAGGCTGGGGCTCGGATCTTATTAAACTAATCCAGCCCTACTGTAGATATCATCCTTCTAAGGTCTCCATCCACATGGAGACAGTCAAAAGCAGACACATCCAGGAAGCGAGGTGCAATCACTGGACGGCCGGAAATACGGTCGTAATCGACCTGGTGTCGCTCATGGGTCACCGGTCGATAGGGTCGGGAAGAAGAGGAAGAAGGGGAAGGGGAGGATCTATCCCTGAGGGCAAGGCGTCGGTCAGAACTCATTTTCAGAAATCCCACTGTCAGGTCACCTCGGTCGACTGACAACACTCAAGAATCACCTCGGCCGAGGCACAGCTCGTCTGGACCGAGGCGGAAAACTGGATTTGAATTTCTTCAGAAAATTCAGTTCTTTTCCCCCAAAATCACTACAACTGCTTCCTATGGGATACTTAATCCTTTTCTCAGCAAATGCAAGGGCAACCAAAGCCCAAATCGAAGCGAAATCAGCGAGTTAGGGTTTCGGTTTTGTTTTACCTCGTTCAGCCGAATCGGTTCAATTTCTTCGTAGATCGACGATGCACTGGGATCCTCTATGCCTTAATCGCAGTTTGGAAGCGAAAATCTTTGAAAATGAGAGAGATTCGAAGGAGCGAGGTGAAAACTGTCGCCGCGGTCGAGGGAGAGGGTAAAGTGAGGAGAGAGAAATTTCCAGCCCTTTTTATACCATTTCCTGGAACTGCTGTCACCTCGGTCGAGATGGTCTCGACTGGACCGAGGTGGTATGGACCGAGGTGGTTCTTCAGAAACCCTAGTCGCCTCGGTTGCTCAAGAAATCATCTCGGTCGAGGTGCTTTGACAGCAACCGAGATGTGTCCCAGTCAAACTTCGTCTTCTCAAATTCTCGATCTTCTGTCCTTCCAGTTATGCTTCTTCCTTAGATGTCTCCTGTTATCTGTCTAGAATGCCAAAAACAAAACAAAGCAAAGCAAAAGCAAAAACTATCTAAGCTAGACTAGGAAAAGGGAAAAGAAAGTAATACCTTGGGTTGCCTCCTAAGAAGCGCTTGGTTTAAGGTCGCTAGCTGGACCATGATGTGTCTCAAACGAGGTATATTGGTGCAACCTCCTCAACCGGAGTTTCCGGTTTGTACTTCTTAAGTCTATGACCGTTGACCTTGAAGCTTCCGCTCGTTTCGTCCCATATCTCAATTGCACCATGAGGAAAAACATGTTTCACAACATAAGGTCCGGTCCATCTAGATTTTAACTTACCTAGAAAGAGGCGGAGGCGGGAGTTGAAGAGTAGAACTAAATCTCCTTCGTTAAGCTCCTTTGGGACGATACGCTTGTCATGCCATCTCTTCGTCCTCTCCTTATAGAGTTTGGCATTCTCATAAGCGTTCAAACGCAGCTCCTCCAGCTCGTTGATTTCCAATAGCCGCTTCTCGCCGGCCTCCTTAATGTCGAAGTTCAACCATTTGATCGCCCAATATGCTTTGTATTCTAATTCAACTGGCAAATGGCAAGACTTCCCATATACCAAATTATAAGGGGTGGTACCTATGGGAGTCTTAAATGCGGTCCTGTACGCCCAAAGAGCATCGTCCAATTTCATGGACCAATCCTTCCTCGTCCAAGAGACGGTCTTCTCCAAAATTGCTTTGATTTCTCTATTCGAGATCTCGACCTGTCCACTAGTTTGAGGGTGATAAGGGGTTAATACCTTGTGGGTTACCCCATACTTCGATAGAAGTGCTTTGAACTTCCGGTTGATGAAATGCGTTCCTCCATCGCTGATGATGATGCGTGGAGTTCCAAACCGTGGAAAGATAGTTTTGTTTAAGAACTTCACAACCACCTTGGCGTCGTTAGTGGGAGAAGCAATGGCTTCAACCCATCTAGAGACGTAATCAACTGCAAGAAGAATATAGAGGTTTCCTCCGGAGGATGGGAAAGGTCCCATGAAGTCTATCCCCCATACATCAAAGATTTCCACCTCTTGAATGTTATTAAGTGGCATCTCGTTCCTCCTTGATAAATTTCCTGTTCTTTGGCATGCATCACAAGAGACTGCACATCCTTAAATAATGTAGGCCAAAAGAAACCAGAACGTAATACCTTAGCGCATGTTTTATCGGTGTTGGCATGTCCTCCACAAAGAAGTGAATGACAATGTCGTATGACGCTATTAACTTCATCTTCCGGAATGCATCTTCGAAGTATCCCATCCGGCCCACGCTTGAATAGCAGCGGTTCATCCCAGTAGTAATGGCGTACTTCCTTGAAGAATCTTTTCTTTTGAGAGTACGTCAACCCGGGCGGTACTTCCTGGCAAACAAGATAATTCACAATATCAGCATACCAAGGTCCTTTATTATCAGAAAGTTGGTGGAAAGAATGCTTCACTTCTGCATTTATATGTTTATCTGAGATTGCATGCATACTTACAGGTTATTTGATTGAGAAAAACGTCGAAACTGAAAAAAAAAAAACTGGACTTAAAAAAAAAATTTGACCTCGACCGGTGGAGTTCTGGCCAAACGAGGTGTTTCATCTCGGTTGACCTAAGAACACCTCGACCGAGGTGGGTTAACTGAGAGTTTTCAAAAACTATTTTTGTGCTCCTTATCTGGATATGATCTCAGTGAAGATCTTGCTTACTGACTGGTTTTAAATTCTTTATGTGTTTGAAAGGTTTTATAATATGTTTAAGTTGCTAAATGCTTTGTTTGAAATTATTGGCATGTTTAATACTTTGTTTTTATCTAAATTATGTTGAATTTGAAGGTTGACACCACATTATGAGTTCTCTCACTTTCTTCCTGGAAAGACCAAGGCATTTCATTCTTCTCTTTTCTTCTTCTTAATCATGCTTAGCCCCTCATATACATCTTGCCTCCCTTTACCTATCCGGGAATTTGGAAGCAAGCGAAGTGGTGAAAGCAAGTGAAGTTAAAGTTGAGAAGTTGGCTGGAAGTGAAAGTGTTAGAAAGTAATAATAGGTTGGGGGAAGTCAATCATGAAGATGAGTAACTCGGCACCATTCACATAGCCGGGTGTTTGTGTCTTGCCAAAGTCGGATTGAGCGATATTCCTAACGGGTCATGGTATGTGCATCAAGGGTTTGATGCATCTCAAGAAATTGATGATTGCTGATTTCCTAGGCTTCGGTTTTTGTGCACCTCTGTCCATGCATCCCAAAAAGTAAAGTAAAAGAAAAAAAATGTGTGAAATAAGCAAATCTTATTGGTGGAAGATGTTGCAAGTCAAAGTGAAGTGAAGTTCATCCTTTTCCCGGATTTTAGCACCACATTATCTTACATACATCCCTACCCTACACGTTTCTTGACCTTTCTTTTGGGAAGCCCTTGAGACCTTGAGGTTGTTGATTGACTTAGTGGTTTAAACTGGATTATACATGATTAATTTTGATAATTATGATTTATTATGCATTCTATGATTTTATGCAAAGATGAACAACTTTCCTATATTTATAAAATGTTTTGAGCATGTTTTGATTTTAAATTCCATGAAGTATTCTCGAGTGATCTATGATAGTTGCACACCATAGAAATATTTTTTAAAGACTTTTCATTGATTTTCTTGACTACTAATCCATTCTATCTTGTCTCTTATATGCGGAACTTGCTTGGGGACAAGCAAGGGCTAAGTATGGGGTATTTTGATAGCATGAATTATAGTCTATATTTTGGGGTTTGTTTGGACGTTTTATCTTTCATAATCTGCATGTTTGTATGTATATTATGTGATTATATTACCATTTCATCTACCTTTGCGGGAATCGAGGTCTACACCTAGTTTTGTTGTAATCGTAGGTAAAATGGCACGTTTTGTATCAAAAAGGAGCAAAAGGAGCTATGGAGTCATTGGAGCTACATTGAGGAACATAAGGAACCATCCAGCAAGCATAGCTATGGATTTAGGACTCACTTTGGACCAGATTTGAGAGATTTCACATTTAGTTGTGACTCACCTCGGTTGACCACAGATTCACCTCGACCGAGGTGATCCAGAGAAGCCGACTCGACCGAGGCGAATACCTAGGACGCGGCGAGAATATTTTATTCTTGGCTGAGATCTTTTATCTTTGGAAAGTGATCTTATATTTTTTGGGCTTGGCTCTTGGAAGGAATAAGATATGCTAGATCATATATTTTACCTATATTTATGGGCAAAGATCTCTTCTAAGATATCTTATCTTTGGAGGGTTATTTTCCTATAAAAAGGGTTGGATTTCCACAAATCCAGGAGGCTGCATACATCTCGCATACCTCAATCCCGCTTACACCGAAAAATCCGCATTCAGTTGGGAATCACGCAGCAGCCATACTCCAGTTGGGAGATTTGAAGAACCTTTTTGAAGGTTGAAGGAAGATTGAAGATTTTAGCTTTTATAGCTTTTGGAAGGTTTTCTTGTAAGATTACCTTAGATTATCTTCCTTGTTGTCTTGCTTGTTGGATTTATATCCAAGGAACGCTTTGTTGTGATATTTGATTCAGTTATTGAAGTCTTTTCATTAAATTCTTCTTGTTCAAATATTCACCTTCTTCCCATATATTTGATTAATACTTTCATGATGATGATGAGTGGCTAATTTCCTTGTGTGATTCTAGGGTGATTGGCTGAAGGTTGTGGGAAAAACAATGATAGAATAATCTTAGATTCCAGTAGGACCCTGAAAGTTCGAGTCTTTAACCTTAACCCTAAGCATCTCGCTCGGTCGATGAACATCTCGGCCGGGGCGGAATTTGGCTGACCGAGGTGACTTATCTGATCCGAAACTGAGAGTTAAGTGTTAGAGTTTGCCAAATCCTATTCTTATTACACCTTTCCTGGTTCAATGCAAGCTTGGGATGAGACTTACCCGGTAATTCCTTAGTTTGTGTACTTAAGATCATAAGTGTAGGTAATAAAGGTTTATCCTTTATTGGGGTTTGAGTGTGCTTCCATCCCATCTTTGTGAGTAAGCCTGAGACTTACCCGGTAAAGGTTGATTCTATTCCCTTAGATGGCGTGTTAGTTTGAGAATATAGTTCTTTATCTTAATTCCTTGAGACTTACCCGGTAATAGGAGTTACGGTTTAGGATTAGTGAGTAGTGAGACTTACCCGGTGATCTATTCCACTTTAGTAACACCTTCCCTATGCAAAAATCTCATCTTTGTCCGCTTATCTTTAGATCTTGAGTTGGAACCACAACTAGATGCTTTAATCCCTAGAATTGCATGTTTGCTTTATTGATTTCTTATTCATCTTTGATTGTGTTAATTGCTCTTGTGGTTAGTATTTACATAAGCATACCGTAACTGGACTTTGTTTCACTAAGTCCCTGTGATCGACCCTTGGAATTCCTTGCTTTTACTACGATTGACCCGTACACTGCGGGTTCGCATCCTTGTTTTAAGCTTAAGTCTAGGGTTATAAATTTAAAGCTTGCACACACCGTTTGGAGCGAACATGCTCTGGCCCTTGACTGGGGGAATGGAAGTGGTGGTTTGTATGCAGGAGGTGGAACATAAACTTCAGCTTTCCCCTCCGCTTTCTGTGGCTCAACCTCGGTTGGCATCTCGGTCGAAATGTTCTTCGACTGCATCTGGACCGAGGTGGTTTTCGTCGGTACTGGCACCGACCGAGGCACTAGATCTGCAATTTTCAGTCCACTCCACGTAGTTATGGCCATGATCTGGCCCTTGGGGTTGCTTTCCATCCTTGCTGGAAGCTTCCCTGGATCTCTTGGCGCTTCATTCGCCCTACTTGCAAGTTGCTGTTCAAAGGCTTTTTGGGCCTTCGAAAATGAAGTCATAGAAGTCTCCATAGCGTTAAGCTTGATCAAGATAGCCTCCAGAACTGCGTCTTTCTTTTCTGGCTGAGACGAACTTGATCCTTGCCCCTGGCTCTTTAATGGAGTAGAAGAAGAAGAAGGGGAAGAGAGGAAAGGGTTAGAGGAATCGTTAGAGTTGGAGTTTGAATGATTGTTACCAGAATTTTGGTTGTTCACCCTCCAGTTGTTGCTATTGGATCCTCTATTGTTATTGTTGTAGTTGTTATTCCGGGAACCGTTGTTGTTGTTACGGTATCCATTGTTGTTATTCCTTTGTCCTTGCTCTTCCTTCTTGGTTTGAGCAACCAAGAGTTCCTTCAATTGCTTCACGTCATTTTTTAAAGACGTGAGATGATTGTTGTTGGGCTGAGTTTCTTGGAAGTTAACTCGTTTAACTCCACCTTCAGCTCCTTGGTGGGTGTACTTCTCCATATGCAAAGCTTGCTTCTCGATGAAGTTCCAAGCTTCGTCAATCGCCATGTCCATAAAGGTACCGGCGGAGAGTAGTTGGAGGTTGAACTGGGTGCTTCCGTCCAGTCCCTTGAAGTATATCTCCAATAACTCTAACTTTGGAATCCCATGATGTGGGCAATCCAAAAGAATGTCCTTGAACCGCTCCCATGACTTGGACAAGCTCTCCTTGTCCTTCATAATGAAAGCATTGATCTTCCCTCTCATTTCAGTTGTCTTTGAGGGGGGAAAGAATTTGGTTAAGAATTCCATCGTCATCTCCTCCCATGTGCTGATTTTTCCTGGAGGAAGAGATTGATACCAAGTAAGAGCTCTATCTTTTAAAGAAAAGTAAAAAGGTCTTAGCTTGTAGTTGTTATTTTCAATCCTTGAAGGTCTCAAGGTCTCCATCAAGATCTCATAGTTTTGAAGATGTTGATGTGGTGATTCCTTCTCTAGCCCTCCGAATTGGCATTGGCGAATCATGGATAGAACTTGCGGTCGAAGTTCATAGTCATGGTCCGCTGGATCTCCTAGGTTAACTCCTGGACACCTCAGTTGTTGATTAGGGTCCATCCTTTGACCTAGGGTTTGTGGGATTCCTGCAAGAAGAGCGCCTCGGACTGGCATCCGAGGTGGAAGTATCTCGGCTGGGGCGTCAGGTACTGGAACCTGCCTCGGTCGAGGGTCAGCGACTGGGACCTGCATCGGTCGGGGATCTGGAACTGGATCTTCCCTCGGTCGAGGCAGAAACTGGTCTCGTAAAGCTGCCATATTTGCTTCGATCGCCTCAGTCCTGGTGCGAGTTTCTTCCTTCTCTTGCCTTAGCTCTTCCCTGCTGAGGCGTAGCAGCTCTAGCGCCTCTTTCAATTCGGCCTCAAGATCGCGATTGTCTTGGTGGGTCATCTTCGCTTCTCTTAAGCGGCGTTTGTATGTCTTCTCTGGTTCGGGATCGTAAGGAACGATTTCCTTCCCAGTGCGGGTTCTTCGCATAAATCTAAGAAAGAACCTGAAAAAAATCACTCCAGTAGAGTGGTTAGTAGACACGGGGGCAAGTGCCCCAAGAGCAAACCGTAACCGGCTCGGTCTAGACCAAGTCCCCGGCAACGGAGCCAAAAACTTGTTCGCTCCAAACGGTGTGTGCAAGCTTTAAATTTATAACCCTAGACGTAAGCTTAAAACAAGGATGCGAACCCGCAGTGTACGGGTCAATCGTAGTAAAAAGCAAGGAATTTCAGGGGTCGATCACAGGGACTTAGTGAAACAAAGTCCAACTACGGTATGCTTATGTAAATACTAACCACAAGAGGTAATCAAGCAATCAAATATGATATAGAAGTCAATAAAGGAAACATGCAATTCTAGGGATTAAAGCATCTAGTTGTGGTTCCAACTCAAGATCTAAAGATAAGCGGACAAAGCAGAGATTTTTGCATAGGGAAGGTGTTACTAAAGTGGAATAGATCACCGGGTAAGTCTCACTACTCACTAATCCTAAACCGTAACTCCTATTACTGGGTAAGTCTCAAGGAATTAAGATAAAGAACTATAATCTCAAACTAACACACCATCTAAGGGAATAGAATCAACCTTTACCGGGTAAGTCTCAAGCTAACTCACAAAGATGGGATGGAAGCACACTCAAACCCCAATAAAGGATAAACCTTTATTACCTACACTTATGATCTTAGGTAAACAAACTAAGGAAATACTGGGTAAGTCTCATCCTAAGCTTGCATTGAATCAGGAAAGGTGTAATAAGAATAGGATTTGGCAAACTCTAACACTTAACTCTCAGTTTCGGATCAGAAAAGTCACCTCGGTCAGAAGAATTCCACCCCGGCCGAGATGTTCATCGACTGAGCAAGATGCTTAGGGTTAAGGTTAAAGACTCGAACTTTCAGGGTCCTACTGTAATTAAGACTATTCTATCATTGTTTTTCCCACAACCTGCAGCCAATCACCCTAGAATCACACAAGGAAATTAGCCACTCATCATCATGAAAGCAATGATCAAATATATGGGAAGAAGGTGAATATTTGAACAAGAAGAATTTAATGAAAAGACTTCAATAACTGAATCAAATATCACAACAAAAGCGTTCCTTGGATAAAAATCCAACAAGGCAAGACAACAAGGAAGGGAATCTAAGATAATCTTACTAAAACCCTTCAAAAGCTATAAAAGCTATAATCTTCCTTCTTCAACCTTCAAAAAGGTTCTCTTTCCAAAGATAAAAGATATCTTAGAAAGATCTCTTCCCATAAAAATAGGTAAAATATATGATCTAGCATATCTTCTTCCTTCCAGGAGCCAAGCCCAAAAAATATAAGATCTCTTTCCAAAGATAAAAGATCTCAGCCAAGAATAAAATATTCTCGCCGCGTCCCAGGTGTTCGCCTCGGTCGAGTCGACTTCTCTGGATCACCTCGGTCGAGGTGAATCTGTGGTCAACCGAGGTGAGTCACATCTGAAAGTGAAATCTCTCAAATCTGGTCCAAAGTGAATCTCTAATCCATGGCTATGCTTCCTGGATGGTTCCTTATGTTCCTGAATGTAGCTCCAATGACTCCATAGCTCCTTTTGCTCCTTTTTGATGCAAAACGTGCCATTTTACCTACGATTACAACAAAACTAGGTGTAGACCTCGATTCCCGCAAAGGTAGATGAAATGGTAGTATAATCACATATTATACATACAAACATGCAGATTATTGAAGATAAAACGTCCAAACAAACCCCAAAATATAGACTATAATTCATGCTATCAAATGTAAGATCAATGCTTTTATCATGAAAGAAAAAGAAAGTTTTTCCAAGTCATGGGAAAGGTTCAAGGACCTTTTGTTGGATTGCCCTCATAATGGGATTCCAAAGATCGAGTTGCTAGAGGTCTACTTCAAGGGTTTGGATGGAGACACTCAATTCAAACTTCAATTACTTTCTGCCGGGACTTTCATGGATATGCTAGTAGATGAAGCTTGGGAATTCATAGAAAAGCAAGCCTTACACATGGAGAAATATTCCCATCAAAGGGTTGAAGATGGAGCATGGCGAGTTAGCTTTCCGGATACAACATCAAATGTTGCTCAACTCACCACGCTCAACAATGAAATCAAGGCATTGAAGGAGCTTTTGGTAGCTCAAACTAAAAAGGAGCAAGATGCTGGATATGTAGGAAGAGGAAATTATCAAGGACCGCGGAACAACAACAACAACAACAACAACAACAACAACAACAACAACAACAACGACAACAATAAACACGAGGACAACAACAACCACGAGGACAACAACCACGAGGACAACAACAACGAGGACAACAACAACGACGACAACAACAACGAGGACAACAACAACAACAACGACAACAACAACGACAACAACAACGATAACAATAACGACAACGACAACGACAATGACAACGACAACGACAACGACAACGACGACAACGAGGACAACAACAACGAGGACAACAACAACAACAACAACAACAACAACAACAACAACAACAACAACAACAACAACAACAACAACAACAACAATAACAACAATAACAACAAAAGCAACAACAACAACAACAACAGGAATTTCAACAATAATCAGGGATCAAATCAACAAAAACCCGGTAACCCTTATTCTCATGCTGAAAATGCTCTTAACACCCATTCTTCTTCTTCTACTTTATTGAGAAGCCAGGAACCGTCATCAAGCTCGTCCCAGCCACCCAAGAAACCAGACGATGTGTTGGAAGCTATATTGATCAAGCTCAACGCTATGGAGACTTCTATGAACTCGTTTTCGAAGGCACAAAAAGCCTTAGAACAACAATTTTTCAACAAGGCTAATGAAGCACCAAGAGATCCTGGAAAACTTCCATGAAGGAAAGAGAACAACCCAAACGGGCAAGTCATGGCTATCACAACACGCAGTGGATTGAAGACTGCAGATCCAGTACCTCGGTCGGACCACGATCAGACGAGGAACACCTGGTCGAGGTGCCAACCAAGATGGAGCCCCAGAAAGCAAAAGAAAAAATTGAAGTTTATGTTCCACCATCTGCTTACAAACCACCACCCGTTCCCTCAATCTAGGGCGCGAGCACATTTAGACAAGCACTTTGGTAAGTTTCTCGACCTTATGAATAAGCTACATATTAACATCCCTTTCATTGATGTTATCCTAGGAATGCCCGCCTATGGGAAGTTTTTGAAAGAGAACTTGTCAAGGAAGAGAAAGTTGGAAGACTTTGGAGAAGTTAGGATAACCTCTAGATCTTCGGAGCTCATTCATATTGTTACGCTAGAGATGTGTAGCACAAAAGTCTTACAATTTATAACTCGATATATTCTCCTAACTCCTAGCGAACCCACAGTGTATGGGTCGTTTTGTAGCAAGGATAGTATTCCGAGGTCGAACACGAAGACTAAGGTGAAATCAAATCAAACAAGTGATCATGGATAGTGCATATCTAGTCTAAGAAAAGAGAAAGAAATAAAGAAATGAAAATCATGATATTTTTGGCTGGGTTTTTGTGGTGATCAAGCAAAGATCACAAATAATGCAAGATAATAAACCAAATAAACAACTCAAACTAGCAACACAAACAAGCAACACGAACATAAGATGTGTGATCAAAGAGAGAAAAGCGGATTCTAGGGATTAGGACTTCCGGCTAAGGCATTGGACTCAAGCTTCTAATCAACCTTGGACAAGCTGTGGTATGTTGGGAAAGGGTGTTTCTCTAATGGGATCAATCACCGGGTAGGTCTCATGGTCCACTAATCCCGCACATAAGGTCCTATTACCGGGTAAGTCTCTAGGAACCTAAGGTTGGTAATTCTACACAAACCGGATTACTATCTAGGGGTCAAACCTCTCCTTACCGGGTAAGTCTCGGGAAGGAAAGTCCTAAGAAACAATCCTAGCACACTCAATCCAATAGCGGCTTGTGAGGCTCACTACTACCTAGAGTTCGTCATCTTTGGTATCTAAGATCGGGAATTACCGGGTAAGTCTTTTTCCTAACTTAGTTTGCTAGCATTTGGTCACCCTAAGCTAGATAAGGCTTAACAAACACTAGGATTTCAACAATCTAACATCCTAACATTCAGATTTATCAATATAAGCACAACAGAACAAACCACGGGCTGATCATACGGAACCACGGCCGTGGTTTAGGAGGAACAGGCCGTGATTATGGTCGGGGGTTAGGTTTCGAGCATGCAAGTCATCCAAAGGTACAATCAATTATGTTCTATCATAGTCCAAGCACAAACCATCATTCCATCACCCTAGAATCACAACTACTTAGCCAATAACATGCATTTTAAGGATTAAACTCATCATGCAAGCATACATGGTTTCCATAGCAAGAAAATGAAATAAGAGTAAATAGAAGCAAGTAATATTAGCAGAATATGAGATTAAACAAGACTTAAAACCCTTCAAACACAGCTCCAAAACGTTCCTTACCATGCTTCCAAAAGATCCTCAATAAAGGTCACTAAAAATTCTTCAAAGTCTAACTCTAGATCTATGTTTTGTGATGTTGTTTCTTCTTCCAAAATAAGAGTGTTTTTCTTTCTCCTTCCAAGTCTTCCTCTCTAACAATGGATGATGACAGTCCCCCAAAAGCCAGCCTGCAGGCTCAACCAAGTCCACACTCAACCAAGAAAAGTAAAGGTCGGGCAAAGAAATCGTGTGACAAGTGTCAAGGTTGTCCAGACAGAAACCACGGGCAAAACCACAGGCTTGGAAAGGCCCTTTGGGCCGTGGTTTTGCACCAAAAACCCTCCTTGGATCACCAATTCATGAATTAGTGCAAGGCATGCACCAATAAGGTCTCTTGTGTTCTCCTTTGCTCCTAGCTTGCTCCTTAAAGAGTCTGGGAGTGTGCCATCATGAGGAATGATCCTCGAATGCATCGATTAAGTCCAAGAGCTCCCCAAAATACCTACAAAACCGACAAAAGCTCGTGTAGACGTCTATTTCGACAATGTGGATGAATTAAGCGTAAACGTCATGAACTAATGCCAAATCATGCATGAATAACGGGAAAAACTACCTAAATGAATGCTTAAACTAACGTCATAAACCATGTCATCACAAATCATGAAGGAGAAGATGCCACCTAAGTTGAGAGATCCTGGTTCATTTAGAATTCCCATCCAAGTTGGCGATGTGACTTATGATGTACTTTGCGATCTAGAAGCTTGTGTGAGCAGCATTCCTCTAGCACTTTGCGAGAAGGTCGGCCTTGGTGAGCCCAAGCCCGTGAAGATGACGTTATACATGGTGTGTGAGCATCATTCCTCTAGCACTTTGTGAGGAGTGTGTGTAGTGAAGTTGAGATTTTGGCTGAAAGTATTAGAAAGAAACAAATTAGGTTTGGGGACGTTGATCTTGATGATGAGTAACTTGGCACCATTCACATAGCCGGGTGTTTGTGTCTTGCCAAAGTCGGATTGATCGATAGTCCTAACGGGTCATGGTATGTGCATCAAGGATTTGAGGCATCTCGAGAAATTGATGATTGTTGATCTCCTAGGCTTCGGTTATTGTGCACCTCTGTCCATGCTCCCAAAAAGTAAAGTAAAAAGTGAAAATAAACAAAGCTTATTGGTGGAAGATGTTGTGATTCAGAGAAAGTGAAGAAAATATCTTATTCCCGGATTCTAGCACCACATTACCCTATATACATCCCACCCTGACACGTTTCATGACCTCTTTCGGAAGCCCTTGAGACCTCGAGTATGTTGATTGACTTGGTGGTTTAAATTGGCTTATACATGATTGATTTCGATAAATATGATTTATAATGCATTCTATGATTTTATGCAAAGATAACAGCTTTCTTATATTTATAAAATGTTTTGATCATGTCTTGATTTTATTTTCCATGAAGCATTCTCTTAGGGTGATCTATGAATGGAGCACACCACCAAAAGGTTTTGAAATGTTTTTCATTGATCTTTTTGATGACTTATAATCCATTCTTTCTTGTATCTAATATTTGGATCTTGCTTGGGGACAAGCAAGAGAGAAGTATGGGGTATTTTGATAGCATGTATTATAGTCTATATTTGGGGATTAGTTTGGACATTTTATCTTCATAAATCTGCATGTATGGATGTATATTCTTTGATCATTATGTTGTTTTGTTTACCTTTGAAAGAATTGAGGTCCACACCTAGTTTCGTTATAATTGTAGGAAAATAGCATGTTTTGGAACGATATGGAGCTAAGGAAGCTAATGAGTCATTGGAGCTACATTATGGAGCATTGATGGGCTACAAGAAAGGCTCAGGAACTATGGAAGTTGAATGGAAGATTGATTTTGGATCAGATTAGAAAGATTTACACGTAGCAAAGATTCACCTCGGGTGGCCACAGTATCACCTCGACCGAGGTAATCTTCATGATGGGCTGGAATGAGGCAAATAGTTCACAGCCACAAGATCTTTTATTCTTGGTTGAGATCTTCTATTTTTGGCAAAATATTTTCCTATATTTTAGGATGGATTTTTTGGTCCTTTTGGTTGATTTATTTGGAAGATTGGAATATATTCTAAGGAAGGAAATTATCTTTGAAGATATTTTATTTTAGGAAGGTGATTCTCCTATATAAAGAGGTGTATTTTCTGGATATTGGATATCTGGGAGCTACATATCTCCAGATCCGGGGAGATCAGAAAGCAAGTATTAGAGCTGGAAGTTGAAGAAAGTTTGGAAGGTTGAAGATCAAAGGAAGAAAGCAAGATAGCATTGAAGGAAGTTGTAAGATTTTCTTAGTTTGTTTTGATTTGTTGTCTTTCTGGTTGTGATTGAGGAACGTAGTTTGATAGTTTTTTTTTATTGTTTAATTGAGTTATTGAGACCTTTGTGTTAAGGTTTTCTTGTTTGAATATTGATTCATTTCTTATCTTTTGAATTATTGTTATCATGACGATTGTTGGCTAATTTCTTTATGTGATTCTAGGGTGATTAGATAAAAGTTGTGGGGAAGACGATGAAAGAATGAGCCTTTACCCCAGTGGATCCTAAAAGCTTGACCCTTTACCTTAACCGACGAACACCTCGGTCAGTCGTGGAACATCTCGACCGAGATGGAACATGAACTGAGCGAGGCAAAACCTTTTCTGATCCTTATCTGAGTTGAGGTTTCAGTTTGCCAAATTCTATCCTTGTTATACCTTTCCTGGTTCAACGTAAGCCTAGAATGAGACTTACCCGGTGATTCCTTTTTTTTTGTATACCCAAGATCATGAATGTTAGGTAATAAAGGTTTATCCTTTATTGGGGTTTGAGTGTGCCTTCATCCCATCTTTGAGAGTTAGCCTGAGACTTACCCGGTAAAGGTTAGTTCTATCCCCTTGGGTGGTGTGTTTGTTTGATATTATAGTTCCTTTCCTTAGTACCTTGAGACTTACCCGGTGAGAGGATCTTCAGTTTTGGATAGTGAGCAGTGAGACTTACCCGGTGATCTATTCCCACCTTAAAAAAACCTTCTCTTTGCATACCTCAGCTTTGTCCACGTTATCCTTTGAGATCTTGAGTCGGAACCACAACTGGATGCTTTAATCTTTGGAATCCTCATTTTTTTTACATGGTTATTACATCATCTTTGATATCTTTTCTTTGTTGCTTGTTTTTGATTGACAACCTGAATTACCGATCTTTGTTTCACCATATTCCTTGTATCCGACCCTGGAGTATTTTCCGTTATTACAATTGATCCGTACACTACGGGTTCGCATATTGTTTCAGGCTTATATTTTCGGTTATAATTTTAAAGCTATATCGTTTACCGTAAACACACGTCTGAGAGCGAACAAAGAGCATCAACGTATAAAGGTTTCTTGTGGTGTAAGTGCATAAAGTGAAGAAGAGGGAAGTTATATCAAAAGATACAATTGTGCACCACTAGGACCTAGTTGAAAAGTAGAAGTAATTGAGTTTCACAAAGTACAAAACCGTTAAATAGATGAGAGTAACTTGTATTGAATGAGAGTGAAGAATTTTGGCTTGCAAGAAGATGATCAATTGTGAGCTTCAAGACGTCTTAGCTCCCCGATATTATTTCACCATATAGCCAAATATAACTCCTCATCCTTACTCATTAGCTGACCAAGTTACACCCTATAAAAACCTTGTGATTCATAATTATAGTTGCAGGAAATGCTACGCGATGGAGATGTAAAATAACTTGGCAAGCTTATGGTTAATGGTAATAATAAACGTGTTGAGATTGGCATGATTGTATAAATCCTTTATACACCAAGTTATACACATCTCCCTGAGTGGTCATTACACTTATGAGCTTTGAGTTATATCTTAATTATATTATGATATGTGTTATGATGATAAGGTTTGAGTGCTTGATCTTGTTGCTTTTGAGATAGGTATTTGAATCCAATTGAGAGATATCAATGGATCTTACGTGAGGACAAGTAAGGTTCAAGTGTGGGGCATTTGATTATTTAAAGTATGAGTTTTCAAGTATGTTTTATTGATGAGGCCATATTGATAGCATGAATTATAGTCTATATTTTGGGGTTTATTTGGACGTTCTATCTTCAATAATC
This sequence comes from Fagopyrum homotropicum, assembly GCA_033239125.1. Lineage (NCBI taxonomy): Eukaryota > Viridiplantae > Streptophyta > Magnoliopsida > Caryophyllales > Polygonaceae > Fagopyrum > Fagopyrum homotropicum. Next base: position 55,102,404 of record BSWB01000001.1, on the reverse strand, counting down.
TGCATATTTGTATGTATAATTTGTGATTATATTACCATTTCATCTACCTTTGCGGGAATCGAGGTCTACACCTAGTTTTGTTGTAATCGTAGGTAAAATGGCACGTTTTGCATCAAAAAGGAGCAAAAGGAGCTATGGAGTCATTGGAGCTACATTTAGGAACATAAGGAAACATCCAGGAAGCATAGCCATGGATTAGAGATTTACTTTGGACCAGATTTGAGAGATTTCACATTCAGTTGTGACTCACCTCAGTTGACTACAGAGTCACCTCGACCGAGGTGATCTAGAGGAGTCGACTCGACCAAGGCGAACACTTGGGACGCGGCGAGAATATTTTATTCTTGGCTGAGATCTTTTATCTTTGGAAAGAGATCTTATATTTTTGGGCTTGGCTCCTGGAAGGAAGAAGATATACTAAATCATATATTTTACCTATTTTTATGGGAAAAGATCTTTCTAAGATATCTTATCTTTGGAGGGTATTTTTCCTATAAAAAGGGTCGGATTTCCCACAAATCCACATCATGCTATACCACCGATTGTGTTTTATACACCGTTACAGTCATACTCCAGTTGGGAGATTTGAAGAACCTTTTTGAAGGTTGAAGGAAGAAAGTCTATAGCTTTTCTATCTTTTTGAAGGGTTTTTGTAAGATCATCTTAGATTCCCTTCTTTGTTGTTGTATTGTTGGATTTCTATCCAAGGAACGCTTGTTGGTTTGATAATTGATTCAGTTATTGAAGCCTTTCTCTAAAGGTTTTCTTGTTCAATTATTCTCTTTCTTCCCATATACTTGATTAATAATTTCATGATGATGAGTGGCTAATCTCTTTGTGTGATTCTAGGGTGATTGGCTGAAGGTTGTGGGAAAAATAATGATAGAATAATCTTAAATCACAGTAGGACCCTGAAAGTTTGAGTCTTTACCTTAACCCTAAGCATCTCGCTCAGTCGATGAACATCTCGGCCGGGGTGGAATTCGTCTGACCGAGGTGACTTATCTGATCCGAAACTGAGAGTTAAGTGTTAGAATTTGCCAAATCCTATTCTTATTACACCTTTCCTGGTTCAATGCAAGCTTAGGATGAGACTTACCCGGTAATTCCTTTGTATGTTTACCTAAGATCATAAGCGATAGGTAATAAAGGTTTATCCTTTATTGGGGTTTGAGTGTGCTTTTATTCCACCTTTGTGAGTTAGCCTGAGACTTACCCGATAAAGGTTGATTCTATTCCCTTAGATGGTGTGTTAGTTTGAGGTTATAGTTCTTTATCTTAATTCCTTGAGACTTACCCGGTGATAGGAGTTACGGTTTAGGATTAGTGAGTAGTGAGACTTACCCGGTGATCTATTCCACTTTAGTAACACCTTCCTTTTGCAAAAACTTCAGCTTTGTCCGCTTATCTTGAGATCTTGAGTTGGAACCACAACTAGATGCTTTAATCCCTAGAATTGCATATTTCCTTTATTGACTTTTTATCATCCTTGATTGTTTGATTGCTTTGTGGTTAGTAATTGCTAAATCTTACCGTTATCGACTTTGTTTCACTAAGTCCCTGTAATCGACCCCTGGAATTCCTTGCTTTTTACTACGATTGACCTGTACACTGCGGGTTCGCATCCTTGTTTTAAGCTTACATCTAGGGTTATAAATTTAAAGCTTGCACACACCGTTTGGAGCGAACAAGTTTTTGGCGCCGTTGCCGGGGACTTGGTCTAGACCGAGCCGGTTACGGTTTGCTTTTGGGGCACTTGCCCCCGTGTCTACTAACCACTCTACTTGAGTGACTTTTTGCAGGTTCTTTCTTAGGTTTATGCGAAGAACCCGCACTGGGAAGGAAATCGTTCCTTACGATCCCGAACCAGAAAAGACATACAAACGACGCTTAAGAGAAGCAAAGATGGCCAACCAAGACAATCGCGATCTTGAGGCCGAGTTGAAAGAGGCGCTAGAACAGCTACGCCTCAGCAGGGAAGAACTAAGGCAAGAGAAAGAAGAAACTCGCACCAAGACTGAAGCGATCGAAGCAGATATGGCTGCCTTACAAGACCAATATCAACTTCGACCGAGGGAAGACCCAATTCCCGATGCTGGACCGATGCAGGTCCCAGTTGCAGACCCTCGACCGAGGCAGGTCCCAGTACCTGACGCCCCGGCCGAGGTACTTCCACCTTGGATGCCAGTCCGAGGCGCTCTTTTTGCAGGAATCCCACAAACCCTAGGTCAAAGGATGGACCCCAATCAACAACTGAGGTGTCCAGGAGTTAACCTAGGAGATCCAGCGGACCATGACTACGAACTTCGACCGCAAGTTCTGTCCATGATTCGCCAATGCCAGTTCGGAGGGCTAGAGAAGGAATCCCCACATCAACATCTTCAAAACTATGAGATCTTGATGGAGACCTTGAGACCCTTGAGAATTGAAAACAACAACTACAAGCTAAGACCTTTTTAGTTTTCTTTAAAAGATAGAGCTCTTACTTGGTATCAATCTCTTCCTCCAGGAAACATTAGCACTTGGGAGGAGATGACTACGGAATTCTTGACTAAATTCTTTCCCTCCTCAAAGACCACTGAAATGAGAGGGAAGATTAATGCATTCATTATGAAGGACAAGGAGAGCTTGTCCAAGTCATGGGAGAGGTTCAAGGACATTCTTTTGGATTGCCCACATCATGGGATTCCAAAGATAGAGTTGTTGGAGATATAATTCAAGGGATTGGACGGAAGCACCTAGTTCAACCTCCAACTACTCTCCGCCGGTACATTTATGGACTTGGCGATTGACGAAGCTTGGGACTTTATCGAGAAGCAAGCTTTGCATATGGAGAAATATACCCATCAAGGAGCTGAAGGTGGAGTTAAAAGAGTTAACTTCCAAGATACTCAGCCTAACAACAATCAACTCACGTCTTTGAAGAATGACGTGAAGCAATTGAAGGATCTCTTGGTTGCTCAAACCAAGAAGGAAGAGCAAGGACAAAGGAACAACAACAATGGATACCGTAACAACAACAACGGCTCCCGGAACAACAACTACAACAACAACAATAGAGGATCCAACAGCAACAATTGGAGGGCGAACAACCAAAATTCTGGTAACAATCATTCTAACTCCAATTCTAACGATTCCTCTAATCCTTTCCTGTCCTCCCCTTCTTCTTCTTCTACTCCATTAAAGAGCCAGGGGCAAGGATCAAGTTCGTCTCAGCCGGAAAAGAAAGACGCAGTGCTGGAGGCCATCTTGATCAAGCTTAGTGTTATGGAGACTTCTATGACTTCATTTTCGAAGGCCCAAAAGGCCTTTGAACAACAACTTGCTAGTAGGGCGAATGAAGCGCCAAGAGATCCAGGGAAGCTTCCAGCAAGGATGGAAAGCAACCCTAAGGGCCAGATTATGGCCATAACTACGAGGAGTGGACTGAAAACTGCAGATCCAGTGCCTCGGTCGGTGCCAGTACCGACAAAGACCACCTCGGTCCAGGTGCAGTCGAAGAACACTTCGACCGAGATGCCAACCGAGGTGGAGGCACAGAGAGCGGAGGGGAAAACTGAAGTTTATGTTCCACCTGTTGCATACAAACCACCACTTACATTCCCCCAGTCAAGGGCCAGAGCACATCTAGACAAGCACTTTGGTAAGTTCCTTGACTTGATGAACAAACTGCACATTAACATTCCTTTCCTTGATGCTATTCTAGGGATGCCCGCCTATGGGAAGTTTTTGAAGGAGATCCTATCAAGGAAGAGGAAACTGGAAGACTTTGGTGAAGTAAGGATGACATCTAAATCCTCGGAGCTTATTCAAATCATGAAGGAGAAGATGCCACCTAAGTTGAGAGATCCCGGCTCATTTTGCATTCCCATTCAAGTTGGGGATGTAACTTGTGAAGCCTTATGCGATCTAGGAGCCAGCGTGAGCATCATTCCGCTGGAGCTATGTGTGAAAATCGGACTTGGAGAGCCCAAGCCGGTCAAGATTCGATTATACATGGCGGATCGCTCCATTACCCATCCCGTGGGAATTTTGGAAGACGTTCCGGTCAAGTTAGGTAACTTCTATTTACCAATAGACTTTGTTGTACTTGACATTCCCGCAGATTATCATGTTCCTATTATTCTCGGGAGGCCATTTCTAGCAACTTCGGGTTGCAACGTAGATTGTAAGAACGTCAAGTTGAAATTCAACATTGGTGGAGATGAAGTGGAGTTCGCATTACTTGCGGCCATGAAAGGAGAGCAGCTAGGAGATGATATCTTCAACATCTACGATGAAGAAGAATCGAGAGAATTGGTGAGCTCTATCCTTATTAACGATCCACTCAAAAGAGTTATCAGTTTCAGTTTAATGGAGGAAGGTATAGATGCTTCTTGTGATGCAGATATACGGAGCTTAAAGGCACTGGAAGAAGATCCAGGAGCTGAAACTGAGAAGCTAATCCAGGAGACGAAGATCTCCAGTTTCGGTTCCAGTTGCAGTACCTCGACCGAGGCACTTTCTGGACTGAGCGAGGCGACTGAAGAACATCTCGGTCAACGCCTCTGCGCCTCGACCGAGGTCAATGGCGAGATGATGTCAACTGAGACTACTGAGAATAACAAAATTCTTACTCCTTTCTCTGACATTCATCCTCAGTTGGTGGAACAATCAATCCACCAACTTTCTGATAATAAAGGACCTTGGTACGCTGATATTGTGAATTATCTTGTTTGCCAGGAATTACCGCCCGGATTGACGTACTCCCAAAATAAGAAATTCTTCAAGGACGTACGCCATTACTACTGGGATGAGCCGCTGCTATTCAAGCGCGGGACGGATGGGATGTTTCGAAGATGCATTCCAGAAGATGAAGTTAATAGCGTCATACGGCATTGTCATTCACTTCCTTGTGGAGGACATGCTAGCACCGATAAGACATGCGCTAAGGTATTACGTTCCGGTTTCTTTTGGCCCACATTATTTAAAGATGTGCAATCGTTTGTTGTCTCTTGTGATGCATGCCAAAGAACAGGAAATTTATCTAGGAGGAACGAAATGCCACTTAATAACATTCAAGAGGTGGAGATCTTTGACGTATGGGGGATAGACTTCATGGGACCTTTCCCATCATCCGGAGGAAACCTCTATATTCTTCTTGTAGTTGATTACGTTTCTAGATGGGTTGAAGCCATCGCTTCTCCCACTAATGACGCCAAGGTGGTTGTGAAGTTCTTAAACAGGACTATCTTTCCACGTTTTGGAACTCCACGTATCATCATCAGCGATGGAGGAACGCATTTCATCAACCAAAAGTTTAAGGCACTTCTATCGAAGTATGGGGTAACCCACAAGGTAGCAACCCCTTATCACCCTCAAACTAGTGGACAGGTCGAGATCTCGAATACAGAAATCAAAGCAATTTTAGAGAAGACCGTTTCTAGAACGAGGAAGGATGGGTCCATGAAATTGGACAATGCTCTTTGGGCCTACAGGACCGCATTTAAGACTCCCATTGGTACCATCCCTTATAATTTGGTATATGGGAAGTCTTGTCATTTGCCCGTTGAGTTAGAACACAAAGCATATTGGGCGATCAAATGGTTGAACTTCGACATTAAGGAAGCCGGCGAGAAGCGGTTATTAGATATCAACGAGCTGGAGGAGCTGCGTTTGAACGCTTATGAGAATGCCAAAATCTATAAGGACAGAACGAAGAAATGGCATGACAAGCGTATCATCCCTAAGGAGCTTAACGAAGGAGACTTAGTGCTACTCTTCAACTCCCGCCTCCGTCTCTTTCCAGGTAAGTTGAAATCTAGATGGACCGGACCTTATGTTGTGAAACATGTTTTTCCTCATGGTGCAGTTGAGATATGGGGCGAAACGAGCGGAAGCTTCAAGGTCAATGGTCATAGACTCAAGAAATACAAACCGGAAATTCCGGTTGAGGAGGTTGCACCATTATACCTCGTTTGAGACGCATTATGGTCCAGCTAGCCACCTTAAACCCAGCGCTTCTTGGGAGGCAACCCAAGGTATTATTTTCTTTTCCCTTTTTCTAGTCTAGCTTAGATAGTTTTGCTTTTGCTTTGCTTGTTTTGTTTTTTTGGCGTCCTAAACAGACAACAGGTGACATCTAAGGAAGGAGTACAAACCAGGAGCATAACTGGGAGGACAGAAGTTCGAGAATTTGAGAAGACGAAGTTTGACTGAGACACATCTCGGTTGCTATCAAAGTACCTCGACCGAGATGATTCTTGAGCAACCGAGGTGACTAGGGTTTCTGAAGAGCCACCTCGGTCCGTACTACCTCGGTCCAGTGGAGACCACCTCGACCGAGGTGACAGCAGTTCCAGAAAGGGTATAAAAAGGGGTGAAATTCTCTCTCCTCACTTTACCTACCCTCCTCGACCGCGGCAGCCCCTTCACCTCGCCTCTTCGATTCTTGCTCGTTTTCGAAGATTTTCGCTTCCAAATTGTGATTAAAGCGTAGAGGATCGTGTTGCAAGTGCGAATCTGCAAGAAAATCGAACCAAAACGGCCGAACGAGGTAAAAGTAGAAAAAACCCTAACCTCGCTGTTTTTGCTTCGATTTGGGCTTTGGTTGCCCTTGCATTTGCTGAGAAACAGATTAAGCACCCCATAGGAACCAGTTGTAGTGATTTTGGGGGAAAAGAACTGGATTTTTGAGAGATTCGATCGCACAGTTTTTCGCCTCGGTCCAGTCGTGTTGTGCCTCGGCCGAGGTGTTCTTGAGTTGTGTCAGACCGACCGAGATGATCTGATAGAGTTTGCTGAGAATGAGTACAAATAGACAGCTTGTCCTTAGGGATAGATCCTCCCCTTCCCCTTTCTCTTCTTCTTCCAGACCTTATCGACCGGTGATCCACGAGCGACACCAGGTCGATTATGACCGTATAGCAGCTCATCCAGTGATAGCACCTCGCTTACTAGACGTGTCAGCCTTTGATTGTCTCCATGTGGATGGAGACCTTAGACGGATGATATCGATGGTAGGGCTAGATCAATTTACTGAGATCCGTGCACCTGCCTATCTAGAGCCTACCTTAGAGTTTGTTAGCTCTTTTACCTACCTCCCCACAGAGCGAGTTGTGAAGTACCGGTTGATGAACCGGAACTTCCTAGTTCCTTTAGAGTATTGGAGAGACATTTTTGGTTTCCCGGCCCCGACCGCTGTTGATTTTCCTTCCCGGACTGTAGCTAGGGAGTTTTGGGGTCAGATTGCTCATGTAGTTGAGCACGCAGATAGATGGCGTCCTGGAGACTCCAGGGAGCGCATCATATTTCACCTAGCCTTTAGGTTAGCTCACCGCATTTTCAGTGAGACGCTTCTGGCGCGTACTGAGACGCTCCAGAAGGTCCGACAGGGGGAGCTTTTCAGCCTTTACTGCATGGTGACTGGAGGGATCTCCGACTTTGGCTTGATGTTGGTAGAGGATCTGCACAAGATCAAGGCCAAAGCGAAGGGGGACATCTGTTGTGGAGGGATTATGACCAACATTGCCAGCTATCAGGACATGGACCTCAGCGCTTGAACTATGGTGGTGGCTGCCAAGCCGCTAGGGCTTCAGGAGATGATCACTCGGAGGATTCTAGTTCCCCGAGGACACACTATACCATACGTAGCCATGCCATGGGAGCCGACTACACCACAGGGGATCAGATGGTCGCCCTAGTTCTCTGTCTATGACCCTCACTACTGGCAGACTGCTTGGATCCCATTGATGGAGGATGCTAGAGAGGCAGCAGCTGCACCAGCTGAGGAGGAGGAGGTAGAGGAGGAGACAGCTACTGATGATGACAGGGATAGCGGAATTCCGATGGATACAGGGACGGATACTGCTGGGACGAGTGTGCCGGTTATTGACATTGATGATGATGATACTGAGCCTACACCAGCCACATCACCAGTGAGACCTGCTAGGCGTAGGGTACGCCGACACAGAGATCCAGAGGCCCACCCTCGGATCGATGATTTGACAGATCAGATAATCGATTCTTATGCTGCCCTATCACTGGATATCCGCGAGATGCAAGAGCGACAGCATTACCAGCACATGATGGCTCAAATTCAGTTTCAGCACATCATGGGCTGCCCGTTTGACCCATCTCAGTATCCATATGTGCCACCACCACCACCACCGGATCGTGACTACTAAGAGCTGCAGGATTTTCTTTCTTATTTATTATGCAGCTCAGCTTTATGTCCGGTGAGTATTTTATTTCCTTAGACTTATTTTGACCCACTGGGACAGTGTGTCCCAAGTATGGGGTGTTTATTGATGTATTATTTGACTCTTATGGATGTATGACTCGACTTTATATGATATTTATGTTTTATTTATGCTTCATTTTGCTTCTATGTGTTTATCTGAGATTGCATGCATACATACAGGTTATTTGATTGAGAAAACGTCAAAAAAAAAAAAGGAAAACTGGTTTATAAAACAAAATTTTGACCTCGATCGGGACAGTTCTGGCCGAACGAGGTGCTTCACCTCGGTTGACCTAGAACACCTCGACCGAGGTGGTTTAACTGAGAGTTTTCGAAACGTTTTGTGCTTCTTATCTGGATATGATCTCAGTGAAGATCTTGTTGCTGACTGGTTTTGAAATCTTTATGTGTTTGAAAGGTTTTATGATATGTTTAAGTTGCTAAATGCTTTGTTTAAAATCTTTGGCATGTTTAATACTTTGTTTTTATCCAAATTATGTTGAAATTGAAGGTTGACACCGCTAGATAAGTTCTCTCACTTTCTTCCTGGAAAGACCAAGGCAATTCATTCTTCTCTCTTCTTCTTCTTGATCATGCTTAGCCCCTCATATACATTTTTGCCTCCCTATTACCTATCCGGGAATTTGGAAGCAAGCAAAGTGGTGAAAGCAAGTGAAGTAAAAGTTGAGAAGTTGGCTGGAAGTGAAAGTGTTAGAAAGAAAGAAATATGTTTGGGGAAGTCAATCATGATGATGAGTAACTCGGCACCATTCACATAGTCGGGTGTTTGTGTCTTGCCAAAGTCGGATTGAGCGATATTCCTAACGGGTCATGGTATGTGCATCAAGGGTTTGATGCATCTCAAGATATTTATGATTGCTGATTACCTAGGCTTCGGTTATCGTGCACCTCTGTCCAATGCATCCCAAAAAGTAAAGTAAAAAGAAAAAGTGTGAAATAAGCAAAGGTTATTGGTGGAAGATGTTGAAAGTCAAAGTGAAAGTGAAGTATATCCTTTTCCTGGATTTTAGCACCACATTACCTTACATACATCCCTACCCTACACGTTTCTTGACCTTTCTTTTGGGAAGCCCTTGAGACCTCGAGCTTGTTGATTGACTTAGTGGTTTAAACCGGATTATGCATGATTAATTTCGATAATTATGACTTATTATGCATTCTACGATTTTATGCAAAGATGAACAACTTTCTTATATTTATAAAATGTTTTGATCATATTTTGATTTTAAATTCCATGAAGTATTCTCTTAGAGTGATCTATGATTGTTGCACACCATAAAAATGTTTTTGAAAGACTTTTTCATTGATTCTCTTGACTTATAATCCAATCTATCTTGCCTTTTATATGCGGAACTTGCTTGGGGACAAGCAAGGGCTAAGTATGGGGTATTTTGATAACATGAATTATAGTCTATATTTTGGGGTTTGTTTGGACGTTCTATCTTCAATAATCTGCATATTTGTATGTATAATTTGTGATTATATTACCATTTCATCTACCTTTGCGGGAATCGAGGTCTACACCTAGTTTTGTTGTAATCGTAGGTAAAATGGCACGTTTTGCATCAAAAAGGAGCAAAAGGAGCTATGGAGTCATTGGAGCTACATTCAGGAACATAAGGTAACATCCAGGAAGCATAGCCATGGATTAGAGATTTACTTTGGACTAGATTTGAGAGATTTCACATTCAGTTGTAACTCACCTCGGTTGACTACAGAGTCACCTCGACCGAGGTGATCCAGAGGAGTCGACTCGACCGAGGCGAACACCTGGGACGCGGCGAGAATATTTTATTCTTGGCTGAGATCTTTTATCTTTGGAAAGAGATCTTATATTTTTGGGCTTGGCTCCTGGAAGGAAGAAGATATACTAAATCATATATTTTACCTATTTTTATGGGAAAAGATCTTTCTAAGATATCTTATCTTTGGAGGGTATTTTTCCTATAAAAAGGGTCGGATTTCCTACAAATCCACCTCATGCTATACCACCGATTGTGTTTTATACACCGTTGCAGCCATACTCCAGTTGGGAGATTTGAAGAACCTTTTTGAAGGTTGAAGGAAGAAAGTCTATAGCTTTTATAGCTTTTTGAAGGGTTTTTGTAAGATCATCTTAGATTCTCTTCTTTGTTGTTGTATTGTTGGATTTCTATCCAAGGAACGCTTGTTGGTTTAATAATTGATTCAGTTATTGAAGCCTTTCTCTTAAGGTTTTCTTGTTCAATTATTCTCTTTCTTCCCATATACTTGATTAATACTTTCATGATGATGAGTGGCTAATCTCTTTGTGTGATTCTAGGGTGATTGGCTGAAGGTTGTGGGAAAAACAATGATAGAATAATCTTAAATCACAGTAGGACCCTGAAAGTTCCAGTCTTTACCTTAACCCTAAACATCTCGCTCAGTCGATGAACATCTCGGCCGGGGTGGAATTTGTCTGACCGAGGTGACTTATCTGATCCGAAACTGAGAGTTAAGTGTTAGAGTTTGCCAAATCCTATTCTTATTACACCTTTCCTGGTTCAATGCAAGCTTAGGATGAGACTTACCTGGTAATTCCTTTATTTGTTTACCTAAGATCATAAGCGATAGGTAATAAAGGTTTATCCTTTATTGGGGTTTGAGTGTGCTTTCATTCCACCTTTGTGAGTTAGCCTAAGACTTACCCGGTAAAGGTTGATTCTATTCCCTTAGATGGTGTGTTAGTTTGAGGTTGTAGTTCTTTATCTTAATTCCTTGAGACTTACCCGTGATAGGAGTTACGGTTTAGGATTAGTGAGTAGTGAGACTTACCTGGTGATCTATTCCACTTTAGTAACACCTTCCCTTTGCAAAAACCTCAGCTTTGTCCGCTTATCTTGAGATCTTGAGTTGGAACCACAACTAGATGCTTTAATCCCTAGAATTGCATATTTTCTTTATTGACTTTTTATCATCCTTGATTGTTTGATTGCTTTATGGTTAGTAATTGCTAAAGCTTACCGTTATCGACTTTGTTTCACTAAGTCCCTGTGATCGACCCCTGGAATTCCTTGCTTTTTACTACGATTGACCCGTACACTGCGGGTTCGCATCCTTGTTTAAAGCTTACGTCTAGGGTTATAAATTTAAAGCTTGCACACACCGTTTGGAGCGAACACACATTCTACCCCCAAAGATGACGTGGTCCGTTGTTGTAAATCGAGTGGCGAATTCACAGGGATTACGTCTGAGTTTTAGAAATTGCTAACTAATAATTATTCTATGTAAAAAGAGGGGAGAGAAAGAGAAAGGGACACGAAAAATACGTTTTTGTAGAGGTTTTGTTTGCATATATTAAAAGGCAAAAGAAAGCAATGATTGTTGTTTATAAAATATGTTAGGGAAGCGATTTAAGAAAACATAAATTACCACTATAAACAAACAAAGACTGTGTCAATTGTCTTGAAGGTGCTTTCGCAACACAACAAGTATGTAAACCCTTTAAGCACTTAGAAGTTCAAAAAAGACCAAGAAAAGTCTCGCTTTAGGTGTAGATCTAGAAAAAAGTAAAAAGACCGAGACTTTGTACGATCATTAGAAATCTTCGAAGCATAAAGTAGGTATCATACTTTAAACCAAGTTCTTCTCAATATTTCCAATAAAACCAGTACAATCTTGGTGCTAACCAGTCTTTATTTAAAACTTTTTATAAGCGCCACTTCTTTCGAAAGAAAATAGAAGGTAGAAATTCAGTACATCAAGAAGAAGCAAATTCATATGATCTCAACTCAACATTACATCTACATAATTATAAATCAAAACAATAATAGAGATCATCAAATCCTTATTTATCGAGGATAATTAGCTAGTTGAAATAAAACATAATTTATTAAAGTAGAAAAGTGCATAAATAAAACTCACGAATTGTTTGGTTCTAGCGCAAGGAGGTGAACCTTCATAGACAGGAATTGAAATCTACTCTAAAATGGTTGCGGTATTCGAGAGATGAGGTGAATGTGATATCCAAAACCCTATGTTGATAAATGTTTATATAGGGATGAAAATCCGATCCCTAAGGATACGAAATATTATCTATCAAAGATAGCTTAAAAAGATATAATTTCAAATAAATAGAGAAGTAGAGACATTAATGAGACAACTTGAAGACGGCATAAAGATGGCTTGCTAGATGGATTGTGCCCATCAGGTTCCCCGTCTAGAAAGGATTAGGGACAAGATTTGTGTTGGGATGCACCAAGGCTGAAGTGGGCTCGAGATGGTAATGAGATGAGGTGGAGACGGTCAAGTAGACCGTCTTGAAGTGGTATGGCTTGTGTTCTCACTTTGTTCTTCATTGCGATCTTCAATCTTTTGTTCGGGACTTCTTTAGGGGACTTTGTGCCACTTGATTCTTCAATCCTTAGCCATGTATGATGCTTCTACATTTCTCTTGACTTCATGGAGGATTGATTGCTTGCAATTTACTCCAAATGTTGCCAAAATTGGCCTTAAATGCTTAAAATACAAAAATAATCAAGGTAGACACCGAAATATGGCAAAGGAAAGCTTTCGACACTAAAATATAGTATAAAATAGCATATAAGGGATAAAATGCATAAATTTAAAGGCTATATGATGTTACATTTGGAACTCATCACTTGTATAGTTGGTTTCCTCTAGGGTATGGAGAACCCAACTACATTGATCTATGATGTTGTTTATATCTATATATGGATAAATATTTATCTATGAAAATAAAAGTAGTCATTGAGAACATATTCCAAGGCAGAAAGGGGTTCTTGTCTTCAGACTTTTCTCGAGAAGCCTTCTTTCCCCTTGGCTTTGTACCTTTGCTCCTTTGCACCTCCACCCTCTCCTCTCTTTATCATGACTTCAATACAGTGGACGATGTTCTGATCCTCATAACCGAGCTTTGATACCATAATGTCAAGACCTTGGCTCGTTAAATCAAGCGTGATGACACTTTAAATGTCACTTCACCTCGTGCGGCCTAGCTAAGTCGGCAAATAACCTATGGATAAGCCTAATCTAAAGGATCAAAGGTTGATCAATCACGAATGTTGGTCACCTCGTGAAATCCACATATTCGGAAATGCTCTTTTCCTAGATTTGCTACCAGATTTCTAATTGCCCCGTGGAAAGGGACTTCTTCCCATGTTTGGGACTTTTCCTCTATTATGTCCGGCTCGTTTTTTATTATTCCTTGTAAAATCCGAGAGCCGAGTTTGGAATCTTCTTTTGTTATATGTTCTTCAAGGTGTTGAGGGAAAAATGCAAGAGTTGAGTCACTCACACCTCCATGCTAAGTTCAATGTGAAGAATGTGCATCATCTTTGTTACATGATGATCAATAGGTGACAACAATTGATGTATGCTAGACAACGATTTGGCCACGTGACAATCGAACGAAGTTGTCTCCCGCATAACATCGACTTACATACTATTCTGAATATATTATTTGAGGTTTATATGTATGTTGTGGTGATATGGATTTTAGAATTACTTTGTTATTATTGTCACTTGTTGTGAGATTGCTCTCGAACTCCTACTTCTGGTTTTGTAAAATACAATTCTCTCTCTCTCTATGTATCTATTTAGCTATCTATCTTTCTCTCTCTTACTATTCTGTGTCATTTTTTGAGGTGGTCGATCAAAACCCTCCGTTAGGGTCGATCGACTTATAATGTGTATCTCCCATATTGCTTCTATTTATGTGTTTGTTGAGTCTGGCATTTGAGATCGCTCGAATGACACCTTTGCCTTTGAGTCTTGTCTTATTGTATTTTGTTTTGAATATTAATGTGTCAAATTGTTACATCGTCTTGCATGTGTTCGATCTTGACTTCATGCACTACATTGAGTCATATAATATCTTTGCGAGATATGAAGTTCACACTTCAACCCTCGTCACTTTACGTTGTTTCCGTTGCAAAAGGAGTTCTAAGCTAGACGTCCATATACATTAGTAACATACGAATAAGTCTGTTTAAAAAGGAATGTGTTTGAGCTATTTCCTTTGTAGATTACCCAAGAATTATATACTAAATATTCTTGTACAACATAAGTACAAATAATAATGTGAATGCTTTAAGGAACAAATTCACTCGTAATGATAGGAGAATAATAAGGAAACTTAGTTTTTAAAACTCCAAGTTATTCATTTCATTATTATTAGTTTCTTACCCAAAAAATAGACACTACAGTAGAAAAGTAAAATAATTATGTGAATTCTTCAAGCAACAAGTTCATTTGTAATGATAATAGTTTTTAATCTCCAAATTCTTCATTCCTATAGTTTTTGTTTTTTTTGGCTTGTTAAAACTAACAATATAGTTTTTTTTTTCTTGTTAAAACTAACAATGGTGTATCTCTCATGATATATTTGTTCAAAAAATGCTTTCAAAATCATGTGATTGAAAATAAATCTTAACGAGAACACACATTTTTGTTTTTAAGGTTTTGTTTGCTTCCCCTCGTGCTTTAACCAACAATTTCATATATTGACGTTGTTTCACTCTCAATGCACTTTGTGGCGAGGGTGGTTGGTCATTTTAAGAAATGAATTGGTACTTTAGTCTGGTTTCATTACTTGTTACTCGAAATCCTACCCGTTCTTGTAAAAACGGTAAAAGTGGTCTAAGTACTATTCAAAGTGAAGTTCTTCCCCCTGAGATTCCCAAACTGTTAGTGATGATAATATTTTGATTACAAGACTCTAGCGTAGTTTACAATGCAATTGTTAAGGTGTACCATATGACCCTGGTAAAGTTGAGATTTGAATGATTTTGCGGGTCAAAGACAATTTTAAGAACCAATTGAGGTTAAAATCACTGTACGTAAATGTACGAAAAAAACAGGTAAAAGACCACGCGTGTGAAAAAATAAATTTACTCTTGTCGTAGAAATTGTTTTAAAATATTCCAAAATAATTATACTTTGAGTCATACCAAAGGCGGACAACTTTGTTTGGTGTAATCCGTTGCTCCTCCCAGACTTCTTTGTAAGAAGGGGGAGTCTCATCTCATTTTTCTTGTTGTTTTGCACATGCTTTAAAAACATAAGTGATTTTGACTAACTTTAAAAGCTTTTCTTTGTAGTTCCTTTTGTGTTCTCATTTCCCTAACCCCCTCCTACTCCTGTTGAATTGTTAGCAATCCTGATAGAGTGGTACTTCTCTTATTGGTTGTCTAACCTTTGTGTTTCATGTCTCCTACATGGTTAGGTTATCCTTACCCAATCTACTTGTCTAAATCTTAGCTCGATGCTACTAACTTAGAGCATATCTCGAGCCTGCTCGAAAATTGATCGACAAGCTCCAAGCTCAATTACACAAGTATATACAACAACGAGAAGAACGACCAATATCTCCATGCCATCCAAATGACTCCACGGACTCGCCCAAGTATGACTCTAGTCATCCGTACATTATAACGAATGATTGTTTTGCCTACTTGCAAAGAAACAAACATCAACGACAACCCTGAGACAAATGTTGAGGAGCACTAAATTTACCATTATGTTGGTATTCCAATTGAGTACATAAACATGCTCTTGGTATGTACGTCTTGTAATCGATCCTTATGTCCTTATGTCTCTGTCCTTGCCGAACTCAACATCGATTTATGTACAAATCAACGTTAAGAAGGAAGTAAAATGCAATCCAGAAAAGGGAAGTCGTCTATTTAATGGAAGCATTAATCTTCTTCCAATTGAGTACATAAGCATGCTTAGAGTTGGGTCCGGTTCAAACCAAACCGCCGAACCGGCGGTTTGTGAACCGGCTTAAACCGCCGGTTTGACCAAACCGACGGTTTAGGTTTGCCGGTTTGGTTGAACCGGCAGTTCACGGTTTAGGTTTGGCTCTAGACCAAACCTAAACCGGCGGTTTGGTTTTTTTTTTAAAAAAAAAAAATGGACCAAACCGGCGGTTTGGAGATCAAACCGTCGGTTAACCGCCGGTTTGGTCCCCTAAACCGGCAGTTAACCGCCGGTTTGGTCCGGTTCGGTCCAGTTTTTCAATTTTTTTTTTTTTTAAATAAACCGGCTAAACCGCCGACCAAACCGCCGGTTTGAATTTTGACGGTTTAGGTTTAGGTTTGCGACCCACCGGCATGCTCTTGGTAAATACCCAGAAACAATCAACATCAATTAGGCAAAAATTATATATTTATAAAGCCCGATAAATTAATTAAAATAGAGTCAAGAAAGAGAAAGGAATCCAAGCAACTCAAATTGAATAACAAGCAGTCCACGAGCCCAACTCAATCTTCTTCCACACGCCCTCCAGTCCAGAGAATGCAGGCAAGCGCGCGCCTCCTTCTGTCATGGCATCTTCGGCCCAGCCCAATTGCCCCAATTCAGCTCAATCTTCTTCTTTCTATCCGGCCGTCATCTCCTCCACGCCTTCTCTGGATAGATCCGATCCAAGCTTCCGAATTGCATCCGGCCTTCTCCACGCTAAGTTTCGATTCAGATTTTCTGTTACGACCTATTTAGATGATATTTATTGATTTAGGATTATTTTGTAAAATTTTAAGTAGGCACTTTTTGCATCATTGTATACTAGCTAGGCTAGTTGAACTTGTATATTAGCTAGGTGATACATAGTATTAATACACAGTTTTTCATTACACGATATTAAGCAAAATTTCGACCCGCGTCCTTGTGTATTTGTCTAATCGATACAATTTCGTCATTTTTCCATTACACAAGTCCGGTCCTTGTGTATTGCGTCCTTGTGTATTTGTCTAGCTGATATAATTTCGTCATTTTTCCATTACACAAGTCTGGTCCTTTGTTTACATAAAGTTCATTTACAAAATCCCGTCATTTACAAAATCCCGTCATTTCACACATTTCCGTCATTTCACACATTCCCGTCATTTCACATTCCCGTCATTTACACATTCCCGTCATTTACACATTCCCGTCATTTACACATTCCCGTCATTTACACACAGATATAATGTAGGGAAAAAATATGTAATTACTCCAAAAAAAAACCTTCAAACTGCAGGAAAAAAAAAACAAAAAAAAACACGTGAAAGACTAGGGTTTGTAGTAGCATCATACAGAACACGTGAAGGGTGAGTGGAAGTCTCAGGCCTCATCCTCCGATCCTCAGTCTTGCCCTGTTCCAATTTAACACCACTACACAAATGTAGTCTAAACATATTTAGGTAGGTATCGAGGAGACTCGCAGGAATCCACAACTGCCGGAACTGCGGCCATGTGTACTTAACCTGTACAAAGGATGATGTGAATGATGATCGAATGGTTAAGCTACCTATATATATAGGATTAATGGAGTCAAAATTAACCTGGATGAAGGCTTCGATCCGGCGGGCCGGCGGCCAAAGGAAGGGGTTGCAATCCGACGCTACAGATGGCTTCAATCCGGCCGGGCGGCGACTAGAGGAAGGACGCTGTCACCGGGGGCAGACTGGTGCGAATATGGGTTGTTGAGGTTGGAGGAAGAAACCCGCGGGGGCGGGGGCGGGGGCGATAAGGTATATCAGAGGGACGGATATGAGTTTGGTGGTGAAGAGACAACGGCGGTGACGGCGGACTGGTGTGAGCCGGTAGGCTGGTGTGAGCCGGTAGGCTGGTGTGAGCCGGGCGGCATTGAGACGATGGTGACGACGGACTGGTTTGAGTCGGATGTGAGCAAGAGCTATAAACCCTAACTGCTCCAGATACGTGAAATCCGACAATTAGGGAGAACATGAGCCACCCGTAAAATTGACCTACCCATAAAATTGACCATCGTCTAGAGCTGGCAAAACATGAGCATCCCGTAAAATTGACCTACCCATAAAAAATTTGAAAAAATAGAATATTTGGAACTGACCCGCTTGAAATCAATTTAACCCAAAATAATAAATAACCCGAACGGGTGAACCCAAAAATGACCTGAACCCGATAAAATCCAAGTATATTAACTTGATAATGACCAGATACTCTCACGTATTCCGATCCGAAATGACCCGACAACCCAACTCGAGATAACCTGACCAAAAAATATCATTGATGATCTACAAGCATTTGTTATGATTAGTACATTAAATGGTAAATCAAACTTAACCAAAATTGAATAAGTATTTACCAAATAAAGGGGATGATGAGTTCGATTCAAGTACATAATTTGACCCTTCTATTCTAATGAGAATTCACGGTCTCCATTGCAAGTATTGACACAATTCTACATTAAAACAAAAATAAAAGTAAAAATTTGTGTGAGAGGTTGGGGTGGCCATGGGACGGGACGGGATTGTGATAGATTTTGGTGGAAGAAGACCACACAAATGGTGGATGTAGAACCACAAATATAGTGATGGCGGAATGACCCTTTATATAGGGATTACAATAGAATAAGAATAGAATAATAAATATTGCAATAATAGAATCAAATATAAACTAACCTAATATAACGGAATAATATCATTATTTATTTCATACGAAGATATTGTGATAACTGATATGTATCTTCCAATAGATTGAGGTCGTCCCGCTTATAATTATCGGGGCGGGACGGGACGGGATTTAGAATCACATGGGCCCTGTCTCACGTAGGACGGGACGAGACGGGATGAGCCTAATCCCGCAAGAATTATGCACTAATTATATTCAACATTTGTATTTGTTTTCTCTCATATTTAAAGACGCAAATGATCGGGAAAAACTCGATATCGAATTACCGATTCAAGAGACTTACATTAGTAGTTAGTATATTTAAAATGGATACAAGTTACACCACAGTGTGTCTTACCGATTTACATTCCAAAACCTAGCATTTCACTACACTAATGATAGTTTACAGAAGATAACATTCGTTTACATGTTGTGATCTCTAATGATAGTTAACAAAAGATATCATTCTTTTACAAGTCAATCACAATAGATAGTTAACAAATGATAACATTCATTGAATTGTCGATCACAATAGTTAAATGAACGCAATAGTTAGTATAACTGTATAACACAATTAGTGTTTACTACTTTTTTAGTACTTTATTACTTTTATAATTCTTATCAATATAAAATTATAATTTACATATATTATTTATCTATATAATAATTTTTAAAAATATGAAAATTATTTATATATGTGGCGGACGGGACGGAATTAACAGGATGAGAAGTTTCCGTCCCTCGTCCCGTCCCGTGTGGGAAGGGACGAAATGCACATTTTTTTTTCAAACCCCGCTGGGATCAGGATGGAATTAACCGGAATTTATGTCGACCCCAAATGAGAAGTACAACAAAGATCCAAATCATACATTCCCAAATGATTTGCTAAATATAGAGATCAAAATCCTAAACAGATTAATATTATTTTAACAACTATACAAGTAATTATTGACCAGTTAATGAACTTATAAATTATAACTATATTATACCTGGAAATCCTTCAAAGGAGAAGCCTAGAAGGTAGAACCCAAAAGGCATTCGAAGAAGAAAAATAAAATTTTTAGAAACTCGATCCGATCCGTATCCGGCGGATAATAAAAAAAACTTTTAAGTTAATAAAAAAAATGTAAGAGAATAAAGACGTAGTCAGAGAACAAACTACATTCAAAGAAGAAGAAGAAGAAGAAGAAGGAAGAAGAAGAAGAAGAAGAAGAAGAGCGGAGGAGGTCGCCCGTTGGATTGATGCTCCTAGCGATAGAGGAGAAGCGTAGAAGGTAGAACCCAAAAGGCCAAAAATACTAGGTTCCTAATCACCAAAAGGCCAAGGGTAGAAGAAAACATAACCGCGTTGTCAAACTGGTGGACAGTGATAAGTTCACACAAAGATCAGTTGAAAACTAGAAAAGCTCGAGTAGCGGTGGCTTAATTCCAAACCTTTTTTCACCATCGGCTGGCTCTATGGGGCCTTCTATTATATTCTCATGTCAGTTGGTCGTTTATCTATGGAGAATAACGTTGATGTGCTTAGACCTTGTACGGATGAGGAAGTAAAGGTTGTGTTATTTGAAATGCACCCAACAAAGTCATCGGGCCCGAGTAGCCTCATTGCTCTTTTCTTCCAACAACATTGGAGTATTGTTGGACATGATGTTTTTCAATTTATCACCAATCTCTTTGAAGGTGCTGCTCTCCCTCCTCATCTCAATCATATTTTCATCTCTCTTATACCTTAAGTGTATGACCCATGTTGTATCCATGATTTGAGACTCGTAAGCCTTTGTGTTTACAAGATCTTTGCCAAACTACTTGCTAATAAATTAACGACGTGTAATGGGAAGGTTGTGTCTCCGTCACAAAGTCTTTTTCTTCCTTGGTGCGTGATTTTTGACATTGTTTTAGTTGTATTTGAAGTTTTTCATTTTATGAAGATTAAGGAAGGGAAGAAATGATATATGGTTTTAAAACTAGATATAGCTAAGGCTTATGACAAAGTTGGATGGGGCTGCCTTGAGAACTATATGAGAACCATGAGCTTTGTAGAGAGATGGATCAACCTTATGGTCTAATGTGAACCTATTGCTACCTTCTTTGTGTTGCTTTAAGGTATCTCCACTACTCAATTCACTTCTAAGAGAGGGCTAAGATAAGGAGATTCCTTTTCTCCATTTTTTTTCTAAATCTGTGTGGATGGGCTTTCTTCCCTTATAAAGGATAGTGTTAGTGGTGGGAGGCTTCAGGGAATCATAATTGCTACTTTTGTTCTCAGTATTGCTCAACTTTTTTTGCTGACGGGGTGGTGTTTTTTTTTTTTGCAAAGGCGTCTTATCAACAAAATAGTAAAATTGATAATCTCCTCCGCGAATATGGGAAAGCATTAGGACAACATGTCAACTTTGTAAAATCCAAACTTTCATTCAGTAACCATGTCAACAGTGATGGAAGATCCGAAATCCAGTCAGTTGTTGGATTCAAGAAGGTTAGCAAACATGAAAAGTAACTTGGTCTTCCAACGGTGGTTGTGAGATCCAAAAAATCCAATTCGTCAATATCAGAGAAAGTTTATAAGAAACTCAAGAGTTGGAAGGAGATCATGTTAAGTAGAGCCGGTAAAGAAGTACTACTGAAGGTGGTGGTTCAGGCCATACCCTCTTATGTTGTATCATGTTTTGAAATGCATGTGTGGGGGGGGGGTGTGTGTTGATATTGAAAGGCGGTGGTTCACGCCATACCTTCTTATGTTGTGTCATGTTCTGGTGGGGCACTATCAAAGGGAAACGTAAGATTCACTAGGTTAGCTAAAGTCGGCTTTGTAACTCAAAGGCCGAGGGTGGTCTTGGTTTTAGGGAGATGAAAGCTTTCAATCATGCTTTCTTAGCTAAACAAGGGTCGAGATTGTTGACGAATCCCGAGTCTCTTATTACTAGCCTGCTAAAAGCCAAATATTATTCTTAGGGTATGCTCGTTCAGGCCGATATTGGGCATAGATCTATCCATGCATGACATATTATTCTAAATAGGAGATATCTTATGATCAAATGTCTATGTTTGGGCGGTGGATTTCCTCACCTTGCTGGATTTAGACCATTCTTGAAACCACGCAATACACTTGTTACTCTAAAAGTCGTCAAATTTATTAATTACGAGGGGATGCAGTGGAAGTAAGACTTGGTTAAACACTCATTCGGGCCGCTTGATAGGTTATCTTTAGTATACATCTTGTTATTCATGAGATTATGATTGACCCCTGCTGGTTCTTTTCAAACAATAGCTTGTTCACAGTTAGATTTTATTATCATCTTGCTTTGAAGGTTCGTGAGGAGGCGGAAGGGAAAGTTTGCTCTACGTCTATAGTGTCTGGGAGTGGCACCTGGAAAAAATTATGGAGTATTAAAATATCATCTCAGGTCATAAAACTTCGCCATGTTTACGTGGATCCCTAGTGTGATGCTTGTGGGCTATTTGAGACCCTAATGCACGGTCTTGCTTTATGTCCTAAAGTAGAGATGATTTGGAGTGCTCTTCCAATTTTTGAAAGGGTAGGCAAAGCTTCCTCATGTATTTTGGAATTTTTTGAGAAGCCTTTCTCCTAGTCCCCTCATGTCGATCTTCAATTTTGGATGGCGTTTTTGTGGTTCATCTAGCAAGCTCGAAATTAACGTATTTTTGAAGGCACCAACCGATTTGAAGGAAGTGGTTTTGGATGTTAAACTTTAATAGAGTTTGGGTTCACCCTTCTGTCGGTTTCAGAAAACTAAATTGTGACGCAGTTGTGAAGTCCTACTGTTTGTGTGGGGTTGGGGTGTTGATGCAGAATTGTTTGGGAAGTGTGTTGCTTACTACTTGACGTGGGCTAGATGGACTATCCCCAACCACATATTACCATAAGTATACGGCTGTGTCAATACAAGTACATGTTACGACATCAATGTCAAAATCCCAAGAAAATATGTATATCTCGACTTTGTCTCAAATTCAACTAATAAAGGAAGAGTGTGTAAAATGAAAGGGGAAATAGGTGACCAAGTGATCAAGAAGCTTGAGGTTTTTGGTAACAAGTAACAAGTATCAACTATCAAATATTTATGGAGAAAACTCTAGGAGTTGGGGATATTCATCCAAACCCTAGCTAGGGACATATTCCAAAACCACATAATACTAATGTAGCATGATATAGATATGCTTTGTCAAGGCATTTGGCTTGTTAGTATTACATGGTGTTTGTTATTTATTCATTAGTTGAGAAGATTCTCTACAACTTATGACTATATTGAACTATGCAAGCATCACATGTTGTTTTCTATTTGCTTACACAATTCGACATATCCATAGTTGGGCATTCACAAAACAAATGTGCTTAGTCATCCTTTCAACCCTAGCTAGCATCATTCAAGCATTATAGACATCTAACATTGCATAATCAACTTCGAATTACTTATAGGACTCATAAAATATGATCAATTCATCCATACATTCATTCATACTTGAAAATATACAATGTGTTAAGGGGACAATCTAGATTACGTATAATCTAGCATCTGACATTCAAAAAAGGATCAAGCATGGATGAACATCTAAATAAAATTGGAAACTCCTATATATGCTACTAATCATGCATTTGATTCTCCATATTTTTATAAACACGGCATGGATCAAGACAATCCTAACATGATTTGAAGTTTTCAGCCCAAATCCTAGCAAGGTGACTACTCACTCTTGAATAAAAATTAAATAACAAAAACAACTAAAGCAAATACCATGGTGATAAACTAGATTGAAAATAAAGATAGTGTGAATAAAAAAGGCCTAAAACGAACTGACCAATCCAAAGTTAATGGCCACAACAAGATTGAGAATGGATCTAGAAAAGAGATTTTAGAAGAACTTCAAGAACAACTTCAAACTTCCATGCAATCAGCCAAATATTGCTACAAAGAGAGAATTTTAGAGAATTGTTTTGTGCCTTGGATGATGATATCAATACAAGTAGCCATGCCCTCTATTTATAGGGTAAAGTTCATGGTCCCCCATTCTATCCTAACAACTCACACATCAAGTATGCGTAGTTGTAACGAGTGGTCCACACTAGGTAGATGTTCGAATTTTCCGTAGCATTTGGTCGGGTTTTTGTGCCTCTACCTCGATTTTCTCCACCGCCATTAGAGATTTACACATAGCTCGAGTTTTAGTGCTTTCTTGGTCGAGTTTTTGTGCTTCTTAGGTCGAGTTGCCTCTTATACCCAAGGTAAGTGTAATCTCTTCATGGAATGTGTTCTTTGTGCGGGTTTTCCTTCCAATCTAAGTCGAGTTTTAGTACTTCTTTGCTCTAGTTTTCTAAGTGAACTCAACGTAAGTGAACTTTTGCAACTTGGATTGTTCCTAGTGTTACGCTAAGATTGTGACACGCAAAAGTCTTAAGTTTATAACTCGATATATTTTTCCTAACTCCTAGCGAACCCACAATGTATGGGTCGTTTTGTAGTAAGGATAGTATTCCGAGGTCGAACACAAAGACTAAGGTGAAATTGAGTCAATAGTGACAAAGAATAATGAAGATCTAGGCTAAGAAAAAAGAAAGGAATAAAGAAATGAAAATCTCAATGTTTTTGGGTTGGTTTTGAGGTGATCAATCAAGGATCACGAATCATGCAAGATTAACAAACAACTAAGCTAGCAAACACAATTAAACAAGCAAACACGAGATAGGTAATCAAAGGGAGAGAAAAGGATTCTAGGGGTTAGAAATTCCGGTTATGGCATAGGACTCAAGCTATCTAGTCATTCTTTGGATTCAACTATAGTATGTTGGGAGTGGGTGTTTCTAGATTGGGATCAATCACCGGGTAGGTCTCATGGTCCACTAGTCCGTTCCTAAGGTCTTATCACCGGGTAAGTCTCAAAGAACCTAAGGTTAGGAATTCTACACAAACCGGATTGTTATCTAGGAATCTAACCTCTCCTCACCGGGTAGGTCTCGGGAAGGCAAGTCCTAAACATAAATCCTAGCACACCCAGTCCAATAGCGGCTAGTGAGGCTCACTACTACCTATAGTTCATCATCTTCGGTACCTAAGGGCAAGAATCACCGGGTAGGTCTCTTCTCACACTTAGTTGCTAACACTAGGTTACCGTAGGATAGATCTAGCTCAACAAACACTAGGATTTCAATAATCTAACAACCTAACACTTAGATTTATCAATACAAGCAAGTCAGACAGAATCACGGTCAGTTCCTCACTTTCACGGCCGTGGAATCTACTAGAACGGGCCGTGATTCACAACAGAGGCTAGGTTCGAGCAAGCAATTCATCCAAAGGTACGTCTATGTCTATCCTATAATAGTCCAAGCCATAACCATCATTTCCTTACCCTAGAATCACATCTATTTAGCCAACAACATGCATCATCACAATCAAAATCATCAAGCATAAAATTATGGAGTCCATATCAAGAGGATGAAATGAAAGAGAGATGAAGCAAATAGAACTAAAAAAACGAGCTGAATAAATGTTAAAAGAGAGACTTACAACCCTTCAAAAGAAGGTTCGAATCGTTCTTACAACCCTAGAAAATGTTTCCAACAAACTTCACTCTAAAAACTAAGAAACTCTAAGAGTGGTGTGTTCTTCCCTTCTTCTCCAAGGGAAGTCTTTCTTCTCCTACAAGAGTAGCTCCAATCCAATTCCAAAATAAGAGAGTATGGGAGAGAATGTGTGTGAGGTCAGGTGTGTAGTGGATCCCCTTTAGAATCAGCCTGCAAGGGTACTTATAGCCTTCACCATTTGCAAGAGTCGGTTATGGAGATCGTGGGACAGCTGTCCCAGCTGTGCAGAGGAAATCACGGGTAGTTTCTGTTACGCTAAGATCGTGATGCGCAAATGGGTATTAAATTTATAACTCGAACTAAATCCTAAACTACCTAGCGAAACCCGCAGTGTACGGGACGTTTGTAGTAGGGATAGTATTCCGAGGTCGAACACAAAGACTAAGGTGAAATTGATTCGATTTGTGATTGAGTTTAGTAAAGACCTAGGTTGAAAGAAAAGAAAGAAATAAAGAAATGAAAATCTCAAATGTTTTTGGTTGGTTTTTGGTGATCAATCAAAGATCACAATTCATGCAAGGTGAACAATCAACTAAACTATGAATCAACACAAATAAGCAAACAAGATAATGATCAAAGAAAGAAAAGACGGGTTCTAGGGGTTGGAAGTTCCGGTTATGGCATAGGACTCAAGCTATCTATTCATTCCTTGGATTAACTATGATATGTTGGGATTAAGTGTTTCTAAATTGGGATCAATTACCGGGTAGGTCTCATGGTCCACTAGTCCATTCCTAAGGTCTCATCACCGGGTAAGTCTCTAAGAACCTAAGGATAGGAATTCTACACAAACCGGATTGTTACTTAGGGGTCTAACCTATCCTTACCGGGTAAGTCTTGGAAAGGGAAGTCCTAAACAACTATCTAGCACACTTAATCCAATGGCGGCTTATTAGGCTCACCACTACCTAAGGTTTGTTATCTTTGGAATCTAAGAGTAAGGATTATCGGGTAAGTCTCTCCTAACACTTAGTTGCTAACACTAGGTCACCCTAGGATAGATTTAACTCAACAAACACTTAGGATTTCAACATTTTATAAATCTAAGACAAGATCCATCGAACCAGGGAAAATCACGGTTTGTTCTACCTAAACCACGGCCGTGGTCAGGCAAGATCTACCCGTGATTTCTAACAGCAGCTACGTTCATACACACAAGTCATCCAAAGATAAATCTAAGTCCGTCCTATCATAGCCCTAGCCATAACCATCCTTTCCTTACCCTAGAACCACATCTATTTAGCCTACAACGTTCATAATAGAAATCGAAACAAACAAACATATAATCATGACATCCATTTGCAAGATGATGAAGGAAAAGAGATGAACAAGTGAACTAAAGTAAACCAAGCTGAAAATAGAATTAGAGTAACTCACAATCCTTCCAAAAGAAGGTTCAAATGATTCATACAACTCTTAGAAATAGAATCCGGAATTCTTCAATACAAAACTATCAAGTGTGGTAATGGTGTGTCTTCTTCTTCTCCTCTTCAATGGAGCTCTTCTTCTTCCTCCTTGACACTTTCCTTCCTAGAAAGACTTCTTGTTGAGAGAATATTTTTGTTAGAGGATAATGGAAAATGGAGAGCTGCTCCAAGATGCCCTTCTCAGCAAATGAAGGACCACTTTTATAACAAATTTTGCATGAGCTGGCCATGAGAGTCGTGGCACAGCTGTCACAAGAATCTGGCAAAATCGACGGGTGATTCCACGGCCGTGGAGTGTCAGAGAACCGTGATTTGCTCCAGAAACTTCGTTTTGGATCATTTCGGTGCATGGCTTGTGTTGGCAAGGCTCCATGAGTCCTCCTTAGCCTTTAGCTTGTTTCCTAATGAGTCCGAGGATGTGTCATCTAGATGAACGATCCTCAAACGTATCGTTTTAGCTCCTAAATCTCCCGAAATACCTATAAAACACGCACAAGTCCGTGTAGACGTCTATCTCGGCAAAATACATGAATTGAGTGCAAAACGTCGTGGACTAGTGCTAAACCGTGCATGAATGAGTGAGAAATCTATCTAAATGATTACCTAAAACTAAGTCATAAATCGTGTTATCAAAATACCCCATACTTAAGGTTTGCTCGTCCCCGAGCAAATTCCCAACTATAGACTAAGAGATGACATGATTTATGTATGCAGAAAAATGGCAAAATCTTTTTGGGTTTGTGCTCCACAATCTTGTCCTCGATCAACTTCCCTCAAGTATATATTTTCCTCTATCTTTTCTTTCTTTTCTTTTTCTTTGACTTATTTTTGAGACAATGGCATTGGTGTACAAAAGCCGAAACCTTGGTGATTAGCCGTCCTTAGGCTTTTTCTTAGTTTTCAAGGTGCATCCACACCGGGCACACATACCAAAGCTCATTAGGACTATTGGTTCATTTGACTTTGGCAAGGCACCAACACCCGATTATGTGAAGTGTACCGAGTTACTTGTCATTTAAACCAATGTCCCCAAACCTATATTTTTGGCTACACTTTTCACAACAAATTCAACATTTTATGCATGATGTTCTTTCATTAACAACTTCACCCCACACTTGCTTTTCGCACACATCAACACACTAGCATGCTCCTATTCCCGGATGGGTTAAAAGAGGTCAAATTTATCTCAATTGAGGTGCTCAAGCAATCATGATTAAGATGAGAAGTAGAGAAAGATGAATTGCCTCATTCATTCCTAGATGGTATGCAAGAACTATCATGTAATTTCGATTTTCACTACTCAATCCTTTCTAGGCAAACATCATGGTCACAAATCATTCATAGAATTTCAAGAGAAGTACTTCAAGTCCACATATGCGTTCATCAATCCTAACACATGAGGTCATCCATAGCCAATTCACAAGGCAAGATTCATCATTAAGATCATATCCAAGCCTAGAAAGCACAAAAATTTTTAAATTTTCTGATTTTTATGGTATTTTCGATTTAAGTATGTACAATGCAAGACATGTGAAGATTTTAAACTATCCTAGATGCTCATCTTGCAAAGGATCATGCAAACCCCACCCCATACTTAGAAACACATTGTCCCCAATGTGGTATACAAGTAAAGAGAGTGAAAGAAGGTTCTCACAATGTAAAAACGGTTTGTTATGGTATTTGGGATTGCTTAATAGTGAATTTATGTTTGATGATCCTATCAACCATGGTAGAGAGCTCTAAGCATCCATCAAAGCTTCGGGACCCGCGCTAGGCACTGCTAGCCGTCCAAGTTCCGCGTCCGCTCCACCCATAATTGATGAGGGGTTCATCATCATCATTCCTATGTCAAGCAAGGCTTCCAATGCCACTAATGTTCTAGCACACACACAAAGTAGACAAAACACACACAAAGATAGAAAAATCTGAAAACGAAAACAAAACGAAAAAGGAAAATGTTACCAATGGGTTGCCTCCCACCAAGCGCTTCTTTAAGGTCATTAGCTTGACCAAACTCGGGGGCGTCTACTCAAGATGAAGTGGGGCAATTATCTCCACCGGAGCTCCCGGGATATACTTCTTCAACCGGTGCCCATTCACCTTAAAGTTCCCACAATGTTCCCCTCCTATCTCAATGGCTCCATGGGAAAAGATCTTCTTCACCACATATGGCCCGGTCCATCTTGATTTGAGCTTTCCGGGAAAGAGCCTTAGTCTTGAGTTGAAGAGAAGGACAAGATCTCCTTCACTCAACTCCTTGGGGATGATCCTCTTGTCATGCCATCTTTTGGTTCTCTCCTTGTAAATCCGGGCATTCTCATAAGCGTCCAACCGGATCTCCTCGAGGGCATTCAATTCAAGCAATTTCTTTTCTCCCGCCTCTTTGAGATCAAAATTTAGCCACTTAATGGCCCAATAAGCTCTATGCTCCATCTCTACCGGAAGGTGGCAAGACTTGCCATAGACCAACTTGTAAGGAGTGGTGCCAATTGGTGTCTTGAAGGCGGTCCTATATGCCCATAAGGCATCATTGAGCTTCATAGCCCAATCCTTTCTCGTCCTAGAGACCGTCTTCTCAAGAATGGCCTTGATTTCCCGGTTGGAGATCTCCACTTGGCCACTAGTTTGGGGATGGTAAGGTGTTGCCACCTTATGAGTCACCCCATACTTAGCCAAAAGCGCTCCAAAGTTCCTATTCGTGAAGTGCTTTCCTCCATCACTAATGATCACCCTTGGTGTTCCAAACCTAGGGAAGATCACCCGGTTGAAGAACCGCACTACCACCTTGGCATCATTTGTAGGAGAGGCGATTGCCTCCACCCATCTTGACACATAGTCCACCGCCAATAGGATGAAGAGATTGCCACATGAAGAAGGGAATGGTCCCATGAAGTCCACACCCCACACATCAAATATTTCGACTTCTTGGATGTTGTTCAAGGGCATTTCATTCCTCCTTGAGATGTTGCCCGTCCTTTGGCAAGCATCACATGCCGCTACAAAACCTTGCACATCTCTAAATATGTTAGGCCAATAAAAACCGGATTGCAATACCTTTGCACACGTCTTGTGTGAGCTAGCATGGCCTCCACATGGTAAGGAGTGACAATACCGGATCACACTCTCTACTTCATCTTCCGGTATGCATCTCCTAAACATTCCATCCGGGCCTCTCTTGAACAAGAGTGGCTCACTCCAATAGTAATGCCTCACATCGTTGAAGAACTTCTTTCTTTGTGCATATGTCAATCCGGGAGGCACTTCCTCACACACTAAGTAGTTCACAATGTCGGCATACCATGGCTCATTTCCTCTAGACACTTGGAACAAGCATTCCTCAACCATTTGCAATTGCTCATCTCGGAATGAGTCATCAATTGGAATGTCATCTCTTCCAAGCTCCAATGATGGGAGTCTACTAAGGTGATCCGCCACCGAGTTCTCGGATCCCTTCTTGTCCCGGATCTCCAATTCAAATTCTTGTAGAAGAAGGATCCACCGAATCAACCTTGGTTTGGCATCCTTCTTTGTAAGTAGATAACGGATCGCAGCATGATCCGTATAAACTATGACCTTCGCTCCAACAAGGTATGAGCAGAACTTCTCAAATGCATACACCACCGCTAGCAACTCCTTCTCGGTGGTAGCATAATTGAGTTGGGCATCATCTAGCGTCTTGCTAGCATAATAAATGGCATGAGTGCACCCATTTTTCCTTTGCCCCAAAACAGCCCCAACGGCTACATCGCTTGCATCGCACATGATCTCAAATGGTAAACTCCAATCCGGAGGTTGCATGATAGGTGCGGAGATCAAGGCGTTCTTCAACCTACAAAAAGCCTCAAGACAATCTTTGGAAAAGACAAAATCAACATCCTTCATTAGTAGGTTAGTGAGAGGCTTAGAAATTTTAGAGAAGTCTTGAATAAACATCCGGTAAAAACCGGCATGCCCTAAGAAACTCCTTACCCCCTTCACCGAGGTAGGTGGCGGCAACTTCTCTATCGTTTCAATTTTGGCCCTATCAACCTCAATGCCACGGTTAGACACCAAGTGTCCTAACACAATGCCTTCATTTACCATGAAGTGACATTTTTCCCAATTCAAGACAAGATTTGTCTCCTCACATCTTTGCAATACTAATGACAAGTTAGCCAAGCAATTATCAAGGGAAGAACCATAAACAGAGAAATCATCCATAAACACTTCCATGATATTTTCTATGTATTCTGAAAAGATAGCCATCATACACCTTTGGAAGGTGGTGGGTACATTACACAACCCAAATGGCATTCTCCTATATGCAAAAGTACCCCATGGACATGTAAAGGTTGTTTTCTCTTGGTCATCGGGGTGGATAGGGATTTGGAAGAATCCACTATGGCCATCTAGATAGCAAAAATGAGAGTGTTGAGCTAACCTTTCTAGCATTTGGTCAATGAAGGGGAGAGGGAAGTGATCTTTCCTAGAGGTCATGTTCAATTTCCTATAATCAATGCACATCCTCCACCCCGTAACCGTCCTAGTCGGGATTAGTTCATTGTTCTCATTTGTTACTACGGTCATCCCACCCTTCTTAGGAACTACATGAACGGGACTAACCCACTTACTATCCGAGATAGGGTAGATAATTCCCGCATCTAGCAACTTAATGATTTCCTTTTTGACTACCTCTTTCATTATAGGATTCAATCTTCTTTGATGTTCGATAGAGGGTTTGTGGTTATCTTCCATCATTATCTTATGCATGCACAAAGATGGTTTGATGCCAACAAGATCATCAATGGTGTATCCTATTGCCTTTCTATGCAGTTTCAATTCATTCAACAATCTATTAAGCTCATCATCATTCAAAGATGCATTCACAATCACCGGATAAGTAGAATTTGAACCAAGGAAAGCATACTTTAAATGAGAGGGAAGAGGTTTAAGATAAAGTTAAGGAGGACCTTTTTCGGTTGGAGATGATCCAAATAAGGTTGGATGAGATGAATCCAAAGCAAATGAAGACTCCTCATGGCTCCTAAAAGCTTGACCATCATCAAGGACTGATCCAGGGAAAACCACGGCTGGAACCACGGTTTGCTCAACTTCCACGGCCGTGGTTCTTGCTAAGCTTGCTTCCCGGAGTTGTCCGGAAAGTTTGACGGCCGTGGAACATAAATCTCGACCGTGGAACTTGCAGCTGTTCAACACCTCTTCGTGGCCTTCAAATCCAACTCTTGGCTCCTCTTCCAATGCTTCCAAGGCCTTGATCTCTTCATTGCAAGCCTCCTCAACACCTTCTTCCATCATACTTAAGGTAAGAACCTTCTCCAAGGGATACTTGATCAAGATCGAGCTTACAACTTCCCTAGATTCCTCTTGCTCGACTATGTTGAAGACATCCTCATCAAGGGTCGGCCCTTTCATCATTGTGGACAATTTAAATTTGATTTTCTCCTCTCCAATGTTGAAGGAGAGAGTCCCATTCTTGCAATCCACTAGGCATCCAGAAGTGGCGAGGAAGGGTCTTCCTAAGATGATGGGAACCGGATAATCCGCCGGAATGTCCAAGACTACAAAATCAATTGGCACATAGAATCCTCCTAGTTGCACCGGGATGTCCTCTAAGATCCCAACTGGATGAGTGATAGAGCGGTCCGCCATGTAGAGGGTCATCTTGGCCGGTTTCGGCTCTCCTAGCCCAACCTTGTTGCAAAGTGCAAGCGGTATGATGCTTACACTCGCTCCAAGATCACAAAGGGCCTCGTACTTCACATCTCCCACTCCTATTGGGACACAAAAAGAGCCCGGATCTCTTAGCTTGGGAGGCATCTCTACCTTCATTGTTTGGATCAATTCCGAGGACCTCTTGGTCATTCTTATCTCCCCATACTCCTCCAACTTCCTTTTGTTGGAGAGTATTTCTTTCAAAAACTTGCCATACGCCGGCATTCCTAAAATGACATCCATGAACGGAATGTTAATATGTAATTTGGACATTAGTTCAAGGAACTTACCAAAGTGATTGTCTAAACGAGCTCTTGCTCTTGATTGTGGGAACGGTAGTGGTGGCTTGTATGGAGGCGGTGCCACATAGGTTGGCTCTACATCCTTGCTCTTGCCTCCATCTTCTTGCAACCTTCCCTCTTCTACCACTACTTGCTTTCCCTTAGCATTGTCCTTGGGCAAAGGATCTTTCATACTCAACCCACTCCTCGTTGTAATAGCCAACACTTGGCCTCTTGGGTTGTCTTCGGTTCTTCCGGGAAGCTTTCCCGGGTCTCTATGGGCTTCACCCGCCTTTTGGAATACTTGTGCTTCCAAAACCTTTTGAGCCTTAGAAATTGAAGTCACCTTGCTCTCAAGACCACTCAACCTTCCAAGCAATTGCTCAAACATTATTTCGGTTCTATCCTTTGAGGGTTGAGTAAATCCGGGTGGAGGTTCTTGTGAAGCTCTTGGTGGTGGAGTTGTGCTTGTAGAGGAGGAAGGGTTCAAGGCTCCATCCGGGTTAGAGTAAGAAAATCCGGGATGGTTGTGGTTGGGCCGGTAATTGTTGAATTGCCGGTTGTTGTTGAAACTCCTTGGGCCTTGGTAATTGTTGAAGTTGCCCCTTCCCATATAATTCACATCCTCCTCCTTGGAAGACAAGTTGGCTTGTGGAAGCACTTGAGGAGTTGCTTGGTTCTTCAAAGTTGTAGCACACAACTCCCTCAAGGACTTCAACTCGTTGTTGATGGCGTCAAGCTTGAAATTGCTCATGGTGACTTCACTCACCTCATATGCTCCCGCCTTTCTTCCTTCACTCTTCCTATGGGAGTACTTCTCAATCACTAGAGCTTGCTTCTCCACAAACTCCCAAGCTTCATCTACATGTTTCTCCATAAAAGTTCCACCGGAAAGAGATTGGAGCTTGAATTGGCTATCTTCATCAAGTCCTTTGAAGTAGATCTCCAATAGCTCAATTTTTGGTATGCCATGGTGTGGACAATCAAGGAGAAGGTCTTTGAACCTCTCCCAAGACTTGAATAAACTCTCTCTATCCTTCATCACGAAGGCATTGATCTTCCCTCTTAACTCGGTAGTCTTGGAAGGTGGGAAGAACTTAGTCAAAAACTCGGTTGTCATCTCCTCCCAAGTACCAACTCGCCCTTGTGGAATAGATTGATACCAAGCCAAGGCTTTATCCTTAAGAGAGAAGGAGAAAGCCCTTAGCTTATGGTCGTTTCTCTCCAATCTTGGCGGTCTAAGAGTCTCCATCAAGATCTCATAATTCATCAAATGTTGATGAGGAGACTCTCCTTCCATCCCTCCAAATTGATTATGCCGGATCATTTGTAGAACTTGAGGGCGGAGCTCGTAATCATGGGCTGCGGGATCTCCTAAGTTCACACCCGGACGGTGTGCTCTTTGTGCCAGATCCATACGTTGCCCCAACGTTTGTGGCTCATCCATAGCAATGGGCACAACCCTAATGTTGACCGCCGGCTGCGGTTGTGGTGGAGGTGGAGGAGGTTGACGGTTAAGCTCTCTTTGCACAAGAGCTTGTCTAATCTCCTCAATCTCCCTCCTAGTTGCCTCTTGCCTCTCATTGGCAAGTCTCCTTTCATTCTCCAAAGCTTCATCCCTTATCCTAATTTGCTCTAAGGCTTCATCCAACTCAGCTTGGAGGTTTCTACCGGCCATCTCCTTCTCTTTTCGAATGCTCTTTGATCTAGATCTAAGGGTTTTTTCCGGTTCGGGGTCGAATGGAGCTAAATCCTTGCCACGAGATCTTCGCATACACCTAAAGAGTAAGAGATGTCCTGAAAAGCAAAGACACAAACCAAAAAGAGATCAAAAGCAACAAGAAAGATCTACACTAATAATCAATCACAAAATAGACTCAATCTAGACCTAGTCCCCGGCAACGGCGCCAAAAACTTGTTACGCTAAGATCGTGATGCGCAAATGGGTTTTAAATTTATAACTCGAACTAAATCCTAAACTACCTAGCGAAACCCGCAGTGTACGGGACGTTTGTAGTAGGGATAGTATTCCGAGGTCGAACACAAAGACTAAGGTGAAATTGATTCGATTTGTGATTGAGTTTAGTAAAGACCTAGGTTGAAAGAAAAGAAAGAAATAAAGAAATGAAAATCTCAAATATTTTTGGTTGGTTTTTGGTGATCAATCAAAGATCACAATTCATGCAAGGTGAACAATCAACTAAACTATGAATCAACACAAATAAGCAAACAAGATAATGATCAAAGAAAGAATAGACGGGTTCTAGGGGTTGGAAGTTCCAGTTATGGCATAGGACTCAAGCTATCTATTCATTCCTTGGATTAACTATGATATGTTGGGATTAAGTGTTTCTAAATTGGGATCAATTACCGGGTAGGTCTCATGGTCCACTAGTCCATTCCTAAGATCTCATCACCGGGTAAGTCTCTAAGAACCTAAGGATAGGAATTCTACACAAACCGGATTGTTACTTAGGGGTCTAACCTATCCTTACCGGGTAAGTCTTGGAAAGGGAAGTCCTAAACAACTATCTAGCACACTTAATCCAATGGCGGCTTATTAGGCTCACCACTACCTAAGGTTTGTTATCTTTGGAATCTAAGAGTAAGGATTACCGGGTAAGTCTCTCCTAACACTTAGTTGCTAACACTAGGTCACCCTAGGATAGATTTAACTCAACAAACACTTAGGATTTCAACATTTTATAAATCTAAGACAAGATCCATCGAACCAGGGAAAATCACGGTTTGTTCTACCTAAACCACGGCCGTGGTCAGGCAAGATCTACCCGTGATTTCTAACAGCAGCTACGTTCATACACACAAGTCATCCAAAGATAAATCTAAGTCCGTCCTATCATAGCCCTAGCCATAACCATCCTTTCCTTACCCTAGAACCACATCTATTTAGCCTACAACGTTCATAATAGAAATCGAAACAAACAAACATATAATCATGACATCCATTTGCAAGATGATGAAGGAAAAGAGATGAACAAGTGAACTAAAGTAAACCAAGCTGAAAATAGAATTAGAGTAACTCACAATCCTTCCAAAAGAAGGTTCAAATGATTCATACAACTCTTAGAAATAGAATCCGGAATTCTTCAATACAAAACTATCAAGTGTGGTAATGGTGTGTCTTCTTCTTCTCCTCTTCAATGGAGCTCTTCTTCTTCCTCCTTGACACTTTCCTTCCTAGAAAGACTTCTTGTTGAGAGAATATTTTTGTTAGAGGATAATGGAAAATGGAGAGCTGCTCCAAGATGCCCTTCTCAGCAAATGAAGGACCACTTTTATAACAAATTTTGCATGAGCTGGCCATGAGAGTCGTGGCACAGCTGTCACAAGAATCTGGCAAAATCCACGGGTGATTCCACGGCCGTGGAGTGTCAAAGAACCGTGATTTGCTCCAAAAACTTTGTTTTGGATCATTTCGGTGCATGGCTTGTGTTGGCAAGGCTCCATGAGTCCTCCTTAGCCTTTAGCTTGTGTCCTAATGAGTCCGAGGGTGTGTCATCTAGATGAACGATCCTCAAACGTATCGTTTTAGCTCCTAAATCTCCCGAAATACCTATAAAACACGCACAAGTCCGTGTAGACGTCTATCTCGGCAAAATACATGAATTGAGTGCAAAACGTCGTGGACTAGTGCTAAACCGTGCATGAATGAGTGAGAAATATATCTAAATGATTACCTAAAACTAAGTCATAAATCGTGTTATCAGTTTCCATGGCCGTGGATCTCCCAGTGGCCGTGATTCTTGTGTTTCAGCCTTCTTTTGATCGTTGAGCCATGAGTTGGTGCAAGGCATGCACCAACATGGTCTCATGTGTTCTCCTTTGCTCCTAACTTGCTTCCCAATGAGCTCGGATACGTGTCATCAAGAGGAACGATCATCGGATGTATCGATTAGGCTCTAAAAACTCCCAAAATACCTACAAAACATGCAAAAGTCCGTGTAGACGTCTATCTCGACAAATATACATGTACTGAATGTAAACATCACGAACTAATGCTAAACTATGCATGAATAGCGGGAAAAACTATCTAAATGCATGCCTAGACTAACGTCATAAATCGTGTTATCAAAATACCCCATACTTAAGGTTTGCTCGTCCCCGAGCATGTCCCAACTATAGACTAAGAGATGACATGATTTATGCATGCAGAAAAACAACAAAATCTTTTTGGAGCTGTGCTTCTAATATTGGATCACCTTCATAGTCATGTTTCATGGCAAATGGACAAGCAATCATGCATCAAATGAATGAAGGCATGGGAAGACAATTATACTTAACTTAAAAGCATGCATGCAAGGTGAAAATGAAGAAGTCAAGATAATCATGAGCATATCAAATCTAGATCACTAAGTCTTACACACATGCAATTAGGTCACAAGGTCTTAGGAAAGAAGAGGCTAAGAAACGTTGTGATTATGTGGGAATTTTTAGGTTATGTGATGCTAATCCGGGAAAGGAACTAACTCCACAAGTTCTTTTTTTTTTTGATCAACTTCACCACAAGTGTATATTTTCTCCATCTTTTCTATGTTTTCTTTTCTTTTTCACTTTCTTTTTCTTTCACTTATTTTTGAGACAATGACATTGGTGTACAAAAGCCGAAACCTTGGTGATTAGCGAGCCTCGGGCTTTTTTATTTTTTGAGGTGCTTCACACCGGGCACACATACCAAGGCTCATTAGGACATTCGGTTTATCTGACTTTGGCAAGGCACAAACACCCGATTATGTGAATGGTGTCGAGTTACTCGTCATCAAAACCAAAGTCCCCAAACCTATATTTTTTTCTACACTTTGCACAAGAAATTCAGCACTTCATTCACCGCATTCTTTCATCAACAACTTCACCCCACACTTGCTTTTCACACACATCAACACACTAGCATGCTCCTATTTCCGGATGGGTCAAAAGAGGTCAAATTTTATATCAATTGAGGTGCTCAAACAACATGATCAAAATGAGAAGTAGAAAAATATGAATTGTCTTAATCACTCCTAAATGATGTGCAAGAACTAGCATGTAATTTCGACTATCAATCCTCGATCCAATCAAGGCAAATATTCATGATCACAATTCACTCATGGGATTCAAGATAAGTACTTCAAGTCCACATATGCATCCATCAAATCAACACATAAGGTCATCCATAGCCAATTCACAAGACAATTTCATCATAAGGGTCATACCCAAGCTTAGAAGCACTAAAAAATTTTAAATTTTCTGATTTTTTGGATTTTCGAAATATATATGTACAATGCAAGACAAAATGAAACATGTGACAATATTAAACTATCCTAGATGCTAATCATGCAAGTGATCATGAAAACCCCACCCCATGCTTAGAAACACATTGTCCCCAATGTGTAAATGAAGTAAAGAAGAGTGAAAGAGGATCCTCACAATGTAAAATGGTTTGCTTCGGTATTTGGGTTCACTCAAGTGGATTGATGGTGGATGATCCTATCAGTAATGGTAGAGAGCTCAAGGTGTTCGTTATGGTGTCGGGACCCGCGCTAGGCACCGCTAGCCGTCCAAGTTCCGCGTCCGCTCCACCAATAATTGATGAGGGACTCATCATCATCATCCACATGCCAT
Organism: Fagopyrum homotropicum; assembly: GCA_033239125.1. Taxonomy (NCBI): domain Eukaryota; kingdom Viridiplantae; phylum Streptophyta; class Magnoliopsida; order Caryophyllales; family Polygonaceae; genus Fagopyrum; species Fagopyrum homotropicum. The sequence goes on along the minus strand of BSWB01000001.1, from coordinate 55,064,127 downwards.
GCAAGGCTTCCATACTACTCAAACTCTAGCACACAAACTCCAAACACACACAAAAACACAAAAACAGAAAAATAAAAACAAAAACGAAAAGAGAAAGATGTCTACCAATGGGTTGCCTCCCTTCAAGCGCTTCTTTAAGGTCATTAGCTTGACCAAATTTGGGGGCGTCTCACTCAAGGTGAAGTGGGGCAATCATATCCACCGGAGCTCCCGGGTTATACTTCTTCAAACGGTGCCCATTCACCTTAAAATATCCACAATGCTCCCCTCCTATCTCAACTGCTCCATGGGGAAAGATCTTTTTCACCACAGAAGGACCCGTCCATCTTGACTTTAGCTTTCTGGGGACAAGCCGCAGCCTTGAGTTGAAGAGAAGGACAAGGTCGCCTTCACTCAACTCCTTTGGGATGAGACGTTTGTCATGCCATCGCTTGGTCCTTTTCTTGTAGATCCGGGCGTTTTCATAGGCATCTAACCGGATCTCCTCAAGACCGTTCATATCTAGCAATCTCTTCTCACCGGCCTCCTTGAGGTCAAAATTTAGCCACCTAATGGCCCAATATGCTCTATGCTCCATCTCTACCGGAAGGTGGCAAGACTTGCCATAAACTAGCTTGTAGAGAGTGGTGCCAATCGGTGTCTTGAAAGCGGTTATATAAGCCCACAAAGCATCATCGAGCTTCATAGCCCAATCCTTTCTCGTTCTAGAAACCGTCTTCTCAAGGATCCCTTATATATCCCGGTTGGAGATCTCCACTTGGCCACTAGTTTGGGGATGGTAAGGTGTTCACACCTTATGAGTCACCCCATACTTAGCCAAAAGTGTCCCAAAGTTCCTATTGGTGAAGTGCTTTCCTCCATCACTTATTATCACCCTTGGTGTCCCAAACCTAGGAAAGATCACTCGGTTGAAGAACCGCACCACAACCTTGGCATCATATGTGGGAGAGGCGATTGCCTCCACCCATCTTGAAACATAGTCTACCGCCAATAGGATGTAAAGGTTGCCACAAGAAGAGGGGAATGGTCCCATGAAGTCCACACCCCACACATCGAATATCTCCACCTCTTGTATGTTGTTCAAGGGCATCTCATTCCTCCTTGAGATGTTCCCCGTCCTTTGGCAAGCATCACAAGCTACCACAAAATTCTGCACATCCTTGAAAAAACTTGGTCAATAAAACCCGGATTGTAACACCTTTGCACATGTCTTGTGTGAGCTAGCATGGCCTCCACATGGCAAGGAATGACAATGGCGGATCACACTCTCTACCTCATCCTTTGGTATGCATCTCCTAAAGAACCCATCCGGCCCTCTCTTAAACAAGAGCGGCTCGCTCCAATAGTAATGCCTCACATCCTTGAAGAACTTTTTCCTTTGGGCATAGGATAGACCGGGTGGCACCTCCTCACAAACGAGATAGTTCACTATGTCGGCATACCATGGCTCATTACCCCTTGACACTTGAAACAAGCATTCCTCCACCATTTGCAATTGCTCATCCCGGAATGAGTCATCAATCGGGATGTTGTCTCTCTCAATCTCCAATGGTGGGAGTCTACTGTTCGCCACTTAGTGTGCGTGCAAATAAGCTTTAATTATAAAACTAGAAATCAAGCAAGCGAACCCGCAGTGTACGGATCGACGTAGTTAAGCAAGAATTCCAGAGTATCGAACACAGGGATTTGGGGGGTTAAATCCAATTATAGATTATCAAGCAAGTGAGAATATTGGGAAAACAACAATCCTAAAGATCTAGGAATCCAGTTGTGGCAATCGATTCAAGATATACTAAAGATATAAGGACAGAGTTGATGTTTGCAAAGGTATGTGAATGTAAGGTAATCGTACGATGAAGTTCCAAAAACCTTATATGACCCACCTAAAAGACACTCTCTATAAAGGTTGTTGAGGCTTCAGTATAAAAAGGTTCTAAAGGTAAGAATTAACATCAAATACCCAAACTTGTAATCCAAGGATCAAGACTAACTAAACCGATTAAGGTTGTGACACTCAGAATCAAAGTAGAGGTTGTTGAGGCTTCACTACCACCTAAAAAAGGCAAGCCAAGACTAAGTTAAAGCAAATCTTTAACTTTGGATTAAAGTAAAAGCAAGTTCGTAAACTATCACAAAATTACAGGTAGTTCTTGAGTTCCACGGCCGTGGAAGCTCAAGAACAGACCGTGGATAGGTTCGTCGGCGATTCTCTCTAACTCTCAGGGTCCAATTTGTTTACGATCTATCTATCATCATTTAAGCCACAACTATCAACCCTTCACCTTAGAATTGCTAAAGGGTTTTAGCCAACAACAGTCATATTGATATCAATTTCAAGGTTTAAAAGAATGAAAGATGAAAACTTTCGAAAACCTTCAATAACTTTGAATAAAAACTCAAATCCACAAGTATAGAGTAATGATGCAATAGTTTCGGAATAACGCAAACAATCACAAATCTTAGATAAGAACGAAGAACGGGATGTCAATCCGTCTTCTAATCAAACCTAAAGATGAAGCGTAACCTTCTTGCGAACAATCTTCCAAATCTTCCACTCTTCTGTCAATCCGGAAATCTCAATAGCAAAGCGCAAATCTCTCAATCACAATCTCCACAAAAGGCGCGAAATTAGGGTAAATCCAAGTGTAAGCGAAAGTGCGTCTAAGCGTAAGCGAAGGTGACGGAATCTCTCTTCGTCCGTCCTTTTATAGTGTAAGATAAAATATTGGCCCGCGTAGAAGATCGTGGCTTATAATATTGCGTAAAATATTGCCAAGATCACGGTCGTGGAAGGGTTCCACGACCGTAATTTAGAGCGTGGAAATTGGTCACGGTTTGACACAATCCTTCCACGGCCGTAGAAGTTGCTGGAATGAACCACGCTTCCCTTGCCAAGGTTCCACGGCCGTGGACTTGAACGTGGAATGTAGTACGGCCGTATTTTAGAGCGTGGTTTAGAGGTAAACCGTAATTCTTCCTTTCCTCGTGCTATTCTTCAAGTTAGCACCATCCTTAGCTCCTATAGATGTCCTCAATCCTTGGACATGCTCAATCAAACTCCATCCTCGCTCAATCCGTTCGGAAATAGCTCTTAATTGCCTACAATCAACATAAAGCTTGTGTAGACCTCTATATCGACAATATAGGCAAACTAACTCACAAATGCATCAATGCTTAATCAATGACTACCAATACGGATGAAATACACTTAGAAAACGTGCCTAAAATATCACAATATTTCATGCTAACAAATAACCCCATTCTTGCCACTTGCTTGTCCCTAAGCAAGGCCTTTCAAAACTTTAAAACTCAAGTTAGGATGAAATATGTGTACCTTCTCAAAGCAAAACTTCTTTTGGGTGAATGTGCCTTCTAATCAATAGATCATTCTCAAATCTTGCTTCATTCGTTTATAAGACTTTCATACACTTAATCAAAGAGTAAAGAGAAAAGAAAGCTCATGAATTAATCAAACTTCCATGTAAACATCATAACCTTCAAACATTATCAAAATCAATCATAAGAAACTTCAATTTAGATCACCAAGCCATACAACATTCTTTTGATCTTAAGGTCTTTCAAATAAGGTCTAGAATGTGGAAAGGGAAGGAAAACTTTAAGGAATGTGGTGCATAAATCCGGGAAAGTGGACAACTACTCTTTTCTTCTTCTCTTGCGGTTTCCGCAACACTTTCAACTTAGAGCTTCGCTCTCTTCTTTTCATTTTTCGACTTTACTTTTGGAGTTATGGATAGAGGTGCACAAAAACCGAAGCCTAGGAGATCGGTGTTTCTCAATTTTTATGAGATGCCTCAAACCCTTAGCGCACATACCATAATCCGCTAGGAATATCGCTCAATCCGACTTTGGCAAGACACAAACACCCGGCTATGTGAATGGTGCCGAGTTACTCATCATCACGATTGACTTCCCCAAACCTATAATTTCTTTCTATTCCTTTGAATGCAAAATATTGCTTTCATGGCCCTCCCACATCAAACATGCCTTTTTCATTCAACTCCTCCAAGTTCCCGGATAGGTAAAGGAGGTCAATATTTCAATGAGGGGCTAAATGATCAAAGAAACAAGAAAGAAAATCGAATTGCCTTAAGCATCTCAAAAAGAAGCATAAGAACTTATTATGTGATTTCAACCTTGATTTCTCAACATGATTTAAGTAACATTCATCACATTATGAAACTTGCAAAAGAGGGATAATCAACTCATTCAATTTCTTTTTAATTCACTAATTGTTTAAACATGCAATTGTCATCAAAACTCAATTCACAAGTGGTGATTATCATAGAAATCATCTCTATCCTTAGAAGCACAAAATGTTCAAAATTTTTCAATTTTTATGGGTTTTTCAAACTCTTTTTCATGCAATGCAATAATGAAACGTGTAACAATATAATGAAACATGCAAGATAATCTCAATAGAAGCAATCAAAGTGAGTAAGAGTTATTACAGACGATTAGTCACACCCCACCCATACTTGGAACAAACATTGTCCCTAATGTTCAAAGAAAAGAAAAAGAAGAAAAGAAAGAAAGAAAACGAACTCATAAAATGGCGGTGGAGCGGCTAAAGTTGTCGGTCATCATCGTCATCACTACGGTGGAGGTGGAAATGGAGAGAAGCTAGGATCGTAGTACCGTCCGAACTGCTGGCGGTAGACATCCCTCATCATATGGTCAAGATCGTCCATACGTGCGTCTCTAGCGTCAGCGCGGATCTCCAATGCTCAAACCCTATCAGAAAGATAGGTGGCCCATGTTACGTCTAGGAATAGATGCGCAATAAGCCTTAAATTTATACTCGTTATATTTCTCCTAACTCCTAGCAAACCCGCAGTGTACGGGACGTTTTGTAGTAGGGATAGTATTCCGAGGTCAAACACAAAGACTAAGGTGAAATCAAGTCAAACAATGGTCATAGATAGTGTGGATCTAGTCTAAGAAAAGGTCAAGGAACAAAGAAATGAAAATCTCGATATTTTTGGTTGGTTTTTGTGGTGATCAAGCAAAGATCACAAATCAAGCAAGATAATAAAACAAACTAACAACTCAAACTAGCAAGGTAAACAAGTAACACAAGCACAAAATATGAGATAAAAGAGAGAAAAGTGGATTCTAGAGGTCAAGATTTCCGGTTATGGCATTGGACTCAAGGTTCTATAGATTCTAAGGACAAGGCTGCGGTGTTGGGAAAGGGTGTTTCACTAATGAAAGCAATTACCGGGTAAGTCTCTTACTTCACTAATCCCGCATCAAACTCCTATTACCGGGTAAGTCTCAAGGAGGTAAAGTAGGGAATTCTACACAAACCGGACACTACTTAAGTGGCAAACCTCTCCTTACCGGGTAAGTCTCGGAAAAGTAAGTCTCAAGCAATAATCCTAGCACACTCAATCCAATAGCGGCTTGTGAGGCTCACTACTACCTAGAATTCATCATCTTAGGTATCTAAGATCGGAAATCATCGGGTAGATCTCTTTCCTCACTTAGGTTGATAGTATTAGGTGATCCTAAGCTAAATTAGGCTAAATAAACACTAGGATTTCAACACCTAACACTCTAACATACATATTCATCAATTAAAGAGCAACAGAGAGGAAAATCGGGTGGATCATGGCCAGATCGGCCGATTTGACTGAAGAACAGCCCGATTTTTCTCTCTGGAATGGGTTTCGTGCATACAAATCATCCTAAACTAACATATAAGTCCATCCTATCATCACCCTAGCCATAACCATCAATCCATCACTCCAGAATCACAATAAACTAGCCAATAATATGCATATCAAGATCCAAAATCATCATACAAGCATACATGGTTTTCATAGATGGATGATGAAAGATAAGCAAGTAAAAACAATAAATCTCAGGTGAATCTAAGTTTTAGCAAGACTTACAACCCTTCAAATGAAGTTCCAAAACGTTCCTAACAATCCTTGAAATAGTTCCTCAATCAAAGACTCCAAAAATCACTCAAAATCACTCAAAATCACTCAAAACCTCACTATCACTCTTAGATCGGTGTTCTTCTTCTTCCTTCAATTTGAGAGAGTTTTCCTCTCCTCCAAATCTATCCCCCATCCAATGAGCTGTGTATGAGAGAATATGGGAGAGGAGAGATGCTCAGCAATAGCTTGCAGGCCCACTTATATTCTCCACCAAGAGCAAGGTTGGGCAAAGAGATCGTGGGACACGTGGCTTAAGCTGTTGAAGGCCAAAAAATCAACCTACTCAGGAAAATCGGCCGATTTTCCTGAGTGATGGTCCGATTTTCTTCAACAGAGGTATGTTATGATCGTCTAGCCATTAGTTGCTCCATTGCTTGCACCAATTATGGTCCTTGTGTCCTTTGTTGCTCCAATTATGTTCCTTCAAAGCCTTGGATGTGTACCACCATGAGGCTTGACCCTCGAATGCATCGGTTAATGTCCAAAAGACCCCCGAAATACCTACAACACCGACAAAAGCTCGTGTAGACGTCTTTTCTAGAATTATGCATGGAATGAGTGTAAACGTCGTGAACTAATGTCAAACCACGCATGAATAGTGGAAAAACTATCTAATTGTATGCCTATACTAACGTCATAAATCACGTTATCAGCCCACTCCGGCAGCTTCTCATACCAGACAGGCGGCTGGCTGTACCATCCTGGTGCATCTGAAGGTGCTGGTGCAGGTGGCGGCGGTGCCTGTGTAGACCATGGTGGTGGAGCTCCGTACCACGCAGGAGGGGCCTCCATCCAAGTGGGCCTCTCGCTGACACTTGCACGGCGAGAAGAAGATCCTGAAGCTCTGGCGGGACGGGAAGAACATCTAGGCATCTCAAGAGCTGCGTCCGGCTGATCCGGGAATGTGCCAAAATCCTGCTCAGCTCCTCCTCCTCCTCCCTCATACTCATCTCCTCCCATCTCCTCCTCTACAACTGGCGGTGGTGGGACATATGGAGGGGCTACAATCCTGTTCGCATGCATAGCAGCGAACGTCGCCTTCCAGTTATGGTGTCCAGCCATAATGGAATACTCTGGGAGCCACTCAATACCTCTCCCCGTCCTACTCTCCCATGGCATGGCAACATAAGGTGGACCTCTATGGGTAGGGAAGATGAGACCTCTAGTCATAAGGGCCTGGAGTCCTAGGGGTACAACAGGAATGCTTGTGCAGGCGGAGAAATCTACCCCTAATGTCCTAGCAAGGTGGGTGACTATCCCACCATATCCGATGTTGCCAGCCCTCTTATTCTTTAGCTTGCTCATGGTAGCAGCTAAGAGGGTGGCGCAGTGAGCAGGTCGTCCATATAACATGGAGTAGAGAAGAAAGAGCTCATCCGTCTTGATCTTTTGAGGTGTCTCCGTCCTAGGGAAGAGACACTCAGAAAGTACCCTATGAGCTATCTTCAAGGCTAGATGGTACATCAATATAGCAACCTCCTCCCAAAAATCCTTGGCGTAAACGCCGCTGGGGAACCGACCATTGAAGGTCTCATGGAACCCAAAGAAGGCTCCAAACTCCCGGATGGAGAAATCATAGTTTCTTTCCATCAGCCGGAAAGAAACTGTCCTATCAACGTGGTTGTGCTCAAAAGAGGTCACAACCTCTCTCGTGATCTCCTCATATGCGTCTTCTCGGATAGCCAAAAAGACAACAAGACCGGCTCTATCTAAGAGCCAAGTAAGGTCCCCTATGACATGTAGAGGAGCTAAATCCTCCAACAGTAGGTACCTAGGTCCTATGACCGTCCTCTTATGGATCCTCTCTAAGGCATCGAGATGATCCTCGTGAATGGTAGGGACTCTAGGGCTAGGAGGTGATGGTGATGAAGGTGATGATGGAGGTGAAGGGGATGAAGGTGGTGGTGCCCTAGAGGAGAAAGAGGAGGAGGGGTTGCCCTTCCTCTTTTTACTCTTATCTTTGTCTTTGTTCTTATCCTTATTCCTCCCGGACACTCTCATTACAAAATCCATTTTCTGGCAGAAACCACGATCTGTTCTTGGTGTTCCACGGCCGTGGAAGTTATAGAGACCGTGGTTTGTCTCGACTTTTCTCAAAATTCAGCAATCAATCACCAAACTCAGCAATCAATCAGTCCTAGACTAATTTCTTCCAATTCCAATCAATTCTCCTACAAATTCTATCAAAATTAAGGCCGAATCGACAAAGATAGAGAAGAGCGAAAAAACCTAGGTTTTCGGATTTTAAAATCCGAATTCTGCTTTCCTTGGTGATTTGCCGCTCGAATCGTTGCTTGAATCTCGTTGGTGGTTGAATTTGCTTCAGTTTGGGTCAAAGAATCGTTAGAAACGATTAACGAACGAAGAATTGAGGTGAGGGGCGTGGAATCGGCGTTTTTGGGCGTAATTTGGGTTTTGTGTGTTGTGTTTTTGTGAAGAACGTGGTTTATATAGTGGTCGTCAAAATTTTTGAAAACCACGGTCTATCGGGGGGTTCCACGGCCGTGGAAATGTACGGAACCGTGGTTTTGGTGGTTTTTCAAAGGCTTTTGGAAATTACGGTCACTGTAGCTGTCACGGCCGTGGTTTAGGCCGTGGAACTCTCTGTAATGCTCCAAAGTCCAAGTTTCATCACTTTTCTTCAAAGTTACTCTTCTCTTTTCCTTTCCCAATGTTCCTACATCCAAAAACACGAACATACCGGAAGGAATCGAAGGCAAAACAAAGCAAAAACGTCTAAACTAAGCTAAACTATGAATCGAAAACAAAAACGTAAATGCAAAACCTTGGGTTGCCTCCCAAGAAGCGCTTTGTTTAAGGTCCGTAGCTAGACCAAATTCGCACTTATTCGAGTGCGGTGGGCGCGAACTCTTCAACTTGGAGTTCCGGAGTGTACTTCTTTAGTCGTTGACCGTTCACTTTAAAGCTTCCGCCCGCTTCACCCCATACTTCAACTTTGGAGATTACATCGATGCACTCCTCTATAATGTGTAAGTGTTCGTCCGGGAAGGAGTCATCTATAGGTATATGGTCGTCCTCTAGATGTTGTTAGACGACTCAAATGATCCGCAACAGAATTTTCCAAACCTTTCTTGTCGCGGATCTCTAGATCGAATTCTTGTAGGAGAAGAATCCATCTAATTAGCCTTGGCTTAGCATCCTTCTTTGCAAGGAGATACCGGATCGCAGCATGATCCGTGTACACAATCACCTTTGCACCTACAAGATAAGAGCGAAATTTGTCAATAGCATAAACAATGGCTAAAAATTCCTTTTCCGTAGTGGCGTAGTTGAGCTGCGCTTCATCTAGCGTCTTGCTAGCGTAGTAGATAGCGTGGATTCGCCCTTCCTTCCTTTGTCCAAGAACAGCTCCTATAGCTACGTCACTAGCATCGCACATAACCTCAAAGGGAAGATTCCAATCCGGAGGTTGGATAATTGGAGCTGAAATTAGAGCTTCCCGAATCATGTTAAACGCATCCAAGCATTCTTGCGAAAACTCAAAAACTGCATCCTTCATCAATAGATTAGTTAGCGGTTTTGATATTTTAGAGAAATCCTTTATGAAGCGTCTATAAAATCCAGCATGTCCTAGAAAACTTCTTATCCCTTTCACCGAAGTTGGGGGAGGAAGCTTTTCTATGGTCTCTATCTTAGCTTTATCTACCTCTATCCCTCTACTAGAGATTAAATGTCCTAATACAATGTCTTCCTTAACCATGAATTGACACTTCTCCCAATTAAGAACTAGGTTAGTGTCTTCACACCTTTGTAACACAAGAGCAAGGTTAGAAAGACAATTGTCAAAAGAGGAACCGTAGACGGAGAAGTCATCCATAAAGACCTCCATGATTTCCTCTATATATTCGGAGAAGATGGCCATCATACACCTTTGAAAGGTGGTTGGGGCGTTACAAAGCCCGAACGGCATCCTCCTATAGGCGAACGTACCCCACGGGCACGTGAATGTGGTCTTCTCTTGATCATCCGGGTGTATCGGAATCTGAAAGAAACCACTATAACCGTCAAGATAGCAAAAATGTGAATGTTGCGCTAACCTTTCAAGCATTTGATCGATGAAGGGTAGTGGGAAGTGATCCTTCCTCGTCGCGCTATTTAGCTTGCGGTAGTCTATGCACATCCGCCATCCTGTTACGGTTCGGGTAGGAATGAGTTCGTTATTCTTGTTGGTGATGACCGTCATTCCTCCCTTCTTCATAACTACTTGAACCGGACTCACCCACTTGCTATCGGAGATAGGGTAGATGATACCTGCATCAAGAAGTTTAAGAATTTCCTTCTTGACAACCTCTTTCTGTGTCGGATTTAACCGCCTTTGAAGTTTTTTTGAAGTTCTAAAGTCCTCTTCCATTAAGATTTTATGCATGCATAGGGAAGGTTTGATTCCTACTAAGTCTTCTATAGTATAACCTAAAGCTTTCCTATGTTTCCTAAGGACAACCATAAGCTTACTATGTTCATCTATGGTTAAATCGGAACTAACAATTACCGGATAAGTAGAGTTAGGTCCTAAGAATGCGTACCTTAGATGTGTAGGAAGTTGTTTCAACTCCATAGCTGCAGGAGTTTCCAATGGCTCTTGAGGAGCTTCCGATGCTTCCTTAGAAGTGTCTAAGGAAGTAGATGGTGTTGGAGAAGAATCAAGAGAAGTTGAAGAAGTGGCACATTTGCCTTCGTCCACGGCCAAAATTACGGCCTCTCTGCATCCTCCACGGCCGTGATTTTGGGCGTGGAATGTAGTTACGGGTGCTCTGTTTCCTCCACAGCCGTGTAACCCTCTGGAGTGAGCCACGCTTTGGTTGGTGAAGTCCACGGCCGTGGAATATAGTGTATGGCCGTGGATTCTCATATTTTCTGCCTCGTCGTGGATTTTCTCAAACTCCTCTTCACATACTTCTTATTGTGCTTCTAAGGCTTCAATTGCCTCATTGCACTCCTCTTCTTCTCCAACATTCATTAGACTCATAGTAATAACCTTTTGCAAAGGATCTTTGAAGAGAATAGCACTTACCTCATCTCTAGACAACCCTTCTTCATCTTGGATATTGAATATATCCTCGTCAAAGATCGGTTCCTTCACTAGAGTGGAAAGAACAAACTCTACCTTCTCTTCTCCTATGTCAAAGGCGAGTCTAGCATTCTTGCAATCGACTATGCAGCCGGAAGTTGCAAGAAACGGTCTTCCGAGTATGATCGGGACCGGACTATCTGCAGGAATGTCAAGCACAACAAAATCAATGTGAACAAAGAATTTACCTAGCTTGACTGGGACGTCTTCTACAATACCGACGGGACGAGTGATGGATCGATCCGCCATGTACAACGTCATCTTCACCGGTTTAGGGTTGCCTAAACCGATCTTCCTACATAATGCAAGTGGTATGATGCTCACACTTGCTCCCAAGTCACATAATACATCATATGTGACATCTCCCACTCCTATGGGAATACAAAATGACCCCGGATCCTTTAGCTTTGGGGGAATCTTCTCTTTCATGGTCTTGATGAGATCCGAAGAATCTGAACTCATCTTAACCTCTCCGAAATCCTCTAGCTTCCTCTTGTTGGAGAGGAGCTCCTTTAAGAACTTGCCATAAGCCGGCATACCTACAATAGCATCAATGAAAGGTATGTTAATATGCAATTTGCTCATGAGTTCTATAAACTTACCGAATTGTTTATCTAGACGCGCTCTTGCTCTAGATTGAGGGAATGGTAGGGGAGGTTTGTAAGCCGGAGGAGGAACGTAGACATCTTCCTTCTCCTTCCCCTTCTCTTTTTCTTTCTCAACGGGGACTTCAACAAACTTAGGTTGCGGATCGGTGGTTGTCACTCCGCTCCTAGTTGTGATTGCCATAACCCTTCCCTTTGGGTTGTCCTCCGTTTTTCCTGGAAGTTTCCCTTGATTCATAGGAACTTCCTCCGCATGAGTAAACATTTGGTTTTCTAAAACCTTTTGGGCTTTATCAACCTTAGTTATGTGATCATCAACTTTGATGATGCGAGTCTCTAACCCTTGAAGCTTTCCCAAAATTGTCTCCAACATGGTATCGGGCTTCTCCTTCCCCGAAGTGCTTCCTCCATTAGATGTTTGCCCCTGTCTTTTCAAAGGAGTAGAGGAAGAGGAAGGTGGAGTTAGTGAATTTGAATTGGAAGGATAAGAGTTACCGGAGTTTTGTTGATTGGAGCGCCAATTGTTGTTATTTGAACCCCTATTGTTGTTCCAATTATTGTTCCGGTTGTTGTTGTTGCCGTTCCAATTATTCTGGTTGTTGTTCCGGTTGTTGTTGTTGTTGCGGTTTGTGTTCTCACCACCGTTTTTGTTGTTGCCCAAGTAGCCAACATCTTTTCCTTGTTGCTTTGGAAAGTTGGTCTTGATAGCTTCCTTCAACTCTTTAATCTCATTGTTGAGGGAGAAATTTCGATTTTGAGCTTCATGTGTGAGCTTTGCTCCTTGCTCCACACGATTTCCCTCTACTTTCCGGTGAGAGTACTTCTTTATGACTCTAGCTTGCTTCTCAATGAAGTCCCAAGCGTCATCTTCCCTCATGTCCATGAATGTACCACATGAGAGGGATTGGAGCTTGAATTGTGTCTCCACATCCAGCTCCTTATAATATATCTCCAAAAGTGCAAGCTTGGATATGCCATGATGAGGGCAATCCAAGAGCAAATCCTGAAATCTTTCCCAAGATTGAAACAAACTTTCGTTAGATCTCATGGAAAATGCGTTAATCTTACCTCTTAGCTCCGCCGTTTTGGATGGCGGAAAGAACTTAGTGAGGAACTCCGCGGAAAGGTCTTCCCACGTGTCTAGTTTCCCACTAGGAAGAGCTTGGTACCAAGACAATGCCTTCCCCTTCAAGGAGAAGAAGAAAGGCTTGAGTTTGTAGCTGTTGGTAGTAGCGTTCTTCGGCCTCATCGTCTCCATCATACACTCAAAATTTTGTAGGTGTTGGTGTGGAGATTCAGTGCTTGTTCCGCCAAATTGGTTTTGGCGAACAAGAGCAATAACCTGCGGGTTGAAGCTAAACCCTTGCACATCGTCAGCATCAAAGTTCACACCTAAACGGCGTGGTTGCTGCGTTGGATACATCCTTTGGCCAAGAGTTCTTGGCTCCTCATCCACACGTTCGATCCTCGCATTCCTAGGTGGAACACGGCGATTTGCAGCTGGCCGTGGATAGAATGGATTCACATTGATCATGGGATCAATTTCCTCTAGCGGTGGCATGGAGGAGTCGCTATCCTCATTAGATGAGTTGGCTCTAACCGATCTTCCCGGTCTCCTCCTTTTCTTTTTCTCTTTAAGGTTGTTTATTTCCAACCTCATTTGGAACATCATGTCCGTTAGATCATTAACCTTCATTTGGTGACGATCCGTCTCTTCTCTACGTGTCTTCTCACTCCATTGGAGTTGATCTTCCTTTTCCGCTAGCTCCGATTGAAGATCACGTTCTCTTTCTTCAGCCATTTTCTTTTCCTTATGCTTTCTCCTTAAAGTCCTCTCAAGCTCTTGATCAAGAGGTAAGAGGTCTTCGGTGTTCCTAGACCTGCGCATGCACTTGAAAAGATATCAAACAACAAGGGAAGAGCTCCCAAGCTTGACAACCGAAAACCGAATTCGGCCTAGACCAAATCCCCGGCAACGGCGCCAAAAACTTGTTCGCCACTTAGCATGCGTGCAAATAAGCTTTAATTATAAAACTAGAAATCAATCAAGCGAACCCGCAGTGTACGGATCGACGTAGTTAAGCAAGAATTCCAGAGTATCGAACACAGGGATTTGGGGGGTTAAATCCAATTATAGATTATCAAGCAAGTGAATATGTGAGCTTTTTAAATATTGGGAAAACAACAATCCTAAAGATCCAGGAATCCAGTTGTGGCAATCGATTCAAGATATACTAAAGATATAAGGACAGAGTTGAGGTTTGCAAAGGTATGCGAATGTAAGGTAATCGTACGATGAAGTTCCAAAAACCTTATATGACCCACCTAAAAGACACTCTCTATAAAGGTTGTTGAGGCTTCAGTATAGAAAGGTTCTAAAGGTAAGAATTAATGTTACGCTAAGATCGTGTGATGCGCAATTGGGTTTTAAATTTATACTCGTTATAATTCTCCTAACTCCTAGCGAACCCGCAGTGTACGGGACGTTCGTAGTAGGGATAGTATTCCGAGGTCGAACACAAAGACTAAGGTGAAATTGACTTGATTTGTGATTTAGTTTAGTAAAGTCCTAGGTTGAAAGAGAAAAAAAGAAATAAAGAAATGAAAATCTCAAATGTTTTTGGTTGGTTTTTGGTGATCAAACAAAGATCACAATACATGCAAGTAATCGATCAACTAAACTATAAATCAACACAAATGAACAACTAAACAAGATATAGATCAAAGAGAGAAAAGACGGGTTCTAGGGATTTGAAGTTCCGGTTATGGCATAGGACTCAAGCTATCTATTCATTCTTGGATTAACTATGTTGGGGTTAAGTGTTTCTAGATTGGGATTAATTACCGGGTAGGTCTCATGATCCACTAGTCCATTCCTTAAGTCTCATTACCGGGTAAGTCTCTAAGAACCTAAGTGATGGAATTCTACTCGAACCGGATTTCTAACTTAAGATCCAACCTATCCTCACCGGGTAAGTCTCGGAAGAGCTAGTTTTAAGCTACTATCCAGCACACTAAATCCAATGGCGGCTTATTAGGCTCACCACTACCTAAGGTGTGTTATCTTCGGGATCTAAGAGTAAGGATTACCGGGTAAGTCTCTCCTGACACTTATGTGCTAACACTAGGTCACCCTAGGATAGATTTAACCCAACAAACACTTAGGATTTCAACATTCTAACAGTCTAAGATTAGATCCATCGAACCAGGAAAATCACGGTTTGTTCTACCTAAACCACGGCCGTGGTTTGACAAGAACTGGCCGTGATTCCTAACAGAGGATACGTTCATACAAACAAGTCATCCAAAGATAAATCTAAGTCCATCCTATCATAGCCCTAGCCACAACCATCCTTTCCTTACCCTAGAACCACATCAATTTAGCCTACAACGTTCATAATGGAAATCGAAACAAACAAACATAGAATCATAACATTCATTGCAAGATAATTAAGGAAAAGAGATGCACAAGTGAACTTTAAGAACAACCAAGCTGAAAATGAATTAGAACAACTTACAACCGTTCCAAAGAAGGTTCAAAGGTTCACAAAACTCTAGAAATAGAATCCGGAAATCTTCTCTACAAAACTAGCAAGAATGACAATGGTGTGTGTTCTTCTTCTCCTCTTCAATGGAACCCTTCTTCTTCTCTTTGACACTTTCCTTCCTAAAAAAACTCTTCTTATTGAGAGAATATTGTTGTTAGAGAGAAATGGATAATGGATGAGCTGCTCCAAACTACTCCCAGCTGCCCCTCACAACCCATGAAGGACCACTTTTATAACAAACTTGCATGAGCTGGCCATGAGAGTCGTGGCACAGCTGTCACAAGAATCTGGAAAAAACCACGGTTGATTCCACGGCCGTGATCTGTTAGAGAACCGTGATTCTGTGCAGAAACTTTGCCTTGGATCATTAAGCTGTGATTTGGTGCATGGCTAGTGTTGGCAAGGTTCCATGAGTCCTCCTTAGCCTATAGCTTGTGTCCTAATGAGTCCGAGGGTGTGTCGTCTAGATAAACGATCTTCAAACGCATCGTTTTAGCTCCTAAATTTCCCGAATTACCTACAAAACACGCACAAGTCCGTGTAGACATCTATCTCGACAAAATATATGAATTGAGTGCAAAATGTCTCGAACCAATGCTAAACCATGCATGAATGAGTGGAAATTCTACCTAAATGATCACCTAAAACTAAGTCATAAATTGTGTTATCAAAATACCCCATACTTAAGGTTTGCTCGTCCCCGAGCAAATTCCCAACTATAGACTAAGAGATGACATGATTTATGTATGCAGAAAAATGGCAAAAAATTTCTTTTTTGGGTTTGTGCTTCTACTATTGGATCACCTTCAAAGTCATGTTTCATGGCTAAGGACAAGCAATCATGTGTCAAACAAATGAAAGCATGGAAAGACAATTGTACTTAACTCAAAAGCATACATGAAATGTAAAGATGAAGAAGTCAAGAAGATTAAGAGTACATCCAATCTAAACTACTAAGTCTTACAAACATGCAAATAGGTCATAAGGTCTTGTGAGATAAAAGGGCCAAGAATTGTAGTGATTGGGTGGGGATTTCTAGTTTATGTGATGCTAATCCGGGAACGGAACTAACTTCACATCCTTGTCCTCGATCAACTTCCCCCAAGTGTATATTTTCCTCTATCTTTTCTTTCTTTTCTTTTTCTTTGACTTATTTTTGAGACAATGGCATTGGTGTACAAGAGCCGAAACCTTGGTGATTAGCCGTCCTCGGGTTTTTTCTTAGTTTTCGAGGTGCATCCACACCGGGCACACATACCAAAGCTCGTTAGGACTATTGGTTCATTTGATTTTGGCAAGGCACCAACACCCGATTATGTGAAGTGTACCGAGTTACTTGTCATTTAAACCAATGTCCCCAAACTTATATTTTGGCTACACTTTCACAACAAATTCAGCATTTTATGCATGATATTCTTTCCATCAACAACTTCACCCCACACTTAGCTTTTTGCACACATCAACACACTAGCATGCTCCTATTCCCGGATGTGTTAAAAGAGGTCAAATTTATCTCAATTGAGGTGCTCAAGCAATCATGATTAAGATGAGAAGTAGAGAAAGATTGAATTGCCTCATTCATTCCTAGATGGTATGCAAGAACTATCATGTAATTTCGATTTTCACTACTCAATCCCTTCTAGGCAAACATCATGGTCATAAATCATTCATAGAATTTCAAGAGAAGTAGTTCAAGTCCACATATGCATTTATCAATTCAACACATAAGGCCATTCATAGCCTATTCACAAGACAAGATTTCATCATTAGGATCATATCCAAGCCTAGAAAGCACAAAAAGTTTTAAAATTTTCTGATTTTTATGGGATTTTCGTTTTAAATATGTACAATGCAAGACATGTGCAAATATTAAACTATCCTAGATGCTCATCATGCAAAGGATCATACAAACCCCACCCCATACTTAGAAACACATTGTCCCCAATGTGGTATTCAAAAAGAGAGAGTGAAAGAGGGTTCTCACAATGTAAAATTGTTTGCTATGGTATTCGGGATTGTTCAAATGAATTGATGTTGGATGATCCTATCAACCATGGTAGAGAGCTCTAAGCATCCATCAAAGCTTCGGAACCCGCGCTAGACACCGCTAGCCGTCCAAGTCCCGCGTCCGCTCCACCCATAATTGGTAAAGGGTTCATCATCATTCATATGCCAAGAAAGGCTTCCAATGCTACTCAATGGGTTGCCTCCCACCAAGCGCTTCTTTAAGGTCATTAGCTTGACCAAACTCGGGGGAGTCTATTCAAGGTGAAGTGGGGCAATCATTTCCACCGGAGCTCCCGGAATATATTTCTTCAAGCGGTGCCCATTCACTTTGAAATTCCCACAATGCTCCCCTCCTATCTCAATAGATCCGTGGGAAAAGATCTTCTTCACCACATATGGCCCGGTCCATCTTGATTTGAGCTTTCCGGGGAAGAGCCTTAGCTTCGAGTTGAAGAGAAGGACAAGATCTCCTTCATTCAACTCCTTGGGGATGATCTTCTTGTCATGCCATCTTTTGGTTCTTTCCTTGTAAATCCGGGCATTCTCATAAGCGTCCAACCGGATCTCCTCAAGGGCGTTTAGATCAAGCAACCTCTTTTCTCCCGCCTCCTTGAGGTCAAAATTTAGCCACTTAATGGCCCAATAAGCTCTATGCTCCATTTCCACCGGAAGATGGCAAGACTTGCCATAGACTAACTTGTAAGGAGTGGTGCCAATCGGTGTCTTGAAGGCGGTTCTATATGCCCACAATGCGTCATTGAGCTTCATAGCCCAATCCTTTATAGTTCTAGACACCGTCTTCTCAAGGATGGCCTTTATCTCCCGGTTGGAGATCTCCACTTGGCCACTAGTTTGGGGATGGTAAGGTGTTGTCACCTTATGAGTCACCCCATACTTAGCCAAAAGCGCTCCAAAGTTCCTATTTGTGAAGTGCTTTCCTCCATCACTAATGATCACCCTTGGTGTTCCAAACCTAGGGAAGATCACCCGGTTGAAGAACCGCACCACTACCTTGGCATCATTTGTAGGAGAGGCGATTGCCTCCACCCATCTTGACACATAATCCACCGCCAATAGGATATAGAGATTGCCACATGAGGAAGGGAATGGTCCCATGAAGTCCACACCCCACACATCAAAAATCTCCACTTCTTGGATGTTGTTCAAGGGCATTTCATTCCTCCTTGAGATGTTTCCCGTCCTCTGGCAAGCATCACATCCAGCTACAAAACCTTGCACATCTCTAAACAAGTTAGGCCAATAAAAACCGGATTGCAATACCTTTGCACACGTCTTGTGTGAGCTAGCATGGCCTCCACATGGTAAGGAGTGACAATGCCGGATCACACTCTCCACTTCATCTTCCGGTATGCATCTTCTAAACATCCCATCCGGTCCTCTCTTGAACAAGAGTGGTTCACTCCAATAGTAATGCCTCACATCGTTGAAGAACTTCTTTCTTTGTGCATATGTCAATCCGGGAGGCACTTCCTCACATACTAAGTAATTCACAGTATCGGCATACCATGGCTCGTTTCCCCTAGAAACTTGGAACAAGCATTCCTCTACCATTTGCAATTGCTCATCTCGGAATGAGTCATCAATTGGAATGTCATCTCTTCCAAGCTCTAATGGAGGCAATCTACTAAGGTGATCCGCCACGGAGTTCTCGGATCCCTTCTTATCTCGTATTTCCAAATCGAACTCTTGAAGAAGAAGGATCCACCGAATCAACCTTGGTTTGGCATCCTTCTTTGTAAGTAGATAACGGATCGCCGCATGATCCGTATAAACTATGACCTTCGCTCCAACAAGGTATGAGCGGAACTTCTTAAATGCATACACCACCGCCAACAACTCCTTCTCGGTGGTAGCATAATTGAGTTGGGCATCATCTAGCGTCTTGCTAGCATAATAAATAGCATGAGTACGCCCTTCTTTCCTTTGCCCTAAAACGGCCCCAACGGCCACATCGCTTGCATCGCACATGATCTCAAATGGTAGACTCCAATCCGGAGGTTGCATTATAGGTGCGGAGATCAAGGCGTTCTTCAACCTACAAAAAGCTTCAAGACAATCCTTGGAAAAGACAAAATCAACATCCTTCATTAGTAGGTTAGTGAGAGGCTTAGAAATTTTAGAGAAGTCTTGAATAAACCTCCGGTAAAAACCGGCATGCCCTAAGAAACTCCTTACCCCCTTCACCGAGGTAGGTGGCGGCAACTTCTCTATCGTTTCAATTTTTGCCCTATCAACCTCAATGCCACGGTTGGACACCAAGTGTCCTAACACAATGCCTTCACTTACCATGAAGTGGCATTTTTCCCAATTCAAGACAAGATTTGTCTTCTCACATCTTTGCAATACCAATGACAGGTTAGCCAAGCAATTATCAAAGGAAGAACCATAAACAGAGAAATCATCCATAAACACTTCCATGATATTTTCTATGTATTTCGAAAAGATAGCCATCATACACCTTTGGAAGGTGGCGGGTGCATTACACAACCCAAATGGCATTCTCCTATATGCAAAAGTACCCCATGGACATGTAAAGGTTGTTTTCTCTTGGTCATCGGGGTGGATGGGGATTTGGAAAAATCCACTATACCCATCTAGATAGCAAAAATGAGAGTGTTGAGCTAACCTTTCTAGCATTTGGTCAATGAAGGGGAGAGGGAAGTGATCTTTCCTAGAGGCCATATTCAATTTCCTATAATCAATGCACATCCTCCACCCCGTAACCGTCCTAGTCGGGACTAGTTCATAGTTCTCATTGGTCACTACGGTCATCCCACCCTTCTTAGGTACTACATAAACGGGACTAACCCACTTACTATCCGAGATAGGGTAGATAATTCCCGCATCTAGCAATTTGATGATTTCCTTTTTGACTACCTCTTTCATTATAGGATTCAATCTCCTTTGATGTTCAATAGAGGGTTTGTGGTTATCTTCCATCATTATCTTATGCATGCACAAAGAGGGCTTAATGCCAACTAAGTCATCAATAGTATAACCAATGGCCTTTCTATGCAATCTCAGTTCATGCAACAACTTAGCAAGTTCATCATCACTCAAGCATGCATTAACAATCACCGGATATGAAGAATTTTCACCAAGGAATGCATACTTTAAATGAGAGGGAAGGGGTTTAAGTTCAAGTTGAGGGGGACCTTTATCGGTTGAAGATGATCCAAATAAGGTTGGATTAGGTGAGTCCAAAGCAAATGAAGACTCATCATGCCTCCTAAAAGCTTGATCATCATCAAGGACTGATCTAGGGAAATCCACGGTTGAAATCACGGCTTGCCCAACTTCCACGGCCGTGGTTCTTGCCAAGCTTGCTTCTCGGAGTTGTCCAGAAAGTTTGACGGCCGTGGAACATAAATCTCGACCGTGGATTTTGCAGCTGTTCAACACCTCTTCGTGGCTTTCAAATCCAACTCTTGGCTCCTCTTTCAAGCTCTCCAAGGCTTTGATCTCTTCATTGCAAGTCTCTTCAACAGCTTCTTTCATCATACTCAAGGTAAGAACCTTCTCCAAGGGATCTTTGATTAAGATCGAGCTCACAACTTCTCTAGATTCTTCTTGCTCGACTATGTTTAAGACATCCTCATCAAGGGTAGGCCCTTTCATCATGGTGGAAAGCTTGAACTTGATGTTCTCTTCTCCAATGTTGAAGGAGAGAGTCCCGTTCTTGCAATCCACTAGGCATCCGGAGGTGGCTAGGAAAGGTCTTCCTAAGATGATGGGAACCGGATAATCCGCCGGAATGTCCAAGACGACAAAGTCAATCGGCACATAGAATCCTCCTAGTTGCACCGGAATGTCCTCTAGAATCCCAACCGGATGGGTGATAGAACGGTCCGCCATATAGAGGGTCATCTTGACCGGCTTTGGCTCTCCTAGCCCGACCTTGTTGCAAAGTGCAAGCGGTATGATGCTTACACTCGCTCCAAGATCACAAAGGGTCTCGTACTTCACATCTCCCACTCCTATTGGGACGCAAAAAGAGCCCGGATCCCTTAGCTTGGGAGGCATCTCTTCCTTCATGGTTTGGATCAATTCCAAGGATCTCTTGGTCATTCTTATCTCCCCATACTCCTCCAACTTCCTTTTGTTGGAGAGTATTTCCTTTAAAAACTTGCCATATGCCGGCATTCCTAAAATGGCATCCATGAACGGAATGTTAATATGTAATTTGGACATTAGTTCAAGGAACTTACCAAAATGATTGTCCAAACGAGCTCTTGCTCTTGATTGTGGGAACGGTAGTGGTGGCTTGTACGGAGGCGGTGCCACATAGGTTGGCTCTACATCCTTGCTCTTGCCTCCATCTTCTTGCATTCTTCCCTCCTCTACCACTACTTGCTTTCCCTTAGCTTGGTCCTTGGGCAAAGGATCCTTCATACTCAATCCACTCCTTGTTGTGATAGCCAACACTTGACCTCTTGGGTTGTCTTCGGTTCTTCCGGGAAGCTTTCCCGGGTCTCTATGGGCTTCACCTGCCTTTTGGAACACTTGTGCTTCCAAGACTTTTTGAGCCTTAGAGATTGAAGTCACGGTGCTCTCAAGACCACTCAACCTTCCTAGCAATTGCTCAAACATTATCTCGGTTCTATCCTTGGGAGGTTGAGTGAAACCGGGTGGAGGTTCTTGTGAAGCTCTTGGTGGTGGAGTTGAGCTTGTGGAAGCGGGAGGGTTCAAGGCTCCATCCGAGTTAGAGTAAGAAAACCCGGGATGGTTGTGGTTGGGCCGGTAATTGTTGAATTGCCGGTTGTTGTTAAAACTCCTTGGGCCTTGGTAATTGTTGAAGTTGCCCCTTCCCATATAATTCACATCCTCCTCCTTGGAAGACAAGTTGGCTTGTGGAAGCACTTGAGGATTTGCTTGGTTCTTCAAAGTTGTAGTACATAACTCCCTCAAGGACTTCAACTCATTGTTGATGGCGTCAAGCTAGAAATTGCTCATGGTGACTTCACTCACCTCATATGCTCCCGCCTTTCTCCCTTCACTCTTCCTATGGGAGTATTTCTCAATCACTAGAGCTTGCTTCTCCACAAACTCCCAAGCTTCATCTACATGCTTCTCCATAAATGTCCCACCGGAAAGAGATTGGAGCTTGAATTGGCTATCTTCATCAAGTCCCTTGAAGTAGATCTTCAATAGCTCAATTTTTGATATGCCATGGTGTGGACAATCAAGAAGAAGATCTTTGAACCTCTCCCAAGACTTGAATAAACTCTCTCTATCCTTCATCACGAAGGCATTGATCTTCCCTCTTAACTCGGTAGTCTTGGAAGGTGGGAAGAACTTAGTCAAAAACTCGGTTGTCATCTCCTCCCAAGTACCAACTCGCCCTTGTGGAATAGATTGATACCAAGCCAAGGCTTTGTCCTTAAGAGAGAAGGAAAAAGCCCTTAGCTTATGGTTGTTGCTCTCCAATCTTGGCGGTCTAAGAGTCTCCATCAAGATCTCATAGTTCATCAAATGTTGGTGAGGAGACTCTCCTTCCATCCCTCCAAATTGATTATGCCGGATCATTTGTAGAACTTGAGGGCGGAGCTCATAGTTGTGGGTCGCGGGATCTCCTAAGTTCACACCCGGTCGGTGTGCTCTTTGTGCCGGATCCATACGTCTCCCTAGGGTTTGTGGCTCCTCAATAGCAATGGGAACAACCCTAACATTAGCCGCCGGCTGCGGTTGTGGTGGAGGAGGTGGAGGTTGTCGGCGATTAAGCTCTCCTTGAACAAGGGCTTGCCTAATCTCTTCAATCTCCCTCCTAGTTTCCTCTTGCCTCTCATTGGCAAGTCTCCTTTCTTCCTCCAAGAGCTCTTCTCTTAGCCTTATTTGCTCTAAGGCTTCATCCAACTCAGCTTGGAGGTTTCTCCCGGCCATCTCTTTCTCTTTTCGGATGTTCTTGGATCTAGATCGAAGGGTTTTCTCCGGTTCGGGATCGAATGGAGCTAAATCCTTGCCACGAGATCTTCGCATACACCTAAAGAGTGATAGATGTCCTGAAAAGCAAAGACACAAACCAAAAAGAGATCAAAAGCAACAAGAAAGATCTACACTAGAAACAATCATAAAATAGACTCAATCTAGACCTAGTCCCCGGCAACGGCGCCAAAAACTTGTTACGCTAAGATCGTGTGATGCGCAATTGGGTTTTAAATTTATACTCGTTATAATTCTCCTAACTCCGAGCGAACCCGCAGTGTACGGGACGTTCGTAGTAGGGATAGTATTCCGAGGTCGAACACAAAGACTAAGGTGAAATTGACTTGATTTGTGATTTAGTTTAGTAAAGACCTAGGTTGAAAGAGAAAAAAGAAATAAAGAAATGAAAATCTCAAATGTTTTTGGTTGGTTTTTGGTGATCAAACAAAGATCACAATACATGCAAGTAATCGATCAACTAAACTATAAATCAACACAAATGAACAACTAAACAAGATATAGATCAAAGAGAGAAAAGACGGGTTCTAGGGATTTGAAGTTCCGGTTATGGCATAGGACTCAAGCTATCTATTCATTCTTGGATTAACTATGTTGGGGTTAAGTGTTTCTAGATTGGGATTAATTACCGGGTAGGTCTCATGATCCACTAGTCCATTCCTTAAGTCTCATTACCGGGTAAGTCTCTAAGAACCTAAGGGATGGAATTCTACTCAAACCGGATTTCTAACTTAAGATCCAACCTATCCTCACCGGGTAAGTCTCGGAAGAGCTAGTTTTAAGCTACTATCCAGCACACTAAATCCAATGGCGGCTTATTAGGCTCACCACTACCTAAGGTTTGTTATCTTCGGGATCTAAGAGTAAGGATTACCGGGTAAGTCTCTCCTGACACTTATGTGCTAACACTAGGTCACCCTAGGATAGATTTAACCCAACAAACACTTAGGATTTCAACATTCTAAAAGTCTAAGATTAGATCCATCGAACCAGGAAAATCACGGTTTGTTCTACCTAAACCACGGACGTGGTTTGACAAGAACTGGCCGTGATTTCTAACAGAGGATACGTTCATACAAACAAGTCATCCAAAGATAAATCTAAGTCCATCCTATCATAGCCCTAGCCATAACCATCCTTTCCTTACCCTAGAACCACATCAATTTAGCCTACAACGTTCATAATGGAAATCGAAACAAACAAACATAGAATCATAACATTCATTGCAAGATAATTAAGGAAAAGAGATGCACAAGTGAACTTTAAGAACAACCAAGCTGAAAATGAATTAGAACAACTAACAACCCTTCCAAAGAAGGTTCAAAGGTTCACAAAACTCTAGAAATAGAATCCGGAAATCTTCTCTACAAAACTAGCAAGAATGACAATGGTGTGTGTTCTTCTTCTCCTCTTCAATGGAACCCTTCTTCTTCTCTTTGACACTTTCCTTCCTAGAAAAACTCTTCTTCTTGAGAGAATATTGTTGTTAGAGAGAAATGGATAATGGATGAGCTGCTCCAAACTACTCCCAGCTGCCCCTCACAACCCATGAAGGACCACTTTTATAACAAACTTGCATGAGCTGGCCATGAGAGTCGTGGCACAGCTGTCACAAGAATCTGGCAAAAACCACGGTTGATTCCACGGCCGTGATCTGTCAGAGAACCGTGATTCTGTGCAGAAACTTTGTCTTGGATCATTAAGCTGTGATTTGGTGCATGGCTAGTGTTGGCAAGGGTCCATGAGTCCTCCTTAGCCTATAGCTTGTGTCCTAATGAGTCCGAGGGTGTGTCGTCTAGATAAACGATCTTCAAACGCATCGTTTTAGCTCCTAAATTTCCCGAATTACCTACAAAACACGCACAAGTCCGTGTAGATATCTATCTCGACAAAATATATGAATTGAGTGCAAAATGTCTCGAACCAATGCTAAACCATGCATGAATGAGTGGAAATTCTACCTAAATGATCACCTAAAACTAAGTCATAAATCGTGTTATCAATTAACATCAAATATCCAAACTTGTAATCCAAGGATCAAGACTAACTAAACCGATTAAGGTTGTGACACTCAGAATCGAAGTAGAGGTTGTTGAGGCTTCACTACCACCTAAAAAAGGCAAGCCAAGACTAAGTTAAAGCAAATCTTTAACTTTGGATTAAAGTAAAAGCAAGTTCGTAAACTATCACAAAATTACGGGTAGTTCTTGAGTTCCACGGCCGTGGAAGCTCAAGAACAGACCGTGGATTAGGTTCGTCGGCGATTCTCTCTAACTCTCAGGGTCCAATCTGTTTACGATCGATCTATCATCATCTAAGCCACAACTATCAACCCTTCACCTTAGAATTGCTAAAGGGTTTTAGCCAACAACAGTCATATTGATATTAATTTCAAGGTTTAAAAGAATCAAAGATGAAAACTTCCGAAAACCTTCAATAACTTTGAATAAAATCTCAAATCCACAAGTATAGAGCAATGATGCAATAGTTTCGGGATAACGCAAACAATCACAAATCTTAGATAAGAACGAAGAACGGGATGTCAATCCGTCTTCTAATCAAACCTAAAGATGAAGCGTAACCTTCTTGCGAACAATCTTCCAAATCTTCCTCTCTTCCGTCAATCCGGAAATCTCAATAGCAAAGCGCAAATCTCTCAATCACAATCTCCGCAAAAGGCGCGAAATTAGGGTAAATCCAAGTGTAAGCGAAAGTGCGTCTAAGCGTAAGCGAAGGTGACGGAATCTCTCTTCGTCCGTCCTTTTATAGTGTAAGATAAAATATTGGCCCGGCCCAATTGCGTAGAAGATCGTGGCTTACAATATTGCGTAAAATATTGCCAAGATCACGGTCGTGGAAGGGTTCCACGACCGTAATTTAGAGCGTGGAAATTGGTCACGGTTTGACACAATCCTTCCACGGCCGTAGAAGCTGCTGGAATGAACCACGCTTCCCTTGCCAAGGTTCCACGGCCGTGGACTTGAACGTGGAATGTAGTACGGCCGTATTTTAGAGCATGGTTTAGAGGTAAACCGTAATTCTTCCTTTCCTCGTGCTATTCTTCAAGTTAGCACCATCCTTAGCTCCTATAGATGTCCTCAATCCTTGGACATGCTCAATCAAACTCCATCCTCGCTCAATCCGTTCGGAAATAGCTCTTAATTGCCTACAATCAACATAAAGCTTGTGTAGACCTCTATATCGACAATATAGGCAAACTAACTCACAAATGCATCAATGCTTAATCAATGACTACCAATACGGATGAAATACACTTAGAAAACGTGCCTAAAATATCACAATATTTCATGCTAACATCTACTAAGGTGATCCACCACAGAATTTTCGGACCCCTTCTTATCCCGGATTTCCAAATCAAACTCTTGAAGAAGAAGGATCCACCGAATCAAACGAGGCTTGGCATCCTTCTTAGTAAGGAGATAACGGATCGCAGCATGATCTGTATACACAATGACCTTCGCTCCAACAAGATACGAGCGGAACTTCTCAAATGTGTACACAACCGCTAGCAACTCCTTCTCGGTGGTAGCATAATTGAGTTGGGCATCATCTAGCGTCTTGCTAGCATAATAGATGGCATGTGTAAGCCCATCTTTCCTTGTCCCAAAACAGCCCCAACGGCTACATCACTCGCGTCACACATGATCTCAAACGGTAAACTCCAATCCGGAGGTTGCATGATGGGTGCGGAGATCAAAGCATTCTTCAACCTATAAAAAGCCTCAAGGCAATCCTTGGAGAAAACAAACTCAACATCTTTCATTAGTAGGTTAGTAAGAGGCTTAGAAATCTTAGAGAAATCTTTAATGAATCTCCGGTAAAAACCGGGATGCCCTAGAAAACTCCTTACCCCCTTCACCGAGGTAGGTGGTGGCAACTTCTCTATCGTCTCTATCTTAGCCCTATCAACCTCAATGCCACGGTTGGACACCAAGTGTCCCAATATAATGCCTTCACTTACCATGAAGTGGCATTTTTCCCAATTCAAGACAAGATTTGTCTCCTCACATCTTGTTCGCTCAAAAGGGTGTGCGTCAAAGTCTTAATATTTATATCTAGAACTCAAAAGCAAAGCGAACCCGCAGTGTACGGATCAGCTGTAGAAAGGTAAGAATTCTAGAGTCGAACTCAGGGATTTGGTGAGAATAATTCCGATTTCAATTATCTAGCGAAAGTATAAAAACTTTTGTGATTTGATAGAGAGAGAAATGATTCCAAGGATTCAAGTATCCGATTTAGGCTTTCGATTCAAGACACTTCTATAGGTATAGGACAGAATTTATATTGCCAAGATTGAATGTTCAAAGGTAGGATTCGTACGATGAAGTTCCAAAACCTATATGACTAATCTATAGGTTCTCTCTATAAGGGTTGTTGAGGCTGCAATATAGAAAGATCTAGAGACAAGAATTATGTTCAAACTAACTATCTAAAACTCCAGGATATGACTCTCCAAAGTAAAGATTAGAAAGCACACTTAAAATCTTAATAAAGGGTGTTGAATCTCTTTATTACCCAAATCTTGCGATCTTAATCTATTAAATGTAGAAACAGGTTTGAAGTGCCTTCATACATTCAATTAGAGGGTAGAAAGGTTAATCAAGATTGGGATTTAGACAAGGATTAGTTTTGATTAAAAATTAGTTCAATTAAAGTTCGTCAGAAGAATAAATCGCCCTATTCATAAGAAAATCGGCCGATTTTCCTCAAGAACAGTCCGATTTTTCTGTTTATCGCAAAACTAAAATCTAAACTCTCAGGGTCCTAATGTTTGAATGAGTTCAGTCTATCATCATCTAAGCCTTAATCATCAACTATTCTCCCCAGAATCACAAAGGTTTTAGCCAACCATTTTCAAAATCGAATCAAATTAATTATTGAGAGAAAAATCGCAAAGAAACCGAATCTTGAATAAAGAATTCCAATAAACTTCAAATCTGTAAACGATTGTCAAAACAACTCAATGTATCTCCTAAACAACTCAAATTCGTGTTCAAAAACAGCAAGTACTTCAATGAACAAAGAAATCTCACAACTAGAATCAAGATTAGCTTTCCGGCAAAGAGTCCTTCAATCTCCTTCCAAGAATCTTCAATTCCTCTCAAACGTGTAAAGATTTCCCGCTGCGGCCTCTCGTCTTTGTTCCTAGGGTTCTCCTCTATACTTTCTTGCAGATGGGCCGTTTGGAAAAACTCTCCTCTAGCCCAAAATAATTGGGCTTTGTGTCGTCTTTCCATTTGGCCGAATCGTGAAGAAAATCGACCCAGTCGATTTAGGTGCAAAACCGTTCAATTTCAAGGTATGAAAATCGTCCGATTTATATATATATTGGCACGATTTTCTTCAACAGAAAGTGCTCTTCCTTTGGTTCGTCTTCTATGCTTCTCCTTTGCAATTCCTTAGCTCTTTGTGATCCTTCTAAGACTCCTTTAGCTTCCTTAACATCCTTAGATGCTTCTTGCTCTATTTTTGCTTCCAATTCCGCTCCATTTACCTACAATTCATCAAAATCTCGTGTAGACCTCTATTTTCGACAATTGATTGAATAGAACATAAAAAGCATACAAAATCTCTCTAAATGCAAGGTAAACTGAGACAATCTTCTACAATATGGATGAATATGATGGTACATAATTCATGTCATCAAAATACCCCATACTTGCCCCTTGCTTGTCCCCAAGCAAGACTCAAATTTAGAATATAAGATGTCATGGATTATGTATGTATGAAAACTCAAAAACTTTTCTTTTGGTAGTGCTTCTTCTTATTGGATCACCCTCAAAGTGATGTTTCAAGACATAAAAAGGCAAAGCATGTATCAATGATGACTATAAGATGAACAAACTCCCTTTTCTTCCTTGAAAACATAAATAAAGAACATGATAAAGGTGTAGAGGTAATCAAAGTCAAACAAATCTAAGCCATTAAGTCTTAAACACATGCATAAAAGTCTCAAGGTCTTCTAATCAAGGGAAAGGTTCAAGAAACGTATTAAGGGAAGGAGTTCTTTTTGGCAATTGTGGTGCTAATCCGGGAAAGAGGAACACATAACACCTTCAAGAATTTTCTTCACCGCACATGCTTCGCATGTAGAAAGCTTTGCTTTCATTATACTTTACTTTTTGAGAGTATGGACAGCGGTGCATAAAAACCAAAGCCTAGGAGATCGGCGTTTCTCAATTTCGAGATGCCTCAAACCCTTGATGCACATACCATATTCCGTTAGGACTTGTCGTTCAATCGGACTTTGGCAAGACACGAACACCCGGCTATGTGAATGGTGCCGAGTTACTCATCCTCATGTTCAACGTCCCCAAACTCATGAATTTCTACACTTTCTTTTTAATACTTTTTCCTTGGCCCTCCCACATCAAACATGCCTTTTTTCAATCACCTATCCTAATTCCCGGATGGTAAAAGGAGGGTTACATATTTCATTGAGGAGCTAGCATGATCAAGATATGAGAAAAGAAAAGAAGTGAATTGCCTTAGTCATCCTTAAATGATGTAAAAGAACTTGCAATATAGCTTCGACTATTATTTCATTCTCTTATCAAAACAACTAAATCATATAACTTATTCATGTGTTCAAGTAACAAAAGCAAATTCATTCATGCTATAATCAAAATCTCAACACAACTAAGCATCTTTTTGCCTATCCATATACACAATTCTCATCATAGAGGTCATTTCCATATAAGAAGCACTAAAATTTTTTGAAAATTCATAGGATTTGAAAAAGATCATGCAAATGCAAGTGTCATAATGGAAAGTAAGTAGTGCAAGAGTTATTACAAGCCAGATTTGTCAAGAGTAGTGGAAAGTACATAAAGTACTAAAGTGAAACATAAGGTATTGTAAGTACCCCCACCCCATACTTGACATCCACATTGTCCCCAATGTGAAAATCAAGCATAGAAAGGAGAAAAATACTTACAATGTAAAAGAAGTGGAAGCTCAATCCTCTGTCGGTGGTGGAGGTGGTGGATAGGGATACATCGGTGCGCTAGGATCGTAGAAGTGGCCGAACTGGTGGTAGTACATGTCTCTCATCTGGCCATCATAGGATGAATGCCTAGCGTCCGTCTCCTCCCTATAATTCCTGAACTGGGTGTTCAGGGTCTCGTAGTCGGTGCGGAGGGTACGGTAGTCGGTGCTGAGGCTCTGGAAACTAGTGACTAGCTCCCTGAAGTGGCTTGGAGCTCGGCGTCCTCGTCTAGGGCCTGGAGCATGTGCATAAGAATGTCGAGGTGGCTGTATGTCATCCTCCGTCTCCTCATCCTGCCTACTAGTCCTGCTCGGTCCTGCACCATGAGTATCAGTGTCCATGGCATCTGTATCATGTCCGTTATGAGTATCACTCTCAAACTCGAGCATGGTCTCCTGTCCTCCATCCTCATCCTCCTCCTCTGAGTCACCTGCATCATCATCATAATAAGTAGGAGGTGAGAACTCCTCAAGCATCGACTCAAAGGTCTCCTTCCAGTTCCTCTTGTTCCGAATGGTGTATTCGGATTTCCATATGATCTCGGATGGCTTCTTCTTCGGATCCCTGTGCCATGGCATCGGCACATGAAGAGTTCCTCTCCCTCGAGGAATCAAGACCTGTCGAACCACCAACCTCTGTGAGCCTAAAGGAAGAGCACTCTCAGCTAGAGTGCATCCGGAGAAGTCCAATCCCATGGTCTTAGCCACATGAGTGACAAGACCTCCTGCACAAATGTCGCCCTTAGCTTTGTTGGCTATCTTTCCTAGATAGTCAGCAAGCATGGTGGCGATGTCTGGAATGGTGGTGGATGTCATGCAGTAGAGAATGAAGAGTTCATCAGCCTTGAGCTTCTGTGGAGTCTCTGTCCGGGCAAATAAACTCTCGCTAAGTATCCTATGCACTACCTTAAAGGAAAGGTTGTACATACTTGTCTCCTTGGAGTTTCCGGGTCTCCACTTATCCCCTCCGTACTCACCTACGGAAATAGCCTCCCAAAAATCACTAGCACTGAGACCTCTAGCAAATGTGCCTGCATCTGAATAAGAGAAACCGAACAAGTCGCCAAAAGTGTCAATGGACATAGTGTGGTCTTGGCTCATGAGGCGGAAAGTGACCATCCTTTCCCTAGGGTCGTGCTCAAACGTGCTAAGGAATTCTAGGGTGATCTCTCTATAAGCATCCTCCCTAATCGTAGCAAACTGTCTCAACCCAGCTCTGTCTAGCATCATATCAACATCCTCTCGAACATACAATGAATCTAAGTCATCAAGCACTATGTAGCGAGGAGGGGTGAATGGGCGATCTACAATGCATTCATAGCGTTTCTTGTGCTTGGATAGGGGAGGGGGAAGCTTAGGGATGTTGGTAGGTGGTGGTGGAGGTGGGGCAGGGGCTTTGGAAGAAGATCCCTTCTTCTTCCCCGTGTTTCTAGTTATCCTCTTTACAAGATCCATTCTAAGTACTAAAAATCGACCTGTTCTTCACAAAAATCGGCCGATTTATCTAGGTTGGGTCGATTTTTATCTCGATTTCAATGATTCTCACAATTCTGTAAAGTTCTGTTCAATCTATCACCACACACAGTTCCCTACAATGATTTCTAAGCAGATTCCTCTATCAATTCCAACAAACAAACACTTCCTAAGCAAACTTCAATTTCGAATGAGAAACTTAGGTTTTGGAAAGAAAAACCTGAATTCCTTATGGAGGAGTCGATTGCCGTGCGTGCTGTTGTTAGATCCTTGTTCCTTGTTGAAAATGCTTCAGTTTGGAGCCAAGAATCACTCAAAATGGTTAAGGAATGAGGATTGTAGGGTGTGGCGATTTTTCGGCTTTCTTGAGAGAGGGAAGTCGAGAATTGGGGGTTTTGGAATGAAGAAGATCGAGTGTAATGTCCTTATATAGGGTCGATAATTTCTGAAGAAAATCGGCCGATTTATCTGGTCGATTTATTTGTCGGGTCGATTTTTGTTTCTGTCGAAAAAAATCGGCCGATTTATTTTGACAGGTCGATCTCCAGGTCGATTTTTGTTTCTGTTGAAAAAAATCGACTTGCTCTGTTACTGAATCGGACGATTTACTTATGGTAACTCGATTTCCTTCCTTGTTTTTCTTGAATCTCGAAGATATAACTCATTTATGCTCCATTCTCCATGAATCTTTCACATTTGAACCTAATTTCCTGCGATTAATGACACGACAAACCAAGAGTGCATCGAGGAACAAATAAAAAAAACGAAAAACGAAAAACAAAAAAAAAAACAAAGCAATTAATCTACTCTAACTAAGTGATGGAAAGAAGGGAAAACTATACTATCATGAGTTGCCTCCCAAGAAGCGCTTTATTTATCGTCTTTAGCTGGACGGTGTATAATGTTGTGTTCAATGGAGGAGGATAGGAGCTATCTCCTCGACCGGAGCTTCCGGTGTGTATTTCTTCAACCGTTGGCCATTAACCTTAAAACTTCCGCTTTGTTCACCCCATACTTCAACTGCACCATGGGGGAAAACTCGTTTAATTACATAAGGTCCTGTCCAACGGGATTTGAGCTTACCTGGAAATAGACGCAGCCTTGAGTTGAATAGGAGGACTTGGTCTCCCTCCTTCAAGTCTTTTGGAATGATGTGCTTATCATGCCAGCGCTTTGTCCGTTCCTTGTAAATCCTTGCGTTCTCGTACGCATTTAGTCGGATCTCATCCAGCTCATTGATGTCTAAAAGCCGCTTCTCTCCGGCTTCTTTCATATCGAAGTTGAGCCACTTGATAGCCCAATAAGCTTTGTGCTCTAGCTCTACAGGAAGATGACATGATTTACCATAAACAAGGTTATAGGGAGTAGTACCTATTGGTGTCTTGAAGGCCGTTCTGTATGCCCATAGTGCATCGTCAAGCTTCATTGACCAATCTTTTCTTGTTTTAGAGACGGTTTTCTCTAAAATTCCCTTGATCTCTCTATTGGATATTTCGACTTGTCCGCTGGTTTGCGGATGGTAAGGTGTAGCTATCTTATGGGTCACCCCATACTTAGCCAATAGAGTCTCAAATCGACGGGCCGTGAAATGCGTTCCTCCGTCACTAATGATGGTTCGGGGAGTTCCGAACCTTGGGAAGATCGTTTTATTGAGGAACTTCATCACTACCATTGCATCATTAGTAGGAGAAGCGATTGCTTCTACCCATCTTGAGACATAGTCTACGGCAAGAAGTATATATTGGTTACCGCATGAAGATGGGAAAGGTCCCATAAAATCGATGCCCCATACGTCAAAGATCTCTACTTCTTGTATGTTGTTGAGAGGCATCTCATTCCTCCTGGAAATATTACCTGTCCTTTGACAAGCATCACAAGAAACAACAAACTTTTGCACATCTTTGAAAAGTGTAGGCCAATAAAAACCGGAACGAAGTACCTTAGCACAAGTCTTGTGGGAACTAGCATGTCCGCCACATGGTAGGGAATGGCAATGGCGGATGACACTATCTATCTCATCTTCGGGGATGCATCTCCTGTAAATGCCATCGGGACCTCTTTTGAATAGAAGAGGCTCGTTCCAATAGAATTGCCGGACATCACTAAAGAATTTCTTCTTTTGAGCGTATGAAAGTCTGGGTGGGATCTCCTGACAAACAAGGTAATTTACAATGTCAGCAAACCATGGATCATTACCTTTTGAGATGTGTTGAAGACACTCTTCAATCTCGTGAAGCTGCTCGTCAGGGAATGAGTCGTCTATAGGAAGCTCGTCCGTCTCGCCGGTGGGTTGTGGGAGACGACTAAGATGATCGGCAACTGAGTTTTCCGATCCTTTCTTATCTCTAATCTCTAAATCGAACTCTTGTAAGAGTAGGATCCACCTTAGAAGCCTTGGCTTCGCATCCTTCTTCGTGAAGAGGTATCGGATTGCGGAATGGTCCGTATAGACTATCACCTTCGCACCTACAAGATAGGAACGAAATTTCTCAAAAGCGTATACTACGGCTAAAAGTTCCTTTTCCGTAGTTGCATAATTATATTGAGCCTCATCTAGCGTTTTGCTAGCGTAGTAGATGGCATGAGTGCGACCATCTTTCTTCTGTCCAAGAACTGCTCCTATAGCGACGTCGCTTCCGTCGCACATGACCTCGAAAGGAAGAGTCCAATTGGGTGGTTGAATGATTGGTTCCGAAATCAAAGCTTCTTTGATCCTGCAAAAAGCATCTAAGCAATCTTTCGAGAATTCGAAAGTCGCATCTTTCATCAAAAGATTAGTCAAAGGTTTTGAAATCTTAGAAAAATCCTTTATGAATCTCCTATAGAAGCCCGCATGTCCTAAGAAACTTCTAATCCCTTTTACTGATGAAGGGGGAGGTAACTTCTCAATGGTTTCTATTTTCGCTCTATCAACCTCTATTCCCCTTTGTGATACTAGATGACCTAACACAATTCCTTCGGTTACCATGAAATGACACTTTTCCCAGTTTAAGACTAAGTTAGTGTCCTCACATCTCTTAAGAACTAGTGAAAGGTTATAGAGACAGTTATCAAAGGAAGAACCATATACTGAAAAGTCGTCCATGAAGACTTCCATGATATTCTCTACATATTCGGAGAAGATTGCCATCATACACCTTTGGAAGGTGGCTGGAGCGTTGCATAAGCCGAATGGCATTCTTCTGTAAGCGAACGTACCCCATGGGCACGTAAAAGTTGTCTTCTCTTGGTCGTCCGGATGAATTGGAATCTGAAACAAACCGCTATATCCATCTAGATAACAGAAGTAAGAATGTTGGGCTAACCTTTCCAACATTTGATCGATAAAAGGAAGGGGAAAGTGATCCTTCCTTGTGGCCACGTTCAGTTTGCGGTAGTCAATGCACATTCGCCATTCTGTAACTGTCCGTGTAGGGATGAGTTCGTTGTTCTTGTTGGCAACAACGGTAATGCCTCCCTTTTTGGGTACTACTTGTACTGGACTCACCCATTTGCTATCAGAAATAGGGAAGATGATACCTGCATCAAGTAGCTTAAGGATTTCTTTCTTCACGACCTCTTTCATTGCCGGGTTTAACCGTCTTTGAGGTTGGCGTGAAGGTTTGTAATCCTCTTCCATTAAAATTTTGTGCATACATAGAGAGGGCTTTATTCCTACTAAATCATCAATGGTGTAACCTAATGCTCTCCTATGTTGCTTCAAAACATGCATAAGTTTCTCTAATTCAGTTTCATTCAAATTTGCATTGACAATGACCGGGTATGTGGAACTAGTGCCAAGAAATGCATACCTTAAATGTGCGGGAAGTGGCTTCAATTCTAATGATGGAGGTACCTTGATTGATGATGAATCTTGGCCTTCGATTGTTGTAGGCGAGGCCTCTAGAGGTGGGGGCATTTCATCATTAGATTCGGAAGCGGCTGCGGTGAAGTTTGGAGAATCCAGAGAATTACCCATTGAATCGACCTCCCCTGTAATAAATCGGTCGATCTGTTGTACGATTTTTCTTTCTGTCGGAAAAAATCGGGTTGCCTCTTCATAAATCGGACGATTTAATGTTGTCAGGTCGATTTTTGTTTCTGTCGAGAAAAATCGGATTACATCTTCATAAATCGGACGATTTATTTCTGGCAGGTCGATTTTCTTCACAGTTTCCGGAGTCAATTCTAATTCTTCAATCTTTACTCCTAGTTCTTCTTCCACATCATTTAATGCTCTCACATCCTCATTGCAATCATGCTCTACTCCTTCTTCCATGATGCTCATACTAAGAACCTTTTGGAGAGGGTCTTTCATCAAGATTGAACTTACTACCTCTCTAGACTCTTCTTCATCCAAAATATCAAAAACATCGTCTCTCAAGGCTGGCTCCTTGATTAAGGAAGAGAGAATGAATTCTACCTTTTCTTCACCTATATGGAAAGACATCTGGCCATTCTTGCAATCGACCATGCATCCGGATGTAGCAAGGAATGGTCTCCCAAGAATGATGGGAACCGGATAGTCTGCAGGGAAGTCAAGAACGACAAAGTCTATAGGAATGTAAAACTTACCGAGCTTTACTGGAATGTCTTCTAGTATCCCCACCGGTTTGGTGGTGGAACGATCAGCCATGTAGAGTGTGATCTTCACCGGTCTAGGCTCTCCTAGACCAACTGCCTTGCATAGAGCGAGAGGTATGATACTCACACTTGCTCCAAGGTCACAAAGAGCATCATAGGTAGCTTCTCCCAAAGTGATGGGTATGCAAAAGGATCCTGGATCACGGAGCTTAGGTGGCATATTCTCCGTCATAGTCTTGATGAGTTCGGATGACTCCATACTCATCTTGACTTCTCCTATGTCTTCCAATTTCCTCTTATTAGAGAGGATCTCCTTGAGGAATTTCCCATAAGCCGGCATACCTAAAATTGCATCCATAAAAGGTATGTTAATATGTAGCTTACTCATAAGTTCAACAAACTTACCAAAATGTTTATCTAGGCGTGCACGCGCTCTAGATTGAGGAAAAGGTAGAGGTGGTTTGTAAGCGGGAGGAGGAACATAGACTTCTTCCTTCTCTTTTGCCTCTCCTTCTTTTGTGGCGGTATCAACTACTTTAGGTTGAGGATCGGTGGTCGTTTTGCCGCTCCTAGTGGTTATTGCCATAACCCTTCCCTTTGGGTTATCTTCTGTCTTTCCGGGAAGCTTCCCTTGATCTCTTGGAACTTCTCCGGCTTTGTTGAATACTTGGTTTTCTAAAGCTTTGTGAGCTTTGTCAACCGAAGTTATGTAACTCTCCAATCCTTGTAGCTTGCATAGGATCGTTTCTAGCATGGGATCCGGTTTGCTTGATCCGCTTGATTGTCCCTGGCTTGTTGAAGGAGTAGAAGAAGATGGAGGTGTTAGAGCCTTTTCAGCATAAGAGTAAGGATTACCTGGACTTTGCTGATTTGACCTCCAATTGTTGTTATTTGAGTTCCTATTGTTGTTGTTATTCCAATTGGAGTTTCGGTTGTTATTGTTGTTGTTGCTCCAATTGGAATTCCGGTTATCATTCCTTTGATTGTTGTCCCGCCCCATGTAGTTGGCTTCTTGCTCCTTAGTCTTTTGAAGACTCGTTTTGAGCACTTCCCTCAATTCTTTGATGTCATCTTTGAGGGAGAATATTTGTGTTTGAGCCGCTTGATTCAACTTGGCTCCCGGATCGCCTTGATTCCGGCTATTTGATTCCACCTTCCGGTGGGAATACTTCTCAATCACTTGGGCTTGCTTCTCAATGAAGTCCCAAGCATCATCCTCTCTCATATCCATGAATGTGCCACAAGAGAGAGATTGGAGGTTGAATTGTGTCTCCACATCCAACCCTTTGTAGTAGATCTCCAATAATTCCAGCTTGGAAATGCCATGGTGCGGGAAATCCAACAATAGATCTTGAAACCTTTCCCAAGATTGAAACAAGCTTTCATTAGGTTTCATAGAAAAAGCATTTATTTTACCTCTCAATTCCGCTGTTTTGGATGGCGGAAAGAACTTGGTGAGGAATTCCGAAGACAATTCCTCCCATGTAGCTAGCTTTGCAGCTGGAAGTGTTTGGTACCAAGCTAGAGCCTTGTCCTTCAAAGAAAAGAAGAACGGTTTGATCTTGTAGTTGCTTGTAGTAGCCTTCTTCGGCTTCATAGTCTCCATGAGAATCTCAAAATTCTGCAAGTGTTGATGTGGAGATTCAGTACTTGCTCCGCCATATTGACTTTGGCGAACCATGGTGATGACTTGTGGTGAGAAGCTAAATTCTTGGATGTCTTCAGCTCCGAAATCCACACCTAGACGGCGTGGTTGCTGAATTGGATCCATCCGTTGCCCCAAAGTTCGGGGTCTATCTTCGTTATTAACAGCTCTAACGTTCCTAGTTGGGATGCGAGGAACAACCCTTGGTGTTGGGGTGTTTCGAATAGGATGAAGTGATGGATCAATCTCTTCAAGTTCCGGCATGTCCGGATCAATCTCTTCATCATCGGATGAGTCATTTCGAATGGATTTAGTTGGTGTCTTGACTTTCTTCTTCTTCTTGGATTCGTTCAACTCCAACTTCATGTCCAACATCATAGCTCTTAGTTTATCAATCTGAAATTGATGACTTATTTCAGCTTCTTTTCGTGCTTTCTCACTCAACTGGAGTTGGCGTTGAGCTTCGTTCAGTTCAGCCTTGTAGTTTCTCTCATCGTTTTCAGCCATTTTCTTCTCCTTCAACTTTCTCCTCAAAGTTCTTTCTAATTCGGGATCGAAAGGAATTAGATCTTTAGTGGATCTAGTCTTTCGCATATACCTAAAGAACCTGCAAAGATCACTCAAGTAGACAAATCAAATCACAAGAGCAAGAGCTCTCAAGCTAGACAACCGAAAACCGGATTTGATCTAGACCAAATCCCCGGCAACGGTGCCAAAAACTTGTTCGCTCAAAAGGGTGTGCGTCAAAGTCTTAATATTTATATCTAGAACTCAAAAGCATAGCGAACCCGCAGTGTACGGATCAGCTGTAGAAAGGTAAGAATTCCAGAGTCAAACTCAGGGATTTGGTGAGAATAATTCCGATTTCAATTATCTAGCGAAAGTATAAAAACTTTTGTGATTTGATAGAGAGAGAAATGATTCCAAGGATTCAAGTATCCGATTTAGGCTTTCGATTCAAGACACTTCTATAGGTATAGGACAGAATTTATATTGCCAAGATTGAATGTTCAAAGGTAGGATTCGTACGATGAAGTTCCGAAACCTATATGACTAATCTATAGGTTCTCTCCATAAGGGTTGTTGAGGCTGCAATATAGAAAGATCTAGAGACAAGAATTATGTTCAAACTAACTATCTAAAACTCCAGGATATGACTCTCCAAAGTAAAGATTAGAAAGCACACTTAAAATCTTAATAAAGGGTGTTGAATCTCTTTATTACCCAAATCTTGCGATCTTAATCTATTAAATGTAGAAACAGGTTTGAAGTGCCTTCATACATTCAATTAGAGGGTAGAAAGGTTAATCAAGATTGGGATTTAGACAAGGATTAGTTTTGATTAAAAATTAGTTCAATTAAAGTTCGTCAGAAGAATAAATCGCCCTGTTCATAAGAAAATCGGCTGATTTTCCTCAAGAACAGTCCGATTTTTCTGTTTATCGCAAAACTAAAATCTAAACTCTCAGGGTCCTAATGTTTGAATGAGTTCAGTCTATCATCATCTAAGCCTTAATCATCAACTATTCTCCCCAGAATCACAAAGGTTTTAGCCAACCATTTTCAAAATCGAATCAAATTAATTATTGAGAGAAAAATCGCAAAGAAACCGAATCTTGAATAAAGAATTCCAATAAACTTCAAATCTGTAAACGATTGTCAAAACAACTCAATGTATCTCCTAAACAACTCAAATTCGTGTTCAAAAACAGCAAGTACTTCAATGAACAAAGAAATCTCACAACTAGAATCAAGATTAGCTTTCCGGCAAAGAGTCCTTCAATCTCCTTCCAAGAATCTTCAATTCCTCTCAAACGTGTAAATATTTCCCGCTGCGGCCTCTCGTCTTCGTTCCTAGGGTTCTCCTCTATACTTTCTTGCAGATGGGCCGTTTGGCAAAACTCTCCTCTAGCCCAAAATAATTGGGCTTTGTGTCGTCTTTCCATTTGGCCGAATCGTGAAGAAAATCAACCTAGTCGATTTAGGTGCAAAACCGTTCGATTTCAAGGTATGAAAATCGTCCGATTTATATATATATTGGCACGATTTTCTTCAACAGAAAGTGCTCTTCCTTTGGTTCGTCTTCTATGCTTCTCCTTTGCAATTCCTTAGCTCTTTGTGATCCTTCTAAGACTCATTTAGCTTCCTTAACATCCTTAGATGCTTCTTGCTCTATTTTTGCTTCCAATTCCGCTCCATTTACCTACAATTCATCAAAATCTCGTGTAGACCTCTATTTTCGACAATTGATTGAATAGAACATAAAAAGCATACAAAATCTCTCTAAATGCAAGGTAAACTGAGACAATCTTCTACAATATGCATGAATATGATGGTACATAATTCATGTCATCACATCTCTTAAGTACTAAGACAAGTTAGCTAAACAATCATCAAATGAAGATCCATAAACAGAGAAATCATCCATAAACACTTCCATGATGTTTTCAATATATTCAGAAAAGATAGTCATCATACACCTTTGAAAGGTGGCGGGTGCATTACACAACCCAAATGGCATTCTCCTATATGCAAATGTACCCCAAGGACATGTGAATGTATTTTTCTCTTGGTCATCGGGGTGGATTGGGATTTGGAAGAATCCACTATACCCATCTAAGTAACAAAAATGAAAATGTTGAGCTAATCTCTCTAGCATTTGGTCAATAAAGTGAAGAGGGAAGTGATCTTTCCTAGAGGCCACATTTAGTTTCCTATAGTCTATACACATCCTCCATCTCGTGACCGTCCTAGTAGGGATTAATTGATTGTTCTCATTAGTCACTACGGTCATCCTACCCTTCTTAGGAACCACATGCACGGGACTAACCCATTTACTATCCGAAATCGGGAAAATGATTCCCGCATCTAGCAATTTAAGAATCTCTTTCTTTACTACTTCTTTCATGATGGGGTTTAGTCTTCTTTGAGGTTCAATTGAAGGCTTATGGTTGTCTTCCAATAAGATCTTATGCATGCACAAAGAAGGTTTAATGCCAACTAAATCATCAATGGTATATCCAATATCCTTCCTATGCAATCTCAATTCATGCAACAATCTAGTCAACTCATCATCATTCAAGCATGCATTAACAATTACCGGATAAGTAAAATCTTCACCAAGAAAAGCATACTTAAGATGAGAGGGGAGGGGTTTAAGTTCAAGTTTAGGAGGACCTTTATCGATTGGAGATGCTCCATATAATGTAGGTTGAAATAAATCCCAAGCATTGGAAGACTCCTCAAGGCTCTTTGAAGCTTGATCAACCACTAAGGCTCTTTCTGGCAAAATCACGGTCTGAATCACGGCCTCTGGAGAAACCCCAGGCGTGGAATCTGAGAAGCTAGCATCGTGGAGCACTCTAGAGAGTTCCACGGGACAAACCACGGCCGTGGTCCTCTGTGCCTGACCATGATTCCTACAGCTCCTCAGCACACTTTCGTGTACTTCAAATTCAGCTCTTGCCTCCTTTTCCAATGCATCTAAGGCCTTGATTTCTTCATTACAATCATCCTCAATTCCTTCCTCCATCAAACTTAAACTAAGAACCTTCTCCAAGGGGTCCTTGATCAAGATCGAGCTCACAACTTCTTTACACTCCTCTTGCTCGACAATGTTGAACACATCTTCACCAAGGGTTGGCCCCTTCATCATTATGGATAATTTGAACTTGATATTCTCTTCATCAATGTTGAAAGAGAGAATTCCATTTTTGCAATCCACCAAACATCCGGATGTGGCCAAGAAAGGTCTCCCCAAGATGATAGGAATCGGATAGTCCGCCGGGATGTCCAAAACAACGAAGTCTATTGGCACATAGAACTTCCCGAGTTGCACCGGTATGTCCTCCAAGATTCCAACCGGGTGAGTGATTGAACGATCCGCCATGTAAAGGGTCATCTTGACTGGCTTTGGCTCTACTAGCCCAACCTTGTTGCAAAGCGCAAGCGGTATGATGATTACACTTGCTCCAAGATCACAAAGGGCTTCATACTTCACTTCTCCCACTCCGATTGGCACACAAAAGGATCCCGGATCTCTTAGCTTAGGAGGCATCTCCTCCTTCATAGTTTGGATCAATTCCGAGGACCTCTTTGTCATCCTCACTTCTCCATACTCCTCCAACTTCCTCTTGTTGGAGAGTATTTCCTTCAAAAACTTGCCGTATGCCGGCATACCTAGAATAGCATCTATGAACGGAATGTTAATATGCAATTTAGACATAAGTTTAAGGAATTTACCAAAGTGTTTGTCCAAACGAGCTCTTGCTCGTGATTGTGGGAATGGTAGTGGTGGCTTGTATGGAGGTGGTACCACATATGTTGGCTCATCATCCTTGCTCTTTTCTCCTTCTTCTTGCAATGTCTCTTCTTCTATCACTACTTGCTTTCCCTTATCATTTTCCTTAGGTAGGGGATCCTTCATGCTCAGCCCACTCCTTGTTGTGATGGCCAATACTTGGCCTCTTGGGCTATCTTCGGTCCTTCCGGGAAGCTTTCCCAGATCTCTATGAGCTTCACCCGCCTTTTGGAACACCTGTGCTTCCAACACCTTTTGAGCCTTATAGATGGAAGTCACCGTGCTCTCAAGACTGCTCAACCTTCCAAGAAATTGCTCAAACATCATCTTGGTTCTATCCTTTGGAGGTTAAGTAAATCCGGGTGGAGGTTCTTGTGAAGCCTTTAGTGGTGGTGATGCGCTTGTGGAAGGGGGAGGGTTCAAGGCTCCATCCGGGTTTGAATAGGAAAACCCGGGATGGTTGTGGTTAGGCCGGTAATTATTGAATTGCCGGTTGTTGTTGAAGTTCCTTGGGCCTTGATAGTTGTTGTAGTTTCCCCTTCCCATGTAGTTCACATCTTCCTCCTTGAAAGACAAGTTTGCTTGCACTTGCTCTTGAGGGCTTGCTTGACTCTTCAAAATTGTAGCACACAACTCCCTCAAAGATTTAAGTTCATTGTTGATTGCATCAAGCTTGAAATTACTCATGGTGACTTTACTCACCTCATATGCTCCCGCTTTTCTCCCATCACTCTTCCTATGGGAGTACTTTTCAATCACCAAAGCTTGTTTCTTTACAAATTCCCAAGCTTCATCCACATTCTTTCCATGAAAGTCCCACCGGAAAGAGATTGAAGCTTGAATTGGCTATCTTCATCAAGTCCCTTGAAGTAGATCTCCAAAAGCTCTATTTTTGGTATACCATGGTGTGGACAATCTAGGAGAAGGTCTTTGAACCTCTCCCAAGACTTGAATAGGCTTTCTCTATCCTTCATTACAAAGGCATTGATCTTCCCTCTTAGCTCGGTAGTCTTGGAAGGTGGGAAGAACTTAGTCAAGAACTCGGTTGTCATCTCCTCCCAAGTACTCACACGCCCTAGTGGAATCGATTGGTACCAAGCCAAGGCTTTATCCTTAAGTGAGAAGGAAAAAGCCCTAAGCTTATGGTTGTTGTTCTCCAACCTAGGCGGCCTTAGAGTCTCCATTAATATCTCGTAGTTCATCAAATGTTGATGAGGGGACTCTCATTTCATCCCTCCAAATTGATTATGCCGGATCATTTGTAGCACTTGAGGACGGTGCTCGTAATCATGGGCTGCGGAATCTCCTAAATTCACACCCGGACGGTGTACTCTTTGGGCCGGATCAATACGTTGCCCTAACGTTTGTGGCTCCTCAATAGCAATGGGCATAACCCGAATATTAACCGCCGGCTGCGGTTGTGGTGGAGGTGGAGGTTGTTGACGATTAAGCTCTCTTTGCACAAGAGCTTGCCTAATCTCTTCAATCTCCCTCCTAGTTGCTTCTTGCCTCTCATTGGCAAGTCTCCTTTCATTCTCCAAGAGCTCA
Organism: Fagopyrum homotropicum; assembly: GCA_033239125.1. Taxonomy (NCBI): domain Eukaryota; kingdom Viridiplantae; phylum Streptophyta; class Magnoliopsida; order Caryophyllales; family Polygonaceae; genus Fagopyrum; species Fagopyrum homotropicum. The sequence continues at coordinate 55,020,414 of BSWB01000001.1, read as the reverse complement.
TCTCTTAACCTAATTTGCTCTAAAGCCTCATCTAACTTAGCTTGAAGATCTCTTGCGGCCATCTCCTTCTTCTTCTCAATGCTCTTAGATATAGCTTTAAGGGTTTTCTCCGGTTCGGGATCGAATGGAGCTAAATCCTTGCCACGAGATCTTCGCATGCACCTAAAGAATGAGAGATGTCCTGAAAATGCAAAGACACAAATCAAACAAGATCAAAAGCAACAAGAAAGACCTACACTATAAACAATCACAAAAATGACTCAATCTAGACCTAGTCCCCGGCAACGGGGCCAAAAACTTGTTACGCTAAGATTGTGACACGCAAAAGTCTTAAATTTATAACTCGATATATTTTTCCTAACTCCTAGTGAACCCACATTGTATGGGTCGTTTTGTAGTAAGGATAGTATTCCGAGGTTGAACACAAACACTAAGGTGAAATTGAGTCAATAGTGACTAAGAATAGTGAAGATCTAGGCTAAGAAAAGAGAAAGGAATAAAGAAATGAAAATCTCAATGTTTTTGGGTTGGTTTTGAGATGATCAATCAAGGATCACGAATCATGCAAGATTAACAAACAACTAAGCTAGCAAACACAATTAAACAAGCAAACACGAGATAGGTAATCAAAGGGAGAGAAAAGGATTCTAGGGGTTATAAATTCCGGTTATGGTATAGGACTCAAGCTATCTAGTCATTCTTTGGATTCAACTATAGTATGTTAGGAGTGGGTGTTTCTAGATTGGGATGAATCACCGGGTAGGTCTCATGGTCCACTAGTCCGTTTCTAAGGTCTTATCACCGGGTAAGTCTCAAAGAACCTAAGGTTAGGAATTCTACACAAACCGGATTGCTATCTAGGGATCTAACCTCTCCTCAACGGGTAGGTCTCGGGAAGGCAAGTCCTAAACATAAATCCTAGCACACTCAGTCCAATAGCGGCTAGTGAGGCTCACTACTACCTATAGTTCATCATCTTCGGTACCTAAGGGCAAGAATCACCGGGTAGGTCTCTTATCACACTTAGTTTCTAACACTAGGTTACCGTAGGATAGATCTAGCTCAACAAACACTAGGATTTCAAAAATCTAACAACCTAACACTTAGATTTATCAATGCAAGCAAGTCAGACAGAATCACAGTCAGTTCCTCACTTTCACGGCCGTGGAATCTTCTAGAACGGGCAGTGATTCACAACAGAGGCTAGGTTCGAGCAAGCAATTCATCCAAAGGTACGTTTATGTCTATCCTATAATAGTCCAAGCCATAACCATCATTTCCTTACCCTAGAATCACATCTATTTAGCCAACAACATGTATCATCACAATCAAAATCATCAAGCATAAAATCATGGAGTCCATATCAAGAGGATGAAATGAAAGAGAGATGAAGCAAATAGAACAAAAAAAACGAGCTGAATAAATGTTAAAAGAGAGACTTACAACCCTTTAAAAGAAGGTTCGAATCGTTCTTACAACCCTAGAAAATGTTTCCAACAAACTTCACTCTAAAAACTAAGAAACTCTAAGAGTGGTGTGTTCTTCCTTTCTTCTCCAATGGAAGTCTTTCTTCTCCTCCAAGAGTAGCTCTAATCCAATTCCAAAATGAGAGAGTATGGGAGAGAATGTGTGTGAGGTCAGGTGTGTAGTGGATCCCCTTTAGAATCAGCCTGCAAGGGTACTTTTAGCCTTCACCATTTGCAAGAGTCGGTTATGGAGATCGTGGGACAACTGTCCCAGCTGTGCAGAGGGAATCACGGGTAGTTTCCACGGCCGTGGATCTCCCAGTGGCCGTGATTCTTGTGTTTCAACCTTCTTTTGATCGTTGAGCCATGAGTTGGTGCAAGGCATGCACCAACATGGTCTCATGTGTTCTCCTTTGCTCCTAACTTGCTTTCCAATGAGCTCGGATACGTGTCATCACGAGGAACGATCCTCGGATGTATCGATTAGGCTCTAAAAACTCCCAAAATACCTACAAAGCATGCAAAAGTCCGTGTAGACGTCTATCTCGACAAATATACATGTGTTGAATGTAAACGTCATGAACTAATGCTAAACTATGCATGAATAGTGGGAAAAACTATCTAAATGGATGTCTAGACTAACGTCATAAATCGTGTTATCACCTAGTTTTTGTTTGCATGTCTTCTAGGGCTTCATGCTTGTCTTGTTTCTTCATTTCCTTGCATTCATGCTTCTTTCTTCCTTGTTTTCCTTGATGATGATGAGAATGTGGCGGGTACTTCTTGAATTGGCATATATATGCCATTTGTGCTCCATTGTAGACCTAAAATACCTTAAAACACAAAACGCAAGTGGATTAGACATTTTTTGATACTTTTAAGCACAAGAAAAGATGTGAATGCCTTTTCTCATACAAGACTAAAGAAAAAAAATACAAAATTACATCTATAAAAATAGCATACAAACATTCTATCACTTCACCCAGGGGTTTACAAGGGGCTCATTTGCTGAAATGGTCGAGGGAGAGGCGATGTTATTCGCTCTCTCGATGCGAAGGATATGGGTTGAACAATGTAATTTGTGAGACGAATGCGGAAGTTGTTGTTCAAAAACTTAAATTGCACTCTATTCAGTGTGGGTCTTTGGGACATATTGTGAATGTTTTGCGACAACGGGTTTCTGACTTTGACGATTGTTCGTAGTCTTTTGTGAGACTGGATGGTAATAAGGTGACACATTGGGTGACCAAAATATCTCCCGCGTCTCCGGTTCATTTTAATTCTTGCTCTTTCTTTCTGTACAACTTTGAAGTTATTAAGGAGGATGAAATGAATGTTTATTCTATTAAAAAAACCTTTAAATATATATTTTTAATTCGTTAAATCATAAATATCACTTCATATACTACTTTAAACTAAATAATATATAGCATGTTAACCGCAATACGGATATGAATATATTAGTGTATCATATGAACAGCAGGAATGAGAATAATTGGTCTTGTGTTGTTGGATATTTTCTATTGTATCAAATATTTTTAATCATATTATAATTTTGTATTTAAATAATATTATATTATAATTTTGCTTCAAATAGTATGTTAATATTGAAAAATTATTATCAATATCAACTATGTTATATCTCGAACTATTTTTAAATAATATTATATTAAAATTTTATTTTTAAATATTATGTTAATAATGGGTAACAATTAATTGTAATTACTAGTATTATTGAATAAATATTGTATTTGAAAACTTTTTTGGTAAAATTAATGTCCTTAGATAATACTTATCTACTTATGATTATTTGATAACGTTTTTTTAAAGATATGTCTTGGAGCCTATTTATTTCACATTCTAAATTTCATTATATTAAGCGTAATATTTGTGCATAACTTATCATTAGTATTTCATACTAAGAAGTTTATGATTTTTATTACAAATTAATCCTAGTTTTTACTAAAATTAATTAATATTTTCACGTATAATATTCAACTTAACAAAAATTGTACGGGACACAATTATATTAGTATTATCTATGCATATTCATATATTCCTAAATCTTAACACGGATATTTAGAATATGAAATAGTAATAATAAGCTATGCACAAATATTTAACATGATAAATTGTGAATACATTATAGTTAACACAATTTGTTAGCAACTAAATTGGGCCTTGAGGTGGGGTATTTAACTAGTTGGAGTGATATAATAAAATTCTATTATTTAGACTCATATCAGGTTTATATATATAAAAAAAAGGATCTGAAACACCAGGCTCGACAGGCCGTGCTAAGCGGCAGATGGGCTAACCGTCACGGATCAAGACAAAGATAGAAATGAACACCGAATTATTAAAAAGTTATCTCAAATTTATATTATAAGTTTTGGTCTTTGTTGTCATTGATGGTAATGTTTGAACCAACTTTCAAACCTAAACCATTAAAAAGCCTCGAGCTCTTTCAATGGTGGCATCTACTCATATTGACACAAGAACAAAATCTATGTACTAAAATAAGTGCAATCTCTAAACTTGGAACCAATATATCCGTACACATTTAATTAAAGCAAAGTCCTTATACTACTATTTTTTTTGCTAAAACATTAATCATACAGCTATCTTCATAAAATTTACATTTTAATACTCTATCTATTCTTTATTATCTAAATCCAAATATAGTTTTTTTTCTCAATCATATTATTTTAATTTTGTGTTTCTAAATTTTCTTTCTTTTTTTATAAATAAAATAAGTGTTTTGTCTTTTTTAATAAATAAAATCAGCTCTATGAGTTTAGCTTTTTGTACAACCGAGTTATTTTTTTTATTTTTCAAAAATGAGCTTTTACCATACAAAAATGACACATCTTACTTTTATAATTTGAAAAAATAAATAAATAATAGCGATATCAAAATAAAATGAACTCTTAGAAAAAAATAACAAATTTTTTACTCTTTTCTATAAAACTGTTAGTTTAATTGTAAAGGATGAGAATAAATCTTCACAGTTTATCAAGAAAAAAAAGAGAATAAGTCTTCGCCTGGTCCCGGAAATCACGAGCTACAATTTTCGATATATTGCTCTGTGATGCCAAATAATATATCATATGGTAGGCCAATATTTCTACATATATAAGAACTCATTTTGATCTTATCACATTTCTCTTCGATCTTCTTAAGATTGAACTTTTGATTTCGATAATTTTTTTTTGGAAACTCTTTATTATAGTAATGAAATTTTTTCCCATTTTGTACAAGATTTATTTTCCTTTATAAGAGTTTATACTCTTTTAAAGATGATTTTTTATATTAAAAATTATTATTTCGTTACAAGAGATATAGTGGTTTTTTACTTTTAATTCAGGTCAATCACATGATCTTCATATAATAAATATTTTGTCGAGAGTTCAAGATCGATTCTATGTCAGATCTTTCAACATGTCCAGAAGTGCTCTAACAGAGTTGAATGTAAAATATGTCTATTTTAAAATTAACTGGTTCCTAGCCATTCACATGTTCCACCAGATGACAACTAGAAGGTTGAACTCGGATGTTGACAATTTTTCTTTGAGATCAAAAATGACCTCTGTAATGCTCATGTTGTCAATGTCATAATTTTTTAAAATGGTTGTGACTTTAGGGTCATCAATGACCATTACTGTTAGGAATTAGTTAAACCCGGTCCGAGTTAGCCACAGATTAGTGGGTCTGAGTTTAAGTGTTAGACCGGTTGGGTTTGATGATGAGTTGGACAGGGTGCTTGTGCTCATATTGAGGATGGGCTGAATGTTGGGCCAGTTGGGCCTGGTTGATCGAGGTCCAATGGTAAGTGCCCCAGTCCATCTCACCAGGTTATGAAGCGGCTTGAAGCGTGGCATGGTTAAACGCTGCGTTGCTGAAGTATCACCTTGTGGCACTGAGTACTTAAGCTCTCATCTCTGTCGTCAACCCTAAGGTGGCCGAAACACTTCTACTGAGAAACCCTAGATCTGAAAGTGAGGAAAGAGAGAAATACCTGTGAGAGAGAGATCAGAGCCGAGTGCTTCGTCCGAGTGTTGTCTTGAGACGTTCTTTGTTGTCTAGATCTTGCTTTGCCTCAAAGCACAGATCGATACCTGTGGTGGTTTACAGACCTCTCACCTATCTTTGTTCTTGTTATCCTTTTCTTGATCTCGTATGGTTTTTTTTTGTCGTTTTTGTATGCTCATCTTGTAACCGTTCTTCACTGTAACTCTACCTAGTGGATTGGGCTGGCTCTCCCCTCCTGAGATCCCGCAGAGTAGAGCTTAACTCGAACTGCGTCACCAAACTCTTTTGTGTTCTTCTGGTTTTGAAAGACTGGTTCGCTCTAGATCCAGTCGTTTTCGATTTGAAAAAGTGATAGTGTTTTATCAAATTGGTATCAGAGCATTGATTTCTCGATTTAGAGTTGGAAATCTGGTTTTCTCAATCGATCGTTCCTTTACTCTAAAAGTTTTTCCGTCCTCTGAAGTTGTTTCAGGTTTTAAAGTTGCTTCCGCTTAAACCTATCGTTCTTTTTCGTTTCATCTTCAAAACCGTCTTTGAAAATCTTCTGGCTTGTTAAAAACCCCAGGAAAGAGGATCATTCCTTCAAGCATTGTTGCTTAAGGAACCCTAGGTACAAGAAAATCAAAAGAACCCAAAACTTACAGTGTTTTGAGGATCTTTGATTTCTTAACACAGGACGGCAGGATCTTTAATTCTAAAGACTGCCCTCATATAGACACTAAGTACGACATCTGGGATCGTGTCTTCTTAGACACGGGACTATGTCGGAAAATACAGTGAGGATTAAGCCCTTTGATGGCACCTCTGACTTTGTCATATGGCAACTGAAGCTGAAAGCAATCCTAATCAAGGAGAAGTGCTGGACCACTGTACAAGGAAAGTTCCCTCCGGATACTTCTCCAGATAGGAAACAAGAGCTTGAGGAGCAAGCTCACTCTGAGATTTTTATACGATTAGCTGACGACGTGGCTCGTCAGGTTGTAAGTCTCACTGACCCTTCTTTGCTCTGAAAAAAAATTAGAAGATCTTTATCTGAAAAAATCTTTGCCTAGTCGTATATCTCTGTTATGTAGATTGTTCAATTTTAGAATGAATGTCAACCTGTCTTTGCATGATAATCTAGACATTTTTCTGAAATTAACTCAAGACTTAGAAAGATGTAATGACAAGATCTCTGATGACCATTGTGCTATACTTTTATTGAATGCCTTGCCTAGTCAGTTTGACAATTTTAAAGATGTGATCCAGTTTAGTCAGGATGAAATATCTAAGGACAAAATACTGGAACAAATAATACAGAAAAATGAAAGTATGAAAGTCTTTAAAACTAGTCATAAAACTGATGATAAATCTGAGGCCCTTATGATGAAAGGAAATAAAAGAAACAAATCAAAATATAAGCAGAAATATGAACCAAACAAGAATAAAAATTCTTACTCAAATGATTCTGATAAAAAGAATAAAAAATGCTTCTATTGCAGTAAACTAGGACACTACCAGGAAGAATGTAGGAAGAAAAAGAAAGATGAATCTAACAAAGATAAATCTACTCATTCTGCATCTTTATGTGTATCTGATTATCCTAATGAACTGCTTGTATGCTCATCTAAACATGATTACTCTAAGTATAAAATGCCTCTTAATGCATGTTTATATCATCATGAATTACTGGTGTGTGCTACCTCTTCTAATATCATGAATGATTGGATTCTTGACTCTGGGTGTACTATGCATGCTACTTCTAATAAATCTGTTTTTAGTAGCATCGATCTGTATAATGCTGGAGAAGTTATGCTAGGTGATAACACTAGATTAGCTATAAAAGGAATTGGAAATGTACCTTTATGTATGCATGATGGTGTTACTAGAGTTTTGCAAAATGTTAGATGGGTTCCCAAACTTAGGAGAAACTTATTATCAGAATCTGTCTTTGATAATTTGAATTGTACCATTGTCACCAAAAATGGTGTTAGAGATGTTATTAGAGATAATGTTGTGCTAATTAGAAGCATTAATAAAGGAGGCCTATACCATGTTATTACCTCACCTGAAATTAATCTGTCTAAAACAACAAATCTAATGACTCTAACTCAAATTACTCTCTTACATAGTAGACTGGGACACATGGGAAATAAGGGAATGCTTAGTTTGTATCAACAAGGTCTGATAGATAATAAACCTGCTAACCTAGATATATGTGAAACCTGTATTTTAGGAAAGAAAACTAAACATAGTTTCACAACCTCTAGTTATGTAGCCAAACAACCTCTAGAGTACATCCATTCTGATCTTTGGGGACCTGCTCAGGTTGACACCATAGGTGGAAGGAGATACTTTATCTCTTTTATAGATCACTTCTCTAGGAAAGTTTGGGTCTATCTTCTTAAAACCAAAGATGAAGCCTTTGAAATTTTTAAGAATTGGAAAAATCTTGTTGAAACAGAAACTAATAAAAAGATTAAATGTCTAAAAACTGACAATGGGCTTGAATTCTGTAACAAATTATTTGATGAATTTTGTAAAGAACAAGGCATTAAAAGACATTTAATCATCCCTGGAACACCTCAGCGGAATAGAACTACTGAAAGAATGAATAGGACCTTGCTTGAAAAGGCAAGATGTATGTTAGTTAGTGCTGGTCTCAAACCTTCCCTATAGGGAGAAGCTGTTACTACAGCTTCTTATCTTATCAATAGATCCCCTTCCTCAGCTATAGGATTCAAAACTCCTCATGAACTGTGGTCTAATAGGAAACCTAATCTCAAATACCTTAGGCCCTTTGGATGCACGGCCTACACTCATGTGAGTGAAGTCAAGTGCAACCAAGAGCTAAAAAGGGTATTATGTTAGGGTACCCAGAGGGTGTCAAAGGTTACAAACTACTCCTTATTCAACCTGGAGGGTATAAGGTAGTTGTGTCTAGGAATGTTACCTTTAATGAAACAGATTTTCACTTTAAAAATAAACATCCCAATGAGACTAGTGGCACTGCTGGTGAGTCTGAAGAGAATTCCAATGTTGGAACCTCTTTTTACATGCCCAGTGCAAGTCACAACAATGCTGAAATTGAATTCGACATTGGTGACTATTCTGAAGGTAGTGATCTATCTAATGATGATACTACTACTAATGACAGTAGTAGCTTCCCTTCACAACCTGAACATAGTAATAATTCACATAATCAACAATTAAGGGGGGTAGATGAGCCTAATATTTCTGATAACCTTAGTGTTCCTACCTTGTCCCCCAGTGCTGGAACAGGCCATGAAAGTCAAAATGACCTGAGTTCCCCTGGTACAAGACAAGGTAGCACTAACTCAGGTCATTTTGATTTTCATGGTCAGTATCAGCTTACTAGGGACAGGGCTCCTAGAAATATCATCCCAAATAAGAAATATGCTAATATTGCTGAATATGCTCTTATTACTGCTTCAATTGTGAAAAATCCCTACACTCCTGAAACTTATGAACAAGCTGTTAACTGTAAGGATTCAAAACTCTGGATAGCTGCTATGAAAGATGAAATTGACTCTATGCATGCTAATAACACTTGGACCTTAGTTAATAAACCTAAAGATTCTAAACTAGTTCAGTGTAGATGGATTTATAAAATAAAAGAAGGTCTATCTCCTAATGAACCTGACAAATATAAAGCTAGACTGGTAGCTAAAGGGTTTACACAGAGAGAAGGAATAGACTATAATGACATTTTTGCCCCAGTAGTTAAGTATAAAACTCTGAGACTTATGCTTGCAATGACTGTTGTTTCTGACTGGGAATTAGAACAAATGGATGTAAAGACTGCTTTCTTGCATGGTGATTTAAATGAAACAATTTACATGTCACAGCCTAAGGGCTTCATTGATTCTAAAAATACCAATGCATGCTGTTTGCTTAAAAAATCTATCTATGGATTGAAACAATCCCCTAGACAATGGAATTTAAAGTTTGATTCTTGTATGTCTAAATTGGGCTTTGTCAGAAGTGAATATGATACTTGTTTGTACTTTAAGAATATTAAGAAGCATGATCCACTGTATGTGTTACTTTATGTTGATGACATACTTATAATATCTCCTTCTAAAGTTCTTATAGCTAGCATAAAACATGATCTGAAAAATCACTTTGACATGAAAGACCTAGGACATGCTAAGAAAATATTAGGAATTTCTATCTTTAGGGATAGATCTAAGAAACTCATGTTGTTATCTCAGACTGATTATGTGCATAAAGTTCTGCAGAAGTTTAATATGCTTAATTGTAAACCTGCAATTGTACCCTTAGGAGGGCACCTTGAGTTGTCTAAAAAGGATTGCCCTACCTCTAATGAAGGCAAAAGTAAAATGTCTAACATACCATATGATGTTGTTGTTGGTTCTGTAATGTATGCCATGTTGTGCACTAGACCTGATCTTGCTTTTGGAATATCTGTCTTGAGTAGATATATGTCTAATCCTAGTATGCCTCACTGGGATGCTATGAAATATTTACTCAGATATATGTGTGGTACCAAGGATAAATGTCTTGTATATAAAGAACATATTTCTTGTACTAACTTGATTGGATTTGTAGATTCTGATTATGCTAGTAACAAGGATAACAGGAAGTCGACTACAGCTATTTACTTCACTTGGGCTGGGAATTGCATTTCCTGGAAGTCTCAACAACAATCTGTTGTGGCCCTGTCCTCAACCGAAGTTGAGTACATGGTTGCCACTGAAGCTGCCAAAGAAGCTACATGGCTCAAAGGATTGTTAGAAGAAATAGAAAATAAGACATATGTTCCTGTTATATATACTGATAGTCAAAGTGCTTTGTACTTATGTAAAGATCCCATGTATCATGAAAGAACAAAACATATTGATATCAGGTACCACTACATAAGGAAGAAGATCAAGCACCAGTAACTGGTGATACAGAAAATCAAAGGAGATGTAAATCCAGCTGATTTTGGAACCAAGATTGTCCCTGCTGACAAGTTCTCATATTGCAGAGATTCTTTGCATATTGAGGATGGCTGAGAAGGACAGCAACACTGGATCTATGAAGGACAGGAGTACCACTAATCCTCTACTGGTAGTATGCAGTCGTAGAACCTGGTTTAGGAGGGCATTTGTTAGGAATTAGTTAAACCCGGTTCGAGTTAGCCACAGATTAGTGGGTCTGAGTTTAAGTGTTAGACCGGTTGGGTTTGATGATGAGTTGGACAGGGTGCTTGTGTTCATATTGAGGATGGGCTGAATGCTGGGCCAGTTGGGCCTGGTTGATCGAGGTCCAATGGTAAGTGCCCCAGTCCATCTCACCAGGTTATGAAGCGGCTTGAAGCGTGGCATGGTTAAACGCTGCGTTGCTGAAGTATCACCTTGTGGCACTGAGTACTTAAGCTCTCATCTCTGTCGTCAACCCTAAGGTGGCCGAAACACTTCTACTGAGAAACCCTAGATCTGAAAGTGAGGAAAGAGAGAAATACCTGTGAGAGAGAGATCAGAGCCGAGTGCTTCGTCCGAGTTGTCTTGAGACGTTCTCTGTTGTCTAGATCTTGCTTTGCCTCAAAGCACAGATCGATACTTGTGGTGGTTTACAGACCTCTCACCTATCTTTGTTCTTGTTATCCTTTTCTTGATCTCGTATGGTTTTTTTTTGTCGTTTTTGTGTGCTCATCCTGTAACCGTTCTTCACTGTAACTCTACCTAGTGGATTGGGCTGGTTCTCCCCTCCTGAGATCCCGCAGAGTAGAGCTTAACTCGAACTGCGTCACCAAACTCTTTTGTGTTCTTCTGGTTTTGAAAGATTGGTTCGCTCTAGATCCAGTCGTTTTCGATTTGAAAAAGTGATAGTGTTTTATCAATTACCAATGAAGGACACTGAAAAAAAGAGGTGTTTCGAGCTTCCTGTACGGTGATTACAGAAATCACAATTCATAACTATATGTATTCTTTGCCTATCGATATTCTGTTTTATTGGGAGGCCATCTAAGGCTAGTTTCTATAAAAAGTTTTTAATTTTCGGCAAGACGTCCATTTTTCAAATCCATGTTTTATCCGTTGTGATGCCCATTTTATGTTTTTGAATTAACTCCATAGCAGATTTAGTCGAATACCACCCTTCATCGCTTCCAGCCCAATATAATTTATCCCTAATCTCATTAATAGGAAGGTTATATTTTTTTGATTTTATCGATAATGTCATTAGGAAGGATCGTGTTTAGTTGGTTTAGCATTTGATGCTTCTATGTATTATTAGTGGTAAACTTGGAAACAACTTCCATCGGATTTTTCATATTTGTATTCTTCGCCAAATCCATGAGCAGTTTATCAATTAACCATTTATCCTTCCATAATCTTATCGTATTTCCGTCTCCTAATCTCCATTTAAGTCCTTTATCAAAAATTTTTCTAAGTTTTATAAGATTCTTCCATTGTCATGAAGCATTCAACCTACATTGGTAATTCCATAGGCAATTTTCCTTAAGGTATTTTTCATCCACAATTTTGACCCAAATATTTTCTAGTTCTGGCATGATTTTCCACAAAAGTTTCATTTGTAAAGCTTGATTCATGTCTTTTGATTTTCTAATACCCGTGCCACCTAATGATCTTGGTTTATAGATTTTGTCCCAACTGATCAATGGGTGGAAGTTGGGTCCTTTATTCGAAAAGAAAAGTCTATTAAGTTTGTCTACTCATTATGAATGCTTGTTGGTGACATAAAAACTTGCATTAAGTAACTTGGTTTGACGTTAAGATTTGCTTTAATTAACGTTATTTTTCCTTCATGAGACAAATTCGATGTTTTCCACCTGGATAATTGTTGTTTGGTTTTAATAATTACGGAGTTAAAAATATCTTTATTAACACGACCAATAATAATAGGACATCCTGAATATTGTTCACGGCTAGACGTTCCAATAATTCCCAAATGTGCATGGATTCGTCTTTTGGTACTTTGATCAATGTTAGGAATGGTTTGAAAAGCCAATTTGTTAAAGTTTATAATCTGACTTGAGATGTCAAAATAATCATGTAGAGATGAAAGAATTTTATTACTCGCTTCCGCATTTATTTTAGTAAAAGAATTATATCTACGAAAATAATGAATGTGATATTTTATAAGACAATGCATGCATTATTAGAATTTTAAATTATGTTTGGATATCATATATATTTGACGTAAAGTGCATTATATTATTTGATGAAAGTATATATAATTTCTCCCATAACTAATAGCATCGACATAAACGAATGACTTAACATGGTGTGTTGAAAGAAAGCTAGGGAAAGTGGTAGTATGAAATTATAAGAAAAAGTGTGCGTGGAAGCCCATGGAGGACATGTGATTATGGCAAGGGAAGATTTGATTCATTGATTGATTGGTTGGTTGATCTAAATAAAAATCATTCAAGTAAGTACATGTGCTGCTGCATCTTATGCTTAGGCACAACTGTGCAGCCTCAAGTCATGGCACACCTCTTAACTAGCTTAAACAAGACACAAACCATATGCCATAAAAAACAATAGCACATTCTTTTATGACGACTATATATCTCAATTAAATTCTTAGTGCCCTCCTCCGGTGGTTGTAAGCTTCACATCCGGGGGTGGCGACGGCAGTACCGTGAAGGCTAGGATGCCGCTCGCTGCTGCGGCTACAGCCCCCACCACGAATGCCGGCAGATTTCCTCCTCCGAACAGGGCGTCCCATGGTCCTGCTGTTGCCGACACGAACATCTGCGTTCACACAATATATATAATCAGTCATCGATCGCTTCCCTGTCAAGCTTTACAAGGGAATCTTCTACTATTCCGGGCCCATTAATGAAGGAACTTGAGGGGCAAGCTCACCTGTGGTACCACTATAGCGAGATTGAGAACTCCAAGTGACAACCCTGCATTTTCCAAGAGATTTTGGTTTAAATTAATTTCAAACCCTCGCCTCGATCAACATCATAGTATTATGTATGTTTGGATGGATGAGTAAGTACGTACCCTGGCCTGCACCACTAGATGCGGAGAAAATGGATGCTAGAGCAAATGGTATACTGTACGTTATCTGAAAATACAAACCAAATTAGTATTCAAAACAAAAGACTGCCTCTTTTAAATTAATGCGCTCTCTGCTACATGTCACCACCCACAAACATGCAAAACTAAACTTGACCATCTCCCCAACCACTTCGCTTCTCACAATTTATTATTCATAATTAACACTCTTGCTTGAATTAAATTAAATTACCCCCTCCCTCCCTCGCGAGTCGTGAGTATCACACAAGCATTCGTAACAGAAAAAGGAAGACTTTCGCTGCAAGGTGGGGCCTACTGCCTGGGGCCCATACCAAGAAAGTCTTGGCCGGCCACCGCCCACGCCCGCGCCTCCACCTCCCTTCAGTTATTCCGGTTGTTACCTGACGCTTACCCATCACTCTCACACCAACAAACGCTCCCTTCCCTAGAATTCATTTCAGTTTCGGTTTCATTTTTTTGGGATTAGGAAAGCATCGGTTTCTTCTCACCACTAATCCTAATTTACTTAAATCCAAACCCAATCCTCTTACCTGCCTGGGGCCATACCAAGAAAGACTTTATTGACTAATTACTGTAAGACCACCCAAAATATAACTGCACAAGTGATCCATATGTGAGATCATCAGCTGGTTGACCCTTACGGGTTTGCTACTCGAGTCATCGTCACATAGTAAATATGACAATAAATAATAAATATGATCTCCTGCTACACATATTGTACTATTAAAATTGAAAATCATGTACCCTTTCAAAAAAGAAAACAAGAAATTAATAAAAGAAGACCAGACAGATATGAAAGATTTCAAGAAAAGAAGCAACGGACAACTCAGGTCGGTCGATAAAGAAAGAAAGCAACATATGTTATGATTTTTTTTCTTGTTATAATTTAATATACTAATAAATCAAGGTAAGAGAATAAATAATTTGAAGAGTAAATAGTACTGACCGCAAGGGGGATACCCAGGAGGGAAAAGACGGTCAGAGCTCCGGCCTTGATGTTAGAGGGGGGAAGAGAGACGCCGGTTTCATGGCGAGAGTGCTCGGCCATCTTGGAGACGACGACGAGCATGGCCATGCAAAGGGCGAGAACGATGTTGACGACTCCCCAAAGACGCTTGACTCCTCCGAAGAGGCGGGCGAGGGGCTCAATAGCAAGGGACATGATACCCAAGACCACCGAGTTGAGCATGAGGCCCAAGGCTCCGACACGGACACCCTGGTCGTAGAGCTTATTCCCGACATCTCCTCCGTAGATCTCCCTCCCCATCCAGTCGGTGTCGTAGAGGATGAAGGGGAACCAGGCGACCCAGTTGAGGCAAGTGACGGCCATGAGGATCCACATGGGCTTCTTCAGGTCCTTGAGCGCCCCCAGTATCTCCCCAAAGAAGGGCATGCTGGAGCAGCAGGCGAGGGCTGTGGAGGAGTCTTCCTTGGAGGAGGAGGGGACGTACGGCTTTTCTTTGACGCAGAGTGTGGCCAGGACGGTGACGCAGATGAGGATGGTGATGGAAATGAAGAAGCACGTCTTCAGGTTGGCGCAGTAGGTGTTGCAGGCCTCTGTGAGGGTGAAGGGGAGGACGTGGTAGAGACGGGTGTAGCTCCCGGCTGCGTAGCCCATGACGTTGCCCACCGCCATAAAGAAGGAGAAGAAGGCGTTGGCGGCCCTCGTCTTGGACTGATCTTCGGCTGACATGTCAGCCAGCAGGGCCCTGCACGGACCCTGCAGCGTGTTGTTCGCCACGTCCAGGATCCAGAAACCCACGACGAAGACGGCGATGGCCCGAGGCTTGGGAGTCCCCTGCGCCGGGTCTCCGAAGCCGTGGCCGATGTCGGCGGCGAATCCGATTAGGAAGACGGAGATGGCGACGAGTCCAGCCCCTGCTGCAATGAAGGGGCGTCTCCGGCCGAAGCGGGAGGTGCAGCGGTCGGAGTAGTATCCGACGGTGGGCTGGACCAGGAGACCCGAAATGGGGCCACATAGCCAGATGAAGGCGGACCAGATGTGGGGTACTCCGAGGAGCTGGACGTAAGGGGTTAAGAGGGAGAGCTGTAGGGCCCATCCGAACTGGACCCCGGCGGCAATTGAGGCTACGAGGATCATCTTCCGGAGTGGGCTGGGCTGCGGCGGAGACTCCATGGCTAGGCCGTGGTGTATGTGGAGGCTGCTGGGTGGCTTCTTAGTCGCCTCCATACTCTAATTAAATGATATTCTGAGAGTGAGAGAGAGAGAGGGGGGGGTCTATCTATTAATGTGTTGGGTTTGAAGTTTGAATAGAGAGAGTGTTTTGGGTTAGGGGATGTGTGTGTGGAGCCAAATTTATATAGAGGAGAGGGTAGGGGTAGGAGGGGAGATGGGTCCTTATCCGGTTTGGAGAATTTGGAGGGAGTTTCCTTCGCCTTGCCTCAGATCCTACATTTGTACATCATTTGGGGGAGGATAGATGACACGTGTAAATATGCGCATTGAATTAGATTCTCCATTACTCTAATGCTCTCACTGCACACAAAGACAAGAGTGTTAGGATCATGAGGAAGGAGATCAAAGGTTAAAGAACAGGGAATCAATTATTTTTATTATCTACACTATACACTGAATACACGTAATACATATACGTACACCTTCTTCCTCTATTTTTATTTTTATGCTGTTAAAAAAAATCTCTCTCTGGATAAATTGACCACACCTTCCCATTCAAATTTGATGTTCTAAGTTGTGAAATTATTTGCAAGTTGAAGTTGGCCAAGATTCGGACGCTCATTTGTGAAACAAAATGAACAACTTGTCATTGCCCAGGTCAAGTGTTTTATTTGTTAATTATAATGCTTACTGGTGACTACAAACCAGATCAGCACCGCATCTTCTTTAATTTGTGTGACCTACTGCCATGGCCCTTCTTCTTAAGTTGTAACAACATCATGCTCCAAATCAGGAACAAATGCCTTAAATATTAACCTTAATGGTCAATTGACTCATTACACAAATTGGATTATTATTAAAAGGGGATTGTTTAAGCAGCAGTCATCATGACGCTTGAGATTAATTTATTCATGATTAGAAATGAGATTAGTGTGGTTGTAGCAAGTAATTATTGGAGTGAAAAGTCAAACCAAATTTGACGTTATCCGGTGTGATGTTGCGCACCCCTCTGCACCAGAAATTACTAAAAAAAAAGGCTTTAATTGACCGTTTGACAGAAGAACAACCATTGGAGGGCACTTCATCTATTCAATTTGGGGATTGCCACTGTCTCTCCAAGACTCCAACCCCTTGCCTGCTGCTTTCTAAACTATTACACTCCAACCCAAATAAAAATAATTGTGGTTTAATCCTTACACTTTTAAATAATAATTATCATTGTACCTATTTTAATAGTATCTACTTTTACATTTACCTTCTAGTTATTAGTATCAGGTTAGTTGAGATTTTCAATAAACCAAAAAAGTAAGAGAATAATTAGGGATATAATACAAGGAGTATTACTTTGTACAAAAACCACCCATTATTACTTTATCAGTCTTGTAACTCTTGCCTTTAAACACTTATTAATTTTATCAATATCTTTCTTGATTTTGTAAAGAAAAAATAACAAACAATAATACCAACCATGAAGCATAAATAAGAAAATAATAAAAAAAATTAAAAATAATAATTAGTATACAAGTTACAAAAGATGTTCTATTTCACCAATCTTCTCAAAAGTTTTTGGTTAAAAGACCCGTGAAATGACATTCCCACAAATTTGATAATTTTATTCAAAAATAATGTTGATGTACGATTTAAAAACATAAAATGGAGATCTTCTTTCATAAATTTATGTGAGATATATTACTCTAAAAATTTTCAAATTACACAAATTTGTTCATAAATGATATCTTCTTTCATTAAATTTTACCGACAAACTACCCATAGAAACAATAATGACATCCAATATGGAATTATTAACCAAAATTTTATTTTAAAATTTATAAAACTTCTTAATCGTCTTATAACTTAAATAAATTACAATTAAATATTTAATAATAAAGTGATGACTTAATCTTTATTATATAATTCATTAAGTATAAAAAAAATAATATGGGTGATTTTTGGAAGAAGATATAATCAAGGAGTGATTATGTGTAATATAAAATTTGTTGGGCGGTTTTTCTAATAAAGTTTAGTCGTAATTTCACCTTATATCAAAATTGGTTTAATGTGAAATAGGTTGTATTGCAATTATTAAATTTTAAAGTTTGTATTATTTTTATTTCATGTCCCATAGTTGATATTATCTTTTATCATTTTTTCTTCTATAATCAGTTGGTTGTGTAGTGTCTTCTTACCTTTTGGGAGGTTAACTAGTTCCAAAATCTTGTTGATTATCAATCATCCATCTACACATTCATTGCAAGCCTCCACTTACTTAAATTTTTTATTGTGAAATGCCTTTGTATAGCTCTCAAGCTCATCACTATCAATCAACAACATGTAGAAGTTAGAGAGCATGTGATCAGGGTGAAGTGTTAACATCTGGTCTCCCAAATACTTACAAGATCCTATAGTATAGAGAGTCAAGATCGAACTCGAGGAAGATTGTCTCGCTTTGACGAATTAGTTAAGAAACCAAAACCATGTAGTAAAGTAAATATACTATATACAGATGCAAATGATCATAAAAAGAAACCAAAACGTGAAGACAAAACGAGGAGGTCGTCCGAAGGGTGGTAGGTCAACCGGGTTAAATCTCAATCAAAACACTAGATAATACTGTAATAGTAAAGGAATAACTATTGAGAGAATATATAGAAAACCACCGGACAATCCATACATATCCATGCAAGAGTGGAAGGCCATTTTTTGATCAGGAGTTACGTATGAAAGGTGGACTAGTAGGTATTATATTCATTCCGCTCTATTTTATTTCCAACCCATAAAAGACTTGTTTAATTATGGATTAATTTTGCTAGCTTTAAATTATATATTCAGCCGAAGTATACTCCATTTTCCTGCAACTAAAATTAAGTCTTTTAATTGGAAAGCTTAAAAATTGATCTTATCTTATAAGAAGATAGACTTAGTTTTATTAGTTACAAAGGAGATCTAATCTTTCTAGAAGATTGATCTTCTCTTCTTATTTTCCTTATATTTAATCTTATCTTCTTCTAGATGGATCACGGGCTTTTTAGGCCCAACCATAGTTGTTTCTAGGTTAGAATTTTGGTCACACTCTTCTATATATAGGATGATTGTGCCTCATTAATTTTCATCTTGAAATATAAACACTTATGATAAACACAATGAGTTATCCCCTGCGATGTCCATCATCGTCTCCGTGCGCGGAGAGCAAACCTGAGTAAGAGACGTCTTGTTCGCAACTCGCTTGGACTTGTTTGAGTGTGTTCTACTTATCATTGACATAACAAGGTGCTTCAACTAGGTATAAGAAAATCTCCAGGTGCTCTAAGGTCTTTGTAACTCTTTTGTGTTTAGAGTAGCGGGAATGGTTCTACCGGACTTAGGGTTAAGTGGAAAAGGGTCCTACGGTCAAAAGTAGGAAGGATTCACAACCATTTGATCAAATAGCAATTATTCAAATATAACATGTATTTGTTCAATGACATTCGTAATAGTTCAAATATGTTAATTGTTCGACTATATTCAAAATTATTCAATTATATAACTAATTGTTCAAATGTTAATTCATATGTTCAAGTTTTCAACTAATCTTATGTATAAGTATATGAAAAGTGTTAATTAATTTGGACCAATCACAAACTTTGATTATTTTGATCCAAGGGATGTGAGTATTTCTCACTTTTGACCCTAAGACCCCTTCATATTATATATATATATATATATATATATATATATATATATATATATATTGTTAGAACCAATATTTTGAATAAGTAGGGCGTCGAATTTTTTCGGGCAAATTTCCGGTGGGATCTGATCATCATCAACAACGGGAAACGGAAGCATTTGCTTCATCTCCGCGAGCACTAATCGTGGTCTACTTATTTGCTAAAATTGAATTCCGAGTGAATGACAATGACGCATGAAAGTACGTGTACGAAACACAAAACTTGAGAAAAAGGAACAAAAATGTGATTATCCGACATCGACTGAAAAGAGTAGAATCTTTATAATATATAAAGAGGAAAAAAGCTTAAAGGTCGTGGCCTTTGGATCACTAAGCGTGGTCTACTTATTTGCTAACCGACCATGCGCGCGCTGCGCCAAGCCGACACGAGGCTTAGGTTTAGGCTCACTAAACACTTCGAATGGCATATACTATCTCAATCTCATTATGATGAAAAGGCCCTTGAGACATTTATAAACTACTGAACGGGGACCGCAACCACTCCTGTGAATCCTCATCTCCACTTACCCAAAAATTGTGGGGAGACGGTGTCACAATTAGAATATGCACATGTTATTGACAGTCTTATGTATTTGACCAATTGCACATGTCCGGAATTAGCGTACTCAGTCAATGTACTAAGTCGCTCACAAATAATCTTGGCTTTAAACGCCGGAGAGGCATACCTAGAGTATTGAACTACTTATGCCATACTAAAAGTTATGGGTTGCATTATGGCAATTACCCAACAATTCTTGAAGGATATAATGACTCTAAATGGATAGCTAATTTTAGAAACTCAAAATCCACGAGTGGATATGTATTTACACTTAGTGGTGTAGTAGTATCATGAAAATCGTCCAAACAAACGTTATTGGCCAGATCCATGATGGAGTCTGAGTTCATTGCTTTGGATAAAATAGCATAGGAAGTCGGGTTTCTTCGAAAATTTTTAGAAGATATTCCAATGTGGGAGAACCTTGTGTTGGCAATAAGTGTACACTATGATAGCCAATCAGCTATAGCCCGGACACTGAGCGTCTTGTATATTTAAAAATCACGTCACATAAGATGACAACATAAATCCATTAGAAAGCAAACTCAACTAGAGTAGTCTCGATAGACTACATCAATCAGTGAAAAACCTTGCTGATCCATTTACTAAAGGCTTGTCAAAAATCAAGTGGTTAAATCATCAAGAGGAATGGGCATAATGCCTATGACAAAAGAGGATGATTGAAGGACAACCTCACCTACGAGACTGGAGATCCAACGATGTAGGTTCAAAGGGACAAACCAACCAAGTTGAATCAAGTGAGAACACTATGAGACTCATGTTTCTACCCAATTCCTAGGATGATACACAGTGTGAGTTGTATGACTTGAGGTTAAGCATTTGCTTTTAATGATTCCATTAGGGTATTTCAAGATACTCGATTTAGTCAAATCACCTTGTAAGTGTGTCACGTGGCCGTGTCTAGGAGAATGAGGAGGCTAAATTCTCCAAGTTCACTCATGTTTAACCAGACATATTCAAGGAAAAAATTAACACAAACAAAGAACTTGGTTATGTGAGAAGATGACACTGTGTGATAGTTATTATCTCAGTCTACCTCAAAGTCCGGGTGTTTCAAGACTTCATGGTCACCTTCTGGACAAGTAAATCTGATAGCCACTCATTACGGGCGATTCAAGGCTGAAAAACGCTACCTTCCCAAATGTAGTGATTTTTTTACTATACTCTCAAAAAAAAAATTTCATCAAAAACATGTGTCTAGAATCATTTTTATTCATGTGAGTATTGTTGGAAATAATATTTTAATTAAGTAGTGAGCCAAGGTTTTTGGGGAAAATTTCCGGTTGGCTCCTGCCATCATCAACACTAGAAAACGGAAGCATTGGCTTCGTCTCTGCGAGCATTGAATCATGGTATACGTATTTGCTAAAATTGGATTCCGCGTGAATGAGATAATGATGCCAAAAATTACGTGTATGAAACACAAAACTTGGGAAAAAAGAACAAAAATGTGGCTATTCGACATAGACTAAAAGGAGTATAATATTTATAGTATATAGGGAGGAAATACGCTTAAAGGATGTGGTCATTGGGTCACTACCCATTTTCAATGGGGAGAGGGTGTGGCTAACCGACCACACGCATGCGCACTGCGCCAAGCCAAGCAAGGCTATGGCTCAGACTTAGGCTATGCCATGACGAGAATGTACTGGACTGATGGTGTTGGGTTGGCCACTCAAGGCTTTCATTTTTTTTCCCAATCTCTTAATGGATTGCAGAGTTAAAACGTCTAGGCCTAAGCTTGTAATAGACTTCAAAAGTCAAACCAAACATCAACTAGCTTAATGCACAAATCAAAAATTCAAATTCGGATTCAATTATAAAATTTTTATTTAATAGGAATATCCAAACTTACAAATTTCGGATTTAAAGCGTTGCTTAATACGCTAGTCTCCTTTGTATTTTGAGCTTGCATATAAAAAGGGAGTCTCATTTTCTCATTCCAACACACAATAGAAACGAAAGACTAAACGTCTTCTCCCCTCCTTTCTCTTCAGAACTCGAGATTGCAATGCAAAAGCGGTTTGCCAGATTTTCAAAGTCAATGCGGGACTTGGATCTAGTGTAGTTTTATCTTGGTGTGACCCACCTATTCCATTTCTAGTTGATTACCAATTAATTAACCCTGTTTAAAACAATAAGCGGAAAAGCGGAAAACGTAAATTTTTAAAACTTTATCTTACAACCATATTCACAACATATATACATACTAACATACGTCATAAGCTCGGTTTAACAAAACACAACTGTTTAAAACCACACAAAACATCCTAGGCGGTAGCATCCCATAACAGCCCACCTGATATGATCTCAAATCCAGGTGTTGGGTCCAACGTCCTTGCCTTGGTCAGGCCGAGTCTGAGTAGCTGAAAAATATGTGGATATAACAACAATGAGCCACACGCTCAGTAAGGGTATACAAATCGCACTCTCCCAATATATATAAGTATCTAATATCCCGTCCCCAAAGGACACTCTATACCCTTCCTCACATTCCAGAGCACGCATACATATCCACATTCACATATAATTCCACCACCATTCACATCACATTTCACATAAACATTCAAGCATGTTATCACACATCACATATAAACATATCATCTCATATAAACATATCATCTCATATAAACATCTCATATCATCTCAACACATATAAACATGTAATCTCATCACATCATAACATAACATATAACATGCTAGACTCGATCGCATCGATGCATAGGTGATAATTAACTAACTAGCTCCAACTGATCGTACGATATATTTTCTCATTGCTTTCGTATTTCTTTTCTTTCTTTCTTTTTTTTTCTTTCGGTTGGCCAACCCGATAGCGTCATAGGCCCCCTGTAGATCAGGTAGCGACCTCGGCCATCTTGTCCTAAGACCCCCTGTAGATCAGGTCGCGATCTTGGACTATTTTTCTTATCTTGAGGCCCCCTGTAGATCAGGTAGCGACCCCTGGCTGTTTTTCTTATCTCGAGGCCCCCTGTAGATCAGGTAGCGACCTCTGAGGCCCCCTGTAGATCAGGTAGCGACCTTGTCCCCCGGAAACCCGTGCGGGACCCAGTTGGGCTAATTAATCAATTACCATCCTATATTATCACTTTCATATCATAACTCAATTTCATGCTTTCATCATATTCTTTCATCACATTCTTTCCACTATCATCTCATGTACATCATGCATGCTTTCATAAGGAATATCAAGTCATCATCATCGTCTCACTCATATACATATAAGCATGCATACAATCATAACAAACATATATATACACTCAAGCATGCATAAAATCATAGCATATTAAATACATAACATATATTAAGCAAGTGTAATTCATATACACTTACCTCGCAGGTAAGAACAATAAAACCTCGCAAACCAACTATTGAGTCCGTTTCCCACTCGGACTATCCTCCTTTCTCGTATTTGGATACACTCACAAAGAAGTAAGCTATAATTAAACCGAACCCTTCAACAACACCTGTTGAGAATATCATATTCCTCGTATTAAACTTCTCGCTTCAAACACCAGTTAAATTCATTCCTTTGAATTTAATTAGCTTATAGCATTTTCTAGAATCCCAATTTAATTAATTAACCTTTAATTAATTAATTAAATTTCGCCAGAACAACGTCTTGCCCGCAGGCAATTTCTGAACCCACCTGTCATCAAATCTCATCAAACAAACAGCCCATAATCACCAGAATAAAGTAACGAGCATAATGGAATTTCCAATTATCCATTTTGACAAGCCTAAGGTCAATTTAGGCTAAATCGCAATACGGAAAACGAATAAATTCATAACTTATTCGTTACTAACCCGATTGACGATCCGAAAGAAGATTCGGAATCACAACGACGCAGGCTACGCTCGGACACCATCAAATTCACCGGAATCTGAGCGACGGAACCTCCCTAGTATCATATATGCTCGACCAGACCTTCCCTTGCTCGGAAATGCAGAAACTCGGTACCAAAATGAAGAGAATGAAGAGAGGAATCCAAAAACTCAAACGGATTTGAAATCGGATTAGAAACAAAGAGTAGATCTGAGTTTGAAGGTTGAGAGAAATCAGAGCTTTTACGAGGAAACGTGAAAGAAAATGAATTAATAAACGATATTTCAGCTATTTATAGCGAAGACGATAATTATTCTTTAGCGGAGTCGATAATTATCCTTTTACCGATCCGGAAGCGGTTTAAGCCCCCTTCTCCAAACTTCTCGAAACTGGAATAATAAATCTGGAATATTGTATGGATAATTATTCCGCAATTGTTTCGAAAAACGCGTATTCCTAAGCCGTCTTTCTTAGCCGCTAAGAAACGAAATATCGACTCTTTTAGCCATTTTGCCTTTTCATGTTTTTTCATATCTAGGACATGTCCGATGTCCTGATCATTTCTCTCAACTGCATTTTTATTAATTGAAGCTCCCAAATGCTCCAAATGATACCGGGGTGTAATATCATCTAGGAGCTGGTTACCTCGAGAGGTATCTCGTGTTAAAACGGATTTAATTTCCTAAATTACTCGATTAGGTCATCTTCGATTTTTGACTGTTACAAATATCTCCCACTTTAAGAAATTTCGTCCCGAAATTTAAGAAAGGACGTAGAACCAAACTCGTAGATGTATCAAAAGGATGCACAACCGGATCACAATTTCTCGAGGTTTTTACTTAAAAAGGTAGGGGTATTTCGCTTTCATATCTCGTTCGGTCTCCCATGTAGCCTCTCGAGCTGAATGATGTCCCCATCTGACCTTCACCATCGGAATCTCCTTGTTTCTCAATCTTCGAACTTGTATGCCTAAAACCTCAACTGGTTCTTCTGGGTAGGACAAGTTCTCAGATACTTCTATCTCAGGTTCGGGAATGATATGACTTGGATCTGACCTATACCTCCGTAGCACCGATACGTGAAAGATGTCATGCAATCTTGATAACTCAGGTGGTAACGCCAATCTATACGCAAGTGGTCCGATCTTCTCTAAGATCTCATATGGACCAATGTATCTCGGTGCTAACTTCCCATGCCTACCAAATCTCATAACTCCCCTCCAAGGAGATACCTTCAAAAACACTCTCTCGCCTATCTCATATGTCATCTCTCGTCTATGGCGATCAAAGTAGCTCTTCTGACGATCTTGTGCTGCCTTCAAGCAGTGCTTTACTACTTGTACTTTCTCTATTGTCTGTTGTACAAGTTCAGGACCCTCTATCTGTCGCATGCCCTCAAAATCCCAACATACAAGTGTGCGACACTTCCTTCCATACAAGGCCTCGTAAGGGGCCATACCAATACTTGAATGGAAACTGTTGTTATACGCAAATTCGAGCAATGGAAGGTTAGAATCCCAGTTACCTTTAAGCTCCAAAACACAAGATCTCAACATCTCCTACAAGGTCTGAATCGTTCTCTCTGATTGTCCGTCTGTCTGAGGATGAAATGTCGTACTGAAATGAAATCTTGTACCTAAGGCATTTTGCACACTTCCCCAGAAATGCGAGGTAAACCTCGGATCTCTATCGGATACAATCGATACAGGGACCACGTGCAATCGAACAATCTCTCTCACATACAACTCTGCCAGCTCATCTAAGGAGTTATCTTGTCTCATCGGTAGAAAGTGAGCAGATTTCGTCAATCTGTCTACAATCACCCATACCGTGTCATTCTTTTTGAAAGTCCTAGGAAGTCCAACCACAAAATCCATTGTAATCCTCTCCCACTTCCACTCAGGAACTGATAAAGATTGTAACTTTCCTGCTGGTGCTTGGTGTTCAGCCTTCACTTGCTGACACACTAGACATCGAGCTATAAAATTAGCTACCTCTCGTCTCATCCTGGGCCACCAATAGATCTTCCTCAGGTCATTAAACATCTTTGTACTCCCAGGATGCATGGAATACCTCGAGGAATGTGTCTCTTCAAGTAGCTTCTTTTTTAACTCCTCAATGCTTGGCACACATATTCGTGCCCCTCTATATAACACTCCCTGATCAAACAACTAGAAGTGTGTAGTGGTAGCATCTCCCACTTTAGCTTTCAACTTCTTCAGTGTAGCATCCTCATCTTGTCTAGTTGAGATCTCATCAAGAATCAACGGTCTAACCTGAATGTTCGCTATCAACTCGGATCTTCTTACATCCATCTCTACTCTCATAACTCTGAGATTTAATAGATTCTCAATTTGTAGTTGACCTTACTGACTTGGTCACTGCTCTTTCTGCTAAGAGCGTCAGCTACCACATTCGCCTTTTCTGGATGGTACTCTATAGTGCAATCATAATCCTTGAGTAACTCCATCCATCTTCTCTGCCTCAGATTCAGATCCCTCTGAGTGGGAATATACTTCAGGCTTTTATGGTCGGTAAACACCGAAAATGTATCACCATAAAGATAGTGCCTCCAGGTCTTAAGAGCATGAACTATAGCAGCAAGCTCTAAGTCGTGTGTAGGGTAGTTCTGCTCATAAGGTCTCAATTGTCTAGATGTATATGCTATTACCTTCCCTTCCTGCATTAGAACTCCTCCTAAGCCACTCCCAGATGCGTCGGTGTAAACCACAAAGTTACCCTTATTTGAGGGTACAACTAGAATAGGGAATGTAGTCAATCTTTTCTTAAGTTATTCAAAGCTCTCTTGAAAACTGTTATCCCATATAAACTGCTGATTCTTCTTTAGCAAGTTAGTCAATGGGTGCGCGATAATCGAGAAGTTCTTTACAAACCTTCTGTAATAACCTGTAAGTCCTAAGAAGCTGCGAATCTCCGTAATGCTTTTAGGAATTTCCCATTCTGTAATAGCCTTGATCTTGGATGGATCAGGTTGTATACCATCTCGTGATATCACATGCCCTAGAAAGGCAATCTGATCCGTCCAAAACTTGCACTTGTTGAACTTCGCATACAATTGTCTCTCCCTCAGAATCCCTAAGATACGTTTCAGATGTTCTCTATGAGCATTTGCATCTCGGGAATATATCAAGATATCATCAATGAAGACCACGACGAACCGATCTAGATAAGGTCGGAATATCGAGTTCATCAATGCCATGAATGCTGCAGGTGCATTCGTCAACCCAAAAGGCATAACTGTAAACTCATAGTGTCCATACCGAGTACGAAAAGCTGTCTTCGGTATTGAATTCTCTGCTATCCTCAATTGCCAATATCCCGATCGAAGGTCAATCTTTGAAAATACTGTAGCACCCCTTAACTGATCAAGCAAGTCCTCTATCCTCGGTAAGGGATACTTGTTCTTGATTGTGATTTTGTTCAGCTGACGGTAGTCTATGCACAATCGTAAACTACCGTCTTTCTTCTTCACAAAAAGCACTGGTGCACCCCAAGGAGAAATACTCGGGCGTATAAAACCTTTCTCGAGTAACTCCTCTAGTTGTTTCTTTAACTCCTTTAGCTCTAGCGGAGCCATCCTATAAGGAGCAATTGATATAGGTGTTGCACCTGGTAATGCTTCAATCTCGAAGTCTACCTCTCTACTCGGAGGTAAACTAGGTAAATCATCAAGGAAAACGTCAGGAAATTCTCTGATAACATCCACCTCAGATACTCCGGGGCTAACAATAGCAGAATCTGACACACTAGCCAGATAAGCCTGACACCCTTCCCGAAGTAATCTAAAAGTTTTCACTGTAGATATGAAGCAAGAAGGAATCATATTCCTCTCACATGTCAGAATCACCTCTCTCACCCCATCTACCTCCATGGTGACTTCCTTTATATAACAATCAATCAATGCTCTATAAGTGGATAACAATCCATACCTAATATCACATCAAACTCTCTCAAGAAATCATCTCATGTCAACACAGGTGGTATACTATGGCCATTAGGGACCATGTCCCACCATATCCAATCTTTAGGAATCAATAAAAAAGGAAGATCCCATCTTTAGTTGCTCCCTCAAGCAAGGATATAGCATATTATACACGTCTCTCAATAGCGCAGATAACTCCATCTAGAATGGACGTAGTGTTCCTTAACCACTCCTCCGCTACTAATGGGTCAGTGGTCCTCTCAAACAGCTTAGCCCCTTGGCAGCGAATCTTCTCAAAACTCTTATCCATCTTTACTAGAATAATACCCACTTGAGGCATTGGTTGTGCCCGTGGTGGTATAACATCTCTCAAATATATCACTAAATCAGATATACCATCCATATCCGATGATGGTAGTGATATTGGCTAAACTGACACCTTACGGTGCTCCTGATCATTTCTACCCTGAGCATGTACACACTCAGTCGACCCTTTGGCTGTGCTCCGCCATCTAAAAGAAAACGAAACTTTCAAAAGCTTTTCAGAAAACTTCCCACAACCCCAAGCCAAGGAATCATATCCCTGCTCTGATACCAACCAAATGTGACCCACCTATTTCATTTCTAGTTGATTACCAATTAATTAACCCTGTTTAAAACAATAAGCGGAAAAGCGGAAAACGTAAATTTTTAAAACTTTATCTTACAACCATATTCACAACATATATACATACTAACATACGTCATAAGCTCGGTTTAACAAAACACAACTGTTTAAAACCACACAAAACATCCTAGGCGGTAGCATCCCATAACAGCCCACCTGATATGATCTCAAATCCAGGTGTTGGGTCCAACGTCCTTGCCTTGGTCAGGCCGAGTCTGAGTAGCTGAAAAATATGTGGATATAACAACAATGAGCCACACGCTCAGTAAGGGTATACAAATCGCACTCTCCCAATATATATAAGTATCTAATATCCCGTCCCCAAAGGACACTCTATACCCTTCCTCACATTCCAGAGCACGCATACATATCCACATTCACATATAATTCCACCACCATTCACATCACATTTCACATAAACATTCAAGCATGTTATCACACATCACATATAAACATATCATCTCATATAAACATCTCATATCATCTCAACACATATAAACATGTAATCTCATCACATCATAACATAACATATAACATGCTAGACTCGATCGCATCGATGCATAGGTGATAATTAACTAACTAGCTCCAACTGATCGTACGATATATTTTCTCATTGCTTTCGTATTTCTTTTCTTTCTTTCTTTTTTTTTTTTCTTTTGGTTGGCCAACCCGATAGCGTCATAGGCCCCCTGTAGATCAGGTAGCGACCTCGGCCATCTTGTCCTAAGACCCCCTGTAGATCAGATCGCGATCTTGGACTATTTTTCTTATCTTGAGGCCCCCTGTAGATCAGGTAGCGACCCCTGGCTGTTTTTCTTATCTCGAGGCCCCCTGTAGATCAGGTAGCGACCTCTGAGGCCCCCTGTAGATCAGGTAGCGACCTCGTCCCCCGGAAACCCGTGCGGGACCCAGTTGGGCTAATTAATCAATTACCATCCTATATTATCACTTTCATATCATAACTCAATTTCATGCTTTCATCATATTCTTTCATCACATTCTTTCCACTATCATCTCATGTACATCATGCATGCTTTCATAAGGAATATCAAGTCATCATCATCGTCTCACTCATATACATATAAGCATGCATACAATCATAACAAACATATATATACACTCAAGCATGCATAAAATCATAGCATATTAAATACATAACATATATTAAGCAAGTGTAATTCATATACACTTACCTCGCAGGTAAGAACAATAAAACCTCGCAAACCAACTATTGAGTCCGTTTCCCACTCGGACTATCCTCCTTTCTCGTATTTGGATACACTCACAAAGAAGTAAGCTATAATTAAACCGAACCCTTCAACAACACCTGTTGAGAATATCATATTCCTCATATTAAACTTCTCGCTTCAAACACCAGTTAAATTCATTCCTTTGAATTTAATTAGCTTATAGCATTTTCTAGAATCCCAATTTAATTAATTAACCTTTAATTAATTAATTAAATTTCGCCAGAACAACGTCTTGCCCGCAGGCAATTTCTGAACCCACCTGTCATCAAATCTCATCAAACAAACAGCCCATAATCACCAGAATAAAGTAACGAGCATAATGGAATTTCCAATTATCCATTTTGACAAGCCTAAGGTCAATTTAGGCTAAATCGCAATACGGAAAACGAATAAATTCATAACTTATTCGTTACTAACCCGATTGACGATCCGAAAGAAGATTCGGAATCACAACGACGCAGGCTACGCTCGGACACCATCAAATTCACCGGAATCTGAGCGACGGAACCTCCCTAGTATCATATATGCTCGACCAGACCTTCCCTTGCTCGGAAATGCAGAAACTCGGTACCAAAATGAAGAGAATGAAGAGAGGAATCCAAAAACTCAAACGGATTTGAAATCGGATTAGAAACAAAGAGTAGATCTGAGTTTGAAGGTTGAGAGAAATCAGAGCTTTTACGAGGAAACGTGAAAGAAAATGAATTAATAAACGATATTTCAGCTATTTATAGCGAAAACGATAATTATTCTTTAGCGGAGTCGATAATTATCCTTTTACCGATCCGGAAGCGGTTTAAGCCCCCTTCTCCAAACTTCTCGAAACTGGAATAATAAATCTGGAATATTGTATGGATAATTATTCCGCAATTGTTTCGAAAAACGCGTATTCCTAAGCCGTCTTTCTTAGCCGCTAAGAAACGAAATAGCGACTCTTTTAGCCATTTTGCCTTTTCATGTTTTTTCATATCTAGGACATGTCCGATGTCCTGATCATTTCTCTCAACTGCATTTTTATTAATTGAAGCTCCCAAATGCTCCAAATGATACCGGGGTGTAATATCATCTAGGAGCTGGTTACCTCGAGAGGTATCTCGTGTTAAAACGGATTTAATTTCCTAAATTACTCGATTAGGTCATCTTCGATTTTTGACTGTTACACTTGGGATTTGGAATGCAATTCAAACCGTCAAATCCGGGATGCTTTTAAGAATTAAGGACAAAGATCTTTCATTTTTACACATTCTAATGATATTATAATCTTGTTGGTTTTTCTTTATCTTTGGTGTTCTTACCGTTTTTTTTGGAAGAATTCATGAAATGACGTTCCTACATATTTATGTGACAAAGAGAGAACGAAAGTTATGATAAGAAACAAGAACCACTCCAGGCCACACAATTAAACAAAATGAGCAATAATTATACAAATTTATTTTGGTATATTAATAACATTGATTTGTATGTTAGGAGTGTAATATTAGATTACCTTATAAACATTGAAATTATTTACTACCAAAATAAAATAGCATGTTTAACCTAATAGATATTGTCTATACTATATACCACCTATGATGCACAGACACAAACACGGACACGGGAAAAAGACACGACGAGAAACGGGAAAACGACAATCCTCAAAAGTATAGGAAATGGGGACATGGTGAGGAAAACAAATAATATATCATTTTAAAGCTATTAAAATGTAGAATTCGTGTATCATAATGAAATACATATATATGAATAGCCCAATGATATATTAGTAGATAAAAAAACATTTACATGACAACAAAATAACCGAAACAAAAGCTTAGAACAAACATTTTCAGTCTCACAAAACATAGAAATAGACATATTTAGCCTTACAATCTCAAATAAACATACTTGGTTTCAAAATTAAAGAACGGACCATCCATTTTGCAAATCAACAACAACCGAACAACTAATCGACCAAGGAAAACAATAATAAAAAAAATTAGAAAATAGAAAACGTGAAGAAGAAGAAGAAGGCTTCGTCGAAGAATAAGAAGATTGGTGTCTTGCTTCCGGTAACCACAATCTCGTAGGTGGTCATATGGATCTAGGTTTAGTCGGAAACGAATGGGAGAGAAGAATAAATATAACGGTAAAACAATTTTCTTTAATTTTTTAATTTGTTAATTTATTTTTAGCCTTAAATAGGGAAAACTTCCGTTGACCGTGCCTTGACCGGCAAATCTGTGTCCGAGTCGTGTCCTAGATGTGTTCTCGTCGTGTCTTACATCTGAACCGTGTCTTGACCGTGTCAGATCATATTTGACCGTGACCGAGCTGTGTCCCGCCTTGTCCCGCTGTTCGACACAAGGCACTTTGCCTTTCATAGGTGTTGTGCGTCACAATATACCACTTGTGTCAACGTCTTCCTCAAAATCTCTAACCTTCATGAACAAAGGTGGTGGAGATATATGTATGATTTTTCCTAGTCGTGCATGAGTTTTTTTTAAACTTAATCTATTAATATTTTAATAAATTTACACGTTTAACATACAATTTTAGTACTCGTGCCGTGAGAAATTTCAAAGACCGTCATAGATGAAGAAGGTGAAGGTATTTGTGTACAAATATTTCTACACGTGCACGATTTCTGTAAGTTTTGTCTTTCACGTGAAGTAACTCATGCACGGTGTAATGTCATATTTTGTTTAATACTACATTGATAATTATTCATTGTCGAGTCTTTCAAAAGCATACTATAGTCATGCCTAGTATCTAAATTTTGAGGGCAATTTTGGTAACTAGCCCTTTTAAAAAATTAGATTAGTAAGTAGGCTTTTTAATGTTTCAATTAAGTAAATATACCCCAACCTTTTGTATTTATTATCAAACTTTACACACTCTTCACTCAAGGGGTATATTTACTAAACACAAAACTAGAAAAAGCCTAGTAAACCAAATTGTTTTAATTTTTTTTATGAGTGCATATAAACCACAATTAAATTTCAATGACCGTCTATATAGTTTTAAGTTTATTATACAATTTATACTTGTCGTGTATTATAATCATGTGTTCTAATAGAAACCACAATCGTATTGTATGTGGTATTACAATCGAGTCGCGTAGTATTGATTTTATTCGTGTTAAGACTTAAATTATCGTATGTATATAATTCTCATTTATTTTATTATAAATTTTTATTACGAGGATAGCCGAAAATCAAAATTTAGATTTAGAGCGTTTGAAGTCGAGAATTGTCGACAAGGATAATGATCAAAATGACAACGACAAATATAATCCAGATAACAACGATGCTTGGACCTGTTGCAATTCAAGTTCAAATTAATATGCACAACGTATTCGATTGAACATCTATGTGCACATATACTTATTGTTTGTAAACAAACAAGAGCAACATTTGGACACGAGTTTGATTGCACAAATATGTGCATATGCATGAATAATTAAACACGACAAACATGAATGTTTATGTTGTAGTTCAAATACATATGCGCGACTGGATATATGTGTAGCTTGAAAGTTTTGTGTTGTAACAACAAGAACAATTAATATGATTGAATCCTGTTATCTTGTGGTGCTAAAGGTAATAATTGTGTAATGTTAAATAACATATTTAATATATTTAAATCTTATTTGGAAAGAGGCAAACATGCACAACATTATTTTAATATGTATGAACCAAACATACACAATATTCTTTGCACAAACTCAACACATTAAACACGAAACAAAATACATTCACTAAATCTATAACCAAAAAATAGTTAAATTAATAGGGTTTCATGTGCTAGTATAACAAAAAGTTATATGAATAATACCTAGTACGACTAAGATATATATATACACATTCGTGCACTAAAAAAAATCAACTATTGCTACTTCATAAAGGAATACACCAAGCAATATTGAACCTCCTCATTGACTTGGAGATAGGATATGTCAATATTGACGTCGAATCCCGGGGCTAATAACCCCATCTCTCCTCCAAGTCATCATTTTGATGACATGGTTGGGGTTAGTAGCCCCCGACTCTCGATTGTGGAGGATCTTAGTAGAAATGAGCACTGTGAATAACATTATAAACGACAGCCTTGAGAGAAAGATCATCAGCCCGGCCTGCTGCAACTTGAACCTCCTCATTGACTTCTTACATAGATTCGGCCTGCAAACCTATTCTCCAAGGAAGATGCACGAAAGTAAGAGCTTCCAAAGGAAGAATAGGGTTGAGTATGTTCCAATCCCGTCCCTGACCCTCGATCAAATAATTCCTCACCTTCCAATCCAAGTAAAATACAACTAACAATGCCTCCCATTTCTAAATTGTTGTAGCAAAGAATTACAATACCAACCACAACTAAACATAGGAATACAAAAGGAGTTAAGGTGAGACTCGATCATAGTAAGTCAAATGTTTTGATACCTAACTATACAATTCCAAAACAGTGAATTTAATATGTCAATTTTTCTTGTACAATTACAAGTGTAAATCAAGCCCTCAATTGCAATTGAATCAAAGAATTACAATAAGCACTTGCACTTTCCACTAGCACTTTCGCATGAATCTTGTCTAGGGTTATAAACATGGCAAAACAGTTGACTTGCTATGATTCTCACCTAAAACTCAATTACACCTTGTCATCAACTTATCCTAGATTAGAAAACTCAACCAAACAAAGGAATACAAAAAGTCAGTTACACCTTGTCTCCTATAAGATCCCAAAAATGAAAACAGATAACCACATATTTCATTCCACAAACTCAATACCGGATTAGAGTTTTCAAACCTGGATGGAGCTCGATTCATGCGAATGGTGAGGTAAATTTTCTTCGTTCGATTGAACAGAGAGGCGGTAGTTTTTTGAATACGGAAATTGATTTCGTTCGAGGGTGTTCTTCTAGAGGGGAAACCTGTTCTTTGAGAGAGAGTCGTATTTTGTTTCATTGTTTTTTTATTTTTAATTAATTTTTTTTCTTTTTATTGTTTTTAATGTATAGAAACTTACGGAAGTCAAGTAAAAATTAAAATTATTAACGGAATTGGGCAAATGTCGAAAACGTTAAAAACAGTTAAAAAAGTTAAAAAGCTGTTGGGAAAAATTCGAAAAATCTCAAATTTTAAGAATAGTAACTAGAATTTCTCTTAATTAAATTAGAGCAAGTTGGGGAATATAAAATACGACATTTTTTTTGATATAAAAATACGATATGATATTTATGTGTTAGGCATTGGCTTTTTTGCATATATTATTAGATTTTTCAGCAAGGCAGGGGGAATATTTAAATTGTGGTGATGGTCCACGGGATGATAGGTGTGTATGAGCGTGGAAAATTGTCGAGCCGTTAGATGAAAGAGTATTTTATTACGTTTAGCTTTCGGTGGAGATGATCTCAGCCGGGGTCCACTAAATCTCGGCGGTCAACTTAAGTCGGTCTTCTCTGACTTACCTCGACTACATTGACTCACGTCGACTACATGTTTTCCTAATAAAAGCCTATTTGTATAACATCATATCTACTATACACAACCCCTTCATCATAAGTATCACATACATATTATCAAATCATATCATAAGTCGTAACCACACATATATATATATATATATATATATATATATAACAATTTTATAATCTGATGATAAATTTGAAAGAGGAGAACGCTTTTATAAAAATGTCGTTACTTTTTTAATAATATTTTATAAATATGAACGTACATACTTGAATAATGGATATTCGGATAAAAAAAGCTAAATTCGTATCCGGTTTGAATATTCGAAAATTTTGTACGGATCTTATCAGATACTGAAAGATATTCGCCGGATCGATTACAAGTCAGATATCCTCTAGTCGGATCCTCGGATTATTGACGGATCAAAATTTTTTAACATCCCTAATCGTAACCGAACACACACACACACATATATATATATATATATATATATATATATATATATATATATATATATATATATATATATATATATATATATATAAAGAGGGGGCACGCTTTTACAAAAATGTCGTTAGCTTTTTTTAATAATATTTTATCTGATTCTCAAGTTATTCGAGTTTTATAAATTTGGGTTACAATATTTATGTTTACAAGTGTTATTGGTACTTAAATGTTTATAAATATAATTTTATGTATCTTTTTAATTATTATATTTTCAAAATACTATTTTCTCTATTTTCATATAAACTTTTACATTTTACAATTGTTTTTATATAAAATTTCTAAATTATAGTGCATCAATAAGTATTATATCTTAAACTTTAAGTTTTTTTAATAAGTGTGAAATTTTCTCTTATAACAATTATTGAGAATCGGAGAGAGTAACTGGCTTATTTGTTCTACTAAATTTATTTAAATATATGAATATTTAATATTTTTATTTTCGATCAATTGTCCAAATAGTAAATTGTGTTTTATATAATATTGTTATACTTATTTTAAAATCTTCAATATTAAAATAAGACTTATAAATTTATTTTAAAATAAATGTTTTATATTTTATCTCCAAAATATTTTACATTTATCCGTAGCACATAAGTTAATATTTTTCTAAAGAAAGTTTTGTGAAACATTTAAATATTTTTTTAAAATTGAATATTTGGCGTTAATTTTCTACCATAAACAAAATCATTGTGAGTGCGACACACCAACTTACTCTTCTATTTTAATTTATTCTTATAGCCTATGCATGTTCTTATAACAAGGATTTTGTGCTGTAAAATTGATAACATCAACTAGAAATAATTGACTTTTACTATCACACAAACGTTTTATCGAATACCTTTTCTATATTATTATTCTATATAAATACTCCAACTTTTAACTTAGAAACGCTCAACAAAGTGCTCATCTAGTGGAGAAGATTCTTTCTCCATACACTAAAAGCGAGGTACAAGCTAGGCGATCTCGCAATGTTCCTTTTACTTTTAGTGCATTTATCTCTCTTACAAAACTAAAGAATGTGAAAGATGCCTCCATGATCCAGATTGGATCAATGCTATGCAAGAAGAACTTCACCAGTTTGAGAAAAATAAGGTCTGAATACTTGTTCCATGCCCATGACACAAAAAACATCATAGGCACAAAGTGGGTTTTTTTGGAATAAGTTAGGTGACACTAGAATAGTAGTGAGAAATAAAGCAAGACTCGTCGCCAAAGGGTACAACCAACAAGAAGGTATAGACTATGATGAGATATTAGTTCTAGTTGTCAGGCAAATCCAAAGAGTCTCACCTCAAGGAAGTCGAACATTTTTGCTACTACTTGAAGAGCATTAAGGATCAATTGTAACATCCGAAAATTTAATCTCCGAATATTTCTGAGCCAACCAAACTACTCCTTATTTATCTACCTTATTTATTCTTTAAAATGGACCATCCGGGCCCATCAACGACATGCCTTCCGGGCCCATTATGAAGCTGAGTACTTTGGCCTTTGAAACCCTACCATCCGGGCCCGATAAGGAGTTGTTACAGCCAACCCATGATCTCTCTCTTTCACATAACCCTAGAGGAGCAACCTCTCTCTTTATCCCTCTTGTTCACGTTGGATCCACGCCGGCCTACTGTTCCTTCATGCCAACCTCGATCCATGCCGGGCTGCTACTCCTCTTCATCGACGCCAACAATGAGTCTGAGGCAAGCCTCCATCCCTCGCCTTTGTTCTGTCGAGTAGCAGCCAGAACCGAAGGTATCGTCTCCTCCCTTGCCCTATTCTTCAATTCGGATCTGCAGTCACGTAACCAAGGCCTTGTGGCTTCCTTCTGCAGCCATGGTTCCCTCTTTTGTCGACTCTAGAATCGACATCCAGGGTGGCTCACTTCCCTCTTCTTTTGACTCCAGTAGACCGATGTTACAGACGTGCCCATATCCGCAACCTCGTAGACAACCACACAACAAGGGGAGCCTTCGACGCCTTCTGCATCTTCTACCGCGGGGGCGCCGTGTCTTAGTGATGTGATCCCGACCGGAAAAGAAATTATCGTCAATATGCCGGAACCAATCGTTTTGCCACCAACCGTCCAAGTCAAAACTCAACCGGCACCTATCGAAATCAATACTTATGTGTTGGAGGGCATGCCTAAAACTGAGCCAAAACCTATTGAAACCAAACCGAAAATGCTTGCTCTGAGCATGCCCAATACAAGTCAATTTTCACCCTCTTCGGCTAAGTTGTCAAGTTTGCGCACTCTCAGTAAAACGTCTATAACTAAGGCAATTCTTGGAATTAATATACCCAAAAGTACTACATTGAAAGGTATTTCAATATCTACAACTTCATGGTTTACACAAAGTCGAGATTTCAAGAGGAAGAGGGTGAAAATGACCCTACATTGCAACAACTATGGTACTTGTATGGATTGTTGGGCAAGATCATGCATGGAGGCATGAAAGATGGTTATACAAAACATATGCACGTCCAACCAATACATATTTCACGCAGCATACCATCCTCATATTATTCATATATTACGCATGAATTTATGTATTAATCATGTGAAAGTAGGTGGAGAAAAGTAGGTGGAAAAGTAAGTGGAGAAAGTAGGTGGTGAAAGTCCCTTTGTTTTTCCTTTGTTTAATTTCAAAACTCTTGAGCTTGTAACCTTTAATTGTGGGGAGTTAGGTGCTGAATTTTCAGCCTATATAAGGCCCCTCCCACACCATTTTATAGGAAGACGAATTTGAGTGATTTTCAATCAAAAGTTGTGTTTTTACTTTGAAAAAAACAAACATAGAGACTAAGGTGAGAGGCCAAAGTTTTGAAACCCACAAGGTGAGAGGCCGAGTGGTGTCCTTACGGTGAGAGGCTAGGAGGACAAAGGAGATCCAATCCCGACGTGAGATTCCGAGGGAGAAGATCTCGAGCCAAGGAGATCCAAGGTGTGAGACTGGAGGATCCTTGCTTGGCATATCCCAATAAAAAAATCAAAAAAAGAAGTGGACGGAAGGAACAACACCGGTGGATAGAAGTTTGATAGAAGTTTGATTTTGGACCAGTTTTGAGAGATTTGCACGTAGCTGAAGTTCACCTCGGTTGACCTAACGATCATCTCGACCGAGATGTTTCGTTGGGTCTAGATCGAGAAGCACGACCCATGGCCCATAAGATCTTTTATTTTTGGCAAGTGATTCTCCTATAAATTGGAAGATATTTTTTAGATGGAAGGATGGCTGGTTAGCTGATTAGTTTGGAAGATTGAAGATATTCCAAGGAAGGTAGGAAGTTGAAGGAAGATAGCTTTGAAGTGAAAGTCGAAGGCTTTTTGAAGGAAGTTGTAAGGTTTGCTTAGGATCTTTTGATTGTTATCTTTGTTTTGTTGCTTGCTTTTGATTGACAACCTGATATACCATGCTTTGTTTTACCATAGTTCATATGTTCGACCCTGAAGTATTTGCCGTTATTACAATTGATCCGTACACTGCGGGTTTAAATATTGTTTCAGGCTTATATTTTAGGTTATATATTTAAAGCTATTTCGTTCACGATTACACACACGTCTGAGAGCGAACAAGTTTTTGACGCCGTTGGCGGGGACTTGGTCAAGACCAAGTCCGGTATTTGGTTTTCTTTTAGGGCTGCTGCCCTTGTTGCTATTGATTGCTTTACTTGAGTGATTTCGCAGGATCTTTCCTTAGGTTTATGCAAAGAACTCATGCTGGGAAAGAAATCATTCCCTACGATCCCGAACCAGAAATGACATACAAGAAAAGATTGAAAGAAGCTAAGATGGCTGAACAAGATAATCGAGATCTTGAAGCCAAATTGAAGGATGCAATAGAACAACTTCGGCTGAGTAATGAAGCTTTACAAAGAGAGAGAGGAAGCTTGTGCAAGAACGGAAGAGATCCGAGCTGACATGGCCGAACTACAAGCATAGATTCTACCTCGACCGAACCTAGTTGTTGGACCGAGGCAGAATCCTGACCTAATTGCACCGGCCGAGATACATCCACCACCTCGGTTGCCGGCTATGGTTGACTGAGGTAATCTATTCGCCGGAGCACCGCAAACCCTAGGTCAAAGGATGGACCCAAACCAACAAGTGCGGCGTCCCCGAGTTAATCTAGGAGATCTAGTTGAGCATGACTATGAGCTTCGACCTCAAGTCCTCACAATGATTCGACAATGTCAATTTGGAGGCATGAAAAGAGAATCTCCATATCAACACTTGCAAAACTATGATATTTTTTGGAAATTTGAGACCATCGAGAGTGGAGAACAACAACTACAAGCTAAGGCCTTTATACTTCTCTTTGAAAAACAAAGCGCTTGCTTGGTATCAATCTCTTCCAACTGGAAGAGTTAACACATGGGAAGAGATGACTACGGAGTTTCTCACTAAGTTCTTTCCCCCATCAAAAACTGTGGAGTTAAGGGGTAAGATTAATGCTTTTGTCATGAAGGATAGAGAAAGTTTATTCAAATCATGGGAAAGTGTTACGCTAGAAATGTATAGCACAAAAGTCTTACAATTTATAAACTCGATATAATTTCCTAACTCCTAGCGAACCCACAGTGTATGGGTCATTTTGTGGCAAGGATAGAATTCCGAGGTCGAACACGAAGACTAAGGTGAAATCAAATCAAACAAGTGATCATAGATAGTGTGAATCTAGTCTAAGAAAAGAGAAAGAAATAAAGAAATAAAAATCATGATATTTTTGGTTGGGTTTTTGTAGGGATCAAGCAAAGATCACA
Source organism: Fagopyrum homotropicum (assembly GCA_033239125.1). NCBI lineage: Eukaryota > Viridiplantae > Streptophyta > Magnoliopsida > Caryophyllales > Polygonaceae > Fagopyrum > Fagopyrum homotropicum. The sequence continues at coordinate 54,980,072 of BSWB01000001.1, read as the reverse complement.
AATCAAGCAAGATAATAAATCAAACTAATAACTCAATCTAGCAAAACAAACAAGCAACACAAACACAAGATATGTGATCAAAGAGAGAAAAGTGGATTCTAGAGGTCAAGATTTCCGGTTATGGCATTGGACTCAAGCTTCTCAAGATTCTAAGGACAAGACTGCGGTGTTAGAAAAGGGTGTTTCTCTAATGGAAGCAATTACCGGGTAAGTCTCATGCTTCACTAATCCCGCACCAAACTCCTATTACCGGGTAGGTCTCAAGGGATTAAAGATGGGAATTCTACACAAACCGGACTCTACTTAAGGGGCAAACCTCTCCTTACCGGGTAAGTCTCGGAAAAGGAAGTCTCAAGCAACAATCCTAGCACACTCAATCCAATAGCGACTTATGAGGCTCACTACTACCTAGAGTTCATCATCTTAGGTATCTAAGATCGGAAATCACCGGGTAGGTCTCTTTCCTCACTTAGTTTGCTAGCATTAGGTCACCCTAAGCTATATTATACTTAACAAACACTAGGATTTCAACAACCTAACATCCTAACATGTAGATTCATCAACTATAGAGCAACAGAGAGAAAAATCGGGTGGATCATAACAAAAATCGGACGATCTACCTGAAGAACAGGTCGATTTTTCCTCCTGGGTTAGGTTTTATGCATACGAATCATCCTAAACTAACATATAAGTCCATTCTATCATCACCCAAGCCATAACCATCAATCCATCACTCCAGAATCACAATAAACTAGCCAATAACATACATTTCAAGACCTAAAATCATCATACAAGCATACATGGTTTTCATAGGTAGATGATGAAAGATAAGCAAGTAAAAACAAGAAATCTCAGCTGAATATAAGTTTAAGCAAGACTTACAACCCTTCAAAAGAAGTTCCAAAACGTTTCCAACAATCCTTCCAAGAGTACTTCAACCAAAATCTCTAAGAATCACTCAAAAGTTCTCAAAAACTCACTTTCACTCTAAGTTTTGGTGTTCTTCCTCTTCTCCCGAAATGAGAGAGTTTTTCTTCTTCTCCAAGTCTATCTTCCAATGGAATGAGGTGTGTGTGAGAGAATGTGGGGGAGATCCCTCAACTACAGCCTGCAGGACCACTTATATTCTCCATCAAGAGCAAGGGCCGGACAAAGAGATCGTGGGACACGTGGCACAAGCTGTCAAAAGCCCGAAAATCGACCCAGATAGAAAAATCGTCCGATTTTCCTGAGTGTTGGGTCGATTTTCTTCAACAGGGGCTTGTTATGATCGTCTAGCCATGAGTTGCTCCATTGTTTGCGCCAATAAGGGTCCTTGTGTCCTTCATTGCTCTAATTATTTTCCTTCAAAGCCTTAGATGTGTACCACCATGAGGCTTGACCCTCGAATGTATCGATTAATGTCCAAAAGATCCCCGAAATACCTACAAAACCGACAAAAGCTCATGTAGACATCTTTTCTAGAAATATGCATGAATTTAAGCGTAAACGTCATGAACTAATGCCAAACCGTGCATGAATAACGGGAAAAACTATCTAAATGAATGCCTAAACTAACGTTATAAATCACGTTATCAGAAAGGTTCAAGGACCTTTTGTTGGATTGCCCTCACCATAGGATTCCAAAGATTGAGTTGCTGAGATCTACTTCAAGGAGTTGGAATAAGAAACTCAATTCAAACTCCAATCACTTTCTACTGACCCCTTTATGGATACACCGGTTGATGAAGCTTGGGAGTTTGTTGAGAAGAAAGCTTTACACATGGAGAAGAACGAGTTGGATTTCCGGATCTGAATCTTACAAATTCAAGCGTTGCTCAACTCACTACGCTCAACAATGAAGTCAAGACTTTGAAGGAGCTTTTATTAAATCAAACTAAGGTAGCATCCAAGGAGCAAGATGCTGGATACTTGAGGAGAGGAAACTATCAAGGGCCGAGGAACAACAATTACAACAACAACAACAGGAATTTCAACAACAATTGGAGATCAAATCAATAAAATCCCGCTAACCCTTATTCTCATGATGAAAATGCTCTAACTCCCCTATCTTCTTCTTCTACTCCATTGAAGAGTCAAGAGCCGTCATCAAGCTCATCCCAACAGTCTAAGGAGAAGACGGATGTTGTGCTGGAAGCTATTATGACCAAGCTCAACGCTATGGAGAATTATATGAACACATTTTCGAAGGCACAAAAAGTCTTAGAACATCAAGTTTTCAACAAGGCTAATGAAGCACCAAAGATCCTGGTAAACTCCCAAGAAGGACAAAGAACAACCCAAAAGGGTAGGTCATGGCAATCATCACACGAAGTGGATTGAAGACAATTGATCCAGTACCTTGGTTGGACCACAACTAGACAAAGAACACCTCGGTCGAGGTGCCAACCGAGATGGAGCCCCAGAAAGCGAAATACAAGTCTGGTGTTTATGTTCTACCACCTGCTTACAAACCTCCACTCCCATTCCCTCAGCCTAGGGCACGAGCACATCTAGACAAACACTTTGGTAAGTTTCTTGACCTTACGAATAAACTACATATTAACATCCCTTTCATTGATACTATCCTAGGTATGCCCGCCTATGGGAAGTTTTTGAAAGAGATATTGTCAAGGAAGAGAAAGCTGGAATACTTTGGAGAAGTGCGGATGACCTCTAGATCTTCGGAGCTCATTCAAATCATGAAGGAGAACATGCCACCCAAGTTGAGAGATCCCGGTTCATTTTGCATTCCCATCAAAGTTGGGGATGTGACTTATGATGCACTTTGTGATCTAGGAGCTAGTGTGAGCATCATTCCTCTAGCACTTTGTGAGAAGATCGGCCTTGGAGATCCTAAGCCCGTGAAGATGACCTTATACATGGCAGATCGCTCTATCACCCGTCCCGTTGGAATCTTTGAGGACGTTCCCGTCAAGGTAGGTAATTTCTATATACCTATAGATTTTGTGGTACTGGACATTCCTATAGACTATCCCATTCCCATCATTCTCGGAAGACCGTTTCTTGCAACCTCGGGTTGCAATATTGATTGGAAGAACGCCAAGTTGTCATTCAATATCGGTGACGATCATGTGGAGTTTGCACTCTTAACTACGATGAAAGGAGAACCTTTAGAGGATGACATCTTCAACATCTATGATGAAGAAGATTCTCGAGAATTGGTGAGCTATATCCTAGTTAAAGATCCTCTTGAGAAAGTGTTGAGTTTTAGCATGATGGAGGAAGGTGTAGATGTTTTGTGTGATGTAAATGTACGCAACTTTGAAGCATTGGAAGCGGATCCAGGAGCTGGATTCGACAAACTCATTCAGAAGACGAAAAGCACATTAGGTTTCGGTCACCCTTCCGATACCTCGACCGAAATGGTTTCCGGAGCAAGCGAGGTGACCTTCTATGGAAAGTACCTCGGTCCATCACCTCGGTCCACAACTGAGACAGTTTCCAAAGCAAGCGAGATGGTGTTAACTGAAGATCACCTCGGTTCACGACCTCGGCCTATCCCTAGATGCCTCGAGAAGGACGATCTATCCACTGATGATTTATTCCTAGACGAGCATTTGCATTTGGTGGAGCATTGGCTTCTCTAAGTTTCTGATGGTAAAGAGCCTTGGTATGATGATATTGTTAGCTATCTTATTTGTCAGGAGATACCTCCGGGATTGAAATACGCTCAAAGAAAGAAATTCTTCAAAGACATACGTCACTACTATTGGAACGAACCTTTACTCTACAAGAGAGGCCCGGATGTGATGCTTTGATGATGCGTTCCGGAGGAAGAAACTGCTAGTGTCATACGGTATTGCCACTCACTTTCCTTGTGGAGGACATGCTAGCGCTCACAAAACATGCGCTAAGGTATTACGTTCCGGTTTCTTTTGGCCTACTTTATTTAAAGATGTGCAAGCGTTTGTTGTTTCTTGTGATGCATGCCAAAGAACAGGAAATATATCTAGGTGAAACGTGATACCGCTTAACAATATTCAGGAAGTCGAGATCTTTGATGTATGCGGAGTTGATTTTATGGGACCTTTCCCATCATCCGCAGGGAACCTCTACATTCTCTTAGTTGTTGATTACATCTCTAGGTGGGTGGAAGCCATTGCTTCTCCCACTAATGACGCCATGGTGGTTGTGAAGTTCTTCAATAGAACTATCTTTCCCCGTTTTGGGACACCGCGAATCATCATCAGCGATGGAGAGACACATTTTATTAACCAAAAGTTCAAGGCACTCCTATCGAAGTATGGGGTGACCCATAACGTAGCAACCCCTTATCATCCTCAAACTAGTGGGTAGGTGGAGATCTCTAATAGAGAAATCAAAGTAATTTTGGAGAAGACCGTTTCAAGGATAAGGAAGGATTGGTCCATGAAGTGGACGATGCTCTTTGGGCATTTAGGACCGCATTCAAGACTCCCATTGGTACAACACCTTATAATTTGGTATATGGGAAGTCTTCTCATCTCCCCATTGAGTTGGAGCACAAGGCATATTGGGCGAGCAAATGGCTAAACTTCGACATCAAGGAAGCTGGAGAGAAGAGACTTTTGGATATCAATGATTTAGAAGAGCTACGCTTAAACGCTTATAAGAATGCCAAAATCTACAAAGAAAGAACGAAGAAATGGCATGACAAGCATATCATCCCTAAGGAGCTTAAAGAAGGGGATCTTGTTCTACTCTTCAACTCCCGCCTCCGCCTCTTTCCAGGTAAGCTAAAATCTAGATGGACGGGACCTTACATTGTCAAAAATGTCTTTCCTCATGGTGTTGTTGAAGTATGGGGTGAAGCTAGCGGAATCTTTAAGGTCAACGGTCATAGGTTGAAGAAGTACCAACCGGAAATTCCGGTTGAGAAGACTGCACCTTTGCATCTCACTTGAGAGTCACGTACAATCCAGCTAGCGACCTTAAATCAAGCGCTTCTTGGGAGGCAACCCAAGGTATTGCTTTCTTTTCCATTTTCTAGTTTAGTATATTTAGTTTGCTTTGTGTTTTGTGTGTCCTCTTAGACAGGAATCAGGTGTCCTCCAAGAAGAAAATAGAACTCAGGAACTACATGGAAGGATTGATGTTCGAGAAATTGAGGAAACGGAGTTTGACCGAGACACATCTCGAGTGCTGTCAGAGCACCTCAACCGAGATGTTCTTCGCCAACCGAGGTGTCGTTATCTGACAACCATCTCACTCTGACACCTCGGTCCGTCCAGAAATACCTCGACCGAGATGAAATCAAATTCTGCGAGGGGTATAAAAGGAGATCGAATTTCTCTTTCCTCACAACCTTATCCCTCTTTGCTCTCACCTCGACCGCGGCCTCCCTTACTCCAAAATTCTCAAATCTCGCTCGTTTGCTACGATTCTTGGCTCCAAATCATCAAGGGAAGCACAAGAAACAGTTTTCAAGCATCAAACAACACATAAATTCACTACAATCTGCGCATTTTTGGTATTTCGCTCTAAACCCTAACTTGGTTCATTTCTCTTGCTTTGGACAGATTTGGGTTTGTTTGCTGTAGGCTGGACCGAGGCGAACTGATGACGGGACACGACATCTTTATTTTTGGATGAGATCTTCTATTTTTGGAAAGTGAATATCACATATTTTAGGATGGATTTCTGGAAGGAAGCATATATTTTTGGCTGATATAGTTTGGAAGATTGGAAGATATTTTAAAAAAAGTTAATTTTTAAGATATCTTATCTTAGGAAGGTGAATCTCCTATATAAAGAGTTTGATTTCTAAAGAGAAATTATCTTGGAGCTGCGTATCTCCGGATCATCAGATTCAGGAAGATCGTGGAGCATTGTTCTCTAGAGTTTGGAAAGAAGTTTGGAAGGTTGAAGATCAAGGAAGGAAGGAAGCTAGTTTTGAAGGAAGGTTGAAGGAAGTTGTAAGATTTTCTTAGTTTGGGTTAGTTTTATTGTCTTTTCTGATTGTGATTGAGGAACGCAATTTGATTGTTTGTTTGATTGTTTGATTGAGTTATTGAGACCTTTGTGCTGAGGTTTTCTTGTTTGAATATTGATTCCTTTCATATAATATGATTATTGTTATCATGATGATTATTGGCTAAGTTCTTAATGCGATTCTAGGGTGATTGGCTGAATGTTGTAGGAAAGACGAAGAAAGAATGAGCCTTTACCCCAGTGGACCCTGAAAGCTCGAGCCTTTACCTTAACCGACAAACACCTCAGTTAGTCGTGGAACATCTCGACCGAGATGGTACATAAACTAAACGAGGCGAGCCCTTTCCTGATCCTTATCTGAGTTGAGGTTTCAGTTTGTCAAATCCTATCCTTGTTATACCTTTCCTGGTTCAACGCAAGCCTTGGATGAGACTTACCCGGTAATTCCTTTGTTTGTTTACCCAAGATCATGAGCGTTAGGTAATAAAGGTTTATGCTTTGTTAGGGTTTGAGTGTGCCTTCATCCCTTCTTTGAGAGTTAGCTTGAGACTTACCCGGTAAAAGTTGATTCTATCCCCTTGGGTGGTGTGTTGGTTTGAGATTATTGTTCCTTTTCTTAGTACCTTGAGACTTACCCGATGAGAGGATCTTTGGTTTGGGATAGTGAGTAGTGAGACTTACCCGGTGATCTTTTCCCACCTTAGAAACACCTTCCCTTTGCGAACCTCAGCTTTGTCCACGTTATCCTTTGAGATCTTGAGTCGGAACCACATATGGATACTTTAATCTCTAGAATCCGCATTCCATTTACCTAGTTATTACATCATCTTTGATAGCTTTGCTTTGTTGCATGTTTGTTATTGGCAACCTGAATTACCGATCTTTGTTTCAACATGGTCCCTGTGTTTGACCCTGGAATTCTTGCTTTTATTACAATCGATCCGTACACTGCGGGTTCGCTATTTGCAATTATTCTTGGTAAAAATATTAAAAGTTGCACACACCTTTTGTAGCGAACAAGTTTTTGGCGCCGTTTCCGGGGACTTGGTCAAGACCAAGTTTGGTTTCGGATGTCTTTCGGGGCTACTGCCCTTGTTGCTATTGCCTACTTTACTTGAGTGGTTTTGCATGATCTTTTCTAAGGTTTATGCGAAGAACTCGTGCTGGAAAGGAAATCGTTTCCTACGATCCCGAACCAGAAAAGATGTACAAAAGAAGATTGAAAGAAGTTAAGATGACCGATCAAGATAATCGCGATCTTGAAGCCGAATTGAAGGAGGCATTGGAACAACTTCGCCTCAGTAAAGAAGAATTGCAGCGAGAGAGAGAGACGAGACTCGTGCAAGAGCTGAAGGGATTGAAGCTGATATGGCCGCTCAACGGGCTCGGTTTTTACCTCGACCTGTCCCAGTTGCTTGTCCTAGGCAAGACCTATTCCTAGTTGCACCGGCAGAGATACACCCACCACCTCGGATGCCACCGATGGTGGACCGAGATATTCTTTTTGCCGGAGTTCCACAAACCCTAGGTCAGAGGATGGACCCGAATCAGCAAGTGCGGCGTCCAGGAGTCAATCTAGGCGATCCAGCTGAGCATGATTATGACCTTCAACCTCAAGTTCTAACCATGATTTGACAATGTCAATTTGGAGGTTTAGAGAGAGAAACATCAGCATTTACAAAATTATGAGATTCTGATGGAGACTTTGAGACCATCAAGTGTGGAGAATAACATTTACAAGTTGAGGCCTTTCTACTTGTCATTGAAAGACAAGGCGCTCGCTTGGTATCAATCTCTTCCGGTTGGAAAAATCAACAATTGGGAAGAGATGACGACAGAGTTTCTTACTAATTTCTTTCCCCATCAAAGACTGCTTAAAAGAGGGGTAAGATCAATGCTTTTATCACGAAGGACAATTAAAGTTTGTCCAAGTCATGAGAGAGGTTCAAGGAGCTTTTGTTGGATTGCCCTCATCATGGGATTCCAAAGATTGAGTTGCTGGAGATATACTTCAAGGGTTTGGATGAAGACACTCAATTCAAGCTCCAATAACTTTCCGTTGACACTTTCATAGATATGTTGATAGTTGAAGCTTGGGATTTCATAGAAAAGCAAGCTTTACACATAGAGAAATATTCCCATCAAAGAGATGGAGCAAGGAGAGTTAGCTTTCAAGACACAACATCACATGTAGCTCAATTCACCTCGCTCAACAATGAAGTCAAGGCATTGAAGGAGCTTTTAGTAGCTCAATCTAAGAAGGAGCAAGATGGTGGATATCAAGGAAGAAACAATTATCAAGGGCCGCGGAACAACAACAATTACAACAACAACAACAACAGAAATTCCAACAACGATTGGAGATCAAATCAACAAAATCCCGGTAACCCTTATTCTCATGCTGAAAATGCTCTCAACACTCCCTCTTCTTCTTCTACTCTATTGAGAAGCCAGGATCCTGCATCAAGCTCGTCCTAGCCACCCAAGAAACCGGACGCTATGCTAGAGGCAATATTGATCAAGCTCAATACTATAGAGACATCTATAAATTCATTTTCGAAGGCACAAAAAGCCTTAGAACAACAATTTTTCAACAAGGTGAATGAAGCGCCAAGAGATGCTGGAAAGCTTCCAGCAAGGACAAAGAACAACCCATAAGGGCAAATCATGGCTATTACAACATGTAGTGGATTGAAGACTACAGATCCAGTATCTCGGTCAGACCACGATCAGACGAGGAACACCTCGGTCGAGGTGACAACCGAGATGGAGCCCCAGAAAGCAAAAGAAAAAGCTGAAGTTTATGTTCCACCTCTTGCTTATAAACCACCACTCCCGTTCCCTCAGTTAAGGGCGCGGCACATCTAGACAAGCACTTTGATAAGTTTCTTGACCTTATGAATAAACTACATATTAACATCCCTTTTATTGATGCTATCCTAGGATGCCCGCCTATGGGAAGATTCTGAAAGAGATCTTGTCCAAGGAAGAGAAAGCTGGAAGACTTTGGTGAAGTAAGGATGACCTCTAGATCTTCGGAGCTCATTCAAATCATGAAGGAGAAGATGCCACCTAAGTTGAGAGATCCCGGTTCGTTTTGCATTCCCATCCAAGTTGGGGATGTGACATATGATGCGCTTTGTGATCTAGGAGATAGTGTGAGCATCATTCCTCTAGAACTTTGTGAGAAAGTCAGCCTTGGATAGCCCAAGCCCGTGAAGATGATGTTATATATGGCGGATCGCTCCATTACCCGCCCCGTTGATATCTTGGAGGACGTCCCATCAAGTTAGGTAACTTCTAGATACCTATAGGCTTTGTTGTGCTAGACATTCCCGTAGATTATCCCATTCCTATCATTCTTGGGAGACCATTTCTAGCAACATCGGGTTGCAATGTTGATTGTAAGAATGCCAAGTTGAAGTTCAACATTGGCGGTGATCATGTGGAGTTTGCATTATTAGCTGCAATGAAGGGAGAGCCTTTGGAAGATTACATCTTCAACATATATGATGAAGAAGATTCTCAAGAATTGGTGAGCTCTATCCTTATTAAAGATCCTCTTGATAAAGTTTTGAGTTTTAATATGATGGAGGAAGGTATAGATGTTTTGTGTGATGCAGATGTGCGAAGCTTGGAAACATTGAAAGCAGATCCAGGAGCTAGATTTGATACACTGATTTAGGAGAAGAAAAGCACAATAGGTTTCGGTCCCAGTTCAAGTACCTCGACCGAGGCAGTTTCTGGAGCAAGCAAGGTGATCCTATCTGAAGTATACCTCGGTCACCAACCTCGGACTACGAACGAGACAACAAGAGAGATGAAGTGAACTGAGACTTACGTCAGTCCAGCACTCCGATCTAAGTCCTCTTCACTGGAGAGAAGGTACAAATCCACCTCTGAAAGCACCCCGTGTCTTGGAACTGAAACCACTCCCGACTCACTTGAGGTATGCTTTCCTTGGTCCGGATTCTACTTATCCCGTCACTGTTAGTGCTTCTCTTTTTGAAATTGAGTTGTCTAAGTTGATGCATGTGTTGAGGAAACATAGAAAGGCTTTGGGTTACACTATTGATGATCTTGTTGGTATTAAGCCTTCTTTTTGTATGCATAAGCTACTAATGGAAGACGATCATAAGACTTCATGGGAATCTCAAAGACGGTTAAATCCGATCATGAAAGAGGTTGTGAAGAAGGAGATTCTTAAGTTCTTGGATGCAGGTATCATATTAAACCATATCGAATAGCAAATGGGTGAGCCCGGTGCATGTATTTCGGAAGAAAAGAGGGATGACCGTCGTGACAAACAAAAACAACGAGTTGATTCCTACTAGGACCGTTACAGGCTGGAGGATGTGCATTGACTATAGGAAGCTGAACGTGGCCACTCGAAAGGACCACTTCCCTCGTTCATTCATCGACCAAATGCTCGAACGGTTAGCAGAACACTCCTATTTTTGCTATTTAGATGGTTATAGTGGCTTCTTTCAGATTCCTATCCATCCGGATGATCAAGAGAAGACCACTTTCACTTGACCATGGAGGACATTTGCTTATCGGAGGATGCCATTCGGATTATGTAACGCACCTGCTACTTTTCAGTGTTGTATGATGTCTATCTTTTCCGAGTATATTGAGGAGATCATGAAGGTATTCATGGATGACTTTTCGGTATATGGTTCCCCTTTTGATAACTGTTTGGCTAACCTTTCTCTAGTGCTACAACATTGTGAGGACACTAATCTTGTTTTGAATTGGGAGAAGTGTCACTTCATGGTTAGCGAAGGAATTGTTCTAGGACACCTCGTTTCTAACCGAGGTATCGAGGTCGATCAAGCTAAGATCGAGACTATTGAGAAACTTCCTTCCCCTTGTTCTGTTAAGGGTATACGGAGTTTTCTTGGGCATGCAGGATTCTATAGGAGGTTCATCAAGGATTTCTCTAAAATCTATAAACCGCTCACTAATCTTTTGAATAAGGATTTTGTTTTTGAGTTTTTGGAGGAATGCCTTGATGCTTTTTACATGATAAAGGAAGCGCTGATTACATCTCCCATCATTAAACCTCCCGATTGGACCTTGCCCTTTGAGATCATGTGTGATCCTAGTGATGTGGCCGTAGGAGCTGTACTTGGACAAAAGAAGGATGGATGGACCAACGCCATTTACTACACTGACAAGATGCTAGATGAAGCTCAACTGAATTACGCCACCACCGAAAAGGAGCTTTTGGCAGTTGTTTATGCATTTGAGAAGTTTCGCTCTTACTAAGTGGGAGCTAAAGTTATTGTTTACACTGACCATGCAACTATTCGTTACATTCTGGCTAAGAAAGATGCAAAGCTGCACCTTATTCATTGGATTCTCTTACTTCAAGAGTTTGACCTAGAGATTTGCGATAAGAAGGGATCCGAGAACTTCGTGGCGGATCACCTCAGCCGGCTATCACCTATCTGGCTCGAGAAGGATAACCTACCCATTGATGACTCGTTTCCCGATGAGCACTTGCATTTATTGGAGCATTGGATGAAATCCTTTGTTTCACCCCATCATGAAGATGAAGTATGGGGTGAGGACACCTTACACCTTGTTTGAGGATGACGTACGGTCCAGCTAGCGACCTTAAACCAAGCGCTTCTTGGGAGGCAACCCAAGGTATTGCTTTCTTTTCCCTTTTCTAGCTTAGTTTAGATAGTTTGCTTCGTGTTTGTGCGTCCTCCTAGACAGGAATCAGGTACTCTCTAAGAAAGAATTACAACTCAGGAGCTACATTGAAGGACAGAAGTTCAAGAAATTAAGAAGACAGAGTTTGACTGAGACACATCTCGGGTTTTGTCAAAGGACCTCGACCGAGATGTTCTTTGTAAACCGAGGCGAATAGGTCTTACATCCACTCTGACACCTCGGTCCGCTCAGGAACATCTCGACCGAGGTGTAATCAAATTCAGCGAGGGGTATAAATGGCGCGACGGTTTCTCACTCTTCTCACTTTTCCCTCTCTACACCCACCTTGACCGCGGCTACCCCAACCCTCAATTTCTCAGTTCTTGCTCGTTTTCCACGATTCTTGGCTCGAAATAACTAGAGGAAGCAAGAGAATTAGTTTCTAACCAACGGACATCACAGAAAACGCTTCAAATTTGCAGAATCTGGGGTATTTCGACATAAACCCTAACTCTTTCCTTCTTTCGTCGATTCTGGATAGATCTGGCTATGGTTGCCATAGATTGTTGCTGAAAAAGATATAAATACCCCATAGGATTCTTTTGGTAGTGTTTTCGGGGGAAAATTCTTACAGATTCAGAAGTTGAGTTCGAAACGCAGTTCGCCTCGGTCCACTCGATTGTGTCTCGACCGGGTGTTCTTGGCCGACGGAGTTGTTCTTCCAGTATGAGCAGCCGACGCAGATCTGATCGACAGGTTTCCTTGAGGGATAGGCCCAAAAATTCACACCATTCCTACCCTTCTTCTGCTTCACAGTTTACTATCCCGGTGATCCACGAGAGACACCAGCGGGACTATGACCGGATTTGTGCGCGCCCTGTCATTGCACCACGATTCTTAGAGGTTGATGCCTTCAAGTGCCTCCACGTGGTAGAGGACTTGAAGAAGATGATTTCTATGGTTGGCCTAGAGGAGTTCATGGACATCAAAGTGCCGGCTTATCTGGAGCCGACATTGGAGTTCCTGAGTTTAGTGACCTACGTGCCGGAGCATCAAGGAATCAAGTACAAGTTGCTGAACAAGAACTACGCAGTTCCAATGGATCATTTTGGGGAGATATTTGGCTACCCGACACCTACTGTTACAGATTTTCCTGCTCAAATGGTGGTTCGGAGTTTTTGAGGCGAGATAGCTCACATTACAGATCACAGGCACAAATCACAGCCCGGAGATTGCTGGGTGATAACGTGATTTATGACGATAATTTAGGCACTTAATTAGATAGTTTTTCCCGTTATTCATGCACGGTTTGACATTGGTTCATGACGTTTTCGCTCAATTCATGCATATTTCTAGAAAAGACGTCTACACGACCTTTTGTCGGTTTTGTAGGTAATTCGGGGATCTATTGGACATTAATCGATACATTCGAGAGTCAAGCCTCATGGTGGTACACATCCAAGCTTTGAAGGAGCATAATTGGAGCAACAAAGGACACAAAGACCACTATTGGTGCAAGCAATAGAGCAACTCATGGCTAGACGATCATAGCATGCTTCTGCTGAAGAAAATCGGACCAACTGCCAGGAAAATCGGCCGATTTATTCCTCTGGGTCGATTTTCCTGCCTTTGACAGCTTAAGCCACGTGTCCCACGATCTCTTGATCCGGCCTTGCTCTTGGTGGAGAATATAAGTGGTCTTGCAAGCTGTTGCTAGAGATCTCTCCTCTCCCACATTCTCATTCACAGCTCATCCATTGGAGGCAAGATTGGGAGGAGAAGAAAAACTCTAAAGGATTGAAGGAAGAAGAAGAACACCATTCTAGGAGTAATAGTGAGGTTTTGAGTGATTTTGAGTTATTTTTGTAGTCTTAGATTGAAGAACTATTGCAAGGATTGTTAGGAACGTTTTGGATCTTCATTTAAGAGTTTGTAAGTCTTGCTACAACTTAGATTCAGCTGAGATTTATTGATTTTACTTGCTTATCTTTCATTATTCATCTATGAGAACCATGTATACTTGTATGATGATTTTGGATCTTGATATGCATACTATTGGCTAGTTTATTGTGATTCTGGAGTGATGGATTGATGGTTATGGCTAGGGTGATGATAGAATGGACTTATATGTTAGTTTAGGATGATTTGTATGCACAAAACCCAAACCAGTCAGAAAAATCGCCCTGATCATCAGCAGATCGGCCGATTTAGCTGTAGAACAGCCCGATTTATTCTCCTGTTGCTCTCTAATTGATGAATCTATATGTTAGGGTGTTTGGTTGTTTAAATCCTAGTGTTCGTTAAGCCTAATTTAGCTTAGGATCACCTAATGCTATCAATCTAAGTGAGGGAAGAGATCTACCCGATGATTTCCGACCTTAGATACCTAAGATGATGAATACTAGGTAGTAGTGAGCCTCATAAGCCGCTATTGGATCGAGTGTGCTAGGATTATTGCTTGAGACTTCCCTATTCCGAGACTTAACCAGTAAAGAGAGGGTTACCCCTTAAGTAGTATCCGGTTTGTGTAGAATTCCCTACTTTAACCCCTTGAGACCTACCCGGTAATAGGAGTTTGATGCGGGACTAGTGAAGTGAGAGACCTACCCGGTAATTACTTCCATTAGTGAAACACTCTTCCCCAACACCGCAGCTTGTTCTTAGAATCCTTAGAACCTTGAGTCCAATGCCATAACCGGAAATCTTGACCTCCAGAATCCACTTTTCTCTCTTGATCATATATTTTGTGCTTGTGTTACTTGTTTACCTTGCTATCTCGAGTTGTTAGATTGTTTCATTATCTTGCTTGATTTGTGATCTTTGCTTGATCACCACAAAAACCAACCAAAAACATCATGATTTTCATTTCTTTATTCCTTTCTCCTTTCTTAGACTAGATCCACACTATCTATGACCATTGTTTGACTCGATTTCACCTTAGTCTTTGTGTTCGACCTCGGAATACTATCCCTAGTACAAACGTCCCGTTCACTGCGGGTTCGCTAGGAGTTAGGATAAATATAACGAGTACAAATTTAAAGCTTATTGCGATTCACACACACATCCTGAGCGTAACAAGTTTTTGGCGCCGTTGCCGGGGACTAGGTCTAGATTGAGTCTATTTTGTGATTGTTTATAGTGTAGATCTTTCTTGTTGCTTTTGATCTCTCTTCGGTTTGTGTCTTTTCTTTTCAGGACATCTCTTACTCTTTAGGTGTATGCGAAAATCTCGTGGCAAGGATTTAGCTCCATTCGATCCCGAACCGGAGAAAACCCTTAGATCTAGATCCAAGAGCATTAAAAAGGGAAAAGAGATGGCCAGAAGAGACCTCCAAGCTGAATTGGATGAGGCTTTAGAGCAAATAAGGCTAAGAGATGAGCTCTTGGAGGAAGAAAGGAGACTTGCCAATGAGAGGCAAGAAGCAACTAGGAGGGAGATTGATGAGATTAGGCAAGCCCTTGTACAAGGAGAGCTTAATCGTCAACAACCTCCACCTCCTCCACCACCACAACCGCAGCCGGCGGCGAATGTTAGGGTTGTACCCATTGCTATTGAAGAGCCACAAACCTTAGGGAGACGTATGGATCCGGCACAAAGAGCACACCGTCCGGGTGTGAACTTAGGAGATCCCGCAGCCCACAACTACGAACTCCGCCCTCAAGTTCTACAAATGATCCGGCATAATCAATTTGGAGGGATGGAAGGAGAGTCTCCTCATCAACACTTGATGAACTATGAGATTTTAATGGAGACTCTTAGACCACCAAGATTGGAGAGCAACAACCATAAGCTTAGGGCTTTCTCCTTCTCTCTTAAGGACAAAGCCTTAGCTTGGTATCAATCTATTCCACAAGGGCGAGTTGGTACTTGGGAGGAGATGACAACCGAGTTTTTGACTAAGTTCTTCCCACCTTCCAAGACTACCGAATTAAGAGGGAAGATCAATGCCTTCGTGATGAAGGATAGAGAGAGTTTGTTCAAATCTTGGGAGAGATTCAAAGACCTTCTCCTAGATTGTCCACACCATGGCATACCGAAAATTGAGCTATTGGAGATCTACTTCAAGGGACTTGATGAAGATAGCCAATTCAAGCTTCAATCTCTTTCCGGTGGGACTTTCATGGAGAAGCATGTGGATGATGCTTGGGTGTTTGTAGAGAAACAAGCTCTAGTGATTGAGAAATACTCCCATAGGAAGAGTGAAGGGAGAAAGGCGGGAGCATATGAGGTGAGTGAGGTCACCATGAGCAATTTCAAGCTTGACGCCATCAACAACGAGCTAAAGTCCTTGAGGGAGTTGTGTGCTACAACTTTGAAGAACCAAGCAACTCCTCAAGTGCTTCCACAAGCTAACTTATCTTCCAAGGAGGAGGATGTGAATTACATGGGAAGGGGCAATTACAACAACTATCAAGGGCCAAGGAACTTCAACAACAACCGGCAATTCAACAATTACCGGCCCAACCACAACCATCCCGGGTTTTCCTATTCTAACCCGGATGGAGCCTTGAACCCTCCCGCTTCCACAAGCACAACTCCACCACCAAAAGCTTCACAAGAACCTCCACCCGGATTTACTCAACCTCCAAAGGATAGAACCGAAATGATGTTTGAGCAATTGCTTGGAAGGTTGAGTGGTCTTGAGAGCACGGTGACTTCCATTTCTAAAGCTCAAAAGGTGTTGGAAGCACAAGTGTTCCAAAAAGCGGGTGAAGCCCATAGAGATCCGGGAAAGCTTCCCGGAAGGACTGAAGACAACCCAAGAGGACTAGTGTTGGCCATTACAACGAGGAGTGGGTTAAGTATGAAGGATCCTTTGCCCAAGGAGAATGCTAAAGGGAAGCAAGTGGTGAATGAAGAAGGGCCATTGCAAGAAGATGGAGGCAAGAGCAAGGATGTTGAGCCAACATATGTGGCATCGCCTCCATACAAGCCACCACTACCGTTCCCACAATCACGAGCAAGAGCTTGCTTGGACAATCATTTTAGTAAATTCCTTGAACTTATGTCTAAATTGCATATTAATATTCCGTTCATGGATGCTATCTTAGGTATGCCGGCATATGGCAAGTTCTTGAAGGAGATACTCTCCAACAAAAGGAAGTTGGAGGAGTATGGGGAGATAAGGATGACAAAGAGATCCTCGGAGTTGATTCAAACAATGAAGGAGGAGATGCCTCCTAAGCTAAGGGATCCGGGATCCTTTTGTGTGCCAATCGGAGTAGGAGAAGTAAAGTATGAGGCCCTATGTGATCTTGGGGCAAGTGTAAGCATCATCCCGCTTGCACTTTGCAACAAGGTTGGGCTAGGAGAGCCAAAGCCGGTCAAGATGACTCTTTACATGGCGGACCGCTCAATTACTCATCCGGTTGGAATCTTGGAAGACATTCCGGTGCAACTAGGGAAGTTCTATGTGCCCATAGACTTCGTTGTTTTGGACATCCCGGCGGACTATCCGGTTCCTATCATCTTGGGGAGACCTTTCCTAGCTACTTCCGGATGTCTAGTAGACTGCAAGAATGGGACTCTCTCCTTCAACATTGGAGAAGAAAACATCAAGTTCAAACTGTCCACAATGATGAAAGGGCCAACCCTTGATGAAGATGTATTCAACATAGTTGAGGAAGAGAAGTCTAGGGAAGTTGTGAGCTCAATCTTGCTCAAGGACCCACTTGAGAAGGTTCTTAGCTCAAGCTTGATGGAGGAAGGAGTTGAGAAGAGTAGCAATGAAGTAATCAAGGCCTTGAATGCATTGGACGAGCTACCAAGTGTTGGATTTGAAGTGCTAGAAGAAGAGAGAAACAAGCAGAAAAATCGGCCTGACTGGGCTAAATCGGCCGATTTTAGGACTTATGCTGAAGTTTCATCAAATTCAGCAAAAACAGAAACTCAGATCGACCTACCCTCAGGAAAATCGGCCGATTTTTCTGACTGGGCCGATTTTCCTGAGTCTTTTCAGCATCAACCACTTGATTGTGAGCAATCATCAAGGGACTTCAAGGAGGCTTCCATGGCTTTGAAATTATCTCAACCTACATTGTATGGATCGTCTCCAACCGAAAAAGGTCCTCCTCAACTTGATCTTAAACCTCTTCCTTCTCATTTAAAGTATGCTTTCCTTGGTTCAAATTCTACTTATCCGGTGATTGTGAATGCATCTTTGAATGATGATGAGCTTAATAGATTGTTGAATGAATTGAAACTGCATAGAAAGGCAATAGGATACACCATTGATGACCTTGTTGGCATTAAGCCCTCTTTGTGCATGCATAAGATAATGATGGAAGAAAACCATAAACCCTCTATTGAACATCAAAGAAGATTGAATCCTATAATGAAAGAGGTAGTCAAAAAGGAGATCATTAAGTTGCTAGATGCGGGAATTATCTACCCTATCTCGGATAGTAAGTGGGTTAGTCCCGTTCATGTAGTTCCTAAGAAGGGTGGGATGACCATAGTAACTAATGAGAACAATGAACTAATCCCAACTAGGACGGTTACAGGATGAAGGATGTGCATTGATTATAGGAAGCTTAACATGGCCTCTAGGAAAGATCACTTCCCTCTCCCTTTCATTGAACAAATGCTAGAGAGGTTAGCTCAACATTCTCATTTTTGCTATTTAGATGGCTATAGTGGATTCTTCCAAATCCCTATCCACCCCGATGACCAAGAGAAAACCACATTTACATGTCCATGGGGAACGTTTGCATATAGGAGAATGCCATTTGGGTTGTGTAATGCACCGCCACCTTCCAAAGGTGTATGATGGCTATCTTTTC
The DNA here is from genome assembly GCA_033239125.1 of Fagopyrum homotropicum. Classification (NCBI taxonomy): domain Eukaryota; kingdom Viridiplantae; phylum Streptophyta; class Magnoliopsida; order Caryophyllales; family Polygonaceae; genus Fagopyrum; species Fagopyrum homotropicum. The sequence goes on along the minus strand of BSWB01000001.1, from coordinate 54,961,712 downwards.
AGAATACATTGAAAATATCATGGAAGTGTTCATGGATGATTTCTCTGTTTATGGTTCTTCCTTTGATAATTGCTTGGCTAACTTGTCATTAGTATTGCAAAGATGTGAGGAGACAAATCTTGTCTTGAACTGGGAAAAATGCCACTTCATGGTAAGTGAAGGTATTGTGTTAGGACACTTGGTGTCTAACCGTGGCATTGAGGTTGATAGGGCCAAGATTGAAACGATAGAGAAGTTGCCACCACCTACCTCGGTGAAAGGGGTAAGGAGTTTTCTAGGGCATGCCGGTTTTTACCGGAGGTTTATTCAAGACTTCTCTAAAATTTCTAAGCCTCTTACTAACCTACTAATGAAGGATGTTGAATTTGTTTTCTCCAAAGATTGCCTTGAGGCTTTTTGTAGGTTGAAGAACGCTTTGATCTCCGCACCTATCATGCAACCTCCGGATTGGAGCCTACCATTTGAGATCATGTGTGATGCAAGCGATGTAGCCGTTGGGGCTGTTTTGGGGCAAAGGAAAGATGGGTGCACTCATGCCATTTATTATGCTAGGAAGACGCTAGATGATGCCCAACTCAATTATGCTACCACCGAGAAAGAGTTGCTAGCGGTAGTGTATGCCTTTAAGAAGTTTCGGTCATACCTTGTTGGAGCGAAAGTCATAGTGTATACGGATCATGCTGCGATCCGTTATCTCCTTACCAAGAAGGATGCAAAGCCTAGGTTGATTCGGTGGATCCTCCTTCTTCAAGAGTTTGATTTGGAAATCCGGGACAAGAAGGGATCCGAGAACTCCGTGGTGGATCACCTTAGTAGACTCCCACCGATAGAGCTTGAGAAAGATGACAACCCGATTGATGACTCATTCCGGGATGAGCAATTGCAAATGGTGGAGGAGTGCTTGTTCCAAGTGTCTAGCGGGAGTGAGCCATGGTATGCCGACATTGTGAACTACCTAGTGTGTGAGGAAGTGCCTCCCGGATTGACATATGCCCAAAGAAAGAAGTTCTTCAAAGATGTGAGGCACTACTATTGGAGTGAACCACTTTTGTTCAAGAGAGGGCCGGATGGAGTGTTTAGAAGATGCATACCGGAGGATGAGGTGGAGAGTGTGATCCGCCATTGTCATTCCTTGCCATGTGGAGGGCATGCTAGCTCACACAAGACATGTGCTAAGGTGTTGCAATCGGGCTTCTTTTGGCCAAGTTTGTTCAAGGATGTGCAAAGCTTTATGGTAGCTTGTGATGCTTGCCAAAGGACGGGCAACATCTCAAGGAGGAATGAAATGCCCTTGAACAACATACAAGAGATGGAGATATTTGATGTGTGGGGTGTGGACTTCATGGGACCATTCCCTTCTTCATGTGGCAACCTCTACATCCTATTGGCGGTAGATTATGTTTCAAGATGGGTGGAGGAAATCGCCTCTCCTACAAATGATGCCAAGGTGGTGGTGCGGTTCTTCAACCGAGTGATCTTCCCTAGGTTTGGAACACCAAGGGTGATCATAAGTGATGGAGGGAAGCATTTCACTAATAGGAACTTTGGGGCACTTTTGGCTAAGTATGGGGTGACCCATAAGGTGGCAACACCTTACCATCCCCAAACTAGTGGCCAAGTGGAGATCTCCAACCGGGAGATAAAAGGGATACTTGAGAAGACGGTCTCTAGAACGAGAAAGGATTGGGCTATGAAGCTCGATGATGCCTTGTGGGCTTATAGAACCGCTTTCAAGACACCAATTGGCACCACTCCTTACAAGCTAGTTTATGGCAAATCTTGCCACCTTCCGGTGGAGATGGAGCATAGAGCATATTGGGCTATAAGGTGGTTGAATTTTGATCTCAAGGAGGCCGGTGAGAAGAGGTTTCTAGACATGAACGCCCTTGATGAGATCCGGTTGGATGCCTATGAGAATGCCCGGATCTACAAGGAGAGGACCAAGCGTTGGCATGACAAGCGCCTCATCCCAAAGGAGTTGAATGAGGGTGACTTGGTGCTTCTTTTCAACTCGAGGCTGCGACTCTTCCCCGGAAAGCTCAAATCAAGATGGATGGGTCCCTATGTTGTGAAGAAGGTCTTTCCTCATGGAGCGGTAGAGATAGGAGGAGATCATTGTGGTAACTTCAAGGTGAATGGGCACCGTTTAAAGAAGTACATCCCGGAAGCCCCGGTGGAAGTGATTGCCCCACTTCACCTTGATTGAAACGCTCCTGAAATGGGTCAAGCTAATGACCTTAAAGAAGCGCTTAATGGGAGGCAACCCATTGGTACATATTTTTCCCTTTCTTTTTCTTGCTTTTGCTTGATCTTACTCTTGGTGTGCTTTGTCTTTCTTTTGTGTTTTTGGGTGCTAGATCTTGTTGATTGTCATATGTGATGAGATATTGGAGGTCATGTGAACACCTCATGGAACTGTTAAAGGTACAAGATCTAAGCACATGGACGAGGAGGAAATCACCCAGAAAAATCGGCCTGTTCTTCATCCAGATCGGCTGATTTTCCTGGGCTGTTGGGGCGATTTTTCCTTCTGTAAAGGAAAGTGATGATCTCAAATCAAGCATGGATGGAGCGGACGTGGAACTTGGACGGCTTGCGGTGCCAAGCACGGGTTCCGACACCATAATGAACATCAAGAGCTCTCTACCATCCTTGATCGATCAAACACCATCATCATTCAATGTGAACCGAAATACCAAAGCATCACCAATTTTACATTATGAGGACTCTCTTTCACTTCTTTATTTAGTTTACACATTAGGGACAATGTGTTTCTAAGTATGGGGTGGGGTTTTCATGATCACTTGCATGATTAGCATCTAGGATAGTTTAATTTTGTCACATGTTTCATTATGTCTTGCATTGTACATACATATTTCGAAAAATCCAAAAAAAAAAAAATCAGAAAATTTTATAAATTTTAGTGCTTCTAATCTTGGGAATGACCCTTATGATGAAATTGTCTTATGAATTGGCTATGGATAGCCTTATGTGTTGAATAGATGAATGCATATGTAGACTTGAAGTACTTATCTTGAATCCCATAAATGATTTGTGATCATGAATGTTTGCCTTGATTAAATTGAGTATTGAAAGTCGAAATTACATGCTAGTTCTTGCACATCATTTAGGAATGAATGAGGCAATTCATTTTTCTCTACTTCTCATCTTGATCATGTTGTTTTAGCACCTCAATTGATGAAAAATTTTACCTCTTTTCACCCATCCGGGACTAGGAGCATGCTAGTGTGTTGATGTGTGTGAAAAGCAAGTATGGGGTGAAATGGTTGATGAAAGAATGATGTGAATGAAGTGCTGAATTTGTTGTGAAAGTGTAGACAAAAATATAGGTTTGGGGATGTTGGTTTAAATGACAAGTAACTCGGCACACTTCACATAATCGGGTGTTGGTGCCTTGCCAAAGTCAAATAAACCGATAGTCCTAACGAGCTTTGGTATGTGTGCCCGGTGTGGATGCACCTCGAAAAAAAGAAAAAGCCCGAGGACGGCTAATCACCAAGGTTTCGGCTTTTGTACACCAATGCCATTGTCTCAAAAATAAGTGAAAAAGAAAAGAAAACAAAGAAAAGATGGAGAAAATTATACACTTGTTGGAAAGTTGAGCAAAAACAAAATTGTGGAGTTAGTTCCTTTCCCGGATTAGCATCACATGACTTAAAAATTCCCACCTAATCACAACATTTCTTAGCCCCTTCTTTCCTAAGTCCTAATGACCTAAATGCATGTGTGTAAGGCTTAGTGATCTAGATTGGACATGCTCATGATCATCTTGACTTCTTCATTTTCACCTCTCATGCATGACTTCTAGTTAAGTATAATTGTCTTTCCATGCCTTCATTTATTTCATGCATGATTGCTTGTCCATTGCTATGAACATGACTATGAAGGTGATCCAATGCTAGAAGCACAATTCCAAAAAGATTTTGTTGTTTTTCTGCATACATAAATCATGTCATCTCTTAGTCTATAGTTGGATCTTGCTCGGGGACGAGCAAATCTTAAGTATGGGGTATTTTGATAACGTGATTTATGACGATAATTTAGGCACTTAATTAGATAGTTTTTCCTGTTATTCATGCACGGTTTGACATTGGTTCATGACGTTTTCGCTCAATTCATGCATATTTCTAGAAAAGACGTCTACACGACCTTTTGTCGGTTTTGTAGGTAATTCGGGGATCTATTGGACATTAATCGATACATTCGAGAGTCAAGCCTCATGGTGGTACACATCCAAGCTTTGAAGGAGCATAATTGGAGCAACAAAGGACACAAAGACCACTATTGGTGCAAGCAATAGAGCAACTCATGGCTAGATGATCATAGCATGCTTCTGCTGAAGAAAATCGGACCAACTGCCAGGAAAATCGGCCGATTTATTCCTCTGGGTCGATTTTCCTGCCTTTGACAGCTTAAGCCACGTGTCCCACGATCTCTTGATCCGGCCTTGCTCTTGGTGGAGAATATAAGTGGTCCTGCAAGCTGTTGCTAGAGATCTCTCCTCTCCCACATTCTCATTCACAGCTCATCCATTGGAGGCAAGATTGGGAGGAGAAGAAAAACTCTCAAGGATTGAAGGAAGAAGAAGAACACCATTCTAGGAGTGATAGTGAGGTTTTGAGTGATTTTGAGTTATTTTTGTAGTCTTGGATTGAAGAAGTATTGCAAGGATTGTTAGGAACGTTTTGGATCTTCATTTAAGAGTTTGTAAGTCTTTCTACAACTTAGATTCAGCTGAGATTTATTGATTTTACTTGCTTATCTTTCATTATTCATCTATGAGAACCATGTATACTTGTATGATGATTTTGGATCTTGATATGCATACTATTGGCTAGTTTATTGTGATTCTGGAGTGATGGATTGATGGTTATGGCTAGGGTGATGATAGAATGGACTTATATGTTAGTTTAGGATGATTTGTATGCACGAAACCCAAACTAGTCAGAAAAATCGCCTGATCATCAGCAGATCGGCCGATTTAGCTGTAGAACAGCCCGATTTATTCTCCTGTTGCTCTCTAATTGATGAATCTATATGTTAGGGTGTTTGGTTGTTTAAATCCTAGTGTTCGTTAAGCCTAATTTAGCTTAGGATCACCTAATGCTATCAATCTAAGTGAGGGAAGAGATCTACCCGATGATTTCCGACCTTAGATACCTAAGATGATGAATACTAGGTAGTAGTGAGCCTCATAAGCCGCTATTGGATCGAGTGTGCTAGGATTATTGCTTGTGACTTCCCTATTCCGAGACTTAACCAGTAAAGAGAGGGTTACCCCTTAAGTAGTATCCGGTTTGTGTAGAATTCCCTACTTTAACCCCTTGAGACCTACCCGGTAATAGGAGTTTGATGCGGGACTAGTGAAGTGAGAGACCTACCCGGTAATTACTTCCATTAGTGAAACACTCTTCCCCAACACCGCAGCTTGTCCTTAGAATCCTTAGAACCTTGAGTCCAATGCCATAACCGGAAATCTTGACCTCCAGAATCCACTTTTCTCTCTTGATCATATATTTTGTGCTTGTGTTACTTGTTTACCTTGCTATCTCGAGTTGTTAGATTGTTTCATTATCTTGCTTGATTTGTGATCTTTGCTTGATCACCACAAAAACCAACAAAAAACATCATGATTTTCATTTCTTTATTCCTTTCTCCTTTCTTAGACTAGATCCACACTATCTATGACCATTGTTTGACTCGATTTCACCTTAGTCTTTGTGTTCGACCTCGGAATACTATCCCTACTACAAACGTCCCGTTCACTGCGGGTTCGCTAGGAGTTAGGATAAATATAACGAGTACAAATTTAAAGCTTATTGTAATTCACACACACATCCTGAGCGTAACACTGGGAGCGGATTATCTTCCACCTCGCCTTCCGCTTAGCTCACCGGATTTTCAGTGAGACACTTCTGGCGCGTACTAAGATGCCCTAGAAGATTAGACAGGGTGAGCTCTTGAGTATTATTTGTATGGTCACAGGAGGCGTACCAGACTTTGTTGCCATGCTGGAAGATGATTTGCACAAGATAAAGGGGAATTCGAAGGGCGATATCTGCTGTGGTGGGCTGGTGACCCACATCGCTACTTCTATGGGACTTGATTTGTCGGGATGTACACTGGTTGCGGCTCCGAAGCCGCTGGGATTGCTGGAGATGATTACTCACCGCATTCTCGTTCCCCGTGGCCTTGGCACACGTTACGTTGCCATGCCATGGGAAACGAAGTCTCCTCAAGGCATTATGTGGTCTTCTCAGTTCTCTGTCTTTGATCGCCAGTACTGGTCAGCTGCATGGTTTCCTTACATGCAAGATGCTAGAGAGCCAATTGAGGAGGAGGATGATGATGGTTATGGAGGTGCTGCTATGGAGACCGGTACTGACACCGGCGGACCTAGTATTTCAACCATTGACCTTGACGACGAGGCCATGGAGGATGATAGAGAGACACCTACACCACCACCACCTCAGCGATGATCACGCCTCCGTAGAGTTCCCGAGGCACACTGATGGATTGATGATCTTACTGAGCAGATGATAGATTCCTACGCGGCACTGACAATTGACATCACCCAGCGCTTCGATGATCAATGCAGATCCATTGAGGGATAAACACACCGGATGGAGGAGAGCCAACACTACACGAGACGGATGATTGAGAGCACTACACGAGACAGATGATTGACCTGTAGTATAAGCAGATGATGGGCTATCCGTTCGATCCTTTCCAGCATCCCTACATGCCACCACCACCACCGCCAGCTGACGAGGACTGAGAGCTTGATGGATTTATTTTCTTTATTATGTAGTTCAGCTAGGTCCGGTGAGTACTTTGATCTTTTCTGACTTATATTTGACCCATTGGGATAATGTGTCCCAAGTATGGGGTATTTGTATGTATTATGTGACTTATTTGCTATTATGGCTTGTATGACTCTTGGATATTATTGTCTTATTTGGCTTTATGTGTTTATCTGTCATTACATGCACACCTACAGATTTCTGTTTGAGAAAAACGCCAAAAACTAGTTTGAAAATTTTTTTTTGGCTCGACCGAGATGTTTTTGGCCGAACGAGGTTGAACACCTCGGATAACGTCAGAACACCTCGACCGATATAGGTTTTAAACTAAAATATTTTCGAAATGTTTTTGTGCTTCTGTTCTGGATATGACCTCGATGAAGATATTTGTCCACAGATTGGTTTTCAAATCTTCATATGATCGAAAGGTTTTATGATATGGTTAAGTTGCTAAATGCTTTGCTTGAAATACTAGCATGTTTAATACTTTGTTTTTTTTTATCAAAATTATGTTAAATCTGAAGGTTGACACTGTTCGCACCAAATAGTGTGTGCAAGCTTTAATATTTATAACCCAAGAAGTATGCCTGAACAATATGCGAACCCCAAGTGTACGAAACAATTGTAATAACAACAAATATTCCAGGGTTCGATCACAAGGACTATGGTGAAACAAAGATCGGTAGTTCAGCTTGTCAATAAAAAACACGCAACAAAGCAATGATATCAAAGATGATGTAATAGTTAGATAAAGAAAATGCGGATTCTAGAGATTAAGGCATCCAATTGTGGTTCCGACTCAAGAGCTCAAAAGATAATGTGGACAAAGCTAAGGTTTGTGAAGGGAAGATGTTTCTAAGGTAGGAATAGATCACGGAGTAAGTTTCACTACTCTCTACCCCAAACCAAAGATTCCTCTCACCGGGTGAGTCTCAAGGTATTAAGGAAAGGAAGTATAATCTCAAACCAACACACCATCCAAGGGGATAGAATAAACCTTTACCGGGTAAGTCTCAGGCTAACTCTCAAAGATGGGACGAAGGCACACTCAAACCCCAATAAAGGATAAACCTTTACTACCTAAACTCATGATTTTGGGTATACAAACAAAGGAATTACCGCGTAAGTCTCATCCTAGGCTTGCGTTGAACCAGGAAAGGTGTAACAAGGATAGGTTTGACAAACTGAAACCTCAACTCAGATAAGGATCAGAAAAGGGGTCACCTCGTTCAGTAATATCCCATCCCGACCGAGATGCTCAATGACTGACCGAGGTGTGTTACGCTAAGATTGTAACACACAAAAGTCTTAAATTTATAACTCGATATATTGTTCCTAACTCCTAGCAAGCCCACAATGTATGAGTCGTTTTGTAGTAAGGATATTATTCCGAGGTCGAACACAAAGACTAAGGTGAAATTGAATCAATAGTGACTAAGGATAGTGTAGATCTAGGTTAAGAAAAGAGAAAGAAATAAAGAAATGAAAATCTCAATGTTTTTGGTTTGGTTTTGTGGTGATCAATCAAGGATCACAAATCATGCAAGATTAACAAACAACTAAGCTAGCAACACAAATGAGCAAACACCAACACAAGATAGGTAATCAATGAGAGAGAAGAGGATTCTAGGGATTAGAAATTCCGGTTATGGCATAGGACTCAAGCTATCTAGTCCTTCTTTGGATTAACTATAGTAAGTTGGGAGTGGGTGTTTCTAAATCGGGATCAATCACCGGGTAGGTCTCATGGTCCACTAGTCCGTTCCTAAGGTCTCATCACCGGGTAAGTCTCAAGAGCCTAAGGATAGGAATTTTGCACAAACCGGATTGTCATCTAGGGACCTAACCTCTCCTTACCGGGTAAGTCTCGAGAAGGAAAGTCCTAAACATCAATCCTAGCACACTCAGTCCAATAGCGGCTTGTGAGGCTCACTACTACCTAGAGTTCATCATCTTCGGTATCTAAGAGCAAGAATCACCGAGTCGGTCTCTTCTCACACTTAGTTGCTAACACTAGGTCACCCTAGGATAGATCTAGCTCAACAAACAATAGGATTTCAACAATCTATCAACCTAACATTCAGATTTATCAATACAAGCAAGTCAAAAAAAATCACGGGCAGATCATCATTTCCACGGCCATGGAACCTACTAGAACATGCCGTGATTTACAGCAGAGGCTAGGTTCGAGCAAACAAATCATCCAAAGGTACGTTTAAGTCTATCCTATCATAGTCCAAGCCATAACCATCATTTCCTTACCCTTGAATCACATCTATTTAGCCTACAACATGCATCATCACAATCAAACTCATCAAGCATACAATCATGAAGTCCATATCAAGAGGATGAAATGAAATGAAAGATGAAACAAATAGAACAAGAAAAACGAGCTGAATAAATGTTAAAAGAGAGACTTACAACCCTTCAAAAGAAGGTTCGATTTGTTTCTTACAATCCTAGAAAATGTTTCCAACAAACTCACTCTAAAAACTATGAAACTCTAAGAATGGTGTGTTCTTCTCTTCTCCTCCAATTGGGAGTGTTTCTTCTCCTCCAATAGTAGCTCCAATCCAATCCAAAATGAGAGAGTATGGAAGATTGTGCGTGTGAGAGAGGAGAGGTGTAGAGGTCTCCTTCTCCTATCAGCCTGTAAGAGTACTTATAGCCTTCACCATTTGCAAGAGTCAGCTATGGAGATCGTGGGACAGCTGTCCCAACTGTGCAGAGGGAACCACGGTCCATTCCACGGCCGTGGATGTCCTAGTGACCGTGATTCTGGTGTTTCAGTCCTCTTTTGATTGTTGAGCCATGAGTTTGTGCAAGGCATGTACCAACATGGTCCCATGTGTTCTCCTTTGCTCCTAACTTGCTTCCCAATGAGCTCGGATACGTGTCATCACAAGGATTGATCCTCGGATGTATCGATTTGGCTCCAAAAGCTCCCAAAATACCTACAAAACATGCAAAGGTCCGTGTAGACGTCTATCTCGACAAATATACATGTATTGAATGTGAACGTCACGAACTAATGCTAAATTATGCATGAATAGCGGGAAAAACTATCTAAATGGATGCCTAGACTAACGTTATAAATCGTGTTATCAAAATACCCCATACTTAAGGTTTGCTCGTCCCCGAGCAAGTCCCAACTATAGACTAAGAGATGACATGATTTATGCATGCAGAAAAACAATAAAAATCTTTTTGGAATCGTGCTTCTAATATTGGATCACCTTCATTGTCATGTTTCATGGCAATGGACAAGCAATCATGCATCAAATAGATGAAGGCATGGAAAGACAATTATACTTAACTCAAAAGCATGCATGCAAGGTGAAAATGAAGAAGTCAAGATGATCATGAACATATCCAATCTAGATCACTAAGTCTTACACACATGCAAATAGGTCACAAGGACTTAGGAAAGAAGAGGCTAAGAAACGTTGTGATTAGGTGGGAGTTTTTAGGTTATGTGATGCTAATCCGGGAAAGGAACTAACTCCACAATTTCATTTTTGATCAACTTCACCATAAGTGTATATTTTCTCCATCTTTTCTTTTCTTTGTTTTCTTTTCTTTTTCACTTTCTTTTTCTTTTATTTTTGAGGCAATGGCATTGGTGTACAAAAGCCGAAACCTTGGTGATTAGCGGACCTCGGGATTTTTCCGAGGTGCCTCACACCGGGCACACATACCAAGGCTCGTTAGGACATTCGGTTTATCCAACCTTGGCAAGGCACAAACACCCGATAATGTGAATGGTGACGAGTTACTCGTCATCAAAACTGAAGTCCCCAAACCTATATTTTTTTCTACACTTTTCCACAAAAAATTCAGCACTTCATTCACAACATTCTTTCATCAACAACTTCACCCCACACTTGCTTTTCACACACATCAACACACTAGCATGCTCCTATTCCCGGATGGGTCAAAAGAGGTCAAATTTTATATCAATTGAGGTCCTCAAACAACATGATCAAGATGAGAAGTAGAGAAAGATGAATTGCCTTAATCACTCCTAAATGATGTGCAAGAACTAGCATGTAATTTAGACCATCAATCCTCAATCCAATCAAGACGAACATTCATGATCACAATTCATACATGGGATACAAGATAAGTACTTCAAGTCCACATATGCATACATCAATTCAACACATAAGGCCATCCATAGCCAATGCACAAGACAATCTCATCATAAGGGTCATACCCAAGCTTAGAAGCACTAAATTGTTTTTTTTAAATTTTCAGATTTTTTTTAGAAATTTCGAAATATGTATGTACAATGCAAGACATAATGAAACATGTGACTAAGGGAAACTATCCTAGATGCTAATAATGCAAGTGATCATGAAAACCCTACCCCATACTTAGAAACACATTGTCCCCAATATGTAAATGAAGTAAAGAAGAGTGAAAGAGGATTCTCACAATGTAAAATTGTTTGCTTTGGTATTTGAGGTCACTCAAGTGGATTGATGGCGGATGATCCTATCAACGATGGTAGAGAGCTCAAGGTTTTCGTTATGGCGTCGGGACCCGCGCTAGGCACCGCTAGCCGTCCAAGTTCCGCATCCGCTCTACCCATAATTGATGAGGGGCTCATCATTATCATTCACATGCCATGCAAGGCTTCCATGCTACTTAGATACTAGCACACAAACTCCAAACACACACAAAAACACAAAAACAGAAAAATGAAATCAAAAACAAAAATGAAAAGGGAAAGATATCTACCAATGGGTTGCCTCCCACCAAGCGCTTCTTTAAGGTCATTAGCTTGACCAAACTCGGGTGCGTCTCACTCAAGGTGAAGTGGGGCAATCATATCCACCGGAGCGCCCGGGATATACTTCTTCAACCGGTGCCCATTCACCTTAAAGTCTCAACAATGCTCCCCTCCTATCTCAACCGCTCCATGGGGAAAGATCTTCTTCACCACATAAGGACCCGTCCATCTTGACTTTAGCTTTCCGGGGAAGAGCCGCAGCCTTGAGTTAAAGAGAAGGACAAGGTCGCCTTCACTCAACTCCTTTAGGATGAGACGTTTGTCATGCCATCGCTTGGTCCTTTCTTTGTAGATCCGGGCGTTTTCATAGGCATCCAACCGGATCTCCTCAAGAGCGTTCATATCTAGCAATCTCTTCTCTCCGGCCTCCTTGAGGTCAAAATTCAGCCACCTTATAGCCCAATATGTTCTATGCTCCATCTCCATCGGAAGGTTGCAAGACTTGCCATAAACTAGCTTGTAGGGAGTGGTGCCAATTGGTGTCTTGAAAGCGGTTCTATAAGCCCACAAAGCATCATCAAGCTTCATAGCCCATTCCTTTCTCGTTCTAAAAACCGTCTTCTCAAGGATCCCTTTTATCTCCTGGTTGGAGATCTCCACTTGGCCACTAGTTTGGGGATGGTAAGGTGTTCCTACCTTATGAGTCACCCCATACTTAGCCAAAAGTGTCCCGAAAATCCTATTGGTGAAGTGCTTTCCTCTATCGCTTATGATCACCCTTGGTGTCCCAAACCTAGGGAAGATCACTCGGTTGAAGAACCGCACCATAACCTTGGCATCATTTGTGGGAGAGGTGACACCCATCTCGAAACATAGTCCACGACCAATAGGATATAGAGGTTTCCACATGAAGAAGGGAAAGGTCCCATGAAGTCCACACCCCATACATCAAATATCTCCACCTCTTGTATGTTGTTCAAGGGCATCTCATTCCTCCTTGAGATGTTGCCCGTCCTTTGGCAAGCATCACATGCTACCACAAAATTCTGCATATCCTGGAACAAACTCGGCCAATAAAACCCGGATTGCAACTCCTTTGCACATATCTTGTGTGAGCTAGCATGGCCTCCACATGGCAAGGAATGACAATGGCGGATCACACTCTCCCCCTCATCCTCCGGTATGCAGCTCCTAAAGAATCCATCCGGCCCTCTCTTGAACAAAAGCGGTTCACTCCAATAGTAGTGCCTCACATCCTTGAAGAACTTTTTCCTTTGGGCATAAGAAAGACCAGGTGGCACCTCCTCATAAACAAGATAATTCACTATGTCGGCATACCATGGCTCACTCCCTCTAGACACTTGAAGCAAACACTCCTCCACCATTTGCAATTGCTCATCCCGGAATGAGTCATCAATCGGGATGTCATCTCTCTCAATCTCCAACGGTGGGAGTCTACTAAGCTAGTCTGCCACAGAATTTTCGGACCCTTTCTGATCCCGGATTTCCAAGTCAAACTCTTGAAGAAGAAGGATCCACCGAATCAAACGAGGCTTGACATCCTTCTTTGTAAGGAGATAACGGATCACAACATGATCCGTATACACAATGACCTTCGCTCCAACAAGATACGAGCGGAACTTCTCATATGTATACACAACCGCTAGCAACTCTTTCTCGGTGGTAGCATAATTGAGTTGCGCATCATCTAGCGTCTTGCTAGCATAATATATGGCATGTGTAAGCCCATCTTTCCTTTGCCCCAAAACAGCCCCAACGGCTACATCACTCACGTCACACATGATCTCAAACGGTAAACTCCAATCCGGAGGTTGCATGATAGGTGCGGAGATCAAAGCATTCTTCAACCTGCAAAAATCCTCAAGGCAATCCTTAGAGAAAACAAACTCAACATCTTTCATTAGTAGGTTAGTAAGAGGCTTAGAAATCTTAGAGAAATCTTTAATGAATCTCCGGTAAAAACCGGCATGTCCTAAGAAACTCCTTACCCCCTTCACCGAGGTAGGTGGTGGCAATTTCTCTATTGTCTCTATCTTAGCCCTATCAACCTCAATGCCTCGGTTGGATACCAAGTGTCCCAACACAATGCCTTCACTTACCATGAAGTGGTATTTCTCCCAATTCAAGACTAGATTAGTCTCCTCACATCTTTTAAGCACCAAGGACAAGTTAGCTAAACAATCATCAAATGAAGATCCATAAACAGAGAAATCATCCATAAACACTTCCATGATGTTTTCAATATACTCAGAAAAGATAGCCATCATACACCTTTGAAAGGTGGCGGGTGCATTACACAACCCAAATGGCATTCTCCTATATGCAAATGTACCCCAAGGACATATGAATGTAGTTTTCTCTTGGTCATCGGGATGGATAGGTATTTGGAAGAATCCACTATAGCCATCTAAGTAACAAAAATGGGAATGTTGAGCTAATCTTTCTAGCATTTGGTCAATGAAAGGAAGAGGGAAGTGATCTTTCCTAGAGGCCACATTTAGTTTCCTATAGTCTATACACATACTCCATCCCGTAACCGTTCTAGTTGGGATTAATTCATTATTCTCATTAGTCACTATGGTCATCCCACCCTTCTTAGGAACCACATGAACGGGAATAACCCATTTACTATCCGAAATCGGGAAAATGATTCCTGCATCTAGCAATTTAAGGATCTCTTTCTTTACTACCTCTTTCATGATCGGGTTTAGTCTTCTTTGAGGTTCAATTGAAGGTTTGTGATTGTCTTCCATTAAGATCTTATGCATGCACAAAGAAGGCTTAATTCCAACTAAATCATCAATGGTATAACCAATAGCCTTCCTATGCAATCTCAATTCATGCAACAATCTAGTCAACTCATCATCATTCAAGCATGCATTAACAATCACCGGATAAGAAGAATCTTTATCAAGAAAAGCATACTTAAGATGAGAGGGGAGGGGTTTAAGTTCAAGTTTAGGAGGACCTTTATCGATTGGAGACACTCCATATGATATAGGTTGAGATGATTCCAAAGCTAATGAAGACTCCTCAAGGCTCCTTGAAGCTTGATCAACCATTAAGGCACTTTCTGGCAAAATCACGGTCTGAATCATTGCCTCTGGCAAAACCCCGGGCGTGGAATCTGAGAAGCTAGCATTGTGGAGCATCACGGCTGTGGTTCTCTGTACCAGACCGTGATTCCTACAGCTCTTTAGCACACTTTTGTGTACTTTAAATTCAACTCTTGCCTCCTTTTCCATTGTATCTAAGGCCTTGATTTCTTCATTACAATCATCCTCAACTCCTTCCTCCATCAAAATTAAGCTAAGAACCTTCTCAAAGGGGTCCTTGATCAAGATCGAGCTCACAATTCTCTACATTCCTCTTGCTCGACAATGTTGAACACATCTTCACCAAGGGATGGCCCCTTCATCATTGTGGATAATTTGAACTTGATATTCTCTTCCCCAATGTTAAAAGAGAGAATTTCATTTTTGCAATCCACCAAGCATCCCGATGTAGCCAAGAAAGGTCTCCCCAAGATGATGGGAACCGGATAGTCCGCCGGGATGTCCAAAACAACGTAGTCTATGGGCACATAGAACTTCCCGAGTTGCACCGATATGTCCTCCAACATTCCAACCGGGTGAGTGATTGAACGGTCCGCCATGTAAAGGGTCATCTTGACCGGCTTTGGCTCTCCTAGCCCAACCTTGTTGCAAAGTGCAAGCGGGATGATGCTTACACTTGCCCCATGATCACATAGGGCTTCATGCTTCACTTCTCCCACTCCACTTGGCACACAAAAAGATCCCACATCTCTTAGCTTAGGAGGCATCTCCTCCTTCATGGTTTGGATCAACTCCGAGGACCTCTTTGTCATCCTCACTTCTCCATACTCGTCCAACTTCCTTTTGTTGGAGAGTATTTCCTTCAAAAACTTGCCGTATGCCGGTGATAGCATGAATTATACTCTATATTTTGGGACCTGTTTAGACGTTTTATCTTCAATAATCTGCATGTTTGAATGTATATTATATGATTATATTGTTGTTTCATCTATCTTTGTGGGAATCGAGGTCTACACCAAATTTCGTTCTAATCGTAGGTAAAATGGCACGGTTTGCATCAAAATGGAGCTAAAGGAGTCATAGGAGCTACATTTAGGAGCTTAAGGAAGAATCCAGGAAGCAAGGAATTAACAAAGAGATTCATTTTGGACCAGATTTGAGAGATTTCACATTCAGTTTAGAGTCACCTCGGTCAGCTACAGTACCATCTCGACCGAGGTGATCTAAGGGAGCGTCTCGACCGAGGCGAATACCCTGACGCGGCGAGATCGTTTATTCTTGGCTGAGATCTTTTATTTTTGGAAGGAGAGATCTTATATTTTTGGGCTGGATTTCTGGAAGGAAAATTATATATTTTGGAGATCTATTTTAGAGATTAAGATATATTTTATTAGGAAAATATCTTTTCAAGATATTTTATCTTTGGAAGATAGTTTTCCTATAAAAAGTGCTTCATTTTCCACAATTCAGCATCGGCGCATCACCGAAAAACCCGCTACCATCGCAACACTTGAGGATTGAAGAAGCTGGAGTTAGGAAGGATTTCTGGAAGGTTGAAGGAAGATTGAAGGAAGGATTGAAGGAAGGATTGATAGCTTATTATAGCTTTTGTGAAGGGTTTTATAAGACTTTCTTAGATTCCCTTCTTGTTGATTTGTCTCGTTGGATTTGTGATCCAAGGAACGCTTATTTGTTTGATATTTGATTCAGCTATTGAAGCCTTGTTCTTAAGGTTTTTGTGTTCAAATATTCATTCTCTTCCCGTATATTTGATTTTTGCTTTCATGATGATGAGTGGATAATTTCTTTGTGCGATTCTAGGGTGATTGGCTGAAGGTTGTGGGATAAACAATGATAGAATAATCTTAAATCCACTAGGACCCTGAAAGCTCGAGTCTTTATCCTTAACCTTAGAACATCTCGTTCAGTTGATGAACATCTCGGCCGGGGTGAAATTTGGCTGACCGAGGTGACCTTTCTGATCCGAAACTGAGAGTTAAAGTGTTAGAGTTTGCCAAATCCAATTCTTATTACACCTTTCATGGTTCAATGCAAGCTTAGGATGAGACCTACCCGATAATTCCTTTGTTTGTTTACCAATGATCATAAGTGTAGGTAATAAAGGTTTATCCTTTATTGGGGTTTGAGTGTGCCTTCATCCCATCTTTGTGAGTTAGCCTAAGACTTACCCGGTAAAGGTTGATTCTATTCTCTTAGTTGGTTTGTTGGTTTGAGATTATAATTCCTTTCCTTAGTACCTTGAGACTTACCCGGGAATAGGAACTTTTGGTTTGGAGTTAGTGAGTAGTGAGACTTACCCGGTGATCTATTCCACTTTAGAAACACCTTCCCTTTGCAAAACCTCAGCTTTGTCCGCTTATCTTGAGATCTTGAGTTGGAACCACAACTAGATGCTTTAATCCCTAGAATTTGCATATTTCCTTAATTGACTACATTATCATCTTTGATTGCTTTAATTGCTTTAGTGGTTATTTGCAATATTGACTACCTATATTGGTTTTGTTTCACCTAAGTCCTTGAGATCGACACCCCGGAATTCTTGCTTTTACTACGATTGGCCCGTACACTGCGGGTTCGCATCCTTGTTTTAGGCATACATCTAGGGTTATAAATTTAAAGCTTTCACACACCATTTAGAGCAAACAAGTTTTTGGCGCCGTTGCCGGGGACTTGGTTTAGACCGAGCCGGTTGCGGTTGTCTTTCGGGGAACTTGCCCCTGTTGCTACTAACCACTCTACTTGAGTGACTTTCGCAAGTTCTTTCTTGTAGGTTTATGCGAAGAACCCGCGCTGGGAAGGAAATCGTTCCCTACGATCCCGAACCAGAAAAGACGTACACAAGACGCTTGAAAGAAGCTAAGATGGTCAATCAAGAGAATTGCGATCTTGAGGCCGAATTAAAGGAGGCATTGGAACAACTATGCCTCAGTAAAGAAGAACTGCGACTGGAAAAGGAAGAAACTCACGCAAGGACATAAGCGATCGAAGCAGATATGGCGACTTTACGGGACCAATATCTACCTCGACCAGATCCACCTCCTCGACCGAGGCAGGACCCAGTTCTAGCTGCCCCGGCCGAGATACTTCCATCTCGGATGCCAGTCCGAGATGCTCTTTTTGCAGGTATTCCACAGACCCTAGGGCAGAGGATGGACCCCAACCAGCAACTGAGGCGTCCAGGAGTCAACCTAGGTGATCCAACGGACCATGATTATGAACTTCGACCGCAAGTTCTTTCCATGATTCGCCAATGCCAGTTTGGAGGGCTAGAGAGAGAGTCTCCGCATCAACATCTGCAAAACTATGAGATCTTGATGGAGACCTTGAGATCTTCAAGGCTGGAAAACAACAATTACAAGCTAAGGCCTTTCTACTTCTCTTTGAAAGATAGGGCGCTTACTTGGTATCAATCTCTCCCCCAGGAAAAATCAACACTTAGGAGGAGATGACGACAAAGTTCTTGACTAAATTATTTCCCCCCTCTAAGACCGCTAAAATGAGAGGGAAAATCAATGCTTTCATCATGAAGGACGAGGAGAGTTTGTCCAAGTCATGGGAGAGATTTAAAGACATCCTTTTGGATTGCCCACATCATGGGATTCCAAAGATAGAGTTGTTGGAGATATACTTCAAGGGATTGGGCGGAAACACACAGTTCAACCTTCAACTACTATCCGCCGGCACGTTCATGGATATGCCGATTGACGAAGCTTGGGAGTTCATGGATATGCCGATTGACGAAGCTTGGGAGTTCATAGAGAAGGAAGCTTTGCACATGGAGAAATACTCCCACCAAGGAGCTGAAGGTGCAGTTAAAAGAGTCAACTTCCAAGAAGCTCCATCAAACAATGATCAACTCACCTCTTTGAAGAATGATGTGAAGCAATTGAAAGACCTTTTGGTTGCTCAAACCAAGAAAGAAGATGAAGGATATCAAAGCTCAAGGAACAACAATGGTTACCAGAACAACAACAACGGTTCCCGGAACAACAACTACAACAACAATAGAGGATCCAACAACAATAATTGGAGGCCAAACAATCAAAATTCGGGTAACTCTTACTCTAACTCCAATTCAAACAACTCTTCTAATCCTTTCCTCTCTTCTTCTTCTTCTTCTACTCCATTGAAGAGCCAAGAGCCTGGATCAAGCTCTTCCCAGCCGGAAAAGAAAGATGTGGTGCTGGAGGCTATCTTGATCAAGCTCAATGCTATGGAGATGTCCATGACTTCATTTTCAAAGGCACAAAAAGCCTTAGAGCAACAATTCTTTAACAAGGCGAATGAAGCGCCAAGAGATCCAGGGAAACTTCCAGCAAGAACAAAAAGCAACCCTAAAGGACAGATCATGGCAATAACGACGAGAAGTGGACTGAAAACTGCAGATCCAGTACCTCGGTCTATGCCAGTACAGACGAAGAACACCTCGGTCCAGGCACAGTCAAAGAACACTTCGGCGGAGGTGCCAACCGCGGTTGAGCCTCAGAGAGCGTCGGACAAAACTGAAGTTTATGTCCCACCCCCTGCATATAAACCACCACTTCCATTCTCCCAGTCAAGGGCCAGAGCACATCTAGACAAGCATTTTGGTAAGTTCCTTGACTTGATGAATAAACTACATATTAACATCCCTTTCCTTGATGCTATTCTAGGGATGCCACCTATGGGAAGTTCCTGAAAGAAATTCTATCAAGGAAGAGGAAGTTGGAAGACTTTGGTGAAGTAAGGATGACATCTAAATCCTCGGAGCTCATTTAAATCATGAAGGAGAAGATGCCACCCAAGTTGAGAGATCCCGGCTCATTTTGCATTCCCATTCAAGTTGGGGATGTCACTTGTGAGGTGTTGTGTGATCTAGGAGCCAGCGTGAGTATCATCCCGCTGGAACTATGTGTGAGGATCGGACTTGGAGAGCCCATGCTGGTGAAGATACGATTGTACATGGCGGACCGCTCCATTACCCATCCCGTGGGCATTTTGGAAGACGTTCCGGTTAAGTTAGGTAACTTCTATTTACCTATAGACTTTGTTGTGCTTGACATTCCTGCAGATTATCCCGTTCCTATCAATCTCGGGAGACCATTTCTAGCAACTTCGGGTTGCAATGTGGATTGTAAGAATGCCAAGTTGCAATTCAACATTGGCGGTGATCAAGTTGAGTTTGCATTGCTTGCGGCAATGAAAGGAGAGCCGTTGGGAGATGATATCTTCAACATCTATGATGAAGAAGAATCAAGAGAATTGGTGAGCTCTATCCTTATTAATGATTCACTTGAGAGAGTTATTAGTTTTAGCTTAATGGAGGAAGGTATAGATGTTTCTTGTGATGCAGATATACGGAGCCTAAAAGCACTGGAAGAAGATCCAGGAGCAAAATTTGAAAAACTAATCCAGGAGAAGAAGATCTCTAGTTTCGGTCCCAGTTGCAGTACCTCGACCGAGGCACTTTCTGGACCAAGCGAGGTGTTCTTGACTGAAGAACATCTCGGTCACCCACTCTGCACCTCGACCGAGGTCGAAAGCGAGATGATGTCAACTGAGAATAACAAACTTCTTACTCCCTTTTCTGAATTTCTCCACCAAACTTCTGATACTAAAGGGCCTTGGTACGCTAGCATTGTTAATTATCTCGTTTGCCAGGAAATACCGCCCGGGTTGACGTACACTCAAAGGAAGAAATTCTTTAAGGATGTACGCCATTACTATTGGGATGAACCTCTACTATTCAAGAGAGGTCCGGATGGGATGCTTCGAAGATGCATTCCGGAAGATGAAGTTACTAGTGTCATACGGCATTGTCACTCACTTCCTTGTGGAGGGCATGCCAGCGCTCACAAAACGTGCACCAAGGTATTACGTTCCGGCTTCTTTTGGCCTACATTATTTAAGGATGTGCAAACGCTTGTTGTCTCTTGTGATGCATGCCAAAGAACAGGGAACTTATCTAGAAGGAACGAGATGCCACTCAATAACATACAAGAGGTTGAGATCTTTGATGTATGGGGAATAGATTTCGTGGGACCTTTCCCATCATCCGGAGGAAACCTCTACATCCTCCTAGCCGTCGACTACGTCTCTAGATGGGTTGAAGCCATTGCCTCTCCCACTAATGACGCCATGGTGGTTGTGAGGTTCTTTAACAGGACTATCTTTCCACGTTTTGGGACTCCACGCATCATCATCAGCGATGGAGGGACACATTTCATCAACCGGAAGTTTAAGGCACTTCTATCGAAGTATGGGGTAACCCACAAGGTA
This sequence comes from Fagopyrum homotropicum, assembly GCA_033239125.1. Lineage (NCBI taxonomy): Eukaryota > Viridiplantae > Streptophyta > Magnoliopsida > Caryophyllales > Polygonaceae > Fagopyrum > Fagopyrum homotropicum. Next base: position 54,940,797 of record BSWB01000001.1, on the reverse strand, counting down.
GCAACCCCTTATCACCCTCAAACGAGTGGACAGGTCGAGATCTCTAATAGAGAAATCAAAGAAATCTTGGAGAAGACCGTCTCTAGGACAAGGAAGGATTGGGCCATGAAATTGGACGACGCTCTTTGGGCCTACAGGACCACATTCAAGACTCCCATTTGTATCACCCCCTATAATTTGGAATACGGGAAGTCTTGCCATTTTCCCGTTTAGTTAGAACACAAGGCATATTGGGCAATCAAATGGTTGAACTTCGACATCAAGAAAGCCGGTGAGAAGCGCTATTGGATATCAATGAACTGGAGGAGTTGCATTTGAACGCTTATGAGAATGCCAAGATCTACAAGGAAAGGACAAAGAAATGGCACAACAAGCATATCATCCCTAAGGAGTTCAAAGAAGGAGATTTAGTTCTACTCTTCAACTCCCACCTTCGCCTCTTTTCAGGTAAGTTAAAGTCTAGATGGATAGGACCTTGTATTGTGAAACATGTTTTCCCCTATGGTGCAGTCGAGATCTGGGGAGAAACAAGTGGAAGATTCAAGGTTAATGGTCATAGACTCAAGAAATACAAACCGGAAGTCCCGGTTGAGGAGATTGCACCACTATACCTTGTTTAGGGATACCATATGGTTCAGCTAGCGACCTTAAATCAAGCGCTTCTTGGGAGGCAACCTAAGGTAATGCTTTCTTTCTTTCCCTTTTCTAGTCTACCTTTAGATAGTTTGCTTTTGCTTTGCTTTGCTTTGTTTTTGGCGTCCTAGACAGACAACAGGTAATCTCTAAGGAAGGAATGCAACCCAGGAGAAACACTAGAAGGAAAGAAGTTCGAGAAATCGAGAAGACGGAGTTTGACTGCGACACATCTCGGTTGCTGTCACAACACCTCGACCGCGATGATTCTTGAACAACCGAGGCGACTAGGGTTACTGAAGATCCACCTCGGTCCGTATCACCTCGGTCCGGTCGAGACCATCTCGATCGAGGTGACAGCAATTCCAGAAAAGGGTATAAAAGGGGGTTCGAATTCTCTCTCTTCCCTCTCTCACCTTCTCGACCGCAGCGCAAGGATTCATCTTGTTCTCCGATTTTCGATCGTTTTCGACGATTCTCTCTTCCAAACTTCAAGGAAAGAGTAGAGGATCGGTTTGCAAGCGACAATCTACAACAAAAACGCTCCGAATCGACCGAATCTGGGGTAAATCGAAAAAAAACCCTAACCCCTCTTCTTCCACTGTTTCGATCAAATTGGGTTTTGGTTGCGCTTGCATTGTGTTGAAAAGAAGCTTAAGTACCCCATAAGAAAAATTGGTAGTGATATTGGGGGAAAATAACTGGATTTCTGAGAGATACGATCGAACAACCTTCTACCTCTATCCAGTCGACCTGCGTCTCGACCGAGGTGTTCTTGAGGGTTGTCAGGGCAACCGAGGTGGTCTGACAGAGAGAAATATGAGTTCTGATAGACAACTGGTTCTGAGGGATAGATCCCCTTCTCCTCCTTCTTCTTCTCACTGCTCCATACCGGTGATCCATGAGTGTCACCGGGTAGATTATGACCGCATTGCTGTGCGCCCAGTGATTGTGCCGTGGTTCTTAGACATTGATGCGTTTGATTGCCTCTACGTGGATGATGATTTGTGGCGGATGATTGCTATGGTAGGGCTGGAGCAGTTTACTGAGATTAGAGCTCCAGCCTACCTTGAGCCCACTTTGGAGTTTGTGAGCTCCGTGACTTACTTGCCTACAGAGCAGGCCATCAAGTACCGGTTGCTGAACTGGAACTACTTAGTCCCGACTGACCATTGGAGGGAGATCTTCGGCTTCCCGACCCCCACAGTTTCTGATTTTTCCTCTCGAGCCGTGGCTCGAGAGTTCTGGGGACATATAGCTCACGTAGTTGAGCATGTTGACAGGTGGAGACATGGAGACTCCAGGGAGCGTATCATCTTCCACCTCGCCTTTAGATTAGCCCACCGGATCTTTAGCGAAACACTTTTGGCGCGTACTGAGATGCCCCAGAAGATTAGACAAGGGGAGCTTCTAAGCTTATATTGTATGGTGACCGGAGGAGTTCCTGACTTCGGAGTGATGTTGGCTGAGGATCTCCATAGGATCAAGGCAAAGGTGAAAGGAGATATTTGTTGCGGCGGTCTAGTGACTCACATCGCGAGTTACATGGACCTCGATTTGAGTGCTTGTACTATGGTGGCGGCTGCCAAGCCGCTTGGTCTACAAGAGATGATTACGAGGAGGATCTTGGTTCCTCGTGGACTTACTACGCCATATGTGGCGATGCGCTGAGAGCAGACTGCCCCTCAGGGTATTAGATGGTCATCTCAGTTCTCAGTATTTGACCCTCAATACTGGTACACCGCGTGGATTCCTCTTATTGAGGACGCTAGAGACACAGCAGCAGCAGCTCAAGAGCAGGATGAGGAGGAGGCTGATGAGGAGGCTGATGAGGATGATGATGACGGTGCTGCCATGAATACAGGGACAAATACAGCTGGTCCCTGTATACCAGTCGTCGATCTAGACGACGAGGAGATAGAGGACGAGCCAGCTGCAACACCAGCACGTCCTGCCAGGCGTAGGGTTCGGAGGTAGAGGGATACCGTAGCTCACCGCCGGATTGATGATCTGACAGATCAGATGATTGACTCCTACGCAGCCATGACCGTCGATCTAGGCGGACGTTTGGATGACCTTCACCGAGAGTTGGATAGCCGGACTCATCAGATACTGGAGAGCCAGCACTATCAGCGCCGGATGATAGAGATCCAGTTCCAGCATATGATGGGACATCCATTCGACCCGTCCCAACATCCGTACATACCATATCCTCCACCACCGCCAACAGATCAGGATTAGAGCTTGCATGATTTCTTTCTTTATTTATTATGCAGCTCAGCTTATGTCTGGTGAGTATCCTTTTTCTTTAGACTTATTTGACCCATTGGGACAATGTGTCCCAAGTATGGGGTATGCGGATATGTATTTGACATTTGATGCATGCTTGTATGACTTGATTCGGATATTTATGATTTTCTTATGCTTTATGTGCTTATCTGAGGCTACATGCATGCATACAGGTTATTTGATTGAGAAAAGCATCAAAAACTGGTTTAAGAATTTTTTTTTTATGATTTCGACCGAAGTGATTCTGACTAATCGAAGTGTAGCACCTCGGTTGACTTAGAACATCTCGACCGAGGTGGTTTAACTGAGACAGTTTTCGAAACGATTTTTGTGCTTCTTATCTGGATATGACCTTAGTGAAGAATTAGTTTGCAAACTGGTTTTGAAATCTTTATATGTTTGAAAGGTTTTATAATATGTTTAAGTTGCTAAATGCTTTGTTTGGAATTTTGGCATGTTTAATACTTTGTTTTTATCCAAATTATGTTGAATTGGAAGGTTGACACCACATTATGAGTTCTTTCACTCTCTTCCTGGAAAGACCAAGGCAATTCATTCTCTTCTCTTATTCTTCTTGATCATGCTTAGCCCCTCATATACATATTTTCCTCCCTTTACCTATCCGGGAATTTGGAAGCAAGCAAATGAAAAGCAAGTGAAGGAAAAGTTGAGATGTTGGCTGGAAGTTAGAAAGAAACAAATAGGTTTGGGGAAGTCAATCATGATGATGAGTAACTCGGCACCATTCACATAGCCGGGTATTTGTGTCTTGCCAAAGTCAGATTGAGCGATATTCCTAACGGGTCATGGTATGTGCATCAAGGGTTTGAGGCATCTCGATAAATTGATGATTGCTAATCTCCCCGGCTTCGATTATTGTGCACCTCTATCCATGCATCCCAAAAAGTAAAGTAAAAAGAAAATAAGCAAAGCTTATTGGTGGAAGATGTTGAAGTCAAAGCAAAGTGAAGTGAAGATCCTTTTCCCGGATTCTAGCACCACATTCCCTTTATACATCCCACCCTCACACGTTTCTTGACATCTCTTGAAAAGCCCTTGAGACCTCGAGCTTGTTAATTGACTTGGTGGTTTAAACTGGATTATACATGATTAATTTCGATAATAATGATTTATTATGCATTCTATGATTTTATGCAAAGATGAACAACTTTCTTATATTTATAAAATGTTTTGAGCATGTTTTGATTTTAAACTCCATGAAGCATTCTCTTAGAGTGATCTGTGATTGGAGCACACCACCAAAAATGTTTTGAAATACTTTTCAATGGTCTTTCTGACTTATAATCCATTCTATCTTGTACTTAAGATTTGGAACTTGCTTGGGGACAAGCAAGGGACAAGTATGGGGTATTTTGATAGCATGAATTATAGTCCATATTTTGGGACCTGTTTAGACGTTTTATCTTCAATAATCTGCATGTTTGAATGTATACTATATGATTATATTGTCGTTTCATCTATCTTTACGGGAATCGAGGTCTACACCAAGTTTCGTTGTAATCGTAGGTAAAATGGCACGGTTTGCATCAAAATGGAGCTAAAGGAGCTAAGGAGTCATAGGAGCTACATTCAGGAGCTTAAGGAAGAATCCAGGAAGCAAGGAATTAACAAAGAGATTTATTTTGGACCAGATTTGAGAGATTTCACATTCAGTTTAGAGTCACCTCGGTCAGCTACAGTACCATCTCGACCAAGGTGATCTAAGGGAGCGTCTCGACCGAGGCGAATACCCTGACGCGGCGAGTTCGTTTATTCTTGGCTGAGATCTTTTATTTTTGGAAGGAGAGGTCTTATATTTTTGGACTGGATTTCTGGAAGGAAGATTATATATTTTGGAGATCTATTTTAGAGATTAAGATATATTTTATTAGGAAAATATCTTTTCAAGATATTTTATCTTTGGAAGATAGTTTTCCTATAAAAAGGGCTTAATTTTCCACAATTCAGCATCGGCGCATCACCGAAAAACCTTCTACCATCGCAGCACTTGGGGATTGAAGAAGCTGTAGTTAGGAAGGATTTTTGGAAGGTTGAAGGAAGATTGAAGGAAGGATTGATAGCTTATTATAGCTTTTGTGAAGGGTTTTGTAAGACTTTCTTAGATTCCCTTCTTGTTGATTTGTCTCGTTGGATTTGTGATCCAAGGAACGCTTATTTGTTTGATATTTGATTCAGCTATTGAAGCCTTGTTCTTAAGGTTTTTGTGTTCAAATATTCATTCTCTTCCCGTATATTTGATTTTTGCTTTCATGATGATGAGTAGCTAATTTCTTTGTGCGATTCTAGGGTGATTGGCTGAAGGTTATGAGAAAAACAATGATAGAATAATCTTAAATCCAGTAGGACCCTGAAAGCTCGAGTCTTTATCCTTAACCTTAGAACATCTCGTTCAGTTGATGAACATCTCGGCCGGGGTGGAATTTGGCTGACCGAGGTGACCTTTATGATCCGAAACTGAGAGTTAAAGTGTTAGAGTTTGCCAAATCCTATTCTTATTACACCTTTCCTGGTTCAATGCAAGCTTAGGATGAGATTTACCTGGTAATTCCTTTGTTTGTTTACCAATGATCATAAGTGTAGGTAATAAAGGTTTATCCTTTATTGGGGTTTGAGTGTGCCTTCATCCCATCTTTGTGAGTTAGCCTGAGACTTACCCGGTAAAGGTTGATTCTATTCCCTTAGTTGGTTTGTTGGTTTGAGATTATAATTCCTTTCTTTAGTACCTTGAAACTTACCCGGTAATAGGAACTTTTGGTTTGGAGTTAGTGAGTAGTGAGACTTACCCGGTGATCTATTCCACTTTAGAAATACCTTCCCTTTGCAAAACCTCACCTTTGTCCGCTTATCTTGAGATCTCGAGTTGGAACCACAACTAGATGCTTTAATCCCTAGAATTTGCATATTTCCTTAATTGACTACATTATCATCTTTGATTGCTTTAATTGCTATAGTGGTTATTTGCAATATTGACCACCTATATTGGTTTTGTTTCACCTAAGTCCCTGAGATCGACACCCCGGAATTCTTGCTTTTACTACGATTGACCCGTACACTGCGGGTTCACATCCTTGTTTTAGGCATACATCTAGGGTTATAAATTTAAAGCTTGCACATACCATTTGGAGCGAACAGCCGGCATACCTAGAACAACATCCATGAACGGAATGTTAATATGCAATTTAGACATAAGTTCAAGGAATTTACCAAAGTGTTTGTCCAAACGAGCTCTTGCTCGTGATTGTGGGAATGGTAGTGGTGTCTTGTATGGAGGTGGTGCCACATAGGTTGGCTCATCATCCTTGCTCTTGCCTCCATCTTCTTGCAATGGCTCTTCTTCTATCACCACTTGCTTATCCTTGTCATTTCCCTTAGGTAAGGGATCCTTCATGCTCAGCCCACTCCTTGTTGTAATAGCCAACACTTGGCCTCTTGGGTTATCTTCGGTTCTTTCGGGAAGCTTTCCCGGATCTCTATGAGCTTCACCCGCTTTTTGGAACACTTGTGCTTCCAAAAACTTTTGAGCTTTAGAAATGGAAGTCACCGTGCTCTCAAGACCACTCAACCTCCCAAGCAATTGCTCAAACATCATCTTGGTTCTATCCTTTGGAGGTTGAGTAAATCCGGGTGGAGGCTCTTGTGAAGCTTTAGGTGGTGGATCTGCGCTTGTGGAAGCGGGAGGGTTCAAGGCTCCATCCAGGTTAGAATAGGAAAACATGGGATGGTTGTCGTTAGGCCGGTAATTGTTGAATTGCCGGTTGTTGTTGAAGTTCCTTGGGCCTTGATAGTTGTTGTAGGATCCCCTTCCCATGTAGTTCACATCTTCCTCTTTGGAAGACAAGTTTGCTTGCACTTGCACTTGAGGGCTTGCTTGATTCTTCAAAGTTGTAGCACACAACTCCCTCAAAGATTTAAGCTCATTGTTGATTGCATCAAGCTTGAAATTACTCATGGTGACTTCACTCACCTCGTATGCTCTGTCTTTCCTCCCATCACTCTTCCTATGGGAGTACTTTTCAATCACCAAAGCTTGTTTCTCTATAAACTCCCAAGCTTCATCAACATCAAGTCCCTTGAAGTAGATCTCCAAAAGCTCTATTTTCGGTATAACATGGTGTGGACAATCTAGGAGAAGGTCTTTGAACCTCTCCCAAGACTTGAATAGGCTTTCTCTATCCTTCATCACGAAGGCATTTATCTTCCCTCTTAGCTCGGTAGTCTTGGAAGGTGGGAAGAACTTAGTCAAGAACTCGTTAGTCATTTCCTCCCAAGTACTCACACGCCCTAGTGGAATCGATTGGTACCAAGCCAAGGCTTTATCCTTAAGTGAGAAGGAAAAAGCCCTAAGCTCATGGTTGTTGTTCTCCAACCTAGGCGGCCTTAGAGTCTCCATCAATATCTCATAGTTCATCAAATGTTGATGAGGGGACTCCCCTTCCATCCCTCCAAATTGATTATGCCGGATCATTTGTAGAACTTGAGGGCGGAGCTCATAATCATGAGCTGCGGGATCTCTTAAGTTCACACCCGGACGGTGCACTCTTTGAGCCGGATCCATACGTTGCCCTAACGTTTGTGGTTCCTCAATAGCAATGGGTACAACCCGAATATTAACCGCCGGCTGCGGTTGTGGTGGTGGAGGTGGAGGTTGTTGAGGATTAGGCTCTCTTTGCACAAGAGCTTGCCTAATCTCTTCAATCTCCCTCCTAATTGCTTCTTGCCTCTCATTCTCCAAAGCTTCATCCCTTAATCTAATTTGCTCTAAAGCCTCATCTAACTCAGTTTGGAGATCTCTTCCGGCCATCTCCTTTCCCTTTCTAATGCTCTTGGATCTAGCTTTAAGGGTTTTCTCCGGTTCGGGATCGAATGGAGCTAAATCCTTGCCACGAGATCTTCGCATACACCTAAAGAGTGAGAGATGTCCTGAAAAATCAAAGACACAAACCAAACGAGATCAAAAGCGGCAAGAAAGACCTACACTATAAACAATCACAAAAACGACTCAATCTAGACCTAGTCCCCGGCAACGGCGCCAAAAACTTGTTACGCTAAGATTATGACACGCAAAAGTCTTAAATTTATAACTCGATATATTTTTCCTAACTCCTAGGGAACCCACAGTGTATGGGTCGGTTTGTAGTAAGGATAGTATTCCGAGGTCAAACACAAAGACTAAGGTGAAATTGAATCAATAGTGACCAAGGATAGTGTAGATCTAGGTTAAGAAAAGAGAAAGAAATAAAGAAATGAAAATCTCAATGTTTTTGGTTTGGTTTTGTGGTGATCAATCAAGGATCACAAATCATGCAAGATTAACAAACAACTAAGCTAGCAACACAAATAAGCAAACACCAACACAAGATAGGTAATCAATGAGAGAGAAGAGGATTCTAGGGGTTAGAAATTCCGGTAATGGCATAGGACTCAAGCTATCTAGTCATTCTTTGGATTAACTATAGTAAGTTGGGAGTGGGTGTTTCTAAATCGGGATCAATCACCGGGTAGGTCTCATGGTCCACTAGTCCGTTCCTAAGGTCTCATCACCGGGTAAGTCTCAGGAGCCTAAGGATAGGAATTCTGCACAAACCGGATTGTCATCTAGGGACCTAACCTCTCCTTACCGGGTAAGTCTCGGGAAGGCAAGTCCTAAACATCAATCCTAGCACACTCAGTCCAATAGCGGCTTGTGAGGCTCACTACTACCTAGAGTTCATCATCTTCGGTATCTAAGAGCAAGAATCACCGGGTAGGTCTCTTCTCACACTTAGTTGCTAACACTTGGTCACCCTAGGATAGATCTAGCTCAACAAACACTAGGATTTCAACAATCTATCAACCTAACATTCAGATTCATCAATACAAGCAAGTCAGACAAAATCACGGGCAGATCATCACTTCCACGGCCGTGGAACCTACTAGAACAGGCCGTGATTTACAACAGAGGCTAGGTTTGAGCAAACAAATCATCCAAAGGTACGTTTAAGTCTATCCTATCATAGTCCAAGCCATAACCATCATTTCCTTACCCTAGAATCACATCTATTTAGCCTACAACATGCATCATCACAATCAAACTCATCAAGCATACAATCATGAAGTCCATATCAAGAGGATGAAATGAAATGAAAGATGAAACAAATAGAACAAGAAAAACGAGCTGAGTAAATGATAAAAGAGAGACTTACAACCCTTCAAAAGAAGGTTCGATTCGTTTCCTACAATCCTAGAAAATGTTTCCAACAAACTCACTCTAAAAACTATGAAACTCTAAGAATGGTGTGTTCTTCTCTTCTCCTCCAATTGGGAGTGTTTCTTCTCCTCCAAGAGTAGCTCCAATCCAATTCAAAATGAGAGAGTATGGAAGATAGTGTGTGTGAGAGAGGAGAGGTGTAGAGGTCTCCTTCTCCTATCAGCCTGTAAGAGTACTTATATCCTTCCCCATTTGCAAGAGTCGGTTATGGAGATCGTGGGACAACTATCCCAACCGTGCAGAGGGAATCACGGTCCATTCCACGGCCGTGGATGTCCCAGTGACCGTGATTATGGTGTTTCAGTCCTCTTTTGATCGTTGAGCCATGAGTTTGTGCAAGGCATGCACCAACATGGTCCCATGTCTTCTCCTTTGCTCCTAACTTGCTTCCCAATGAGCTCGGATACGTGTCATCACGAGGAATGATAACACGATTTATGACTTAAGTTTAGGCACTTATTTAGATAGTTTTTCCGATCATTCATGCATGGTTTGCACTAGTTCGTAACGATTTGCACTCAATTCATGTATTTTGTCGAGATAGACGTCTACACGGACTTTTTCATGTTTTGTAGGTATTTTGGGAGATTTAGGAGCTTAATCGATACATTTGAAGATCATTCCTCGAGATGACACAACTTCGGACTCATTGGTAAGCAAGCTAGGAGCTAAGGGGGACACATGGGACCTTGTTGGTGCATGCCATGCACCAAATTGTAGCTTTGATTGATCACCACACAAAACCAATCCAAAACATTAAGATTTTCATTTATTTGTTTCTTTCTCTTATCTTAGCCTAGATCAACACTATCCTTAGTCACTAATCGATTCAATCTCACCTCAGTCTTTGTGTTCGACCTCGGAATACTATCCTTACTACAAAACGTCCCGTACACTGTGGGTTCGCTAGGAGTTAGGAAAAATATAACGAGTATAAATTTAAGACTTTTATGTGTCACGTTCTTAGCGTAACAAGGAACGATCCTCGGATGTATCGATTTGGCTCCAAAAGCTCCCAAAATACCAACAAAACATGCAAAGGTCCGTGTAGACGTCTATCTCGACAAATATACATGTTTTGAATGTGAACGTCACGGACTAATGCTAAATTATGCATGAATAGCGGGAAAAACTATCTAAATGGATGCCTAGACTAACGTCATAAATCGTGTTATCAAGGTGTTCGTCGGTTAAGGTAAAGGATCGAGCTTTTAGGGTCCACTGGGATAAAGGATCATTCTATCATCGTCCTTCCTACAACTTTCAACCTATCACCCTAGAATCGCATAAATAACTTAGCCAAGAATCATCATGATAACAATAATCAAATATATGAGAAATGAATTGTTCACTCAAAAGTGTGTGCGTCAAAGTCTTAAATTTATATCTAGAACTCAAAGCAAAGCGAACCCGCAGTGTACGGATCAGCTGTAGAAAGGTAAGAAATTCCAGAGTCGAACTCAGGGATTTGGTGAGAATAAAATCGAATTCGATTATCTAGCAAAATGCAAAAGCTTTTGTGATTAATAAAGGGGTAAATGATTCCAAGGATTCAAGTATCCGATTGCGGCTTTCGATTCAAGACACTTCTAAATATCAAAGGACAGAGTTTATATTGCCAAGGTTATATGTTTCAAAGGTAGATATCGTACGATGAAGTTCCGAAACCTATTTGTCTAATCCAAAAGCTCTCTCTATAAGGGTTGTTAAGGCTGCAATATAGAAAGATCTAAGGATAAGAATTACACTCAAACTAACCACCCAAAACCCCAGGATGTGACTCTCCAAGGTAAAGATAGGAAGTACACTTAAAACTTTGATAAAGGATGTTGAGTCTCTCTATTACCCAAATCTTGTAATCTTAATCTATTAAATGTAGAATCAAGGTTGAAGTCTCTTCGTACACTGAAATAGAGGTTAAAAAGGTCAAGCAAGGTTGGGATTTAGGCAAGGATTAACTTTGGTTAAAGATTAAATCAATTAAAGATCGTCAGGGGAATTAATCGTGCTGTTCATGAGAAATCGTCCGATTTTCCTGAAGAACAGTCCGATTTTCCTATTGTCACAAAATTAAAATCTAAACTCTCAGGGTCCGATTGGTTGAATGAGTTCAGTCTATCATTATCTAAGCCTCAATCATCAACTATTCTCCCCAGAATCACAATGGTTTTAGCCAACCATTTTCAAAATCAAATCAAATTTAAGATTGAGTGAATAAATCAAATAAACCCGAATCTTGAATAAAAACTCAATAACTTTCAATTCTGTAAACTAATCTCAAAACCAATCAATGTATCTCTCAATCAATTCAATATTGTGTTCAAAATCCACAAAGATCGCAATGGAAACAAGGAATCTCACAAATATGATCAAGATTGACTTCCCGGCAATATTGCTTCAATCCCTCTCCAAGAATCTTCAATCTCTCATAAACGTGTAAAGATTTCCTACTACGGCCATTCCGTTTTCGTTCCTAGGGTTCCAACCTATAGTATCTTGCTAATGGGCCGCTTGGCAAAACACTTCTCTAGCCTAAAAGTGATGGGCTTTGAGTCGTCTTTACCATTGGGCCGAAAACAAAGAAAATCGAGCTAGCCGATTTACACACAAATCCGTTCAATTTTTAAGGGGATAAATCGTCCGATTTATGTAGTAAATGGCACGATTTTTTTCAACAGAGAATGCTCGTCTCTTGGCTTGTTTCCTTCCTCCCTTTATGTTTCTTTTACGCGACTGCTTTGCTCTTTGCGATTCCTCTAAGACTCTTTTAGCTTCCCTAATGACCTTAGATGCTCCTTGATCCGCTTTTTCTTCCAAATCCACTCAATTTACCTACAATTTAACCGAAACTAGTGTAGACCTCTATTTTCGAAATATAATTGAATAAAGCATAAACCATAAATAAATTCCCTCTAAATGCAAAGTAAATCGAGGTAAACCTCTACAATATGCATGATTATAATGGTATATAATTCATGTCATCAAGATACCCCATACTTGCCCCTTGCTTGTCCCCAAGCAAGACTCAAATTTAGAATACAAGATGCCATGGATTATATATGTATGAAAACTCAAAAAAAAACTTTTATTTCATAGTGCTTCTTCTTATTGGATCACCCTCAAAGTGATGTTTCAAGGCATAGGAAGGCAAGACATGTATCAATGATAACAATAACATGGGCTAACTCTCTTTTCTTTTTCAAAAACACAAATAAAAGACATGATAAGGATGTAGAAACAATTAAAATCAAACAAGTCTAAGCCATGAAGTCTTAAATACATGCATAAAAGTCTCAAGGTCTTCTAGTCAAAGAAAGGTCTAAGAAACGTGTTAAAGGAGGGAATTCTTTTAGGCAATTGTGGTGCTAATCCGGAAAACAGGAACGACATACTACCTTCAAGAACTTTACTTCATCACACATGCTTTGCATGTAAAATCTTTGCTTTCTTTATACTTTACTTTTTGAGAGTATAGACACAGTTGCACAATAACCAAAGCCTATGAGATCGGCATTTCTTAATTTCGAGATGCCTCAAACCCTTGATGCACATACCATATCCCGTTAGGACTTGTCATTCAATCGGACTTTGGCAAGACAGAAACACCCGGCTATGTGAATGGTGCCGAGTTACTCATCCTCTTGTTCAACGTCCCCAAACTTATGAATTGCTACACTTTCACTTAACACATTTTTATTGGCCCTCCCACATCAAACATGCCTTTTTCAATCACTTATCCTAATTCCCAGATGGTGAAAGGAGGGTCATATATTTCATTGAGGAGCTAGCATGAACAAGATATGAATAGAGAAGAAGTGAATTGCCTTGGTCATTCTTATATGATGCAAAAGAACTTATAATATAGCTTCGACCATTATTTCATTCTCTTATCAAGACATCAAAATCATATAGATCATTCATGTGTTCAAGTAACAAAAGTAAACTCATCCATGCTAAAATCAAAATCTCAACATAACCATGTCATCTCTTTGCCTTTCCACATCACAATTCTCATCATAGAGGTCATTTCCATCATAAGAAGCACAAATTTTTTTTGAAAACTCCTAGTAATTGAAAGAAAGCATGCAAATGCGAATGTGATAGTGGAAAGCAATTAGTGCAAGAGTTATTACAAGCCAAATCATCAAAAGTAATACAAAGTGCATAGAGTGCTAAAATGAAGTAAAAGAGATTGTAAGTACCCCCACCCCATACTTAACCCTCACATTGTCCCCAATGTGAAAAATCAAGCATAAGATGGAGAAAAATACTTACAATGTAAAAGGAGTGGAATCTCAATCCTCGGTCGGTGGTGGTGGAGGTGGAGGATATGGATACATTGGTGCACTGGGATCATAGAAGTGGCTGAACTGATGGTAGTACATGTCTCTCATCTAGCCGTCATAGGAGGAATGTCTAGCTTCCGTCTCCTGCCGGTATTCCTTGAACTGAGTGTTCAAGGTGCTGTAGTCGGTGTGGAGGGCCTAATAGTCGGTGCGTAGACCATGGAAGCTAGAGACTAAGTCTCTAAAATGGCGGGGAAGTCTATGTCCTCGTCCATGGCCTCTACCGTGGCTAGGAGCATGTGCAAAGGAGTGGCGAGGTGGCTGCATGTCATCCTCTGTCTCCTCAGTGCCTCGACTAGTCCGGCTAGGTCCCACAGCATGAGTGTCGGTGTCCATGGCATCCGTGGTGTGACCACTATAAGTGTCACTCTTGAACTCGAGCATGGTCCCCTGGTGTACTCCATCCTCATGATCCTCCTCATCATCAGTGTCACTTGCATCATCATCATAATACAAAGGAGGAGCTATCTCCTCAAGCATCAGTACGGATGTCTCCTTCCAATTCCTCTTGTTCCGAATGGTGTATTCGGACTTCCAAACAATCTCGGATGGCTTCTTCTTTGGATCCTTTGCCCACGGCATGTGAACATGAAGGGTTCCTCTCCCTCGAGGAATCAAGACCTGTCTAGCAATCAATCTTTGTGATCCTAAGGGCTGGGCACTCTCAGCTAGGGTATAACCCGAGAAATCTAACTCCAATGCCTTTGCCACATGAGTGACAAGGCCTCAAGCACAAATGTCACCCTTTGCCTTGTTGGCTATCTTTCCTAGATAGTCAGCAAGCATAGAGGTGATGTCGGGAATGGTGCTACATGTCATGCAATACAAGATTAAGAGCTCGTCAGCCTTGAGCTTATGTGGGGTCTCCGTCCGTGCAAACAAGCACTCACTAAGGATCCTATGCACTACCTTAAAGGAAAGGTTGTACATGCTAGCCTCTTTCGAATTTCCGGGTCTCCACTTATCACGACCATACTATCCCACTGAGATGGTCTCCCAAAAGGCACTAGCACTAACTCCTCTTGCAAATGTGCTTGCATCAGAGTAGGTAAAACCAAACAAATCTCCAAAGTTATCGATAATCATAGCATGGTTGTGGTTCATGAGGCGGAAAGAGACCGTCCTCTCTCTAGGATCATGCTCAAATGTGCTAAGGAATTCTAAGGTGATCTCGGTGTAAGCATCTTCTCTAATCATAGCAAACTGACTCAGCCCAACTCTATCTAACATCATATTCACATCCTCTCAAACAAACAAAGAGTCGAAGTCGTCTAGCACAATGTATCAAGGAGGGGTGAAGGGGCGATCTAAGAGACGTTCATATATCTTCTTATGTTTGGATAGGGGAGGGGGAAGTTTTGGCATGATTTGAGAGGGTGGTGGAGGTGGTGGAGGGGATTTGGAAGAAGATCCCTTCTTCTTCCCCGCATTTCGAGTGATTCTCTTCAAAGTTTCCATTTCTGAATTCCGGATGGATGAGTCGATTGCCAAGCTTGTTGTTGCTAGATCCTTGTTCCTTGTCGAAAATGCTTCAGTTTAGGGCCAAGAATCGTTCAAAACGATTAAGGAATGAGGAGATGAGAGGGTGGGCGATTTTCGGTTCTTTGAGAGAAGGAAATTGGGAATGGAGGGTTTGTGGAATGAGAGAATCGAGTGGTGAAGGCTTTATATAGGCCGGAGATTTAATGAAGAAAATCGGACGATTTATGTGGGCGATTTATTCGTCGGGTCGATTTTTCTTCATTTTCTCAACTCAAGAAGAAAATCGGACGATTTAGTTCAGGGGGTCGATCTGGTGGGTCGATTTTTCTTCCTGTTGCCAAAAATTGACTTGCTCTGTTCCTGAATCAAATGATTTGCTTTGTGTAGCTCGATTTCTTTCCTTGTATTTCTTGAAGATTGCAATTTGAACTAATCTGTGCTCCCCATCTTCATTGATTTCTCAAATTGGAGCTAATTTCCTGCGATTATTGACACAAACAAATTAAGAGTGCATCGAAGAACAAACAAAAGCGAAAACAAAAGGAGCAAAGCAAATAAACTAAGCTAAACTAAGTGATAAAAAAGGTAAAAAGTTATACTATCATGGGTTGCCTCCCAAGAAGCGCTTGATTTATCGTCTTTAGCTGGACGGTGCAAGGTTTTGTGTTCAATGGAGGAGGATATGAGCTATCTCCTCAACCGGGACTTCCGGTGTGTATTTCTTCAACCGTTGGCCATTCACTTTGAAATTTCCGCTTTGTTCACCCCATACTTCAACTGCACCATGGGGGAAAATTCGTTTAATTACATAAGGTCCTGTCCAACGAGATTTAAGCTTACCTGGGAATAGTTGAAGCCTTGAGTTGAATAGAAGGACTTGATCTCCTTATTTCAGATCCTTTGGAATGATATGCTTATCATACCAGCGCTTCGTCCTTTCCTTGTAGATCTTTGCGTTCTCATACGCATTCAGCCGGATCTCATCCAGCTCGTTGATATCCAAAAGCCGCTTCTCTCCGGCTTTTTTCATGTTAAAGTTGAGCCACTTGACAACCCAATATGCTTTATGCTCTAGCTCTACAGGAAGATGACAAGATTTACCATAAACGAGATTATATGGAGTCGTACCTATTGGTGTTTTAAAGGACTCTTGTACGCCCATAGTGCATCGTCAAGCTTCATTGACCAGTCCTTCCTTGTTTTAGAGACAGTTTTCTCTAAAATTCCCTGATCTCTCTATTGGATATCTCAACTTGTCCGCTAGTTTGCGGATGGTATGGTGTAGCTATATTATGGGTCACCCCATACTTAGCTAATAGAGTCTCAAATCGACGGGATGTGAACTACGTTCCTCCGTCACTAATGATGGTTCGGGGAGTTCCGAACCTTGGGAAGATCGTTCTATTGAAGAACTTCACCACTACCATTGCATCATTAGTAGGAGAAGCGATTGCCTCAACCCATCTTGAGACATAGTCTACGGCTAGGAGTATGTATTGGTTTCCACAAGAGGATGGGAAAGGTCCCATAAAGTCTACTCCCCATACATCAAAGATATCTACTTCTTGTATGTTGTTGAGAGGCATCTCATTCCTCCTAGAAATATTACCTGTCCTTTGACAAGCATCACAAGCAACAACATATTTTTGCACATCTTTGAATAAGGTATGCCAAAAGAAACCGGAACGAAGTACCTTAGCACAAGTCTTGTGGGAACTAGCATGTCCTCCACATGGTAGAGAGTGGCAATGGCGGATGACACTTTCCACCTCATCTTCTAGAATGCATCTTTTGTGTATGCCATCGGGACCTCTTTTGAAGAGAAGAGGTTCGTTCCAATAGGAGTGCCGGACATGCAAGAGGCAAGTGTGGGGTGTTTTGATGACATGAATTATGACCTATTTTTAGGCATGTATTTATATAGATTTTCCCTTTATTTTGGATGCATAGACATACATTAATGGTATTTATGGTTATATTCACCTACTTTGCAAGAATAGAGGTGTACACAGAGTTTTATTGCATTTGTAGGTAATTTGGCGAATTATGGAGCAAAATAGCATATTTAAGGATTAAGTCTTGAAGCGGGACAAAAAGGAGCAATAAAAGGGAGTTAGGACGCGTCCAAAGTATCTTCTGATACCGTCAGACGCGCCCAAAGTATCTTCTGATACCGTCTAACGCGCCAAAGTATTCTCTGATACCTGCTGACGCGGCCCAGAGTATTTTTTTATACCAGCGGCTCGACTTCTTTTCAGCCCAAATATTTAGGGTTTCATCGTTAAACCCTAGATTTATCCCTACAAATATCTGATAGCCTTCAACATTGAAGGACGGACGGTGACAGTCCCAGGACTTGGATCCCCAAAGAGAGGGAGGCTTGAAGATTTTATTGCGTACAAGGAAGATTCGGAGAAGGACGAATTTTGGAGATTGTGTACTTCGAGATTATCTTAGGGTTTAACTTTGGAGACGGATTGACACTCCGTTCTTCATTGTTCCTTAAGATTGTTGTGAGGATTTCTATTCCTTTTTTCTGCATTCATTCAATACAAACATTTGTTATTGGATTTGAGATTGGTTATTTGATAGTCATTGAGTTTTTGAGGTTTTCATCCATTTTCTCTTTAAACTTGATTATTGAATTGATGATGATGGTTATTGGCTAAAACCCTTTAGCAATTCAAAGGTGAAGGGTTGATAGTTGTGGCTTAGATAATGATAGATCGATCGTAATTTTATTGGACCCTGAGAGTTAGAGAAATATTGTCGACGAACCTAAATCACGGCCTGTTTTTAGGTTTCCACGGTCGTGATTCTCAGGAATTACCCGTGATTTACTTCAGTTTACGAATCTTGCTTTTACTTTAATCCAAAGTTAAAGATTTGCTTTAACTTAGTCTTGGCTTGCCTTTTCTAAGTAGTAGTGAGACTCAACATCCTCTATTTCAGTTTCGAGTGTCACAACCTTAACCGTTTGAGTTTATCTTGATCCTTGGGTTACAAGTTTGAGTATTTGAGATCAATTCTAGCCTTTATACCCTTTCTATACTGTAGCCTCAACAACCTTTATAGAGAGTTCTTTTGGTTAAACATATAAGGTTTTGGAACTTCACCGTACATTACCTTGCCTTAGCATACCTTTGCAATTCTCTACTCTGTCCTTATATCTATAGTATGTCTTAAATCGATTGTCACAATTGGATACCTGGATCTTTAGGGTTGCTGTTTTCCCCAATATTTGCAAAGCTTTATACTTTACTTGCTCGATTACTTGAAACTGATTTTATTTCGCCATCTCCCTGTGATCGATACTCTAGAATATTTGCTAATCTACGTCGATCCGTACACTGCGGGTTCGCTTGCTTTTATTCTAGTTTTATAAATTTAAGACTTGATTGCACGTACGTTTTATGGCGAACAAGGATATGAAAGCCCGGGGGGAATCTCCTGACAAACAAGGTAATTTACAATGTCAGCAAACCATGGATCATTACCTTTTGAGATGTGTTGAAGACACTCTTCAATCTCATGTAGTTGCTCGTCAGGGAACGAGTCGTCTATAGGGAGTTCATCCATCTCGTCGGTGAGGCGTGAAAGACGACTAATATGGTCAGCAACTGAGTTTACCGAGCCCTTCTTGTCACATCTCTAAATCAAACTCTTGTAAGAGTAAGATCCATCTTATAAGCCTTGGCTTCGTATCCTTCTTCGTGCACAAGTAGCGGATTGCTGACTGGTCTGTATAGACAATCACCTTCGCACCTACAAGATAGGAACGAAATTTTTCAAAAGCATAAACTACGGCTAGAAGTTCCTTTTCCGTAGTGGCATAATTGGATTGAGCCTCGTCTAGCGTCTTGCTAGCATAGTAGATGGCGTGAGTGCGACCATCTTTCTTCTGTCCGAGTACGGCTCCTATAGCGACGTCGCTTGCATTGCACATGACCTCGAAAGGAAGAGTCCAATCGAGTGGTTGGATGATTGGTGATGAAGTCAAAGCCTCTTTGATCCTGCAAAAAGCTTCTAAACAATCTTTCGAGAATTCAAAAGTTGCATCTTTTATTAAAAGATTAGTTCAGGGTTTTGAAATCTTAGAAAAATCCTTTATGAATCTCCTATAGAAGCCTACATGTCCTAAAAAGCTTCTAATTACTTTCATAGAGGATGGAGGAGGTAGCTTCTCAATAGTCTCTATCTTAGCTCTATCAATCTCTATTCCTCTATTTGATATTAGATGACATAACACAATTCCTTCGGTGACCATGAAATGACACTTCTCCTAGTTTAAAACTAAGTTAGTATCTTCACATCTCTTAAGAACTAATGAAAGGTTAGAGAGACAGTTATCAAAGGAAGAACCATATACCGAAAAGTCGTCCATGAATACTTCCATGATATTCAGTACATATTTTGAGAAGATTGCCATCATACACCTCTGAAAGGTGGTTGGAGCGTTGCATAAGCCGAATGGCATCCTTCTATAAGCGAACGTACCCCAAGGGCACGTGAAGGTCGTCTTCTCTTGATCATCTAGGTGAATGGGAATCTGAAAGAAACCGCTATATCCATCTAGATAACAAATGTAAGAGTGTTGGCCTAACCTTTCCAACATCTGATCAATAAAAGGAAGGGGAAAGTGATCCTTCCTAGTGGCCACGTGCAGCTTACGGTAGTCGATGCACATTCTCCACCCCATAACTGTTCTTGTGGGAATAAGTTCGTTGTTTTTGTTGGGAACAACGGTAATGCCTCCTTTCTTTGGTACTACCTGTACTAGACTTACCCACTTGCTATCGGAAATAGGGATGATGATACCTGCATCAAGTAGCTTAAGGATTTCTTTCTTCACGACCTCTTTCATGATCGGATTTAACCGTCTTTGAGGTTGACGTGAAGGCTTGTAATCCTCTTCCATTAAGATTTTATGCATACATAGAGAAGGTTTAATGCCTATCAAATCATCAATAGTATAGCCTAATGCTCTCCTATGTTGCCTTAGAACATTCATAAGCTTCTCTAATTCATCATCATTCATTTTCACACTAACTATAACCGGATACGTAGAGTTAGTGCCAAGGAATGCATACCTTAAGTGTGTAGGGAGGGGCTTCAATTCCAATGAAGGAGGTGCTTTGATTGATCATTCATGACCTTCTAATGTCATGGGAGAAGCCTCTAAAGGTGGGGAAGGTGCGCTATTTGAGTTGAGAACAACTGCAGTCAAGTTTGTAGAAACCGGAGAATTCATCGCTAAATCGACCCCCTGTGAAGAAAATCGTCCGATTTTTAGGTTGATTTTTCTTCCTGTTGTCAAAATTCGACTTACCTTTTCAGAAATCGAGTGATTTATTTCGTGTAGGTTGATTTTTTTCACAGTTTCCGGGGTTAATTCTAACTCTTCAAATCTTGCTTCTGGTTCTTCCTTCAGATCTTCTAATGCTTTTACATCATCATCACAATCATGCTCTACTCCTTCCTCCATGATGCCCATACTAAGAACCTTTTGAAGTGGGTCTTTCATTAGGATTGAACTTACCCCACCTCTCTAGACTCTTCTTCATCAAAGATGTTAAAGACATCTTTTCTAAAGGCTGGCTCTTTGATTAAAAAGGAGAGTACGAACTCCACTTTCTCTTCACCTATATTGAAGGATAACTGTTCATTCTTGCAATCTACCATGCATCCGGATGTTGCAAGGAATGGTCTCCCAAGAATGATGGGAACTGGATAATCTGCAGGGATGTCAAGAACGAAAAAATCTATAGGAATGTAAAACTTACCGAGTTTTATAGGAATGTCTTCTATTATCCCAACTGGCTTAGTGGTGGAACGATAGGCCATGTACAGTGTTATCCTCACCGGTCTAGGCTCTCCTAGACCAACCGCCTTGCATAAAGCAAGTGGTATGATGCTCACACTTGCTCCAAGGTTGCAAAGTGCATCATAAGTAACCTCTTCTAAGGTGATGGGTATGCAAAATGATCCCGGATCATGCAGCTTAGGTGGCATATTCTCTGTCAAAGTCTTGATGAGTTCGGATGACTCCGTGCTCATCTTAACTTCTCCAATGTCTTCTAATTTCCTCTTGTTAGAGAGGATTTCCTTGAGAAATTTCCCGTAAGCTGGCATACCTAAAATTGAATCCATAAAAGGTATATTAATATGCAGCTTACTCATAATTTCAATAAACTTACCGAAGTGTTTATCTAGGCACGCCCGCGCTCTAAAGCCTTGTGGGTTTTATCAACCGAAGTTATATAGCTCTCCAATCCTTGTAACTTCCCTAGGATCTTCTCCAGCATCGGATCGGGCTTGTTCGATCCATTTGATGATTGTTCCTGGCTTTTCAAAGGAGTAGAAGAAGATGGAGATGTTAAAGCTTTTTCAGCATGAGAATAGGGATTGTCTCGATTTTGTTGATTGGATCTCCAATTGCTGTTGTTGGAGTTCCTATTGTTGTTATTCCAGTTGTTATTCCGGTTGTTGTTCCGGTAGTCATTCCTTTGATTGTTATCCCTTCCCATATAGTTGACTTCATGCTCCTTAGCCTTTTGAAGACTAGTTTTGATTACTTCCTTCAACTCTTTGATATCATTGTTGAGGGAAAATATTTGTGTTTGAGAAGCGTGGTTCAACTTAGCTCCCGGATCACCTTGATTCCGGCTATTTGGGTCCACCTTCCGGTGGGAATACTTTTCAATCACCTGGGCTTGCTTCTCAATGAAGTCCCAAGCATCATGCTCTCTCATGTCCATGAATGTGCCACAAGAGAGAGATTGGAGATTGAATTGTGTTTCCACATCCAATCCCTTATAGTAGATCTCCAATAATTCTAGCTTTGAAATGTCGTGGTGTGGGTAATCCAATAAGAGATCCTGAAACCTTTCCCAAGATTGAAACAAACTTTCGTTAGGCTTCATAGAAAAAGCATTTATCTTACCTCTCAATTCCGCCGTTTTGGATGGCAGGAAGAACTTGGTGAGGAATTCCGAAGATAGATCCTCCCATGTGGCGAGCTTTGCAGCTGGAAGTGTTTGGTACCAAGCTAGATCTTTGTCCTTCAAAGAAAAGAAGAACGGTTTGATCTTGTAATTACTTGTAGTAGCCTTCTTCGGCTTCATGGTCTCCATGAGAATCTCGAAATTCTGCAAGTGTTGGTGTGGAGATTCAGCACTTGCTCCACCAAACTGACTTTGGCGAACCATGGTGATAACTTGTGGTGTAAAGCTGAACTCCTGGATGTCCTCAGCTTCGAAATTTACACCTTGACGGCGTGATTGCTGAATTGGATCCATCCTTTGTCCCAAAGTTCGGGGTTCATCACCTTCATTAGCAACTCTCACATCCCCAACTGGAATGCGAGGAACAACTAGTGGTCTTGGGTTGTTACGAACAGGATGAATCACTGGATTGATTTCCTCAAGTTCCGGCATGTCCGGATCAAGTTCTTCATCATCGGATGAATCATCTCTAGTGGACTTAGTTGGCTTCTTGACTTTCTTCTTCTTCCTAGCATCATTCAATTCCAACTTCATGTCCAAAATCATAGCCCTGAATTCATCAATTTGGAATTGATGACTCGTTTCAGCATCTACACGAGCTTTCTCACTCAACTTTAGTTGACGTTGAGCTTCATCCAACTCAGCATGGATGTTTCTCTCGTTATTTTCAGCCATTTTCCTTTCTTTTAACTTCCTTCTTAAAGTTTTCTCCAATTCGGGATCGAAAGGAACTAGATCTTTAGTGGATCTAGTCTTTCGCATATACCTAAAGAACCGGCAAAGATCACTAAAGTAGACTAATCAAATCACAAGAGCAAGAGGTCTCAAGTTAGACAACCGAAAACCGAATTTGGGTTAGACCAAATCCTCGGCAGCGGCGCCAAAAAAATTGTTCACTCAAAAGTGTGTGCGTCAAAGCCTTAAATTTATATCTAGAACTCGAAGCAAATCGAACCCGCAGTGTACGGATCAGTTGTAGCAAGGTAAGAAATTCCAGAGTCGAACTCAAGGATTTGGTGAGAATAAAATCGAATTCGATTATCTAGCAAAATGCAAAAGCTTTTGTGATTAATAAAGGGGGAAATGATTCCAAGGATTCAAGTATCCGACTGCGGCTTTCGATTCAAGACACTTCTAAAGATCAAAGGACAGAGTTCATATTGCAAAGGTTATGTGTTTCAAAGGTAGATATCGTACGATGAAGTTCCAAAACCTATTTGTCTAATCCAAAAGCTCTCTCTATAAGGGTTGTTGAGGCTGCAATATAGAAAGATCTAAGGACAAGAATTACACTCAAACTAACCACCCAAAACCCCAGGATGTGACTCTCCAAGGTAAAGATAGGAAGTACACTTAAAACTTTGATAAAGGATGTTGAGTCTCTCTATTACCCAAATCTTGTAATCTTAATCTATTAAATGTAGAATCAAGGTTGAAGTCTCTTCGTACACTCAAATAGAGGTTAAAAAGGTCAAGCAATGTTCGGATTTAGGCAAGGATTAACTTTGGTTAAAGATTAAATCAATAAAGATCGTCAGGGGAATAAATCGTGCTGTTCAGGAGAAAATCGTCCGATTTTCCTGAAGAACAGCCCGATTTTCCTGTTGTCGCAAAGATAAAATCTAAACTCTCAGGGTCCGATTGGTTGAATGAGTTCAGTCTATTATTATCTAAGCCTCAATCATCAACTATTCTGTAACACCCCAAATTCTGAGAACTCGGGGAGCTACTGGTTAGGACCTCACAATGGGTCCCGACCTTAGTTTGACAACAATTTTACTTGGATCTTACAACAAGGCACAAAAGTATTTAAAACAATTGAAAACTATAAACAATATATACATGGAGAATACGTATCAGCCTTACAAGAAAAGATACTAAAACGACGCATATGAAGAACAGAAGACATTCCCGTCCCCAACTAAATGAGTACGTGGACCCGGCTGACCATTTCCTCCGGATCTCTCTACAACTGTCTTAACCTGCAAGGCAACTACAAGCGGTATAAAACCGTTAGCTAACATTCTATGCATAAGGATAAAGGTAAAAGCATAAACACACAACATACACAATCAACATGCAACCCTCAATCCTTTTATTATCTTTAATTAGGTGATAGGTTATTACTAATGATACTTATTTTGTGACACGAGGGATTTCCAAACCTCACCCTTGTCCCCGTTTACCAACAAGGAATGGTACTAATGCATCTGACCGTCTACCTGACTGGGCTGGTCGCAGGGAACCTCCTAGACTCTCGCAAGAGCTAGGCAGATGATGTCACGACCCGTTATCATACACTTGGGTCAATTACGTAAATCATAAAGTCGGCCTAATCCGGTTTCGTTATTTATTATAACTAACAAACACCACTCATACACATTACACTCATACAAGAAGCCAGCTAAGTAAGTCCGTGGACTTACCTAAATCAGATCTCGACTTTCTAATTCGCAAATCGATCTGTATAGTAGGAATTTAGTGGCCTGTGAAAGGACGCAAGTGTGTCAGCACACCTTCTAGGTGATTAGAAGTCTAAGACTTCTAAGATAGTAGGTCTTAATAGAACGGAATTGATTACAATATTAATTTATGGTAAAATGACTATTTTACCCTTGGTCTCGAAACTTCCAAAAATTCCCTAATTCATGCCTAAACTCTTATTTTAGACTAAAGAGTCATATTCTAACTCCTAAAGATGATTTTGGTTACAAACTGACAATTTACCCATTTGCTTATTTTCGGAATGATCGTTAAGGTCCAACTTCAGCATCAAATAAGAAATTCGAATAAACTTATAAAAATTCCGAAATAATTATCTAGATCATCTATGATATCTCATCTAATCCAAGGAGCAAGAATTTCTTAAAACTGTTCACCCTTCACTTCTACAAAAATTCCAAAGTTGGTTACAACACTTGAAGTTTCTCATACTTAGCCAAAATCTGAGTACACTTTGAAAGATCATAACTCCTAAACCACTCGCTGGATTTATCCCAAATTTTGATATGTTCTACTATAAAATCTTATCTATTATATATCCAAAATTCAGCCGCAAATGAGATCAAAATCCTATTTAAAACTATCTCACAAAACCGAATTTCAGCACAATAGAAAAACTGATTCTCCTAGCAGTCTATACGTGTGCAAAGTCCCTTCCAACTGCTGTGATGAAGGCCAGGCGATATGTCGATGCAAAATAGGATGATGGCGGAAGGAAGTTCCTAGTGTAGGGGCGTATGGTTGGTGTTGCAGCAGGCAGGATCCAAGTACGGGGAAGGACGAATCTGGACGCTCAGAAGGTAAAGATGGAGTGAGAGAGCCGATTGAAGATCTACAGCTGTTACGAAGGAAGGTATCCAGGGAGGGCAGCGTGATTACAGCCGTTACAATCTGGCGTTCACACGAGGCTGAGAGCAGGCCGACTCCAAGCATATGTCCTCCTAGGCTGCGAGGACGGGTAGCAGCAGGCCCGCCACCTTCCTGGTTGATGCAAGGCGTCTTGGGCCGATGGAAAAGCAGCTACAGCTGGGCTTCGGCTTGTTGATCAGCAAGGTTGCGCTTCTTGGGCTGGCAAGGAAATGGGGCCAACTTCTCCTCTTCACTCTGGTTGGGCTGGACGTGCTACTGGGCCAGCACACCAACAAGACCACACAGGCTGCAGCAAGGGACAAGCAAGGGTGAGTGGGCTGAAACAAGACAAAAACAAGTGGGCTAAAAGTTTGTCCAGAACTTGTCAAAACTCGTCATGGCTTCATCATGACCTCATCTCAGCTTTGTCGTGATCTCATCACAACTTTGTCATGATCTCGTCTCAGCCTTGTCATGATCTCGTCTAAAGTCGTCGTTAAGAATTAATTATAAGAATTAGGGTTTGATATAATTCTATCATTTTATGTGAATAAAATTCTACATAAAATGATAAATAATTATAAGAATTAGGGTTTAATATAATTCTATCATTTTATGTGAATTAAATTCTACATAAAATGATAAAATTTGTGAAGAAAGAAATACTAGATAGAATGGGAACCGTCAACGGCTCGAAGTCCGAATTTATTCGGAATTAAACGGAATAAAAATTCCGGATATTACATCAGTACCCCCTTAAAATAAGTTTCGTCCCGAAACTTAGAACAAGGTACTTAATTGAACGACTCCATAAATAAACTGGTATGTTCTAGTCTCACTAAATTTTTATTCGTTTCCTAAACTTCTCTAACCCTATCAAAGCGTAACGAAAAAAAAAAAAACTGGTCGTTACATCAGATCCCCCTCAAAATAAGTTTCGTCCCGAAACTTTGGGTAAGACGATCCTGATTGGCCTTTAAGGCACCAAAAGGGTGTGTTTGGTCACTACACTAAAGTCTTGTCGTTTCCATATCTAAGTATCCCGCACATCAAGGTTACCAAAAGAACACATCACTGACTAAACACTCAATCATGAAATAAACAATCAGTCAAACAATATCACACATACAAGGTCAAGCCCTAACTGGTTACTCCCGAGGTTACAACTATCGCTACATAAGTCTTTGAAATGGTACGTCTCTTACTATACCCAATATCTTAGGTAGCCTTATGGGCTTCTCATAAAACCGCTAAATTTTAAATCTTTTCAGGTACTTAGATCTCAAGCGCCTGCTACCACGTTCTAGAGTGGTTACCGGATATCTCACTGGTATTATCCTGCTCCACTGTTTGACCCTCTAATCTGATGACCTAACTTGTGTCTGGTAGGTATCTCTCCAACTGAAATTCTCAAACTCAGTTTCCAAACTTAGTCACCGTGGAAAACCGAAGCTACACTCTCCAATAGGGTGAGGAAAACTAGTCCATCAGTCACTTTTAAACCGCTTTAAAACTTCCAATGGTTTTCCTTACACAAATCACTTCTAGATCCTTTGATGACCCTACGGAAAATAATCTATTCAACTTCCTTCCCTTCGTTATGACTACTTGCTTCCGGCCTTCTAAAAAGATTCTGACTACACAATCAGATCCCAGGTCTTGAACATCCACCAACACTTACCACGTGCTCAATGCTCCTCGTATCACGACCCACTTGTGTCTGGTCTTTTAATATTACTTAGTCATCCTGTTCCTCAGGTACGGAATCGTCACCGTTACCCTTTTCAGGTCTAACACTCAAGACAACTAAAAATCAAATCTAGTGGTCATCCTCTCTGTTCACTTGGCATTATTATATTATTTATAGATCTCTAATATATCGTTACTCGAACTTAGGCTTCTCACGCATTTTCCATGATCTTAAGTGACATAGAATATGTCCGGAATAACGGTATTAGACACAAGGTGATCTCATATCACCGTTATTTGATCATAACTACTCTATTAATGCTAGCACACTATCAACATAGCACTCTTATATCCTCCCCTTTTATCGGACTATTATAGCCCTCTAACTCAAAACGCAACTAGGCTTTGTTCCGACATAACATTACACAAAAAATCTACTCCGAGATTATGCTTCTCTTAAGCACGGTTACTAGGTTGCAAGTATGCTCCTGTCGCTTCTCTTTCTTATGTATCTTCGACTCTGGATGGTAGTTACTCACTTTGAGCTTTCTAGTGCAGGCCATGCACAAAACTTTTACTACATCATTAATTCTTTCCTAATCCATCCCGAAAACTCACTCTAGAGTATTACATTAGTATGAAATTCCAAAACTACTTGTCTGGCAACATGTAGCAAAGCCGTCACTCTTCACTCGAATCCATAATAGGGTACCAATTTCCTTCTATTACCTCTACATGCACATAAGTTTCCGTACAACATTTTTAGTAACTCCACATAGCCTATCTCACGTTCATTCCAACTAGAATGCCTTTCACAAACTATCACCATCTTAAACTCGACACGACATCCCTCAACACCCTTGAGCTTCTTGCTCTGTGGGTTAGGACCCACCACGCTTCCGCTGCGCTACTCTGATTATTTTGTTGTTCCCCGTAATCATAGGGACGTGTTTTGTCAGTCCAAAATGATTAAACGGATGAAGTACCAAGTACTTTCCTTACTTTGTCTTCTTGAAATAAAATCATGATTGGAAAACAACCATCTTCCGTTTACTTCCTTAATTCTTTTAACACCGATCCAAACTACTAGACTCGACCGGAATTTGATCTTAACCAGCCAAGAAGTAACCTCAAACACGATTCTCTATACCCTTAGTTGTCTAAGAAGATTGTTGTTGCATACTTGAGGAAATCATTCCAGGCGTCGGTAAAACTACCTCATAACTCCACAGTCGCAATTATCTTTTCTTAACCGTATATAACTCGTCAATACCAACAACACTTACACATCCTCAGTTGACATCAGTCAGTCTATAGTTGACTCATCTTAGTATCCGAAGTTACTCTTCTCCTACCCCGTCTGGTATTAAAATTCTTTGGTAAGCATCACCTACTCAATTAATCCTTTTATACTTATTTAGTTCGTCTTATCTTTTCCTCTTCTGCTTCCTTTGGGACAACTCTCTTTCTCAACTCTCACTGTGCCATTTGCCTGACGTCAAAAGTCGTTCCTAACACTCCACGATAGATGGTAAGCGTCTTGTAGTTCCGATGACTTTTAATTAACTCCCAATTGTAGCCCCTTTACAGGGACCGTCTGTGTTGATGGCTTAGGTCCCATGATTATTCGGGTTACCCTGGACTCTCGAGTCTAGCAATGCCGTTCTCCCATACACATTTCTTCACTGATGTTGGTGGTAATATCGCCTTCATGAAACTCCGTTGACCCTGCTAAAGGCTTCCATTCTTTGGATATTGGCGTCTCGAGTTCTTTCAAACTTCTTATATCTCTGAGGAGGTAAAAACCTTCCCACACTTGTGGGGTCTGCCTTTCCGCTTTTACACTCAACTGTAGGTCTTCATTCCGTGCACCTTAGATTCTCATACCCAGATTGACACTCTGTCTCTTCTGGTTTCTTATGCCCATAATGGTCTATGGGGCATCTGTTCCGATTGTAATGTCCTTGATTCCGCGATCTTGGTTGTACTCAATTCTACTTGTCCTGCTCCAATATTGTTATCTCCACTCCGCACTCTTGTAGTCTCTTCCATGGTTCTTCTAATTTCGTCTCTCGGCCTCGTATGCCCGAGTTCCTTGTACGACCTTCTATTCCTTCTAACTGAACTACCTCAGGGATTTCTTCCTCATCTGATTGTGCATGTGGTAAAAATTATCTTCACAACTTTACTTCCTTGCTCACTTGTTCTTTGGATAATTTGTAAGGATCACCAAGCAGCCTACCCGAGTACAATACTCAATTCAAGGTCCGATACCATTGCCTCGTGTTGGAGATTCTTCAAGTCCGCAGTTGATTTATCATGAGGCGATAATCGCTTCGTGATATCACAACTAAAGGATATAAAATATCCTTTAGGATACTAACAAACTAAGCATACACATGTATATAACATATAATAAGAAACATCATAACAAGTCTATATACTAACTCCTATCGATCCAAGTTACAGAGATCCACGGAGAGCGATGGTGGTCCGACGTACTACTAACCCAACAACCCGACTATGCGTGTGTGTAAAAACAGAAATCCGCTTTGAAAATTTTAGACCCCTTTCGGGTTCTAGTTATTTTATACATTCGGTCTTTCAGAAGATTTCAAGTGCCATTGTTGCTAACCCAGAGCTGTGATACCATATTATAACACCCCAAATTATGAGAACTCAGGGAGCTACTGGTTAGGACCTCACAATGGGTCCCGACCTTAGTTTGACAACAATTTTACTTGGATCTTACAACAAGGCACAAACGTATTTAAAACATTTGAAAACTTTAAACAATATATACATGGAGAATACGTATCAGCCTTACAAGAAAAGATACTAAAACGACGCATATGAAGAACAGAAGATATTCCCGTCCCCAACTAAATGAGTACGTGGACCCGGCTGACCATTTCCTCCGGATCTCTCTACAACTGTCTTAACCTGCAAGGCAACTACAAGCGGTATAAAACCGTTAGCTAACATTCTATGCATAAGGATAAAGGTAAAAGCACAAACACACAACATACACAATCAACATGCAACACTTAATCCTTTTATTATCTTTAATTAGGTGATAGGTTATTACTAATGATACTTATTTTGTGACACGAGGGATTCCCAAACCTCGCCCCTGTCCCCGTTTACCAACAAGGAATGGTACTAATGCATCTGACCGTCTACCTGACTGGGCTGGTCGCAGGGAACCTCCTAGACTCTCGCAAGAGCTAGGCAGATGATGTCACGACCCGTTATCATACACTTGGGTCAATTACGTAAATCATAAAGTCGGCCTAATCCGGTTTCGTTATTTATTATAACTAACAAACACCACTCATACACATTACACTCATACAAGAAGCCAGCTAAGTAAGTCCGTGGACTTACCTGAATCAGATCTCGACTTTCTAATTCGCAAATCGATCTGTATAGTAGGAATTTAGTGGCCTGTCAAAGGACGCAAGTGTGTCAGCACACTTTCTAGGTGATTAGAAGTCCAAGACTTCTAAGATAGTAGGTCTTAATAGAACGGAATTGATTACAGTATTAATTTATGGTAAAATGACTATTTTACCCTTGGTCTCGAAACTTCCAAAAATTCCCTAATTCATCCCTAAACTCTTATTTGAGACTAAAGAGTCATATTCTAACTCCCAAAGATGAGTTTGGTTACAAATTGACAATTTACCCATTTCCTTATTTTCGGAAATATCGTTAAGGTCCAACTTCAGCATCAAATAAGAAATTCGAATAAACTTATAAAAATTTAGAAATAATTATCTAGATTATCTATGATATCTCATCTACTCCTAGGAGTAAGAATTTCTTAAAACTGTTCACCCTTCACTTCTACAAAAATTCCAAAGTTGGTTACAAGACTTGAAGTTTCCTATACTTAGCCAAAATCTAAGTACACTTTAAAAAATCATAACTCCTAAACCACTCGCTGGATTTATCCCAAATTTTGATATATTATACTATAAAACCTTATCTATAATATATCCAAAATTCAGCCGCAAAGGAGATCAAAATCCTAACACTCAGCACATATATAAAAACTGCATGAGGAGTCCACTTTGCAACATCATAACTTTCAAACCGTAACTCCTATTCTTCCCAAATTTTAGTATAATCTACTATGTACTACTGACTACATCATATCCAAAATTCAGCAGTAAAGGAGCAGTATAACGTACTCAAGTCTGGACCAGAAGTTGACTGCTTTTCACTTCCGAAAACTCAGAAAACGCCTCAGCTTTTCAAGCTATCTTCCGAGGCTGTTCTAGCAGGTTTCCCGACACAAGCAGGGGTTCTAATCAGCACATATAGGTACAAGGTAATGCAGTGAAGGGAGGTGCGGTATTTACCAGACAAGAGTGACTTGGCAGCAAACTAGTCCGAGGAAGAAGACAGAAGGCGGCTCATGCGCTGCTGTTGCGTGCACGTCCACAGGAGGAGAGGTGTTGCTGAGATTGGGAGGAGACAATAGAGGAAGGTGTCAGGGGAAGCTGCCTGGTTGGTTCGAGTCTATGGGTCTGAGACAGTGTACTTGAGTTTATGCACGTGAATGAAAGCATTCAACATCAAAATCAGACTATGCAGAAAGAAGGGGAGAGGTGTTGCTGAGTTGATGCTGGGCGTCCTGGGCCGATGGAAAAGCAGCTACAGCTGGGCTTCGGCTTGTTGATCAGCAAGGTTGCGCTTCCTAGGCTGGCAAGGAAATGGGGCCAGCTTCTCCTCTTCACTCTGGCTGGGCTGGACGTGCTACTGGGCCAGCAGACCAACAAGACCACGCACGCTGCAGCAAGGGACAAGCAAGGGTGAATGGGCTGAAACAAGACAAAAACAAGTGGGCTGAAAGTTTGTCCAGAACTTGTCAAAACTCGTCATGGCTTCGTCATGACCTCGTCTCAGCTTTGTCGTGATCTCGTCACAGCTTTGTCATGATCTCGTCTCAGCCTTGTCATGATCTCGTCTAAAGTCGTCGTTAAGAATTAATTATAAGAATTAGGGTTTGATATAATTCTATCATTTTATGTGAATTAAATTCTACATAAAATGATAAATAATTATAAGAATTAGGGTTTGATATAATTCTATCATTTTATGTGAATTAAATTCTACATAAAATGATAAAATTTGTGAAGAAAGAAATACTAGATAGAATGGGAACCGTCAACGGCTCGAAGTCCGAATTTATTCGGAATTAAACGGAATAAAAATTCCGGATATTACATCAGTACCCCCTTAAAATAAGTTTCGTCCCGAAACTTAGAACAAGGTACTTAATTGAACGACTCCATAAATAAACTGGTATGTTCTAAGTCTCACTAAATTTTTATTCGTTTCCTAAACTTCTCTAACCCTATCAAAGCGTAACGAAAAAAAAAACTGGTCGTTACATATTCTCCCCAGAATCACTATGGTTTTAGCCAACCATTTTCAAAATCAAATCAAATTTAAGATTGAGTGAATAAATTAAATAAACCCGAATCTTGTATAAAAACTCAATAACTTTCAATTATGTAAACTAATCTCAAAACCAATCAATGTATCTCTCAATCAATTCAATATTGTGTTCAAAAACCACAAAGATCGCAATGGAAACAAGGAATCTCACAAATATGATCAAGATTGACTTCCCGGCAATATTGCTTCAATCCCTCTCCAAGAATCTTCAATCTCTCACAAACGTGTAAAGATTTCCCGCTACGGCCGTTCCGTTTTCGTTCCAAGGGTTCCAACCTATAGTTTCTTGCTAATGGGCCGCTTGGCAAAACACTTCTCTAGCCTAAAAGTGATGGGCTTTGAGTCGTCCTTACCATTGGGCCAAAAACAAAGAGAGAATGCTCGACTCTTGGCTTGTTTCCTTCCTCCCTTTATGCTTCTTTTACGCGACTCCTTTGCTCTTTGTGATTCCTCTAAGACTCTTTTAGCTTCCCTAATGACCTCAGATGCTCCTTGCTCCGCTTTTGCTTCCAAATCCACTCAATTTACATACAATTTAACCGAAACTAGTGTAGACCTCTATTTCCGAAATATAATTGAATAAAGCATAAACCATACACAAATTCCCTCTAAATGCAAAGTAAATCGAGGTAAACCTCTACAATATGCATGATTATAATGCTATATAATTCATGTCATCAAAATACCCCAAGCAAGACTCAAATTTAGAATACAAGATGCCATGGATTATATATGTATGAAAACTCAAAAAAAACTTTTATTTGATAGTACTTCTTCGTATTGGATCACCCTCAAAGTGATGTTTCAAGGCATAGGAAGGCAAGGCATGTATCAATGATAACAATAACATGGGCTAACTCTCTTTTCTTTCTCAAAAACACAAATAAAAGACATGATAAGGATGTAGAAACAATTAAAATCAAACAAGTCTAAGCCATGAAGTCTTAAATACATGCATAAAAGTCTCAAGGTCTTCTAGTCAAAGTAAGGTCTAAGAAACGTGTTAAAGGAGGGAATTCTTTTAGGCAATTGTGGTGCTAATCCGGGAAACAGGAACAATATACTACCTTCAAGAACTTTACTTCATTACACATGCTTTGCATGTAAAAGCTTTGCTTTCTTTATATTTTACTTTTTGAGAGTATGGACAGAGGTGCACAATAACCAAAGCCTAGGAGATCTGCGTTTCTCAATTTCGAGATGCCTCAAACCCTTGATGCAGATACCATATCCCGTTAGGACTTGTCGTTCATTCGGACTTTGGCAAGACACAAACACCCAACTATGTGAATGGTGCCGAGTTACTCATCCTCATGTTCAACGTCCCCAAACTTATGAATTGCTACACTTTCACTTAACACATTTTTATTGGCCCTCCCACATCTAACACGCCTTTTTCAATCACTTATCCTAATTCCCGGATGGTGAAAGGAGGGTCATATATTTCATTGAGGAGCTAGCATGAACAAGATATGAATAGGGAAGAGGTGAATTGCCTTGGTCATTCTTATATGATGCAAAAGAACTTATAATATAGCTTCGACCATTATTTCATTCTCTTATCAAGACATCAAAATCATATAGATCATTCATGTGTTCAAGTAACAAAAGTAAGCTCATCCATGCTAAAATCAAAATCTCAACATAACGATGTCATCTTTATGCCTTTCCACATCACAATTCTCATCATAGAGGTCATTTCCATCATAAGAAGCACAAATTTTTTTTGAAAACTCGTAGTAATTGAAAGAAAGCATGCAAATGCGAATGTCATAGTGGAAAGCAATTAGTCCAAGAGTTATAACAAGCCAAATCATCAAAAGTAATACAAAGTGCATAGAGTGCTAAAATGAAGTAAATGAGATTGTAAGTACCCCCACCCCATACTTAACCCTCACATTGTCCCCAATGTGAAAAATCAAGCATAACATGGAGAAAAATACTTACAATGTAAAAGAATTGCAAAAAATCCAACCCTTTATACAGGAGAATTATCTTCCGAAGATAAAATATCTTAAAAAGATAATTTCCTTAAAATATATCTCCATATCTTCCAAAATAGATCAGCCAAAAAGATATCTTCCTTCCAGAATCCAGCCAAAAATATGTGATATTCACTTTCCAAAAATACAAGATCTCAGCCAAAAATAAAGATCTCGCGTTCGGTCATCACTTCACCTCGGTCCAGACGCTCCTGAAGATCACCTCGGTCGAGGTGGTACTTTAGTTGGCCGAGGTGAATCTCAGCTGAGAGTGAATCTCTTTAATCTGGTCCAAAATCAATCTTCTAAATCATTTCCATGCTTCCTGAGATCTTCTTATAACTCCTCAATGCTCCAGAATGTAGCTCCAATGACTCCTTAGCTTCCTTAGCTCCATTTTGGTCCAAAACGTGTCATTTTCCCTACATATACAACGAAACTTGGTGCAGACCTCGATTCTCGCAAAGGTAGACAAAACAACAATATAATTAAAGAATATACATCCATACATGCAGATTTATGAAGATAAAACGTCTAAACCAATCCCAAAATATAGACTATAATACATGCTATCAGACACCATATTATGAGTTCTCTCACATTCTTCCTGGGAATACTAAGACACTTCATTCTCTTCTTCTTCTTCTTCTTCTTGATCATGCTTTATCCCCTCATATATGCCTCCCTTTTACCTATCCGGGAATTTAGATGTAGTTTGATAGCATGTATTATAATCTATATTTTGGGATTGGTTTAGATGTTTTATCTTCATAAATCTGCATGTATAGATGTATATTCTTTGATTATATTATTGTTTTGTCTACCTTTGCGAGAATCAAGGTCTACACCTTGTTTCGTTGTAATTGTAGGGAAAATGGCACGTTTTGGACCGAAATGGAGCTAAGAAGCTATGGAGTCATTGGAGCTACATTCTGGAGCTTTGAGAAGATCTCAGAAAGCATGTAAATGATTTAGAGGATTGATTTTAGACCAGATTCGAGATGATTTACATTCAGCTGAGATTCACCTCGGTCAGCTACAGTACCACCTCGACCGAGGTGATCTTGAGGAGCGTCTGGACCGAGGCGAACACCTCACCACCGACAAGATCTTTATTTTTGGCTGAGATCTTCTATTTTTGAAAAGAGAATATCACATATTTTTGGCTGGATTTCTGAAAGGAAGATAATATTTTTGGCTAATATATTTTGGAAGATATGGATATATTTTCTAGGAAATTATCTTTTTAAGATATTTTATCTTTGGAAGATAATTCTCCTATATAAATGGTTGGATTTTCTACAATTCAGCCATTTTCGGATCACTGATTTCTGGAGGATTTTCTGAAGAGTTTGAAGGAAGTTTTGAAGGTTTAAGTTCAAGGAAGGAAGGAATCAAGTTGAAGTTGGATTTGAAGGAGTTTGTAAGATCTTCTTAGTTGGCTTTTGGTTTTGTTGTCTTTTCTGATTGTGATTGAGGAACGCTGATTGTTTGTTTGTTTGTTTGATTGAGTTATTGAGACTTTTGTGTTAAGGTTTTCTTGTTTGAATATTGATTCCTTTATTATAAATTTGATTATTGTTATCATGATGATTGTTGGCTAAGTTTCTTTATGTGATTCTAGGGTAATTGGCTGAAAGTTGTGGGAAAGACGATGATAGAATGATCTTAATCCCAGCAGGACCCTGAAAGCTCGAGTCTTTACCTTAACCGTAGAACACCTCAGTCAGTCATTGAACATCTCGGCCGGGATGGAATATTACTGAACGAGGTGAACCTTTCCTGAACCTTATTTGAGTTAAGAGTTTCATTTTGCCAAATTCTATCCTTGTTATACCTTTCCTGGTTCAATGCAAGCCTAGGATGAGACTTACCTAGTGATTCCTTTGTTTGTTTACCCAAGATCATGAGTGTAGGTAATAAAGGTATATTCTTTATTGGGGTTTGAGTGTACCTTCATCCCATCTTTGTGAGTTAGCCTGAAACTTACCTAGTAAAGGTTGATTCTATTCCCTTGGGTGGTGTGCTGGTTTGAGATTATAGTTCCGTTCCTTAGTACCTTGAGAGTTACCCAGTGAAAGGATCTTGGGTTTGGGATAGTGAGTAGTGAGACTTACCCAGTGATCTATTCCCACCTTAGAAACACCTTCCCTTTGCAAACCTCATATTTGTCCACGTTATCCTTTGAGATCTTGCGTCGGAACCACAACTGCATGCTTTATTCTCTAGAATCCGCATTCCCTTTATCTGACTTTTATATCATCTTTGATTTGCTTTAATTGCTTGTGGTTATTTGACAACCTGATTACCGTACTTTGTTTCACCATAGTCCCTGTGCTCGACCCTTGGAATTCTTGCTTTTATTACAATTGATCCGTACACTGCGGGTTCGCATATTGTTCAAGCATACTTCTTGGATTATAAATTTTAAAGCTTGCACACACCTTTTGGAGCGAACACAGTTGACGAAAAGCGTGTGAAAGTAAAGTTGAGATCTTGGCTGAAAGTGTTAGAAAGAAAGAAATTAGGTTTGGGGAGGTTGATCTTGATGATTAGTAACTCGGCACCCTTCACATAGCCGGGTATTTGTGTCTTGCCAAAGTCAGATTGATCGATAGTCCTAACGGGTCATGGTATGTGCATCAAGGGTTTGAGGCATCTCGATAATTTGATGATTGTTGATCTCCTATGCTTCGGTTATTGTCCACCTCTGTCCATGCTCCCAAAAAGTAAAGTAAAAGTGAAAATAAGCAAAGCTTATTGGTGGAAGATGTTGTGATTCAAAGAAAGTGAAGTGAGATCCTATTCCCGGATTCTAGCACCACATTACCCTATATACATCTCACCGTGACACGTTTCTTGACCTCTTTTGGAAAGCCCTTGAGACCTCGAGTATGCTGATTGACTTGGTGGTTTAAACTGGATTATACATGATTGATTTCGATAAATATGATTTATTATGCATTCTATGATTTTATGCAAAGATGAACAACTTTCTTATATTCATAAAATGTTTTGATCATGTCTTGATTTTATTTGCCATGAAGCATTCTCTTAGAGTGATCTATGAGTGGAGCACACCACCAAAAAAGGTTTTGAAATGCTTTTCATTGATCTTTCTGACTTATAATCCATTCTATCTTGTATCTAAGATTTGGAACTTGCTTAGGGACAAGCAAGGAACAAGTATGGGGTATTTTGATAGCATGTATTATAGTCTATATTTTGGGATTGGTTTGGACGTTTTATCTTCATAAACCTGCATGTATGGATGTATATTCTTTGATCATTATGTTGTTTTGTCTACCTTTGCGAGAATCGAGGTCTACACCTAGTTTCGTTGTAATTGTAGGGAAAATGGCACGTTTTGGAATGAAATGGAGCTAACGAAGCTAAGGAGTCATTGGAGCTACATTATGGAGCATTAAGGTGCCATAATAAAGGCTCAAGAAGCATGGAAATGAGATGAAAGATTGATTTTTGACCAGATTAGAGAGATTGACGCTTAACTGAGATTCACCTTGGTTGGCTACAATGCCACCTCGACCGAGGTGATTTTCATGATAGGCTGGACCGAGGCAAACTGATGACGGAACACGAGATATTTTTTTTTTGTTGAGATCTTCTATTTTTGGAAATTGAATATCACATATTTTAGGATGGATTTCTTGAAGGAAGCATATCTTTTTGGCTGATATAATTTAGAAGATTAAAAGATATTTTAAAGAAGGAAATTTTTTTAAGATATATTATCTTAGGAAGGTGATTCTCCTATTTAAAGAGGTTGATTTCTGAAGAGAAGGAAGGAAGCTAGTTTTAAAGGAAGGTTGAAGGAAGTTGTAAGATTTTCTTGGTTTGGTTTAGTTTTGTTGTCTTTTCTGATTGTGATTGAGGAACGCAATTTGATTGTTTATTTGATTGTTTGATTGAGTTATTAAGACCTTTGTGCTAAGGTTTTCTTGTTTGAATATTGATTCCTTTATTTTATATATATATATATATATATATATATATATATATATATATATATATATATATATATATATATATATATATATATATATATATGATTATTTACTAAGTTCTTTATGCAATTCTAGGGTGATTGGTTGAAGGTTGTGGGAAAGACGATGAAAGAATGATCCTTTATCCCAGTGGACCCTGAAAGCTCGAGCCTTTACCTTAACCGACGAACCCCTCGGTCAGTCTTGGAACATCTCGACTGAGATGGTCCATAAACTGAACGAGGCGAGCCCTTTCCTGATCCTTATCTAAGTTGAGGTTTCAGTTTGCCAAAACCTATCCTTGTTATACCTTTCATGGTTCAACGCAAGCCTAGGATGACACTTACCCGGTGATGCCTTTGTTTGTTTACCCAAGATTATGAGTGTTAGGTAATAAAGGTTTATCCTTTATTGGGGTTTGAGTGTGCCTTCATCCTATCTTTGAGAGTTAGCCTGAGACTTACCCGGTAAAAGTTGATTCTATCCCCTTCGGTGGTTTGTTGGTTTGAGATTATAGTTCCTTTCTTTAGTACCTTGAGACTTACCCGGTGAGAGGATCTTTGGTTTGGGATAGTGAGTAGTGAGACTTACCCGTTGATCTATTCCCACCTTAGAAACACCTTCCCTTTGCAACCTCAGCTTTGTCCATGCTACCCTTTGAGATCTTGAGTCGGAACCACAACTAGATGCTTTAATCTCTAGAATCCGCATTCCATTTACCTAGTTATTACATTGTCTTTGATAGCTTTGCTTTGCTGCATGTTTGTTATTGACAACCTGAATTACCGATCTTTGTTTCACCATAGTTCCTGTGTTCAACCCTGGAATTCTTGCTTTTATTACAATCGATCCGTACACTATGGGTTCGCTATATGCAATTATTTTTGGTATAAATATTAAAGCTTCTACACACCTTTAGAAGCAAACAACTTATCTGGAGCCGACGTTCGAGTTTTTTAGTTCCGTGACTTACATGCCGGAGAAAGAGGAATCAAGTACCGGCTACTGAACAAGAACTACATCGTCCCCCTTGAGCACTTTGGGGAGATCTTTGGCTTTCACACCCCTACAACTACAGACTTTGCTTCTCGAGCATAGGCTCGCAGTTTCTGGGAGGTGATAGGTGATAGAATCACTATCATTTAGGATAGTTTTTAGAGTCTTTTTATTGCATTTGTGTCGGTTTATGCTACTAAATCCTTGGTCTAGAAGAAGAAGACTAAAAGAAGCTAAGGAAGGAGTTATAAGCACTTAGGAGTGAAGATCGTTCATGAAGCAAAGCTTTTGCTGCCTCACCACCCCCGCGGAGTCTTGTCACCGCCCCTGAGGGTGACACCTTA
Source organism: Fagopyrum homotropicum (assembly GCA_033239125.1). Classification (NCBI taxonomy): domain Eukaryota; kingdom Viridiplantae; phylum Streptophyta; class Magnoliopsida; order Caryophyllales; family Polygonaceae; genus Fagopyrum; species Fagopyrum homotropicum. The sequence goes on along the minus strand of BSWB01000001.1, from coordinate 54,900,940 downwards.
CTCCGGAGCGCTCCATGCGCCTTTGCCAGCGCCAGCCACAAAGACTGTCACCACCCCTCCGTCAACCCCTGGCGCCCATGCGGTGATTTGCCCTAAAGAAGCGAAGACCAGTGCCTCTGCGCCTTCCCCTGTGCCTCAACCTGGGAGCTGGTAGATGAAGAATTTGTGTCACCGCCCCTGCGTTGACATTGGGACGCCTTGGCGACTTGGCTTCAGAAACAGCAGGAAGTTGAAGAGTCAGACGGTTGAAGAGCATTAAAGATCCGCCCCTGCGGAATTGCCTAGCCGCCCCTGCGGCCATGAAGAAGATCAAGCGTTTTTGCCTTCACCGCCCATGCGGAGCTGAAGGCCGCCCCTACGGTTCAACGACAGAAGCTTTACTCCGGCTGTTTACACCACCTTTATGGCATTAAAGGTGGCTATTTTGGGCCGGCCATTTACTCCTATTTAGTGTCTTTTGTAGTATAAATAGGCCTTGGTTGATTTCTAGAAAGATCCAACTTATTATCCATCATGTTCCACTTAGAAACCAATTTTCATTTCCATTGTAATGAGTTGCTAACTCCCTTGCTACATTGGGTTGGTTTGAAGCTGCGTTGTTACTTCGGTTGTAAGTTTTCTTTAATATAAGTTTTCATTGAGTAATGCTTTGTGTTTCCTTGATCTCCATTGTCTAATTGCATGTTTTACTATTACTTGAGATTGATCACCTTAGGTTCTAAAGTGCATGCAAAAAACTAGGATTAATAGGTTCCGGGTTTGGGTCTTTAATCTAGTAGTAAACTTTAAGTAATAACGGGTTGTAATTACTTTAAGAAAAGGATTACAACTATAAAGATAAGCTTAACGGTTTTAATCTTTTCTTTATATCCCTTAGTATTTTTTTAAAGCTAAGTTGTTATTTGTTCTTGTAGGTTTACGGAACATTAACCTGTTAAGTTGTGTTGATGCCGGTTGGCTCAACTCATATATATGATCGAGACGGGAGATTACTTGAAAACTTGTAAAAGGAACTCACCAAAGTAGCTATTGCATGCTTAGAATCAACCTAGTGTAGATTCACCTATTATTGTCTCACTTGTTGCGTTATTCGTTTTCATAAGTTTTCGTGCATCAATTTAACCAAACCCCCCCTTTGTTTCTTGTTTCTATAATCAATAATTGCATCTAATAAAACACCTTAACTCTCTTAGGTTCGACCCTTACTTAACCACTATACTTGTTTTAGTGTTAAGTCGGGATTTACTTTTGATTGGGTATAGACGACCATAGAAATACCTTCAGTCAAATTTGGGCGTCGTTGCTGGGGAGTTTTGTGTTTTTATTATATTGTCATTATTGATTATTGGTTTGAACCATTTTTATGGTTCAAACCCGTACTACTAACTCCGGCTTTGCTTCTTTTGATCCAGAATTGAGAGGACGCACATCCGGCAGCGAATACAACAACAACTCCAACAAGAAATGGCTGATCTTACTCTTCGTCAACTTACTCAGCCCACTTTGGCTCAAAGCCCTCTTGCGGTCACCATACCGGCATTAGGGGAAGGAGTCAATTTTGATCTCAAGCCGCGTCTCATTCACTTGCTCTCATCTTTCCATGAGCTAAGTGGTGAAGACCCTATCAAACACCTTGGGAAGTTCCATACCGTGTGTATGAGCATGAAGCCGGCCAACATTACCGAATAACAAATCAAGATAAGGGCATTCGGTTTCACACTCAAAGATTCAGCGGATGATTGGTATTACCACGTTCCATCCGGGAACATCGACACTTGGGAGAACCTTCACAAGGCGTTTTTGGAGAAATACTTCCTAGCCAAGAAGGTCAATAGCTTGAAGAAAGCTATAAGCAAGATCGAGCAAGAGACGAACGAAACTATCTACGAGTACTTCGAAAGACTCGCCCGCCTCCGATCCAGCTGTCCTTTCCACGGATATTCAACTCAAGATCTAGTCTTGTACTTGTACAATGGCTTTCTAGACAATGAAAGGAAGATCGTCGATGCGGCTTGTGGAGGTAATATTCTTAACTCTACTCCTGACCTTGCCTTGGAAAAGATACAGGAACTAGCGGAAGAAACCCGGAACTTTGGAAGGCCTCCGTCCAAGAAAGGTGTTCATACTGTAAATACCGGGAAGAGTGAGATATCCACTGAGCTCGCGGAGCTGAAGGAAATGTTGAAGAGACTAACACTTATGGGAACCCCACAACAGCTCAAAGCTTGTGGAGTGTGTGCTGACCCATATCATCCAACGGACATGTGCCCACAAGTCCAGGATGATGATGCTAAGGTGAACGCAATGGGCTATGGACAACCACAATAGCAAAGGCATAAGAACGATCCTTATGCGCAGAATTTCATGCCAAATTGGCGTGACCATCAGAATTTCCGTTGGAGGGATCAACAAAACCAACAACAGCAGCCCCCTCAAGGTAAGTATCAAACAACTGAAGATATGTTGCAGGTTTTGACTAAACACTTCGCTACTCATGTCCAAACAACAGAATCTAGCATCGAAAACCTTGAAAAACAGGTTGGGCAAGTGGCGGAAGCCATTACAAGGATTAAAACTAGGTCCTCTGGAGGATTACCTTCACAGATGGTTGTAAACCCCAAGGTGATGCTGTAGGAGGCTCAATCATAGAGGTAGAGTCCTTTCGTCGAGCCAACGACGTAAAACAAAGGCGTTCTTCGGGAGGCAACCCGAAGGAATAAGAAGAGGAGCTTCTGTCAAAGAAACCACCCCTGCGGCACAGTGCCACCGCCCCCGCGGTGACACCCATGGCCAGCGCCGCCCCCGGCGCTGGGCCAGCGTCTGCGACATACTGGCCACCGCCCCCGCGGTGACACTCCACGCCCCTGCGACGGCCATTCTTGACACACATCCTCAACGCCACGCCCGGCATTGAGGCTGCGTGCCCCCTCTTCCTTGTCACCGCCCCCGCGGTGACAAACGCCGCCCCTACGGTCTTACTAAGGAAAGAAAAAAATACACTTCCCAAAAATAACCTACAACTACCGCCCCTTCCCCTCCCTCTCCATTCACTCTTTGAAACCCACACCACCTCACCTCCCACGCCCCTACGCCCTCCGGAAGCTCTCACGCCGCCTTGTGCAAACACTCTTGCGTCACCTTCGGCGACCTAGCCACAACCGCCCCTGCGACACCGGAGCTCACCACCACCACACACACCCTACATACTCTCAAACCTCTCACTCTACAACGCCCTCGCCCCTCACACTCTCGCTCGTTACCACCGGCGACACTTACGCCAACAAAGACGTCACCGGAAGAACCCCAGTACCTCCACCTTCGTAGGCTCCCAGAATCGCCCTCTGCTCTCCTCCCGCCCCTGCGCCTGCAAGTTGCCGCCCCTGCACCAAGCCGCCCCTGCGGAATACACAATAGAGGGTTCGTCTCTTACTCTAATTTCTGAACTTTCTAATTCCTTTGCTTGTTCAACTACAAGAGATGGAAAACCAAAGGAAATACAAGTTGTCAGAAGCGGAAAAGGAGCGGTATAGGATTGTGCAAGGTCGGGATGTGTATGCAACCCGATTTCTGGACGTTCCTACTTTGGAAAATTTAGGCATGCTGGAGAGCATGCAGTCATTCCTCAACAATGCCGGGCTCGGTGATTTTCTTATAATGAGTGCTCCAACACACCCCGAGCTCAGCCGCCAATTCATCGCCACATTCAAAATGGAAACGGTGGACCACAGTTGCGTTGGACTTTCATTCAAGTTCAACAAAAGAAAGTATACATTGGACTACACCCAACTGCAAGAGGCTTTAGGGGTGACTATTGCCGCCTCCAAAGACTGGTGTGAACCCATCCCAGCACCCGACTTGATGGAGTTTTGGCAGGCCGCCACCAGATCTGAGTTTCATACAGGGGGTGAGTATTCCAACAAATTCACTCACCCCTGTTTGAGGCTCATACAGGGGGTGAGTTTCATACAGGAGGAGAATAAGGTCGCTCTCAAGGACCTTCCATTACTATACACCTGCCTCTCAACAAACGACTTGGTACCAGATTGGCCATACCTCTTCCTTACCGCTTTGAAGCGGATTAGGAAGAATGAGCCACGAGACATTGTGGGAGGTGGGGTGATCTCCTTGTTATCTACACAGGTGATGGATCTCTCTGACTTGGAGGACGGACTAGAGGCCCCACTGTATACGGAAGGGAAGCTGAGGAGGTGCAGGCTCCTCAGGAGAGACGGGGAGAACAAATTTTGGATCTCGCTGGTAGATGGGAGTCACATCACATACCTCCCCCGACCACTCCCACTTGGAGACGAGCTCTCTGAGTTGTACGTACCAGCTGACCCCGTTTCTCCGAGATGGCCTCAGGAGGACATTGTTGGGCGATATGATGCGGGCTCCAACCGGACCCCTGTTACTGATGAGAAGATGCCTACTGCAGCATTGGACGACAACCAGGCCATGGAGAGTCTTCAAGCTCAGATGACAGCCTTTACCACACAACATCAGGCATGGCAGACCGAGTACCAGCGGTCCATGCTCGAGCAGTAGCACGCATGGCAGTCCAGCTTCGCCTCCTCCATGACCACCCATTTTGACCGCCGACAAGATGCTTGGCAGGCGGCTCATCAGCAGCAGTTAGAGACTCAACAGCTGGCTTGGGAAGCTAGCTACGAGACTTCATTTAGAGAGAGGATGGAGGCTCAGGAGAACCGCATCGACACGCTCCACCGCCGGCAGGAGCATTTCTTCCGCCATTTTACATAGCCACCGGAGGAGGGTCCGGATGGTCCAGCTGGACCATCCCAATGAGTGGTATACTTCTCTTCCCTTTCCCACATTTATCTTTGCCTCGTTTCCACTTTGAGGGCAAAGTGATCTTCAAGTATGGTGGAGGGACATATGATTGCATGTATAGTTTCTTTTGAGTTGTTTTGCATTGAATCTTATGAAGTTTGAATTTCATATAAAAAAAGAAAAAGAAAAAGAAAAAAAGAAAAAGCCAAAGAAAATGAAAAAACGCATGAAAATCCTTGGATAAACCGAAAACCCGAAAGGGCGGTTTATGCAAAAAGAAGGTAGTCCGACCAACCTTAGGTTGGTGAAAAATTGGACTTGAGGGATGTGAGACTAAAGTGAGATCATCAAAGAAAAGAAGAAGAGTGGCAAGGTGAAAACCCGAAAGGGCACCTTGGCAAAATGAGCGACACCGAGAGTAGGTTTCCCTTCCGGCGTTTGGCGACATAAGAAGGGGAGTCATAAGGAGGTTGTCCGGGTAGGCCACTCTTGGAGTAATAAGGATCGTAGTTTCTCACCTTTTTCTCACATTTCCTCTCTTCTCCTTCTTTCTTTCTTGGGTTTTCTTTTGTTTTCATTATATTTTCTGCTTGCCCATGCTTCCCGAGGCCTTTGAGTCTAGTTGTTGTCATTTGTTTTGCTCGGGACGAGTAAAAGGTCTAAGTATGGGAGAGTTTGATAGGTGATAGAATCACTATCATTTAGGATAGTCTTTAGAGTCTTTTTATTGCATTTGTGTCGGTTTATGCTACTAACTCCTTGGTCCAGAAGAATAAGACTAAAAGAAGCTAAGGAAGGAGTTATAAGAACTTAGGAGTGAAGAACATTCATGAAGCAAAGCTTCTGCTGCCTTACCGCCCCCGCGGATCCTTGTCACCGCCCTTGCAGGTGACACCTTACTCCGGAGCGCTCCCTGCGCCTTCGCCAACACTAGCCATGAAGACTGTCACCGCCCCTGCGTCAACCCTTGGTGCCCCTGCGGTGATTTTTCCTGAAGAAGCGAAGACCAGCGCCTCTTCCTGCACCTCAACCTGGGAGCTGAAAGATGAAGAGTCTGTGTCACCGCCCCTGCGTTGACATTGGGACGCCCCGGCGGCTTGGCATCAGAAACGGCAAAAAGTTGAAGAGTCAGACGGTTGAAGAGCATTAAAGATCCGCCCCTGCGGAATTGCCTAGCCGCCCCTGCGGCCATGATGAAGATCAAGTGTTTTTGCCTTCACCGTCCCTGCGGAGCTGAAGGCCGCCCCTGCGGTTCAACGACAGAAGCTTTACTTCGGCTGTTTACACCACCTTTATGGCATTAAAGGTGGTTGTTTTCGGCCAGCCATTTACTCCTATTTAGTGTCTTTTGTAGTATAAATAGGCCTTGGTGGATTTCTAGAATGATCCAACTTATTATCCATCATTTTCCACTTAGAAACCAATTTTCATTTCCATTGTAATGAGTTACTACCTCCCTTGCTACATTGGGTTGGTTTAAAGTTGTGTTGTTACTTTGGTTGTAAGTTTTTTTTAATATAAGTTTTCATTCAGTAATGCTTTGTGTTTCCATGATCTCCATTGTCTAATTGCATGTTTTACTATTACTTGAGATTGATCACCTTATGTTCTAAAGTGCATGCAAAGAACTAGGATTAATAGATTCCGGGTTTGGGTCTTTAATCTAGTAGTAAACTTTAAGTAATAACGGGTCGTAATTACTTTAACAAAAGGAACACAACTATAAAGATAAGCTTAACGGTTTTAATCTTTTCTTTATATCCCTTAGTCTTTGTTTGAAAGCTAACTTGTTATTTGTTCTTGTAGGTTTACGGAACATTAACCTGTTAAGTTGTGTTGATGCCGGTTGGCTCAACACATATATATGATCAAGACGGGAGATTACTTGAAAACTTGTAAAAGGAAATCACCAAAGTAGCAATTGCATGCTTAGAATCAACCTAGTGTAGATTCACCCACTATTGTCTCACTTGTTGCGTTATTCATTTTCATACGTTTTTGTGCATCAATTTAACCAAACCCCCCCCCCTGTTACTTGTTTCTATAATCAATAATTGCATCTAATAAAACACCTTAGCTCTCTTGGGTTCGACCCTTACTTAATCACTATACTTGTTTTAGTGCTAAGTCGGGATTTACTTTTGATTGGGTATAGACGACCATAGAAATACCTTCAGTCAGGAGGGTATTACTCGCGTCACCTCTCACCGTGACAGATGGCAGCCCGAAGATTCTCGGGAGCGCATTAAAAATTTACCATCTTGCCTTCCACATTGCTCACCGGATCTTCAATGAGATGCTTCTGGCACGTACTGAGATGCCCCAGAAGGTCCGACACGGTGTGTTGTTTACCATGTTCTGTATGGTGACAGGAGGGATCCCGGACTTTGCTGCTATGCTTGTAGAGGATCTGCATAAAGTGAAGGGGAAGGCCAAGGGAGATATCTATTGTGGCGGCTTAGTGACTCATATTGCTACTTATATGGGGTTGGACCTTTCGGGATGCACTTTAGTGGCGGCGGCAAAGCCGCTGGGTTTACAGGAGTTCATCACACGTCGCATCCTCGTTCCTCGCGGTCTTGGCACTCCTTGTGTTTCCATGCCGTGGGAAACGAAGTTTTCGAGAGGTATTGTCTGGTCTTCAAAGTTCTCGGTCTATGACCATGAGAACTGGTCTGCTGTCTTGTTTCCGATCATGCAGGAGGATGTTGCTACAGAGGCAGATGAGGATATGCAAACGGTGATGCCATTGGAGGAGCTGCAGCCATAGATACCGGTACTGATGCCGGCGGACCTAGTATTCCCACCGTTGATCTCGATGACGAGGCCACGGAGGACGAGAGAGATGCGCCTGCACCACCAGCTGACATCCCCAGCGTTTCCGGCAGAGAGCTCGCCACCGTCGTGATCCTGAGCCGTGCCACAAAATTGATGATCTGAAGCGCCAGATGACGGATTCTTATCAGGCTCAACGGATCGACATTCGACGTAGATCTATTGAGGGATGGACTCAGCGCATGGAGGAGAGCCAACACTATCAACGATAGATGATGATGTTGTAGTTCCAGCAGACGATGGGATGTCCTTTCGATCCGTCCCAGTACCCCTACATTCCACCACCACCTCTAGTAGAGGAGGATTGAGCGCATTATGGATCTTATTTCTTATTTCTTTATGCAGTTCTGCTTTTATTCGGTGAGTACTATGTTCCTAACTCTTATTTGACCCATTGGGACAATGTGTCCTAAGTATTGGGTGTTTGTATCTTATTTGACTTATGTGCTTCGGGTTTGTATAACTCTTATTTGACCTTGATTTGATCTTATTTGGCTTATATGGGCGTATATGTCATTTATATGCTGTTTGAGAAAAAACGTCAAAAACCGATTTGAAAATTTTTTTTTGGCTCGACCGAGACATTTTGACCAAACGAGGTCGTGATAACTGAGATTCCGGTTGAACACCTCGGGTGACGTCAAATCACCTCGACCGAGATGATTTTAAAACAGAAGAAATTTTCGAAACGTTTGTGCTTTTATTCCAAATATGACCTCGATGATGATATTCGCTTGTAGATTAGCTTTGAAATCTTTATATGCTCGAAATATTTTATGATATATTTAAGTTGCAAAATGTTTTGTTTGAAATTCTAGCATTTATAATATTTTGTTTTTATCAAAATTATGTTGGATTTGAAGGTTGACACCACATTATGAGTTCTCTCACATTCATCATAAGATGAGGTTGACACCATCGCTCTCCGTGGATCTCTACAACTTGGAATGATAGGTGAGTTAGTATATAGACTTATATTGTTGTGATTTATTGTATGTTCTATATATGTACGTGTGTGGCATGTTAGTATCCTAAAGGATATTCTATATCCTTTAGTTGTAATATCATGAAGTGATTTTCTCCTCATGATAAATCGGTAGCGGACTTGAAGAGTTTTCAACACGAGAAAATGGACTCGGACCATGAACTGAGTAATATACTCTGGTGGGATTCTTGGTGATCCTATAAATCATCCGAAGAACGAGTGGGAAAAGAAGTAAAGTTGTTAAGATGATTTTCACCACAAGGACAATCAGACAAGAAAGAAATTCCCGAATTAGCTCAGACAAAAGGAATAGGAAGTCATACAAGGGACTTGGTTGTATGAAGTTGAGAGATGAAATCAGAAGAACCTTGCAAGAGACGACAAGAGCGCGGATTAAAGATAACAATATTGGAACAAGAACCAAGTAGAACAGAGTACAACCAAGATATTGCGGAATAAAGAACGTGACAATCAAGGCGGATGCCCCATAGACAATTATGAGCATGAGAGACCAGAAGAGATAGGGCGTTGACCAGGATACGAGGACCTAAGGTGGACGGAATGAAGTGTTAGAGCCTTAGTCTTGAGGAGCTGAGAGAGGTTGTTGAGTGTGCTAAAGTTGGCCTGAACCGCCCCTGCGTGTGGCAGAGGCCGCCCCTACGGCTTGCCTGGTCTGCCCCTGCAGCCACCATGATCCGCCTCAAACACTAGCCTCAGGAAAGCCAAAGATGTTACCAAACATGTCCACAATCATATCATAATTCCCGTTCATCAACCGAAACTTAATATGTCTAGTCCCAAGATCTTGCTTGAAAGAACTTAAAAATTCTAACATTATTTCCTCAAAGGCATGCTCTCTAATCCCCAAAAAAACAGTAATTCCAACACGCTCTATCATATAATCTAAATCAGTTCTCATATTCATGCATTCCACTTCTTCAATCACTAAATAATGAGGTATAAAAATAGGGCATTGTTGGATTCGTTCATACCTCGGTTTGTGACGTTCTTGAATCACCGGAAGTGTAAGAGGTGGTAGAGGAGGTGGAGGTTGTTGAGAAGAAGAAGATCCCCTCCTAGGAACGATCAACCTTGAACATCTCCGAGTTGGCTCCATTCGACTAAAAATCTTGGGTTGTTCTTTGTGAAATCTCGGCCGAGATTTTAGCCAAACCCGAGATTTTGGCTGTTTTTGATCGAACATGGCAAATCTGTAAAGATTTTCCCAAATTGATGGCACCACTAGCTTCCTTTTCTTCCTTCTACCGTGAATGATGCCTTTCCCTAATCCAAACGAGCCAGAATCGTACGATTTGAATAGGGGAAAAAGGCTTAAGGTTTTGGCTAAAAGAATCAAAATGTAATGTCCGGAATTTTTATTTCGGTTAACGAGGGAGTTATCGATCTTCCCGCAAGCGCGGATCAGTTTCCGCATGCATGAGGTGTTGAGTGACAGGTTTGTTCCATAATACCAGCCCGACACTTCGTTATTCTACCTTTTTCTTTCCGACCCCTCGTTTCCTAGCTTGAGGTGACAAGGATGTCAACTGACCCCTTATTCCCCTCCCACCTTTTCAGTCTTGTTCCCTCTCTCCTCTTACTCTTTCATTCACGTTAGTAACACTCCCCTCTTCCTCTCTTGTGCTCCCTTCTTCACCATCCTTCCCTTTGGATCTCTTGAGTGTGGACTGCAGTAGAGGAGCATTGGATACGGTTTGGTAAGCTTTCCTTCTTCCCCTCTTCTCCTTTCCGGTTTCTTTCCTTCTTCTTCTTCTCTTCTTTTCCATGGCTATGGTTGAAGCTTTGGAAGAAGGTTGTTCTTGATTCCTTTGCATGCTTGTGTTCCTAGAACAATTAGGTCGTGGAGAAGAGCCTAGATATTGTGGTTGAAGTTTTGAGAAGACCCAGCCAGAGAAGGAAGCCAAAGAAGTTCAAGATCTATAGTTGAAGACAAAGCAAATGTTGTTTCTGGAGTTCTACCGCGGGGCGAAACCAGGCGCTGCGGGGGCATCTCCATGAGCCGCGGGGGTCGTGACCTTTAGCACGCAGTCGCGCCTTTTGTTTCCACGGCTGCATTTCTTCAACAGTATGCTTCTCTCCTCCTTCATCCTTTGTTCCTTTCTTTCTTTAGAGGTTGATACATGATTAGTAGCATGCCTAGGGTGAACCTAGGGTAGTTGTGAATACCATCTAGTGGTTGTGAACCTAGGATCCCTTAAGGCTTGTTGTAGTTGTTGGATTCGAGTTTGATTAACATGTTGGACCTCCTAGGCTAGGTTGCTCCTTCTTGGTTGTGGTGTTTGATCATGAGAGGCAGTAGGTTTTTGTGAGATCCCTTTAGGTGTTGAGTATGATAAGAGTATTACAAATTCTGGGATGCGCTCCTAGAATGAGAGTCAAATGATCTTGCGTAGATTATTTGTGTAGAAGCCTTAAACTTCTAGAGTTGAGCGAGTTTTGATACGTATCTTGTTGTGAGTAGGTTGTGGCCTTCTTCCCAAGGGAAGCGAGAGTGTTTGGTGAGTTAGCGTTTAGGACGAGGTAAGTCTCCGGACTTAATTAGCTCGTATTCTTTGTTTTTGCTTCGATGCGTGTTTGGTGGTGTATGTTTTAGTATTGCTTTCTAACAACAAAACCGGAAATAGGACGACCTTTACATTATTTGGCCCCAGTGTATGATAACGGGCGGTGACAACACTACCAAGCTCTTGTGGAGAGCTAGGGTGTTCTCGGCAAATAGCCCGGGCAGATAGACGGTCAGATGCATCAGTATCATTCCTTGATGGTGAGTAGGGACCGAAGCAAGATCAAGGGTGATTCTCGTGTAACAAATGAAAATTGAATTAGAACGGGATATGACTTAATAATAAAAAGATAATAAACTAGACTTGTCTATTTTAGAGCATGTTGTGTGTTTATGATTATTTATGTGTGTTTATGCCATCACCTTAATTCTAATGCCTTGAATATGGTTAACGGTTTTATACCGATGTTATAGTTTCCTTGTAGGTTAGGAATGAGGCCGAGAGATCTAGAAGAGTGGGCAGCCGGGGTTCTGTACATTTTAGGAGGGGTTTTTTGGTTGGAGTCGGGTTGTGTATTGTATGTTGTTTATTGTATTTTGTACGTCGCGTGTATGGCGTTCGGTCATTGGTACTGTATCTCAGTTGAAGTATTATGTTGTATGCTTTCGGGTTTCATCACATTGCATAAAAATGTATTTTAGTTTTGGCCTTTATTTGTGTCTTGTTGCAAGATCCGGTGAAATTGTTGTTAGGCTAAGGGTCGGAACCCATTGTGAGGTCTCCGCCCGTAGCATCCCGAGTCTCGCGGATTTGGGGTGTTACAATATGGTATCAGAGCCCAAGGTTGACAACAATGGCAATCGCAATCTTCTAAAGGCCGAATAGAAGGAAATAGAACCCTCAAGGGTTCTACGTTTTAAAATGAATTTCGTTTTCAAAATCATGAGCATAGTTAGTCGGGGGTCGAATGTACGGACCACCACTCCTTCCGCGGATCTCGGCAGCTTAGTTTATTTGATTTTTTATATATATGTATATATGTATATTTGTATATATTAATTGTAGTTGCATGTTGGACTTGATATATATGTGTAGTTATATACGAGGACTATAGTACGTTTTTGGACCTTGTTTTGTTATTATGGATTTCCAGATGTGATATCTTAGTATTAATGTGGACATAAGACCTATATAGTCTTATCCACGGATACTTATTATATATAGTAGCATATTGAGATATTGGACCTAATAGAAAAGATGATAGTATGATATCATCACCTTTAAGACGATGTTGTGGCTTGGGATAGCATCCAAGTTTATACGTGGAGTAGTACGGTCAAGTATCGAGTTGAGCATTTCATGGTGACGAACACCGTGGCGTTTCTTGGGGTCCTTTAAAAGGATATCGAAGAGGAGGATTAAAGATGACATAAACGAAAGACGAACAAGTGGAAGGAAAACTCAAGACAACTTAAGAGAAATCTGGATAGAAACAATACAAGTAAATGGAGCAACATCGATGTGCGGAAGTGGTTCGAGAGAAGCCATGATGGAAATACGAAGAGACCTATAAAAGGTAACGAACTTAAGGTCTTCATGAAGACGCGTGTACAACTAAAGATGCGAATCGAGGATGAGATGGTTACATTCTAGCAAGAGTAAAGGTGGTGTTCCATTAAAAGGAGAAGTTTTCGTTAGACGCTCCTAAGCATTGGTGTCAAGATAAGAAGAGTTATCGAGCCATTTGCAAAGGACTTAAGATATTGTAAGTTAAGCATAAGAGGTACTTATAAGTGAAGTGTCAACATTACGAGAGTTATGAGAAGGAGGACATGGTGGGGATTCACGTGGAGTTGACTGGTTTCCGATATGAAGATAAGGCTAAGAAACGCCAAGAAGATAGAAGTGTGAGTAGACATGATCCCGAGAAGAAGAGTGACGCAACAAGGAGGTTTAGTTATGAAAAGACTTAAGACAACAATCAAGAGAAATGCGGGCAGATTCTGAGTAATGTTAGAAATTTGGTAGAAGAAATGCTTACAAAATACCATGAGGCGCAGTTAAGCCTATGAAGACGACTCATATGGCACGCGAGGCCGAGAAGAGTATGGTTACCTTATGAAAGAGGAAGAAAACATGGAACATGCAAAGAGCTAATGGAGTTGAGGTAGAGTACCCCAAGGAGGGTAGCCTCGGAAGAATAGGGACACGAAGTTTAGAAGAATGGTAAGTCATTACACTTAGAAAAGGTCAATCATAAGCTTATCGGTGATGTTCGAGAACACATTGAATGCGGGTTGCATGTCGAAGAATTGTAGGTGGCAGGTATAACCTCAAGCGGAGAACATAAAGGAATGGTATTAAAAGCTTGGAGTTTCTATATGGTTCGATGTCAATAGTAAGATGTACATCAGCAAACGTGTGATTGTCTGGAGCAATATAACGATGAATGGTTAAAGAAAGTGACCGTAATAGACCTTCCATGGAGGAATGATGATGACCCTTTTTGTGACCTTCTTTTGTCTCGAGTTTGGCTTATGGAGGAATGACACGGATTAGAACCTTTAAGGTTTAAGCATGATATAAGGAAGTAGTGGATCAGGAGGGAAGTGAAGTTTCCCGAGTTGCTTTAACCAAATGGGAAGATATGGAAAGAAGTTGCATGGTAGGTTGCTACTAACGAAACGGTTGTTACGTTTTTGTGAGCAAATGCCAACTTAATGTTTTCCGGAGTCACAAGGAGAAATTATGCTAACGATGACCTTAAACGGGGAACTTGGATAGTATTAACACGGAAAGCTCTAGGCTTATGACGCTAGCTTGAGAAGAAACGAACAGGATATTTCAGTGGTCTGGAGACAAAGAATTCCACCTATCATTCTCCACTAGGCATGCTAATATGGTGGGAAGTTGTTCTCGGAATGCCCAAAGTTTTAAAGTGGCATGTCGACTTGAGAATCACGGGGAGTGTATGAAAGACGGAAGCTAAAATCCGTACGATCGGATTAATGTTACGTAAGGAAATATAGTAAGTCCTACGCCTACCCAATGGTTTGGTTCCAACCATATAAAATACGAAGAGCGATTCCCACATGTGGGGATGTCCTAGAAGGTAAAGAAGAGGAGATCGATTTATTTAGAAGCATGATTTTTCCCCACAGTTTGAATGTTTATGGCAACCCCGAAAGATGTTAAGGAAGTTACAAGTTTCTAGGATGTGTGGGTCATTACCGGATTTGTGGAGAAATTCTCCATAGTAATACCATCAATGGCTAACCTACGTTGGAAGACAAAGAAGTTTTGGAAATGAACAAGGGTCATAAGAGTTTATAAGGGTTAATAAAAGAGATTCATTGGTGCAACTGTTTTGAAATTGCCTCGAGGTATTATAGGCTTGGAATGTACAAGTGACTCTCTAAGACAAGGTCTTGGTTGGGGTATTAAGGAATAATGTAAAAGTAATAGCATACATGTCTCGCTAGTAGATGTAAGGGGAAGTAAAATACTCCCATGATCACTGAAGCTTACAACAAGGATCGGAGGAACGTAACATCAAAATTTGATAGGAGAAGAACCAAATCCAACGGTGTAAAATGGCGATCCAATCTTCTTTGTTAGAGGCAAGCAAGGAAGAACCACAATAGAAGTGTTGTATTGAGAAGCACCGAGCATGAAGTTATTTCCAATATATCACACCTTTGTGAGATCTTCGCGTGAGTTGGGGACGTGGCTTACAAGTTGGCGATACAAAACCGATGGTTTATGCGTATCAATCAGGAGAGTACATACACGACCCGAGGCACATCGTTAGCCACAGGACCTAGTGGTCGAGCCGGACCACACAATTGCGGAGCACCCGATAGCGGTTTTGGAGAGTAATACGAGACGCCTTTGTCCGAAGGAGATACCAATGTTGATAGTGCAGTGGTCGAGACGAGGAGCCGATGAGGCTACGTGAGACACCGAGGATAGTATCCGGAGGAATTATCCCGAGTTTTACGAAGGATTAGCGACATCGATAGGACTATCGAGTTAGTCCCGAGATCTTTCCTTTTGGTGTGCTTATGTGTTCTATGACATGATGTGATATGTGAGTTGTATGAGTATGTATGTACCTTGCGAGATCTTGATGTGTTTTTATACATAGGCTTGGACTAGGGCCGATAGTTGAAGTGTTTATGAGTTCCGTGTGATTTCGAGACGCTTTTGACCGAGTGTGTTGCGTTTAGCAAGTTTTGGGACGAAACTTGTTTTTAGGGGGATTAGTTGTAACGTCTAGAATTTTTATTCCGGTTAACGAGCGAGTTATCGATCTTCCCGCAAGCGCGGCTCAGTTTTCCCGCAGGCACGAGGTGTTGAGTGACGGGTTTATTCCACAATCCCGTCCCGACTCTTCGTTATTCCACTTTTTTCTTTCCGACCCCTCGTTTCCTAGCTTGAGGTGACAAGGAAGTCAGTTGACCCCTTGTTCCCCTTCCACCTTTTCAGCCTTATTCCCTCTCTCCTCTTACCGGATTAGCATCACATGACCTAGAAAATACGCACCTTTGACACGTTTCTTGGCCTCTTATTTCCTAATTCCTTAAGAACTCTATGCAGATGTGTGTTTTCGAGTTAAGTGCGATTGTCTTTTCGTGCATTTGTTCCTTAGATTATACTTTCTCATGATCATCTAGACTTTATCTATTTGCTTTACATGTATGTTTTCGAGTTAAGTGCGATTGTCTTTCCGTGTATTTGTTCCTTTGATACATGATTGCTCTGCCTTTTCCATGAAGCATCACTATGAAGGTGATCTATGTTTAGAATCACAATTGCGAAAAGATTTTCTATTTTTCCAGATTCACGACTCATGCCATCTCGCAGCTTGGATTTGAACCTTGATTAGAGATGATCAAGGGGCAAGTATGGGGTATTTTGATGACATGATTTATGACACTAACTTAGGCATTCATTTACGTAGTTTTCCCCCTTGTCCATGCATAGTTTTGCCTTAGTTCGCAACGTTTATGCCTAATCGAGTAATATTGCTAGAATGGACGTTTGCACGAGCTTTTTCAGTTTTTTAGGCATTTTGGGGGGCTTTTAGACATTATTGATCATATCCAAGGATCAAGTCTCGTGGCGGTTCGAATTTAAGGTTCCGAAGGAAGCAAGCTTGGAAGAAGGAAGAACGCAAGGACCTTAATTGGTGCGAGTCATGCACCGGCCGATGGTTAGCCATGATCCAGGCTTGGCTGGACCAGAATCTCAGTTCAACAAACATGCATCTCGGACGAGATGAATCCTAGAGCAACCGAGATTCCTATGCAGATAGCTCCGACACTTGGCAGACATCTCCTATTTTCGACCCTTGCTTTTCCTTGGTTAAGTGAGGGGTTGTATGTGCAGCTTGGACCTTTTGCAGGGGGATTCCATCTCATTCCATACCATCCATTGTGGGGGGAGAAAAAAGGAGGAAAGACTCCCATTGAAGAGAAGAAGAAGAACACACCATTTCATAGACTTAGAGTGAGATTGAGAGACTTGTAGTGAGGAAACTCGTAAGAGCTTGTTTGGATCTGTTTGAATCTAATCTTCAAGACTTGTAAGCTTATTTTACATTCATTATTCACCTAAGTCTTGCTTCCATTTGCCTTTACTCTTCTTTATCTTGCTATGGAATGCATGTATGTTCACATGATCATGAATGATCTTAAGATGAATGTTATTGGCTAAGTAGCATAAGATTCTAGGGTGATGGATGTAAGGTTATGGCTAGGATGATGATAGAATAGACTTGAATGGAACTCATGATAGATTGCATGCTCGACCCCTAGCTTAGATTTTTTTATCTTGGTTTATTCTTCATGATTTATCGGCCGAGAAGTTCTTGATCATCCGAGCTGTGTTTTTGTTGTTCTTATGATGATGAATCTACACGTTAGGATGTTTGATAGTTGAAATCCTAGTGTTGTTGAGCTTAATCTAGCTTATGTGACCTAGGTTAATAAATTAATTGAGGGATGAGACTTACTCGGTAATTCCCGCTCTTAGGTATAGAAGATGATGAACTATAGGTAGTAGTGAGCCAAAAAAGCTGCTATTGGATTGAGTGTGCTAGGATCGTTGCTTAGGACGTGCCTTTCCGAGACTTACCCGGTAAAGAGAGGTTTGACCATTAGGTAGGGATCAAGTTTGTGTAGAATTCCCAACCTAGGTTTCTTGAGACTTACCCGGTAATAGGACCTTGGTGCTAGACTAGTGAACATGAGACTTACCCAGTGATTGTTACCATTAGTGAAACATCCTTTCCCAACATACCGCATCTTGTCCTTTGTTGATTAGAAGCTTGAGTCCTTTCCATAACTAGAAATCCAAATCTCTAGAATCCACTTTCTTTACTTTGATTTTATATCTAGTGTTTGTGTTGTTAATTGATTGATTGATAACCTTGCTTGATTGTGATCTTCGATTGATCACCATAAAACCCAACCAAATAAATTATGAATTTCATTTCTTTATTCATATCTCTCTTCTTAGTTTAGACTCATACTATCCATGATCATTGTATGATTCGATTTCACCTCAGTCTTTGTGTTCGATCTCGGAATGCTTTCCATGCTATGAAATGACCCATACATTGTGGGTTTGCTAGGTTGATTCGGGAAATAGATCGAGTATAAATTGTAAGGCTTTTGTGCGCACTATCTAGAGCGAACACCATTCGAACGAGAGTTATTGCAATTTAAGTGTGTAAATGTGAAGAAGGCAACCAGGAAGAAGCTTACCCCGATCCCCAACCAGTTTCTATCAGGAAAAACCTTGCCTTTGACAAATATTGCCTATTTGACCAAATGTCGCCCGAGATTTTGTTCTTTTACCCGAGATTTATCTACTGTCGAGACTTAACACTAACCGGACATCTCTCTCTCTAGTTTTGCAAGTGCAAGGTAAGTAAAGCACTCTTCTTAGTCTCTTGTGAGTCTATTTCTTGCCTCTTTTCTACTGTAAACACATTGAGTCAATGCTTTGAGTGTGTTAGTTAGTATCTATACTTTCTATCATACTAATTTGTCTACTTGCAATATTCATTCTACTTTGTGTTAATTGTTTGAAGAGACTCCCAACAAGTTTAACTTGACTATCTTCAAACACAAGAACCTTTCTTTTGAACCAAGTCGACTTTCTAAGTCATCCAAGAGGCGCTAATCACCAGTTGGTAAAGAAGTATTAATCCATCCAAGACAATTACATCAAATTAGCTTGAGATTCACAACAGAGTGTGAGCGTGAGAGAGAAACAATAAGGACTTTCGATTTCACTAACTTCACATTTTTGTTGTTACTGTGTGTGTTTGTGTAGATATCGATCATGGTAGTCATTGAGGCTCACAAAAAAGTGAATCCTCGGGCCTAGAGGCCAAAGATATACTAAGGCAACTAATGGTTACAGTCTTCATGTTGGTTGAACCAATGAAGAAGCTGGAAAGTCATTCAAGAGAAGAAATCACGTCCCAAATTATGGGCCCCTACCACTGAGATTTCAGCCGGGATTTGTCACTGAGATTGGTGAAAGATCACGCAATCCACAACTGCTCTCAACCCTTGATCCGCCTCTAAGGCCCACTCAAGGGACATGTATGAGACTTCCGAATCCTAATTTCCGTACACCTAACATTCCAAATTTCATTAATGAATTTCAAGAATTTGAGGGAGATGATGACGAAGGCATGTTGAGGGACTATCCTAGACGTAATCATCGTCATAGGAGAGATCGAGACTTGGAACCTTATAGGCCTTATCAAGAGAATGATGGAGTTGGCAAAGTGAGGTCAAAATTCCAAGTTTTGAAGGCAAATGCAATCCGGATGCTTACATGGAATAGGAGACTAAAATCGAACAAATTTTGTCTTGCCATAACTTTAGTGGACAAAGGAAGATCCAACTTGTTGCGTTCGAGTTCCAAGGATATGATCTAGTATGGTGGGATCATCTTATCAAGTAAAGAAGAAGAAGAATGTTAGATCCGAACATCAACACTTGGGAGGAAATTAAGGCATTATTGAAAGCCATATTTGTACCTCAACATTATTCTAGGGAAGTAAGGAAAAGGTTGGAGAACCTCAAGCAAGGTTCCATGAGCCTAGAAGAGGTCTACACCACCATGAAAATGACGATGGTGAAGGCCAATGTTATAGAGGATGAGGAGTCCATTATGGCGGGGATCTCTTTTTGCATCTATTAATGCTAATTCAGATGCTTTTGAAATAGTCTTTGGTTTGACGTTTGTGGCTCGTTTGATTGATTCGTAACCGGGTACTTTAGCTTCTGGATACGGAGAAGCCTTAGAGAAGAAATTCAAGCAGCTCCTACTATCTTTGCCCTCTCAGAGGAAGGTCTATGCAACTACTAATCCTTATATTCTTCCTTCTCGTCCTTTTTTTTTAAAAGTCTTTTGCACCGCTTGTAGGATACTCGTGGAATTATTGTTGACTAATTGGATTATCGTAGAATAAGAAGATCCGTCTAGGGAAAGGACTTAACTTAAAAGAAAGATTCCGCTATTGTAAAATGAGAGAGCAAATTGTTTGGTCAGCTGGTTAGCAAGGGTGCCGCCACCCGGAGGGAGCGTACTTTGAAAAGAAGTTTGATGCCTCCTACTGGACAAGATTCGTTGGAAGTATGGATTATTGCACAATTCTTGTGATCACGCTTTCCACCATGATGAGATTTCTAAAAGGAGAAAGGAGGTTGGAATGCCAACAGACGTCTGATAACACGATTTATGACGTTAGTTTAGGCATTCATTTAGATAGTTTTTCCCGTTATTCATGCATAGTTTGGCATTAGTTCATGAAGTTTATGTTTAATTCATGCATATTGTCGAGATAGATGTCTACACGAACTATTGTCGGTTTTGTAGGTATTTTGGGGAGCTTTTGGAGCTTAATCGATACATTCGAGGATCATTCCTCGTGATGACACACTTCCGGACTCATTAAGAAGCAAGCTAGGGGCTAAGGAGAACACATAGGACCTTGTTGGTACATGCCTTGCACCAACTCGTGGCTTAACGATCCAAAGGAAGCTGAACCACCAAAACCACGGCCCAGAGGCCATTTCCACGCCCATGGTTTTGGCCGTGTTTTTCTCTGGACAGCTGTCCCACGATCTCCATAACCGACTATTGCTCTTGGTGGAGAATATAAGTGGTCCTGCAGGCTGTTGCTAAGGGATTCTCTCCCACACTCTCTCAGATCACATCACTCCTTTGGAGGCTACACTTGGAAGGGAGGAAAAACACTCTAATTTGGAGAAGAAGAAGAAGAAAAACACTAGTCTTAGAGTTTTTAGAGTTTTTGAGGGATTTTTGAGTGAACTTATTGAAGACATTTGCAAGGATTTGTAAGGAACGATTTAGACCTTATTTTGAAGGGTTGTAAGTCTTTCTTAAACTTATATTCAGCTTGGTTTACTTGTGTTTACTTGTTTCTCTTCTCTTTCATTTTATTTTCTTGTTATGGAAGCCATGAATGTTTGCTTGTTGAGTTTGAATGTTAAGATGTTTGTTGTTGGCTGAATAGTTGTGATTCTAGGGTAATGGAATGATGGTTATGGCTTGGACTATGATAGGATAGACTTAAATGTATCTTTGGATGATTTGCTTGCTCGAACCTAACCACTGTTGAGAATCACGGCCTCTTCTTGCCTAACCACCGCCGTGGTTTTGGATCATCGGCCCGTGGTTTTCTCTATTGTGCTTGTATTGATGAATCTGAATGTTAGGATGTTAGATTGTTGAAATCCTAGTGTTTGTTAAGCATAATCTAGCCTAGGGTGACCTAATGCTAGTAAACTAAGTAAGAGAAGAGACCTACCCGGTAATTCTTGATCTTAGGTACCAAAGATGATGAACTCTAGGTAGTAGTGAGCCTCACAAGCCGCTATTGGAATGAGTGTGCTAGGATTGATGTTTAGGACTTGCCTTCCCGAGACTTACCCGGTGAGGATAGGTTAGACCTCTAAATAGCAATCCGGTTTGTGTCGAATTGCCAACCTTAGGCTCCTAGAGACTTACCCGGTGATAGGACCTTAGGTGCGGGATTAGTGGACCATGAGACCTACCCGGTGATTGATCCCATTTGAGAAACACCATTTCCCAACATACCATAGCTAGTCCAAGGTTGATTAGAAGCTTGAGTCCAAAACCATAACCGGAAGTCCTAACCCCTAGAATCCGCTTTTCTCTCTTTGATCGCATATCTCGTGTTTGTGTTGCTTGTTTGTGTTGCTAGCTAGATTTGTTAGTTTGTTTTATAATATTGCATCAATTGTGATCTTCTTTGATCACCACAAACCAACCCAAAAACATTATGATTTTCATTTCTTTATTCCTTTCTCTTTTCTTAGACTAGATTTGCACTATCCATAATCACCTATTTGATTTGATTTCACTTTAGTCTTTGTGTTCGACCTCAGAATACTATCCTTGCTACAAAACGACCCATACACTGTGGGTTTGCTAGGAGTTGTGAAAATATATCGAGTTATAAATTTAAGACTTTTGTGCTACACAATCTTAGCGTAACAAGTTTTTGGCGCCGTTTCGGGGGACCTAGGTATAGATTGAATCATTGTTTGTGATTGTTTATAGTGTAGGTCTTTCTTAATGCTTTTGATCTTGTTTGGTTTGTGTCTTTGAATTTTCAGGACATCTCTCATTCTTTAGGTGCATGTAAAGATCTCGTGGCAAGGATTTAGCTCCATTCGATCCCGAACCGGAGAAAACCCTTAAAGCTAGATCTAAGAGCATTAAGAAGAAGAAGGAGATGACCGCAAGAGATCTTCAAGCTGAGTTGGATGATGCCTTAGAGAAAATTAGGCTAAGGGATGAACTCTTGGAGAATAAGAGGATACTTGCCAATGAGAGGCAAGAAGCAGCTCGGAGGGAAATTGAAGAGATTAGGCAAGCTCTTGTGCAAAGAGAGCTTAATCGTCAACAACCTCCACCACCACCACCACCGCAGCCGGCGGTCAATGTTCGGTTTGAGCCGATCATCATTGAGGAGCCACAAACATTAGGGCAACGTATGGATCCAGCCCAAAGAGTGCACCGTCCGGGTGTAAACTTAGGGGATCCCGCAGCCCATGATTATGAGCTCCGCCCTCAAGTGCTACAAATGATCCGGCACAATCAATTTGGAGGGATGGAAGGAGAGTCTCCTCATCAACACTTAATTAATTATGAGATCTTCATGGAGACTCTAAGGCCGCCTAGATTGGAGAACAACAACCACAAGCTTAGGGCTTTTTCCTTCTCACTTAAGGACAAATCCTTAGCTTGGTATCAATTCATTCCATTAGGACGTGTGAGTACTTGGGAGGAGATGACAACCGAGTTCTTAACAAAGTTCTTCCCACCTTCCAAGACAACCGAGCTAAGAGGGAAGATCAATGTCTTCGCGATGAAGGATAGAGAGAGCCTATTCAAATCTTGGGAGAGGTTCAAGGACCTCCTCCTAGATTGTCCACACCATGGGATACCAAAGATAGGGCTATTGGAGATATATTTCAAGGGGCTTGATGAGGATAGTCAATTCAATCTCCAATCGCTTTTCAGAGGAACATTCATGGAGAAAAATGTGGATGAGGCATGGGAGTCTGTAGAGAAACAAGCCTTGGTGATTGAGAAGTACTCTCATAGGAAGAGTGATGGGAGGAAACCGGGATTATATGAAGTAAGTGAAGTCACCGTGAACAACTACAAACTCGATGCAATCAACAATGAGCTTAAGTCTTTGAGGGAGTTGTGTGCCACAACCTTGAAGAATCAAGCAAGTCCTCAAGTGCAAGCCAATTTGGCTTCCAAAGAAGAGGACATTAACTACATGGGAAGGGGCAACTTCAACAATAATCAAGGCCCTAGGAACTTTAACAACAACAGTCGGCAATACAACAATTACCGGCCTAATCACAACCATCCCGGGTTCTCCTATTCTAACCCGGATGGTACCTTGAACCCTCCCGCTTCCACAAGCGCAGCACCACCACCTAAGGCTTCACAAGAGCCTCCACCCGGTTTTACTCAACCTCCAAAGGATAGAACCAAAATGATGTTTGAACAATTGCTTGGAAGGTTGAGTGGACATGTGAGCACGGTGACTTCCATTTCGAAAGCTCAAAAGGTGCTAGAAGCACAAGTGTTCCAAAAGGCGGGTGAAGCACAAAGGGATCCGGGAAAGCTTCCCGGAAGGACCGAGGACAACCCAAGAAGCCAAATGTTGGCCAGTACAACAAGGAGTGGGCTGAGCATAAAAGACCCCTTACCTAAGGGGAATGACAAGGGAAAGCAAGTAGTAGTGGAGGAAGAACCTTTGCAAGAAAAAGGAGGTAAGAGCAAGGATGATGAGCCAACATATGTGGCGCCTCCTCCATACAAGCCACCACTACCGTTCCCACAATCACGAGCAAGAGCTCGTTTAGATAAACATTTCGGTAAATTCCTTGAACTCATGTCTAAATTGCATATTAACATTCCGTTCATGGATGCTATTCTAGGTATGCCGGCCTATGGAAAGTTTTTGAAGGAGATACTCTCCAACAAGAGGAAGTTGGAGGAGTATGGAGAAGTGAGAATAACAAAGAGATCTTCCGAGTTGATTCAAACCATGAGGGAGGAGATGCCTCCTAATCTGCGAGATCCGGGATCTTTTTGTGTTCCAATTGGAGTAGGAGAAGTGCAATATGAAGCCCTATGTGATCTTGGAGCAAGTGTAAGCATTATCCTGCTTGCACTATGCAACAAGGTTGGGCTAGTAGAGCCAAAGCCGGTCAAGATGACCCTCTATATGACGGACCATTCAATCACTCACCCCGTAGGAATCCTAGAGGGCATACCGGTTCAGCTTTGAAAGTTCTATGTGCCAATCGATTTTGTTGTCTTGGACATCCCGGCGGACTACCCGGTTCCTATCATTTTGGGAAGGTCATTCTTAGCCACATCCTGATGTTTAGTGGATTGCAAAAATGGAATCCTCTCCTTCAACATAGGAGAAGAGAATATCAAGTTCAAGCTGTACACAATGATGAAGGGGCCAGCCCTTGGTGAAGATGTCTTCAACATTGTCGAATTAGAGGAGTCTAGAGAAGTTGTGAGATCGATCTTGATCAAGGACCCACTTGAGAAGGTTCTTAGCCTGAGTTTGATGGAGGAAGGAGTTGAGGATGATTGCAATGAAGAAATCAAGGATTTGGATGCATTGGAAGAGGAGACAAGTGCTGAATTTGAAGTGCACGAAGGTGTGCTGAAACACTGTAGGAATCACGGCCAGGCACCAGGAACCACGGCCGTAATTCTACCCGTGGAACTCTCTATAATGTCCAGAAGTGCCAGTTTCTCAGATTCCACGCCCGTGGTTGTGCCAGAGGTCGTGGTTTTGACCGTGGTTTCCCTAGAAAGTGCCTTAGTTGTTGATCAAGCTTCAAGAAGGTTTGGAGAGTCTTCCATGGCTTTGGAATCATCTCAACCTACATTGTATGGATCATATCCACCCGACAAAGGTCCTTCTAAACTTGAACTTAAGCCTCTCCCTTCTCATTTAAAGTATGCTTTCCTTGGTGCAAATTCTACTTATCCGGTGATTGTGAATGCAGCTTTGAATGATGATGAGCTTGATATATTGTTGAATGAGTTGAAATTGCATAGAAGAGCTATTGGTTACACCATTGATGATTTAGTTTGCATTAAACCTTCATTGTGCATGCATAAAATCTTAATGGAAGACAACCATAAACCTTTAATTGAACCTCAAAGGAGATTGAACCCTATTATGAAAGAGGTAGTCAAAAACGAGATCCTTAAATTGCTAGATGCGGGAATCATTTTCCCAATTTCGGATAGTAAGTGGGTTAGTCCCGTACATGTTGTTCCTAAGAAGGGTGGTATGACTGTAGTAACTAATGAGAACAATGAACTAATCCCAACTAGGACGGTTACGGCGTGGAGAATGTGTATTGACTATAGGAAGCTTAATGTTGCCTCTAGTAAAGATCACTTCCCTCTTCCCTTTATTGACCAAATGCTAGAGAGATTAGCTCAACATTCACACTTTTATTACTTAGATGGCTATAGTGGGTTCTTCCAAATCCCTATTCACCCGGATGACCAAGAGAAAACAACATTTACATGTCCTTGGGGAACATTTGCATATAGGAGAATGCCATTTGGGTTGTGTAATGCACCCGTCACCTTTCAAAGGTGTATGATGGCTATTTTTTCTGAATATATTGAAAACATCATGGACGTGTTTATGGATGATTTCACGGTGTATGGATCTTCATTTGATGATTGCTTATCTAACTTGTCTTTGGTGTTAAGGTGATGTGAGGAAACTAACCTTGTGTTGAATTGGGAGAAATGTCACTTCATGGTGAGTGAAGGCATTGTGTTGGGACACTTGCTTTCCCAACGAGGCATTGAGGTTGATAGGGCAAAGATAGAAACAATAGAGAAGTTGCCACCACCTACCTCTGTGAAGGGGGTAAGGAGTTTCTTAGGTCATGCCAGTTTTTACCGGAGGTTTATAAAAGATTTCTCTAAAATTTCTAAGCCTCTCACTAACCTACTAATGAAAGATATTGAGTTTGTTTTCTCCAAGGATTGCCTTGAAGAAGCAAGTGCAGTTCGAGTGGAGAGATCCACAAGAGAAAGCATTTCAAGAATTGAAGTGTAAACTATCACATGCACCACTACTAACACTTCCAGATTAATAAACCATTTGAGGTTGAGTGTGATGCATCGAGAATTGGCATTGGAGAAGTGCTCATGCAAGAAGGTAATCCACTTGCATTATTTAGTGAGAATTTTTAAAGGAGCATCTTGAATTATTCGACATATGATAAGGAATTGTATGCATTATTTCGAGTTTTCAAGACATGCCAACATTATCTTTGTCCTAATGAATTTATTCTTAGAACTAATCACTACGCCTTAGAACATTTTAGGAGTCAATATAAGTTGGATAGAAGACGTGGTAGATGGATGGAGTTTATAAAAACTTTTCCATATATCATAAAGTATAAAAATGGAAAAGATCATGTTGTTATTGATGCCCTTTCTAGGAGACATTATTTGATCACCATTATGGATTCTAAGGTATTAGGCTTTCATTATATTAAGGATTTGTATGTAGATGACATTGATTTTGGTAGCATATTTACGCAGTGTAAATCTTGGTCTCACGCCCTCACCAAGATTTGCCATTGTATGATAAATTCTACGTTTTTGAAGGCTTCTAATTTCCAGAGGATAAAGTGTGTATTCCTAGATGTTCTCTTAGACTATTACTTGTTGAGGAAGCTCATATGGGAGGTTTAATTGGACATTTTGGTAGAGATAAGAAATTTTATATGCTATATTCACACTTTTATTGCCCTCATATGCTTACAGATGTTGAGAACATGATTATGAGATGTCTTGTGTGCTTGAAAGCTAAGGCTAGATTAAACCCACATAGGTTGTATACTCTCTTACCTATACCTACTTCATCATGGCTTGATAATAGTAAGGATTTTGTTGTAGGATTACCTATGACTAAGAAGGGGAGAGATTCAAACGAAGGTTACTAATAGGACATTAAAAATCGGGCAATCTAAGGAATAAATCGGCCGATTTTCTCCAAGAACATAGCAATTTTTCGTGAAACTCAAAACACATATTAGTGAACGATATGGAAAGAAAAGAAGATGAATATGGAATGATTAATGAAAGGAATATAGGAAGATATGAACTTAGATAGTTCCGCAAAAGAACCTTGAACAATGATGTATCAAAACACTTAAACGAGAAGATTACCTTAACTCGCACTTCTTTAACCTTACACAAGTCTTCTAATTAAGAAAAGCACAAGGAGGGACTAGTATTGACAAGGAGCACCAACATTCAATAAGATTAACACACACAAGCACAATCTAGCAAGGACTTCACAAATAATTCAACCAAGAGCTCTCTTTATTGATTGAATGATTAATGAATAAAACAAAAACTCCGTAAGTGAAGCTACGAGTCTCACAATTATGTGGACATATATCAAATATAATCTAATCTACTAAACAATCTCCCCCACTAAGGCTATTTATAAGGGAGACTAATCCTACTAAAACAAGGAAAATATATTTAAAGATAATCTTGCAAAGATATCTTTAAAATATATAATATATAAAATCTCAAAAGATGAAAACTAATAATCCCTTACGATATTATGAGAGCTTTAAGGAAGTAAAACAAGATAGAATCTCCAAAAGATAGAATATCATTGCCGGATCTTTCTCAAAACTCGTTCCAATCGACAACAAAATCGATCGATATTTCCTATAGGAAAATCGGTCCATTTATTTGAAAATCGGTCGATTTTCTTTCTCTGGAACTCTTCCTTGCTTGGTGTATCTTCTTGGTCGAGGATTGACTCTTCTATAATAAACAATAATGTTCGTAACTTCATCTTGAATCGCCTTCGCTCTTGACCTTGTGACTGCTCCATCAATCGAATCCGAAGAAGGTGAAGGTGATGTTGGTTTAACCTTCAATTCCTTAGCCTTTGAATGTCTAACTGGACTTGGTGATGGAGATGGTCCCACATCAGACTCCCCTTCTTGAGAAGGATTAGTCCTTAAATCATCTGCATGTACATCTCTAAACTCATATGGGCTTAAGTCACCAACATTGAAGGTGGGACTTACACCATAATCAGCTGGAAGGTCCAAGACATAAGCATTGTCACCAATTTTCTTATTTACTTTAAAATGTATGTCTCCTCTTGGAGATAAGTTAGACTTCCGCTTGTCCGGAAACCGCTTTTTCCATAGATGCATCTCCGGGTTTGAATAGCATCTCTTTACGATTCAGATTTGCTTTAGAAGCAACGGAAATTTCTTTTTGCTCCATCCGTGTACGTGTTTTCTCATGTAACTCCCTTATGAACTCCACCTATTTTCCTACAACAAAATCCACTCGCTCCTCTAGAGGCAACGGTATAAGATCAAAGGGAGTCAAAGGATTCACTCCATAAACACACTCAAACAGCGTTAGGTTAGTAGATGAATGCAAGATTCAATTAGAAGAAAACTCAACATGTGGTAACACATCTTCCCAAGAATTCAATTTATCTTTCAAAATAGCTCTTATGTTAGTAGTTAAAGTTCGACTAGTTACCTCCAGTTGACCATCCGTTTGAGGATGACCAGAAATTGAAAATAACAACTTTCTACCTAGCTTTCACCAAAGTGTCTTCCAAAAGAAACTAAGGAACTTAACATCTCTATCGCTCACAATAGTTCTTGGCACTCCATGCAATCTAACAACTTCCTTGAAAAACAAGTTAGATACATTATATGCATCATCAGTTTTATGGCAAGCAATAAAGTGAGCAATTTTAGAAAAGCGATCAACAGCCACAAATATAGAGTCTATCCCCTTCTTAGTTCGTGGCAAACCTAGAAAAAAATCCATACTAATGTCAAGCCAAGGTGATGTAGGAATAGGTAAAGGAGCATACAAATCATGTGGTTTTAGTCTTGACTTCGCTTTTAGACACACAAGACACCTCCTAATCAAATGTTCATCATCTTTAAGCATGTGAGGCCAATAAAAGTGAGAATGAAGCATATGATTAGTCTTATCTCTTCCAAAGTGTCCCATTAATTCTCTCATATGAGCCTCCTCAACTATTAATAATCTCTGAGAACATCTAGGAATACAAACTTTATCCTCATGGAACAAAAAACCTTTAAAAAGACAATACCTATCTCTCGACTAGGGCAAAAATCGGGTAGAAAATCGATCGATTTTCTTGGGACTGGGTCGATTTTTGCTTCCAGTGTAGATGTCACCAAAGTCTTCATCATCCTCGTATAGGTCTTTGATATAATGGAATCCTAGAACTTTAGAATCCATTGTTGTGATTAAAGTATACCTCTTAGAAAGGGCATCCGCTATGACATTATCCTTCCCTTTCTTATATTTGATAATATAAGGAAAAGTCTCAATGAACTCCATACAACGTCCATGTCTCTGTCCAACTTATCTTGACTTCGAAAATGCTTCAAAGACTCATGATTAGTTCTGAGGATGAATTCATTAGCCAAAGATAGTGCTTCCATGTTTTAAAAACTCTAAATAAAGCATATAGTTCCTTATCGTAAGTAGAGTAATTTAAAGATGGACCTTTTAATTTCTCACTAAAGTAGGCTAGAGGTTTACCTTCTTGCAGGAGTATTCCTCCTATACCAATACCTGAAGCGTCACACTCTACTTCAAATGGTTTGGTGAAATCCGAAAGTGCAAGAAGAGGTGCATTTGATATTCGCCTTTTGAGTTCCGAGAATGCTTTCTCTTGCACTTTTCTCCACTCGAACGGTACTTACTTCTTCGTGAGGTACGTGAGAGGGGTTGCAATGGTGCTGAAATCCTTCACAAAGCGCCTATAGAAGGTTGCCAATCCATGGAAAGATCGCACATGTCCAATGGTGGTAGGGGTAGGCCATTCTTGAATGGCTTTGATCTTCTCCTTATCCACCTCAAGACCTCTTGTGTTGACAACAAATCCAAGAAAAACCACTTGATTAGTACTAAACTCACATTTCTTAATATTGGCATATAGAGATTCAGATCTAGGAGTTGCGAGTACTTCCTTTAAGTGTTATTTATGGTCCTCAATGGATTTGCTATAAATGAGGATGTCATCAAAGTAAACAACCACAAACTTTCCAATAAAATGGTGTAATACATGATTCATTAACCTCATAAAAGTAATAGGAGCGTTAGTTAAACTAAAAGGCATTACCAAAAACTCATAAAGTCCGAATTTGGTCTTGAATGTTGTCTTCCATTCATCTTCGTCCCTCATTCGGATTTAGTGATATCCACTCTTAAGATCGATCTTTGAAAACAAAGTGGAACTGCTCAACCCATCTAGCATATCATCCAATCGAGGAATGGGATGTCTATACTTGATAGTGATGTTGTTGATTGCTCGACAATCCACACACACCCTCCAAGTGTTGTCCTTTTTGGGCACCAATAGAACATGTACCACACAAGGACTTAAGCTTTCACGTACATAGCTTGTGGACTTCTTTCCAAGGTCCTAAACTTAGAAAATCTCAATCTGACCCGACTTGGTAGAGACCGTCACGGTCCTAGTACC
The DNA here is from genome assembly GCA_033239125.1 of Fagopyrum homotropicum. Lineage (NCBI taxonomy): Eukaryota > Viridiplantae > Streptophyta > Magnoliopsida > Caryophyllales > Polygonaceae > Fagopyrum > Fagopyrum homotropicum. The sequence continues at coordinate 54,870,621 of BSWB01000001.1, read as the reverse complement.
TACATCTAACACAACACGATGTTTATCCATCCAATCCATACCTAGAATGACGTCCTCACGTACTAACGGCATGATAAAGAAGTCAACAAGCAAATCACAAGTCCCTAATGAATGGGACATACACGTATCTTGCGGGTACCTTTGACCGTACTATCATTGGGTAACCCTATAATAAAGGGTATCCCTTCTATCGTATCTAACACAAAACGCTCAACACATAACACAAAAAAACCAATAAGTGCATAGCACTCGTATCACAAAAATCTTTGACACGTAAACCATTAATCTGAATGGTACCTGGAACAACTAGCGATGTCGATTCTACAGCTCCAACGCTCACAAGTGAATTTCTTAGGTATTCACGATACTATTCACACGTCTATTATCACGACTTCGTCTCGGTACAAGCTCCCACGAAGGAAGATATCATATATTAGAATAACCCATTCGTTTCTCTATGGAACCTCGTCATTATCATAAGCTCCACTCTTAATATTAGTATACTCTAATCTCTGCTACTTCTTTGGCTTATTAGACAGAACAACCCTTCCAATCAGGTTCACCTCAGCTCAAACCGACTTTCCCTTGAATGATAGATCGGCTCCAATGATGTCTCTACATTTTCATGCCAATACTCTCTAGTAATTGTAAATCTTCAATCATACATATGGCGTAGGTGTTCTTGGCTTCTCTTGAGCTTTTACAACCTTAGTCATCCTCTTTGGTGTAACTAACACCGAAATCACCTTTTCCAACACCTCAACGGATCTAGTGATGCCGAAGGATATGGAACGCATATTTCCTTCTTTTCCACTTCTGTTGCACGCTAGACGTCTTCTCAAGCTTGTTACTTCATCGAGGCACAACTTGAAACTTTCACTTGGGAACTCTACAGTCTAAGTAGGGTAACTATCACGTTCCTTACTGCGATCCACACGTCGCCGACAGTCTTGGAAATTACATTCTCAACATCTTCCATAACTTGGTTTTCCGCCTCTAGCGAATCAGCAACCCCGACCTCTCGCGACTAGAGGTCCACCAACTCGTTCACGACTTATGATTACCGGAGATATAGGTGATCTACCTCTTCCCCGTCCTATAGCTGATGTTGCTCAAGTTTGAGCTATCAGCGATAATATCACAACTACGTAAAAAACTATATAATGTCCTATGTATATATATATATAATACTCAAATCCAACATCCATGCACAGTTCAACACACAATAGGTATATATATATATATATATATATATATATATATATATATATATATATACTGTCGAGATCCTCATAAGGGTGATGGCTTCCCGTACACTCTATCCCAAAACATCTATAAAATTTTCAAAAATAAAAATCCTTTGGAAAAGTCAGACCCCTTTCGGATTCTGTTTATTTATCTATTCGACCTTTATTGCAAATTGCAAGTTCCATTGTTGTCAACCTAAGGCTTTGATACCAACATTGTAAAACCCCAAATTCGCAGGACTCAAGGCGCTACTGGGCTACGATCTCACAATGGATCCTGACCTTAGCGTGACAACAAGTTCACTAGATCTTACAACAAGGCACAGATATATTAAAACCAAATACATCAAAATATATAAATATATACAATCAAAAGGGTCACAAAACACAAACAAGTACAAAACGGAAATACATATCCATACATGTACACAACATCCCCTAAACCCTCGCACAACCTAGTGTACGGAAGCCCTCGGCTGATCACCCATCTAGCTCACTCTGCAGTCTTCCTATCCTGCATAATATCTACAACACGGTATAAAACCGTTAGGTAATAGTTCATGAATAAGAATAAAAGTAATGGCACATACAAACACATCATCACATCACAATATGCAATGTCACACACAAAACTGTTTATTATCTTCATCACGTTATGCTATTACTAATTCAACTTATTTTGTGACACGAGGAGCCTTAGAACCTTGCCTTTGTCACCTTTCACATAGGTTTTGCATGGGGATCTACCTCCCCCTGGAGTACCGGTTTCAGAGTACCTTCTCCACTCATTGTCGAGCTTTGACAGGTGGACACGACCCATTATAATACACTTTGGCCATTTAATGTACATAAAAGGTTGTTCTGATCAGGTATAGGTTATAAATGCAACAATCATATGCACAAGCACCACTATCCCAATCACTCAAATCAACAACTGCTCACTAAGTCAGTCCAATAGACTTACTTGTCATAAACGTAAACCTGTATACACAACACATTTTGCCCTCGAGGAAACGATCAGCGCCTGCATCTGTAAGGCACACACAATACCAAACACTATCCAAGGTTCGGAGATTCCACCTCCTACACCCCATGATCATACTCAAACCATAACTCGTATCTAAACCTCGATATATCAACATAACTCACAATTCCTCAAACTCTCAAGGTATCATCTAATCAACATTCCTCAATATCAATTCTAATCCTAATTCAATTAAGTAACCTTTAATTAATTAAATTAACTTTCACCAGAATAATGTTTTTTCCGCGGGCAATTTCTAAACCCACCTGTCATCATATTTCTTCAAAAAACAAACCATAATCCCCATAATAATATAACAAGCATAATGGAATTTCCAATTATCCATTTTGACAAGCCTAATGTCAATTGAGGTCAAATCATAATACGGAAAATGAATAAATTCATAACTTACTTGTTACTAACCCAATTGACAATCTGAAAGAAGATTTGGAATCACAACGACACAGGCTACGCTTGGATAGCATCAAATTCACAAAAATCGGAGCCGCGGAACCGGCCTAGTGACATATATGCTCGACCAGGCCTTCAGTTGCTCGGAACCGCAGAAACTCGGTACCAGAATGAAGAGAATGACGAGAGGAATCCAAAAACTCAAACGGATTTGAAATCAGATTAGAAACGGAGTGTAGATCTGAGTTTGAAGGTTGAAAGAAATTAGAGCTTTTACAAGGAAACGTGAAAGGAAATGAATTAATAAACGATTTTCCGCTATTTATAGCGAAGACGGTAATTATCATTTATCGAATTCGATAATTACCCTTTAACCGATCCAAAGGCGGGTTAAATCCCCTTCTCCAAACTTCTCGAAATTGGAATAAAAAATCTGGAATATTGTAGGGATAATTATTCTGCAACTGCCTCAGAAAACGCGTATTTCTAAGCTTTCTTTCTTAGCCGCTAAGAAATGAAATATCGACTCTTTAAGCCGTTTTGTCTTTCCATGTTATTTCATATCTAGGACATGTACGATGTCCTGATCATTTCTCTCAAGCTCTCAAATTCTCCAAATAACACCGGTGGGTAAAAATAACTACCCGGAAAAAAGTGAAAAATTCTCCATAAGTCTAAAATTACGCTAGGAACATAACAGTGGGACTCATACTCATCACTTTTGCAATCTTCGCGAGTTATTTGTCAATTACTGTCAATGATTAAGATAATCAACATTAATTAGAATTAAAAAAGCCTAGCTCTTACATAGCCCGTAGCACTCCGATTTCTACGAATTTGGGGTGTTATAGTTATTTTCCAAAAAGAGCACGTGAAGCGCCCAATAAGGTTCCGTTAGATACCTTATGGATGTATGAGTGACTCGAATCTAGCAATTTTCTATCCGAACCGTGAAGAACATAAATCAAAGGAAGATTTCAAACTCGTTTCTCACATTTTGCAAGGAATAACACAAATTCTACCATAACTCATGTAGACATACATCCATTTATATAATTAATCAACATCATAGATCAATGTAGTTAGGCTCTCTAGACCCTAGATATGATGAGAATTAGCGAGATATACCTGAATAATAACCGAATGCTTTATTGATGAGTCGAGAACGAGCTAGTTTATCGGCAAAGGAGGGGTTAGTCGATAGGGCTTACTACGAAGTTTCGCGATTGAAATTCGAATTTAACAGAAGATAAGATCCTAAAAAGTAGACCTATTCATATCCGGGATTGGTCAGGATCAAGGCGGGCTATAAAAAATATTCGATCCGGTTATCCGGACTCAGGCCAGGCCGAGCCCAGTTGGCGGGCCTATAGTGCATGTCGTACGCCACGACCGAGCATGCCTATAGGTACCCATTTTTTTTATCATATAAAAATATAAAAATATTGTATTTCAATATAAACTTTATTTAAAAATAAAAATTATTTAAGATATTTTTATGTAATATATATTAAGTTTATTACAATTATATTAAATATTATATATTTACACTTAATATTTATAGTACATACAATATAATATATTTTTTGTGTTTATTTATTTATTTATTTATATTATTTGGCCCGAAAGGCCTAGAGTGGTGCCCGAATCCAACCCGCCGGCCTACTAGGCTGGGCTATTTGGCCCATTCAAGCTACCTCTTCTATTCATACCGCCCGCTTTCCAAGAAGGTGAGCCAGGCTGCCCTGAGAGGATGAGCTTTACTCAAAACTTAGGGTAAAATGTCTTATGTATAGGGAGAGAATCTAACATATCTCCATTACCATCTAGTGAGATCTTATTTAACAGTTAAATATTATTTTCTAATTAGATAATATGTATCCCTAATGATAACTACATATGAATAAACATCCAACTGGTTGAGCTAAAATATAGTCCAAAACAAAGGGAACAAAAGAAGAAAGATAATTGTCAAAGAGAAAGGTTGTGGGCCTAGTCGGTTGGCCAGTTGGGGCTCGGATGGTCGGTCAAGGCCATAAAATAGCAAATTGACAACATTGCGACACTTTAGTAAAATTAAATTTCCCGTTATTGTAGTTGGAACTAGAAAATTCACAATACTACATCGAAGGTGATTCAAAAATTTACAACTTTGTACTTGATAAGAAAGTCTAGATCGGTCGTCTTCTAAGGAAACTCTACTATCTTTACACGTAAGGCTCGAGGTGTCTTAATTTCATCACTCTTTAATCTCGATCAATTCAGTACCAACCTTGACTTCCTTGATCGAATGTTGATCTTTAGTGTGTAACAAGTGTTCTTCCCAAAATAACTTCATTTTAGATCCAAGAAGGAATTTAATACTTGCAATTACTTAAATTGACCGGTATATTTACAAAACACAACTAGGAAGGGAATAAATAGATAAACTACGTTATTACGCCCAAAAAAGTAAAAGAATGGAGTAGAATGTGGGTGAAAAAAGACGCTAACTTGAGTGTTATCAGAATCCTAGGAAGGGAAGCACTTTACTTTGGATAATACTAATTCAAGTATCCAACCTTCAACCTTAACCGTTTTACAAGTTTTTTTGACAATACCGAAAGGAATCCAGAGCGACCAGTAATGAAGTAAGATTTAAGTACTAATTTACATAAATGATCGACCACCCTCCCGACGAAGTGAATTAAGAGTGAAAAGATGTTAATATATGAAATTCTCGTCTTAAAGCAAGAAAAAACTAAGGGCGCGTTTGGTTTTAACTCTAGAATCGGAAACGGAATGGAACCGAATCTAGTTATACGTATGACCTTGTTCATAAAATTTTTTGAAATCATTTCTTGTGGCTTGATGTAATTGGAGTAGAGTTTGATTACTTTTGATACCCTATAGGGTAACAAAATATGGGGAAACAAGTGCATTTTACATTAAACCACAAGGAATGATTCCATGAAATTTCATGAATAAGGATATACATATGAACTAAATTCGTTTCCATTCCGTTTCCGTTTCCGGAGTTGGAACCAAACGGGCCCTAAATAATAGAACCTCAAAAATGAAAGGGCGTGATTTTGTAAGAGATTTATTTACAAAATCAATGTTTTATGTTATCCTTTTCATTTGAACCAAAAGTATCCCATTTTTGAGATGCTTCATGTTTAAATTGTAATGCCTCGTCCTTTTCAATTGTTTAGTTACATTTACAAAATTTGTGCATGATCCTTCCAAATGCCCCTTAATAAAAATGAAATTATTTCAAGTAAGGAGTGGTCTTGTGGTTGAATATTACTGAGTAATTTGGGCAGTTGATTAACTTGATCCAATGACCTACAATCATCCACTTTACTTAATTATTTAAGAAGTGGTGTGGTCACAATTTTACAAATTTTATAAGGTATGAGGGTAATTTATCTTTTTGATAATCTTTTGTAACGGGGACATGGTGATACTTTCATAATTTTCATAAAAAAACAATAACAATTATATCAATTCATAATTTTAGTTCAATTTGTTGGAAATTATACACTCTGTTATGCTATTCTTTAGTTAGTTAACATATCGTTTTGTTAATTTAGTAGTTATGTTATATGCATTTTGTTACCTGTATATGTTTGAACTAATAAAACATAATGTTTGAACTAAAATTACCCAATATTCAAACTACTGATACCCAAATTTTGAACCAATATTATAAACGTGCATATTTTTATATTTTTATAGTTATAGTTATTAAATTACTTTCATTATCATATTGTTAGTTCAAAATATGTATACCATTAGTTCAAATCAAGTGTTTTATTAGTTTAAACATTTTATATTACTAGTAGATCCTTTATCTTGAACTTATAAAAACAATTTGTAAAAGCGTATGAACTATTAGTACAATATAATCTAAACTAACAGAACAAAACATTTGAACGAAAAAATGCCCGACTGAAAGAGAAGAAGAAGGGGAAAAAACCGGAAGAAAAAAAGTTCAAAATTTTATACTATTAGTTCAAAAAAAGTATTAACAAATATAATATAATTTGAATGAAATGTACACAAACTTTGAAAAAAAAATTGTCCGTTAGAAGAGAAGAAAATTTTTTTGACATGTATCGTGCCGACAGCGTTCCGTTATTTCTTACCTGAACCAATCGGAATAAACATGCCATTAGTACCTAGTTTCTTTATTAGGTTGATTTCTAATCAATGAAAAAGGGGAGTAACTGACAAATTATTCCACAAAAGGGCATATTAAGGACTGGGTTGGAAGCTTGGAGTTTCCATGCCAAAACCCTAAACTCAATTAATTACATGTTTTAAGTCCATTTCAAGCTACAGAATTGAGCTTCTTGAGTTTAAAATAGGACTTCCACTGAGGTGATTATCACGAAATCAGCAGAATATAACCCGGATTTCACAACCTAACAAATTTGATTTGGGCTTAGTTGTCGCGTACAAAAACAAACACATAATTTTAACCTAAACAGTCTTTTCTGTTTTTTAAATCATTGGAATCAAGAAAGTAAGTCGAAAACTGAAAGACATATTCGAGACGATGACAAATTGTATTGGAACAAGTCTATAACTTGAATGAGACATGAATGGCTCGACTTTGGTGTAGCGTATGAATTTTCTTGTTGATATTTTGTTTGCACCTACGTTCTCTTGGAATTAAATTTTAGATACTTGTGGGATAAGGAATATATTGTTCCATTTTCAAAAGTTTCATATATGTAGCATCTTCTTTTATATAAAGAAGAAACACTATCTTATGAATTGGATTCCCCTAAATTATTTAATAAGTTGATTATCGACATGTCCTGTCATCGATAATCATAATAACTATTTTTGAGTTCTTACTTACTTGGGTATTCAAGAAAATAACTTTGTATACTTTCCGAGATGAGTTGCATACATTAACCTAACCACGACTGTGTGTTATGATGCTAAATCAACTATTAGCATCAACATGTTGACATTATTAATTAATGATAAAAGATCTAATCTTGATGATCTTCGGTTTAGGGTTTGTAAATTTTACAGAGACCAATTATTTGAAAACAACTTAGCACAAGTTTGATGCTTTTCAATGGTAATCACCAACAGTAAAACCAAATTCGAGATAAGATTAAAACTTAAAACAAGTAAAAATATTCTTTGATGATAACTTTGATAGGTACAGATATATATGCTAATTTAAGGCTGTTTCTCGCTTTTAACTTTGTTCTTCTTCTCAAAAAGAAGGGCATAATTTTACCAATTAATAAATTCTAAAAAGTCTATTAAGTCTAATTGAAATAATCTTTCTCGATTTAACATATTCATTATTTTTTTCAATTTTATTCATTTATTTTGCTAGAATGGTTTTTTAAAATGATAGCCTAATAGGACAAGCCGCCTGCGTTGAATTTTCCATTGCAAGATGGAAATCTCTTTTCAAAGACTTTCAAGTTTAACACTTTACGGAAAAGTTCGAAGCTGTAGTGATACCCCAATAACAAGTACCATCATCAATGTATGTATATGTCAATTTTGTTTATGGAAACATTTTACAGATCAATCCAGATAATATCAATAAAAATTCAAAGTGCTATCCGAGTTATAATAATAGGACAAGCCGCCTGCGTTGAATTCTATCGGTTTGACAGTGGCTACAAGTTTCTCCTGTTGCCATGAATGGATCTTTTGCTTTGTCTCACCATTTATGGCTCATTGCTTGCAACTTCAGCAATGCTTCTACGGTTAATTGTTTGCTAAGATGATATGCTCATCACGAAACAATCGACAAGGTCCATAAAAAATGGGTCATATACAAGTTTCGTACCTCTAAGTTCATATTGGTGCATGTGGCTTACTGCTTTATTTATAATGTTTGTTAACACCAAAGTTGATGCGGGTTGAGGCCGCAATTGACAAATCTAGATTAAAAGTTCACAAAAGCTTTAGTCTTAAAATCTCGATGAAGAATATCGGGCAAGATTTACGAAAAATCAAAGAAAGAGAACGTAAGTTGTATGGAACGAGGATGGCGGAATTTTAGGAAGATGGTATGAAATGATATTGATGGAAAAATAGGAACGAAAGAAACAATATATATACTTGCAAGAACCTTGATCAATTTGATTAAAATCCGAACAATGAATTACATTAACCCTTCTTTCTTCTACACAAGTCTTCAAATCGAGACAAGCACAAAGAGGGACTAGATCGGCTAGGAGCATCAACATTTAAGAAAATTATCACACACAAGAACAACCTAGCAAAGACTCACAACGATTCAATCAAAGACTCTTTTTTTTTATTGAATAGGAATGAATAAAACGAAAAGTTCATAAACGAAGTAACGAGGATCTCTCCAAAATTATGGCTGAAAATAATCTATCAAAATCTACTCGACAAAGGTCAACCCTAGGAGGATTATATAGCCAAAAATCCTTTAAAAAAATAAAGAATAAAATAATCCTAAAAAATATAAGATAAAATATAACTTTAGAATGTCTAGAGCTTTAAAGATATTAAAATAAAGTAACTAACTAGAAGCCTTTTAATCTTGAAGTCATGACTTCCTCTTGGCCTTCACACGTGTAGGGCTCCTCCACAATGGTCTCGATGGCTGGAATTGTCATCAAAGTGACTAAGGAAGACTTAGACACAAATAGATCACCAATGATCTTCTTAGAAGCTCATGATACCAACAAATTAGAAACCTCTTCTTGAATGGCTCTTGCTCTTGATCTAGTGATAGATCCTTCCATGGTAGAACTTGTAGGTGATGTAGACTCTTTCTCCTTCAATGCTCTTGTCCTTGATCTAGTGATTGGTCCATGAGTAGTAGGAGGTGTTGGGGATGGTCCCTCGTAAAAGGTTCTCGTCAAACACAACTTTTGTTCCTCGCTCCCTTCATCGACTTTCACGAATTTGATATGGTTCATATTGTAAAGTAATTCACATCTTCTAAATGGGTTAAGGTGAATTAGGGCTTCGTTGATTATGTTGTAACTCGTAAGGCCCAATTTTTTTTTTTAGACGTTAGTGGATTAGATCTCTTGAGATCATTGGGAGACCTTAGGGCCTGTTCATTTACCATATCCTGATATGAGATATGGATATGGATATCACATATCCGATATCCATGTTTCACAAGTGAGTATATGGGTATCAAAGTGATATTCAGATATCAATACTTTACTTTTTTTCTTTATCGATTTTAATATCTTTAAAAATTGATAGATATCACGTTCTTTTTCTCCCACGTCTCCCTCACAACTCTCCCTCCCAAGTCCTCCTCTTTTGATATACCTCACCATTTTGTCAAATACAAGTATCAAATATCAGATATCAATCTCATATTCATATCCCTGATACCGATATCAATATCTGATATACTCATATCAGGATATGATAAAGGAACAAGCCCTTAATCCAAACCTCGTGAACAAACCCCGAGTTCAATCTGTTTCTCATAGGTTGGTTCCTTCTATAACTAGTTTGTATGAGTGTTTCTATCTTATTTGTTTGACATTGAGTTTCACAAATTGGTATATGTTGAGATATGGATAAAGCCGGTCTAGTTCAGTTTGGCCGGGTTTGTGTGAGTTAGTTAGAACCGGGTTCGGAAAAGTTGAGAAAAGTAGCTTAAGAAGTTATCCAATGGTGTGTGTTTGGCTATGTATGGGTTGATTACTGAGCTAAGCCTTTTTGATCAAGGCCTTCTTACTCTAGCTCATCGGCACATGCTCCTTATGTGATCATTAAGTGTAATGCAACGTTAAAAAGCCGAAACACAACGTTTATGAGTTACCTTGTGGTTGTCATGTGCATAAGCTCATCTTTTCCCCTCCTAAACCTTAACCCCGCCAAACACTATTCTCACCTGAAACCCTAAAGTTCTCTAAGAGTGATTCCAACGAGTGAAAATAGAGAACGAGAGTTGTGAGCCAAGTGCTTCGCGGGTGTTATATTTCCGGTGTTCTCTCCTTCTTCTAAACCTCGCTAACTAAAAGATGGGTTACTTTCGTGAGGGAATTGCATAAGATTGCTTTCTCTATTTCTTGTCTTCTTTTTTGTTTCTTTTTACTTTTTATATTTGGAGATCATTTGCAATTCTGGTATCTTTTATGCTTTCCGGAAAGCTTTGTTCATATATGTAGTAGATCTTTTGTTCGAACTACATCATCAACTTTTTGTGTGTTCTTGCGTTTTAAACACTAGATCGCGCTAGATCTAGTTATACTTTAATTTTGAACACGTTCATGAGTTAATCAATTTGGTAAAATAGCTTTATCTTCTAGTTTATTTGAACATTTGAGTAAAATTTGGCTTCCTTGAACATAGACCGGCTTTAGTTGTGTGTCCATTTACCTGAGATTTGAAAATTTTTCCATCATGTAAGCTTCGTGGACATTTCTCTCACATATGATAGATTCTCAAAACTAAAAACTCGATCTCATTTCACTTCCTCTTCGCTTTGTTTTTCAAAATAAAATTATGTTCTGAAAATGCTATCTTTTAATTTCTTGCATGAAATACAAAAAAGGGGGTTTCTCTCAAGTTTCTGGCTTGAGGAACCCTAGATCTAGATATAAGAAGTTGGAAAACTTCAAGTGTTCTCATATCTCTCCCTTTGTCTTGAAAATAATATTGAGTACAACATTGGGATCTCATCTTCATAGATGTAGGACTATGTCAAAAATACAATTCGTATAAGGCCTTTTGATGGCTTGTCAGACTTTGCGACCTAACAACTAAAGTTGAAAGTAATCCTCATCAAGGAGAAGTGTTGGAGCACGGTACAAGGAAAGTTCCCTCCAAACACCTTCCTTGATAGGAAATAGAATCTTGAAGAGGCTAGCTCACTTTGAGATCTTTATACGGTTAGCCGACGACTTGGCTCGTCAGATTGTAAGTCTCACTAATCTTGCTATCTTTTGGAAATAACTGGAAGATATTTATGTGAAAAAGTATTTGCCTAGTTGTATATCTCTTTTGTGTAGATTGTTTAATTTCCGCATGAATGTAAACTTGTCTTTGCATGATAATGTTGACATTTTTCTGAAATTTACTCAACACTTGAAAATATGTAATGAAAAAATTCCTAATGATCATGCTTCTATCTTATTATGAAATGTTTTGCCTAGTCAGTTTGACAAAATTTAAAGATGTTATCCAGTTTAGTCATGATGAGATATCTAAAGATAAAATACTGGTTGATCATTCAAAAGAATGAAAGCATGAAAGTCTTTAAAAATGGATCTAAAACTAATGATATATATGAGGCTCTCACGATGAAAGGAAAATTCCGGATGGTGTCCTTGTGTTTAAATATTTTCCGAAAAATGCCCAAATCCGTTGAAATTGTAAGGGGATGTCAACTTATAATAACTTTTTTAAAAAGACCTATGCACAAAATGTTTAGCCTCTTTTATCAATTTTTCAAAAAGAAGTTTTTTTCATTTTAAAAAAATTGTTTTAGTTGACTCTCTTTACAATTTAAACAAAGTTGGGCACTTTTCGGAAAATACTAAAACACAAGGGGACCATTCGAACTAAAAAAATCTCTAGGCAAAATCCGGAAAACCCCAAACCACAAGGGTACCATTCAGAATTTCCCTTTAAAAAAATGCTTCTATTGTACTAAGTTAAGACATTTCCAAGATGAATATAGGAAGAAAATGAAAGATGAGTCTAATGAGGATAATTCCTGCTTATGTGCTCTTTTTGACATGAAAATTCTATGTTTCACATGCCTAAGTTTGATTGTTACAATCAATTTGCATGTCATCGTTAACTACTTATATGTGCTTCCGTGTTTGATAATAGCAATGACTAGACCCTAGATTTAAGTTGTATTATGCATGCTACTTCTAATAGAAATGTATTTAGTAGTATAAAGTTGTACAATGTTGGTGAAGTTATGCTAGGTGATAACACAACTCTTGCTATAAAAGGAATTGAAAATGTACCTTTGCGTATGAATGATGGAATAAGTAGAATTTTAAGAAATGTTAGATGTGTACATAAACATATAATAAATCTTTTATTTGAGTTTGTTTTTTATGATCTTAAATGTTCTATAATCACCGTTACAAGTGTAGTTAGGGATGGTGTTGTCCAGATTAAGAGTGTTGAGAGAGAAGAGTTATACCATGTAGTTACCACTTCCCAACTTAACCTAGGTAATGCCCATGACGACATGACCTTAGCCTAGACCTTCCTGCTCTATAGTAGACTGATTCTTTTAGTTAACAAAGGTATGCTTAACTTTTTCCAACAAGGTGTTAGAGATAAGAAACCTACTAACATTGAACTGTGCGAGGGATGTGTGTTAGGTAAGAAAACTAAACATAGCTTCTCCCTCTCTTTTTATGTATCCAAACAACATCTAGAATATCTACACTATGACATTTGGGGCCTGCCAAAGTAGACATTGTAGATGGAAGGACTTACTTTATCTCTTTCATTGGCCACTACTCCAGAGCATATTGAGTCTATCTCTTGAAAACAAAGGATGAGTCCTTTGATGGTTTCAAGTAGTGGAAAAACCTTGTAGAAAATCAAGCTAATAGAAAGGTCAAATGCCTTAGGACTGACGACGGACTTGAATCTTGTAATACAAAATTCATTGAATAGAACCTTCCTTGAGAAAGCAAGGTGTATGCTAGTTAATATTGGTTTCAAACCTACCCTATGGAATGCATCTGTTACTACAACAGATTACCTCATTTATAGATCCCCTCCTCTACCATAAGTTTCAAAACCTCTTATGAGATGTTGTCTAACAAGAAACCCAACCTTTCATACCCAATTCCCTTTGGATGTACGACCTACACTATGTATATAAAGACATGTTACAACCAAGAACACTTAAAGGTGTGATGTTGGGTTATCTTAAGGTTGTAAGGGTTACAAACTTGTTCTTAAGGTTATAAGGTAGGCGTGTCCAGAAATGTTACTTTAAATGAAATTGAATTTCATTTTAAAAGTAATCAACCAATTCTAATGAGACTAAGGACATTATTGGTGAGCATAAAGAGACTACTCCTAAAGCAGCATGTTTTTACATGGCCAATATCAACCCACATGAAGGAGATGTGGAGTTTAAAATAGGTAAATACACTTAAGGCAACAACTATCTGTCTAATGATGACATCACCACCAGTGAAAGTGGTGAACAACACTCACATTCTAATGAAATTAGCGATAACCATAATACACAACAATCAGGGGAGGAAAATAGTGACAATATTGAGTTCTTTGGCACTGTAATAGCCCACAATTTAAAGTAGATTAGGAAGATTTTTAAAGTTTTAAACAAAAATTGGAAAAAAGAGAACTTGGTTTTGTAGTTAAGAGAACCTTAGATCTACTTTGAAACTACTAGATCTTGAGTTATTTGGTTCCGTAATAGCCAGCTTTACTCTTCTTCTCCCTTTCTTTACATATCATTGTTTGTGCTCATTCAATTGCTACGTTTCTTGCTTTCACTCAAAAGATCTTTGAAAGAAGTGAAGCCTTTATTCTTATGTACTCTATCTATGAGAGTTTAGCTAGAAATAAAATATTTTTGGCTGGTAATAGCCAGTTTTAAACTAAATCCAATTTACATATCACAAAGAATTGGTTTTTTTACACTTATTAGTCTTGAACATAAAGTCTTCGTTTATCACGATTCTCTTATTGTTCTTCACTTTCTATAAACTTCCTTATCTTTTGGAAATACTTTTTTTTTCTAGTCCTAAGAAACTTGTTTCCAAGAGTTGAAAACTCTTCTAAAGACATTTTTCTTTCTTTCTGGAGCAAAAAACACAGTATTTTTCGAGATAAAAGGTTAATTTGAGTTTTCGGTGTATGTGACGATAAGCTCTTCTAAAACTCTTGGACTTAGTAATTCTGGTTATTTTCTATAATATTGAAGTACATTTCTCTTCTTTGTCTCAAATGAGACACTACCAAGATCACGTCATTCGATGTCAACTTTGACAAATTAAAATGAAAGCAATCTTGATCAATGAGAAATGCCAGAAGGTAGTGACATATACATATCCTGATGAGAGTAAGGAAGAAGATAAGGTGTAACTAGACCAAATTACACACTCTAAGATTATGGCCAACCTCACTAATACGGTAGGACGCAAACTTCTAACACAAGTAACAACTAAAACTCATTGGGATACTTTAGCTTTTTTGTACCTTTTGAAATACATACCTAGTAGAACTAGTTTCCTTTGTCGTCTATTTCATTTTAAAATGGATACTAACATGACCTTGAATGATAATATGGATTATTTTCTTCGCATGACTTTAGACGATAAAATTGATGATACTCATTATTATTATTATTATTATTATTATTATTATTATTATTATTATTATTATTATTATTATTATTATTATTATTATTATTATTAATATTATTATTATTATTATTATTATTATTATTATTATTATTATTATTATCATAAATTCCTTGCCGTTTCTTTTTAATACATCTAAAGATGTTATTCAATATTCTCATGAGGACTTTAATAACAAAAAACTATTTGATTCTATCATACAAAAACATGAGTCAATGAAAGTCTATAAGGTTAAATCTTGTTGGAAACAGTTTTTAATAAGTATTGTGCCGGGGTTTTAAGGGAAAATTTTCAGTGAGCTTCGGTCATCGTCAACTCCATAAAACGAAAGCATTGACTTCATCTCCACGAGTACTTATATGTTGTATACTTATTTACTAAAATTGGCTTCCGAGTGAATGAGGTAATGATGCCCGAAGTTATGTGTACGGAACACAAACTTGGGAAAAAGGGGGGAAAATGTGGGTATCCCATATCGACTAAAAGGAAAATAACCCATATAGTATAGAAAAAGTAAATATGCATCAAGGTCATGGCAAGAATGAACTGAGGTGATGGTGTTGGACTGACCACCATTCATTATGGCCCAATATTATCATGGGTTGCAAAAGTCAACCCAAATATCAACCACCTTAATGCAAAATCAAGAATTCAAATTCAAATTTTAAAATAAAAAATTCTAATTTATTGGGAATATCCACAGCTACAGGATTAAAAGCGTTGTTAAATACGCCGATCTCCATTGTCTTGTGAGCTAGCTTATAAAAAGGGAGTCTCGTCTTCTTATTCCAACACACCAATACAAATATAAGGACAACACGTTTCCTCCACTTTCTAAGTCTTACACAAAAGCAGTTTGTCAGATTTCCAAAGTCATTACGGGACTTGAATCTAGTGCAGTTTTATTTTGGGATTCAGAACGCCATTTCAACCGACATAATCCGGGGCATTGTCAAAATTAAGGACAATTGTCTGTTATCTCAACTTTGCACACACTAACGATACCATTTTTCTCTTTTTCGTTGTCTTAAAAATTTAACTCCCCGATCATCGTTCCTAGAAAACCTAACTCTAAAGATCATAAAAGTAATGTCGTATATGTTACGCGTAAAGATAAATCTAAGAAAAAAAAATATAAACAAAATAATGATAGGAGTAATAGCAAGCATACTAATCAAAACTCTAACTAATTTGGAAATCAAACAATAGCTCTAATAGCAATCATCAATTTGAGAAAACTTTTACATGCTTCTATTGTAGTAAAAAGGCATATGTTTCTCCTGAGTGTAGGGAAAAAAAACGCGATGAACCCGAAAAACGTACTTACAATACTTTTGACTACTATTAATATGAGTTATTGATGTATTTTAATGCGTAAATGTTCCTCTAATTCTTATTTAAATGCTTGAATTCTTGACTTTGGTTTTACAATGCGTGCTACTCTCTTGAACACATCTTTAATTATTCAACATAAGTATGATGAGGGTAAAATAAAACTTTTTGATCATACATAGTTTTAACTATTAAAGGCGTTGATTTTGTTCCTTTTAAATGCATGACCATAAGGACATCAATCAAATGAAACTCTCCATGGGGCACAAATCACACGAGATGGTTGTGCCACTAGGGATGTGGAGCATTGTTGGTACGATTTTTGGAAACTTTTATTGTCTTTTTTGTGTGTTGTGCGTGCACTTCCAAGTGGCCGAACGACGTTACACAAATCGAGAGCGTTGCGGTGATAAGTGGGAGGGATGTCACACTTCCCGCGTTCCAAGGGTTTCAAATACACATTATATTCAGAGAGAACACCGTACATCAAAGCAATGAGAAAACGGACCATCAAAATCACTAATGACCTATTGATCAATTAGTTGACACTAATGAACTATTGATAAATTAGTGTCCACTTATTGAAAACAATTAATAATGCAATGACAACACTACAATATATTGGTAGGATACAATGTTATATATTTAGTATCATCACAAGGACTTGTTATATGAACTATTTTTGAGGGAATTGGATGGATTATGGGTAATGGCGAGGCCATTAGGGCAACGACAGATATGTGGGTTCCATCGGAGTGGGGTTTCAAGAGCCCGACTATTCTGCCCGGCATTGGCACGGGGTTATTGTGACTGAGTTCATTGACCCGGTGCTTTTTGAATGGGATGCTGGTGCTTTGCTAGCTGCTTTTGAGCCGTAGGATGTGGCTAGGATTCAAGGTATACCTCCCCTCTGTTCTTTGGCTCGTGACCGCGTGATCTGGCCGCAACATTCTTCGGGCCACTTCACTGTTCGCTCCGCTTACGAGTTGGGACGACTGGGCTCTTCCTCAATCGCCTCCTCTCTAGAGTGGAACTCTCTTTGGTGTTGCAACCCCCCGCCGAACGTCCTACACTTTGCATGGAAGTTTTGCAATAGGTTTCTTAGTGTCGGTGAGGTCTTCCATGCGAAGTATGCTATCTCTGACTCGGTTTGCTTAAGGTGTGGCCAAGAACCTGAGTCAATTTGGCATGCATTGGTCTTTTGCTTTGAGTCTGAGATTGTATGGACGATGTCGTTGTTTCAATCGGCCTTCCTATCTTCATCTCAGGCTGATCCGTTACTGGTCTTAGATGATATCCGACAGGTTCATGGTGCGGCAGGTGTAAAGCCCTGTTTCTGTCCTTCACCGCCCCCGCGGTGAAGGGGAGCCGCAGACGCGGCTCAGCTTCGCTGTCGTGATCGCGGCACGGCCCAGCGGTAGGTGCGGCTAGGCCCAGCCCGTCTACGAGCTGTTTTATATTCGTCTGTTCCTATCTTATTTCATCCATGGGTTTTTGGCCCATCTTTCTTCTACCTTCTAAACCCTAATCTGGCCTTTCGTCGTTCTTTCCCAACCATCCCTTTTATATTCCCGTCTTCTCTTCTTTTTCCCGTTTCTTGCTTACGTCTTCTTTGAACCTCGAGGGATGCAACCTTCCTTCCCCGTGATATTGTTGAACGTGTAAGTGCCTTCTTCTCTGATTTCTCCTCACATTCATGAGTTGCTGCATGACTTCCCTATTGTTTCGTTTTCTTCTTTCGTTTATTCTTTTCTTCTTCTTCAAGGATCAAAATCGAGTCTTCATTCTTGTTGGTCATTCCGTAGTTGATGTGTTATTGTTCTCAAGCTCTTTTGGTTGAGTCTTGACGTATTTGGATCTAGGAATCAAACCTTGGTGCCGTTGTTGTGAGTTGTTGCCGAAAGGAGGCCTGACGTAGTTTCTGTCGCAGAAACCGCCCCCGCGTATCAACCCAGAAACCACCCCCGCGGTTTGGTTTCCCGCCCCTGCGACTGCACCTGGTTGCCACCCCTGCGCTTCTGTCTAGCCGCCCCCGCGGTTCTTCTGTAGCAACTCCCGTCTTTGGTGAGTTGCTTCCTTCCTTGCTTCATTTGCCCTTTGCTTATGTTATATCATGCTAGCCTGGACCCAGATGAGTAGTGTGAATGTCAGTTAGTGGCTTGTTGACTCCTTTCAGTGGTTTTACCCCTTTGAGCTATGTTGTTGATGATGTTCTTTGCGAGCCTTGAGACTAGGAATCCTTGTCCTAGCATGTTGAGATCTTTAGCGATCATTGAGAATAGAAGTAGAGAACTTCTAGCACACAACAGTAGATATATTAGAGATTATTGAGACTAGAAGCATGTAGGATTCTAGCATTCGTTCAGTTTTTGATTCCCGATGCCTTGTCTGAGCAGACATCTATCCTTTCCTTCAAGAAGTTGAGTAGTTAGCAGATTCTTGAGTTACCTTTGAGTGAGGTAAGTCCCTTGGACTTACTTAGCTTCATTCCATATATTAGTTTGACCGTATTGGTGGTGGTTGTTTATCTTTATCGCTATAACTGATAACCGGAACTAGGATTGACCTTTATAACCTTAATTGACCCAAATGTATTATAACCGGGCGGTGACCGCTTGCCCAGTTCAGAAAGGAGAAACTGGGAGGTGCTCTTGCGACCAGTTCAGCAGGTGACAGAGGGATGCATCCGCTCTATTCTTGTTTGTGAAAGGGGACAGAGGTGAGATCCTAGTGATTCTCGTGTGACAACATAAGTGAATTAGTAATGGAATTAACTTAATGAAAGATAATTACCGGTTGAGTGTGAGCATGATTATGTGTTTTACTTTACCTTATATGTGTATGTACTTGTATTGTCTTTCTGATATGTAGAATGTTAGCTAACGGTTCATACCGATGTTGTAGATGCCTTGCAAGATATAGGTACTTTTGAATGATCCGGATAGTGTGGTCAGCTGGAGTTCTCGTACATTATAGGACGGGAGCGGGTTTATATTTTAGTTGTTGTTTCCCTTTTGTTTTGAACTTTGCTGCGAGTCTTTTATGTTTTCTTTGTTTAAACCTTTGGTTTTATATTGAGTTTTGGTTTTCATTTGTTTGTGCCTTGTTCTAAGATCCGTTGTGTCGTTGCTACTCTGAGGGTCGGGACCCATTGTGAGGTCCTAGCCCGTAATACTTCGAGTTCCTAGAACTTGGGGTGTCACAGCAGGAGTGCCCGACTTCATTGTCAACCGGTGGATTGGTTGGACCTACCGTAACAAGATACTTTTTGACATTTCACCCACATCGAGTAAGCTGCTTCAGGACTGTTTTCGGCGTTCGGTGTCTGATTTTGTCTCCTGCGCGCCACCTCGCAACCATGTAGGGCTCACTTCCACGGCTTCCCCCTCTTCTTGGTCACCACCGCCACTTGACCATAATTTGAACACGGATGCCACTATTCTCAATGATGAAATCTGCTTGGGTACGGTTGTACGTGACGATCGTGAAAGGCTTCTTTTGGTGGCGACTCGTCATTTTCCAAGAACAATTGATCCCTCCACGGCCGAAGCAATGGCGCTCCTGTTTGACGTCAGATCGGCGCTTCCGCTGCTCAACATGCCGGCGATTGTGAAAATGGATGCGACATCCCTCCTCCCCTTACTCCATAACTGCGTCTCCTCCGAAGACCGCTCGTATCTTGATTTTATTTGTAATGTTGTTATTTCTTTATTTCTTGATTTGGCTTTAGTCTCCTTCCGACATAATCGTCGCTCTGCTAATACGGTTGCTCATCATACCATTAGACTTCTACTAGATGTTTTCTCCTTTTGTTTGGTTTGATCTTTTCCCGCATAGCATTATTGGCCTGACAGGAATTGATCTTACTTAATATATTGCATGCGGTTTTTCTCCAAAAAAAATAATGTCAGCTTATTTTCAAATTGTCTCATTGTAATCTCTAGTAAATAAGGTTTAATATATATGTACTACGTGTGTGAGATTCTTAAACCCTAACATTGTCATTTGTCATGATATCATGAATTTTGCCTAGCGACACTTTTTGATCATATTAATTTCCTTCAAATATCAATGATCGGTTTGTGCCGATCCAAACACAACATTTATGTCAATACAAAAATCATCAGCATTATTCCGATCCATACAAGTTTTGGCAGTCCGAACGCAAAGTACACAACGACGTCGACATAGTCCGAGAACAACACTGGATTTATCAAAGAACAACACCGACTCCGTTCAAGAACAACACCGACTTCGTTCTAGAAAAATACTTAACCAAGGACTTGCTCTCTATACGTCTTTGTTTCATTTGCTTGAGTTATTTTTTATTTTTAATCTTGAACATTTATCCGCTTCGATGTGGGGAATGTTTTGATAGAATAATATATTTTAGGATAGATTATGATTATTTGTAATCCATATATTTCCTAAATATCTCATTGTTATATTCTATATATAGGGTTTAATGCATCATTATAACGCGTGGTCTTCTCTCACAGGCTTCTCAAACTCTAACACGGTGCAAAGTTGTTGTCACACAATCTGATTGTGATTACCCAATATGTTGGACTATCGCCGTTGGACATTATATTCACAAAATAAAGATTGACAATTTAATTTGTCGATTTTTTTTCCGAAATTATCGATCTTTTTCTTAAAAAAATAATATTCTGAGTTGGATCTTGGAATTTCAACTTTTGCTCCAAATCTATTGCCCATCTACCTTCGTTATGAAGAAATTCCGATAGGAGAACTTTGATGGTATCAAAAAAGGGTAATGTTCTTATCAACTTGAACTTGTGAAGAATCTATAATATGCTCTTTATTATATTGTAACAAAAAAAGAACGATCACTTGCAGCAAGTTCATCTGATCACGTAGTCAGGTTTGAAAAATGAGTATTTGTTTTTGTTGCATTCATTAAAAACTCCAATGAAAAGATGGAGAAGAGAGATCATCATCCATTCAAAGGACTTCAATTATGCTAACTGCTGCTATCAATTTGATGCCTACGTACATCATACAAAGAATGCCTAAAATATAATAAATTTTAGGATAAAATAGTTAATTATACATTTTACCACTATTATTTTATTAAGTATACTCATAGTAAATAATACCTCAATAGAATAATAGTCGTAAGTCAATTAGAGTTGTAAAAATTAGAGAAGTCTACAAAACAAAAGCACATAAAAAAAAAGAGTTTATTTCACTCAATTCTTTATAAAAATTTTAATCGTACAAATAGTTTCGCCCCCAATAAAATATTACGGTAAAAATGTAACTATTAGTTAAATCTTACTTACAGATAAATAACCGATAAGCAGAACTCATCATAAAATCATAATCCAAACTACATGGTTCACGAAACTACAGAAGTTACCGTGTTGTCGTTAGAAATAGGTCAAACCGGTGAATGAACAATTGAACATATCGATCCACTAAGGGTTCGTTTGGTTTAAATTCCGGAAATGAAAACGGGATGGAAACACATCTAGTACATATATACGTGTATCCTTCTTAATAAAATTTGTTAGAATCATTCCTTTTATTTTGAACTAATTAGAGTAGAATTTCAATACTTTTGATACCCTATATTGAAACAAAATAAAAACAATAAATATATTTTGCACGAGACCGTAGGAAATGATTTTCAAATAATTCATAGACGAGGTATATATATTGATTAGATTCATTTTTATTCCGTTTTAATTTTCAATGTTACAACCAAGTGAGAGCTAAATATGTATTCGGCCGACTTATTTTATTAGACATGTGAGCTATTCTTTCTTGTTTAGATACACATTAGCTCAATATTAACTACGGTATCAAAAAGACGTCTCGAAATCAATAGCTAAATATTAATTAGGGTATCAAAAAGACGTCTCGAAACTATTAAAGGAAGTAGGCACCCATCAATAATGTTTGCCTAACACATTGCTTATAATAGATGTTTGGTGTGGGGATGAATCTTTCCTTAGCGCAGGAGTTGTGATTCCGGTCGGGGCTGCGTCTTCTGATCCTGTCCGGAGCTACTGGCGGGATGGGTCTGGGTGGAATTGGGACAGAATCGGAGGTGTCCTTCCAGCGCATCTGCTGCTTCGTATAGCCGGTATAGCCTTATCTGAGAATGTTGCTGATGATGACTGCATTTCGTGGTGTCACTCGAATGATGGAGCTTACTCGATGTCTTCTGCCTCCCGGTGTCTTTCGACTGCTTACCACCTGGACGATACACTTCAGCACATATTCTGTCAGATCTGGAAACTCGACGTCCCGGAGCGCATTAAGACATTCCTCTGGTTAGTCGCTCACGGACGGTTACTATCCAATGTCGAAAGGGCCAGGAGACATATGGCATCTGATTCCTCTTGTGCGCGTTGCCCGGATATTCCTGAGACGTTGTTGCATATATTCAGGGAGTGTGGTACTGCTAACAATATTTGGAGCAATTTATTAACTGAGGACCGAGCTGCTGGATTTTTCTCAAACAATTTACTCTCCTGGATGGATATTAATCTGAAGTGTGATGATCTGATAGCACCCGATCTACCCTGGAATGTGTGCTTCGCTGTTTCTTTGTGGTGGTGCTGGAAATGGCGAAATGAATCGGTCTTCAGGGGAGTAGATTATCCGGGCAGCACAGTGGCCTTCATTGCTGCGTACAGTAAGAACATTGTTAATTCCAGGAAGAACGCTATTACTTGCAGGGGGATTAAGGTGAAGGATGCCATCTTCGTTAATTGGTCTGCGCCGCCGGAAGGATGGATCAAGCTGAATACCGACGGGTCTGTCAGGCCTGATGTGGGTAGCGCCTCGGCCGGTGGCTTATTCAGGGACTGTAATGGGCAATGGTTGTCGGGTTTCATTATGAATATCGGGCCGTGTTCTGTCCCGAAGGCGGAACTTTGGGGTCTATATCTGGGCCTTCGCACTGCTTGGGACAAGGGTTTTCGTAAACTTCTGGTGGAGTTGGATTCCGAACTGGTCATTAAACTTGTCTACCATTCGGTCCCAAATTATCACCCGCTTTTTAGTCTGGTATCAAGTTGCCAAGGCTTCATCCGTAGGAACTGGCAAGTTCAGATCCGGCACTCCTTCCGTGAAGCAAATGCTGCAGCCGATCATTTGGCTTCCATTGCTTCATCGTATCCGTTAGGTTTATTTTATATTCAAAATCCACCAGACAGTTTGATTTTCTACTTAAAGAATGATGCCCGCGGAGTGGCGACCCGTAGGTCTATTGTTTGTTAGCTAGTTGTTTGTTCTGAATAAATGCTCGGAGATGTAGATAACTCTCCGCAGATTCTACCAAAAAAAAAAAATAGATGGCTAATGATTGCCACAACAATGACTTAGTATGATTTTAAAGTCCGACACATACGATCACTAGAGTGAGGACCATGTGCATATGAGCGAAATGAATTTTAAGTTCAATTCTAACACAGAAGTTCATCAAGGTTCCATCCTAAAACAAATTTACAATACAAAGAGTATCTCACCAACCTAATATACTAGATTCAGAATATTCCCACTTTAGATGTGAAAACTTAGTATCTCCAACATGCCCCGTAAGTGCAATTAGGGTACAAACCTTGTTGACAATTGAAAGATGTTTGGATAGACCTGCCGACTAGAGGTAATCGCTTTGATAACATGTTAAAGTCCGACACAGATATACTGTAGAACGGGGTCGTGTGCAGATGAGCGCACATGCGCGTTAGGTCCAAACCCAACATCTAAACCCAATGAGATCCCATCCTAAAACCATTTGTTAATAAAAAAGAAATATCCCATCGACCTTATACACTAGGTTAAAAATATTCTCACTTTAGATTTGAAAACTTAGTATCTCTAACACATGTTTCTAAGTCGAGCGTTGGAGAGGACCTAGAGTTTCCAGCCTTGTTCCAAAATGTTCTTGTGCGGAAGGGTCCATATAATTATTCTTCTAAACAAATTATGAGGGACATACATCATCGGTGTATATTATATAGTACATTGAAGCACTAAGAGCGTGTTAGGTAATAAGAGGGTTTTGTGTAGTTATAATTTTTTTGAGTAGATTAAGTTTTTCACATACGTAGTTATTTATTTAGTTTGTTAAAAAAACTTTATAAAATTTAAAATCTAATTGAATTTTGGTAGAAGAAGAATTGTAGATAGCTTTATAGTTTACTTAAAATACAACTACTAAAATACTTTTATATTTTATGTATGTCCGAGTATTTTTAAAATTAAAATACGTAAGATTTTATTTTAAAAACTTTTTAAAATAGACTAAATTATTTATATTAGATCAACCGTAGAAGGTACGAGAAGTAAACTAGTTTACGTTTAAAATGAGAAGGTATTTAACCGAAGTTAAGTATCTTCCTTACTATGCATTGAGTATTGACCGGTATCATTTACTAGTCCAATATAAAAAAGATCAATATCACTAACTAGACATTTTAGTAATATTATTCTATTTAATATAACTTCATTTAGTAAATATACCCCCAATATAGTAACCCCAATATAGTAACAGTAGCAAGTCATTAGAGTGATAAAAATTAGAGGGGCATACAAAACAAATTGGCATAAAAAAGAGCGTACTTCACTAAATTCTTTTAAAAATGTTTAGATACATTGATAATTTGTTGGATATATTAATAATTTATAAGTATATCTCATATTTCAGTAGTTTTTATTCCATTCGTGATCAGAATTTTATTTTGTTTGAGTAAGGCTTATTTGACTAACCCAAACCATGTTATATATTAAAATGATAATTCTGTCTTCTATAAGTATGTATGGAAAGTATCTTGTATAGTGGTACATCATGAGTGGAGAATACCTTTTTGATAAAAAAATCTGAAAAAGAATATGATACATATTTCCATGGCTGTCATGTTAGTGAAATGAATTGAGTTTTGTAAACGTGGTTTTAGGTTGTTCTTTGCGATTGAGGTAGTTGAACCCTAATTATTATAGGGCAATAAGTAGTGAATTGTTGATGTTTGATGAAGGCAAGGAGATGAGTGGGTGGGGTCGGCTTACAAGTTACGTACACAATAATATGAGGAATATATGGAACATTTGGTTGCTGCACTTGCGAGATAAGACACACACCGTAATGTTGCATTATTTGCAGAACATTATAAAGGTGTGAGACTGAACCATTACATCCTTTTGAGATCCCCAATCCCAACCAAGTTTCATTATAACACATGCCCACTTGCATTACATGTGAAACCCATCCATGATCCGCCATTTTCAACACCCACTTTCATTTTGCTTATGCAAGAACAAAGATAAAAAGAAAATCTAATTGCTTCGGATGATGATGGTAACGGGCTCTCCCAATACCAATATTTGGTTTATCACTTCTTTCTACACGTTAGAATGTAGAGTTTTTCGAAAGATTAGAGAGATTGCAAAGCCATAACATCCATTTTACCGTATTTTTCCACCATCATTCTTATTCACCCGTCGATCATATTGTGTAGATTTGCATCACATTATGGTAGATTTTCATCCCTTTTGTCTTATGAAGATCTATTTGTGCGATCAATTTGCACGTTGCCCAAGGTGTTATCCACTTAACTCTAGGATATCAGTCATTTCCGTCTTGATTTTTACTTTTCTGACCGCATGAAGATACTTAATGTGTATGAAGTCATTTCGTAATAGGTAGCTCATTTAAGATACGCAACTACTAAAATACTAAAATCGACGGGTAGATCTCCAAAATACTAATAGGAAGAGGTACATTTCACGAGGGAACATTATAGGGATCCTAATTGCAATTTAAAACAAAAATATGAATCCTACTCTAAAACATGTAACACTAGATGGAAAGATCACCCAAATTTTAGGTACATCACCACCAATGTTGAGAAGCCACCTAAAGTTTCTACCACCCAACCGCCTGGGAAAGTTCTCCTTAAAAGAAAAATTACGGCTACCTTTTTGCAACTCTGCCCAATAAGCAACCACCAAATCTCCAGAATTAATTGTCATTGAACAAATATTAGGTCATTGGTAGGATGTGATCAAGAGATTGAGAATGGTAGAAACACAAGTAGCTCAACAAATAATGAGAGCCTCACAACAACAGGGCCATGAACCAATCCAAGTATCCAACCAAGCTCATCCCTAAGGAACAACAACAAGAGTGAATCATATCAAGATAAATGACCTAAAAGAAACGCTTCTAGGAAGAGAATTCTACTTCATATATTGTTAGCTTTCTCTTACTTTCATCATATTCTATTAATTGATGTGAATGCATCATCTACATGCTGTCAACATGCATTTTATGCTAATGTTTTTATTTTACTCCCTACAATTTTGATATTACTCTATGACTTTGTATCGGTTGACGATGCTTGAGATCTCTCTTTTTAACATTTTCTTTGCTATTGAGTTCTATGTACAATAATTAGTGAATTTTTCCATGACGTGACCTACTGAGAATTTTGTTGACCATACACATTGTTTGCGTCTTCCTTTTTCATTAGTGATCTTCACCATGTGTTTGATGATTTAGAACTTACATTTGCTTCTCTTTCAATATTTCATGCATGTCCTTGCTTTTACATATATGAATATGATTGAGACATGTCTTTTTTAAGCCTATTCTTCCCTTCCTACCTTATATTATTATTATTATTATTATTATTATTATTATTATTATTATTATTATTATTATTATTATTATTATTATTATTATTATTATTATTATTATTATTATTTCCATTTTGTTAGCCCTTTTTGGCTTGAATGACCTTTCTTTGTAGCTACAAAAATCTATCTAGCCATTTTTAGCCTCATTGGACCTATCGAGGAATTAGGAGGTGAATCCATCAATCAGAAGATGAAAGCAAGATTCAAGTATGAGGTTCACATATTCAGAAATACAATAGTTATAAAAGTGATATTAGTGTAAAACACTCCTTTTGGTGTTGTGCATCAAAGAAAAGAAGAAAACTGTATATTATTTATATTTTACACACCACTTGGAACAAACTTGAGAAAATGGATGATTTGCAAAGCATAAAGTATTAAATCGATAAAAAGTAACATATGATGAAGAGTTCAAGTGAAGAAATAAGGCCATTACAAAAAATAAGTCGATAAATCGATAGACCAATAGACAAATACTTTCTTCACTTTTTACTACTTACCACTGACCAAGTTACAACTCTAAGAAAACTCCTCTTGATTCGAATTGTAATTGTAGGAAAGCATGCAGTGGATATTGAGAACGTTGTGTTAAGTTTATGGTTACTAATAATTGTCTATGTGTTGAGTTTGAGTGTAATTATATATGCCTAAACACATGTGAGCGAGTTATACGCATTTCATTTAGAGGCCATGAAATCTATGAGCTTTGACTTGTCCATATTACTACAACATGTGTGATGATGACTTTTGTTTTAAAATAGATTTATCTTATCAAGTTAAAGCAAATATACGAGTGTTCGCTCCAAAAGGTGTGTGCGCAAAAAACTTTAAGTTTATATCCAAGAATAGTGCCTAACGACAGCGAACCCGTAGTGTACGGATCAATCGTAGTATTGGCTAATATTCCGGAGTCGATCTCAGGGAATTAGTGAGGACAAAACAACAAAGCAATCTAACTTGTAAAGCAAGCAAAGCAATGATCAATATAATGAATAAGATGTAAGAATAATTGGAAATGCGAATTTTAAAGATTCAAGTATCTGATTGTGGTGTTCGATTCAAGATGTCTAAAGATGTGTAATGGACAGAGTTGGATAGCAAAGGTATATGATCTAAGGTAGGATATCGTACGGTGAAGTTTCAACACCCTTTTCGTCTCACCCACAGGATTCTACTTAACGGATGTTGAGTCTCGTCAAGAAGAGGTTCTGAGGAAAGGATTGTACTCTCAATACCAAAACCAAACCCAAGGAAGTCAAAAGGAAGCACAAGGTAAAGGCATTGACACTCTCCACCTTAATAGAGGGTTTTGAATCCTCTATTACCTAGAACTCGCAAACGCTTTCAGTAAGGCTAGGTTTAGGCAATCTTTAACATTGGGTAAAGGTAAAAGCAAAACGTGCACGACAGAAGAAACCACGGCAGGATCTTGAGAAACCACGGACGTGGTTCCTTAAGAACAAGCCGTGGAAAACCTCCTGCGAGGGTTTCGACTCACAACTCTCAGGGTCCGATCTGTTAAGGTTCAATATATCATCATTAATACCACAACCATCAACCCTTTACCCTGGAATCGCAAGGGGGTTTAGCCAACAATAATTATCATATTCAATTCAAGATTAAGGGAAGAAATCAAGAATAGCATGCAACTAAGAAAGACACAAATAAGAACAATGATATCTCAACAACCAATCTCAAAATTTCAATAACTGAATCAAACGACAAATAATCTCAGTGTATGTGTTCTCAAAAGACAATAACCATAACCTAAGAAAATCTCAGAAATATCTCCAATCTCAAAGTAGGAATCCAAAATCTCTTCAATCTCTTCCAATGATAAGCAAGAAAATCTCAAACTTCGAGTAATATCTCAATGGCAGTGAATCCAAGTGTGTAGTGTGTAAGCCCAAGTGTCTTTTGAAAATGCAGCCGTCGACCTTCTTTTATAGAATAAAGTTAGGTCTAAAGGCTCCCTCCTTTGCGTTGCTGACGTAGCAATAGCGGAACGGCTTTTCCCGAAGAAACCCACGGGTGACGTTATCAAAACCACGACCGTGGTTTGTCCCGTAATGACTCTATACCTTCCTTTCCACGTGTGAAAACCAAAGAATTACCAAAACCTCGGCCGTGGAAGTTCCTTCTTTGGCCGTGGTTCTTCTTTTTCGATGACTTTCTCCTTTGCTTCACTTCATACTCCTTCCTATGATTTTCCAGTGCTTCCTAATGAACTCCACATCAACCAATACTCCGTGAATGCTCCTTTTCCACTCCAATTCAGCGTCAATTCACCTAAAATCACAACAAAGCTTGCATAGATCTCTATTTCGACACAATAGGTGAATATGCTCAATAAATGCTATGAAAACATGTTCATGTACTCAAAAGAAGGGGAATAACTATCTATATCTGCATCTAAACTACGTCATATTTCATGTTATCAAAATATCTCATACTTGCCTCTTTCTTGTCCCCAAGCAAGGTTCACATGTAGAATACAAAGATGTATGAAATATGCATGCAAAGACAAGTAAAAACAAATTATTTTTGGTTTCGCGCTTCTATTCAAAGATCGCTGACGACATGATTTATGACACTAGTTTAGGCACTCTTTTAGATAGTTTTCCTTTCCATTCATGCATGTTTCCGCATTAGTTTGTGACGTTTACGCTTAATTCATGCATATTGTCGAAATAGACGTCTACACGAACTCTTGTCGGTTTTGTAGGTATTTTGGGGAGCTTTTGGAACTTAATCGATACATTCGATGATCATTCCTTGTGGTGGCACACTTCCGGACTCATTAAAGAGCAAGCTAGGAGCAAAGGAGAACACATAGGACCTTGTTAATGCATGCCTTGCACCAACTCATGACTTGGTGATCCAAGGAGAGTTTCTGTTGAAGAAAATCGACCTAACACTCAGGAAAATTGGACGATTTTTCTGTCTGGGTCGATTTTTTGGCCCCTGACAGCTTTTGACACGTGTCTCACGATCTCTTTGTCCGACCATTGCTTCTTGGTGGGGTATTTAAGTGGTCCTACAAGCTGATTTGAGGATCCTTCTCTTTCCTTTTGGACCCTTCTCCTCTAGGATCTTCCCCAACACTCTTCCATTGTAGCCTCTCTTCAAGGCACCCTTGTGGGTGTTCTTGAGAGAGATTAGTGTAGATTTTAGTTTTGTAGTGAGATTTGAGTGGTTTTGAGTGAGGTTTCCATTGTTGACAACTTGGAGCAGCTCTTGGAGCCCTTGTAAGACTTGGTAACTTCTATTCTAGCTTTATAATGTCTTTTCTTTGGTTCATTCTTCATTATCTAGCTATGACTTGCAAGCATGCTCTATTTATGAAGTTTGATCTAGATTTGTATGTTATTGGCTATATAGTTATGGTTCTAGGGTAATAGATTGATGGTTATGGCTTGGCTGATGATAGAATGGACTTGTATGTTAGTTTAGGATGATTCGTATGCACAAAACCTAACCCAGACAGAAAAATCGACCTGTTCTTCAGAGTAAATTGGCCGATTTTTGCTATGATCCACCCGATTTTTCCTTCTGTTTCTCTTTAATTGATGAATCTGTATGTTAGGATGTTAGATTGTTGAAATCCTAGTGTTTGTTGAGCATAATCTAGCTTAGGGTAATCTAATGTTAGCAAACTAGTTGAGGAATGAGACTTACCCGGTGATTTCCGCTCTTAGGTATAGAAGATGATGAACTCTAGGTAGTAGTGAGCCAAAAAAGCCGCTATTGGACTGAGTGTGCTAGGATTGTTGCTTAAGACTTGCCTTTCCGAGACTTACCCGGTAAGGATAGGTTTGAACCTTAGGTAGTGGCCCGGTTTGTGTAGAATTCCCAACCTTAGCTCCTTGAGACTTGCCCGGTAATAGGACTTAGGTGAAGGACTAGTGGAACATGAGACTTACCCGGTAATTGTTCCCATTAGAGAAACACCCTTTCCCAACAACCGCAACTTTGTCCTTAGATGTTTAGAAGCTTGAGTGTAATGCCATAACCGGAAATCTTGATCTCTAGAATCCACTTATCTTACCTCTTATCTCCTATCTTGCATTTGTGTGTTTGTTTGCTTGTTTGATTTGCATATTTTGTGATCCTTGTTTGATCACCCCAAAACCAACCAAAAATATTGTGTTTTGCACCTTCTTTATTCCTCATGTAATCTTAGTTTAGATTTGCACTATCTTTGATCATTGAATGACTTGATTTCACCTCAGTCCTTGTGTTCGACCTCAGAATACTTTCCTTCCTACATAACGATCCGTACACTTCGGGTTTTGCTGGATAGTTTAGGAGATTAGGTCGAGTTTATAAATGTAAAGCTTTTTGTGCTACGTCTCTAGCGTAACAAGATTTTGGCGCCGTTGCCAGGGACTAGGTCTAGATTAAGTCATTTGATTTTGATTGCTTTTAGTGTTTATCTTTCTTGTTACTTTTGATCTTGTGTTATTTTTGTCTTTGCCTTTTCATGTTTGCCATGGACGGATTGTACTTCCAAGACGACCTTGAAAACATGGAGTATGAGGAGTGGATGGAAAACCAAGATCTAGGACCTCTTCATGATGAGTTTGATTATTGGGAGGAGTTTAATGCCTATCATGAGTCCCATGATCAAGCTCACATGACTACATTGCCTCATGAGGAACCTTACCATCAACTTCATAAAAATCGATTGGAATCAATGCTAGAAGAAATGTTGAGGAAGATAGATGATCTAGAAAGTAACCTTCCCTCCATTTCGAGTGCCCACATGGTGCTTGAAGCGGAAGTATTTCAACAAGAGGAGGTTCACTATGAGGAGATCCAAGAATTACCCGATTCAACCATAACCAATAGAGACCTTGAGGAAGAGTTGAATGAAGCTCGAGAGCAATTGTGGCTAAGGGATTTGGCCTTGAAGGATGAAAGAAGATTGAATTTCGAGAGAGAAGAACAAATGAGGAGGGAGATTGAGGAGATTAGGCATGCTCCTATGCTAGGAGATCCTACCATCCTTCAAGGTTTACCTCCACCTCCTTCACCTTTGGAGGAGTGCAATGAAGTACTCTCATCCCCGGACATCGTTGCCATCGATCCCGGAACCACACTTGAAGAGCTCACGAGGGAGAACCCTAAGTTAACTTCAACTCCTTCCAATCCGTCCTTGCTTGCCCGGAGTACACTCGAAGATTGGAGTCCCTTTCCTAAGGAGTCCCCCATGTTGAATGAAGGAGGCAAGCATGATGGATCCATGATGGTTATGAAGCACTTCAATGAAGAATTCTTTCCAAGAATCGGCTTTCTTCGGATCATAGAGGATGAGGATGGCAAGCATCTCACCGGTGTGACCGCGGAGTACCAATTGTCTAAGTATGGGGTGGCACCTATGGTTGCAACTCCATACTATCATCAAGGGAGCGGTGATGAAGAAGTATATTACTCACCGGTGAAGAGAGAACTTAAAGCTTATTTGGGCATCAAGTGGCCCTTGCTTGTCATCATGGGTGCCGGAAAGCGATGGTTGCTTGGACTCCTCAAGCAAACCATGGTATTCGAGGTGGATTGACACATCCTCGGAGTTTGGTCAAGCTAATAACCTAAAAGAAGCGCTTCTTGGGAGACAACACAAGGGTAACAACTCTTTCCCTTTTCTCTTTCATTTTTGCTTTTGTTTTTTTTTGTGTGTTTTTGTGTTTTGTGTTTGTGTGTTTGAGTCTAGGTAATAAGGAAGCCTTGCAACGCGAGTTGATGATGATGATCCCGTTTTCAACCATGGGTGGAGCGGACGTGAGACTTGGACGGCTTGAGGTGTCTTTGTTGGATGGAAGAGCTCCCATCTCGCATACACCTTGGCGCGGGTCTCGACGCCGGAATGACTATGAAGAGCTCTTTACCATGCTTGATCGATCATCCGCACCATCACTCCACACGAGTGAACCAAAATACCGAAAACACTGCATTTTTACATTGTGACGACTTCTTTCACTCTTCTTTACTTGATTTGCACATTGGGGTTTTCATGATTTTTAGCATGGCATGATCGCATCTAGGATAGTTTCGTTTTATAGTCACACGTGTCTTTTCATGTTTTGCATTGTACATATTTATCTCAAAAACTCAAAAAAAAATCAGAAAATTAAATTTTTTTTTTTGTGCTTCCTAGTTTGGATATGACTCTTATGATGGGATTGTTTTGTGAATTGGTTATGGATGGCCTTGTGTGTTGAATGGATTTATGCATATGTGGACTTGAAATACTTCTCTTGAATCTTATGTATGAATTGTGAATATGATGTTTGCCTTGATTGGATTGAGAATTGATGGTCGAAATTACATGCTAGTTCTTACACATCATCTAGGAATGATTAAGGCAATTCATCTCTCTTCTTCTCATCTTGATCATGATTGTTTGAGCACCTCACTTGATATGAAATTTGACCTCTTTTGACCCATCCGGGAATAGGAGCATGCTAGTGTGTTGAGTGTGTGAAAAACAAGTGTGGGGTGAAGTTGTTGATGAATGAATATTGTGAATGAAGTGCTGAATTTGTTGTGAAAGTGTAGAAAAAATATAGGTTTGGGGACTTTGGTTTTGATGACGAGTAACTCGGCAACATTCACATAATCGGGTGTTTGTGCCTTGCCAAAGTCGGATAAACCGAATGTCCTAACGAGCCTTGATATGTGTGCCCGTTGTGAAGCACCTCGGAAAAATCCCGAGGTCCGCTAATCACCAAGGTTTCGGCTTTTGTACACCAATGCCATTGTCTCAAAAATAAGTGAAAGAAAAAGAAAGTGAAAAAGAAAAGAAAAGATGGAGAAATATATACACTTGTGGGGAAGTTGATAAAAAATGAAATTGTGGAGTTAGTTCCTTTTCCGGATTAGCATCACATGACCTACAAAAGTTCCCACCTATAACAACGTTTCTTGCCCTCTTATTTCCTAAGTCCTTGTGACCTATTTGTGTATGTGTATTGGATATTCTCATGATCATCTTGACTTCTTCATTTTCACCTTTCATGCATGCTTTCAAGTTAAGTATAATTGTCTTTCCGTGCTTTCATCATTCAATACATGATTGCTTATCCATTGCCATGAAACATGACTATGAAGGTGATCCAATTTTAGAAGCACAATTCCAAAAATAATTTCAGTTTTTCAGTATTCATAAATCATGCCATCTTGTAGCCTATAGTTGAACCTTGCTCGGGGACGAGCAAGTGGCAAGTATGGGGTATTTTGATGACATGATTTATGGCACTAGTTTAGGCACTCTTTTAGATAGTTTTCCTTTCCATTCATGCATGTTTCCGTATTAGTTTGTGACGTTTACACTTAATTCATGTATATTGTCTAAATAGACTTCAACACGAACTCTTGTCGGTTTTGTAGGTATTTTGGGGAGCTTTTGGAACTTAATCGATACATTCGAGGATCATTCTTGTGGTGGCACACTTCCAGACTCATTAAGGAGCAAGCTAGGAGCAAAGAAGAACACATAGGACCTTGTTGGTGCATGTCTTGCACCAACTCATGACTTGGTGATCCAAGGAGAGTTTCTGTTGAAGAAAATCAACCTAACACTTAGGAAAATCGGACAATTTTTCAGTCTGGGTCGATTTTTTGGCTCCTGACAGCTTTTGACACATGTCCCACGATCTCTTTGTCCGACCCTTGCTTCTTGGTGGAGTACTTAAGTGGTCGTGCAGGCTGATTTGAGGATCCTTCTCCTTCCTTTTGGACCCTTCTCCTCTAGGATCTTCCCCAACACTCTTACATTGTAGCTGTTAGCATGAAATATTGCGATATTCTAGGCACTTATTTTTGTTGTTTTTCCCTTATTATTGCGTACATGGATGAAATTTAGGAGCAAATGTTAGCTTGTTCATCTATATTATCGATATGGAAGTCTACACTAGCTTTGTGTTGATTGTAGGTGAATAGGATCTAAATAAGAGCAATTGAGAGAGAAAAGAGAGTGATCGATCATGTTCAAGGATTAGGAGACACATCAAGGAAGCTAAGGAAGGAGCTAGGATGAAGAATGTCACGACACAAAGGAAACTACAAGCAATATGCACTTCCACACCCTGAATTACGGCCGTAGAAGAGTCCACGCTCTAAACCACGGCCGTGGATCTTGGCATAATGAGCGTGGAGCACTCCAGTAGGTTACACGGCCTAAATTACGGTCGTGGAAGTCACAAGACACCGTAATCCTTTTCCACGCTCTAAACCACGATCGTGGAAACCCTTGAGACCGTGATTTAGGCGATCTTTTGACGTGTCTTTATTTGCCACGTTATTTATGTATTGGGCCTTGACGGCAATTATTTCCCGTCTTATAAAAAGGCCGGAAAAGAGAGTTTTTGGGGATCCGTGCTTATCGCCGCTTTGACGCCGCATACATCTAGCATACACTTCGAGATAGACGGCCGCTTATCTTGCTTGGAGCATTCTTGCCTAGGGTTGATTGAAGATCGCTGAAGGTTTAGTTTCTTTCTTAAGTTTTGATATTGAAGACGGATTGACAACATGTTCTTCGTACTTACCTTAGATCATTGTGAGGTTTTGTGTTATACATTCTGAATCCCTTAAACATCACTTCTTGTGTTTTGGATTTGAGATTTGGTTTTGAAGTTTTATTGAGTATTCGAGGGTTTTCATCTTTTATTCTCTTTAATATGAATATTGATATCATGACAATGATTGTTGGCTAAAACCCTTTAGCAATTCTAAGGTGAAGGGTTGATAGTTGTGGCTTAGATGATGATAGATCAACCGTAATTTGATTGGACCTTGAGAGTTAGAGAATCATTGTTGACGAACCTAAATCACGGCCTGTTCTAGGGTTTCCACGGCCGTGGTTCTCAAGATCTACCCGTGATTTACTTCAGTTTACGAACGTTGCTTTTACTTTAATCCAAAGTTAAAGATTGGCTTTAACCTAGTCTTGGCTTGTCTTTTCTAGGTAGTAGTGAGACTCAACATCCTCTATTTCGGTTTCGAGTATCACAACCTTAACCGTTTGAGTTTATCTTGATCTTTGGGTTACAAGTTTGGGTATTTGAGATCAATTCTAGTCTTTAGATCCTTTCTATATTGCAGCCTCAACAACCTTTATAGAGAGTTCTTTTGGTTAGACATATAAGGTTTTGGAACTTTACCGTACATTACCTTGCTTTAGCATACCTTTGCAATTATCAACTCTGTCCTTATATTTATAGTATGTCTTGAATCGATTGTCACAATTGGATGTCTGGATCTTTAGGGTTGCTGTTTTCCCCAATATTTACAAAGCTTTACATCTTATTTGCTTGATAATCTGAAATTGGATTTTGTTTCACCAAATCCCTGTGATCGATACTTTGGAATACTTGCTAATCTACGCCGATCCGTACACTGCGGGTTCACTTGCTTTTATTCTAGTTTTATAAATTTAAGACTTGATTGCACGCACGTTTTAGGGCGAACAAGTTTTTGGCGCCGTTGCCGGGGATTTGGTCAAGCCCAAACTTCGGTTTTCGGTTGTCGAGCTTGGGAGCTTTGCTCTTGTTATTTGATATCTCTTGTGAGTGCTATTTGCTGTTTCTCTTAGGTATATGCGCAGGTCTAGATCCAATAAAGACCTCGTACCTTTTGATCCGGAACTTGAGAAAACTCTTAGGAAGAAAGCTAAGGTAAGAAAGATGACTGAAAATAGAGAGAGGGATTACCAAGCGGAGTTAGAGGAGTCTCAAGCTCAATATAGGTAGAGGGAGATGGCTCGTAAGGAAGATGCGGAGCGTCATCAATTCCAAATTGATGAACTCAAAGCTATGATATTGGACATGAAGTTGGAACAAAATGGTGCTAAGAAAAAGAAGGCCAAGAAGCCAACTAAGTTCATTAGAGTGGAATCATCCGATGATGAAGAGTTCGATCCGGATATGCCATCACTAGAGGAGATTGATCCGATGATCAATCCAGTCTGGAATGATCCAATACCAGCCGCCATTCCTTGTGTCCCAGCTGGGGGTGCGAGATCCGCTCGTGTAGATGAAGAGCCAAGAACTCTTGGCCAAAGGATGGATCCGATTCAGCAACCACGCCGTCTAGGTGTGAACTTCGATGCTGAAGATATTCAGGGGTTTAGCTTTAACCCACAAGTTATTACCATCGTTCTCCAAAGCCAATTTGGAGGAAAGAGTGCTGAATCTCCACATCAACATTTACAGAATTTTGAGATTCTAATGGAGACAATGAAGCCAAAGAATGCAACCACCAACAACTACAAGATCAAGCCATTCTTCTTCTTTTTGAAAGGGAAGGCTTTATCTTGGTACCAAGCTCTTCCAAATAGAAGACTCAACACATGGGAGGATCTATCTTTGGAGTTCCTAACCAAGTTCTTTCCGTCATCCAAGACGGCGGAGTTGAGAGGTAAAATCAATGCTTTTTCTATGAGATCTAATGAAAGTTTGTTTCAGTCTTGGGAAAGATTTCAGGATCTATTATTGGATTGTCCCCACCATGGCATTTCCAAGTCAGAGTTATTGAAGATATACTACAAGGGGCTGGATGTGGAAACACAATTCAAGCTCCAATCCCTTTCATGTGGCACATTCATGGACATGAGGGAAGATGACGCTTGGGACTTCATTGAGAAGCAAGCCCGAGTCATCGAGAAGTACTCTCACCGGAAGGCGGAAGCTAACCGAGTAGAGCAGGGAGCGAAGCTAACACAAGCTGCGCAAACTCAAATCTTTTCTCTCAACACCGAGATTAAAGAATTGAAGGAAGTCATCAAAGCTGGCTTTCAAAAGCCTAAGGAGCAAGATGTTGGTTATTTAGGAAACAACAATAACCATCATGGGAATGGAAATACCAACCGCAACAACCGGAACAATTGGAACAACAACAACCGGAATAATAATTGGAACAACAATCGGAATTCAAACAGCAACAATTGGCATTCCAACCAACAACAAAATTCCGGTAATTCTTATCCCAATTCAGGAAATTCATTAACTCCACCATCTTCTTCTTCCATTCCTTTGAAAAGTAAGGGACAAACATCTAATAGTGGAAGCACTTTGCGGAAAGAGAAACCTGATCCCATGCTGGAAACGATCTTGGGAAAGCTTCAAGGATAAGAGAATCACATCACTAAGGTTATAAAGCTCAAAAGGTTTTAGAAAGCCAAATGTTCAACAATGCTGAGGAAGTTCCTAGAAATCAAGGAAAGCTTCCAGGAAAGACGGAGGACAACCCGAAGGGAAGGGTGATGGCTATTACAACTAGGAGCGGAGCAACAACTACCAACCCGCAACCTAAGTTTGTTGAAGTTCCCGTCGATAAGGAAAAAGAAAAGGGGAAGGAGAAGGAAGACATCTACATTTCTCCTCCAGCTTACAAACCTCCCCTACCATTCCCACAATCTAGAGCAAGAGCACGTCTAGACAAGCAGTTGGTAAGTTCATTGAACTCATGAGCAAACTGCACATTAATATACCTTTCATTGATGCAATTGTAGGTATGCCCGCTTATGGGAAGTTCTTAAAGGAGATCCTCTCTAACAAGAGGAAGCTGGAAGACTTTGGAGAAGTCAAGATGAGTTCGGAATCATCGGATCTCATCAAAACGATGAAGGAAAAGATGCCCCCAAAGCTGAAGGATCCGGGGTCATTTTGTGTTCCAATTGGAGTAGGAGAAACCACATATGATGCATTATGTGACTTAGGAGCAAGCGTTAGCATCATTCCGCTTGCCTTATGCAGGAAGATCGGTTTAGGTGAACCTAAACCGGTGAAGATGACGTTATACATGGCGGATCGATCCATAACTCGTCCCGTCGGTATCATTGAAGACGTCCCGGTCAAGCTTGGTAAGTTCTATGTTCCAATAGATTTTGTTGTGCTTGACATTCCTGCAGATGGTCCGGTCCCGATCATACTCGGAAGACCGTTTCTTGCAACTTCCGGTTTTATGGTAGATTGCAAGAACGCTAGACTTGCCTTCGACATAGGAAAAGAGAAGGTAGAGTTTGT
Source organism: Fagopyrum homotropicum (assembly GCA_033239125.1). Lineage (NCBI taxonomy): Eukaryota > Viridiplantae > Streptophyta > Magnoliopsida > Caryophyllales > Polygonaceae > Fagopyrum > Fagopyrum homotropicum. The sequence continues at coordinate 54,831,569 of BSWB01000001.1, read as the reverse complement.
TCTTTTCACTTTGATGAAAGAGCCAGCTCTTGGAGAAGATATATTCAATACCTATGACGAAGAGACATCTAGAGAGGAAGTAAGCTCGATTCTATTCAAGGATCCATTGCAAAAGGTTATCACTATGAGCATTATGGAAAAAGGAGAAGAAAAGGATTGGAATGAGGAAATTGAAGCTTTGGAAGAGCTAAATGAAGTGCATGAAGAAGAGTTTGAAAAACTCTACGATGGGTCAGAGGATGTGGAATCACGGCCAGTCGTGCTATTCCACAGCCGTAATTTCCACCAATATGACCGTAATCAGCTATTCGGAGGACTCCAGAGAGTTTCACGGCCAAAACCACGGCCGTGGAACTACCAGAGGTGCCGTAATTGACTACCACGCCCTAAACCACGGCTGTTGAAGTAACAGTGGTGCCGTGATTTTGGGAAATTCCGAGAAAAATTACGTCCTCTCCACCAATGTTCTTGAGTCTTCTTCAACCACTCCTACACCCTTAGAGACTTCTAAGGAAGCATTGGACACTCCTCAAGAGGCATTATAGACTCCAATAGTGATGGAATTGAAGCCACTTCTCACACATCTAAGGTACGCATTTCTAGGAACTAATTCTACTTTTCCAGTAATTGTTAGTTCCGATTTAAGTGAAGATGAACATAGTAAACTTATGGTTGTTCTAAGGAAACATAGGAAAGTCTTAGATTACACTATAGAGGATCTAGTAGGAATTAAGCCTTCATTTTGTATGCATAAGATCCTAATGGAAGAAGACTTTAGACCTTCGCGACAACCTCAACGACGGTTAAATCCGATCATGAAGGAGGTTGTCAAGAAGGAAATTCTTAAACTACTTGATGCAGTTATCATCTACCCTATCTCCGATAGCAAGTGGGTGAGTCCCGTACAGGTTGTTCCAAAGAAGGGAGGAATGACGGTTATCACCAACAAAAACAATGAGCTCATTCCTCCAAGAACCGTGACTGGATGGAGGATGTGCATTGATTACCGGAAGTTAAACAATGCAACTAGAAAGGATCACTTCCCATTACCTTTCATTGATCAAATGCTTGAAAGGTTAGCACAACATTCTCATTTTTGCTATCTTGATGGATATAGTGGCTTCATTCAGATTCCGATTCATCCGGACGATCAAGAGAAGACCACATTCACGTGCCCGTGGGGTACGTTCGCTTATAGGAGAATGCCGTTTGGGCTTTGCAACGCCCCAACCACCTTCCAAAGGTGCATGCTGGCTATCTTCTCGGAGTACATAGAGGAGATCATGGAGGTTTTCATAGATGACTTTTCCGTTTATGGTTCCTCTTTTCATAACTCTAACCTTTCTCTTGTACTACAAAGACGTGAAGACACTAACCTAGTTCTTAATTGGGAGAAGTGTCAATTTATGGTGAAGGAAGGCATTGTACTCAGACACTTAATCTCTAGTAGAAGGATTGAGGTAGATAAGGCTAAGATAGAGACCATAGAAAAGCTCCCTCCTCCATCTTCGGTGAAGGGGATAAGAAGCTTTGTAGGACTGCTGGATTTTATAGACGTTTTATAAAGGACTTTTCTAAGATATCAAAACCGCTTACTAATCTATTGATGAAAGATGCAGTTTTTGATTTCTCGCAGGATTGTTTAGACGCCTTTCATAAGATCCGGGAAGCTCTAATCACAGCCCCGATCATCCAACCTCCGGACTGGAATCTTCCATTCGAGGTTATGTGTGATGCAAGTGACGTAGCTATAGGAGATGTGCTGGGGCAAAAGAAGGAGGGCTGAACTCATGCTATCTATTACGCTAGCAAGACGCTAGATGAAGCGCAGCTTAACTACGCCACAACTGAAAAAGAATTTCTAGCTATTGTTTATGCCTTTGAAAATTTTGCTCTTATCTTGTAGGTGCAAAGGTGATTGTATACACGGATCATGCTGCGATCCGGTATCTACTTGCAAAGAAGGATGCGAAGCCAAGGCTGATTAGATGGATTCTTCTCCTACAAGAATTCAATCTAGAGATCCGTGACAAGAAGGGTTCGGAAAATTCGGTTGTGGATCATTTGAGTCGTCTACCACATCTAGAAAACGACAGCTTACCTATAGATGACTCCTTTCCGGACGAGCATTTACACATCATAGAGGACTGCATCGACAAGATAACTAAAGGTAACGAACCATGGTTTGCTGATTTTGTTAACTATTTGGTTTGTCAGAAAATACCACCCGGACTATCCTATGCACAAAGGAAGAAGTTCTTTAAGGATGTTCGGGAATACTTTTGGAATGAACCTCTACTCTTCAAGAGAGGTCCTGACGGCATCATTCGAAGATGTGTGCCGGAAGACGAGATGCAAAGCGTCATCCGTCATTGTCATTCACTACCTTGTGGAGGACACGCTAGCTCAAACAAGACTAGCGCTAAGGTATTGCAATCTGGATTTTTTTGGCCTACTTTATTTCAAGATGTGCAAACATTTGTTTCCTGCTGCGATGCTTGTCAAAGAACATGAAACATATCTAGGAGAAACGAGATGCCTCTCAACAACATTCAAGAGGTAGAAATCTTCGACTTTTGGGGAGTAGACTTCATGGGACCCTTCCCATCATCTTGTGGAAACCAATACATACTTCTAGTTGTAGATTATGTTTCGAGATGGGTTGAAGCAATTGTCTCTCCAACTAATGATGCCATGGTTGTAGTAAAGTTCTTTAATAGAACTATCTTTCCAAGGTTCGGGACACCACGGACCATCATTAGTGACGGAGGCTCTCACTGCATTGCCCGACGATTCGAAGCTCTACTATCTAAGTATGGGGTGACTCACAAGATCGCCACCCCTTATCATCCACAAACGAGTGGACAAGTGGAGATTTCGAATAGGGAGAGAAAACAGTTTCAAAGACAAGGAAGGATTGGTCTTTGTAACTAGATGATGCGTTGTGGGCATATAGGACTGCATACAAGACTCCCATAGGAACAACACCATACAACCTTGTGTATGGGAAGTCTTGTCACTTACCGGTGGAGCTGGAACATAAAGCGTATTGGGCGGGTAAGTGGTTGAACTTCAACATGAAGGAAGCGGGCGAAAATCGCCTTTTGGACCTTAACGAGATTGTAAAACTCCGCTTAAACGCTTATGAGAATGCTAAGATCTATAAGGAGAGAGCAAAGCGTTGGCATGATAAGCATATCATTCCAAAGGACCTCAAAGAAGGAGATCAAGTTCTCCTCTTCAATTCAAGACTTCGACTCTTTCCAGGTAAGCTTAAATCTCGTTGGACTGGACCTTATCTAATCAAACATGTTTTTCCCCATGGTGCAGTTGAAGTATGGGGTGAAAAGAGCGGAGGTTTTAAGGTGAACGGTCAACGACTCAAGAAGTATACACCGGAGCTCCAAGCTGAGGAGTTTGCACCTACCACACTCGAATAGATGCAAGTATGGTCTAGATACAAACCTAAAACAAGCGCTTCTTGGGAGGCAACACAAGGTATTACACTTATGCTTTTGTTTTTCATTCTTAGTTTAGATTAGTTTAGTCGTTTTTGCTTTGTTTTGCCCTCAATACCTTCATGTATGTCGTGTTTTTGGATGTAGGAACAATGGAATAAGCAATGGAAGGAGAAAATGTTAGAAGGAATTGACGAAACTTGGATTTTGGCACATTACAGAGAGTTCCACGCCCTAAACCACGGTCGTGGAAGCTACAAAGACCATAATTTGCAAAAATCTGAGAAAAATCACCAAAACCACGGTTCCGTACAAAACCACGGCCGTGGAACACCCCGAGTGACCGTGATTTCAAAAAATTTTACGGTCACTATATAAACCACCTTCTTCACAAAAAAAAAACACACAAACTCCATTCCACGACCCTATTCCACGACCGGAACGCAGAAAACACTCTCCCTCTCTCAAATCTTCATTCGGAATTCGTTTTGAACGATTCTTTATCCTAAAGTGAAGCATTTTCGACCCTCTTAAAGATCTAATCAGCAATCGGAGTGAAAAATCATTGCAGGAGACGGAATTTGGCTTTTAAGAATCCAAAACCTAGGTTTTCTTCTCTTTCTCTACTTTGTCGATTTGGCTCAATTCTTGCAAGATTTTTTAGGAGAACTGATTGAAATTGGATTGGAATTAGTCTAGGACTGTGCCTGCTGAATTTGGTATGATTTGGTTGAGATTTGAGCAAAACAGAGCCGAACCACGGTCTCTGTAGGTTCCACGGCCGTTGTTTCTGTAGAACAGACCGTGATTTTTCCTCTGCAATGGATTTGTTTAGGAGGAAGTCGAATAGGAACAAGAAGAGGAAAGAGGACACTTCCTCTTCTTCCCAAAACCCCCCTAATGAGCCACCATCACCCCCACCTCCTAGGATTCCAACCATCCATGAGGATTAACTCGATGCCTTGGAAAGGATCGAGAAGAGAGCGGTCATAGGACCGCGCTACTTAGTGCTTGAGGAGCTACAGCTGTTGAATGTAGTGAATGACTTGACATGGCTCTTAGATAGAGCTGGTTTGATTGCCTTCTCCGCTATTAGAGAAGATGCATATCAGGAGATTACTAGGGAGTTCGTGATTTCCTTTGAGCACAGTGTCATGGATAGGATAGTTTCTTTTAGGCTGATGGAGGAGAGCAATGAGTTCTCAATCTTGTAGTTTGGAGCCTTCTTTGGGTTCCAAGAGACCTTAAATGGTCGGTTTCCTAGCGGCGTGTACGCTAAGGACTTTTGGGAGGACATAGCCATGATCTATGCTAGTGAGGACCATTGGCAGCCGGCCGACACCAAGGCTAAGCTTATCTATAACTTAGCCTTGAAGATAGCTCATATGGTTCTTTCCGAGTGCCTTTTCCCTAGGACCGAGACCCCTCAGAAGATCAAGACGGATGAGCTTTTCCTTCTTTATTCTATGCTTCATGGTAGACCTGCTGACTGTGCTACCCTCCTAGCCTCCACCATGAGTAAGCTCAAGAACAAGAGAGCCGAGGTTCTGGCTGCAGATGTTGAGGAGGAGGTAGGAGGAGGTGATGGTTTTGAGGGAGGAGGTGATGAGCAGGACTTTGGCACTTTTCCGGATCAGCCGGCACACTTCCCTGACCCTCCTAGACGTTCACCACGACCCACCGGACCTTCTGGAGCCTCTTCCTCTCGCCGTGCTAGCGTGAGTGAGAGGCCGACTTGGATGGACTCTCTTCCCGCTTGGTATGGAGCACAACCGGAGTGGATGGGAGCTCTACCACCTTGGTATAGTCGGGCACCAGCAGCACCATCAACACCGACTCCACAGGACGCACCGGCATGGTACGGCCAACCACCGGCTTGGTATGAGCAGCTACCGGCATGGGCCACCGACCTATCCAAGAGGGTGGGAGACTTAGAGATTCATTGGGACACACGGGCTGAGGAGCATGACATGATGATGAGAGACATATACCGCCAGCAGTTTGGGCGGAACTTCAGCCCCGACTTCCGTCCATTTCCGCCACCGCCTCCTCCGCAGTGATGAGCTACGATGATTGACAGTTTCAGCCGCCCCACCGCCGTCTAGTGAGTTCATTTTGCTTTTCTTCTTTTCTTTATTTCTCTTTGAACATTGAGGACAATCTATGTTCTAAGTATGGGGTGGGGTGTGACTATTATGTGAAATAACTCTACTACATTTGCTTGCTTCTATCCATAACACTATGCATGTTTCATTTCCATAGTCACACGTTTCATTATTGCATTGCATGAAAAAGTTTGAAAAACCCATAAAAATTTGAAAAAAAAAACAGAAAAATTTTGAAAATGTTCTTGTGCTTCTAAGTTTAGAGATGACTCCTATGATAGCTCTCACTTGTGAAATGAGTTTTTGATGACAATTATATGCTTAAACGGAATAATGAATTGAAAAGAGATTGAATGTGTTGTTTATCCTTTCTTGCAAGTTTCATAATGTGAAAGTTCTATCTAAGTCATATCGAGAAATTAAGGTTGAAACCACATGATGATTTCTTATACTTCTTTTCAAAATGATTAAGGCAATTCGATTTTCTTACTTCTTTCTTTGATCACTTAGCCCCTCAATAAAAGTAATTGCCTCCCTTACCTATCCGGGAATTTGGAGGAGTTGAGTTTTGGCATGTTTGATGTGGGAGGGCCATGAAAGCATTTTTGCATTCAAAGAATAGAACTAATAGGTTTGGGGAAGTCAATCATGACGATGAGTAACTCGGCACCATTCACATAGCCGGGTGTTTGTGTCTTGCCAAAGTCGGATTGAGCGATATTCCTAACGAATTATGGTATGTGCATCAAGGGTTTGAGGCATCTCGAAATTAAGAAACGCCGATCTCCTAGGCTTCGGTTTTTGTGCACCTCTGTCCATCTTTCCAAAAGTAAATTCGAAAAATAATGTGAAAAGGAAGAGAAAAAAGCTCTAAGTTGATGGTGTTGCAATTCAAAGTAAAAAAGAAAGAGAGTTAAGTTATTCATTTTTCCGGATTCATGCACCATATCCCTTATAAGTTTCCCTCCTTTCCGCATTCTAGACCTTACTTGAAAGTCCTTAAGATCAAAAGAATGTTATTTCACTTGGTGATCTAAATTGAAGTTTCTTATGCTTGATTTTGAAAATACTTGAAGGTTATGATGTTTGTCTTGAAGTTTAAACGATTTATGACGTTTCTTTGCTTTACATTCTTTAGTTTATGTATGTGAGCGTTTTCAAGGATGAATAAAGCAAGGTTTGAGGATAATCTATTGACTAGAAGCACATTTACCTAAAGGATGGTTTTGTTTTGAGTTTGCATGTATATTTCATTCTAACTTGTATTCGAAGCTTTTAAAAACCTTGCTTGAGGACAAGCAAGTGACAAGTATGGGGTATTTTGTTAACATGAAATATTGCGATATTCTAGGCACTTATATTGGTTGTTTTTCCCTTATTATTGTGTACATGGATGAAGTTTAGGAGCAAATGTTTGCTTGTTCATCTATATTGTCGATATGGAAGTCTACGCTAGCTTTGTGTTGATTGTAGGTGAATAGGAGCTAAATAAGAGCAATTGAGAGAGAAAAGAGAGTGATCGATCATGTTCAAGGATTAGGAGACACATCAAGGAAGATAAGAAAGGAGCTAGGATGAAGAATGTCACGACACAAAGGAAACTACAAGCAATATGCACTTCCACGCCCTGAATTACGGCCGTAGAAGAGTCCACGCTCTAAACCACGGCCGTGGATCTTGGCATCATGAGCGTGGAGCACTCCAGTAGGTTACACGGCCTAAATTACGGTCGTGGAAGTCACAAGACACCGTAATCCTTTTCCACGCTCTAAACCACGGTTGTGGAAACCCTTGAGACCGTGATTTAGGCGATCTTTTGACGTGTCTTTATTTGCCACATTATTTACGTAATGGGCCTTGACGGAAATTATTTCATGTCTTATAAAAAGGCCGGAAAAGAGAGTTTTTGGGGATCCCTGCTTATCGCCGCTTAGATGCCGCATACATCTCGCATGCACTTCGGGATAGACGGCCGCTTATCTTGCTTGGAGCATTCTTGCCTAGGGTTGATTGAAGATCGCCGAAGGTTTAGCCTCTTTCTTAGGTTTTGATATAGAAGACGGATTGACAACATGTTCTTCGTACTTACCTTAGATCATTGTGAGGTTTTGTGTTATACATTCTGAATCCCTTAAACATCACTTCTTGTGTTTCGGATTTGAGATTTGGTTTTGAAGTTTTATTGAGTATTCGATGGTTTTCATCTTTTATTCTCTTTAATTTGAATGTTGATATCATGACAATGATTGTTGGCTAAAACCCTTTAGCAATTCTAAGGTGAAGGGTTGATAGTTGTTGCTTAGATGATGATAGATGGATCGTAATTTGATTGGACCCTGAGAGTTAGAGAAATATTGTCGATGAACCTAAATCACGGCCTGTTCTAGGGTTTCCACGGCCGTGGTTCTCAAGATCTACCCGTGATTTACTTCAGTTTACGAACCTTGCTTTTACTTTAATCCAAAGTTAAAGATTGACTTTAACCTAGTCTTGACTTGTCTTTTCTAGGTAGTAGTGAGACTCAACATCCTCTATTTCGGTTTCGAGTGTCACAATCTTAACCGTTTGAGTTTATCTTGATCCTTGGGTTACAAGTTTGGGTATTTGAGATCAATTCTAGTCTTTAGATCCTTTCTATATTGCAGCCTCAACAACCTTTATAGAGAGATCTTTTGGTTAGACATATAAGGTTTTGGAACTTCACCGTACATTTCCTTGCTTTAGCATACTTTTGCAGTTCTCAACTCTGTCCTTATATCTATAGTTTGTCTTGAATCGATTGCCACAATTAGATACCTGGATCTTTAGGGTTGCTGTTTTCCCCAATATTTACAAAGCTTTACATCTTATTTGGTTGACAATCTGAAATTGGATTTTGTTTCACCAAATCCCTGTGATCGATACTCTGGAATACTTGCTAATTTACGCCGATCCGTACACTGCGGGTTCACTTGCTTTTATTCTAGTTTTATAAATTTAAGACTTGATTGCACGCACATTTTAGGGCGAACAATAGCCTCTCTTGAAGGCACCCTTGTGGGTGTTCTTGAGAGAGATTAGTCTAGATTTTAGTTTTGTAGTGAGATTTGTGTGGTTTTGAGTGAGGTTTCCATTGTTGACAACTTGGAGCAGCTCTTGGAGCCTTTGTAAGACTTGGTAACTTATATTCTAGCTTTATAATGTCTTTTCTTTGGCTCATTCTTCATTATCTAGCTATGACTTGCAAGCATGCTCTATTTATGAAGTTTGATCTGGATTTGTATGTTGTTGGCTGAATAGTTTTGATTCTAGGGTAATGGATTGATGGTTATGGCTTGGGTGATGATAGAATGGACTTGTATGTTAGTTTAGGATAATTCGTATGCACAAAACCTAACCCAGACAGAAAAATCGACCTGTTCTTCAAAGTAAATCGGCCGATTTTTGCTATGATCCACCCGATTTTTCCTTCTGTTGCTCTTTAATTGATGAATCTGTATGTTAGGATGTTAGATTGTTGAAATCCTAGTGTTTGTTGAGCATAATATAGCTTAGGGTGACCTAATGTTAGCAAACTAGTTGAGGAATGAGACTTACCCGGTGATTTCCGCTCTTAGGTATTGAAGATGATGAACTCTAGGTAGTAGTGAGCCAAAAATGCCGCTATTGGACTGAATGTGCTAAGATTGTTGCTTAAGACTTGCCTTTCCGAGACTTACCCGGTAAGGAGAGGTTTGAACCTTAGGTAGTGGCCCGGTTTGTGTAGAATTCCCATCCTTAGTTCCTTGAGACTTGCCCGGTAATAGGACTTAGGTGAAGGACTAGTGGAACATGAGACTTACCCGGTAATTGTTCCCATTAAGGAAAAACCCATTACTAACAACCGAAACTTTGTCCTGAGATGTTTAGAAGCTTGAGTCTAATGCCATAACCGGAAATCTTGATCTCTAGAATCCACTTATCTTACCTCTTATCTCCTATCTTGCATTTGTGTGTTTGTTTTCTTGTTTGATTTGCATATTTTGTGATCCTTGTTTGATCACCTCAAAACCAACCAAATATATTGTGTTTTGCACCTTCTTTATTCCTCATCTGATCTTAGTTTAGATTTGCACTATCTTTGATCATTGGATGACTTGATTTTACCTCAGTCCTTATGTTCGACCTCGGAATACTTTCCTTCCTACATAACGATCCGTACACTGCGGGTTTCGCTAGGTAGTTTAGGAGATTAGATCCAGTTTATAAATGTAAAGCTTTTTGTGCTACGTCTCTAGCGTAACAATCTCTCTTCACACTTGTTTCATAGTCTTTCGAAAACCGTTATGTGAGCAAAAAGACTCATGCCCTGAAAAGAATCATCACATCTTGCAAAAGTTTCTAAAACAAACATCATAACCTGAAGCAAAATCAAAATTAATCATGGAAAATCTAATTTAAACCATAAAGCCAAACAACAATCTCAAAGATTTTAAGGTCTTTCAAACGAAGGTCAAGAAACGTGTTAGGGTGGGATATGTAAAGGATATACGGTGGAAAATTCAGGAAAGAGGACAATAACATCACAACTTCTTTAAGCAAACTTCAACATCGACCAATAAGCTCTTTTTCTCTTCTTTTTTAACAAAATTTTCTTTACTTTAGCTTTTGAAATCAAGGATAGAGGTGCACAATAACTGAAGCCCAGGAAATCAACATTAACTCTCTTTTTCGAGTTGCCTCAAATCGTGATGCACATAGCATGACTCGTCAGGAATATCGCTCAATCCGAATTTGGCAAGACACAAACACCCGGCTATGTGAATGGTGCCGAGTTACTCAGCGTCATGATTGACTTCCCCAAACCTATTTTCTATCACATTCACCACTTTCAATTTCAAACTTCACAACTTTTACGGAATTGCATCCTAATTCCCGGATAGATATAAAGGAGACAAAATATATACATGAGGAGCTAGAAGGTGAATCAAGAAGAAGAAGGGAATGAAAATCGAAGTGCCTTAATCATATCAATAAGAAGTGAAAGAACTTATTAACCGGTTTCAACCTTCAATTTCTCAGCATGATTTAGATCAAATTCCAAATTATCAAACTTGCAAGAAAATTCAACAAAACATTCAAATCCTTCACAATTCACAATTCAGTTTAAACACATAAAAATCATCAAAAATCCATTGCACTAGTAATTTTTTTCATCGAGGTCTTTTCCAATCCTAGAAGCACAAAAATTGTAAAAATTTCAATTTTTCTGGTTTTTCAAAGCTATAAAATGCAAAGAAATATCAAAACATGTGACAAGAATAACGAAAATGCAAAGTACGATGAACATATGTCAAAGCAAGTATTGTAACACCCCAAGTTTCAGAACTCGGAGAGCAACTGGTTAGGACCTCACAGTGGGTCCTAACCTTAGTTAGACAACAACTTAACTAGATCTTATAACAAGGCACATATAAGGAAAACTCATAGATAATAAAGTATGTTTTAACAAAGTAATGAATGTGATCAAAACTGACAGCCGGAAATAACACGGTCTCACAATCTGAGAAAAAGAAAAAGAACTTTCTAAAAGACTAACAAAAGAAACTACAACCCGTCCTAAGGAGTACGACACCCCGGCTGTCCACTACCGTCCGTATCACTCGGCATCTGCTCTAACCTGTGGTTAGTCTAAACAAAGATAAACAGTTAGCTAACTAATCAAATATAAGTAGAAAGATAAATAACACATACACACGGAAGAAGAATATAAACACTCAACATGCTGGCACACAATCCGGTTATTATCTAAAAACTTATGTGATTCACTTCATACTGTTTTAAAAGTTGTAGCACGAGAAATCTTAAGATTTCCCGCCTCGGTTCCTTATCCTACTAGTGATGGTTTGGTATACCTCTACCAGTGGCGTCCCTATAAACCAAGTCTGGACTAGTCCCGAAAGAAACCCCCAGCGCCCTTGGGCTAACTGAGCAAAATGCTACCGCCCGTTACTCTTAGGCCAGATAGGTAAGTATGTCGATGATTTCAATGAAATACACTAGTACACACATCATTCAAACACCACTATCATCATTCACACTCATATCTGACAGCTAGCTAAGTAAGCCCAAAGGACTTACCTGAATCAAGTCTCGACTCTTTTAATCACAATTCGATCTGTAACTGTAGGAACTCAGTAGCCTGTCAAAGGAGGAAAGTACGTCAGCACCCTTCCTAGGAAATTAGAAGTCTAAGACTTCTAAGATAGGAGATCTTATTAGAACAAAAACTATTACAGTGCTCGTTTAAGGTAAAATGACTATTTTACCCTTGGTCCCGAAACTTCTAAAAATCCCATAATTTATGCTTAAACTCTTATCTGAGACTAAAATGCCATATTCTAACCCTCAAGGATGAGTTTGGGTAAAACTAGAAAAACTACACATTTCCTATTTTCCGAAAAGTCATTGGTCCAACTTTGGCTTCAAATAAGAAATTCGAATAAATGTATAAAAATTCCGAAATAATTCTCTAGATCATCTATGATATCCATTCTACTCCTAGGAGAAATAACTTCTTAAATCTATTCAACCATCACTTCTACAAAAATTTCTAAAGTTGATTACCACCCTTAGAATTTTCTATACTTAGCCAAAGTTTCACTGGTGGAAAAACAGCTCAACTACCCTACTTTGGAACCTTATAACTTCTAATCCGACCGTTCATTTATTCTCAAATTTTGACACAGTAAACTAAATGTATCCATATATGATCTATCAAAATTTCAACGGTGGATCTTACTTCTAACGCCTAAAAATGATCTCTAAAGTTGACCGTTTCTAATCTTCAAAACTGGACACAAAAGAGCTTACAACAGGTCCTTGCTTCAATCATTCTTGACAGAAACAACTATACATTTCTTAGCCCATCATTTATATAATCAGAAAACCTAAACTAACTACCTTTCTCTCCTCAACATAACCTGACATCAAGTGCGTTAGATGGGTAATTACCTAGCGATGGTGCAGGAAGAATCCTATGTATGTGCTATCGAGAGAGGCTGCTGGTGCGTTTTTGTAATGCCTTCAGAGTGACTCCAACGTCGGAGCGATTCAAGGCTACACAGAGACACAAAGAAGACCGGTCATCACTCTTGTCACTCAAGGTTACTAGTAGCGGAAAAAGAGAGTAGCGGTTACCTTGGCAGTTGCGGTCCGGGAGGGATCATTGACGTCGACCGGGGCAGAAGCTGGGGATCCGTCGATGGTACTTTGGATGTAGAAGACTGGGTTGCTTGTTGTTGCACTGAAGAGAGAGATCGAGGGGAAGGCGATCTGTTGCAGTGGAGGAGGCGATCTGTTGCAAACGGAAAGGAGGGTGGGCACCGTAGGTTCAGAGGAGGAGAGGTACGACGGTTATGGTGCTACTGTCGATCGTCCAGGGCAAGAACATCTCCTATACAGGCTTGAGAATGAAGCAGTCGCCAGGGATGTACACTTGTCTTTCTGAGGTGCCGAGCAGGGAGGCGGATTGATGACAGCGTGAAGAGGGGAGCAGATCACGCCCGGAAAGGAAGGCGATCTGCTTGTTGTAATGTCTTTCCCAACGGAATTGAAGAGCTGCGTAAACTCCTTCGCTCGCTCGATCACGTGACGAGGAAGGTAGGGTTATATTTGGGTTGGGCCAACAAGGTTGGGACGCCAAGAGCAGTCTAAGGGCCACTGCTGCGGTTTGTGGGCTGGCGGCTTTGGGCTGTCTTTGAAGAGTTCAGCAGTTGTAGGTAGGGTGTAGGCTGTCAACAGCTTGTCTGGGCCTTGTCACAGGGTTGTCGGGCTTCGTCATGGCCTCGTCTCAGCTTTGTCATGGTCTCGTCACAACTTTGTCATGGTCTCGTCAAAAGTCATCGTTAAGAACTAATTATAAGAACTAGGTTTTGGTATAATTCTTCATTTTATGTGAATTGAAATTCTACATAAAATTGTAGAATTTGTGGAAGGAAGAAATACTAGATAGAAAGGGAACCAGTCAACAGATCGAAATCCGATTTGACTGGGAATTACCTGAATAAAATTTACGGATATTACAAGTATCATAGATTTATTATAGAGCATGATTCTCAATCACCCCATACTTGAACTACACATTGTCCGCAATGTGCAATAAAAGAAAGAAAAGTACAAGAAACTCACAAAGTCTGAATAAACTGATAGAGGTGGAACGTCATCATCCGAGTGATGGTGAAAATGGGTACCATGAGGGGTCGTAGGGACGACCGAACTGAGGCTGATAGAAATCTCGCATCAACCTCTGGTCCTCCTCTATGACTCTGAGACGGCTATCCATGCGCTCCATGGTAGAGGTAATGCCGTCCATCTGCGACTGCAGTCCGTAAACCCATGGGGGTGTTTCATCGAACCAAGTAGGGCGCTCGGATGTGCTGGCGTGGCACTGGGAAGGGCTAGCGCAAGGTCGGTGAGCTATAGACCTCATAGGAGAGTCATGATACTCTCCCATGGGTGGAAAATCATGTGGCGGCTCCGGAGAGCTACCATAGTCACCCTCATCTCTGAACTCACTAGGACCGGCATCCGTCCCAGTGTCCATATCCTCTAGGCCCTGTCCTCCATCCTCCTCAGCTGCTGCATCATCCTCATCAACCTTGGGACCTCCCTTGTTAGCATGCATCGGCTTAAAGGTCAACTTCCAATTATGGGGGTTCCGAATAGAGTAATCCGACCTCCACGGAATCCCCTTCCCACTCTTGCCATCCCAGGGCACAACAACATGCGGCAGACCTCTATGGCGGGGAATCCGAATACCCCTAGCAATAAATCTCTCAAGTCCAAGAGGTCTAGCCTCAACGGCTAGCTCACAAGAAGAATAATCCACCTCCAACTGACAAGCAATGTGGGTCACAATCCCACCAACACAAATATCACCCCTCGCCTTGTTCTTTATCTTCCTAAGGTTGTCGGCTAACATGGTGGCACAATCTGGAGTAGTGCCGGTGGCCATGCAATAGAGGATATAAAGCTCATCGGCTTTCAACTTTTGGGGGGTCTCGGTCCTGGGGAAGAGGCAGTCGGACATGATCCTTTGTGCGCGCTTGAAGGGTAAGTTAGGCTTTGTATGCCTAGGAAAGGTCCCATGTGTAGTCTCTCAAAATCCAAACAACCTATCAAATCTCTCTATCGACATAGCATAGTTCCGGTTCATCATCCGGAACTTCACAATTCTCTGCCTAGCATCATGGTCGAGGGAACTAAGAAACTCTATGGTCAAATCCTCATAAGCATGTTCTCTAATGCCTATGAAAGTCCAAATCCCAGCCCTATCAATCATCATAGTCAAATCATCAAGGACATTAATACACTCAACCTCCTCAAGCACTAAGTACCTAGGTGCTACTATGGTGCGAGGTTGGATGGTGTTGTAGGCATCCTTAAAATCCACTCAGATACGAGAAACTCTAGGAGGGGGTGGTGGTTACTGTGGGGGTGGTTGTGGAGGTTGGGAGGATGAACCTTTGACCTTACGAAACAGATTTCAGCTACTACGACGAAGACCGTCCATATTTGGCAAAACCAAGGATTGTTCTTCACAAACAATGGCCGTGGAAATCAAGAACGGGCCGTGGAAATCGTCTATTTCCCTCAAATCACCAAATTCAACAATTTCTTTCACATACAACAGTCCTAGACTATTTCTAAGTTCCAATTCGTCAGTTCTCTAAAAAACGGAAGAAATCAACCCAAGATCAAGGAAGAAGAGAAAACCTAGGGTTTGATTGAAAAATCCAAATTTCTGTTGATTCTCTGCAATTCTTTGTTGTTTGAGCACTGAATCTTCAAGAGGATCGAATTTACTTGCGCTTTGGTGAAAGAATCTCTTGAAACAATCAACGAACGCGAGATTGGGCACTAGGGAATCCGAAGGAGTTGTTTATGGTGTAGGATGTG
The DNA here is from genome assembly GCA_033239125.1 of Fagopyrum homotropicum. Classification (NCBI taxonomy): domain Eukaryota; kingdom Viridiplantae; phylum Streptophyta; class Magnoliopsida; order Caryophyllales; family Polygonaceae; genus Fagopyrum; species Fagopyrum homotropicum. Next base: position 54,816,088 of record BSWB01000001.1, on the reverse strand, counting down.
ATTTAGGGGAGAAATAATGTGCAGCTTGGAGGTGAAGTGTTCCTTATATACTCTCACAAAATTTTTGAAAACCACGAGCGTGGTTTTTGCCGTGGAATTTGGGCCGGTCGTGGTTCTTTTTATTTTTGCTCTCAACTTGGTTTTCCAAGGGTTTAAATAGGAAATCACGGCCGTGGTTTCCTATTTTTTCCCGTGGAATCTCCTTTTACGTCCTTAATTGACAATTTCAACTTTGTTCTTGCATTTCTTGAATCTTTTTGGAGATTTCCTAGTTCCTACCATCCAATGACACAAGAAAACCGGGAACAAACCAACGAAAACGACAAAACAAAATATCTACTATAATCTCTGAAAAAAGGGAAAGAAAGCAATACCTTGGGTTGCCTCCCAAGAAGCGCTTTGTTTAAGGTCCGTAGCTAGACCAATCCTTTTTCTGCTCAAGTGAGGAGGATAGGTGCAATCCCCTCAATCAGACTCTCCGGTGTATACTTCTTGAGTCATTGGCTATTAACCTTGAAAGCTCCACATTTTTCACCCCATACTTCAATTTCAACTTTTACGTCCTTAATTGACAATTTTGACGTCGGGAGTTGAAGAGAAGGACAAGATCTCCTTCTTTCAAATCCTCCGGAATGATGTGCTTGTCATCCCACTTCTTTGTCCTTTCTTTGTAGATCCTCGCATTCTCGTATGCATTCAAGCGGATCTCTTCCAACTCATTAATGTCTAGAAGGCGTTTCTGTCTAGCCACCTTGATGTCAAAGTTCAACCACTTAGTTTCCTAATAGGCCTTGTGCTCTAGGTCAACGGGAAGATGACAAGACTTTCCATACACAAGATTGTATGGTGTAGTGCCAATAGGAGTCTTGAAAGTTGTCTTGTACGCCCAAAGTGCATTGTCCAACTTTAGTGACCAATCTTTCCTCATTCTATAGACAACTTTCTCTAGAATGGCCTTGATCTCTCAATTGAAAATCTCCACTTGCCTGCTAGTTTGAGGATGATAGGGAGTGGCAATCTTGTGAGTCAAACCATACTTGGCTAGTAGAGCTTTAAACTTACGGGCCGTGAAGTGCGTTCCTCCATCACTAATGATGGTTTGGGGCGTCCCAAATCTTGGGAAGATCGTTCTATTAAAGAACTTCACTACCACCATGACATCATTAGTGGGAGAAGCAACCGCTTCAACCCATCTTGAAAAATAATCTACAACCAAAAGTGATAGCATGTATTATAGTTTATATTTTGGGACTTGTTTAGACGTTTTATCTTCATAAATCTGCATGTATGGATGTATATTATGTGATTATATTGTTGTTTCATCTACCTTTACGGGAATCGAGGTCTACACCAAGTTTCGTTGTAATCGTAGGTAAAATGACACGTTTTGGAATGAAATGGAGCTAAGGAGATAAGGAGTCATTGGAGCTACATTCTGGAGCTTAAAGAAGAACTCAAGAAGCCTGGAATTAATGAAGAAGATTGACTTTTGACCAAATTTGAGAGATTGTACATTCAGTTGAGATTCACCTCGGTCAGCTACAGTGTCACCTCGACCGAGGTGATCTTGAGGAGCGTCCCGACCGAGGCGAACACCCTGTCGCCGGCGAGATCCATATTTTTGGTTGAGATCTATTATTTTTGGAAAGAAGATATCTTATATTTTTGGGCTGGATTTCTGGAAGGAAGATCTTATTTTTGGAAGATCTATTTTAGAGATATGGATATATTTTATAGGTAATTTTTTTTTTTTAAGATATTATTATCTTTGGAAGATAATTCTCCAATATAAAGGGTTGGATTTTCAACAATCCATCCATCTTCGAGCATCTTCGACACACCCAATAATCTGCAGATTAGGGAGATTTTCTGGAAGTTTGAAGGAAGGATTGAAGGATTGAATATCAAGGAAGGAAGAATTCATAGTTTTGAGATAGCTTTTGAGGAAGTTTGTAAGACTTTCTTAGATTCCTCTTTTGGTTTGTTGTCTTGTTTGATTTGTGATTTGAGGAATGTTGATTTGTTGTTATTTGATTCAGTTATTGATACCTTTTTCTTAAGGTTTTCTTGTTCGAATATTGATTCCCTTCTCATATATTTGATCATTGTTATCATCATGATTGTTGGCTAAGTTTCTGATGCGATTCTAGGGTGATTGGCTGAAAGTTGCGGGAAAGACGATGATAGAATGATCTTAATCCCAGCTGGACCCTGAAAGCTCGAGTCTTTAACCTTAACCCTAGAACACCTCGCTCAGTCGATGAACATCTCGACCGGGGCGAGACTTGACTGAACGAGGTGAACCTTTTCTGATCCGAAACTGAAATTAAGTGTTCTAGTTTGCCAAATCCTATCCTTATTATACCTTTCCTGGTTCAATGCAAGCCTAGGATGAGACTTACCCGGTGATTCCTTTGCTTGTTTACCTAAGATCATAAGTGTAGGTAATAAATGTTTATCCTTTATTGGGGTTTGGGTGTGCCTTCATCCCATCTTTGTGAGTTAGCCTGAGACTTACCCGGTAAAGGTTGATTCTATTCCCTTAGGTGGTATGTTGGTTTGAGATTATAGTACCGTTCCTTAGTACCTTGAGAATTACCCAGTAATAGGAGCTTTGGTTTGGGATAGTGAGTAGTGAGACTTACCCGGTGATAGATTCCCACCTTAGAAACACCTTCCCTTTGCAAATCTCAGCTTTGTCCGCGTTATGCTTTGAGATCTTGAGTCAGAACCACTACTAGATGCTTTAATCCCTAGAATCTGCATTTCCCCTTAATTGACTTTTACATCATATTTGATTACTTTAATAGCGTTGGTTAATTGCAATATTTGACAACCAATTATGTTCTTTGTTTCACCATTGTCTCTGTGTTCGACCCCTGAAATTCTTTCTTTTTATTAAAATTGACCCGTAAACTGCGGGTTCGCATCTTTGTTCAAGCATACTTCTTGGGTTATAGATTTAAAGCTTGCACACACCGTTTGGAGCGAACAAGTTTTTGGCACCGTTGCCGGGGACTTGGTCTAGACCAAGCCGGTTGCGGTTGTCTTTCAGGGCAATTGCCCTTGTTGCTACTAACCACTCTACTTGAGTTTTTTCGCAGGATCTTTTTCTTAGGTTTATACGAAGAATCTATGTTGGGAAGGAAATCGTTCCCTACGATCCCGAACCAGAAAAGACATACAAACGACGATTGAAAGAAGCTAAGATGGCCAATCAAGAAAATCGCGATCTTGAGGCCGAATTCAAGGAGGCGTTGGAACAGCTACGCCTCAATAAGGAAGAACTGCAGCGAGAAAGAGAGCAGACTCGCACAAGAACTGTAGAGATCGAAGCAGATATGGCCGATCTAAGAGCCTAGATTCTACATCGACCGATCCCAGATACTCGACCGAGGAAGGACCCAGTCCTAGTTGCCGCGGCCGAGATACATCCACCTCGGATGCCTGTCCGAGATGTTATTTTTGCTGGAGTTCCACAAACCCTAGGACAGAGGATGGACCCTAATCAGCAAGTGAGGTGTCCAAGAGTCAACCTAGGTGATCCAGCTGAGCATGATTACGAACTTCGACCGCAAGTTCTATCCATGATCCGCCAATGCCAATTTGGAGGTTTAGAGAGGGAGTCTCCGCATCAGCATTTGCAAAACTACGAGATTCTGATGGAGACCTTCAGACCTTCAAGGCTGGAAATCAACAACTACAAGCTAAGGCCTTTCTACTTTTCATTGAAGGACAGAGCGCTTACTTCGTATCAATCTCTTCCACCCGGAAAGATCAACACTTGCGAAGAGATGACGACGGAGTTTCTAACAAAGTTCTTTCCCCCCTCCAGGACCGTTGAAATGAGAGGGAAGATTAACGCATTTATCATGAAGGACAAAGAGAGTTTGTCCAAGTCATGGGAGAGATTTAAAGATGTTTTATTGGATTGCCCACACCATGGGATTCCAAAGATAGAGTTGGTGGAGATATACTTCAAGGGATTGGATGGAGCTACTCAATTCAATCTTCAGCTACTTTCGGCCGGCACATTCATGGATATGCCGATAGACGAAGCTTGGGAGTTCATTGAAAAGACAGCTTTGCATATGGAGAAGTACTCCCATCAAGGAGCCGACATGGAGTTGAGTTAATTTCCAAGACGCTCCATCAAATGATAATCAACTCATCACCCTTAAACATGATGTGAAGCAATTGAAGGACCTTTTGGTGGCTCACACGAAGAAGGAAGATGGAGGATATCAAGGGAGAAACAACAACCAAGGGTCACGGAACAACAATTACAACAACAATAGAGGCTCCAACAACAATAATTGGACATCTAATCAACAAAATCCGGGTAACCCTTATTCTAATTCTAATAATTCTGTCAACCCCTCTTCTTCTTCTTCTACTCCATTAAAGAGCCAGGAGTCTAGATCAAGTTCGTCCCAGCCAGAGAAGAAGGATGCAGTGCTGGAGGCAATGTTGATCAAGCTCAATGCTATGGAGACGTCTATGACTTCATTTTCGAAGGCACAAAAAGCCTTAGAGCAACAATTCTTTAATAAGGCGAATGAAGCGCCAAGAGATCCAGGGAAGCTCCCAGCAAGGACAGAGAGCAACCCCAAGGGACAGATTATGGCAATTACGACGAGATGTGGACTAAAAACTGCAGATCTAGTACCTCGGTCGGTGCTAGTGCAAACGAAGGACACCTCGGTCCAGGTACAAATATGAAGTTTATGTTCCACCTCCTACTTAAAAACCACCACTTCCTTTCCCTCAGTCAATGGCCAGAGCACATCTAGACAAGCATTTTGGTAAGTTCCTTGACTTGATGAATAAACTACACATTAACATCCCTTTCATTGATGCTATTCTAGGGAAGCCCGCCTACGGGAAGTTCTTGAAAGAGATTCTATCAAGAAAGAGGAAAGTGGAAGACTTTGGAGAAGTAAGGATGACATCTAAATCCTCAGAGCTCATTCAAATCATGAAGGAGAAGATGCCACCCAAATTGAGAGATCCCGGCTCATTTTGCATTCCCATTCAAGTTGGGGATGTAACTTGTGAGGCATTGTGTGATCTAGGAGCCAACGTGAGCATCATCCCGCTGGAGCTATGTGAGAGAATCGGACTTGGAGAGCCCAAGCCGGTGAAGATAAGGTGGTACATGGCGGATCGCTCCATTACCCATCCCGTGGGCATCTTGGAAGACGTTCCCGTCAAGCTAGGAAATTTCTATTTACCTATAGATTTTGTTGTACTTCATATAAACGCAGATTATCCCGTTTCTATCATTCTTGGGAGACCATTTCTAGCAACTTCGGGTTGCAATGTGGATTGCAAGAACGCCAAGTTGAAATTCAACATTGGCGGTGATCAAGTGGAATTTGCATTGCTTGCTGCAATGAAAGGAGAGCCGCTGGAGGATGACATCTTCAACATCTATGATGAAGAAGACTCAAGAGAATTGGTGAGCTCTATCCTTATTAATGACCCTCTTGAAAGAGTTATTAGTTTTAGCTTAACGGAGGAAGGTATAGATGTTTATTGTGATGCAAATATACAGAGCTTAAAGGCACTGGAAGCAGATCCAGGAGCTAAAATTGGGAAACTAATCTAGGAGAGGAGAAATTCGAGTTTCGGTCCCAATTCTAGTATCTCGACCGAGGCACTTACTGGACCAAGCGAGGTGTTCTTATCTGAAGAACATCTCGGTCACCCACCTCGGACACCGACCGAGACAGCAAGCGAGATGTTGTCCACTGAGGACAACAAACTTCCTACATCCTTTTCAGTGACTCATTTACAGTTGGTGGAGCACTGGCTCTACCAAGCTTCTGATAAGAAAGAACCTTGGTATGCTGATATTGTTAATTATCTTGTTTGCCAGGAAATACCGCCCGGATTGACGTCCACTCAAAAGAAGAAATTCTTCAAGGATGTACGCCACTACTACTGGGATGAACCTCTACTTTTTAAGAGAGGTACGGATGGGATGCTTCGACGATGCATTCCAGAAGATGAAGTTGCAAGTGTTATACGGCATTGCCATTCACTCCTTGTGGAGGACATGCTAGCACTCACAAAACGTGCGCTAAGGTATTGCGTTCTGGTTTCCTTTGGCCTACATTATTTAAGGATGTGCAAACGTTTGTTGTTTCTTGTGATGCATGCCAAAGAATAGGGAACTTGTCTAGAAGGAACGAGATGCCACTCAACAATATTCAAGAGGTTGAGATTTTTTATGTATGGGGAGTTGATTTCATGGGACCTTTCCCGTCATCCGCGGGGAACCTCTACATTCTTCTAGCTGTTGATTACATCTCTAGATAGGTGGAAGCCATTGCCTCTCCCACTAATGACGCCATGGTGGTTTTGAAGTTCTTCAATCGGACTATCTTTCCACGTTTTGGGACACCACACATCATCATCAGCGATGGAGGGACACATTTCATCAACCGGAAGTTTAAGGCACTTCTATCGAAGTATGGGGTAACCCACAAGGTAGCAAGCCCTTATCACCCTCAAACTAGTGGACAGGTCGAGATCTCGAATAGAGAAATCAAGGCAATTTAGGAGAAGACCGTCTCTAGGACGAGGAAGGATTAGTCCATGAAGTTGGACGACGCTCTTTGGGCTTATAAGACCGCATTCAAGACTCCCATTGGTACCACCCCTTACAGTTTGGTATATGGGAAGTCTAGCTATCTACCCGTTGAGTTAGAGCACAAGGCATATTGGGCAATCAAGTGGTTAAATTTCGATATCAAGGAAGCCGGAGAGAAGAGGCTATTGGACATCAACGAGTTGGACGAGTTGCGCTTAAACGCTTATGAGAATGCCAAGATCTACAAGGAAAGAACGAAGAAATGGCATGACAAACATATCATTCCTAAGGAATTCAAAGAAGGAGATTTAGTTCTTCTCTTCAACTCCCATCTTCGCCTCTTTCCAGGTAATTTGAAATCTAGTGGACAGGACCTTACGTTGTGAAACATGTTTTTACTTATTGTGCAGTTGAGATTTGAGGAGAAACAAGCGGAAGCTTTAAGGTAAATGGTCATAGGCTTAAGAAGTACAAATCGGAAGTCCAGGTTGAGGAGATTGCACCACTATACCTCGTTTAGGGATGCCGTACGGTCCAGCTAGCGACCTTAAACCAAGCGCTTCTTAGGAGGCAACCCAAGGTATTGCTTTCTTTTCCTTTTTCTAGCTTAGTTTTAGATAGTTTACTTTTGCTTTGCTTTGTTTTTTTTTGGCATCCTAGACAGAAATCAGGTTCTCTCTAAGGAAGGATTACAACTCAGGAGCAACACTTGAAGGATAGAATTTCGAGAAATTGAGAAGACGGAGTTCGACTGAGACACATCTCGGTTGCTGTCACAACGACTCGACCGAGATGTTCTTGAAGCAACCAAGGCAACTAGGTCTGACAATCTAGTCAGCCACGTCGGTCCGGTCGGGACCACCTCGACCGAGGTGATATCAGATTCGGCGAGGGGTATAAAAGGCGAACAAATTTCTCTCTCTTCCCTCCCAACCCCCTTCTCGACCGCGGCGCACATCTCACCTCGTTTCTTCATTTTTCACGATTTCTGCTCCGATTTCGCAAAGAAAAGCAACAAGATCAGATTGCAAGCAACAAACTACAGGATAAACACCTCGAATCGGCATAATTTGGGGTAAATTGTCACAAACCCTAACTTCCCTCTTTTTATTGATTTAGGAGATATTTGGCTTTGGTTGCCATAGATTTCTGCTGAAAAGAGTACAAGTACCCCACAGAAAGCAATTGGTAGTGAATTTGGGGGAAAAAAAGTGAAAATCAGAGAGTGGAATTCGCACAACACTTCGCCTCGGTCCAGTCGAGCTGTGTCTCGGCCGAGGTGTTCTTCAGTCTGTCAGACCGACGGAGGTGCCTTCTTGTCAGAAATCATGAGTTCTCGATCTGATCGTCAGCTTGTTTTGAGGGATGCTCCCAGTGGTTCCTCACCTTCCCCTTCTTCCCGCCCTTCTATTCCTATGATTCATGAGCGTCACCAAGCGGATTTTGATCGCATTTGCGGGTGCCCCATAGTTGCCCCGCGTTTCTTGGACGTCCTAGCCTTTGAGTGTCTCCACGCGGCGGAGGACTTGAAGAAGATGATATCTATGGTGGGGCTGGAGCAGTTTATGGAGATCTGAGCTCCAGCCTACCTTGAGCCGACGATGGAGTTTGTGAGTTCTGTCACTCACATGCCAGAGAGGAACAACATCAAGTGCCGGTTGCTGAACCGGAACTATGTGGTGCCGATGGATCAGTTCCGAGACATTTTTGGCTTCCCGACCTCGACAGTTCCCGACTTTCCTTCCCGAGCAGTGGCTCAACAGTTTTGGGGGCAGATTGCCCATGTGGTGGAGCATAGCGACAGATGGAGACTTGGAGACTCCAAGGAGCACATTATTTGCCATTTAGCTTTCCGTCTAGCCCACCGTATTTTTAGTGACACTCTTCTGGCGTGTACTGAGACACCCTAGAAGATCAGACAGGGAGAGTTGCTGAGTTTGTTTTGCATGGTGAATGGAGGAGTGCTTGACTTTAGAGGCATGCTAGCTGAGGATTTGCACCGGATCAAGGGCAAGGCAAAGGGAGATATCTGCTGTGGAGGGCTGGTGACCCATATCGCTACAGTTAAGGGTCTAGACTTGACTGCTTGTACATTGGTGGCGGCTGCAAAGCCGCTAGGATTTCAGGAGATGATCACGAGGAGGATTCTGGTTCCTCGTGGCCTTACTACACTATATGTAGCTATTCCATGGGAGCAGACTGCTCCTCAGGGTATCCTGTGGTCAGCCCAGTTCACTGTTTTCGATCCGCAATACTAGTCTTCTGCATGGCTGCCCTATATACAGGATGCGAGAGATGTTGCACCGGCAGAGGAGGAGGATGAGGATGATGATGGCGGAGCTGCCATGGAGACCGGTACAGATACCGCTGGTCCTAGTGTGCCGGTTGTCGACCTGGATGATGAGGCGACAGAGGAGGAGGCAGCTGCACCATCACGACCTGCCCGGCGTAGAGTCCGCAGACAAAGGGATCCAATAGCTCACCGACGGATTGATGAGTTGACGGACCAGATTATCGACTCATACGCAGCCCTGACATTGGAGGTGATGGAGCTTAGAGAGAGCCAGCACTACCAACAGAGGATGATGGAGATCCAGTTTCAGCACACTATGGGTTATCCGTTTGACCCATCTCAGCATCCCTTCATCCCATATCCACCAGCACCAACGGATCAGGACTAGAGCAGCATGAATTTTCTTTATTATTTATTTTCGCAGCTCAGCTATGTCCGGTGAGTTCCCTTATTTTAGACTTATTTGACCCATTGGGACAATGTGTCCCAAGTATGGGGTATGTGGATGTATTTACTTGACATTGTGTGTATGGTTGTATGACTCTAGTTGGATATTTATGATTTTATATATGCTCTATGTGTTTATCTGAGATTACATGCTGGCATACTGGTTTTTGTTTGAGAAAAACGTCAAAAACTAGTTTAAGGAAAAAATATTTTATGACCTCGACCGGGATGATTCTGGCTAATCGAGGTAAAGTACCTCGGTTGACTTAGAACACCTCGACCGAGGCGGTGAGAGATTTTTCGAAACGATTTTTATGCTTCTTTTCTGGATATGACCTTAGTGATGATTCTGTTTGCAAATTGGTTTTGAAATCTTTATATGTTTGAAAGGTTTTATGATATGTTTAAGTTGCAAAATGCTTTGTTTGAAGTTTTGACATGTTTAGTACTTTGTTTTTATCAAAACTATGTTGAATTTGAAGGTTGACAATACAAGAAGAGTTCTATCACATTCTTCCTAGAATGATTAAGGCAATTCATTCTCTTCTCTTCTTCTTCTTAATCATTCTTAGCCCCTCATATACATATTTGCCTCCCTTTACCTATCCGGGAATTTGGAAGCAAGTAAAAGTGATGTTGAGATGTTGGCTGAAAGTGTTAGAAAGAAACAAAATAGGTTTGAGGAAGTCAATAATGATGATGAGTAACTCGGCACCATTCACATAGCGGGGTGTTTGTGTCTTGCCAAAGTCGGATTGAGCGATATTCCTAACGGGTCATGGTATGTGCATCAAGGGTTTGAGGCATCTCGAGAAATTGATGATTGCTGATCTCCTAGGCTTCGGTTATTGTGCACCTTTGTCCAAACATCCCAAAAAGTAAAGTAAAAATAAGCAAAACTTATTGGTAGAAGAGGTTGAGTTTCAAAGAAAGTGAAGTAAGATCCCTTTCCTGGATTCTAACACCACATTCCCTAGATACATCCCACCCTCACACGTTTCTTAACCTCTTTTGAAAGCCCTTGAGACCTCGAGCTTGTTGATTGACTTGGTGGTTTAAACTGGATTATACATGATTAATTTCGATAATTATGATTTATTATGCATTCTATGATTTTATGCAAAGATGAACAACTTTCCTATATTTATAAAATCTTTTGATCATGTCTTGATTTTATTTACCATGAAGCATTCTCTTAGAGTGATCTATGAGTGGAGCACACTACCAAAAATGTTTTGAATTTTTTTTCATTGATTTTTACGACTTATAATCCATTGTATCTTGTACTTAAGATTTGAAACTTGCTTGGGGACAAGCAAGGGACAAGTATGGGCTATTTTGATAGCATGTATTATAGTCTATATTTTGGGACTTGTTTAGACGTTTTATCCTCATAAATCTGCATGTATGGATGTATATTATGTGATTATATTGTTGTTTCATCTACCTTTATGGGAATCGAGGTCTACACCAAGTTTCGTTGTAATCGTAGGTAAAATGGCACGTTTTGGACTGAAATGGAGCTAAGGAGATAAGGAGTCATTGGAGCTACATTATGGAGCTTAATGAAGAACTCAGGAAGCCTGGAATTAATGATGAAGATTGACTTTGGACCAAATTTGAGAGATTTCACATTCAGTTGAGATTCATCTCGGTCAGCTACAATGTCACCTCGACCGAGGTGATCTTGAGGAGCGTCCCGACCGAGGCGAACACCCTGTCGCCGGCGAGATCCATATTTTTGGTTGAGATCTATTATTTTTGGAAAGAAGATATCTTATATTTTTGGGCTGGATTTCTGGAAGGAAGATCTTATTTTTGGAAGATCTATTTTAGAGATATGGATATATTTTATAGGTAATTATCTTTTTAAGATATTATTATCTTTGGAAAATAATTCTCCTATATAAAGGGTTAGGTTTTCCACAATTCAGCCATCTTCGAGCATCTTCGACACACCCAATAATCTGCGGATTAGGGAGATTTTCTGGAAGTTTGAAGGAAGGATTGAAGAATTGAAGATCAACGAAGGAAGAATTCATAGTTTTGAGATAACTTTTGAGGGAGTTTGGAAGACTTTCTTAAATTCCTCTTTTGCTTTGTTGTCTTGTTTGATTTGTGATTTGAGGAGCACTGATTTGTTGTTATTTGATTCAGTTATTGAGACTTTTTTCTTAAGGTTTTCTTTTTCGAATACTCATCCCTTTCCCATATATTTGATTATTAATATCATGATGATGATTGGCTAAGCTTTTTATGCGATTCTAGGGTAATTTGCTGAAAGTTGTGGGAAAGACGATGATAGAATGATCTTAATCCCAACAGGACCCTAAAAGCTCGAGTCTTTAACCTTAACCCTAGAGTACCTCGCTCAGTCGATGAACATCTCGGCCGGGGTGGAACTTGACTGAACGAGGTGACCTTTTCTGATACGAAACTAAGAGTTAAGAGTTCTAAGTTTGCCAAATCCTATTCTTATTACACCTTTCCTGGTTCAATGCAAGCCTAGGATGAGACTTACCCGGTGATTCCTTTGTTTGTTTACCCAAGATCATAAGTGTAGGTAATAAATGTTTATCCTTTATTGGGGTTTGAGTGTGCCTTCATCCCATCATTGTGAGTTAGCCTGAGACATACCCGGTAAAGGTTGATTCTATTCCCTTAGGTGGTATGTTGGTTTGAGATTATAGTTTCTTTCCTTAGTACCTTGAGACTTACCCGGTAATAGGAGCTTTGGTTTGGGATAGTTAGTAGTGAGACTTACCCGGTGACCTATTCCCACCTTAGAAACACCTTCCCTTTACAAATCTCAGCTTTGTCCGCGTTATCCTTTGAGATATTGAGTCGGAACCACAACTAGATGCTTTAATCCCTAGAATCTGCATTTCCCCTTAATTGACTTTTACATCATCTTTGATTACTTTAATTACTTTGGTTAATTGCAATATTTGACAACCAACTTTGTGCTTTGTTTCACCATTGTCCTTGTGTTCGACTCCTGGAATTTTTTCTTTTTATTACAATTGACCCGTACACTGCGGGTTCGCATCTTTGTTCAAGCATACTTCTTGGGTTATAAATTTAAAGCTTGCACACACCGTTTGGAGCGAACAAAAAGTATGTATTGATTACCACAAGAAGATTGGAATAGTCCCATACAGTCCACACCCCATACGTCGAAGATCTCCACTTCTTGGATGTTGTTGAGTGGCATCTCATTCCTCTTAGATATGTTCATATTGTTTGACAAGCATCGCAACAAGAAACAAAGCGTTGCACATCTTTAAATTAAGTAGGCCAAAAGAAACCGGACTGCAATACCTTAGCACAAGTCTTGTGAGAACTAGAATTTCCTCCACAAGCTAGAGAATGGCAATGTCGGATGACGCTTTTAACTTCATGTTCCGGTATACACCTCCTAATGATGCCGTTGGGACCTCCCTTGAAGAGTAGAGGTTCATTCCAAAAGTTATGCCGGAAATCCTTGAAAAACTTCTTCCTTTGAGCGTAGGATAGTCCGGGAGGTATTTCCTGACCAACCAAATAATTCACAAGATCAACAAACCATGGTTCGTTACCACTAGAAATATGATGAAGTCATTCTTCCATCATGTGCAGCTGCTCGTCAGGGAACGAGTCATCAATGGCAATTCGTCCTTTGAGATGCGGGGAAGGTGACTTAGGTGGTCCACCACAGAGTTCTCAAATCCTTTCTTATCTCGGATCTCCAAATCGAACTCTTGGAGAAGAAGAATCCACCTAGTCAGCCGTGGTTTTGCATCCTTCTTGGTGAGCAAATACCGTATGGCTGCGTGGTCAGTATAGACAATTACCTTCGCTCCTACAAGATAAGAACGAAATTTCTCAAATGCAAACATAACCGCAAGTAATTCCTTCACTGTAGTGGCGTAGTTCAATTAAGCTTCACCTAGCATCTTGCTGGCATAATAGATGGCGTGAATACGTCCATCCTTCTTCTGTCCTAGCACCGATCCTACAGCCACGTCACTTACATCGCACATCACCTCGAATGAAAGTCTCCAATCCGGAGTTGAATGATGGGTGTTGAGACTAATGCTTCCTTGATCTTGTAAAAGGCATCTAAACATTCCTTCGAAAGTTTAAAGACTACATCCTTCATTAGTAGGTTAGTCATTGGCTTAGAAATATTAGAAAAGTCTTTAATGAACCTTCTATAAAATCCAACATGGCCAAGAAAACTCCTTACCCCCTTTACCAACGATGGTGGAGGTAGCTTCTCAATTGTCTCAATCTTGGCTCTATAAACCTCAATGCCACGATTCGAGACCAAGTGACCTAAAACAATTCCTTCTGTCACCATAAAATGACACTTTTCCCAATTCAACACAAGGTTAGTGTCTTCACAACGCTGCAGAACTAAGGAAAGGTTAGCAAGACAATTGTCAAAAGAAGAACCATAAACGGAGAAGTCATCCATGAAAACCTCCATGATGTTTTCGATATACTCAGAAAATATGTCCATCTTACACCTTTGAAAGGTGGCTAGAGCGTTGCACAATCCGAATGACATTCTCATATAAGCAAATGTACCCCAAGGGCATGTGAATATGGTCTTCTCCTAGTCGTTTGGGTGGTTGGGAATCTGAAAGAAACCACTATAGCCATCTAGATAACAAAAATGAGAATGATGTGCTAACCTTTCAAGCATTTGGTCAATGAAAAGAAGAGGAAATTGATCCTTCTAGTGGCAACATTCATCTTCCTATAGTCAATGCACACTCGCCATCCTGTAACGGTTCTTGTGGGGATTAACTCGTTGTTTTTGTTAGGCACAACGGTCATTCCCCCTTCTTCGGAACCACATGGATGGGGCTCACCCAGTTGCTGTCAAAAATAGGGAAGATGATACCTGCATCAATAAGTTTCAGGACTTCCTTCTTCACAATCTCTTTCATGATCGGATTTAACCGTCGTTGAGGTTCACGTGAAGGCTTATGGTTATCCTCCATAAATATTTTATGCATGCACAAAGAGGGTTTGATACCCACTAGATCATCAGTTGTATATCATATGGCTTTCTTATGCAATTTCAATACACTCGGAAGCCTATCATGCTCATCATCAGTTAAAGTTGCACTAACTATGACCGGATATGTAGAGTTTGGTCCTAGAAAAGCATACCTTAAGTGTGTAGGAAGAGGCTTCAATTCCAATTTTGGCGGTACCTGTTTGCTCCAAATGGTGTGTGCAAGCTTTAAATTTATAACCCTAGATGTATGCTTAAAACAAGGATGCGAACCCGCAGTGTACGGGTCAATCGTAGTAAAAGCAAGAATTCCGGGGTGTCGATCTCAGGGACTTAGGTGAAACAAAACCAATATAGGTAGTCAATATTGCAACTAACCACAAAAGAAATTAAAGCAATCAAAGATGAAAAAAAGTCAATTAAAGGAAATATGCAATTCTAGGGATTAAAGCATCTAGTTGTGGTTCCAACTCAAGATCTCATGATAAGCCGACAAAGCTGAGGTTTTGCACGGGGAAGGTGTTACTAAAGTGGAATAGATCACCGGGTAAGTCTCACTACTCACTAACTTCAAACCAAAAGCTCCTATTACCGGGTAAGTCTCAAGGTACTAAAGAAAGGAATTATAGTCTCAAACCAACAAACTAACTAAGGGAATAGAATCAACCTTTACCGGGTAAGTCTCAAGCTAACTCACAAAGATGGGATGAAGGCATACTCAAACTCCAATAAAGGATAAACCTTTATTACCTACACTTATGATCTTGGGTAAACAAACAAAGGAATTACCGGGTAAGTCTCATCCTAAGCTTGCATTGAACTAGGAAAGGTATAATAAGAATAGGATTTGGCAAACTTTAACACCTAACTCTCAGTTACGGATTAGACAAGTCACCTCGGTCAGACGAATTCCACCCCGGCCGAGATGTTCATCGATTGAACGAGATGTTCTAAGGTTAAGGATAAAGACTCGAGCTTTCAGGGTCCTACTGGAATTTAAGATTATTCTATCATTGTTTTTCCCACAACCTTCAGCCAATCACCCTAGAATCACACAAAGAAATTAGCCACTCATCATCATGAAAGAAATAATCAAATATATGGGAAGAAAGTGAATATTTGAACACTAGAACCTTAAGAACAAGGCTTCAATAACTGAATCAAATATCACAAATAAGCGTTCCTTGGAATACAAATCCAGCAAGACAAATCAACAAGAAAGGAATCTAAGAAAGTCTTACAAAACCCTTCACCAAGCTATAACAAGCTATCAATCCGTCCTTCAAAATTCCTTCCACCTTCCAAAAATCCTTCCTAACTGCTGGATGCTCTCAGCCCTCTAAGCATGGTTGAACTTGTTGAAAATCCAACCCTTTATATAGGAAAACTATCTTCCAAAGATAAAATATCTTGAAAAGATATTATCCTAATAAAATATATCTTAATCTCTAAAATAGATCTCCAAAATATATGATTTCCTTCCAGAAATCCAGCTCAAAAATATAAGATCTCTCCTTCCAAAAATAAAAGATCTCAGCCAAGAATAAACGATCTCGCCGCGTCAGGGTATTCGCCTCGGTCGAGACGCTCGTCAAGATCACCTCAGTCGAGGTGACACTGTAGCTGACCGAGATGAATCTCAACTGAATATAAAATCTCTTAATTCTGGTCCAAAGTGAATCTCTAATCCATTTCCATGCTTCCTGGATTTTTCCTTAAGCTCCTGAATGTAGCTCCAATGACTCCTTAGCTCCTTTAGCTCCATTTTGATGCAAAACGTTCCATTTTACCTACGATTACAATGAAACTTGGTGTAGACCTCGATTCCCGCAAAGGTAGATGAAATGCCAATATAATCACATAATATGCATCCAAACATGCGGATTATTGAAGATAAAATGTCTAAACAAGTCCCAAAATATAGACTATAATTCATGCTATCAAAATACCCCATACTTGTCCCTTGCTTGTCCCCAAGCAAGTTCCAAATCTTAGATATAGGATAGAATGGATTATAAGTCATAAAAATCAATGAAAAAGTCTTTCAAAACATTTTAGTGGTGTGCTCAAATCATAGATCACTCTAATAAATGCTTCATGGAATTTAAAATCAAAATATGATCAAAACATTTTATAAATATAAGAAAGTTGTTCATCTTTGCATAAAATCATAGAATGCATAATAAATCATAATTATCGAAATTAATCATGTTTAATCCAGTTTATACCACCAAGTCAATCAACAAGCTCGAGGTCTCAAGGGCTTTTCAAGAGAAGGTCAAGAAACGTTTGAGGGTGGGATGTATATAGGGAATGTGGTGCTAGAATCCGGGAAAAGGATCTTTACTTCACTTGCTTTGAATTTCAACTTCTTCCACCAATAAGCTTTGCTTATTTTACTTTTTACTTTACTTTTTGGGATGCAGGGACAGAGGTGCACAATAACCGAAGCCTAGGAAATCAACAATCATCAATTTCTCGAGATGCCTCAAACCCTTGATGCACATACCATGACCCGTTAGGAATATCGCTCAATCCGACTTTGGAAAGACACAAACACCCGGCTATGTGAATGGTGCCGAGTTACTCATCATCATGATTGACTTCCCTAAACCTATTTGTTTCTTTCTAACTTTCAGCCAACATCTCAACTTTTCTTTCACTTGCTTTTCACTTGCTTGCTTCCAAGTTCCCGGATAGGTAAAGGGAGGCAAATATGTATATGAGGGGCTAAGCATGATCAAGAAGAACAGAATGAATTGCCTTGGTCTTTCCAGGAAGAGAGTGAGAGAACTCATTATGTGGTGTCAACCTTCAAATTCAACATAATTTGGATAAAAACAAAGTATTAAACATGCCACAAATTTCAAACAAAGCATTTAGCAACTTAAAAATATTATAAAACCTTTCAAACATAAAAAGATTTCAAAACCAATCAGCAAACAGAACCATCACTGAGGTCATATCCAGATAAGAAGCACAAAAATTGTTTCGAAAACTTTCTCAGTTAAACCACCTCGGTCGAGATGTTCTAAGTCGACCTAGGTGTTGTACCTCGATTGCTCAGAGTCACTTCGGTCGAGGTAAAAATTTTTTTTTTCTTAAACCAGTTTTTGACGTTTTTCTCATTCAAATAACCTGTATGCATGCATGTCATCTCAGATAAGCATATAGAGCAGGATAAAATTATAAATAAGTCATAAAGAGTCATACAATCATCCACATAATTCAAATAATACATATCTGCATACCCCATACTTGGGACACATTGTCCCAATGGGTCAAATAAGTCATAAGAACAGAATACTCACCGGACAAAGCTGAGCTGCATAATAAATAAAGAAAAGAAATCCTGCAAGCTCTAATCCTGATCTGCCGGCGGTGGTGGAGGATATGGTATGTACGGATGCTGAGACGGGTCGAATGGATATCCCATCATATGCTGGAACTGGATCTCCATCATCCGGTGCTGATAGTGCTGGCTCTCTAGTATCTGATGAGTCCGGTTGTCCAACTCTCTATGAAGGTCATCCAAACGTCCTCCTAGATCGACGGTCATGCCTGCGTAGGAGTCAATTATCTGATCTGTCAGATCGTCGATCCGGCAGTGAGCTATGAGATCCCTTCGCCTGCGTACTCTACGCCTGGCAGGTCGTGCTGGTACTGCAGCTGGCTCGTCCTCTGTCTCCTCGTCGTCCATATCGACGACTAGTATACTGGTCCCAACTGTATCGGTCCTTGTATCCATGGCAACACCGCCATCCTCATCCTCATCAGCCTCCTCCTCATCCTGCTCCTGGGCTGCTGCTATTGCGTCTCGAGCGTCCTCAATAAGAGGAATCCACGGGGGTGTGTACTAGCACTGCGGGTCAAATACTGAGAACTGAGATGAACATCTCATACCCTGAGGTGCAGTCTGCTCCCAGGGCATCGCCACATACGGTGTAGTAAGTCCGCGAGGAACCAAGATCCTCCTCGTAATCATCTCCTGCAGCCCAAGCAGCTTGGCAGCCGCCACCATAGTACAAGCACTCAAATCAAGGTCCATGTAACTCGGGATATGAGTCACTAGACCTCCGCAGCAAATATCTCCCTTTGCCTTTGCCTTTATCTTGTGTAAATCCTCTGCCAGCATCACTCCATAGTCCGGAACTCCTCCGGTCACCATACAGTACAGACTCAGCAACTCCTCCCATCTAATCTTCTAGGGCGTCTCAGTACGCGCCAGAAGTGTCTCGCTAAAGATCTGGTGGGCTAATCTGAAGGCCAAGAGGAAGATAATACGCTCCCTGGAGTCTCCAGGTCTCCACCTATCAGCATGCTCAACTACGTGAGCAATCTGGCCCCAAAACTCTCGAGCCACGGCTCGAGAAGGAAAATCAGCAACTGTGGGGGTCGGGAAGCCGAAGATATCCCTCCAATGGTCCATTGGAACTAAGTAGTTCCGGTTCAGCAACAGGTACTTGATGGCACGCTCTGTAGGCAAGTAAGTCACGGAGCTAACAAACTCCAAAGTCGGCTCAAGGTAGGCTGGAGCTCTGATCTCAGTAAACTGCTCCAACCCTACCATAGCTATCATCCGCCTCAAATCATCATCAACATAGAGGCAATCGAACGCAACAATATCTAGAAATCGTGGTGCAACCACTGGACGCGCAGGAATGCGGTCATAATCGACCCGGTGACGCTCATGGATCACCGGTATGGAGCGGCGAGAAGAAGGAGAAGGGGAGGACCTATCCCTCAGAACCAGCTGTTTGTCAAAACTCATCTTTCTCTCACTGTCAGACCACCTCGGTCGGTTGTCAGATCTGAAGAACACCACGGTCGAGACGCAGGTCGACTGGACCGAGGTAGAAGGCTGTTCAATCGAAACTCTCAGAAATCCAGTTATTTTCCCCCAATATCACTACCAATTGTTCCTATGGGGTACTTAAGCCTTTTCCAACACAATGCAGGGGCAACCAAAGCCCAATTTGACCGAAACAGTGAAGAAAAGCGAGTTAGGGTTTTTATTCGATTTACCCCAGATTCGGTCGATTCGGAGCAGTTTTGTTGCAGATTGTCGCTTGCAAACCGATCCTCTACTCTTTCCTTGCAGTTTGGAAGCAAGAATCGTCGAAAACTATTGAAAATCAGAGAACGAGATGAATGGGGATGCCGCGGTCAAGAAGGTGAGAGAGGGAAGAGAGAGAAATCGATCTCCCTTTATACCCTTTTCTGGAACTGCTGTCACCTCGGTCGAGATGGTCTCGACTGGACCGAGGTGGTATGGACCGAGGTGGATCTTCAGTGACCCTAGTCGCCTCGGTTGCTCAAGAATCATCTCGGTCGAGGTGCTGTGACACCAACCGAGATGTGTCTCAGTCAAACTCCGTCTTCTCAAATTCTCTAACTTCTGTCCTTCCAGTGTTGCTTATGGGTTGTATTTCCTTCCTTAGAGAGTATCTTTTTTCTATCTAGGACGCCAAAGACAAAGCAAAGCAAAGAAAAAGCAAACTATCTAAAGCTAAGCTAGAAAAGGGAAAAGAATGCAATACCTTGGGTTGCCTCTCAAGAAGCGCTTGATTTAAGGTCGCTAGCTGGACCGTACGGTGTCCCTAAACATGCTGGAAAATATCCTCACCCCAAACTTCAA
Organism: Fagopyrum homotropicum; assembly: GCA_033239125.1. NCBI lineage: Eukaryota > Viridiplantae > Streptophyta > Magnoliopsida > Caryophyllales > Polygonaceae > Fagopyrum > Fagopyrum homotropicum. The sequence goes on along the minus strand of BSWB01000001.1, from coordinate 54,796,104 downwards.
CTTCATCATGGGGTGAGATAAGGAAGTCTATCAAACGTTCCAACAAGTGCAAGTGCTCATCGGGGAATGAATCATCTATGGGTGGTTCGTCCTTCTCGCGTGAAGATGGAGGTAGCCGGCTGAGGTGATCCGCAACAGAATTTTCGGATCCCTTCTTATCGCGGATCCGTAGGTCAAACTCTTGAAGCAAGAGAATCCATCGAATAAGACGTGTCTTGGCATCCTTCTTAGCAAGCAAGTAACGAATAGCTGCATGGTCAGTGTAAACAATAACTTTCGCCCCTACTAAGTAGGAACGAAATTCCTCAAAAGCATATGCAACCGCCAATAGCTCCTTTTCGGTGGTGGCGTAGTTACGTTGGGCTTCGTCTAGCGTCTTGCTAGCATAGTAAATGGCGGTGGTCCGGCCATCCTTCTTTTGTCCAAGCACCGCTCCTACCGCCACATCACTCGCATCGCACATGATTTCAAAGGGCAAGGTCCAATCCGGAGGTTGGATAATGGGAGTGGAGATCAACGCTTCCTTAATCCTGTAGAATGCTTCGAGACACTCCTGCGAAAACTCAAAAACAACATCTTTATTCAAGAGGTTAGTTAGTGGTTTAGAGATCTTCGAGAAGTCCTTGATGAATCTCCTATTGAAACCTACATGCCCGAGAAAACTCCGCACTCCCTTAACAGAACAAGGGAGCGGAAGTTTCTCAATAGTCTCGATCTTAGCTCGATCGACTTCAATACCTCGATTTGAAACGAGGTGTCCTAGCACAATTCCTTCATTAACCATAAAGTGACACTTCTCCCAATTCAAAACTAGATAAGTGTCTTCACATCTTTGTAGCACTAGAGAAAGTTTAGATAGGCAATCATCAAAAGAGGAACCATATACTGAAAAATCATCCATAAATACCTCCATGATCTCCTCTATGTATTCGGAAAAGATAGCCATCATGCATCGCTGGAAGGTAGCGGGTGCATTACATAATCTAAATGGCATCCTCCTATAAGCAAATGTCCCCCATGGACAAGTGAAAGTGGTCTTCTCTTGATCATCCGGATGGATAGGAATCTGAAAGAAGCCACTATAGTCTTCTAAATAGAAAAAGTGTGAATGCTGGGCCAACCGTTCGAGCATTTGATCGATGAAGGGAAGTGGAAAATGGCCCTTCCGAGTGGCCACGTTCAGCTTCCTATAATCGATGCACACCCTCCAACCCGTGACGGTCCTAGTTGGGATCAACTCATTGTTCTTATTTGTCACAACGGTCATCCCTCCTTTCTTCGGAACAACATGTACTGGCTCACCCACTTGCTATCCGAGATGGGAAATATGATACCTGCATCCAACAACTTAAGAATTTCTTTCTTCACGACCTCTTTCATGATCGGATTTACCGTCTTTGAGGTTCCCGTGAAGTCTTATGATCATCCTCCATTAGTATTCTATGCATGCAGAAAGAAGGCTTAATACCAATAAGATCATCAATTATATAACCCAAAGCCTTTTGATGCTTCCTCAGGACATGCATTAGTTTAGATAATTCAGATTTGGAGAGGGAAGCACTAACGATGACGGGATAAGTAGAATCCGGTCCAAGAAAAGCATACCTCAAGTGACTTGGGAGTTGTTTAAGCTCCACAACTTGGGGTGCTTTCAGAGGTGGATCTTTGCTTCCTCCTTCCAGTGGAGTAGATCGAAGAACTGGACTTTCAGAAGTCTCAGTTGACATCATCTCGCTTTTGACCTCGGTCGAGGTCCAGAGAGGGTGACCGAGATGTTCTTCAGTCAAGAACACCTCGCTTGGTCTAGAAGGTGCCTCGGTCGAGGTACTGCAGCTGGGACCGAAACTGGAGATCTTCTTCTCCTGGATTAGCCTTTCAAATTTAGCTCCTGGATCTTCTTGCAGTGCTTTTAAGCTCCGTATATCTGCATCACAAGAAGCATCTATACCTTCCCCCATTAAGCTAAAGCTAATAACTTTTTCAAGTGGATCATTAATAAGGATAGAGCTCACCAATTCTCTTGATTATTCTTCATCATAGATGTTGAAGATATCATCTCCTAGTTGCTCTCCCTTCATTGCCGCAAGCAATGCAAACTCCACTTCATCTCCGCCAATGTTGAATTTTAACTTGGCGTTCTTACAATCCACATTGCAACCCGAAGTTGCTAGAAATGGTCTCCCGAGAATGATAGGAACGGGATAATCTGCGGGAATGTCAAGCACAACAAAGTCTATAGGTAAGTACAAGTTACCTAACTTAACCGGAACGTCTTCCAAAATGCCCACGGGATGGGTAATGGAGCGATCCGCCATGTGCAACCGTATCTTCACCGGCTTGGGTCCTCCAAGTTCGATCGTCACACATAGCTCCAACGAGATGATGCTCACGCTGGCTCCTAGATCACACAAGGCTTCACAAGTGACATCCCCAACTTGAATGGGAATGAAAAATGAGCCGGGATCTCTCAACTTGGGTGGCATCTTCTCCTTCATGATTTGAATGAGCTCCGAGGATTTAGATGTCATCCTTACTTCACCAAAGTCTTCCAACTTCCTCTTCTTTGATAGAATTTATTTTAAGAACTTCCCATAGGCGGGCATCCCTAGAATGGCATCAAGGAAAGGGATGTTAATATGTAGTTTATTCATCAAGTCAAGGAACTTACCAAAATGATTTTCTAGATGTGCTCTAGCCCTTGACTGGGGGAATGGAAGCGGTGGTTTATATGCAGGAGGTGGGACATAAACTTCAGTTTTGTCCGACGCTCTCTGAGCCTCAACCTCGGTTGGCACCTCGGCCGAAGTGTTCTTCGAATATGCCTGGACCGAGGTGTTCTTCGTCTGTACGGCATCCACCAAGGCACTAGGTCTGCAGTCTTCAGTCCACTTCTCGTCATTATTGCCATGATCTGTCCTTTGGGGTTGCTTTCCATCCTTGCTGGAAGCTTCCCTGGGTCTCTTGGCGCATCATTCGCCTTATTAAAGAATTGTTTCTCTAAGGCTTTTTGTGCCTTCGAAAATGAAGCCATGGATGTCTCCATAGCATTGAGTTTATCAAGATAGCCTCCAGCACCGCATCTTTCTTTTCTGGCTGGGACGAGCTTGATCCAGGCTCCTGGCTTTTCAATGGAGTAGAAGAAGAAGAAGAAGAAGAAGAGAGGAAAGGATTAGAAGAGTTGTTTGAATTGGAGTTAGAGTAAAAGTTACCCGAATTTTGATTGTTTCGCCTCCAATTATTGTTGTTGGATCATGTATTGTTGTTGTAGTTGTTGTTCTGGAAACCGTTGTTGTTGTTCCGGTAGCCATTGTTGTTCCTTGAGCTTTGATATCCTTCATCTTCTTTCTTGGTTTGAGCAACCAAAAGTTCCTTCAATTGCTTCACATGATTCTTCAAAGAGGTGAGTTGATCATTGTTTGATGGAGCTTCTTGGAAGTTGACTCTTTTAACTCCACCTTCAGCTCCTTGGTGGGAATATTTCTCCATGTGCAAAGCTTGCTTCTCTATGAACTCCCAAGCTTCGTCAATCGGCATGTCCATGAACGTGCAGGCGGATAGTAGTTGAAGGTTGAACTGGGTGTTTCTGTCCAGTCCCTTGAAGTATATCTCCAATAACTCTATCTTTGGAATCCCATGATGTGGGCAATCCAAAAGGATGTCTTTAAATCTCTCCCATGACTTGGACAAACTCTCCTTGTCCTTCATGATGAATGCATTGATCTTCCCTCTCATTTCAGCGGTCTTTGAGGGGGGAAAGAATTTAGTTAAGAACTCCGTCGTCATTTCCTCCCAAGTGTTGATTTTTCCTAAAGGGAGAGATTGATACCAAGTAAGCGCCCTATCTTTCAAAGAGAAGTAGAAAGGCCTTAACTTGTAATTGTTGTTTTCCAGCCTTGAAGGTCTTAAGGTCTCCATCAAGATCTCATAATTTTGCAGATGTTGATGCGGAGACTCCCTCTCTAGCCCTCCAAACTAGTATTGGCGAATCATGGAAAGAACTTGCGGTCAAAGCTCATAATCATGGTCCGCTGGATCACCTAGGTTGACTCCTGGACGCCTCAGTTGCTGGTTGGGGTCCATCCTCTGCCCTAGGGTCTGTGGAATACCTGCAAAAGGAACATCTCGGACTGGCATCCAAGGTGGATGTTTCTCGGCCGGGGCAATTGGAGTTGGTTCCTGCCTCGGTCGAGGATCTGGAACTGGTCAAGGTAGATATTGGTCCCGTAAAGTCGCCATATCTGCTTCAATCGCTTCCATCCTTGCGCGAGTATCTTCCTTTTCGAGTCGTAGTTCTTCTTTACTTAGGCGTAGTTGTTCCAATGCCTCCTTCAATTTGGCCTTAAGATCGCGATTCTCTTGATTGGCCATCTTAGCTTCTTTGAAGCGTCTATTATATGTCTTTTCTGGTTTGGGATCGTAAGGAACGATTTCCTTCCCAGCGCGGGTTCCTCGCATAAACCTACAAGAAAGAACCTCTCAAAGTCACTCAAGTAGAGTGGTTAGTAGAAACAGGGGCAATTGCCCCAAAGACAACCGTAACCGGCTTGGTCTAGACCAAGTCCCCGGCAACGGCGCCAAAAACTTGTTCGCTCCAAATGGTGTGTGCAAGCTTTAAATTTATAACCCTAGATGTTTTCTTAAAACAAGGATGCGAACCCGCAGTGTACGGGTCAATCGGAGTAAAAGCAAGAATTCCGGGGTGTCGATCTCAGGGACTTAGGTGAAACAAAACCAATATAGGTAGTCAATATTGCAACTAACCACAAAAGCAATTAAAGCAATCAAAGATGATAAAAATTCAATTAAAGGAAATATGCAATTCTAGGGATTAAAGCATCTAGTTGTGGTTCTAACTCAAGATCTCAAGATAAGCGGACAAAGCTGAGGTTTTGCACGGGGAAGGTGTTACTAATGTGGAATAGATCACCGGGTAAGTCTCACTACTCACTAACTCCAAACCAAAAGCTCCTATTACTGGGTAAGTCTCAAGGTACTAAGAAAAGGAATTGTAGTCTCAAACCAACAAACCAACTAAGGGAATAAAATCAACCTTTACCGGGGAAGTCTCAGGCTAACTCACAAAGATGGGATGAAGGCACACTCAAACCCCAATAAAGGATAAACCTTTATTACCTACACTTATGATCTTGGATAAACAAACAAAGGAATTACCGGGTAAGTCTCATCCTAGGCTTGCATTGAACCAGGAAAGGTGTAATAAGAATAGGATTTGGCAAACTTTAACACTTAACTCTCAGTTACGGATCAGATAAGTCACCTCGGTCAGACGAATTCCACCCCGGCCGAGATGTTCATCGACTGAACGAGATGTTCTAAGGTTAAGGATAAAGACTCGAGCTTTCAGGGTCCTACTGGAATTTAAGATTATCCTATCATTGTTTTTCCCACAACCTTCAGCCAATCACCCTAGAATCACACAAAGAAATTAGCCACTCATCATCATGAAAGCAATAATCAAATATATGGGAAGAAAGTGAATATTTGAACACAAGAACCTTAAGAACAAGGCTTCAATAAGTGAATCAAATATCACAAATAAGCGTTCCTTGGATTACAAATCCAGCAAGACAAATCAACAAGAAAGGAAACTAAGAAAGTCTTACAAAACCCTTCACAAAGCTATAACAAGCTATCAATCCGTCCTTCAAAATTCCTTCCACCTTCCAAAAATCCTTCCTAACTGCTGGATGCTCTCAGCCCTCTAAGCATGGTTGAACTTGTGGAAAATCCAACCCTTTATATAGGAAAACTATCTTCCAAAGATAAAATATCTTGAAAAGATATTATCCTAATAAAATATATCATAATCTCTAAAGTACATCTCCAAAATATATGATCTTCCTTCCAGAAATCCAGCCCAAAAATATATGATCTCTCCTTCAAAAAATAGAAGATCTCAGCCAAGAATAAACGATCTCGCCTCGTCAAGGTATTCGCCTCGGTCGAGACGCTCCTCAAGATCACCTCGGTCGAGGTGACACTGTAGCTAACCGAGATGAATCTCAACTGAATGTGAAATCTCTTAATTCTGGTCCAAAGTGAATCTCTAATCGATTTCCATGCTTCGTGGATTCTACCTTAAGCTCCTGAGTGTAGCTCCAATGACTCCTTAGCTCCTTTAGCTCTATTTTGATGCAAAACGTGTCATTTTACCTACGATTACAACGAAACTTGGTGTAGACCTCGATTCCCGCAAAGGTAGATGAAATGACAATATAATCACATAATATACATCCAAACATGCGGATTATTGAAGATAAAACGTCTAAACAAGTCCCAAAATATAGACTATAATTCATGCTATCAGTGCCTTTGTTGGTGTGTTGATGTCTTCCGAAGTGTCTTTGGATATTTCCAAGGGTATAGAAGAGGTAGGGGAATGTGTTACGCTAAGAACGTGACACGCAAAAGTCTTAAATTTATACTCGTTATATTTTCCTAACTCCTAGCGAACCCGCAGTGTACGGGACGTTTCGTAGTAGGGATAATATTCCGAGGTCAAACACAAAGACCGAGGTGAAATCGAGTCAAATAGTGACTAAGTATAGTGTCGATCTAGGCTTAGAAAAGATGAAAGAAACAAATAAATGAAAATCTCAATGTTTTTGCGTTGTTTTTATGTGGTGATCAATCAAGGATCACAATGGTATAATATGGCAAAACAAACTAAGGAATCAAGCTAAAACACAAATAAATAAACAAACACAAGATATGAGATCAAAGAGAGAAAAGCAGATTCTACGGGTTGGAAATTCTGGTTATGGCATAGGACTTAAGCTTCTAATCAACCTTGGATAAACTATGGTATGTTGGGAGTGAGTGTTTCTAGATTGGGATCAATCACCGGGTAGGTCTCATGGTCCACTAGTCCGTTCCTAAGGTCTCATCACCGGGTAAGTCTCAAAGAGCTTAAGAATAGGAATTCTACACAAACCGGATTGTCATCTAGGGATCTAACCTCACCTTACCGGGTAAGTCTCGGGAAGGCAAGTCCTAAACATCAATCCTAGCACACTCAGTCCAATAGCGGTTTATGAGGATCACTACTACCTAGAGTTCATCATCTTCGGTATCTAAGAGCAAGAATCACCGGGTAGATCTCTTCTAACACTTAGTTGCTAACACTAGGTCACCCTAGGGTAGATTTAGCTCAACAAACACTAGGATTTCAACAATCTAACAACCTAACACTTAGATTTATCAATACAAGCAAGTCAGACGAAATCACGGGCAGTTCATCAAGAACCACGGCCGTGGAATGTACTAGAACAGACCGTGATTTTGAACAGAGGCTAGGTTCGAGCAAACAATTAATCCAAAGGTACATCTAAGTCTATCCTATCATAATCCAAGCCATGACCGTCATTTCCTTACCCTAGAATCACATCTACTTAGCCAACAACATGCATCATAACATTCAAACTCATCAAACATTCAATAGAGGTTTCCATGGCAAGTAAATGAAGTGAAATAGAGATGAACAAGTAGAACAAAGAAAACCAAGCTGAATATGAGTTCAAAGAGAGACTTACAAGCCTTCAAAAGAAGGTTTGAATCGTTCTTACAACCCTAGAAAATGTTTCCAACAATCTTCACTCTAAAAGCTATGAAAAACTAAGAATGGTGTGTTCTTCTCTTCTTCTCCAATGGAAGCCTTTCTTATCCTCCAAGTGTAGCTCCAATCCAATCTTCCAATGAGAGAATATGTGTTGTTGAGAGTGTGGGAGAGAATGGGAGTGACAGGGTCTGTCATAACAACCTGCAGGACCACCTTATATTGGATCATTAACTCACGATTTGGTGCATGACATGCACCAACAAGGTCCCATGTGTCCTCCTTAGCTCCTAACTTGGTTCCCAATGAGTCCGAAGGTGTGTTATCTCGAAGAATGATCTTCAAAATGTATCGATTAAGCTCCTAAATCTCCCAAAATACCTACAAAGCATGCAAAAGTCCGTGTAGATGTCTATCTCAACAAAATACATGAATTGTGTGCAAATCGTAACGAACTAGTACAAACCATGCATGAATGAGCGGATAAACTATCTAAATGCGCGTCCCCGAGCAAGTCCCCAACAATAGACTAAGTGATGACATGATTTATGCATGCAGAAAAACAACAAAATTCTTTTGGAGTTGTGCTTCTAATATTGGATCACCTTCATAGTCATGTTTCATGGCAATGGACAAGCGATCATGCATCAAATAAATGAAGGCACGGAAAGACAATTGTACTTAACTCAAAGGCATGCATGAAATGTAAAAACGAAGAAGTCAAGATGATCATGAGCATATCCAATCTAGATCACTAAGTTTTACACACATGCAAATAGGTCACAAGGGCTTGTGAAATAAAAGGCCAAGAAACGTTGCGAATAGGTGGAAATTTTTCTTGATTATGTGATGCTAATCCGGGAATGGAACTAACTTCACAACTTCACATTTTATATCAACTTCCCACAAGTGTATGTTTTCTCCATTTTTTTCTTTCTTTTCTTTTTCTTTCACTTATTTTTGAGACAATGGCATTGGTGTACAAAAGCCGAAACCTTGGTGATTAGCCGTCCTCAGGCTTTTTTATTTTTCGAGGTGCATCCACACCGGGCACACATACCAAAGCTCGTTAGAACTATCGGTTTAATTGACTTTGGCAAGGCACAAACACCCGATTATGTGAATGGTGCCGAGTTACTCGTCATTTAAACCAACGTCCCCAAACCTATATTTTTTCTACACTTTTCACAACAAATTCAGCACTTCATTCATAACATTCTTTCATCAACAACTTCACCCCACACTTGCTTTTCACACACTCAACACACTAAAATGCTCCTATTCCCGGATGGGTCAAAAGAGGTCAAATTTATATCAATTGAGGTGCTCAAACAACATGATCAAGATGAGAAGTAGAGAAAAATGAATTGCCTCAATCACTCCTAGATGATGTGCAAGAACTAGCATGTAATTTCGACTTTCAATCCTCAATCCAATCAAGGCAAGCATCATAATCACAAATCATTCATGGGATTCAAGATAAGTACTTCAAGTCCACATATGTATTCATCTATTCAACACGTAAGGCCATCCATAGCCAATCCACAAGACAATTTCATCATAAGGGTCATTCAACAAGCTTAGAAGCACTAATTTTTTTTTTTTTAATTTTCTGATTTTTTTTTGATTTATTTGAAATATCTATGTACAATGCAAAACATGTGACAATATTAAACTATCCTAGAGGCTAATCATGCAAAAGATCATGCAAACCCCACCCCATACTTAGAAACACATTGTCCCAAATGTGTAAATGAAGTAAAGAAGAGTTAATGGTGACAATATTAAACTATCCTAGATGCTAATCATGCAAAAGATCATGCAAAAGATCATGCAAACCCCACCCCATTTACCGGCCTTCTTGAGGTCAAAATTCAGCCGACTTATAGCCCAATATGCTCTATGCTCCATCTCTACCGGAAGGTGGCAAGACTTGCCATAGACTAGCTTGTAAGGAGTGGTACCAATCGGTGTCTTGAAAGCGGTTCTATAAGCCCACAAGGCATCATCGAGCTTTATATCCCAATCCTTTCTCGTCCTTGAAACCGTCTTCTCAAGAATTCCCTTTATCTCCCGGTTGGAGATCTCCACTTGGCCACTAGTTTGGGGATGGTAAGGTGTTGCCACCTTATGAGTCACCCCATACTTAGCCAAAAGTGCCCCGAAGTTCCTATTTGTGAAGTGCTTTCCTCCATCGCTTATGATCACCCTTGGTCTTCCAACCCTAGGGAAGATCACTCGGTTGAAGAACCGCACCACAACCTTGGCATTATTTATGGGAGAGGCGATTGCCTCCACCCATCTCGACACATAGTCTACCGCCAATAGGATGTAGAGGTTGCCACAAGAAGAAGGGAATGGTCCCATGAAGTCCACACCCCACACATCAAATATCTCCACTTCTTGTATGTTGTTCAAGGGCATCTCATTCCTCCTTGAAATGTTGCCCGTCCTTTGGCAAGCATCACATGCTACCACAAAATTCTGCACATCCTTGAACAAACTTGGCCAATAGAACCTGGATTGTAACACCTTTGCACATGTCTTGTGTGAGCTAGCATGCCCTCCACATGGCAAGGAATGACAATGGCGGATCACACTCTCTACCTCATCCTCCGGTATGCATCTCCTAAAGACTCCATCCGGCCCTCTCTTGAACAAAAGCGGTTCACTCCAATAGTAATGCCTCACATCCTTGAAGAATTTCTTCCTTTGGGCATAGGATAAACCGGGTGACACCTCCTCACACACAAGGTAGTTTACTATGTCGGCATACCATGGCTCATTACCCCTTGACACTTGAAACAAGCACTCCTCCACCATTTGCAATTGCTTATCCCGGAATGAGTCATCAATCGGGATGTCATCTCTCTCAAGCTCCAATGGGGGGAGTCTACTAAGGTGATCCGCCACAAAATTTTCGGACCCTTTCTTATCCCGGATTTCCAAGTCAAACTCTTGAAGAAGAAGGATCTACCAAATCAACCGAGGCTTGACATCCTTCTTTGTAAGGAGATAACGGATAACAGCATGATCCGTATACACAATGACCTTCGCTCCAACAAGATACGAGCGGAACTTCTCAAATGCGTACACAACCGCAAACAACTCCTTCTCGGTGGTAGCATAATTGAGTTGGGCATCATCTAGCGTCTTGCTAGCATAATAGATGGCATGTGTTAGCCCATCTTTCCTTTGTCCCAAAACAGCCCCAACGGCTACATCACTCGCGTCACATATGATCTCAAACGGTAAACTCCAATCCGGAGGTTGCATGATAGGTGCGGAGATCAAAGCATTCTTCAACCTACAAAAAGCCTCAAGAATCCTTGGAGAAAACAAACTCAACATCTTTCATTAGTAGGTTAGTAAGAGGCTTAGAAATCTTAGAGAAATCTGTAATAAATCTCCGGTAAAAACCGGCATGCCCTAAAAAACTCCTTACCCCCTTCACCGAGGTAGGTGGTGGCAACTTCTCTATGGTTTCTATCTTAGCCCTATCAACCTCAATGCCACGGTTGGACACCAAGTGTCCCAACACAATACCTTCACTTACCATGAAGTGGCATTTCTCCCAATTCAAGACTAGATTGGTCTCCTCACATCTTTTTTGCACTAGAGACAAGTTAGCTAAGCAATCATCAAATGAAGATCCATAAACAGAAAAATCATCCATAAACACTTCCATGATGTTTTCGATATACTCAGAAAAGATAGCCATCATACAGCTTTGAAAGGTGGCGGGTGCATTACACAACCCAAATGGCATTCTCCTATATGCAAATGTACCCCAAGGACATGTGAATGTAGTTTTCTCTTGATCATCGGGGTGAATAGGGATTTGGAAGAATCCACTATACCCATCTAAGTAATAAAAGTGAGAATGTTGAGCTAATCTCTCTAGCATTTGGTCAATAAAGGGAAGAGGGAAGTGATCTTTCCTAGAGGCCACATTTAGTATCCCATAGTCTATACATCCTCCATCCCGTAACCGTTCTAGTTGGAATTAGTTCATTATTCTCATTGGTTACTACGGTCATCCCACCCTTCTTAGGAACCACATGCACGGGACTAACCCATTTACTATCCAAAATCGGGAAAATGATTCCCGCATCTAGCAATTTAAGAATCTCCTTCTTTACTACTTCTTTCATGATAGGGTTTAGTCTTCTTTGAGGTTCAATTGAAGGTTTATGATTATCTTCCATCAAGATTTTATGCATGCATAAAGAAGGTTTAATGCCAACTAAATCATCAATGGTATAGCCTATGGCTTTCCTATGCAATCTTAACTCATGCAACAATCTAGTAAGTTCATCATCATTCAAGCATGCATTATCAATCACCGGATATGTAGAATTATCACCAAGAAAAGCATGCTTAAGATGAGAGGGAAGGGGTTTAAGTTCAAGTTTAGGAGGACCTTTCTCGGTTGGAGACGCTCCGTACAATGTTGGTTGAGATGAATCCAAAGCCAAGGAAGACTCCTCAAGGCTCCTTGAAGCTTGATCATCAACTAAGGCAGTTTCTGGAGAAACCACGGGCTCTGGCATAACCACGGCCGTGGAACTTGCAAAGCTAGCACTTCGGAGCACTCCAGTAGGTTCCACGTGTAAAACCACGGGCGTGGTTCTTCCCCCCAGGCCGTGGTTTCTACAGGAATTCAGCACATCTTCGTGTGCTTCAAATTCAGCTCTTGTCTCCTTTTCCAATGCTTCCAAAGCCTTGATTTCTTCATTGCAGGCCTCCTTAACTCCTTCCTCCATCAAACTTAAGCTAAAAGATCCAGCTCACAACTTCTCTAGACTCCTCTTGCTCGACAATGTTGAATACATCTTCACCAAGGGCTGGCCCTTTCATCATTGTGGATAATTTGAACTTGATATTCTCTTCTCCAATGTTGAAGGAGATAATTCCATTTTTGTAATCCACCAAACATCCGGAAGTGGCTAGGAAAGGTCTCCCCAAGATGATGGGAACCGGATAGTCCGTCGGGATGTCCAAAACAAAGAAGTCTATGGGCACATAGAACTTCCCTAGTTGCACCGGTATGTCTTCTAAGATTCCTACGGGGTGAGTGATCGAACGGTCCGCCATCTAAAGGGTCATCTTGACCGGCTTTGGCTCTCCTAGCCCAACCTTGTGACAAAGTGCAAGCGGTATGATGCTTACACTTGCCCCAAGATCACATAGAGTTTCATACTTCACTTCTCCCACTCCAATCGGCACACGAAAGGATCCCGGATCTCTTAGCTTAGGAGGCATCTCCTCCTTCATGGTATGGATCAATTCCGAGGACCTCTTCGTCATCCTCACTTCCCCATACTCTTCCAACTTTCTTTTGTTGGAGAGTATTTCCTTCAAGAACTTGCCATATGCCGGCATACCTAGAATAGCATCCATGAACGGAATATTAATATGCAATTTAGACATAAGTTCAAGGAATTTACCGAAGTGTTTGTCCAAGCGAGCTCTTGCTCATGATTATGGGAATGGTAGTGGTGGCTTGTATGGAGGTGGTGCCACATATGTTGGCTCATCATCCTTGCTCTTGCCTCCATCTTCTTGCAATGACTCTTCCTCTACCACTACTTGCTTCCCCTTGTCACTTCCCTTAGGTAAGGGATCCTTCATGCTCAACCCGCTCCTTGTTGTGATGGCCAACACTTGGCCTCTTGGGTTGTCTTCGGTTCTTCCGGGAAGCTTTCCCGGATCTCTATGAGATTCACCCGCCTTTTGGAACACTTGTGCTTCCAACACCTTTTGAGCTTTAGAAATGGAAGTCACCATGCTCTCAAGACCACTCAACCTTCCAAGCAATTGCTCAAACATCATCTCGGTTCTATCCTTTGGAGGTTGAGTAAATCCGGGTGGAGGCTCTTGTGAAGCCTTAGGTGTTGGAGCTGCGCTTGTAGAAACGGGAGGGTTCAAGGCTCCATCCGGGTTAGAATAGGAAAACCCGGGATGGTTGTGGTTTGACCGGTAATTGTTGAATTGCCGGTTCTTGTTGAAGTTCCTTGGGCCTTGATAGTTGTTGTAGTTTCCCCTTCCCATATAGTTCACATCTTCCTCCTTGGAAGACAAGTTTGCTTGCACTTGCACTTGAGGGGTTTTTTGACTCTTCAAATTTGTAGCACACATCTCCCTCAAAGATTTCAGCTCATTGTTGATCGCATCAAGCTTGAAATTACTCATGGTGACTTCACTCACCTCATATGCTCCCGCTTTCCTCCCATCACTCTTCCTATGGGAGTACTTTTCAATCACCAAAGCTTGTTTCTCTACAAACTCTCAAGCTTCATCCACATTCTTTTCCACGAAAGTCCCACCGGAAAGAGATTGAAGCTTGAATTGGCTATCTTCATCAAGTCCCTTGAAGTAGATCTCCAAAAGCTCTATTTTCGGTATACCATGGTGCGGACAATCTAGGAGAAAGTCTTTGAACCTCTCCCAAGACTTGAATAAGCTCTCTCTATCCTTCATCACGAAGGCATTGATCTTCCCTCTTAATTCGGTAGTCTTGGAAGGTGGGAAGAACTTTGTTAAAAACTCGGTTATCATCTCCTCCCAAGTACTCACTCGCCCTTGTGCAATATATTGATACCAAGCCAAGGCTTTATCCTTAAGTGAGAAGGAGAAAGCCCTAAGCTTATGGTTGTTGCTCTCCAATCTAGGCGGTCTTAGAGTCTCCATCAAGATCTCATAGTTCATCAAGTGCTGATGAGGAGACTCTCCTTCCATCCCTCCAAATTGATTATGCCGGATCATTTGTAGAACTTGAGGGCAGAGCTCGTAATCATGGGATGCGGGATCTCCTAAGTTGACACCCGGACGGTGTGCTCTTTGTGCCGGATCCATACGTTGCCCCAACATTTGGGGCTCCTCAATAGCAATGGGCACAACCCGAATATTGACCGCCGCCGGCTGCAGTTGTGGTGGAGGTGGAGGTTGTTGACGATTAAGCTCTCTTTGCACAAGAGCTTGCCTAATCTCTTCAATCTCCCTCCTAGTTGCTTCTTGCCTCTCATTGGCAAGTCTCCTTTCATTCTCGAAGGCTTCATCCCTTAGCCTAATTTGCTCTAAAGCTTCATCTAACTCGGCTTGGAGATCTCTTCCGGCCATCTCTTTTCCCTTTCTAATGCTCTTGGATCTAGATCTAAGGGTTTTCTCCGGTTCGGAATCGAATGGAGCTAAATCCTTGCCACGAGATCTTCGCATGCACCTAAAGAGTGAGAGATGTCCTAAAAAGCAAAGACACAAACCAAACAAGATCAAAAGCAACAAGAAAGACCTACACTATAAACAATCAAAAATTACGACTCAATCTTAACCTAGTCCCCAGCAACGGCGCCAAAAACTTGTTACGCTAAGAACGTGACACACAAAAGTCTTAAATTTATACTCGTTATATTTTCCTAACTCCTAGCGAACCCGTAGTGTACGGGACGTTTCGTAGTAGGGATAGTATTCCGAGGTTGAACACAAAGACTGAGGTGAAATCGAGTCAAATAGTGACTAAGTATAGTGTCGATCTAGGCTTAGAAAAGATGAAAGAAACGAATAAATGAAAATCTCAATGTTTTTGGGTTGGTTTTATGTGGTGATCAATCAAGGATCACAATGGTATAATATGGCAAAACAAACTAAGGAATCAAGCTAAAACATAAATAAACAAACAAACACGAGATATGAGATCAAAGAGAGAAAAGCG
Organism: Fagopyrum homotropicum; assembly: GCA_033239125.1. Classification (NCBI taxonomy): domain Eukaryota; kingdom Viridiplantae; phylum Streptophyta; class Magnoliopsida; order Caryophyllales; family Polygonaceae; genus Fagopyrum; species Fagopyrum homotropicum. The sequence goes on along the minus strand of BSWB01000001.1, from coordinate 54,780,817 downwards.
GATTCTAGGGGTTGGAAATTCCGGTTATGGCATAGGACTCAAACTTGTAATCAACCTTGGATAAACTATGGTATGTTGGGAGTGAGTGTTTCTATATTGGGATGAATCACCGGGTAGGTCTCATGGTCCACTAGTCTGTTCCTAAGGTCTCATCACCGGGTAAGTCTCAAAGAGCCTAAGGATAGGAATTCTACACAAACCGGATTGTCATCTAGGGATCTAACCTCTCCTTACCGGGTAAGTCTCGGGAAGGAAAGTCCTAAACATCAATCCTAGCACACTCAGTCCAATAGCAGTTTATGAGGCTCACTACTACCTAGAGTTCATCATCTTCGGTATATAAGAGCAAGAATTACCGGGTAGATCTCTTCTAACACTTAGTTGCTAACACTAGGTCACCCTAGGGTAGATTTAGCTCAACAAACACTAGGATTTCAACAATCTAACAACCTAACACTTAGATTTATCAATACAAGCAAGTCAGACAAAATCGCGGGCAGTTCATCAAGAACCACGGCCGTGGAATGTACTAGAACAGACCGTGATTTTGAATAGAGGCTAGGTTCGAGCAAATAATTAATCCAAAGGTACATCTAAGTCTATTCTATCATAATCCAAGCCATAACGATCATTTCCTTACCCTAGAATCACATCTACTTAGCCAACAATGTTACGCTCAGGATATGTGTGATACGCAATAGGTTTTAAATTTATACTCGTTATATTTATCCTAACTCCTAGCGAACCCGCAGTGTACGGGACGTTTGTAGTATGGATAGTATTCCGAGGTCGAACACAAAGACTAAGGTGAAATCGAGTCAACGATGATCAAAGATAGTGTGAATCTAGACTAAGATAAGATGAGAAACAAGAAAATGGAAAAACACAATGTTTTTGTTGGTTTTTGAGGTGATCAACAAAGATCACAAGTCAAGAAAGATAATGAAACAAGCTAACAACTCAACTAGCAATCAAACAAGTAACTCAAAACACAAGTATATGATCAAGGGAGAAAAGTAGATTCTAGAGGTCAAGATTTCCGGTTATGGCATAGGATTCAAGGTTCTAAGGATTCTAAGGACAAGTTGCGGTGTTGGGGAAGAGTGTTTCACTAATGGAAGCAATTACCGGGTAGGTCTCTCACTTCACTAATCCCGCATCAAACTCCTATTACCGGGTAGGTCTCAAGGGGTTAGAGTAAGGAATTCCGCACAAACTAGATACTACTTAAGGGTAACCCTCTCCTTACCGGGTAAGTCTCGGAATAGGGAAATCTCAAGCAATAATCCTAGCACACTCGATCCAATAGCGGCTTATGAGGCTCACTACTACCTAGCATTCATCATCTTAGGTATCTAAGGTCGGAAATCATCGGGTAGATCTCTTCCCTCACTTAGATTGGTAGCATTAGGTGATACTAAGCTAAAATAGGCTTGACAAACACTAGGATTTAACAACCTTACACCCCTAACATACAGATTTATCAATTAGAGAGCAACAGGGGAATAAATCGGGTTGATCTTATATAAATCGGTCGATCTTCATGATGAACATCCCGATTTTTCTTCCTGGAATGGGTTTCATGCATACAAATCATCCTAAACTAACATATAAGTCCATCCTATCATCCCCCAAGCCATAACCATCAATCCATCACTCTAGAATCACAATAAACTAGCCAATAATATGCATATCAAGATCCAAAATCATCAAACAAGCATACATGGTGTTCATAGATGGATAATGAAGATAAACAAGCAAAATCAATAAATCCCAGCTGAATCTAAGTTGTAGCAAGACTTACAAACTCTTAAATGAAGATTCAAAACGTTCCTAACAACCCTTGCAATAGTTCTTCAATCCAAAATTACCAAAATCACTCAAAAGTCACTCAAAACTCTTAAAAATGGTGTTCTTCTTCCTCCTTCAATCCTTGAGAGCTTTTCTTCTCCTCCAATCCTTGCCTCCAATGGATGAGTTGTGAATGAGAATGTGGGAGAGGAGAGATGCTCAGCAACCACCTGAAGGACCACTTATATTCTCCACCAAGAGCAAGGACGGACAAGAGATCGTGGGACACGTGGCTTAAGCTGTCAAAGCCTCAAAAATCGACCCAGTAGGAGAAAATCGGCCGATTTAGCTGCTTGTTAGTCCGATTTTCTTCAACAGAAAGGTGCTATGATCGTCTAGCCATGAGTTGATCCATTGCTTGCACCAATAGTGGTCTTTGTGTCCTTTGTTGCTCTAATTATGCTCCTCCAAGGCTTGGGATGTGTACCATCATGAGGCTTGGCCCTCAAATGTATCGATTAACGTCGAAAAGACCCCCGAAATACCTATAAAGCAACGCACAAGTCCGTGTAGACGTCTATCTCGAGAAAATACGTGAATTGAGTGCTAACGTCGTGAATTTGTGCTAAACCATGCATGAATGAGTGATGAATCTATCTAAATGATTATCTAAACCTAAGTCATAAATCGTGTTATCAAAAATACCCCATACTTAAGGTTTGATCGTCCCCGAGCAAATTCCCAACTATAGACTAAGAGATGACATGATTTATGTATGCAGAAAAATGGCAAAATCTTTTTGGGTTTGTGCTTCTAGTATTGGATCACCTTCATAATCATGTTTCATGGCAATGGACAAGCAATTATGTATCAAATAAATGAAAGCATGGAAAGACAATTACACTTAACTTGATAGCATGCAATGAAGTGTAAAGATGAAAGAGTCAAGATGATCATGAGCATATCCAATCTAAATCACTTAGTCTTACACACATGCAAGTAGGTCATAAGGGCTTGTGAAATAGAAGGCCAAGAAACGTTATGATTAGGCGGGAATTTTCTAGGCTATGTGGTGCTAATCCGGGAAAGGAACTAAACAACCACAACTTCAAATTTTCTTATCAACTTCCCTCAAGTGCATATTTTTCATTTTCCTTTTTTTCTTTTCTTTTATTTTTGAGACAATGGCATTGGTGTACAAAAGCCGAAACCTTGGTGATTAGCCATTCTCGGGCTTTTTCTATTTTTCGAGATGCATCCACACCCGGCACACATACCAAAGCTCGTTAGGACTATCGGTTTATTTGACTTTGGCAAGGCACCAACACCCGATTATGTGAAGTGTACCGAGTTACTTGTCATTTAAACCAACGTCCCCAAACCTATATTTTTGGCTACACTTTCGCAACAATTTCAACACTTCATTCATGACATTTCTTTCATCAACAACTTCACCCCACACTTGCTTTTCACACACTTCAACACACTAGCATGCTCCTAGTCCCGGATGGGTCAAAAGAGGTCAAATTTATCTCAATTGAGGTGCTCAAGCAACATGATCAAGATGAGAAGTAGAGAAAAATGAATTGCCTTAATCACTCCTAATTGATGTGCAAGAACTAGCATGCAATTTCGACTTTCAATTCTCAATTAAATCAAGGCAAGCATCATAATCACAAGTCATTCATGGAATTCAAGATAAGTATTTCAAGTTCACATATGCATCATCAATTTAACACACAAGGCCACTCATAGCCAATCCACAAGACAAGATTCATCATTAGGGTCATATCCAAGCCTTAGAAGCACTAAAAATTTTTAAAATTTTCTGAATTTTTTTGAATTTTTCGAAATATGTATGTACAATGCAAGACATAATGAAACATGTGACAAAATTAAACTATCCTAGATGCTAATCATGCAAGTGATCATGAAAACCCCACCCCATACTTAGAAACACATTGTCCCCAATGTGGAAACTAAATAAAGAAGTAAAAGAGAGTCCTCACAATGTAAAATTGGTGATGCTTTGGTATTTTGGTTCACATGGGATGATGATGGTGGATGATTGATCAAGGATGGTAGAGAGCTCTTGATGTTCGTTAAGAGGTTGGAACCCACGCTTGGCACTGCAAGCCGTCCAAGTTCCACTTCCGCTCCACCCATGCTTGATTGGAGATCATCACTTTCCTTTATACAGAGGAAAAATCGCCCCATAGCCTAGGAAAATCGGCCGATTTGTCTGATGAACAGGCCGATTTTTCTGGGTGCTTTCCTCCTCGTCCATGTGCTTGGATCTTGTTCCTTCAACTGGTCCAGGAGGCTTTCACATGACCTCCAACATCTCGTCACACACGACAACGACAAGATCTAGCACCCAAAAACACAAAAGAAAAACAAAACACACCAAGAGTGAGATTAAACAAAAGCAAGAAAAAGAAAGGGAAAAATATGTACCAATGGGTTGCCTCCCATTAAGCGCTTCTTTAAGGTCATTAGCTTGACCAAATTCATGAGCGTTTCAATCAAGGTGAAGCGGGGCAATCACTTCCACCGGGGCTTCCGGGATGTACTTCTTCAAACGATGCCCATTCACCTTGAAGTTACCACAATGATCTCCTCCTATCTCTACCGCTCCATGAGGAAAAACTTTCTTCACAACGTAGGGTCCGGTCCATCTTGATTTGAGCTTTCCGGGGAAGAGTCACAGCCTCGAGTTGAAGAGAAGCACCAAGTCGCCTTCATTCAACTCCTTTGGAAGGAGTCGCTTGTCATGCCAACGCTTGGTTCTCTCCTTGTAGATCCGAGCATTCTCATATGCATCCAACCGGATCTCTTCAAGAGCGTTTATGTCAAGCAACCTCTTCTCTCCCGCCTCCTTGAGATCAAAATTTAGCCACTTAATGGCCCAATAAGCTCTATGCTCCATCTCTACCGGAAGGTGGCAAGACTTGCCATAGACCAACTTGTAAGGAGTGGTGCCAATTGGTGTCTTGAAAGCGGTCCTATATGCCCACAAGGCATCATCGAGCTTCATAGCCCAACCCTTTCTCGTTCTTGAGACCGTTTTCTCGAGAATTCCCTTTATCTCCCGGTTGGAGATCTCCTCTTGGCCACTAGTTTGGGGATGGTAAGGTGTTGCCACCTTATGAGTCACCCCATACTTAGCCAAAAGTGCCCCAAAGTTCCTATTGGTGAAGTGCTTCCCTCCATCACTTATGATCACCCTTGGTGTTCCAAACCTAGGGAAGATCACTCGGTTGAAGAACCGCACCACAACCTTGGCGTCATTTGTAGGTGAGGCGATTGCCTCCACCCATCTCGACACATAATCCACCGCCAATAGGATGTAGAGATTGCCACATGAAGAAGGAAACGGTCCCATGAAGTCCACACCCCATACATCAAATATTTCGACTTCTTGGATGTTGTTCAAGGGCATCTCATTCCTCCTTGAGATGTTGCCCGTCCTTTGGCAAGCATCACAAGCTACCACAAAGCCTTGCACATCCTTGAACAAGCTTGGCCAAAAGAAACCCGATTGCAACACTTTAGCACATGTCTTGTGTGCGCTAGCATGCCCTCCGTATGGCAAGGAATGACAATGGCGGATTACACTCTCCACCTCATCCTCCGGTATGCATCTTCTAAACATTCCATCCGGCCCTCTTTTGAACAAAAGTGGTTCACTCCAATAGTAGTGCCTCACATCTTTGAAGAACTTCTTCCTTTGGGCATATGTCAAACCGGGAGGCACTTCCTCACATACTAGGTAGTTCACAATGTCGGCAAACCATGGCTCACTTCCTCTAGATACTTGGAACAAGCATTCTTCCACCATTTGCAATTGCTCATCCCGGAATGAGTCATCAATCGGGATGTCCTCTCTTTCAAGCTCCAATGGTGGGAGTCTACTAAGGTGATCCGCCACTGAGTTCTCGGATCCCTTCTTGTCCCGTATTTCCAAATCAAACTCTTGAAGAAGAAGGATCCACCGAATCAACCTAGGCTTGGCATCCTTCTTGGTAAGTAGATAACGGATCTCAGCATGATCCGTATAAACTATGACTTTCGCTCCAACAAGATATGAGCGGAACTTCTCAAATGCATACACAACTGCTAGCAACTCCTTCTCGGTGGTAGCATAATTGAGTTGGGCATCATCTAGCGTCTTGCTAGCATAATAAATAGCATGAGTTTTCCCATCTTTCCTTTGCCCCAAAACAGCCCCAACGGCCACATCGCTTGCATCACACATGATCTCAAACGGTAAACTCCAATCCGGAGGTTGCATGATAGGTGCGGAGATCAAGGCGTTCTTCAACCTACAAAAAGCCTCAAGGAAATCTTTGGAGAAAACAAATTCAACATCCTTCATTAGTAGGTTAGTAAGGGGCTTAGAAATTTCAGAGAAGTCTTGAATAAACCTCCGGTAAAAACCGGCATGCCCTAGAAAGCTCCTTACCCCCTTCACCGAGGTAGGTGGTGGCAACTTCTCTATCGTCTCAATCTTGGCCCTATCAACCTCAATGCCACGGTTAGACACCAAGTGTCCTAACACAATACCTTCACTTACCATGAAGTGGCATTTTTCCCAATTCAAGACAAGATTTGTCTCCTCACATCTTTGCAATACTAATGACAAGTTAGCCAAGCAATCATCAAAGGAAGAACCATAAACAGAGAATTCATCCATGAACACTTCCATAATATTTTCAATATATTCCGAAAAGATAGCCATCATACACCTTTGAAAGGTGGCGGGTGCATTACACAACCCAAATGGCATCCTTCTATACGCAAAAGTTCCCCATGGACATGTAAAGGTTGTTTTCTCTTGGTCATCGGGGTGGATAGGGATTTGGAAGAATCCACTATAGCCATCTAGGTAGCAAAAATGGGAATGTTGAGCTAACCTCTCTAGCATTTGGTCAATGAAAGGGAGAGGGAAGTGATCTTTCCTAGAGGCCATATTCAACTTCCTATAATCAATGCACATCCTCCATCCCGTAACCGTTCTAGTGGGGATTAGTTCATTGTTTTCATTAGTCACTACGGTCATCCCACCCTTCTTAGGTACTACATGAACGGGACTAACTCACTTACTATCCGAGATAGGGTAGATAATTCCCGCATCTAGCAACTTTATGATCTCCTTCTTAACTACCTCTTTCATTATAGGATTTAACCTTCTTTGATGTTCAATAGAGGGTTTATGATTATCTTCCATCATTATCTTATGCATGCACAAAGAGGGTTTTATGCCAACAAGGTCATCAATGGTGTATCCTATTGCCTTTCTATGCAGTTTCAATTCATTCAACAGTCTATTAAGCTCATCATCATTCAAAGATGCATTCACAATCACCGGATAAGTAGAATTTGAACCAAGGAAAGCATACTTTAAATGAGAAGGAAGAGGTTTAAGATCAAGTTGAGGAGGACCTTTTTCGGTTGGAGATGATCCATACAATGTAGGTTGAGATGATTGCAAAGCCATGGAAGCCTCCTTGGAGTCCCTTGATGATTGCTCACACTCAAGTGGTTGGTGCTGAAAAGACTCAGGAAAATCGCCCCAGGAGGAAAAATCGGCCGATTTTTCTTGCAGTGGGTCGATCTGAGTTTCTGTTTTTGCTGAAGTGGCTGAATTTTCAGCACAAGGACAAAAATCGGCCGATTTTTGCCCTCCAGTCCGATTTTTCTGGCAGTTTTTCTCTTCTTCTAGCACTTCAAACCCAACACTTGGTAGCTCGTCCAATGCATTCAAGGCCTTGATTACTTCATTGCTACTCTCCTCAACTCCTTCCTCCATCAAGCTTGAGCTAAGAACCCTCTCAAGCGGATCCTTGAGCAAGATTGAGCTCACAACCTCTCTAGACTCCTCTTCTTCAACTATGTTGAACACATCTTCATCAAGGGTTGACCCTTTCATCATTGTGGACAGCTTGAACTTGATGTTTTCTTCTCCAATGTTGAAGGAGAGAGTCCCGTTCTTGCAATCTACTAGACATCCGGAAGTAGCTAGGAAAGGTCTTCCCAAGATGATTGGAACCGGATAGTCCGCCGGGATATCCAAAACAACGAAGTCTATGGGCACATAGAACTTCCCTAGTTGCACCGGGATGTCTTCCAAGATTCCAACCGGATGAGTGATCGAGCGGTCCGCCATGTAAAGGGTCATCTTGACTGGCTTTGGCTCCCCTAGCCCAACCTTGTTGCAAAGTGCAAGCGGGATGATGCTCACACTTGCCCCAAGATCACATAGGGCGTCATACTTCACTTCTCCTACTCCGATTGGTACACAAAAGGATCCCGGATCCCTTAGCTTGGGAGGCATCTCCTCCTTCATTGTTTGAATCAACTCCGAGGATCTCTTTGTCATTCTTATCTCCCCATACTCCTCCAACTTCCTCTTGTTGGAGAGTATTTCCTTCAAGAACTTGCCATATGCCGGCATTCCTAAAATAGCATCCATGAACGGAATGTTAATATGCAATTTAGACATTAGTTCAAGGAACTTACTAAAATGATTGTCCAAGCGAGCTCTTGCTCGTGATTGAGGGAACGGTAGTGGTGGCTTGTATGGAGGCGGTGCCACATAGGTTGGCTCTACATCTTTGCTCTTGCCCCCATCTCCTTGCAAAGTCTCTTCTTCATTCACCACTTGCTTCCCTTTATCATTCTCCTTGGGCAAAGGATCCTTCATGCTTAACCCACTTCTTGTTGTAATAGCCAACACTTGGCCTCTTGGGTTTTCTTTGGTTCTTCCGGGAAGCTTTCCCGGATCTCTATGTGCTTCACCCGCCTTTTGGAACACTTGTGCTTCCAAAACCTTTTGTGCTTTAGAAATTGAAGTCACCGTGCTCTCAAGACCACTCAACCTTCCTAGAAATTGCTCAAACATCATCTCGGTCCTATCCTTTGGAGGTTGAGTAAATCCCGGTGGAGGCTCTTGTGAAGCTCTTGGTGGTGGAGTTGTGCTTGTGGAAGCGGGAGGGTTCAAGGCTCCATCCGGGTTAGAATATGAGAACCCGGGATGGTTATGGTTGGGCCGGTAATTGTTGAATTGCCGGTTGTTGTTGAAGTTCCTTGGGCCTTGGTAGTTGTTGAAGTTGCCCCTTCCCATATAATTCACATCCTCCTCCTTGGAAGACAAGTTGGCTTGTGGAAGCACTTGAGGGGTTGCTTGGTTCTTCAAGGTTGTAGCACACAACTCCCTCAAGGACTTTAGCTCGTTGTTGATGGCGTCAAGCTTGAAATTGCTCATGGTGACTTCACTCACCTCATATGCTCCCGCCTTTCTCCCTTCACTCTTCCTATGGGAGTATTTCTCAATCACTAGAGCTTGCTTCTCCACAAACTCCCAAGCATCATCTACATGCTTCTCCATAAAAGTACCACCGGAAAGGGATTGAAGCTTGAATTGGCTATCTTCATCAAGCCCCTTGAAGTAGATCTCCAATAGCTCAATTTTCGGTATGCCGTGGTGTGGACAATCTAGGAGAAGGTCTTTGAATCTCTCCCAAGACTTGAATAAACTCTCTCTATCCTTCATCACGAAGGCATTGATCTTCCCTCTTAATTCGGTAGTCTTGGAAGGTGGGAAGAACTTAGTCAAAAACTCGGTTGTCATCTCCTCCCAAGTACCAACTCGCCCTTGGAATAGATTGATACCAAGCTAAGGCTTTATCCTTAAGAGAGAAGGAGAAAGCCCTTAGCTTATGGTTGTTGCTCTCCAATCTTGGCGGTCTAAGAGTCTCCATCAAAATCTCGTAGTTCATCAAGGGTTGATGAGGAGATTCTCCTTCCATCCCTCCAAATTGATTATGCCGGATCATTTGTAGAACTTGAGGGCGGAGCTCATAGTTGTGGGCTGCGGGATCTCCTAAGTTCACACCCGGACGGTGTGCCCTTTGTGCCGGATCCATACGTCTCCCCAAAGTTTGTGGCTCTTCAATAGCAATGGGTACAACCCTAACATTAACCGCCGGCTGCGGTTGTGGTGGTGGAGGTGGAGGTTGTTGACGATTAAGCTCTCCCAGGACAAGGGCTTGCCTAATCTCATCAATCTCCCTCCTAGTTGCTTCTTGCCTCTCATTGGCAAGTCTCCTTTCTTCCTCTAAAAGTTCATCTTTTAGCCTTATTTGCTCTAAGGCTTCATCCAATTCAGCTTGGAGATCTCATCCGGCCATCTCCTTTCCCTTTTTGATGCTCTTGGATCTAGATCTAAGGGTTTTCTCCGGTTCGGGATCGAATGGAGCTAAATCCTTGCCACGAGATCTTCGCATACACCTAAAGAGTAAGAGATGTCCTGAAAAGCAAAGACACACACCAAAGAGAGATCAAAAGCAACAAGAAAGACCTACACTATAAACAATCACAAAATGACTCAATCTAGACCTAGTCCCCGACAACGGCGCCAAAAACTTGTTACGCTCAGGATATGTGTGATACGCAATAGGTTTTAAATTTATACTCGTTATATTTATCCTAACTCCTAGCGAACCCGCAGTGTACGGGACGTTTGTAGTAGGGATAGTATTCCGAGGTCGAACACAAAGACTAAGGTGAAATCGAGTCAACGATGATCAAAGATAGTGTGAATCTAGACTAAGATAAGATGAGAAACAAGAAAATGGAAAAACACAATGTTTTTGTTGGTTTTTGAGGTGATCAAGAAAGATCACAAGTCAAGAAAGATAATGAAACAAGCTAACAACTCAACTAGCAATCAAACAAGTAACTCAAAACACAAGTATATGATCAAGGGAGAAAAGTAGATTCTAGAGGTCAAGATTTCTGGTTATGGCATAGGATTCAAGGTTCTAAGGATTCTAAGGACAAGTTGCGGTGTTGGGGAAGAGTGTTTCACTAATGGAAGCAATTACCGGGTAGGTCTCTCACTTCACTAATCCCGCATCAAACTCCTATTACCGGGTAGGTCTCAAGGGGTTAGAGTAAGGAATTCCGCACAAACTAGATACTACTTAAGGGTAACCCTCTCCTTACCGGGTAAGTCTCGGAATAGGGAAATCTCAAGCAATAATCCTAGCACACTCGATCCAATTGCGGCTTATGAGGCTCACTACTACCTAGCATTCATCATCTTAGGTATCTAAGGTCGGAAATCATCGGGTAGATCTCTTCCCTCACCTAGATTGGTAGCATTAGGTGATACTAAGCTAAATTAGGCTTGACAAACACTAGGATTTAACAACCTAACACCCCTATCATACAGATTTATCAATTAGAGAGCAACAAGGGAATAAATCGGGTTGATCTTATATAAATCGGTCGATCTTCATGATGAACAGCCCGATTTTTCTTCCTGGAATGGGTTTCATGCATACAAATCATCCTAAACTAACATATAAGTCCATCCTATCATCCCCCAAGCCATAACCATCAATTCATCACTCTAGAATCACAATAAACTAGCCAATAATATGCATATCAAGATCCAAAATCATCAAACAAGCATACATGGTGTTCATAGATGGATAATGAAGATAAACAAGCAAAATCAATAAATCCCAGCTGAATATAAGTTGTAGCAAGACTTACAAACTCTTAAATGAAGATTCAAAACGTTCCTAACAACCCTTGCAATAGTTCTTCAATCCAAAATTTCCAAAATCACACAAAAGTCACTCAAAACTCTTAAAAATGGTGTTCTTCTTCCTCCTTCAATCCTTGAGAGCTTTTCTTCTCCTCCAATCCTTGCCTCCAATGGATGAGTTGTGAATGAGAATGTGGGAGAGGAGAGATGCTCAGCAACCACTTGAAGGACCACTTATATTCTCCACCAAGAGCAAGGACGGACAAGAGATCGTGGGACACGTGGCTTAAGCTGTCAAAGCCTCAAAAATCGACCCAGTAGGATAAAATCGGCCGATTTAGCTGCTTGTTAGTCCGATTTTCTTCAACAGAAAGGTGCTATGATCGTCTAGCCATGAGTTGATCCATTGCTTGCACCAATAGTGGTCTTTGTGTCCTTTGTTGCTCCAATTATGCTCCTCCAAGGCTTGGGATGTGTACCATCATGAGGCTTGGCCCTCAAATGTATCGATTAACGTCTGAAAGACCCCCGAAAGACCTATAAAGCAACGCACAAGTCCGTGTAGACGTCTATCTCGACAAAATACGTGAATTGAGTGCAAACGTCGTGAATTTGTGCTAAACCATGCATGAATGAGTGATGAATCTATCTAAATGATTATCTAAAACTAAGTCATAAATCGTGTTATCAAACAACATGCATCATAACATTCAAACTCATCAAACATTCAATAGAGGTTTCCATGGCAAGTAAATGAAGTGAAATAGAGATGAACAAGTAGAACAAAGAAAACCAAGCTGAATATGAGTTCAAAGAGAGACTTACAACCCTTCAAAAGAAGGTTTGAATCGTTCTTACAACCCTAGAAAATGTTTCCAACAATCTCTAGTCTAAAAGCTATGAAAAACTAAGAATGGTGTGTTTTTCTCTTCTTCTCCAATGGAAGCCTTTCTTCTCCTCCAAGTGTAGCTCCAATCCAATCTTCCAATGAGAGAATATGTGTTGTTGAGAGTGTTGGAGAGAATGGGAGTGACGGGGTCTGTCATAACAACCTGCAGGACCACCTTATATCCTCAACAAATTGCAAGAGTCGGCGCCGAAGATCGTGGGACAGCTGTCACAGCTGTCTGGCCAAAACCACGGCCCATTTCCACGCCCGTGGAAGTCCCAGTGGCCGTGGTTTTGGTGCCTCAGCTTGTTTTGGATCATTAAGTCACGATTTGGTGCATGGCATGCACCAACAAGGTCCCATGTGTCCTCCTTAGCTCCTAACTTGCTTCCCAATGAGTCCGAAGGTGTGTTATCTTGAGGAATGATCTTCAAAATGTATCGATTAAGCTCCTAAATCTCCCAAAATACCTACAAAGCATGCAAAAGTCCGTGTAGATCTCTATCTCGACAAAATACATGAATTGAGTGCAAATCGTAACGAACTAGTGCAGACCATGCATGAATGAGCGGATAAACTATCTAAATGAGTGCCTAATTGATAACACGATTTATGACCTAGATTTAGACACTCATTTAGATAGATTTTCCGCTCATTCATGCATGGTTTAGCATTAGTTCACGGCGTTTGCACTCAAATCACGTATTTTGTCGAGATAGACGTCTACTCGGACTTTTGCTTGCTTTGTAGGTGTTTTGGGAGATTTAAGAGCCTAATCGATACATCCGAGGATCATTCCTCGAGATGACACACTTCCGGACTCATTGGAATGCAAGTTAAGGGCTAAGGAGGACTCATGGAACCTTGCCAACACAAACCATGCACCAAATCATGGCTTAACGATCCTAGAAGCAACCTTTGGAACAAACCACGGTCTGGACCAAGACCACGGCCGTGGATTTGCCCGTGATTCTTGCCAGGACCACATCGACAGCTGGCCACGATTTCTTCCATTGCTCTTGCATCCTAGTGGGTATTTAAAGGATTTTGCAGGCTGTAATTGGGGATCCTTCTCCTCTCTTTTGGACCTACCTTTCTTCCCCAAAACATTTGGCCATTGTTGCCTCTCTTCCAAGCACCCATTAGGGGTGTTCTTGGAAGAGATTAGTATAGATTCTCGTTTTAGAGCGAGATTAGAGTGGATTCGAGTGAACCTTTCATTGTTGTCAAGTTGGATTTGCTCTTGGAGCCTTGTAAGAATTTGGTAATTTCTATTCTATGCTTTTAATGTCTTTTCTTTGGATTGTTCTTCATCATTTGACCATGACTTGCAAGCATGCCTTATTTGTGGAGATTGATCTTGAAATGTTTGTTGTTGGCTAGATAGATTGCGATTCTAGGGTAAGGAAAGAAGGGTTATGGCTAGGACTATGATAGGATGGACTTAGTCTTGCCCTTGGATGACTTGAATGTTGAAATCCTAATGTTTGTTGAGCTAATTCTATCCTAGGGTGATCTATTGTTAGCAACTAAGGGTTTAGAAGAGACTTACCCGGTGATTCTTACTCTTAGGTTTAAAAGATGACAAACCTTAGGTAGTGGTGAGCCTCACAAGCCGCCATTGGACTAAGTGTGCTAGGATAGTTGCTTAGAACTTCCCTTTCCGAGACTTACCCGGTAAGGATAGGTTAGATCTCTAGGTAACAATCCGGTTTGTGTAGAATTCCTATCCTTAGGTTCTTAGAGACTTACCCGGTAATGAGACCTTAGGAATGGACTAGTGGACCATGAGACCTACCCGGTAATTGATCCCAATCTAGAAACGCTTAATCCCAACATATCATAGTTAATCCGAGGAATGAATAGATAGCTTAAGTCTATGCCATACCCGGACTTCCAAACTCTAGAATCCGCTTTGTTATTACCATTCCCCTATCTTTAGTGTTAGTGTGTGTTTGTGTTGCTTGATTGTGTCCACATATTTGTGATCTTTGTTTGATCACCCAAAACCCTCCAAAAACATTGTGTTTTCCATTTTCTTTATTCCTCATCTTATCTTAGTTTAGATTCACACTATTTTCGATCATTGAATGACTTAGTTTCACCTCAGTCCTTGAGTTCGACCTCGGAATACTTTCCTTTCTACAAAACGACCCGTACACTGCGGGTTTCGCTAGGTAGTTTAGGATTTAGTTCGAGTTATAAATGTAAAGCTTTTTGTGCTATTTCCTAGCGTAACACTAATCTAACATCATAAATCGTGTTATCAGAATGCCCAAGAATGTTTTCAAGAAGAGGGGAAGAACTCTTGGGATTTCCAGATTCCACGACCACACTAGCAGTTCCATGGCCGTGATTTCTCCCGTGGAGACAATTGACTTGTGGTTCCACGGTGGTTTTAATTAAATTAAATAAAACCTCGCCTGTGGAATCTTTAATTTGGCCGTGGTTTTCGCCAGTTTCCGAGCCAACGTATAATTCTTCAAAGGCTTCGATCTGGCTCTTCTTCTAACACTTCCAAAGCCTTAACTTTGGAGTCGCAATCTTCTTTGACTCCTCCTTCCATTATGCTCATACTAATGACTTTTTTCAAAGGATCTTTGAGAAAAATAGAACTTACCATCTCTCTCGAGTCTTCTTCATCATAGATGTTGAAGACTTCTTCTCCTAGAGGTGGTTCCTTGATTAAAGCTGAGCGTATGAACTCAACTTTCTCCTCTCCAATGTTTAATTACAGTTTGGCGTTCTTGCAATCCACCAAGCAACCTTACGTTGTGATAGCATGTATTATAACCTATATTTTGGGACTTGTTTAGACGTTTTATCTTCAAATATCTGCATGTTTGGATGTATATTATGTGATTATATTGTCGTTTCATCTACCTTTACTGGAATTGAGGTCTACACCAAGTTTCGTTGTAATCGTAGGTAAAATGGCACATTTTGCATCGAAATGGAGCTAAGGAGCAAAGGAGTCATAGGAGCTACATTCAGGAGCTTAAAAGAGAACTCAGGAAGCAAGGAATTAATAAAGAAGATTTACTTTGGACCAGATTTGAGAGATTTCACCTTCAGCTGAGATTCACTTCGGTCAGCTACAGTGTGACCTCGACCGAGGTGATCTAGAGGAGCACACCGACCGAGGCGAATACCGTGACGTGGCGAGATATATTTTATTTGGCTGAGGTCTTATATTTTTGGGCTGGATTTCTGGAAGGAAGATCATATATTTAGGAGATCTATTTTGGAGATAAGATATATTTTATTAAGATATTATGTTTTTAAGATATTATTATCTTTGGAAGATAATTCTCCTATATAAAGGGTTGGATTTTCCACAAATTCAGCATCCGATATACCATACAATATTCTCCCAGCTTTAGTAAGGAAGAAATTGTGGAAGTTTGAAGGAAGTTATGAAGATTGAAGGAAGGAAGCTTCATAGTTTGAGATAGCTTTTGAAGGAGTTTGTAAGATTTTTCTTAGAATCCTTTTGGTTCTTTGTCTTGATTGATTTGTGATTCAAGGAATGCTGATTTGTGATTATTTGATTCAGTTATTGAAGCCTTAATCTTAAGGTTTTTGTGTTTAAATATTCATTCCTATCCCTTTTATTTGATTATTGTTATCATGATGATGAGTGACTAAATTCTTTGTGCCATTGTAGAGTGATTGGCTGAAAGTTGTGGGAAAGACAATGATAGAATGATCTTAATCCCAGTAGGACCCTGAAAGCTCGAGTCTTTAACCTTAACCCTAGAGTACCTCGTTCAGTCGATGAACATCTCGGCCGGGGTGGAACTTGACTAACTGAGGTGACCTTTTCTGATCCGAAACTGAGAGTTAAGTGTTAGAGTTTGCCAAATCCTATTCTTATTACACCTATCCTGGTTCAATGCAAGCCTAGGATGAGACTTACCCGGTGATTCCTTAGTTTGCTTACCCAAGATCATAAGTGTAGGTAATAAAGGTTTATCCTTTATTGGGGTTTGAGTGTGCCTTCATTCCATCTTTGTGAGTTAGCATGAGACCTACCCAGTATTGGTTGATTCTATTCCCTTAGTTGGTGTGTTGGTTTGAGATTATAATTCCTTTCCTTAGTACCTTGAGACTTACCCGGTAATAGGAGCTTTTGGTTTGGGATTAGTGAGTAGTGAGACTTACCCGGTGATCTATTCCACTTTAGAAACACCTTCCCTTAGCAAAATTTCAGCTTTGTCCGCTTATCTTGAGATCTTGAGTTGGAACCACAACTAGATGCTTTAATCCCTAGAATTTGCATATTTCCCTTAATTGACCTTATTATCATCTTTTGACTGCTTTAATCGCTTTTGTGGTTATTAGTTGCATTGACGACCTATACTTGCTTTGTTTCACCTAAGTCCCTGAGATCGACACCCCGGAATTCTTGCTTTTATTATAATTGATCCGTACACTTCGGGTTTGCATCCTTGTTTTTAGCATATTTCTTGGGATATAAATTTAAAGCTTGTACACACCGTTTGGAGCGAACACGTTGCTAGAAACGGCCTCCCAAGTATGATTGGGATTGGATAATCTACAGGAATGTCCAAAACTACAAAATCAATGGGAACGTAAAACTTACCAAGCTTTACGGGAACATCATCAAGTATGCCAACGGGTCGAGTGTTATATCGATCCGCCATGTATAGTGTCATCTTCACTGGTTTAGGCTCTCCTAAACCAACCATCTCACACAACGCAAGTGGGATAATGCTCACATTTGCTCCTAGAGCACAAAGAGCATCATATGTGACCTCTCTAATACCTATAGGAATGCAAAATGATCCCGAATCCCACAACTTGGGTGGCATCTTCTCCGTCATGATTTTTATGAGTTACGATGACTTGCAAGTCATCTTCACTTAACCAAAATCCTCTAATTTCCTCTTGTTTGAGAGGATCTCTTTTAAAAACTTTCCGTAGGCAGGCATACTTAAAATTGCATCAATAAAAGGTATGTTAATATGCAGTTTGCCCATAAGTTCAACAAACTTACTGAAGTGTTTGTCTAGATGCTCTCTGGCTCTAGATTGTGGAAATGGTAGCGGAGGTTTGTAAGCTTGAGAGGTATGTAAACAACGGCTTTCTCCTTCTCCTCCTTTGTTGGAACCTCGGTCTTCATGTGCTGCTTGTCCTTGTCATCCTTCCTTGGAATAGGATCGGTAGTCTTCGCAATACTCCTTGTTGTGATTGCCATCAATTGGCCCTTAGGATTATTTTCTGTCTTTCCAGGAAGCTTCTCTTAATCTCTAAGATCTTTTTCGGTCTTACTAAACGCTTGATTTTCCGAGGCTTTTTGTTCCTTAGAAATCGAAGTAATGGAATTCTCTAGTCCATTCATCTTTCCAATCATAACTTCCATCATCGCTTGAAGCTTGTCCTTTTTAGGTTGCCATAAACTTGATGAAGCTTGTCCCTGACTTAGGGAATAGAAGAAGAAGAAGGAGGAGGAGGAGGAGGAGGAGGAGGAGGAGGAGGAGGAGGGGTTATTGCATTTTCAGCATGAGAATAAGGGTTACCGGAATTATTTTGATTGGATCTCTAATTATTGTAGTTCCGGTTGTTATTGTTGTTGTGGAAGTTGTTGTTGTTCCTATTCCCTTGCTGGTTTCCCCATCCCGCATAGCCCACATCTTGCTCCTTGGGCTGTTGTATATGTGTTGTCAAAAGCTCCTTCAAAGCTTTCATTTCCCTATTGAGAGCATTTACCCGAGTGACGTTGGAGGAAGTAAAGTTCAGCCCTTGAGGTCTCGAGCTTTGACTTCCTATTTCAGTACTCCGATGGGAGTAATTTTCAACGGTGAAAGCTCGTTTTCAACAAAATCCCACACTTCATCAATCGGTTTGTCCATGAACAATTCATTTGAAAGTGATTGAAGTTTGAATTGCGCTTCCGCATCCAAACCCTTAAAAGTAGATCACAAATAAAACAATATATGGAATCCCATGATACGGGCAATCCGATAGAAGGTCCTTGAACCTTTCCCATGACTTGAAGAGTGTAACACCCCGAATCAGTGGGACTCGGAGTGCCACATTGTGTTAGGATCTCACAATGGATCCTGACTCTAGCCTGACAACAAGTTTACTGGATCTTACAACAAGGCACATGTAGATTAAAACGATAAACATAAAGCTGTATAAGATACATCAAAAGAGTTTTACAACAACAAGCCGAGTACAAAACAACATCCATAAACAACAGATACAAAAGATCCCATATCCCACACAACCCTAATGTACAGAAGTCCTCGACTGGTCACCCCATCTGGCTCACTCTACAGTCTTCCTAACTTGCAGATCATCTACAACACGGTATACACTGTTAGCTACAGTAAAGAATAAGCATGAAGGTAATAGCACAAACACACATCCACATCTCATACATGTAATGCCACACACATTCATTTATTATCTTTCAATTACGTTATTCCATTACTAATTCAACTTAGTTTGTAATACGAGGAGCCTTAAGAACCTCGTCCCTTTCAACGTAACACAGGGGTTTTGCATGGGGGTGATCATCACTCGCCCCCCTGTAAGATCATCTTGAGGGCACCTCCTCCTACCCGCAGGCGGAGGCAAGTGGTCACGACCCATTATAATACCCTTGGGACAATTAATATAATAAGTGGTCATCCTAGTCCGGTTTAGGTTATAAATGCACAATCATATGATCAGTCACAACCATTACAATCACACCAATCCACAACTATACGCTAAGTAAGTCCTACGGACTTACCTGTAAAACTCAAAATCAATACCACGTCACAGCTTCTCCTTGGGGAAATAACCAACGCCTGCAATAGCAAGGCACAAATCATCATATACAACAAGGGTTAGGTGACTTGTCTTCATAACCATAACCAACCTACAACCTTAATCTAAACCTTGAGATCATAACATGCTCACAAATGCCTAAGGCATAACCTCAACATAAACACAAGTGCCTAAGGCACATCTCTATTGTGCAACTCATCATACTCATCCTAACCAAGCTAGCCTTGCCAATATCTAAGCCAAGGCCAAAGGAAAGGAAGGAAGGAATCATACCAACAAGGTATGCCCTGAACGCAACAGCGGAAACAAAGGACGCAGGGGCTGAACCAGTGAGGCGCAGGGGCTACTCACTCAGGGCGCAGGGGCGGCTCACTAAGGGCGCAGGGGTGGTTCACTGCAGGCGTAGGGGCGGCTGTCTGTGCAGAAGATTTGCCCCGACTTCCCTTCGATCCCTTTCTCGACTCTCTGCACTTTTGCATCACACAGCAGCATAACACATACATATATACACATGTATGAACATCAAAACATCCAGAAAAGGATCCAACACAAGTCTAAACTTGTGAATCCTAAACTAATGAGAAATATAAGAAGCAAAGAGGAAAGGATGAAGAGGAAGAGGAAAGACTCACCACAAGACCTAAGCAGAAGAAAAGATCACCACAATTGGCTATCTATAGCACAACAACAACATCCACCATCATCAACATTCAAAGCCAAGCTCAACACTCTCACAAACTCACACAAGATCAAAAAGAGATCAAAGAAGATGAAGGAAGAGGAGAGGAATAAGAAGAGCGTACAGAGGGGAAACGAGGTGAAGAGGATGAGGAAAACCCTCATACAGAAGAAAAGGATGGCTTATAAAGGAAGCCAGCCACAAAGAACAAGTCAAAGGGTCAATGAAGGCGGCTGCAACCACACAGAGCCGTAGGGGCGGACACTTGAGGCGTAGGTGCGCCTTGCCACAGGTGCGGCCACCTGGGTCCACAGGGGCGGTTGCCAGGATCAGCTAGGGGCTCAGCAAGGATTCAAGGCTCCAAGGACTAAGGCTCTTAAATCACACTCCCCTAAAAATAAGTTTCGTCCTCAAACTTGCAAGATCCCAAGTCCTCTCGCACCCATAAGTTGAGGTATAACTCTCCCTCTCAGAGGTATCGTATCATAACCTATATGAGCCTATATCCATAAACACAGCATGGAGGAATCATCACTCCACAACACCATCTTCAACTCTAAAAAAGACCTAGAGGAAGATCGTCTCTAGCCAAACACTAACCACATCCCACTGGCATGTAGGAAAGCCATCTCCAGCCAAACGTACACATAACACTGCTACGTGGAGGAAAACCTTATCCACTCACACTATGTCCATCAATAATAGCATGGAGGAAAGAACCATCTTCTGCTAATCCTAACACATACCATGACATGGAGGAAAGAACCATCTCCAGCTATACCTATCTCACGCTAGCAAACAAGATCTAACAAATAATATGCACATACAACTAGCACCAAAAGCACATCATATCACATAAACACATAGCATAACATGCACTCACCAAGATGGCACTAAGATCTACTCATGGACCCTACTGGTGTATCTATCTCGGCGTAGAACTCTGGATAGTACCTTTGGATACTATCCTCAGTCTCTTATATAGCCTCATCAGGTCCTCGTCTAGACCCCTATATCCTCATCATAGGAATGTCCTTCTAACACAGGCGTCTCACACCTCGGTCTAGGACTGCAATAGGGTGCTTTGTAAAAGTGTGGTCCGGCTCAACTACCAAATCATCATAACTCACAATGTGCCTCGGAACTAGTATCTACTCCCTCAGCCGAGACACGTGAAACACAAGGTGAACACCCTCTAACCTCGGAGGCAATGCTAATTTGTAGGCTGCTCTCCCGACTCTATCTGGTATCTTGAAAGGACCGACATATCAAGGACTCAACTTCCCCTTGATGCCAAAACGTCTGACATCTTGCGTCGGAGACACTCTCAACCAGACATGAGCTCCAATCCTGAACTCTAGAGATCGACGCCTCCAATCTGCATACGACTTCTGGCAACTTTGTGCAGCCAACATCCTCTCTCTGATCAGCACTACTCGAGCCATATCACCCTGAATTTGCTTTGGCGCTATCCCACTGATCCCGCTAGGCTCATCCCAGCATAAAAGGTGTATGACATCTATGTCCATATAGTGCATCATAAGAAGTCATCCCAATAGATGCATACCAGCTGTTGTTGTATGAGAACTCAACAAGTGGGAGGTAATTAGACCATCCCTGTCCCCAATCCAACACACAGGCTCGCAGTATGTCTTCTAAGGTCTGGATGGTCCTCTCTGACTGACCATGTGTCAGTGGGTGAAATACAGTCGTGAAGTGTAGACTCGTCCCCAAAGTAGTCTAAATCTGCTGCAAGAATCTTGAAGTAAATTGTCCATCTCGATCAAAGACAATCGTCCTCGGTACCCATGGAGTCTCACTATTTGTCTAGTGTACTCCTCAGCCAATCTGCTCATTGGCCACGTCCCTCTGATAGGAATAAAACGTGCCGTCTTCATCAGTCTATCCACAATCACCCAGATAGCACCAAAGCTCCTACTGGTCCTCAATCCAGTCACAAAATCCATGGAGACGTCCTCCCACTTCCATTGTGGTACTGGCGCTGGATGGAGCTCACCTCCAGGCCTGAAATGCTCTATCTTGACCTGCTGACAGGTCGCACATTGGGCCACAAATCTAGCTACATCGGGCTTCAACCCTCCCCACCAATATGAGCGTCTCACGTCATGGTATATCTTACTCGTACCTCGATGTACTTAGTAAGGTGTGCAGTGAGCAGCCTGTAAGATCTGCTGTCTCAACTCTGCATCAGCGGGTACACAGATACGGTCATGACACCTCATAACTCCATCCGCTCCTATCGAGAACTGTGGTGCCTCTCAACGAGACATCCTCTCTCTGATCCTCGTCAAGGTCGGGCAAGTTCCCTGCTTCTGTTGGATCTCATCTAACAAACTAGGTAGAACCTCTAAAGCAAACAAGTGGGCATCCTCATCAGGAAACTAGATGTCCATCTCTAGCCAAGCTAGATCCCTCTTAAGTTGTACAGTCAATCTGCCAATCGCCTTCGAGGCGTCTTTCTGCTCAAGGCGTCAGCTACCACATTCGCCTTGCGAAGATGATACAAAATCTCAAGGTCAAAGTCCTTGATCAACTCAGGCCATCGACGCTGGCGGTTATTCAATTCCCGCTGCGTGAAAATATACTTCAGACTCTTATGGTCTGTGAAGATCTGACATGTGGCACCATAGAGGTAATGTCTCCAGATCTTCAAAGCATTAACTACCGCTGCCAATTCCAAATCATGAGTTGGGTAGCTCTCCTCATACGTCTTTAGCTGTCGAGACGCATATGCAATCATTGTGCCTCTCTGCATCAATACACATCCCAAGCCTAGCTTGGATGCATCACTATAGACCACGAAGTCATTAGAACCCTCTAGTTGTGCCAAGACAAGAGCAGAAGTCAAATACCTTGTCAACTCCTCAAAACTTTCAGCACACTGGTCGGTCCATACAAATCTGGTAGTTTTCCTCATAAGACTTGTCAGTGGACGGGAAATCACATTATAATCCCTCCACAAAGCGTCTGTAAAAACCGGCTAGGCCAAGAAAGCTACGCACTTCCTTGACGTTCGTCGGTGTCGTCCTTGCAGCAACAGACTCAATCTTCGCCGGGTCAACCATGATCCCGTCGGCAGAGACGATTTGTCCAAGAAAAGCAACATCAGACATCCAAAACTCGCACTTACAGAGCTTAGCATACAACTCTCTATCTCTCAGAATCTGCAAAACCGTCCTCAGATGTCCAACATGCTCCTCTCTGCTACTAGAGTATACTAGAATGTCATCAATGAAGACCACCACAAACTGATCCCGGAAGTCGATGAAGATATTGTTCATCAACTCCATGACAACTGCTGGGGCATTCGTCAGCCAAATGGTATCACTACAAACTCGTAGTGTCCATAACGTGTACGAAACGCCGTCCTGTGCACGTCCTGCTCTCTCACCCTAAGTTAGTGATATCCTGAATGCAAGTCAATCCCGGAGAAAACTGTCGCTCCCTGAAGTTGATCAGGTAGATCATCAATACGAGGCAGTGGATACCTGTTCTTGATGGTCACCTTGTTTAACTCTGTGTAGTCTATACACAATCTCAATGATCCATCCTTCTTCTGCACGAAGAGACAAGTGCACCCCATGGTGATACGCTAGGGCGAATGAAGCCCTTCTCAGCCAACTCCTCGAGTTGCTTCTTTAGCTCCAACATCTTGATAGGCGCCATACGATATGGGGTCTTCGAGATCAGTCTCGTACCAGGCTCTAACTCTATGCCAAAGTCTACGCTCCTCTGAGGCGGCAAACTAGACGGCTTTGCAAACACGTTTGTAAACTCGCAGACCAATGGTATGTCCTTCAAAGTTGGGCTATCTCCCTCCTTTATGGTATAACACCAGAAGACATCACATCCCTGTGTTATCAGTCTCGATGCTTGTATAACACTGATAACAGATCCCATCTTTCCAATGTCCCAACTCCGGAAGACCTCTATCGGACCTACGTCGGTAGAGACTGTAACAGTTCTCTTACCCACATCTAACACCGCACGGTGTCTACGCATCCAATCCATACCTAAAATGACTTCTTCATGCATCAAAGGCATGACTAAGAAGTCAACAAGCAACACACGAGTCCCTAAGCAAAGGGGACAACTACGTATCTCACGGGTACCTCGGACCTGACTACCATCAGGTAACCCTATGGTAAAAGGGGTCCCTTCTATGGTAGACAAACTCAAACACTCAACGCATACAGCCGAAATAAAGCAATGCGTACCACCCGTATCAAATAAAACTCTAACAAGTAAACCATGTAACAAAATGGTACTAGTAGCAACTAGTGCTGGCAACAACTCAGCACTCCTCAGCTAAAAAACGCAGCCTCGAGCTCCTCAAGCATCTCTAGTACCAGCATCCCTACCTCTACCTCTACTCAGTCCTAGAGCTGAACCCTCAGTAGCAGGTGTGTCTGGGACTCTCTACTCTCCCTGTGCTTGATGCTGAGGCGGTCTCTGCCCACCTCTTGCTGCACCTGTAGGGGAAGAACCCTGCTATGATGACGCCTTGCCTTGACGGCAAAACGTAGCTCTGTGTGCTGGCTTCCCACACGAGAAGAAAGTCAGTGGTGCTCTCGGGCACTCAGCCGTCAAATGTCCATAGGCCCCGCAGTCGTAACACTGCCGGCCTCTCTCAGTCATTTGTGCAAACACTAGACCACTCGAGCGGCCATAAGACTGGCCTCGCCCGTATCTAGATGCTCCTAAACCAGTCTGTCTTGTGCGCTGTCTCTTCTCAGACAGTCCTACCTGAGCAGTTCTCCTCTGGCTAGCTCTCTCTCGCTCATAAGCAAAGGCTCGATCTTTGTAATTTGTCAAGTAATCACAGTGAAATCCCGCTGTAACGACCGGATTTTCGTTACGCTTGGATAGGGTTGGAGGAGGGTAGAAGCCGGGCGCAAGGGTTCACGCCCTTGCAGCTTTGGCGACGCAGTCGAGTAGGCCGCAGGTGCGGCTAGGATTCCCGCAGGGGCGGTGACACGCGTGGGCTGGTTAGCAGCGCTTTGGGCAACCGTTCATCTTCCAATCCTTTTAACTCCTCTCTTTAATGCCATGGGGAGTTGTTGGCTGAAGACCTTTGGTATCCTTCCTCTTTTATGCAGCCAACCCTCCGCCTCCTCTCATTTTTCCACTCACGTTACTTTATTTCCTCCTACCTACTTCATCCTCTTGTACCTTCCTCTTACATCCTCCTCTTACATCCTTCTCCTCCATTCTTCTCTTGGAGTGCTCCAGCTTGGATCCACCATTCTTGAGGCCGGGACTGTAGTGTTGGGACGAGGGTAAGGTTCCTTCCTTTCTTCTTCTTTCTTTCTTCTTCTTCTTCTTCTTCCTTCTTCCTTCTTCCTTCCCCTTCCATGGCTTGAATGGAAGATATTCATGAATCCGTGCTCAACGACCTATCGTTGTTTTGTTGGTTTAATGACAAAACTAGACCCTAGAAGGAGACTAAGACCAAGTGAGAGAAGTAGAAGACGTTCATAGAACCAAAGGAGACCCTAAAGGACCGGCTGCACAATCAAAGAACTCAGCAGACGGATTTTATGCACAGACAGGCACAGGGGCGGATTCACAAAGGCGCAAGGGCGGCTTCTATCAGGCGCAAGGGCGGACCCAGATAGGCGCAGGGGCGGCTCAGGCAGGCGCAAGGGCGGTTTTGCTCCAATGAGTCCCGAATCTCGTTCTTTCCTTTCCTTCTTTCATTCCTTAGATTCGTGATACCTTAGAAGCATGTTAGGCTGGCCTAGGGTAGTTGAACTAGAATGCTTTAGAATGGTTGGACCTTAGAAGTCTAGTGTGAGTTACGTGAGGCTTGTGGTGGTATGCGTTGATGTTTCGTTTCGAGCTTTGTGGAAGTAACCTTTGTGTAAATCGCTGTGTTGAGAGTTGGATAGGTCATGGATTGAGAGTGTAGTCTTCTTGGACTAGGGGGTTGAGGAGTTTGAGCCTAGAAATCTAAAGACTTCTAGTGGACGAGAGTGTGGTTTGATTGTGTGCCTTGTCTTGAACAGGCGTTGTACGTTTTCCCGAGGGAACTTTCGAGTGAGGTGATCTTGTGCGCATCGGAGACTGGTAAGTCTACGGACATACTTAGCTGGCTTCTTGTATGATTGTATTGTGTATGAGTGGTGTTTGCTAGTTAGGATAATAACAAAACCGGATTAGGCCGACTTTATTATATTACGTAATTGACCCAAGTGTATGATAACGTGTCGTGACATCATCAGCCTAGGTCTTGCGAGAGTCTAGGAGATTCCCTGTACCAGCCCAGGCAGGTAGACGGTCAGATGCATTAGCACCATTCCTTGTTAGTAAACGGGATCAGGGGCGAGGTTTGGGAATCCCTCGTGTCACAAAATTTAAGTATCATTAGTAATGACATACGACCTAATTAAAGATAACAAAAGGATTGAGTGTTGCATGCTGATTGTGTATGTTGTGTGTTTGTGCTTTTACCTTTATACTTATGCATAGATTATCAACTAACGGTATTATACCGCTTGTAGATGCCTTTCAGGTTAGAGAGGTGATCAAGTGATCCGGCGGTAGTTGGCAGCCAGTGTTCCGTGCATTATAGAACGAGACAGTTTATCTTATTTCATGAATGTTGCGACTTATGATGTTACATTGGTTTTGAGACCCGGCTGGATTGTTTTTCAGATTTATACTTTTTACTTCCGCTCATGTTAT
The DNA here is from genome assembly GCA_033239125.1 of Fagopyrum homotropicum. NCBI lineage: Eukaryota > Viridiplantae > Streptophyta > Magnoliopsida > Caryophyllales > Polygonaceae > Fagopyrum > Fagopyrum homotropicum. Next base: position 54,754,387 of record BSWB01000001.1, on the reverse strand, counting down.
AAAACTTTGTGTTTTGCCTTTTTATTTGTGCCATGTTGTAAGGTCCGATGAATTTGTTGCCAGGCTAAGGGCCGGGACCCATTGTGAGGTCCCATCTCGTAGCATTCCGAGTCCTCTAGGATTTGGGGTGTTACAATATGGTATCAAAGCTCTAGGTTGGCAACAACGGCACTCGCAATCTTCAAAAAGGCCAAATAGACAAATAAACAGAACCCTCAAGGGTTCTGAGTTTTCAAAACGAATTTTGTTTTCAAACCATGAGCATAGTCGGGTTGGGATAGAATGTACGGGACCACCACTACCTCCGCGGATCTCGGCAGCCTAGTTTACTAGATTTAAAGTTGTATGTTGGATTGTAAGTTGTTTTTGGACTTGTTATGATTATATTAGTAGCATGAATTCTATATAGTTATATATACCTATATATTTATATGTATGGTACAATAGTATCATATTAGAGTTGCAGACTTTGTAGTTAGATGATAGGAAGCTATCATTGCCCTTGGACAAACGCCGTATGGCTTAGGCTAGTGTACATACGACGAGGAGTATGCTCAAGTTATCGAGTTGAGCATCAAGTTTTAGCGAACACCCCGGTGATTTCTTGGATCCCTTTATGAGGACGTCAAACCAGAAGACCAGAGATGACTTAACCAAAGGTTAAACAAATAGAGAGGAAGCCAAGTCAACTTAAGAAGCGAAACCGGGATGGAAACTACACAATTAAGGAGGCGACATGAAGATAAGAGAGTGAATATGAGGAAGCAAGGATGGATCATTAATAAAGCGACAAGAGACAACGAACTTAAGGTTCTTCCCAGTGTCGCGTCGATGAATTGAAGACGCGAAGCGAGTGAAGATGAGTGCAGTTTCACTGGAAGATAAGATTGGCGTTCCAGTTGAGGCGTAAGTTTCCCTAGGCACTCCTAAGCACGGGATCCTAGACGAAAGGTGCAGATGGACCAATTTCGAGGATCTAAAAGATACGTAAGTTACGCTTACCAAAAGACTAGAAGGTGAAGTGCTGAATTTACGAGATCCCAAGTGGATGACTTTCTTCGGACATATGAGGCAACGGGAAAAAAATCACGTGATGAAGTTTCACATAGTAGAATATCTGTAAGAGGATCAACCGTTCTTATTATGATGAGAAGGCTAAGAAACATCAAGAAGAAGGAAATACATAGACATGATGGTTTCAAAAGACGAGAGACGCAACAAGGAACTTTTATCGAAAGACGTAAGACAACAACCATGAGAAAAACGAGTGGATGCTAACTAACGTTACAGATTTTTGAGAAGATGCACTTACCAGATATCATGAAGCGCGGTTAGGCCTATGAAGGTGAGTCACAAGACACAACAAGGCCGAGAAGGGTATAGTTATTTTATAGAAGGAAAGTAAATGTGGAATGAAGAATTAGCTAACGGAGTTTAAGGTAGAGTACCCCGAGAGAGTAGCCTTCATGATAATAATAACATGGAGAGTATAAAAGAAAGGAAGGTTGTTGACTTCAAAAAAAGTCAACGATAAGCTAATCAGTGACAACCGAGAACTCATAGGTGTAGGTTTTCTATGGATGAGTGTGGATGGAAAGAGTAACCCATACTGAGGATCATAAAGGAACGGTAACAAGAGCTTGGAATATTCCCGGTGGCTCAATGTTAGCAGTAAGGAGTTATATCAACGAAAGGGCAAATAGCGTAACCAAGTAGCCTTGAACGGGTTCAAGGCAAGTAATAGTAAAAGACCTCTTAGGGAGGGATTGTGATAACCCTATGCGACCTTATGTGGAGGAATGAAACGGATCAGAACCTTTAAGGTTTGATCAAGGTTGGATGAACTAGAGGATCAAGAGGATGGTGTGGCTTTCATTGTTGATTTACGCAAATAGGAAATTATATAAAGGATGCATGGCATGAGACGGATGATATGTCGTCGCGAGCAAGAGATTAGTCAAAAGTTTTCTAGACTCACCCGAAGAAGCCACGAGGGCTATGTCGAATAACGGAGAACCCGAGTTAGGGCAACGCTTCAAGTTTAGAAAAGAAATTAACGACTTGAAGTCAGGATGTCACCAATTTAGGACGAGAAAAAAAAGGACCTACGTAAGACGATATTTCGGACTGGTATAGTCACTACAAGTGGTAGTGAATTCATTTGGGTACGACACACGAGAAGTTGAGAGATTATGTAAATATGTATTCGTCAGTTTCTGAATCGAGCTGCAGTGGGTCGCACAATTTGTGGCTTTACAAGCGGTTCCAATACGGGCCATAACCTAATGTTAGCAACGATAACTTCTTATGTTCTCATTTTGACGATGTCTTGTTATACTCTCGGAGTGGAGAGGAACGCCCCATGGAGGGTCGTGAGCTAGCTACTTAATACATGTGCGTATGAGGATGTTAGTATTTTTATAGAGTGACATGTCAGTCTTGAACGGGAGATGAGGGTTTGATATATATATTCACTCACCAAGAGTTGAATACCGGACAGGAGTGATGAATAGAGTTGATTAAGGAATTCTATCAGATGGTTTTGTATCATCCGGTAGAAGTGAATGTGGTCACCAAAACCCTTAACATGTGGATGCCTCGAGAGGAGGCAATTTCTCGACTGACGATCCAACTTCAAATGCAGAGAGATTCAGTAAGGATGGAGATGGATATCCGGTTTCCGGATAAGAACAAACCCTTGTCCGATTTGAGAAAAGCTACCTTATGTGTTATACAACATGGAGGATGAATCGGGACATCATATGTTGTAGTGATTATGTGGGCTTAAGCCCGACGTTACTATGTACGTACGAACTGAAGGTGCAACCTGTCATCAGGTCAACTGTTAGCACTATATATAACGGGATGAAGATTTCATCAACTGCCAGTTACACAGAGGGAGTGGGAGGATATCTCCATAAATATTATTACCGATTTTAGACCGAGTAAAAGTGGTGACGCAATTGGGATTGTCGTAGAGCAACTGACAAGATCGCGCGTTTATGACTATTTGGGAAACGTGGTCAAACAGTCGGCTAGTTGATGAATTCACTAAGTTGATAGTGAAATTTTTTCGGGATACCAAGTACCATCGTCTCGGAGTGAGAGCTTGTGTGCCAGATTGGAGACAAGTGTGATCTAAACACTTCCCTTTGTTTAAGTTTTTGTATTATTATAGTTGTCATGCATCGTTGGAATGACCTTTGTGAGACTTTATATGAGCGGACGTGTCATACACCGTTTTGTAGGGATTTACCGAGTACTAATGATAGGATGACCTGGAGCAGATATGTGATGACATCGCCCTAGTAACGATAACCCTAGAGCGGATGCTAGCCGTGCCGAGTGGCTAGAAGGCGTGTACAAATAAGAGGCCCATGCTTCGAGAGTTCAAATAGGGAGTAGGTCTATATGAGAGTTTCATCAACGTGAAGCGTCAGACATTTCGGCATTAAGGGGGTGTTGGGTCCGCGATATATCGGGCCCTTTGAGATCCTTGAGCGAATAGGAGAGGTTGCGTACAAATTGGCATTGCCACCCCGATTGGAGGGAGTTCATCCAGTATTTCATGTATCACAGCTGAGAGAGTATATGCATGACACGAGACACATAATGAGCCATGACGACCTAGTGGTCGAGCTAGATCATACATTTCCAAAGCACCCGATAGCAGTTTTGGAGAGTGGTACGAGACGCCTTCGATAGAAGGTAATACCATGATGAGAGTGTAGTGGTCGAGACGAGGGGTTGACGAGGTCACTTGGGAGACGGAGGATAGTATCCGGCGGAACTATCCTGAGATTTATGCGGGTCTAGAGACGTCTATAGGACTGTCAGGTAGTCTACCTTCTGGTTTTGGTTGCTTGCAGTGTTGTATGTGTGATAGATCTAATGTGCTTGTGTGTGACCCTTAGGTGGTCTTGTTGTGGTAATTTTTTAGTCATAGGTCTTGCTTATATCTTATGACCGCGGTTAGTACCCCCTAAGTTTCGGGACGAAACTTATTTTTGAGGGGGATCTGATGTAACGACCGGATTTTCGTTACGCTTGGATAGAGTTGGAGGAGGGTAGAAGCCGGGCGGAAGGGCTCACGCCCTTGCGGCTTTGGCGATGCAGTCGAGTAGGCCGTAGGTGTGACAAGGATTCCCGCAGGGGCGGTGACACGTGTGGACGGGGTAGCAGCGCTTTGGGCAACCGTTCATCTTCCAATCCTTTTAACTCCTCTCTTTAATGCCATGGGGAGTTGTTGGCTGAAGACCTTTATCCTTCCTCTTTTATGCAGCCAACCCTCCGCCTCCTCTCATTTTTCTACTCACGTTACGTTATTTCCTCCTACCAACTTCATCCTCTTGCACCTTCCTCTTACATCCTTCTCCTCCATTCTTCTCTTGGAGTGCTCCAGTTGGATCCACACTACTTGAGGCCGGGACTGTAGTGTTGGGACGAGGGTAAGGCTCCTTCCTTTCTTCTTCTTTCTTTCTTCTTCTTCTTCTTCCTTCTTCCTTCTTCCTTCCCCTTCCATGGCTTCAATGGAAGATATTCATGAATTTGTGCTCAACGACCTATCGTTGTTTTGTTGGTTTAATGACGAAACTAGACCCTAGAAGGAGGCCAAGACCAGGTGAGAGAAGTAGAAGATGTTCATAGCACCAAAGGAGACCCTAAAGGACAGGTTGAACAATTGAAGAACTAAGCAGACGGATTTCTGCACAGACAGGAGTAGGGGCGGATTCACAAAGGCGCAGGGGCGGCTTCTGTTAGGCGCAGGGGCGGACCTAGATCAACGCAGGGGCGGACCCAGATAGGCGCAGGGGCGGCTCAGGCAGGCGCAAGGGCGGTTTTGCTCCAGTGAGTCCCGAATCTCGTTCTTTCCTTTCCTTCTTTCATTCCTTAGATTCGTGATACCTTAGAAGCATATTAGGCTGGCCTAGGGTAGTTGAACTAGAAGGCTTTAGAATGGTTGGACCTTAGATGTCTAGTGTGAGTTACGTGAGGCTTGTGGTGGTATGCGTTAATGTTTCGTTTCGAGCTTTGTGGAAGTAACCTTTGTGTATATCGCTGTGTTGAGAGTTGGATAGGTCATGAACTGAGAGTGTAGTCTTCTTGGACTAGGTGGTTGAGGAGTTTGAGCCTAGAAATCTAAAGACTTCTAGTGGACTAGAATGTGGTTTGATTGTGTGCCTTGTCTTGAACAGGCGTTATACGTTTTCCCGAGGGAACTTTCCAGTGAGGTGATCTTGTGCGCATCGGAGACTGGTAAGTCTATGGACTTACTTAGCTGGCTTCTTGTATGAGTGTATTGTGTATGAGTGGTGTTTGCTAGTTAGGATAATAATGAAACCGGATTAGGCCGACTTTATTATATTACGTAATTGACCCAAGTGTATGATAACGGGTCGTGACATCATCTGCCTAGCTCTTGCGAGAGTCTAGGAGGTTCCCTGTACCAGCCCAGACAGGTAGACGGTCAGATGCATTAGCACCATTCCTTGTTGGTAAACGGGATCAGGGGCGAGTTTTGGGAATTCATCGTATCACAAAATAAGTATCAATAGTAGTGACATACCACCTAATTAAAGATAATAAAAGGATTGAGTGTTGCATGCTGATTGTGCATGTTTTGTGTTTATGCTTTTACCTTTATACTTATGCATAGATTGTCAGCTAACAGTATTATACCGCTTGTAGATGCCTTGCAGGTTAGAGAGGTGATCGGGTGATCCGGCAGTAGTGGGCAGCCGGGGTTTCGTGCATTATAGGACGGGACAGTTTATCTTATTTCATTAATGTTGCGACTTATGATGTTACTTGGGTTTTGAGACCCGGCTGGATAGTTTTTCAGATTTGTACTTTTTACTTCCGCTCATGTTATAAAACTTTGTGTTTTGCCTTTTTATTTGTGCCGTGTTGTAAGATCCGATGAAGTTGTTGCCAGGCTAAGGGCCGGGACCCATTGTGATGTCCCAGCTCGTAGTATTCCGAGTCCTCTAGGATTTGGGTTGTTACACCCGCCTTATACGAACGTGTTCTCTCCCTCAAACGACGGGAGAACAGATACACATGCTGGTCCTCAGATGGTGTATTTGGACCCAACAACGCTAACTTAGTCTAGAAGCGGCGGATAACATCTGTAATGGGTACGTCCTCAAAGCCTACCTCCACGAAATCCTATAGCTTCTCCCTCCTCGGCGAGGCAGGGCAGAACTGCTCCCTTAGCAAAGTCCTCATCTGCTCATAGTTGGTAACTCGGGCTCGTACGGTCCTCCACCACTGATGAGCAATGTCACGGAATAGAGACTGAACTAGCTCTATCCGTCTAATCTCAAGACACCTAATAGACTCTAAAGGTGAGTCTACATGTCCTATCCATACCTTAGTCTCTAACCCAATCTGTCCTGAAAAGGGTGGTACTCCCTGTTGATGAAACGCCTTCAACCAGGTATCTATATATATATATATATATATATATATATATATATATATATATATATATATATATATATATATATATATATATATGAAGAGATCCTCAAAAGGGTGACGGCTTCTGTACATACTATCCCAAAACATTTGTACTCGCTTTAAAACCAAAACCTTTTCAAAAGGTCAGACCCCTTTCGGGTTCTATTTATTTATCCACTCTAACTTTATTGCAGATAGCAAGTGTCATTGTTGTCAACCTAAGGCTCTGATACCAACTTTGTAACACCCCGAATCCGCGGGACTTGGAGTGCCACATTGGGCCAGGATTTGACAATGGATCCCAACCCTAGCCTGACAACAAGTTCACTCGATCTTACAACAAGGTACAAGCAGATTAAAAAAAAACATAAAGCTGTATAAGATTAATCAAAAGGGTTTTACAACAACAAGCCGAGTATAAAACAACATCCATAAACATCAGATACAAAAGATCCCATATCCCACGCAACCCTAATGTACAGAAGTCCTTTGTTGGTCACCCCATCTGGCTCATTCTGCTGTCTTCCTAACCTGCAGATCATCTACAACACGGTATACACCGTTAGCTATAGTAAAGAATAAGCACGAAGGTAATAGCACAAACACACATCCACATCTCATACATGCAATGCCACACACATTCATTTATTATCTTTCCATTACGTTATTCCATTACTAATTCAACTTAGTTTGTAACACGAGGATCCTCAAGAACCTCTTCCCTTCCAACGTAACACAAGGGTTTTGCATGGGGGTGATCATCACTCGTCCCCCCCTGTGAGATCATCTTCAAGGCACCTCCTCCTACCCGTAGGCGGAGGCAAGCGGTCATGACCCGTTATAATATACTTGGGCCATTTAATATAATAAATGGTCATCCTAGTCCAGTTTAGGTTATAAATGCACAATCATATGATCACTCACAACCATTACAATCACACCAATCCACGATTGTACGCTAAGTAAGTCCTACGGACTTACCTGTAAGACTCGTAATCAATACCACGTCACAGTGTCCACTTAGGGAAGTAATCAACGCCTCCGATAGCAAGGCACACATCATCATATATTGCAAGGGTTAGTAGACTCGTCTCCATAACCATAACCAACCTACAACCTCAATCTAAACCTCGAGATCATAACATGCTCACAAATGCCTAAGGCATAACCTCAACATAAACACAAGTGCCTAAGGCACATCTCTATCATGCAACTCATCATACTCATCGTAACCAAGCTAGCCTAGCCAACATCTAAGCCAAGGCCAAAGGAAAGGAAGGAAGGAATCATACCAACAAGGTATGCCCTAAACACACCAACGGAAACAAAGGACGCAGGTGCTGAACCAGTGAGGCGCAGGGGCGGCTCACTCAGGGCGTAGGGGCGGTTTGCAGCAGGTGCAGGGGCGGCTGTCTATGTAGAAGATTGGCCCCGACTTCTCTTCGATCCCTTTCTAGACTCTCTTCAATTGTCCATCACACAACAGCATAACACATACATATATACACATGTATGAACATCAAAACGTCCAGGAAAGGATCCAACACAAGTCTAAACTTGTGAATCCTAAACTAAAGAGAAAGATAAGAAGCAAAGAGGAGAGGATGAAGAGGAAGAGGAAAGACTCACCACAAGACCTAACCAGAAGAGAAGATCACCACAACCTCATCACAATTGGCTATCTCCAGCATATCAACAACATCCACCATCATCAACATTCAAGCAAAGCTCAACACTCTCACAAACTCACACAAGATCAAAAAGAGATCAAAGAAGATCAAGGAAGAGGAGAGGAAGAAGAAAAGCGTACAGAGGGGAATGGAGCTGAAGAGGATGAGGAAAACCCTCATATAGAAGAAAAAGATGGCTTATAAAGGAAGCCAGCCGCAAAGCACAAGCCAAAGGGTCAACGAAGGCGGCTGCAACGACACAGAGCCGCAGGGGCGGACACTGTGAGGCACAGGGGCGCCTTGCCGCACGTGCGGCCACCTGGGTCCGCAGGGGCGGTTGCCAGGGTTATCTAGGGGCTCAGCAAGGATTCAAGGCTCCAAGGACTAAGGCTCTTACAAAGAGGCTTTCATCATCCCTCATCACAAAGGCATTTATCTTTGCTCTCAACTTTACCGTTTTTATAGCGGAAATAATTTGGTGAGAAACTCCGCGGTCATCTCCTCCCATGTGTTCACTCTTCCGGTGGGAAGCGATTGGTACCACGCAAGTGCTTTATCCTTCAAAGAGAAAAAGAAAACACCTCGTTTATAATTGTTATCTTCACATTTAGAAGGTCTCAAAATTTCCATCATAATCTCATAATTTTTGCAGATATTGGTGTGGCGACTCTCTCCCCATTCCTCCAAAATGATTATGTTGAATCATTGTAATTACTAGAGGCATAAACTCATGTTCTCTATCAACTAGATCTTCCAAATTGACGCCTGGACGGCGCGCTTGCTGGACTGGATCCATCCGTTGACCAAGTGTTTGTGGAATGCCACAAACGGATCAACTATCACCACTCTCAGTGGAGGTAGTGGTGGCGGCACAAAGATGGGTGATGCTGGGTTAACCACAACTCTAGCATACCTCTCTCTTTCCTGATTCAATAGTCGCATCTACTCTCTCAATTCGGCCATGTCGGCTCGAAGTTTCTCCTGTTGAGTAAGTTGGTCAGCTCTTTCTTTCGTTAGAGCTTCTTCTTGTAACCTTATTTGATCTCGAGCTTTAGCTAATTCAGCTCTAAGATCCTCTACTTCTTCATTGTTGGCAACGACCATCTTCTTAGCTTCTTTCAACCTTTTCTTGTAAGTCTTTTCTGGTTGAAGATCGTAAGGAACGATTCACATAAACCAAAGAAAATATCCTGCAAGAACACTCAGAAAGAATGATCAGTAGCAAAGCAAGAAGCTTCCAAGTTAGACAACCGTACACTGGATTGGTCTTGACCAATTCTCCGGAAACGGCGCCAAAAACTTGTTCGCTCCAAAAGTTGTGTGCGTAAAAAGATTTAAATTTATATCCAAGAATAATGTGTAAAGATATTGAACCCGAAGTGTACGGATCAATCGTAGTATAAGCTGATATTCCGGAGTCGGTCTCGGGAAATTAGTGAGAACAAAGCAGCCAAGCAATCTAACTTGTAAAGCAAGCAAAGCAATGATCAATATAATGAATAACATGTAAGAATAATTGGGAATGCGGATTCTACAGATCCAAGTATCTGATTGTGGTATTAGATTCAAGATGTCTAAAGATGTGTAATGAATAGAGTTGGATAGTAAAGGTATATGATCTAAGGTAGGATATCGTACGGTGAAGTTCCAACACCCTTTTTGTCTCACCCAAAGGATTCTACTTAACGGATGTTGAGTCTCGTCAAGAAGAGGTTCTGAGGATAGGATTGTACTCTCAATGCCAACCAAACCCAAAGAAGTCAAAAGAAAGCACAAGGTAAAGGCTTTAACACTCTCTACCTTAATAGAGGGTTTTGAATCCTCTATGACCTAAAACTCGCAAACGCTTGCAACTAAGGAAGGCTATGGGTAGGAAAGATTCAATAAGGCTAGGGTTTAGGCAATCTTTAACTTTGGGTAAAGGTAAAAGAAAAACGTGCACGACAGAAGAAACCACGGCAAGATCTTGAAAAACCACGGGCGTGGTTCCTTAATAATAATCCGTGGAAAACCTTCTGCGAGTGTTTTGACTCACAACTCTCAGGGTCCGATCTGTTAAGGTTCAATATATCATCATCAATACCACAACCATCAACCCTTCACCCTGGAATCACAGCGGGGTTTAGCCAACAATCATCATCATATTCAATTTAAGATTAAGGGAAGAAATCAAGAATACCATACCAAGAAAGACATGAAGAAGAACAATGATATCTTAACAATAAATCTCCAAAATTCAATAATTGAATCAAACGACAAATAATCTCAGTGTATATGTTCTCAAAAGACAATAACCAAAACCTAAGAAAATCTTACAAATATCTTCAATCTCCTAGTAGCAATCTAAAATCTCTTCAATCTCTTCCAATGATAAGTAAGAAAATCTCAAACTTGGAGTAATCTCTCAATGGAAGTAAAACCAAGTGTGTAGTGTTTAAGCCCAAGTGTCTTTTGAAAAATGCAGCCGTCGACCTTCTTTTATAGAATAATATTAGGTCCAAAGGCTCCCTCCTTTGATTGCTGACGTGGCAATAATGGGACGGCTTTTCCCGAAGAAAACCATTGGTGATGTCATCAAAAGTACGGCTGTGGTTTATCCCGTGATGAATCTAGAGCTTTCTTTCCACCTGTGAAAACCAAAGAATTACCAAAACCTCGGTCGTGGAAGTTCCTTCTTTGGCCGTGGTTCTTCTTTTTCGATGCGTTTCTACTTTGCTTCACTTCATACTCCTTCCTATGATTTTCCAATGCTTCCTAATGAACTCCACATCGACTAATACTCCGTGAATGCTCCTTTTCCACTCCAATGCAGCACCAATTCACCTAAAATCACAACAAAGCTTTTGTAGATCTCTATTCCGACACAATTGGTGAATATGCTCAATAAATTATATGAAAACATGTCCATGTACTCAAAAGTAGGGAAAAACTACCTATATGCACATCTAAACTACTTTAGATTTCAGTCTATCAAAATACCCCATACACATAAAGGTATCTTCTGATCTTACTCGAGGACAAGTAAGGTTCAAGTATGGGACATTTGATAAAATTCATTTTAGCATCTTTTTTAACAAACATTCTTATCCATCTTTTAAGAATATAGTGTAGATTTGCATCATGTTATGGTAGATTTTTCTTACCTTTTGTGTATAGACCTATACTCGCGTTTATGATATTGTAGACTTTAATCGTTCCGATTTTAATCAAGAAATCCACTATAGTGAATCAACCGACCATTCCATACAAATTGAGCGAATGATCACACCACTCGTAGACCTTTCAACATTAGGCTCAAAATGGTACCGGGTAAGGTATCCTTGACTTCATCACTCAAAGTCAGTACGCTTTTACATAGGCTCATAAGAACAACATCCAAAGGAATATAATCGTCGATAAACTCCCTTTTGGATGCTAAAATAACTCAATTAGTCTCAGCAAAAAGAATCTCGGTGCTAATCTCGGGTGAGATCTCATCACTAGGGAGAGTTTTGATGGACTAGGACGAGGTCTCATACTATTGTGAGAATTTCTTGCACTGGGGTGAGATTCTGTATTTTTGGGCCGAGTTTCTCCTTTTCTGGGGTGAGATTCACCTTTCTAGGGCGAGATTCTTCACTGGAGTATGTTTCCTGTTCCTTTTGCTTGCTGAAATTTTTGTCCCTTTTCTCCTAATAGCTCTCCGCAATCTGTAAAGGCGTCATTAGTTTCAAAGTTAACGTTTGAACCTTATTCTCAAAAGAATGTTTATTAGTATATCCATCATGCTTGACTCTTCTATCAAATTGCCATGGATGTCCCAATAGAATATAACATGCTTGCATGGACACCACATCCCAAGTAATGGTATCCTCATAACTACATTAAGTGATGGTAATCTAAGCTTGCCTATTAACCTTTAATTCACCACAATCATTCATCCAATGTATCTTATAAGGTCTAGGGTGATAAAATATAGTAATTTTCAATTTATCTATCAATTCGACGCTAACAATATTGCAACAACTACCACCGCCAATAATCATATTACACACCTTACCTTTAACAAGACATCTAGTATGAAAAAGATTCTCCCTTGGATTATCCTCACATAGATTTATATTAACATGCAATGTTCTCCTACCAATGAAAGACTCTCCACGCTCAAACTCAATGCCTTCATCATCTTCACCATCACTATCATGTTCATGCAATGCATTAAGGTGTGTATGATCATTATGATGATCTTCTCACTTTCATACTGTCCAAGTTGATTTATAACTAGAACCTTTTTATTAGGACAATCTCCCGTATAGTGACCTCTACCTTGACATTTAAAACATACAATATCTCTAGAATGTAGAGTAGAGTTAGAATTGATCCCTTTAGGATCACTTGAAGGCTCAATCAAGGATCGAGATTGTTGCTGTTGGGGAAAGATTTTGTTAATGGTTTCTTCTTTTGTTTATTGTAATCTCGGTCTCGGTCTCGGTCTCGGTCTTGGTCTCAGGTCAATCTTGGCCGAGAAATCTACTGCTTCCATGAATTTAAAGATCCAAAATTCTTTTTGGATCCTTCACTCATTCCCTTAGTCTTCTTTTCAATTTTAATGGCTAAGTGCAATAAATTTGTCATAGTAGAATAAGGAAATAAGTCAATTTCATTAGCTAAAGAAGGATGCAAAATACGCAAATAACAAGCAATTGTTGTCTCCTCATCCTTTATGATATTGGCTTTCACTATTGCCATTTGCATAGAAGTGTAAATCTCCTCCGCACTCCAATCTTTGCCTTAATTCTCTCGTATAGTATTGATGCACAAATGTAGCTTTCATTAACGCTTTCATTTGGTCCCAAGTGTTGATGTCCCGATCTAGCTTTCTTCTCCTTTCTTTGACAAGATAATCCCACCACACTAAGGCATATCCTTGTAATTCCAATGCAACGAATTGGATCTTACTTTTCTCACTAAAAATTATGACAAGCCCAAATTTGTTCGATTTTGGTCTCCCACTCCATAAAGGTGTACAAATCGCATTTGCCTTCAAAACATGGAATTTTGACCTTCACTTTTCCAATTCCATCATGCTCTTGTTGAGGCATATAAGGTTCCAAGTCATGACCTCTCGTAGGGCCATGATTACGTCTAGGATAGTCTCTTCAAATGTCTTCGTCACCCTCTTCCTCGGATTCTTGAAACTCATCAACAAAAGCCGGAATATTAGGTGTATGGATATTTGGATTCGGATATATCATTCCTAGTCTTTGAGGGGGTCTTGGAGGTAGTTCAGGGGATGGAGGCATGGGGGTTTGCGTGAACTTTTGCCCACGTTAGTAGCAAATCTTGGCTGGATTGGGGCGAGATTTTGGGGCGAGATTTCTTCTCTAAAGAAAGTTTCTAGTTTCTCCATTCGTTCAGCCAATGTTGACATTGTAGACATTAGTTGTTTTAGCATGTCTATTGATAACACGATTTATGACTTAGGTTTAGGTAGTCATTTAGATAGATTTCTCACTCATTCATGCATGGTTTAGCACTAGTTCACGACGTTTGCACTCAATTCACGTATTTTGTCGAGATAGACGTCTACACGGACTCTTGCATTGCTTTGTAGGTATTTTGGGAAAATTAGGAGCTTAAACGATGCGTTTAAGGATCGTTCATCTAGATGACACACCCTCGGACTCATTAGGATGCAAGCTAAGGGCTAAGGAGGACTCATGGAACCTTGCCAACACAAGCCATGCACCAAATCAAAACTTAATGAACCAAGGCAACGCTGAAGCACCAAACCACGGTTCACTGAAGGTCCACGGCCGTGGAACCAACCGTGGTTCTTGCCAGGCGGTTGTGACAGTTGTACCACGATCTCTTGGCCAGCTCTTGCAAAGTTATAGTATAAAAGTGGTCCTGCATTGGCTGAGAGAGCATCTTTCATCTTCCATTCCACCATCCAATTCCACATTAACTACCACAACAAGAAGATTCTCTAAGAAGGGAAGCTACCATTGGAGGAGGAAGAAGAATTCCATTGGAGAGGAAGGAGAAGAACACACCATTGTTAGACCTTGATAGCTTTTGTAGTGAAGAATTTCGGAATCAATTTCTAGAGATTGTATGAGCCATCTAAACCTTCTTTTGGAAGGGTTGTGAGTCATTTTAATCTTACTTTCAGCTTGGTTTTGTTTACTTCACTTGTTCATCTCTTTCTGTTCATTATCTTGCAAATGGAAACCATGATTTTATGTTTGATGATTTTGATTGTTATGATGAATGTTGTAGGCTAAATAGATGTGATTCTAGGGTAAGGAAAGGATGGTTATGGCTAGGACTATGATAGGATGGACTTAGATTTACCCTTGGATGAGTTACTTACTTGAACGTAGCCTCTGTTGGAGTCCACGGTTTGATCTTGCCAGACCACGGCCGTGGACTTGGTAGAACAGCCCGTGATTCTCCCTGGTTCGATGGATCTAGCTTAGATTGTTAGAATGTTGAAATCCTAGTGTTTGTTGAGTAAAATCTACTCTAGGGTGAACTAGTGTTAGCAACTAAGTGTTAGGAGAGACTTACCCGGTGATCCTTACCCTTAGATTTCAAAGATGACAAACCTTAGGTAGTGGTGAGCCTCATAAGCCGCCATTGGACTAAGTGTGCTAGGATAGTTGTTTAGGACTACCCCTTCCGAGACTTACCCAATAAGGATAGGTTAGATACCTAGGTAACAATCCGGTTTGTGTAGAATTCCATCCCTTAGGTTCTTAGAGACTTACCCGGTAATGAGACCTTAGGGACGGACTAGTGGACCATGAGACCTACCCGGTGATTGATCCCAATCTAGAAACACTCACTCCCAACATATCATAGTTAATCCAAGGATGATTAGATAGCTTGAGTCCTATGCCATAACCGGAACTTCTAACCCCTAGAATCCGCTTTTCTCTCTTGATTCATATCTCATGTTTAGCTTGTTTGTTTGTGTTGATTTGTTAGTTTAATTGATTGTTTACTTTGCATCATTTATGATCCTTGATTGATCACCAAAAAACCAACCAAAAACATTGAGGTTTTCATTTCTTTATTTCTTTCTCTTTTCTACAACCTAGATCTTCACTAAACTTAATCATAAATCGAATCAATCTCACCATAGTCTTTATGTTCGACCTCGGAATACTATCCCTACTACAAACGTCCCGTACACTGCGGGTTCGCTAGGTAGTTTAGGATTTAGTTCGAGTTTATAAATATAAAGCTTTTTGTGCTAATTCCTAGCGTAACAAGTTTTTGGCGCCGTTGCCGGGGACTAGGTCTAGATTGAGTCTATTTTGTGATTTATTATAGTGTAGATCTTTTTTGTTGCTTTTGATCTCTCTTTGGTGTGTGTCTTTGCTTTTCAGAACATCTCTTACTCTTTAGGTGCATGCGAAGATCTCGTGGCAAGGATTTAGCTCCATTCGATCCTGAACCGGAGAAAACCCTTAGATCTAGATCAAAGAGCATTAAAAAGGGAAAAGAGATGGCCGGAAGAGATCTCCAAGCTGAATTGGATGAGGCTTTAGAGCAAATAAGGCTAAGAGATGAGCTCTTGGAGGAAGAGAGGAGACTTGCTAATGAGAGGCAAGAAGCAACTAGGACGGAGATTGATGAGATTAGGCAAGCCCTTGTGCAAGGAGAGCTTAATCGTCAACAACCTCTACCTCCACCACCACAACCACAGCCGGCGGCAAATGTTAGGGTTGTGCCCATTGCTATTGAAGAGCCACAAACTTTAGGAAGGTGTATGGATCCGGCACAAAGAGAGCACACCGCCCGGGTGTGAACTTAGGAGATCCCGCAACCCACAACTACGAGCTCCGCCCTCAAGTTCTACAAATGATCCGGCACAATCAATTTGGAGGGATGGAAGGAGAGTCTCCTCATCAACACTTGATGAACTATGAGATCTTGATGGAGACTCTTAGACCGCCTAGATTGGAGAGCAACAACCATAAGCTTAGGGCTTTTTCCTTCTCTCTTAAGGATAAAGCCTTAGCTTGGTATCAATCTATTCCACAAGGGTGAGTGAGTACTTGGGAGGAGATGACAACCGAGTTTTTGACTAAATTCTTCCCACCTTCCAAGACCACCGAGTTAAGAGGGAAGATCAACGCCTTCGTGATGAAGGATAGAGAAAGTTTGTTCAAGTCTTGGGAGATGTTCAAAGATCTTCTCCTAGATTGTCCACACCATGGTATACCAAAAATTGAGCTATTGGAAATCTACTTCAAAGGACTTGATGAAGATAGCCAATTCAAGCTCCAATCTCTTTCCGGTGGGACTTTTATGGAGAAGAATGTAGATGATGCTTGGGAGTTTGTGGAGAAACAAGCTCTAGTGATCGAGAAATACTCTCATAGGAAGAGTGAAGGGAGAAAGGCGGGAGCATATGAGGTGAGTGATGTCACCATGAGCAACTTCAAGCTTGATGCCATCAATAATGAATTGAAGTCTTTGAGGGAGTTGTGTGCTACAACTTTGAAGAACCAAGCAACTCCTCAAGTGCAAGTGCAAGCCAACTTATCTTCCAAGGAGGAAGATGTGAACTACATGGGAAGGGGCAACTACAACAACAACTACCAAGGCCCAAGGAACTTCAACAATAACCGGCAATTCAACAATTACCGGCCCAACCATAACCATCCCGGGTTTTCCTATTCTAACCCGGATGGAGCCTTAAACCCTCCCGCTTCCACAAGCACAACTCCACCACCAAAAGCTTCACAAGAACCTCCACCCGGATTTACTCAACCTCCAAAGGATAGAACCGAAATGATGTTTGAGTAATTGCTTGGAAGGTTGAGTGGTCTTGAGAGCACCGCGACTTCCATCTCTAAGGCTCAAAAGGTGTTGGAAGCACAAGTGTTCCAAAAGGCGGGTGAAGCCCATAGAGATCCGGGAAAGCTTCCCGGAAGGACCGAAGACAACCCAAGAGGCCAAGTGTTGGCCATTACAACGAGAGGTGGGTTGAGTATGAAGGATCCTTTGCCCAAGGAAAATGCTAAGGGAAAGCAAGTGGTGATAGAAGAAGAGATGTTGCAAGAAGATGGAGACAAGAGCAAGAATGTTGAGCCAACCTATGTGGCACCGCCTCCATACAAGCCACCACTACCGTTCCCTCAATCATGAGCAAGGGCTGGTTTAGACAATCACTTTGGTAAATTCCTTGAACTTATGTCCAAATTGCATATTAACATTCCGTTCATGGATGCTATCTTAGGTATGCCGGCATATGGCAAGTTCTTGAAGGAGATACTCTCCAACAAAAGGAAGTTGGAGGAGTATGGGGAAATACGAATGACAAAGAGGTCCTCGGAATTGATCCAAACAATAAAGGAGGAGATGCCTCCCAAGCTAAGAGATCCGGGTTCTTTTTGTGTCCCAATTGGAGTGGGAGATGTGAAGTATGAAGCCCTTTGTGATCTTGGGGCAAGTGTAAGCATCATACCGCTTGCACTTTGCAACAAGGTTGGGCTAGGAGAGCCAAAGCCGGTCAAGATGACCCTCTACATGGCGGACCGCTCTATTACTCATCCGGTTGGGATTTTGGAGGACATTCCGGTGCAACTAGGGAAGTTCTATGTGCCCATAGACTTCGTTGTTTTGGACATCCCGGCGGACTATCCCGTTCCCATCATCTTAGGAAGACCTTTCCTAGCCACTTCCGGATGCCTAGTGGATTGCAAGAATGGGGTTCTCTCCTTCAACATTGGAGAAGAGAATATCAAGTTTAAGTTGTCCACCATGATGAAAGGGCCAACCCTTGATGAAGATGTATTCAACATAGTCGAGCAAGAGGAGTGTAGAGAAGTTGTGAGCTCGATCTTGATCAAGGACCCCTTGGAGAAGGTTCTTACCTTAAGTTTGATGGAGAAAAGTGTTGAGGAGGCTTGCAATGAAGAGATCAAGGCCTTGGAAGCACAAGAAAAGGAGACAAGAGCTGAAATTGAGGTTCACGAAGGCATGCTCAACAACTTTAAGAACCACGGGCGTGGAATGACTTCCACGGCCGTAGAACTCTCTGGAAAGCTCCAACGTGCAAGCTTGGTGACTTCCACGGCCGTGGATGTAGATCCAACCATGGAGTTGGCCGTGGTTTCCCCAGCAGCAGCTCTTGATGATGATCAAGCTTCAAGGAGCATTGGAGGGTCTTCATTTGCTTTGGATTCATCTCATCCAACGTTATTTGGATCGTCTCCACTCGATAAAGGTCCTCCTAAACTTGAACTCAAACCCCTCCCCTCTCATTTGAAGTATGCTTTCCTTGGTGATAATTCTACATATCCGGTGATTGTGAATGCATGCTTGAATGATGATGAACTTGCTAAGTTGTTGCATGAGCTAAGATTGCATAGGAAAGCCATTGGATATACTATTGATGATTTGGTTGGCATAAAACCTTCTTTGTGCATGCATAAGATATTGATGGAAGATAACCATAAACCCTCTATTGAACATCAAAGAAGATTGAATCCTATAATGAAAGAGGTGGTTAAGAAAGAGATCATTAAGTTGCTAGATGCGGGGATTATCTACCCTATCTCGGATAGTAAGTGGGTTAGCCCCGTACATGTAGTTCCTAAGAAGGGTGGGATGACCGTAGTGACTAATGAGAACAATGAACTAATCCCAACTAGGACGGTGACGGGATGGCGGATGTGCATAGACTATAGGAAGTTGAACATGGCCTCTAGGAAAGATCACTTCCCTCTCCCTTTCATTGACCAAATGCTAGAGATGTTAGCTCAACATTCTCATTTTTGCTATTTAGATGGCTATAGTGGATTCTTCCAAATCCCTATCCACCACGATGACCAAGAGAAAACCACCTTTACATGTCCATGGGGCACTTTTGCATATAGGAGAATGCCATTTGGGTTGTGTAATGCACCCGCCACCTTCCAAAGGTGTATGATGGCTATCTTTTCGGAATACATTGAAAATATCATGGAAGTGTTCATGGATGACTTCTCTGTTTATGGTTCTTCCTTCGATAATTGCTTGGCTAACTTGTCATTGGTATTGAAAAGATATGAGGAGACAAATCTTGTCTTGAATTGGGAAAAATGCCACTTCATGGTAAGTGAAGGCATTGTGTTGGGACACTTGGTGTCCAACCGTGGCATTGAGGTTGATAGGGCCAAGATTGAAACAATAGAGAAGTTGCCACCACCTACCTCGGTGAAGGGGGTAAGGAGTTTCCTGGGGCATGCCGGTTTTTACCGGAGGTTTATTAAAGATTTCTCTAAAATTTCTAAGCCTCTTACTAACCTACTAATGAAAGATGTTGAATTTGTTTTCTCCAAGAATTGCCTCGAGGCCTTTTGTAGGTTGAAGAACGCGTTGATCTCCGCACCTATCATGCAACCTCCGGATTGGAGTTTACCGTTTGAGATCATGTGTGATGCAAGCGATGTAGCCGTTGGGGCTGTTTTGGGGCAAAGGAAAGATGGGCGCACACATGCCATTTATTATGCTAGCAAGACGCTAGATGATGCCCAACTCAATTATGCTACCACCGAGAAGGAGTTGCTAGCGGTTGTGTATGCATTTGAGAAGTTCCGCTCATATCTTGTTGGAGCGAAGGTCATTGTTTATACGGATCATGCTGCGATCCGTTATCTACTTACTAAGAAGGATGCCAAGCCTAGGTTGATACGGTGGATCCTTCTTCTTCCAGAGTTTGATTTGGAAATCCGGGACAAGAAGGGATCCGAGAACTCCGTGGCGGATCACCTTAGTAGACTCCCACCATCAGGACTTGAGAGAGATGACATCCCGATTGATGATTCATTCCGGGATGAGCAATTGCAAATGGTGGAGGAGTGCTTGTTCCAAGTGTCTAGAGGAAGTGAGCCATGGTATGCCGACATTGTGAACTATCTTGTGTGTGAGGAAGTGTCTCCCGGATTGACATATGCCCAAAGGAAGAAGTTCTTCAAAGATGTGAGGCACTACTATTGGAGTGAACCTCTTTTGTTCAAAAGAGGGCCGGATGGAATGTTTAGAAGATGCATACCGGAGGATGAGGTGGAGAGTGTGATCCGCCATTGTCATTCCTTGCCATGTGGAGGGCATGCTAGCTCCCACAAGACATGTGCGAAGGTGTTGCAATCGGGTTTCTTTTGGCCAAGTTTGTTCAAGGATGTGCAAAGCTTTGTGGTAGCTTGTGATGCTTGCCAAAGGACGGGCAACATCTCAAGGAGGAATGAGATGCCCTTGAACAACATACAAGAGGTAGAGATATTTGATGTGTGGGGTGTGGACTTCATGGGACCATTCCCCTCTTCTTGTGGCAACCTCTACATCCTATTGGCGGTTGACTATGTTTCAAGATGAGTGGAGGCAATCGCCTCTCCCACAAATGACGCCAAGGTTGTAGTGCGGTTCTTCAACCGAGTGATCTTTCCTAGGTTTGGAACACCAAGGGTGATCATAAGTGATGGAGGGAAGCACTTCACCAATAGGAACTTCGGGGCACTTTTGGCTAAGTATGGGGTGACTCATAAGGTGGCAACACCTTACCATCCCCAAACTAGTGGCCAAGTGGAGATCTCCAACCGGGAGATAAAAGGGATACTTGAGAATACGGTCTCTAGGACGAGAAAGGGTTGGGCTATGAAGCTCGATGATGCCTTGTGGGCATATAGAACCGCTTTCAAGACACCAATTGGCACCACTCCCTATAAGTTAGTCTATGGCAAGTCTTGCCACCTTCCGGTAGAGATGGAGCATAGAGCTTATTGGGCCATTAAGTGGCTAAATTTTGACCTCAAGGAGGCCGGTGAGAAGAGATTGCTAGACATAAACGCTCTTGAGGAAATCCGGTTGGATGCCTATGAGAATGCCCGGATCTACAAGGAGAGAACCAAACGGTGGCATGACAAGCGTCTCATCCCGAAGGAGTTGAGTGAAGGCGACCTGGTCCTTCTTTTCAACTCAAGGCTGCGGCTTTTCCCCGGAAAGCTAAAATCAAGATGGACCGGGCCATATGTGGTGAAGAAGATCTTCCCCCATGGAGCTATTGAGATAGGAGGGGAGCATTGTGGAGATTTCAAGGTGAACGGGCACCGGTTGAAGAAGTATGTCCCGGGAGCTCCGGTGGATATGATTGCCCCACTTCACCTTGAATGAGACGTCCCCGAGTTTGGTCAAGCTAATGACCTTAAAGAAGAGCTTGATGGGAGGCAACCCATTGGTAACGTTTTTCCCTTTTTCGTTTTGTCTTCGTTTTTGATTTTTCTGTTTTTGTGTGTGTTTGGTGTGTTTTGTGTGTGTGCTAGAGTCTTGGTAGCATTGGAAACCTTGCATAGCAAGTGAATGATGATGATGAACCCCTCATAAATTATGGGTGGAGCGGACGCGGAACTTGGACGGATAGCGATGCCTAGCGCGGGTCCCGACGCCTTGATGAACACTTAGAGCTCTCTACCATTGTTGATAGGATCATCACCCATTAATCCACTTGAGAAATCCCAAATACCATAGCAAACCATTTTTAGATCGTGAGAACCTTCTTTCACTCTTCTTTACTTCATTTACACATTGGGGACAATGTGTTTCTAAGTATGGGGTGGGGTTTGCATGATCCTTTGCATGATGAGCATCTAGAGTAGTTTAATATTTTCACATGTCTTGCATTGTATATATTCATTTCGAAAATCCCATAAAACTTCAGAAAATTTAAAAAAAATTTTTGTGCTTTCTAGGCTTGGATATGACCCTAATGATGAATCTTGTCTTGTGGATTGGCTATGGATAGCCTTATATGTCAAATTTATGTATTACATGCTAGTTCTTACACACCATCTAGGAATGAATGAGGCAATTCATCTTTCTCTTCTTCTCATCTTGATCATGATATTTGAGCACCTCAATGGATATAAATTTGACCTCTTTTGACCCATCCGGGAATAGGAGCATGTTAGTGTGTTGATGTATGTGAAAAGCAAGTGTGGGGTGAAGATGTTGATGAAAGAATGTCATGAATAAAATGCTGAATTTGTTGTGAAAGTGTAGACAAAAATATAGGTTTGGGGACATTGGGTTAAATGACAAGTAACTCGGCACACTTCACATAATCGGGTGTTGGTGCCTTGCCAAAGTCAAATAAACCGATAGTCCTAACGAGCTTTGGTATGTGTGCCCGGTGTGGATGCACCTCGAAAAATAGAAAAAGCTTGAGGATGGCTAATCACCAAGGTTTCGGCTTTTGTACACCAATGCCATTGTCTCAAAAATAAGTGAAGGAAAAAGTAAAGATGGAGAAAATATACACTTGAGGGAAGTTGATCGAGGACAAAATTGTGGAGTTAGTTCCATTCCCGGATTAGCATCACATAGCCTAGAAAAATCCCCACCTAATCACAACGTTTCTTTGCCTTTTATTTCATAAGACCTTATGACCTATTTACATGTTTGTAAGACTTAGTAATCTAGATTGGATATGCTCTTGATCATCTTGACTTCTTCATTTTTACATTTCATGCATGCTTTCGAGTCAAGTATAATTGTCTTTCCGTGCCTTCACTTATTTGATACATAATTGCTTATCCATTGCCATGAAACATGACTATGAAGGTGATCCAATAGTGGAAGCACAAACCCAAAAAGATTTTGCCATTTTTCTGCATACATAAATCATGTCATCTCTTAGTCTATAGTTGGGAATTTGCTCGGGGACGAGCAAACCTTAAGTATGGGGTATTTTTGATAACACGATTTATGACTTAGGTTTAGGTAGTCATTTAGATAGATTTCTCACTCATTCATGCATGGTTTAGCACTAGTTCACGACGTTTGCACTCAATTCACGTATTTTGTCGAGATAGACGTCTACACGGACTCTTGCATTGCTTTGTAGGTATTTTAGGAAAATTAGGAGCTTAAACGATGCGTTTGAGGATCGTTCATCTAGATGACACACCCTCGGACTCATTAGGATGCAAGCTAAGGGCTAAGGAGGACTCATGGAACCTTGCCAACACAAGCCATGCACCAAATCAAAGCTCAATGAACCAAGGCAACGCTGAAGCACCAAACCACGGTTCACTGAAGGTCCACGGCCGTGGAACCAACCGTGGTTCTTGCCAGGCGGTTGTGACAGCTATACCACGATCTCTTGGCCAGCTCTTGCAAAGTTGTAGTATAAAAGTGGTCCTGCATTGGCTGAGAGAGCATCTTTCATCTTCCATTCCACCATCCAATTCCACATTGACTACCACAACAAGAAGATTCTCTAAGGAGGGAAGCTACCATTGGAGGAGGAAGAAGAATTCCATTGGAGAGGAAGGAGAAGAACACACCATTGTTAGACCTTGATAGCTTTTGTAGTGAAGAATTTCGGAATTGATTTCTAGAGATTGTATGAGCCATCTAAACCTTCTTTTGGAAGGGTTGTGAGTCATTTTAATCTTACTTTCAGCTTGGTTTTGTTTACTTCACTTGTTCATCTCTTTCTCTTCATTATCTTGCAAATGGAAACCATGATTTTATGTTTGATGATTTCGATTGTTATGATGAATGTTGTAGGCTAAATAGATGTGATTCTAGGGTAAGGAAAGGATGGTTATGGCTAGGACTATGATAGGATGGACTTAGATTTGCCCTTGGATGAGTTACTTACTTGAACGTAGCCTCTGTTGGAGTCCACGGTTTGATCTTGCCAGACCACGGCCGTGGACTTGGTAGAACAGCCCGTGATTCTCCCTGGTTCGATGGATCTAGCTTAGATTGTTAGAATGTTGAAATCCTAGTGTTTGTTGAGTAAAATCTACTCTAGGGTGACCTAGTGTTAGCAACTAAGTGTTAGGAGAGACTTACCCGGTGATCCTTACCCTTAGATTTCAAAGATGACAAACCTTAGGTAGTGGTGAGCCTCATAAGCCGCAATTGGACTAAGTGTGCTAGGATAGTTGTTTAGGACTACCCCTTCCGAGACTTACCCGGTAAGGATAGGTTAGATACCTAGGTAACAATCCGGTTTGTGTAGAATTCCATCCCTTAAGTTCTTAGAGACTTACCCGGTAATGAGACCTTAGGGACGGACTAGTGAACCATGAGACCTACCCGGTGATTGATCCCAATCTTGAAACACTCACTCCCAACATATCATAGTTAATCCAAGGATGATTAGATAGCTTGAGTCCTATGCCATAACCGGAACTTCCAACCCCTAGAATCCGCTTTTCTCTCTTGATTCATATCTCGTGTTTAGCTTGTTTGTTTGTGTTGATTCGTTAGTTTAATTGATTGTTTACTTTGCATCATTTGTGATCCTTGATTGATCACCAAAAAACCAACCAAAAACATTGAGGTTTTCATTTCTTTATTTCTTTCTCTTTTCTACAACCTAGATCTTCACTAAACTTAATCATAAATCGAATCAATCTCACCTTAGTCTTTGTGTTCGACCTCGGAATACTATCCCTACTACAAACGTCCCGTACACTGCGGGTTCGCTAGGTAGTTTAGGATTTAGTTCGAGTTTATAAATGTAAAGCTTTTTGTGCTAATTCCTAGCGTAACATCTATGGCCTCCGGACCTGAGGATTTGTTAGCATGAAATATTGTGATATTTTAGGCACGTTTTCTTAGTATATTTGATTCATATTGATAGTCTTTGATTCAGCATTGTTGCATAAGTGAGCTAGTTTGCTTATATTGTCAATATGGATGTCTACACTAGCTTTGTGTTGACTATAGGTGATTGAGAGTCTTTTCCGAACGGAATCGAACAAAGAAGAGTTGATTGAGTATGTCCATGGATTAAGGACATTCTTAGGAGCAAATTGGAGTCCAGCTTGAGGAATGCACGAGGCTAGGGAAGAATCACGTTCTTGCCCTAAACCACGCTCTAAAATACGGCCGTACTACAAACCACGTTCAGTTCCACGGCCGTGGAACCATAGCCAGGAAACGTGGTTCATTCCAGAGGATATTACGGCCGTGGAATCCATGGTTCAAACCGTGACACATTCCACGCTCTAAATTACGGTCGTGGAAACTTCCACGACCGTGATCTTGGCGATCTTTTTCGCCATATCTTGAAGCCACGATTTTTGAAGATTGGGCCGGGCCGATATTTTATCTCGCCCTATAAAAAGACGGACAAAGTAAGATTCCGTCATCCCCGCTTACATCTCCGCTTAAGGCATTGAGGATCGTTTAGGGATTTTCGGAATCAACGCTTCATCCTCGCTTGGAAGAAATTGACATCTCGTTGGAGATCGAAATTCGTATTTTGGAATCATCCTAATTTCGCACTTTTGGTGGAGATTGCTGTTGAGATCTCCGGATTAGCGGAAGATCGAAGCTTTTGGAAGATTGTTGCAAGAAGATCTCTCTTCTTATTTAGGTTTGATTCGGAAAACGGATTGACATCCCGTTCTCCCTTCTTTCCTAAGATTGTGATTGTTTGCTTTATTCTGAATCCATTGACAATATTTGTTCTCAATTGTGACTTTGAGATTGGTTTGAAGATTATTGAAAGTTTTCGGAAGTTTTCATCTTTCTATCTTTTAATCCTTGAATTGATATCAACATGACGGTTATTGGCTAAAAACCCTTAACAATTCTAAGGTGAAGGGTTGGTAGTTGTGGCTTAGATGATGATAGATCGATCGTAAATAGATTAGACCCTGAGAGTTTGAGAGAATCGTCGACAACCTTAAAATACGGTCTGTTCTTGAAGTCCACGGCCGTGGAGTCTCAAGAACTAACCGTGATTTCTCTTAAGTTTACGAACCTGCTTTTACTTTAATCCAAAGTTAAAGATTTGCTTTAACTTAGTTTAGGCCTGCCTTTTCTAGGTGGTAGTGAAGCCTCAACAACCTCTACCTCGATTGTGAGTGTCATAACCATAATCGGCTAAGTTAGTCTTGATCCTTGGATTACAAGTTTGGGTATTTGACAGTAATTCTTGCTTTTAGAACCTTTCTATATTGAGCCTCAACAACCTGTATAGGGAGTGTCTTGTTGGTGAGTCATATAAGGTTTTTGGAACTTCACCGTACGATTACCTTACATTAGTATACCTTTGCATATCTCAACTCTGTCTTTATATTATTAGTATATCTTGAATCAATTGCCACAACTGGATTCCTGGATCTTTAGGATTGTTGTTTCCCCAATAATTTGCAAAACTCTCATATTTATTCGCTTGATAATCTGCAATTGAATTTGTTCCCACCCAAATCCCTGTGTTCGATACTCTGGAATTCTTGCTTAACTACGTCGATCCGTACACTGCGGGTTCGCTTGCTTGATTCTAGTTTTATAAATTTAAAACTTATTTGCACACACCTCTAGGGGCGAACAAGTTTTTGGCGCCGTTGCCGGGGACTGTTATTGCTTTTTCTATTGATCTTTCTGCTTGAGTGTTCTTGCAGGTTTGTGTTCTTAGGTACATACGAAGTTCTTGTTCCGGCAACGGAACAGAGTTTGCCAAAGAACAAGTTTTTGGCGCCGTTGCCGGGGATTTGGTTTCGGCCGAATTCGGTAGCCGGTTGTCAAGCTTGGGAGCTTGCTCTCGTTATTTGATATTACTTTGAGTGCATGCGCAGGTCTAGGAACACCAAAGATCTCTTGCCTCTTGATCAAGAGCTAGAGAAAACTTTAAGGCAAAAGCGCAAGGAAAAGAAGATGGCTGAAGGACACGAACGTGATCTTCAGGCGGAGTTAGCAAAGAAGGAAGCTCAACTTCAATGGAATGAGACCCTCCGCCAAGATGAGATGGATCGTCATCAATCTCAAGTTAACAATATGCAAGACATGATCTTCTAGATGAGGGTAGAGATGAGCGACCTTAAGAATAAGGGAAGCAAGAAATCCTCAAGGAAAGGATCAAGGTCTAGAAGAAGAAGTCACTCGTCCGCCGATGATAGTGATTCTTCCATGCCACCGCTAGAGGAGATTGATCCCACGATCAATGTGAATCCTTTCCATCCACGGGGAGCTGCCAATCGTCGTGTTCCACCTAGGAATGCGAGGATCGAACGTATAGATGAAGAGCCAAGAACTCTTGGCCAGCGGATGGATCCAACACAACAACCACGCCGCTTGGGCGTGAATTTCGATGCTGAAGATGTGCAAGGGTTCAACTTCAACCCTCAAGTCATTACTCTTGTTCGTCAAAATTAATTTGGCGGGACAAGCGCCGAATCTCCACACCAACACTTGCAAAACTTCGAGTGTATGATGGAGACAATGAGACCGAAGAGCGCTACTACCAACAGCTATAAGCTTAAACCTTTCTTCTTCTCCTTGAAAGGGAAAGCGTTGTCTTGGTATCAAGCTCTTCCTAATGGGAAACTAGATACGTGGGAAGACCTTTCCGTGGAGTTCCTCACCAAATTCTTTCCGCCTTCCAAAACGGCGGAACTTAGAGGTAAGATTAATGCTTTTTCCATGAGACCTAACGAAAGTTTGTTTCAATCTTGGGAAAGGTTTCAGGATTTGCTCTTGGATTGCCCTCATCATGGCATATCCAAACTTGCCTTGCTGAAGATTTACTACAAGGGGCTGGATGCGGGAACGCAATTCAACCTCCAATCTCTCTCATGTGGAACGTTCATGGACATGAGAGAAGATGACGCTTGGGACTTCATTGAGAAGCAAGCAAGGGTCATAGAGAAGTATTCCCACCGGAAAGTGGAGGGAAATCGTGTGGAACAAGGAGCAAAGCTCACACACGAAGCTCAAAATCAGATTTTCCCGGATGTATGCACCACATTCCCTTAAAGTTTTCCTTCCCTTCCATATTCTAGACCTTTTCTTGGGAAGTCCTTAAGATCAAAAGAATGTTATATGACTTGGTGATCTAAATTGAAGTTTCTTATGATTGATTTTGATAATGTTTGAAGGTTATGATGCTTGTTTAGAAGTTTGATTAATTCATGAGGTTTCTTTGCTTTTTATTCTTCGATTAAGTGTATGAAAGTCTAATAAACGATTGAAGCAAGGTTTGAGAATGATCTATTCTTTAGAAGGCACATTCATCCAAAAGAAGGTACAGATATTTCATCCTAACTTTTGTTTAAAGCTTTTTGAAAGACCTTGCTTAGGGACAAGCAAGTGTTAAGTATGGGGTTATTTGTTAGCATGAAATATTGTGATATTTTAGGCACGTTTTCTTAGTATATTTGATTCATATTGATAGTCTTTGATTCAGCATTGTTGCATTAGTGAGCTAGTTTGCCTATATTGTCAATATGGATGTTTACACTAGCTTTGTGTTGATTATAGGTGATTGAGAGTCTTTTATGAACGGAATCGAGCAAAGAAGAGTTGATTGAGTATGTCCATGGATTAAGGACATTCTTAGGAGCAAATTGGAGTCCAGCTTGAGGAATGCACGAGGCTAGGGAAGAATCACGTTCTTGCCCTAAACCACGCTCTAAAATACGGCCGTACTACAAACCACGTTCAGTTCCACGGCCGTGGAACCATAGCCAGGAAACGTGGTTCATTCCAGAGGATATTACGGCCGTGGAATCCATGGTTCAAACCGTGACACATTCCACGCTCTAAATTACGGTCGTGGAAACTTCCACGACCGTGATCTTGGCGATCTTTTTCGCCATATCTTGAAGCCACGATCTTCTGAAGATTGGGCCGGGCCGATATTTTATCTCGCCCTATAAAAAGATGGACAAAGTAAGATTCCGTCATCCCCGCTTACATCTCCGCTTAGGGCATTGAGGATCGTTTAGGGATTTTCGGAATCAACGCTTCATCCTCGCTTGGAAGAAATTGACATCTCGTTGGAGATCGAAGTTCGTATTTGGGAATCATCCTAATTTCGCACTTTTGGTGGAGATTGCTGTTGAGATCTCCGGATTAGCGGAAGATCGAAGCTTTTGGAAGATTGTTAGAAGAAGATCTCTCTTCTTATTTAGGTTTGATTCGGAAAACGGATTGACATCCCGTTCTCCCTTCTTTCCTAAGATTGTGATTGTTTGCTTTATTCTGAATCCATTGACAATATTTGTTCTCAATTGTGACTTTGAGATTGGTTTGAAGATTATTGAAAGTTTTCGGAAGTTTTCATCTTTCTATCTTTTAATCCTTGAATTGATATCAACATGACGGTTCTTGGCTAAAAACCCTTAACAATTCTAAGGTGAAGGGTTGGTAGTTGTGGCTTAGATGATGATAGATCGATCGTAAATAGATTAGACCCTGAGAGTTTGAGAGAATCGTCGACAACCTTAAAATACGGTCTGTTCTTGAAGTCCACGGCCGTGGAGTCTCAAGAACTAACCGTGATTTCTCTTAAGTTTACGAACCTGCTTTTACTTTAATCCAAAGTTAAAGATTTGCTTTAACTTAGTTTAGGCCTGCCTTTTCTAGGTGGTAGTGAAGCCTCAACAACCTCTACCTCGATTGTGAGTGTCATAACCATAATCGGCTAAGTTAGTCTTGATCCTTGGATTACAAGTTTGGGTATTTGACAGTAATTCTTGCTTTTAGAACCTTTCTATATTGAGCCTCAACAACCTGTATAGGGAGTGTCTTGTAGGTGAGTCATATAAGGTTTTTGGAACTTCACCATCCGATTACCTTACATTAGTATACCTTTGCATATCTCAACTCTGTCTTTATATTATTAGTATATCTTGAATCAATTGCCACAACTGGATTCCTGGATCTTTAGGATTGTTGTTTCCCCAATAATTTGCAAAACTCTCATATTTATTCGCTTGATAATCTGCAATTGAATTTGTTCCCACCCAAATCCCTGTGTTCGATACTCTGAAATTCTTGCTTAACTACGTCGATCCGTACACTGCGGGTTCGCTTGCTTGATTCTAGTTTTATAAATTTAAAACTTATTTGCACACACCTCTAGGGGCGAACAAGTTTTTGGCGCCGTTGCCGGGGACTGTTATTGCTTTTTCTATTGATCTTTCTGCTTGAGTGTTCTTGCAGGTTTGTGTTCTTAGGTACATACGAAGTTCTTGTTCCGGCAACGGAACAGAGTTCGCCAAAGAACAAGTTTTTGGCGCCGTTGCCGGGGATTTGGTTTCGGCCGAATTCGGTAGCCGGTTGTCAAGCTTGGGAGCTTGCTCTCGTTATTTGATATTACTTTGAGTGCATGCGCAGGTCTAGGAACACCGAAGATCTCTTGCCTCTTGATCAAGAGCTAGAGAAAACTTTAAGGCAAAAGCGCAAGGAAAAGAAGATGGCTGAAGGACACGAACGTGATCTTCAGGCGGAGTTAGCAGAGAAGGAAGCTCAACTTCAATGGAATGAGACCCTCCGCCAAGATGAGATGGATCGTCATCAATCTCAAGTTAACAATCTGCAAGACATGATCTTCCAGATGAGGGTAGAGATGAGCGACCTTAAGAATAAGGGAAGCAAGAAATCCTCAAGGAAAGGATCAAGGTCTAGAAGAAGAAGTCACTCGTCCGCCGATGATAGTGATTCTTCCATGCCACCGCTAGAGGAGATTGATCCCACGATCAATGTGAATCCTTTCCATCCACGGGGAGCTGCCAATCGTCGTGTTCCACCTAGGAATGCGAGGATCGAACGTATAGATGAAGAGCCAAGAACTCTTGGCCAGCGGATGGATCCAACACAACAACCACGCCGCTTGGGCGTGAATTTCGATGCTGAAGATGTGCAAGGGTTCAGCTTCAACCCTCAAGTCATTACTCTTGTTCGTCAAAACCAATTTGGCGGGACAAGCGCCGAATCTCCACACCAACACTTGCAAAACTTTGAGTGTATGATGGAGACAATGAGACCGAAGAGCGCTACTACCAACAGCTATAAGCTTAAAACTTTCTTCTTCTCCTTGAAAGGGAAAGCGTTGTCTTGGTATCAAGCTCTTCCTAATGGGAAACTAGATACGTGGGAAGACCTTTCCGCGGAGTTCCTCACCAAATTCTTTCCGCCTTCCAAAACGGCGGAACTTAGAGGTAAGATTAATGCTTTTTCCATGAGACCTAACGAAAGTTTGTTTCAATCTTGGGAAAGGTTTCAGGATTTGCTCTTGGATTGCCCTCATCATGGCATATCCAAACTTGCCTTGCTGGAGATTTACTACAAGGGGCTGGATGCGGGAATACAATTCAACCTCCAATCCCTCTCATGTGGAACGTTCATGGACATGAGAGAAGATGACGCTTGGGACTTCATTGAGAAGCAAGCAAGGGTCATAGAGAAGTATTCCCACCGGAAAGTGGAGGGAAATCGTGTGGAATAAGGAGCAAAGCTCACACACGAAGCTCAAAATCAGATTTTCTCCCTCAACAATGAAATCAAGGAGTTGAAGGAGGCTATCAAGACCAACTTCCCAAAGCAACAAGGGAAGGATGTTGGCTATTTGGGCAACAACAATGGCGGTGATAATACAAACCGCAACAATAACAACAACCGGAATAACAACCGGAATGGAAACAATTGGACTGGAAACAACAACAACCGGAACAATTGGAACAACAATAGGGGTTCAAACAACAACAATTGGCGCTCCAATCAACAAAATTCCGGTAACTCTTATCCTTCCAATTCTAATCCACTAACTCCACCTTCCTCTTCCTCTACTCCTTTGAAAAGCCAGGGGCAAACATCAAATGGAGGAAACACTTCGGGAAAGGAGAAGCCCGATCCTATGTTGGAAACAATTCTGGGAAAGCTTCAAGGGTTGGAGAACCGCATCATTAAGGCTGATGATCAAGTTTCTAAGGTTGACAAAGCTCAAAAGGTTTTAGAAAACCAAATGTTCAACCACGCAGAGGAAGTTCCTAGAAATCAAGGGAAGCTTCCAGGAAAGACGGAGGACAACCCTAAGGGAAGGGTTATGGCGATTACGACTAGGAGCGGAGTGACTACCACCGATCCGCAGCCTACGTTCGTTGAAGTCCCCGTAGAGAAGGGCAAAGAGAAGGGGAAGGAGAAGGAAGTTGTCTATGTTCCTCCTCCAGCTTACAAACCTCCCCTTCCATTCCCTCAATCTAGAGCGCGAGCGCGCCTAGACAAACAATTCGGTAAGTTCATAGAACTCATGAGTAAGCTGCATATTAACATACCATTTATTGATGCTATTGTAGGTATGCCGGCTTATGGCAAGTTCTTGAAGGAGCTCCTCTCCAACAAGAGGAAGCTAGAAGACTTCGGAGAGGTTAAGATGAGTTCGGATTCTTCGGATCTCATCAAAACCATGAAGGAGAAAATGCCCCCAAAGCTAAAGGATCCGGGGTCATTTTGCATTCCCATAGGAGTGGGAGATCTCACATACGATGCGTTATGTGACTTAGGAGCAAGTGTGAGCATCATACCACTTGCATTGTGTAGGAAGATCGGTTTAGGCGACCCTAAACCGGTGAAGATGACGTTATACATGGCGGATCGATCCATCACTCGCCCCGTCGGTATTGTAGAAGACGTCCCGGTCAAGCTAGGTAAATTCTTCGTTCCCATTGATTTTGTCGTGCTTGACATTCCTGCAGATAGTCCGGTCCCGATCATACTCGGAAGACCGTTTCTTGCAACTTCCGGCTGCATAGTCGATTGCAAGAATGGTAGACTCGCTTTTGATATAGGAGAAGAAAAAGTAGAGTTCGTTCTTTCCACTCTATTGAAGGAGCCAATCTTTGATGAGGATATTTACGATATCCAAGATGAAGAAGGTTTGTCTAGGGAGGAGGTAAGTGCGATTCTCTTTAACGATCCTTTGCAAAAAGTTATCACTGTGAGTCTAACCAATATAGGGGAAGAAGAGAAGTGCAATGAGACAATTGAAGCCTTGGATGCACAAGAAGAGATGCATGAAGAGGAGTTTGAGAAACTCCACGATGAGGCTGAGAATGTCAGAATCCACGGTCATACCCTGTATTCCACGACCGTGGATTCCACAACCAAAATCATGCCTCATTCCAGGGGATTATACGGCCGTGGAGAACATGTGACAACCGTATTTCGCTTCCACGCCCTAAACCACGGCCGTGGAGGACAAGATCCACCCGTAATTTTGGCCGTGGAAGAGAGTAACCGAGACATTTCTTCAACTTCTTTTGATTCTTCCCCCACACACTCATCACCCTTAGAAACTTCTAAGGAAACGTCGGATGCTTCTCAAGAATCGTTGGAAGCTCCGAAAGCAATGGAACTCAAACCACTCCCTACTCATCTAAGGTACGCTTTTCTAGGATCTAATTCTACCTTTCGGGTTATTGTTAGTTCTGATCTAAGCATAGATGAACATGAAAAGCTCATCATTGTCCTTAAGAAACATAGGAAAGCTATAGGCTATACTATCGAGGACTTAGTAGGAATTAAACCCTCCCTATGCATGCATAAGATACTAATGGAGGAAGACTTTAGAACTTCGAGACAACCTCAAAGGCGGTTGAATCCGACCATGAAGGAGGTTGTCAAGAAGGAAATTCTTAAACTTCTTGATGCAGGTATCATCTATCCTATCTCCGATAGTAAGTGGGTGAGTCCGGTTCAAGTAGTTCCGAAGAAGGGAGGAATGACGGTCATCACCAACAAGAACAATGAACTCATTCCTACCCGAACCGTAACTGGATGGCGGATGTGCATAGACTACCGCAAGCTCAACAACGCAATGCGGAAGGATCATTTCCCATTGCCATTCATTGATCAAATGCTTGAAAGGTTAGAGCAACATTCACATTTTTGCTACCTTGACGGCTATAGTGGTTTCTTTCAGATTCCGATACATCCGGACGATCAGGAGAAGACCATATTCAAGTGCCCATGGGGTACGTTCGCTTATAGGAGAATGCCGTTCGGGCTTTGCAACGCCCCAGCCACCTTCCAACGGTGCATGATGGCTATCTTCTCCGAATATGTAGAGGAAATCATGGAAGTCTTCATGGATGACTTCTCCGTATACGGTTCCTCTTTTAACAATTGCCTCTCTAACCTTTCTCTTGTTTTGCAAAGGTGTGAAGACACTAACCTAGTTCTTAATTGGGAGAAATGTCAATTCATGGTTAAGGAAGGAATTGTATTAGGTCACTTAGTCTCTAGTAGAGGGATAGAAGTAGACAAAGCTAAGATAGAGACCATAGAGAAACTTCCTCCCCCAATTTCGGTGAAAGGGATAAGAAGTTTCCTAGGACATGCTGGATTTTATAGACGTTTCATTAAGGATTTTTCTAATATATCAAAACCTCTCACTAATCTATTAATGAAGGATGCGGTTTTTGAGTTTTCGCAGGATTGTTTGGATGCGTTTAACACCATTCGGCAAGCTCTAATCTCAACACCTATTATCCAACCTCCGGATTGGACTCTACCCTTTGAGATTATGTGCGATGCTAGTGACGTAGCTATTGGAGCTGTTCTTGGACAACGAAAGGAAGGGCGAACCCATGCCATATACTATGCTAGCAAGACGCTAGATGAAGCGCAGCTCAACTACGCCACTACCGAGAAAGAGTTTTTAGCCATTGTCTATGCTATTGACAAGTTTCGCTCTTATCTTGTAGGTGCAAAGGTGATTGTCTACACGGATCATGCTGCGATCCGGTACCTCCTTGCGAAGAAATATGCAAAACCAAGGCTAATTAGATGGATTCTTCTCCTACAAGAATTCGATCTTGAGATCCGCGACAAGAAAGGTTCAGAAAATTCTGTTGCGGATCACTTGAGTCGTCTAACACATCTAGAGGACGACCATCTACCCATTGATGACTCCTTTCCGGACGAACACCTACATATCATAGAGGAGTGCATCGATGTAATCTCCAAAGGTAACGAACCATGGTTTGCTGATTTTGTTAACTATTTGGTTTGCCAGGAGATACCACCCGGACTATCCTACGCACAAAGGAAGAAGTTCTTTAAGGACGTCCGGGAATACTATTGGAACGAGCCTCTCCTCTTTAAGAGAGGTCCGGATGGCATCATTCGGCGATGTGTGCCGGAAGATGAGATGCAAAGTGTCATCCGTCATTGTCATTCACTACCTTGTGGAGGACACGCTAGTTCGAACAAAACTAGCGCAAAGGTATTGCAATCCGGATTCTTTTGGCCTACTTTGTTTAGAGATGTGCAATCCTTTGTTTCTTGCTGCGATGCTTGTCAAAGAACAGGCAATATCTCTAGGAGGAATGAGATGCCCCTCAACAACATCCAAGAGGTGGAGATTTTCGACGTTTGGGGAGTCGATTTCATGGGACCATTCCCATCATCTTGTGGAAACCAATACATACTATTGGCGGTGGATTATGTTTCTAGATGGGTGGAAGCAATTGCCTCTCCCACCAATGACGCCATGGTGGTGGTTAAGTTCTTCAACAAGACCATTTTCTCGCGATTTGGGACGCCAAGGACGATCATTAGTGATGGAGGTTCTCACTTCATTGCCCGGCGCTTTGAAGCTCTTGTAGCTAAGTATGGGGTTACTCACAAGATCGCTACCCCTTACCATCCACAAACGAGTGGACAAGTTGAAATCTCAAATAGGGAAATCAAAGGAATTCTAGAGAAGACGGTTTCAAGGACTAGGAAGGATTGGTCCTTGAAGCTAGACGATGCATTATGGGCGTACCGGACCGCGTACAAGACTCCCATAGGAACCACACCATACAACCTTGTGTATGGGAAGTCTTGTCACTTGCCGGTAGAGTTGGAGCATAAGGCGTTTTGGGTTATCAAGTGGTTGAATTTCGGCATGAAAGAAGTAGGAGAGAAGCGTCTCCTAGACATCAATGAGCTGGATGAACTCCGCTTGAATGCTTATGAAAACGCTAAGATTTACAAAGAGAGAGTGAAGCGTTGGCATGATAAGCATATCATTCCAAAAGACTTCAAGGAAGGAGATCAAGTTCTCCTCTTCAATTCAAGACTTCGCCTCTTTCCAGGTAAACTTAAATCTCGTTGGACCGGACCTTTTCTAATTAAGCGCATTTTCCCCCATGGTGCAGTTGAAGTATGGGGTGAAGCGATCGGAAGTTTTAAGGTGAACGGCCAACGACTCAAGAAGTACACGCCGGAACTCCAAACTGAGGAGTTTGCACCTACCGCACTTGAATAAGTGCGAGAATGGTCTAGCTACGGACCTTAAACAAAGCGCTTCTTGGGAGGCAACCCAAGGTATTGCATTTTTGTTTTTATTTTCGATTCATAGATTAGTTTAGTATAGACGTTTTTGCTTTGTTTTTGCCTCGATTTCTTCCGGTATGTTTGTGTTTTTCGATGTAGGATCGATGAAAAAGGGAAAGGAGAGGATAATGCTGAAGAAGAGTGACGAAATTTGGACTTTGGAGCTTTACAGAGGGTTCCACGGTCTAAATTACGGTCGTCATAGCTACAGTGGCCGTAATTTTCAAAAGCCTTTGAAAAATCACCAAAACCACGGTTTCGTACACTTCCACGGCCGTGGAACACCCCGACAGACCGTGATTTTCAAAATTTTGCCTGCAACTATATAAGCCACATTCTTCACAATTTCATCCCAAAAACCCCTCTTTCCACGACCTAAGTGCCGAAACACCACGACCCCCTCTCAAATCTTCGTTTCCTAATCGTTTTCAACGATTCTTCTTCCCAAACTACAGCAAATTCAACCACAAACAAGATCCAAGCGACGAATCGAACGGAAATTCACCAACAAACGCGCATTTCGGATTTTTCAATCCGAAAAAGAGGTTTTCTTTTCCCTTCTTGATTCTTGCTGATTCGGTTGTTTTTGTTAGAGATTTTTAGGAAGAACTGATTAAGAATTGAGGAAATTAGACTAGGACTGCCTATTGTGGAGATTGATTGTGGATTTGCTGAGATTTGTGATTTTCTGAGACGAATCACGGTCTCTGGGTAAATCACGGCCGTGGTTTTCTAAAGAACAGACCGTAATTTTGAGCAGAATGGATTTTGTGAGAAGAGTTTCGGGGAGGATAAAGGAGAAGAAGAATGAGCAGAATAAGAAAAGGAAGGGTAATCCTTCCTCCGCCTCAACCTCTAGGGCACCACCACCCTCTTCACCTTCACCTCCATCCTCACCTTCACCTCCATCTTCACCCCCTCACCCTAGAGTCCCGACCATACACGACGATCATCTTGATGCACTTGATAGGATCAAGGAGAGGGCAGTGATTGGCCCTAGATATTTGTTGTTGGAGGATCTACTTCCTCTCAACATAGAGGATGATCTTACATGGCTCTTGGATAGAGCCGGATTACTTGTCTTCACGAATATTCGTGAAGACGCATATGAGGAGATTACACGGGAGGTTGTGACATCCTTTGAGCACAGCCACGTAGACAGGACCGTCTCTTTCCGCCTCATGGAGAGAGATT
This sequence comes from Fagopyrum homotropicum, assembly GCA_033239125.1. Lineage (NCBI taxonomy): Eukaryota > Viridiplantae > Streptophyta > Magnoliopsida > Caryophyllales > Polygonaceae > Fagopyrum > Fagopyrum homotropicum. The sequence goes on along the minus strand of BSWB01000001.1, from coordinate 54,716,957 downwards.
ATCAGTTGAGTATCCGTGAGTTTGGGACCATTTTCGGGTTCCATGAGACCTTTAATGGTCGATTTCCGAGTGGAGTTTACCTCAAGGACTTTTGGGAGGAGGTGGCTATGATTTATGCTAGCGAGGACCGCTGGCAACCCGCTGACACCAAGGCTAGATTGATGTACCATCTAGCCTTGAAGATAGCTCACCGTGTTCTTTCGGAGTGTCTCTTTCCTAGGACGGAGACGCCCCAAAAGATCAAGACGGATGAGCTATTCTTGCTTTACTGCATGCTTTATGGACGCTAGGCTGATTGTGCTACTCTCTTGGCTGCTACGATGAGCAAGCTCAAGAACAAGAAGAAGGGGAACATAGGATATGGTGGGATAGTTACCCACATTGCTAGGAGTTTTGGTGTCGACTTTTCTGCTTGCACCCGCATACCGGCCGTACCTTTAGGGCTACATGCCTTCATGGTTAGGGGTCTCATCTTTCCCACACATAGAGGTCCGCCTTATGCGGGCATGCCTTGGGAGAGTAGGACATGTAGGGGTATAGAGTGGTTACAGGAGTACTCCATTATGGCAGGACGCCATAATTGGAAGGAGACGTTCGCTGCCATGCATGCGAACAGGATAACAGCTCCCCCATATGTACCACCACCGGTTGTCGAGGAGGAGGATATGGGAGATCAGTTTGAGAGTGGAGGAGGAGCGGAGCAGGAGTTTGGCACGTTTCCGGATCAGCCGGAGGCGGCCCCAGATGTACCTAGACGCTCTCCACGTCCAGCTAGAGCCTCAAGCTCGTCATCTCGCCGCGCTAGCGTGAGTGAGAGGACCACGTGGATGACCATACCTCCCACATGGTATAGCGTTCCCCCTCCTTGGTCCACCGAGCAGCCAGCAGCACCACCACCAGCACCAGCACCATCCGACGCCCCAGCATGGTACAATCAGGCCCCGGGATGGTACGAGCAGATGCCGGATTGGGCTACCGGACTTTCAGAGAGAGTAGGAGCGCTGGAGATCCGGGCGGATGCTAGAGACGGACGTTTAGACGACCTTGACCACATGATGAGGGACGTCTACCGCCAGCACTTTGGGCGGTTCTATGATCCGAGTTTCTCTCCATTCCTGCCTCCACCACCGCCGCAGTGATTTGATGTATGACCGTTCGTTTTAGACATTCCCGCCACCACTTTGTGAGTTTCTTTTTCTTTTCTTCTTTTCTTTCTTTCTTTTTAAACATTAGGGACAATGTTCGTCCTAAGTATGGGGTGGGATGTACTAAAAGTTTGTAATAACTCTACTCACTATGTTGCCTTTATTCGAGACTATCATTGCATGTTCATTTTGTGTTTCACGTTTCATTATCGCATTGCATGAAAAAGAACTTGAAAAACCCATAAAAATTGGAAAATTTTGAAAAATTTTGTGCTTCAAATGAATTGAGATGATTTCTATGATAATCACTACTTGTGAATTAAGTTTGATGACAATTGCATGCTTAAAAGAATTGTGAATTGAAAAGAATTTGAATGAGTAAATTTTACCTCTTTTGCAAGTTTCATAATGTGATGAATGTTACCTAAATCATGTTGAGAAATTGAAGTTGAAATCACACTATAAGTTCTTATACTTCTTGTTGAGATGATTAAGGCAATTCGATTTTTCTTTCTTCTTTCTTTGATCATTTTAGCTCCTCACTGAAATATTGACCTCCTTTACCTATCCGGGAATTTGGAGAAGTGAATGAAAAAGGCATGTTTGATGTGGGAGGGCCATAAGAGCAATTATTTGCAATCAAAAGAATAGAAAGAAATTGTAGGTTTGGGGAAGTCAATCATGACGATGAGTAACTCGGCACCATTCACATAGCCGGGTGTTTGTGTCTTGCCAAAGTCGGATTGAGCGATATTCCTAGCGGATTATGGTATGTGCGCTAAGGGTTTGACGCATCTCATAAAAATTGAGAAACTCCAATCTCCTAGGCTTCGGTTTTTGTGCACCTCTGTCCATAACTCCAAAAGTAAAGTAGGAAAATGAAAAGAAGAGAGCGAAGCTCTAAGTTGAAGTGTTGCGGAAACCGCAAAAGAAGAAGAAGGTAGCTGTCCACTTTCCCGGATGTATGCACCACATTCCCTTAAAGTTTTCCTTCCCTTCCATATTCTAGACCTTTTCTTGGGAAGTCCTTAAGATCAAAAGAATGTTATATGACTTGGTGATCTAAATTGAAGTTTCTTATGATTGATTTTGATAATGTTTGAAGGTTATGATGCTTGTTTAGAAGTTTGATTAATTAATGAGGTTTCTTTGCTTTTTATTCTTCGATTAAGTGTATGAAAGTCTAATAAACGATTGAAGCAAGGTTTGAGAATGATCTATTCTTTAGAAGGCACATTCATCCAAAAGAAGGTACAGATATTTCATCCTAACTTTTGTTTAAAGCTTTTTGAAAGACCTTGCTTAGGGACAAGCAAGTGTTAAGTATGGGGTTATTTGTTAGCATGAAATATTGTGATATTTTAGGCACGTTTTCTTAGTATATTTGATTCATATTGATAGTCTTTGATTCAGCATTGTTGCATTAGTGAGCTAGTTTGCCTATATTGTCAATATGGATGTTTACACTAGCTTTGTGTTGATTATAGGTGATTGAGAGTCTTTTATGAACGGAATCGAGCAAAGAAGAGTTGATTGAGTATGTCCATGGATTAAGGACATTCTTAGGAGCAAATTGGAGTCCAGCTTGAGGAATGCACGAGGCTAGGGAAGAATCACGTTCTTGCCCTAAACCACGCTCTAAAATACGGCCGTACTACAAACCACGTTCAGTTCCACGGCCGTGGAACCATAGCCAGGAAACGTGGTTCATTCCAGAGGATATTACGGCCGTGGAATCCATGGTTCAAACCGTGACACATTCCACGCTCTAAATTACGGTCGTGGAAACTTCCACGACCGTGATCTTGGCGATCTTTTTCGCCATATCTTGAAGCCACGATCTTCTGAAGATTGGGCCGGGCCGATATTTTATCTCGCCCTATAAAAAGATGGACAAAGTAAGATTCCGTCATCCCCGCTTACATCTCCGCTTAGGGCATTGAGGATCGTTTAGGGATTTTCGGAATCAACGCTTCATCCTCGCTTGGAAGAAATTGACATCTCGTTGGAGATCGAAGTTCGTATTTGGGAATCATCCTAATTTCGCACTTTTGGTGGAGATTGCTGTTGAGATCTCCGGATTAGCGGAAGATCGAAGCTTTTGGAAGATTGTTAGAAGAAGATCTCTCTTCTTATTTAGGTTTGATTCGGAAAACGGATTGACATCCCGTTCTCCCTTCTTTCCTAAGATTGTGATTGTTTGCTTTATTCTGAATCCATTGACAATATTTGTTCTCAATTGTGACTTTGAGATTGGTTTGAAGATTATTGAAAGTTTTCGGAAGTTTTCATCTTTCTATCTTTTAATCCTTGAATTGATATCAACATGACGGTTCTTGGCTAAAAACCCTTAACAATTCTAAGGTGAAGGGTTGGTAGTTGTGGCTTAGATGATGATAGATCGATCGTAAATAGATTAGACCCTGAGAGTTTGAGAGAATCATCGACAACCTTAAAATACGGTCTGTTCTTGAAGTCCACGGCCGTGGAGTCTCAAGAACTAACCGTGATTTCTCTTAAGTTTACGAACCTGCTTTTACTTTAATCCAAAGTTAAAGATTTGCTTTAACTTAGTTTAGGCCTGCCTTTTCTAGGTGGTAGTGAAGCCTCAACAACCTCTACCTCGATTGTGAGTGTCATAACCATAATCGGCTAAGTTAGTCTTGATCCTTGGATTACAAGTTTGGGTATTTGACAGTAATTCTTGCTTTTAGAACCTTTCTATATTGAGCCTCAACAACCTGTATAGGGAGTGTCTTGTAGGTGAGTCATATAAGGTTTTTGGAACTTCACCGTACGATTACCTTACATTAGTATACCTTTGCATATCTCAACTCTGTCTTTATATTATTAGTATATCTTGAATCAATTGCCACAACTGGATTCCTGGATCTTTAGGATTGTTGTTTCCCCAATAATTTGCAAAACTCTCATATTTATTCGCTTGATAATCTGCAATTGAATTTGTTCCCACCCAAATCCCTGTGTTCGATACTCTGGAATTCTTGCTTAACTACGTCGATCCGTACACTGCGGGTTCGCTTGCTTGATTCTAGTTTTATAAATTTAAAACTTATTTGCACACACCTCTAGGGGCGAACAAGTTTTTGCAGGTTTTTCTATTGATCGAACTTGTTCGCCCCTAGAGGTGTGTGCAAATAAGTTTTAAATTTATAAAACTAGAATCAAGCAAGCTGTAATATCCGGAATTTTTATTCCGTCTAATTCCGCCGTTGACGGTTTCCCATTCTATCTAGTATCTCTTCCTTCACAAATTTCATTATTTTATGTAGAAGTTAATTTACATAGAATGATAAAATTATATCAAACTCTAATCCTTAAAAATATCCATTATTTTATGTAGAAGTTAATTCACATAAAATGATAAAATTATATCAAACTCTAATCCTTAAAAATATCCATTATTTTATGTAGAATTTAATTCACATAAAATGATAAAATTATATCAAACTCTAATCCTTATAATTATCTATTATTTTATGTAGAATTTAATTCACATAAAATGATAGATTTATATAAAACCCTAGTTATTATAATTCATTCTTATCGATGACAAGCTGTGACGAGATCATGACAAGCTGTGACGAGTTCAGGACTAAGCTGAGACGAGGCCATGACAAAGTCCGACAAATCTGTGACAAACTCACTCATGGGCCTGACAAGGCCATGACGAGTTTTTGACAGATTTTTGACAAGTAATTCAGCCCACCTTTCTTGCATGTTTCAGCCCACTGTTCCTACCGTAAGCAGCCCAGTTTGCTTACCCACAACAGCCCAACAGTGTGACTTCGAGCCCGGCCTGCAGCAGTCCAGGAGAGGCTGGTTACGAGCCCATTAAAAGCCCCTCCAGCCCAACACATTCAGCCCCCTCCAGCCCAACACATTCAGCCCCCTCCAGCCCAACGTTCCGCCCTCTCCAGCCAGTGATCTACGTGTGAACAGCCGGCCCTTCTCCTTCCTTCTCTCCTTCATTTAACGGCTGTTGAAGAGGCTTCTGTAACAGCCGGCTTTAACGCAGCATTGACACTTCTTTATTCCTAAAGCAACGCTTTGATTTTCTTCTATCTTCTGTCACGCTCAGAACAGTCCTTTGCATCGTCTCTTTCTAATCTCTTCAACGCTGTAGCAATCAACAACCAAGGAAGGAAGGGTCTTGTTCCAGCGTCTCAGCAGCAACCATCTGTTGCGTGCCCAGAAAGACGAACAAGAGCAGTCCAGCGGCTGAGCCATCCAACAATGCAGCCACGTTTGGAAGCTTCTCTCTGCATAGGTGAGTCTAATAACAATTCTCCTTACCTATGTGCGCTACGATTGGCTACTAATCGTGTCTTCTCTATGCTGAAGACTCGAGTCTTCTTAGATCAAACGTACAGCAGCCAACTTCGTCTTAGCCATGTCGTCAGAGTATTTCGAAGCCAAGGTCAATGGGAGATCGTTAGTGCACGGTTTCTTCAACAACTTGCAAGTAGTGAGTAAGCACTTCCGTTCTTTCCTTTTGACAGTGATGTCTTCTATTATAAGACCCGTTAGGATAGATTGGAGTGAGTGTTCTGGATAGAAGAGAATAAGGGACTGCTGTAAAGGAATTTTTTTTTAAGTGTTTCTTTCATTTTTGATGTTGAAGATTACCCACTGTTGTGAATCAATGTTAAAAAGATTGGTTGAAGATCCACCGTTGAAGTTTTGATAGGTGGTAGATAGATATATGTAGTTTACTGTGTCCAAATTTGAGAACAAATGAACGGTCGGATTAAAAGCTATAAGGTCCCAAAGTAGAGTAGTTGAGCTGTTGCACTTTCAAAGTTTTCTGTATTGGCGAGCAGCTAACTTTGTGACCAGATTTAGGTATGCTAAACTCATTCTTTTCGGCTGAATTTTGGATATGATATAGTTGACATATTATTGTAGAACATATTAAAATTTGAGAGGCATCCAGCTAGTGGATTGGGATTTATGATTTTTCCAAGATTAAGTCATAAGCAGTTTTTCTGTTGTGCTGAAATTCGGTTTTGTGAGATAGTTTTAAATAGGATTTTGATCTCTTTTGCGGCTGAATTTTGGATATATTAGAGATAAGATTTTATAGTAGAACATATCAAAATTTGGGATAAATCCAGCGAGTAGTTTAGGAGTTATGATTTTTCGAAGTTAAGATAGTGTCTGCTTGTTAAGTGTTGTGACCAACTTTAGAAATTTTTGTAGAAGCGATGCTTGAACAGTTTTAAGAAATTTTTTCTCCTATGAGTAGATTAGATATCATAGATAATTTAGAAATTTATTTTAGAATTTTTATAAGTTTATTTTATTTTCATATTTGAAGCTGTAGTTGGACTTTGGTGACTTTTCGGGAAATAGAAAATGGATAGTTTTTATAGCAGTCAGCTAAAATCATCCTAGGGAGTAGAATATGGCTACTTAGTCTCAAATAAGAGTTTAAACATAAATTATGAAATTTTTAGAAGTTTCGGGACCAAGGGTAAAATAGTCATTTTACCATAAATTAATACTGTAATCAATTCCGTTCTATTAAGACCTACTATCTTAGAAGTCTTAGACTTATAATTACCTAGAAAGTGTGCTGACACACTTGCCTCCTTTGACAGGCTACTGAATTCCTACAGTTACCGATGAGTGGTGATTAAGAGAGTGGAGATTTGATTCTGGTAAGTCCACGGACTTACTTAGCTGGCTTCTCGTATGAGTGTAATGTGTATGAGTGGTGTTTGTTAGTTATGATAAACAACGAAACCGGATTAGGCCGACTTTATTATTTACGTAATTGACCCAAGTGTATGATAACGGGTCGTGACATCATCTGCCTAGCTCTTGCGAGAGTCTAGGAAGTTCCCTGCGACCAGCCCAGTCCGGTAGACGGTCAAATGCATTAGTACCATTCCGCGTTGGTAAACGGGGACAGGGGCGAGGTTTGAGAATCCCTCGTGTCACAAAATAAGTATCATTAGTAATAACCTATCACCTAATTAAAGATAACAAAAGGATTGAGTGTTGCATGTTGATTGTGTATATTGTGTGTTTGTGCTTTTACCTTTATACTTATGCATAGAATGTTAGCTAACGGTTTTATCCCGCTTGTAGATGCCTTGCAGGTTAAGACAGTTGTAGAGAGATCCGGAGGGAATGGTCAGCCGGGTCCACGTACTCATTTAGTTGGGGACGGGAATGTCTTATGTTCTTCATATATGTCGTTTTGGTACCTTTGCTTTGTAAGGCTGATACATATTCTTCATGTATATATTGTTTAAAGTTTTCAAATGTTTTAAATACTTTTGTGCCTTGTTGTAAGATCGAAGTTAAATTGTTGTCAAACTAAGGTCGGGACCCATTGTGAGGTCCTAACCAGTAGCTCCCCGAGTTCTCAGAATTTGGGGTGTTACAGTATAGTATCAGAGCTCTGGGTTGGCAACAATGGCACTTGAAATCTTCTGAAAGACCGATTGTATAAAATAACTAGAACCCGAAAGGGGTCTAACATTTTCAAAACGGATTTATGTTTTTACACGAGCATAGTCGGGTTGTGGGTTAGTAGTACGTCGGACTACCATCGCTCTCCGTGGATCTCTGCAACTTCGAATTATAGGTGTGTTAGTTAGTATATAGACTTATATCGATATGTTCTAATGTATGATTATATATATGTATATGTATAGCATGTTAGTATCCTAAAGGATATTCTGTATCCTTTAGTTGTGATATAATGAAGCGATTATCGTCTCATTATAAATCGGTAGCGGACTGGAAGAGTTTTCAACACGAGGCAATGAAATCGAACCCGGAATCAAGTATTATACTCGGGGGCGTCCTAGTAACCCTTGTTAACCATCCAAAGAATTAATAGGCGAAGAAGTAAAGTTGTGAAGATAATTGTTACTACAAGCACAATCAGACGAGGAAGAATTCCCGAGTCAACTCAGATAGAAGAAATAGAAGGTCATACAAGGGACTTGGTTGTATGAAGCTGGGAGATGAATTAGAAGAACCATGCAAGAGACGACAAGAGTGCAGATTCGAGATAACAATATTGGAGCAATTACCAAGTAGAATTGAGTACAACCAAGATTGCGGAATCAAGGACATTACAATCGGAACGGATGCCCCATAGACCATTATGGGCATAAGAAACCAGAAGAGACAAAGTGTCAATCCGGGTGTGAGAATCTAAGGTGCACGGAATGAAGACTTACAATTGAGTGTAAAAGCAAAAAGGCAGACCCCACAAGCGTGGAGGGTTTTGACCTCCTCAAATATATAAGAAGTGGAAAGAAACCGCGACGCCAATATCTAAAAAATGGAAGCCTGTAGCAGGGTCAACGGAGTTTCAGGAAGGCGATATTACCACCAACACCAGTGAAGAAATCTGTATGAGAGAACGGCCTTGCTATACTCGAGAGTCTAGGGTAACCCGAATTATCACGGGACCTAAGCCATCAACACAGATGGTCCATGCAAAAGGAACTGCAAGTGGATGATCATTACGGCCATAAGAATTTCAAAGACGGTTGCAAGCTATCGTGGAAACTTGAAACGACTATTTATGCCAGATGAATGACACAATCGGACTAGAGAAAAGGAGTTAGCTATAAGAAGCCGAAAGATGGAAGGTTGAACGAACTAAAGAAGTATAAAAGGGTTATTGTGAGCAACTGTTTACCTACTAGCTAAGGAAATTTTGACAGATCACAATTAACATGGACTGGAGACTTACAACTTAATGTAAGAGCGAAATATAGACTTCACAAGCCGGGAGACGTTTTGTCTTCTTTCAAGATAAGAATTCTAAGAAGAATCACAACGCCGATTAAGGAACCTGTGCTTGGGAGAAATGTGTGGTGGACTAAAGAGTCCAAGGTAACCCCATTTATTACAAAACATAGGTCATCAACATAGACGGTCCCTGTAAAGGGATTACAATTGGGAGGTAATTAAAGGTCATCGGAACTACAAGACGCTTACCATCTATCGTGGAGAGTTAAAAACAACTTTTAACGTTAGTCGAATGGAACAGTGGGACTTGAGAAAGAAAGCGGTCCCAAAGGAAGAAGATGAGTGAAAGATAAGACGAACTAAAGAAGGATAAAGGTATTAATCTAGTAGGTGATGTGCACCAAAAGTTTAATACCAGTAGAGATATGAGATTGAGATAAGTCAATTATAGACTGACCGATGTCAACCAAGTATGTGCAAGTATTGTTCGGTATTGACGGGTTATGTGCCGTTAAGAAGATATATTTGTGACTGTGGAGCTATGGAGTAGCTTACCGACGCCTTAGAGGATTCCCTCAAGTAGGCAACTACAACCTTCTTGGATGAATTAAAGGTATAAAGAGAAACGTTTTAAGGGTTACCTCTTGGCTAGTTAAGATCAACCTCCGGACAATTCAAAGAGTTTGGATCCGTGGTAGAAGAATTAAGAAAGTAAGCGGAAGAAGTTGTTTTTCAATCGTTGTTTTATTTTCTTAAGGCCAATAAAGAAGGTACTTGGTACTTCATCCGTATACGACTCATGGTGCAATTGGGAGAAAGAGTTTTGAGGTCAATCATTTTGTACTTACAGAAAAGGTCCTTAGGATTAATAAGTGACAACAGGACAAGCAGAGTAGCGCAACGGAAGCGTGGTGGGTCCTAACCCACAGAGCAAGAAGCTCAATGGTACCAATGGATGTCGTGTCGAGTTTAAGATGGTGATAGTTGGTGAAATGCATTCTAGTTGGAAGGAGCGTGAGATAGGCCATGTGAAGTGACTAGAAATGTCGTACGGAAACTTATGAGCATGTAGAGGTAATAGAAAGAGATTGGTACACTTTTATGGATCCGAGTGAAGAGTGATGGCTTTGTACATGTTGCCATGCAAGTAGTTTTGGAATTTTATATCCCTAACGGAGTACGTTAGAGTGATTTCGGAGATGGGATCACTTTGTGTCTAATGCCATCATTTCGGACATATTCTATTTACTTAAGATCTTGGAAAATGCGTGAGAAACCTAAGTTTGAACTAACGAGGTATTAGAGATCTGTAATAATATAACAATGCCAAGTGAACAAAGAGGATGACCACTAGATTTGATTCTTAGTTGCCCCGAGGGTAGACCAGAAAAGGGTAAAGGTGACGATTCCTTACCGGAGGAATAAGACGACTGAGTAATATTAAAAGACAAGACCAAGTGGGTCGTGGTGAGAAGAGTATTGGGTACTTGGTAAGTGTTGGTGGATGTCTAAGACCTTTGGCTTGAGTGTGTAGTCAGAACCTTTAACAGCAGGCTGGAAGCAAGTGGTCGTAACGAAGGGAAGGAAGTTGAATAGATTATTTTTCGTAGGGTCATCAAAGGATCTGGAAGTGAGTTGTGTAAGGCAACCATTGGAAGTTTTAAAGCGGTTTAAAAGTGACTGATGGACTAATAGTCCTCACCCTATTCGAGAGTGCAGCTTCAGTTTTCCACGGAGACTAAGTCTGGGAACTGAGTTTGAGATTTTCAGTTGGAGAGATACCTACCAGACACGAGTTAGGTCATCAGATTAGAAGATTAGACAGTTGAGCCGGATGATACCGGTGAGATATCCGATAACCACTCTAGAACGTGGTAACATACGCTTGTGATCTAAATACCTAAAAAGATTTAAGATTTAGTGGTTTTATGAAAATCCGATAAGGATACTTAAGATATTGGGGATAGTAAGAGACGTAACATTTCAAAGACTTATGTAGCGATAGTTGTAACCTCGGGAGTAACGAGTTAGGACTTGACCTTGTTTGTGTGATGTTGTTTGACTGCTTGTTTATTTCATGATTGAGTGTTTAGTTAGTGATGTGTTCTTTTGGTAACCTTGATGTGCGGGATACTTAGATGTGGAAACGACAAGACTTTTGTGTAGTGACCAAACACACCCTTTTGGTGCCTTAAAGGCCAATTAGGATTTTCTTACCCTAAGTTTCGGGACGAAAATTATTTTGAGGAGGATCTAATGTAACGACCGGATTTTTCGTTACGCTTTAATAGGGTTAGAGGGGTTTAGAAAACGAAATAAAAAAATTAGTGAAACTAGGATAAACAAGTTTATTTATGTAAGTCGTTTAATTAAGTACCTTGTCCTAAGTTTCGGGACGAAACTTATTTTAAGGGGGTACTGATGTAATATCCGGAATTTTTATTCCGTCTAATTCCGCCGTTGACGGTTTCCCATTCTATCTAGTATCTCTTCCTTCACAAATTTCATTATTTTATGTAGAAGTTAATTCACATAAAATGATAAAATTATATCAAACTCTAATCCTTAAAAATATCCATTATTTTATGTAGAAGTTAATTCACATAAAATGATAAAATTATATCAAACTCTAATCCTTAAAAATATCCATTATTTTATGTAGAATTTAATTCACATAAAATGATAAAATTATATCAAACTCTAATCCTTATAATTATCTATTATTTTATGTAGAATTTAATTCACATAAAATGATAGATTTATATAAAACCCTAGTTATTATAATTCATTCTTATCGATGACAAGCTGTGACGAGATCATGACAAGCTGTGACGAGTTCAGGACTAAGCTGAGACGAGGCCATGACAAAGTCCGACAAATCTGTGACAAACTCACTCATGGGCCTGACAAGGCCATGACGAGTTTTTGACAGATTTTTGACAAGTAATTCAGCCCACCTTTCTTGCATGTTTCAGCCCACTATTCCTACCGTAAGCAGCCCAGTTTGCTTACCCACACAGCCCAGCAGTGTGACTTCGAGCCCGGCCTGCAGCAGTCCAGGAGAGGCTGGTTACGAGCCCATTAAAAGCCCCTCCAGCCCAACACATTCAGCCCCCTCCATCCCAACACATTCAGCCCCCTCCAGCCCAACGTTCCGCCCTCTTCAGCCAGTGATCTACGTGTGAACAGCCGGCCCTTCTCCTTCCTTCTGTCCTTCATTTAACGGCTGCTGAAGAGCCTTCTGTAACAGCCGGCTTTAACGCAGCATTGACACTTCTTTATTCCTACAGCAACGCTTTGATTTTCTTCTATCTTTTGTCACGCTCAGAACAGTCCTTTGCATCGTCTCTTTCTAATCTCTTCAACGCTGTAGCAATCAACAACCAAGGAAGGAAGGGTCTTGTTCCAGCGTCTCAGCAGCAACCATCTGTTGCGTGCCCAGAAAGACAAACAAGAGCAGTCCAGCGGCTGAGCCATCCAACAATGCAGCCACGTTTGGAAGCTTCTCTCTGCATAGGTGAGTCTAATAACAATTCTCCTTACCTATGTGCGCTACGATTGGCTACTAATCGTGTCTTCTCTATGCTGAAGACTCGAGTCTTCTTAGATCAAACGTACAGCAGCCAACTTCGTCTTAGCCATGTCGTCAGAGTATTTCGAAGCCAAGGTCAATGGGAGATCGTTAGTGCACGGTTTCTTCAACAACTTGCAAGTAGTGAGTAAGCACTTCCGTTCTTTCCTTTTGACAGTGATGTCTTCTATTATAAGACCCGTTAGGATAGATTGGAGTGAGTGTTCTGGATAGAAGAGAATAAGGGACTGCTGTAAAGGAATTTTTTTTTAAGTGTTTCTTTCATTTTTGATGTTGAAGATTACCCACTGTTGTGAATCAATGTTAAAAAGATTGGTTGAAGATCCACCGTTGAAGTTTTGATAGGTGGTAGATAGATATATGTAGTTTACTGTGTCCAAATTTGAGAACAAATGAACGGTCGGATTAAAAGCTATAAGGTCCCAAAGTAGAGTAGTTGAGCTGTTGCACTTTCAAAGTTTTCTGTATTGGCGAGCAGCTAACTTTGTGACCAGATTTAGGTATGCTAAACTCATTCTTTTTGGCTGAATTTTGGATATGATATAGTTGACATATTATTGTAGAACATATTAAAATTTGAGAGGCATCCAGCAAGTGGATTGGGATTTATGATTTTTCCAAGATTAAGTCATAAGCAGTTTTTCTGTTGTGCTGAAATTCGGTTTTGTGAGATAGTTTTAAATAGGATTTTGATCTCTTTTGCGGCTGAATTTTGGATATATTAGAGATAAGATTTTATAGTAGAACATATCAAAATTTGGGATAAATCCAGCGAGTAGTTTAAGAGTTATGATTTTTCGAAGTTAAGATAGTGTGCTGCTTGTTAAGTGTTGTGACCAACTTTAGAAATTTTTGTAGAAGCGATGCTTGAACAGTTTTAAGAAATTTTTTCTCCTATGAGTAGATTAGATATCATAGATAATTTAGAAATTTATTTTAGAATTTTTATAAGTTTATTTTATTTTCATATTTGAAGCTGTAGTTGGACTTTGGTGACTTTTCGGGAAATAGAAAATGGATAGTTTTTATAGCAGTCAGCTAAAATCATCCTAGGGAGTAGAATATGGCTAGTTAGTCTCAAATAAGAGTTTAAACATAAATTATGAAATTTTATTTTCATATTTGAAGCTGTAGTTGGACTTTGGTGACTTTTCGGGAAATAGAAAATGGATAGTTTTTATAGCAGTCAGCTAAAATCATCCTAGGGAGTAGAATATGGCTAGTTAGTCTCAAATAAGAGTTTAAACATAAATTATGAAATTTTTAGAAGTTTCGGGACCAAGGATAAAATAGTCATTTTACCATAAATTAATATTGTAATCAATTCCGTTCTATTAAGACCTACTATCTTAGAAGTCTTAGACTTATAATTACCTAGAAAGTGTGCTGACACACTTGCCTCCTTTGACAGGCTACTGAATTCCTACAGTTACCGATGAGTGGTGATTAAGAGAGTGGAGATTTGATTCTGGTAAGTCCACGGACTTACTTAGCTGGCTTCTCGTATGAGTGTAATGTGTATGAGTGGTGTTTGTTAGTTATGATAAACAACGAAACCGGATTAGGCCGACTTTATTATTTACGTAATTGACCCAAGTGTATGATAACGGGTCGTGACATCATCTGCCTAGCTCTTGAGAGAGTCTAGGAAGTTCCCTGCGACCAGCCCAGTCCGGTAGACGGTCAAATGCATTAGTACCATTCCGCGTTGATAAACGGGGACAGGGGCGAGGTTTGGGAATCCCTCGTGTCACAAAATAAGTATCATTAGTAATAACCTATCACCTAATTAAAGATAATAAAAGGATTGAGTGTTGCATGTTGATTGTGTATATTGTGTGTTTGTGCTTTTACCTTTATACTTATGCATAGAATGTTAGCTAACGGTTTTATCACGCTTGTAGATGCCTTGCAGGTTAAGACAGTTGTAGAGAGATCCGGAGGGAATGGTCAGCCGGGTCCACGTACTCATTTAGTTGGGGACGGGAATGTCTTATGTTCTTCATATATGTCGTTTTGGTACCTTTGCTTTGTAAGGCTGATACATATTCTTCATGTATATATTGTTTAAAGTTTTCAAATGTTTTAAATACTTTTGTGCCTTGTTGTAAGATCCAAGTTAAATTGTTGTCAAACTAAGGTCGGGACCCATTGTGAGGTCCTAACCAGTAGCTCCCCGAGTTCTCAGAATTTGGGGTGTTACAGTATAGTATCAGAGCTTTGGGTTGGCAACAATGGCACTTGAAATCTTCTGAAAGACCGATTGTATAAAATAACTAGAACCCGAAAGGGGTCTAAAATTTTCGAAACGGATTTATGTTTTTACACGAGCATAGTCGGGTTGTGGGTTAGTAGTACGTCGGACTACCATCGCTCTCCGTGGATCTCTGCAACTTCGAATTATAGGTGTGTTAGTTAGTATATAGACTTATATCGATATGTTCTAATGTATGATTATATATATGTATATGTATAGCATGTTAGTATCCTAAAGGATATTCTGTATCCTTTAGTTGTGATATAATGAAGCGATTATCGTCTCATTATAAATCGGTAGCGGACTGGAAGAGTTTTCAACACGAGGCAATGAAATCGAACCCGGAATCAAGTATTATACTCGGGGGCGTCCTAGTAACCCTTGTTAACCATCCAAAGAATTAATAGGCGAAGAAGTAAAGTTGTGAAGATAATTGTTACTACAAGCACAATCAGATGAGGAAGAATTCCCGAGTCAACTCAGATAGAAGAAATAGAAGTTCATACAAGGGACTTGGTTGTATGAAGCTGGGAGATGAATTAGAAGAACCATGCAAGAGACGACAAGAGTGCAGATTAGAGATAACAATATTGGAGCAATTACCAAGTAGAATTGAGTACAACCAAGATTGCGGAATCAAGGACATTACAATCGGAACGGATGCCCCATAGACCATTATGGGCATAAGAAACCAGAAGAGACAGAGTGTCAATCCGGGTGTGAGAATCTAAGGTGCACGGAATGAAGACTTACAATTGAGTGTAAAAGCAAAAATGCAGACCCCACAAGCGTGGAGGGTTTTGACCTCCTCAAAGATATAAGAAGTGGAAAGAAACCGCGACGCCAATATCTAAAAAATGGAAGCCTGTAGCAGGGTCAACGGAGTTTCAAGAAGGCGATATTACCACCAACACCAGTGAAGAAATCTGTATGAGAGAACGGCCTTGCTATACTCGAGAGTCTAGGGTAACCCGAATTATCACGGGACCTAAGCCATCAACACAGATGGTCCATGCAAAAGGAACTGCAAGTGGATGATCATTACGGCCATAAGAATTTCAAAGACGGTTGCAAGCTATCGTGGAAACTTGAAACGACTATTTATGCCAGATGAATGACACAATCGTACTAGAGAAAAGGAGTTAGCTATAAGAAGCCGAAAGATGGAAGGTTGAACGAACTAAAGAAGTATAAAAGGGTTATTGTGAGCAACTGTTTACCTACTAGCTAAGGAAATTTTGACAGATCACAATTAACATGGACTGGAGACTTACAACTTAATGTAAGAGCGAAATATAGACTTCACAAGCCGGGAGACGTTTTGTCTTCTTTCAAGATAAGAATTCTAAGAAGAATCACAACGCCGATTAAGGAACCTGTGCTTGGGAGAAATGTGTGGTGGACTAAAGAGTCCAAGGTAACCCCATTTATTACAAAACATAGGTCATCAACATAGACGGTCCCTGTAAAGGGATTACAATTGGGAGGTAATTAAAGGTCATCGGAACTACAAGACGCTTACCATCTATCGTGGAGAGTTAAAAACAACTTTTAACGTCAGTCGAATGGAACAGTGGGACTTGAGAAAGAAAGCGGTCCCAAAGGAAGAAGATGAGTGAAAGATAAGACGAACTAAAGAAGGATAAAGGTATTAATCTAGTAGGTGATGTGCACCAAAAGTTTAATACCAGTAGAGATATGAGATTGAGATAAGTCAATTATAGACTGACCGATGTCAACCAAGTATGTGCAAGTATTGTTCGGTATTGACGGGTTATGTGCCGTTAAGAAGATATATTTGTGACTGTGGAGCTATGGAGTAGCTTACCGACGCCTTAGAGGATTCCCTCAAGTAGGCAACTACAACCTTCTTGGATGAATTAAAGGTATAAAGAGAAACGTTTTAAGGGTTACCTCTTGGCTAGTTAAGATCAACCTCCGGACAATTCAAAGAGTTTGGATCCGTGGTAGAAGAATTAAGAAAGTAAGCGGAAGAAGTTGTTTTTCAATTGTTGTTTTATTTTCTTAAGGCCAATGAAGAAGGTACTTGGTACTTCATCCGTATACGACTCATGGTGCAATTGGGAGAAAGAGTTTTGAGGTCAATCATTTTGTACTTACAGAAAAGGTCCTTAGGATTAATAAGTGACAACAGGACAAGCAGAGTAGCGCAACGGAAGCGTGGTGGGTCCTAACCCACAGAGCAAGAAGCTCAATGGTACTGATGGATGTCGTGTCGAGTTTAAGATGGTGATAGTTGGTGAAATGCATTCTAGTTGGAAGGAGCGTGAGATAGGCCATGTGAAGTGATTAGAAATGTCGTACGGAAACTTATGAGCATGTAGAGGTAATAGAAAGAGATTGGTACACTTTTATGGATCCGAGTGAAGAGTGATGGCTTTGTACATGTTGCCATGCAAGTAGTTTTGGAATTTTATATCCCTAACGGAGTACGTTAGAGTGATTTCGGACATGGGATCACTTTGTGTCTAATGCCATCATTTCGGACATATTCTATTTACTTAAGATCTTGGAAAATGCGTGAGAAACCTAAGTTTGAACTAACGAGGTATTAGAGATCTGTAATAATATAACAATGCCAAGTGAACAAAGAGGATGACCACTAGATTTGATTCTTAGTTGCCCCGAGGGTAGACCAGAAAAGGGTAAAGGTGACGATTCCTTACCGGAGGAATAAGACGACTGAGTAATATTAAAAGACAAGACCAAGTGGGTCGTGGTGAGAAGAGTATTGGGTACTTGGTAAGTGTTGGTGGATGTCTAAGACCTTTGGCTTGAGTGTGTAGTCAGAACCTTTAACAGCAGGCTGGAAGCAAGTGGTCGTAACGAAGGGAAGGAAGTTGAATAGATTATTTTTCGTAGGGTCATCAAAGGATCTGGAAGTGAGTTGTGTAAGGCAACCATTGGAAGTTTTAAATCGGTTTACTGTGTCCAAATTTGAGAACAAATGAACGGTCGGATTAAAAGTTATAAGGTCCCAAAGTAGAGTAGTTGAGTTGTTGCACTTTCAAAGTTTTCTGTATTGGCGAGCAGCTAACTTTGTGACCAGATTTAGGTATGCTAAACTCCTTCTTTTTGGCTGAATTTTGGATATGATATAGTTGACACATTGTTGTAGAACATATTAAAATTTGAGAGGCATCCAGCAAGTGGATTGGGATTTATGATTTTTCCAAGATTAAGTCATAAGCAGTTTTTCTGTTGTGCTGAAATTCGGTTTTGTGAGATAGTTTTAAATAGGATTTTGATCTCTTTTGCGGCTGAATTTTGGATATATTAGAGATAAGATTTTATAGTAGAACATATCAAAATTTGGGATAAATCCAGCGAGTAGTTTAGGAGTTATGATTTTTCGAAGTTAAGATAGTGTGCTGCTTGTTAAGTGTTGTGACCAACTTTAGAAATTTTTGTAGAAGCGATGCTTGAACAGTTTTAAGAAATTTTTTCTCCTATGAGTAGATTAGATATCATAGATAATTTAGAAATTTATTTTAGAATTTTTATAAGTTTATTTTATTTTCATATTTGAAGCTGTAGTTGGACTTTGGTGACTTTTCGGGAAATAGAAAATGGATAGTTTTTATAGCAGTCAGCTAAAATCATCCTAGGGAGTAGAATATGGCTAGTTAGTATAAAATAATAGTTTAAACATAAATTATGAAATTTTTAGAAGTTTCGGGACCAAGGGTAAAATAGTCATTTTACCATAAATTAATACTGTAATCAATTCCGTTCTATTAAGACCTACTATCTTAGAAGTCTTAGACTTATAATTACCTAGAAAGTGTGCTGACACACTTGCCTCCTTTCACAGGCTACTGAATTCCTACAGTTACCGATGAGTGGTGATTAAGAGAGTGGAGATTTGATTCTGGTAAGTCCACGGACTTACTTAGCTGGCTTCTCGTATGAGTGTAATGTGTATGAGTGGTGTTTGTTAGTTATGATAAACAACGAAACCGGATTAGGCCGACTTTATTATTTACGTAATTGACCCAAGTGTATGATAACGGGTCGTGACATCATCTGCCTAGCTCTTGCGAGAGTCTAGGAAGTTCCCTGCGACCAGCCTAGTCCGGTAGACGGTCAAATGCATTAGTACCATTCTGCGTTGGTAAACGAGGACAGGGGCGAGGTTTGGGAATCCCTCGTGTCACAAAATAAGTATCATTAGTAATAACCTATCACCTAATTAAAGATAATAAAAGGATTGAGTGTTGCATGTTGATTGTGTATATTGTGTGTTTGTGCTTTTACCTTTATACTTATGCATAGAATGTTAGCTAACGGTTTTATCCCGCTTGTAGATGCCTTGCAGGTTAAAACAGTTGTAGAGAGATCCGGAGGGAATGGTCAGCCGGGTCCACGTACTCATTTAGTTGGGGACGGGAATGTCTTATGTTCTTCATATATGTCGTTTTGGTACCTTTGCTTTGTAAGGCTGATACATATTCTTCATGTATATATTGTTTAAAGTTTTCAAATGTTTTAAATACTTTTGTGCCTTGTTGTAAGATCCAAGTTAAATTGTTGTCAAACTAAGGTCGGGACCCATTGTGAGGTCCTAACCAGTAGCTCCCCGAGTTCTCAGAATTTGGGGTGTTACACAAGCGAACCCGCAGTGTACGGATCGACGTAGTTAAGCAAGAATTCCAGAGTATCGAACACAGGGATTTGGGTGGGAACAAATTCAATTGCAGATTATCAAGCGAATAAATATGAGAGTTTTGCAAATTATTGGGGAAACAACAATCCTAAAGATCCAGGAATCCAGTTGTGGCAATTGATTCAAGATATACTAATAATATAAAGACAGAGTTGAGATATGCAAA
Source organism: Fagopyrum homotropicum (assembly GCA_033239125.1). Taxonomy (NCBI): domain Eukaryota; kingdom Viridiplantae; phylum Streptophyta; class Magnoliopsida; order Caryophyllales; family Polygonaceae; genus Fagopyrum; species Fagopyrum homotropicum. Next base: position 54,697,367 of record BSWB01000001.1, on the reverse strand, counting down.
GGTATACTAATGTAAGGTAATCGTACGGTGAAGTTCCAAAAACCTTATATGACTCACCTACAAGACACTCCCTATACAGGTTGTTGAGGCTCAATATAGAAAGGTTCTAAAAGCAAGAATTACTGTCAAATACCCAAACTTGTAATCCAAGGATCAAGACTAACTTAGCCGATTATGGTTATGACACTCACAATCGAGGTAGAGGTTGTTGAAGCTTCACTACCACCTAGAAAAGGCAGGCCTAAACTAAGTTAAAGCAAATCTTTAACTTTGGATTAAAGTAAAAGCAGGTTCGTAAACTTAAGAGAAATCACGGTTAGTTCTTGAGACTCCACGGCCGTGGACTTCAAGAACAGACCGTATTTTAAGGTTGTCGACGATTCTCTCAAACTCTCAGGGTCTAATCTATTTACGATCGATCTATCATCATCTAAGCCACAACTACCAACCCTTCACCTTAGAATTGTTAAGGGTTTTTAGCCAATAACCGTCATGTTGATATCAATTCAAGGATTAAAAGATAGAAAGATGAAAACTTCCAAAAACTTTCAATAATCTTCAAACCAATCTCAAAGTCACAATTGAGAACAAATATTGTCAATGGATTCAGAATAAAGCAAACAATCACAATCTTAGGAAAGAAGGGAGAACGGGATGTCAATCCGTTTTCCGAATCAAACCTAAATAAGAAGAGAGATCTTCTTGCAACAATCTTCCAAAAGCTTCGATCTTCCGCTAATCCGGAGATCTCAACAACAATCTCCACCAAAAGTGCGAAATTAGGATGATTCCCAAATACGAACTTCGATCTCCAACGAGATGTCAATTTCTTCCAAGCGAGGATGAAGCGTTGATTGCGAAAATCCCTAAACGATCCTCAATGCCCTAAGCGGAGATGTAAGCGGGGATGACGGAATCTTACTTTGTCCGTCTTTTTATAGGGCGAGATAAAATATCGGCCCGGCCCATTCTTCAAAAGATCGTGGCTTCAAGATATGGCGAAAAAGATCGCCAAGATCACGGTCGTGGAAGTTTCCACGACCGTAATTTAGAGCGTGGAATGTGTCACGGTTTGAACCATGGATTCCACGGCCGTAATAGTTACTGGAATGCATCACGCCTCCCTTTGCAAGGTTCCACGGCCGTGGAACTGAACGTGGTTTGTAATACGGCCGTATTTTAGAGCGTGGTTTAGGGCAAGAACGTGATTCTTCCCTAGCCTCGTGCATTCCTCAAGCTGGACTCCAATTTGCTCCTAAGAATGTCCTTAATCCATGGACATACTCAATCAACTCTTCTTTGCTCGATTCCGTTCGGAAAAGACTCTCAATCACCTATAATCAACACAAAGCTAGTGTAGACATCCATATTGACAATATAGGCAAACTAGCTCACTAATGCAACAATGCTGAATCAAAGACTATCAATATGAATCAAATATACTAAGAAAACGTGCCTAAAATATCACAATATTTCATGCTAACAGGATTCACTTTTATGTGACCCTCGAGGGCTACCATGCTTTGACATCTACACAAACATGCAAAGTAACAACAAACTTGTGACGTTAGTGAAAATGAAAGTTCCTTACTTGTTTTCTCTTGCACTCACACTGTTGTGATATTTGCAAGCGAATTTGATGTAATGACCTTGGATTAATTATTACTCTTTTAAAATTGATGACTATCTTCAACTAGAATTTCTTTGGATGACTCAAGTAGTTGACTTGGCTTGGAAGAAGGTTCTTGTGTTGAAAGATAGTTAAGGTAAACCTGGTAGAGTTCTTTATACACAATTGACACAAAACTAGAAAGAATATTGTAATGTCTACTAGTATGATAGAAAGTATAGATACTAACTAACACACCCAAAGAAGTAGACTCAATGTGTTTAGAGTAGAAAGACGCACAAAATAGGCACACAAGAGATTAAGAAGAGAGTTTTACGTACCTTGAATTTAGCGATTAGAAAGAGAGATGGCCGGGTAGGTTTAATCTTGACATAAAGGAATGTCAGGCTAAATCTCGGGTGAGATTTCTGTCACAAGGTCGAGTTTATTCAAAAAGTGAGGTGTTTTGGTTGTGGACTGGATCAAGGATGGTATGAAACTTCTTCGTTGATGTCCTCTTCAACTTGGCACACTTGAACTTCTTAACTTTTGCCTCAATAAAACTTCGATAAAATCGCAATAGTAGTGAATCTAGACCTAAATCTCGGGAGAGATTCTGGGTTGGGGGTCGAGATTGTTGAATCGGAGAATATTTGACACCAAACACTGAATATGCTTGTGGTATACTCCTCCCTTTTTGCGTTGATGATCTCTTCTCAGTTGGATCACAACAACTCGTACTCGAAAGGCTCTTCCCAAACTGTAAAGTATAATTGATCATATGAAACGGCCTTGGGAATATGGTATGGAGCTTTTGTGTATGTCTTTCTTGTGAATTTATGGGAATGGTATATAGGTATATGGAATAGAAGGTTGTTGTAATTAAATAGGAAGAGATATTTGGATATATATTCGGTTAGGATTTGGAAGATATGATAAGATCTTACCGACTAGATAGGATCTTAACAATAAGATCACTAGTAAATCTCATTCCTCCTTGATATGGAGGCTAGATATAATTAGATTTGACTCAAATCAAATATGGATCTCCAGTGGTTTGAAGAAAATGTGACTTGGTGCCAAAGTAACAAAATCTCGGATGTTGCTCACTAATCTCGGTCGAGATTTCCCTGGAACTCAGACGAGATTTCCATTTGGGGTTTGGATGGCTTGTTTTGGCTATGGTGTCTCTCTCTTCTTCAATAGACACAAGACAACCTATCTTAAACTCAACTAATCTTACAAAGAATAGCAACAAAGAAAAGACTCGATTTTATGACTCAAAGAAGACTCAAATAAAAATACTCACACCATATGATGTTGGTCAAATTGAACTTCAATCGAATAGCTTTGATACCACTTTGATGCGGTGTTGATTTCTCAGTTTCTCGATCTAGATTTAAGTCTTGGAAATCGACAACTGAAAGGAATCTCTATGCAAATCTCGGGTGAGATTTTTATGGTAAGGCCGAGATTCTGAAAAACTCAGAGAACGTGAATGTTATGGATGATGATGGCAAGATAAGAAGATGATAATATGAAATGAAATAATGGAAATATAGGAAAATAGGACTTAATGTTGAAATTCAATCGATTAGCTCTGATACCACTTTGATGCGGTGTTGATTTCTCAGTTTCCCGATCTAGATTTAAGTCTTGAAAATCGACAACTGAAAGGAATCTCTATGCAAATCTCGGGTGAGATTTTTATGGTAAGGCCGAGATTTTTGAAAACTCAGAGAACGTGAATGTTATGGATGATGATGGCAAGATAAGAAGATGATAATATGAAATGAAATAATGGAAATATAGGAAGATAGGATTTAATGTTAGACTTGCAAAGAACCTTGACCAATTCGATTAAAACCCTCAACAAAGAATTACCTTAACCCTTCCTTCTTCAACTTTACACAAACTTTTTAATAAGACAAGCACAAGGAGAGACTAGTTTGACTAGTAACACCAATATTTAAGAAGATTAAAATGCACAAGAACAACATAGAAAGGACTCGCAACTATTTAATCAAAGGTTCTGTTTGTAATTGAATTGAAATAAATAAAACATAAACTTCATAAACGAAGCTGTAAGTATCTCACAATATTTTGGAAATAATTATCAATTAAAATCTACCTATGAATCTCCTCCAAGCTATTTAGAGGAGAGATTCCTCTAAAAGATAAAATAAAGATAATATACCAATGAATCTCGTCCTCTAAGGCTCTTTGCTTCTGTCGAGATCTGCAAATCTCGACTGGATCTTGTGGATCTCGACAGAAGAAAATATTTACTAGGATCTAAGGCAAGATTTTGTTCTCACAGTCGAAATTTTGACTAGCTTGCTTCAATCTCGATTTAGCCACATTTTTTGGCTCTTTGATCATATTCACTCTTGTAGGTTTCTTCCACATTAGACACTGACTGAAGGTATTTCTATGGTCGTCTATACCCAATCAAAAGTAAATCCCGACTTAGCACTTAAACAAGTATAGTGGTTAAGTAAGGGTCGAACCCAAGAGAGTTAAGGTGTTTATTAGATGCAATTATCGATTATAGCAACAAGTAACAAAGGGGGGGGGTTGGTTGAATTGATGCACACAAAAACTTATGAAAACGATTAATGCGACAAGTAAGACAAATGATGGGTGAATCTACACTAGGTTGATTCTAAGCATGCAATTGCTACTTTGGTGAGTTCCTTTTACAAGTTTTCAAGTAATCTCCCGTCTCGATCATATATATGTGTTGAGTCAACCGGCATCAACACAACTTAACAGGTTAGTGTTCCGTAAACCTACAAGAACAAATAACAAGATATCTTTCAAACAAAGACTAAGGGATATAAAGAAAAGATTAAAACCGTTAAACTTATCTTTATATTTGTGTTCCTTTTCTCTAAGTAATTACAACCCGTTATTACTTAAAATTACTACTAGATTAAAGACCCGAACCCGGAACCTATTAATCCTAGTTATTTGCATGCACTTTAGAACCTAAGGTGATCAATCTCAAGCAATAGTAAATATGCACTTAGACGATGGAGATCAAGGAAACACAAAGCAAAACTGAATAAAAACTTATACTAAAGAAAACTTACAACCAAAGTAACAACGCAGCTTCAAATCAACCCAATGTAGCAAGGGAGTTAGCAACTCATTACAAAGGTAGCAAGATAATATAAGTGGATAATTTGTTGGCTAACAAGATAGATGATTCTAGCAATCAACCAAGGACTATTTATACTACAAAAGACACTAAATAGGAGTAAATGGCCGGCCCAAAACAGCCACCTTTAATGCCATAAATGTGGTGTAAACAGCCGGAGTAAAGCTTCTGACGTTAAACCGCAGGGGCAGCCTTTAGTTCCGCAGGGGCGGTGAAGGCAAAAACGCTTGATCTTCTTCATGGCCGCAGGGGCGGCTAGGCAATTCCGTAGGGGCGGATCTTCAATGCTCTTCAAACGTCTGACCTTTCGACTTCCTGACGTTTCTGATGCCAAGCCGCCGGGACGTCCCTATGTCAACGCAAGGGCGGTGACACAACACCTTCATCTTCCAGCTCCCAGGTTGAGACGCAGGCAGAGGCGCAGTGGAATGCGCAGGGGAGCTGGTCTTCGTTTATTCAGGGCAAGTCACCATAGGGGCGCCAAGGAGTGGCGTCGGGGCGGTGACACACTTCATGGCTGGCGCTGGCGAAGGCGTAGGGAGCGCTCCGGAGTAAGGCGTCACCCGCAAGGGCGGTGACAAGGCTCCGCTGGGGCGGTGAAGCAACAGAAGCTTTGCTTCGTGAACAATCTTCACTCGTAAGTGCTTATAACTACTTCCTTAGCTTCTTTTAGTCTTCTTCTTCTGGACCAAGGAGTTAGAAGCATAAACTGACACAAATGCAATAAAAAGACTCTAAAAACTATCCTAAATGATAGTGATTTCATCACCTATCAGACACCAATGTTACCAAAGAAGACTAACACAAGTAGAGTCTTTTTAGATTTACATGTTTCCAATAAGCTAGCAACCTCTTCTTGGATGGACCTTGCTCTTGATCTACTGATAGATCCTTCTATGTCATGACTTGAAATAAATATAGCTTCCTTCTTCTTCAATTCTTTTACTCTAGATCTTGTGATTGGTCCTTGTATAGTTAATGTTGGGATTGATCCCTCATTAAGTAGCCTAGGAAGAAGCTGAGAAGAAACTGGAGGCTAAAAGGTTCGTCCTAGTAAAAGTTGAAAAAGGGATGAATTAAAAGAAAAAGGTTTTAGCTTAAGACCACATCTAGACGACATATATATGGGCAAAGACGGCATGCTAAGCCTTCTTTAAGTTGTTTTCCAAGCCATATAGGACGGGATTCTTGAAATTCCTGGAATTAACTGCAAAAGTTATAGCCACCAAAATAATTTAGATGACATTGAGACGACTTCAAAAGGGCATGAGACGGCATCCGACACAACATCCTATACCGTCTCTTATGTTGTCTTAGACGGTGATTCCGAAAACCTTGAACGAGACGGCATTTTTTGCCATCTATTGGCTATTCACACACCATCTCCATAATATCTCACCGTTGTTGTTTCCCGAAGCTGAAATTCCATTATCTCCCACGAAAACCCGCAACATTGATAAACTTCTTCTCCATTGACCTACTCTACACACTGCGGCAAAGATAATTCCTCTTCTACGTCTCCTTCCTTCAACCATAAGAGATCTATCTCCCCACCTAAGAAAATTGTTCGCTCCACCTGCCCCTGGGATATAGTGGACTTCTCTTCATTCCCCTCACTTCCCTCCTTCAAAGGACGCTCACCTCGCCTACTCCTCCGTCCACAACATCCATGGTTTTCTGCCAAAATAAGCTAAATGGGTCAATCTAATGACAAAAAACAAGTATTACATAGGAGGCAACCCACGAGTTCGAACTATCTTTCCTTTTTTGTTTTTTTTTGTTTTTCTTGATTGATGGATGTTGGTCATGCTTTATAGGTACGAATGAAGAATTTGAAGGTTACAAGAAGCGGAGTCTGTAGGCTTCCATATCATTCCACCATTCTAACCACCCTTTTTCCCACCACCATATGCATTGGATCGCTTTATGAGTATCTTATTCTCTTTACTTGTTCTTTTTTCACATCGAGGACGATTTGTAGTATAAGTAAAGAGTGTTATACTCACATTCGCATATCATGTTTTTATGCATTTTTACTTTTCTTAAGTCTTTCCAACATTTTCACATGCATTTATAAAAGCAATAGTTACAAAAGTATTGTATTTACAATAGATTGATTCGGTTGTCATCTTTCTTACTTCCAAAAATTGGAATACGTTATGCTCTTACTCTTGACCTACCGATGATGCTTTGGATCACTACTTCTTGCTATTATTTTTGCACATGAGTTTTTGGATAGTTATTTATGATTAACTTAGCTAAATACAACCCTTGTGAGAACTCTAGATTTTGGACATGCATTTTTATGAGTCATTTCTTTCTTATTATTGTGCGATGCCCAACATGTTTAGTTTCTTCTAGGAGTGTTGATTGACTCTCTTTCAAAACTACATGTTCATTTGATTTTATAAGCATGATATTAAAAACATTGAGGCCCTCTTTGATAAGTCTATGTGGCCTTTATAGATGTTTCCCTTCTATTAGCCATTATTGTCTTATTTTTCCCTTCTTTGGTTCCCCTAAAAAATGCCCCATAGCCATGTATAGCTTCATTTGACCCTATTCGGGGAGGTGATGTAAGAAATAAATAAAGAAATCAAGTATAGGGTGTCCCCTTGAGGAGTGATAGTGAATCCAAGAAGTAAATGTGTGAGTTGGATGCATATTATCCTTATTAATGATATTTTCATGTTTGGTGGAGAAGACAAAAATTTCTTGCCAAATATGCTGCAACAAATAAATAAATATTGGATCGAGTGAAGTAAATCTTATCCTTGAAACAGAAGAATATAAAGATCAAATTGATATGTTACATTAAAAGTGGTGCAAAGATGAATAAAAGTGTGAATGATCATGCATGGAAGGAATTTCGAATTAAAAAATTAGGTACCCCGGAAATTATTTGCCTTTTTGACCTACAAATTGGCCCACCAACATTACACTTTTCATTTATCATATCCCCATTACAACCCTTACAAAGACCTCATTATTCATGTCTTGTCATTTTAGCTTCACTTGAAAGACGGTGGACTTTGAGAACGTTTTGACAATCTTATGGTAACAACTTTTCATGACTGTTGAATTTGAGTGATTATCGATGTATGCCTAGACACATCATGCGAGATTGAGAGCAAAACTATTATCCTTGAGTGGTTTGGAGAGCTATGAATCATTCTTTACCTTCTTACAATGATTGATGTTATGATGACATGGTTTGAATTTGAAAACTCTACCTTCAGTATAAATTTTAACATGTGATGATGGAAGACTTAACACAAATAAGCGGTTTTTATACTAACAAAAATATCGATTGGATGTCTAGTTTGCTTGGTTTGTTTTGGTGATTATCTAAAATGTATGCAGGAGTTGGAAAGCATTTCAAGGGATCGATAGAGGCCTTAAAATCAGATACAAGGGACAAGCGCAAAGTTTGAAGAAGTTCAACATGGAGGCCTTGAAAGACATTTCAAGGGATCAAAAGTTGAAGTGGTGAAACAAGATTCAAAGGACATAACGGCTAGAAGGAATTCAAATCTCTAACAACCAAATCAACCACGGATCCAGAGAAGATCTTTCAAGAAGATTTGGCTAACAAGATTCGGCCAACAAGAAGATCTAGACCAAGAAGATACGGTCCAACAAAAAGGATCTCGCAAAGATTCTCAACAGAAGCGCGAGATTTCTTCTCAATAGATATCGAAGATCTCGATGATTAAAAGACAAAGATCTTCAACAACGTGAGAAGATTACGGAGAAAAAGAATCAACGTGCTTGAAGGAGATGAAGAAGATAAAGAAGATCTACAACGGCTGTCTCATCTCAACCAAGAAGCGTTTTCCATGGAGAAGAAGAAACTTCCACAACGATCATCTTCCCAACGGCTAGAAGACTTCTCCATCGAAGACTATAAATGAAGATGTCGATTGAAGAAGAAGAAAAAGACGCTTACACGGAAAAATCCAAAGTGTTCAAGCGGTTTGTGGTGTACTATAGCCGGTTTTGTTGACCTTGACCCGTGATTTTAGAACGCTTCCTATATAAGCTTCTTCCTTGCTTCATGTGGAGGGTTTCTCATCTCTCTCCATCTCCATCTTCTTCCTCACGTTGTTCTTCTTTTCTTCTTCCCTCTTTGGATCTTTATCTTGATTTCCATGTTCTTGTTGAAAGTTTTGAGGAGTGTTTGATGTGGGTTTGTTGTTGATGTTGATTGAGGACGTTGGTGTGCTTGTGTTAAGCCAGCCTTGAAGTTGTGTTGAGGTTCTTCCCTCTGTTAGGTTACATCTTGGTGAGTTCCTCTTCCATCTCTTCGTATCTTTCTTCCTTCTTCACTCTTTCTTCTTTTCCTTCTTCTTAGCTTAGGATTTCACAAGATTGATCTTGTGGCAGCCTTCATAGGCTTTGTTTGATGTATATATGTATGTATATGTATGTTTGGGGTTACTGGCTGAAGAAGGTGTGAAGAGGATCGAGTGAAGAAGCAAAGAGAAGCCGGAATTGTTCATTCTGCACACCAGCCGCCCCTGCGCCACCTTGGGACCGCCCTAGCGCTGGCCAGTCGTTGCCCCTGTGCCACTTTAGGGCCGCCCCTACGCCTCCTTGCACCAGCCTTGCTTTGCTGTTGGATTTGCAGGTGTGTCTTGATTCCAGACTTGCCTATGGATGGCATTGCCCCTTCCTTTCCTAGTATGAGTGTGTAGTATCATGCTAGGTATAGTTTGCAGTGTTTTGATGATGTTATGATCATGTTATGCCTTGTACGGCTTTAAGGATTAGTAGGTTGGGAGGTTTAGGTTGAGGATGATCCTATGGATCACTTGCGTCTAGGTGTGACCCCTTTGATTGATAGGAGATTGATATATCTCTTTACGTTGTTATTAGACGGTGTCCCTCTCAAGATTGGAGGTTGATCGTGGTTGTGATTGTATGAGGTTGAGGTAAGCCATAGGACTTACTCAGCTACCATCCTTATATTGGGTGTTTGCATGAGTGGTGTATGTACTGTATGCTTGATATGATAGCATGTGATGTCGATTATTACCGACCTATGTTTTATTAATAGCCCCAGTGTGTGGCAACGATAACCTTTCCCTTTTATCCTATAAGGAGTTGGGAGGCTCTCTGTGCTCATGCCATCTGGTATACAGGAAGGGCGCAATCCACTCCCATAGGGTACACGGGTTGTGTGACCGACACTACTTCCAGATGGGCGTCAGGCCCAGAAGCGGGAATGATACGGTCCTCGTGTCACATAGTTTCATCTATCTATCTATCTATATATATATATACACATATATGTGTATATATACGATTTGAGTGAATGACTGTTATATAAAGATAATTAAATGGGTAAATGTGTGATAGCATGATGATGTGTATCTTCCATAACTTGTGTTTATGCTTGTGCATTACCTTATATACGTATGGTTAGCTAATAGTTTCATACCATGTTGTAGATGCCTTGCAAGAGAGGTGAGCTGTTGAGTGATCTGGCAGGGTGACAAGTCGAGGACTCTCGTACATTAGGGGGTTATGGTTTTGGGGATGTTATGTTTCCCTCCTACGGGAGGATGATGTTTTGTATACCTCCTCTGTGAGGATGATGTTTTATACTCGGCTATGATCTTGTATACTTTTGGATAAACAATTTTATACAATTTTACGTATTTGTTTTATATCTGTCAGTACCATGTTGTAAGGTCCAGTGAACTTGTTGTCAAGCTAGGGTCAGGATCCACTGTGAGATCCTAGCCCAATGTGGCATCCCGAGTCCCGCAGATTCGGGGTGTTACACTCATCACACACGAAATGATTCTTAGTGAAGAGGATGGAGAGCTCCCATCCAACATAAAGAACCTGGCACTAAGATCTAAGAATGAAGAGTTACCATTAGAAGAGGAAGATAGTGATGATGAAGATGAAGAAGATCCATTTGCCTTGATCTCTAGGGGTCTCATTAAGATTCTTCAAATTAAGAAATAGTTTGCAAACAATTAAGAATATCCGCGAACATCAAGACCTCGAGGTAAGTTTTCTAACTCTAACAAGAAACTGAAAGTTCTAACTTTTTTTGAATGTGGTGAAATAGGTTATCTCGTAAAGGATTGTCCGCAAAAGAAGAGGAACAACTTTAGGAAGAATGATCGAAAGAAGAAAGCTATTGTAGCTTCATGGAGTGATTCAGATTCCTCAAATGAATATGAAGACGAAAAAGAACAAGCAATCCTTTGTCTTATAGCCGATCATGAAGAAGATCCAGATCACTACGTTTATAATGTGGTAAGTACCATTATGTCCCAACCTGAATCTGATCTCACACAATTCCTTTAAGACATAATCATGTGTGATAAAGAACATAGGGTTAGGATAAGTTCCTTAAGAGAAAAGCTTCTCAAACAAGAGAAAAGACTAAGTGATATGTTTCTAGAGATTGAAAATCTTAACACTGAAAAGTTAGACCTTGATATCAATATCACTCGTTCGAAAGCTGACCTCGAAAGGATGATGGGTGAGCAACAATCTTCCCTTAACAAAAATGGTATAGGTTATCATGTCAGTTTTTCCAAAAAAACAACTACCACTTTTGTCAAGGCTATTGGAAGTATTCACATGCCCACATGTTTCTATTGTTATAAAAAGGGTCATGTAAAATCAACATATCCATATAGAAGATAAGGTACTTACATCATTAGAAACACTTATCCTCTATGTCTAAGGAAACAAATTAAGCAAATTTGGGTCCTAAAGGTACTAGACCACCAAACATGATTGAGCCTGAATATGGACCAAAATATGTCATTTGGTCGACCCGGAAAGGCTGATGTTTGTTGTTTTGCAGCATATCACCAAGGTAAAGGAGCATAAATGGATATTAGATAGTGGTTGCTCACGACATATGAGTGAAAAAAGCTCACTAGTCTCAAATATAAAGAAGCAATCATGTGGAACCATTACACTTGGTGATAAAAGAAAGTGTGACATTATTGACATTGGTAAAATTTGTTATTATTCATCTAACTTCATTGATGATGTATATCTTGTTGACGGTTTGAAGTATAACTTGCTTAGCATCTCTCAAATATGTGATAAAGGCAACAAGGTGATTTTTAATTTAGAAAAATGTGAAGTTCAAGACAAAACATCGGGTGATATTGTGCTTACATCTCCCAGATGTAACAATGTTTATTCTATGAGCACTATCCAAGTTTCAAGAACTAAGCTAAAATGTTTGAAGGCCTTCACTGACGATCCAAGGCTTTGGCATAGGAGACTTGGTCATGTAAGCATGCATACAATGCAGAAGTTACTTTCAACGGATTTGGTACGCGGCTTGCCAAACCTCAACTTCAAGGTAGATGAACTATGTAATGTTTGTACATATGGTAAACAAACAAGAGGTTCATTTAAACCAAAGAAAGTTGTAAGTTCTTCTCGACCCATTGACCTTCTACATATGGATCTTTGTGGTCTTATGCGTGTCAAATCTCCCAAAGGTAAACAATACATCCTTGTCATTGTGGATGATTTTTCTCGTTTTACATGGATATCATTTTTACGGGAAAAATCTGAAGCATTGTTTGAGTTTTCAAAATTATGTAAGGATTTGCAAACTTTGAAAACCTACCCATCATTTCGATCATGGTAGATAATTTGATCAACTAAAGTTTGATTTATGTTGTGAAAAATATGGTATTTCACACACCTTTTCAGCTCCTAGAACTCCTCAACAAAACGGGGTTGTGGAACGTAAGAACCGCACGTAGAGGATATGTCTTGGACCATGCTTGTAGAAAATAGTTTGCCAAAAAGTTTTTGGCTGAAGCAGTCAACACTGCTAACTACATATTGAATAGATATTTAATCCGCCCTATTTTGTAAAAGACTCCTTACGAACTCTTTAAGGGTAGAAAACCTAACATTTCCTATTTTAAACCCTTTGGATGTATATGTTTTGTCCATAACAATGGCAAAGATAACCTTAGTAAATTTGATGCACGTAGTGACGAAGCAATATTCATTGGATATGCTTCAAATATCAAAGTTTATCACGTGTATAATAAACGTACCAAGATCGTTGAGGAAAGTATTCATATCATATTTGATGAAAGCAATGATGGTATTTTGAGTTAAAGTTTTGCAGATCTTAATTTAAACCAACGTGAAGATCACAATTTTGATGGAGAAGAAGATCCTAAAGCTCAAGAAAAGAATATGCAAGAAAAGATTCAAGACACCAAAGAACAATCTTAAGACCTTGAAACACATCTTCAAGACATTGAAACAGAAAAAAGTGATGTCAGAACTCCGTTTCAAGGCCTTGAAAATCAACTTTGAGGCCTTGATATAGGATCCAAGGACAACACTCCAACGGTACCTAAATCTAGTCAAGCATATGATCCCCAATCTTCAGAATTTGTTTCATCCTACAAACGAAGGAAATTCCAACATTCTTAATACCATCCACAAGAGAATGTGATCTAAGATCCAAACGTAGGAGTTCAAACTCGATCCAGAGTTAACAACCTATGTGCATTCTCGGTGTTCGTGTCTCTTATTGAAATCAAGAATTATGTTCAAGCTTTTCAAGAACTTGACTGGATCATTGCCACGCAAAATGAGCTAAATGAGTTTGAGAGAAACAAGGTTTGAACTCTTACAGCAAAACCAAAGCACCAATCCGTCATCGGGACGAAATGGGTTTTTCGGAACAAGTTGGATGAAAATGGAAAAGTCATTCAAAATAAAGCACAACTTGTAGCTCAAGGCTATAACCAAGAAGAAGGTATTGATTATGAGGAGACCTTTGCTCCGGTTGCTAAGTTAGAAGCCATACGTATGCTACTTGCTTTTGTATCTTTCATGAGCATAAAGTTATTTCAAATGGATGTAAAATTTGTCTTTCTAAACGGCTTCTTAGAAGAAGAAGAAGTTTGTGTTGCTCAACAACCTGGTTTTGAAAATGATGAATTTCCTGATCATGTTTTTAAATTTCACAACGCTCTTTAAGGTCTTAAGCAAGCTCCTCGAGCTTGGTATGAAAGATTGTCCAAGTATCTCCTTGAAAACAATTTCAAAAGAGGTTTGATTGACAAAAATTATTTATCAAAACCAGAGGCAACGATATATTACTAGTAAAAATATATGTTGATGATATATTATTCGGTGATACTAACGATTCTCTATTCAAGGAATTTTAAAATATAATGTGTAGGGAATTCAAAATGAGCTTAATGGGTGAGTTAAATTTCTTCCTTGGACTTCAAGTTACACAAGCAAAGAAAGGAAATTTTCTCAATCAAAGCAAGTATACCAAGGACTTGCTTAAGAAGTATAAGATGGATCAATCCAAGGTCGCAAAAAATCCTTTGAGTTCCACACTTTCACTTGATCACGACAAGGACGGTAAAAGTGTTTTACAAAAGGAGTATCGAGTTGTGAAAAGGATATTTAGGTATCTCAATGGCACTAAGGATCTAGGGTTATGGTACCCACGTCAAAGCTCGTTTCATTTTGCTGGATATTCAGATGCAAACTTTGTAGGCTATAAGGTCGATAGAACAAGTACTTCTGGATGTTGGATATTCTTAGGGTCATCGCTAATTAGTTAGCACTCCAAGAAGCAAAACTTTGTCGCCCTATCCACAAATGAAGCAGAATACATTGTTGCGGGAGCCTGTTGTGCACAAATTCTATGGATAGCTCAACAGCTTCGTGATCTTGGCTTGATTTGAAAGGTATCCCGATTAAATGTGATAATACTAGTGCTATTTCGATTACTAAAAATTATGTGCAGCATTCAAGGACCAAACACATCGATGTAAGGCATCACTTCATACGTGATCATGTTGAGAAAGGTGATGTTTCCATTTCTTTTATATCAAATGACTTGCAGCTTGCCGATATCTTTACTAAGCCTCTACCTGAAGATCAATTCAATTTTATTAGATTAGAGCTTGATATGTTGAACATGGAAGCATTAACGTAGGGGGAGTAAATCGTTTTATTGTCTCCTTAATATGCAGCCCACTTTTCAATTTCAAGGGCCTTGAAATGCAATTCAAGGGCCTTGAAATGGAATCCAAGGGCAACATTGAATATCACATATCTATTTAGGGTTTATTATCTTTTAGGTATTACGATCCCTAAGTTATTTTAAAGAAGGATTTTTAAAATAATTTCAAAACTCTTTTCAAAGATTTGAAAAGAGTTGTTGAGATTAAATTGGAAACAAATTTTCTTTTTTCAAGACCTTGATTTTCTCAAGATCATGTCAAAATTATAAATTATATTCTTTTCCCTTTTAAAGGCTTTAAACTCTCCTTCCTTCCTTTTCAACGTATTTACATAACCAAAAACACCCCTTTCCAAACCCTTTATTTCTTTCTCTAACAAATCCATCTATGGCTCCAAGAAGTAAGAAATCTGCTCCTCGTCAAGCTTCGACTTTAAGGGAATCAGCTCACATCTCCTCGGCTACAAATGATGAGAAATTTTCTGAAGATTTAGAGATTTCACAGAATATTGGTTTTCCCACTTTCTGGTTCGTCAATTTTCAAGCTATGGGATCTTGGCTTGATGGATTTCACAATTGCCCTCTCTGTATGCGTGACATGGTACATATTGCATTTCTGAAAACTCTTCACATCCCCTGCATTGCAAAGCTAAAAAATTCCATAGTTTGGAAGATCTTCAACCCTGGAGATTTTGCCTTTCCAAGGTTAGACTATTTTATGTCAACCTCGTCACAAAACGGGAAAAAGGAATTCTCACCCTTGAAACATCTGTTAAAGGTACTCAAATTCTTCTCACTCCTACTGTTCTATGTGAGATTTTAGGAATCCCTACAGATTGTTCATTCACACACACCTCCCGGTCATATGGTGTTCGACTTGCCAAAGAGA
Source organism: Fagopyrum homotropicum (assembly GCA_033239125.1). Lineage (NCBI taxonomy): Eukaryota > Viridiplantae > Streptophyta > Magnoliopsida > Caryophyllales > Polygonaceae > Fagopyrum > Fagopyrum homotropicum. The sequence continues at coordinate 54,681,697 of BSWB01000001.1, read as the reverse complement.
AATTCTTGGTTCCAAACTCCACATCACGCCAACTAATTCACACTTTCCCAACCCTAGATGCTAAAATAGTATTTACCATTCTTGTTAGATGTGTTACTCCTCATGCAAATTCAAGAGAACTATTGACGGATCAATCTTTGGAATTAATTCATCAGATCATGTTTGGATAGGATATTGACGTACCTAACCTCATCCTCAACCATATGGTCCATACTGTTAACTCTAAGAGAGTTATCCCTTTGCCTTATGGAAACCTACTGCCCAAGATCTTTGAATATTTTTCAATTGATACATCCATAGAAGATCGATAGATAAATTCTGTCAAAATTGATGAAATTCTGCTTGGAAAGATTTGGGATTGAGAAGACTCTTGAAGGGGCTTGGACATTGAAGAGAAAAGGGGCTATTCCACATCCTTCCCAAGCAGCTCCATCACCTCTTCCTTCTTCTCTAGAAATCAGGTTATATAAATGTGAGAAGTAATTAGGTTCCCAATCGTGAACTCTCTGATTTTTAGTTTGACACAAAAGGGAGAATGGATGCAAATCATGAGATGCTGCCTATTATGCATGCCAATATAAATAAAATGTATCTTATGAATGCTCTCACTCTTACCACCATGGGAAGAATATTACCTTTGACTGAAGATGCACCTCAACACACCCAGGAAAAGTTCGAAAATGTTCTGATGAACTATAAGCGATGAGTACAAAACAAATTTATCCTTTATCCTACTCATGTTGAGCCGACGGTTCTGACAGTGGAAGAATATGAGGTTATCAAGGAAGGACGAGTTGAAGAAAAGAGACGACGCTTGGCAACATAAATGGATTATAGTCACATGCCTGCTTCATCAAAGGCACGACACCGGTTTTATGAGGAAGTCTCAGAATGAGCATATGATGGTTGTGGGCTTGTGTTATCTTCCATCAAGGGGGAGATTGAAAACTTCACCTTGAGTATATATTTTAATATGTGATGATGGAAGACTTAACACAAATAAACGGTTTTATACTAACAAAAATATCAATTGTATGTCTAGTTTGCTTGGTTTGTTTTGGTGTTCGTCTAAAATGTATGCAGGCCTTGGAATGCATTTCCAAGGATCGATAGAGGCCTTGAAATCATATAGAAGGGACAAGCACAAAGTTTGAAGAAGTTCAATTTGGAGGCCTTGAAAGCCTTTTCAAGGGATCAAAAGTTGAAGCCTTGAAACAAGATTCAAAGGACATAACGGCTAGAAGGAATTCAAATCTCTACCTACCAAATCAACCACGGATCTAGAGAAGATCTTTCAAGAAGATTTGGCTAACAAGATTCGGGCAACAAGAAGATCTAGACCAAGGAGACACGGTCCAACAAAAAAGATCTCGTAAAGATCCCCAACAGAAGCGCGGGATTTCTTCTCAACAGATATCCAAGATCTTCATTTAACAAATCTGAAGACCTCGACGATTAAAAGACAAGGATCTTCAACAACATGAGAAGATTACGGAGAAGAAGAATCAACGTTCTTGAAGGAGATGAAGAAGATAAATAAGATCTACAACGGCTATATCATCTCAAACAAGAAGCGTTTTCCATGGAGAAGAAGAAACCTCCACAAAGGTCATCTTCCCAACGGCTAGAAGACTTTTCCATCGAAGACTATAAATGAAGATGTCGATTAAAGAAGAAGAAAAAGAAGCTTACACAGAAAAATCCAAAGTCTTCAAGTGATCCAATGCATCTTCATTCGATCCAAGAAGTTTTTCTTTCTCTCTTTACAAAAGCTTTATTCTTTAGAGAGAGATAAACTCGAGAACTCCATTGGCATATCTAAAGAGTGTTATAGTCGAGTGTGTTACTCTACGAAGTAACTAGGCTATTATAGCTAGGTTTAGAGTTGGAATTAGATCGTAACATTGGCTACAGTGAGAGAAGAAGGGGATTTCTTCTCGGTTGTATCTAGGACTCTTTGAAGTTGATAACAAATAGTTAGATCTTACGGGTATACCCTAGGACGGAGAGTAGGTTGTTTAGAGCCGAACTTCGTGAACATATCCTCGTGTCGATCTTTTCAATTCCAAACCATATCTTGATTTATTGTGACTAACTTTGTTTTTCAGGTCTACAAAGTCAAGGCCCTTGAAATCACTTTCAACGCCCTTGAAATCAAGTTGTGTAATCCTATTTCCGGTTTAGTTATTATAAACAATAAATAATAAACACACACCACCCAACACACAATAACGCTAATACAAAGAATACGAGCTAAGTAAGTCTGGAGACTTACCTCGTCATCACACTCAACTCACAACACTCTCGCTTCCTTAGGGGAGGAAGACCATAACCTGCTCACAAGAAGATAACTATATCAAAACAACATTCTCACAATAGAAGTCTAAGACTTCTATACAAATGGTCAACGCAAGACCATTTGATTCTCAATTCTAGGACCGCATCCTAGAATCCCTCATGCTCACATCACACTCAAGAAGGTAGAAGTCCTAAGACTTCTAAGCCCTCGGATCTCGCAAGATCAAAACTCACAACACCACTAGGATAACATACCTAGTCTCCATGATCACAAAGATAACACTCTAAGCTAGGATAAGCATACCCTAGCCGACAACCTACGACCACAACTCACAATCTCACTCTCACAAGAAACAACCTACACTCATCCCACGGGTCAACTCAGAACATACATCAACCAATATTAGAACATAGCAAGATCCTCGAACACTCACCTAAGGTGCAAGCCACTACTTGGCATTCTCATCAATCCTAGGTCCAATCCTAGAATGATACAATCATCAACACTCTCTAAGATCATCTAAGAATACATACTCAAGGTAGGGAACTCACGAAGCAAAGGCACGGGATCGGAAGGAAGAAGAGCAGCCACGAAAGGGGATAGAAGACCGCAAGGGGAGGCCGACAGAAGCTGCGGCCTGGGCTGGCCGCCCCTGCTGCTCAAGCATGCCGCCCCCGTGGTCGAACAGCGGTGACCGATTCCGCCATGGTTTCTTCGGTAGATCCTTGATTTGTTGTTGCCTCCTAGCTTCCTTGCTCCACCATAGATGTTCTCCAAACACTATAGCACCATACAAGGCATCCCAAACTCGATCCCAATCACATGCAAGTCAAAGGGAAGAAAAAGAAACAAGGTGAAGCTATGGCTTCCACCATTGAAGCTTGAGGAAGAAGAAGAAGATGGAAGGAGGAGAAGAAGGTTACCTACACAGCTTGGCTAGGATCATCTGCTTCCATCACAAATCCAAAAGGGTCAGCTTACACGTCAAAGGAGGTAGAACTATGGAAGGTCAAAGAAGGAGATGAAGACAAAGAAGGAGAGGAGCATCACACGTGAAAGAGAGAAATGAAAAGGAGAGAGAGAAAGAAAGAGGGCTGACACAAAAAGAGGGAGCTCAAGGGTCAGCTGACCCATTCTCCTAAAAGCGCTAGGAACCGAGGGGTCCAAAGCGAGGGTGCAAAACGAGAAGTCGGAACGAGATTTTGGAATAAACCCGACGCTCAGAACTTCGTGCCTGCGGGAAAACTGAGTTGCACCTGCGGGTAGGTCGTTAGACCTCTAAACACCCGGAATAAAATTCCGGATGTTACAACTAATCCCTCTAAAAACAAGTTTCGTCTCGAAACTTTGATAACGCAAAACTCTCGGTAAGAACTTGGTAACCGCTCAAAACCGTAACGTGTAACTCCCTAATCGTTAACCACCACCCACTCGTGTAGCCACGTCAAGACCTCGCAAGGCCTGCATACATACTCGGGTGAACCGCGTAGCGCATAAAAGCCAAAAGCTAACCAATCATACACACATTCCCGCTCGGGGCACCAAACACATAGAAACATACATGCACCTAATATCTACCCCAAAGGTCAACATGATGTAACTAGGTCAACATAAACTCCTACAAATATACTATCCCACATCCTCTCGGTAGCCTCATCGGCTCCTCGTCCACCACTAGATCAACACGACTAACCCTACGACCCGAGTTGTACATGTATTCCATCAATCTTCATACTAAAACCCTGATGAACATCCTCCACTCTCGGTGGCCATGCCAACCGGTAGAGCACTTTCTACTTGCGTCAGTATCTCCCAAAAGGTCCGATATATTGGAACCCAACTCTTTTCTAACGACCAACACGTATGATGCCTCGCGTTCGTGACACTCTTATCTCGACTCATTCCGTATCCGAACCCAAGGGGTTCGTACCTCTTTTCGGTGCATACTTCCTCGTGACTTTGCTTGTCTAGCGTCTGCCTTTGGACCGCCGCTACCCAAGCGAGGTCATCACGTATCTGTTCGGCTAAACTTACCTATACTCACCAATTCTAACATTACAGGGTACTACACTTCCGTCCACAACTTGCTTCGAATAATTCCTTCACAACGGTGCCTCTCAACTGTCGTAACGATAGCTCAACCCAAGGGAGGGTATCATGTCTACTTTTAACCCCTTAACTTGCACACATACCCTCTACATGGCATCGACTGGTCACCAAAATCCTTCGTACTCGATCCATTATCCAACGTGAAACTATCACGTAAGACATGGGGTCTCTTATGCGGAACGATCTTGCCGCCCACAAATTCCCGAAACAAAATGTTCATCTCAATCTGAGATAATAATCGGTATACCAAACATCTTGCTATCACATTGAGGACTCCCCAACTAGCCGACTCATCGGCCTTGTTTCCCAATAGAGTGTAAGTACATTATCTCCTCGGTTGGTCCCAATGACCCATACACGTCACCACTGTCACAAGGGCTCAAACCGGTACTAATCTCTCTTGAGGTATCTTACCATTCTCAGTGCCTAAGTCGTGGTGGTGATGTCTTCTTCCTCGCCATATGGTTTTAAACTCGTTTGGTTGACGGTTTACACAAGGGATATGTACATAGCCATCTCGGCCTTAAGCCCTCTCACTAATGTGAACGTCATAAATCGGATATCTCTTACCAATGCCATGGTCTTAACAACACTCAACCCAACAAGGTGACTATGTGATCTCTCCTCGGAACCTTCTGTCCTGGATCCTTCTCAAAGCCATTCAAAGACCATTTACGACTAGAGTCCTTAACCAGCTCTAACTATCGCCTCTGCGGGGTACTCAACTATTGTTGAGTGAGTCTACATACACGTATCATATTCTTATTGTTCATACATGCCTAGCATGTTTCTCCGTAGTCAAACCGACATCACCATACGCACGTGCCCTAAGGTGGCCAACTTTTGACCCTTAGTCGGTCATTCTTCTTACATACCAACAATTGTCCTTGTACACGCGAAGCCTCTCTTGTCCCTTCATACGCATCCCAAGCCCCACTTGGATGTATCCGCCATGTCGTAAGTCCTCATAACTCAACGTTGGTGTAAAAGCAAACGGACTAGAGGTCACTCACCTCTTCCGCTTCTAATAAAACTCCACGTATGCGTCTCGGATCCCACGGTCCCATTGACTTCTTTAGAAGGGAAGAAAATGTCAAAACCATCCCGCAACTCTGTGGATATGACCCATCTACTTATAAGCTTCATATCTCTTTCACATACCTTGAAGGTATTACCGAACTATCACCTCGTCCTCATCCGATGTACTAGATATCCTCCAACCGCTATGTCTCTTAGGAGGTCACCTCGGACGTCCCAACCCGCCTAGATAACTCTAGTTATCCTCTTATCCTTCATGACCGGTTTCCTTGTCGTCCAATCCAATCATAAGAATCATTAGCGCAAATCAAGTATCATAAATGTCATAACTCCCTTCGGTTAGGGTCCGCCTTGGAGCCCTCCGAACAACACAAATGCGCGACTTAATTGAACTCAATTCCGAAAACCAATGGATACTCAAAGGTGTAAAATCCACTCATCAATCACACTTGCGATCTCAAATGGCTTCACTACCCTTGTAGTAACCATATTGGCCCTAAATGCCGCCTCATGAAGGTTCTTTCTTCTCTTCATCCAAAACTGATGTCGTCTCGACTCTAAGTCGATCTAATCAAACATCGCACTCACATGCCACTAGTCTAAACGAGCCACCACTACAAAGAGGATACCCTTCCTTGCCGTTTACCATACACATCTCTTGGAAGTAAAAGTGCAACTTTTCCTACTTGTACATTTACTCAAAACTCGTAATAGAATGTCTTGAGGGAAAGACCGGAAGAATTCTCCATTCCTACCACAAAACTTCTGACTTATGATCCCCCAGTTACTACCACCATTGAGCTTAATGCCTACAACACTACCATAACTTCGGTCCCTCGTTTCACACCGTGGCCTTCATGGCTCCTTTGGGTGAGTCTAACCACTTTTGCCCATCTCCTGTTCGCGTCACTTATCATTCGTTCCTTAAGAACGCAATATCCTGCATTTCTTCTCCATATCTTCCCATTTGCTTTCAGCAACTTGGGAAACTTCACCTTCCTCTTGATCCACTACATCCTTATATGGTTAAACCTTTAAGGTTCCAAACCGTGCCATTCCTCCATATGCCAAAACTCGAGATCTATCAAGATCGCAAAAAGGATCATTATCAGCCCTCTCCGGGAGGTCTATTACCATCCTTTGCTTTAACCATTTAACGTCATATTACTCAAGACAATCACGATTCTACTGATGTACTTCTTACCATTGACATCTAACCAAAGGGGAAACTCCAAGCTCTTATTACCGCTCCTTTATAGCCTCCACTTGAGGTTATACCCCCGTCTACAACTTTTCCATGGTAACCCGCATTTAATGCGTTCTCAGTCATCACCGATAACCTTGTGGTTAACTTCTCTAAGGTCAACAACTTACCAATTCTTAATACTTTATGTCACTATTCTCATGATGGCTACCCTTTTTGGGGTATTCCACCTCAACTCCGTTAGCTCCTTCCACGTTCCATGCTTTCTTCCTTTTCCATAATGTAATCATACTCTTTTAGGCCTCACGTTTCGTATAATTCGTCTTCAAAAGCTTAACCGCACCTCGTAACATCTCGCAAGCGTGTCTCTTGGTCGTTGTATTAAGTCCTTTCACCACTAAAGCTCCTTGTCACGTCATTTCTCATCTTGGGGTCACGTCTATTCACACTTCTATCTCCTTGGCGTTTCTTAGTCTTATTGTCATAGCGGGAATCGGTCAATTCCACGTGAATCCTTGCCATACCATTCTTTTCCTTACTATCGTAATTTGTCTCTTCACTTAACGGTACCTCGTAAGCTTAACTTATGGTATCCTTCATCTTTCACACAGGGTTCGATCGTTCTTCCCATCTTGACTCAAAAGCGTAGGCGCGTCTAAGGGAAGCTTCACGTATCATAATGGGACACCACCTTTAACCTTATTAGAATGCTCCCATCTCTTCCTTGACTCACATCTTTAGTGGTCCACGCATCTTTTGAAGAAAACTTATATACGTCATTTCTCATCTCGGGGTCACGTCTCGTTTTCTTCTTTTGCTTGGTTGTCCTTCATTGACGTTGACTCCAACCTCCTCTTCGACATCCTTTAAAAGGAATTCGAGAACGTCGTTGTTTTTGTTAGCACAGAATGCCCTGACTCGATACTTGAGTGTCTTCTACTACTTATGAACGTCGTCATAAGCTACATCATCGTCTTAAAGGTGATGATATCGTATCATCATCTTAGCTCAAAGGTCCTATAGTTCTACATACTACTATCTGTATAAGTATACCTATACATAACTATATAAGTCCTAAGTCCATATCTCTACTAACATACACATCCTACATGCCATCATATAAATACAAAGTCTAAAACATATAATAGTCCACACATACAACTATACACATAAATCATGTCCATCATGCAACTACAATCCACAAAGATACACATCAATTCCAACATGCATAACTACAAGCCTCATATCCATATCTATATAAATACATATATATACTAAGTCCAATAAACTAAGCTTGCAAGATCCGTGGAAGGAGTGGTGGTCCGTACATTCTACCCCGACTCATGCATGTGAATTTTGAAAACGAAAACTCAAAACCCGTGGGGTTCTGTTTATTCTTTATTCGGCCTTTAGAAGATTGCGAGTGCCATTGTTATCCACCTAGGGCTTTGATACCACTTTGTAACACCCCGAATCCGTGGGATATCGGGATGCTACGGGCGAGACCTCACAATGGGTCCTGACCCGTAGCTTGACAACAATTTCACCGGACCTTTCCAACATGGCACAAATAAAGGCTAAAAACGTAAATCAATTTTAATGAAAATGATGAGAAACCCAAAAGAATGTAACAACAAACTTCAGCCGAGTTACAACTCTAACCGAACGCCAAACAAGCGGCACACAAAATGTAAAAACCGAAAGACAAAACACAAGACAACTCCAACTCAAAACCCTTCCTAAAATGTACGGACCCCGGCTGCCCACCCATCCGGATCTCTCGGACCATGCCTAACCTGCAAGGCAAACTACAATATTCGGTATAAAACCGTTAGCTCACATTCGTAGCATTAGAATAAAAGGGAAAGGCACAAACACAAATAATTCAACATAGTCACACAACATACTCAAAAGCACACAAATCCGGTTTATTATCTTTATTACTATTAAGTCATATCCCGTTCTAATTCAACTTCTTTTGTGACACGAGAATCTCCCGAAACTCGCCTCGGTCCCTTCTTCCGGCGATGGAACGGTGAAGATGCCTCCGACCGTCTAACCAGCACGGGCCAGCCGCCGAGAACCTCCTAGCTTTTGCAGGAGCAAGACAATGATGTCACCGCCCGTTATCATAAACTTGGGCCAAACAATATAAAGGTCGGTAATCCTATTTCCGGTTTAGTTATTATAAACAATACATAATAAACACACACCACCCAACACACAATAACGCTAATACAAAGAATACGAGCTAAGTAAGTCTGGAGACTTACCTCGTCATCACACTCAACTCACAACACTCTCGCTTCCTTAGGGGAGGAAGACCATAACCTGCTCACAAGAAAATAACTATATCAAAACAACATTCTCACAATAGAAGTCTAAGACTTCTATACAAATGGTCAACGCAACACCATTTGACTCTCAATTCTAGGACCGTATCCTAGAATCCCTCATACTCACATCACACTCAAGAAGGTAGAAGTCCTAAGACTTCTAAGCCCTCGGATCTCGTAAGATCAAAACTCACAACACCACTAGGATAACGTACCTAGTCTCCATGATCACAAAGATAACACTCTAAGCTAGGATAAGCATACCCTAGCCGACAACCTCACGACAACAACTCACAATTTCACTCTCACATGTCTCACAAGAAATAGCCTACACTCATCCCACGGGTCAACTCAGAACATACATCAACCAATCTTAGAACATAGCAAGATCCTCGAACACTCACCTAAGGTGCAAGCCACTACTTGGGATTCTCATCAATCCTAGGTCCAATCCTAGCATGCTACAATCATCAACACTCTCTAAGATCATCTAAGAATACATACTCAAGGTAGGGAACTCACCAAGTAAAGGCACGGGATCGGAAGGAAGAAGAGCAGCCGCGAAAGGGGAAAGAAGACCGCAAGGGGAGGCCGACAGAAGCTGCAGCCTGGTCTGGCCGCCCCTGCAGCCTAGTCTGGCTGCCCCCTGCGGCCTGGGCTGGCCGCCCCTGTGGCTCAAGCATGCCGCCCCCGCGGTCGAACAGCAGTGACCGATTCCGCCATGGTTTCTTTGGTAGATCCTTGATGTGTTGATGCCTCCTAGCTTCCTTGCTCTACCATATATGTTCTCCACACACAATAGCATCATACAAGGCATCATAAACTCGATCCCAATCACATGCAAGTGAAAGGGAAGAAAAAGAAACAAGGTGAAGCTATGGCTTCCACCATTGAAGCTTGAGGAAGAAGAAGAAGATAGAAGGGAGAGAAGAAGGTTACCTACACAGCTTGGCTAGGATCTTCTGCTTCCAACACAAATCCAAAAGGGTCAACTTACACATCAAAGGAGGAAGAACCATAGAAGGTCAAAGAAGGAGATGAAGCTCAAGAAGAAGAGGAGCATCACACGTGAAAGTGAGAAATGAAAAGGAGAGAGAAGGAAAGAGGGTTGTCACAAAAAGAGGGAGCTCAAGGGTCAGCTGACTCATTCTCCTAAAAGCGCTAGGAACCGAGAGGTCCAAAGCGAGGGTGAAAAATGAGAAGTCGAAACGAGATTTTGGAATAAATCCGATGCTCAGAACTTCGTGTCTGCGGGAAAATTGAGTTGTGTCTGCGGGTAGGTCGTTAAACCTCTAAACACCCGTAATAAAATTCCGGATGTTACATCAAAGATTTGTGAAGTTGGAAGATACCTTGTTACAATGAAAGATACACTTGTCAACATGAACACAAAGGTTGAAGTTCTTGTCCAAAATCAATATGTGTTAAAAGACAATGTTGATCAAAGTGCCCGACAATTGGAAGAAGTTGTAGAAGACAAAGATTTTAAGTCAAAGGGGAGCAATACGAGTTATGTGTTAATCAAATATACGGCCTCCAAGCCGTATTTTTTTCCCATATAAACCGTATTCTAGAGAGTATTCCACTTCAACTTAAGCCGTATCTTTTAACAACTCCAAGGCAGGATTTATGTAAGGTCTATGTGTAAAAATAATATGGGGACCTATATCGTATATACTTTACACATAAACTGTATTTCACCTAATATTCGGATGATGAAGAAAAAGACCCCTCGATCTTCATGAATGAGTATGGGGTATGTCGTGGAAAGTCAAGAACACGGCGTTACAAATCTCTACATTGGAAGTATCGGATTGTTGAACATCCATCTTGAGAGGGAATAGGTCAAGCTAACGACCTTAAACAAACTCTTTATGGGAGGCAACTCAGGGGTTTTGATCGTTCTTTCCCTTTTCCTCTTTTTTTTTTATTTCTTTGCTCTCTTTTTAGGAACACTCTAATACACCTAAGAATTTTATTGATTTTCTTATAGAAAAGCAACCACCAAGACCCAAGAATAAATTGTAGAGGATGAGGCTGATGACTTTGAGCTAGATGATTTTGATGAGTTATTTTCTTCTTTTTCCACCACAACCACTATTTGCTACATATCATGCTTTTGTAAGTATCTCTCATTATTTACTTAGTTGTCTGCCACATTGAGAATAATGTGAATTTTATGTATGTGGTCTATGTACTAACTCAACCATTCATGTTTCTCTTTCCTATTACATGTTTCCTTTCCTATTACATGTTTCCCTTTCCTAAATTTTGTTTTTCTTGAGTTGTCACATCATTTCCGCTTGCAATTGCATTTTGTTTAGAGTGGTTGAGTCAGACAAAGTATGTATCACATTTTGAAAATTGGTATATTGGAAAAACATTATTTAATAATTGGCGTGCCTACGATGCTTTAGATTATACCTATTTGCTATTATTTATGCACATGAGGTTTTGGATAAATTTTGATAAATAATGTAGCTACACATAACCCTTGTGAGTACTCTTAACCTTTGGACATGCATTTTCATGTCTCCTTTCTTTCATATATTTGTGGGATCTCCAATTTGCTCAATTTCTTCTAGAACTTGTGATTCGATCTTTTTCAAACCTCCATGTTCATATGATTTTTATATACTTGTTGTGAAGATGATCGAGGCCCTCTTTGTTAAGCTTATGTGACCTTTCCTACCCTTATATATATTTTCCTTCTATTATCCACTTCTTGCCTTTATTTCCCTTATTTGGTGCCCCTCAAAAATTCCTCACAACCGTAATTAGCCTCATTTGACCTTATCCAGGATTTTTCTGAAAGCAATGAATGAAGAAAGCAAGTATGGGGTATTTTCCCGAAGAATTGTGAATGTTCGCAATATTTAATGTGGGAGTTTGGAATGTATTATTCTTATAGAATACATTTTCATGATTCGTGAAAAAAACAAAAAGTTCCCGCCAACCTTGTTGTTGTAAAGAAGTAAGAATTGGTTTGAAAGTGGAGAAAAGCTTATCCAGAAAGAGAAGGTCAGTGCTTCAAAGTAATAAAGTGTTATGTTATATGGAAAAGTGTACAAAGAAAAAGAAAAGTGTGAGTTGGTGGATCATTGAAGGATTTTGAGTACTAATCACACTTGATGCCCCATATATTATTTTCCATTTAAACCTACTTTTTGTCTTACCAATATTATATTTTCATGTCTCATATCCTCGTTACACCCTATAAAATACCTCATGATTCACATCTTGTATTTTACTTTCATTTGACAAGTGGTGGAGTTTGAGAACACTCTAACAAGCCTATGGCAAGATCTTTCCATGATTTTTAAATTTGAGTGATTATTGTTATATACCTAAGACTGATTCAAACACATTAGCCTTTAAGCGGTGTGGTGAGTTATGATTCGTCTTTCATTCTTTAACAATGATTGTGGCTATGATGACATGGTTTGAAAATCTATTCTTCTTCCTAGTTGAGGCCTGCCTTTATTTGCATATAGTGTTCCATACATCACGATCTTACTCAGGGATGAGTATGGTTTAAGTATGGGGTATTTTGATGAGTCTAAAACATACATCTTTTGAGTCATTATATGCATGTATTTTACATCCCATTTGGCATGATTTGTGTTCATATAGAGTATGAATCCTTCATATTGCAAAGTGTGATGTCTACTTTGGTTTGTTTCGTATTACAGATGTTCAAGGCCAAAAATGTGCAAGAACGATGAAAAATTGTCAAAGTACGAGTTCAATCCTTCTTGTGGTCAATTACATCATAAAAGACATCTATAGTGATTGAGGATCAAAGTTCCAATGTGGACCTATGTTTAAGAAAGAAGAACTGAAGACCCATGTAAACATCATTCGATTTGGAGCAAGGTTTATTACTATGCGTGAGAGATGCCTATTTTAGACCTTCCTTTTGGATTTGGAAAATTTTATTAACTAAAAATTTGCATATCTTTGAAAAAACTAAGTAGTTTCATGGGTTATGTATTTTCAACTAGAATAGTTGGAAACTCAGTTTTACTAAATTGTCGAAAAATTTCTCAACTGTTAAAGCAGTGCTCAGACGGCTTGTTGGCCGTTTCACATGCCATCTATGGCCATCTCAGAGCCGTCTCCAAGCCGTTTGGAGCTACGAATTGTGCAAATTAAAATTCCAGATGGCTTCCTTGACCGCCTCCCAAGCCATCTCGTCTACGTTGTTTATCCGAATCATGTCTTAACTTTTGTTTACGGGCTAGGCTTCTTATGCACGTCCTAGGGTTTGATATAAAGAGTATAAATAAAGGTTTTTAGGTCATAATAGAGAAAATACGGTATCCGGATGAGTTCCAGGGTTTCAAGAGTGCGGTTACTGCACAATTTAGTTAAATGTTTCTTTCCTTTTCTTTGTAAGTAATTTTCAGCTTTCATATTTCACAAAGACTCTTCATTTATCACATGTGGTTGATTCTTATTGATCTAAGGGATAGTTGAACCCTATGTTGGTTGATTTATAATTTTTTTTAGGAATTGTTGAATTGAGACATGCATATTTGCTTATTTCCATTGTACTTCGTTCGTATCTTTTATTTACCTTCGAAAGAAGTGGCGTTTATAATGGATTTTAGATAAAGTGCTTACGAAACATTAGCGAGGTTGTTTTATTGGAAAGATTGAAAGAACTTGGTTTGGAGAGTAACATTTTATATTAAACTCAAAAATTTCTAACTATCATTGAATGTTCCGATCCGTTTACCTTTTCTAGATCATATGCCAAAAGCGAGGCTATTCTGGGTCTTTCCGAATTTCTTAGTTCTTAATGGGTTTTCCTATACACTTGACGCAATTGATGACCAAGAGCACAATCAAGTTGGTTAACACAATACTTTTTCTGTCTATGCCAAATTCTATATATGATGGTTACCTGCATATTCACATCATTAATGTTCAATTATAATCACATACATGGTTATATTTCATCTGCCATAGTGGTGATAACTATTTCCTTAGATCGCTCCCTTCTTAGTCTTATCGACTACAATCATTGCTTGTGTGTTCTCTTTAAACCTTTAGAGACAAATTATGTTATCCCTTTTCTTTTTCTCTTCTCCCTTTGACTTAGCGTAATTTCGACCATTTATATTGAAACAGATGTCGTCCCCGTGATTCGATATCCGATATACTAAAATTGATCCCATTATCCTTGCGGGTGAGGTTGTTTAGAATAATTTGATTTAAAACTTCCAAATCAAGTTTTTGGACAAGAACTTCAACACCTTATGATTATGGGGTTCTGATGGAATAAAAGAATCAAGAAACAATTTGATGGTCTTGAAATCTACCCGCAAGGATGACGGGGTCAGCTGTAGTAGATTGAGTGTCGAATTCACAAGAATTACATATGATTTGAAAAATAATAATTAATAATTATTCTATGTAAAGGGAGAAAAAAATAAGAACGGAAGAGGAAAAATATGTCTTTAGGGTGTTTTGTAAAAAAGGGAAAGCAATGATTGTTGTAGGCAAATAATGGATGGAGGCAAACTAAGGAAACAAAAATCACCACTTTAATGAAATAAAGTAAAACTACATATATGAAACTCATGAAAATAAATATATGTATATTGTACGTAACTATCTAAAATAACCTTTGACATAGAAAAACATGACCGTGTTAATCAACTTGATTATGATCTTGTTTAGTAATTGTGTCAATCATATAGAAAAACCCATTAAGAACATAGAAATCCGGAAAAGACAAAGAAAAGCCTCGCTTCTAACATATGAGATAGAAAAGATACAAAGACCGAAACGTTCTACGAAATTTAGAAATGCTCGAAATAAAAGGTAGGATTCAACCCCTTAAACCAAGTGTTTTTTAATAGTTTCAATAAAACAACCTCGTTAACGTGGTGTAAGCGCTTTTTCTAAATCCTTTATAATGCCACTTCTTTTGGAGGTAAATAAAAGATGAAAAGGAAGTACATTGAAACGAAGCAATATCACAATCTCAATTTATAAATCATATATGAAATAATAAATCAAACTATTATCCGAATCATCTAATCCTTAGATCAAGATGAAGATTACCTAGACATGATTGAATATTAAACACAATATATCCTATAGAAAATCAAAATGGACAAAAATTCACAATTGTTTGGTTACAACACAATGACGCAAACCTTCTATTCTATTGCTACTTGAAGGTACGACATTTAGGACAACAGTGAAGGATGAGACGATTTGAGATGCCCAAAAACTAGGGTTGATACATGCTTATATAGGCGGTGAAATTCAGAATTCTAGGGTTACAAAATATATCCTTCCAAAGATAAGATCGAAATATATGATCTTGAATCTTCTACATAGTCGAACAACATAGGAACGGCATAGAGACAGCTTAGGAGATGGCATATATGACGTTTGGGATCTCGTCTTGCAAGTGGTATGGGCCTACACTATAATGGAGCAATGTAGAATCATCATGTGTGCAATACGTGATACAGACAGCATAGAGACGGCTTAGGATGCCATCTCACAAGCCGTCTAGCTCAGGATCTTGCTCCAAGCCTTGATCTTGTCATTAGAGCTTCTTCAAGGAACCTCGTGTTGTAGGTTCCTTAGTCATTTATAATGTCCTCTGCGTTTCCGACTTCAAGAAGGAATGTACTTTAGCACAAGCGTTGTTGGAAATGACTGAAAAATGTTAAGGTAGATACCAAAATATGGACAATGAAAACTTTTTATACATATAGTGAAGTATAAGAGAGCGAATGGTGTATGAAATGCATGATTCTATAGGTTATATAATGTTACATTTAGCACTCATCACAAATATAGACAAAGTTGAAATGCGAGATCTCGAGCATCATCGACTGATGTAGCGTCAAAAGAAAGAGATCAAATTTCTAGAAAACTCGATAGGACAAAACAGAAAATGCATGTTGATAGAATAGGAGAAGGCCGATCGGCCCTATGGACCTTAGTCGATAAATCATTCCTTCAATAGACAAAATAGAAGTTGTAGAAAATAAACGTGAATACAAGAGAAAGTTTTGTGCTTAGCCGATCAGCCAAATGAGCACAGGCCGATCAGCCAAGGCCGCAAAGCGAGTAGAGTTTTCCAAAAGAAAAAAAAAGGAGACATTTTGAGTAATAAGGGAAATTTTTCAAAACATTTGAAAACCAATTTGTTTTCATACCCGATTCAATCTTGCATTATCATAAATACAAAAAACTAAGATCAAAGTATGAAGAAACTTACAAAATGGTGTAGGTTGCCTCCGTATCAACACTTTTTTGGGTCTTTTAGCTAGACTTAGTTTGCTCAAATTGTAACATCTGGAATTTTTATTCCGGATGTCGAGAGGTTTATCGATCTTCCTGCGCCATTGGCTTAGTTTTCCTGCAGGCACGGGTGCTGAGTGCCGGAATTTATCCCCAAAATCCCGCGCCGACCTTTCGGTTTCCCTTTTTCTTTCTAGCCCCTCGGTTTATGGAGTGAGAAGACATATGGGGCAGTTGACCCTTGGGTCTCCCCACCCCTTTTTGCAACCTTCTTTTCACTCTCCTTCTCTCATCACTCTTCCCTTTCACTCTCACGTTAGATCTCTCTTCACTCTCTTTCTTGTGTTCTTTCTTCTTTCTTCTCCTTGGAAGATATTGGCTAGGAATCTGCATCATTGAAGAGCTTGGATTTGTGGTGGTAAGGTTCCTTCCTCCCCTCTTCTCCTTTCTTGTTGTTTTTCTTCCCCTTCTTCTCTTCACATCCATGGCTATGGAGCCTAGCTAGAGAAGGAAGCACTTGAAGAAAAGACATAGTCGAAGAAACGAAGAAGACTAAGTTTCTGCTGCTCGACTGCGGGGGCGGACTTCTAGAGGCGCAAGGGCGGACTATATCTACCGCAGGGGAGGCACCAGGGCGTAGGGATGGCTCCAAGCTTCCGCCAGGGGTGGTGACAGGACTACACAGGGGGCACCAAATTGTTTCCGCTGCTACGTTTTCTTCACCAGTAGGCTTCTTCCTCCATTTCTCTTCGTTCCTTCCGTAGCCTTATGGCTATATCTCGTTAGGAGCATGCTTAGGCTGGCCTAGAGTTGCATGAGAATGACATCTAGTGGTTGTGAACCTTGGAGCCCTTATGGCTCGATGTAGTTGTTGACCTTGAGTTGGTTGAGCATGTTGGACCCTTCTACACTAGATTGGCTCTTCTAGGTTGTTGTTTATGATCATGTGAAGTATAAGTTGTTGTGAGCTGCTTCATGTGCTGAGAGCATGGTGAGGATTGTGAGTTCTAGGATGCATGTAAGAGCCTTAGTTGTTGAGTTGTAGAGAGTGAGTGTTGAGGCACATATTATGCCTGATTCACCCCTGTGTGAGCCAGAGGCCGCCTCTTCAGTTCTCTTGGTCCGCCCTTGTGCCTCCCTGAGCCGCCTCTGCGGTTTAGGGTGTGCTGCAGCCGTCTTTGTTGACTCTTGACCCGTGTGTTATTCTTTCCTTCCTTTATAAGTTTCTTCTCTCTCCTTCCTGATGAGGGTTACCCTCCACAACTTCATCTTCTCTCCCTCACGTTCATTTTCTTCTTCTTCCCTCCTTTGATCTCTTTCTTGATATCCTTCGATCTTTGTTGAGTTAGTGTGAGTTTTGGTGTGGCTTTGATGTTGGAGGATGTTTGTTGTGGTTGTAGTGCCTTGGTGGAGCCAGCCTTGAGGTTGTTGATGGTGTTCTTCCTCTATTTAGGTTCAGCTTGGTGAGCCCTTCCTCCATCACTTCTTATCTTTCTTCATTCTTTCCTTCTTTTCTTCATCCATAGCTTAGGTTCCATAAGTTTGATCTTGTGGAAGCCTTGATTGGCTTCATTTGATGTATTTATGCATGTGTATGTATGTGTTTGGGTGCTGGCTGAAGAAGGAGTGAAGTGATCGAGTGAAGAAGCAAGGAGAAGCTGAAAGTGTGCACCTCTGCACACCAGCCGCCCCTACGCCACCTTGCAGCCGCCCCAGCACCGGCCAACAGCCGCCCCTGCGGCCACATGCACCATCTTGAGTTTGCACTTGGTTTTGAAGGTGTGTCTTGCTTCTAGGCTTGCCTATGGATGGCATTGCCTCTACCTTTCCTAGAGGGAGTGTGTAGTAGGATGCTAGGTACAAATGAGAGTATATGAGGATGTTATGAACATGTTATGCCTTATACGGCTTTGAGGATTATAGGTTGTGAGGTTTAGGTTGAGGATGATGCTATGGATCCCTTGGGTCTAGGTGTGACCCCTTTGATTGATAAGAGATTGATACATCTCTATGCCTTGTTATTAGGCAATATCTCTCTCAAGATTGGAGGTTTATCGTGGTTGAGGTTATACGGGGCTGAGGTAAGTCCGTAGGACTTACTTAGCTACCATCCTTATACTGGGTGTTTGCATGAGTTGTGTGTGTTATATGCTTGATATGATAGCATGTGATGTCGTTTATTACCGACCTATGTTTTATTTATTGCCCCGTATTCGTGGTTGTGATAACCTTTCCCTTTCATCCCGCTGTGGAGTCTGGGAGGTACTCTGACGTCAGGCCACCTGGTATACAAGAAGGGCGTAATCCACTCCCATAGGGTACACGGGTTGTGTGACCGACACTACTTCCAGATGGCTAGCAGGCCCAGAGGCGAGGATGATACTTTCCTCGTGTCACATAGTTTCATCTATCTATATATATATATACGATTTGACTGAATGACTATTATATACATATAATAAATGGGTAAATGTGTGATAGCATGTTGATGTGTTTATCTTTCATGATTGTGCTTGTGCTTATTCATTACCTTGTATATGTATGGTTAGCTAATGGTTTTATACCATGTTGTAGATGTCTTGCAGGATAGGCGAGCTGCTGAGTGATCTGGCAGGGTGACAGGCCGAAGACTCTTGTACATTAGGGGGTTATGGCTTTTGGGGTTGTTTATGTATCCCTCTTGCGTGAGGATGATGTTTTGTATACCTCCTGTGTAAGAATTATATTTGATACTCGGCTATGATCTTGTTTACCTTTTTTGTTGTACAGTTTATATAGTTTATGTATTTGTTTTCTATTTGTCAATGTCATGTTTTGCGAATTCGGGGTGTTACAAAGTTGGTATCAGAGCCTTAGGTTGATAACAATGGCACTTGCTACCTGCAATGAGGTTTGATAGGTAAAATAAACAGAACCCACAAGGGGTTTGACTTTTTCAAAAAGTTTTTGGTTTTAAAAAGTGATGTTTTGGGATAGAATGTACAAGAGTCGTCACCTCTGCCATGGATCTCTACAGTATAGATATGTGTATACATGTATTATGGATTACGTGTATGTGTTATATATATATATATATATATATATATATATATATATATATATATATATATATATATATATATATTTATATATATATACACATATGGCCTATATAGATCCTTATAAGTTAGGTGTGCATACCCCGGAGATGGCTCGGACTAGAGTTGCTTCTGCTGTAGGCCGGGGTAGAGGTAGACTACCTCTTCCTCCGGGCGTGATAGGACAGAGACCAGTTCCCGCTGCTGATCCACCAGTGGTGGAGGAGGTGCATGAGGAGATTGTTGAGAGTGTCGTCCCAAAGACGAGGAATGGTGGATCTAGGAGACAACATTCACATTGAGTCTAGTCAGATGACTCGGATCGTGTCTCCATGAGGGGGCCAGAGTTTTGAGACTACATCAAACGTGTTGAGGAGGCTAGTAGAGCAGGCAGACGGGCTCCAGATCTACCAGTGCATGAGGGATCATCTGAGATATCACAGGGAGCCACTCAAGTGCTAGTTATGCCGGCACGTGCTGTTGAGACTGTTCGAGCTCTAGAGGGGTCTAGAGGGCCTCGACCAGATACCTGGTTGAAGGCATTTCATCAGGTGGGAGTACCACCTTTCTTTGGAAAGGTAGGGTTATAGACGGAGGTCTAGATCAAGCATGTGGACTCAGCTTTAGAGTCTATCAGATGCCCTGGGGACAGACGGATAGAGTTAGTTCAGACTCTATTCCGTGACCTTGCTCATCAGTGGTGGAGGGTTGTACGAGCCAGAGCCACTAGCTACGAGCAGATGAGGAGGATGATTAGAGAGCAGTTCTGCCATGCTTCACTAAAGAGGGAGAAGCTGTAGGATTTTATGGACGCCGGCTTTGAGGATTTGCCGATTGTAGATGCCATCAGCCGCTTCTAGATAGAGTTGGCTTTGTTGGCTTCCTCCCTTAGGAAGTGTGAGTGTTGTCATTGAGTGTGGTGACGAGGTAAGTCTCAGGACTTACTTAGCTCGTATTCTATGTATTAGATTCGATGCGTGTTTTGTGGTGTGTTTTTATTTTTTTCATTATAACAATTAAAACCGGAATTAGGATTACCGACCTTATATTATTTTGGCCCAAGTGTATGATAACGGGGGGTGACAACTTGCCTAGATCTTACGTAGAGCTAGGAGGTTCTTGGAGACTAGCCTGTGCAGGTAGACGGTTGGATGCATCAGTACCATTCCATGCCGGTAAGTGGTGACTGAGGCGAGTTTCGAGAGATTCTCGTGTCACAAAAGAATTTGAATTAGAACGGGATATGACCTAATAAATAAAGATAATAAACCGGACTTGTATGTTTGAGCATGTTATGTGATATGATACAAAGTGGTATCAAAGCCCTAGGATTACAACAATGGCACTCGCAACCTTCTAAAGGCCGAATGAGGAATAAACAGAACCCCCACAGGTTTTGACTATTCGTTTTCAAAAGCATGCGCACGAGTCGGGATTGGGTTAGAATGTACGGGACCACGACTCCTCACACAAACCTCGGCGCCGTAGAATTCTGGATTTGATGTAGGTATATATATTTACATAGTTATATATATGGATATAGCCTTAGGATGTTTTGGACTTGTATGTTCCTAGATATGCATGTAACCTTAGGATGATTGGGCTTTTATGCCTTGGTTGTATGTTGGTATTTTTTTTACCTTTATGCTTTTATAAGTTTTGACCATATTGAGATCATAAGTATTATATATATATATATATATATATATATATGTATAGATATATACATATATATATACATATGTATACATATATATATATATACATATGTATACATATATATATACATATGTATACATATATATATGTATATGTATATATATATATATATGTATATATATAAATATATGTATATGTATATATATATATATATATATATATATATATATATATATATATGTTTATATGTATATGTATATATATATATGTATATGTATATATATATATGTAGATATATATATATATATATGTATATATATATATACATATATATATATATGTATATCTATGAATGTTTATATGTAATGTATATATATATATAAACAAATATCATACGCTATCAGATGGCACGTACAACAGTTACCGCATACGTAGGACACGATAGGGCTAGACCCCCTCTTCCTCCTACTATTTCGAGACGGGGACGAGAAGGGGAAACCTCCAAGCACAAGAGGTCGGGGACGTATCCCCATTACGGACCCACCAGTTGTGGATCCGCGGGCAGATGAGGTTCCCATAGAAAATGTCGTAGACAGCATCATTCCCGTGACTAGGGATAGGACGATTGTGAGGTTCGGGGCGCATAGTTCTGTATCTGCTAGGACTAGGGGAGAATCTAATGGAGCTACCGTGTTTGAGGACTACGTACATCGAGTTAAGGAGGTGTTTAGGACGGGAGCATCACCGGTGCCTGCACCTGCACCTGCGAGATCAATTGAAGTCTCGCAGAGGGTTACTGAGATTAGAGCCGCACTAGAGATAGTTGCACCGGCGGTAGTTGCACCGGCGGTAGTTGCACCCGAGCCGGTTATGGAGGTTGTTAGGGCGAGAGACGAGTTGAGATCTCCGAGACCTGATCGATAGTTGAAGGCTTTCAACCAGCATAATGTACCTTACTTCGACGGGAAGGTAGGATTAGAGGCGGAGCATTGGATTGGGCATGTAGAGTCGGCATTAGAGGCGTTCCGTTGTCCAGAGGAGAGGCAGGTTGAGATAGTCCAGCCTTTGTTTTGAGAGCAGGCCTAGTATTAGTAGAGGATAGTTAGGGTATGTTTGACCAGGATGGATCAGCTGCTGAGCCTCGTTAGAGAGACCTTTTGCCCGGATTCACTGAGGAGAGACAGAGTCCAAGATTTCTTGGAGGCAAGATTCGAGGACGTCCCAGTCATCGAGGCGATTAGACATTTTCGGGCGGAGTTAGCATTGTTGGGAACCGCTGCACCTCCAGCAGACCAGCATGTCTATCTCTTTTCCAGGAGACTAAGGGAGTCCACCCGTGCTTACCTTGCGGGATTTCATTGTGACTCACTAGCGGAGTACCAGGACCGACCTTCGGCCTATGAGAGATACCGCCTAGGGTCCAGGAGAGCAGCACAGTCCGGAGGGCCGGACAAGAGGCAGAGGACATGGCCAGCTAGTACGGGGGCAGGAGCCTCAAGGTAGGGACGTAGCCAGACACAGGGACGTCCCGGTCCCCAATAGCCGATTCAGACACCAGACCGGGGTCGATAGTGCCACAGTTGGGGACAGTGCAGGCACATTCGGACGGCATGTAAGAGACCATCTGTGACATGTTTCACTTTTGGCAAGGTGGGTCACTGAGCCGCTTTTTTCCGTCAGGGCAGGTCACAGTCACAATAGGGTTCTTCGCCTACTGGCGTATCAGGGAGGTAGTGAGAGGCCGCCACATTTTCAATCACAAAGTTCTAAGCAGAGGGGCCAGGGTCCGACTCGTACACAGGGATCACCCCAGGGACATGGCCGAGGTAGAGGCCATGTTAGAGGTACCAAAGAGACTAGAGGCACACAGGCGAGGGTATTTGAGTTGAGGAGTGTTGTTGATCCAGCGACGCCGGCAGCCACGGGTACTATTTAGATTCATGGCCTTCCGGTCTGAGTTTTATTTGATACGGGTGTTACGCACTCTTTTATATCCGATGATTGTGTAACTAGGTATCCTTAGTTACGGTAGTGGGGAGACCCTTCGTTGTGGGATTACCCGATGGGGGTAGGCTTAGTGGTACCCGATAGGTACACGGTTTTCCCATACTTTTAGAAAACCGTGATTGGTTAGCCGACTTTTATGTCATGCACTTGGTGCATGAAGAAGTCATCCTTGGGATGGATTGGATGGACCGCCATCGAGCCATGTTGGACATCAGCCGGAGGACCATGACGGTTACCACGGAGATGGGACATGAGGTGATTTACCAAGGTTGGGACCTCGGGAAGGCTGGTACAGCCATTAGCACGGTACGAGCCACGAGGCTTATCGGGCAGGGATGCGAGACCTTCTGGTGCTATGCCATGGAGGAGATGGGACCATCGCTGAAGGAGATTCCCATAGCATGTTGTTCGCTCCAAACGGTGTGTGCAAGCTTTAAATTTATAACCCTAGACGTAAGCTTAAAACAAGGATGTGAACCCGTAGTGTACGGGTCAATCGTAGTAAAAAGCAAGCAAATCCAGGGGTCGATCACAGGGATGTAGTGAAACAAAGTCCAATTACGGTATGCTTATGTAAATACTAACCACAAAAGGTAATCAAAACAATCAAAGATGATAAACAGTCAATTAAAGAAATATGCAATTCTAGGGATTAAAGCATCTAGTTGTGGTTCCAACTCAAGATCTAAAGATAAGCGGACAAAGGTGAGGTTTTTGCGTGGGGAAGGTGTTACTAAAGTGGAATAGATCACCGGGTAAGTCTCACTACTCACTAATCCCGAACCGTAACTGTTCGCTCCAAACGGTGTGTGCAAGCTTTAAATTTATAACCCTAGACTTAAGGTTAAAACAAGGATGCGAACCCGCAGTGTACGGGTCAACCGTAGTAAAAGCAAGAAAATTCCAGGGGTCGATCACAGGGACTCGGTGAAACAAAGTCAATACGGTGTGCTTATGTCAATACTAACCACAAGAGCAATTAACACAATCAAAGATGAATAAGAAGTCAATAAAGCAAACATGCAATTCTAGGGATTAAAGCATCTAGTTGTGGTTCCAACTCAAGATCTAAAGATAAGCGGACAAAGCTGAGATTTTTGCGTGGGGAAGGTGTTTCTAAAGTGGAGTAGATCACCGGGTAAGTCTCACTACACACTAATCTTAAACCGTAACTCCTATTACCGGGTAAGTCTCAAGGAATCAAGATAAAGAACTATAACCTCAAACTAACACACCATCTAAGGGAATAGAATCAACCTTTACCGGGTAAGTCTCAGGCTAACTCACAAAGATGAGATGGAAGCACACTCAAACCCCAATAAAGGATGAACCTTTATTACCTACACTTATGATCGTTGGTACACAAACTAAGGAATTACCGGGTAAGTCTCATCCTAAGCTTGCTTTGAACCAGGAAAGGTGTAATAAGAATAGGATTTGGCAAACTCTAACACTTAACTCTCAGTTATGGACCAGATAAGTCACCTCGGTCAGCCAGTTTCCACCCCGGCCGAGATGTTCATCGACTGAACGAGATGCTTAGAGTTAAGGTTAAAGACTCGAACTTTCAGGATCCTACTGGAACCTAAGATTATTCTATCATTGTTTTTCCCACAACCTTCAGTCAATCACCCTAGAATCACACAAGGAAATTAGCCACTCATCATCATTATGAAAGTATTAAATATATGGGAAGAAGGTGAATATTTGAACAAAGAAGAATTTAATGAAAAGACTTCAATAACTGAATCAAATATCACAACAAAGCGTTCCTTGGATGGCAATCCAACAAGCAAGACAACAAGGAAGGGAATCTAAGATAATCTTACAAAAACCCTTCAAAAGCTATAAAAGCTACAATCTTCAATCTTCCTTCAACCTTCAACAAGGTTCTTCAAATCTCTCCCAAACTGGAGTGCGGCTAGTGCAGGAAGTATGCGGATCTCAGCAGGGTATGTGACGTCGTATGCGAGATCTTGTGATCCGAAGATCTGTGATCCGTAGATCCGATGATCATTGAATTGTGGAAAATCCAACCCTTTATATAGGAAAATTACCCTTCCAAAGATAAGATATCTTAAAAAGATAATTTCCTAATAAAATATATCTTATCTCCAAAATAGATCTCCTAAAATAAATTATCTTCCTTCCAGAAATCCATCCCAAAAATATGAGATCTCCCTTCCAAAAATAAAAGATCTCAGCCAAGAATAAAATATTCTCGCCGCGTCCTAGGTGTTCGCCTCGGTCGAGTCGGCGTCTCTGGATCACCTCGGTCGAGATGAATCTCTGGTCAACCGAGGTGAGTCATAACTGAATGTGAAATCTCTCAAATCTGGTCCAAAGTAAATCTCTAATCCATGGCTATGCTTCCTGGATGGTTCCTTATGCTCCTCAATGTAGCTCCAAATGACTCATGACTCCTTTTGCTCCTTTTTGATGCAAAACGTGCCATTTTACCTACAATTACAGCAAAACTAGGTGTAGACCTCGATTCCCGCAAAGGTAGATGAAATGGTAATATAATCACATATTATACATGCTAACATGCAGATTATTGAAGATAAAACGTCCAAACAAACCTCAAAATATAGACTATAATTCATGCTATCAAAATACCCCATACTTAGCCCTTGCTTGTCCCCAAGCAAGTTCCGCATATAGAAGACAAGATAGAATGGATTATAAGTCAAGAAAATCAATGAAAAGTCTTTCAAAAACATTTTTATGGTGTATTATAATCATAGATCACTCTAAGAGAATACTTCATGGAATTAAAAACTCAATATGCTCAAAACATTTTATAAATATAGAAAAGTTGTTCATCTTTGCGTAAAACCATAGAATGCATAATAAATCATAATTATCAAAATTAATCATGTATAATCCAGTTTAAACCACTAAGTCAATCAACAAGCTCAAGGTCTCAAGGGCTTCCCAAAGAAAAGGTCAAGAAACGTGTAGGGTGGGGATGTATGTAAGGTAATGTGGTGCTAGAATCCGGGAAAAGGATGAACTTCACTTCCACTTTGACTTGTAACATCTTCCACCAATAAGCTTTGCTTATTTCACACTTTTTTCTTTTTACTTTACTTTTTGGGATGCATGGACAGAGGTGCACAATAACCGAAGCCTAGGAAATCTGCAATCATCAATTTCTCGAGATGCATCAAACCCTTGATGCACATACCATGACCCGTTAAGAATATCGCTCAATCCGACTTTGGCAAGACACAAACACCCGGCTATGTGAATGGTGCCGAGTTACTCATCTTCATGATTGACTTCCCCAAACCTAAGATTACTTTCTAACACTTTCACTTCCAGCCAACTTCTCAACTTTAACTTCACTTGCTTTCACCACTTTGCTTGCTTCCAAATTCCCGGATAGGTAAGGGAGGCAAAATGTATATGAGGGGCTAAGCATGATCAAGAAGAAGAAGAGAGAAGAATGAATTGCCTTGATCTTTCCAGGAAGAAAGTGAGAGAACTTAACCTGCGGTGTCAACCTTCAAATTCAACATAATTTGGATAAAAACAAAGTATTAAACATGCTAATAATTTCAAACAAAGCATTTAGCAACTTAAACATATTATAAAACTTTTCAAACACATAAAGAATTTAAAACCAGTCAGTAAACAAGATCTTCACTGAGATCATATCCAGATAAGCAACACAAAATCGTTTTCGAAAACTCTCAGTTAACCCACCTCGGTCGAGGTGTTCTTGGTTCAACCGAGATGAAACGCCTCGTTCGGCCAAGACTGGCTCGGTCGAGGTCAAAATTTTTTTTTTTTAAAACCATTTTTTTTTCAGTTTCGACGTTTTTCTCAATCAAATAACCTGTAGGTATGTATGTAGTCTTAGATAAGCACGTAGAGCATAATAATATCCGAAAGAGTCATACAAATCATCCACATACCCCATACTTGGGACACATTGTCCCAATGGGTCAAAATAAGTCTAAGGACAAGATGCTCACCGAACATAGCTAAATTGCATGAAGAAGTAAGAAATAGCTCCCAGATAAGACCATCTCGGTTGGTGAAGCATTTCTCGGTCGAGGTGTTCTGACAGTACCCGAGATGTATCTCAGTAAAGCTCGTTTCCTCAACTTCTCGAAATTTTGTTCTTCTAGTGTAGCTCCTGAACTGTAATCCTTCCTTTTGGAATACCTGGTTGTTGTCTAGAGGAAAACAAAAACAAAGCAACTATCTAAACTAAACTAGAAAAGGGAGAAGAAAGCAATACCTTGGGTTGCCTCCCAAGAAGCGCTTGGTTTAAGGTCGCTAGCTGGACCCTTCTCCATAGAATTACTCAATGTACCTCGAACACCATGGAGTGCTCATCACATCCATCATAAAATTCTTCCAAAAAGGTTCCGGTTCCTAATTTCACCGGCAAATGGTAAGATCTCCCACGTACAAGCTTGTACGGTTTGATTCTCACCGGAATCCTTCTAGCCTTCCTGCACTTCAATGGGACATAATCTAGCCTTGCGTCCCATCCTTTCCTTGATCGAGAAAAGAACTTCTCGAGAATCCTAGTAGCTTCCCCATCTCTAGCTTGGGGATGGTACAAGGTCCTTAGTACGCGAGGGACCCCATACTTGAACAAGAGACACTTCATCGCCTTAACGGTGTAGTGCTTGCAAACTCCACTCCTTATAATCCAAGGAGCATTTTCTTCCAACAATTTCAAGGGAGGTTTCATCTTGATCTTAGGAGGTTCTTTCGGAAGAGACCTCCAACTCTCCGGTGCATTCTTGAAAAATTCAGAAATTTTAATAAGGAATTCGAATGGAGTAAGAGAACTTACCTTGTAAAGTTCTCCAAAGCTCGGATAAGGTTTCATGTTAGGTTGATAACCAACACATGAAATCTCTCTCAACTCAGTTGATCTTTCTTCCACCTTGGTCACAATCTCAGTAATTTGACCAAGGTTCTTTGCATCTTCTGCTTCCAGTTTTGCAGATTCTTCCATCTCGGCCGAGATCTCTTCCACTTCGACCGAGGTCTCAACAGTCAGATCGAGACCTTCCATATCCTCCTCTTCCTTAGAAGTTTCAGGAGAAACTTCTGGTTTGATTGGAGGGGTGCTTGGAACTTGCAGCACTTCCTTATGCTCCTCTTCTGGCTTAGCATAGGATAGGGTGCTTTCCTTGAGCTCCTCCACCTTCTTCATCAACCTCTCCCATCTTGATTCAAGAGAATCTTCAACGGGTTGCTCACAAATCTTTTTAGGGACATTCAGTTCATCCCACATTGCAAGTTCATGCTTAATGGCCTCTTCTCTTTCCCATTCATTGTTGAACCAATAGAAGGAGTACTTCTCCTCCAAGTATTCATAATGGTCCGCCCTAGCACTTTGCCTTGCTATCCAGGCTGGATCAAATGTAGTCATCGGAAATCCTGAAAACTACAAAACTCATAGAAAGAGTAGTTAGTAGCAACAGGGGCAAGTGCCCCGAAAGCAAACCGCAACCGGCTCGGTCTAGACCAAGTCCCCGGCAACGGCGCCAAAAACTTGTTCGCTCCAAACGGTGTGTGCAAGCTTTAAATTTATAACCCTAGACTTAAGCTTAAAACAAGGATGCGAACCCGCAGTGTACGGGTCAATCGTAGTAAAAGCAAGAAAATTCCAGGGGTCGATCACAGGGACTCGGTGAAACAAAGTCAATACGGTGTGCTTATGTCAATACTAACCACAAGAGCGATTAACACAATCAAAGATGAATAAGAAGTCAATAAAGCAAACATGCAATTCTAGGGATTAAAGCATCTAGTTGTGGTTCCAACTCAAGATCTAAAGATAAGCGGACAAAGCTGAGATTTTTGCGTGGGGAAGGTGTTTCTAAAGTGGAGTAGATCACCGGGTAAGTCTCACTACACACTAATCTTAAACCGTAACTCCTATTACCGGGTAAGTCTCAAGGAATCAAGATAAAGAACTATAACCTCAAACTAACACACCATCTAAGGGAATAGAATCAACCTTTACCGGGTAAGTCTCAGGCTAACTCACAAAGATGGGATGGAAGCACACTCAAACCCCAATAAAGGATGAACCTTTATTACCTACACTTATGATCGTTGGTACACAAACTAAGGAATTACCGGGTAAGTCTCATCCTAAGCTTGCTTTGAACCAGGAAAGGTGTAATAAGAATAGGATTTGGCAAACTCTAACACTTAACTCTCAGTTATGGACCAGATAAGTCACCTCGGTCAGCCAGTTTCCACCCCGGCCGAGATGTTCATCGACTGAACGAGATGCTTAGGGTTAAGGTTAAAGACTCGAACTTTCAGGATCCTACTGGAATCTAAGATTATTCTATCATTGTTTTTCCCACAACCTTCAGCCAATCACCCTAGAATCACACAAGGAAATTAGCCACTCATCATCATTATGAAAGTATTAAATATATGGGAAGAAGGTGAATATTTGAACAAAGAAGAATTTAATGAAAAGACTTCAATAACTGAATCAAATATCACAACAAAGCGTTCCTTGGATGGCAATCCAACAAGCAAGACAACAAGGAAGGGAATCTAAGATAATCTTACAAAAACCCTTCAAAAGCTATAAAAGCTACAATCTTCAATCTTCCTTCAACCTTCAACAAGGTTCTTCAAATCTCTCCCAAATTGGAGTGCGGCTACTGCAGGAAGTATGCGGATCTCAGCAGGGTATGTGACGTCGTATGCGAGATCTTGTGATCCGAAGATCTGTGATCCGTAGATCCGATGATCATTGAATTGTGGAAAATCTAACCCTTTATATAGGAAAATTACCCTTCCAAAGATAAGATATCTTAAAAAGATAATTTCCTAATAAAATATATCTTATCTCCAAAATAGATCTCCTAAAATAAATTATCTTCCTTCCAGAAATCCATCCCAAAAATATGAGATCTCCCTTCCAAAAATAAAAGATCTCAGCCAAGAATAAAATATTCTCGCCACGTCCTAAGTGTTCGCCTTGGTCGAGTCGGCGTCTCTGGATCACCTCGGTCGAGATGAATCTCTGATCAACCGAGGTGAGTCATAACTGAATGTGAAATCTCTCAAATCTGGTCCAAAGTAAATCTCTAATCCATGGCTATGCTTCCTGGATGGTTCCTTATGCTCCTCAATGTAGCTCCAAATGACTCATGACTCCTTTTGCTCCTTTTTGATGCAAAACGTGCCATTTTACCTACAATTACAGCAAAACTAGGTGTAGACCTCGATTCCCGCAAAGGTAGATGAAATGGTAATATAATCACATATTATACATGCTAACATGCAGATTATTGAAGATAAAACGTCCAAACAAACCTCAAAATATAGACTATAATTCATGCTATCAGTAACTCCTATTACCGGGTAACTCTCAAGGAATCAAGATAAAGAATTATAACCTCAAACTAACACACCATCTAAGGGAATAGAATCAACCTTTACCGGGTAAGTCTCAGGCTAACTCACAAAGATGGGATGAAAGCACACTCAAACCCCAATAAAGGATAAATCTTTATTACCTACACTTATGATCTTAGGTACACAAACTAAGGAATTACCGGGTAAGTCTCATCCTAAGCTTGCATTGAACCAGGAAAGGTGTAATAAGAATAGGATTTGGCAAACTCTAACACTTAACTCTCAGTTTCGGATCAGATAAGTCACCTCGGTCAGACGAATTCCACCCCGGCCGAGATGTTCATCGACTGAGCGAGATGCTTAGGGTTAAGGTTAAAGACTCGAACTTTCAGGGTCCTACTGGAATCTAAGATTATTCTATCATTGTTTATCCCACAACCTTCAGCCAATCACCCTAGAATCACACAAGGAAATTAGCCACTCATCATCATGAAAGCAATAACCAAATATATGGGAAGAAAGTGAATATTTGAACAAGAAGAATTTAATGAAAAGACTTCAATAACTGAATCAAATATCACAACAAAGCGTTCCTTGGATAGAAATCCAACAAGGCAAGACAACAAGGAAGGGAATCAAAGATAATCTTACAAAAACCCTTCAAAAGCTATATAAGCTATAATATTCCTTCTTCAACCTTCAAAAAGGTTCTTCAAATCTCCCAACTGGAGTATGCTGCTGCGGTGTAAAAACCCTGATCGGTGGTATAGCATGATGTGGATTTGTGGGAAATCCGACCCTTTTTATAGGAAAATAACTCTTCAAAGATAAGATATCTTAGAAAGATCTCTTCCCATAAAAATAAGTGAAATATATGATCTAGCAAATCTTCTTCCATCCAGGAGCCAAGCCCAAAAATATAAGATCTCTTTCCAAAGATAAAAGATCTCAGCCAAGAATAAAACATTCTCGCCGCGTCCCAGGTGTTCGCCTCGGTCGAGTCGACTTCTCTAGATCACCTCGGTCGAGGTGAATCTGTGGTCAACCGAGGTGAGTCACAATTGAATGTGAAATATCTCAAATCTGGTCCAAAGTGAATCTTTAATCCATGGCTATGCTTCCTGGAGGTTTCCTTATGTTCCTGAATGTAGCTCCAATGACTCCATAGCTCCTTTTGCTCCTTTTCTATGCAAACGTGCCATTTTACCTACGATTACAACAAAACTAGGTGTAGACCTCGATTCCCGCAAAGGTAGATGAAATGGTAATATAATCACATATTATACATACAAACATGCAGATTATTGAAGATAAAATGTCCAAACAAACCCCAAAATATAGACTATAATTCATGCTATCAAAATACCCCATACTTAGCCCTTGCTTATCCCCAAGCAAGTTCCGCATATAAAAGACAAGATAGAATGGATTAATAGTCAAGAAAATCAATGAAAAGTCTTTCAAAACATTTTTATAGTGTGCAACAATCATAGATCACTCTAAGAGAATACTTCATGGAAATTAAAATAAATGTATGATCAAAACATTTTAAAAGTATAAGAAAGTTGTTCATCTTTGCATAAAATCATAGAATGCATAATAAGTCATAATTATCGAAATTAATCATGCATAATCCAGTTTAAACCGCTAAGTCAATCAACAAGCTCGAAGTCTCAAGGGCTTCCCAAAAGAAAGGTCAAGAAACATGTAGGGTAGGGATGTATGTAAGGTAAGGTGGTGCTAGAATCCGGGAAAAGGATATACTTCACTTTCACTTTGACTTTCAACATCTTATACCAATAAGCTTTGCTTATTTCACACTTTTTCTTTTACTTTACTTTTTGGGATGCATGGACAAAGGTGCACAATAACCGAAGCCTAGGAAATCAGCAATCATCAATTTCTTGAGATGCGTCAAACCCTTGATGCACATACCATGACCCGTTAGGAATATCGCTCAATCCGACTTTGGCAAGACACAAACACCCGGTTATATGAATGGTGCCGAATTACTCATCATCATGATTGACTTCCCCAAACCTATTATTACTTTCTAACACTTTCACTTCCAGCCAACTTCTCAACTTTAACTTCACTTGCTTTCACCACTTCGCTTGCTTCCAAATTCCCGGATAGGTAAAGGGAGGCAAAATGTATATGAGGGGCTAAGCATGATTAAGAAGAAGAAGAGAGAAGAATGAATTGTCTTGGTCTTTCCAGGAAGAAAGTGAGAGAACTTATCTTGCGGTGTCAACCTTCAAATTCAACATAATTTGGATAAAAACAAAGTATTAAACATGCCAATAGTTTCAAACAAAGCACTTAGCAACTTAAGCATATTATAAAACCTTTCAAACACATAAAGATTTCAAAACCAGTCAGTAAGCAAGATCTTCACTGAGATCATATACAGATAAGAAGCACAAAAATCGTTTCAAAAACTCTCAGTTAACCCACCTCGGTCGAGGTGTTCTTAGGTCAACCGAGGTGAAACACCTCGTTCGGCCAGAACTCCACCGGTCGAGGTCAAAAATTTTTTTTAAAACCAGTTTTTTTTTTTCAGTTTCAACGTTTTTCTCAATCAAATAACCTGTATGTATGCATGCAGTCTCAAATAAACACATAGATGCAAAAGTGAAGCATAAATATAAATAAATATCCGGTCAAATAAAGTCATACATCACATAAGTCAAATACATCAATAAACACCCCATACTTAGGACACACTGTCCCAGTGGGTCAAAATAAGTCTAAGGAATAAAATACTCACCGGATAATAAGCTGAACTGCATAAAAATAAGAAAGAAAATCTTGTAGCTCTCAGTAGTCACGATCCGGTGGTGGTGGTGGTGGCACATACGGATACTGGGACGGGTCGAATGGATAGCCCATGATGTGCTCAAACTGAATCTGGGCCATCATGTGCTGGTAATGCTGCCTCTCCTGCATCTTGCGGATATCCAATGACAAAGAGGCATATGAATCAATAACCTGATCCGTCAGATCGTCGATCCGACTGTGAGCCTCTGGATCTCTGTGTCGGCGTGTCCTACGCCTAGCAGGTCTCACTGGAGAAGTAGCAGGTGCCGGCTCAGTATCATCGTCATCAAGATCTATAACCGGTGCACTAGTCCCTGCAGTATCTGTCCCTGTATCCATCGGGACTCCACCATCTCTGTCATCAGCTGTCTCCTCATCATCTGCCTCCTCCTCAGCTGGCGGAGCTGCTGCCTCTCTGTAATCCTCCATCGGTGGGGCCCAAGCGGTCTGCCAATAATGAGGGTCATAAACAGTAAACTGGGCAGACCACCTGATCCCCTGTGGTGCAGTCAGCTCCCATGGCATAGCCACGTACGGTGTAGTCAGACCTCGGGGAACCAGAATCCGCCGAGTAATCATCTCCTGCAGCCCAAGCGGCTTGGCAGCCGCCACCATAGTGCAAGCGCTGAGATCCATATCCTGATAGCTGGCGATGTGGGTGACAATCCCTCCGCAACAGATGTCCCCCTTCGCCTTGGCCTTGATCCTCTGCAGATCCTCTGCCAGCATCAAGCCAAAGTCCGGGATACCTCCGGTCACCATGCAATACAAACAAAAAAGCTCCCCTTTCGGATCTTCTAGGGCGTCTCAGTACGCGCCAGAAGTGTCTCACTGAAGATCCGGTGGGCTAACCTAAAGGCTAAGTGGAAGATGACCTTCT
This sequence comes from Fagopyrum homotropicum, assembly GCA_033239125.1. Lineage (NCBI taxonomy): Eukaryota > Viridiplantae > Streptophyta > Magnoliopsida > Caryophyllales > Polygonaceae > Fagopyrum > Fagopyrum homotropicum. The sequence continues at coordinate 54,647,631 of BSWB01000001.1, read as the reverse complement.
CTCTGGAATCTCCAGGGCTCCATCTATCTGCGTGCTCAACCACGTGAGCAATCTGTCCCCAGAACTCCCTAGCTACAGATCGGGAAGGGAAGTCAACAGTTGTCGGCTCAGGAAAACCAAAAATCTCTCTCCAGTACTCGAGTGGCACTAAGAAGTTCCGGTTCATCAACCGGTACTTCCCAGATCGCTTTGTGGGGAGGTAGGTGAAGGAGCTAACGAACTCTAGGGTGGGCTCCAAATAGGTTGGGGCTCGGATCTCAGTAAACTGATCCAGCCCTACTGTAGATATCATCCGTCTAAGATCTCCGTCTACATGGAGACAGTCAAAAGTAGATACGTCCAGGAAGCGAGGTGCAATCACTGGACGGCCGGAAATACGGTCGTAATCGACCTGGTGTCGCTCGTGGATCACCGGTCGATAGGGTCGGGAAGAAGAGGAAGAAGGGGGAGGGGAGGGTCTATCTCTAATGGCAAGGCGTCTGTCAGAACTCATTTTCAGAAATCCCACTGTCAGGTCACCTCGGTCGACTGACAACACTCAAGAATCACCTCGGCCGAGGCATAGCTCGTTTGGACCGAGGCGGAAAACTGGATTCTAATTTCTTCAGAAAATTCAGTTCTTTTCCCCCAAAATCACTACAACTGCTTCCTATGGGGTACTTAATCCTTTCCTCAGCAAATGCAAGGGCAACCAAAGCCCAAATCGAAGCGAAATCAGCGAGTTAGGGTTTCGGTTTCGTTTTACCTCGTTCGGCCGAATCGGTTCGATTTCTTCGTAGGTCGATGATGCACTGGGATCCTCTATGCCTTAATCGCAGTTTGGAAGCGAAAATCTTTGAAAATGAGAGAGATTCGAAGGAGCGAGGTGAAAATTGTCGCCGCGGTCGAGGGAGAGGGTAAAGTGAGGAGAGAGAAATCTTTAACCCTTTTTATACCCTTTTCTGGAACTACTGCCACCTCGGTCGAGATGGTCTCGACTGGACCGAGGTGGTACGGACCGAGGTGGTTCTTCAGAAACCCTAGTCGCCTCGGTTGCTCAAGAATCATCTCGGTCGAGGTGCTCTGACAGCAACCGAGATGTGTCTCAGTCAAACTTCGTCTTCTCAAATTCTCGATCTTCTGTCCTTCCAGTTATGCTCCTTCCTTATATGTCTCCTGTTATCTGTCTAGGACGCCAAAAACAAAACCAAGCAAAGCAAAAGCAAAACTATCTAAGCTAGACTAGAAAACGGGAAAAGAAAGCAATACCTTGGGTTGCCTCCCAGGAAACGCTTGGTTTAAGGTCGCTAGCTGGACCATGATGCGTCTCTCAAACGAGGTATATTGGTGCAACCTCCTCAACCAGAGTTTCCGGTTTGTACTTCTTAAGTCTATGACCGTTGACCTTGAAGCTTCCGCTCGTTTCTCCCCATATCTCAACTACACCATGAGGAAAAACATTTTTCATAACATAAGGTCCGGTCCATCTAGATTTTAACTTACCTGGAATGAGGCGGAGGCGGGAGTTGAAGAGTAGAACTAAATCTCCTTCGTTAAGCTCCTTTGGGACGATACGCTTGTCATGCCATCTCTTCGTCCTCTCCTTATAGATTTTGGCATTCTCATAAGCGTTCAAACGCAGCTCCTCCAGCTCGTTGATTTCCAATAGCCGCTTCTCGCCGGCCTCTTTAATATCGAAGTTCAACCATTTGATCGCCCAATATGCTTTGTGTTCTAATTCAACGGGCAAATGGCAAGACTTTGCATATACCAAATTATAAGGGGTAGTACCTATGGGAGTCTTAAATGCGGTCCTGTACGCCTAAAGAGCATCGTCCAATTTTATGGACCAATCCTTCCTTGTCCTAGAGACGGTCTTCTCCAAAATTGCCTTGATTTCTCTATTCGAGATCTCGACCTGTCCACTAGTTTGAGGGTGATAAGGGGTTGATACCTTGTGGGTTACCCCATACTTCGATAGAAGTGCTTTGAACTTCCGGTTGATGAAATGCGTTCCTCCATCGCTGATGATGATGCGTGGAGTTCCAAACCGTGGAAAGATAGTTCTATTTAAGAACTTCACAACCACCTTGGCGTCGTTAGTGGGAGAAGCAATGGCTTCAACCCATCTAGAGACGTAATCAACTGCAAGAAGAATATAGAGGTTTCCTTCGGAGGATGGGAAAGGTCCCATGAAGTCTATCCCCCATACATCAAATATTTTCACCTCTTGAATGTTATTAAGTGGCATCTCGTTCCTCCTTGATAAATTTCCTGTTCTTTGGCATGCATCACAAGAGACAACAAACGATTGCACATCCTTAAATAATGTAGGCCAAAAGAAACCAGAACGTAATACCTTAGCGCATGTTTTATCGGTGCTGGCATGTCCTCCACAAGGAAGTGAATGACAAAGCCATATGACGCTATTAACTTCATCTTCCGAAATGCATCTTCGAAGCATCCCATCCAGCCCGTGCTTGAATAGCAGCGGTTCAGCCCAGTAGTAACGACGTACTTCCTTGAAGAATCTCTTCTTTTGAGAGTACGTCAATCCGGGCGGTACTTCCTGGCAAACAAGATAATTCACAATATCAGCATACCAAGGTCCTTTATTATCAGAAAGTTGGTGGATAGAATGTTCCACCAACTGAGGATGAATGTCAGAGAAGGGAGTAAGAAGTTTATTATTATTCTCAGTAGTCTCAGATGACATCATCTCGCCATCGACCTCGGTCGAGGCACAGAGGCGTTGACCGAGATGTTCTTCAGTCGCCTCGCTCAGTCCAGAAAGTGCCTCGGTCGAGGTACTGCAACTGGAACCGAAACTGGAGATCTTCATCTCCTGGATTAGCTTCTCAGTTTTAGCTCCTGGATCTTCTTCCAGTGCTTTTAAGCTCCGTATATCTGCATCACAAGAAGCATCTATACCTTCCTCCATTAAACTGAAACTAATAACTCTTTCGAGTGGATCGTGAATAAGGATAGAGCTCACCAATTCTCTTGATTCTTCTTCATCGTAGATGTTGAAGACATCATCGCTTAGCTGCTCCCCTTTCATGGCTGCAAGTAGCGCGAACTCCACCTCATCGCCGCCAATGTTGAATTTCAACTTGGCGTTCTTGTAATCCACGTTGCAACCCGAAGTTGCTAGAAATGGCCTCCCGAGAATAATAGGGACAGGATAATCTGCGGGAATGTCAAGCACAACAAAATCTATAGGTAGATAGAAGTTACCTAACTTGACTGGAACGTTCTCCAAGATTCCCACGGGATGGGTGATGGAGCGATCCGCCATATATAGTCGAATCTTGACCGGCTTGGGCTCTCCAAGTCCGATCTTCACACATAGCTCCAGCGGGATGATGCTCACGCTGGCTCCTAGATCACAAAGGGCTTCACAAGTGACATCCCCAACTTGAATGGGAATGCAAAATAAGCCGGGATCTCTCAATTTAGGTGGCATCTTCTCCTTCATGATTTGAATAAGCTCCGAGGATTTAGATGTCATCCTAACTTCACCAAAATCTTCCAGTTTTCTCTTCCTTGATAGGATCTCCTTCACGAACTTCCCATAGGCGGGCATCCCTAGAATAGCATCAAGGAAAGGAATGTTAATATGCAGTTTATTCATCAAGTCAAGGAACTTACCAAAGTGCTTGTCTAGATGTGCTCTGGCCCTTGATTGGGGGAATGGAAGTGGTGGTTTGTATGCAGGAGGTGGAACATAAACTTCAGTTTTCCCCTCCGCTTGCTGTGGCTCCACCTCGGTTGGCATCTCGGTCGAAGTGTTCTTCGACTGCATCTAGACCGAGGTGGTCTTCGTCGGTACTAGCACCGACCGAGGCACTGGATCTGCAGTTTTCAGTCCACTCCTCGTAGTTATGGCCATGATCTGGCCCTTAGGGTTGCTCTCCGTCCTTGCTGGAAGCTTCCCTCGATCTCTTGGCGCTTCATTCGCCCTACTTGCAAGTTGTTGTTCAAAGGCTTTTTGGGCCTTCGAAAATGAAGTCATAGAAGTCTCCATAGCATTAAGCTTGATCAAGATATCCTCCAGAACTGCGTCTTTCTTTTCCGGCTGAGACGAACTTGATCCTTGCCCCTGGCTCTTTAATGGAGTAGAAGAAGAAGAAGGGGAAGAGAGGAAAGGGTTAGAGGAATCGTTAGAGTTGGAGTTTGAATGATTGTTACCAGAATTTTGGTTGTTCGCCCTCCAGTTGTTGCTATTGGATCCTCTATTGTTATTGTTGTAGTTGTTGTTCCGGGAACCGTTGTTGTTGTTACGGTATCCATTGTTGTTGTTCCTTTGTCCTTGCTCTTCCTTCTTGGTTTGAGCAACCAAGAGTTCCTTCAATTACTTCACGTCATTCTTCAAAGACGTGAGTTTATTGTTGTTGGGCTGAGTTTCTTGGAAGTTAACTCTTTTAACTCCACCTTCAGCTCCTTGATGGGTGTACTTCTCTATATGCAAATCTTGCTTCTCGATGAAGTCCCAAGCTTCGTCAATCGCCATGTCCATAAAGGTACCGGCGGAGAGTAGTTGGAGATTGAACTGGGTGCTTCCGTCCAGTCCCTTGAAGTATATCTCCAATAACTCTAACTTTGGAATCCCATGATGAGGGCAATCCAAAAGAATGTCCTTGAACCGCTCCCATGACTTGGACAAGCTCTCCTTGTCCTTCATAATGAAAGCGTTGATCTTCCCTCTCATTTCAGCGGTCTTTGAGGGGGGAAAGAATTTGGTCAAGAATTTCGTCGTCATCTCCTCCCATGTGCTAATTTTTCCTGGAGGAAGAGATTGATACCAAGTAAGAGCTCTATCTTTTAAAGAAAAGTAAAAAGGTCTTAGCTTGTAGTTGTTATTTTCAATCCTCGAAGGTCTCAAGGTCTCCATCAAGATCTCATAATTTTGAAGATGTTGATGTGGTGATTCCTTCTCTAGCCCTCCGAACTGGCATTGGCGAATCATGGATAAGTGCCCCAAGAGCAAACCGTAACCTAAGAAAGAACCTGCAAAAGTCACTCAAGTAGAGTGGTTAGTAGACACGGGGGCAAGTGCCCCAAGAGCAAACCGTAACCGGCTCGGTCTAGACCAAGTCCCCGGCAACGGCGCCAAAAACTTGTTCGCTCCAAACGGTGTGTGCAAGCTTTAAATTTATAACCCTAGACGTAAGCTTAAAACAAGGATGCGAACCCGCATTGTACGGGTCAATCATAGTAAAAAGCAAGGTATTCCAGGGGTCGATCACAGGGACTTAGTGAAACAAAGTCCAATTACAATACGCTTATGTAAATACTAACCACAAAAGGTAATCAAAACAATCAAAGATGATAAACAGTCAATTAAGGAAATATGCAATTCTAGGGATTAAAGCATCTAGTTGTGGTTCCAACTCAAGATCTAAAGATAAGCGGACAAAGCTGAGGTTTTTGCATGGGGAAGGTGTTACTAAAGTGGAATAGATCACCGGGTAAGTCTCACTACTCACTAATCCCAAACCGTAACTCCTATTACCGGGTAAGTCTCAAGGAATCAAGATAAAGAACTATAACCTCAAACTAACACACCATCTAAGGGAATAGAATCAACCTTTACCGGGTAAGTCTCAGGCTAACTCACAAAGATAGGATGAAAGCACACTCAAACCCCAATAAAGGATAAACCTTTATTACCTACACTTATGATCTTAGGTACACAAACGAAGGAATTACCGGGTAAGTCTCATCCTAAGCTTGCATTGAACCAAGAAAGGTGTAATAAGAATAGGATTTGGCAAACTCTAACACTTAACTCTCAGTTTCGGATCAGATAAGTCACCTCGGTCAGACGAATTCCACCCCGGCCGAGATGTTCATCGACTGAGCGAGATTCTTAGGGTTAAGGTTAAAGACTCGAACTTTCAGGGTCCTATTGGAATCTAAGATTATTCAATCATTGTTTTTCCCACAACCTTCAGCCAATCACCCTAGAATCACACAAGGAAATTAGCCACTCATCATCATGAAAGCAATAACCAAATATATGGGAAGAAAGTGAATATTTGAACAAGAAGAATTTAATGAAAAGACTTCAATAACTGAATCAAATATCACAACAAAGCGTTCCTTGGATAGAAATCCAACAAGGCAAGACAACAAGGAAGGGAATCTAAGATAATCTTACAAAAACCCTTCAAAAGCTATAAAAGCTATAATCTTCCTTCTTCAACCTTCAAAAAGGTTTTTCAAATCTCCCAACTGGAGAATGCTGCTGCGGTATAAAAACCCTGATCGGTGGTATAGCATGATGTGGATTTGTGGGAAATCCGACCCTTTTTATAGGAAAATAACTCTCCAAAGATAAGGTATCTTAGAAAGATCTCTTCCCATAAAAATAGGTGAAATATATGATCTAGAAAATCTTCTTCCTTCCAGGAGCCAAGCCCAAAAATATAAGATCTCTTTCCAAAGATAAAAGATCTCAGCCAAGAATAAAATATTCTCGCCGCGTCCCAGGTGTTCGCCTCGGTCGAGTCGACTTCTCTGGATCACCTCGGTCGAGGTGAATCTGTGGTCAACCGAGGTGAGTCACAACTGAATGTGAAATCTCTCAAATCTGGTCCAAAGTGAATCTTTAATCCATGGCTATGCTTCCTGGAGGTTTCCTTATGTTCCTGAATGTAACTCCAATGACTCCATAGCTCCTTTTGCTCCTTTTCAATGCAAAACGTGCCATTTTACCTACAATTACAACAAAACTAGGTGTAGACCTCGATTCCCGCAAAGGTAGATGAAATGGTAATATAATCACATATTATACATACAAACATGCAGATTATTGAAGATAAAACGTCCAAACAAACCCCAAAATATAGACTATAATTCATGTTATCACATGTGAGTTTGAGGATGTCTTTGGGGAGCCACTCGGATTACCACCACAAAGGAGCGTTGATTTTGCTATCGAGTTAGAGCCCGGCACGAGGCCGATCTCCAAGGCTCCATACTGCATGGCGCTGATCGAGATGATGAAGCTGAAGAAGCAGCTCGAGGAGTTAGCCGAGAGGGGTTTTATACGCCCGAGTGTTTCACCTTGGGGTGCACTGGTCCTCTTTGTCAGGAAGAAGGACGGATCTTTGAGGTTATGCATTGATTATCGGGAGTTGAACAAAGTTACCATCAAGAACAAGTACCCTATACCGCGTATTGATGATTTGCTAGACCAGTTGCAGGGGTAGCCTCCTTGTTTTCACATATCGACTTGAGGTCGGAATACCACCAATTGAGGGTGAGAGAGGAGAACGTGCCGAAGACGGCATTAAGATGAGATAAGGCCATATGAATTTGTCGTGATGCCATTCGGGCTCACGAATGCACCCGCCGTCTTCATGGAGTTGATGAACGGCATCTTCATCGAATTCTTGGACCAGTTCGTGGTAGTGTTTATAGACGACATCTTAGTTTACTCCAGGAGGAGGGAGGAGCACGCCGGACACCTGAGGACGGTACTTCGTGTCCTTCAGGATAGAGAGCTTTATGCAAAGATCTCTAAGTGCGAGTTCTGGATGTCCGAGGTGCCATTCCTAGGTCATATAGTTTCCGCCGAGGGTGTCATGGTTGACCCGGAGAAAATAGAGCATGTTTCTTCATGGCCGCCTCCTAGGACGGTCAAGGAGGTCCGTAGTTTCTTGGGCTTAGCGGGGTACTACCGCCGATTTGTTCAGGGTTTCTCCGTGATTGCACGGCCGCTTACTTTCTTGTTGAGGAAGTCTACCGGGTTCGTCTGGTCTGAGCCTTGTCAGCGTAGCTTTGAGGAGCTGAAGAGGAGGTTGACCTCCGCTCCCTTTTTAGCCCAGCGTGAGGGCGTAGAGGATTTTTTGGTGTATAGTGACGCCTCCAAGCTAGGCTTGTGGTACATTTTAATGTAGAGGGGTAGGTTTATTTCGTACGCTTCTCGGCAGCTGAAGCTATATGAGGAGAATTACCCCACCCATGATCTTGAGCTAGTGGCAGTGATTCATGCCTTGAACATGTGGCGACACTACTTGTATGGGGTCACGTGCCAAATCTTCACAGACCATAAGAGTCTGAAGTACATATTCACTCAGCGGGAGTTGAATAACCGCCAGAGGAGATGGTTAGAGCTGATTAAGGACTTTGATTTGGAGATTTTGTACCATCCGGGGAAGGCGAACATAGTCGCCGATGCTTTAAGTAGGAGGACACCTCGAGAAGAGGTTATAGCTCGACTTACGGTTCAGCCACAATTGTAGAGGGATTTTAAGGAGTTGGAGTTGGATATCAGGTTTCCGGATACGGACGGCCGTTTGTCCGACTTATAGGTATTACCTGACCTCTCCGGAGAGATCCGGCAGAAGCAGGAGGGATGTCCCATTTTGATGAGGATTCGGGACAGGATGGCCCGAGGAGAGGCACCGTAGTTTATCACATGAGCAAACGGGTTATTGAGACGTCAAGGACGTATTTGTGTATCGTCAGACCCGGACTTGAGATAGCGAATTCTACATGAGGCACATTTTATTCCTTACTCGGTGCATCCAGGCACAAGTAAGATGTACTAGGATATCAGGAGGTCTTATTGGTGGGGCGGGGTCAAGCCTGATGTAGCTAGATATGTGGCCCGATGAGCGACTTACCACCAGGTCAAGATCGAGCACCAGAGACACGGAGGAGAGCTTCACCCACTGCCCGTGCCGCAGTGGAAGTGGAGGATATATCCATAGACTTCGTTACCAGTTTGAGACCGAATAGGAGCTTTGATGCGATATGGGTAGTAGTGGACCGGTTGATGAAGACCGCACGTTTCATCCCTTTTCGCTCCAAACGGTGTGTGCAAGCTTTAAATTTATAACCCTAGATGTAAGCTTAAAACAACGATGCGAACCCGCAGTGTACAGGTCAATCGTAGTAAAAAGCAAGAAATTCCAGGGGTCGATCACAAGGACTTAGTGAAACAAAGCAGGTATAGGTTGTCAATGCAACTACTAATCACAAAAGCGATTAAAACAATCAAAGATGATAAAAATTTAATTAAGGAAATATGCAATTCTAGGGATTAAAGCATCTAGTTGTGGTTCCACATCAAGATCTAATGATAAGCTGACAAAGCTGAGGTTTTTGCAAAGGGAAGGTGCTTTAAATTGAATAGATCACCGGGTAAGTCTCACTACTCACTAATCCCAAACCGTAACTCCTATTACCGGGTAAGTCTCAAGGAATTAAGGAAAAGAATTATAACCTCAAACTAACACTCCAACTAAGGGAATAGAATCAACCTTTACCGGGTAAGTCTCAGGCTAACTCACAAAGATGGGATGAAAGCACACTCAAACCCTAATAAAGGATAAACCTTTATTACCTACACTTATGATCTTTAGTAAACAAGCAAAGGAATTACCGGGTAAGTCTCATCCTAGGCGTGCATTGAACCAGGAAAGGTGTAATAAGAATAGGGTTTGGCAAACTCTAACACTTAACTCTCAGTTTCGGATCAGGTAAGTCACCTCGGTCAGAAGAATTCCACCCCGGCCGAGATGTTCATCGACTGAGCGAGATGCTTTAGGGTTAAGGATAAAGACTTGAGCTTTCAAGGTCCTACTGTTATTAAGATTATTCTATCATTGTTTTTCCCACAACCTTCAGCCAATCACCCTAGAATCACACAAGGAAATTAGCCACTCATCATCATGAAAGTAATAATCAAATATAAGGGAAGAAAGAGAATAATTGAACAAGAAAACCTTAAGAGAAAGGCTTCAATAATTGAATCAATTATCAATCAACAAGCGTTCCTTGGATCAAAATCCAACAAGACAATCAACAATGAAGGGAATCTAAGGGAATCTTACAAAACCCTTCACAAAGCTATAAAAGCTATCAACTTTCTTCCTTCAATCTTCCGTCAACCTTCAAAAAGGTTCTTCAAATCTTCCAGCTATTATGATGTTTTCCAGCCCTAAGCGGTGTATGCGGCTGTTCGCGTGGTAAGCGGGATGTGGATTTGTGGAAAATCCGACCCTTTTTATAGGAAAATTACTCTCCAAAGATAAGATATCTTAGAAAGATCTTTTCTCATAAAAATAGGTAAAATATATGGGCTAAATTATCTTCTTCCTTCCAGGAATCCAGCCTAAAAATATAAGATCCTTTTTCCAAAGATAAAAGATCTCAGCCAAGAATAAAATGTCCTTGCCGCGTCCAAGGTGTTCGCCTCGGTCGAGTCAGCTCCTCTGGATCACCTCGGTCGAGGTGACTCTGTAGTCAACCGAGGTGAATCACAACTGAATGTGAAATCTCTCAAATCTGGTCCAAAGTGAATCTCTAATCCAATTCCATGATTCCTGGATTCTTCCTTAAGCTCCTGAATGTAGCTCCAATGACTCCTTAGCTCCTTTTGCTCCTTTTTGATGCAAAACGTGCCATTTTACCTACGATTACAATGAAACTTGGTGTAGACCTCGATTCCCGCAAAGGTAGATGAAACGACAATATAATCACATAATATACATCCAAACATGCAGATTATTGAAGATAGAACGTCTAAACAGACCCCAAAATATAGACAATAATTCATGCTATCAAAATACCCCACACTTAGCCCTTGCTTGTCCCCAAGCAAATTCCGAATATAAAATACAAGATAGAATGGATTATTAGTCATGAAGATCAATGAAAAAGTCTTTCAAAACATTTTAATGGTGTGCTACAATCATAGATCACTCTAAGAGAATACTTCATGGAATTTAAAATCAAAATATGCTTAAAACATTTTATAAATATAAGAAAGTTGTTCATCTTTGCATAAAATCATAGAATGCATAATAAATCATAATCATCGAAATTAATCATGTATAATCCAGCTCAAACCACAAAGTCAATCAACAAGCTCGAGGTCTCAAGGGCTTCCCAAAAGAAAGGTCAAGAAACGTGTAGGGTAGGGATGTATAGAAGGTAATGTGGTGCTAGAATCCGGGAAAAGGATATCACTTCACTTTCACTTGACTTTCAACATCATCCACCAATAAGCTTTGCTTATTTCACACTTTTCTTTTTTTTTTACTTTACTTTTTGGGATGCATGGACAGAGGTGCACAATAACCGAAGCCTAGGAAATCAGCAATCATCAATTTCTTGAGATGCATCAAACCCTTGATGCACATACCATGACCCGTTAGGAATATCGCTCAATCCAACTTTGGCAAGACACAAACACCCGGCTATGTGAATGGTGCCGAGTTACTCGTCATCATGATTGACTTCCCCAAACCTATTTATTACTTTCTAACACTTTCACTTCCAGCCAACTTCTCAACTTTTCTTTCACATGCTTTTCACTTGCTTGCTTCCAAATTCCCGGATAGGTAAAGGAAGGCAAATATGTATATGAGGGGCTAAGCATGATCAAGAAGAAGAAGAGAAAAGAATGAATTGCCTTGGTCTTTCCAGGAAGAAAGTGAGAGAACTCATAATGTGGTGTCAACCTTCAAATTCAATATAATTTTGATAAAAACAAAGTATTAAACATGCCACAAATTTCAAACAAAGCATTTAGCAACTTAAACATATCATAAAACCTTTCAAACATATAAAGATTTCAAAACCAATCTGCAAACAAGATCTTCACTGAGGTCATATCCAGATAAGAAGCACAAAAATCATTTTCGAAAAATTCCTTTCAGTCAAAGCGCCTCGGTCGAGATGTTCTAGTCAACCGAGGTGAAGTACCTCGTTTGGCCAGAATTACTTCGGTCGAGGTCAAAAAATCTTTTTCTGTCCAGTTTTTAACGTTTTTTTTTCAATCAAATAACCTGTATGCATGCATGTAATCTCAGATAGAGCAGAATAAAACATAAATATCCATCAAAGTAGCATACAATCATCCATAGTCAAATAATACATCAATCCCGATTCGGGAGACATGGCCGGTGAGTCGTTTAGCCGACGAGTTTACCCCTCAGATTGTGAGATTACATGGAGTTCTGAGGACCATTATCTTGGATAGGGACGGGCGTTTTTCCTCGAGGTTCTAGCAGCAGGTACACGCCGCCCTAGGTTCGAGTCTTCATTTCACCACCGCATACCATCCACAAACTGACGGCCAGTTCGAGCGGACTATTCAGACCTTAGAGGACATGTTGCGGGCATGTGTGCTACATTGTGGGCTGGTATGGCCAGACCACCTCCCATTGGTGGAGTTTTCATATAATAGCAGTTGGCACGCGTCGATTGGGATGACACGGTATGGGGTGTTGTATGGATGGAGATGCCGCACTCCCTTATGTTGGGACGAGCTGGGGAGTTCTAGTGTTGTACCTCCAGACCATGTACAAGATGACATGGCTAGGGTTGCTTTGATCCGAGAGAGGATGTTGGTTGCACAAAGACGTAAGAAGTCGTATGCGGATAGGAGGCATATGCCTCTTGAGTATAGGGTAGGAGCTCAAGTGTGGCTGAGGGTGTCACCGACGCGGGGCGTCAGGCGATTCGGCATTAAGGGGAAGTTAAGCCCCTGATATGTCGGTCCATTCAAGATAGTGGAGAGAGTCGGCGAGGTGGCATACAGGTTGGTATTGCCACCGCAGTTAGAGGGTATACATCCGGTATTTCATGTGTCTCAGCTGAGAGAATACATCCACGACCCGAGGCACATCATTAGCCACGAGGACCTAGTGGTCGAGCCCGACCATACTTTTGCGGAATACCCGATAGCGGTTTTGTAGCGGATTACGAGACGCCTTCGATCGAAGGAGATACTGATGCTGAGAGTGCAGTGGTCGAGGCGATGAGCCAACGAGGCTACATGGGAGACGGAGGAGAGTATCCGGAGGAACTATCCCGAGTTTTACGCAGGTTTAGAGACACCGACAAGACAGTAGGGTTAGTCCCAAGCTCCTTCCCTTGGTTATGCCTATGTGATTTGCGATATGATATGCATGGTGTGCTACTTATGTGTATATGTGATTACCTGGTGAGGTATTGATATGGTTATGTGGGTGACATTGGGTTTGAGGGTTGATGGTTGGCGTTACATGTTCCATGCGTTTTTTCGAGTTGTGCGGTTTGAGAGTATCATGTTTAGCAAGTTTCAGGACGAAACTTGTTTTTAGGGGGGGTTTAGTTGTAACATCCAGAATTTTTTGTTTGCGAGTATCATTTTTCCCGCAGGCACGGGTGCTGAGTGCCGGAATTTATCCCCGAAATCCCGCACCGACCTTTCGGTTTTCCTCTTTGTTTTCGAGCTCATTGGTTTATGGAGTGAGGAGACATATGGAGCAACTGACCCTTGGGTCTCCCCACCCCTTTTTGCATCCTTCTTTTCACTCTCCGTCTCTCCTCACTTTTCCATTTCACTCTCACGTTAGATCTCTCTTCACTCTCCTTCTTGTGGTCTTTCTTCTTCCTTCTCCTTGGAAGATCTTGGCTTGGAATCTGCATCATTGAAGATCTTGGATCTGTGGTGGTGAGCTTCCTTTCTCCCCTCTTCTCCTTTCTTGTTGTTTTTCTTCCCCTTCTTCTCTTCACCTCCATGGATATGGAGGAAGCTTTAATGAGAGTTCTTGTGAATCCATTACATGTGCATCTTCTTAGCTCGTTTAGGTCGTGGAGAGGAGTCTAAGACTAGTGGATGATGTTTGGAGAAGGCCCAGCCACAGAATGAAGCACTTGAAGCAAAGATGAAAACTCCACCTTGATTATATGTGTGTATAGGTGATGATGGAAGACTTAAACACAAATGAAGTGGTTTTTAATTCTAACAAATTATCGATTGTATGTCTAGTTGTTTGGCTTATTTTGTTGCTTTGTCTAGAATGTATGCAGACCTTGAAACGCATTTCAAAGGATCGACGGAGGCCTTGAAATCGGATACAAGGGACAGACGAATAATTTAGAGAGATTTAACACGGAGGCCTTGAAAGCCATTTCAAGGGATAAGAAGCCAAAGCCTTGAAGTCAAAACAAAGTGGCTGGAAGGATTTCAAAACTATAACAACCAGATCTACCAAGCATCAAAGAAGATCTTCCAAGGAGATTTTCCCAACAAGAATATACGCTCATAAAAGATCTCAACCGACCAAGTCGATTGGACTCAAAAACAAGATCTCACAAAGATCCTCAACCAAAAGAGCAAAGATCCCCTCTCAACGAATGTCGGATATCTTCACAGTATGAGAAGATTACGGACAAGGGAGATCAACCTGCTTTAAGGAGATGAAGAAGATAGAAGATCTACAACGTCTACCTCATCTTAACCAAGAAGAGGCTTTCATGGAGAAGAAGAATCATCTTCAACGGTCATCTTCCCAACTGCTAGAAGACCTCTCCATCGAAGACTATAAATAAAGATGTCGATTGATGAAGAAGAAATACATGTAACACCCCAAATTCTGAGAACTCGGAGAGTTACTGGTTAGGATCTCACAATGGGTCCCGACCTTAGTTTGACAACAATTTTACTTGGATCTTACAACAAGGCACAAATGCATTTAAAACATTTAATGTATGAATGTACACATGTGACAGCCTTACGAAACATATATATAGATACATAACATGCATGTCGTATGAGAGACCCCCTGTCTCCATCTAATGAATATGTGGACCCGACTGACCATCCGTTCCGTATCTCTCTGCAACTGTCTATCTCTACAAATTTACAACACGGATAAAACCGTTAGCTAACATTCTATGTATAAGTATAAAGGTAAAAGCACAAACACATAACATACACAATCAACATGCAACACTCAATCCTTTTTATTATCTTTTAATTAGGTGATATGTCATTACTAATGATACTTAATTTGTGACACGAGGGATTCCCAAACCTCGCCCATATCCCCGTTTACCAACGCGGAATGGTACTAATGCATCTGACCGTCTACCTGACTGGGCTGGTCGCAGGGAACCTCCTAGACTCTCGCAAGAGCTAGGCAGATGATGTCACGACCCGTTATCATACACTTGGGTCAATTATGTAAATAATAAAGTCGGCCTAATCGGGTTTCGTTATTTATTATAACTAACAAACACCACTCATACACATTACACTCATACAAGAAGCCAGCTAAGTAAGTCCGTGGACTTACCTGAATCAGATCTCGACTTTCTAATTCGCAAATCGATGTGTACAGTAGGAATTCAGTGGCCTGTCAAAGGAGGCAAGTGTGTCAGCACACTTTCTAGGTGATTAGAAGTCTAAGACTTCTAAGATAGCAGGCCTTAATAGAACGGAATTGATTACAGTATTAATTTATGGTAAAATGACAATTTTACCCTTGGTCCCGAAAATTCTAAAAATTTCATAATTTATGTCTAAACTCTTATTTGAGACTAAAATGTCATATTCTAACTCTTAAAGATGAGTTTGATTTTCCAAACTGGCAATTGACACATTCTTCTTATTTTCCGAATGATCGCTAAGGTCCAACTTCGGCTTCAAATATAAAATTTGAATAATCATATAAAAATTCTGAAATAATTCCCTAGATCATTTATGAAATCTCATCTACTCCTAGGAGCAAGAATTTCTTAAAACCGTTCAACCATCACTTCTACAAAAATTTCTAAAGTTGGTTACAACACTTAACAAACAACACACTGTCTTAACTTTGAAAAATCATAACTCCTAAACTACTCGCTGGATTTATCCCAAATTTTGATATGTTGTACTATAAAATCTCATCTATAATATATCCAAAATTCAGCCTCAAAGGAGATCAAAATCCTATTTAAAACTATCTCACAATACCGAATTTCAGCACAACAGAAAAACTGCTTACGACTCAATCTTTGAAAAATCATAAATCCCAAACCACTCGCTGGATTCCTCTCAAATTTTAATATGTTCTACAAAAATATGTCAACTATATCATATCCAAAATTCAAGCCCAACAGAAATCAAGAAGTTATTCAAAACCATGTCACAAAACAGCATCACTTGCTGTTTTCCCCAACACTCAGCACATATATAAAAACTGCATGAGGCGTCAACTTTGGAACACAATAACTCTCAAACCGTAGCTCGGATTCCTCTCAATTTTAGTATGTTATACTATACAATATCGACTAAAACATATCCGAAAATCAGCCAGAAAGGAAGAGTCTAGCGTAGCCAAAAATGGGCCCGAAGTTGACTGCTCAACACTTCCGAAAATTCTGGAAAACGCAAGAATTTGTACAGCTCTCCTACGGTTGTTCTGAGTAGGTTTAACAGACGAAACGGGTACACGTTAGGCAAGGAAAAGGTGGACTGAAGTGTAGTGTAGCAAGGGTTACAAGACTTACCCGATTCCGAGACTCGAAGGCATGAAGGAAGATGGCCCGAAGACTGCTGTTGTCCGTGTGACGCATCTGCAGTGAGTAGGACACGCACTCTAGGGCTGGCTATGTTGTGTCATTGTAGCTGCGTGATTGGAGGGCTGGAGAGTGGTGCGACAGTGGCCCAGGAGGCGCACCCGCGGCCCTAGTGTGGCGCTCCCACAGCCTGGTTCTCAACTGACCAGCGGCTAGAGCAAACACGCACCATCTGTTGTTCCCCTGGCGCTGCTGTGCACGAACCGAAGGGGATGGAAGGCCGCCTGCTGTCTTGGAACGAAGGGGAGAAGGAGACGGCTTCAGTCGAGTATGCAGGAGGCGAGGAGAGGTGTTAGGTTAGCAGCGAGATGTTCGCTCCTGGTATGGCAACGAGGCGGCCATGCTTGTCGAAGAAGGAAGGAGAGAGCTCCGGAGTATCTTCCGGCGTGACGGTGAATTAGGGTTGCTGTGTTGCGGCGTGAGCTGGGATGAGGCAGATGAGCAATCTACTGTTGGGCCGGGTCGAGAGCAGGCTGGGAGCGCGCACAGAAATGGGATGAGGTGAGGCTGACATGAGAGTTGGGTTGAACCAAGGTGAGCTGAAATTGTAAAAAGCAAAGGTGGGCTGGGTTGTCAAAACTCGTCATGGCCTTGTCAAGCCCATGCATGACCTTGTCACGGATTTGTCATGGCCTCGTCATAACTCATCATGGTCTCGTCACAGCTTTGTCACAGTCTCGTCTCAGCCTTGTCATGATCTCGTCAAAAGTCGTCGTTAAGGATTAATTATAAGAATTAGGGTTTGATATAATTCTATCATTTTATGTGAATTAAATTCTACATAAAATGATAAAATTTGTGAAGAAAGAAATACTAGATAGAATGGGAAACTGTCAACGGCTCGAAGTCCGAATTGATTCGGAATTAAACGGAATAAAAATTCTGGATATTACATCAGTACCCCTGATGACATGAATTATATACCATTATATTCATGCATATTGTAGATGATTACCTTAATTTACCTTGCATTTAGAGAGATTTTGTGTACCTTTTATGTTCTATTCAACAAAATGTCGGAAATAGAGGTCTACACGAGTTTTTTATGAATTATAGGTAAATGGAGTGGAATTTAAAGCAAAAGTGGAGCAAGGAGCGCCTAAGGTCATTAAGGAGGCTAAAGAAGTCTTAGAGGGGTCACAAAGAGCTAAGGAGTTGCAAAGGAGAAGCATAAAAGAGAGAAAGGAGACGAGCCAAAAGAAGAGCACTTTCTGTTGAAGAAAATCGTGCCATTATACATATAAATCGGACGATTTTCTTCTTTAGAAATCGAACGGTTTTGTGTATAAATCGACTAGGTCGATTTTCTTTGTTTTTCGGCCAAATGATAAAGACGACACAAAGCCCAATTCTTTTGGGCTAGAGGAGGGTTTTGCCAAACGGCCCACTAGCAAGAAACTATAGTTGGGAACCCTGGGAACGAAATCGAAGAGGCGGCAGCGGGAAATCTTTACACATTTGTGAAAGATTGAGGATTCTTGGAGAAGGATTGAAGGACTCTAGCCGGAAAGTCAATCTTGATCATTATTTGTGAGATTTCTTTGTTCTATTGGAATCTTTGTGGTTTTTGAACACGAATTTGAGTTACTTAAGAGATACATTGATCAGTTTCGAGAATTGTTTACAGATTTGAAGGTTATTGAGTTTTTATTCAAGATTCGGGTTTATTTGCGATATTTCACTCAATCTTTAATTTGATTCGATTTTGAAAATGGTTGGCTAAAACCATTGTGATTCTGGGGAGAATAGTTGATGATTAAGGCTTAGATGATGATAGACTGAACTCATTCAAACATTTAGACCCTGAGAGTTTAGATTTTAGTTTTGCGATAACAGGAAAATCGGGGTGTTCTTGAGTAAATCGGCCGATTTAATGATGAACAGCGCGATTTATTCTTCTGACGAACTTTAATTGAATTAATCTTTAACCAAAACTAATCCTTGCCTAAATCCCAATCTTGTTTAACCTTTTTAACCTCTATTTGAGTGTGTGAAGAGACTTCAAACTTGATTCTACATTTAATAGATTAAAATTATAAGATTTGGGTAATAGAGAGACTCAACATCCTTTATTAAGATTTTAAGTGTGCTTTCTATTCTTTCTTTGGAGAGTCATATCCTAGAGTTTTAGATAGTTAGTTTGAACATAATCCTTGTCTTTAGATCTTTCTATATTGCAGCCTCAACAACCCTTATAGAGAGAACCTTTAGATTAGATATATAGGTTTCGGAACTTCACCGTACGATACCTACTTTTGAACACATAATCTTGGCAATATAAACTCTGTCCTTATATCTATAAAAGTGTCTTGAATCAAAAGCCGAAATCGGATACTTGAATCCTTGGAATCATTTTACCCTTATTTGATCACAAACGTTTTTTGCATTTTCGCTAGATAATTGAAATTGAATTTACTCTCACCAAATCCCTAAGTTCGACTCTGGAATTCTTACCTCACTACAGCTGATCCGTACACTGCGGGTTCGCTTTGCTTTGAGTTCTAGATATAAATTTAAGACTTTGACGCACATACCTTTTGAGCGAACAAGTTTTTGGCGCCGTTGTCGGGGATTTGGTCTAGACCAAATTCGGTTTTCGGTTGTCTAGCTTGAGAGCTCTTGCTCTTGTGATTTGATTTGTCTACTTGAGTGATCTTTGCAGGTTCTTTAGGTATATGCGAAAGACTAGATCCACTAAAGATCTAGTTCCTTTCGATCCCGAATTGGAGAAAACTTTGAGAAGAAAGTTGAAGGAAAAGAAAATGGCCGAGAACAATGAGAGAAACTTCCAGGCTGAACTGAACGAAGCTCAACGCCAACTTCAGGTGAGCGAGAAAGCACGTCTAGATGCTGAAACGAGTCATCAATTTCAGATTGATGAACTAAGAGCTATGATGTTGGACATGAAGTTGGAATTGAATGAATCCAGAAAGAAGAAGAAAGTCAAGACACCAACTAAATCCATTAGGAAAGACTCATCCGATGATGAAGAAATTGATCCGGACATGCCGGAACTTGAGGAGATCGATCCACTACTTCGTCCTGTTCGAAACACCCCAAAACCACGGGTTGTTCCTCGCCTCCCAACTAGGGATGTGAGAGTTGCTAATGACGGTGATAGACCCCGTACTTTGGGGCAACGGATGGACCCAATTCAGCAACCACGCCGTCTAGGTGTGGACTTCGGAGCTGAAGACATCCAGGAGTTTAGCTTCTTACCACAAGTTATCACCATGGTTCGCCAAAGTCAATATGGCGGAGCAAGTACTGAATCTCCACATCAACACTTGCAGAATTTCGAGATTCTCATGGAGACTATGAAGCCGAAGAAGGCTACTACAAGCAACTACAAGATCAAACCGTTCTTCTTTTCTTTGAAGGAAAAGGCTCTAGCTTGGTACCAAACACTTCCAGCTGCAAAGCTGGCTACATGGGAGGAATTGTCTTCGGAATTCCTCACCAACTTCTTCCCGCCATCCAAAACGGCGGAATTGAGAGGTAAGATAAACGCTTTTTCTATGAAAACTAACGAAAGTTTGTTTCAATCTTGGGAAAGGTTTCAAGATCTCTTGTTGGATTGCCCACACCATGGCATTTCAAAGCTGGAATTATTGGAGATCTACTACAAAGGATTGGATGTGGAAACACAATTCAACCTCCAATCTCTCTCTTGTGGCACATTCATGGACATGAGAGAGGATGATGCTTGGGACTTCATGGAGAAGCAAGCCCAAGTGATTGAGAAGTATTCCCACCGGAAGGTGGAACCAAATAGCCGGAATCAAGGTGATCCGGGAGTTAAATTGAATCAAGCTTCTCAAACTCAAATATTTTCCCTCAACAATGAAATCAAAGAGTTGAAGGAAGTAATCAAAACAAGTCTTCAAAGGACTAAGGAACAGGAAGCCAACTATATGGGAAGGGATAACGATCAAAGGAATGACTACCGGCACAACAACCGGAACTCTAACTGGAACAAAAACAATAGGAACTCCAATAGCAACCATTGGAGGTCGAATCAACAAGCTCCAGGTAATCCTTATTCCCATGCTGAAAAAGCTCTAACACCTCCATCTTCCTCTACTCCTTTGAAAAGCCAGGAACAATCATCAAACGGATTGAACAAACCCGATCCCATGTTGGAAACGATCCTAGGGAAACTACAAGGATTGGAAAGCTATATAACTTCGGTTGATAAAGCTCACAAAGCTTTGGAAAGCCAAGTATTTAACAAGGCCGGAGAAGTTCCAAGAGACCAAGGGAAACTTCCCGGGAAGACGGAAGATAACCCAAAGGGAAGGGTTATGGCAATCACTACTAGGAGTGGCGTAACAACCACCGATCCTCAACCTAAAGTAGTTGAGACCACCACCAAAGAAGAGAAGGAAAAGGAGAAGGAAGACGTCTATATCCCTCCTCCCGCCTACAAACCACCGCTACCATTTCCTCAATCTAGAGCGCGAGCGCGCTTAGATAAACACTTTGGTAAGTTTCTTGAGCTAATGAGTAAATTGCATATTAATATACCGTTTATGGATGCAATTTTAGGTATGCCGGCCTATGGGAAATTCCTCAAGGAGATCCTCTCTAACAAGAGGAAATTAGAGGACATTGGAGAAGTCAAGATGAGTATGGAGTCATCCGAACTCATCAAGACTATGACGGAGAATATGCCACCTAAGCTCCGTGATCCAGGATCTTTTTGCATACCCATCACTTTGGGAGAGGCTACTTATGATGCACTTTGTGACCTTGGGGCGAGTGTGAGTATCATACCACTTGCTCTATGCAAAGCAGTTGGTCTAGGAGAGCCTAGACCGGTGAAGATCACACTCTACATGGCTGATCGTTCCACCACTAAGCCAGTAGGGATTCTTTAAGACATTCCTGTGAAACTTGGTAAGTTTTACATTCCTATAGATTTTGTCGTTCTTGACATCCCTGCAGATTATCCGGTTCCCATTATTCTTGGGAGACCATTCCTTGCAACATCCGGATGCATGGTAGATTGCAAGAATGGCCAGCTATCTTTCAATATAGGTGAAGAGAAGGTGGAATTCATACTCTCTTCCTTAATCAAGGAGCCAGACTTGAGAGACGATGTCTTTGATATCTTTGATGAAGAAGAGTCTAGAGAGGTAGTAAGTTCAATCTTAATGAAAGACCCTCTTCAAAAGGTTCTTAGTATGAGCATCATGGAGGAAGGAGTAGAACATGATTGCAATGAGGATGTGAAAGCATTAGATGATATGGAGGAAGAACCAGGAACAAGATTTGAAGAACTAGAATTAACTCCGGAAACTGTGAAAAAAATCGACTTGCATAAATTAAATCGTCCGATTTTGGAAAAGGCAACCCGATTTTTGACAACAGAAAGAAAAATCGTGCCTCAAATCGTCCGATTTACTTCAGGGGAGGTTGATCCAGTGGGAAATTTTCTGGATTCTCCAAACTTCACCGCAGCTGTTCTCAACTCTAATGATACATCATCCCCACCTTCAGAGGCTTCCCCCATGATATCCGAAGGTCATGAATCATCATCAATCAAGGCACCTCCATCTTTGGAATTGAAACCACTCCCCACGCATTTAAGGTATGCATTTCTTGGCATTAATTCTACATATCCGGTCATAGTTAATGCGAAACTGAATGATGCTGAACTAGAGAAACTTATGCATGTTCTAAGACAACATAGGAGAGCAATAGGTTATACTATTGATGATTTAGTAGGAATAAAACCTTCCCTATGTATGCACAAAATTCTAATGGAACAGGATTACAAGCCTTCACGCCAACCTCAAAGACGGTTAAATCCGGTCATGAAAGAGGTCGTGAAGAAAGAAATCCTTAAGCTACTTGATGCAGGTATCATCTTTCCTATTTCCGATAGCAAATGGGTGAGTCCAGTACAGGTAGTACCAAAGAAAGGAGGCATTACCATTGTTGCCAACAAAAACAATGAACTTATTCCCACACGGACAGTTACAGGGTGGCGAATGTGCATCGACTACCGTAAACTGAACGTGGCCACTAGGAAGGATCACTTTCCCCTTTCTTTTATTGATCAAATGTTGGAGAGGTTAGCCCAACATTCTTACTTTTGTTATCTAGATTGATATAGCGGTTTCTTTCAGATTCCCATTCACCCGGATGATCAAGAGAAGACAACTTTCACGTGCCCTTGGGGTACGTTTGCTTATAGAAGAATGCCATTCGGTCTATGCAACGCTCCAGCCATCTTCCAAAGGTGTATGATGACAATCTTCTCCGAATACGTAGAGAATATCATGGAAGTCTTCATGGACGACTTTTCGGTATATGGTTCTTCCTTTGATAATTGTCTCTCTAACCTTTCACTAGTTCTTAAGAGATGTGAGGACACTAACTTAGTCTTAAACTGGGAAAAATGTCATTTCAGGGTCACCGAAGGAATTGTGTTAGGTCATCTAATATCACAAAGAGGAATAGAGGTTGATAAAGCTAAAATAGAAACTATTGAAAAGTTACCTCCTCCCTCTTCTGTAAAAGGAATAAGAAGCTTCTTAGGACATGCAGGCTTCTATAGGAGATTCATAAAGGATTTTTCTAAGATTTCAAAACCTTTGACTAATCTTTTGATGAAAGATGCAACTTTCGAATTTTCGAAGGATTGTTTAGATGCTTTTTGCAGGATCAAAGAAGCTTTGATTTCAGCGCCAATCATCCAACCACCCGATTGGAACCTTCCTTTCGAGGTTATGTGCGATGCAAGCGATGTCGCTATAGGAGCCGTTCTTGGACAGAAGAAAGATGGTCGTACTCATGCCATCTACTATGCTAGCAAAACGCTAGACGAGGCTCAATACAACTATGCCACCACGGAAAAGGAACTCTTAGTTGTAGTTTACGCTTTTGAAAAGTTTCGTTCCTATCTTGTAGGTGCAAAAGTGATTGTCTATACAGATCATTCGGCAATACGCTACTTATTCACGAAGAAGGATGCGAAGCCAAGGCTTCTAAGATGGATCTTACTCTTACAAGAGCTTGATTTGGAAATTCGTGATAAGAAAGGGTCGGAAAACTCCGTGGCCGACCATCTTAGTCGTCTTCCACACCTCACCGATAAGATGGATGAACTCCCTATAGACGACTCATTCCCTGACGAGCAACTACATGAGATTGAAGAGTGTCTTCAACACATTTCAAAAGGTAATGATCCATGGTTTGCTGACATTGTGAATTACCTTGTTTGTCAGGAGATTCCCCCCGGATTTTCATATGCACAAAGGAAGAAGTTCCTTGAGGACGTCCGGCACTTCTATTGGAACGAACCTCTTCTATTCAAAAGAGGTCCCGATGGCATATACAGAAGATGTATCCCAGAAGATGAGGTGGATAGTGTCATCCGCCATTGCCATTCTCTTCCATGTGGAGGACATGCTAGTTCCCACAAGACTTGTGCTAAGGTACTTCGTTCCGGCTTCTTTTGGCCTACACTATTCAAAGATGTGCAAAAGTTTGTTGTTGCTTGTGATGCTTGTCAAAGGACAGGTAATATATCAAGGAGGAATGAGATGCCTCTCAACAACATACAAGAAGTAGAGATCTTCGATGTATGGGGTGTAGATTTTATGGGACCTTTCCCATCTTCATGCGGAAACCAATATATACTTCTTGCCGTAGACTATGTCTCGAGATGGGTAGAAGCAATCGCTTCTCCTACTAATGATGCAATGGTAGTGGTGAAGTTCTTCAATAGAACGATCTTCCCAAGGTTCGGAACTCCCCGAACCATCATTAGTGACGGAGGAACACATTTCACAGCCCGTCGATTTGAGACTCTATTGGCTAAGTATGGGGTGACCCATAAAATAGCTACACCATACCATCCGCAAACTAGCGGACAAGTTGAGATCTCCAATAGAGAGATCAAAGGAATTTTAGAGAAAACTATATCTAAACGAGGAAAGATTGGTCAATGAAGCTTGAAGATGCATTATGGGCGTACAGGACAACCTTCAAGACACCAATAGGTACGACTCCATATAATCTTGTCTATGGTAAATCTTGTCATCTTCCTGTAGAGCTAGAGCATAAAGCATATTGGGCTATCAAGTGGCTCAACTTTGACATGAAAGAAGCCGGAGAGAAGCGGCTCTTAGACATCAATGAGCTGGATGAGATCCGGCTAAATGCGTATGAAAATGCAAAGATCTACAAGGAACGGACAAAGCGTTGGCATGATAAGCATATCATTCCAAAGGGTCTGAAAGAGGGAGATCAAGTTCTTCTATTCAACTCGAGGCTTCGTCTATTTCCAGGTAAGATTAAATCCCGTTGGACAGGACCTTATGTAATTAAACGAATCTTCCCCCATGGTGCAGTTGAAGTATGGGGTGAACAAAGCGGAAGTTTCAAAGTTAATGGCCAACGGTTGAAGAAATACACACCGGAAGCTCCGGTCGAGGAGATAGCTCCTATTCTCCTCCAGTGAACACAAACCATACACCGTCCAGCTAAAGACGATAAATCAAGCGCTTCTTGGGAGGCAACCCATGATAGTATAGTTTTCCCCTCCTTTCATCACTTAGTTAGAATAGATTAGTTGCTTTGTTTCTTTGTTTCCCCTTTTTATTTGTTCCTCGATACACTCTTGGTTTGTCGTGTCATTAATCGCAGGAAATTAGGTCCAAATTGAGATATCCATGGAGAAAGGGAGCATAAATCAGTTCAATCTTCAAATTCCACGAAGAACAAGGAAGGAAATCGAGTTACATTAAGTTAATCGTTCGATTCAGGAACAGAGCAGGTCGATTTTTGACAACAGAAAGATAAATCGACCCCCAGATCGACCTACAGAGAAAAATCGTCCGATTTTTCATGTGTTCAAAGAAAATGTAAGAAAATCGCCCCGACGATTAAATCGACCCAGAAAATCGCCCGATTTTCTTCACAATTTCTTGAGCCTATATAAAGACTTAAACACTCGATTCCCTCATTCCAAACACTTCCACTCTCGATTTCTCTCTCTCAAGAACTTCAAAAATCGCCCATACCCTACAATCCTCATTCCTTAATCGTTTTGCACGATTCTTGGCTCCAAACTGAAGCATTTTTGACAAGGAACAAGGATCTAGCAACGACAAGCACGGCAATCGACTCTTCCATACGGAATTTAGGTTTTTCATTCCAAAACCTAAGTTTCTAATTCGAAATTGAATCTTGCTTAGAAAGTGTTCGTTTGCTGAGATTGATTGAGGGGTTTGCTTAGGAATCATTATAGGAAACTGTGTGTGGTGATAGCTTAGTCAGAACTTTACAGAATTGTGAGAATCATTGAAATCGAGATAAAAATCGACCTTACCTAGAAAAATCGGCCGGTTTGTTTGAAGAACAAGTCGATTTTTTGCTGCAGAAATGGATATTGTGAAGAGAATAACTAGAAATACGGGGAAGAAGAAGGGATCTTCTTCCAGAGCCCCTCCCCCACCCTCTCAAAACATTCCAAAGCTCCCCCCTCCTCTATCCAAACACAAGAAAAAATACGAACGTATCTTAGATCGCCCATTCACCCCTCCTCGATGCATTGTACTAGATGACCTAGATTCCTTGTTTGTTCGAGAGGATGTAGATATGATGCTTGATAGAGTTTGGCTGAGACAGTTTGCTATGATTAGGGAGGATGCATATACCGAGATCACCCTAGAGTTCCTTAGTACATTTGAGCATGACCCTAGAGAGAGGACGGTCACATTCCGCCTTATGAACCAAGATCATGCTATGTCTATTGCTACTTTTGGAGATCTGTTTGGCTTTTCCTATTCTGATGCAGGCACTTTTGCGAGAGGTGTTAGTGCTAGTGCCTTTTGGGAGTCTATTTCGGTGGGCGAATATGGAGGAGATAAGTGGAGACCCGGGAACTCTAAGGAGACTAGTATGTACAACCTCTCCTTTAAGGTAGTACATAGGATCCTTAGTGAGAGCCTATTCGCACGGACAGAGACTCCACAGAAGCTCAAGGTTTATGAGCTTTTTATCCTATACTGTATGACATCCACCACCATCCCCGACATCACCTCCATGCTTGCTGAATATCTAGGAAAGATAGCCAACAAAGCTAAGGGTGACATTTATGTTGGAGGCCTTGTCACTCATGTGGCAAAGGCATTGGAGTTAGACGTCTCGGGATGTACTCTAGCTGAGAGTGCCCTACCTTTAGGTTCACAGTGGTTGGTTGTTCGACAGGTTTTGATTCCCCGGGGGAGAGGAACCCTTCATGTGCCCATGCCATGGCACAAGGATCCAAAGAAGAAGCCATCCGAGATCATTTGGAAGTCCGAGTACACTATTCGGAGCAAGAGGAACTGGAAGGAGACATTCGAGTTGATGCTTGAGAAGTTATCTCCTCCTATTTACTATGATGATGATGCAGGTGACACTGAGGATGAGGAGGATGATGAGGATGGAGGCCAGGAGACCATGCTCGAGTTCGAGAGTGACACTCACAGTGGTCACGCCACGGATGCCATGGACACCGACACTGATGGTGGAGGACCTAGCAGGACTAGTAGAGGTGACGAGGAGACAGAGGATGAAATCCAGCCACCTCGCCACTCTTATGCACATGCCCCGAGCCATAGCCGAGGACGTCGACTTCCCCGCCACTATAGAGACTTAGTCTCTAGCTTCCAGAGCCTCCGCACCGACTATCGCGCTCTCCACACCGACTATGACACCTTGAACACTCAGTTCAAGGAGTACAGGCAGGAGACGGACGCTAGGCACTCTTCCTACGACGGCCAGATGAGAGACTTATACTACCATCAGTTCGGCCACTTCTACGATCCTAGCGCACCGATGTATCCTCCACCACCACCGACCGAGGATTGAGCTTCCACTTCTTTTACATTGTAAGTATGTTTCTCCATCTTATGCTTGATTTTCACATTGGGGACAATGTGGATGTTAAGTATGGGGTGGGGGTACTTACAATACCTTTTATTTCATCTTAGCACTCTATGCACTTTACACTACTCTTGATGATTTGGCATGTAATAACTCTTACGTTACTTGCTTTCCACTATGACATTTGCATTTGCATGATCTTCTTCAAATTCTATGAATTTTCAAAAATTTTGTGCTTCTTATGATGGAAATGACCTCTATGATGAGAATTGTGATGTGGATAGGCAAAAAGATGACTTGGTTGTGTTGAGATTTTAATCATAGCATGAATGAGCTTACTTTTGTTACTTGAACACATGAATAAGTTGTATGATTTAAATGTTTTGATAAGAGAATGAAATAATAGTCGAAGCTATATTGCAAGTTCTTTTACATCATATAAGGATGACTAAGGCAATTCACTTCTTTTCTTTTCTCATATCTTGATCATGCTAGCCCCTCAATGAAATATGTGACCCTCCTTTTACCATCCGGGAATTAGGATAAGTGATAGAAAAAAGGCATGTTTGATGTGGGAGGGCCAAAGAAAATGTGTTAAATGAAAGTGTAGCAATTCATAAGTTTGGGGACGTTGAACATGATGATGAGTAACTCGGCACCATTCACATAGTCGGGTGTTTGTGTCTTGCCAAAGTCCGATTGAACGACAAGTCCTAACGGGATATGGTATGTGCATCAAGGGTTTGAGGCATCTCGAAATTGAGAAACGCCGATCTCCTAGGCTTCGGTTTTTGTGCACAACCGTCCATACTCTCAAAAAGTAAATATAAAGAAAGCAAAGCTTTCTACATGCAAAGCATGTGCGGTGAAGTAAATTTTTGAAGGTATTATGTTGTTCCTCTTTCCCGGATTAGCACCACAATTGCCTAAAAGAATTCCTTCCCCTAATAAGTTTCTTAGACCTTTCCTTTGATTAGAAGACCTTGAGACTTTTATGCATGTGTTTAAGGCTTCATGGCTTAGATTTGTTTGACTTTAATTACCTCTACATCTTTATCATGTACTTTATTTGTGTTTTCAAGAAAGAAAAGAGAGTTAGTTCATCTTATAGTTATCATTGATACATACTTTGCCTTCCTATGCCTTGAAATATCACTTTGAGGGTGATCCAATAAGAAGAAGCACTATCAAAAGAAAAGTTTTTGAGTTTTCATACATATATAATCCATAACATCTTGTATTCTAAATTTGAGGCTTGCTTAGGGACAAGCAAGGCGCAAGTATGGGGTATTTTGATGACATGAATTATATACCATTATATTCATGCATATTGTAGATGATTACCTTAATTTACCTTGCATTTAGAGAGATTTTGTGTACCTTTTATGTTCTATTCAACAAAATGTCGGAAATAGAGGTCTACACGAGTTTTTGATGAATTATAGGTAAATAGAGTGGAATTTAAAGCAAAAGTTGAGCAAGGAGCGCCTAAGGTCATTAAGGAGGCTAAAGAAGTCTTAGAGGGATCACAAAGAGCTAAGGAGTTGCAAAGGAGAAGCATAAAAGAGAGAAAGGAGACGAGCCAAAAGAAGAACACTTTCTGTTGAAGAAAATCGTGCCATATACATATAAATCGGACGATTTTCTTCTTTAGAAATCGAACGGTTTTGTGTATAAATCGACTAGGTCGATTTTCTTTGTTTTTCGGCCAAATGATAAAGACAACGAAAAGCCCAATTCTTTTGGGCTAGAGGAGGGTTTTGCCAAACGGCCCACTAGCAAGAAACCATAGTTGGGAACCCTGGGAACGAAATCGAAGAGGCCGCAGCGGGAAATCTTTACACGTTTGTGAAAGATTGAGGATTCTTGGAGAAGGATTGAAGGACTCTAGCCGGAAAGTCAATCTTGATCATTATTTGTGAGATTTCTTTGTTCTATTGGAATCTTTATGGTTTTTGAACACGAATTTGAGTTACTTAAGAGATACATTGATCAGTTCCGAAAATTGTTTACAGATTTGAAGGTTATTGAGTTTTTATTCAAGATTCGGGTTTATTTGCGATATTTCACTCAATCTTTAATTTGATTCGATTTTGAAAATGGTTGGCTAAAACCATTGTGATTCTGGGGAGAATAGTTGATGATTAAGGTTTAGATGATGATAGACTGAACTCATTCAAACATTTGGACCCTGAGAGTTTAGATTTTAGTTTTGCGATAATAGGAAAATCGGGGTATTCTTGAGTAAATCGGCCGATTTAATGATGAACAGCACGATTTATTCTTCTGACGAACTTTAATTGAATTAATCTTTAACCAAAACTAATCCTTGCCTAAATCCCAATCTTGTTTAATCTTTTTAACCTCTATTTGAGTGTGTGAAGAGACTTCAAACTTGATTCTACATTTAATAGATTAAAATTATAAGATTAGGTAATAGAGAGACTCAACATCCTTTATTAAGATTTTAAGTGTGCTTTCTATTCTTACTTTGGAGAGTCATATCCTGGAGTTTTAGATAGTTAGTTTGAACATAATTCTTGTCTTTAGATCTTTCTATATTGCAGCCTCAACAACCCTTATAGAGAGAACCTTTAGATTAGATATATAGGTTTCGGAACTTCACCGTACGATACCTACTTTTGAACACATAATCTTGGCAATATAAACTCTGTCCTTATATCTATAAAAGTGTCTTGAATCAAAAGCCGAAATCGGATACTTGAATCCTTGGAATCATTTTACCCTTATTTGATCGCAAAAGTTTTTTGCATTTTCGCTAGATAATTGAAATTGAATTTACTCTCACCAAATCCCTGAGTTCGACTCTGGAATTCTTACCTCACTACAGCTGATCCGTACACTGCGGGTTCGCTTTGCTTTGAGTTCTAGATATAAATTTAAGACTTTGACGCACATACCTTTTGAGCGAACAACCCCCTTAAAATAAGTTTCATCCCGAAACTTAGAACGAGGTACTTAATTAAATGACTTCCATAAATAAACTGGTATGTCCTAGTCTCACTAAATTTTTATTTGTTTCCTAAACTTCTCTAACCCTATCAAAGCGTAATGAAAAAAAACTGGTCGTTACATCAGATCCCCCTCAAAATAAGTTTTGTCCCGAAACTTAGGGTAAAACAATCCTAATCGGCCTTTAAGCCACCAAATGGGTGTCTTTGATCACTACACAAAAGTCTCGTCGTGTCCTCTTCTAAGTTTCCTGCACATCAAGATTACCAAAAGCACATATCCCTAACTAAACACTCAATCATGAAATAGACAAGCAGTCAAACAATAACACACATACAAGGTCAAGCCCTAACTCGTCACTCCCGAGGTTACAACTATAGCTGCATAGGTCTTTGAAATGTTGCGTCTCTTACTATCCCCAATCTTAGGTAGCCTTATCGGCTTTTTATAAAACCACTGAATCTTTAATCTTTTCAGGTACTTAGATCACAAGCGCCTGCTACCACGTTCTAGAGTGGTTACCGGGTATCTCACCGATATCATCCGGCTCAACTGTCTGATCCTCTAATCTGATGACCTAACTCGTGTCTGGTATGTATTTCTCCAACTGAAAATCTCAAACTCAGTTTCCACACTTAGTCTCCGTGAAAAACTGAAGCTGCACTCTCCAATAGGGTGAGGAATATTAATCCATCAGTCACTTTTAAACTGCTTTAAAACTTCTAATGGTTGGCTTACACAACTCAGTTCTAGATCCTTTGATGACCCTACGGAAAATGATCTATTCAAATTTCTTCCCTTCATTATTACCACTTGCTTCCGGCCTTCTGAAAAGGTTCTAACTACACCATCAGGTCCAAGGTCTTGGACATCCACCAACACTTACCAAGTGCTCAATGCTCTTTGTATCACAACTCACTTGGTCTTATCTTTTAATATTACTCAGTCATCTTATTCCTCAGGTAAGGAATTGTCACCTTTACCCTTTTCAGGTCTAACACTCGAGACAACTAAAATCAAATCTAGTGGTCATCCTCTCTGTTCACTTGACATTATTATATTATTTATAGATCTCTAATTTATCGTTAGCTCTAACCTAGGCTTACCACACATTTCCCAAGATCTTAAGTGACATAGAATATGTCCGGAATGACGGTATTAGGCACAAAGTGATCTTATATCACAGTTATTTGATCATAAATACTCGATAAATGCTAACACACCGTCAACATTGAACTCTTGTATCCTCCACTTTTATCGGACTACTAATATCCCTCTAACTCAAAGCGCAACTAGGCTCTGTTCCGACATAACATTACACCTAAAATCTACTCCGAGATTATGCTTTCTTTAAGCACGGTTACTAGGTTGCAAGTATGCTCCTGTCGCTTCTCTTTCTTATGTATCTTCGACTCAGGATGGTAGTTACTCACTTTGAGCTTTCTAGTGCAGGCCATGCACAATACTTTTATTACATCATTAATTCTTTCCTAATCCATCCAGAAAACTCACTCTAGAGTATTTCATTAGTATAGAATTCCAAAATTACTTGTCTGGCAACATGTAGCAAAGTCATCACTCTTCACTCGGATCCATAATAGGGTACTAGGCTCCTTCTATTACCTCTACATCCACATAAGTTTCCGTACAACATTTTCAGTCACTCACATAGCCTATCTCATGTTTCTTCCAACTAGAATGCATTTCTCCAACTATCACCATCTTAAACTTTGCACGACATCCATCAGTACCCTTGAGCTTCTTGCTTTGTGGGTTAGGACCCACCACGCTTCCGTTGCGCTACTCTGCTTATCCTGTTGTCACTCATTAATCCTAAGGACCTTTTCTGTAAGTATAAAATGATTGACCCCAAAACTCTTTCTTCCCGTTACACCATGAGTCTTATACGGATGAAGTACCAAGTACCTTCTTTTCTTGACTTAAGAAAATAAAACAACGATTGAAAAACAACTTCTTCCTCTTACTTTCCAAATTCTTCTACCACGGATCCAAACCCTCTGACTCGACCAGAGTTTGATCTTAACTAGCCAAGAAGTAATCCTTAAAACGTTTCTCTTTATACCTTTAAATCATCCAAGAAGGTTGTCGTTGCCTACTTGAGGGAATCCTCTAAGGCGTCGGTAAAGCTACTCCATAGATTCACAGTCACAAATATCTCTTCTTAACGACACTTAACTCGTCAATACCAAACAATACTTGCACGTCCTTGGTTGACATCGGTCAGTCTATAATTGACTTATCTCAATTTCATACCTCTACTGGTATTAAACTTTTGGTAAGCATCACCTACTACATTAATCTTTTTATACTTCTTTAGTTTGTTCTATCTTTAACCCTTCCACTTCCTTTCGCTAACTCCATTCCTCTAGTCTGATTGGGTCATCCATCTGACATAAATAGTTGTTTCCAGTTTTCCTCGATAGCTTGCAAGCATCTTTGAAATTCTTTTGGCTATAATGATCATCCACTTGCAGTTCCTTTTCCAAGGACCGTCTGCATTGATGGCTTAGGTCCCGTGATAATAGGGGTGACCCTAAACTCTCGAGTCCAGCAAGGACGCTCTCCCATACACATTTCTTCACTGGTGTTGGTGGTAATATCGCCTTCATGAAACTCCATTGACCCTGCTCCAGGCTTCCCTTCTTTGGATATTGGCGTCGCGGACCCTTTCAAACTTCTTATATCTCTGAGGAGGTCGAAACCTCCCCACGCTTGTGGGGTCTGCCTTTTCACTTTTACACTCAATTGTAGGTCTTCATTTTGTGCACCTCAGATCCTCATATCCGGTTCGACACCCAATCTCTTCAGATCTCTCATGCCCATAATTATCTATGAGCATTCGCCACGATTTTAACGTCCTTTATCTCACCATCTTGGTTTACTCCATTCTACTTGGTTCTTGTTCTAATGTTGTTATCTTCACTCGGAGATCTTCTCGTCTCCTGGATGGTTCTTCTAATTCCATCTCTCGGACTCGTATGCCCGACTTCCTTGTACGACCTTCTAATGGAACTAACTCAGGAATTCCTTCATCATCCAATTGTAAGGATCACCAAGCAGCCTACCCGAGTATAATACTCAATTCAAGGTCCGATTCCATTACCTCGTGTTGGAGATTCTTCAAGTCCGCAGTTGATTTATCATGAGGGATAATCACTTCATGATATCACGACTAAAGGATATAAAATATCCTTTAGGATACAAAAAAAAAAAAAACTAAGCATACGCATGTATATAACATATAATAAGAAACATCATAAAAAGTCTATATACTAAATCTTATCGATCCAAGTTACAAAGATCCACGGAAACTGATGGTGGTCCGACGTACTACTAACCCAACAACCCGACTATGCGTGTGTGTAAAAATAAAAATCCGTTTAGAAAATTTTATACCCCTTTCGGGTTCTAGTTATTTTATACAATCAGTCGTTTAGAAGATTTCAAGTGCCATTGTTGCCAACCCAGAGCTCTGATACCATATTGTAACACCCCAAATTCTGAGAACTCGGGGAGTCACTGGTTAGGACCTCACAATGGGTCCCGACCTTAGTTTGACAACAATTTTACTTGGATCTTACAACAAGGCACAAATGTATTTAAAACAATTTCAAAACATATTATTTTTAATGTATGAATGTACACATGTGACAGCCTTACAAAACATATATATAGATACATAACATGCATGTCGTATGAGAGACCCCCTGTCCCCATCTAATGAATACGTGGACCCGGCTGACCATCGGTTCCGGATCTCTCTACAACTTTCTATCTCTACAAATCTACAACACGGATAAAACCGTTAGCTAACATTCTATGTATAAGTATAAAGGTAAAAGCACAAACACATAACATACACAATCAACATGCAACACTCAATCCTTTTTATTATCTTTTAATTAGGTGATATGTCATTACTAATGATACTTATTTTGTGACACGAGGAATTCCCAAACCTCGCCCATGTCCCCGTTTACCAACGCGGAATGGTACTAATGCATCTGACCGTCTACCTGACTCGGCTGGTCGCAGGGAACCTCCTAGACTCTCGCAAGAGCTAGGCAGATGATGTCACGACCCGTTATCATACACTTCGGTCAATTATGTAAATAATAAAGTCGGCCTAATCCATTTTCGTTATTTATTATAACTAACAAACACCATCATACACGTTACACTCATACAAGAAGCCAGCTAAGTAAGTCCGTGGACTTACCTAAATCAGATCTCGACTTTCTAATTCGCAAATCGATGTGTACAGTAGGAATTCAGTGGCCTGTCAAAGGAGGCAAGTGTGTCAGCACACTTTCTAGGTGATTAGAAGTCTAAGACTTCTAAGATAGCAGGCCTTAATAGAACGGAATTGATTATAGTATTAATTTATGGTAAAATGACCATTTTACCCTTGGTCCCGAAACTTCTAAAAATTCTATAATTTATGTCTAAACTCTTATTTGAGACTAAAATGTCATATTCTAACTCTTAAAGATGAGTTTGGTTACAAACTGGCAATTGACACATTCTTCTTATTTTCCGAATGATCGTTAAGGTCCAACTTCGACTTCAAATATAAAATTCGAATAATTATATAAAAATTCCGAAATAATTCCCTAGATCATTTATGAAATCTCATCTACTCCTAGGAGCAAAAATTTCTTAAAACTGTTCAACCATCACTTCTACAAAAATTTCCAAAGTTGGTTGCAACACTTAACAAACAACACACTGTCTTAACTTTGAAAAATCATAACTCCTAAACTACTCGCTGGATTTATCCCAAATTTTGATATGTTCTACTATAAAATCTCATCTATAATATATCTAAAATTCAGCCGCAAAGGATATCAAAATCCTATTTAAAACTATCTCACAAAACCGAATTTCAGCACAACAGAAAAACTGCTTACGACTCAATCTTTGAAAAATCATAAATCCCAAACCACTCGCTGGATTACTCTCAAATTTTAATATGTTCTACAAAAATATGTCAACTATATCATATCTAAAATTCAAGCCCAACGGAGATCAAGAGCTTATTCAAAACCATCTCACAAAACAGCATCACTTGCTGTTTTCCACAACACTCAGCACATATATAAAAACTGCATGAGGCGTCAACTTTGGAACACAATAACTCTCAAACCGTAGCTCGGATTCCTCTCAAATTTTAGTATGTTATACTATACAATATCGAATAAAACATATCCGAAAATCAGCCAGAAAGGAAGAGTCTAGCATACCCAAAAATGGACCCGAAGTTGACTGCTCAACACTTCCGAAAATTCTGGAAAACGCAAGAATCTGTACAGCTCTCCTACGGTTGTTCTGAGTAGGTTTAACAGACGAAACGGGTACACGTTAGGCAAGGAAAAGGTGGACTGAAGTGTAGTGTAGCAAGGGTTACAAGCCTTACCCGATTCCGAGACTCGAAGGCATGAAGGAAGATGGCCCGAAGGCTGCTGTTGTCCATGTGGCGCATCTGCAGTGAGTAGGACACGCACTCTAGGGCTGGCTATGTTGTGTCATTGTAGCTGCATGATTGGAGGGCTGGAGAGTGGTGCAACAGTGGCCCAGGAGGCGCACACGCACCATCTGATGTTCCCCTGGCGCTGCTGTGCACGAACCGAAGGGGATGGAAGGCCGCCTGTTGTCTTGGAACGAAGGGGGGAAGGAGACGGCTTCAGTCGAGTATGTAGGAGGCGAGGACAAGCGTTAGGTTAGCAGCGAGATGTTCGCTCCTGGTATGGCAACGAGGCGGCCATGCTTGTCGAAGGAGG
Source organism: Fagopyrum homotropicum (assembly GCA_033239125.1). Lineage (NCBI taxonomy): Eukaryota > Viridiplantae > Streptophyta > Magnoliopsida > Caryophyllales > Polygonaceae > Fagopyrum > Fagopyrum homotropicum. The sequence goes on along the minus strand of BSWB01000001.1, from coordinate 54,611,641 downwards.
AAGGAGAGAGCTCCGGAGTATCTTCCAGCGTAACGGTGAATTAGGGTTGTTGTGTTGCGGCGTGAGCTGGGATGAGGCAGATGGGCAATCTACTGTTGGGCCGGGTCGAGAGCAGGTTGGGAGCACGCACAAAAATGGGCTGAGGTGAGGCTGACATGAGAGTTGGGCTGAACCAAAGTGAGCTGAAATTGTAAAAAGCAAAGGTGGGTTGGGTTGTCAAAACTCGTCAAAACTCGTCATGGCCTTGTCAAGCCCATGCATGACCTTGTCACGGATTTGTCATGGCCTCGTCATAACTCGTCATGGTCTCGTCACAGCTTTGTCACAGTCTCGTCTCAGCCTTGTCATGATCTCGTCTAAAGTCGTCGTTAAGGATTAATTATAAGAATTAGGGTTTGATATAATTCAATCATTTTATGTGAATTAAATTCTACATAAAATGATAAATAATTATAAGAATTAGGGTTTGATATAATTCTATCATTTTATGTGAATTAAATTCTACATAAAATGATAAAATTTGTGAAGAAAGAAATACTAAATAGAATGGGAAACCGTCAACGGCTCGAAGTCCGAATTGATTCGGAATTAAACGGAATAAAAATTCTGGATATTACAATACAAGCTTACACGGAAATAGTCAAAGTCTTCAAGCGAATCAAAACATCTTCATTCGTTCATACAAGTTTTCTTTCTCTCTTTTACAAAAAAGCTTTATCCCCTAGAGAGAGATAAAACTCTAGAGCTCCATTGGAATATCTAAAGAGTGTTATACTAGAGCGTGTGTTACTGTACGAAGTAACTAGGCTATTATAGCAAGGTGAAGAGTTGAAGCTAGATCGTAGCATTGGCTACAGTGAGAGAAGAAGGTGATTTCTTCTAGTTTGTATCTAGGATTCTTTGAAGCTGATAATAGATAGTTAGATCCTACAGATATACCCTGGGACGGAGAGTGGGCTATTTAGAGCCGAACTTCATAAACATATCCTCATGTCGATCTTTTACATTCCGCATTTTATCTTGCTTTATTGTGACTAACTTTGTTTTGCAGGTTTATAAAGTCAAGGACCTTGAAATCAGTTTCAAAGCCCTTGAAATCAAAGTGTGTCACTAAGAGCTCAGATGGACATCAAGGCCTTTGAAATCAGTTTCAAAGCCTTGAAATAGGTTTTTGCAAAAAGATCTCATACTCTATTCAACCCCCCTTCTAGATTATCTTTATCCTTTATATTCATCTAACGGTTCTTCAATTGGTATCAAAGTTAGACTCGCGTATATTGATTTAACCATCAGTGAGACTAATCATGAATCCTGTAGGTGATGGAGGATTTGCTCAAGGAAGATCTTCATCTCGACCACAACTTTTTTGTGGCAACAACTTTGCTCATTGGAGAGCACTCATGCGCATGTTCATTATTGATTAGGACATGGAACTATGGAGCATCATTTAGAATGGATTCCAAGTCCCAAAGAAGGAAGCCGACTTCAGACAAGCCGACTTGGATAATGTGTCAAAGAACTACAAGGCTATGGACCTGCTCTATTGTGGATTAGATGCGAATGAATTCAATTGCATCTCATCATGCAAGAGTGCAAAAGAAATATGGGACAAACTCGTTGTCACATACGAAGGAACAAGTCAAGGAAACAAAGATCATCATCTTCCACAGACAATACGAGCTATACAAGATGAATCCAAACGAACCAACCATAGAAATGTTCACAAGATTTACTAAGATCGTGAACAACCTGGACTCACTTGGAAAGGTCTTCACAAACGAAGAAAAAGTAAGAAAGGTTCTAAGGAGCTTACCTATAGCTAAGTGGGGACCAAAAATGACTATCATCGAAGAAGCTCAGAATCTCTCAACTCTTCCTCTTGACGACCTCCTTGGAAAACTCATCACACACGAAATGGTTCTTGGTGAAGAAGATAGAGAGCTCCCATCTAACACGAAGAGTCTTGCATTAAGATCGAAAAAGGATGAGTTATACTCTGAAGAGGAAGAAAGTGATGATGACGATGAAGAAGATGCAATTGTCATGATCTCTAAGGGTCTCGCGAGAATTCTCAAAATAAAGAAAAGTCTGCAAACAATAGAGAATATCTACAAACATCAAGACCCCGAGGTAAATTTTCTAACTCTAACAAGGAAACTAAAAATCTGACTTGTTTTGAATATGGTGAAACAGATCATATCGTTAAGGACTGTCCATAAAAGATGAGGACCAACTTTAAGAAGAATGATCGAAAGAAGAAAGCTATGGTAGCTTCATGGAGTGATTCAGATTCCTCAAATGAATCAGAAGACGAAAAAGAACAAGCAAACCTTTGTCTTATGACCGATCATGAAGAAGATTCAAATCTCTACGTTGATAATGTGGTAAGTACTATGATGTCCCAACTTGAATCTGATCTCACACAATTCCTTAAAGATATTACCATATGTGATAAAGAACACAGAGTAAGGATAAATTCCTTAAAAGAAAAGCTTCTTGAACAAGAGAAACGACTAAGTGAGATGCCTCTAGAGATTGAAAATCTTAACACGGAAAAGGTAGACCTTGATGACAGTATCAAGGCCTTGGAATCGGAAAAAGAACAAGCAAACCTATCTTCTCTTCATCGAAACTATATCGATCTAGAGAAAGAGAAAGTTGATCTAACTTTGACGTGTCAAGACCAGAAGACTGCACTTGTCAAATTCACTCGCTCAAAAGCCAATATTGAAAGAATGATGGGTGAACAACAGTCCTCACTTAACAAAAATGGTATAGGTTATCATAGGAATTTTCATAGAATACCGACTACCACCTTTGTCAAGGCTAAAGGAAGTATTCATATGCCCACATGTTTCTACTGTTGTAAAAAGGGTCATGTAAAATCTACATGTCCATATAGAAGAAATGATCCTTATATCATTACAAACACTTATCCTCTATATTTAAGGAAACAAGCTAAACAAATATGGGTTCCTAAGGTACTAGACCACCAAACATGATTGAGCCTGAATATGGACCAAAATATGCTATCTGGTCGACCCAAAAAGGTTGATGTTTGTTGTTTTGCAGGATATCACCAAGGTAAAGGAGCATAAATGGATATTAGATAGAGGTTGCTCAAGACACATGAGTGGACAAAGTTCACTATTCTCAGATTTAAAGAGCCAATCATCTAGAACCATTATGCTTGGTGATAAAGGAAAGCGTGACATTATTGGCACTAGTAAAATATGTTATAATTCATCTAACTTTATTGGTGATGTATATCTTATTGATGGTTTGAAGTATAACTTGCTTAGCATCTCTCAAATACGTGATAAAGGCAACAAGGTAATGTTTGATTCAGAAAAATGTGAAGTTCAAGACAAGACTTTGGCATAGAAGACTTGGTCATGTAAGCATGCATACAATGCAAAAGTTACTTTCCAAGGATTTGGTGCGTGGCTTGCCAAACCTAAACTTCAAGTTAGATGAACTATGTAAAGTTTGTATACAAGGTAAACAAACAAGAGCTTCTTTCAAACCAAAGAAGGTCGTAAGTTCTACTCGACCCATTGAACTTTTACATATGGATCTTTGTAGTCCTATGTGTATCAAATCCCCAAAGGTAAAGAATACATCCTTGTCATTGTGGATGATTTTTCTCGTTTTACATGGATATCATTTTTACGGGAAAAATCTGAAGCATTGTTCGAGTTTTCAAAATTGTTTAAGGAGTTGTAAACTTTGAAAAACCTATCAATCGTTTCTATAAGAAGCGATCATGGTAGAGAATTTGATCAACTAAAGTTTGATTTGTTTTATGCGAAATATGGTATTTCACACAACTTTTCAGTTCCTAGAACTCCTCAACAGAACGAGGTTGTGGAACATAAGAACCGCACCCTAGACGATATGTCTAGGACTATGCTTTTAGAAAACAGTTTGTCAAAAGTTTTTTGGGCAGAAGCAGTAAACACTGCAAATTACATCTTGAATAGATGTTTAATTCGCCCTATTTTGAAAAAGACTCCTTATGAACTCTTTAAGGGTAGAAAACCTAATAATTCTTATTTTAAACCCTTTGGATGTACATGCTTTGTTCATAACAATGGCAAAGATAACATTGGGAAATTTGATGCACATAGTGATGAAGTTATATTCATTAGATATGCTTCAAATAGCAAAGTTTATCAGATTTATAATAAGCGTACCAAAATTGCTGAGGAAAGTATTCATGTCATATTTGATGAAAGTATTCATGTCATATTTGATGAAAGCAATGATGGTACTTTGAGTGAAAGTTTTACAGATCTTAATCTGAATTAACGAGAAGATCACAATTCTGATGAAGAAGAAGATCCTAAGGATCAAGAAAAGAATATGCAAGAGAAGATTCAAGATACCGGAGAAAACTCTCAAGACCTTGAAACACATCTTCAAGACTTTAAAACAGAAAACTGTGATGTTAGAACTCCGTTTCAAGGCCTTGAAACTCAAATTCAAGGCCTTGAGATAGGATCCAAGGGCAACACTCCAACGGTACCTGAATCTAGTCAAGCATATGAGCCTCAATCGTCAGGATTTGTTCCATCTTACAAATGAAGGAAGTTTCAACATTCTTCATATCATCCACAAGAGAATGTGATCTCGAATCAAAACGTATGAGTTCAAACTCGATCAAAAGTGAACAACATATGTGCGTTCTCTGCGTTCGTGTCTCCTATTGAGCCAAAGAATTATGTTCAAGCTCTTCAAGAACCCGACTGGATCATTGCCATGCAAAACGAACTAAATGAGTTTGAGAGAAACAAGGTTTGGACTCTTACTAGAAGACCAAAGCATCAATCCGTCATTAAAACGAAATGGGTTTTTCGAAACAAGTTGGATGAAAACGGTAAAGTCATCAGAATTAAAGCACGACTTGTAGCTCAAGGCTATAACCAAGAAGAAGGTATTGATTATGAGGATAATTTTGCTCCGGTTGCCAGGTTAGAAGCCATACGTATACTACTTTCTTTTGCATCGTTCATGAGCATAAAGTTATTTCAAATGGATGTAAAATGTGCCTTTCTAAACGGCTTCTTAAAGGAGAAGATTATGTTGCTCAACCTCCTAGTTGTAAAAATGTTGAATTTCCTGATCATGTTTAAACTGGACAAAGCTCTTTATGGTCCCAAACAAACCCATCGAGCTTGGTATGAAAGATTGTCCAAGTATCTCCTTGAAAACAATTTCAAAAGAGGTTTGATTGATAAAACTTTATTTATCAAAACAAAAGGCAACGATATTTTAGTAGTACAAATCTATGTTGATGATATATTACTCGGTCCTACTAATGATTCCCTATGTAAGGAATTTTAAAATATAATGTGCAAGGAATTCGAAATGAGCCTAATGGGTGAGCTAAATTTCTTTCTTGGACTTCAAGTTACACAAGCAAAGAAAGAAATTTTTTTCAATCAAAGCAAATATACCAAGGACTTGCTTAAGAAGTATAAGATGGATCAATCTAAGGTCGCAAAGACTCCTATGAGTTCTACACTTTCACTTGACCATGACAAAGATGGAGAAAGTGTTGTACAAAAGGAGTATCGATGTATGATTGGTTCTTTGTTATATCTAACTACTAGTCGACCTGATATTATGTTTAGCGTGTGCATGTGTGCAAGATTTCAAGTTGATCCTAAAGAGTCACACTTGATAGCTGTGAAAAGGATATTTTGGTATCTCAATAGTATTAAGAATTTAGGGTTATGGTACCAACGTCAAAGCTCGTTTCACCTCGTTGGCTATTCAGATGCAGACTTTGCCGGTTATAAAGTCGATAGAAAGAGCATTTCTGGATGTTGCCAATTCTTAGGGGCATCCCTAATTAGTTGGCACTCCAAGAAGCAAAACTCTGTCACCCTATCCATAGTTGAAGCCGAATATATAGCTGCGGGAGCCTGTTGTGCACAAATTCTATGGATAGCTCAACAACTTCGTGATCTTGGCTTTGATTTGAAAGGTATCCCGATAAAATGTGATCATACTAGTTCTTTTTCGATTACTAATAATCATGTGCAGCTTTCAAGGACTAAGCATATCGATGTAAGGCATCACTTCATACGTGATCATGTTGAGAAATGTGATGTTTCCATTTCTTGTATATCAACTGACTTGCAGCTTGTAGATATTTTTACCAAGCCTCTACCTGAAGATCAATTCAATTTTATACGTTTAGAGCTTGGTATGTTGAACAAAGAAGCATTAACGTAGGGGGAGTAAATTGTTTTACTTTCTCCTTCGTATGCAGCCCACTTTTTTGCTCTCAAGGGCCTTGTAATGCAATTCAAGGGCCTTGAAACGAGATTCAAGGGCAAAATTGAATATTACGGATCTATTTAGGGATTAATATTTTTTAGATATTTTAATTCCTAAATTGTTTTTAATTATTTCAAAATCTCATTTTTATGTTCAATGTTCTGAAAAAGAGTTGTTGAGATTTTATTGGAAACAAATTTGGCTTTTCAAGAGCTTGATTTTCTCAAGATCTTGATTAAACTTAAATTGTTTTCTTCCTTTTAAAAGGCTAAAGACTTCTATATTTTTCATTTCCCGTCTTCACAGAAACCCTTTTCAAAAACCCTTGTTTTCTCTCCCAATATCATCAATGGCTCCGAGAAGTAAGAAACTGGTCCTCATCCAGCTTCATCTTCCAAAAAGGAATCAGCTTAGATCCCCTCCGACACAAAAGAAGATTCTGAAGATTTGGAAATTTCTCAGACAACTGGTCTTCTAACATCTTGGTTCATCAATTTTCAACCTACGGGATCATGGCTTGATGGATTTCACAATCGGCCTCTTTGTATGTGTGATCTGGTGGATACTATGTTTCTGGAGACCCTTCACATCCCCTGCATTGCTATGCTCAAGAGCTCTACAGTCTGGAAAATCTTAAAACCTTGAGATTTTGCTTTCCCAAGGCGCACAAGAATGTTCTATGTCAACCTCGTCACAAAACGGGACAAAGGAATTATCACTCTTGAATCATATGTAAAAGGTACCCCAATTCTTCTCACTTCTACTGTTTTGGGTGAGATTTTAGGAATTCCTACCGATCTCTCTTTTTACATCCCTCCCAATCAGAGAGTGTTTGACTGCTAAGGAGAAATTTTTGGTTCCAAACTCAACCTCACGCCAACTTACTCATATTTCCCTAACCCTAGATGCTAAACTTGTGTTTACCATTCTAGTTCGGTGTGTTACTCCTCGAGCGAACTCAAGAGAGCTTTTGACTGATCAATCCTTGGAATTAATTCATCTGATTATGTCTGGGTTAGACATTGACTTACCTAATCTCATCCTTAACCATATGATCCATTCAGTTAACTCTAATCGAGCCATCCCTTAGCCTTATGGAAATCTTCTGCCCAAGATCTTCGACCATTTTTAAATTGATACATCCTCTGAAGATCGACACCCAATTCCTGGCAAGATTGATGAATACTGCTTAGAAAGGTTACGAATTGAGAAGACTCTTGCAGGAGCATGGAAATTGAAGGGAAAAAGAGCTATTCCACTTCCAACCAAAGAAGCTCCAACATCTTCTCCTCGTACTCTAGAAATCATGTTAGATGGATGTGAAAAAGAATTGGTTTCTTTGAATTGTGAACTCTCAGATTTTCAGTTTGACACTAAGAGAATATTAGATGTAAATCATGAGCTGATGTCCATCATGAATGCTAAGGTAAATGAAATGTATCTAATGAATGCTCTTACTCTTACCACCATGGGAAGGATCCTACCTATGACTGAAGATGCAACTCAACACACTCAAGAAAAAGTGGAAAATGTTCTAATGAACTACAAATGTCGCGTAAAGAATAACTTTATTCTTTATCCTATCCATATTGAGCCAATTGTTATGCAAATGCTCAAATATGATATGGTTAAGGAACGATGAGCTGAAGTAAAGAGACGACGTTTAGCTTCTGAAATGAATGATTGGACTCACAAGAAAGCTTCATCTAAGGGAAAAAGGCATTTCTATGAGGAAGATATAGAATAAGCATATGATAATTGTGGGATTGTTGTGTTAAAAACTTGTGTTGGTTTTTGAAATACTTTTTCTAGGGTTGTAATCGTTTAAAACTTCCTCTCTTTAAAAATTTTCTCCCTTGTTGAAAGACAAAGGGGGAGAAATTAATGATCCGACATTTCGATATTTCTGCATTCTACATTTTAAGTTTGGTTTGATATTCATTTATACATCACTAAATTTACAATGCTAGTACGATATTTATGTTGTCTTCCATAAAGGGGGGGATCGAAAACTCCACCTTGATTATATATTTGTATAGGTGATGATGGAAGACTTAAACACAAATTAAGTGGTTTTTAATACTAACAAATTATCGACTGTATGTCTAGTTGCTTGGCTTTTTTTTGGTGTTTTGTCTAGAATGTATGCATGCCTTGAAACACATCTCAAAGGATCGATGGAGGCCTGGAAATCGGATACAAGGGACATACGAAGAGTTTAGAGAGATTTAACACGGAGGACTTGAAAGCCATTTCAAGGGATCAGAATCCAAAGCCTTGAAGTCAAAACAAAGCAGTTGTAAGGATTTCAAAACTCTAACAACCAAATCTACCAAGCATCAAAAAGAAGATCTTCCAAGGAGATTTGCCCAACAAGAAGATACGCTCATAGAAGATCTCAACCGACCAAGTAGATTGGACTCAAAACAGGATCTCACAAAGATCCTCAACCAAAAGCGCAAAGATCCCCTCTCAACGGATTTCGAATATCTTCACAACAAGTATGAGAAGATTACGGACAAGGGAGATCAACGTGCTTTAAGGAGATGAAGACGATAGAAGATCTACAACGTCTACCTCATCTCAACCAAGAAGCGGCTTTCATGGAGAATCATCTTCAACGGTCATCTTCCCAACGGCTAGAAGACCTCTCCATCGAAGACTATAAATAAAGATGTCGATTGAAGAAGAAGAAGTACAAGCTTACACGGAAATATTCAAAGTCTTCAAGCGAACCAAAGCATCTTCATTCATTCATACAAGTTTTTCTTTCTCTCTTTTACAAAAAGCTTTATCCCCTAGAGAGAGATCAAACTCGAGAGCTCCATTGGAATATCTAAAGAGTGTTATACTAGAGTGTGCGTTACTGTGCGAAGTAACTAGGCTATTATAGAAAGGTGAAGAGTTGGAGCTAGATCGTAGCATTGGATACAGTGAGAGAAGAAGGGGATTTCTTCTAATTTGTATCTATGACTCTTTGAAGCTGATAATAGATAGTTAGATCCTACGGATATACCCAGGGACGGAGAGTAGGCTATTCAGAGACAAACTTCGTAAACATATCCTCGTGTCGATCTTTTACATTCCGCACTTTATCTTGCTTTATTGTGACTAACTTTGTTTTGTAGGTTTACAAAGTAAAGGCCCTTGAAATCAGTTTCAATGCCCTTGAAATCAAAGTGTGTCACTAAGAGCTCCGATTGACATAAAGGCCTTTGAAATCAGTTTCAAAGCCTTAAGATAGGTTTTTGCGAAAAGTTCTCATACTCTATTCAACCCCCCTTCTAGAGTATCTTTATCCTTTATATTCACCTAATGGTTCATCAAAAGACACAGTCGAAGAAACGAAGAAGACGAAGTTTCTGCTGCTCGACCGCGGGGGCGGACCTCCAGAGGCGTAGGGGCTGACTAGAGCCACCGCAGGGGCGGCACCAGGGCGCAGGGGCGGCTCCAGGCTTCCGCAGGTGCGGTGACAGGGCCATGCACGGGACGCCTGCTTGTTTCCGCGGCTGCGCTTTTTTCACTAGTAGGCTTCTTCCTCCCTTTCTCTTCGTTCCTTCCTTAGCCTTATGGTTATATCTCGTTAGTAGCATGCTTAGGCTGGCCTAGAGTAGCATGAGAATGCCATCTAGTGGTTGTGAACCTTGGAGCCCTTATGGCTCGATGAAGTTGTTGACCTTGAGTTGGTTGAGAATGTTGGAACCTTATAGACTACATTGGCTCTTCTAGGTTGTTGTTTATGATCGTGTGAAGTATAAGTTGTTGTGAGTTGCTTCCTTATGCTGAGAGTGTGGTGAGGATTGTGAATTATAGGATGCGTTCCTAGGTTGAGAGCTAGGTGATCATGCATAGATCTTGAAGTCTTAGACTTCTTGAGTGTATACATGTGTTAATATTTGTATATCCTCTTGTGAGCAGGTTGTGGGCTTCCTCCCTTAGGAAGCGTGAGTGTTGTGAGTGAGTGTGGTGACGAGATAAGTCTCCGAACTTATAACTCGTATTCTATGTATTAGATTTGATGTGTGTTTGGTGGTGTGTGTTTTATTGCTTTCACTATAACAATTAAAACCGTAATTAGGATTACCGACCTTATATTATTTTGGTCCAAGTGTATGATAACGGGCGGTTACAACTTGCCTAGCTCTTGCATAGAGCTAGGAGGTTTTTGGCGACTAGCCCATGCTGGTAGACGGTCGGATGCATCAGTACCATTCCATGCCGATAAGTGGGGACCGAGGCGAGTTTTGGGAAATTCTCGTGTCACAAAAGAATTTGAATTAGAACGGGATATGACCTAATAAATAAAGATAATAAACCGGACTTGTATGTTTGAGCATGTAATGTGATATGATGATGTATGAGTGTGTATGTGCCTTCACCTTGTTTCTAATGCTTCGAATTGAGCTAACGGTTTTAAACCGCTTGTGAAGATGCCCCGTAGTTTAGGGATGCCGCCGAGTGAGGTGGAGGAGTGGATAGCCGAGGGTCGCCGTACATTATAGAACGGGGACGTTTTTTGGTTATCTTGTTATGTTGGATTTATGGTTTTGTTGTACAATTTTGGATTTATGTATCGGAGTTTGTGTCATTTTGAGGACTCGGTTGAGCTTCCACCTTGTACCTTTACATTTCAGTTCTCGCATACATTACAAACGATTTGAGTTTTTGCCTTTATTTGTGCCATGTTGGAAAGGTCCGGTGAGATTGTTGTCAGGCTAAGGGTCGGGACCCATTATGAGGTCTCGCCCGTAGCATTCCCGAGTCCCGCGGATTCGGGCTGTTACACAGTTGGCTTGTCCCTCGGGGTTGCGCTTAGGTTGCCTAGGTATTTTCCTTTGTAGACGTGGTGCTTTCTATACTTGTTGGAAAACCTTCTTCTCTACCATGTCTATTATTTCCCTGACATCCTTCAACTGTCCAATATCTACTTGATGCAAACCAGCTCCGGAGTTTCCTAGCATCTCGTTGTTCGTGGTTAGTGAAGAACTTTGTTGCATTCTCCCTTGTGAGGAGAAATTTTTACGAGGTTTTCTCAACAACCTCTTACGGTGGAATTTGTATGTTGGTTGTATTGTTGTACCTGAAGTTTAAATGATCTCTCCATCCTGTATTATAGAAGTTGGAGTAGGGATCGCATCTTTTTCTCAAGTTATGATTCGAATCCCTATAGTGCTCCCTCATATAAAGTATTTTTTTCCTCTAATTTTCCTTCATGCAATATACTAGTCAAGATGGAATATATATGAGCTTCATGTTCGGGGTGACCACAAAGCTAACATAGTGTAGCATTGTCAGTCTTGGCATTGGTGTCTATGGACGTGATTGTCTCAACAATCGTCGTCATTGTTTCCATTGGACTTGAAAATTATTTGCAAGATAACTTAATCTATCAACAAAACATCATGTGTCGTCAATAGGCATATCCATCAGTCTTCCGCATGTATAATTATCAATCATATATTTCGAGGAGTTATCTACTCCCTGGTGGAAAGACTCGAATAAAATAACCCTAGATTGTCCATGGTTTTAGCATTGACGCACAAGATACGTAAACCTTTCTTAACCTTCATAAAGAGATTCTCCTACTCATTTTAAAGCTAGTAATTTTAATCTCAACTCACCAACTTTTCTAGGTGTTCGCTCTCAGACGTGGGTGTATAGCGAACGATATAGCTTTAAATTTATAACCTAAAATATAAGCCTGAAAAAATATGTGAACCCGTAGTGTAGGGATCAATTTTAATAAGAGCATATACTTCAGAGTCGAACACAGGGACTATGGTGAAACAAAGCACGGTAAATCAGGTTGTCAATCAAAATCAAGCAACAAAGAAAAGGTATCAAAGATGATGTAATAATCAAATAAACAAAATGCGGATTCTAGAGGTCAGAGCATCCAGTTGTGGTTCTAACTCAAGATCTCAAGAAGTAACGTGGACAAAGTTGAGGTTTGCAAAGGGAAGGTGTTTCTAAGGTGGGAATAGATCACCGGGTATGTCTCACTACTCACTATCCTAAACCAAAGATCCTCTCATCGGGTAAGTCTCAAGGTACTAAGGAAAGGAACTATAATCTCAAACCAACACACCACCCAAGGGTATTGAACTAACCTTTATCGGGTAAGTCTCAGGCTAACTCTCAAAGATGGGATGAAGGCACACTCAAATCCTAATAAAGGATAAACCTTTATTACCTAACACACATGATCTTGGGTATACAAGCAAAGGAATCACTTGGTAAGTTTCATCCTAGGCTTGCGTATGGGACAGGAAAGGTATAACAAGGATAGGATTTGGAAAACTGAAATCTCAACTCATATAAGGATCGGGAAAGGAATCGCCTCGTTCAGTTTATGTTCCATCTCGGTCGAGATGTTCTACAAACTGACTGAGGTGAGGTGAGGTTAAGGTAAGGCTTGAGGTTTCAGGGTCCACTGGGGTAAGGACTCATTCTTTCATCGTCTTTCCTGCAACTTTCAGCCAATCACCCTATTATCGCACAAAGAACTTAGTTAATAATCATCATGATAACAATAATCAAATATATGAAAAGGGAATCAATATTCAAAGAAGAAAACCTTAACACAAAGGTCTCAATAACTCAATCAAACAATCAAACTGCATTCCTCAATCACAAACCAAAAGACAACAATCAAACAATCTAGGAAACCTTACAACTTCCTTCAACGCCTTCAACTTTATCTTCAAAGCCAACTTCCTTCCTTCCTTCCTTGGAATATCTTCAATCTTCCAACTTTCTTCAACTTCCAGATCTAAGACATGTTTCCATCCAAAAAATTCATCCCAATATATAGGAGAATCACTTGCCAAAAATAAAAGATCTTCAGCCAAGAATAAAAGATCTTATGTGTTGTGGGCCGTTCGCCTCGGGCCAGCCCATCAGAAAGATCACCTCGGTCGAGGTGACACTGTAGTCATCCGAGGTGTTTCTCAACTACGTGTAAATCTCTCTAATCTGGTCCAAAATCAATCTTCTATCCAACTTTCATGTTTCCTAAGCCTTTCTTATAGCTCCTCAATGCTCCATGATGTAGCTTCAATGACTCCTTAGCTCCCTTAGCTCCATATCGCTCCAAAACGTGTTATTTTCTCTACAATTACAACAAAACTACGTGTAGACCTTGATTCTTGCAAAGGTAAACAAAACAACATCATGATCCAGAATATATATCCATACATGCAGATTTATGAAGATAAAAAGTCTAAACTAATCCCAAAATATAGACTATAATACATGCTATCAAAATACCCTATACTTGTCCCTTGCTTGTCTCTGAGCAAGATCCAAATCTTATATAAAAGAGAGAATGGATTATAAGTCATTAAAAAGATCAATGAAAAACGTTTCAAAACCTTTTGGTGGTGCGCCCTATTCATAGATCAGCCTAAGAGAATGCTTTATGGCAAATAAAATCAAAACATGGTCAAAACATTTTATAAATATAAGAAAGTTGTTCATCTTTGCATAAAATCATAGCATGCATAATAAATCATATTTATCGAAATCAATCATGTATAATCCAGTTTAAACCACCAAGTCAATCAACATACTCAAGGTGTCAAGGGCTTCCAAAAGAGGTCAAGAAACGTGTCAGGGTGGGATGTATATAGGGTAATATGGTGCTAGATTCCGGGAAAGGATCTTACTTTCATATTCTTTGAATCACAACATCTTCTACCAATAAGCTTTTCTTATTTTCACTTGTACTTTACTTTTTGGGAACATGGACAGAGGTGCACAATAACCGAAGCCTGGGAGATCAGCAATCATCAATTTCTCGAAATGCCTCAAACCCTTGATGCACATACCATGACCCGTTAGGACTATTGATCAATCCGACTTTGGCAAGACACAAACACCTGGAAATGTGAATGGTGTGAGTTACTCATCATCAAGATCAACGTCCCCAAACCTACTTTTTTCTAACACTTTCAGCCAAGATCTCAACTTCACTTCACACGTTTTTCATCAACAGCATCCAAATTCCCGGATAGGTAAAGGAAGCAAATATGTATATGAGGGGCTACAGCATGATCAAGAAGAAGAAGAAGAAGAAGAAGAGAATGAAGTGCCTAAATCATCCCAAGAAGAACGTGAGAGAAATCATAATGTGGTGTCAACCTTCAAATCCAACATAATTTTGATAAAAACAAGGTATTAAACATGCTAGAATTTCAAACAAAGCATTTAGCAACTTAAACATATCATAAAACCTTTCGAGCATATAAAGATTTCAAAGCCAATCTACAAACAAATATCTTCATCGAGGTCATGTCCAGAACAGAAGCAGAAAACGTTTCGAAAATCTTTTTAGTTAAAAACCCATCTCGATCGAGGTGATTTGACGTTATCCGAGGTGTTCAACCGAGATGTGTCTCGGTTTCACGACCTCGTTTGGTCAAGAACGTCTCGGTCGAGCCAAAAAAAAATTCAAACTGGTTTTTGACGTTATTTCTCAAACAGAAACCTGTATGCAATGCATGTAATGACACATAAGCACATGAAGCAAATAATGATAATATCCGACAAAAGTCATACAACCAAGGTCAATTAGGTCAAATAATACATACACCCTATACTTGGAACACATTATCCCAATGGGTCAAATATAAGTAATAGGAAACAAGTACTCACCGGATAAAGCTGAACTACATAATAAATAGAAAACAAATCCACGAAGCGCTCAATCCTCGTCAGCTGGCGGTGGTGGTGGTGGAATGTAGGGGAACTGGGACGGGTCGAATGGGTAGCCCATAACCTAATGGAACTGCACCTCCATCATCCGTCGTGTGAAGTGTTGGCTCTCCTCTATCCGATGTGTACATCTCTCAATGGATCTAGCTTGGGCATCGAAACGTTGGGTGACATCAACTCTCAAGGTGGCGTAAGAATCTATCATCTCTCTCGTCAGATCATCGATCCGTTGATGCGCCTCGGGATCTCTACGGCGGCGGGCTCGCTATTGAGGTGGTGGTGGAATGTCAGTTGGAGGTACAGGTGCCTCTCTCTCTCTCGTCCTCCTTGGCCTCATCATCAAGGTCAACGGTGGGAATGCTAGGGCCACCGGTATCAGTACCGGTATCCATGGCAGCAGCTCCTCCATAGCCATCTCCATCATCATCTCTATCAGTTGCCTGTCTAGCAGCATCTGCCTGCATGCAAGGGAACCAGGCAGCAGATCAATACTGACGATCATACACTGAGAACTGTGAAGACCAGATAATGCCCTGAGGAAACTTCGTTTTCCATGGCATGACAACATAAGGTGTGCCAAGACCACAGGGAACGAGTATACGCCGTGTGATCATCTCCTGTAAACCCAGCGGCTTCGGAGTCGCGACCAATGTACATGCAGATAAGTCCAAACCCATAGAAATTGCAATGTGGGTTACCAACCCACCACAGCAAATATCACCCTTCGCCTTCCCCTTGATCCTGTGAAGATCTTCTGTCAACATGGCATCAAAGTCTAGAACTCCCCATGTGACCATACAAAACAAACTAAAGAGCTCAACCTATCGGACCTTCTGGGGCGTCTCAGTACACGCCAGAAGCATCTCAATGAAGATCCTGCGTGCTAGGCAGAAGGCAAGGTGAAAGATGATCCGCTCCCGGGAATCTCAGGGTTGCCATCTATCACGGTGATTAGTCACGTGGGCTATCTCTCTCCAAAAACTCTGAGTCTGCGCTTCAGAAGCAAAGTCTGAGCTGTGGTGGTCAGGAATCCAAAAATCTCCCCAAATTGATATAAGGGAACGACGTAGTTCTTGTTCAGCAGCTGGTACTTGATTCCTCTGCGCTCCGGTATGTAGGTAACTGAGCATAAAAACTCGAACGTCGGCTCCAGATAAGCCCGCGCTTGAATGGCCATGAAATCCTCAAGGACAACCATGGATATCATCTTCCTCAAGTCCTCAACACTGTGAAGGCACTCGAAGTCAACAATGTCAACAAAATGTGGGGCAACGATGGGGCGCCCACATATCCTATCAAAATCCCGCTGGAATCACTCGTGGATCACTAGGATGGTAGACTGAGATGAAGAAGAAGGGGGAGAGTGGTGTGAACTTCTAGGCCTATCTCTCAGGGCCAACTGACGATCAGATCTCCTTGAACTGCTCATGACTGAAATTCACCTCGGTCAGATCAAGAACACCTCGGCCAAGACGTAGAAGGGTCAACCGAGGCGAAAGGCTGGGCGAGATGAAATCCATAAAATGCAAGTTTTTTCCCTCAAAAACACTACCAATTGCTTCCTAAGCGGTAGTTATACACTTCTCAACAACAATTTGTGGCAACCAAAGCCAGATCTATGCAGAATCAAAGAGAAAAAAGCAAGTTAGGGTTTTTGATGAAATACCCTAAAATGTGCAGATTCGAGTCAATCTTTGTGTTGTTTGTTGCTTGGGAACTGATTCTGGTACTTCTCCTGATGATTTGGAGCCAAAAATCTCCGAAAACGAGCAAGAATCGAGAATCTGAGTAGAGAGGGACGCCGCGGTCGAGGAGAAAAAAGAGAGAGGAAGTGAGAAAAGAGAGAAATGTCAAACCCCTAATATACCCCTCGCTGAATTTGATTTCACCTCGGTCGAGGTGTTCCTGGGCGGACCGAGATGTCAGAGCAAGGTGGATGTCAGACCACTGGGGTAAGGGCTCATTCTTTCATCGTCTTTTGCACAACTTTCAGACAATCACCCTAGAATCACACAAAGAACTTAGCCAATAATCATCATGATAACAATAATAAAATATATGAAAAAGGGAATCAATATTCAAACAAGAAAACCTTAACACAAAGGTCTCAATAACTCAATCAAACAATCAAATTGCGTTCCTCAATCACAAACCAAAAAGACAACAATCAAACAATCTAAGGAAACCTTACAATTTCCTTCAGAGCCTTCAACTTTATCTTCAAAGCCAACTTTCTTTCTTCCTTCCTTAGAATATCTTCAATCTTCCAACTTCCTTCAACTTCCAGATTTAAGACATGCTTCCATCCAGAAAATTCATCCCAATATATAGGAGAATCACTTGCCAAAAATAAATGTAGTCATCTGAGGTGTGTCTCAGCTACGTGTAAATCTCTCTAACCTGGTCCAAAATCAATCTTCTGTCCAACTTTCATGTTTCCTAAGCCTTTCTTGTAGCTCCTCAATGCTCCATTATGTAGCTCCAATGACTCCTTAGCTCCCTTAGCTCCATATCCCTCCAAACGTGTTATTTTCCCTACAATTACAACAAAACTAGGTGTAGACCTCGATTCTTGCAAAGGTAAACAAAACAACACAATGATCCACAATATACATCCATACATGCAAATTTATGAAGATAAAACATCTAAACCAATCCCAAAATATAGACTATAATACATGCTATCACTAGGTGGAAAGAATTTGTTCGTAAATGTCATATGGATAGAGTTAGGGGAAAGAGAACAATTCTAAACAACTCATTTTCTAGATAAAAAGAATTTAAAAGTAGATAAGCTTCTCATTTCAACTAGGACTTGGCGGACTTTGTTTCTACCAACAAAGTTAAGAGAATCCTTCCATATGTCTCACCGGATCATCTTTTATTGCACGCAAAATAGCATGAGAAGATAACAAATTTATCAACCCAATTTTAAGTTCAAATTTGGGGGCAACAATTTTTAGTGGAACAACACCGTTGATCAGTGCCATGTGAGTGGGAAGCATGTAAGCTCCTAATGTAGTGAAGTTGTTCTTCTCACTGGCCAGTTTGGCTAATTCAGCTTGAACATGGGCAACCTTAATATCATTTGTTGCATGGAGAGCAAGTCTCTCTCTATTTTGGTCATCGTGAAGCTACTGATGCATCTCATTAATTTGTTGTTGCATTTGAGCAAGTGCAGAAAAACCATCAATATTGACCAAACCATCTCGAGCAACCATGTATGTAATGTTAGAAAAGTTGATCGGATTGGATTGATCAAATAGGTCTCCCAAACTATTGTTAATATCAACGGATCTACTACGTCTAAAACATAAGATTCTTTGCAATTCGAGGTTTGTAGGTGTTAGAGATTTTCCTACAATTCTACTTGTAAAAATTTAAAAAGAAAAATAAAATTATAAAATAAAACAACATTCAAAATTAATAAGCCAAAACAATTCAAAGACTTCCCCCGTAACGGCGCCAATTTATTGAGGGTTGAAGTGTAAGCCTTAGATCTCACATATAATTACAAGACTCAATGTAGTATAGGGAGTCGGGATCGAACATAAGGAAGACGATGTCTTGATTTGATTAAATTAATAAGAAACTAAATCTAAAAAACGTAAAACAAAGGGAAACGAAGACAAGAACCAATAAAGCCTATCGGCCTCAACAGAGTCGATCGGACAAACACACAATTATTGATGCAATATAAATAAATAACAAAGCAGGATAAAAAGAGCTAAAGATATCTATAAGGCCGATCGGCCTTAAGGGTATATATCGATCGGCCTCCTCCAAAATCAACGTAAAACAATGACAAAGAGAAAGAGGAAAATCAACTGCATTTTACGGAACCAAAACCAAATAATTCCAATGTAGGATAATAAAGGATAGAATATTCAATAATAAAGTAGTTACAGAATCCAAATCACCACAACATGCATATAAGATAAATCTCAGTGGAGAGCTCTACAGCTGAATGTAAGTCTAGTTATGCAGAAAACAAGTTCGTCCGATTGTCACATGGTTAGGACTTTGATTGGCATATATCCATGGTTGTCACCCCCGTTGATTGTCACGTACTCAAGATGGCACACATTCTTCATATTAAACTCGGTATGAAGGTATGAGTGACTCAGCTATTGAATTTTATCATCAACACCTTAAACAACATATAACAACGAAAAATTTTCAAACTCAACTCTCGCATTTTTTGCAAGGAATAATCGAAAGATTATCATAACTCATATATAAAAACATGCATCCATTGCTAAATAATCGATTCAACATCATATATCAATGTAGTTAGGCTCTCCAAACCCTAGAAAATATGAGACTTATCCAAATATACTTGAATAAAACTCAAATGCCTGATTAAAGACTCGAAAACAAACAGTCGATCAATCTCGGAACGTATGGCCGGTTCGCCTTAGGGTACAAAATTGGCAACTGAAACTCATCAATTGTAGAAGAGAAGATGATAAAACCTAATAGTTGCAAGCCTTATTAATGGGAGAGAAACAAACATATCTCCATATGAGTGATCTTCTACTAAGATAATATATATATCTAACTGCCAAATCACGTATTAACTAAAGACATATTTGTCCCTAATGGAACTACAAAAAAAAACGTCCATGTGGATGTGTTGAAAGTTCAACCAAAAAAAAGGCGAGTAAATAGAAAGGAAATATTGTCAAAGCGGATGCCGGTCGGTCTAGTCTAGATCTGTGGTCCTTGACGCTTGCTCTTCGATTGTGGTCATGTGTAAGTCATGTGCAGGTATAAACAACATACGGCAAATCAGCCTTATGCTCGTCAATTGATTTGCATGTTTTCCGATGTGTTCTTTACTACACTCTCGGATCTCATTTCATTTCCGCTTGACCTTGACTTCGACTTATTTGAGCATAGGGAGATCTTTAGTTTGTAAAAGGTAATTTAGTTGTAGATAGGTCACATTAAGCTCTACAATCGCTGGAATACCTAAACATACATAAACTAACTAGTAGATGGTGCATGAGCATCCTCAGGAGCGGAACCAAACATAGGAGCAATTCAAGAGCAAGGAACCATGTAACATATGAGGAAGAGGAGGATATCCCAGACAAAGGATGTTATGATCAATTGGAACTCAAGCATAAGGAAGAAGTGTCTACGTGCCATCCAAATAAAGAGGAAGACGACGCTTTATAAAGCCCATCAAACAAGGAGGTGCCGCATGCATCAATATATAAGGATGCATTCATAAACAGCATGGAGGAGAAGAGCACATAAGAGAAATCCACACTCCTTGACAATAGAAGATCCCGGCCCAACAACCATTCCGAAGTCAACCAAATCTAGAAGAAGTAACCGGAACCCACATGGAAGACCACCCTAGCGCTCAACCATGCATGCACATACGGGAAACAGCCACGCACGCCCAAGAAAGACGTATGTATGCATGCAAGGGAAGACAGTCAGCCATGCATGTGTGTTGCTCATAAACATATGGCACACCAAAGTGGATAACTTGGATCGAGTGTGATATATTTTAGTCATAAAAACGTCTCTTTTTATGGGTTAAATTTGAGGGCTTTAAATGTTATTTTTCAACCCATGCTATTTTATTATTTATTTTACAAATAATTTAAGTCTTCTAAATAGGAAAGCTTAATGATAGATTTGAAATCATATCTCTTAGATATGTTTGAGGCCAGAGTCTTAGAAGATCTATCTTGTTAGAAGAGCAATCTTATTTTTAATATTTCCTTATAGCAAGATCATATCTTATTCTAGATAAGATATAATTTTTCAGGCGGGATTACAAAGGAGGTTGGGATGATATAACAACATTCTCAGGAGCACCCTCAGGACTGTAACCCAACACAAGAGCAACTCAAGACAAGAAACAATGCAACCTGTAAGGAAGAGGTGGACGTCCAATACGAAGGATGGTATGATCAATTAGGACTCAAGCATAAGGAGGAACGGTCTATGTGTCATCCGAACGTACAAAAAGGAAGATGATGCACTAGAAATCCCATCAAACAAGGAGGTCACGCATGCATCAATATATAAGGATGCATTCATAGACAACAAGGAGGAGAAGAGCACACAAGAGAAATCCACACTCCTTGACAATAGAAGATCCCGGTCCCACAACCATCCCGGAGCCATCCATTCCTACAAGAAGCAACCGGGACCCACATGCAAGATCACGACAACACTCAGCCATGCATGAACGTACGGGAAAACAACCATGCACACACAAGAAAGACGTACGCATACATACAAGGGAAGACGGTCATCCATGCATGCGTGTTGCTCATACACGTATGGCACACAAAAGTGGCTAACTTGGATCGAGGGTGATATATTTTTAATCCATAAATACATCTTTAATTTTGGGTTAATGTTGCGGGCTTTAAATGTTATTTTTGAGCCCATGCTATTTTATTTGTTTCTTTTCCAAATGATTATAGTCTTCTAAATAGGAAAGCTTATAGATAGATTTAAAAATCATATTTCTTAAGCTCAAGTTTTAGAAGATCTATCTTATTAGAATATCGATCTTATTTTATTAATTTCTTAAGAGCAAGATCATATCTTATTCTAGATAAGATATGATTCTTCGGGCGGGATTATAAAAGCTCATACTCTAGTTCATCCCTATAAATAGGGATCTCGAGCCTCTTGTTTTCCAACTCGAAATTAAATAAACACATTGGTTATATTTTTGTGGTGTTTGCTTGTGCAATCCGTGTTAGGCGTCTTTCGCATGGAAAGGGGAGCAAGAGATGTCTTGTTCGCAACTCGATTGGACTTGTTTGAGTATGTTATCACAGTAGGGTGCTTCAACTATAGTAAGGATACTTTTTAGTGGTTTTAGGTGGACGTATTGCCGAAGATGGGCTAACATAGTTGCCCATTATGTTGTGCACATAGCTCTGTCGGAAGGCGACGTATGTTTATGAAGTTGAGAGTAGAAGCTACCAAACATGAAATGATTAGGGGTGAGTTAGTGGCAATTGCCAAAAGATGATCGAAGAAAAGGTTACAAATTAGGGAAAGGCAGATGGTTGTTGCTTATATTACATGCCTTAGCATTAGGGCACGACTCCATCATCCATCTCTTAGCATTAGTTGAGTAGTGCTCTTAGTAAGTGATGCTTAAATTTCTTGTACCAATCATGAAATAGAGACAGCTCGATGAGACTCAAACTTGGCAATAATGTTGGGATGAAGATGAATGCTTTTATTCCAATAATCTTTTTATTCAAAATTATAATCACGGGTGATTAGTGGGTGGGGATGACACATAGTTCAAAAAACATAAACTACTTTAACATTACTGGATTTAGAAGGCATTAACTATAACCCGAATTCAACTGTATTTTTCCATTTAGTTGGAATGATTACCTGAGATAATGATTTCCACTTTGAAGATGGGTTGAACAATTTAGTGCTACATATGAAAAGGGCGCATCTATTTTGGGTGGGTTCATGATTAGGATTGTTTTAATGATTGGAAAAGTTGAATACTGTATTTGCAATTAGCAGCAGTTACATAATTTTATTGGGATGTCACTCGTGGCCACTCCCATTTCCTTTTTGTTCTTTTGTTTGCTTATTACAGCAAATTGTTTCCTACAAATTTCAGTGCTAGCTCTTAGTAAGTGCATATTATGATTATCTTCCAACATGCTAACCACTTCTATAACTCTATTATTCTATGCCACTAATTAACTTCTCCTATTTTTTCCTTGTCGCTTCGCTTTTTAAACGTGCATTTGGTTTTATATCTTCCATTTTTAAAATGATATATCTATAAATAAAAAATTTAAAAGTAGTCGTATACCCATAACATTTCATGCACAAGGTATTATTGTCCTCCGTTTCTTAATATGTTTGTTTACCTATTTCATAGCCATCCGTAAAATAAATATTTTCCTCTAATTAAACAATTAAGCGCTCGTTTGGTTGGAGTGGTGGAATGAAAAATGATGGAATCGGATAAAAGTAAAAAAGAAAATGGAAATGATGGGATTACTTTCATGTGCTAAAAGACCTCCAACCAAACGTAGTTTTTGATTGATTCGATATCATTCCGTTACCGGGAATGATTCTTAATGCTTCCAAACAAGCCCTAACAATACTAGTATATACGCATAAACACTAGTATTTTGTGCATGTCAAACATAGCCTTAGTGTTAAGTGTTATAATATGTTTTTTGGGTGAATTTGTTATGTAGCATTAACTTACTAATATTACTTAGTATTTGTTCATCTCACTAATTCTATTAGAATATGACGTTATTTGAAAATTTTAGACTAAATTACCCTCATATAATCAATTATAATATTTTTTTTTATATTTCTTATTATCGTTTAAATCATGATACACTCTAATTGTAGAAGGTGAATCATTAACGTAATAAATTTTCAATCAAAATATCTTGGAACTTATTCTTGTAAATGATACGTATTTTCTTGTAATTTTATAACTCTTACAAGAAATATAAAAAATTAATAAACGAATGTATTCATGGAGACTTGATCTCTGGTTGGTAGTCCCTCCCTCCCACCCTAATGTCAACTGAACAAGTTGGATCTCACAATATAATCTTCTTTTAAAAATTATAAATATACGTTAATTTTGATATTTCCATGTAAATCTTGTATCTACAATCATGTACCTTTCTTGTGTATGTAATAATTTCCTGTAAGATTGAAGATCCCTATTATTATCTTATACTAATCTATGTAGTTCATGTAACATGGTAGACTTATGAATTCATGGAAGTCATATATCATCAAATTATTTGCTAGAAACGTGTGAGATTCCTATATATGGCTTGCACATGCTTGTACAGTTCTATGTAAATCATGTATATCCAATTCTTGTATATTTCTTGGAAGCATACTAGTTTCGTGTAAAATTATATATTTTGAAGATATTATAAAGTTATTAAATTTAATAATATTATATTCCAGTGTAAATATTGGTAATTATTATAATAAATATTCGCCTTCTTTATTTAGATTTTTGAATAATAATTTTCAGATTCTCTTGTAACTAAATTGGATAAAATTGTGATATGATAATAAGAATAAATATATTACGTATTTGTTATCAATCTATACATAATTAATTATAGATTAAATTGAATTAATAACATACAGATTGATGTTTCAATATCCTCTATTACAATAAACATGTAAAAATACCTTTATTTTAGAAGAAACAAATAAAATTTGTATGATTAACAAATTATAGAGGGAGAGTGTGTTTGTTTATCCACCTATACTTGGGAGATTGTTCAGGTATGGATCTTAATTTCCGGTATGGTTGTGCGGCAGACACGTGTCCCAAAAAAATAAAAAAAAATTATTTTTTTTTCTAGAAAAGAATGAAAATGATGGTGCAAAACTTATAAAGGGATAGTGCATCACTTATAAAAGTATAGTTCATGAATTATAATAAAAATAGTTCATAATGCAAAACTTATAAAGGGATAGTGCATAACTTATAAAAGGATAGTTCATGAATTATAATAGAATAGTTCATAACATATAAACGAATAATTTATAAAAAATTTGATATAATATATTAAAAAGTAATAGTTCATGAATTATAATAGAATAGTTTTAAACAAATAAACGATTAATTTATAAATAATTTGATATAATATATTAAAAAGTAATAGTTTATGAATTATATGAGAATAGTTCAAAGTTTATAAGATAATAGTGTTGAACTTATAACATGGTAGTTCATTGTAGTTAAAAGTTTCAGAATATATTTTTTTCAAAAAATAAAATAAAATTTGGAACACGTGTCAGCCGCACAGTCTTACCATAATAATGGGTCTTACTTGAACAAACCCCCTATACTTGTTTATTATAATTAACATATTTAAGTAACTCAAGTTTTTTATTGTAAAATTTAACAAACGTACATTAATTTTCTTGAGATTAACTTGTACGTTATTCAGTTATAATTCAAGAATAAAATTTCAAAATCTACAACAAAGTAAATTTAACCGTTGACGATGAATATGAAAAATGGTATAAAAGAGACATACATGAGTTAAATGGTGTTACAAAAGATAGTGTAAACTCGTTGAAACATATATGTTCTAGACCTGTATGAAACTGGACTTGTCCGCCTGAAAAAAAATATTTGTATACCTGGTTTGGTTTGTTCGATCAGGATTCATTCTTTTAACGGGACGGGAATGAATAAACGTTTAACCCGCAATCAAGCCTCATCCAGCCCATATATATATAGTTTGTTTTGAATGTCACGTACTATTGGAAATTTTACTTGTTTTACATGATAAATCCAAGAAAAAAAGCACTCAATGTACATACAATTTATATGGGCCGACCTGACAGTCCGCCCGCTTTTTATGTGGATGGAAATGGCAACGTTTAAGGTCGGAACAAGGCGGACCGACTTAACCAAAGTAGACTTTTTGTTATGACCTGATCCGAGCTCATTGTTGTACATGTATTATGCTCATAGAGGATAGAAAGTGATAAAACAGAAAACATTAGAAAATATACGTTGTAACAAACTTCTACCAAAAAAGATACAGAAGAAAGAATGTTATAAACTATAATTAGAGAATATATACAAAATAGTATATAGTTCAGCAATTAAAATTTAGTTGTAGTTTTCAAACTTTGAATAAAATCTAATGACACTTTTGTAAATAGGTAAAGAAAGGTTAAATTGAGATTAACAGTTGTTTGACATGTGTGTTATTTTGTTTAGTATGTAAAAAGATATAGAAGTAAATAAATAAATTATTAGATATAAAATGAAATAAAATTTTAAATAAATGGCATACTATTCAGAAAAGAAAAAAAAAAAAAAAGTTGTTGTGTCATTAGCTATCGTTAACACATAGTGTTAATGTCATTTGTTTCGTTATATAAATTGAATGTTGAATATAACTTTTTAAAATTTGAGTATACGAGTTTGTACATTTTAATAAGATCCTTCGTTATCAAAGTATGAAACGTTTTGTTTGTCAGTCCGGATCACCTATTGCACCCTCTTATTGCCTTGTCTGTTGCACTTATTTAATTGGTCCATGTGGCATCATTTTTAATTTAATTTAAAATAAAATTAGGGATGTTTCTAGCAAGTGAATCTGTACTCTTTCCTCCGTCTTCAACCTATCTTCAACCTCTGCAAAATTGGGTAGTCCTTAATCATGTCATCAGTTTGCATCTAAATTTAGATTTCCTTGTCTAAATAGTGTAATATTTCATTATTCAATTGTCAGCATTTTGATCTAATTCCGACTTTTGAGAGATCTGGGATCTCAACTTTCTAGTAGTGAAGAAGAGTTTCTCAAAAATAGATCTACTTGAGACGAGTTTGCTTTTCGCAAACTGAAACTCAATTGTTAGTGTATTAATCGGGCTATTCCTTGTTAATGTTTTTCCATTATCAGGGAAGCATGCAAATATTATGCTGCAGAAATGGTGAAGCTTTCCAACAGGTTACTAGAGCTTATCACATTGATTTTGGGGCTACCTCCGAATCGTTTTATGGATATTTCGACCATCAAACCAACTTTGCCCGATTGAACTCCTACCCTCCTTGCCCTTTCCCCAACCTAGCACTAGGTGTTGCCCCCGCAAGGACAGTAGTGCCCTCACCATGCTTTTCGCAAATTGAAACTCAATTGGTGTACCTGAAGCACATATCCGAGATTGGTAATGAAAGCATTCGAGGTAGGCTTTACGAAAAGCCGACCTTCTTGCCCTTTCAGTTTGCAAAAAGCATGGTGAGGGCAATACAAAATTGAAATCGGAGTCCGTCGAAGCTGTCACTAGCACCGGATTGACAACATAGAGAAAATAATAGAACTTTTCCTAGGCTGCCTAACTTTGCAGAGGTTGAAGGAGGAAGGAGGACAGATTCACTTGCTAGAAAAATCCCTAATTTTATTTTAATTAAAGTAAATTAAAAATAGTGTCCACGAGGTAGGCTTTACGAAAAGCCGACCTTCTTGCCCTTTCAGTTTGCAAAAAGCATGGTGAGGGCAATACAAAATTGAAATCGGAGTCCGTCGAAGTTGTCACTAGCACCGGATTGACAACATAGAGAAAATAATAGAACTTTTCCTAGGCTGCCTAACTTTGCAGAGGTTGAAGGAGGAAGGAGGACAGATTCACTTGCTAGAAAAATCCCTAATTTTATTTTAATTAAAGTAAATTAAAAATAGTGTCCACGTGGACCAATCAAATGAATGCAACGGACAAGACAATAGGAGGGTGCAATAGATTGGTCGGAATTGATCCTTAGACCTCTGGGTCATAAGGCAACCAAAATCCCACTGCGCCACTCTGTTTTAATGATATGATATCAAAACTAAATTTATTATTAGCAACAAATCTAGAATTGTGAGTTATAATGTTTCACTTCATCATATTTTCAATTTTAACTAGTTAACTTTTATATTTTGTTTATGTTTTTTCGAATAATTATTATTATAATTTAATGTTATTTAAATTATATAAATATTCAATAAAAATTGTAACTCTTATTTCTATAAATGTTAAATGATATTTATAAGCCAATAAAATAAAGATATAATTGGGTTAAAAAAACATGACTATTTATAATAATTAACACAAATATGATATTAAGTTCGAATTATAATTTAACAATAAAATAAAATTTTTAATTAATAAAAATTTTTACTTATCAAGATACTCAATGTAATAAAAATTATAACTATTATTTCTATAGATGTTACATTAAGTATCTCATTTGTTGATAAGTTCATAACGAAATTTTCATTAATGAAAAATTTATTTTAAATGTTATATTATAATTCGAACTTAAAATTATATTTGTGCTATTTTTTATAAATAGTTATTTTTTTAATATAATTATATATTTACTTTGTGACTTATAAATATCATTTAACATCTATAGAGTTAAAATTTTATTAAATATTGACTGTAATTTAAATAAAATGAAATTATAATTATTATTATTATTCGGAAAAATATATTCAAAATATATGAGTTAAACTAATTATTCAATTCATGTTTGTGAACTACCATGACTCAATATAGGCTTAATGGAGTAACAATTCGGTCAATTGTTGAAATTTGTTGATTATGTAAAGATAATAGAAGATTTGTTCAAAAAATGCAAGACAACATAAATGATTAATATGTATGTTATAATGTGCTTTTGATTTTATTTTCAATTATATAAAACAAAGTTTTGATTTTATTTTCAATTATTTAAAAAAATTTCTATGTAGGTTCAATAAGTTTTTCTAAACTAAAATTTTGGTTTTATATCCTCTATTATATTGTGTTATTTTATATTTTTTATATCTAATAATTTGAGTATAACATTAATTTTAAATCACTAGGGCACCCGAAAAAATATCGCCCCGGGCACAAAAAATTGAAGGACCGGCCCTGCTTTTCAATACAAGCTTTCAACCTCTCAACTTCATCTCATACGAGATATGAGATACAAATTAGTTAGTATGTAAAACTATCTCATTTTTACGTAAAACTATATCAATTTTACCTTTCTTATAGTTTTTCATTTTTTATTTTATATGGTTTTCAATTAGGTTTCCATATCCTTAAACAATATTTTTTTTAATAAGAATTCGATTTATATTGATTTATTTAATTGTACACATCTATCTATACTATATTAAAAAGGAGACTTGCCCAAATGAATAGTCGAATTTCACAAATACTCTTACCAAT
The DNA here is from genome assembly GCA_033239125.1 of Fagopyrum homotropicum. Lineage (NCBI taxonomy): Eukaryota > Viridiplantae > Streptophyta > Magnoliopsida > Caryophyllales > Polygonaceae > Fagopyrum > Fagopyrum homotropicum. The sequence continues at coordinate 54,582,901 of BSWB01000001.1, read as the reverse complement.
TTTGTATGTTTTTCCGGCCCGTTTTGGATTTACAGAAGCGCTGCTTCGGCTTCATGGTCCAAGCCCATTATTTTCAATCCGTTGGTGATGCTTACCTATTATTAGGCCCACATCTTTTCAATTTACGTTTACATTTATAAGCCATTAAAAGATGGCGTTTGGGTTGCCTGCAGTTGTATAGGTAGAAGCGTTGTATGCCTACACGTGTTTGCATTCATGACGCCCTCTCAGATTCCGCCGCTGGATAGCATTTATGGAGTCCATCTTTTCCACCCACTTTTTTAGATTTGAGTAGTTTTAATGCTCGATTAAGTAGCAGTAATTGCCATTCCGTTTGCTCACGCCAACCCTCTCTTCTTCTCACTGATGTTGTGCCGTTTAAATACCTTTCAACGTTGGTGTGTATCTTATTTTTGGGACCCTTGTCAGATATGTAGTTTTTTAGGGCTTTTTTATGGTTATTTGCATCCTTCGTCTTCTGGTTGGGTTATTTCATCCCCTACATGCGCTCGATGACCTTTATATGGTAGAGCCTTCATCTCTTTCGAGTTACTTGTTTCGGCTGTGAAACCGTTTGCTTAAAAAACTTTTGGATCTTTTCCTTTCTTTTCGTTTTATGGTTACACGGTCTTATTTTTATTTTCTTCTTTTCTTCCATTAAAGTCTATGATCAACTGTGCATGCGCTCGATGACCTTTATATGGTAGAGCTTGGTAAAGCTTTCATCTCTTATAATTTACTTGTTTCGGTTGTCAGACCGTTTGCTCCAAAAAAGTTTGGATCTTTCCCTTTCTTTTCGTCTTATGCATACACGGACTTTTTTTTTTTCTTCCACTAAAGTGTTTGATTGGGTGTTAACGAGATCGCCGGCGTTCGAAACCTTTTTTTATGACTTTGTCTTTTGTTTGTTTTTTTTTTGTTTTTCAGTTTTGCGTTACTTGGATGGGTTGTTTGAGTTGCTGCATTTGCTCGATGACCTGTACATGGGAGAGTCACGATCCTGTATGCTTTATTTATTTGTCTGTTACATCGCTTGTTCAAAGTTTTCGTTAGTTTTTCCTCCTATTTGATTCAAATGTTTCAATTTGGTTTTCTGTATCCGTTGGATATTATTGTGCTTATTAGTTATTTGCTTTCTTTTCAGTCTGTTGTAGCCGTGTTTTGTTGTGGGATCTTATTGCATGTAAGTTTCGAACTATTTCCTTACTTAGTGCACATTCATATCAATAAGTTGCTTTTAATGTATAAAGTTGTCGTATGTTGTACATCTTTGTTTTCCTCTATGGTTGTTCTTCCCTCCTCTCATTGTTATACCCTAACTTACTTGATGCTATTGAGTACTTTGATGTTCCTATGTCTTTTTCCGTTTCTAATTTGAGTGTTAGTTACTCTTTTGCTGCTGCATGTTACTTAGTTTTTTTTATTGCATAAATTTTCATAGCATAATGTTCTCTACGTGTGTGATGCTTGACTAATTGGAAAACCGTTCTCGGACCCAAATTGTACGTATAAGGGTTGTTCATAAACAACCCAGACAGGAAAGCGCAGTAAGTGTAGCTATGAACGTATGGTTTTCATTGATGAGATTGTAAGTGGTTCCTATTTTTTGCTAAATCTTTTTCCATTCATTGTACATATATTGCATGCGTTTGTATTTCTAACTTGTCGTCTGATTTTCATCACGCAGAGCAATCACATGACCGCAACACTCTTCGGTATAGACATTTTCATCTACGAGAATATACTTGAGAGAGGCAAATAGTAAGATCTGAAGCATCTTATAGTGAAACCTGTTCCTGAGAGGTTCACTACTTAAGCTGGTGAAAAACAATTGTATTTCACCAATTCAACCGAGGTTCGTTCGGTTCAGATGGTTGACAGTTCAAGCCAGGTTCTTGTTCCGATGTTTCATGTTCCCCTTCATGATCTTCCTCGTGAGGCGGGTAAAGATGTGATCGATTCGGTATGGGTTTCAACGATCCCTTTTGTAATTGTGCATCGTTATGTTTTTTATTTGACATTTGTTTGTTTTTACACTTTTGCATATATTATGGTAATCGTTCTGTGGGTGCGCCCAGAGAAGATGGTTTCTGACACATCTTTACCCGTCCGTGAGATCTCAGTAATTGATTATAGGTTTATGTCGTATCTTCCCTTACCTTTTGTCACTTTAAAAACTGATTCTTATACATTGGCTGATTTTTTATTTATTTTGGATCTGTTGCAGTTGCGAGCAAGTGCTGCTTGTCTCGGCATGGAATAGGTTTTTAATGAATAAATTTGAGAAACTGAAATATCTCTTGAACGATGATCCCATCGTTGAGATAACAAGTTTGAAAGTCAGCCCTTACACTGGTTGTTTTTCCCCTCTAGATTTTGCTTTCTACTTTTACCTCTTTCCTTGCATAACAATTTTTCTTTTCATTACAGTAACTTGAATTTTTCCTTCATGTTTTCCATCCACCTAACATGTACCTGCTCGTAATCTCTATTTTTTAGGTTTTTCTCTTGCGGGGTCTCTCTCAACTACGGTGAGAGCACATCCTATGGGCCAGCGCGCAAATGCTATGCGAGAGTGGTACACTACGCATAAAACTTCTATTGACGCTCTCGTAATCCAACCCTATTAACAATGAGATGCCCGGGTACCCCACGGAGATAACCACCATTGCTAATGCCCTATCGTTGAAGGTGTGGACGTGCATCTTAGCTTATTAAAAATCAATTTAACTTTTACGGTCATTTGATTCGCTTTGTTTTGTGTACTTACTAAGTATCGGACATAATGGAGGCATAGGTTCTCCGTGTCAAGGCCCATATTTCAGAGATTAATTACGAAGGCATTAAGTTCTCTTTTGGGTGTCGAGCATGTGACAACGCTTGCACTAATGAATATTTACACTTTAAACAAGACTACCGTTGTGTTTCTTCCGGTGTAATGAAGAAAGTTGAGTCCAAATGTTGTTGCGTTTATTTGTTAAATACTCATGAAAGAATTTGGCCTACTAGGCTCTTTTTGTTTTTTGTTAAAGAAACTATACTCCATATTTTTTCCCACTTTCATTTAATGGTAGGTAAAACTAATTAACATTTCTATTTAAAAAAAATGTGTGTTATTTGATATTTGTTATTTAAGTGTAAGTTTTAATTTTTAAAAACTGAATTTGTTTTTTATTTGATTTTATTAATTTTTTTTTATCTTTTTTATTTTTTTTATTTTCTGGAATGAAAAAAATTTCACATACCGGAATTTTCACATACCGAAATTTTCACATACCGGAATTTCATGTATCGGAATTTCACATACCGGAATTTCACATACCGGAATTTTCAAATAACCGAATTTTCACATACCGGAATTTCCAATACCGGAATTTCACATACCGGAATTTCACATACCGAAAGTTCACATACCGGAAGTTATCATACCATACCGGAAGTTATCATATCATACCGGAAGTTATCATACAGGAAGTTATCTTATCATATCGGAAGTTATTATACCGAAATTTATTTTCTTATTTTCTTTTATTTTTTTGTCTTTTTTATTTTCTTTATTTATTTTTTTGAAATGCATACCGGAGTTTCACATACCGGAAGTTCACATACCGTAGCTTCACATACCGGAAGTTATCTTACCGGAAGTTATCATATCATACCAGAAGTTATCATATCATACCGGAAGTTATACCAAACAAACTGATTTTATGTCATAGTTTAGAAATAAGAATTACATACCGGAGAATTACATAGCGGAGAATTACATACCGGAAGTTATAAAAATGGTATGAGCAAAAACGCAACATTCAAGTATCAACCTTGAAGCAACAAAAATGTTTTTAAAAATGGTATAATTTTCTTCTTTGCCTAGAGACGATCAAGACCACTGTCAACATCACCCTGAGCGAGCAAAGGTTGTAAATTCACAAGTGTAAACATCATTGGCATCCGTTATGAACTTGCGGTATAAAAAAATTTCAATATGAACTTCCGATATGAAAATTTTTGTTATGATCATCCGGTATGAACTTTCGGTATGAACGGTATGAACTTCCGGTATAAAAAATTTCGGTATGAACTTCCGGTGTGAAAAACTTCGTTATAAATTTCCGGTATGAACTTTCGGTATGAACTTCCGGTATGAACGGTATGAACTTCCGGTATAAAAAATTTCGGTATGAACTTCCGGAATGAAAAACTTCATTATGAACCTCCGGTATGAACTTTCGGTAAGAACTTCCGGTATGAACTTTCGGTATGAATTTTCGGTATGAACTTCTGGTATGTACTTCCGATATAAAAAATTTTGGTATGAACTTCCGGTATGAAAAACTTTGTTATGAACTTCCGGTATAAAAAATTTCTGTATGAACTTCCGGTATGAAAATTTTTCGTTATGAACTTCTGGTATGAACTTCCGGCATGAACTTCCGATATAAAAAATTTCGGTATGAACTTCCGGTATGAAAAACTTCGTTATGAACTTCCGGTATAAAAAATTTCTGTATGAACTTCCGGTATGAAAATTTTCGTTATGAACTTCTGGTATGAACTTCCGGTATAAAAAATTTTGGTATGAACTTCCGGTAAGAAAAACTTCGTTATGAACTTTCGGTATGAACTTCCGGTATAAAAAATTTCAGTATTAACTTCCGGTATGAAAAATTTCGTTATGAACTTCCGGAATGAACTTCCGGTGTGAACTTCGGGTATGAACTTTCGATATGAACTTCCGGAATGAACTTCCGGTGTGAACTTCCGGTATGAACTTTCGATATGAACTTCCGGTATGAACTTCCGGTATAAAAAATTTCGGTATGAAAATTTTCGTTAGGAACTTCCAGTATGAACTTTCGGTATGAACTTACGGTATGAACTTCTGATATAAAAAATTTCGGCATGAACTTCCGGTATGAAAATTTTCGTTATGAACTTCCGGTATGAACTTTTGGTATAAAAAATATCGGTATGAACTTCCGGTATGAAAAACTTCGTTATGAACTTCCGGTATGAACTTTCGGTATGAACTTCCGGTATGAACTTCCGGTATGAACTTTCGGTATGAACTTTCGGTATGAACTTCCGGTATAAAAAATTTTGGTATGAACTTCCGGTATGAATAATATCGTTATGAACTTCCGGTATGAACTTTCGGTATGAACTTTCGGTATGAACTTCCCCGGTATGAACTTTCGGTATGAACTTCCCCGGTATGAACTTCCGGAATGAACTTCCGGTATGAACTTTTGATATGAACTTCCGGTATAAAAAAATTCGGTATGAACTTCCGGTATGAAAAACTTCATTATGAACTTCCGGTATGAACTTTCGGTATGAACTTCCGGTATAAAAAAAATTCGGTATGAACTTCCGATATAAAAAATTTTGGTATGTACTTTTAGTATGAACTTCCGGTATGAACTTCCGGTATGAACATCCGGTATGAACTTTCGGTATAAAAATTTTCGGTATGAACTTTCGGTATGAAAAATTTCGTTTTGAACTTCCGGTATGAACTTCCGGTATGTAAAATGTCCAGTATGTAAATGTCCGGTATGAAGAATGTCTTGTATGTAAATGTCCTGTATGTTAATGTCCGGTATGTAAATATCTGGTATGAAAACATAAATTAAATAAAAAGGGAAATAAAATTTAATAAAATAAAAAACAAATTCAGTAATTAAAATCAAAATTTACATAAGAAACATCAAATATTGTTTCTTTTTTAATAGAAGGGTTAATTAGTGAGAAAATTAGTGTAGGAAAGCCCTTTTTGAATCCATGATACAATCTAGGCCCCTCCAATTTTCTCCCTAAAAATAAAACTAAATTAAATTATAATGGAGCTATATGCGTAATAGTGTAATAAAGAGGCTATTAATTGTGGAGACCACTCTCATTAAAAATATTATCTCTCTTAATTAAGGATAATAAATAACTATTAAAAATTAAAAAGATAAATTAAATTAAAAAGATAAGTAAATATTAATTGTGGGGACCACTTTCATTAAAAAGATTATCCCCTTAATTAATATGGCTATTTTTTAATTAAATAATGAAAATGAGAGTGGTCCCCCACAAATTCTATACATAATTTTATGTACATAATTTCGCACGCAAATTATGTACATAATTTCGCACGCAAATTATGTACATAATTTCCACACATAACACAAATTATGTACATAATTTTCACACATAACACAAATTATGTACATAATTTTCACACATAACACAAATTATGTAGATAACTTTTACAAACAGCACAAATTATGTACATAATTTGCGTGTGAAATTATGTACATAATTTACGTGTGAAATTATGTACATAATTTCAAAGCAACGAAGGTTTATCTCATAACTTTTAATTACTATATTTTTAAAAAGAAAAAAAGAAAAAAGAAAATATAAAGTGATATAGTTAATGTGCATCGTACCGTTTAACATAAATAGTATATAGTATAAAAATATATTTTACTAAATTGTATGCCAATTCTAAACTAAGCAGTAACACAGATTTTTTAATCAATTATATAATAAAATATGAAATTTAATCTTTTTAAATATGTCAACAAGATTAGGGTCATAAATCCACACAAGTAATAGTGGATAACCATAAGGATATATAAACTGTAAGTTAACCATTTTATTTGAATTGTTTATAAAGTATAAACACATTTACAAGTAATGACTCAAAATATATGTATTTTATATATCAACATGCATGTAATTAATTTTAATGCCAACAAATAAGCGACTCTTTGAAAAAAATAAGCAATATTAATTAAGGGAGAGAATCTTTTTAGTGTTAAAACTAATTCCTTAATTGTAGGAGACCACTCTCATTTTCCTTTTTTATTTTAAAAAATTAAAGGAGAGTTTTTTTTTTTAATTAGAATAATTGTAGGGGACCACTCTTATTTTCCTTTTTAATTTTGAAAGTATCTTATTTTAGATTTTATCTTTTTCTCAAAATTACAAGGGGCCTAGTTAATACAAATTGAAACATAAAAGCCTGCTTAATCTACATTTATACAATAAAAGTCTACTTACCCCTTTTACTCTTAATTAGTTTTACCTTATCATTAAATGAAAGTGGTAAAAAAATCATGAGAAAATTGGTGTAGAGAAGCCTTTTTTGTATCATAGATACAATCTAGGTCCCTCCATTTTCTAGCCAAAAAATAAAAGTAAATGAAATTAAAAAATTTTTAAATAAGAGAATCTATTTAAGGACTTACAAGATAAATGAATATTAATTGTGGGGGACCACTCTTATTAAAAAGATTCTATCCCTTAATTAATATGACTGTTTTTTTTAATTAATAAGGAAAATGAGAGTGGTTCTCCACAAATTCTGTACATAATTATCACACGTAAATTCTGTACATAATTCTCACACGCAAATTATGTACATAAATCTCACACGCAAATTATGTACATAATTCTCACACGTAAATTATGTACATAATTTTCACACATAACACAAATTTTGTAGATAATTTTCACAAACACACAAATTTTGTACATAATTTGCGTGTGAAAATTATGTACATAATTTGCGTGTGAGAATTATGTACAAAATTTATGGGGGATCACTCTCATTTTATATTATTTAATTAAAAAATAGCCATATTAATTAAGGAAGATAATCTTTTTAATTTGAAACTAATTTCTTAATTGTAGGGGACCACTCTCATTTTTATTTTTTATTTTAAAAAATTAAGGGAGAAAATCTTTTTAATTTTGAATAATTGTAGGGACCTCTCTCATTTTCCTTTTTTATTTTAAAAAATTAAGGGAGAAAATCTTTTTAATTTTGAATAATTGTAGGGGACCACTCTCATTTTCCCTTTTTATTTTAAAAAATTAAGGGACAACATCTTTTTATTTTTGAAAGTATCTTAAATTATTTTAGATTTTATTTTTTTTCTCAAAATTACAAGGGACCTAATTAATTTACATTGAAACATAATTGCCTACTTAATCTACATTTCTGCAATTAAAGTCTACTTACCTCTTTTACTAAAAAAAACATGGTGTATATTTACTAAATAGAAAATTAAAAAAGGCCTAGTTAGTACAATAAAATAAAAAAGCCTACTTACCTAATTAGCTCAATAATCAATAAGTTACTTACAAATTACATACCTTTGTATCCAACTAATTTTGTGATTTTCTTAACCTATGATAATCAAACAAATGTAACCTGCATAACATGAGTTACATTCAATCGTCGAATGCTCAATTGAGATCTATTAATATGCATGTTGTGATTTTCTTGAACCCGAAATTGCTTTATTGATTGATTGATCTTATTCTCATTCTTTCTCTCTTGAATTTTCTGGTTCTTGTTACAAAAATACAATATTTTCTTCTCTCTTATTGCTATTGTTTTACATGTGTTTTCAGGAAGTGACCTATCAATGTGAACATTGTTAGCCGACTGGCCTATCTTCAAAGTTCTTTTCTTTCGTATATGCTTTCATACTTAATTAATTGTTAAATTTTGTTTCTTTAACCGATCGAGAAGATCCATGTTGGTCGATCGTTTAGTGTTTATTTTTGTCTTTCTTGCATTATGTTTTGTTTTCTGTATATACTTTGTGTAGTTATTTCTTAATTAATTTGTCAAATAAAAATATCACATTACATGTGTTTGATCCTGACTTTCTATATTATAGTGAGTCCTATAATTTATTTGTGAGATCTGAAACTTAGATTTCAAAAATATAAAATAATAATTTAGAAATATAGATATTATGTTTAGCATTCCTCAAATTGCACCATAAATTAGTGGAGTTAAACAAAACTCAATAATACTATTGCCACACATAAACAAAGCACTCACTCATATCCATTATGTGGCATAATATACCTTCTTGTGACCTATAATTAAATGAAAAGAAGTTAAAAAAAGAAAAGAAGCAAAACTTACGTATGTTACATTTCGCATAATGAAATGAATCCATGTAGGTTGGGCCCAAATGGATTCGACCTGACAGATATGGGTCAACATTTATAAATTGTGTACAGTAGAACCAAAGACACAGAGATCTGGACGATGAGCGTATGCCATACTTAAAAAGTATAGGGTTGATTCAGACCGGTCCGGTCCAAATTTTTTGTGATTCTGAGTTCTAGACTGGAAAAGATCCACGGATTGGGTTGGACCCAAAATTCCATGTTTTGTTGTGTTTCTTTTTTAAATTTAACTTAATATATCTTTTTATAATTTAAAAACTTATATATTATTTATTTTTCAGAAAATTGTATTTTTTTTTTTAATTCTGGTCCTCAACGGAATGGACACCCTAGTTAAAAGTGAGTTTTCGTATATAATTTATAAAAGGAGATGATATAGAATTAGATGCTTAATAAAATTATATATCTTTTCCGATTGTACAGCTCCACTTTCCATGCTGCCGCCACGCCAGCATCCCATTTTCTGTGATTTATGTTTGGTCATAATTCTGAAGCTGATCTTCCAAATACGGGTGTTAATGGTTTGGGGATTCCCCGAAATTCGCGGGTATTACTCGTCATAGGAATGGGGATGGGGATTTTAAATGGGTACGGGGATGGGTTAAAATTTGATTCCCCGCTTGGTTACGGGGACGAAGATGAAGATAGGGTATTCGCCCCGCTCCCCGATCCGAACCCGACGGGAAACTTGATGGGGGACTCCGACGGGGAACTCGGTGGGGAATCCGACGGGGAACCCAAAAAAAATTGTGTTTATTTTAGACTTTCATTGTAATTTCAAGTTTAATTCAAATTTAATTCGGAAACTGAGTTTAAATTTAAATTGCCGATGATTTTTAAATTTCAAACTATATGCACTTTTATACTTTTAAGAATTAAGAGTATCATACTCATTCCTACAATCCTACTTACACAAAAATGTATTTTAAAAATTTTTTAAAGGTATATTTTTTGTATGATTATTATATGTGTAAATTATGTTAATGCTAAGTGAAGTAAGTGCTAACCTATTATGGTGGGCATGCTAATGGTGTTTGTGGTAGTGATGGTTGAGAACAATTATGAATTGTTCTTTCTACTATTATTGGTTTTATTTGTAGGTTTTTAGGGTATGTTATTTTTTATGAGATTAGACATTGAATTCCAACAGATTTTGATTTTGCAGTTATGAATAGTTCTTATTCTACTGTTATTGGTTTTATTTGTAGGTTTTTAAAGTCTGTTCTTTTTCATGAGATTAGATAGTGGAGATTGAAAACAATTAAGATGCGCTGAATTTGATGAAGGGGTGCAACACTGCAACAAAATAATTATTCCTTAGAGTAAATTGCGAAAGCAATTGCGAGGAATGCTTTGGCTATCAAGGCGTTGGGGTGCACGTTACGTACCTACTACCTACAGGGATGAGCATATATATACATAACAACATCACCACTTCATATAATGTAGTATCTGTTGCATTGAGAATTAGTATTGAACACATGCCACAATGATTATCCATATCAAGTCATCATTTAAATCCATAATAAGGATTTGATTTAGCCACACTTACTATGTTTAAAAAATATTCGAAAAAGCTAAATACGCTTGAGGACAAAAATATGGGGACGAGAATTCCCTGATGGGGACGAATATCCGACATAGATGGGGAATTTTGCGGGAAAAACTTCTAAAACTTTAAAATTAGAAAAAATTAAATGGAGACGGGGATTCCCCGATGGGGACGAATATCCGACGGGGACGGGGATGGGGACAATTTTCAATACCCGAACGGGTATGGGGATGGGGACAATTTTCAATACCCGAACGGGTATGGGGATGGGGACGGGGGGCATTATACTAAACGGGGATGGGGATGAATATGGTACTCCCCGACCCATATCCGACCCATCGACATCCCTACTTCCAAATAACCCATTTAGCAAGGATAGCTAAAATTAAAAAGGACCCATAATTTGGATAGTAACTACAAATAGTATTCGATTACGATACACAATCATCAAAATACGGAATAAATTTGTTTTATTAAAATCTAGTATCAATTAGGTCCGGCATGATCATTTTATTGGTCATGTTCTATTTATGTAGGGGTCTATTAATAAAAGTAATAATAATAAAGTGAATTTAAGGAAGAGTAAAGTTGAATAAAATAAATATATCCTGTAAACAATAAGTGTTATAGACTGTTGGACTCCCATAAAGTTGTTGTTTAACTTTGTGATGGAGCTAAAAAATCCCTAGGCGATGCAGTCGCCCCTTCAGCCGCCGAATCCTGCGCCCCCGTTTTCGCCGGCAGCAACCTCTGTTTTTGTGCCTGCCATCCACCCACCACCGCAACTTACATTGCCATCTAAAACACCCTAACCATCGTCCGATGTTGCGCCCCCGCATGGCCACCATCCCTCTCCAAATTATGCACGTGTAGTTACAAGGCCACAGGTCCAGAAAATTGCCCCTCTTGCAAAGGATACGCTCATTGAAACCCGCAAGATGCGAATCAAGTTGTCAGAAGAGGAAAAGGGACTAGCTTTTGTGGAAATTGATGATGAAATTATAGAGGCTTTAAATGCAAAATGGAGTTCAGCATTGATTGTTAAGGTTTTGGGTCGCTCAATCCCATTCCTTACCCTGGAGAGACGGCTTTATCAACTGTGGAGTCCGAAAGGGAAAATTACCATCATCGATCTCCCGAATGACAACTACTGAGTTCGATTTGAGTTAGAATCTGACTATATGTGAGCGCTAACGGAGGGACCATGGGAGATATTTGGGTTCTATATCACGGTGCGACCCTGGACCCCGGATTATAATCCGTTTTCAGATCAACTCAAATCATTATTTGTATGGGCTCGTCTGTCAAACTTGCCCCTACAACTTTACGATGAATCAGTGCTGTATGGCCTAGCATCCGTCATTGGTACGCCCCTAAAGGTTGATCTGAACACCCTTTATGCTACACGGGGAAAGTTTGCACGTGTATGTGTTGAAATTGATATGGACAAACCGTTGCTAGGGACCATACTCATACGTGGCAGACGCATACATGTGGAGTACAAGGGCCTCAATGCCATATGCTACAGGTGTGGAAAGTACGGCCACATTATGGAGCGCTACCAAACTCCAGCAGTTGTTAACACTGAGCCCCTCCAAGCCAATCAGAGTCCTAACGAGGGTTCATCTAAGGAGGAAGCCGTCCAAACAACGCCAATAGAGCCACCCTCAAGCCAGAACACTCAGACCGAACCTAATCTGGGACCCTGGATGACGGTCACAAGACAACGCCGCCAACCTAGAAACCAATCTCGGAACATGAACCAAGGGGAAGGAGCCACGTTAACAGAGAATAGGTTCTCGAGCCTAAGCGAAAAAGCATATCAAAAGGTCACTATTCAGCAGAATACCCACCATGCAAACCCTAACCCTAATCCTCATGCAGTCTTTGGCTCGCCTTCCACATCTCTCCCATCAACACCCACTGCACCCTCCATCAATGCCACAAACTCCAATCCGAAATCCAAGCATACCCAGCATGTTCCCGTACCTACCACGTCTCACCCCCTGCTGACTCCCCTCCTAACACCTGCACTATTCACCTTCCTAACCCCAACAAAAGAGGACGTAAAGAGGATAACAATCAAAGCTCTCTAACGAATGGTGTGGATGAAGCAACACCCCCTCAGGAAAACATGGTAACCCAAACTGACCCCACAGATCACATGATTACGGATCGGGTTATCTTAACCTCCATGGAGAATGAGCATTCTTCCCCAAAGGTGATTATGACTCAACAGGAAGACACGAACAAGGACACGATGCGGAAGAAGAATGGCAACTCCAGCCATTCAACTTCGGGAATCTAACGGCATTATTCTCTCCCCCAATTAGGTTATTAATGAATATCCTATTTTGGAATTGTCGGGGAGTTGTCAACCGTCGCTTTCGCAAAGCGATAAGGTATATGATTAACAGACACCAGATTGATGTTCTGGAACTTTTTGAAACCAAGATATCCGGGGCACCAGCACAGGAATCATGCACAAAAATGGGATTCACTAATCACACAATAATCGAGGCTGAAGGCTTTGTTGGAGGGATATGGTTACTGTGGAATGAACCCAAGGTTAAAATTAATGTGGGATTAACATCGAAGCACTTCATCCAAGTCTTTGTCAGCAGGGATCTGGAACGCTTCACACTCATCGCTGTTTATAACCCACCCACTCCGGAGAGAAGAAGGAAAGCATGGCCTGCACTTCTTTCAGCTGTGTTGAGCTCAGAGGGACCTATCATCTTAGGAGGGGATTTTAACTCCACAATTAGCACTGAGGAGCATTCCAGGGGCTGTCTCTCCCGGACTCCTCCAAATTCAGAACATGGGTGGATGACGCTGATCTAATTGACATGGAGTTCACTGGACCAACCTTCACTTGGGCAAGAGGATCGGTGGCTACGGAGCGTATAGCTAAACGACTCGACCGAGGGTTTACCAATAGAGAAGGAAGAGTCCTTTGGCCCGAGGCTTTCATACGACATCTTCCCTCCCTCTCGTCCGACCACAACCCTTTGCTTTGCTCCCTCTCACCTAAAAGAATCTTCAAACGTGAAAGGAGACCTTTTAGATTTGAGGCAGCTTGGCTCTCGCACCCGGCTTTTAGGAAGCTTCTAGCGGGAAGTTGGGATAATAGTACAGTTCTTGTGCAGGCCCTAATACTTCTGAAATACAGTCTTCTGAAATGGAACAAGAAGGTCTGTGGGGCAGTCTCAATTAGGAAAGAGGATCTCGTGAGAAGGATGGAAGTCACTCAACGAAAACTTGAGGCTAGCCCATCCCATATTGACTTGGATCTCTTATCGAGCCTGCAGTTGGAGTTCGAAACAGTCATGTCCCAGGAGGAACTCATTTGGTTTCAAAAGTCAAGAGAGAATTGGATTAATCACGGAGACAGGGACACGAGATTCTTTCATACCTCCACTATCATAAGAAGACGAAGAAATCACATTGAGTTAATTAAGAACAACGAGGAGACGTGGATATCAGATCCTAGTCTTATTGAACAACATGCACAAGACTTCTTCTTGAAGCTTTACGCCCCAGTTTTACCTACAGCTCATTCAATCCAGCTTGAGGGTGTTCCGTTTCCCCCTATTGATAGTGATCAGTTTGCACGAATATGTGATCGGATAAGTGATGATGAAATTATGCTCGCTGTCAAATCTATGAGCCCCTGGAAGGCTCCAGGTCCCGATGGTTTTCAACCGGTATTCTCTCAATCTTGTTGGAAAGAAGTGGGGGTTTCGGTCAGCAGGTGCATCCGGGAATTCTGGGACTCAGGATCCATGCCCAATGGTTTGAACGATACACTTGTCGTCCTTATCTTGAAAGTATCCAACCCTGAAACACTCTTCCAGTTTCGACCCATTAGCCTTTGTAATGTGTGTCTACAAAATGATTATGAAGATCATGGTCCATAGGCTCCAGCCCATTATTAAACACATTGTTGGTATTAATCAAAGCAGTTTTATTCCCGGAAGGCTCATAGAGGATAACGTAGTTATAGTTCAAGAGATTATTGACTCCATGAATCGCAAGAGATCGGGGAAGAGGTGGATGGCTATCAAACTCGACTTAGAAAAAGCGTACGATAAGCTTGAATGGTCTTTAATTGAAGACTCCCTGCGATGCACAAGTCTCCCAACGAATTTCATTCAACGTATTATGAAGTGTACATGCTCTCCAAGGATGAAGCTTCTGTGGAGAGATGCTGAATGAATTTAAACCAACAAGGAGGGTCCGTCAGGTAGATCCAATCTCTCCATACTTATTCGTTTTGTGTCTGGAAAGGCTCAGCCAGTGCATCACACACGCGGTGGGTAATGGCTCATGGAAACCCATCAAGTTAAGTAGGTCAGCTCCTCCTATCTCTCATATTTTTTTTGCGGATGACATTGTTTTTTTTGCGGAAGCCTCTACCGTGCAGATTAAAGTCATTATGAAAGTTATTACAAAGTTCTGTGAAGCTTCGGGACAGAGCATTAGCCTAAGTAAGTCCAGTATTACGGTATCTCCTAATGTTGATGACAGGTTGAGAACTCGTCTTCAATCAGTTAGTGGACTAAGAGTAAAGGAGGAATTTGGCATGTAGTTAGGTATGCCCATCCTCAAGAAGAAACCAACTATCTCGGACTTCGAATTTATCCTGCAGAGAGCTCAGAAGAAGTTATCCAACTGGAAAGGGAGAACGCTGAGCCTGGCAAGAAGACTAGTCCTTACCAGATCTGTGCTTACCTCACTTCCTAGTTATGTCATGAAAACCATAAAGTTACCATCACCTTTCATCAGGAAGTTCGAGGGGATTTGTCGAAAGTTCATTTGGTGCGGAGCTAATGGGGACCGCAAGATACACATGATAGCCTGGGAGAGTATGTGCATACCAAAGTCGGTGGGAGGGGCGGGACTGAGAAGATTATCGTAAGTTAACAAAGCACATCTCGGAAAACTGGGGTGGAGACTCATCAATGAGAAAGAAGCTCTCTGGGCTGGCTTATTCGGGGCAAAATACAGGCTACAGGATACTGCCAATATCCTGAATATTACTCAATTCAGAAGAGGTTATGTCATTCTAAAAAGCATGATATGGGGTATACAGGAAGTTCTCCGCCCGGGAGTGGCTTGGCGAATTGGGAATGGTCGAGTAGTGAACTTCTGGACGGACCGATGGCTCATGAATGTCCCGTTGAGAGAAATGGTGATAAGTGATTTGGAAGAAGAGGTCTTCAGTTTGAAAGTCAGACAACTTTGGATTGATGAAATTGGTTGGAACTGGCAGATTATTCATTTGCTTCTTCCGGCATCGGTCCTACTCAGAGTTGCAGCTATAAGGATTTTTGAAGACCATATTGGAGGAGACGAGCTACAATGGCCCCACAATAGCAATGGATTATACTCCATCAGCTCAGGATTTCGTTTCATTTGTCATGGAACTGAAGTTTTACCCAATAACACAATCTATTCCAGAATTTGGAAGCTCCCGATCCCTGAGAAGATGAAGTCCTTCCTCTAGTTGACAACTCTAGGGAAGACACTCACTAATGTTGAGAGACATCGTAGACACTTGGCGCAGTCTCCCTTTCGTGAGCTTTGCCCTGACACACCAGAATCGATTCTACACATTGGAAGAGACTATAGAACCGCAAGAGAGGTATGGAACAACTGCATTCCCGCCTCACTTCCTGAAAATTTCTTTGAATGGACTGTTGAAGAGTGGTTCAGTAAGAATGTATTAGAGATGAGGAAGAATGAGGAGGGTACTCCGTGGTGCACTTTTTTTGTCTACACTGTGTGGTGGTTGTGGCGATGGCGTTGCAACAGGACCTTCCAACAATCTGAGGCACCCATCAACGCTCTCTCCTTTATCAGGGCCCAAGCTGAGGAGCATACTAAAACCACACAGCGAACCAAGGGACTAAGCAGAACTGATCTCAGAGAGGAGATATATGTGCGGTGGATAAGGCCGCCAGGTGGCTGGGTTAAATGGAACTCTGACGGGGCAGTGCAGCAGGCTAGTGGGGAAGCTGCTGCAGGGGGGGTTCTCCGCTCAGAGGATGGCCAGTGGTTACAAGGAGGTGTACACCACATTGGAATCTGCTTAGTTCCAACCGCAGAGTTATGGGGTCTGTTGCTAGGATTGGAAACCTGCTGGGAATTGGGAGACAGGTTGGTTGAGTTCGAATCTGACTCGGCTCTGATAATTCAACTCGTTCAGAATAGTGTCACCCAATCTCACCCACACTTTAGTCTGGTAGCCCGTTGTTAAGACTTCTTGCGTAGGAGTTGGTCCGTCCGACTCAGACACATCTACCGCGAGGCTAACACCGTTGCGGACTTTCTTGCCAGCTATGCTTTTGATTTTCGCATTGGTACTTTTCTTCTCGATAGCCCGCCTGTGGGTGCCATTCCCCTCATTTCTAGCGACTGTAATGGCCTAACTCAACCCCGAACTATTGCTTTACATTTTAGTTAATGCGCTTTGCACGGGAGTCACGCACTCCTCTTTACCAAAAAAAAAAAAAATTCATGATGGAGGTGGACGAATTTAGACCACTGATTCAAATTAATGGCTAAAATTTGTTGATCTATTAAACACATATGGAAATAATATATTTGGAAGATAAAAATAATATATCTACTTTCATTTATCGTACGAGTTTAATTTTCAATTATATATTATTATAAAAATGTTCTTTTTCATTATCACCTACCTAGTCATGAATAATATCGAGTTTACAAAGAGTATAATTTATATTTTATATTATTTATTAATTTACAGGTCATGAGATTAGATGATTTTTACTAGGTTTATTAGTAAATAATTTTACAACTCCCGCATAAATTCTAGTGATGTGAAAATTCTACAACTCCCGCATAAATTTTTGTTTACTTCTAAATTATCGTATAAATGATTGTTATATTTTATTATTTATATAATTTTCCTTTTTCTTATATATAAATGAAGTAAAAAGAGTTATATAATTTAAAGGATCGGTCGTAGTCATTTGTATTAATAACTTAGTGTATAGCCAACACCTTTTACGGATATATTCATTTATTGAATCTTTTAGAAAGTTGAAAATAAAAATCTATGAAATTACATATAATCGAAAATAAATATACCATATATATTGGGATATTTGCGGCAATATAAAAGAAAAAAAGAAATTTTCACTTATAAAAGATAATCCCATATTTTCCAGTTGATTACAATAACAAAGATAATCAAAGATTTTGCATAATTTCCGATCAAAATAAAACATATAGCTTCAAAAAAAACAGAACTAAAATTTGGAGAAAAAAAAAAAAAAAAGTGACAGCGGTGGCCGTAAGGGCAGCGCACTCCGGCGAGCACCATGCGACACCCCTCAGTCTTGTAGCGAGGATGTCGGAGAACGGGACTGAGCTCCGAAATGCCATGAACGAACTGACACTGGTCTCTGTATGTATGGACATATCCCATTTTCTTGCCACTTGTTGCATAGCTCTGTTTTGTACATTCCTTGGTGGTGCGAATCCACTTCTATGCTTTGTTGATACTCCTTCATCTTCTTCCTTTTGAATCTGCAAGTGTGTCATCACAAATATTCAAATTCCATTTATAATCAAATTTGAATTCATTCAACTTATAATGCCTTGCATTGTAAGTTATATCCTCACCGTTCTGTTCATTGTGACGATTTTATGGTCTATCGTCGACGGATTCAAACCGGAAACAACATTATCACCGGTGGATCGTACATAAATGCTTTTAGGCAGAGGAGTTCTCCGATCCTCATTTCTCCTCCAGTTACCGCTTCGGATACTACTCACGGAATTATCACCGGGCTCCTCACAAACGGAATTCAAATCTCCAGGGAGATGAAATCCGATCGGAGGAGATCGCGATCGGGAGTGATTATTGGACCTAGTAGCAGCCAGAAGACGAGAAACGATTTTTCGTTTCAGATCTTCATTTTGCAGAACGGAGAAGAATGTTCCCCTCGCGAAGAGAAGCAACTTTATCAGTGAGATCTTAGAGACGAGTCACTACAACACGCTCTTTGTGGAAGCAAACAATGATGCATCCATTGTTATGAATCACACTTTGACCCTCATCTCTTCGAGTCTAATAGTAACAGAGGGTAGATAAGTAAAACTGAATGAAAACAAATCCATGAATGAAACGATAACAACAAATCAATGAATGAACAAAAGATAACAAAACTGAATGGAACATAATGGGATATTATCTAAATATATAACCGGATGATAGTAAAACTTATAGTAGAAGTTTGGGGGTTTGCGGTCACCCAGAGTCAAGCTATTATTAGATTTTTTAGATTTATTTATTTATATTTTTTTTATTTCTGACTAATTTTTTTAAAGATTAGTTAAATTTTTTTTTTTTAGATTTTGTTTTAGTAAAAAGATTTATTGGCTTAATTATAGATTTAGTAAAAATTTTAATATGAGAAAAAACGTGGAGATGCCACGTCAGCATTAGTGTAGTGTACTTTAGTAATATACTAGTTTAGGGCTTGTACGGGTATTTAAAAAATATATATTATATACAAATACTTTTTTTCATAAGTTTCTTTTTCCTAATTTTGAAAACCTTTTGTATCATCTACTTATGCTATTTTTCATAACTTTGACAACCTCTTAAATTAGTAGGGTTTACCTCACAAAAGAAGGGAGAAGATCAGCGGTTTTTTTCCCGAAATAATAAGAAATTGAGAATATTTTCTAAAATTAGGTACGGAATAAAATATATTCCGAGTATATGAAGGCTTTTGGGTCGGATTAGACACGTCGTTTGAAACTGTGGGTTAAAATGAATAACCCGTAGTATCAAACTACGAGTTTATATTTATATTTTATTTTTTTAATTAGAAACCCGCAGTTTGAAACTACGGGTTTTTTTTATTATTAAATTGATATCTCGACCGTAGCAATTAAATGGGCCAGCAGAAACCCGCAGATTGAAACTGTTGGTTTATAGTTAAAAAAATAAATAAATTAGAAACCCGCAGTTTGAAACTGCATGTTTCTAATTATAAAAAAAAAGAACTGTGGGTTATTCATGTTAACCCGCAGTTTCAAATTACGGATCTACTCCAATCCAAAACTACGGGTTATTCCATAGCTAAGCTTAGAAATTATTTTCAATTTCTTAATATTTCGGACAAAATTCCGAAGATCAACAAACACACGTCCATCAACTCGTCCCTTTTCAATTGACAAAGATGATTACTAAAATTGTAGTTAACCCGCAGTTTCAAATTACGGATCTACTCCAATCCAAAACTACGGGTTATTCCATAGCTAAGCTTAGAAATTATTTTCAATTTCTTAATATTTCGGACAAAATTCCGAAGATCAACAAACACACGTCCATCAACTCGTCCCTTTTCAATTGACAAAGATGATTACTAAAATTGTAGTTAACCCGCAGTTTCAAATTACGGATCTACTCCAATCCAAAACTACGGGTTATTCCATAGCTAAGCTTAGAAATTATTTTCAATTTCTTAATATTTCGGACAAAATTCCGAAGATCAACAAACACACGTCCATCAACTCGTCCCTTTTCAATTGACAAACATGATTACTAAAATTGTAGTTAACCCGCAGTTTCAAATTACGGATCTACTCCAATCCAAAACTACGGGTTATTCCATAGCTAAGCTTAGAAATTATTTTCAATTTCTTAATATTTCGGACAAAATTCCGAAGATCAACAAACACACGTCCATCAACTCGTCCCTTTTCAATTGACAAACATGATTACTAAAATTCTATACAAACACGCATTGATGCTAACTTTCTCATTTAATAAATTGAATGCTCAAAAATAAAATATGATTAAGCGAAAAGGTAAATAACGGATGGTTGTAAAGAAAAAAGAAAAAAAAAAGAAAAGAAAAAAAGATTAGTTAATTGAAGCTACTGGGCAGTGGGCACACTTTACCCTCCCCGTGAACCACCAAATCTCAACCTAACTCCATCCTTGCGCTAATGGCGGTTGACGTCGTCGATGTCGCATCTCCCACCTCCCCGTTGCCATCTCATTCAAGGTGGTCTTTTTTGCCCCTAGTTTTACCTACTTGTGTAGATTTTTCCTTTTTTTCCTTCTGTTTCCATTGTATTTCGGTATAATCGTTTTGATGAACTGCTGAACGAATTTTGTGCAGTCAACAGCGCTATTTCTACCTGGCTGTTGACAGGCTCCAATTTAAAATGGTACCACTTTTTGTTGTTAAATTGAATGCATCACTGTACTTTCATCAGTCTCGGAAATAGGATTTTCTGAAAGTAAATTGATAATATGTAAAATTGGATGGGAATCGTAGGAGACGCTTGTTGATTGCTGGGAGTGATAAGCCGGCGATTTGGCATTCCAGTGATTGTGGGTTGCAGTTCGCTCGACGAGCTAGACGCCGTTTGCACCGCCGTGTCTAGCCTTCCTTATATTTTCTTGGCTTCATCGGTATTTTTTTCGTTTTTTAATCGATTTCATTTTCCTTGAGATTGAGTTGCTAATGATCTGTGTCAGTTTTCAAGCCTTCTTGAACAAAACAAATCCAATTCAACAATGGTTTATAAATTAGAAGCGATTTCAACAGATCTAATGTCAATTTAGGGTTCATTTGATTCAATTTGAGTTATATTTTTTGGTGTAATTATTGTCTTATATTTTTTAAAATGATCGATTTAAAATACAATATACCCTTGCAATTTGCAAACATTCCTGATCCTCAAAAATGTCAATTCAAACTAAAAACCAAGAAATGTTTCCAAAATTCATTTTTTAATTTTGAGAAAGAAATGGAAACTCAAAGTTGAACCAAACAAACCCTTAGTTTATTGTATTGAGCTTTAATGCACTACATAGCTGTCCTTGTTCCTTCTATACAAGTTTCACATGTCCAGTATCCTGTACTGTCGTGAGCTTTATTGAACTTTCTGTCTTACGTCCTTGGGCCTGATCTTCTGGAGGCTGAACGTGCAGCTATATTGGAAAATATTTGGCATATAACCTCATAATGGTATCAAAATGTGCATGTTAAATTAGAAAACGAAGGGAACACTAAGGAAAATAGCCAGAAGTCTCACACGATAGTTGTAACGGATGCTTGTCTTCCTGTTGTTACTCCTGGCGAATCTCCACTCTCTGCTTGTGTTTGTTGTCTTTCACTTTCTCCTCTCATGCTGTGCATAGATGGTGTGAGTATTTGAGCAAGTGAATGTATTTATTTGTTCTTTATGATTGGGTTCTTAGGATTATGGTGCTCCAGGGTTTTGATAACTTACCAATGTTTGTGTTATTCTTGTTGTGCAAAGATTCACCAGTGATCATTATCGATCTATCTCTAGTGAGAGAATACAGATTGTTATTGGCTGAATGAACTAAGGTTGTAAAATCTAGGACTTCTGATGTGTTTCTTTCTTCTTGCTAAGCGCTGTACATAGTTATGTATACGAATTGTACAACACCATAAGGTTAGATCTGCATTTTACTATATTCCACTCATGATGTTTGTTTGCAGGAGACATATGCAACGAGGACAGGAACTTGTTTAGCTTCAGGTAATTTTTTTAACTATAATAATTTTACTGATGTGTTATTATATAGATGAAAATTTGTGATCAGTGTAACTTTGTAACCTATCAGTAGTAAACACAATGAAAACAGAGAATCAAACTTACGGTTCACCAACAGAGGCTGACGTTGAGAAGAAATCAAAATGTATGAGATCACCTTAACTTCGCTGATCAACTGTTTCACTTTGTAGGGAAAGTAAGAGGATGAATACTTGGTTTCCGATGGGATTGAGTTGTTTCAATTCTTGCATAGATGTACCGCTTCAATTAACTTGATAAGGATGAACAACAGAGGCATTAGGAGCAAAGTTTTATACAAATCTCGATTATGAACAGCAGAAGCAATCCAAACCTAATTGCTGAAGACGGAAAAGATGAAGATATTTGTAGTTTATTAGGGTATGTATATATAGATCAATGATGGACTAATCTCAGCGTACAAATTGAAATCTTTTCATTAAGATTTTACTGGAATCGAGATTTGTGGTGAACAGGAAATCAGTAATTTAAATTGTATATTTAATTTTTAGTCGGTTGAGATTTTTAGATGTTTTTATAAATAACTTTAATGGATTAATCTCTATCTACATGTAAATGTAAAGTAAGGTTTTTAGAGCACTAAATGCCTAAGACAATCAATGTAGATTTTTTAAATTTTAACATTTTTTTGATTTTTAGAGAACTTAATGACATATACAGTCAATATTCTCTTCATGCCCCCTAAAAGGTTAAATGTGGGAAGCTTAACCCTGCAATTTGACACTGTCATTTGCTATGCGTCTCTTCACTCGATAAAGGTCACCACCTTTCCTATACCTCCCTGTTGTGTGCCTACCATTGCAAATTCCAAATTAATTAAAGACTGGACTATCTGTTCTCAGTAGCCCAAGCTCAGCAAAATAGGACACCATATTCTCCATCTATATTGCACCAAAAGAAACCAATTTAGCACAACAGTAACAATTTTTAGAGCCAGATGGGATTGAAGCTTTGATGAATCTAGACAGAAACATGTATTGCATTGGAACAGTTAACACCCATTATAATTTCCCTAGAATTGACTTCTCCATTGCATTGCATCAAAAGAAACAATTCAAGCTTAGGAGCAACTTTACAACAAATCATACAACATAAGTTATAGGTCATAACTTAGAAGAATTTCCAAATATTAAACGGACTCTCCTTTCTTTTTCGAAGTAAACGAAATGATGTTGACCAACTTCTTCTAGCTAGTATAGTTACACAGCAGTTGTACCTGCATTTAAATAATATTATTTGTTTTTCAAAGAGACAACCTTTGTAAAAGGACATATAAAAATGTTTTAAAACTATCATTTTTCACTCTTTTCACCTTTCATATATTTACCTGCTACCTTACATAAATATGCACGTAAATATGTTTTAAAGGTCTTGTGATTCAAACAAGGACCATTTAATGGAGAAACTGTTTGCAAAACTGCATAAAAACATTAACTGATTAGAACCTTTCATTTTCACCAGTTAACCTCACATAAACCTCCACATAAATATGGTTTTAGAGCTCCCTTGTGATTTTAACAACAAACATTTAGGTGCCAAAACCGTTTACCAAAACTGCATAAAAAAATATTTAATGATTAGAACCTTTCACATACTAACATCATCATTATATCCGTTTACTTCATTCTCAAGTTCATTATAAAATGACAGCATTATATTTCTTCATCAACACAACTTGCTTTATTTTCAACAACTCAAAACTCAATTTCCATGGATTCCACGTACTTCCAGTAACAATTGAGATGAGGCTTATGCTCCACTAGGCAAGTTGTTCAAATGAACACAATCTAAAATCAAAGTCATATGTCAAAAATGGGATGTAATAATAAACCCATTTGGAAAATATCTAAGCACCGATTTTGTTGTTTCAGATGATAAGGTATAATATTGCATGATGAGTATTATTGTCCTTTAGTCCTATTTTATCTACTTTTAACATAGTTACTTTTTGGCATCATATTTACAGGGAGGTCTTATGCATTGTTCCAAAGAGCAATGTGTCTCACTACTTCATTACTAATTTAGAAGAAGGGAATATATACACTCTCAAAATTTTCAGTGTTGTACCAAATAATGATTTTTACCGGATTTGTAAGGATAACACTTATATGATTGAATTGGAGGGCAAAACTATTGTCAACAAAATTGAATGCAACCTTGATGGTTTCTTGCGTTGCCTTTGAAGAAATCACATTATCTGGTAACAAATATCTTATTGGCAAGTTATCAATTTAAAAATAACAAGTATTATGCTATCTACCTCACTAACGGTCCACTGTTATTTGCTTTCAGATGTAGTAGGTTGTGTTGCTAATGTTGGACGGGTTCAGGAAACAAAACATGGTTCCAAGAATATAGATTTATACCTTATAAATGAAGGGTGAAAGTCATATTAATATTATAGTCTTTACTTTATAATTCGATATCTAATTTATATATTAATTTAAACAATATAGAGGAATCAAGAATTAGAGCTACATTGTGGAGGCATCTATGTGATCAATTTTTTGACGGATTTATGTGAGCAGATTACACTACAATGGTGAAATTACACTATAACTATTACTTGCTTATACCCTTAACGCCCATCAAAGACGAACGATTTCGAAGATGACAACCCTGCCAGTTCCAAAACTGGGAATTGAAGAAACAATGTTGAATAAGTAAGATATATAACTTATCTGTATAAGTAGACTAAAACAAGACACTTATTATGCTTACTTGAGACTTGAACTGTTCGGGGCATTGCTGAGGTTGTTGAAGGGGAGATTAAGCAAATCAAAGGCACATAATTGAATGAACTTTTAATATAATTTTTGAATTATCAAAGAAGGGGGTTTGGGGTTGAATGGAGAACTAGCAAGAGGAAAACAAGGGCTATGGATGTGACTGGTTAGGTTTTGACATGGCATATCATTTTATAACAGATACTATCAACTTCAAATTCAAAGTATTAAAATTTTGGGGGCCATTCAAGCATAGCAAGTAACTTCAATCAGTTTAATCATGTCCAGAAAAATTGGATACATATTTTAAATGCTTAGAATAGTCGACAGGGTTAAATTTACCTTTGTTTATCTTCTATTTTCGTCTCATAACTCCAATTCTCCCAATTGCATTCACAGTTGCAATCCCTATTTTGAAAAAGGCAAAGAAGTATCACCTACATTCCAGTGAGAATCGCCGGAGCACCGGCCACCAATCCTCCGCCATCTCCAACCGCATTCGGCTAACGCCACACACTTTTTTCCCTAAAAAACATTCAACAATGGAACATAGTTCATTCAATGCAAACACATAAGCAAATTTGTCTCAAACATCGCAAAAAAAAAAAAAATCAAATCTCGATTTCTCTCTCACCCTACATTCCAGTGAGAGACAAAATGAAGATCAAAGAGGAAGGAGGACTGCAGAGGATATTATGTTTCAACCTGAGGGAAGCAGTATCCAATTTGGATATTAGGTTAAAATTGGGATAAATCGTTTTAGGATTAGTTTTTGTTTTCTTTAAAAATTAATTACTTTTATGGGTCCCACTAATTTAGAAGGAAAGTTGACAGAAAATGAACACGAATGGTAAATATTAGGGGTTAAGTGTTATTTTTATGTAATTTTTTTTTAAAAAATATATTAATCACATACAAGATATGAAATTAATATAACCAATATAATAATTACATATAGGATATATAAATAAATATATTAATAATATCTTAATTAAATGCTAAATTTAAATTTAGGTCAATATTTATATTTATCATTTTATTTATATTTATATTTATACCTATATTTTTATTTATATTTAATAAACATTTTATAACATATAAGATATCAAAATAGTATAATTAATATTGATCAAGTACAATATTGAATACAAGAGAATTAATATATCAAGAGTGATATACTCCATATATTAGCTCAAATTAATCACATGTAATACATTATCTTATTAGTATAATAATATAATTAATGCTATAAAATATAAATAATATATTGATCATAAACATAAAGTAAAATTATTTAAGATATTTCACCTAATCGATAATCAAGGATAACGATAGCCATTGTACGGAGGTAGTGAACCTTGATGCCACTATAAGTCATATATATTTGGTTAAGTTTTATGAGAGATTAATAGTTATGGTAACATAATATATCCACGTGTAAAATAAGATTTTTTTTTAAGAAAATATTTTTATATAAATTAAGCTTTAGAAACTTTCAAATGAATAATAAATTATTGAAAAATAAATTATAGATATTAAAATATAAATATTAATAAGTTTAAAAATAAATAATTTAAAGTAACTCATATTATAATAATATAATAATGAAAAATATAATTATTAAGTTTATAATAATCACAAAATATACAAAATAAAAAATACATCGAATACAAAATGCAACAAAATAATATTAGTAGTCCCGTGCGTAGCACGGGCATGATTTTCTAGTAATTCAAATAAAAAAGGTTTTAATAGCTTTAAGTAGGAAACTCTATTATAAAAATCTTGATTCTAGGAGCGCCACGTCAGCACGTTAAATCTCTACTTTAGTAGTATATATTGATTGATTCTATAATTTGAATAGAAATATATACAAATCACCATAACTTTATACATTATGGTGAAGACAAATGAAACGTGATCGATAAATATCAAAACAGAAAATAGATATCTAATAGATAAAAAACAATCAATATAAAATAAATTCTAATTTATAATAAAACCTGGAGAGAAGATATACACACGTCTTGAGTATTAACTATTAATCTCAATAATATTGAGCTAATTGTTAGCATGAAATATTGTGATATTTTAGGCACGTTTTCTAAGTGTATTTGATTCATATTGATAGTCATTGATTGAGCATAGATGCATTTGTGAGCTAGTTTGTCTATAATGTCGATATAGAGATCTACACAAGCTTTATGTTGATTATAGGTGATTAAGAGCTACTTCTGAGCGGAATCGAGCAAAGATGGAGTTGTTGAGCAATGTCCATGGATTGAGGGCATTCTTAGGAGCAAAAGGAGTGTTAACTTGAGGAATGCACGAGGATAGGGAAGAATCACGTTCTTGCCCTAAACCACGCTCTAAAATACGGCCGTACTACTTTCCACGTTCAGTTCCACGGCCGTGGAACCATGGCTAAGAAAGCGTGGTTCATTCCAGCAACTTCTACGGCCGTGGAGAAGATGGTTCAAACCGTATTTATTTTCACGCTCTAAATTACAGCCGTGGAACCTTCCACGACCGTGATCTTGGCGATCTTTTTCGCCACACTTTAAGCCACGATCTTTTAAAAGATTGGGCCGGGCCGCTACTTCATCATACACTATAAAAGGACGGACGAAGGGAGATTCCGACATCTCCGCTTACACCTCGCTTCAGGCTTACACTTTCGCCCACGCCGCGACTTAGAGATTTTTGCGACTTTTGCAAAAGACGTACTTTGCGCTCATCCTTGGAGTTGCCCTAATCTTGCACTTTGGTGGAGATTGTGATTGAGATTTCCGGATTGACGGAAGATCGTAGATTCGGAAGGTTGTTCGCAAGAAGATTTCTCTTCTTGTTTAGGTTTGATTTAGAAGACGGATTGACATCCCGTTCTTCCTTCTTATCTAAGATTGTGTTTGTTTGTTCTACTTTGAATATAGTGACGATATTTGTTCTTGATTGTGACTTTGAGGTTGGTTTGAAGTTTATTGAAAGTTTTCGGAAGTTTTCATCTTTCAATCTTTTAAACCTTGAATTTGATATCATTATGACTATTGTTGGCTAAAAACCCTTAACAATTCTAAGGTGAAGGGTTGATAGTTGTGGCTTAGATGATGATAGATCGATCGTAAATTGATTGGACCCTGAGAGTTAGAGAGAATCGCCGACGAACCCTAATCCACGGTCTGTTCTTGAGCTTCCACGGCCGTGGAACTCAAGAACTAGCCGTAATTTTGTGTTAAGTTACGAACTTGCTTTTACTTTAATCCAAAGTTAAAGATTTGCTTTAACTTAGTCTTGCCTTGCCTTTTCTAGGTGGTAGTGAAGCCTCAACAACCTCTACCTCGATTGTGAGTGTTACAACTGTAATTATTGGAAGAAAGCTTTGCTGCTTCTATAACCATGTTTGACTTAATTTGATTACTTTAATCATGCAACTATGGCCTTGTGTGGGCGTGTTAATTTGGTGTAGATGTTGCTGGAGTAGGTTAATCTTCGGCAAGAGATATCAATTGTTGGTATATGCTTCATTCATATATAAATCGTTAAAACATATATAAATCGATAAAAAACAATTTAGTCGGTAATTTTTATATGTTAAAAAAGACAATTAAAAATATAGCTGTTTAGAAATACAGAATACATATTTAAAACTTTTAACAAACAATAAGCGAAAACATAAAATACAATTTTTAATAAAAATAGTAATAAGAAAATCTGATTTGTGATTGATTTGAATTTAGAAACCGAAAGTCATTTGATCGAAAAAAAATCTAAAAGCAGATATTCTACATACAAATTGAAAGTTAAGTTCTAAGAAGGAAAATCTTATATAAAAACAAAGAATCTAAATATTTATAATCCGAAAATCTGATTTGTAATCGAAAAAAAGAACTTTTAAAACCTTCTGTTTGTTGAAAAAATTTAAAAAATCTTTTTAAATGACAATAAATGAAAAGAAATCAATGTAAAACATATACATATGGATAAAATTTTAGTAGATTTATAATTTCTTATTATATCAGAAAGTCTGTTCGTTGCCCACCACAAAAGAAAATCTGTTCGTAGCAACCAAAAAAATATTTTGAAAGTTTCTCACCAAAAATTTTAAAAACAGTAAATGATAGAAAAAAGCTATATTAAATCAGATTAACTAATTAAAAAAATAAAAAAATATTTGATTAAAAAATCTGATTTTTACTAAGCTTGAAAAAAGATTAAATTTTTTAATCAAATAAATTTGATTGAAAAACTAATGTACGATGAAATACGTTTAAAAACCAATTTCTTGAAAACACTATATCAGAAAGTATTTTCTATTTAAAAAGGGATTCAATTATTAATCAAAATGTATTTCCAAATATAAACAATATTTTGAAAACCAAATCTAAACAATTTAGTAAATTTTTTTTAATAAAAACAGTTTTCAGTATGATAAAATAAATTTAAAAAATAATAATTAAGATATTTAAACGGCCCGATATTTAAACCAAAATGTATTTCGTTTTTTATTTTGACGATCAAAAAGTACCGCTAATTTGTGTTTCTATCAAAAAACAATCCACCACCATAATTTTATGCGTTGTTCCAAAGCAGCTGTTTGAATAGAAATCAATGACGGCGAACCAAAAAGCAAAGTTACCTAGCTTTTATGAATAGAAATCAACAGAGAGTAATTTACTATTTTCATCAAGACTGTTTTTTTGGATAAAAACTTACAATTCGATTATTAAAAACACTAAAATTTGAAAAACTCTAAGATTAAACTGAATTAAGGAAGGTGATGGTACGTTTGGAATCTAAATAACAAAATAAAAGAAAGAAGAAACATGGACATACAAGCTTAGATTTTACAGCAATCAAATATTTGGTCAAATTCAGTTGTATCTTCGTTATTCCTTTTAGTTAGGATTTATAGATTATAGATTTATAGATGTTTTTATATTTAAATTAATGAATTTGTAACTCAAAAAAAAAAAGATTTTTATAGCTTTAAGGAGTGATCTGTATTTTAAAAATTTTGATTCTAGGAGTGCCATTTCAGCAGGTTAGTATATATTGATAGTTTAGAACCCGTGCCGTGCACGGGTATTTTTAATACATATAAATAGGAGTGAGAACAAATTCCGATTATATCCTTGTTTTGACCCCTTCCAGAAATTTCGTAAAAAATAGTAATTTCGCCCCGCTAATAAATTTCAGGACGGAATGAACCTTAACTTCTTCACTCCGCAAGGCTCGTCTCGTTCACGATAGTAATACTCTTGTTGTGCATGGGTATTCTTAATACGTATAAGTCAAACAAATTCGCATTACTAATCAAGTTACATAAATATATCAAAAAAGAAAAAGTTATTTCTAAAAAATAATCATCTTATCATAACGATATAATTGTTGTTGCTAATAAAATAAACAGACAATACACCTAAAATAATTTGACAAACATATCGCCTAAAAAATAAGTAATTTTATTGGATCCCTTAAAAATAGACAATTTTAAAGTAAAAACGTTAAAGTGTAAATCACAAAATCTGATGGTTTTGGTGATTTGGTTGATTGTTATTAAAAATAAAAAGTCTTAAAAGTAAACAATTTTAGTGTTGTGACAGTTTAGTATTATATGGTTATTTGGCTTAAATATCGAATTTTGAGCGTCGCACGTCAGCAATTTGTAAGCTACTTTAGTATATATATGGATAGATATAGATTTGTAGATACCGATTTTATTTATATATCGAATTTTATACATTTTTAACATAAAAAATCAGCTAAAATATTACGTATACATTCGTAATTATTCGAATTTTATCAACAAAATAATAATATCCAAAAATTTTTGAATAAAGATTAATTGTGAAAAAATACAAATAATTATTCGAAATTTAACATTAGTTTAATATAGGTAATCTTAAATGGTTAGTAAATAGAAGGAATTAAAAGATATGCTGAACAAATTTTGTAACAACTTAAAGTTAATTTTTTAAAATTTTTGGTGATGGAAATTTAGTAATATACGAAGATTTGATCTTAATACTCAACTTCTATGACGCCACATCAACAATTTGTACTCTACTTTAGTACGTATATATAGGTATATATAGATATATAGATATAGATTTACACCTTTTAAATGGATAGGTTCAAAATATAAACAACTTTTTGAAAAATCAATAGCTGATTTAAAATAAATATATTTTAAGCTTAAAAGTTAATCTAAATTTTAAATTAAACTTTTTATGTAAAGTGGTAGAAATATTTTTTTTTCTTTTTCATTGATCTAAATAAATAAATCTTAACCATTAATTATAATCAATAGTCTTACTTCACTAAACTTCACCATAAAATTGATAAGATAAATTCATTGGAGTCTTGCCATACCTCTTATTTAGGAACTGTTGTTCTGAGCTTTGCTCGCAATAGATGAGATTGGTAGTTGTTTGGAAGAAAGAAAGGGAAGTACGCTCTAGGCTACATGTTAAGCACGTTTAAGTTTGTTTCAGTTCGTCAGGTTGTCTCGTGCCTGCCCATGAATTCAACAGAAGTTCGAAAGGTTGACCTATTCAGAAATCTCCGGATCTACACGGCCGCGATATCTTCACGAGTCTCGTCCAATGTGTGTGTAGATATATACACACATTGTTTTTATTAATAACTTAATTAGTTTTGTATAATTTTAAAAAATTTATTTATAAATTAATCATCAAATAAAATTAGTTTATAGTAAATAAATTATTGTATCTTAAATAACATTAAGCTAAAACTTAATATTAAAAACTATATTAAATAAAAAAAATTATGATAAGAGTTTTTGTATGTACTTTAGAGTTTATCGTCATTAAATTATTTCATTTTACAGTTCAAAATATAAATATACTTTCAATTTAATTGGTAAATTCATAGTCCTCGATCTTTATAGAAATATACTATTTTATTAATAACTTAATTAATTTTCTATATTTATTATAAATTTGTAATTTAATATATTATTAGTTAATATAATCGATTTATAGTTAATAAGTTGTTGTATCTAAAGTTATATTGAGTTAATTAATGAAGAAGACTCGACGGTGATTACTAAATAAGGTAAAGATGGTGGACTATTGCCCACCGTGAATCAATATATACTACTAAAGTAGAGGTTTAACTTGTTGACATGGCACTCCTATAATCGAGATTTTTAAAATACAGCTCCCTCTTTAAAGCTATAAAAACCTTTTTTATTTGAATTACTAATTCATTAAAGTTAAATATAAAAAGATCTATAAATCTATAAATCCTAAACTACAGATATCCTCATATCTTCCTGAAAAGATTTTCGATTTGTACGTACGATGAACTTATTCCATAACCTATCTATATATACAAGACGCTCCTAAACTGCAGATATCTTCATATCTTCCTTCTGCAGTTATTAGGTTTAGAATGCTTCTCCTCTTAGTAATCCTTAATCTCTTCGTAATCCTTAATTGAAGCCGTACATTCCTGCAAGTATTGAAACAACATCAATCTCTTCCGTGTTCATCTACAACTTTCAAGAAAAACAACACGTATGGATTTTTAATCATTATAGTTTTCTTAGTTTGGTTACATGCCAATATATATATATGTATTGGAACGCTGTTTATACTATTTAGAATGTAAATGTGATGCCAAAACGGCAATATATGGATTTTTAATCCCTGTGGGTTTCGCAAGATTGCAGTAGTGGAAAAGACCTTCAACTTTGTGAAGGTTTGTATAAAACTTTTTTAGTTTAGTTTTCTAAACTACTATTCTGATCTCTTTTAATTTGTTTCATAATAAATTCTTGATATTGGAAACAAAATTTTGAAAACAGAAATTATTAATTTTTTCATCATACAGTAGAAAGGATTTGTTTTGTTTTCATTTATTTTTTTTAAATTTTTTTGTATTAATTTTCTTGCCATATAAAATTCATATTTTTTAAATTATAACTGATATCCAATTTGTTTATTGATTATCCAATTTTATTTATTTCCGATCAAGTGATTTCTCATTAAGATCACTGATTGATTTTATTTGATTTGAAAGTTATAGTTTTTCTTAAAATATAGATTTTTTTTATTTCCATTTATTGTTTTTTTACAATTTTGTGCAACAAACCGAAGGTTTCAAAATATTTTTGGATTAAAAAACAAATTTCTGATTTACTAAGCAATTATAACTTTTTAAAATTTAAACGATTTATATATGTATTACATTGATTTCTCCATAAAAATTTAATCTTTTATTTCGAGCTAATTAAAAAAAATTTTGTTTTCATTTTTGTTTACAATGTCAATTTTTTGTTTTCATTTATTATTTTTTAGTTTTTTAGCTGGTCACGGAAAGTTTTAAATATTTTTTGGGATAAAAAATCAGTTTTTTGGATTTAATAAGAAAATATAATTTTCTTAAATTTTTCCGATTTATATATGTTTTACATTGATTTCTCATTAAAAAGATTTACGTTTTTTTTCAAGCTGCTTAAAAATTAAAATTTTTGTTTAAAATATAGATTTTTCGTTTTCATTTTTTTTTTAATTTTTTGAAACAAGAAGAAGGTTTCAAATATTATTTGGTTTAAAATCAGATTCTCTGATTTAATAAGTAATTTTTTTTTAAAGTTTTCGAATTTTATACATTTTACATTGTTTTCTCATTGAAAATTTTATTTCATTTTTTCGAGCGGATCAAAATTAAACTTTTTGCTTTCTTTTTTTTTTTAAATATGGATTTTTTGTTTTTGTTTTTTTTTTAAACTTTTTTGAAACAAGCAGAAGGCTTCAAAATATTTATTTGGTTTAAAAACCAGATTTTTTGATTTAATAAGTATAATTTTTTAAATTTCGATTTTTATATGTTTTAAATTGATTTCTCATTGAAAATTTTATTTTATTTTTTCTAGCTGCTTAAAAATTACAAAACAAATTCAGTATTTTTTTATTTGTTCATCATACAAAAGGTTTTAAATATAATGTTTTGATTAAAAATTAGATTTTCTAATTTAATAATAAATTATTAATTTTTTTCATCATAAAGAAGGTTTTTAAAAATACAGTTTTGATTAAAAACTTAATCTTTCTCATTAAATCACTGTTTGATTAATATTTGATTTGAAAATTACAAATTTGCTTAAAATATAGATTTTTCGTTTTCATTTTTTTTTTAATTTTTTGAAACAAGAAGAAGGTTTCAAATATTATTTGGTTTAAAATCAGATTTTCTGATTTAATAAGTAATTTTTTTTTTAAGTTTTCGAATTTTATACATTTTACATTGTTTTCTCATTGAAAATTTTATTTCATTTTTTCGAGCGGATCAAAATTAAACTTTTTGCTTTCTTTTTTTTTTAAATATGGATTTTTTGTTTTTGTTTTTTTTTTTAAACTTTTTTGAAACAAGCAGAAGGCTTCAAAATATTTATTTGGTTTAAAAACCAGATTTTTTGATTTAATAAGTATAATTTTTTAAATTTCGATTTTTATATGTTTTAAATTGATTTCTCATTGAAAATTTTATTTTATTTTTTCTAGCTGCTTAAAAATTACAAAACAAATTCAGTATTTTTTTATTTGTTCATCATACAAAAGGTTTTAAATATAATGTTTTGATTAAAAATTAGATTTTCTAATTTAATAATAAATTATTAATTTTTTTCATCATAAAGAAGGTTTTTAAAAATACAGTTTTGATTAAAAACTTAATCTTTCTCATTAAATCACTGTTTGATTAATATTTGATTTGAAAATTACAAATTTGCTTAAAATATAGATTTTTTGTTTTTATTTTTGTTTTTTTTTACAACAAATATAATGTTTCAAAATATTTTCTGATTTCTCAAATTTATTTTTTTGCAACAATTTTTTTTTATTGAATTCCTTTTTATTTGTCTTCACCGCAATCTATAGTGGTCAATCTATATATCTATAGTGATTTGTATATGTTTCTAATCTAATTATAGAATAATACGTTATTACTACTCAACGAAATTATTTTTTGACTTTTGCAGTATCCGAAAGAAACAATGACCGACATTCATTTCCTAGATGATCTAACCATTAACTATCGTATTAAGTGGAAGGTCGAAATTGTTGTTAGTAACTTGTGGAATAATTTCCCTAGAGGAAAACCCAACAACATATAATCAACGAATATGATATTTGTTGATGATAAGGTATATTGTAAATATACTAACTAAACCTTTTTAAATAGTAAGAAGTACATTAATGTTTAAATTTTGTGAAACGCAGGGAAACAAGATGTTTGCTACTATTCGCAAGCAGGATATCGATGAATTCACATTTTTGCGTGTGGATCAACTTACTTGATTACCAATTTCGGTATTTCCAATAGGCATGACCAATTTACATACTCTACTCTTCCTTATAAAATATTATTCTTTTCTAACACATCTTGTATTCCGATTGATCGTGCTGCAATTCCAAGAAATGTGTTTCACCTTTCTAAATACCAAGCTATATGGGATAAACCTGTGGACAAACGTCGATTGGTTGGTAAGTTGTATATGGTTCAGTCATGGACAATTTTATGTGGTTGTTTCAAGGGTTACAAGTATGAACGGTTTGAGGATTATGATATGTGAACATACGGACAAATAGGAACATACTACAAATAATGTGGTCTATAACGAAGTGTTTCATAACATTGATTAAGGTACTGCTCACGGCCTATATATGCTTGATCTGTTGCGGAATACTTATTGTATTATATATGCATTATTATTATTATTACTATGTAATCTGTTTTGAATATTTTCATTTTTTTGTTCATTTTTAATTTTGAGTTTGAGTTGTAAAAACTATAACACTTATAGTGAACCCTTGACTTGGTATGCCCCCATATGTAGTCATGTTTAAATGACGAACTGGGTAAACAATTATATTGTTATTTTTTGCTTTAGTTACAAGTCAACATGTCATAAAAAGTAATATATCCATGTATTTTTAACAAATAAAATACTTTTATACAGACCAATGTCCATATACATATTTTCAAAACCCGTGCAAGGCACGGGTCCTAAACTACTGAGTATTACTAAAATCAAATCTCAATGTGAATAAACCTTAATCCCAAGCCATCATCCAACATATATTAAGCATTTCCGTGTTCTTAAACGATGAAAGAGTCATCGGATCAATTTCAAACAAGTTGAACATAAACATATCAAAAATCAATAAGCGAACATCCTAAAGATGAATCTTCGTATAGTTGTAACTCAAGCTCGATTCGGGTTTGACTCGGGTAACATACACATATGAAGAGTAGGTAGGTAGGACAATCAGCAAGAAAAAACGCATGCAATCCACAAAAAGTTCATGTGTATACAAAACAATCCACTCATAGAGACTATGGACATATGCTCCTTAATACTTTACAAGATGTACGAAAGGAAAGCACTCAATCTGGTAAGGATGTCGGACCCTGATCAAATATACACACTCTCCCCATCAAAGTTCCTGAAAACTGCACAACTCCATGGCTGAGAGTGATACCCGCGCCAATCAAGTTGCTATTTACAGAGTGTATGTACATTATGTGGTTATTACAAAGAATAATTAGGATGTGAGGTTAATCGGAAGAAGTATGTTTGTCTTGAATGCCACAGAGCTTGCAAGGATTGGAAGGTCTCCTAGAACACCAACGATCCGGCACGGCTAGGAAGTGGGTGTCCATGAACTTCCTGAACCGTTTCTTGTATTCTTTGGGTGAGATGATTGTGGGCAACAAATTCTTTGGCACAACGAGTGAAGATTTCACCCACGTTTCGAGTTGCTTGTCCCACGTGTACTGTCTCAGGTAGTCTATGATCCCGCACACCAGTTCTTTCTCTTTTAGATTAACTCCTACAAGAAGAGAGTAGTCCATCACGTTGATCGACTGCAAACCAAGGATGGCATTAGAACACCAGGAGTCATTCAACTCTTTTCCAATATACTAGCTAAAACCAACTTACATTGAGAAACGTTGTGTCGTTCCAAACAGCGCGTTGTAGAAGCCGTTTTGCGTTCTGGCCGAAGTACAAGGGGGAGAGGGTCATGTCATTGACAAAATTCTGGTCCAAGAGGACATCTCCTGAACCATCTTCATTAGCAGTGTACCTCCCATGCAAAGCGCCCTTGAGATCGTATTGCCGAGCATGGTTTCTACCAAAAGATAGATGCTCTGTAACCATGAGATCATGCTTTATCTCTTTCCCGGTTTTTGGTTGTCTTACAGTAACCTGCAGGTTCAACTTACAATATGATACAGACCACAACGAATGAAACAAACAAATGTCAACGGATCAAGAAAATTACCTGATAAATCCCAACAACTTTAGCTAGGCAAGTCCGATTCCCAGAGTTGAATGATTGTTTCATGTACTTAAAGTAATCGGAAGAGAACCTCATGAAGGAATCAAACTCAGTTCTCTTGATAACCTTTATCACAAACCGGTCGTCGAGTGTTTTGGCAAAGGAGGCTTTGCTCTTCCCACCTTTAGGATCCCAGATCCTGCAACGGCTTAGGGAAGCAATATAATCAAGCTCAGACGGACAACATAGCTCCCGAAGGCCACGGAACTCATTTGCATACAAACAAACCACTGAATACCTCCCCTTGCCTAGACGGATCTCAGGATGATCAGTGCCTGAAGATGCCACAGGGCCCACGGCATCACTGCTGGAAAAATGAGACTGCAGAAATGACATACTTGGTGCAGTATGAATCGTATCAGATTCAAGAGAGGTGCCTGATAATGACGAAAGTGGGTACGGAGCCGATATTGCACGTATAAGGCTGATAGATTCATTGGATTTAGCATCTTTTTCAGTCACCTGGGGCGGATCTTCCATATATGCCAAAGCACAAGCAATTACACTTGAGACCTCACCCTCGTAATCAGACACAGTATAGTCATCAATGCAGACATGAACTCTTAATCCCTCTTCACGGATGACCTGGGAGACAGTAGGCAAATCCTTGGGCGAATGGAGTTTACCAAATCTGAATGAATCTAGAAAGTTTAGTAAATGAATCCTTTTATTAAGATCCTTCATGCATTCCTCTCTGACTTTCGAGAACGGACTCCAAACCCACTGTCCTTTGGAAATATCAAAGCTGGAAGTCGGTTCGACTGCAGCCTCGCCTGAGAAGCTTATACCAGTATCCGAGCTATTTTCTCCGAGTTCTTCAAGGACGGTTATTTTTCTCTTTGTTAACACATCGCCATAGACAGGAGTGTTTTCAGTAGGATGACTTTCATTGCTAGAAAGCAAATCCAAGACAGGCTCTCTGGAATCTTTAAGATCTTGAGTAGATGCAAGGATTGAATTCTCCGTGATGGACATTGCAATATCGGCCTCTTCTGGACCAGGGACAGTTTCAGTTTGAACTTTAAGAGCAGTACAGGTCTCCAAAGCC
Source organism: Fagopyrum homotropicum (assembly GCA_033239125.1). Taxonomy (NCBI): domain Eukaryota; kingdom Viridiplantae; phylum Streptophyta; class Magnoliopsida; order Caryophyllales; family Polygonaceae; genus Fagopyrum; species Fagopyrum homotropicum. The sequence continues at coordinate 54,544,597 of BSWB01000001.1, read as the reverse complement.
TTATTGTGACCAATGACGTCTGAGACAACTTGACAAGGCCCAGTATCTAGAGCTAGGAATGTTGCTTCAGATTCTCTGTTACTGTAATGAGCCACATCTGGCTTCTCAGGTGCTAATTTACTGATGGCAGCAGTGTAAGCTGATGTCGAACCAGATGAAAACAACAAATCGAACCTCCGGTTCCAGATGCATGCTTCCAGAAACAGCTCCCAGTTCAAGCGGTTCAAGAAGAGATGCTTGCGCATGGAATGTCCATTTTTTATGCAAGTGTTTTTTATGTTCTCCTATTTTATCAAACAATTCATCTATAAGTCTACAAGCATTGATCACAAAAATGAGAAGTGGCACAGTAAACATGTAAATTTTAAGTACATGCTCAAAGGAAAGATGATATAACAAGGGAAAGAGGAAGAGAACACTAACCTCAAATTCAATTTTTTCTACCATCAACATCTTCTCAATGTCAATAAACTCTTTCTTCGAACCATTAATATCCAGAGTCAAGCCGGAGTATTCCAATTCCTTTTTCTTTAGATATCCATAAATCTCTGTGAACAATAAACGTGCTCTAGCATAAATCTACAGAAACGGACAAGAAAAGAATGCATTAATATTTTTGGGTCTTTATTTACCTTGCAATTAAACCAAAACAAACAATATGGTAAGAGCATACACTTTCAGTTTCCTTCTGCAGCCAATCTCCTTTAATTGGACTGTTGAATTCAAGCTTCTGGGGCGGCACAGTAATAGTATATTTGGATACAGGGGAGTACCTGAACATGGAAACCATGCCGCCTAACCTGCATGTCATGCACGTTCCCCCCCAAAACCCGACATGCAAACATTAAGCAGATCAGAAAGAAAACTAGAAGACAATAGACACTAGACCGACGTAACATGAAACTTGATAACTAGTAAAGTTAAGTGTTAGACATACCCGAAAAAGTAGAGGAAATCTTTGTGGAGCGAATGGCCGCAGTTGGATAACCTGTTAAATGAGGAATAGTTTGAAAAGTTAAGCTCCAAGAACTTTCCAAATGACAATCCACGAGCAGCACCGGATATTAATAATAGTTTTGTTCTGTTCTTTTCCCCCTCCTTTTCAGGCTTACATTTACCACAACGACTCCACATCCAAAGCTTCCCTTCAGGTTCTCCAGGCAAAGGTGAGCCAGGAATTCGCTTAACCCTGATTGTGAGCTGCTTGTTGTGATGGGCATAATAATAATAATGAGCTTCAGGTAAATCACCACATGCGTTGCATGTAACACTCTGCACAAATAACATTCAGGGGACCACCGCCTTTACAACCGAGAAGCAGCGAAAGAAAAAATTGATTCTTTGAAATTAATAATATTCAGAAAACCTATCCTTTCTACCAATTTCAGTATAATGATTATAAATTGGTATGCCATTGCAGAAATATTCCTATTCTTCCTATTTGATTTTAGTCAGCGAAGAGAACAGAAATGAAACAGAGCATAGATGAATTAAAAGTCCCACAGGAACAAATTTGAGTAACCTGATTGAGCAAATTATCCTGCAAGAACTTCCCAAGGGGAACATCATAATTCTTGTAGAACTTGATATGTGAAAAATGGCTTTGCGCACAAACAGTCCCTCTCAATGCATTTCGAGTAGACATCAAGACCAAAATGCTCTCCGAGTCCAACACAGCATTGATGTCATCCTTCTTTCCATTATAGTCGTCACTGTCACTACCATTTTTTCTTAAATCAGAGACAGCTTCCCGGCTAGACAGCAACGTTTTGGAGTTATTATCAGCATCATTTAATTGTTCATCATTTGAACACCCATTTGATGTTGTGTTGCAAAGCACAGGTGTGTCATTAGTAGGTGAAACAGGACTTGCAGCCTGAGTGTCTGTATACATGTCCGCCGAGGGAAGGTAAGGTTTCAAGTATTTTTGCGCATGAGGTACAAGGGTATCCATCACATCTTGAACTGCTTCTGATTGTGCACTCGAGTTTTGTCCACCTCCATCTACTTGAATAGACTCTTGATGGGCTTTAATGGAGATCGGAATATCAATCATATCTGTCCAAAAGAATTCAAAACGAAACAAAATACTTCTCATTAGGAAAAGTGTATAATCAGACCCATGAGAGGAGTTTTGGTCAGTGGAGAACACAGCAGATTGGCTGAATCTTCTTCATGAGAACCATTTGATTAAGGGTGACTAGTTCTCCCTGCTTTAGAAGCCTCAAGATGAATCACCTCTCTACAAGAAACACTTAATTGGAGCACTCTTTACCTCGTTTGTTAGTTCCTCCATCAACAGAAATGGTAGACAACATCACCTCCTTATCTATGAGGAAGGACGTTTCCAGGATAAAATGGTATGCCATCACAACTGCGCATTGTACCACACATTTGATCTTCTTCAGCTCCTCAATGCGAGCTCCCTTCAACAAAACCTATGTATCAATATTACAGTATCTCATTAGCATTTCAATACATACTAGCAGTTGAAGGAAATAGCAGTGGAGGACCCCAGAGTCTGAGGACAGAAAGATAAAGAAGAATAAATGCCCAGAAATCCAGAAAGCAAAAACAAAAGAACTAAGATTGAAGATGGGATGATTGGCATTAATGCATCATAAAACAAATGACACATACATACAGAAAACTATCCTCAAAGTTACAAATAGGGTTCTCGTATTATAAGAAAGGAAGATGAAACTTGTTCTATTAGCCAAATTTTAAATTTACATAAAGAGAAAGGTATACTGACCGTACAACCCAAACCAGAAAATTTGCCCTCCAAAAACATTAAGGTCTTATGTGGCTTCTTTCCACCTTTAGCAAGCTGACAATGCTCCTCCAAAAACTTTTCAAAATAAAATGAATCACATTGTTGTAGCTTCTGAAGCTGCGTATTATTAGCAGACCATATGGATGAACCTGTACAGTGTGCAATTCTTTCCAAGCGATGAAGCTTCATATCAACAGCAAGTGTCACACCCATTTTCAGTATTGCCTCCAACACTTGGGGAGGAGCTGAATGCTCCATGAGAACCACATTCGGGCGATATACTTCCAGATGCTCAAGAAGGGTTTTGCCATATTCTTCCATACTTTCCTTCTTTGCACGTAAGATTATCAGAAAAATCATCCTTTCATCTAACAATTGATATGAAAAAATATGATAAACTTACTTGAGCTATCACAGAGATGAGTGATGACAACCCACTAGAATGACCCGGTGTTCCCTGAATCAGCATTAGCTTGGGTTTGGTATATGTTGTTGCCATGTGTTTATGAGCAGCATGCTTCTTGAAGACCAAACCTTGAACTACTTTACTGCAAAATAGCATATCAATATAGTAGATTATAATCATTCGCACTATAGGGATATGACTTAGCCATTCCTTCCTTGAACTAGTTTGTGAACCCTTGATTAGCTGAAAAAGAATATATCTCACTATCAAGTTGATACAGTTATGTTACCACCAGGAGTCGGATACATTTAGCTTATTTACATTTCCTTCGTATTAGTATATAGCTTGTTCCAGCGGCCTATATATAGGGGTGAACAAAAGTATTTAAACTGTTTGAAACAATTAAGATCACTAATAACTTTCATGCTACAACACCCTTCTATTGTTTGGTTATCATAGCCTAACAGTTTGCAATTAATATCCATACATTAAAATCTTGAACAATATGATTATGATATGGTTTCTTCATGTACGAAAAAGAAGCAACAAAACTCCTCACGAAGAAAACTTCCTTTCCAATAAATAATCCATAAACAAAAGCAAATTTGCAGCAAACATTGGATAGGCACACCTTTCATTTGGTGATCCAGTTGCAACACATTTGACCTTCACATAGCGAGCCGGATCCATAGCTTTTCCCTCAGCTGCATCAGGCTTACTGAGTAAAGCAGCTTCCCATGCCAGAGAGGAAACAATGTGCACCCAACTGTCACCCTCCTTTTCCAAACTGACAATACCAACAGTTTCAAGTAACTGACTCACCAGGTTCTTGAACTTCCCGCTCATCACCTCTCCCATCGCCTTTTCTTTTAGCTCTATTTGTTCTTTGAAACGGGAGCCCCTATCGATAACCTCCCTGGAGCTATTTAAGGAACTTGATGTGCCCGATTTTATACCATCCTCGGATTCATCATCGTCTTCAGCTCCATATCCGTATGCATCTTCTTCCTCATCAAATGTAGCCAAAATATCTTCATTTTTAGCAGATGGAGGAACCCAAATGTCAGCATCTGTTAAAGACCTTGAGTTGTCTAGGTACTGACTTTCTCCATAACTAAAGTGTATTTCCGAGTTGTCAATATGAAGTTATCAATTTGATTATCCCATAAAAACATGAAATAACAAATGAAAGTAAGTAAAGGCCTGCAAGTTGATTTCTATTTACTGAACTATGATAAGCAGAACTCACCTACTATCGGAGTTTATACCCACAGACAGACCACCTGAAATTGCCGGGAACAGTAACGATGGGAAAATAAGATAAATATTAAAGGGCGGTATTTTGAAATTAGATTAGGAGTTAACTGGAAAAGGAACCTTACTGCGTGTATGAGTAAGACTATCAGTGCTATTTATAGAAGAGTGACTGGTGCCCAACAGAGGCTCAGTAGCACTTGAAACATCTCCATTTCCTGCTTGCACATTCATTTGAGCAGCCATCTGAGGAGCGATGATATCTTCTCCACTGGCTTCAACTGATCTACTCCCTTCAGGTTTTATCTCACCCATTGTTTTTGTGCAAATATGATACATCTATGCATTAGGCGTCCCGGAAATCTGGCAACTGAGAGACTGGCATGGGATCACATGAAGTTGAAGGGCCGGGTCATTGGGTAATTTAATTGCTTGTGTTCAATGTAATTCCAATATTGATCAGACAAAGTCGAGACACAAACCCACTAATACATTATGCAGGTCCCGAAACTAACAAGCCAAAGATAAGAATGCAAAACGAAGCAAGTAAGAAGCCAATGACTTGGTCTTCAGAACATGATACCTTATAACAACAACATTCAGGAAACAAAGCCAGAAGCAGGAACGGAAACATAAAACATCATTCGGGAAGTCAATCGAGAATTACTTACCCATCAGTCTAGGTCACAGGCAAACAGCGGAAGCAGCAAGAAAGAGGCGTGGAAGGCCGGTTGATTCGAAACAAACCAACTTTAAGTGAGACAGTCTCGCTAGTAACGAAAACCCGTTAATAATGGCGAAGAATCAATTCCCAGCTCTGCAAAGCGAAGGAAAGAATTCCCAATCTCACCAGAAAGCTAAGAAGAGGATGATCGAGGTGAGCAAATAGAGAGGATTGAGATAGAGAAGAGGTCGTTCGGAATCGGCAAAGGCGCCGGAGAATGAAAGCAACTCCCATGGGTCACTTTCGGTATGACTTTGTCCCGTTCCATTTCTTATGACCATCACGTATTACACACATCAAAACTCGTCAAATTTATAGACACGACAAAAAATAGACATGTCAAATTATATGCGCCTTATAAAGCGCAAACAAAATTCAAACAACAACCCTTTGCATTTTCAGTGGTCCATGGCATTGTACGGATTTGTGTTATTTTGTTTGATCTCTTGATTCGTTGCGAGTAATAAATCAAGTGTGTGTTTTTTTTTTCGTGATCAACTACGACATAAACGGCGAGCCACTTTTACATGTCAATCCATTCCTCTTTATTTTTCGTCAATCTATCATTCATTTGTAACAATTTGGCGATAGTAAAGATTGATCGAATGAACCAGTCACTTGAATGCGAATTGAACATTATACACTAGATAGGGAAACAAATTTAGAAATGTTCGTGGAAGAATATCAGTTAACATGTTGTAGAAAATGATAGGAAATTACATGGTAAATTATTCCAAATTCATAAAAAAAAATTAATAATTGAATATGAAAAATTTGCAATAAGCATCCTTATCTTTCTCGATAAGTCCAATACACTTCAATATGTCATTGAATGGTTGATCCAAACCATCGACACTAAAGAGATGGAATATATGTCACTCTGGTGTAAGTGGTTATGTATGGGGTTGTTGGGTGAAGAAGGTGTGAAGAGGATCGAGCGGAGAAGCAAGGAGAAGCTTGAAGTGTGCTTTCTGCACACCAGCCGCCCCAGCGCCACCTTGGGACCGCCCCAGCGCCACCTTGGGACCGCCCCAGCACCACCTTGGGACCGCTCTAGCGCCGGCCAGTCGCCGACCCTGCGCCACCTTAGGGCCGCCCATGCGCCTCCCTGCATCAGCCCTTGTCTTGCTCTAGGTTTTGCAAGTGTGTCTTGCTTCCGGGCTTGCCTAAGGATGACATTGTCCCTTCCTTTCCTAGTGTGAGTGTGTAGTATCATGCTAGGTATAGATGAGAGTGTGATGATGATAATGTTATGATCATGTTATGCCTTGTATGACTTTGAGGATTAGTAGGTTGTGAGGCTTAGGTTGAGGATGATCTTATGGATCCCTTGGGTCTAGGTGTGACCCTTTGATTGATATGAGATCGATATATCTCTATGCCTTGTTATTAGGTAGTGTTCCTCTCAGGATAGGAGGTTGATCATGGTTGAGGTTGTACGAGGTTGAGGTAAGTCTTAGCTATCATCCTTATATTGGGTGTTTACATGAGTGGTGTGTGAGTTGTATGCTTGATATGATATCATGTGATGCCGATTGTTACCATTCTATGTTTTATTGATAGCCTCATTGTGCGAAAGTGATAGCCCTTCCCTACATCCTGTAAGGAGTTGAGAGGTTCTCTGTGCTCATGCCATCTGGTATACAATAAGGGCGCAAGCCACTCCCATAGGGTACACGAGTTGTGTGACCGACACTACTTCTAGATGGACGTCAGGCCCAGAGACGAGGATGATACGGTCCTCGTGTCACATAGTTTCATCTATATATATATATATATATATATATATATATATATATATATATATATATATATATATATATATATGTTTTTTGCAGTCAAGGTGGTTATGGTTTTTGGGATGTTTTGTATATACATGTGTGAGGATGATGTTTGATACTCGGCTATGATCTTGTATATCTTTTGCTTGTATAGTTTATATAATTTTATGTATTTATTTTATATCTGTCAGTGTCATGTTGTAAGGTTCAGTGAACTTGTTGTCAGGTTAGGGTCAGGATCCACTGTGAGATCCTAGCCCAATGTGACATCCCGAGTCCTACGGAATCAAGGTGTTACATTTTTAATGTATGACTAGGTTATGTAAAGCTGGAAAGATCCTGTTTCAAAACGAGGACAATTCTAGGAATTGAATCACTAGACATTCTATCGCGGGTTTAGTTACGGTGAAGTTCTTGAAAAAAATTCTACCTAGAATTGAATGAATCTCAACCATTGAATGATGATCCAATGGTTAGATTAAGTTCATTCTCTCTCCAAATCTTTTTAATTTTCATTTACCTTTAATTGTGTTTGATTATTTGTATAGGATTTTTTGAACTTCACCTAGAGTAATTCTAGGGGAACAAGACCGTTCTATCGCATGTTTACGGGTTAGTTATATTTTGTAAATATAGTTCCATTTTTAATAAACAACGTACGTAATTAATTGTCGCAAACTAATTTTTGTTTCAAAACAGCATGTTTAACAATAATTTTTTAATGTATTCGAATAATTTTTTATTATTTTATATACGTTTTCATTTATTTGTATTTTTAGGCATATTACATACGAGCCACGTATTCCTATTTTGGACGAGAATGAAGACGAAGAGATACACCAACAAAAATTGAGGTGGACTATGAAGATGAAATTTTTCTCCATTTAAAATTTTGTATTCTCACGAAGAAGAATTAGTTAAATGACGTTTGATTAAAATGTTTTTTTCATAACTTAGTAGCATTGTTTATTATTACAAATGAATTAATGAAACTAGGAAACCCATTGTTTTCATTTTAGTTTTGTAACTACGTAATTTTATATATAAAATAAACAAACATTAATTAAAGAAAAAAATGTTAATAATGAAACGCTTAAGTATTATGCAATTTAAATATTAATATTTTATATTTTAATTGTGACTGTTATTCCAAAAACTAATACCTTTGACTACATATAATGCATAAAAAATGGATATATGAAATATGTTACAGACGATCAACAAAATAATTAATATATTTTAAATTATCAAAAAAATCGTTCATTGATAACGTGATTTTTAAATGTACCGGCGAAAATCTCTATTAATGACCATAACTACGCACTTCGCGTGCGTAGTTGATAACGTCCTGAACTACGCTTTTGAGAAGCGTAGTTGGAGTTAAAAAAAAATAAAAATATCAACTACTCATTTGGGGAGCGTAGTTAGAGTTCCCTAAAAAAAATTTTAATTTTTATTGGGAGCTCCAACTAATCTCCCTACAAGCGTAGTTGATATTTTTATTTTTTTGAAACTTCAACTACGCTCCCCAACAGTGTAGTTGGGGACGCTAACAACTACGCACACGAAGTGCGTAGTTGGGTGACAATTATAGATTTTCGCCGGTACGTCTATCAACCCCCATTGATAATAAGAAAAATCCAAATGAATTCTTAAAATATATATAAAGAAATCTAATTCTTAAATCTGAAACAATAAGAAGATATTGTTATATCATTCCTTTCCTATGTGTAACCGAATGAGATAGAATCTTAAACAATTTAGCTATAAATCTTAATATCTCGTACATATAAAAAAAAAGTTGTTTTCTAAATTTTTTATGCATAAAAATATAACAATAATCATTTATAATATATAGGTTTTTGTTCAGGTACAACCCCTTTCTTCCGGTAAGGCCGTAAGACAGACTATGAAAATGACACTTGTCCAAAAAAAACAGTTTCTTAAAACGAATGAAAATGATGGTATAAAACTTATAAAGGGATAGTGCATAACTTATAAAAGAATAGTTCATGAGTTATAATAGAATAGTTCATAACGGTAAGGCGGTAAGCTGTCAAAGCAGCCTAGGAAGGTGACACATGTCCAATTCCCCTCCCCCTATTCCTTCCAACAACGAATTAAAATGATAATGCAAAACTTATAGAGGGATAATGCATAACTTATAAAAGGATAGTTTATGAATCATAATAGAATAATTAATATTTATAGAAACGTAATTCATGAATATATAAAGTAATAGTTCATGAATTATATGAGAATAGTTCAAAGTTTATAAGAGAATAGTGCATAACTTATAACATGGTAGTTCATTATAGTTAAAAGTATCCAAAATATATTTTCTTAAAAAAAAAAAGATTTGGATACGTGTCAACCTCTTAGACGGCCGCACAGCCTTACCACAATTAACAGCCTTACCTGAACAACACCCATAATATATATAGGCCGGCCGTAAATTTATGATAGAATTCGTCTGTTGTATGTCGTGGTCAACAAGATGCATCGATGTGTTTATTCGAAGGAATAAAAGATCCTTTTATTATCGTGGGTATTAACGAAACAAACAAATCTTTTAAAAAAATTTATAATCCGAAACCAGCCATAAATATACATCTTTGTTTTTATTGGAATAAATCTACGAGATCTTGCAACTATGTTAATATTCGAAAAACATATTAAAATTACTAAAGAATCCGACATAATTATAAATAAAAAGATATGCATCCATTTTTTATTGGAATGAAAAAACAAGATCCTTTTCATACTTATAAATCAACAAAAACAAAAAGGAGATTTAAAATTTTTTATAATTATTTCGGCCACCTATATATACAAACCTCTAAACTAGGGTTACTTGCCACATTAGTTTTCAATCTATCCTAATAGGCGGCAACTGAAACATCGCTGAAAAAACATGACGTCAAGCACAAAACCGAAGTTTGCGTTTAACTATCCTTCAAAGGTAACGCATTCTACACTTCGTGACAGACATGGTAGATTCACTAGGGGTGATGATATTTTTATGGCATTAGTCAACAAAATGGTGAGTAAATATGTTTAGAATGTAATTTCGATTTGCATATTATTAATATCTAATTCATTTTATTGAAATATTTATGAGGGTCAAAAGATTTACATTATAGTTTCCGCACCATTCGTATCTAGAAAGTTTATGATCAGGTTAGAAGATGGTGAAATAATTGCAATATCAAATTTTAGTGTTTTACATGTTGTGTCGTACGAAAGGGTTGCTTCTCTCAGATAGCATGTCGTTGTGACGCCCGGAATTTTTATTCCGGTTAGGGAGCGAGTTATAGATCTTCCCGCATGCGCGGCTCAGTTTTCCGCAGGCACGAGATGTTGAAAAACGGATTTATTCCAAAATCTCGTTCCGACCTTCCGTTATCTTGCCTTTTTGCTTTTGCACCTTTCGTTGTTTGCACCAAGGGGACAAGGAGGTCAGCTGACCCCTTGTTCCCCTCCCCTTGTGCAGCTTGGTTGCCTCTCTCCTCACAATCTCATTCACGTTCTTTTCTTTCACACTTGCTTCCTCTTTGTGCTCTCTTCTCCTTGGAGCTTTGGTTGTGGCCTGTAGTGTGGAAGCTTGGGATCCAGATTGGTTAGCATTCCCTCATTCCTCTCTTCTTCTCCTTCCTTGTTGAACTTCTCTTTCCCTTCTCCCCTTCTCCATTGTTATGGATGAAGCTTTGGAAGAGGTTTCTTGTTGATCCTTTGCATGCATGTGATCCTATAACATTTAGGTTGTGGAGAAGTGTTTAGATTATGTTGTTGGTACTTGGAGAAGACCCAGCAAGAGAAGAAGGTCATTGAAGCTCAGGATCCACAATCGGAGACGTAGAAGACGACCTTCTGTTGATCGACCACGGGGGGCGGACCAGGCCACCGCAGGGGAGGCACCAAACCGCCGCAGGGACGGACCAGGCCACCGTAGGGGCGGCGTCAGGGCACCATACCACCACAGGGGTGGCGCCAGAGGCCGCAGGGGCGGTGACAACTTCTCCGCAAGCGCACTAGCTTGATTCCGCGGCTGCGAGTCTTCAACAATAGGCTCTTCTCCTCCTTCCTTCTTGGTTCCTTCCTTTATTTAGGGGTGGATATATGTTAGTAGCATACCTAGAGTGGACCTAGGGTAGTTGTGAATACCATCTAGCAGTTGTGAATCTAGGAGCCCTTAAGGCTTGTTGTGGTTTGTTGGATTTGAGTATGATGAGCATGTTGGACCTCCTAGGCTAAGTTGCTCCTTCTTGGTTGTGGTATTTGATCTTGAGAGATAGTAGGCTGTTGTGAGATCCTTCAGGTATTGAGTGTGATGTAAGTATTATAGATTCTAGGATGCGGTCCTAGAATGAGAGTCAAATGATCTTGCGTAGATCATTTGTGTGAAAGTCTAAGACTTCTTGAGTATGAGCGAGTTTTGATACGTATCTTCTTGTGAGCAGGTTGTGGGCTTCTTCCCAAAGGAAGCGAGAGTGTTGTGTGAGTTAGCGTTGGAACGAGGTAAGTCTCCTGACTTACTTAGCTAGTATTCTTTGTATTAGCTTCGATGCGTGTTTGGTGGTGTGTGTTTTAGTATTGCTTTATAACAACAAAACCGGAAATAGGACGACCTTTATATTATTGGCCCAAGTGCATGACAATGGGCGGTGACAACACTGCCTACCTCTTGCGGAGAGCTAGGGGTTCTCGGCGACTAGCTCGGACAAGTAGACGGTCAGATGCATCAGTGTCATTCCTTGACGGTGAGTGGGGACCGAGGCGAGATCGCGGTGATTCTCATGTCACAAAACTATGTTGAATTAGAACGTGATATGACTTAATAATAAAAAAAAGATAATAAACCTGATGTTGTGTTTTTAGAGCATGTTGTGTGTTTATAATTATTTATGTGTGTTTGTGTCATCACCTTGATTCTAATGCCTTGAATATTAGCTAACGGTTTTAAAACGATTGTGTAGATGCCCTTTAGGTTAGGGATGCCACCGAGTGAGGTGGAGGAGTGGACAGCCGGGGTCTCCGTACATAATAGAACGGGGATGTTTCCTATTTTGTTATGTTGTGGATTATATACTTATGTTTATGAATTTGTGTCATTTTGAAAACTCGGCTGAGTTTCCAAGTTGTACCTTACTTTTCTAAATGTTTGCACTTGCATTAAAACATTTTCAGAATTTGTCTTTATTTGTGCCTTGTTGGAAATGTCCGGTGAAATTGTTGTCAAGCTGAGTCGGGACCCATTGCGAGGTCTCCGCATGTAGCATCCCGAGTCTCGCAGATTTGGGGTGTTACACGGTATAGAAAGATGTTACATATTAATGGTATGCTTTCTTTCAAGTATATGAATTTAATTCGAGTTTTGCATATTTTTTTTAATTAGTTTAGTATCTTTTGTCGTAGGTAAGTGAACATGCTTAAATTTGGTTTTATTGTTCCTAGATTTGCAATTAGATGACACCGTGCTGCAAAATTACGCCTTGGTTGAGATTGATAAACTTTTACGGATCAAAGACAACAGTTTGAAGTCGAATAAGTTTATGTCTTATTTGACGAAGCCTTGATTATGGAGCAACATAATAGACTAATTCAAGATGAGCTAAACTATGGTCGATCTCAGTTATCTTTGGATCATAAAAGATTGGTTTCCAGTTTCACCGACGAGCAGAGGAGAGTGTATGATCAGATTATGTGTGTTGTGTCCGCTGATAAAGGGGTAGTATTTTTTCTTTATGGATACGGTGGAACACGAAAGACTTATATGAACATCCCTTTCGGCAGGTTTGAGGAGTAAAGGTGAGATCGTTTTGACAGTTGTTTCTAGTGCTAATGCAGCTCTCTTGCTTCCAGACGGTGGAACCGCTCATTCGAGGTTTGACACCTCAATCAATGTTGACGAAACTTCAACATGCAACATTATATGGGATGAAGCACCAATGGTTAACAAATGTTGTTTTGAAGCGCTCGATATAAGTTTAAGGGACGTCATGCGTTCTTATAATCCAAACAACTCGCGTCTCCCATTTGGTGGTAAGGTTATCGTTTTTATCGGTGATTTAAATTACCCGTAGTTAGTCATGGAAGTAGACATGATATTGTCTTTAATTTGTTGCAATCAATGCGCCATATTTGTGGGATCACTGTACGGTGCTTAGATTAACCCAAAATATGAGGGTTATACGTGGAGTTACTGAATTACAAGCTCGAAAGGCTAAGGTGTTTTCACATTGGATATTGGGCATTGGAGATGACACAAAAGGTGAAAGTGTAAATGGAGAAGCTCAGACTACCATCCCCGAAGATCTTCTACTTGCATATACAGGTACCCGATTACAACTATTGTTGGCCATGTATATCCTATGACTTACAATATTCAGGATCCACCGAGCTACTTTCAAAAAAGAGCTATTCTTGCCCCTACCAATGAGATTGTTGAGAAGGTTAATGACTATATTCTATCACTGATACCTGGAGACATGACCGAGTACTTGAGTTCTGGTAGTATATGTCCAAGCGAAGGTTTTGTTGATGATGGTTTCTACTCGAGCGAGTTCTTGAACAACATCAAGTGTTCTGGGTTTCCGAACCATGTCTTGAGACTGAAAGTTGGAATTCCAATTATGTTGATGGGAAACATTGATCAGTCTGCAGGGTTGTGTCCTGGAACCAAATTGATAATGAGGAAACTTGGAAAACATATCATCGAGGAAGAAATAATATATGGGAACAATGTATGTCACAAGATCTTCATTTTGCGGGCAGTTCTTACACCCATAGACTTGAAAATTCCTGCTAAATTTCGAAGGAAACAGTTCCCAGTTATGGTATGTTTTGCTATGATTGTAATAAAAGTTAAGGTCAATCACTTGCAAAGGTTGGAATATATTTGCCTAGACTGGTCTTCAGTCACGGCCAATTATACGTTGCTATCTCAAGAGTTACGAGTAGGGATGAATTAAGGATTATGATATGTGATCCTACGGGCAAGGTTCAAGATACTACAACTAATGTTGTATTCGACGAAATTTTTTGCAACATAATATAAGGTATGTTACATTTGCATTCATAATATTTTTTTTCAATCAATAATATCATGTGTGCATAACTTTTGAGTTTATAGTTATATCAAGTTTATCTTCTTCTTTTTTCATTCCAAAATTTGACTGTCGCGCATGTGCTCGAGGTTTCACGTCAAAGTTTATCATTGAAATTTGTATTATATTATATGTGCACAATTCATTTATTTTTTTGACATTTATTAATATTGTGATTTTTATAATACAAATATAGTGAACACTTCTGGCTTGCTATGCCCCCAGATGTAGTCATATTTATATGACGAACTGGGTCAACAATTATGTTGTTAATTTTTCTCCTATAATTGTATACTTTTTATTATAAACATTCGTAAACAAATTAACAAAATATAATAAGAAAAACAAATCTACAAAAAATTACTCATACAAAAAAACTGCAAAAAAATATATTTTGAAATACCCGTGCAAGGCACGGGCACTAAACTAGTTAATTTTTCAAATTCTACAATTAAATATGATCCAAGATTTATTGTAAAATATTGCAAAGTTAATGCAAATATCTGCATTAAATTCCCCATGGATCTCCTTCGTCCTTATAAAAGGGCTTCTCCACACATCATTTCAATCATCCGAAAACGTCTTCTCCTCCTCTTCTCTATGTTTATATTTCTCGAGAGTACATGACTCAACAGGTTTGCAGGTTTCCGACAGATTACATAGGTAGGATTCATAACGCAATTTTATCATAGGGTTCTTGAACACCGTTAACCGTCGTAATACCGGGTGTTTTTAGAATTAAGAAAAGATATACTATCTCGATTATGCACAATTCAGGTCTTTTATCGGTTTCCGATCCTATTCCATAGTGTTTTATATAGTTTAATGATGTATTACATGTTCCTACAACGTACACATGAAATAATAAGACAAAGTTTTCTTTTCATCATCTACTTCTTCTCTATAAACTACTCTCTCCCGTTTTTAATCCATTGTTGCACATTGTAATACTCTACTCAAAGAAACCCTAGCCGCCGAATTCACAACACAATTTAAATAACAATGAAGACCAAAACCCTTGCTTGAATAATGTTGCCAACTCTACTCAACTCGTGTGTGTTTATTATCGGAATTATGTAAATCGTCGTGTTGGGTTTTTTTAAATTTTCTCAATTGGCTGTATTCCCGATTGATGCGAGATTTACTTATTTGTTTTTTTTACCAGCCATGGAGCATCGTATTGGAATTGCGATGGAGCATCGTATTGGAATTGCGATGTGTTTGACGAATTTTGGAGCATGTTCATTATTACAATATCAAGGGACCTTCAATAGATATAAAATGAACCGAGCATATAATATGAGGGGACCTTCGATAGATATAAAATGTTGTCTTAGTTACAGCACATGGAAACCTCAAATGAATTGCTTAGTTACAGCAAATGGAAAGCTAAATTGTCAAGGGACCTTCAATATGACTTAAATGTGTTTGGCTATATGTTTTCATATTCTGTATACATGCTTCTACTATATTTTGGGAAACCAAGTGAAAGGAAATGCTGCATCATTGAGTTGTATCTTATGTGCAGTGAAAGGAATGTGATTTTGGTAGTCAAAGATCACGGCAATGTCGCTTCCAAAGATCGACTGTTAGTACAGAACCAAGCAAAATACTCGGATAATGGCTCCCGTGTTTATTTACTATGCTGGATGATACATGTACATAGAGAGGACATAATATATCCTATTAAATCAACCTTTACCAGGTATTCAGCAGTACTGCATTTTACATTGGTCAGGAAAGATTTGCTCATTTCAGTAACCCTTCCCTTGTCCGCCAAAAACTCCCTTGATGAACAAGAAATATGGCGCACAATGATCCTCATATCCCAAGTCGCGGATGAAACCCAAGGAAGACCACAGCGTAATGTGACAATTGTATCTGCGGAATTTTAGAAGTTTGATGGATCAAATTTCAGCCATTAAATACAAGGAGAGCTGCCATCTCAAACCACAGTTTGAAACAGCATATTACGGACAAGAACAAGATCAGTGATCATAATTTTGATGTATCAGCATCAAATATCAATGACTTACTTGATTTGGAACATAGAATCAATGAAGAACGTGTACGAGGAAAGATAAGAATCCATTTCTGGGGCACTGCGCGAAGATACTAAGATGCAGTGTTTCATCAAACTAGTAAACATAGGATCATTTGCTAAAGATAGTCAGAGGATGGCTCATAAGCCATACCGAATTTAGTGTTTGGTGCCATTGGAAAATACAGATTCTTGTAATTGGCTCTTACCACTATTTCTTCGCCCCCTTCCATAAAGGTTTGACCCCAAACTACTTCCACCCTCTCCGTCTTTTCCCTCCAGAATGATCTCTCTTCGATCTCCCAGAGCTAGGTCTCCCATCCCTGTCCACTGCCCATACACGCTTCATGTCCCTTTAACCATTTTATTTTAATTGCTTTCTCTCTCTGTCTCTCTCTCTTATCTGCATTCTGTCTGTTCCAAGTGCTGAGATTTGGAATTATTCATACCGTGGTTTGAAATGCAGATATTTTACTTATTTGTTGTGGACTTCAAATTGATCTTGTCCAAAACTTTTATTAGGATATTGTTCAAAACCGCTGGGGATGAGTTTCTGATGATTATTTTGCCTCGTGTTGAATCAATTATTGATTGTTTGAGATATTGAGCTTCTATTGTGTTAGTAAAATTAGGTTTTGTTTATAAACAAACAGATAGCCTAAGTGCTAAGTGCTGGGCTTTTGGAAGCCTGGTTATGCAACAAGATAAGTTTAGGAATTCATATTCTAAATCATAGATTTAACCAACCACTCTAGATTCACGGTTTACTCCAATATCATACAAAAAAAAGCTGGGGGTTCAATTTGATTCATAATTTCAACTCCGCTTTGTTGTATCAACCTCATTCATGGGGCCATACTATACCAGACAGACCCTTTTAGATTAGAGCAAAAGAATCTTCCTTGTGTTTCAACAAGCAAAGCACATATAATCGAAACTTAATCTTATCAACCGAGTGAAATATAGGCAATTGGAAACACTATTAGGAAATCAAACTATCCAAAAGAAGAATGTCCCTAAAAGAGAGAAGAAAGGGGAAAAACATGGAAGAGATTAAAAGGAAGAGTAATTACCATTAAGAAGGTTGATTTCGAGCGTCCAAGGAGTAATAGATATTAGAAAAGCGGCGATGAGTAGGAGGTTTTCCTTTCTTCTCCTTTTTCCGTAGTCCAAAGATCTCCTGCACCAGAGGAACGTGAACAAGCACCAATTTCCATGCCATAAACCACCCTGTACACCAAATCAGATTGAAGAAATTTTTCACAAAAAAAAAAAAGAAAGAAAAGACAGTGCGATGATTACCGAGGGAGAGAATGGAGAGAACAAAGAAAAAAGCGAGCGAAGGCCGAAGGAGGAAGATAGAGAGAATTCCCCACCATGAGCAGGAGAGAGAAGCAGGAGAGGACTCCATTGTTGTTGACTTCCTCTCAAACAATTACCGTAACCCTCCATATCACCTCCAAAACAATTGTTAAAAAAGTAAACTGGAGAGCAAAACCGACGTCGTTTAGCAGACAAACCAGATTTGGTTTTCGGGTCTGTTTGGATCACCCGAAATTGTATTGATTGATTGGTTAAATGGTTTTATTTTTAATTATCAGAATGGTACAAAGTATCCTTTGCTAATCTAATTAATATATTATGCCCCTAAATCATATAACCAAACAATTACGCTCTAGTTTCCGGCGGTCAACGGACGTCCTCTACTGCCTTGCTCAACCAACATTGGCGATTTGCCGATTTCATAATCTCCCATGTTCGATTTATCAGCCATCTTTCTTTTGAACACGGATCAAAGAATACATATGTTCTCCTCTTTTTCGGGTGGATCTAGATGGGCATCAACCACTCTATAACACGATCTACGGTTCCGATGATGTATAGCCGCTCTTTGGCTCAAGTAGGATGCTACCTTGTAGCACTCAAAATAGTTAGTTTTTCACCATCATTGTTTTTTTTAGGCTTTATAAACCAAATGAGTTTACAGGTTATTTTTTAATTTATTTCTCAACGGATTTTATATAAATAACCTGATAAGGGTGTTTACTTGAATTTATTTTTTTCAAAAGACACTTATGTCCATAAAAAAATCAAAGAATAAACGTTGAATATAAGGAGATTATCAAAAAAATATCGGAATGGAAAAGCACACGGCCCAAATTGAATTTAAAAAACATATAACCTTGGATCCATCACCTTATTTTTGTGTTGGTTTGAAGCTCAAATAAATCAATCCATAAATAAACCAATCTTCAAGTAAACACATACAAAAATTAACCCCCTAGTTTATAAACTAAATGAAACCCCAATAAAACGCAAGTAAAGAGCCCTTCACACAATATCTTATCGATTTATTTCTTTCCTATTAGTTTTTTAGAGATCTACCGGTTGGTTTATGTACTTGCAAGTATTCTGGCGATTGTGGAGCTTAAAGTAGCTATCTATGATGGAATGACCTCCTTACACTAAGAATCTTCTTGTAGTCAAAGAAGTCAAAGTCAACACGGAAATGATTGAGACCCTAGAGTGAAGAAGAACACATCGGAAGCGTGCGTGAGTGATCGACAAGCAGTAAGGCCGACCGGCCTTGAGATGATCCTCTCTGCACGTGCTCTACAAATAATACCTAGTCGAAGAGCTAACGTCAAGGACCAAGTTCTCAAACCACCAACCAAACCTAGTAAGGCCGATCGGCCCTACAGAGTGACAAGCCCGTTTTGATGACATTTATCGTTCTCCTTATTTCCATTTTGTTTGGTTGGACTTCCAGCCCGTCCACTTGAACGATTTATCTTGTTAGATTGATCTTATCTTGTTAGAAGATATGATTTGGAAGTTAGATAAAACTTTATCTTGTTAGAAGGTGTGTGTGTGTGTGTGCGTGCGTGCGTGCGTGCGTGCGTGCGTGTGTGTGTGCGCGTGTGTGTGAGTTATGGCAGCTATTGGATAACTCCTTGCAAAATATGAGAGCCGATTTTAAAATCTTTCTTTGTTATATATTTTTTAAATTGTTGACGGTAAAATGGGAGAGTCGAGTCACTAATGCCTCCATGTTGAATTCGATGTGAAGAATAACCACCGTTTTAGGTACGTGGAAATTGACTAGAGTGACAACCATTGATGTATGTCAGCAACGTCCTAACCATGTGACAATCAGATGAAGTTGTTTCCCGCATAACTAGACTTACACTCACTTTTAGAATTGTCAATTACGATCTATCATATATGCATGTTGTGGTGATTTGGATTCTAGAATTACTTTATTGTTTGGTTGTTTATTCTCTATTTTACTACCTTCGAATTGTTTGGTTACGGTTCCTATAAAAAATACAATATTTTTCCTTTCTTTCTCCCTTACTATTTTATGTCATTTTCCAAAGAGGTCGATTGACCTTATTGAGGTCTTTTGGCCTTTTTCACTTTGGTTTCATTTTTTGTTTATTCTTTACTTACTTTTGATCAAAGTTTGCAACTTTGACCGGTCGACTCTACTGAGGCCGATCAGCCCTACTAGTTTCCTGCTTTCGATTTACTTTGTTTACTACTTTACTTTATTTGTAGCTATTGTTTATTTTTGGCTCTAAGTTAATTTGTCAAAGTGAAAATTAGTATTCACAAAGACTCCAAGTTCTTGGAACTCGGGGAGCTACTGGTTAGGACCTCACAATGGGTCCCGACCTTGGTTTAACAACAACTTTACTAGGATCTTACAACAAGGCACAAATGTAATTAAAACAATTTCAAAACATAATATTTTTATTGTATGAATGTACACATGTGACAGCCTTACAAAACATATACAAGATACATAACATGCATGTCGTATGGAAGACTCCCCCGTCCCCATCTAATGAGTACGTGAACCCGGATGACTATCTTTTCTGGATCTCTTTGCAACTGTTTATCTCTACAAAATCTACAACACAAATACACCGTTAACTAACAATCTAAAAATAAGTAGAATAAAGATAACACAAACACACCCAAGATAACATAAAACAATCATCATGTTGGCACACAAACCGGTTATTATATGTTAATTAAGTGATTCACCTTATTCCGTTTTACAGTTGTGGCATGAGAAATCTTAAGAGTTCTCGCCTCCGTTCCTTATCCAACTGGGTGTAGGTATAGCTTACCTCCGCCGGTAGCATAACTACAAACCGAGTGTGAACTAGTCCCTCAAGAAACCCCCAGCGCCTTCAGGCTAACTGAGCAGAATGCCACCACCCGTTACTCTTAGGCCAATGTATAAGTCGGCAGATAATTACTACTAAGTACAACTATAAACATATCATTCACACACCACTATCATTATTCACACTCATATCTAGAAGCTAGCTAAGTAAGCCCAAAGGACTTACCTGAATCAATCTCGACTGTCTAAATCTCAATTCGGTCAGCAACCGTAGAATACTTCATCGCCTGTTATACAAGACAAGTGGATCAATAATCTATCTCACTTTCTTAGAAGTCTCCAACTTCTAAGATATATAATCGATCATAAAGATATTACCAAAATACCCTTGTACGGGGTAAATGACCATTTTACCCCTGGTCCCGAAACTCTATAAAATTCTATAACAAAGTTCCAAACTATTCTTTGGAACTCAAAACCACACTTAAAACTCTCAAAGGGAAGTTTGCTAAAGATGTAGAAGAGTTTACTACATTCTTGACTTTTATAAAAAGTCGCTAAGGTCCAACTTTGGCTTAAGATATGAGAACCGAATAAAAATATAAAAATCTAAATAAAATATCTAGGTCTTCTACCTGGTGCACTCTGCTCATAGAAGCAAGAAAATCTCAAAAATACCCAACAACGACTTCTACACAATTCTCCAAAGTTGGATACAAAATCTAGGAATTCTATACTTAGCCAAATTTGAGTCATTTCACAAACTGCACAAACAGTCGACTTTGAGCTCCTATAGATCCAGATCTGACCGTTGGATTGGTCTCCCCTTCTGATACATCACAGTATACATATCCATCTATATTATATTAAAATTGAACGGTGAAATATGTTTTTAAGGTATCCAAACTTAAGTGCAAACATGACTGCACAACACCAGATATTTCCAGCACTTAGAAAATTTTAGCAACATCCAGAAAACTGCTTACAGCCTCGACTTTGAAAAATCATAACTCCTAAACCTCTTGATAAAATCCTCTCCAATTTTGATATATTATACTATTGTTCGCTCCAAACGGTGTGTGCAAGCTTTAAATTTATAACCCTAGAAGTAAGCTTAAAACAAGGATGCGAACCCGCAGTGTACGGGTCAATCGTAGTAAAAAGCAAGAAATTCCAGGGGTCGATCACAGGGACTTAGTGAAACAAAGTCGATAACGGTAAGCTTTAGCAATTACTAACCACAAAGCAATTAAAACAATCAAAGATGAAAAAAGTCAATAAAGGAAATATGCAATTCTAGGGATTAAAGCATCTAGTTGTGGTTCCAACTCAAGATCTAAAGATAAGCAGACAAAGCTGAGGTTTTTGCATAGGAAAGGTGTTACTAAAGTGGAATAGATCACCGGGTAAGTCTCACTACTCACTAATCCCAAATCGTAACTCCTATTACCGGGTAAGTCTCAAGGAATTAAGATAAAGAACTATAACCTCAAACTAACACACCATCTAAGGGAATAGAATCAACCTTCACCGGGTAAGTCTCCGGCTAACTCACAAAGATGGGATGAAAGTACACTCAAACCCCAATAAAGGATAAACCTTTATTACCTACACTTATGATCTTAGGTAAACAAACAAAGGAATTACCGGGTAAGTCTCATCCTAAGCTTGCGTTGAACCAGGAAAGGTGTAATAAGAATAGGATTTGGCAAACTCTAACACTTAACTCTCAGTTTCGGATCAGATAAGTCACCTCGGTCAGCCAAATTCCACTCCGGCCGAGATGTTCATCGACTGAGCGAGATGCTTAGGGTTAAGGTAAAGACTCGAACTTTCAAGGTCCTATTGTGATTAAGATTATTCTATCATTGTTTTTCCCACAACCTTCAGCCAATCACCCTAGAATCACACAAAGAGATTAGCCACTCATCATCATGAAAGTATTAATCAAGTATATGGGAAGAAAGAGAATAATTGAACAAGAAAACCTTAAGAGAAAGGCTTCAATAACTGAATTAATTATCAAACAAGCGTTCCTTGGATAGAAATCCAACAAGACAACAAACAAGAAGGGAATCTAAGATGATCTTACTAAAACCCTTCAAAAGCTATAAAAGCTATAGACTTTCTTCCTTCAACCTTCAAAAAGGTTCTTCAAATCTCCCAACTGGAGTATGGCTGCAGCGGTGTAAGTGGATGTCTAAGCACGATCTTCAGCCGTTAGCGGGTTATGCGGGGGTCTTGGATTTGTGGGAAATCCGACCCTTTTTATAGGAAAATTACTCTCCAAAGATAAGATATCTTAGAAAGATCTCTTCCCATAAAAATAGGTAAAATATATGATCTAGCATATCTTCTTCCTTCCAGGAGCCAAGCCCAAAAATATAAGATCTCTTTCCAAAGATAAAAGATCCCAGCCAAGAATAAAATATTCTTGCCGCGTCCCAGGTGTTCGCCTCGGTCGAGTCGACTCCTTTGGATCACCTCGGTCGAGGTGACTCTGTAGTCAACCGAGGTGAGTCACAACTGAATGTGAAATCTCTCAAATCTGGTCCAAAGTAAATCTTTAATTCATGGCTATGCTTCCTGGATGTTTCCTTATGTTCTTGAATGTAGCTCCAATGACTCCATAGCTCCTTTTGCTCCTTTTTGATGCAAAACATGCCATTTTACCTATGATTACAACAAAACTAGGTGTAGACCTCGATTCCCGCAAAGGTAGATGAAATGGTAATATAATCACATATTATGCATACAAACATGCAGATTATTGAAGATAAAACGTCCAAACAAACCCCAAAATATAGACTATAATTCATGCTATCAACTATGCAATCCTAAATATGACATATCCAAAATTCAAGTCTAACCAAGGAATATAACTAAATCAAATCGGCACCACAATACTGCATCACAAGTAGTTTTCTCAACAATTCAGCACCACCTATAAACTATTCAAGGTCTCTACTTTGGGACACCATAACTCTTAAACTGTAACTAGGATTTTTCTCAAATTTCAGTATGATTTACTATACTATACCGACTATAACATATCTGAAATTGAAGTCTAACAAAAATCAAAAATCCATCCAAATCTATTCCACAAAACTGCATCCCAAGTAGTTTTTCTCAAACTCAGCACACTTAGAAAACTACATGAGGAGCCAACTTGAGAAAATCATATCTCCTAAACTATAACTCAGAATACGCTCAAATTTCAGTATGTTCTACAGTGCAATACCGACAACAATATATCCAAAAATCAGGAATAATGGAAGAGTCTAGCTTACCCAGATCTAGACTCGAAGTTGACTGCTCGTCAATATTGGAAAAACTGAGAAACTGCAACAGCTCATTGTAATTGTTCCTTGGCTGTAATATATAGATTGCAAGATGGTTTAGAGACAACTATAAGCACATATCTGACTGAAAGAAAGCAAGGAGGAAGAGCATGGTCGTACACAACTACAATACTCACAAGGAGGGAGGCAAGGTGCCTACAGAGTGTTTCTGCGTGAGCTCCTGAGGAAGGACTGCGAGGGAGGCAAAAGAGAACTGTAGGATTGGCTAGAGGAACCCTCAGGGGCGGGGAACACTATGTGTGGGTGCGGCGGATGCTCAACTGCCTTGGCAGCGGCGTTTCTGGCGCGACAGAGGGACCGGCGAGGCTGCAACCGCTCGTGGAGGAGACTTGAACTGCTTGCTGCTGCGTGACGCCCTTGTAGAGAAGGACCAACCTCCGCCTGATGTGGTTGTGCCAGGCCAAACGCACGCGAGGAGGGTGCCCGCTGTCGGGGGACTCATGTCTTGAGTCATGTTGCGCTTGGAGAAGAGGACACCCGTCCGCTGAGTGCTATTGTCGACGGCTGGAGGGAAGGACGAGGTTGGAACGCCGTGACACTGCGAGGTTGAAAGCTGTGTGCAAAAGGCGGTGGTTGGTTCCGAAATCGCGCGAGGAGACGAGGTTGAGAGCTGCGTGACGCTTCTAGGGTTATAGCTTGAAAGAGGGGAGCCAAAAATTCTTCTTCCTGGGCCTAGCTGACTTGTCTTTCCGGCCCAGATGGCATGCTAACTGGGCCTAAATGGTTTATCGAAAAGAATTGAACTCTTTTGATGGTTAAGAAGAGGTAGATCGATTCCGTGTATTTTATGTGAGTAGAAACCTCGCATAAAATAATAAAAAATATCGAAGAACTCGTTGTCACATAAAATGACAAAAGTACGGAAAAGTCCAAACCGGTCGAGTTCCGGTTTGTCTCGGAATTGAATGGAAATTAAATTTCCGGATATTACATAATCTAAGCGAATTGTCTCGGCTGGCCTTGAGACGCAAGGGCACTAGTTCCATCTTTATTATTATTATTATTATTATTATTATTATTATTATTATTATTATTATTATTATTATTATTATTATTATTATTATTATTATTATTTGGTAATGAATACGTTGGCATCAGATGCCGCTGTATAAGTATTATTCAACGAAAAGTCAAGCTAACAATTAATAAATCTTTGGGTCGCTACTCCGCGGGCATCAATGTTCAAGAAATGATTAATAGATTGCAGGGCAAAAAGCAAACTAAAGAAACCTTTAGGATAACTTGAAGCAATTGAATCCAAGTGATCAACTCCAGAATTAGTTTTGCGATAAATGTGTCGGAACTGAACTTGCAAATTCCTACTAAAAAGTCTTGACATCTCGATTCATCTATATAACTTACTAAAACAAAGAACACTACCGCCACATGTCAATCAACTAGGTACGCCACATAGGATTTTTTGTGAAATATTTACTGAAATGCCATTCTTAAAAAATTTATGAGAGATTACTAAATTACCACTCCTAAATAATAGAATCCGATTTACTTAATAAATATTAAAGATTTATATCTATAACTAATCTATATAACTTACTAAAACAAATGACGCTAATGCCACGTGTCAAGCAATGAGGGATGCCACGTCAGCTTTTTTGATAAAATACTTACTAAATTGTCATTGTTATTAAAATTTATACTTTAAATAATTAAAAAATTATCATCCACACATTTTTTTAATTACGTGATTATCTAGATTTTGTAATGGGAATTTTGAAAAAAAAATTATTTCAAATAACAATAACTTAAACAAAAAGATTTTGTTAATCAATAATTTTTTAGATATATAAATTTCAAAATAATTTCTTAAAATATATATTTTTACTATTATTTATATTATGTGTAATTAATTATATTTATTTAACTACAAATCTATATCTTATCTTATATATATATATATATTAAAACGGAAACGCTAATTGTCACATGTTCTTTCAATAATTAATGTCGGTCTAAACTTTTTTTTTAAATTAAATAACCTAAAATTAGTTTGTGAAAAAATTCAACAATTTTACAACATACGAACTTTTTATACCATCAGCAAAATCTCTTCAAAAAATTTAATAAAAATTAATTAACAAACTGATTTAAATAATGCAACTTTTCATTTTTTTATTAATTAATTTAATTTTGATTTTTTATATATTTTAGTTCCTTTTTTTTCATTGCTCGGCTTTATTGAAAATCACCAACTGAAAATCTACAAAAAAAAATTGTTAATCTTTTCATAGAAGTTTGTTTTTCCTATATGGCGCAACAACTGGATTTTTTTTCATTTTATATTTTGTATATATTTTAAGAAGATCATTGCGTATCATATCTAATTGAAGTCCTATTTTTTTGATCTTATCTCTTCGTTTCACATGAAGAAGTCAATTTTACTGATTCGTTATCGTATCATATCTCAACAGATTAATATTTTAAATTTTATTATGTAAATTAATTTATATATATAGACCATCGACGATGGTAAAATTCAACCCTTCGAGCTCTTTGTGAGAGATTCCACCGTGCCGACTCTTTCCAAGGTGACTTCGACCACGAGTTTTTGGTATATTGAAAATTATCGTCTTTTTTCCCGTCAAATTAATAGATGTATTACCGATACAATGGATGATATTCATCATTCGAATCCTGTTTCTTTTGTAAATAATATTTTCTAAATCGTTGTTTGTTCTAATGAGTACTTTATATTTTGATTTTTATTTGGGTATGATAAGCCGTTTAGGATGTTCGTTTGGTATTGTTCTAAAAGCCAAGGTTGATTAGCACATTATCAAGAAACATGATGGTAAATGAAAATTTGTATGGAGCTCATGTTTGTATGAAGTTATTGGTTTTTAGTAACACTTGAATATAGGAGACAAGAGCTTGATTTCCAAAGATTTTTGTTATTGCTAACACATTGTAACACAAGTACAATGTTTTTTTAGTTTTTTCTCTACGAGAGAAGTTGCGTTTTTTTTATATGTAAATTTGAATGATTGGTTGCACATACAATAACTATTTACATTTTGTTTCAAAAACAATCAAAATTTAGTATATAGTGTAATTTGTTTTATGTTTCATCGTGATGACAAACGATTTGATTTGAACTTAGAATAATAACTCAAAATAATTAATTTGTGTAGTTTTCATTACACAAATTTTGATCTCAAACCTTATTTATTTACCTTATTTACTTTTTCACCGTATCCCTAAAATTTATTGTAAATGTATCACTAAAATGGTGTATACTTTTATTTACTCTAACATAAAGTATGTTTAATTAGTGTTTACTATAATACAAACTTAAACCTCAATTTACCAATATTGTTATTTTTATAATTCAACTTAATCAAATATGAACATACTCAGACGTTAAAACATGTACCCAAAATTTTGTAATATTTTGAACCATCTTCATGGCAAATTTAGATTTTTACTTATTTAAAAGTTCAACCTCAAACTAACCTAATTTTTTTATTATTATAATTTAATTAAATCAAGTATGAAGTATGCTTATAAAACTAAATATATATAATTATTTTGTTTTGAAAATTGAGCCAGATAAGATATTACTGTACAGTTTTGTTTGAAACATTTTAAAAATAAATTAGAATTCATGTTCACCCATCTTTGTTAATTATTAGAACAGTATAAAAAAGCAATCGAATAAAAATCAACCTCCCCAAATCTTACCAATTTTAAGTAAATCTTTAATCTTCTTAAAAAAAATCAATCTTTCTCCACAATTCAATTATGATGTTCCGATAAGGTTGAGTATATAATTCACATTGAAGTTCATCCTCCGTTCAACCTTTCTCTTCGTCTTCTCTATTTGATCCATGATCGAATAATTATACCTAAAAATCGATTATGATGAAGTAATTAATAGGATTTCTTATGTATTTTTCATAAAAAAAAAAAAGTTTGATTTACTCTTATTTGCCCATACATTCTAACTACCGGGTTAAGAATGTCTTTTGTAAATTTTTTTTATCAATACCCAATAAAATCTTAATAATTAAAGTTTAAAATAATAGCATGTCTATACTAAAACAGAACCCACTAAGGTGACAACCTAACGTTTTTCCTAACAATTAATTTTTAATTTCCTAAATGCTAATTAACACACTAATCCCTTTTATATATATATAAAGAAATGTGCTCAACAATATATAGAAAGCAACTTTATGATGTTCTAGGTTATTTTTCACAACATGAAGATTGGTCATTTGCAATATGGTTTTGTAAATTTGATTTTTAATATTCATTATATTTTTAAAATTATGACTATCCGATTTATATTTTAGTGTTATATTAGTTTTTTGTTTTTGGTTTATTATGTTTTTTAAGATGCGACGGAGACCACCGACTCTCCTTTCAACCAATTTTTATTAAATAAAAAGCCAAGAAACATGTTATTATTCTCATTATATATGTGGTTATTGTAAATAATAAAAATAACATTGTTGTCTTCTTAGATCGAACCAATTATATACGTAAATTATTATTTAGACTTGTATTTGTTATAATATGCATCTTTCATATTATTTTTTTAACAAATACCCGTGCATGGCACGGGATATAAACTAGTACTAAATAAAGGATGTGACGGAGATATCGGGTGGGTAATATGGCTAACCTAGAGACCATATTATCAGAGACTAAATGAGGGAAATAAGGCTCCTAAAATTTTACTTTTGTAAAGTGGGCTCCTAGTATAATTTAGGCCTGCAAAAAAATTAATAGTTGTATTTGTGGGCCTCCCAAGAAAAGATGGATGAATGGATGGGCTGTCAAAAAAATTGATATTAAATGACTTTGGTATTAATATTTGCAGAGAAGAAAGAGAAAACATTCATTCTCTTTGTAAAGAGAGAGAAAACAGATCTAGAAAGGAACGAAAGAGAAGAAGGAGAAATAGAGGATGAAACGGAGATCCGCCGGAGTTTCGACGACATGGAGCACTGTTTCGCCGCCAGGACATTTGGCCACCAAGCCGACACCGAAGGGTGAGCGAGAGATCTAGGGTTTCCTTCGAGCGGGAGAAGGGCAAGCGAGAGATCTAGGATTTCGCCGTCAAGGTCGACACGAGGAGGGGCTACGCCACTGGTACCACAAAGCCGGCGCCCACTTCTCCTTTCTTTACCCTCTCCCTCCGGTGAAGCCGGCGCACTTCTTTTGAAGCCGGCGCACTCCTTCTTCGTCCGCTAAAGGCGGCGCCCACTTCCCCTTCTTTTGCGCCCTATTCTTCAACCTTACCCAAACCGCGCCCACTTTTCCTTTCTTTGCCCTCTTCTTCCTCCCCTGAAACCGCTTGGGAACGTTGTTTTAATGGCGGATCTCCCTTCCTTTTCTGCTCAGATTCCGGCGCCCTCTTACAGTCTAGGGTTTACGCAGACTGTTATTGAAGCAGAGGAGCGTAGGATGGCCGGCGAGACTTCGATGATGGCCGACGAAGCTAGGGTTTCCGCTGATACTAGGGTTACCCAATTGTATGCATACGTAGTTACTTTTTGGGTATGATAATGTTCACTTATTTAGATTATATGAATATCTGTTGGAGTATATGATACGTGCTTACCCAATTCCAATTATTTAGATTATATGGATATGGATATGTGTATATTAGTGTTGGAGTATATGGATATGTGCTTACCCAATTGTATGTTTACCCAAGTTCAGTTATTTAGATTATATAGATATGTGTATATTAGTGTTGGAGTATATGGATACCCAAGAAGTTTGACATTACCCAAGAAGATGAGAAGTTTTAAATTATCCCGAAATACATTACGCAGGAATTTTGAGATTACCCAGATATAGATTACCCAAGAAGTTTGACTGGTTTAGATTACCCCGAAATACATTACCCAGGAAGATGAGAAGTTTCAGGCTTTCAGCTTACCCCGAAATACATTACCCAGGAAGATGACAAGTTGGAGATTATCCATGGATACAAACAAACACTGCTTACCCACAAATAGAAAATGTAAACAAACACTGCTTACCCACAAATAGAACAGGAAGTTTCAGTGTTTTAGATTCACAAAAACAAAAGATGAGAAGTTTCAGATTACCACAAATACATTACCCATGAAGTTTGAGATTACCCAGAAATAGGAACAAACACTGCTTACCCAGAAATAGAAGCTCAACAAGCAGTCCAGATTCCTGCGTTTCAATGGGAAGAAGAAAAGAGGTGCATATGGATACCCATATATAAATTTACATTTGAAAGGAGGAAAGAAGAAGGGACAATGGAGGGAAGAAGATGGGCTGGCTGAATTGATTGATCTCTTTTCTGATTTTTTTCTACATGTCACCCATCAAATCAGTCTAGATATCTATGTCCCTTACTTTTCTGATTTTTTCTACAATAGGAGCCCATTTTCTAAATGAAATTATGAGAGGCCCAAAATCCAAACTCTACATTGTAAAAGGCCTACATTGTAAATTCAGCCTATTATCATATGCCTTATGAGAAGCATGCAAGTTCATATTAATAGTAGGAATAGTACGATTCTCAACACTTGTAGCAAATAATTATCAACAATATCACTTCTATCCATATTTGGGCCGCTAGGAACAATGTGATTTTCAACCACACCCTCATCACCCCCTTCGACTGCGTTGGGTCGATCATCCGAGGCGTGAAGTCACACTTCACCCATAATTGGAAGGACAGGTCCCCTCCCTCGCGCGACATGGCCTTCAATCTGAGCATCCTCCTCCCATGATCCTGTTTCACCTGTTTCTTGCGCTTGAGCTTCACTGGGTTTTGTCATGCTCTGATCACTGTTTCTTGTGCTTGAACTTTGTATGCTTCGTACTCTTGTAACATATACATCTCCTCAATACAAATTAACATTTCAAAAAAAAAAATCACTTCTATCCATATTCTCTCTATCATCATTATGACTAGCATGCAACATGTTCTCATGAACCACAACGGATCCTTCAGCCACACCACCAACATCTTCGAGTACGGTATTTCCTGCAGCAGCAATCAAGCTCACACCACCAACATCTTCGAGTACGGTATTTCCTGCGTGTGTTAGAGTATCAACCAAGTCATTCTCAACCATGGTAGTTCCTGACGCACTATCATTCCTGAGTCCAATGCACGATGTACAGTAGCCGTATACCCTCCATATATGTCCTACCCTCCATGTCATGGTAGTTCCTGGTCAACTTCTTGCTTCCATCTTGAGGTGAGATGTATCATGAATTTCGTCATTGGCAGGCAGGTCCACATAGTTCTTATTGGATGTTGGGTCTGGCAATGCCTGCAAAGGTTTAGCCTGAATGTTCACATTTTTGGAGGCGGGACAATCCTTCAATTCAAATCCTTTATCGTAACAGTTGGTTTTGCCCGCAAAGTGATGCGCGTTGATTCTGTCAAAATTTCAGAAGCGCCAAATAAGATAAAAGTATATCCTAACTTATTAGGAAAGAGGCCGAGAATCTCACCATATCCCAACAACTTGTTTATCTAGGCCAAATTCTCCGTCTATCATATCTTGTGATGTATCAACCATCAGCATCAGCATCTCCAACGCCCTCTTTTTTTTCCTAATCAGCTAGAGTGGCACACTGTTTGTCGATTTGAACACAACGGAAGCAATTAAATCAATGGTAATAAATCGTTATTTTATGTGAAGTATGGGGACAAAACACTAGACTTCCCTATAACTCCCAGCAACAGTTAAGTTAACTTAGCATTTAGAGGATGGGTAAGGTAGTGTTGCATCCCCAGATTCATAGAGGTCAATGAGCCATTCTATAATGATGGATCCACAAAGCTTAACCTCTTTCATAAGTTAATAGTGAAACAAAAATAATTTAAATTTTAAATATAATGATGAACGTAATCTATATAATATATACTAAAAAAAATACTCCTTAACATAAAAAATACTAAAATATTAATAACAAACCAAATTTTCAAAATTTTAATAAACATTTTGAAATCTTCTTCACATTTTCTGAAACTCTATTTTCATACATTTTTTAAAAATAATATAGTCACACTTTAAAATTTTATTTCATTTTCTTCTCCTTATTTTTATTTTTGAAATTTAATTTTTTAAGTTAATTATTGAATTTAATTTTTTAAGTTAATTATTGAATTTAATTTTTAATTTAAAATTTTATATCATAGTTTATTTTCTTACTTTTTTAAATTTGAAATTATTTTTTTAATTTTAACTTTTTTCAATAAATCGATAAATCTTCTATATTCTATATACTCTACTAAAACAGACGACATTAATGCTGACGTGACGTTACCACAATTTTTTTCGAATTAAATTTTTTTACTAAATTATTAATTAAAACAATAAATCTTTTTTACTAAAGCTAAAAAATTTTTTAAAACAAACTAATGTTTATATCGGTCAATCAGAAACAACATCATGATAATTATAAAAACTACCTTGATCACAATCTGAATCCTTGATTTTTGTAAGAATATTTTTTTCCCATTTTTTCTAACTAAATAATCGGCTGAAACTTTTTTTTAAAAGAAATTAACAATCTGATTTGGATTTCTGGATTACTGATGTAAATTATAATTTATGTTTTTTGAATTTCCGGCATATCAAAACATATATCTTTCTAATTTTTGTCATATCTAAAAAAAATTATTGTTGATAAACCATTTAAAAAAATTATATGTTATTTTTAAAATATATTCAATCTTTTCTGGACAATTTTTTTTTATAATAGATAACTAAGTTTTAAAAATTATATTGAGTTATAAATATAACACTCTAATAATATTTTTTAAAATAGATTTCTAATTATGTATTTTATTTTTTAATTTAATCCTCACAACATGATGTTAGTCGTATTAGTTAATAAAAAATGACTAAGTTTGAATGAAATGGTATTTTTTAGTCTTAAATACTTTTTATAAAGTAATATCCAATACATGATGTATAAAATTAAAAATATAATACTTTTATTTAGACAAAACCCGTATAAGATGTGGACATTAAACTAGTTGTAATCAACAAAACAATAAAAACATATATACTATAACTTTTTAATGTTTTGTAGAAGGTGAGAAAGATTAAAGGGAAAAAAAAAAGAATAGAAGTTTGAATTGTGAAGAAAGGGAACTAATTTTTCATAAATTAATAGTGTATCATATTGTTTTATGAAAGTAATTGTCATAACTAATGGTCGTTTATTATAATTTTGGGAAGAAATATTAAAAGATGATAAAGAAGTGGATATTTGTATTGGTTAGTGGGAGAGCAATTAACGGGATTTAGATTAAAGTTATACAAAAATTGAAATTTCATGGGCCTTTTATATTTGGTGGCCCTGCTCAATTGGGCTCTTTGCACAGTCCAAATCGGGACGATCATGCATGGACGTCGGGACAAGTATGCACATGTGCATCTAAATTTCGGAAGATATTTTATAGTTTTAGCCCATAAAGACATCTTTTGATTGTCGGTTAATTTTGGGTTTTTAATTGTTAATTTTCAATCCAATTTTTATTTTAATTATTTTGCAAATAATCTAAGTCTTCTAATAGGAAAGTTAAAAGAAAGACATGATATTATTTGGCTAATCTTAGAAGATAAAATTTATTAAAAGATGGATCTTGTGTTAGATTAGAAGATTGTATATCCTAGAAAAAATATGATTCACCCAAATCTTTTATTCCAAGTTACTCGAACCACACCCTATATATAGGGTGTATTCGAGCCTTTTGTAGATCATCCAACTTTGAAATAAACACATCTTTTTTGGTATTTGCTAAGTGCAATCCGTGTTGCTTTCGATGTGAAGTAGCGAGCGACGTCTTGTTCGACCTTTAGCTTGAAATTGTTTGAGTTGTTCTACTTGCGACACCAAGTTGTTGGTATCTTATCTCTCGATTCACAAGCCTCGTTGATTGTAGATTGGTAGACTGGCCAATAACTTTGATTGTAGTGGAAGGGTTCTACGATCGCTTTTTTGTTGTGTGATAGGGTTGGACGCAACTTATAGTGCTCCAAGTCATTTCTTCGGGTTTGACTTAATCTATCCATCTACCAATTCATATCAACCACTGGACCAATCACCCATATCCACACAACCTCCTCCATAACTCCCCACCACCTTTAAAAATATTCCGTAGTTGAAACCAAACGGGCCCCATAATTCTTCATTCTTTTTTTTTTTTTTATATATAACGGAAAGCGATTACATTGATCCACCTCTTAGAAGTTGTTCATTTAAAACATGTTTGCGAACGAGAATAATAAAATAGCCAATTTTGATTTTTCGTTCCCAATTTAATGTTGTTCGTATCGATGAATATATAAAACTATATGGTGCCTCCAAATACCAACGACATGTACAAAAAGACGGTAGTGTAAATATAAAGTTATGGTCTCACTTTCATAGTTGATTCCAAAACCCATTTATGACAATGTTGCAAAGATAATCAAGGGTTGTAGACTTCAATAAATATGCTTTGCCCCAACTTTTTAGTAATCGATGCTCCCAACGATATTGAAGCATAAGGCTTTGTGGGCTCCATTTCACATCTCTCCCAAATTTGCAGGATACTTAAAGTCTCAATTACGCAGCTCTCCTAGTTTTGCAATTGATAATAGTGTGAGTATATATATATGTAAGGGAAGATATAGGAAAGAAAAAAAAGGATATATCTCTCAATTCCAATGT
Organism: Fagopyrum homotropicum; assembly: GCA_033239125.1. NCBI lineage: Eukaryota > Viridiplantae > Streptophyta > Magnoliopsida > Caryophyllales > Polygonaceae > Fagopyrum > Fagopyrum homotropicum. The sequence goes on along the minus strand of BSWB01000001.1, from coordinate 54,510,317 downwards.
TAACGTGGGTCATTTGGGTCGATCAACGTGTGGTTTTGGCCTGACTTGGTGCAAAATGCGGCATCTAAAATGTATGGTCATTTTTTATCATAAAATTTGATCCAATCAGCCCGACATATGTGTCGATCGAGTGTAAAACCTCGAACATCTTCACTCTCGGATCTCAATCAATTTAGTCTCAACCTAAACTTCCTTGATCGTAGAGAATATCACGAACACACAAGTAGATATCCAAAACATAAAAGGGGAGAAGATACACCATAATATATGACGTAAATCTACACTATATACTCAAGATATGAATAAGAACGATGATGGAAAGAGACGCTAAAATTGATGATATCATACACCCCATACTTGAACAATACTTGTCTTCAATTAAGATTGAAAGGTACCTCTATGTGAATGACTCATATGCATTATTCAACTATTAAGATAAAGCTTTTAGACCAATGTCATCATCGAATATATCATAGTGATATAAACAAGTCAAAGCTGGTAAATTTCAAGACCTCTCAAAGTCAAGTGTATAACTTTCCCACATGTGTTTATGCATAAGCAATAATCACTCAAACTCAACAAAATACAATGAAAATCATTAACCGTAAGCTTAACAAAGCGTTTTCAAGCTCCATCAATCACTTTCATGCAAACACATTATGAATAAAAAGGTCTTATACAAGGTAATGACATGGTCAGAAGTAAAGAGTAAAATGTAAGAATTTTTTTTTGGCTTTGTGGTGCTACAAATTCGGAAACTAAGACGTCTCAAAGCTCACAGTTGATCGATAGATAACACAGTCGGGCCGAGCAGTTGTCTTTATCCGTTTTGACTAGTCTTGTTGATCGATTTGATCAAGTTATGTTTTATATCAACATGGTTTATTCTTACTTAAACCCATAACTATTCATCTATATATACTACTAAAACAACACCCATTTTGTCCATGTGTCAATCTTTAAGGCTGTCACGTCAGCATTTTTCAATTTATTTACAGATTTGTCACAACGTATTTACAGATTTGCCATTAACTATTTTATAAGAAATTTTTTTGTTAGAATTTGTAAACAGTCAATTTTATTAAAATAAATAATTAAAAAATTAAATTTATTTATTTACCAATCAAAATTAACAAACTGATCTATTCTAAGTCGATTAATCTAACACAAATCTTCTAACAAGATTTGACACATTTGTTAAATTTAAAACTAAATCAAATTTTACTCCTCTATCTAAATCTAAGTAAAAGTGATAATATATTAAGGTATAAATATAATACTCGAATAATAATCTTTGTAATAGAATTTTAATTATGTTCTTTTATTTATTTTAAAAAATTAATCTTTATATGTTAGTCATAATAATTAATAAAAATAAAATTTTATTATAGATTGATATCAAATATAGGATGCATGAAAGTGAAAATATAATATTTTTTATTTAGACAAACCCGCACAAGGTGCGGGGACTAAACTAGTTAGATTATAAAATTGAGAACCGTGTGCTTAGCTAACCAATTCCTTTTTTCTATAGTTAGGTCCAAGCGGTGCATAAGTACACGTATAATATTATACTTTCTCTTCTTTTTCTTTTCATGCACAACACCACAATGGCCCATATTACAATCATAACATATAATACCTTTTTTATTCCCATACGAAGAACCCATACTTGAATCTTATTTTTTTCTTTGATTACATGGTTTCACCTCGTAATTATCAGATGGGTTAAATGATGTTAAACATTAGATAAATTTTGTGGAGGTACAAAGGAAGGTCAATCAAGTCGGAAGGGAAAAACAAAATGGAAACAATAATCAAATATATAAAGGGAATAATAAGCTTAACAAAGACATGTATCGATCATGTTCATATTTACAAAAGTAGGAAAAACATGGGATCTCAAAATTAGGTCTATAGTATAATCATAGTCGAAGATCATGTCAAGGGATATAATCGCACATCGTTATATATACAACCCTATGGCATAAACAAAGTCGAAGAGCAATATCTAAATGTCATCAACAAGTGTAGTCATAGAGTAATATTAGAATTTTCAGGGAACTTAATGACATCCGACCATACAAAATATACATTCTAACAGAAAACATCCGATCGAGCTGGTCAAAAGGAAGAGTTGGACCGAATCTTTTAGAATTACAATAATTTAGAATAGACATTTAAAATAACTAAAATATAATTAATATTACAATATTTTAGAATAATCAAAATTTAAGTATAACTCACATTTTATAACGGGTTGTTATTCGGTCAGATGGAAGGAGGCAACACGCTTGCACTATGAGTATGTCTTCTAGACGCATTGCGACGGGAGCCTCCATCTATCAAAATGAGGGGTGGCGGCCTGATATATCATGTATTCAAGTACGTAAAAGTCCGGGCGCATTTGAGACATGCAATATTTTTTTTAATAATTTTATTATATGTATTACTTTTAGTCGATGAGATACAATTAATATTGTTTTAGTAGGGGAGTAAATGGGGTGGGGATTACCCGATATTCGCGGGTTACCCGTCATGGGGACGGGGATGAGGAAAACTTTGATTCCCCTCTTGGGGATGGGGACGGGGATGAAGATAGGGGTATCCACCCCGCTTCCCGATTCGAACCCGAACCCGTTGAGGATCCCGACGAATAATCCGATGGGGATCCCGACGGAGAATCTACCGGGGATACATATATAAACAAATTGTATTTATATTACAATTTATTTTAAGTTTCAACTTAATTCAAAAATTGTCGATGATGACTATAATTTCAAGCTATATAAACTTTTGTACATTAATATTACCCGTTCCTACTTACACAAAATGTGTTTTAACGTTAAAAATTTATTTGATAATTATATGTGTAAATTATACAAGTGCTAACTTATATTAATTTGGTTTTCGATTATATGAGGATAACACCTTGTGAAATTTTTGAATACATCGTGAACGTCAAATCACGATGATCAAATGCACATCCCACTACATGCTGTGTTTTTTTATGTGTCTTACTCTTTTAGATACGTGTTTTGATGTGCAATCTAAATCCTAAACCGTAAAATGAAAATGATAAAATAATATAACACTTTATCTTAAGATCGTAATCTAAATTTTAGTAAAATATAATTAATTTAGCTTACACAAGTTTGTATTGCAGGTCTCGATCCTACTTGAACGAACGAAACTTAATATATAGACGGTATAACTTTACTGTATTTTTTTAAAAAAAATTAAAATTTCTTCTTTCTTTTTTTTACTCGTTTTTTTATTTATGTAGTTAAACAAAGTAAGAAATTTGTATTTTATGATCTAATTTCACATTTATTATCCGAGTCAATGTTTTTTTTTTCAAACTCCTAAAAGTTAAATGAGGATGGAGATTTTTACGGGAAAAATCCATAAAGTTTTAAAATGGATAAATTAAACGGGATGGGGATTTCCGATGGGGACGAATATCCGACGGGTACGGGTATGAGGACAATTCTCAATATCCGAACGGGATGGAGATGAGAACGGGGAGGGGGCATTATATTAAATGGGGGATGAAGATGAATATGATACTCCCCGACTCAAATCCGACTCATTAACCCCCTAGTTTTTAGTTATATTTTTTGATAATAATAAATGTTTATATAAAAAATAAGACGTTAAATTTTTTGAAGTAAGCAAGATAATTGATGTCTAAGAGTCCACAATAGAAATCTTAACTAGAATTTTAAACTATCGTATAGGAGAGAAAAAAAATTTGTTAGAATCAATAAAATTAGTTTTACAAAAGATTAGTACAAACCATGATATTAAGATATTTAATAGATATTAATTTGTGGATATTTTTTTATTGCAATAACTTGAATTTAATCTTATCATATGAATCTAAAACAACGAAGTTACATTTTTATAATTTATAAAATAAATTTACCTATTCATACATATCCATTTTTTAATAGGTTTTTACATTTAAAAATAACTAATATGTTACTATATAGTAAGAATATAATGATGTAGGTAAAAGATAAATAAAAGAATTAGGCCAAGATAAATTGTGTCCTTGACAAAAAATTAAGATTAATTTGAGTGTCGTATTAGAGATGCTTAGTCCAAAAGAACAATGAACATGAGAAATATATATTATGATTAATTAGAATGATAGATATTCAACGTGGTAAAATAAATATAATTAATTAAAAAAAAAAGGAACAGAATCTGACGACATTAGGATAAGATTAAGAAGAAATCGAATCAGGAAAAAAAAAAAAAAAAAAAAGGGAAGAAACCCTAGGAGTTCCAATCCCGATAAATGGAACATCACCTGTAAAAAAAAAACCAACCAACCAATAGTCTTTACCGTGGTCTTTCTCTTTCACTCATCTGTCTCTCTTCCTTCCTGTATCAAAGAATGGCGGCCGATGATACCAAACACTGTCAAGTTGAGCCTGCGGTCTGGAAGGCTTGCGCTGGGACTTCCTTCGAGATTCCACCCGAGCGATCTAGGGTTTACTACTTTCCCCAGGGTCACATGGAGCATTCCTCTGATGCAGAGTCTGTGCTCCCATTGGTGTCTCATCTCTCTCCCAAGCCATTTGTGTTATGCCGAGTGGTCCAAGTGCTCTACCTTGTCGATTCTGAATTCGATGAGGTCTATGTCAAGATCCGACTTCATCCTCTCAACGAATCGCTCGTTCACTTATACCCTGACCCGCCCTCCGACTCTTCCAATGACCGCGAAGTCCTATCTTACGTCAAGGTTTTGACGCCCTCGGATGCCAATAATGGCGGCGGCTTCTCGGTTCCTCGAGCCTGTGCCGATTCGATCTTTCCGCCGCTTGATTTTAGCGCCGATCCACCCCTTCAGACGTTGAACATCAGCGACCTTCGAGGACATACGTGGACTTTCCGGCACATCTTCCGGGGTACGCCTAGGAGACACCTCTTGACCACCGGGTGGAGCAAGTATGTGAACAGCAAGAAGCTTGTTTCCGGCGACTCTGTTGTCTTCATGAAGAATAGCCTCACTGGGAAGCTGTTTCTTGGAGTGAGGAAGGGCAAGAAATCTAGTTTGAATGCTGATTTGATGAGGTGGATCGCGAATTACCAGTTAAAGAAAGACGCCTCTGGTGCTGAAGGATTGACGACGGCTGCTAAAGGAAGCAAGAAGGGGAAAATTTCAGCAGAATCCGTGGCGGAAGCCCTGAATCTGGCGGTGAATCAATTTCAGTTTGAGGTGGTTTACTATCCCAAAGTAGGATCCCCGGAATTTGTGGTGCCTGCTGTGAAGGTATGTAGAGCACTGTCAGCGGCCATCTGGAGTCCTGGAATTAGGGTTAAGATAGGCCAGGAGAGCAAGGATTCGTCTCGGATGACTTGGTTTGAAGGCACCGTCTCTTCTCGGTCACCGGCAGAGAATGAGACCTGGCAAAGGTCTCCATGGAAGATGCTTCAGGTACAGTGTAGTTAGTAATTGCGAAATTTGAATGTTGGACCATCTTTTGAATGAAAGCTGCATATTTGGATCATATGTTTCTTATGTGTTGTGGATAGTGTGGGGTCTATTAATAAAAAGGAAGGGTACCGGTTTGCCCCAGATAACATAGATGCATATTTGCTAACACTAAAGTTGTCAGGTTAAATGGGATGAACCTGAGGCTCTAAAGAAGATGGAGAGAGTGAGTCCTTGGCAGGTGGAAGTGGTTCCATCAACACAATCTATTGATCCGCTATTTACCTCAGCCAAAAGAAACAAGGAGACAGATCGTCCGAGTGATTCAGTGGTGAACTCATTCAATTTGAACACATTTCCTGATGGCATTCAGGGAGCCAGGCATGTTTCTAGTACAACAGCTAACGTCGGGCCTGTTAGTCAGGGCGAGAGGACAATGGCTGTGTCGACTGATCTCAAAATATGTAGCTCTCAGACAGAGGAGAGCTCAAGCAGTGCTGTATTATCCGGTCGGGATCTGAAAATAGTCCGACTGTTTTGTAACACTTTTAGTAGGGAGTCCCCCGTTAGAAGTCCGAAGCAGGATGAATGTCACAAGGCCGCCCCCTCGTCTCATGATTGAAGGTCAAATATTTCAATCCCTATTACATTACATACTCCTCTGGGCATTCAAATGCCATTATTCATGTGTTCCTCTCATTTTTTAGGTTCTCGGGATGGAGCTGTCTAGTCCTCATCTGGACCAGTGGAGCAATATATTTGACTGTTTCTTTGTTTATCAATTTTCATTTTTCCTACTCCCGCAGACATCATCTGTTAAAGCCCTGCTACTGGATTGCTCCGACTTTTAGTTCATTGAATTCTATTGGTCATTGGATTTGGATTTTATTATTCTATTCAGAATTTTGGTTTTTTTTTTCTTTTCTTTATGATCTGTTTTTATGGTTACTCTCTTGTAGTATAGTAGCAGAATTCACTTGAGCTGCTGACGTGACGCTCCTGATACGGGCATTTTGAAATTGAACTCTCTTTATAGAGTCAGAAACACTTTTTTTTTTTTAAATTATCAAATTAATTTTTTTATAACAACCGTATCAATCATAACCGAATATGATCTTATCAAATCACAATCAAATTTTTTTATAACAACCGTATCAATTAGAAACGAATTTTTTCTATTAAAAAACAATTCATTAAGAATATAGATCGATCTTATTGTAACTACCAAATCAATTGATACCAAATACAATTGAAACCGAATACGTTTTATTCATATATTAAATAAAAAAAAATTACAATATTCAATTTTATTAAAACAACCTTATGCGATATATTTTTATGTTAATTTAAAATAATTTTAATAACTACCAAATATCGGGTTTTTAAAATAAATATATATTTATTAAACTAATCTTATTAAATCACTTTTTATGTTAATTTAAAATAATTTTAATAACTACCAAACATCTAATATATTAAATGGTATACTATATTGTTAAAAAATGTGTAGTCACTCCGTATTATGGTTGGATATATATTTTGAGGATCGGTTATTTAATATTTTGGCCAACATTATGAATAAGACCATTAGTTGAAATAGAAAGAAAATTTATTCAACAATTGATAACATTTGAAACCGTTAGTTAAAATAGAAAGGATATTTTGGCAAAAATTACAATCAGATTGGTTTCGAAAGAGACACAGAATTTAGTTCATCAAACTAAATCAAACTATTATTCTTATTTGATAACCGATGCGAAATTGAAAATATTTAACAATCCATAAAAATTAGGTCAACGACCCACAAAGCAATAGGTCAACGACCTACAAAACAAATATTAATCCGTTATGAATATAATTTATACTTCAACTTAGCAAAAATGCCAATAAATGTATGATTTGTGTAATCTTCAAACTCTTTATTTATACAAGTTATCAAACTATCAGTCTTACTTGATAATCGATGTGAGATTGAAAATATTTAGCAACCCACAAAACAAGTTATCAAACTATCAACCTTACTTGATAATCGATGTGGGATTGAAAATATTTAGCAACCCACAAAAAAATTAGATCAACGACCAACAAAGCAGTAGGCCAACGACCAACAAAGTAGATATTAATCCGTTATGAATAAAAATTATATTTTAACTTAGCCAAGAGGTCAATAAATGTATGGTTTATTTAATCTACAAACCCTCTACTTATACAAGTTATCAAACTATCAGTCTTACTTGATAATCGATGTGGGATTGAAAATATTTACAACGAAACAGTAGGCCAACGACCCACAAAGTAGATATTAATTCGGTATGAATAAAAATTATACTTCAACTTAGCCAAAATGCCAATAAACGTATGATTTGTGTAATGTTCAAACCCTCTATTTATACAAATTATCAAACTATCAACCTTACTAGTTAATCGATGTGGATTGAAAATATTTAGTAACCCACAAAACATATCAACTACCCACAAAGCAGTAGACCAACGACCAACAAAACAGATATTAATCCGCTATAAATAAAAAAATATACTTCAACTTAGCCAAAAAGCCAATAAATGTATGATTTGCTTAATCTACAAACCCTCTTTTATACAAGTTATCAAACGAACAACCTTACTTGATAGATTGAAAATATTATATTTCAACTTAGCCAAGAGGCGGATATTTTGATTTGTTTAAATTTCAAACTCTCTATTTATACAAGTTATCAAACTATCAGCCTTACTTGATAATCGATGTGAGATTGAAAATATTTAGCAACCCACAAAACATTAGGTCAATGACCCATAATGTTGCAGTTCATTATGAATAAAAAGTGGGATTAGAAATATTTAGTCATTCACAAAACATTAAGTCAACAACCCACAAAATAGTAGGCCAACGACCCACAAAACGGATATTAATTCGTTATGAATAAAAGTTATACTTCAACTTAATTAGAATGCCAAGAAATGTTTGATTTTTGTAATCTTCAAACCCTCTATTTATACAAGTTATCACACTATCATCCTTACTTGATAATCGATGTGGGATAGCAAAATCTTTGAAAATATTTAACATGAATAGACTGAGCTTATAATCCTTCAAAAATAAATTAAAAAAATAAAAAATCTTTCTTAAAAAGTTTGTTAAAAAATTATTATTTTAATTTTGTATGGGGATCTTCTTAACAAATATTGGTTGTGATTGATTTGATAGTTATAAAAAAAATTATTTTGGTAATATTAAAAAAAAAAGATTTCTGACTTTAATTGAGAAAGCTCGATTTCAGAATACTCTCACTAGGAAGCGCTACGTCAGCTCTAGTGAACTCTACTTTAGTATATTTATATTGATTAACCTCAAATTATTAATTATTAATTTGTTGTTATTAATTTTTAATTATCTATAACAAATCTCATTGAGATCAAAATCAATCCTCAAAATATCTCATCGATATCAAAATTGGGGTTTTGATTTATTTTAATTTATTTCAAATTTAATCTTAACAAACTTTTAACGAAACTTATGTGACGCACTTACTCTCTTTAAATACTCTCTCTTTTGAGGAGCCTCTTCACCGAATATCTAATAGTAAAGTACTCTCTTCTTACTCTCTATCTCTTTGACCAATCTCAAATATTTTTGGCTTCTTATATTTTAAATTAGTTGTTAAGCCTTAAAACAAATATTTATTATTGTTTTTGCTTCATGTTAAACTTCTAACAAGGGACACCATCATTGATTTACATATTGAAATGTAGGAGATTGATCGAGATTATTTGTCGGTTGACCGTCGTGCATGTAACGTTCTCATACTATCCTTATTTTTGCTATAATAGCCTTCTTCACCTTCTAATATAAACAGTACCATGATGGTGGCTCGCTATTTGCAACTAACAAGGGACTCGTGGAGGGACATATGTTTTTTTTTATAGATATTTTAGTATTTGTGTCTACTCCATCGTATTGTTGCATGTTCCTACTGTAGTTAAAATGTCATTTCCTATATGCAATCCAATATATATATATATATATATATATATATATATATATATATATATATATATATATATATATATATATATATATATATATATATATATATATATATATATATATATATATATATATATATATATATATATATATATATATATATATATATATATATATATATATATATATATATATATATATAGATAGATAGATAGATAGATAGATCCTGACTCATATGTAAACAACTCTTACCATGTGAACATGTAAACACCGAATATATGTGACTATACCGCCGAATATATGTGACTATACCACCGAATATATAGAGTCAGGTCCGGTGAATATTTCTTCCATTAATAACACGATTTCCCCCCCTTTAATATCGCCTAATCTCAACCATCTATTTAACGATCTAATGGATAGAGGTTGTTCTCATTTTACATGGTAAGAGCTGTTTACATGGGAGTCAACCTCTCTCTCTATATATAAAACATGGATGCCGAATGGAAGACTCCCCCGTTCTCATCTAATGAGTACGTGGACTCGGCTGACCATCTTTTTCGGATCTCTATGCAATTGTCTATCTCTAAAAAATCTACAACACGGAAAAACCGTTAGCTAACAATCCAAATATAAATAGAATAAAGATAGCACAAACACATCCAAGGTAACATAAACACTCATCATGCTGGCACACAATTCGGTTATTATCTAATAGCTTAGGTGATTCACTTTATTCCATTTTAAAGTTGTGGCACAAGAAATCTAAAATTTCTCGCCTCCGTTCCTTATCCAACTGGTACGGGTCTAGCACACCTCCGCCGGTGGCGTCACCACAAACCAAGTCTGGACTAGTCCCTAAAGAAACCCCCATCACCCTCGGGCTAACTGGGCAGAATGCCACTGCCCGTTACTCTAAATATGTCTGTCGGTGGATAATTAATATTAGATACACTTATAAACACATCATTCAAACACCACTATCATTATTCACACTCATATCCGAAAGCTAGCTAAGTAAGCCCAAAGGACTTACCTGAATCAACTCTCCACTCACGTAATATCACTCGGTCTGCAACCGTAGAAACTCAACCGCCTGTTATACAAGGCAAGTGAATCAAATATGTATCTCACTTCCTTAGAAGTCTCCAACTTCTAAGATGTTCACTCGATCATAAAGAAATTACCAAAATACCCTCATAAGGGTAAAAAGACTATTTTACCCCTGAGTCTCAAAACCCTAGAAATATTCCTAGAATATTTCTAAAACTTCCTATGAAGCCCAAAACCATAATCTAACACTCACAAGAAAGATCTACCTAAGTTGGAAGATTTTCCAACTTCTTAACTTCCATGAAAAATTCACTAAGGATCTGACTTTGACCTAACTTAAAACGCTCATACAAAACTCAAAAAAATCCCAAATAATTATCTAACACTTCTAATACCCGGACATGGCGTGTTTGAACATGTTTGTGTGTTTTTACTTTGATATATGTGTTTGTACCTTATCGTTCTTCTAATATTCGGATTGATAGCTAAAAATTTTAAACCGGTTGTTGTAGATGCCTTGCAGGATAGGAATGCCGCAGAGGGAGGCGGAGGAGTGGACAGTCGGGGTCTCCGTACATTATAGGACGGGGATGGTTATGTGTTGATGTCGTTTTTGGATTATGTTATACCTTGGATTTATGTTTTGGGAGTTGTGTCGTTTTGAGGACTCGATTGAGTTTCCAAGTTGTATCTTTCTTTTCAAAGATTGTTTACATTGGATTAAAAAATTTTTGGTATTTGCTTTTATTTGTGCCATGTTGGAAAGATCCGGTGAAATTGTTGTCAAGCTAAGGGTCGTAACCCATTGTGAGGTCTCTGCCCGTAGCATCCCAAGTCCCGCGGATACGGAGTGTTACACAAATCCAGAAGCTCCAACTCCAATAGTGGCTGGTCCAGTCCTCTGCCTCTTCTCAGCATTAGGTTAGGGTTCTAGTGAGTGTCCTTTAGCTTAGGGTTCTAGGCCTTTTTAGATCCCGAGAGACGTCACTTTTTTTCGGGACTTTTCTAAAAAGTCCCTAGAGCGTTTAAATGGCTCTAGTTAGGTTAAAAAAAGTCCCGAGAAATTCTTTTATTTTTTTAATAAATAAATTAATAATTTTTTTTACGGGAGCTATTATATTAAATCCCTAGAGTTTTAAATTATTACGGGAATTTTTTTAAAACCCGAGATAATTGTCTTGAGAAACTACGTTTTTGTACTAGTGTCTATCCCGATAGTCCATCAAAGACTTGCAACGGAAACCATCAAGATAAGAGCGAATCGACTCTCTCAATCTCCGAGAGAAAAGATAAACATGTTGAAACTCGGGTGGTGAGGACGGACCTAGCGAAGATAACTCCTCCTGAAACTTGCTGACGATCTCAAAAATAAGAATATCCTTGAATCCAGCCTCGAGGATATCCTGTAGTCGATCTCTCCTCCTAGCTACAGGGCAATAGCTATCCCTAATCACAATCTTCATCTGCTCATAACTCTTGACCTTACTACGAATGGTGCTCCACTAGTGATGAGCCTGATCTTGCAGCAATGTTTCTGCTATATCGACTCGACGACCTTCTAGGCAACGGATTGCCTCCATAACATAATCCAACTAGCCTAAGCAAAGCTCTACCTCCAATCCGGTCTTTCCCCCGAACGAAGGAACCCTCAGCTGGTTGAAAGACTTCAACCAACAGTCAGGCCTCAGCTCTCTCGCCTTATCCGAAACTCTAGTGACCTCAGCAGCTCTAGCAGATGCAACAACCACCGCGTCACTCTTTGCGAAACCTCGGCTGATCTCGCGGGTATTGACGGTACTAGTACAGGTCCTCTAGTCCTGATAGCCTCCTCGACTCTCTACACGTAGTCGCGATATGTAGATGATCTGATGGACACTCGACCGGACTCGATCGACTGTGCTCTTTGTGCTCCGTGCCTAGCAGCGGCCCCGTTCCCTGCCTCGGGAACAACACTCTCAACGACTTCTCCAACGAATGCCTCAATGATAGGCGGATCAACAACAGGGGCTTGGCCCCGACCTCTAGCTAGTGGAGATCTTCCTACACGTCCTCGTCCACGGACGACAAGTGAAAGAGGTGGTCGACCCCTTCCCCGCCCTATAACAGATGTAGCTCTAGTACGCGTCATATATATATATATATATATATATATATATATATATATATATATATATATATATATATATATATATATATATATGAGAACAGGTTTATCGTGTAATCATGAGAACGGTTATATATTATTCGTAGATTATTATTAGTTTTGTTACGAATGTGTCATATCGTTTAATGTATTATTCGTAGTTATTGTTGGTTGAATGAATTATTCGTAGTTATTATTGGTTGAATCGATTATTGTAGTTATTATTATTCGTAATTATTATTAGTTATGATATTCACCCTAAATCTTAACCCTTAATACTCACCATCCGACGGTCTAAGATTGTTCTCATGATTACACAATAAGCCTGTTCTCATGGGAACCGTACCCTATATATATATATATAGTATAGATCATATGAGAACACGCCTTATCGTGTAATCATGAGAACAAGCCTTATTATTTAATGGATTATTCGTAGTTATTATTAGTTTTGTTACGAAGGTGCCATATCGTTTAATGTATTATTCGTAGTTATAGTTGGTTGAATGGATTATTCGTAGTTACTATTATTCGTAGTTATTATTAATTATGATATCTACCCTAAATATCGACCCTTAATACTCACCATCCGATGGTCTAACATTGAATGTTCTCATGGGAACCGCACCATATATATATATATATATATATATATATATATATATATATATATATATATATATATATAAGGCCATACTATCAACTACTGCAGAAATCCAAAAAAGGCACATAAAGGCCAACATAAAAGAAAACTAACTGCTGAGATCCGCAAAGGTAGTGGTGGTCGCCCATACATCAATCCCAAACCGACAATTTTAAAACAAAAACCCCCTTTTGAAAATGTAGACCCCTTGCGGGTTTTGTTTGGATATCTATTCAACCTTTAGAAGATTTCGAGTGTCATTGTTGTAAACTTAGAGCTCTGATACTATATTGTAACACCCCAAGTTCTGGGAATTTAGAGCGTTGCGGGCTAGGACCTTACAATGGGTCCCAACTGTTACATCTAGGAATTGATGCACGCAAAAGTCTTAAATTTAAAACTCGATATATTTTTCCTAACTCCTAGCGAACCCACAGTGTATGGGATGTTTTGTAGTAAGGATAGTATTCCGAGGTCGAATACAAAGACTGAGGTGAAATTGAATCAACAAGCAATCAAGTATAGTGTTGATCTAGTCTCAGAAAAGAGAAAGAAGTAAAGAAAAGAAAATAACAATGTTTTTGGGTTTGGTTTTGTGTGGTGATCAATCAAGAATCACAATGATATAAGAATGCAAAACAAACTAACAATCTAGCAAATCAACACAAACGAGCAAGACAAACACGAAATATGTGATCAAAGAGAGAAAAGAGGATTCTAAGGGTTGGGAATTCCGATTATGGCATTGGACTCAAGCTTCTAATCATTCTTTGGATTAACTATGGTATGTTGGGAAAGAATGTTTCTCAAGTGGGGTCAATTACCGGGTAGGTCTCAAGATCCACTAATCCCGCTCCTAGGGTCCTATCACCGGGTAAGTCTCTAGGAGCCTAAGGTAGGGACATCTACACAAACCGGATGGTTATCTAGGGATCTAACCTCTCCTGATGCGCCCTTGGATGCCCCTTTTACGTTGACCATAGACGAAGAGGACGAGGCTCTTAGAGTTCGTTCAGATGGACCGATCACCCGATCCCGAGCTAAGGCCATTGCTCGAGCCACCGGCTCCATCATCACCCGCATTACTTCTTCACTTGGTCCCACTACCGGCATGCCATGTCTCTACACCACCATGGCATAGGCTACCGGTTCCGTTAGCGGCATGTCCCGTCTTTCCGACTCCATGGCATGAAGCTAGCTTATTTTCGGACTATATTTTCATGTTTTCCTTTTTATGTAATAAAGGGATATTCCGTATAAGAATATTCCCTTTTGACCTTATCCTTTTAGGGTTTGCTCTTATCCTTTTAGGTTTTCCCCTTTTGGGCTTTTCTTCATGTATTTTGTTTGGCCCGTTGGCCCATAGGTAGGCAAGTCTCTCTATATAAGAGATATCTTGCCTCACTTATTTTTCATGTTCAATATTACTAAGTTTTGAGAAGAATTTCCTCCTACTTAGCTTGGGCATCAAAACCTCTCTTCTATCTCTCAAATTTCTTCCTTGGATCTCGTCTTTGATCCTAGAAATCCATATTCGAGGATTCTTCTTAAGAATCAACCTTCGATCCACACAAAAAGGTTTATTCGATCTCTCTAGATCGAAGTAACCCTTGTTTCTTCATCGCTTCCGCCCCTTTGGATCCGAAACGATACAACGTCGCACAAAGAATCAAGGAGTAGTTGGAGTTTTGCTTGATCTAGATCCGGAGTTATCCTTGGTTACCTCCAAGGACGCATCAAATTGGTATCAGAGCAAGAGATCAAAGCTAAGTTCTCTTTACTCTTGTTTTTGTGCGTTATTATCTTAAACCTATTTAGCCTTTTTTTTTGTTCATGATGTTCTTCGTTTGTTCATGATGTTCTTCATTTGTTCTTCATGATCTTCATGTTGTTCATCATGTTCTTCATCATGTTCATCCATTTCCCCTGAATTTTTTTTTTTCCGTGTTTAACTCAAAACAAAAAGTACAAAAATAGGAGATATTTGGTTTGCCTTCAAACCATTTATCAAACCCGTCTTTTTCTTAAACCGACCTAATCCGACAATTTTGTTAATTAATTTCACCAAATCTCTTGGGATCTTTTGTTAACGAAAAATTCGGATATCTCGCATTTGATATTCCAAAAAAAAAAAAATAAAAAAGCAAAAAAACTCTTCATCAATACGGATTTGTGTTCAAAAAAAAAACAAAAGAAAGTGTTCCTCAAAACGTTTCAAAGAAACGAAAACACACAAAGTGAAAAGACGTCCGGCAAACCGGTCCATCCGAAAAATCGGATTTTACAAAACGGTCAAAGACCGAAAGCAAGCAAAGCTTGCCGAGTGAACAATCCGTCCATCTTCTATCTCTCCATTTTCTTACATGCGTTTGCAAAATATCACTTGTTTATTTGTGTGTAATTGGTTCAATTTTGTTGGATTTGCCTTCCTTGCCTAACCGCCAAACGGCCTTCCCCAAAGTAGAACCCGATAGCGCACTTGAACTTGGGTAAAGTTGACATAACTTGTCACCTTGCTCACTTGATTGCTTGCAATTGTGTGCTGATTTGGAGCAATGACTAACGTTGAAATGGAAACTTATCAGGATTCTGGTCCGCAAGAATTCAGTGAACCCTTGGCTCAAGAAACTGCTTCGTTGTCCCTCAAAAATGACTCCATAAGGCGAGAATTGGAAGCCTTGAAGCCAAAACAAAAGTTTGATGCCTTGACCCGAGAAAACATTGCCTTGAAAAAAGAGCTAGAAGCTCTTAAGGCCCTTCAGATTGCTCGCCGTCCCACCCCAACTTATCCGAATGAGATCGTGGTCATTGCTTCCACTTTCGATGCACAACGGAAAGGCAAAGGACTTTTGGGAGCCGGACCATCAAATGTTACCCGGCTTGCGTCTGTCATTGAACGCACCCATCCTTTACCTCTTGACGGAAATGAGTCCCATGAAGAAGAGGAGGAATTCCCCGACCCGCGTCAAGATAACTTGCCCATAGTCGATACGGAACATCGACACCAATATTATGAGCATCAACATCAACGGTATATTCCTTCTCCACCTCCACCTAGTGTGCCCCGCACCGACCGACAAACCCGGGAAGAGCCCCGGTACCGTCCCAACTCAACCACCAATCATGGTCGTGAGCATGATCGTTCCGAATACCGTCACCAACGGTCAACCCGGCAACCGAGGACCCTTGACTTTGATAAATACGATGAGCAACACAACTTCAACGAGTTCTCCGGTGATGAATCCGATCTAGAACGGGTAGCACATAACCGTCCGTGGCATCTACCCGTCATAGACCCTTATGAGAACCAAGACCGGGGTGAAGAATGGTTGCCTCCTCCAAATCCACTTAGGCAAGCCCCACCCGTTCATGGGCGCCAACGGCCTCATGGCGGCCACCGGCGAGCCCGTGCCGATGATGCCTACATTCCACCGCCCCGCCCGGACCCCTACCGAGCTCGTAGGGAAGGTAAGGTTAAGTTCCCTACCTTTCATGGTGAATATGATCCGTGTGTTTTTCTTGATTGGGCGCAGGATATGAAACGAGCATTAAAACATTGTCATTATGAGGAGGAATACGAGAAAATTGAGGTGGCAACTCTATACTTTGAAGGAGATGCGAAGTCTTGGTGGAACCGGTATGAGTTCACCCGAGAGAGGCGAGGATGGGCACCAATTGAGACATTTGAACAATTGATCTATTGCATGACCAAGAAGTACGTGCCCGAGGACTTTAAGAATGATATGCGGTTGCAAATTGCCGAGTTCAAGCAAGGCAACCTCACTCCGGTGGCTTACTTTGCTAAACTTGAGGACATGCACATTAAGGCCGGCGTCTCGGCCTCCCCCTCCGCCCTCCGCACCAAGTTCATGAGTGGACTTAATGCTTCCATCAGGCGGCCGCTCGAGATTGTCCCATTCAAGGATTTGGGAGCATTATGTCATGCCGCCATGAAGCTATATAAGCAACAACTCGAAACACCGCGGCATTCTAGGTATACCTCTTCCTCGAGTCCATATCTTTATCCGTCTAACACACGTTCTCGAGATGTGCCTAGTCCTATAGATACCGACGCTTCCAAAGGGACCCAACGGACGGGTCCTTCCAATAGGCAAACGGGTACCGAGAAGGCACCAAACCGTGGCCCGGCACCGGCGCCTCCCTCTCGAGGTCAACAAGGACCCTCACCGGCGGCTCGCCCAAGGGAGCCCGTGTGCTACAAGTGTAGCGGTTTTGGCCATGTACAACGTGATTGCCCAAACAACAAACGGGTCTTGTTTGCCGACCCAACATATTTCGAGGACGACGATGGTCAATATGACGGTGATATCATTATTGAGGATGACCATGACGCCGACCCACCTTTTGGCATGGAACCTTGTGATGACGAGCTGCTTGCGGCCCAGCACAACCCGGTAAATTCGCTCTTGTTTCTCGTCGTATTTTGGCTGTTAAAGAGCATATTCCTATTGATCAACGCGAGAATCTCTTCCACTCTCGTTGCTTGGTTAATAATACGAGTCTTTCTCTCATCGTTGACGGGGGTTCTTGTTGCAATATTATCAACGAACGGGTGGTAAAACACTTCAAGTTGCCTACGACCCCCCACCCAACGCCTTACGGACTCCAATGGATTTCCGATACGGCATGTGACACCGTCACACAACAAGCTTGGGTGCCGTTCTCTATTGGCGCCTATGTTGATAAGGTCCTTTGTGATGTTATCAAGATGGACGCCACACATGTCCTATTAGGACGACCATGGCAATTCGATCGCCGCACATATCATGATGGTTATCTTAATCGGTACATGTTCCAATATAATGGCAAACGGGTCACACTTTTGCCTATGACTCCGCACGAAATTTTGGTTGACTATGCGGAACGGAAGAGGCAACAAACTATTGATGAGTCCGCTAAAGCACCGGCAAAATCGGACCCCCGGAGTCCCGATGTTGTAGGTGCTAGTTCTTCCAAATCCCGAAACACCGCCCCTCTTGTCCATGCTACCGAATCCAAAGGTAGTAAAGGTCGCATCGTTTCTTCGGGCGCACCTTTACCATCTTCGGATCCCGTAATTCAAGGACGGTGTGAGCCACGGATACTCTTAGCTCACCGGCATGATTTGCAACCGGTGATGGAAGGCAAGTTCCCATGCTTTTTACTTGTTCCGTTTTGTTTATCTACTTCTCATGACCCAAGTAATGTGCCCCACGAGGTGTCTTTGTTGTTGTCCGAATTTCAGGATATTATGCCCAACGATCTCCCACCCGGCTTGCCACCTATCCGAGGGATTGAACATCAAATTGACTTTGTGCCCGGTGCCTCTTTGCCAAACCGTGCTGCTTACCGAGCTAGTCCGGAAGAGACAAAGGAGCTACAACGTCAAGTGCAAGAGCTCCTGGACCGGGGACATGTGCGTGAATCCTTATCACCATGTGCCGTCCCGGTAATCTTAGTACCAAAGAAAGATGGATCATGACGGATGTGTGTTGATTGTCGTGCCATCAACCAAATCACCGTCAAATATCGCCACCCAATCCCGCGCCTTGATGACATGTTGGATGAGCTTCATGGCGCCACCATCTTCTCCAAAATTGATCTCCGGAGCGGTTACCACCAAATCCGGATGGCCGAAGGTGACGAATGGAAGACGGCGTTCAAAACAAAGTATGGACTCTATGAATGGCTTGTCATGCCTTTTGGCCTCTCCAATGCCCCGTCCACCTTCATGCGCCTCATGAACCATGTCTTGCGCCGATTCTTGGGTACATTTGTTGTTGTTTATTTTAATGATATTTTGGTGTTTAGTACGTCTTTGGAGGATCACATCGGGCACCTTCGCCAAGTGCTCGAGTGCCTTAGACAAGAGCAATTGTATGTCAACTTTGACAAATGCGTCTTTTGCTCGGACACCACTATCTTTCTTGGCTATGTCGTGTCTAAGGACGGACTACGAGTAGACGAATCTAAAGTTCGTGCTATTCGGGAGTGGCCTACTCCTACTACGGTCACCATGGTCCGAGCCTTTCTCGGCTTAGCGGGTTTCTACCGACGCTTTGTCAAGGACTTTAGCACGGTAGCGGCACCGCTTCATGAGCTCACTACCAAGGGTGTCACGTTTGAGTGGCGTGATATCCATGCTCGAGCGTTTGATGCGCTCAAAGACCGCCTTTGTAATGCACCATTACTCCAACTCCCAAACTTTTCGAAAACTTTCGAGGTGGAGTGTGATGCATCAAATGTGGGCATTGGAGGGGTTCTCTTACAAGAGAATCGTCCAATTGCCTACTTCAGTGAAAAACTGTCCGGCCCTTCGCTCAACTACCCTACATATGATAAGGAACTATATGCTCTAGTTCGTTGTCTTAAGACATGGCAACATTACTTATGGCCGAAGGAGTTCGTGATTCATTCGGATCATGCGGCTCTTTCGTATCTCAAGAGTCAAACAAATCTCAGTCGGCGCCATGCTAGTTGGGTAGAGTTTTTAGAGACCTTTCCTTATGTCATTCGGCATAAGAAAGACAAAGAGAATGTGGTAGCCGATGCCTTTTCTCGCCGCTATGCCCTCCTTGTGTATATGGATGCCAAGATACATGGCTTTGCTCTTATCAAAGAGTTATATGCCACGGATCTTGACTTCAAGGACATATGGACACAATGCCTCGACCTCCGAGAGCACGAATCTTTCTTTATTAACGATGGCTATCTTTTTCGAGCGGGAAAACTTTGTATTCCGCGCTCATCTATACGCCATTTGTTGGTCAAGGAAGCTCATGAGGGCAGTGGTCATTTCGGTGCTACCAAGACCCTTTCCGCTCTCCAAGAGCATTTCTTTTGGCCCCGGATGCGTATGCATATGACACGGTTTTGCAAGGGTTGCATCACATGTCATCATGCCAAGTCGCGCCAAGGTCCGGATGGGATGTATTCTCCTTTGCCTATACCAATGGGACCTTGGGAGGATCTATCCATGGACTTTGTGGTCGGGTTGCCTATGTCAAAACGAGGCAAAGACTCCATTTTCGTGGTAGTCGATCGCTTCTCCAAAATGGCTCATTTCATCGCATGTAAAAGCACCCTAAATGCTAGTGAAGTTGCCACCTTGTTCTTTGACAATGTGGTGCGTTTACATGGGATACCACGTTCCATCGTTAGTGATCGGGACGTGAAATTCGTAAGTCATTTTTGGAGAACGTTATGGGGAAAACTTGGAACCAACTTGTTGTTTTCAAGTAGTTATCACCCCCAAACCGATGGTCAAACGGAGGTGACCAATCGGACTCTTGGTGCTCTACTTAGAGCCACCACTAGGACCAACCCACGTAGGTGGGAGGACTTACTTTCTGTTGTAGAGTTTTCGTATAACAGGTCTAGGCACACGGCAACTAAATTGTCCCCATTTGAAGTTGTCTACGGCCTCAATCCACACACACCATTGGATTTCACTCCCCGCCCGCTCAAGGATGGAGAACACATCATCGCCGGAAACCGAGCCGCCCAAATCATTGAGCTTCATGAGCGGACTAAGACATAACTTGAACGTCGTGCCGCCCAACTTGCCGGACAACGCAACAAGGGCCGCCGTGACGTCTCTTTTGAGCCCGGTGATCTTGTTTGGCTCCACCTACGGAAGAAGCGTTTTCCTACTCGCCGCATGAGCAAGCTCTCGGACCGTGGTGATGGCCCATTCCGCATCTTAGCCCGTCAAGGTCCAAATGCATACAAGTTAGAGCTTCCGGATTCCTACGGAGTACACCCAACGTTCAACGTCAAGGACCTTGCCCCTTATGTTGAGCCCCTCTTTGACGATGGTGAAACGGGGACGTTTCACAGCCAAGATGGGGGGACTGATGCGCCCTTGGATGCCCCTTTTACGTTGACCATAGACGAAGAGGACGAGGCTCTTAGAGTTCGTTCAGATGGACCGATCACCCGATCCCGAGCTAAGGCCATTGCTCGAGCCACCGGCTCCATCATTACCCGCATTACTTCTTCACTTGGTCCCACTACCGGCATGCCATGTCTCTACACCACCATGGCATAGGCTACCGGTTCCGTTAGCGGCATGTCCCGTCTTTCCGACTCCATGGCATGAAGCTAGCTTGTTTTCGGACTATATTTTCATGTTTTCCTTTTTTATGTAATAAAGGGATATTCCGTATAAGAATATTCCCTTTTGACCTTATCCTTTTAGGGTTTGCTCTTATCCTTTTAGGTTTTCCCCTTTTGGGCTTTTCTTCATGTATTTTGTTTGGCCCGTTGGCCCATAGGTAGGCAAGTCTCTCTATATAAGAGATATCTTGCCTCACTTATTTTTCATGTTCAATATTACTAAGTTTTGAGAAGAATTTCCTCCTACTTAGCTTGGGCATCAAAACCTCTCTTCTATCTCTCAAATTTCTTCCTTGGATCTCGTCTTTGATCCTAGAAATCCATATTTGAGGATTCTTCTTAAGAATCAACCTTCGATCCACACAAAAAGGTTTATTCGATCTCTATAGATCGAAGTAACCCTTGTTTCTTCATCGCTTCCGCCCCTTTGGATCCGAAACGATACAACGTCGCACAAAGAATCAAGGAGTAGTTGGAGTTTTGCTTGATCTAGATCCGGAGTTATCCTTGGTTACCTCCAAGGACGCATCATCTCCTTACCGGGTAAGTCTCGGGAAGGCAAGTCCTAAACATCTATCCTAGCACACTCAGTCCAATAGCGGCTTGTGAGGCTCACTACTACCTAGAGTTCGTCATCTTCGGTATCTAAGAGCAAGAATCACCGGGTAGGTCTCTTATAACACTTAGTTGCTAACACTAGGTCACCCTAGGATAGATTTAGCTCAACAAACACTAGGATTTCAACAATCTAACATCCTAGCACTTAGATTCATCAAAACAAGCAAGTCAGTCAAAATCACAAGTAGTTCATCAAGAACCACGGCCGTGGAATGAACTAGAACAGACCGTGATTTACAACAGAGGCTAGGTTCGAGCAAACAATTCATCCAAAGGTACATCTAAGTCTATTCTATCATAGTCCAAGCCATAACCATCTTTCCCTTACCCTAGAATCGCATCTATTTAGCCAACAACATGCATCTCAATAATCAAACTCAACAAGCATACATTGATGACTTCCATAACAAGGAAATGAAAAGAAAGAAAGATGAAACAAGTGGAACAAAGAAATCCAAGCTGAATATGAGTTCAAGAAAGACTTACAACCCTTCAAAAGAAGGTTCAATCGTTTCTTTCAAATCCTTTGTAAAACGTCTTCACAAAGCTCACTCAAAACTATGAAAAACTAAGAATGGTGTGTTCTTCTCTTCTTCTCCAATGAAAACCTTTCTTCTCCTCCAAGAGTAGCTCCAATCCAATCTTCCAATGAGAGAATATGTGTTGTTGAGAGTGTGGGAGAGAATGGGAGTGATGGAGTCTGCCCTCAACAGCCTACAGGACCACCTTTTATTCACCATCAAGGGCAAGGGTCGGTATGGAGATCGTGGGACAGTTGTCGCAGCTGTGCAGGGAGAACCACGGCCTATTTCCACGCCCGTGGAAATCCCAATGCCCGTGGTTTTGGTGATTCAGACTTCTATGGATCATCAAGCCACGATTTGGTGCAAGGCATGCACCAACAAGGTCCCATGTGTTCTCCTTTGCTCCTAGATTGCTTCCTAATGAGTCCGAAGGTGTGTCATCTCGAGGAACAATCCTCGAATGTATCGATTAAGCTCCTAAAGCTCCCAAAATACCTACAAAACATGCAAAAGTCCGTGTAGACGTCTATCTCGACAAAATACAAGAGTTAAGTGCAAACGTCATGAACTAGTGCTAAACTATGCATGAATGAGCGGAAAAACTATCTAAATGAGTGCCTAAACCTACGTCATAAATCGTGTTATCAAAAATACCCCATACTTAAGGTTTGCTCGTCCCCGAGCAAAGTCCGACTATAGGCTAAGAGATGACATGATTTATGAATGCATGAAAAACTGAAAATATTTTTGGGATTGTGCCTCTAATATTGGATTACCTTCATAGTCATGTTTCATGGCAAATGGACAAGCAATCATGCATCAAATGAATGAAGGCACGGAAAGACAATTATACTTAACTAGAAAGCATGCATGAAAGGTAAAGATGAAGAAACCAAGATGATCATGAGTATATCCAATCTAGATCACTAAGTCTTACACACATACAAATAGGTCACAAGGACTTAGGAAAGAAGAGGCTAAGAAACGTTGTGATTTGGTGGGGATTTTTTCTAGGTCATGTGATGCTAATCCGGAAATGGAACTAACTCCACAATTTCGTTTTTGATCAATTTCCCACAAGTGTATATTTTCTCCTTCTTTTCTTTCTTTTCTTTTCTTTTTCTTTCACTTATTTTTGAGACAAAGGCATTGATGTACAAAAGCCAAAACCTTGGTGATTAGCGGGCCTCGGGATTTTTTATTTTTCGAGGTGCTCCACACCGGGCACACATACCAAAGCTCGTTAGGACTATCGGTTTATTTGACTTTGGCAAGGCACAAACACCCGATTATGTGAATGGTGCCGAGTTACTCGTCATTTAAACCAACGTCCTCAAACCTATATTTTTGTCTACACTTTCATAACAATTTCAGCACTTCATTCACAACATTCATTCATCAACAACTTCACCCCACACTTGCTTTTCACACACATCAACACACTAGCATGCTCCTATTCCCGGATGGGTCAAAAGAGGTCAAATTTTTTATCAATTGAGGTGCTCAAGCAACATGATCAAGATGAGAAGTAGAGGAAAATGAATTGCCTTAGTCATTCCTAAATGATGTGCAAGAACTAGCATGCAATTTCGACTTTCAATCCTCAATCCAATCAAGGCAAGCATCATAATCACAAATCATTCATGGGATTCAAGATAAGTACTTCAAGTCCACATATGCATTCATCTATTCAACACACAAGGCCATCCATAGCCAATTCACAAGACAATTTCATCATAAGGGTCATTCCCAAGCTTAGAAGCACTAAATTTTTTTTTTAAATTTTCTGATTTTTTTGGAATTTTTGAAATATCTATGTACGATGCAAAACATGTGACGATATTAGACTATCCTAGATGCTAATCATGCAAGTGATCATGAAAACCCCACCCATACTTAGAAACACATTGTTCCCAATGTGCAATTCAAGTAAAGAAGAGTGAAAGAGGGTTCTCACAATATAAAAATGGTTTGCTTTGGTATTTGGGATCATTCAAGTGGAGTGATGGCGGATGATCCTATCAACGATGGTAGAGAGCTCATGGTGTTCGTTATGGCGTCGGGACCCGCGCTAGGCACCGCAAGCCGTCCAAGTTCCGCGTCCGCTCCACCCATAATTGATGAGGGGCTCATCATCATCATCCACATGCCATGCAAGGCTTCCATGCTACTTAAACTCTAACACACAAACTCCAAACACACAAAAACACACAAAAAACAGAAAAATGAAAACAAAAACGAAAACGAAAAGGGAAAGACGTCTACCAATGGGTTGCCTCCCACCAAGCGCTTCTTTAAGGTCATTAGCTTGACCAAACTCGGGGGCGTCTCACTCAAGGTGAAGTGGGGCAATCATGTCCACCGGAGCTCCCGGGATATACTTCTTCAACCGGTGCCCATTCACCTTAAAATCTCTACAATGCTCCCCTCCTATCTCAACCGCTCCATGGGGAAAGATCTTCTTCACCACATAAGGACCCGTCCATCTTGACTTTAGCTTTCCGGGGAAAAGCCGCAGCCTTGAGTTGAAGAGAAGGATACGGTCGCCTTCACTCAACTCCTTCGGGATGAGACGCTTGTCATGCCAACGTTTGGTCCTTTCTTTATAGATCCGGGCGTTTTCATAGGCATCCAACCGGATCTCCTCAGGAGCGTTCATCTCTAGCAATCTTTTCTCACCGGCCTCCTTGAGGTCAGAATTTAGCCACTTTATGGCCCAATACGCTCTATGCTCCATCTCTACCGGAAGGTGGCAAGACTTGCCATAGACTAGCTTGTAGGGAGTTGTGCCAATCAGTGTCTTGAAAGCGGTTCTATAAGCCCACAAAGCATCATTGAGCTTCATAGCCCAATCCTTTCTCGTTCTAGAGACCGTATTCTCAAGAATTCCCTTTATCTCCCGGTTAGAGATCTCCACTTGGCCACTAGTTTGAGGATGGTAAGGTGTTACCACCTTGTGAGTCACCCCATACTTAGCCAAAAGTGTCCCGAAGTTCCTATTGGTGAAGTGCTTTCCTCCATCACTTATGATCACCCTTGGTGTCCTAAACCTAGGAAAAATCACTCGGTTGAAGAACCGTACCACAACCTTGGCATCATTTGTGGGAGAAGCGATTGTTTCCATCCATCTCGAAACATAGTCTACCGTCAATAGGATGTAGAGGTTGCCACATAAAGAAGGGAATGGTCCCATGAATTCCACACCCCACACATAAAATATCTCCACTTCTTGTATGTTGTTCAAGGGCATCTCATTCCTCCTTGAGATGTTCCCTGTCCTTTGGCAAACATCACATGCTACCACAAAATTTTGCACGTCCTTGAACAAACTTGGCCAATAGAACCCGGATTGCAACACCTTTGCACATGTCTTGTGTGAGCTAGTATGGCCTCCACATGGCAAGGAATGACAATGGCGGATCACACTCTCCACCTCATCCTCCGGTATGCATCTCCTAAAGACTCCATCCGTCCCTCTCTTGAACAAAAGCGGTTCACTCCATTAGAAATGCCTCACATCCTTGAAGAACTTCTTCCTTTGGGCATAAGACAAGCTGTTAGCATGAAATATTGTGATATTCTAGGCACGTTTTCTAAGTGTATTTGATTCATATTGATAGTCTTTGATTTAGCATTGTTGCATTTGTGAGCTAGTTTGCCTATATTGTCGATATGGATGTCTACACTAGCTTTATGTCGATTATAGGTGATTGAGAGCCATTTCCGAACGGAATCGAGCAAAGATGAGTTGATTGAGTATGTCCATGGATTGAGGGCATTCTTAGGAGCAAAATGAGTGTCAACCTATGGAATGCACGAGGCTAGGGAAGAATCACGTTCTTGCCCTAAACCACGCTCTAAAATACGGCCGTACTACAAACCACGTTCAGTTCCACGGCCGTGGAACCCTGCAGGAGAAGCGTGATTCATTCCAGGAGCTTTTACGGTCGTGGAATCCATGGTTCAAACCGTGTTGATTCCCACGCTCTAAATTACGGTCGTGGAACCTTCCACGACCGTGATCTTGGCGATCTTTTTCACCACATTTTGAAGCCACGATCTTTTGAAGATTGGGCCGGGCCGATATTTTATCTTGCCCTATAAAAAGACGGACGAAGAGAGATTCCGGCATCTCCGCTTAGACGCACTTTGCGACCTCGTTTTAGAGTTACGCCTGCACCTTCACTTTGGAGATTTTGGCGGTTCTTGCAAAAGACGTATTTTGCCCTTTTCTTTAGAGTTGCCCTAATCTCGCACTTTTGGTGGAGATTGCTGTGGAGATTTCCGGACGGACGGAAGATCGGAGTTTTTGGAAGATTGTTGCAAGAAGATTTCTCTTCTTGTTTAGGTTTGATTTAGAGGACGGATTGACATCCCGTTCTTCTTTCTTTCCTAAGATTGTGATTGTTTGCTTTATTCTGAATCTATTGACAATATTCGTTCTTGATTGTGACTTTGAGATTGGTTTGAAGTTTATTGGAAGTTCTCGGAAGTTTTCATCTTTCAATCTTTAAATCTTTGAATTTGATATCATAATGATGATTGTTGGCTAAAAACCCTTAACAATTCTAAGGTGAAGGGTTGATAGTTGTGGCTTAGATAATGATAGATCGATCGTAAACAGAATGGACCCTGAGAGTTAGAGAGAATCGTCGACAACCCTAAATTACGGCCTGTTCTTGAAGTCCACGGCCGTGGAACCTCAAGAACTACCCGTAATTTCCCTTAAGTTTACGAACCTGCTTTTACTTTAATCCAAAGTTAAAGATTTGCTTTAACTTAGTTTAGGCTTGCCTTTTCTAGGTGGTAGTGAAGCCTCAACAACCTCTACTTCGATTGTGAGTGTCACAACCGTAATCGGTTAAGTTAGTTTTGATCCTTGGATTACAAGTTTGGGTATTTAACATTAATTCTTGCCTTTAGAAACTTTCTATATTGAAGCCTCAACAACCTGTATAGAGAGTGTCTTGTAGGTGAGTCACACAAGGTTTTTGGAACTTCACCGTACGATTACCTTACATTAGTATACCTTTGCGTATCTCAACTTTGTCCTTATATCATTAGTACATCTTGAATCGATTGCCACAACTGGATACTTGGATCTTTAGGATTGTTGTTTTCCCAATAACTTGCAAAGCTCTTACATTTACCCGCTTGATAATCTGAAATCGAATTTGTTTCTCCCCAAATCCCTGTGTTCGATACTCTGGAATTCTTGCTTAACTACGTCGATCCGTACACTGCGGGTTCGCTTGCTTGATTCTAGTTTTATAAATTTAAAGCTTATTTGCACGCACGTTTAGGGGCGAACAAGTTTTTGGCGCCGTTGCCGGGGATTTGGTTTAGACCGAATTCGGTAGCCGGTTGTCAAGCTTGGGAGCTTGCTCTCGTTATTTGATATTTCTTTGAGTGCATGCACAGGTCTAGGAACACCGAAGACCTC
Source organism: Fagopyrum homotropicum (assembly GCA_033239125.1). NCBI lineage: Eukaryota > Viridiplantae > Streptophyta > Magnoliopsida > Caryophyllales > Polygonaceae > Fagopyrum > Fagopyrum homotropicum. The sequence continues at coordinate 54,482,344 of BSWB01000001.1, read as the reverse complement.
TTACCTCTTGATCAAGAGCTTGAGAGGACTTTAAGGAAAAAGCGCAAGGAAAAGAAGATGGCTGAAGAACACGAACGTGATCTTCATGCGGAGTTGGCGGAGAAGGAAGCTCAACTCCAATGGAATGAGAACATCCGCCGGGATGAAATGGATCGTCATCAATCTCAAGTTAACAATCTACAGGATATGATCTTCCAAATGAGGATAGAACTAAGCGACCTTAAGAATAAAGGAAGCAAGAAATCCTCCAGAAGGGCATCAAGATCTAGAAGAAGAGGTCACTCATCCGTTGATGATAGTGATTCCTCCATGCCACCGCTAGAGGAGATTGATCCCACGATCAATGTGAATCCTTTCCATCCACGGGGAGTTGCTAATCGCCGCATTCCACCTAGGAATGCGAGGATCGAACGTGTAGATGATGAGCCAAGAACTCTTGGCCAGCGGATGGATCCAACACAACAACTGCGCCGTTTGGGCGTGAATTTCGATGCTGAAGATGTGTAAGGGTTTAGCTTCAACCCTCAAGTTATTACTCTTGTTCGCCAAAACCAATTTGGCGGGACAAGCGCTGAATCTCCACACCAACACTTGCAAAACTTTGAGTGTATGATGGAGACAATGAGACCGAAGAGTGCCACTACCAACAACTATAAGCTCAAACCTTTCTTCTTCTCCTTGAAGGGGAAAGCGTTGTCTTGGTACCAAGCTCTTCCTAGGGGGAAACTAGACACGTGGGAAGACCTTTCCGCGGAGTTCCTCACCAAATTCTTTCCGCCATCCAAAACGGCGAAACTTAGAGGTAAGATCAATGCATTTTCCATGAGGTCTAACGAAAGTTTGTTTCAATCATGGGAAAGGTTTCAGGACTTGTTATTGGATTGCCCTCATCATGGCATATCCAAGCTTGCATTGCTGGAGATTTACTACAAAGGGCTGGATGCGGGGACGCAATTCAACCTCCAATCCCTCTCATGTGGAACGTTCATGGACATGAGAGAAGATGACGCTTGGGACTTCATTGAGAAGCAAACAAGGGTCATAGAGAAGTATTCCCACCGGAAAGTGGAGGAAAATCGTGTGGAGCAAGGAGCAAAGCTCACACATGAAGCTCAAAATCAGATTTTCTCCCTCAACAATGAGATCAAAGAATTGAAGGAGGCTATCAAGACCAACTTCCCAAAGCAACAAGGGAAGGATGTTAGCTATTTGGGCAATAACAATAGCGGTGATAACACCAACCGCAACAACAACAACAACAATAACCGGAATAACAATTGGAATGGAAACAACAACAACCGGAACAACAATTGGAACAACAATAGGGGTTCAAACAACAACAATTGGCGCTCCAATCAACAAAATTCCGGTAACTCTTATCCTTCCAATTCTAATTCACTAACTCCACCTTCCTCTTCCTCTACTCCTTTGAAAAGCCAGGGGCAATCATCTAATGGAGGAAACAATTCGGGGAAGGAGAAGCCCGATCCCATGTTGGAAACGATTTTGGGAAAGCTACAAGGGCTGGAGAACCGCATCATTAAGGTTGACGATTAAATTTCTAAGGTTGATAAAGCTCAAAAGGTTTTAGAAAACCAAATGTTCAGCCATGCGGAGAAAGTTCCTAGGAATCAAGGGAAACTTCCAGGAAAGACGGAGGACAACCCTAAGGGAAGGGTGATGGCAATCACAACTAGGAGCGGAGTGACTACCACCGATCCGCAGCCTAAGTTTGTTGAAGTCCCCGTAGAGAAAGACAAAGAGAAGGGGAAGGAGAAGGAAGATGTCTACGTTCCTCCTCCAGCTTATAAACCTCCCCTACCATTCCCTCAATCTAGAGCGAGAGCGCGCCTAGATAAACAGTTTGGTAAGTTCATAAAACTCATGAGCAAGCTGCATATTAATATACCATTTATTGATGCTATTGTAGGTATGCCGGCTTATGGCAAGTTCTTGAAGGAACTCCTCTCTAACAAGAGGAAGCTAGAAGACTTCGGAGAGGTCAAGATGAGTTCGGATTCTTCGGATCTCATCAAGACCATGAAGGAGAAAATGCCCCCAAAGATAAAGGATCCGGGGTCATTTTGCATTCGCATAGGAGTGGGAGATGTCACATACGATGCGCTATGTGATTTAGGAGCAAGTGTGAGCATCATACCACTTGCATTATGCAGGAAGACCGGTTTGGGCGACCCTAAACCGGTGAAGATAACGTTGTACATGGCGGATCGATCCATCACCCGCCCCGTCGGTATCGTAGAAGACGTCCCAGTCAAGCTAGGTAAATTCTTTGTTCCCATTGATTTTGTTGTGGTTGACATTCCTGCAGATAGTCCGGTCCCGATCATACTCGGAAGACCGTTTCTTGCAACTTCCGGCTGCATAGTCGATTGCAAGAATGGGTAGACTCGCTTTTGATATAGGAGAAGAGAAAGTAGAGTTCGTTCTTTCCACTCTAGTGAAGGAGCCAATCTTTGATGAGGATATATTCAATATCCAAGACGAAGAAGGTTTGTCTAGAGAGGAGGTAAGTGCGATTCTCTTTTTTACGATCCTTTACAAAAAGTTATCACTATGAGTCTAACAAATGTAGGGGAAGAAGAAGAGTGCAATGAGGCAATTGAAGCCTTAGAAGCACAAGAAGAGATGCATGAAGTGGAGTTCGAAAAACTCCACGATGAGGCACAAAATGTGAGAATCCACGGTCACACACTGTATTCCACGGCTGTGGATTTCACAACCAAAACCGTGTCCCACTCCAGGGGGTTATACGGTCGTGGAGAAGACATGACAACCGTATTTCCTTTCCACGCCCTAAACCACGGCCGTGGAGGACAAGAGGAACCCGTAATTCTGGGCGTGGAAAGGAGTGATCGAGACACTTCTTCAACTTCTTCTAATTCTTCTCCCACACACTCATCACCCTTAGAAACTTCTAAGGAGACATCGGATGCTTCTCAAGGATCATTGGAAGCTCCGAAAGCAATGGAACTCAAACCACTTCCTACTCATCTAAGGTACGCTTTTCTAGGACCTAATTCTACCTTCCCGGTTATTGTTAGTTCCGATCTAAGCATAGATGAACATAATCAGCTCATGATTGTCCTTAGGAAACATAGGAAAGCTTTAGGCTATACTATTGAGGACTTAGTAGGAATTAAACCCTCCCTATGCATGCATAAGATACTAATGGAGGAAGATTTTAGAACTTCAAGACAACCTCAAAGGCGGTTGAATCCGACCATGAAGGAGGTTGTCAAGAAGGAAATTCTTAAGCTTCTTGATGCAGGTATCATCTACCCTATTTCCGATAGTAAGTGGGTGAATCCGGTTCAAGTAGTTCCGAAGAAGGGAGGAATGACGGTCATCACCAACAAGAACAACGAACTCATTCCTACCCGAACTGTGACGGGATAGCGAATGTGCATAGACTACCGCAAGCTCAACAATGCAACGCGGAAGGATCATTTCCCATTGCCATTCATTGATCAAATGCTTGAAAGGTTAGCACAACATTCACATTTTTGCTACCTTGACGGTTATAGTGGTTTCTTTCAGATTCCGATACACCCGGATGATCAAGAGAAGACCACATTCACGTGCCCATGGGGTACGTTTGCTTATAGGAGAATGCCGTTCGGGCTTTGCAACACCCCAGCCACCTTCCAACGGTGCATGATGGCCATCTTCTCCGAATACGTAGAGGAAATCATGGAGGTCTTCATGGACGACTTCTCCATATACGGTTCCTCTTTTAACGATTGCCTTTCTAACCTTTCTCTTGTTTTGCAAAGGTGTGAAGACACTAACCTAGTTCTTAATTGGGAGAAGTGTCAATTTATGGTTAAGGAAGGAATTGTGTTAGGTCATTTAGTCTCTAGTAGAGGGATAGAAGTAGATAATGCTAAGATAGAGACCATAGAGAAACTTCCTCCCCCAACTTCGGTGAAAGAGATAAGAAGTTTCCTCCCCCAACTTCGGCGATGTGTGCCGGAAGATGAGATGCAAAGTGTCATCCGTCATTGTCATTCACTACCTTGTGGAGGACACGCTAGTTCGAACAAGACTAGCGCAAAGGTATTGCAATCCGGATTCTTTTGGCCTACCTTATTTAGAGATGTGCAATCCTTTGTTTCTTGCTGCGATGCTTGTCAAAGAACAGACAATATCTCTTGGAGGAATGAGATGCCCCTCAACAACATCCAAGAGGTGGAGATTTTCGACGTTTGGGAGTAGACTTCATGGGACCATTCCCATCTTCTTTTGGAAACCAATACATACTATTGGCGGTAGACTACGTTTCTAGATGGGTAGAAGCAATTGCCTCTCCCACCAATGATGCCATGGTGGTGGTTAAGTTCTTCAACAAGACCATCTTCCCGCGATTTGGGACACCAAGGACTATCATTCGTGATGGAGGTTCTCACTTTATTGCCCGGCGCTTTGAAGCTCTTCTAGCTAAGTATGGGGTTACTCACAAGATCGCTACCCCTTACCATCCACAAACAAGTGGACAAGTTGAGATCTCAAATAGGGAGATCAAAGGAATCCTAGAGAAGACGGTTTCAAGGACTAGGAAGGATTGGTCTTTGAAGCTTGACGATGCATTGTGGACGTACCGGACTGCATGCAAAACTCCCATAGGAACCACACCATACAACCTTGTGTATGGGAAGTCTTGTCACTTGCCGGTAGAGTTGGAGCACAAAGCGTTTTGGGCTATCAAGTGGTTGAACTTCAACATGAAGGAAGCGGGAGAGAAACGTCTCCTAGACATCAATGAGCTGGATGAACTCCGCTTGAATGCTTATGAAAACGCCAAAATCTATAAGGAGAGCAAAGCGTTGGCATGATAAGCATATCATTCCAAAGGACTTCAAAGAAGGAGATCAAGTTCTCCTCTTCAATTCAAGGCTTCGTCTCTTTCCAGGTAAACTTAAATCTCGTTGGACCCAATTAAGCGTATTTTCCCCCATGGTGCAGTTGAAGTATGGTGTGAAACGGGCGGAAGCTTTAAGGTGAACGGCCAACGACTCAAGAAGTATACGCCGGAACTCCAAACCGAAGAGTTCGCGCCTACCGCACTCGAATAAGTGCGAGATTGGTCTAGCTACGGACCTTAAACAAAGCGCTTCTTGGGAGGCAACCCAAGGTATTGCATTCTTGTTTTTGCTTTCGATCCTTAGATTAGCTTAGTATAGACGTTTTTCACTTTGTTTTTGCCTTCGATTCCTTCCGGTATGTTCGTGTTTTTGGATGTAGGAACGATGGAAAAGGAAAAGGGAAGGATAATGTTGAAGAAAAGTGACGAAATTTGGACTTTGGAGCTTTACAGAGAGTTCCACGGCCTAAACCACGGTCGTGACAGCTACAGTACCCGTAATTTCCAAAAGCCTTTGAAAAATCACAAAAACCACGGTTCCGTACAATTCCACGGCCGTGGAACACCCCGACAGACCGTGATTTTCAAAATTTTGCCAGTGACTATATAAACCACGTTCTTCACAAAATTCACCCACAAAACCCCTCTTCCACGACCTAAACGCCGAAATCCACGATCCTCTCTCAAATCCTCGTTTCTTAATCGTTTTTAACGATTCTTCTTCCCAAACTAAAGCAAATTCGACCACCAACAAGATCCAAGCGACGAATCGAGCGGAAATTCACCAAGGAACGCACAATTCGGATTTTTAAATCCGAAAAATAGGTTCTTCCACTCTTCTTGATCTTTGTCGATTTGGTTCGTTTTTGTTAGAGATTTTAAGAAGAACTGATTGAAATTGGAGGAAATTAGATTAGGACTGCCTGTTTGTTGAGATTGAGTGCTGAATTTTGAGATTTGCGAATTTCTGAGACGAACCACGGTTCCTGGGAGAACCACGGCCGTGGAACCCCTAGAACAACCCGTAATTTTTGACAAAATGGACTTTGTGAGGAGAGTTTCGGGGATGATCAAAGAGAAGAAGGATAACCAGAACAAGAAGAGGAAGGGTAATCCATCCTCTTCCTCATCCTCTAGAGCACCACCACCCTCTTCCCCTTCACCTCCATCATCACCTTCCTCACCCTCACCACCTAGCCCTCGAGTACCGACCATTCATGAGGACCACCTTGCTGCACTCGAGAGGATCCATGAGAGACATGTGATTGGACCTAGGTACCTTTTGTTAGAGGATCTAACTCCTCTTAACATAGTTGATGACCTCACTTGGCTCTTGGATAGAGCCGGACTTATTGTCTTCTCGGCTATCCGAGAAGACGCCTATGAGGAGATTACTCGGGAGGTTGTGACGTCTTTTGAGCACAGCCATGTAGACAGGACCGTCTCTTTCCATCTTATGGAAAGAGACTATCATTTTACCATCCGTGAGTTCGGGACCTTCTTCGGGTTTCATGAGACCTTTAACGGTCGCTTTCCTAGTGGCGTTTACGCCAAGGACTTTTGGGAGGAGGTGGCGATGATTTACGCCAGCGAGGACCGCTGGCAGCCCGCTGACACCAAGGCTAGGTTGATGCACCACCTAGCCTTGAAGATTGCTCATCGTGTTCTTTCGGAGTGTCTCTTTCCTAGGACGGAGACGCCCCAAAAGATCAAGACGGATGAGCTCTTTTTGCTTTACTCCATGCTATACGGGCGCCGAGCTGACTGTGCCACTCTCTTGGCTGCTACTATGAGCAAGCTCAAGAACAAGAAGAAGGGCAACATCGGATATGGTGGGATAGTTACCCACCTTACTAGGAGCTTGGGAGTTGATTTTTCTGCTTGTACCCACATACCGGCCGTTCCCTTAGGACTCCATGCCTTCATGACTAGGGGTCTCATCTTCCCCACACATAGATGTCCGCCTTATGTGGCCATGCCTTGGGAGAGTAGGACGGGTAGGGGTATAGAGTGGCTACCGGAGTACTCCATTATGGCAGGATGCCATAATTGGAAGGAGACGTTCGCTGCTATGCATGCGAACAGGATAGCAGCTCCCCCATATGTCCCACCACCAGTTGTTGAGGAGGAGGAAATGGGATACAGTTTGAGGGTGGAGGAGGAGCCGAGCAGGAGTTTGGCACGTTTCCGGATCAGCCGGAGGCGGCCCCCGATGCACCTAGACGTTCTCCACGTCCAGCTAGAGCTTCAGGCTTGTCTTCTCGCCGCGCTAGTGTGAGTGAGAGACCTATATGGATGACCACACCTCCTGCATTGTACGGAGCTCCACCTCCTTGGTCCACAGAGCAGACAACAGCACCAACACCAGCACCAGCACCATCCGACGCTCCAGCATGGTACAGTCAGGCTCCGGGATGGTATGAGCAGATGCCGGATTGGGCTACTGGCCTTTCGGAGAGAGTAGGAGCATGTGAGATCCGAGCCGATGCTAGAGATGGACGCTTAGACGACCTCGACCACATGATGAGGGATGTCTACCGCCAGCAGTTTGGGCGGTTTTATGATCCTAGCTTCTCTCCATTCCCACCTCCACCAACGCCGCAGTGATTGATTGCATGACCGTTCGCTTTAGCCATTCCACCACCACTTTGTGAGTTTCTTTTTCTTTTCTTCTTTTCTTTCTTTCTTTTGAACATTAGGGACAATGTTCGTCCTAAGTATGGGGTGGGATGTACTAAAAGTTTGTAATAACTCGTACTCACTATGTTTGCTTCTATTCGAGACTTTCATTGCATGTTCATTATATTGTTGCACGTTTCATTATTGCATTGCATGAAAAAGAACTTGAAAAACCCATAAAAATTGAAAAATTTTGAAAATTTTGTGCTTCTAATGAATTGAGATGATTTCTATGATAATCACTACTTGTGAATTGAGTTTGATGACAATTGCATGCTTAAAAGATTAGTGAATTGAAAAGAAATTGAATGTGTTGATTGTGCTTCTTTTGCAAGTTTCATAATGTGATGAATGTTACCTAAATCATGTTGAGAAATTGAAGTTGAAATCACACTATAAGTTCTTATACTTCTTGTTGAGATGATTAAGGCAATTCGATTTTTTTCTTCCTTCTTTCTTTGATCATTTTAGCTCCTCATTGAAATATTGACCTCCTTTACCTATCCAGGAATTTGGAGAATGAATGAAAAAGGCATGTTTGATGTGGGAGGGCCATGAGAGCAACTATTTTCAATCAAAAGAATAGAAAGAAATTCTAGGTTTGGGGAAGTCAATCATGATGATGAGTAACTCGGCACCATTCACATAGCCGGGTGCTTGTGTCTTGCCAAAGTCGGATTGAGCGATATTCCTAGCGGATTATGGTATGTACGCTAAGGGTTTGAGGCATCTCGAAAAAATTGAGAAACGCCAATCTCCTAGGCTTCGGTTTTTGTGCACCTCTGTCCATAACTCCAAAAGTAAAGTCGAAAAATGAAAAGAGGAGAGCGAAGCTCCAAGTTGAAGGTGTTGCGGAAACCGCAAAAGAAGAAGAAGGAGTAGTTGTCCACTTTCCCGGATTCATGCACCACATTCCTTAAAGTTTCCTTCCCTTTCCACATTCTAGACCTTTTCTTTGAAAGTCCTTAAGATCAAAAGAATGTTATATGACTTGGTGATCTAAATTGAAGTTTCTTATGATTGATTTTGATAATGTTTAAAGGTTATGATGTTTGTATGGAAGTTTGATTAATTCATGAGTTTTCTTTACTCTTTACTCTTTGATTAAGTGTATGAAAGTCTTATAAACGATTGAAGCAAGATTTGAGAATGATCTATTCTTTAGAAGGCACATTCCTCCAAAAGAAGTATTGCTTTGAAAAGGTACACATATTTCATCCTAACTCTTGTTTTAAAAGCTTTTGAAAGACCTTGCTTAGGGACAAGCAAGTTGCAAGTATGGGGTTATTTGTTAGCATGAAATATTGTGATATTCTAGGCACGTTTTCTAAGTGTATTTGATTCATATTGATAGTCTTTGATTTAGCATTGTTGCATTTGTGAGCTAGTTTGCCTATATTGTCAATATGGATGTCTACACTAGCTTTATGTCGATTATAGGTGATTGAGAGCCATTTCCGAACGGAATCGAGCAAAGATGAGTTGATTGAGTATGTCCATGGATTGAGGGCATTCTTAGGAGCAAAATGAGTATCAACCTATGGAATGCACGAGGCTAGGGAAGAATCACGTTCTTGCCCTAAACCACGCTCTAAAATACGGCCGTACTACAAACCACGTTCAGTTCCACGGCCGTGGAACCCTGCAGGAGAAGCGTGATATATTCCAGGAGCTTTTACGGTCGTGGAATCCATGGTTCAAACCGTGTTGATTCCCACGCTCTAAATTACGGTCGTGGAACCTTCCACGACCGTGATCTTGGCGATCTTTTTCGCCACATTTTGAAGCCACGATCTTTTGAAGATTGGGCCGGGCCGATATTTTATCTTGCCCTATAAAAAGACGGACGAAGAGAGATTCCGGCATCTCCGCTTAGACGCACTTTGCGACCTCGTTTTAGAGTTACGCCTGCACCTTCACTTTGGAGATTTTGGCGGTTCTTGCAAAAGACGTATTTTGCCCTTTTCCTTAGAGTTGCCCTAATCTCGCACTTTTGGTGGAGATTGCTGTGGAGATTTCCGGACGGACGGAAGATCGGAGTTTTTGGAAGATTGTTGCAAGAAGATTTCTCTTCTTGTTTAGGTTTGATTTAGAGGACGGATTGACATCCCGTTCTTCTTTCTTTCCTAAGATTGTGATTGTTTGCTTTATTCTGAATCTATTGACAATATTCGTTCTTGATTGTGACTTTGAGATTGGTTTGAAGTTTATTGGAAGTTTTCGGAAGTTTTCATCTTTCAATCTTTAAATCTTTGAATTTGATATCATAATGATGATTGTTGGCTAAAAACCCTTAACAATTCTAAGGTGAAGGGTTGATAGTTGTGGCTTAGATAATGATAGATCGATCGTAAACAGAATGGACCCTGAGAGTTAGAGAGAATCGTCGACAACCCTAAATTACGGCCTGTTCTTGAAGTCCACGGCCGTGGAACCTCAAGAACTACCCGTAATTTCCCTTAAGTTTACGAACCTGCTTTTACTTTAATCCAAAGTTAAAGATTTGCTTTAACTTAGTTTAGGCTTGCCTTTTCTAGGTGGTAGTGAAGCCTCAACAACCTCTACCTCGATTGTGAGTGTCACAACCGTAATCGGTTAAGTTAGTTTTGATCCTTGGATTACAAGTTTGGGTATTTAACATTAATTCTTGCCTTTAGAAACTTTCTATATTGAAGCCTCAACAACCTGTATAGAGAGTGTCTTGTAGGTGAGTCATACAAGGTTTTTGGAACTTCACCGTACGATTACCTTACATTAGTATACCTTTGCGTATCTCAACTCTGTCCTTATATCATTAGTACATCTTGAATCGATTGCCACAACTGGATACTTGGATCTTTAGGATTGTTGTTTTCCCAATAACTTGCAAAGCTCTTACATTTACCCGCTTGATAATCTGAAATCGAATTTGTTTCTCCCCAAATCCCTGTGTTCGATACTCTGGAATTCTTGCTTAACTACGTCGATCCGTACACTGCGGGTTCGCTTGCTTGATTCTAGTTTTATAAATTTAAAGCTTATTTGCACGCACGTTTAGGGGCGAACACAAGCCGGGTGGCACCTCCTCACAAATGAGATAATTCACTATGTCGGCATACCATGGCTAACTCCTTGACACTTGAAGCAAGCACTCCTCCACCATTTGCAATTGCTCATCCCAGAATGAGTCATCAATCGGGATGCCATCTCTCTCAATCTCCAATGGTGGGAGTCTACTAAGGTGATCCGCCACAGAATTTTCGGACCCCTTCTTATCCCGGTTTTCCAAATCAAACTCTTGAAGAAGAAGAATCCACCGAATCAAACGAGGATTGGCATCCTTCTTTGTAAGGAGATAACGGATCGCAGCATGATCCGTATACACAATGACCTTCGCTCCAACAAGATACGAGCGGAACTTCTCAAATGCATACACAACCGCTAGCAACTCCTTCTCGGTGGTAGTATAATTGAGTTGGGCATCATTTAGCGTCTTGCTAGCATAATAAATGGCATGTGTACGCCCATCCTTCCTTTGCCCCAAAACAGCCCCAACAGCTACATCACTCGCGTCACAAATGATCTCAAACGGTAGACTCCAATCCGGCGATTGCATGATGGGTGCGGAGATCAAAGCATTCTTCAACCTACAAAAAGCCTCAAGGCAATCCTTGGAGAAAACAAACTCAACATCTTTCATTAGTAGGTTAGTAAGAGGCTTAGAAATCTTAAAGAAATCTTTAATGAATCTCCGGTAAAAACCGGCATGCCCTAGAAAACTCCTTACCCCCTTCACCGAGGTAGGTGGTGGCAACTTCTCTATCGTCTCTATCTTAGCCCTATCAACCTCAATGCCACGGTTGGACACCAAGTGTCCCAACACAATGCCTTCACTTACCATGAAGTGGCATTTTTCTCAATTTAAGACAAGGTTTGTCTCCTCACATCTCTTAAGCACTAAAGACAAGTTAGCTAAACAATCATCAAATGAAGATCCATAAACAGAGAAATCATCCATAAACACTTCCATGATATTCTCAATATACTCCGAAAAGATAGCCATCATACACCTTTGAAAGGTGGCGGGTGCTTTACACAACCCAAATGGCATTCTCCTATATGCAAATGTACCCCAAGGACATGTGAATGTAGTTTTCTCTTGGTCATCGGGGTGGATAGGGATTTGAAAGAATCCACTATAACCATCTAAGTAGCAAAAGTGAGAATGTTGAGCTAATCTCTCTAGCATTTGGTCAATGAAAGGAAGAGGGAAGTGATATTTCCTAGAGGCCACATTTAGTTTCCTATAGTCTATACACATCCTCCACCCTGTAACCGTTCTAGTTGGGATTAATTCATTATTCTCATTAGTCACTACGGTCATCCCACCCTTCTTAGGAACCACATGCACGGGACACTACAACATTTAGAAGCATTCATAGCGTTTGAAAAACGCTATGATATACATTAATAGCGTTTTTATAAACGCTATGACAGAGCCCGCTATAATAGGGTCACGGCTTTTCATAGCGTTTGTGCAAACGCTATGAAAAAGTGGACATATTATAGCGTTTGGAGAAACGCTATGGAAAAGTCACCAATAATAGCGTTTGTGCAAACGCTATGAAAAAGTGGACCTATTATAGCGTTTGATAAACGCTATGAAAACGTTGACTTATTATAGCGTTCGTGCAAACGCTATGAAAAAGTGGACCTATTATAGCGTTTAAAGAAACGCTGTGGAAAAGTGGACATACTAATGGCGTTTGATGTAATGCTATAAAAAAGTGGACCTATTAATAGTGTTTCCTCAAATGCTATGAAAATAATGCCATTTATAGTGTTTTGTAAATGCTATAAACCCAATAATATCGTTTTTGATAAATGCTATAAAACCTAAGCGTTTTCTATAATGGTATAAAAACTCAATAATAACATCGAACAAAGACCACATTGTTTCATTTTAAATATTCAAAATGATACAAAACATGAGTTGTTTAAAACAATTGTTTACCAAGAGAACATAGTTTGACAATACTAATCTAAAATGGATAACCATCTAATGTCATTTTATACTATAACAACTTTTTCTGATGGTCATGCAATTGTTGTACCAATAGCATCTTCAATGCACTCTAACGCAGATGTTGCCCTCCAAAGTTTCCCTCCAAAGTTTTGCATCAGGAACCTTAGGTATGTCAACTCAAACTCGTACAGCGTTAGGAACTAAAGGAACAAAATGAACAAGCTGATTCGGATCACTTGAAGACCACCGGCCTTCAGCAATTATTGCACCAGCAACATCTTTTTCTACGTATCATGCAATTGTTGTACCAACAACATCTTCATTATATGTGTTCACACAAGTAAAGCTTCACTAATCGGTATTCCATATCCAGGTATGGCTTCTTCTCATACCCTACCTTTTTCGCCCTTTCTTGTAACCCTGTCATCAGACTTTGTGCAACAACCATCTCAAAAACAGTTGTTAAAGCCCATGTTAACAACAAATCCAATTGTGTTTCTAAGTACCTTGTGTCATAACATGAGCACAAATTTGATTATTATTAGCCCAAAAAAATCATTCATTTAATCATTCAAAATTCAGACAAAAGTCAATAATCGGTGACTGATTTTCATATATACCCTATTTCATATTATAGACAAAGTCATTAATCTCCATCAATTTGGTTCAAGTATAGCCATTAAAGAAAATATTTCTATTAATTGAAATGATCTCTAAGTAGCAATCAGTCATTTGACTGAATCAATTAATCATAATTATTGCACACTTACAATTTTATATACATATACTAATTAGTTATATATTGATCACTTTGGTTGTTAGAGATCGAGACATGTGGAGAATCTGAATGATCATTACCTGGGTTCTGGCTCGTTGAAGTTCCTGCACTAACTGGGTAAGCTTAATCCTACTGACTCAAGCTGCTGAACATAAGCCTGGACCAAACAAACCAAATTTGAAAAAAAAAAACTAGAGTAAGTTTAGATTTTGAATATTCAACCTCAAACTTGAATGCAACAGGAAAGAGTCGACCATATCAAGGAGCTCCGTCAGTTATAATTATATAGAAGAATGCTATAATGTACATCTTTTGCTTAAGAAACATTGCTAAAGTATATACCTTCCATATCATAGAGACAAACACGCAGAGAGTATGCTACCTCTCTCTCTCTCTCTCTCTCTCTCTCTCTCTCTCTCTCTCGCTCGCACAGTACTCCAGTTTCTACTACCCACTCCCTCAGTTCCACTCTCTTGCACTCTCCTTTCTTTGACGCTGGCGTTTTCTCTCCTCCGGCAGCCCCGACTCCGAGTCCATCTCCTTCAAAAATAAAAAGTGAAAAAACAGACGGTAGAGAGTATGCTCCTTCAAGTGAAGACTACATCAAAAAATAGAAAACTAAAGATTTTACTTTCAAGGTACATGTCAAAAACTAGAAACCTAGAACCTCATTAGTATATGAAAAACCATAAGCAAACTAGTCAGGTACAAATGACTTTACTTTTGAGGATCAGTAAAGGAGACAACTAAAGACTATCAGAAAATAGATGAAAATGATGTGATCTGGTCAACACACTTTTACCCCAATCTTTAATAGAAAATAGTTTTAGAATTTATGAAAGATTATCTGTCGTCACTACCAACAATACTCTTGCATTCAACTGGACTGGCAAGTTTAAACTCATTACCTGTCGTCACTACCAACAAATGCCTTTGTAAACTTGAATACCATTCTCTACTATACAACAAGAACTCTCCTCCAATTCATCGGATTTTTCTTCGCTTCTACATAACTAGTCCGAGCAATGACATTTAATCTCTCACAGACCACACAATCTTCATGAGGACAAGCAGTCCCGATTGCAGTGCAGTTAGTACAATACCAATTCCAAGGAATCTCTGTAACAACATGTTTAATGCAAGAAACATGGAACATTTCCTCTCATGAATCACACACTAAACAATCTCTTCCATCTGATGTGCTTTGACATTTCTGCAAGTCAAAGCTTTTGATATTGATCCATCTGTTTGCTCCCTTCTATCAGCCCAGTCAAAACCCCGGGGAAACTGCTACAAAAATGAGAACAAATCAGCCACCACCAAGTACATACTATTATACTACTATAATAGTTTAACTTGACAGGGGTAAAAATTGCTCAGCAGCCGAAAAAGAAAAGTAACCAAAAAATCAAGTTATCTGCAGTTTTATATTACTTAGTACTATTACTAGTTTTATAAACAAGATAAAAGAGCACATGGCTGAAAGAAGGGTATTTCTGTCAAAATTGACAAGGTGTAGTGAATGTATAAACTATAGAGCAACAATATAATTGTCATTTCTCAAAGCAGAGGTTAAGCAGTAAGCACTCAGCAGTGCACCCCTTAAAAATCCCTAAGGAATAATATTTCTTGGACAACCGACAAGATAAAAAACCCTAACAAAATCTCAAAATTAGACACCATCACTTATATTCAACAAATAGCAGGAAAAAGAAAAAGTTCTTGGAAGCTTGCTTACACTGAACCAAATGGATTCTTAGATAAAATTATAAAAGTAAAAGTCCATTGACTAGTTGCAAGTTTATAAGAAAAAATGGGTATCCCTTGACTTTACCTCCTTTCTTTCATCATCTAATGTACTATTCTCTTTGCCTCCTCCCTGAAGACAATTCAACTATCTTAGACATAAATGGAAAAACAAAATTGACATAAGATCAAATAAAACCATAACACAAAATGAGGAGTCATTATCTGACTAAAGGGCGTAACTTTCCCAGTTACAAGAAATAAAGTAAAAATGGAAAAATAAAATCAGACTGAACATGTTCTGCTGAAGGTAAAAAGAATTTACCACCAAGTATGTTCCTAGTGATCTACAGAAACATCTATAAGAACAGCACCAAAAAATAAAGTAAAAATAGCACCGAGAAATTAAGTAAAAACACCACTAATTGAAACATTTTGACCGGCACCAATCTCTAAGTAAAAGGAATTTTCTTTTTTATGTTGCGAGTACAGTCATGTACAAACCTTTCAGGCAGCTAGAATTTCCTGCCATGAACAATTTCTCGTAGCATGCTATTTGACATTTATGAAAAGAATTGTTGAAATCTCTAGCAAATGAATGACAAAGATAACCCCTTCATAATCTATTGCTATGAACAATAATACAATATACTAGAACATCATAAGATAGAAGGAATTACCACATTAAAATTGCACCAGTTGATCCCAACTCAATCTCTTCAACGGCAATGCTCTCATCCTCCAACACCACAGGTGGGCTCATTCTTTGCTCAAGCAAAGGTGCAGAGAGCTCGACGTCCCTGTTTACAACTCTCCATTCTTCAGCTCTCGCCAAATTACTATTTGACCCATTTCCACCAGCTGTCATGGCAATAGTATTCTCATAAAGTTCTCATATAATTTTGTAGTTCTTTAAAACTTAGATTTGTTTTTTAATCTTTAATTTATGTTTATAGCATTGGTACAATGAAGACAAGAGTCACAAGACACAACCCCTAAGATCTACACTAGATTGATATCGATTTAAAATTGAAAAATATGAATATAATAATCAAAAGTTAGAAGATTACTTAATTGGATGTTTGCTAATGTCGGTCATCTCTTTCATTGTTATTCATATTAACTTTTCTTGTTTTTTCTTTACAGTTGCCATAACAATAGTATTCTCATAAAGTTCCCATATAGTTCTTTAAAACTTAGCTTTGTTTTTTAATCTTTAAATTATGTTTATAGCATTGGTACAATGAAGAAAAGGCACAACCCCTAAGATCTACACTAGATTAATATCGATTTAAAATTGAAAAATATGAATATATCAATCAAAAGTTAGAAAATCACTGTAATCATTTGTTGTCTTAAACAAATCAAAGTACAGTAAAAGAAGTATTCAGTTTTATGAACCTTAGTGTAGAATTGATTATAGCTAAGACTTTAATAGATCATGAAGGTTCAACAAGAATTAGAACATAACATTGTGTCTTCACATAATCCAAACAAAAAGCATAGAAAGAAACAATTTAAAAGCAGAGGATAATCAAGAAGAACTCAAACATCAATTACAAAGGAAGCAACCTGAAGAGCAGACGTGGAGCTGGAATTCCAAAGGAAGATCCTTCTTTGGCTCTTTTTAAAGCTCCAATGACTAAAACCAGCAATGAGACAAAAACTTTATTAGAATCACATTGTATGGATCAGTATGGATCAATGAGGCAAAAACTTTCATTAGACTAAAAGTCAGTTATAAAAGCAAAATGTGCATTTCAACACATACTTGTGCATATTTAATATTCTTTAGGGATTAAATAGTTACAAACATGAGACTGAGACGTAAAAGCAAAATGTGCATTTCAACACATGCTTGTGGCTCTATTGCCAATTAATGTCATATTTAAAAGTATAAAAGTAGAGGAGGAACAATGTGGCAAACAATAATAAGAATCATATAAGGTCAGGTCGTTACATGAACAAATTGTAAGACAACTAAATGTATAGATCAATTTTCTAGGATTTTGTCTTAAAAATGAGATTTATGCTTGTTCAACTAAAGACTGAGACGTGATGCCACTGTATAGCTTCTACTCATATGCTTATGTGTAGATTAGACTATCATATGTTCCTTTATGCTACAGATTATATCATAATCCAGAACTAGATAGGAAACAAATTTACCACCTTTTTGCTTATGGGACACATTATAGAATCATTCAGTTCTATATGAACCATGAATTTATGGATCTAACTGCTAATTTACTTCATGAAATTAAAGAAAGAAAAGCAATCACCTTCACTCGATATCCATGTTCCATTAATCGCTTAGCCATATCTGCAAACTCAAAACTGGAAACATTGTTTGAATCCCACTAACACAAAAATAGAGAATATAAGGGAAATAAAAATGCAGGAAAGGAGGGGATACCTATTTTCCGTTGATTCAAGTCGTAGCTGTACCAATCACTATTGCTAGTACATATATCTTCAGTTGAAGGGAAGAGAGGAAAACCTTGTACTCATGATATCAACGAATAAAGCAAATTAAAAGCGAACACATCAATACAGAATTTAGGGGAAATAAAAACGCATCAAAGGGAGAGGGGAAACCTGTTGTCCGTTGATTCAAGCCCTAGATGTATCAATAACCGCTTCTACCGTATATATCTTCAATTGAATGAGAGAGAGGAAACCTACTATTGCATATATCTTCGGTTCTAGGGGAGAGGACGAATGTGAGTAAAGGTGGAGCCCTAGTTTTGTTCTCCGCCGGTAAGAAGGTCAGTAAAGGATGGAGACGAGTGAATGACGAAGAGCTGCGATGTAGAAGTGAAGGAGGGGGGGAGTTCTTTCCTTCATAGCGTTTATTCATGGAGCGGGAATGGAAATATTTAGGTCTTACACGCGGTAAAGTAAAAGTAAATATAATAGCGTTTTTTTTTTCATGAAACGCTATATATAAAAAAAAGACCACGCCGACCACGGATTATATAGCATTTACAATATAAACGCTATCAATTAATGCTATAAAAACCCAGTTTTGTTGTAGTGGGACTAACCCACTTACTATCCGAAATCGGGAAAATGATTCCCGCATCTAGCAATTTAAGGATCTCTTTCTTCACTACTTCTTTCATGATAAGGTTTAGTCTTCTTTGAGGTTCAATTGAAGGTTTATGATTATCTTCCATTAAGATCTTATGCATGCACAAAGAAGGTTTAATGCCAACTAAATCATCAATGGTATAGCCAATCGCCTTCCTATGCAATCTCAACTCATGCAACAATCTACTCAACTCATCATCATTCAAGCATGCATTAACAATCACTAGATATGTAGAATTATCACCAAGAAAAGCATACTTAAGATGAGAGGGGAGGGGTTTAAGTTCAAGTTTAGGAGGACTTTTATCGGTTGGAGACGCTCCATACAATGTTGGTTGAGATGAATCCAAAGCCATGGAAGACTCCCCAAAGCTCCTTGAAGCTTGATCAACAACCAATGCAGTTTCTGGAGAAACCACGGGCAAAATCACGGGTTGTGGCACAACCACGGCCATGGAACTTGTAAATCTAGCCTTTTTGAGCATTCTAGAGAGTTCTACAGGACATTCCACGGGCGTGGTTCTTCCCCCCAGGCCGTGGTTCACACAACAATTCAGCACACCTTCGTGTACTTCAAATTCAGCTCTTGTCTCCTTTTCCAATGCATCCAAAGCCTTGATTTCTTCATTGCAAGCCTCCTCAACTCCTTCCTCCATCAAACTCAAGCTAAGAACCTTCTCCAAGGGGTCCTTGATCAAGATCGAGCTCACAACTTCTCTAGACTCCTCTTGCTCGACAATGTTAAACACATCTTCACCAAGGGCTGGCCCCTTCATCATTATGGATAATTTGAACTTAATATCCTCTTCTCCAATGTTGAAGGAGAGAATTCCATTTTTGCAATCCACCAAACATCCGGAAGGGGCTAGGAAAGGTCTCCCTAAGATGATGGGAACCGGATAGTCCGCCGGGATGTCCAAAACAACGAAGTCTATGGGCACATAGAACTTTCCTAGTTGCACCGGTATGTCCTCCAAGATTCCAACCGGGTGAGTGATTGAACGGTCCGCTATGTAAAGGGTCATCTTGACCGGCTTTGACTCTCCTAGCCCAACCTTGTTGCAAAGTGCAAGCGGGATGATGCTTACACTTGCCCCAAGATCACATAGGGCTTCATACTTCACTTCTCCCACTCCAATTGGCACACAAAAAGATCCCGGATCTCTTAGCTTAGGAGGCATCTCCTCCTTCATAGTTTGAATCAATTCCGAGGACCTCTTCGTCATCCTCACTTCCCCATACTCCTCCAACTTCCTTTTGTTGGAGAGTATTTCCTTCAAGAACTTGCCATATGCCGGCATACCTAGTATATCATCCATGAACGGAATGTTAATATGCAATTTAGACATAAGTTCAAGGAATTTACCGAAGTGTTTGTCCAAGCGAGCTCTTGCTCGTGATTGTGGGAATGGTAGTGGTGGCTTGTATGGAGGTGATGCCACATACATTGGCTCATCATCCTTACTCTTGCCTCCATCTTCTTGCAATGTCTCTTCTTCTATCACCACTTGCTTCCCCTTATCATTTCCCTTAGGCAAGAGATCCTTCATGCTTAGCCCACTCCTTGTTGTGATGGCCAACACTTGGCCTCTTGGGTTATCTTCGGTTATTCCGGGAAGCTTTCCCGGATCTCTATGAGCTTCACCCGCCTTTTGGAACACTTGTGCTTCCAACACCTTTTGAGCCTTAGAAATGGAAGTCACCGTGCTCTCAAGACCACTCAACCTCCCAAGCAATTGCTCAAACATCATCTCGGTTCTATCCTTTGGAGGTTGAGTAAATCCGGGTGGAGGTTCTTGTGAAGCCTTTGGTGGTGGAGCTGCACTTGTGGAAGCGGGAGGGTTCAAGGCTCCATCCGTGTTAGAATAGGAAAACTCGGGATGGTTGCGGTTAGGCCGATAATTGTTGAATTGCCGGTTGTTGTTGAAGTTCCTTGGGCCTTGATAGTTGTTGTAATTGCCCTTTTCCATGTAGTTCACATCTTCCTCTTTGGAAGACAAGTTTGCTTGCACTTGCACTTGAGGGCTTGCTTGACTCTTCAAAGTTGTAGCACACAACTCCCTCAAAGACTTAAGCTCATTGTTGATTGCATCAAGCTTGAAATTACTCATGGTGACTTCACTCACCTCATATGCTCCCGCTTTCCTCCCATCACTCTTCCTATGGGAGTACTTTTCAATCACCAAAGCTTGTTTCTCTACAAACTCCCAAGCTTCATCTACATTCTTTTCCATGAAAGTCCCACCGGAAAGAGATTGAAGCTTGAATTGGCTATGTTCATCAAGTCCTTTGAAGTAGATCTCCAATAGCTCAATTTTCGGCATGCCATGGTATGGACAATCTAGGAGAAGGTCCTTGAACCTCTCCCAAGACTTGAATAGGCTTTCTCTATCCTTCATTACAATGACATTGATCTTCCCTTTTAGCTCGGTAGTCTTGGAAGGTGGGAAGAACTTAGTCAAGAACTCGGTTGCCATTTCCTCCCAAGTACTCACATGCCCTAGTGGAATTGATTGGTACCAAGCCAAGGCTTTATCCTTAAGTGAGAAGGAAAAAGCCCTAAGCTTATGGTTGTTGCTCTCCAACCTAGGCGGCCTTAGAGTCTCCATCAATATCTCGTAGTTCATCAAATGTTGATGAGGGGACTCTCCTTCCATCCTTCCAAACTGATTATGCCGGATCATTTGTAGAACTTGAGGGCGGAGCTCATAATCATGGGCTGCGGGATCTCCTAAGTTCACACCCGGACGGTGCACTCTTTGAGCCGGATCCATACGTTGCCCTAACGTTTGTGGCTCCTCAATAGCAATAGGCATAACCCGAATATTAACCGCCGGCTGCGGTTGTGGTGGAGGTGGAGGTTGTTGACGATTAATCTCTCTTTGCACAAGAGCTTGCCTAATCTCGTCAATCTCCCTCCTAGTTGCTTCTTGCCTCTCATTGGCAAGTCTCCTTTCATTCTCCAAGAGCTCATCTCTTAACCTAATTTGCTCTAAAGCCTCATCCAACTCAGTTTGAAGATCTCTTGCGGCCATCTCCTTCCCCTTTCTAATGCTCTTAGACCTAGCCTTAAGGGTTTTCTCCGGTTCGGGATCGAATGGAGCTAAATCCTTGCCACGAGATCTTCGCATACACCTAAAGGATGAGAGATGTCCTGAAAATGCAAAGACACAAACCAAACAAGATCAAAAGCAACAAGAAAGACCTACACTATAAATAATCACAAACAATGACTTAATCTAGACCTAGTCCCCGACAACGGCGCCAAAAACTTATTACGTCTAGGAATTGATGCACGCAAAAGTCTTAAATTTACAACTCGATATATTTTTCCTAACTCCTAGCGAACCCACAGTGTATGGGACGTTTTGTAGTAAGGATAGTATTCCGAGATCGAACACAAAGACTGAGGTGAAATTGAATCAACAAGCGATCAAGTATAGTGTTGATCTAGTCTAAGAAAAGAGAAAGAAATAAAGAAAAGAAAATAACAATGTTTTTGGGTTTGGTTTTGTGTGGTGATTAATCAAGGATCACAATGATATAAGAATGCAAAACAAACTAACAATCTAGCAAATCAACACAAACGAGCAAGACAAACACGAAATATGTGATCAAAGAGAGAAAAGAGGATTCTAGGGGTTGGGAATTCCGATTATGGCATTGGACTCAAGCTTCTAATCATTCTTTAGATTAACTATGGTATGTTGGGAAAGAATGTTTCTCAAGTGGGGTCAATTACCGGGTAGGTCTCAAGATCCAGTAATCCCGCTCCTAGGGTCCTATCACCGGGTAAGTCTCTAGGAGCCTAAGGTAGGGATATCTACACAAACCGGATGGTTATGTAGGGATCTAACCTCTCCTTACCGGGTAAGTCTCGGAAAGGCAAGTCCTAAACATCTATCCTAGCACACTCAGTCCAATAGCGGCTTGTGAGGCTCACTACTACCTAGAGTTCGTCATCTTCGGTATCTAGGAGCAAGAATCACCGGGTAGGTCTCTTCTAACACTTAGTTGCTAACACTAGGTCACCCTAGGATAGATTTAGCTCAACAAACACTAGGATTTCAACAATCTAACATCCTAGCACTTAGATTCATCCAAACAAGCAAGTCAGTCAAAATCACGGGTAGTTCATCAAGAACCACGGCCGTGGAATGAACTAGATCAGGCTGTGATTTACAACAGAGGCTAGGTTCGAGCAAACAATTCATCCAAAGGTACATCTAAGTCCATTATATCATAGTCCAAGCCATAACCATCTTTCCCTTACCCTAGAATCGCATCTATTTAGCCAACAACATGCATCTCAACAATCAAACTCAACAAGTATACATTGATGACTTCCATAACAAGGAAATGAAAAGAAAGAAAGATGAAACAAGTGGAACAAAGAAATACAAGCTGAATATGAGTTCAAGTAAGACTTACAACCCTTCAAAAGAAGGTTCAATCGTTTCTTACAAATCCTTTGCAAAACGTCTTCACAAAGCTCACTCAAAAACTATGAAAAACTAAGAATGGTGTGTTCTTCTCTTCTTCTCCAATGGAAACCTTTCTTCTCCTCCAAGAATAGCTCCAATCCAATCTTCCAATGAGAGAATATGTGTTGTTGAGAGTGTGGGAGAGAATGGTAGTGATGGGGTCTGCCCTCAACAGCCTGCAGGACCACCTTTTATACACCATCAAGGGCAAGGGTCGGTTATAGAGATCGTGGGACAGCTCTCGCAGCTGTACAAGGAGAACCACGACCTATTTCCACGCCCGTGGAAATCCCAGTGGCCGTGGTTTTGGTGATTCGGACTTCTATGGATCATCAAGCCACGATTTGGTGCAAGGCTTGCACCAACAAGGTCCCATGTGTTCTCCTTTTCTCCTAGCTTGCTTCCCAATGAGTCCGAAGGTGTGTCATCTCGAGGAACGATCCTCGAATGCATCGATTAAGCTCCTAAAGCTCCCAATATACCTACAAAACATGCAAAAGTCCGTGTAGACGTCTATCTCGACAAAATACAAGAGTTAAGTACAAACGTCATGAACTAGTTCTAAACTATGCATGAATGAGCGGAAAAACTATCTAAACGAGTGCCTAAACCTACGTCATAAATCGTGTTATCACCAACCCTTAGAGTAAGAACAATAATCTCGGATCTTTCAACAAGACACAAATAAATGAAAGCCAAAACTGTTTAAGGAACAACAAGGAAAGCGTCAAAGATTCGCAGAGTTCAAAACAAAGGAAAAGAACAACAAATTGAAATATGAACCCGATCCCGTCCTATAATGTACGGGAACCTCGGGTGACCATACCATCCGGTTCACTCAGGAGCATCTCTAACCTGCAAGGCATCTATAACATCGGTATAAACTGTTAGCTAATATTCTAGATATCAGAAAGACAGTAAAGACACAACTCACATAAGGTAATGTAAACATAAAGCATGCTCGCACTCAACCGGATATTATCTTTAATTAAGTTAATCCCTTTACTAATTCAACTTATGTTGTCACACGCGAATCACTATGACCTCGCCTCTGTCCCCTTTCACCAACAGGAATAGAGCGGACACATCCCTCTATCACCTGCTAGACCGGTCGCAAGAGCACCTCCTTGTTTTCCCATTTTGATCTGGATAAGCGCTCACCGCCCTCTTGTAATACACTTGGGCCAATTAAGGTTTAAAAGTTCAATCCTATTCCGATTATCCGTTATAATATTAAACAACAACACAAACACAACCAATACAATCAAACCAATATACGGAACGTACCTAAATAAGTCCAAGGGACTTACCTCACTTGAAGGTAACATAAGGGTCAACTACTGCACAGCTTCCCGAAGGAAAGAAGAAGGGAAATCCTAATCAGACAAGGCAACTTGAATTAGACCTAAACAAGTGCTAGAAGTCTATAACTTCTAGTCTCCATGATCTATAAGAGATCTCCACAAGCAAGGGACACGATTCCTAGTCTTACAAATTCCTAATGGCCAACAACATCAACACAACACAAGGAAAGGAATAAGGAATCCATGAAAGGAAGCAACTCACCAAAGAAGGGAGTTACTGATGACATGAAATATGACATAGTTTAGATGTACATATAGGTAGTTTTTCCCTTCCTTTTGAGTACATGGACATGCATTTGTAACATTTATTGAGTATATACACCTATTATCTTACAATCGAGATCTACACAAGCTATGTTGTGATTTTAGGTGAATTGGAGCTGAAATGGAGTGGAAAAGAGCCATTTACTAAGTGTTGGTCAATAAGGATTCCATTGGGAGGCATTGGAACGTCATTGGAAGAAGTATGAAGTGAAGCAAGGGTGAAAAACGTCGAAAAGGAAGAACCATGGTCAAGAAAGGAGTTCCACGGCCGAGGTTTTGATAATTAATTGAATTTCACACGTTGAAACGAAGGTCGAGAGTTGCCACGGGAGAAACCACGGCCGTGGTTTTGTGACGTCAACCGTGGTTTTCTTCGGAAAAATCCGTTACATTAATTGCCACGTCAGCATGAAAGAAAGGAGCCTTTTGACATAGTTTTATTTTATAAAAGGAGGTTGATGGCTAGATTTCGGATATCTCGCTTTGGACGAAGATCACGCTTTAGGCTGGAAGGAAGGCTCTTGGATTCTATTTTCCGCACGTCGGAAAGATTGCTTCACCGTTGGAGGAGATTGAAGAAGTCATTGGTTCTTCTTTAGAGATTTGTGAGATTGTTCTAGTATTTTATTTTGTCTTTGAGAACACATTCTGGGATTATATTGTTTGATTGATTGAGTCATTGATCCTTTGAAGATTGAGTTTATTCTTCTTTGTGTTCTTGGTTGCATATCTTTTTTGATTTCTATTCTTAATCTTGAATTGATGACGATGATGATTGTTGGCTAAACCCCCTACGATTCTAGGGTGAAGGGTTGATTATTGTGGTATCGATGATGATAGATTGAGCCTTTACAGATCGGACCCTGAGAGTTGTGAGACGAAACCCTCGAACGAGGATTTCCACGGGCTGTTCTTAAGGAACCACGACTGTGGTTTCCCAAGATCTAGCGATGATTTCCTCTATTTTGCACGTTTTGCTTTTGCCTTTATCCATAGTTCAAGATTGCATAAATCCTACCTTTTTAAACCTTTTCTGGCCTTAGCTTTGCTGATTGTGAGTGTTACAAGCTCTAGGTGATAGAGGATTTTGATGATATGAATTATGACCTATTTTTAGGCATGTATTTATATATATTTTCCCTTAATTTTGCATGCATAGACATACATTCATGACATTTATGGTTATATTTACCTACTTTGCAATAATAGAGGTCTACACAGAGTTTTATTGCATTTGTAGATAATTTGGCGAATTATGGAGCAAAAATGGCACATTTAAGGATTAAGCCTTGAAGCGGGACAAAAAGGAGCATAAAAGGAATTTAGGACGCGCCAAAGTATTTTCTGATACCTTCGGACGCGGACCAAAGTATTTTCTGATACCTTCGGACGCGGCCCAAAGTATTTTCTGATACCGTCGGACGCGGCCCAAAGTATTATCTGATACCGTCTGACGCGACCCAAAGTATCTTCTGATACCGTTTGATGCGCCAAAGTATTTTCTGATACCTTCGGACGCGGCCCAAAGTATTTTCTGATACCATCGGACGCGGCCCAAAGTATTCTCTGATACCGTCTGACACGACAAAGTATTTTCTGATACCTTATGACGCGGCCCAGAGCATCTTCTGATACCAGGATTCAACTTCTTTTCAGCCCAAATATTTAGGGTTTTATCTTTAAACCCTAGATAGATCCCTACATATATTCGATAGCCTTCAACATTGAAAGGCCTTCAACATTGAAAGGCGGACGGTGACAGCCCCAAGATTTGGATCCCCTAAGAGAGGAACGCTTGAAGGTTTTATTGCGTACAAGGAAGATTTGGGGAAGGACGCACTTTTCTATTTTTGGAGTTGGAAGATCTTAGGGTTTACATTGGAAGGCGGATTGACATCCCGTTCTTCATTATCCCTAGAAATTTTGTGAGGTTTTTCTGTTCCTTTGATTCTACATCCATTGAACGCGGTTTGCGATTATTGTGTTTGATTGACATTTGTTTTGAGTTTATTATTGAGATTTCAAGGTTTTACCTTTTCTCCCTTTCATATTTGATTATTGATATGATAATGACTGTTGTTGGCTAAAACCCTTTAGCAATTCTAAGGTGAAGGGTTGATAGTTGTGGCTTAGATGATGATAGATCGATCGTAAACAGATTGGACCCTGAGAGTTAGAGAGATTTCTCCGACGAGCCAGAATCACGGTGTGTTCTTGAGTTCCACAGCCGTGGAATCTCAAGATCCACCCGTAATTTTCCCTAGTTAACGAACATTGCTTTTACTTTAATCCAAAGTTAAAGATTTGCTTTAACTTAGTCTTGGCTTGCCTTTTCTAGGTAGTAGTGAAGCCTCAACAACCTCTACTTCGATTTCGAGTGTCACAACCTTAATCGGTTTAGTTAGTCTTGATCCTTGGGTTACAAGTTTGGGTATTTGAGATTAATTCTTGTCTTTAGATCCTTTCTATACTGAAGCCTCAACAACCTTTATAGAGAGTATTTCTAGATAAGTCATATAAAGCCTTGAAACTTCACCGTACATTGCTTTACCTTAGTATACCTTTGCAACTCTTAACTCTGTCCTTAGTTCTTTAGTATATCTTGAATCGATTGCCACAATTAGACACCTGGATCTTTAGGGTTGTTGTTTTCCCAATATTTGCAAAGCTTTACATCTTTACTTGCTTGACAATTTTACAACTGAATTTGTTCCCCCCAAATCCCTGTGTTCGATACTCTAGAATACTTGCTAATCTACGCCGATCCGTACACTTCGGGTTCGCTTGCTTTTATTCTAGTTTTATAAATTTAAAGCTTGATTGCACGCACGCTAAGTGGCGAACAAGTTTTTGGCGCCGTTGTCGGGGATTTGGTCTAGGCCGAATTCGGTAGCCGGTTGTCAAGCTTGGGAGCTTCTCCCTTGTTGTTTGATATCTCTTTGAGTGCATGCGCAGGTCTAGGAACACCGAAGATCTCTTACCTCTTGATCAGGAGCTTGAGAGAACTTTAAGGCAAAAGCGCAAGGAAAAGAAGATGGCTGAAGAACACGAACGTGATCTTCAAGCGGAGTTAGCGGAGAAAGAAGCTCAACTCCAATGGAATGAGAATATTCGCCGGGATGAAATGGATCGTCATCAATCTCAAGTTAACGATCTAAAAGATATGATGTTCCAGATGAGGATAGAACTCAGCAATCTTAAGAATAAGGGGAGCAAGAAATCCTCAAGAAGGGCATCGAGATCGAGAAGAAGAAGTCATTCATCCGCTGATGATAGCGATTCCTCCATGCCACCACTAGAGGAAATTGATCCCACGATTAATGTGAATCCTTTCCATCCACGGGGAGCTGCTAATCGCCGTATTCCACCTAGGAATGCAAGGATCGAACGAGTAGATGATGAGCCAAGAACTCTTGGCCAAAGGATGGATCCAACACAACAACCGCGCCGTCTAGGTGTGAACTTTGATGTTGATGATGTACAAGGGTTTAGCTTCAACCCTCAAGTTATTACTCTTGTTCGCCAAAACCAATTTGGCGGAAGAAGCGATGAATCTCCACACCAACACTTGCAAAACTTTGACTGTATGATGGAGACAATGAGGCCGAAGAACGCAACTACCAACAACTATAAGCTCAAGCCTTTCTTCTTCTCTTTGAAGGGGAAAGCATTATCTTGGTACCAAGCTCTTCCTAATGGGAAACTAGACACATGGGAAGACCTTTCCGCGGAGTTTCTCACTAAGTTCTTTCCGCCATCCAAAACGGCGGAACTTAGAGGTAAGATTAATGCATTTTCCATGAGATCTAACGAAAGTTTGTTTCAATCTTGGGAAAGGTTTCAGGATTTGCTTTTGGATTGCCCTCATCATGGCATATCCAAGCTTGCATTGCTGGAGATTTACTATAAGGGGCTGTATGTGGAGACACAATTCAAGCTCCAATCCCTCTCATGTGGTACATTCATGGATATGAGAGAAGATGACGCTTGGGACTTCATTGAGAAGAAAGCAAGGGTCATAGAGAAGTATCCCCACCGGAAAGTGGAGGGAAATCGTGTGGAGCAAGGGGCAAAGCTCACACATGAAGCTCAAAATCAGATTTTCTCCCTCAACAATGAGATCAAAGAGTTGAAGGAGGCTATCAAGGTCAACTTTCCAAAGCAACAAGGAAAGGATGTTGGCTATTTGGGCAACAACAACAATAACCGGAACAACAACCGGAATAATTGGAATGGCAATAACAACAACCGGAACAATTGGAACAACAATAGGGGTTCGAACAACAACAATTGGCGCTCCAATCAACAAAATTCCGGTAACTCTTATCCTTCCAATTCAAATTCACTAACTCCACCTTCCTCTTCCTCTACTCCTTTGAAAAGCCAGGGGCAAATATCTAATGGAGGAAGCACTTCGGGGAAGGAGAAGCCCGATTCCATGTTGGAAACGATTTTGGGAAAGCTTCAAGGGTTGGAGAACCGCATTATTAAGGTTGACGATCAAATTTCTAAGGTTGATAAAGCTCAAAAGGTTTTAGAAAACCAAATGTTCAGCCAAGCGGAGGAAGTTCCTAGGAATCAAGGGAAACTTCCAGGAAAGACGGAGGACAACCCTAAGGGAAGGGTGATGGCAATCACAATTAGGAGCGGAGTGACTACCACCGATCCGCAACCTAAGTTTGTTGAAGTCCCCGTTGAGAAAGACAAAGAGAAGGGGAAGGAGAAGGAAGATGTCTACGTTCCTCCACCGGCTTACAAACCTCCCCTACCATTCCCTCAATCTAGAGCGAGAGCGCACCTAGATAAACAATTCGGTAAGTTTATAGAACTCATGAGCAAGCTACATATTAATATACCTTTCATTGATGCTATTGTAGGTATGCCGGCTTATGGCAAGTTCTTAAAGGAGATCCTCTCTAACAAGAGAAAGTTAGAGGACTTTGGAGAGGTTAAGATGAGTTCGGATTCTTCGGATCTCATCAAGACTATGAAGGAGAAAATGCCTCCAAAGCTAAAGGATCCGGGGTCGTTTTGCATTCCCATAGGAGTGGGAGATGTCACATATGATGCTTTATGTGACTTGGGAGCAAGTGTGAGCATCATACCACTTGCATTATGTAGGAAGATCGGTTTAGGCGACCCTAAACCGGTGAAGATGACGTTGTACATGGCGGATCGATCCATTACTCGCCCCGTCGGTATTGTAGAAGACGTCCCAGTCAAGCTAGGTAAATTCTTTGTTCCTATTGATTTTGTTGTGGTTGACATTCCTGCAGATAGTCCGGTCCCGATCATACTCGGAAGACCGTTTCTTGCAACTTCCGGCTGCATAGTCGATTGCAAGAATGGTAGACTCGCTTTTGATATAGGAGAAGAGAAAGTAGAGTTCGTTCTTTCCACTCTACTAAAGGAGCCCATCTTTGATGAGGATATATTCAATATCCAAGATGAAGAAGGGTTGTCTAGGGAGGAGGTAAGTGCTATTCTCTTCAACGATCCTTTACAAAAGGTTATTACTATGAGTCTAACGAATGTAGGGGAAGAAGAGGAGTGCAATGAGGCAATTGAAGCCTTAGAAGCACAAGAAGAGGTTTATGAAGTGGAGTTTGAAAAACTCCACGATGAGGCAGAAAACGTGAGAATCCACGGCCATACACTATATTCCACGGCCGTGGATTTCACCAACAAAACCGTGTCCCACTCTAGAGGGTTATACGGTCGTGGAGAGAACAGAGCAACCATATTCCCTTTCCACGCCCTAAACCATGGCCGTGGAGAACGTAAGGAAACCGTGATTCTGGCCGTGGAAGAGGATGATCGAGCCACTTCTTCAACTTCTTTAGATTCTTCTCTCACACATTCTACACCCTTAGACACTTCTAAGGAAACATCGGAAGCTCCACAAGAACCATTGGAAGCTCCAAAAGCAATGGAACTAAAGCCACTCCCTACTCATCTAAGGTACACTTTTCTAGGATCTAATTCTACCTTTCCGGTTATTGTTAGTTCCGATCTAAGCATAGATGAACATAATAAGCTCATGGTTGTCCTTAGGAAACATAGAAAAGCTTTAGGATATACTATTGAGGACTTAGTAGGTGTTACGCTAAGATCGTGATGCGCAAATGGGTTTTAAATTTATAACTCGAAATAAATCCTAACTACCTAGCGAAACCCGCAGTGTACGGGACGTTTGTAGAAGGGTTAGTATTCCGAGGTCGAACACAAAGACTAAGGTGAAATTGATTCGATTTGTGATTGAGTTTAGTAAGGATCTAGGTTGAAAGAAAAGAAGAAATAAAGAAATGAAAATCTCAAATGTTTTTAGTTGGTTTTTTGGTGATCAATCAAAGATCACAATTCATGCAAAGTAAACAATCAAACTAAACTAAGAATCAACACAAATAAACAAGCTAAACAAGATAATGATCAAGGAAAGAAAAGACGGATTCTAGGGGTTGGAAGTTCCGGTTATGGCATAGGACTCAAGTTATCTATTCATTCCTTGGATTAACTATGATATGTTGGGATTAAGTGTTCCTAAATTGGGATCAATTACCGGGTAGGTCTCATGTCCAACTAGTCCACTCCTAAGGTCTTATTACCGGGTAAGTCTCTAAGAACCTAAGGATAGAAATTCTACACAAACCGGATTGTTAAATAGGAGTCTAACCTATCCTTACCGGGTAAGTCTTGGAAAGGGAAGTCCTAAACAACTATCCTAGCACACTTAATCCAATGGCGGCTTATTAGGCTCACCACTACCTAAGGGTTGTTATCTTTGGATTCTAAGAGTAAGGATTACCGGGTAAGTCTCTCCTAACACTTAGTTACTAACACTAGGTCACCCTAGGGTAGATTAAACTCAACAAACACTTAGGATTTCAACATTCTATAGATCTAAGACAAGATCCATCGGGTCAGGGAAAATCACAGTTTGTTCTACCTAAACCACGGCCGTGGTCAGACAAGAACTACCCGTGATTTCTAACAGCAGCTACGTTCATAAACACAAGTCATCCAAGGGTATATCTAAGTCCGTCCTATCATAGCCCTAGCCATAACCATCCTTTCCTTACCCTAGAACCACATCAATTTAGCCTACAACGTTCATAATAGAAATCGAAACAAACAAACATAAAATCATAACATCCATTGCAAATGATGAAGGGAAAGAGATGAACAAGTGAACTTAAAACAAAACCAAGCTGAAAAATAGAATTAGGATAACTCACAATCCTTCCAAAAGAAGGTTCAATGATTCATACAACTCTAGAAATAGAAACCGGAACTCTTCACTACAAAAATCTATCGAGATGTGGCAATGGTGTGTTCTTCTTCTCCTCTTCAATGGAGCTCTTCTTCTTCTCTTTGACACTTTCCTTCCTAGAAAAACTTCTTGTTGAGAGAATATTTTTGTTAGAGAGAAAATGGATAATGGATGAGCTGCTCCAAGCTGCCTCTCACAGCCCATGAAGGACCACTTTTATAACAAACTTGCATGAGCTGGCCATGAGAGTCGTGGCACAGCTGTCACAAGAATCTGGCAAAATCCACGGTTGATTCCACGGCCGTGGAGTGTCAGAGAACCGTGATTTTGTGCAGAAACTTCACCTTGGATCATTAAACTGTGGTTTGGTGCATGGCAAGTGTTGGCAAGGCTCCATGAGTCCTCCTTAGCCTTTGACTTGTGTCCTAATGAGTCCGAGGGTGTGTCATCTGGATGAACGATCCTCAAACGTATCGTTTTGCTCCTAAATCTCCCGAAATACCTATAAAACACGCACAAGTCCGTGTAGACGTCTATCTCGGCAAAATACATGAATTGAGTGCAAAACGTCGTGAACTAGTGCTAAACCATGCATGAATTAGTGATAAATCTATCTAAATGATTACCTAAAACTAAGTCATAAATCGTGTTATCAAAATACCCCATACTTAAGGTTTGCTCGTCCCCGAGCAAATTCCCAACTATAGACCAAGAGATGACATGATTTATGTATGCAGAAAAATGGCAAAATCTTTTTGGGTTTGTGCTTCTATTTTTGGATCACCTTCAAAGTCATGTTTCATGGCAAAGGACAAGCAATCATGCATCAAACAAATGAAAGCATGGAAAGGCAATTGTACTTAACTCAAAAGTATGCATGAAATGTAAAGATGAAGAAGTCAAGAAGGTCAAGAGTACATCCAATCTAAATCACTAAGTCTTACAAACATGCAAATAGGTCATAAGGTCTTGTGAGATAAAAGGGCCAAGAAATGTAGTGATTGGGTGGGGATTTCTAGGTTATGTGATGCTAATCCGGGAACGGAACTAACTCCACATCCTTGTCCTCGATCAACTTCCCTCAAGTGTATATTTTCCTCTATCTTTTCTTTCTTTTCTTTTTCTTTGCTTTGTTTTTGAGACAATGGCATTGGTGTACAAAAGCCGAAACCTTGGTGATTAGCCGTCCTCGGGCTTTTTCTTAGTTTTCGAGGTGCATCCACACCGGGCACACATACCAAAGCTCGTTAGGACTATTGGTTCATTTGACTTTGGCAAGGCACCAACACCCGATTATGTGAAGTGTACCGAGTTACTTGTCATTTAAACCAATGTCCCCAAACCTATATTATTGGCTACACTTTTCACAACAAATTCAGCATTTTATGCATGGTGTTCTTTTCATCAACAACTTCACCTCACACTTGCTTTTCACACACATCAACACACTAGCATGCTCCTATTCCCGGATGGGTTAAAAGAGGTCAAATTTATCTCAATTGAGGTGCTCAAGCAATCATGATTAAGAGGAGAAGTAGAGAAAGATTGAATTGCCTCATTCATTCCTAGATGGTATGCAAGAACTATCATGTAATTTCGATCTTCACTACTCAATCCTTTCTAGGCAAACATCATGGTCACAAATCATTCATAGAATTTCAAGAGAAGTAGTTCAAGTCCACATATGCGTTCATTAATCCTAACACATGAGGCCATCCATAGCCAATTCACAAGACAAGATTCATCATTAGGATCATATCCAAGCCTAAAAAGCACAAATTTTTTTTAAAATTTTCTGATTTTTATGATATTTTCGATTTAAGTATGTACAATGCAAGACATGTGAATATTTTAAACTATCCTAGATGCTCATCATGCAAAGGATCATGCAAACCCCACCCCATACTTAGGAACTCATTGTCCCCAATGTGGTATACAAGTAAAGAGAGTGAAAGAAGGTTCTCACAATGTAAGAATGGTTTGTTACGGTATTTGGGATTGCTCAATAGTGAATTGATGTTCGATGATCCTATCAACCATGGTAGAGAGCTCTTAAGCATCCATCAAAGCTTCGGGACCCGCGCTAGGCACCGCTAGCCGTCCAAGTTTCGCGTCCGCTCCACCCATAATTGATGAGGGTTTCATCATCATCATTCCTATGTCAAGCAAGGCTTCCAATGCCACTAATGTTCTAGCACACACACAAAGTAGACAAAACACACACAAAGATAGAAAAATCTAGAAACAAAAGCAAATCAAGAAAAGAAAAATGTTAACAATGGGTTGCCTCCCACCAAGCGCTTCTTTGAGGTCATTAGCTTGACCAAACTCGGGGGCGTCTACTCAAGGTGAAGCGGGGCAATTATCTCCACCGGAGCTCCCGGGATATACTTCTTCAAGCGGTGCCCATTCACCTTAAAGTTCCCACAATGTTCCCCTCCTATCTCAATGGCTCCATGGGAAAGATCTTCTTCACCACATATGGCCCGGTCCATCTTGATTTGAGCTTTCCGGGAAAGAGCCTTAGCCTTGAGTTAAAGAGAAGGACAAGATCTCCTTCACTCAACTCCTTGGGGATGATCTTCTTGTCATGCCATCTTTTGGTTCTCTCTTTGTAAATCCGGGCATTCTCATAAGCGTCCAACCGGATCTCCTCGAGGGCATTCAATTTAAGCAATCTCTTTTCTCCCGCCGCCTTGAGATCAAAATTTATCCACTTAATGGCCCAATAAGCTCTATGCTCCATCTCTACCGGAAGGTGGCAAGACTTGCCATAGACCAACTTGTAAGGAGTGGTGCCAATCGGTGTCTTGAAGGCGGTTCTATATGCCCATAAGGCATCAT
This sequence comes from Fagopyrum homotropicum, assembly GCA_033239125.1. Classification (NCBI taxonomy): domain Eukaryota; kingdom Viridiplantae; phylum Streptophyta; class Magnoliopsida; order Caryophyllales; family Polygonaceae; genus Fagopyrum; species Fagopyrum homotropicum. The sequence continues at coordinate 54,447,935 of BSWB01000001.1, read as the reverse complement.
TGAGCTTCATAGCCCAATCCTTTCTAGTCCTAGACACCGTCTTCTCAAGGATGGCCTTGATCTCCCGGTTGGAGATCTCCACTTGGCCACTAGTTTGGGGATGGTAAGGTGTTGCCACCTTGTGAGTCACCCCATACTTGGCCAAAAGCGCCCCAAAATTCCTATTGGTAAAGTGCTTTCCTCCATCACTAATAATCACCCTTGGTGTTCCAAACCTAGGGAAGATCACCCGGTTGAAGAACCGCACCACCACCACCTTGGCATCATTTGTAGGAGAGGCGATTGCCTCCACCCATCTTGACACATAGTCCACCGCCAATAGGATGAAGAGATTGCCACATGAAGAAGGGAATGGTCCCATGAAGTCCACACCCCACACATCAAATATTTCGACTTCTTGGATGTTGTTCAAGGGCATCTCATTCCTTCTTGAGATGTTGCCCGTCCTTTGACAAGCATCACATGCCGCTACAAAACCTTGCACATCTTTAAACAAGTTAGGCCAATAAAAACCGGATTGCAATACCTTTGCACACGTCTTGTGTGAGCTAGCATGGCCTCCACATGGTAAGGAGTGACAATGCCGGATCACACTCTCTACTTCATCTTCCGGTATGCATCTTCTAAACATTCCATCCGGACCTTTCTTGAACAAGAGTGGCTCACTCCAATAGTAATGCTTCACATTGTTGAAGAACTTCTTTCTTTGTGCGTATGTCAATCCGGGAGGCACTTCCTCACACACTAAGTAGTTCACAATGTCGGCATACCATGGCTCATTTCCTCTAAACACTTGGAACAAGCATTCCTCCACCATTTGCAATTGCTCATCTCGGAATGAGTCATCAATTGGAATGTCATCCCTTCCAAGCTCTAATGGAGGCAATCTACTAAGGTGATCCGCTACGGAGTTCTCGGATCCCTTCTTATCTCGTATTTCCAAATCAAACTCTTGAAGAAGAAGGATCTACCGAATCAACCTTGGTTTGGCATCCTTCTTTGTAAGTAGATAACAGATCGCAGCATGATCCGTATAGACTATGACCTTCGCTCCAACAAGGTATGAGCGGAACTTCTCAAATGCATACACCACCGCCAACAACTCCTTCTCGGTGGTAGCATAATTGAGTTGGGCATCATCTAGCGTCTTGCTAGCATAATAAATAGCATGAGTGCGCCCTTCTTTCCTTTGCCCCAAAACAGCCCCTACGGCTACATCGCTTGCATCGCACATGATCTCAAATGGTAGACTCCAATCCGGAGGTTGCATGATAGGTGCGGAGATCAAGGCGTTCTTCAACCTACAAAAAGCCTCAAGACAATCCTTGGAAAGGACAAAATCAACATCCTTCATTAGTAGGTTAGTGAGAGGCTTAGAAATTTTAGAGAAATCTTGGATAAACCTTCGGTAAAAACCGGCATGCCCTAAAAAACTCCTTACCCCCTTCACCGAGGTAGGTGGCGGCAACTTCTCTATCGTTTCAATTTTGGCCCTATCAACCTCAATGCCACGGTTAGACACCAAGTGTCCTAACACAATGCCTTCACTTACCATGAAGTGGCATTTTTCCCAATTCAAGACAAGATTTGTCTCCTCACATCTTTGCAATACTAATGACAAGTTAGCCAAGCAATTATCAAAGGAAGAACCATAAACAGAGAAATCATCCATAAACACTTCCATGATATTTTCTATGTATTCCGAAAAGATAGCCATCATACACCTTTGGAAGGTGGCGGGTGCATTACACAACCCAAATGGCATTCTCCTATATGCAAAAGTACCCCATGGACATGTAAAGGTTGTTTTCTCTTGGTCATCGGGGTGGATAGGGATTTGGAAGAATCCACTATAGCCATCTAGATAGCAAAAATGAGAGTGTTGAGCTAACCTTTCTAGCATTTGGTCAATGAAGGGGAGAGGGAAGTGATCTTTCCGAGAGGCCATGTTCAATTTCCTATAATCAATGCACATCCTCCACCTTGTAACCGTCCTAGTCGGAATTAGTTCATTGTTCTCATTAGTTACTACGGTCATCCCACCCTTCTTAGGAACTACATGAACGGGACTAACCCACTTACTATCCGAGATAGGGTAGATAATTCCCGCATCTAGCAACTTAATGATTTCCTTTTTGACTACCTCTTTTATTATAGGATTCAATCTCCTTTGATGTTCAATAGAGGGTTTGTGGTTATCTTCCATCATTATCTTATGCATGCACAAAGAAGGCTTAATGCCAACCAAATCATCAATAGTATAGCCAATGGCTTTCCTATGCAATCTCAGTTCATGCAACAACTTAGCAAGTTCATCATCACTCAAGCATGCATTAATAATCACAGGATATGTAGAGTTTTCACCAAGAAATGCATACTTTAAATGAGAGGGGAGGGGTTTAAGTTCAAGTTGAGGAGGACCTTTATCGGTTGAAGATGATCCAAATAAGGTTGGATGAGATGAATCCAAAGCAAATGAAGACTCCTCATGGCTCCTAAAAGCTTGACCATCATCAAGGACTGGTCCAGGGAAAACCACGGCTGGAATCACGGTTTGCTCAACTTCCACGGCCGTGGTTCTTGCTAAGCTTGCTTCCCGGAGTTGTCCAGAGAGTTTGACGGCCGTGGAACTTAAATATCGACCGTGGAACTTGCAGCTGTTCAACACCTCTTCGTGGCTTTCAAATCCAACTCTTGGCTCCTCTTCCAATGCTTCCAAGGCCTTTATCTCTTCATTGCAGGCCTCCTCAACACCTTCCTCCATCATACTTAAGGTAAGAACCTTCTCCAAGGGATCCTTGATCAAGATCGAGCTCACAATTTCCCTAGATTCCTCTTGCTCGACTATGTTGAAGAGATCCTCATCAAGGGCTGGCCCTTTCGTCATTGTGGATAACTTGAACTTGACATTCTCTTCTCCAATGTTGAAGGAGAGAGTTCCATTCTTGCAATCCACTAGGCATCCGGAGGTGGCTAGGAAGGGCCTTCCTAAGATGATGGGAACCGGATAATCCGCCGGAATGTCCAAGACCACAAAATCAATTGGCACATAGAATCCTCCTAGTTGCACCGGGATGTCCTCTAGGATCCCAACTGGATGAGTGATAGAACGGTCCGCCATGTAGAGGGTCATCTTGACCGGTTTCGGCTCTCCTAGCCCAACCTTGTTGCAAAGTGCAAGCGGTATGATGCTTACACTCGCTCCAAGATCACAAAGGGCCTCGTACTTCACATCCCCCACTCCTATTGGGACACAAAAAGAGCCCGGATCTCTTAGCTTGGGAGGCATCTCCTCCTTCATTGTTTGGATCAATTCCGAGGATCTCTTGGTCATTCTTATCTCCCCATACTCCTCCAACTTCCTTTTGTTGGAGAGTATTTCCTTCAAAAACTTGCCATATGCCGACATTCCTAAAATGGCATCCATGAACGGAATGTTAATATGTAATTTGGACATTAGTTCAAGGAACTTACCAAAGTGATTGTCCAAACGAGCTCTTGCTCTTGATTGTGGAAACGGTAGTGGTGGCTTGTATGGAGGCGGTGCCACATAGGTTGGCTCTACATCCTTGCTTTTGCCTCCATCTTCTTGTAATTTTCCCTCTTCTACCACTACTTGCTTTCCCTTAGCATTATCCTTGGGCAAAGGATCTCTCATACTCAACCCACTCCTCGTTGTAATAGCCAACACTTGGCCTCTTGGGTTGTCTTCGGTTCTTCCGGGAAGCTTTCCCGGGTCTCTATGGGCTTCACCCGCTTTTTGGAACACTTGTGCTTCCAAAACCTTTTGAGCTTTAGAGATTGAAGTCACCGTGCTCTCAAGACCACTCAACCTTCCAAGCAATTGCTCAAACATTATTTCGGTTCTATCCTTTGGAGGTTGAGTAAATCCGGGTGGAGGTTCTTGTGAAGCTCTTGATGGTGGTGTTGTGCTTGTGGAGGAGGAAGGGTTCAAGGCTCCATCCGGGTTAGAGTAAGAAAATCCGGGATGGTTATGGTTGGGCCGGTAATTGTTGAATTGCCGGTTGTTGTTAAAACTCCTTGGGCCTTGGTAATTGTTGAAGTTGCCCCTTCCCATATAATTCACATCCTCTTCCTTGGAAGACAAGTTGGCTTGTGGAAGCACTTGAGGGGTTGCTTGGTTCTTCAAAGTTGTAGCACACAACTCCCTTAAGGACTTCAACTCGTTGTTGATGGCGTCAAGCTTGAAATTGCTCATGGTGACTTCACTCACCTCATATGCTCCCGCCTTTCTTCCTTCACTCTTCCTATGGGAGTATTTTTCAATCACTAGAGCTTGCTTCTCCACAAACTCCCAAGCTTCATCTACATGCTTCTCCATAAATGTCCCACCGGAAAGAGATTGGAGCTTGAATTGGCTATCTTCATCAACTCCTTTGAAGTAGATCTCCAATAGCTCAATTTTCGGTATGCCATGGTGTGGACAATCAAGGAGAAGATCTTTGAACCTCTCCCAAGACTTGAATAAACTCTCTCTATCCTTCATCACGAAGGCATTGATCTTCCCTCTTAACTCGGTAGTCCTGGAAGGTGGGAAGAACTTAGTCAAAAACTCGGTTGTCATCTCCTCCCAAGTACCAACTCGCCCTTGTGGAATAGATTGATACCAAGATAAGGCTTTATCCTTAAGAGAGAAGGAGAAAGCCCTTAGCTTATGGTTGTTGCTCTCCAATCTTGGCGGTCTAAGGGTCTCCATCAAGATCTCATAATTCATCAAATGTTGATGAGGAGACTCTCCTTCCATCCCTCCAAATTGATTATGCCGGATCATTTGTAGAACTTGAGGGCGGAGCTCATAGTTGTGGGCTGCAGGATCTCCTAAGTTCACACCCGGACGGTGTGCTCTTTGTGCCGGATCCATACGTCTCCCTAGGGTTTGTGGCTCTTCAATGGCAATGGGTGCAACCCTAATATTAGCCGCCGGCTGCGGTTGTGGTGGAGGAGGTGGAGGTTGTCGGCGATTAAGCTCTCCTTGAACAAGAGCTTGCCTAATCTCCTCAATCTCCCTCCTAGTTTCCTCTTGCCTCTCATTGGCAAGTCTCCTCTCTTCCTCCAAGAGCTCATCTCTTAGCCTTATTTGCTCTAAGGCTTCATCCAACTCAGCTTGGAGATTTCTACCGGCCATCTCTTTCTCTTTTCGGATGCTCTTGGATCTAGATCGAAGGGTTTTCTCCGGTTCGGGATCGAATGGAGCTAAATCCTTGCCACGAGATATTCGCATACACCTAAAGAGTAATAGATGTCCTAAAAAGCAAAGACACAAACCAAAAAGAGATCAAAAGCAACAAGAAAAGAGAAAGGATCTAGGTTGAAAGAATCACAAAATAGACCCAATCTAGACCTAGTCCCCGGCAACGGCGCCAAAAACTTGTTACGCTAAGATCGTGATGCGCAACTGGGTTTTAAATTTATACCTCGAACTAAATCCTAACTACCTAGCGAAACCCGTAGTGTACGGGACGTTTGTAGAAGGGTTAGTATTCCGAGGTCGAACACAAAGACTAAGGTAAAATTGATTCGATTTGTGATTGAGTTTAGTAAGGATCTAGGTTGAAAGAAAAGAAGAAATAAAGAAATGAAAATCTCAAATGTTTTTAGTTGGTTTTTTGGTGATCAATCAAAGATCACAATTCATGTAAAGTAAACAATCAAACTAAACTAAGAATCAACACAAATAAACAAGCTAAACAAGATAATGATCAAGGAAAGAAAAGACGGATTCTAGGGGTTGGAAGTTCCGGTTATGGCATAGGACTCAAGTTATCTATTCATTCCTTGGATTAACTATGATATGTTGGGATTAAGTGTTCCTAAATTGGGATCAATTACCGGGTAGGTCTCATGTCCAACTAGTCCACTCCTAAGGTCTTATTACCGGGTAAGTCTCTAAGAACCTAAGGATAGGAATTCTACACAAACCGGATTGTTAAATATGAGTCTAACCTATCCTTACCGGGTAAGTCTTGGAAAGGGAAGTCCTAAACAACTATCCTAGCACACTTAATCCAATGGCGGCTTATTAGGCTCACCACTACCTAAGGGTTATTATCTTTGGAATCTAAGAGTAAGGATTACCGGGTAAGTCTCTCCTAACACTTAGTTACTAACACTAGGTCACCCTAGGGTAGATTAAACTCAACAAACACTTAGGATTTCAACATTCTATAGATCTAAGACAAGATCCATCGGGTCAGGGAAAATCACGGTTTGTTCTACCTAAACCACGGCCGTGGTCAGACAAGAACTACCCGTGATTTCTAACAGCAGCTACGTTCATAAACACAAGTCATCCAAGGGTATATCTAAGTCCGTCCTATCATAGCCCTAGCCATAACCATCCTTTCCTTACCCTAGAACCACATCAATTTAGCCTACAACGTTCATAATAGAAATCGAAACAAACAAACATAAAATCATAACATCCATTGCAAATGATGAAGGGAAAGAGATGAACAAGTGAACTTAAAACAAAACCAAGCTGAAAAATAGAGTTAGGATAACTCACAATCCTTCCAAAAGAAGGTTCAATGATTCATACAACTCTAGAAATAGAAACCGGAACTCTTCACTACAAAAATCTATCGAGATGTGGCAATGGTGTGTTCTTCTTCTCCTCTTCAATGGAGCTCTTCTTCTTCTCTTTGACACTTTCCTTCCTAGAAAAACTTCTTGTTGAGAGAATATTTTTGTTAGAGAGAAAATGGATAATGGATGAGCTGCTCCAAGCTGCCTCTCACAGCCCATGAAGGACCACTTTTATAACAAACTTGCATGAGCTGGCCATGAGAGTCGTGGCACAGCTGTCACAAGAATCTGGCAAAATCCACGGTTGATTCCACAGCCTTGGAGTGTCAGAGAACCGTGATTCTGTGCAAAAACTTCACCTTGGATCATTAAGCTGTGGTTTGGTGCATGGCAAGTGTTGGCAAGGCTCCATGAGTCCTCCTTAGCCTTTGACTTGTGTCCTAATGAGTCCGAGGGTGTGTCATCTGGATGAACGATCCTCAAACGTATCGTTTTGCTCCTAAATCTCCCGAAATACCTATAAAACACGCACAAGTCCGTGTAGACGTCTATCTCGGCAAAATACATGAATTGAGTGCAAAACGTCGTGAACTAGTGCTAAACCATGCATGAATGAGTGAGAAATCTATCTAAATGATTACCTAAAACTAAGTCGTAAATCATGTTATCAGTAGGAATCAAACCTTCCCTATGCATGCATAAAATACTAATGGAAGAGGACTTTAGGACTTCAAGACAACCTCAAAGGCGGTTGAACCCGACCATGCAAGAGGTTGTCAAGAAGGAAATTCTTAAACTTCTTGATGCAGGTATCATCTATCCTATCTCCGATAGTAAGTGGGTTAGTCCGGTTCAAGTAGTTCCAAAGAAGGGAGGAATGACGGTCATCACCAACAAGAACAACAAACTCATTCCTACCCGAACCGTAACGGGATGGCGGATGTGCATAGACTACCGCAAGCTTAACAATGCAACGAGGAAGGATCACTTCCCATTGCCATTCATTGACCAAATGCTTGAAAGGTTAGCACAACATTCACATTTTTGCTACCTTGACGGTTATAGTGGTTTCTTTCAGATTTCGATACACCCGGACGATCAAGAGAAGACCGCATTCACGTGCCCATGGGGTACGTTCGCTTATAGGAGAATGCCGATGTGATCTCCAAAGGTAACGAACATGGTTTGCTGATTTTGTTAACTATTTGGTTTGTCAGGTGATACCGCCCGGATTATCCTACGCACAAAGGAAGAAATTCTTTAAGGATATCCGGGAATACTTTTGGAATGAACCTCTCCTCTTTAAGAGAGGTCCGGATGGTATCATTCGGCGATGTGTGCCGGAAGATGAGATGCAAAGTGTCATCCGCCATTGTCATTCACTACCTTGTGGAGGACACGCTAGTTCGAACAAGACTAGCGCAAAGGTATTGCAATCTGGATTCTTTTGGCCTACTTTATTTAGAGATGTGCAATCCTTTGTTTCTTGTTGCGATGCTTGTCAAAGAACAGGTAATATCTCTAGGAGGAATGAGATGCCCCTCAACAACATCCAAGAGGTGGAGATTTTCGATGTTTGGGGAGTAGACTTTATGGGACCATTCCCATCTTCTTGTGGAAACCAATACATACTCTTGGCGGTGGATTACGTTTCTAGATGGGTAGAAGCAATTGCCTCTCCCACCAATGATGCCATGGTTGTGGTTAAGTTCTTTAACAAAACCATCTTCCCACGATTTGGGACACCAAGGACTATCATTAGTGATGGAGGTTCTCACTTCATTGCCCGGCGCTTTGAAGCTCTTCTAGCTAAGTATGGGGTTACTCACAAGATCGCTACCCCTTATCATCCACAAACTAGTGGACAAGTTGAGATCTCAAATCGGGAGATCAAAGGAATTCTAGAGAAAACGGTTTCAAGGACTAGGAAAGATTGGTCTTTGAAGCTTGATGACGCATTGTGGGCGTACCGGACTGCGTACAAGACTCCCATAGGAACCACACCATACAACCTTGTGTATGGGAAGTCTTGTCACTTGCCGGTAGAGTTGGAGCACAAGGCGTTTTGGGCTATCAAGTGGTTGAACTTCAACATGAAGGAAGCGGGAGAGAAGCGTCTCTTGGACCTTAATGAGCTTGAAGAACTCCGCTTGAACGCTTATGAAAACGCCAAGATTTATAAGGAGAGAGCAAAGCGTTGGCATGATAAGCATATCATTCCAAAGGACTTCAAAGAAGGAGATCAAGTTCTCCTCTTCAATTCAAGGCTTCGCCTCTTTCCAGGTAAGCTTAAATCTCGTTGGACCGGACCTTTTCTAATAAAGCGTATTTTCCCCCATGGTGCAGTTGAAGTATGGGGTGAATGAAGCGGGCGGAAGCTTTAAGGTGAACGGCCAACGACTCAATAAGTATACACCGGAACTCCAAGCTGAAGAGTTCGCGCCTACCGCACTCGAATAAGTGCGAGATTGGTCTAGCTACGGACCTTAAACAAAGCGCTTCTTGGGAGGCAACCCGAGGTATTGCATTTTTGTTTTTGTTTTCGATTCATAGTTTAGCTTAGTTTAGACGTTTTTGCATTGTTTTGCCTTCGATTTCTTCCGGTATGTTCGTGTTTTTGGATGTAGGAACGATGGAAAAGGAAAAGGGAAGAATAATGTTGAAGAAAAGTGACGAAACTTGGACTTTGGAGCATTACAGAGAGTTCCACGGCCTAAACCACGGTCGTGACAGCTACAGTGACCGTAATTTCCAAAAGCCTTTGAAAAATCACCAAAACCACGGTTCCGTACAATTCCACGGCCGTGGAACCCCCCGACAGACCGTGATTTTCAAAATTTTGCCTGTCACTATATAAACCACGATTCTTCACAAAAACACTTCACAAAACCATTTCCACGACCCAATATCGCCGATTCCACGCCCCTCGCCTCAAATCTCCATTCGTTAATCGTTTTCAACGATTCTTCTTTCCAAATTGAAGCAAATTCGACCACCAACGAGATCCAAGCAATGAATCGAGCGGCAAATCACCAAGGAACGCACAATTCGGATTTTAAAATCCGAAACCTAGGTTTTTTCCCCTCTTCTTGATCTTTGTCAATTTGGGTTCGTTTTTGCTAGAAATTATAGGAGAACTGCTTCAAACTGGAAGGAATTAGACTAGGGCTGCCTGATTGCTGAATTTGAGTGCTGTTTGTTGAGTTTTGAGAAAAACTGAGACGAATAACGGTCTCTGTCAGTTCCACGGCCGTGGAAATACCAAGAACAGACCGTGATTTTGAACAGTGATGGACTTTGTGAGGAGAGTTTTTGGGAGAATTAAGGAGAAGAAGAATGACCAAAACAAGAAGAGGAAGGGTAATCCCTCTTCTTCTTCATCCTCTAGAGCACCACCACCTTCTTCCCCTTTCACCTCCATCATCACCTTCATCACCCGCACCTCCTAGCCCTAGAGTACCGACCATTCATGAGGATCACCTCGATGCACTCGAGAGGATCCATGAGAGGGCTGTGATTGGACCTAGGTACCTATTGTTAGAGGATCTAGCTCCTCTTAACATCATAGATGACCTTACGTGGCTCTTGGATAGAGCCGGACTAGTTGTCTTCTCGGCTATCCGAGAAGACGCTTATGAGGAGATTACGAGAGAGGTTGTGACGTCTTTTGAGCACAGCCATGTGGATAGGACCGTTTCTTTCCGTCTTTTGGAAAGAAACTATGATTTTTCCATCCGTGAGTTCGGAACCTTCTTTGGGTTCCATGAGACCTTCAATGGTCGTTTTCCTAGTGGCGTTTACGCCAAAGATTTTTGGGAGGAGGTAGCTATGATATACGCCAGCGAGGACCGCTGGCAACCAGCTGACACCAAGGCTAAGTTGATGTATCACTTAGCCTTGAAGATTGCTCACCGTGTTCTTTCGGAGTGTCTCTTCCCTAGGACGGAGACACCTCAAAAGATCAAGACGGATGAGCTCTTTCTGTTATACTCTATGCTGTATGGGCGCCGAGCTGACTGTGTCACCCTCTTAGCTGCTACTATGAGCAAGCTTAAGAACAAGAGGAAGGGCAACATTGGATAAGGTGGGATAGTTACCCACCTTGCTAGGGTGTTGGGAGTTGATTTTTTTGCATGTACCCGCATACCAGCCGTACCCTTAGGACTTCAGGCCTTCATGACTAGAGGTCTCATCTTCCCCACACATAGAGGTCCGCCTTATGCGGCCATGCCTTGGGAGAGCAGGACGGGTAGGGGTATTGAGTGGCTACAGGAGTACTCCATTATGGCTGGACACCATAATTGCAAGGAGACGTTCACTGCTATGCATGTGAACAGGATTGCAGCTCCTCCGTATGTCCCACCACCACCCGTAGTTGAGGAGGAGGAGATGAGAGACCAATATGAGGGTGGAGGAGGAGCAGAGCAGGAGTTTGGCACGTTTCCGGATCAGCCGGATGCGGCCCCCGATGTGCCTAGACGTTCTCCACGTCCAGCTAGAGCTTCAGGTTTGTCTTCTCGCCGCGCCAGCGTGAGTGAGAGACCCACTTGGATGGACACGCCTCCTGCATGGTATGGAGCTCCACCTCCATGGTCCGCACAGCAGCCATCAGCACCAGCACCAGCAGATGCGCCAGGATGGTACAGTCAGGCCCCGAGATGGTATGAGCAGATGCCGGATTGGGCTACTGGTCTTTCGGAGAGAGTAGGAGCATTGGAGATCCGAGCCGATGCTAGAGATGGACGCTTGGACGACCTCGATCATATGATGAGAGACGTCTACCGCCAGCAGTTTGGGCGGCACTACGATCCTAGCTTCTCTCCATTCCCGCCTCCACCAGCGCCGCAATGATGATTCGCACGACCGATAGCTTTAGCCGCTCCACCGCCACTTTGTGAGTTTCTTTTTCTTTTCTTTCTTTTTCTTTCTTTCTTTTGAACATTAGGGACAATGTTTATTCTAAGTATGGGGTGGGGTGTGACTAAAAGTTGTAATAACTCTTACTCACTTTGATTGCTTCTATTCGAGACTATCTTGTATGTTCATTATATTGTTGCACGTTTCATTATTGCATTGCATGAAAAAGAGTTTGAAAAACCCATAAAAATTGAAAAATTTTTGAAAAATTTTGTGCTTCTAAGGAATTGAGATGATTTCTATGATAATCGCTACTTGTGAATTGAGTTTGATGACAATTGCATGCTTGAACGAATAGTGAATTGAAAAGAAATTGAATGAGTTGATTATGCCTCTTTTACAAGTTTCATAATGTGATGAATGTTACCTAAATCATGTTGAGAAATTGAAGTTGAAATCGCACTATAAGTTCTTATGCTTCTTGTTGAGATGATTAAGGCAATTCAATTCTTTCTTTCTTCTTTCTTTGATCATTTAGCCCCTCATTGAAATATTGACCTCCTTTACCTATCCGGGAATTTGGAGGAGTTGATTGAAAAAGGCATGTATGATGTGGGAGGGACATGAAAGCAATACTTTGCATTCAAAGGAATAGAAAGAAATTATAGGTTTGGGGAAGTCAATCATGACGATGAGTAACTCGGCACCATTCACATAGCCGGGTGTTTGTGTCTTGTCAAAGTCGGATTGAGCGATATTCCTAGCGGATTATGGTATGTGCGCTAAGGGTTTGAGGCATCTCATAAAAATTGAGAAACGCCAATCTCCTAGGCTTCGGTTTTTGTGCACCTCTATCCATAACTCCAAAAGTAAAGTCGAAAAATGAAAGGAAGAGAGCGAAGCTCTAAGTTGAAAGTGTTGCGGAAACCGCAAGAGAAGAAGAAAGAGTAGTTGTCCACTTTCCCGGATTCATGCACCACATTCCTTAAAGTTTCCTTCCCTTTCCACATTCTAGACCTTTTTCTTTAAAAGTCCTTAAGATCAAAAGAATGTTATATGGCTTGGTGATCTCAATTGAAGTTTCTTATGATTGATTTTGATAATGTTTGAAGGTTATGATGCTTGTATGGAAGTTTGATTGATCCATGAGCTTTCTTTACTCTTTGATTAAGTGTATGAAAGTCCTATAAACGATTGAAGAAAGATTTGAGAATGATCTATTGTTTAGAAGGCACATTCATCTAAAAGAAGTATTGCTTTGAGAAGGTCCACATATTTCATCCTAACTCTTGTTTTAAAAGCTTTTGAAAGACCTTGCTTAGGGACAAGCAAGTTGCAAGTATGGGGTTATTTGTTAGCATGAAATATTGTGATATTTTAGGCACGTTTTCTAAGTGTATTTGATTCATATTGATAGTCATTGATTGAGCATCGATGCATTTGTGAGCTAGTTTGTCTATAATGTCGATATAGAGATCTACACAAGCTTTATGTTGATTATAGGTAATTGAGAGCTATTTCCGAACGGAATCGAGCAAGGATGGAGTTGTTGAGCAATGTCCATGGATTGAGGACATTCTTAGGAGCAAAAGGAGTGTCAACTTGGAGAATGTACGAGGCTAGGGAAGAATCACGTTCTTGCCCTAAACCACGCTCTAAAATACGGCCGTACTACTTTCCACGTTCAAGTCCACGACCGTGGAACCTTAGCAAGTGAAGCGTGGTTCATTCCAGTAACTTCTACGGTCGTGGAATCATTGGTTCAAACCGTGTTGATTTCCACGCTCTAAATTCCACGACCGTGATCTTGGCGATATTTTTCGCCACACTTTAAGCCACGATCTTTTAAAAGATTGGGTCGGGCCGAAAGTTTATCTTACACTATAAAAGGACGGACGAAGAGAGATTCCGTCACCTTCGCTTACGCATAGACGCATCTTACACTTGCGCTTGGAATTGCCCTAATTTTGCTTTTAGCGGAAGTGGTGTTTGAGAGATTTTGGCGCAGCGCTATTGTGATTTCCGGATTGACGGAAGATCGAAGATTCGGAAGATTGTTCGCAAGAAGATTTCTCTTCTTGTTTAGGTTTGATTTAGAAGACGGATTGACATCCCGTTCTTCCTTCTTATCTAAGATTTGTGTTTGTTTGAGTTATTCCGAATCTAGTGACGATTATTGTTCTTGATTGTGACTTTGAAACTGATTTGAGAGTTATTGAAGGTTTTCGGAAGTTTTCATCTTTCAATCTTTTAATTCTTGAATTTGATATCAATATGACTATTGTTGGCTAAAAACCCTTAACAATTCTAAGGTGAAGGGTTGATAGTTGTGGCTTAGATGATGATAGATCGATCGTAGACAGATTGGACCCTGAGAGTTAGAGAGAATCGCCAACGAACCCTAAATTACGGTCTGTTCTTGAGTCAACGACCGTGGAACCTCAAGAACTAACCGTGATTTCCCTTAAGTTTACTAACTTGCTTTTACTTTAATCCAAAGTTAAAGATTTGCTTTAACTTAGTTTAGGCTTGTCCTTTCTAGGTGATAGTGAAGCCTCAACAACCTCTACCTCGATTGTGAGTGTCACAACCTTAATCGATTTAGTTAGTCTTGATCCTTGGATTACAAGTTTCGGTATTTGACTTTAATTCTTACCTTTAGAACCTTTCTATATTGAAGCCTCAACAACCTTTATAGAGAGTGTCTTGTAGGTGAGTCATATAAGATTTTTGGAACTTCACCGTACGATTACCTTACACTAGCATACTTTTGCATATCTTAACTCTGTCCTTATATCATTAGTATATCTTGAATCGATAGCCTCATCTGGATACTTGGATATTTAGGATTGTTGTTTTCCCAATAATTCGAAAAGCTCTTACATTTACTCGCTTGATAATCTATAATTGAATTTGTTCCCCCCAAATCCCTGTGTTCGATACTTTGGAATTCTTGCTTAACTATATCGATCCGTACACTGTGGGTTCGCTTGCTTGATTTCTAGTTTTATAAATTAAAGCTTATTTGCACGCACGCTAAGTGGCGAACAGATTCAAAGCCCTCTATTAGGTGAAGAGGAGTGTCATGCCCTCAATCCTTTATCTTTCTTTTCCTTGGGTTTTGGTTGGTGTGAGAGTTTAATCCTATCCTCGTAACCTCTTCTTGACGAGACTCAACATCCATTAAGTAGAATCCTTTGGGGGGGGGGGACAAAAGGGAAGTCAGATCTTAACCCGGACGACATTCGTACCGAAGATATACATACCTTGATACCCAGCTCTGTCCGAACACATCCTTAGACATCTTGAATCGAATACCGCAGCCGGATACTTGGATCTTTAGAATCTGCATTCCCATTATTCTTGATTCTATATTCTTTATTGTTATAATTGCATTGCTTGCTACCTAAGCTAGATTACCTTTATTGATTTGTTCTCACCGATTCCCTAAGATCGACTCCGGAATATTAGCCCATATTACGATTGATCCATACATTGCGGGTTCACTATCGTTAGGCTTGATTCTTGGATGTAAATTTAAATCTTATTCGCGTACACACATTTTCGAGCGAACAAGTTTTTGGCGCCGTTGCCGGGGAATTGGTCAAGACCAATCCAGTGCACGGTTGTCTAGCTTGGTGGCTTCTACCATTGCTACTAATTACTCTTGCTGAGTATTCTTGCAGATCTTTGATAGGTTTATGCGAAGAACGAGAGCCGGTAAAGAAATCGGTCCTTACGATCCTGAACCGGAAAAGACCCACAAAAATAAGTTGAGAGAGGCTAAGAAAATGACCGCTAACAACGATCAAGAGATGGAGGATCTTAGAGCTGAATTAGCTGCAGCTCGAGGTCGGATAAGGCAACAAGAAGAAGCCTTGAGGAAAGAGAGAGTTGATCAAGCTACTCTAGAAGACCGACTTCGGGCCAATATGGACGAAATGATAGCACAAGAACAACTGAGACGCTAAGAGAGAAACGAGGATGATAGAGTTGTGGTAAATCCACCTCCACCGGCACCCGTTAACATCTTACCACCACTAGTTTATGTGCCACCACCACCTCCACCAAGAGTGGAGCCAACTGATCCGTTTGTGGGCATTCCACAAACACTTGGGCAACATATGGATCCAGTCCAACGAACCCGCCCTCAGGGCGTGCATTTGGTAGACCCAACTGATCGTGACTTTGAGTTAAGACCTCCGGTGATTACTATGATCCAGCAAAGTCGCTTCGGAGGAATGGAAAGGGAGTCACCGCACCAACATCTTCAGAACTATGAAATCTTGATGGAAACATTGCGACCTTTAAGGTGCGAAAATAATAACTATAAGCCACATGCTTTCTTTTTCTCTTTGAAGGATAAAACGCTAGCTTGTATCAATCACTTCCTGCCGGAAGAGTAAACACGTGGGAGGAGATGACAACGGAGTTCCTAACCAAGTTCTTTCCACCATCAAAGACGGCAAAGTTTAGAGCTAAGATCAACGCATTTGTGATGAGGAATGGTGAAAGTCTTTTCACCTCATGGGAAAGGTTCAAGGACCTCGTATTGGATTGCCCACATCATGGGATTCCAAAGATTGATTTGTTTGTGATCTACTTAAAGGGGTTGGATGCTGAATCATAATTCAAGCTACAATCACTTTCAAGTGGAACTTTTATGGACAATCCGGTAGATGAGGCGTGGGAATTTGTTGAGAAGCAAACTCTCACCATGGAGAAGTGCTCACATAGAGGTGAAGAAGCGGGGAGCCAAAGCTCAAGAGCTGCGGTGCTGAATCTTACCGCCTCTAGTGTTAAGGAGGTGAACACTTTGAATAGCAAAATGAAGGTCTTGAAAGACCTTTTGATAGCTCATGTGAAGCAGCCCAAGGAGCAAGATGTGGGCTATGTTGGAAGAGAAAACCAACAAGGGAATAAGAACAACAATTGGAACAACAACAACCAGAACTCTAAAAACCATTGGAGATCCAATAAACAAAATTCCGGTAATCCTTATTCCCATGCTGAAAATTCACTAACTCCCCCTTCCTCTTCTTCTATTCCTTTGAAAAGCCAGGGATAAGCTTCATCAAGTTCAAGCCATCCGGCGAAGGACAAGTTTGAAGCAATGATAGAAATATTGATGTGGAAGATGCAAGGGTTAGAGAACCATGTCACTTCAATTTCTAAGGCGCAAAAATCCTTGGAAAATCAAGTTTTTAGAAAGGCCGAAGAAGCTCCTAGAGATCAAGGGAGACTTTCAGGAAAAATTGAAGATAACCCGAAGGGGCAAGTGATGTCAATCACTACAAGGAGCGGCGTGAAAACCACCGATCTTGCGCCAAAAGAGAAAAAAAAGGGCGAGCAACCCGTAGAAGTTGAAGTTCCGACTGAGAAAGAAGGGGAGAAGGTTCCCGTTTATGTTCACCCTCCGGCCTACAAACCTCCTCTCCCGTTTCCACAAAAAAGAGTGAGAGGACATCTTGATAAATACTTTGGTAAATTCATTGACCTAATGAGCAAACTACATATTGACATACCTTTTATTGATGTAACTTTAGATATTTCATCCTATGGAAAGTTCTTGAAGGAAATCCTCTCCAACAAGAGGAAGCTAGAGGATTTTGGTGAAGTAAAGATGACTTCCGAGTCATCCAAACTCATCAAAACCATGACGGAGAGGATGCCAGCCAAGCTGAGAGATCCGGGTTCATTTTGAGTTCCCCTTGGGATTGGAGAAGGCGTGTACATTGCACTTTGCGATCTAGGAACAAGCGTGAGCGTCATCCCGCTTGAACTATGTGAGAAAATGGGTTTGTCAGAACCTAGACCGGTGAAAATAATACTCCATATGGCCGACCGATCCACCACCTTACTCGTTGGCATACTAGAGGACAATCCCGTAAAGCTTGGTAACTTCTACCTTCCTATAGATTTTGTGGTCTTGGACATTCCTGCAGATTATCCGACGCCAATCATTCTTGGGAGACCTTTCCTAGCAACTTCAGGGTGTCAATTTGATTGCAAAAATGCCAAGCTATCTTTCAATATCGGTGGGGAAGATGTAGAATTTTCTATACAAGAAGAGGAATTAAAGGAGACTGTCAATCTCATATCACCCGACATTCCAACAAAAGGAAGCATGATAAAGAACATTGTGGAGGAAGTACGGAAAGACTCGAACGATGGCCAAAACCAAAGTTCCATGGGCGTGGTTTCTAACAATTACACCGTGGAACCGCAAGTCGAGAGCAACCACGGTTCGTTCCACGACCGTGGAAGTAACAGTGAACCCGTGGAATTCAAAACTCCCAAAGTTTTTTCCTCCCCTCTCAAGAACATTATAAAACATTGTTTCACCTTTTCTCCACCCTTACAAACATCTGGAGACAGCTCTAGAAGGCATAATAAGATAAAGAGCACATCAAAGAACGTTCAAGCTTCCCAAGAAAGGACGAAGAGGTTGCACGACAAGCACATCGCTCTGAACGATTTGAAAGAAGGCGTTCTTGCCCTTCTTTTCAACTCCCGTCTTTGTTTATTTCCAGGTAAGTTGAAGTCTCGGTGGACCGGACCATTTGTGATTAAGCATATTTTTCCCCATGGTGTAGTTGAAGTATGGGGTGAACAATGAGGAACTTTCAAAGTCAACGGTCAACGACTGAAGAAGTACGTACTGGAAGTTTAGATCGAGGACCTTGCAACCACCCACTTTACTTGAAGAAGCAAAAAGGAACGGTCTAGCTACGGACCTTAAATAAAGCGCTTCTTGGGAGGCAACCCAAGGTATCGTTTTCTTTTCCCTTTTTCTTAGATTAGTTTAGTTAGTTTGTTTTTGTTGTTTTCGTTGGTTCGTTCCCGATTTTTCTTGTGTCTTTGGATGACAGGAACTAGGAAATCTCCAAAGAGAAGTGAAGTAAAGCAAAAAACCGTCAAACATGGAATTTTGGACGTAATCAAGGATTCCACAGGATAAAATAGATTTCCACGACCGTGGATTTCTATTTTTGACCGTGGAAAAGCTATTCGATAGGCCGTGGTTTTCCAATTTTCCACGGGATAAAATAGATTTCCACGCCCGTTGTTTTGCTAGTAGGGGCCGTGGTTTTCAAATTTTCCACAAAAGGTATAAAAGACCACACTTCATTCCAAAGCTGAAACAAAAAACCCCCAAAACCACACCCAGTTCAGCCGCCCTTATGACCCGGCATGGAATCCATTCCCGCCTCCACTTTGATGATGACATTCGCTTTTTAGCCTCTCCATCAAACTTGTGAGTTTCTTGTACTTTTACCTCTACTTCTATTACACGTTGGGGACAACGTGTGGTTCAAGTATGGGGTGGTTGAATACCTTTGGTTTGTAATAACTTTGAGATACTTGCTTGCTTGTATAACCATCGTACCTTTGCATCTTTCATTACCTTTGTCACACGTTTCATTGTTGCATTGCATTCGATATTTTTGAAAAAAAAAACCAAATTTTTTTTGAAATCTTAAAATTTTTGTGCTTCTAGGATTGGAGATGATCTTGATGAAGAAAACTACTTGTGAATTGGATTTTTGATGATTTTTATGTGTTTGAAATGAATTGTGATTTGTGAAGAATTTCAATATTTTGTTGAGCTTTCTTGTAAGTTTTATTATTTGGAAATTGATCTAAATCATGTTGAGAATTTGAAGGTTGAAACAGATTTTATAAGTTCTTGCACTTCTTATTGATATGATTGAGGCGTTTCGTTTTGATTCATTTCTTCTTCTTGATCACGCTTTTAGATCCTCATGTATATGTTTTGCCCCTTCTTACCTATCCAGGAATTAGGATGCGAATTGTGTAAAAGTGTGAAGTTTGAAGTTAAAAATGGTTGAAGTGTGTTAGAAAAATAGGTTTGGGGAAGTCAATCATCATGATGAGTAACTCAGCACCATTCACATAGCCGGGTGTTTGTGTTTTGCCAAAGTCGGATTGAGCGATATTCCTAACGAGTCATTGTATGTGCATCACGGTTTGAGGCAAGTCAAAAAAATTAAGTTAATGCTGATTTCCTAGGCTTCGGTTATTGTGCACCTCTATCTTTGATCTCAAAAGTAAAGTCGAAAATTGTGTTGAAAAAGAAGAGCAAAGCTCTATTGGTGGAAGTTGAAGTGTGCTTGAAAAGTTTGTGATGCTATTGTCCTCTTTCCCAGATTTTACGCCACATATCCTATACATATCCCACCCTAACACGTTTCTCGACCTTATGTGAAAGACCTTAAGATCTTTGAGATTGATGTTTGACTTTGTGGTCCAAATTGGATTTTTCGCATGAGTGATTTTGGTTTTGCTTCATGTTATAATGCTTGTTTTGAAACTTTTGCAAGATGTGATTGTTCTTTTCAAGGCATGAATCCTTTTGTTCACATAACGATTTTCGGAAAACCATGAAACAAGTGTAGAGAGCGATCTTTGAATAGAAGCAATCCAAAAATATTGTGTTTTTCCTTGTCTTTACATTCATATTTCATACATCTTTGTATTCTAGATTGAACCTTGTTTGGGGACAAGCAAGAGGCAAGTATGGGGTATTTTTATGACATGAAATATGATATAGTTTAGATGTGTATATATGTAGTTTTTCCCTTCCTTTTGAGTACATGGACATGCATTTGTAGCATTTATCGAGTATATACACCTATTATCTTAGATTCGAGATCTACACAAGCTTTGTTGTGACTTTAGGTGAATTGGAGCTGAAATGGAATGAAAAAGAGCCATTCACTGAGTGTTGGTCAACAAGGAATTCATTGGGAGGCATTGAAACATCATTGGAAGAAGTATGAAGTGAAGCAAGGGTGAAAAGCGTCGAAAAGGAAGAACCACAGTAAAAAAAAGGAGTTCCACGGCCGGGGTTTCGATAATTAATTGAATTTCGCACATGGAAACAAAGGTCGAGAGTCGCCACGGGAGAAACCACGGCCGTGGTTTTGTGACGTCAACCGCGGTTTTCTTCGGAAAAGTCCATTACGTTAATTGCCACGTCAACATGAAAGAAACGAGCCTTTTGACCTTGTTTTATTTTATAAAAGGAGGTTGACGGCTGCCTTTTCCGATATCTCGCTTTGGACAAAGATCACGCTTTAGGCCGGAAGGAAGCCTCTTGGATTCTATTTTCCGCACGTCGGAAAGATGTTTCACCGTTGGAGGACATTGAAGAAGTCATTGGTTCTTCTTTAGAGATTTGTGAGATTGTTCTAGTCTTTGATTTTGTCTTTGAGAACACATTCTGGGATTATATTATTTGATTGATTCAGTTATTGATTCTTTGAAGATTGAGTTTATTCTTCTTTGTGTTCTTGGTTGCATATCTTTCTTGATTTCTATTCTCAATCTTGAATTGATTACGATGATGATTGTTGGCTAAAACCCTTGTGATTCTAGGTCGAAGGGTTGATGGTTGTGGTATCGATGATGATAGATTGAGCCTTTACAGATCGGACCCTAAGAGTTGTGAGAAGAAACCCTCGAACAAGGATTTCCACGGGCTGTTCTTAAGCAACCATGACCGTGGTTTCCCAAGATCTGGCCGTGGTTTTCTCTATTTTGCACGTTTCGCTTTTGCCTTTATCCAAAGTTCAAGATTGCATAAATCCTACCTTTTTTAACCTTTTCTAGCCTTAGCTTTGCTGATTGTGAGTGTTACAAACTCTAGGTGATAGAGGATTCAAACCCCTCTATTAGGTGAAGATGAGTGTCATGCCCTCAATCCTTTATATTTCTTTTCCTTGAGTTTTGGTTGGTGTGAGAGTTTAATCCTATCCTCGTAACCTCTTCTTGACAAGACTCAACATCCGTTAAGTAGAATCCTTGGGGGGGGACAAAAGGGAAGTCGGATCTTAACCCGGACAACATTCGTACCGAAGATATACATACCTTGATACCCAACTCTGTCCGAACACATCCTTAGACATCTTGAATCGAATACCGCAACCGGATACTTGGATCTTTAGAATCTGCATTCCCATTATTCTTGCTTATATATTCTTTATTGTTATAATTGCATTGCTTGAAGCTAGATTACCTTTATTGGTTTGTTCTCACCGATTCCCTGATATCGACTCCGGAATATTAGCTCATACTACGATTGATCCGTACACTGTGGGTTCGCTATCGTTAGGCTTGATTCTTGGATATAAATTTAAAGCTTTTTTGCATACACACCTTTTCGAGCGAACCGTTACTGCAGAAGAACTGCAGGGGTGGCACGAGCTTGCAGTTGCGGTGGCAGGACACTCGAGGCACGGGGGCGGCGGCTTGACAAAAAGTGACATCTTCTCTTTTGACAGCAGAACTACATCAAGGAACCAAGGCTTGGTTCTTTCACTCTTCACACACGTTAACACTGAACACAGAGAGCTTGTAAACATCAACATATCAACAACGGAAATGCCAACAAGAATCAAGGCTCGATCTTGATTCTTGTGAAGAAGGGTAGAAGAACGAAAAGAGTAAGAGAAACAGAAGGAAGAAGCATGCAGCAGGTTCATGAACGTGTAAAAGGATCAAAGGGATGAAGACTTACACGTTCTGCAAAAGAACACAAGGAAAAGGTTGTAACTTTGCGCAAGGTTGAAGAAGATGTAAGCAAGAAACGAAAAAAGGAAGAGAAGGAGGGAATTTATAGGAAATGGTTGGTAAAGATAAGGGAAGGTCCTTTTTAGGGTTAGAAGATCATAGGATAGCCGGCCATAAGATAGAAGATCGGATCTTCTATCTAAGGAAAGAATAAAATAGAAATAAAAAAGATCCCGCGATCTAGGGTCGGTCGCACCCGCGGCTGGCCGCAGGGGTCGCGGTGAAGGCAAAAAGACGGCTGTTACAAGCACCACCTTAGAAGGAGTTCGCCGGCCTCGTTCGCATGAGCTATGTATACACGTGGTAAATCGGTGCATTGTAAGTTTGTTCATTTTGCAAGTTGAAGGTTGGTGTGTGAAACATTTGTTGTGTTGTCATGTGTTGCATACATGACGAAGTTTTGTAATTGTTTTCTAATAAATAGGTTGAATGTTTTTTTTAATGACTTTGTTGTGCTTCTTGTTGCAAGATGCTACAAGCGAATTTGCTGTCAAACTAACTAATGAAACTCATTGTATGGTCTCTAACCTAGTGACGTCATGGATTATTAACAACTCTTTTCGATTTGTTTTTAAGCATAAACAAACATTAAGTCAGAAGAGGGTCTAACTAAATGCTTGTTCATAAAAAAGAAGAAGTAACGAACGTGTTTATAAAAACAAAAACAAAATAACGATCATTACTTTGACTTAAAGTCCATTGGTAATAAAAAAAGTAAATGTTTGCATATAAATTAGTTATTTGTTACCTTAAAAACTTTTAATATGGATTGTTAATGATATAAAATGGTGTGTTTGTGAGAGCTTCTTACTCTTACTATATCTTTAGTTCCTTCATAATCCTATCTCTCTATATATAGACACACGCAGTTGTGTTTGTACCGTAAAATATGATCATCTTCATCATACAAATGATCGCTTTGTGTAGATGCATTTAGAGGTGTCAAATGGGCGGGTCGGTTGAGTTCGGGTCGGGTAAATTTTGTTTTGGGTCACTTTGAGTCGGGTCAAATTTGTCTATAATGTCATGTCGGGTTTATCCGGGTCGGGTCGGGTTAAGTCGGGTGTCCTTGCACAACTGATAATCGGGTTCTCGGGCCATTTTGGGTTGTTTTAATCGGTTATCGGGCTAATTCGGGTCGGCCTCGGGCCGGGTCGGGATGATTTGTACATTTGAAATTCGGGTTCACGGTCTACTTCGGGTCGGTCGCTTCAATTACCGGGTTATTCTAGGTCAGTATAGTTTATGTATCGGGTAAATCCGGGTTGAATTACTTTGAGTATAATCAAGTTCGATTGTTTTTGGGTCGACATTTTTAGGATTTTATTGTTTTCATGTTGAACTAATTTTTTGTGACAAGTCGATTTCGACATGCTCGAACTTATTGTATTTTTTTTCTTCATATTAATAGGTCGGTCTCCTTTGTTAAGTCAATTTAACGTATTCATATTTCAAGTAAAAAATAATGTAGTCGGGTCGATTAAACTATACCATTTGACTAAGAGAGTTAAAAACACCTGTCTGAACCTGAGCATGTGGAGATAAACACGTGGTTAAGATCGGTTTGGTCGGTTGGTAGGTGGTTGTACCTACACTCATATCCATCCCATCACACATCAATTTCACTCACCAACAGGAGTTCATCGGGTTTTCACCTGCATAATCGGTTGGGTTAACCGGTTGGGTCGGGTGGTTGTTCACCCATTTACATCCCTATGTGCGAGGTGAGCGCATGCGCAAGAGAGAACCTTTTCTTAGTTAATATTTGTTGTTATATTATTTTTGTGTATGACTTAAAAATGTGAAGCCTCCATATCCTAGTGGTTGAGGATTCTTACAAAAGTCTTTTCTCAACTCGAAGATCAAAGTTCGAGTCTTACCCGCCACATTTTCTATTTTACAAGTTGTTTTTCATTACTTTAGTCTATTGACTTTTATTCGAAACAAAAAAAAGTGCCACTTGTAAATTTAGTTTATAAATTGATGATTTATTATAATTATAAAAATATTGTATCAATTATTTTTTATTTATAGCTTTAATGAAAAATAAAATTATTATTTATTATAATTATAAAAATATTGTATCAATTATTTTTTATTTATAGCTTTAATGAAAAATAAAATTATTATGGTGTTTTGATGTATTTATAACTGAAAGTGAATTTACAAGTTGATTTTAGGTACTTGAGGCTATTAAAATAATGTATACACTATTTCTTAGTTATAACATTAATGAAAAATAAATCATTATGGTGTTTTGATGTATTTATAATTTAAAGTAATATTATAAGTTGAATTCATGTACTTGAGACTTCTTTTTGTTTTCAAAAAATGGTCTCCACAGTTTAATGTATTTAATAATTTTAATTTTATTTTATGATTCTAATTCTAACTTAATATATTTTAAAATTAACAATTAATTTAAACAAGACCTCCATAATTAATTGTCTAGCCTTCCACAATTCGGTTATTCGAGAAAGTCATTTCACAAAAGTAATGATATTTTACAAAAGCACTTTTTTGGTAGTAACTTATAAGTAATTAGTATACTTATAATTTATGTAATTATAAATATATAGATTAATAAAATTAATTTATTAAATTAAAAAAATAAGTTTAAACGGTAATTAATAAAAATTAAAATATAATTTTAAATAAATGTTTGATGTATATTGTGTAATAATATGATATTTGTTAGTAAAATCGTATATGATCACTAACTATTTTTCCATCTTTGTTCATTCGCTAACCGTTGTATTATATTATGAAATAACTTAAATTCAAAGTATAAGAATTTATTTTATGAACAATAACACGATAGTACTATAGTTTGCATGTACATACAAAGTCAAATTTGGCCAACATCATCATCATTATTTTGTATGTGTATAAAAACTTAATTAATTCACAAGTTATATTATAAATTACAATCAAAGTATATGATTATTACTTTCTTATGCTTTTTCTTGAGTAAATTATAAACAATTTAACTAAAATTTATTTGAAATAATTTATGCATCATACTAATATAATATTACAATACTAATTTACATTAAACTCAACAACAAATTTTTTTAAAGAGAATTTATACTATGTCACTTACATTAAGCTATACTCGACTTGTATGTATGACTCATTAAATTATTTTAAACAACTTTAAGTCGTATCAATTTTAATATAAATTTTACGTTCAATTTAGCCACAATTAAAAAACCCAAAAGCCATAACAATATGGATACACAGTCTTATAAATGACTAACTATTAAATTTTATCTATATATTTGTATGCTAATGCCTAATATTAAAGCAAAAACTCTTAACATTTAACTAGTGTATTACACGCACTTCGTGCGGGTTGAGTTTTAATAAATATTTAATACTTAGAAATTTATTTGTATATTTTTGTAAAATAAAAATCCGAAGAATGAAATTATAATCATTATTATGATTTTTAATTCTCTATTAAGTATTTATCTCTTCTAATTGATTAAATTTTTTAAATTGATTTGTTAAAATATGTTTGTTGGTAAAAAAAAATCCATAAAAATTTTAAAAACTATTTTTATAAAAATATTATTTAAATATTATAAAAAAAATTTAGAATTTAATTTTTAATTTATATTAACATTTAGAATTCACTTTTTAAAATAATTTTTTAGGCTTCGAGAAACATGGCGTTGACACGTGACAATAGAGGCTTCTGCTTTAATAGATATAAGATAGTAGCACCATTTTTTTATTCATTTTACCACATGTCACTTTTGTATGATTCTTATTTTTACAAATTTTTAATTGAAAAAAATATGTGAACTACTATCTATTTTTAAATACATTCTATATACATTTTAACAAATTCTTCTATTATCTTTTACTTTCTTTTTACATTGTGATCTAACACAATTTATATTTATAATATATTAAAAATTATTTTATACTCGCTCCGTTCACAAACAGTTGTCGTTTTACCCTTATATATTTGTTAAAGAATAATTGTCAATTTAGCTATTTTGACATTTATTTTATACATTTATTTCATAGTTTTCTTAATAAGTGTGCAAAATACTAATACAACAATTATTTGTGAACGGAGAGTTCACTAAATCATTCATTTTTCTATAAATTTTTATATATGTTAGCATTACAAAATATTATAAGATTATTAAATATACATATTTGTGACAAAATTATAATTTTTATATCTATTTTTAAGTTAAAATTCAATTAAATTGCATATGTGATATGTGCATAATCAACATATTAGTTTGTGGTAAAGCAAAGGATCTAAATATCACGTGTGAACTATGTTGATTTTAATTTTGACATGTTGTTTTTCTATATATTCTAGTTTTATACTTTTTAATGTTTATATTTATTAATAAAGGGTAAATTTGGTAAGTAGGCTTTATTAAGAAACAAAGATACTAAGTAGGCTTTTTTATATTTTCCAATAAGAAAATATACCCCAAATCCTAATTTACCGTTCATATTTACCATAAAATTTGGTAAAATTCAACTCTTCTCTCTCTTTTCTGTTACGCTCAAGGAAAGCCATCTGAATCCATTCTTCTCCTCCTTTCGATCTCACAATCTTCTCCTCTCGCAAGCTTCTCTGGTATCAATCGATCTATTTTCTCTCTTCTCTCTCACAATCGACATCGATCTTGCAATCTTCTCTGGTATCAATCGATCAAACACCAGAAACGAATACAACGCAATCGAATTGTAGTTCAACACTTCAAATACCAGAAATCGCTTCGATCTAACTAGGTATCTCTCTCACAATATTCTACTCTCTCGCCATCTTTTAGCAATATTATTCTGGTATTTTGTTCACCATTGTGAAATTTTGATCAGATTATTCTTGTATTCCTGGTATAAAGTGTCGTCAGATTTAGTTTTGTTTTAAAATATGTTTTTGGTATGAATGAGTGTCTTATGATTTCAATTTTTGGTTTTGTCCATTATATTTGGATTTTCTCTGTTCTGGTATCAATTTGATAATCGATTTTGGTATGAACATTGTTGCTAGTTTGTTTTCTTAATTCTGGTATGAATTAATGAGTTCTGGTATAATCTCTTTTGCAGTATGATAATTGTCTTTCTGGTATCATTAATTCTCTGGTATAATGATTTGAATGACTTCTGGTATACTTGAAATTCTGGTATTTGTGGTGTTGTTCATAATTTTGGTATACTTGAACGTCTGGTATACTTGATCTTTTGGTATTTGTGTTGTTGTGCATAGTTCTGGTATACTTTAACTTCTGGTATACTAGAACTTCTGGTATTTGTGGTGCTGTGCATAATTTTGGTATACTTTAACTTCTGGTATACTTGAACTTCTGATATTTGTGGTGTTGTGCATAATTCTAGTATACTTTAACTTCTGGTATACTTGAACTTCTGGTATTTATGGTGTCGTGCATAATTCTGGTATACTTTAACTTCTGGTATACTTGAACTTCTAGTATTTGTGGTGTTGTGCATAATTCTGGTATACTATAACTTCTGATATTTGTGGTGTTGTGCATAATTCTGGTATACTTTAACTTTTGGTATTTATGATGATGTGCATAATTCTGGTATACTTTAACATTTGGTATTTGTGATGATGTGCATAATTCTAGTATACTTTAACTTCTGGTATATTTATAATAGTTTTTTTTCTGGTATATACAGAACTTGTTAGACATGACTCATTTACAAATTGTAGTTTATTGTGGAGGAGAATGGAAATTTGTGGACAATGAATGAACATATATAGGGGATAAAGTAGTGTGCAAACCCATCACTGTGGGAGATCCAGTTAGCATACCAGAAATTAGGATGTTGATTGCCAAACGTTTTCAAGTAGATGAGACAGTGAACAAATTGGAACTTACATACAAGAATATCTTAAATGAAGCATTGCAACCATTTGATATTGAGACGGTAGAAGATTTCGAGGATTTTGTTGAAGTTAATCAATTGACTCAACCATGCTGGAGTGTGCCATTGTGTGTGAGATTAAAGTCTAGAATTGTTATACCAGAAATTGAAGAAATTAATGAATATCATCCATACACTGCCATTGTTCCTGCTCCTAGTGTGACTGAAATAGAAACAGAGAATAGCAATGCAATCACTGAAGTTCAACCTGAAGAAACTCAATGGGGTCTTAAGCTTGGTTAAAAGTTCAAGGATAAAAACGTAGTGAAAAATGCATTGTGTTTGAATGCTGCTGCCGAATGTACACAATACAAAATAACAAAGTCTATCAAGCTTGCTATTCTTCCGCAATGTCTAGATAAAGATTGTAAGTGGCGCGTACGGTTCTCGAAAATCAAGAAATCAAAAGTGTTAACATTAACAAAGTATACCAGAGAGCACACTTGTTCATTCCATACAAAGAGAAGTTACCGCAGAAAGGTCTCATATCCTGTCATTGCTGAAATAGTTGTAAAAATGTAAGTCCATTGCTTATTATCACATATAATATTCAATTCTATATTGTTTTCTTCCATTCTGGTATGAACTACATTAAAATCATATTGTTTATGTTATTTAGGTATGCTAATACACACAAACTCCCCGAGCCTAAGACAATTATTGGAATTTTGAGAAACGAGCATTGTTTGGAAGCTAGCTACTGGGAATGTTGGATGGCACAAGAGGCTGTCAAGGACAATATAAGAGGAACAAATGAAGAGAACTACAAGGGTGTGCCGGTGTACTTACATCGATTGCAAGAGGCAAATCCGAACACTATTGTAGCACTGCAATTGGATGATGAAATCAAATTCAAGTATGTCTTCTTTGCTTTGGGACAATCAATTAAAGGATATTCAGTAATGAGAAATGTATAATCCTTGTTCTGGTATTTAATAAACTTATGCCTCTGGTATTATCAATTATGCATGAACGATATAGATTCTGTTAGTAAAGTTATGTTTCTGGTAAACAGTATAATTATGTTTCTAGTATGCTCTTTTCTGGTTCAGTGTCTGGTATTGTTAGATAAATGTACTTTTGGTAATATCATTTCTGATGTAATTACAAGCTCAATTTCTGGTATAGTGATATATATTTGAACAATTAAGTTTATGGTATGAGTATTATCCTTTTTTGGTATACCAGAAAACTAATTGATTGGTGATTGTCGTTGTTTAAGGTTATATCAGTTGAGGGAACATTTTTAAAAGGACGATATGGTGGGGTGTTATTGCTTGCAACAGCGCAAGATGCAAACCAACAAATATACCCGCTAGCATTTGCGATTGTTGACCGTGAATGTGATGACTCGTATGATTTCTTCTTCTATCATTTACACAAATTTGTCCCTGACAGCGAGGAACAACTATGTATATCAGACAGACACATGTCAATCAAGAATGGTATTGCTAAGCACTACACAAAAGCATCTCATGGAGTTTGCATGTACCACTTGAAAGGGAACTGTTAGCATGAAATATGATGATATTTTAGGCACTTTTTTTTAGTTGTTTTTCCCTCTTTATAGTGTTCTTAGATATGTGTTTGAAGCAATTGTGAGCTAGTTCACCCACTTTGTCGATATAGAGATCTACACTAGCTTCTTTGTGTTTTTAGGTGAATAAAGCTTGGATTGGAGCAAAATAAGGAAGGAATGGAGTGTTTGATCACATTTGATGGCAAGGAGATGCATTAGAAAATCTAAGGAAGGAGCATGGATGGAAGATTGCACGAAACAGAGGCAAAGAAAGAGGAAAAGCAAGTCCATGCCTTGAATTATGGTCGTGGAGAAGGAAATTGACTTCCACGCCCTAAACCACGGCCGTGGATTTGGCAACATGAACGTGGACTTGAGTTTGGAGCACTCCAGAGAGTTACACGGTCTAAATTACGGTCGTGGAAATCCTATGGCACCGTAATCTGTTTCCACGCCCTAAACCACGGTCGTGCAAAGTTGTACTAGGCCGTGATTTCGATGATTCTGTGACGTGTCATATTTTTCCACGTCAGCCACATCATTGGGCTTTCTCGTAACCCTACCTCGCCTTATAAAAAGGCTAGAGAAGAGAGTTTGAAGGAGGCTCGCTTACGTTCGCTTACCGTCGCTTACTTTCGCATACGGACATTTAGCCGCCTTTCGGAGATTTTGCTTGAGGATTGAAGATTTGAGAAGGACGTTATTTTTGGAAGATTGTGTACTTTGGATATTATAGGATTTTCATTCGAGAACGGATTGACACCCCGTTCTTTATGACTTCTCTAGATCTTTGTGAGGTTTATGTCCCTATTCTTCTAGATTCATAAACATATTACTTCGTGTTTGGATTTCGAGATTGACTTTGAGTTTTATTTGATTTTTCGAGGGTTTTCTTCTTTTATTCTTCTTAAATTGAATATTGATATCATGACAATGATTGTTGGCTAAAACCCCTTTAGCAATTCTAAGGTGAAGGGTTGATAGTTGTGGCTTAGATGATGATAGATCGATCGTAATTTGATTGGACCCTGAGAGTTAGAGAAATATCGTCGACACCCTAAATCACAGTCTGTTCTTGAGTTCCACGGCCGTGGTTCCCAAGATCTAGCCGTGATTTTCCCTGGTTTACAAACTTTGCTTTTGCTTTAATCCAAAGTTAAAGATTAGCTTTAACCTAGCCTTGACTTGCCTTTTGTAGGTAGTAGTGAGACTCAACATCCTCTATTTCGGTTTCGAGTGTCATAACCTTAACCGTTTTAGCCTATCTTTGATTCCTTGGGTTTGGGCATGGGTATTTGAGATTAATCCTTATCCTTAGGTACTTTCTATACTGCAGCCTCAACAACCTTTATAGAGAGTGTCTTTGGGTGTGTTATATAGGGTTTTGGAACTTCACCGTACATTACCTTACTTTAGTATACCTTTGCATTTCTCAACTCTATCCTTGTATATATAGTATATCTTGAATCGATTGCCACAATTAGATATCTGGATCTTTAGGGTTGCTGTTTTCCCCAATTATTTACAAAGCTTTTACATTTTAATTGCTCGATTACTTGAAACTGGTTTTGTTTCATCAATTCCCTGAGTTTGATACTCTGGAATACTTGCTAATCTACGCCAATCCGTACACTGCGGGTTCGCTTGCTTTTATTCTACTTTTATAAACTTAAAACTTATTTGCACGCACGTTTAGGGGCGAACAAGTTTTTGGCGCCGTTGCCAGGGAGTTGGTCAAGACCATTTCCGGTTTTCAGTTGTCGAGCTTGGGAGCTTTTGCTCTTGTTATTTGATATCTTTTTGTGAGTGCTTTTTGCAGGCTCTTTTAGGTATATGCGAAAGACTAGATCTACCAAAGATCTAGTTCCGTTCGATCCAGAACTTGAGAGAACCTTAAGAAGAAAGTTGAAAGAGAAAAAGATGGCTGAAAATAATGAAAGAAACATCCAAGCTGAGTTGGATGAAGCTCAACGTCAACTCACGTTGAGTGAGAAAGCTCGTGTGGACGTGGAAACGAGTCATCAATTCCAAATTGATGAACTCAAAGCGATGATGTTGGACATGAAGTTGGAGCTGAATGATGCAAAGAAGAAGAAGAAGGTCAAGAAACCAACTAAGTCCATTAGAGATGATTTGTCTGATGATGAAGATCCGGACATGCCGGAACTTGAAGAAATCGATCCGGTGATTCATATCATTTGTAACAACCCGAGACCACCGGTTGTTCCTCGCATTCCAGCTGGAGATGTGAGAGTTGCTAATGGAGTGGATGAACCACGAACTCTGGGGCAAAGGATGGATCCAATTCAGCAACCACGCCGTCTAGGTGTGAATTTCGGTGCTAAAGATATCCAGGAATTCATCTTTAGCCCGCAAGTTATTACCATGGTTCGCCAAAGTCAATTTGGTGGAACTAGTGCTGAATCTCCACACCAACATTTACAGAATTTTGAGATTTTAATGGAAACATTGAAGCCGAAAAGGGCTACTAACAATAACTATAAAATCAAGCCGTTTTTCTTTTCTTTGAAGGATAAAGCATTGGCTTGGTATCAAGCTCTTTCAGCTGCAAAGTTGGCCACATGGGAGGATTTATCTTCGGAGTTCCTCACCAAGCTCTTTTCGCCATCCAAGACGGCGGAGTTGAGAGGTAAGATTAATGTATTTTCTATGAAAACTAACGGAAGTTTGTTTCAATCATGAGAAAGATTTCAGGACCTCTTATTGGATTGCCCACACTATGGTATTTCAAAGCTTGAGTTGCTAGAGATTTACTACTAGGGGTTGGATGTGGACACACAATTCAAACTCCAATCTCTCTCTTGTGGTACATTCATGGACATGAGAGAGGATGATGCTTGGGACTTCATTGAGAAGCAAGCCCAAGTGATTGAGAAGTATTCCCACCGGAAGATAGAGCTGGGAGTGAAGCTAACACAAGCTGCACAAACTCAAATCTTTTCCCTCAATACTGAAATAAAGGAATTGAAGGAAATCATTAGAGCTGGCCTGCAACAACCAAAGGAGCAAGATTTTGGCTACTTAGGCAACAACAACAACCACCAAGGGAACCGGAACAATAACCGAAATAACAATTGGAACAACAATAATTGGAATAACAACAAAAACCAAAATTCCAACAACAATTGGTGTTCCAACCAACAACAAAAAAATTCCGGTAATCCCTATGCAAATTCTGGAAATTCACTAACATCTCCCTCTTCTTCTACCCTTTTGAAAAGTCAGGGGCAAACATCGAATGGTTCGAACAATAAGGAGAAGGAGAAGCCCGATCCTATGTTGGAGACAATTCTAGGAAAGCTTCAAGGGCTAGAGTGCTACATAACTAAGGTTGATAAAGCTAAAAAATCTTTAGAAAACCATATGTTCAGCAAGGCTGAAGGAGTTCCTAGGGATCAGGGAAAGCTTCCCGGGAAGACGGAGGATAACCCAAAGGGAAGGGTGATGGCTATCACCACTAGGAGTGGCATTACAACCACCGACCCGCAACCCAAGTTTGTGGAAGTCCCAACTGAGAAGGAGAAAGATAAGGTGAAGGAGAAGGAAGATGTTTACGTTCCTCCTCCAGCTTATAAACCTCCCCTACCATTCCCGCAGTCTAGAGCAAGAGCGCGCCTAGACAAGTAATTCAGTAAGTTTATTAAACTCATGAGAAAACTGCATATTAATATACCTTTTCATTGATGCAATTGTAGGTCTGCCCGCTTATGGGAAATTTTTGAAAGAGATTCTCTCTAACAAGAGGAAGCTAGAGGACTTTGGAGAAGTCAAGATGAGTTCGGAATCTTCGGAGCTCATCAAAACGATGACTTAAAAGATGCCCCCAAAGCTGAGAGATCTGGGGTCATTTTGCGTTCCAATTAGAGTAGCAGAAGTCACATGTGACGCTCTTTGTGAATTGGGAGCAAGTGTGAGCATTATTCCACTTGCTTTATGTAGGAAGATCGGTTTAGATGAACCTAAACCGGTGAGACGTTATACATGGCGGATCGATCCATAACTCGTCCCGTCGATATCATTGAAGACTTCCCAGTCAAGCTCGGTAAGTTTTACATTCCAATTGATTTTGTAGTGCGTGACATTCCTACAGATTGTCCGGTTCCGATCATACTCGGCAGACCGTTTCTTGCAACATCCAGTTGTATAGTGGATTGCAAGAATGCTAGATTGGCGTTTGACATAGGTGAAGAGAAGGTTGAGTTTGTTCTCTATACTTTGGTGAAAGAGCCAGCTCTTGGAGAGGACATGTTCAATGTTTATGATGAGGAAGCATCTAGAGAAGAAGTGAGCTCGATTCTATTCAAGGATCCATTGCAAAAGGTTATCACCATGAGCATCATGGATAAAGGAGAAGAAGAGGATTGCAATGAAGAGATTGAAGCCTTGGAGGAGCTAAAAGAAGTGCATGAGGAAGAGTTTGAAAAACTCTATGATGGGTCAGAAAACGTGAGGAATCACGGCCAATCGTGCTATTCCACGGCCGTGGTTTCCCCCAACATGACCGTAATCAGCTATTCAGAGAGCTCCAGTAAGTTACACGGCCAAAACCACGGCCGTGGAACCACTAGTGGTGCCGTAATTGACTTCCGCGCCCTAAACCACGGCCGTGGAAGTAACAATGGTGCCGTAATTCAAGGGATTTCTGAGGATGATCACGTCCTTTCCACAAATACTCTTGAGCCCTCTTCCACCACTCCTACACCCTTAGAGACTTCTAAGGAAGCATTGGACACTCCTCAAGAGTCATCAAATGCATCAATAACAATGGAATTGAAGCCACTTCCCACACATCTTCGGTATGCATTTCTTGGAACTAATTCTACTTTTCCCGTAATTGTTAGTTCCGAATTAAGTGAAGATGAGCATGATAAGCTAATGATTATTTTAAAGAAGCATAAAAAGGCTTTAGGATATACCATAGAGGATCTTGTAGGAATTAAACCATCATTATGCATGCATAAGATCCTAATGGAGGATGATTTCAAGCCTTCGAGACAACCTCAAAGACGGTTAAATCCGATCACGAAGGAGGTTGTCAAGAAGGAGATTCTTAAGTTGCTTGACGCAAGTATCATCTATCCTATCTCGGATAGCAAGTGGGTGATTCCCGTTCAAGTTGTTCCAAAGAAAGGAGGAATGACGGTTATAACAAACAAGAACAATGAACTCATTCCTACAAGAATCGTCACGGGATGGAGGATGTGCATTGATTACCGCAAGCGGAGCAATGCAACTAGGAAGGATCACTTCCCGCTACCATTCATTGATCAAATGCTTGAGAGGTTAGCACAACATTCATATTTCTGTTATCTTGATGGTTATAGTGGTTTCTTCCAGATTCCGATTCATCCGGACGATCAAGAGAATACCACATTCACGTGCCCATGGGGTACGTTTGCCTATAGACGGATGCCATTTGGGCTTTGCAACGCCCCAGCCACCTTTCAAAGGTGCATGATGGCCATCTTCTCGGAATACATTGAGGAGATAATGGAGGTTTTTATGGACGATTTTTCTATTTATGGTTCTTCATTTGATAATTTTCTATCTAACCTCTCTCTTGTGTTACAAAGGTCTGAAGACACTAACCTAGTTCTTAATTGGGAGAAGTGTCAATTCATGGTGAAAGAAGGTATTGTGCTAGGACACTTAATCTCTAGTAGAGGGATTGAGGTAGGCAAAGCTAAGATAGAGACCATAGAGAAACTTCCTCCTCCATCTTCGGTGAAGGGGATAAGAAGTTTTTTAGGACATGCTGGATTCTATAGACGTTTCATCAAAGACTTTTCCAAGATATCAAAACCGCTTACTAATTTGTTGATGAAGGATGCAGTTTTTGACTTTTCGCAGGATTGTTTAGATGCATTCTATAAGATTCGGCAAGCTCTCATCTCAACCCTGATTATCCAACCTCCGGACTGGAATCTTCCATTCGAGGTTATGTGTGATGCGAGTGACGTAGCTGTAGGAGCTGTGCTTGGGCAAAAGAAGGAAGGACGAACCCATGCTATCTACTATGCTAGCAAGACGCTAGACGAAGCGTAGCTCAACTACGCCACAACTGAAAAGGAATTTTTAGCTATTATATTTGCCTTTGAAAAGTTTTGTTCTTATCTTGTAGGTGCAAAGGTGATTGTATACACGGATCATGTTGCGATCCGGTATTTACTTGCCAAGAAAGATGCCAAACCGAGGCTGATTAGATGGATTCTTCTCCTTCAAGAATTCGATCTAGAGATCCGTGACAAGAAGGGCTCGGAAAATTCTGTTGCGGATCATTTGAGTCGTCTACCACACATTGAAGACGACGAGCTACCTATAGATGACTCCTTCCCGGATGAACATTTACACATTATTGAGGAATGCATCGACAAGATATCAAGAGGTAATGAACCATGGTTTGTTGATTTTGTTAACTATTTGGTTTGTCAGAAAATACCTCCCGGATTATCCTGTGCACAAAAGAAGAAGTTCTTTAGGGATGTCCGGCAATATTTTTGGAATAAACCTCTACTCTTCAAGAGAGATCCTGATGGCATCATTAGGAGATGTGTGCCGGAAGACAAAATGCAAAGTGTCATTCGTCATTGTCATTCACTACCTTGTGGAGGACACACTAGTTCCAATAAAACTAGCGCTAAGGTATTGCAATCTGGATTCTTTTGGCCTACTTTGTTTAAGGATGTGCAAACCTTTGTTTCGTGTTGTGATGCTTGTCAAAGAACATGAAACATCTCTAGGAGAAACAAGATGCCTCTAAATAACATTGAGGGGTGGAAATCTTTGACGTTTGGGGAGTAGACTTTATCGTACGGTGAAGTTCCAAAAACCTTATATGACTCACCTACAAGACACTCTCTATAAAGGTTGTTGAGGCTTCAATATAGAAAGGTTCTAAAGGTAAGAATTAACGTCAAATACCCAAACTTATAATCCAAGGATCAAGACTAACTAAACCGATTAAGGTTGTGACACTCACAATCGAGGTAGAGGTTGTTGAGGCTTCACTACCACCTAATAAAGGCAGGCCAAGACTAAGTTAAAGCAAATCTTTAACTTTGGATTAAAGTAAAAACAAGTTTGTAAACTGACACAAAATTACGGGTAGTTCTTGAGTTCCACGGCCGTAGAAGCTCAAGAACAGACCGTGGATTAGGGTTTGTCGGCGATTCTCTCTAACTCTCAGGGTCCAATCTGTTTACGATCGATCTATCATTATCTAAGCCACAACTATCAACCCTTCACCTTAGAATTGTTAAACGGTTTTAGCCAACAATAGTCATATCGATATCAAATTCAAGGGTTAAGAGAATGAAAGATGAAAACTTCCGAAAACTTTCAATAACTTTAAAGTCAATCTCAAATCCACAAATCAAGAACAATAACGTCAATAGAATTGGAATAATGCAATCAATCACGAATCTTAGATAAGAAGGAAGAACGGGATGTCAATCCGTCTCCTAAATCAAACCTAAACGAGAAGCGAAATCTTCTCACGAACAATCTTCCAAATCTTCAACTCTTCCGTCAATCCGGAAATCTCAATGGTAGAACGCAAATCTCTCAATCACAATCTCCGCAAGATGTGAAATTAGGGCAATTCCAAGGTATGAGCGGAAATGCGTCTAAGCGTAAGCGAAGGTCATGGAATCTCTCTTCGTCCGTCCTTTTATAGTAAAAGATAAAATATAAGCCCGGCCCAATTGCGTAGGAGATCGTGGCTTAAAGTGTGGCGAAAAAGATCGCCAAGATCACAGTCGTGGAAGGGTTCCACGGCCGTAATTTAGAGCGTGGAAGTTGTCACGGTTTGACACAACTCTTCCACGGCCGTAGAAGTTGCTGGAATGAACCACGCTTCCCTTGCCAAGGTTCCACGGCCGTGGACTTGAACGTGGAATGTAGTACGGCCGTATTTTAGAGCGTGGTTTAGGGCAAGAACGTGATTCTTCCTTTCCTCGTGCTATTCTTCAAGTTAGCACATCCTTAGCTCCTAGGAATGTCCTCAATTCATGGACATGCTCCATCAAACTCCGTTCTCACTCAATCCGTTCAGAAATAGCTCTTAATTGCCTACAATCAACATAAAGCTTGTGTAGATCTCTATATCGACATTATAGACAAACTAGCTCACAAATGCATCAATGCTTAATCAATGACTATCAATATGGATGAAATATACTTAGAAAACGTGCCTAAAATATCACAATATTTCATGCTAACAAATAACCCCATACTTGCCACTTGCTTGTCCCTAAGCAAGGTCTTTCAAAAGCTTTAAAACACAAGTTAGGATGAAATATGTGTACCTTCTCAAAGCAAAACTACTTTTGGATGGATGTGCCTTCTAATCAATAGATCATTCTCAAATCTCGCTTCATTCGTTTATAAGACTTTCATACACTTAATCAAAGAGTAAAGAGTAAAGAAAGCTCATGAATCAATTAAACTTCCATACAAACATCATAACCTTCAAACATTATCAAAATCAATCATAAGAAACTTCAATTTAGATCACCAAGTCATATAACATTCTTTTGATCTTAAGGACTTTCAAAAAGGTCTAGAATATGGAAAGGTAAGGAAAACTTTAAGGAATGTGGTGCATGAATCCGGGAAAGTGGATAACTACTCTTTTCTTCTTCTCTTGCGGTTTCCGCATCACTTTTAACTTAGAGCTTCACTCTCTTCCTTTCATTTTTCGACTGTACTTTTGGAGTTATGGATAGAGGTGCACAAAAACCGAAGCCTAGGAGATTGGCGTTTCTCAATTTTTATGACATGCCTCAAACCCTTAGCGCACATACCATAATCCGCTAGGAATATCGCTCAATCCGACTTTGGCAAGACACAAACACCCGGCTATGTGAATGGTGCCGAGTTACTCATCATCATGATTGACTTCCCCAAACCTATAATTTCTTTCTATTCTTTTGATTGCAAATAATTGCTCTCAAGGCCCTCCCACATCAAACATGCCAATATCAATCAACTCCTCCAAATTTCCGGATAGGTAAAGGAGGCCATTATTTCAATGAGGGGCTAAATGATCAAAGAAAGAAGAAAGAAAATCGAATTGCCTTAATCATCTCAACAAGAAGTATAAGAACTTATATTGTGATTTCAACCTTATTTTCTCAACATGATTTAAGCAACATTCATCACATTATGAAATTTGCAAAAGAGGTATAATTAACTCATTCAATTTCTTTTCAATTCAATATTCGTTTAAGCATGCAATTGTCATCAAACTCAATTCACAAGTAGTGATTATCATAGAATTCATCTCTATCCTTAGAAGCACAAAATTTTCAAAATTTTTCATTTTTTATGGGTTTTTCAAACTCTTTTTCATGCAATGCAATAATGAAACGTGTAACAACATAATGAACATGCAAGATAAGAAGAAAAGAAAGAAAGAAAAAGAACTCACAAAATGGCGGTGGAGCGGCTAAAGTTGTCGGTCATCATCATCGTCACTGCGGCGCCGGTGGAGGCGGGAATGGAGAGAATCTAGGATCGTAGTACCGCCCGAACTGCTGGCGGTAGACGTCTCTCATCATATGGTCGAGGTCATCCATACGTCCATCTCTAGCGTCGGCTCGAATCTCCAATGCTCCCACTCTATCAGAAAGGCTGGTAGCCTACTCTGGCATCTGCTCATACCAACCAGGTGCATGGCTATACCACCCCGGTGCATCTGACGGTGTTGGTGCTGGTGCTGGTGGTGCCTGAGTAGACCATGGAGGTGGAGCTCCGTACCATGCAGGAGGGGTTTCCATCCAAGTGGGTCTCTCGCTCACGCTGGCGCGGCGAGAAGATGAACCTGAAGCTCTGGCGGGGCGTGGAGAACGTCTAGGCACATCAAAAGCTATGTCCGGCTGATCCGGAAACGTGCCAAAATCCTACTCGTCTCCTCCTCCTCCCTCATACTGATCTCTCATCTCCTCCTCCTCAACTACAGGTGGTGGTGGGACATATGGAGGGGCTGCAATCCTGTTTGCATGCATAGCAACGAACGTCTCCTTCCAGTTATGGCGTCCAGCCATAATGGAATACTCCGGGAGCCACTCAATGCCCCTCCCCGTCCTGCTCTCCCATGGCATAGCTGCATAAGGTGGACCTCTATGGGTAGGGAAGATGAGACCTCTAGTCATGAAGGCCTGAAGTCCTAGGGGTACAACAGGAATACGTGTACATGCAGAAAAATCTACCCCTAACATCCTAGCAAGGTGGGTGACTATTCCACCATATCCAATATTGCCAGCCCTCTTGTTCTTTAGCTTGCTCATGGTAGCATCTAAGAGGGTGGCGTAGTCAGCAGGTCGTCCATACAACATGGAGTACAAAAGGAAGAGCTCATCCGTCTTGATCTTCTGAGGTGTCTCCGTCCTAGGGAAGAGACACTCAGAAAGTACCCGATGAGCAATCTTCAAGGCTAAGTGATACATCAACTTAGCCTTGGTATCAGCTGGTTGCCAGCGGTCCTCGCTGGCGTAAATCATGGCTACCTCCTCCCAGAAATCCTTGGCGTAAACGCCGCTGGGAAAACGACCATTGAAGGTCTCCTGGAACCCAAAGAAGGTCCCAAACTCCCGGATGGAGAAATCATAGTTTCTTTCCATCAGACGGAAAGAAACTGTCCTATCGACATGGTTGTGCTCGAAAGACGTCGCAACCTCTCTAGTAATCTCCTCATAAGCGTCCTCTCGGATAGCCGAAAAGACGATAAGACCGGCTCTATCTAAGAGCCAAGTAAGGTCATCTACGATATTAAGAGGAGCTAAATCCTCCAACAGTAGGTACCTAGGTCCTATAACAGCCCTCTTATGGATCCTCTCTAATGCATCGAGATAATCCTCGTGAATGGCGGGTACTCTAGGGCTAGGAGGTGATGGTGATGATGGTGATGATGGAGGTGAAGGGGAGGAAGGTGGTGGTGCTCTAGAGGATGAAGAGGAAGAGGGGTTACCCTTCCTCTTTTTATTCTTATCCTTCTCCTTGTTCTTATCCTTATTTCTCCCAGAAACTCTCCTCATAAAATCCATTACTGTTGAAAACCACGGTCTGTTCTTGGTGTTCCACGGCCGTGGAAATGACAGAGACCGTGGTTCGTCTCGACTTTTCTCAAAACTCAGCAATCAACAGCCAAACTCAGCAATCAAGC
This sequence comes from Fagopyrum homotropicum, assembly GCA_033239125.1. Lineage (NCBI taxonomy): Eukaryota > Viridiplantae > Streptophyta > Magnoliopsida > Caryophyllales > Polygonaceae > Fagopyrum > Fagopyrum homotropicum. The sequence goes on along the minus strand of BSWB01000001.1, from coordinate 54,407,304 downwards.
AGTCCTAGACTAATTCCTTCCAATTTCAATCAGTTCTCCTATAAATGCTAGCAAAAACGAAGCCGAATTGACAAAGAAAGAGAAGAGCGGAAAAAACCTAGGTTTCGGATTTTAAAATCCGAATTCTGCGTTCCTTGGTGATTTGCCACTCAATTTGTTGCTTGGATCTCGTTGGTGATCGAATTTGCTTCAGTTTGGGTCGAAGAATCGTTAAAAACGATTAACGAACGAAGAATTTAGGTGAGGGGCGTGATTTCGGCGAAGAGGGCGTGTAATTGGGTTTTGTGGTGTGTTTTTGTGAAGAACGTGGTTTATATAATGGCCGGCAAAATTTTTGAAAACCACGGTCTATCGGGGGGTTCCACAGCCGTGGAATTGTACGGAACCGTGGTTTTGGTGATTTTTCAAAGGCTTTTGGAAATTACGGTCACTGTAGCTGTCACGACCGTGGTTTAGGCCGTGGAACTCTCTGTAATGCTCCAAAGTCCAAGTTTCGTCACTTTTCTTCAAAATTACTCTTCCCCTTTCTTTTTCCACTGTTCCTACATCCAAAAACACGAACATACCGGAAGGAATCGAAGGCAAAACAAAGCAAAAACGTCTAAACTAAGCTAAACTATGAATCGAAAACAAAAACGTAAATGCAATACCTTGGGTTGCCTCCCAAGAAGCGCTTTGTTTAAGGTCCGTAGCTAGACCAAATTCGCACTTATTCGAGTGTAGTGGGCGCGAACTCTTCAGCTTGGAGTTCCGGCGTATACTTCTTGAGTCGTTGACCGTTCACCTTAAAGCTTCCGCCCGCTTCACCCCATACTTCAACTGCAACATGGGGGAAAATACGTTTGATTAGAAAAGGTCCGGTCCAACGAGATTTAAGCTTACCTGGAAAGAGACGAAGCCTTGAATTGAAGAGGAGAACTTGATCTCCTTCTTTGAAGTCCTTTGGAATTATATGCTTATCATGCCAATGCTTTGCTCTCTCCTTATAGATCTTGGCGTTCTCATAGGCATTCAAGCGAAGTTCTTCAAGCTCATTAAGGTTCAAGAGACGCTTCTCTCCCGCTTCCTTCATGCTGAAATTCAACCATTTGATAGCCCAAAACGCCTTGTGCTCCATGTTACGTCTAGGAATAGATGTGCACGCAATAAGTCTTAAATTTATACTCGTTATAATTATCCTAACTCCTAGCGAACCCGCAGTGTACGGGACGTTTGTAGAAAGGTAAGTATTCCGAGGTCGAACACAAAGACTAAGGTGAAATCGAGTCAAGCGATGATCAAAAATAGTGTAAATCTAGACTAAGATAAGGTGAGGAACAAAGAAAATGGAAAACACAATGTTTTTGTTGGTTTTTGTGGTGATTAAACAAAGATCACAAGTCAAGCAAGATAATAAACAACTAACAACTCAAGCTAGCAAACGAACAAGCAAACACAAACACAAGAATATGATCAAGAGAGAAAAATAGATTTTAGAGGTCAAGATTTCCGGTTATGGCATTGGACTCAAGGTTCTAAGGATTCTAAGGACAAGCTGCGGTGTTTGGGAAAGAATGTTTCGCTAATGGAAGCAATTACCGGGTAGGTCTCTCACTTCACTAATCCCGCATCAAACTCCTATTACCGGGTAAGTCTCTAGGAGTTAGAGTAAGGAATTCCACACAAACTAGATACTACTTAAGGGTAACCCTCTCCTTACCGGGTAAGTCTCGGAATAGGGAAATCTCAAGCAATTATCCTAGCACACTCAATCCAATAGCGGCTTATGAGGCTCACTACTACCTAGCATTCATCATCTTAGGTATCTAAGATCGGAAATCATCGGGTAGATCTCTTCCCTCACTTAGGTTGGTAGCATTAGGTGATTCTAAGCTAAATTAGGCTTAATAAACACTAGGATTTAAACAACCAAGGACCCTAACATGCAGATTTATCAATTAAAGAGCAACAGAGAAGAAAATCGGGTGGATCATACAGAAAATCGGACGATTTAGATGAAGAACAGGTCGATTTTTGTCTCTGAAAATGGGTTTCGTGCATTCAAATCATCCTAAACTAACATATAAGTCCATCCTATCATCACCCAAGCCATAACCATCAATCCATCACTCTAAAATCACAAGAAACTAGCCAATAATATGCATATCAAAATCCGAAATCATCAAACAAGCATACATGGTGTTCATAGATGAGTAATGAAAGATGAGTAAGCAAAATCAATAAATCTCAGCCAAATCTAAGTTGTAGCAAGACTTACAAACTCTAAAATGAAGATGCAAAACGTTCTTAACAATCCTTGCAATTAGTTCTTCAATCCAAGTCTACAAAATCACTCAAAATCACTCTTAGAATGGTCTTCTTCTTCTTTCTTCAATCCTTGGGAGCTTTTCTTCTTCTCCAATCTTCCTCCAAGATGAATGAGCTGTGAATGAGAGTGTGGGAGAGGAGAGATGCCCAGCAACCACCTGAGGGACCACTTATATTCTCCTCCAAGAGCAAGGACGGACAAGAGATCGTGGGACACGTGGCTTAAGCTGTCAAAGCCTCAAAAATCGACCCAGTGGACAAAAATCGGCCGATTTAACTGCTACTTGGTCCGATTTTCTTCAGCAGAAACGTGCTATGATTGTCTAGCCATGAGTTGCTCCATTGCTTGCACCATTAGTGATCTTTGTGTCCTTTGTTGCTCCAATTATGCTCCTCAAAGGCTTTGGATGTGAACCATCATGAGGCTTGGCCCTCAAATGTATCGATTAACGTCCAATAGATCCCCGAATTACCTACAAAACCGATAAAAGGTAGTGTAGACGTCTTTTCTAGAAATGTGCGTGAATTGAGCGAAGACGTCATGAATCAATGCCAAAACTTGCACGAATGAATGAGAAATCTATCTAAGTGACTACCTAATCCTAAGTCATAAATCGTGTTATCACTCCAACTCTACCGGCAAGTGACAAGACTTCCCATAGACAAGGTTATATGGTGTGGTTCCTATGGGAGTCTTGTACGCAGTCCGGTACGCCCATAATGCATCATCAAGCTTCAAGGACCAATCCTTCCTAGTCCTTGAAACCGTCTTCTCTAGGATTCCTTTGATCTCCCGATTTGAGATCTCAACTTGTCCACTAGTTTGTGGATGATAATGGGTGGCGATCTTGTGAGTAACTCCATACTTAGCTAGAAGAGCTTCAAAGCGCCGGGCAATGAAGTGAGAACCTCCATCACTAATGATAGTCCTTGGCGTCCCGAATCGTGGGAAGATGGTCTTGTTAAAGAACTTAACCACCACCATGGCATCATTGGTGGGAGAGGCAATTGCTTCCACCCATCTAGAAACGTAATCCACCGCCAAGAGTATGTATTGGTTTCCACAAGATGATGGGAACGGTCCCATAAAGTCAACTCCCCAAACATCGAAAATCTCTACCTCTTGGATGTTATTGAGAGGCATCTCATTCCTCCTAGAGATATTTCATGTTCTTTGACAAGCATCGCAGCAGGAAACAAAGGATTGCACATCTCTAAATAAAGTAGGCCAAAAGAATCCAGATTGCAATACCTTAGCGCTAGTCTTGTTTGAACTAGCGTGTCCTCCACATGGTAGTGAATGACAATGGCGGATGACACTTTGCATTTCATCTTCCGGCACACATCGCCGAATGATGCCATCCGGACCTCTCTTAAAGAGGAGAGGTTCATTCCAAAAGTATTCCCGGACATCCTTAAAGAACTTCTTCCTTTGTGCGTAGGATAGTCCGGGCGGTATCTCCTGGCAAACCAAATAGTTAACAAAATCAGCAAAGCATGGTTCGTTACCTTTGGAGATCATATCGATGCACTCCTCTATAATGTGTAGGTGTTCGTCCGGGAAGGAGTCATCTATAGGTAAATGGTCGTCCTCTAGATGTGTTAGGCGACTCAAATGATCCGCAACAGAATTTTCTGAACCTTTCTTGTCGCAGATCTCTAGATCGAATTCTTGTAGGAGAAGAATCCATCTAATTAGCCTTGGCTTCGCATCCTTCTTTGCAAGGAGGTACCGGATCGCAGCATGATCCGTATAGACAATCACCTTTGCACCTACAAGATAAGAGCGAAATTTGTCAATAGCATAAACAATGGCTAAAAATTCATTTTCCGTAGTAGCGTAGTTGAGTTGCGCTTCATCTAGCGTCTTGCTAACATAGTATATGGCATGGGTTCGCCCTTCCTTTCTTTGTCCAAGAACAACTCCTATAGCTACGTCACTAGCATCGCACATAACCTCAAAGGGAAGGTTCCAATCCGGAGGTTGGATAATAGGTGCTGAAATTAGAGCTTCCCGAATCATGTTAAACGCGTCCAAGCATTCCTGCGAAAACTCAAAAACTGCATCCTTCATCAATAGATTAGTTAGCGGTTTTGATATTTTAGAGAAATCCTTAATGAAGCGTCTATAGAATCCAGCATGCCCTAGGAAACTTCTTATCCCTTTCACCGAAGTTGGGGGAGGAAGCTTCTCTATAGTCTTTATTTTCACTTTATCTACCTCTATCCCTCTACTAGAGATTAAGTGTCCTAGTACAATTCCTTCCATTACCATAAATTGACACTTCTCCCAATTAAGAACTAGGTTAGTGTCTTCACACCTTTGTAGTACAAGAGAAAGGTTAGAAAGACAATTGTCAAAAGAGGAACCGTATACGGAGAAGTCATCCATGAAGACCTCCATGATTTCCTCAATGTATTCGGAGAAGATGGCCATCATGCACCTTTGAAAGGTGGCTGGGGCGTTGCAAAGCCCGAACGGCATCCTCCTATAAGCGAACGTACCCCACGGGCACGTGAATGTGGTCTTCTCTTGATCATCCGGGTGTATCGGAATCTGAAAGAAACCACTATAACCGTCAAGATAGCAAAAGTGCGAATGTTGCGCTAACCTTTCAAGCATTTGGTCGATGAAGGATAGTGGGAAGTGATCCTTCCTCGTCGCGTTGTTAATCTTGTGGTAGTCTATGCACATCCGCCATCCTGTCACGGTTCGGGTAGGAATGAGTTCGTTGTTCTTATTGGTGATGACCGTCATTCCTCCCTTCTTCGGAACTACTTGTACCGGACTCACCCACTTACTATCGGAGATAGGATAGATGATACATGCATCAAGAAGTTTAAGAATTTCCTTCTTGACAACCTCCTTCATGGTCGGATTCAACCGCCTTTGAGGTTGTCTTGAAGTCCTAAAGTCCTCTTCCATTAATATTTTATGCATGCATAGGGAAGGTTTGATTCCTACTAAGTCTTCTATAGTATAGCCTAAAGCTTTCCTATGTTTCCTAAGGACAACCATAAGCTTACTATGTTCATCTATGGTTAGATCGGAACTAACAATAACTGGATAAGTAGAGTTATATCCTAGAAAAGCGTACCTTAGATGAGTAGGAAGTGGCTTTAGTTCCATTACTTTCGGAGCTTCCAATGGTTCTTGAGAAGCATCCGATGGTTCCTTATAAGTGTCTAAGGAAGTAGAAGGTGTAGGAGAAGAATCAAAAGAAGTTGAAGAAGTGGCTCGATCACCCTCTTCCACGGCCAGAATCACGGTTTCCCTGCATCCTCCACGGCCGTGGTTTAGGGCGTGGAAAGGAAATACGGTTGCTCTGTTTCCTCCATGACCGTGTAACGCTCTGGAGTGAGCCACGCTTTGGGTGGTGAGATCCACGGCCGTGGAATATAGTGTATGACCGTGGATTCTCACATTTTCTGCTTCGTCGTGGAGTTTCTCAAACTCCTCTTCATATACTTCTTCTTGTGCTTCTAAGGCTTCAATTGCCTCATTGCACTCCTCTTCTTCCCCTACATTCATTAGACTCATAGTAATAACCTTTTGCAAAGGATCTTTGAAGAGAATAGCACTTACCTCCTCTCTAGACAACCCTTCTTCATCTTAGATATTGAATATATCCTCATCAAAGATTGGCTCCTTCACTAGAGTGGAAAGAATGAACTCTACCTTCTCTTCTCCTATGTCAAAGGCGAGTCTAGCATTCTTGCAATCGACTATGCAGCCGGAAGTTGCAAGAAACGGTCTTCCGAGTATGATCGGGACCGGACTATTTGCAGGAATGTCAAGCACAACAAAATCAATGGGAACAAAGAATTTACCTAGCTTGACTGAGATGTCTTCTACAATGCCGACGGGACGAGTGATGGATCGATCCGCCATGTACAACGTCATCTTCACCGGTTTAGGGTCGCCTAAACCAATCTTCCTACACAATGCAAGTGGTATGATGCTCACACTTGCTCCCAAGTCACATAACGCATCATATGTGACATCTCCCACTCCTATGGGAATGCAAAATGACCCCGGATCTTTTAGCTTGGGGGGCATTTTTGCCTTCATGGTCTTGATGAGATCCGAAGAATCCGAACTCATCTTAACCTCTCCAAAATCCTCCAACTTTCTCTTTTTAGAGAGGATTTCCTTTAAGAACTTGCCATAAGCCGGCATACCTACAATAGCATCAATGAAAGGTATATTAATATGCAGCTTGCTCATGAGTTCTATAAACTTACCAAATTGTTTATCTAGGCGCGCTCTCGCTCTAGATTGAGGGAATGGTAGGGGAGGTTTGTAAGCCGGAGGAGGAACGTAGACATCTTCCTTCTCCTTCCCCTTCTCTTTGTCTTTCTCAACGGAGACTTCAACAAACTTAGGCTGCGGATCGGTGGTAGTCACTCCGCTCCTAGTTGTGATTGCCATCACCCTTCCCTTTGGGTTGTCCTCCGTTTTTCCTGGAAGTTTCCCTTGATTCCTAGGAACTTCCTCCGCTTGGCTGAACATTTGGTTTTCTAAAACCTTTTGGGCTTTATCAACCTTAGAAATTTGATCATCAACCTTAATGATGCGGTTCTCCAAACTTTGAAGCTTTCCCAAAATCGTTTCCAACATGGGATCGGGCTTCTCCTTCCCCGAAGTGTTTCCTCCATTAGATGTTTGCCCCTGGATTTTCAAAGGAGTAGAGGAAGAGGAAGGTAGAGTTAGTGAATTTGAATTGGAAGGATAAGAGTTACCGGAGTTTTGTTGATTGGAGCGCCAATTGTTGTTGTTTGAACCCCTATTGTTGTTCCAATTATTGTTCCGGTTGTTGTTGTTGCCATTCAAATTATTCCGGTTGTTGTTCCGGTTATTGTTGTTGTTGCGGTTTGTATTCTCACCACCGTTGTTGTTGTTGCCCAAGTAGCCAACATCTTTTCCTTGTTGCTTTGGAAAGTTGGTCTTGATAGCTTCCTTCAACTCTTTAATCTCATTGTTGAGGGAGAAAATTTAATTTTGAGCTTCATGTGTGAGCTTTGCTCCTTGCTCCACACGATTTCCCTCTACCTTCCGGTGAGAATACTTCTCTATGACCCTTGCTTGCTTCTCAATGAAGTCCCAAGCGTCATCTTCTCTCATGTCCATGAATGTACCACATGAGAGGGATTGGAGCTTGAATTGTGTCTCCACATCCAGCCCCTTATAGTATATCTCCAACAATGCGAGCTTGGATATGCCATGATGAGGGAATCCAAGAGCAAATCCTGAAACCTTTCCAAAGATTGAAACAAACTTTCGTTAGATCTCATGGAAAATGCATTAATCTTACCTCTAAGTTCCGCCGTTTTGGAAGGCGGAAAGAACTTAGTGAGGAACTCCGCGAAAAGGTCTTCCCATGTGTCTAGTTTCCCACTAGGAAGAGCTTGGTACCAAGACAATGTTTTCCCCTTCAAGGAGAAGAAGAAAGGCTTGAGCTTATAGTTGTTGGTAGTCGCGTTCTTCGGCCTCATTGTCTCCATCATACACTCAAAGTTTTGTAAGTGTTGGTGTGGAGATTTAGCGCTTGTCCCGCCAAATTGGTTTTGGCGAACAAGAGTAATAACCTGCGGGTTGAAGCTAAACCCTTGTACATCATCAGTATCGAAGTTCACACCTAAACGGCGTGGTTGCTGCGTTGGATCTATCCTTTGGCCAAGAGTTCTTGGCTCCTCATCCACACGTTCGATCCTTGCATTCCTAGGTGGAACACGGCGATTAGCAGCTGCCCGTGGATGGAATGGATTCACATTGATCGTTGGATCAATTTCCTCTAGTGGTGGCATGGAGGAGTCGCTATCCTCATTGGATGAGTTGGCTCTAACCGATCTTCCCGGTCTCCTCCTTTTCTTTTTCTCCTTAAGGTTGTTTATCTCCAACCTCATTTGGACCATCATGTCCGTTAGATCGTCAACCTTCATTTGGTGACGATCCGTCTCTTCTCTACGTGTCTTCTCACTCCATTGGAGTTGAGCTTCTTTCTCCGCTAACTCCGATTGAAGATCACGTTCGTTTTCTTCAGCCATTTTCTTTTCCTTACGCTTTTGCCTTAAAGTCCTCTCAAGCTCTTGATCAAGAGGTAAGAGGTATTCGGTGTTCCTAGAACTGCGCATGCACTTGAAAAGATATCAAATAACAAGGGAAGAGCTCCCAAGCTTGACAACCGACAACCGAATTCGGCCTAGACCAAATCCCCGGCAACGGCGCCAAAAACTTGTTCGCCACTTAGCGTGCGTGCAAATAAGCTTTAAATATAAAACTAGAAATCAAGCAAGCGAACCCGCAGTGTACGGATCGATATAGTTGAGCAAGAGTTCCAGAGTATCGAACACATGGGTTTGGGGGAAACAAATTCAATTATAGGTTATCAAGCGAGTAAATATAAGAGCTTTTCGAATTATTGGGAAAGCAACAACCCTAAAGATCCGGGAATCCAGCTGTGGCAATCGATTCAAGATATACTAAAGATATAAGGACAGAGTTAAGGCATGCAAAGGTATACGAATGTAAGGTAATCGTACGGTGAAGTTCCAAAAACCTTATATGACTCACCTACAAGACACTCTCTATAAAGGTTGTTGAGGCTTCAATATAGAAAGGTTCTAAAGGTAAGAATTAACGTCAAATACCCAAACTTATAATCCAAGGATCAAGACTAACTAAACCGATTAAGGTTGTGACACTCACAATCGAGGTAGAGGTTGTTGAGGCTTCACTACCACCTAGAAAAGGCAAGCCAAGACTAAGTTAAAGCAAATCTTTAACTTTGGATTAAAGTAAAAACAAGTTCGTAAATTGACATAAAATTACGGGTAGTTCTTGAGTTCCACGGCCGTGGAAGCTCAAGAACAGACCGTGGATTAGGGTTTGTCGGCGATTCTCTCTAACTCTCAGGGTCCAATCTGTTTACGATCGATCTATCATTATCTAAGCCACAACTATCAACCCTTCACCTTAGAATTGTTAAACGGTTTTAGCCAACAATAGTCATATCGATATCAAATTCAAGGGTTAAGAGAATGAAAGATGAAAACTTCCGAAAACTTTCAATAACTTTAAAGTCAATCTCAAATCCACAAATCAAGAACAATAACGTCAATAGAATTGGAATAATGCAATCAATCACGAATCTTAGATAAGAAGGAAGAACGGGATGTCAATCCGTCTCCTAAATCAAACCAAAACGAGAAGCGAAATCTTCTCACGAACAATCTTCCAAATCTTCAACTCTTCCATCAATCTGGAAATCTCAATGGTAGAACGCAAATCTCTCAATCACAATCTCCGCAAGATGTGAAATTAGGGCAATTCCAAGGTGCGAGCGGAAATGCGTCTAAGCGTAAGCGAAGGTGACGGAATCTCTCTTCGTCCGTCCTTTTATAGTGTAAGATAAAATATAAGCCCGGCCCAATTGCGTAGGAGATCGTGGCTTAAAGTGTGGCGAAAAAGATCGTCAAGATCAAGGTCGTGGAAGGGTTCCACGACCGTAATTTAGAGCGTGGAAGTTGTCACGGTTTGACACAACTCTTCCACGGCCGTAGAAGTTGCTAGAATGAACCACACTTCCCTTGCCAAGCTTCCACGGCCATGGACTTGAACGTGGAATGTAGTACGGCCGTATTTTAGAGCGTGGTTTAGGGCAAGAACGTGATTCTTCCTTTCCTCGTGCTATTCTTCAAGTTAGCACATCCTTAGCTCCTAGGAATGTCCTCAATTCATGGACATGCTCCATCAAACTCCGTTCTCGCTCAATCCATTCGGAAATAGCTCTTAATTGCCTACAATCAACATAAAGCTTATGTAGATCTCTATATCGACATTATAGACAAACTAGCTCACAAATGCATCAATGCTTAATCAATGACTATCAATATGGATGAAATATACTTAGAAAACGTGCCTAAAATATCACAATATTTCATGCTAACAGGGACCTTTCCCATCATCTTGTGGAAACCAATACATACTTCTAGCTGTAGATTATGTTTCGAGATGGGTTGAAGCTATTGCCTCTTCAACTAATGATTCCATGGTTGTAGTCAAGTTCTTTAATAGAACTATATTCCCATGGTTTGGGACACCAAGGACCATCATTAGTGACGGAGGTTCTCACTTCATTGCCCGACGATTCGAAACTCTACTGGCTAAGTATGGGGTGAGTCACAAGATCGCCACCCCCTACCATCCATAAACAAGTGGACAAGTGGAGATTTTGAATAAAGAGATCAAAGGCATCCTTGAGAAGACGGTCTCAAAGACGAGGAAGGATTGGTCTTTGAAGTTGGATGGTGCATTATTGGCATATAGGACTGCATACAAGACTCCCATAGGTACAACACCATACAACCTTGTGTATGGGAAGTCTTGTCATCTCCCGATTGAGCTAGAATACAAGGCGTATTGGGCTGTGAAGTGGTTGAACTTTGGCATGAAGGAAGTAGGCGAGAAGCGCCTCTTATACCTCAATGAGCTTGAAGAACTCCGCTTGAACGCCTATGAAAACGCCAAGATCTACAAAGAAAGAGCGAAGCGTTGGCATGATAAGCATATCATTCCAAAGGATTTCAAAGAAGGAGATCAAGTTCTCCTCTTCAATTCAAGACTTCATCTCTTTCCAGATAAGCTTAAATCTCATTGGACTGGACCTTATCTAATCAAACGTGTTTTTCCCCATGGCGCAGTTGAAGTATGGAGGGTGAAAATAGCGGAAGTTTCAAGGTTAACGGCCAACGCCTTAAAAAGTATTCACCGGAGCTGCCGGTTGAGGAAATCGCGCCGATTACCCTCAAATAAACACAGGAACGGTCTACCTACGGACCCAAAACAAGCGCTTCTTGGGGGGAAACCCAAGGTATTGCACTTACGTTTTTGTTTTTCTTTCTTAGAGTAATCTAGTTTAGTTGTTTTTGCTTTGTTTTTCCCTCGATACCTCCGGTATGTTATGTTTTTGGATGTAGGAATAAGGATTAGGCAAAGGGGGAGATGCAAAAGTTGGAAGGAATTGACGAAACTTGGATGTTGGCATACAACAGAGACTTCCACGCCCTAAACCACGGCCGTGGAAGTAACAGGTGACCGTAATTCTCCAAAACAGGCAAAAATTCACCAAAACCACGGCCTCCGTACATTTCCACGGCCGTAGAAACCCCCGAGTGACTGTGATTTTCAAAAAAATTACGGGTCACTATATAAACCACCTTCCTTCACAAAAACACCACAAAACCCAATTTCCACGCCCCTTTCCACGCCCTAATCGCCGAAAATCTTCCCCAACTCGCAATTCTTCGTTTGAAGTCCGATTCAAGTGATTCTTTGGCCTAAACTGAAGCATTTTCAATCCTCTATAAGATCCAAGCAACGAATCAAGTGAACAATCCACTCAACAGAGGGAATTTGGATTTTAAAGATCCAAAACCTAGGTTGTTCTCTACTTTCTCTACTTTGTCAATTCGGCTCTATTTTTCGCAAGAATTTAGCAGAACTGCATAGGATTGGAATTGGAATTATCCTAGGACTATGATTGCTGAGTTTGGTGTGGATTTGTTGAGATTTGAGTAAAACAGAGAGAAATCACGGTCTCTGGGAGTTCCACGGCCGTGGAAAAGGAAGAACAAGCCGTGATTTTTTCTGTCATGGATAAAATGTTTAGGAGAAAGTCCAGTAGGAATAAGAAGCAAAAGGGAGATGGTTCTTCCTCTTCCCGACCCCCTCCTAACCAACCACCATCACCACCCTCTCCAAAAATCCCAACCATCCATGAGGATTACTTAGAAGTTCTAGAAAGAATCGAGAAGAGGCCGGTCATAGGACCTCGTTACTTAGTCCTTGAGGAGCTTGAGCCTCTAAACATAGTGAATGATTTGACTTGTCTCTTGGATAGAGCCGGACTGATTGTCTTCTCCGCCATTAGAGAGGACGCTTATGAGAAGATCACTAGGGAGTTTGTCACCTCCTTTGAGCATAGCCACATGAACCGAACCGTATCTTTTAGGCTAATGGAGCAAGACTACGAGTTCTCGATAGTTCAGTTTGGAGCCTTCTTTGGGTTTCATGAGAGTTTTAACGGTAGATTTCCTAGCGGGTATACGCTAAGGACTTTTGGGAGGATATTGCCATGATTTATGCTAGTGAGGATCGTTGGCAACCGGCCGACACCAAGGCTAAGCTCATCTACCACTTAGCCTTGAAGGTAGCTCATAGGGTCCTTTCCGAGTGTCTCTTCCTTAGGACCAAGACCCCCCCAAAAGATTAAGACCGATGAGCTCTTTCTCCTCTATTTCATGCTCTATGGTAGACCCGCCGATTGTGATACCCTCCTCGCCTCCACCATGAGTAAACTGAAAAATAAGAGGCCGGGAACATAGGATATGGAGGCATGGTTAATCACATAGCCACGCAGCTAGGGATAGACTATTCCGCTTGCACTAGGATAGAGGCGAGACCTTTAGGTCTCAATAGTCTCATGACTAGAGGTATTATCTTTCCCCGCCACCAAGCTCCACCTACCGCAGCCATGCCATGGGAGGATAGAGGTGGTAGAGGTATTGTTACGCTAAGATCGTGAAGCGCAAATGGGTTTTAAATTTATAACTCGAACTAAATCCTAAACTACCTAGCGAAACCCGTAGTGTACGGGACGTTTGTAGTAGGGATAGTATTCCGAGGTCGAACACAAAGACTAAGGTGAAATTGATTCGATTTGTGATTGAGTTTAGTAAAGACCTAAGTTGAAAGAAAAGAAAGAAATAAAGAAATGAAAATCTCAAATGTTTTTGGTTGGTTTTTGGTGATCAATCAAAGATCACAATTCGTGCAAAGTAAACAATCAAACTAAACTATGAATCAACACAAATAAACAAACTAAACAAGATAATGATCAAAGAAAGAAAAGACAGATTCTAGGGGTTGGAAGTTTCGGTTATGGCATAGGACTCAAGCTATCTATTCATTCCTTGGATTAACTATGTTGGGGTTAAGTGTTTCTAGATTGGGATCAATCACCGGGTAAGTCTCATGATCCACTAGTCCATTCCCTAGGTCTCATCACCGGGTAAGTCTCTAAGAACCTAAGAGACGGAATTCTACACAAACCGGATTGTTACCTAGAGATCTTAACCTATCCTTACCGGGTAGGTCTTGGGAAGGGAAGTCCTAACAACTATCCTAGCACACCTAATCCAATGGTGGCTTATTAGGCTCACCACTACCTAAGGTTTGCTATCTTTGGAATCTAAGAGTAAGGATTACCGGGTAAGTCTCTCCTAAAACTTAGTTGCTAACACTAGGTCACTCTAGGATAGATTTAACTCAACAAACACTTAGAATTTCAACATTCTAACAATCTAGGACAAGATCCATCGAATCAGGGAAAATCACGGTTTGTTCTACCTAAACCACGGCCGTGGTTGGGCAAGAACTGCCCGTGATTTCTAACAGCAGCTACGTTCATACTCACAAGTCATCCAAAGATAAATCTAAGTCCGTCCTATCATAGCCCCTAGCCATAACCATCCTTTCCTTACCCTAGAACCTCATCTATTTAGCCTACAACGTTCATAATAGAAATTGAAACAAACAAACATAAAATCATAACATCCATTACAAATGATGAAGGAAAAGAGATGAACAAGTGAACTAAAACAAACCAAGCTGAAAATAGAATTAGAGTAACTCACAATCCTTCCAAAAGAAGGTTCAAATGATTCATACAACTCTAGAAATAGAATCCGGAATTCTTCAATACAAAACTATCAAGTATGGAAATGGTGTGTGTTCTTCTCCTCCTCTTCAATGGAACTCTTCTTCTTCCTCTTTGACACTTTCCTTCCTAGAAAGACTTCTTGTTGAGGGAATATTTTTGCTAGAGGATAATGGATAATGGAGAGCTGCTCCAAGATGCTCTTCTCAGCCAATGAAGGACCACTTTTATAACAAATTTTGCATGAGCTGGCCATGAGAGTCGTGGAACAGCTGTCACAAGAATCTGGCAAAATCCACGGGTGATTCCGCGGCCGTGGAGTGTCAGAGAACCGTGATTTGCTCCAGAAACTTCGCTTTGGATCATTAAGCTGTGATTTGGTGCATGGCTTGTGTTGGCAAGGCTCCATGAGTCCTCCTTAGCCTTTAGCTTGTGTCCTAATGAGTCCGAGGGTGTGTCATCTAGATGAACGATCCTCAAACGTATCGTTTTAGCTCCTAAATTTCCCAAAATACCTACAAAGCAACGCACAAGTCCGTCTAGACGTCTATCTCGACAAAGTACGTGAATTGAGTGCAAACGTCGTGAACTAGTGCTAAACTATGCATGAATGAGTGAGAAATCTATCTAAATGATTACCTAAAACTAAGTCATAAATCGTGTTATCAAAATACCCCATACTTAAGGTTTGCTCGTCCCCGAGCAAATTCCCAACTATAGACTAAGAGATGACATGATTTATGTATTCAGAAAAATGGCAAAATCTTTTTGGGTTTGTGCTTCTATTATTGGATCACCTTCAAAGTCATGTTTCATGGCAAAGGATAAGCAATCATGCATCAAACAAATGGAGACATGAAAAGACAATTGTACTTAACTCAAAAGTATGCATGAAATGTAAAGATGAAGAAGTCAAGAAGATCAAGAGTACATCCAATCTAAATCACTAAGTCTTACAAACATGCAAATAGGTCATAAGGTCTTGTGAAATAAAAGGGCCAAGAACTGTAGTGATTGGGTGGGGATTTCTAGGTTATGTGATGCTAATCCGAGAACGGAACTAACTCCACAATCTTGTCCTCGATCAACTTCCCTCAAGTGTATATTTTCCTCTATCTTTTCTTTCTTTTCTTTTTTCTTTGACTTATTTTTGAGACAATGGCATTGGTGTACAAAAGCCGAAACCTTGGTGATTAGCCGTCCTCGGGCTTTTTCTTAGTTTTCGAGGTGCATCCACACCGGGCACACATACCAAAGCTCGTTAGGACTATTGGTTCATTTGACTTTGGCAAGGCACCAACACCCGATTATGTGAAGTGTACCGAGTTACTTGTCATTTAAGCCAATGTCCCCAAGCCTATATTTTTGGCTACACTTTCACAACAAATTCAGCATTTTATGCATGATATTCTTTTCATCAACAACTTCACCTCACACTTGTTTTTCACACACATCAACACACTAGCATGCTCCTATTCCCGGATGAGTTAAAAGAGGTCAAATTTATCTCAATTGAGGTGCTCAAGCAATCATGATTAAGATGAGAAGTAGAGAAAGATGAATTGCCTGATTCATTCCTAGATGGTATGCAAGAACTATCATGTAATTTCGATCTTCACTACTCAATCCTTTCTAGGCAAACATCATGGTCACAAATCATTCATAGAATTTCAAGAGAAGTACTTCAAGTCCACATATGCGTTCATCAATCCTAACACATGAGGCCATCCATAGCCAATTCACAAGACAAGATTCATCATTAGGGTCATATCCAAGCCTAGAAAGCACAAAAAAAAATTTAAAATTTTCTGATTTTTATGGTATTTTCGATTTAAGTATGTACAATGCAAGACATGTGAAGATTATAAACTATCTTAGATGCTCATCATGCAAAGGATCATGCAAACCCCACCCCATACTTAGAAACACATTGTCCCCAATGTGGTATACAAGTAAAGAGAGTGAAAGAAGGTTCTCACGATGTAAAAATGGTTTGTTATGGTATTTGGGATTGCTCAATAGTGAATTGATGTTTGATGATCCTATCACCAATGGTAGAGAGCTCTTAAGCATCCATATAAGCTTTGGGACCCGCGCTAGGCACCGCTAGCCGTCCAAGTTCCGCGTCCGCTCCACCCATAATTTATGAGGGGTTCATCATCATCATTCCTATGTCAAGCAAGGCTTCCAATGCCACTAATGTTCTAGCATACACACAAGGTAGACAAAACACACACAAAGATAGAAAAGTCTAAAAACGAAAACAAAACGAAAAAGAAAAAATGTTACCAATGGGTTGCCTCCCACCAAGCGCTTCTTTAAGGTCATTAGCTTGACCAAACTCGGGGGCGTCTATTCAAGGTGAAGTGGGGCAATCATGTCCACCGGGGCTCCCGGAATATACTTCTTCAAGCGGTGCCCATTCACTTTGAAATTCCCACAATGTTCCCCTCCTATCTCAATAGCTGCATGGGGAAAAATCTTCTTCACCACATATGGCCCGGTCCATCTTGATTTGAGCTTTCCGGGAAAGAGCCTTAGCCTTGAGTTGAAGAGAAGGACAAGATCTCCTTCACTCAACTCCTTGGGGATGATCCTCTTGTCATGCCATCTTTTGGTTCTCTCCTTGTAGATCCGGGCATTCTCATAAGCTTCCAACCGGATCTCCTCAAGGGCGTTTATATCAAGCAACCTCTTCTCTCCCGCCTCCTTGAGGTCAAAATTTAGCCACTTAATGGCCCAATAAGCTCTATGCTCCATTTCCACCGGAAGATGGCAAGACTTTCCATAGACCAACTTGTAAGGAGTGGTTCCAATTGGTGTCTTGAAGGCGGTCCTATATGCCCACAATGCGTCATTGAGCTTCATAGCCCAATCCTTTCTAGTCCTAGACACCGTCTTCTCAAGGATGGCCTTGATCTCCCGATTGGAGATCTCCACTTGGCCACTAGTTTGGGGATGGTAAGGTGTTGCTACCTTATGAGTCACCCCATACTTAGCCAAAAGCGCCCCAAAGTTCCTATTGGTGAAGTGCTTTCCTCCATCACTAATGATCACCCTTGGTGTTCCAAACCTAGGGAAGATCACCCGGTTGAAGAACCGCACCACCACCTTGGCATCATTTGTAGGAGAGGAGATTGCCTCCACCCATCTTGACACATAGTCCACCGCCAATAGGATGAAAAGATTGCCACATGAAGAGGGGAATGGTCCCATGAAGTCCACACCCCACACATCAAATATTTCGACTTCTTGGATGTTGTTCAAGGGCATTTCATTCCTCCTTGAGATGTTGCCCGTCCTTTGGCAAGCATCACATGCCGCTACAAAACCTTGCACATCTCTAAACAAGTTAGGCCAATAAAAACCGGATTGCAATACCTTCGCACACGTTTTGTGTGAGCTAGCATGGCCTCCACATGGTAAGGAGTGACAATGCCGGATCACACTCTCTACTTCATCTTCCGGTATGCATCTTCTAAACATTCCATCCGGGCCTCTCTTGAATAGAAGTGGTTCACCCCAATAGTAGTGTCTCACATCGTTGAAGAACTTCTTTCTTTTTGCATATCTCAATCCGGGAGGCGCTTCCTCACACACTAAGTAGTTCACAATGTCGGCATACCATGGCTCATTTCCTCTAGACACTTGGAACAAGCATTCCTCCACCATTTGCAATTGCTCATCTTGGAATGAATCATCAATTGGGATGTCATCTCTTTCAAGCTCTAACGGTGGGAGTCTACTAAGGTGATCCGCCACGGAGTTCTCAGATCCCTTCTTATCCCGTATTTCCAAATCAAACTCTTGAAGAAGAAGGATCCACCGAATCAACCTTGGTTTGGCATCCTTCTTTGTAAGTAGATAACGGATCGCAGCATGATCCGTATAAACTATGACCTTCGCTCCAACAAGGTATGAGCGGAACTTCTCAAATGCATACACTACCGCTAGCAACTCCTTCTCGGTGGTAGCATAATTGAGTTGGGCATCATCTAGCGTCTTGCTAGCATAATAAATAGCATGAGTGCGCCCATCTTTCCTTTGCCCCAAAACAGCCCCAATGGCTACATCGCTTGCATCACACATGATCTCAAATGGTAGACTCCAATCCGGAGGTTGCATGATAGGTGCGGAGATCAAGGCGTTCTTCAACCTACAAAAAGCCTCAAGACAATCTTTGGAAAAGACAAAATCAACATCCTTCATTAGTAGGTTAGTGAGAGGCTTAGAAATTTTAGAGAAATCTTGAATGAACCTCCGGTAAAAACCGGCATGCCCTAAGAAACTCCTTACCCCCTTCACCGAGGTAGGTGGTGGCAACTTCTCTATCGTTTCAATTTTGGCCCTATCAACCGCAATGCCACGGTTAGACACCAAGTGTCCTAACACAATGCCTTCACTTACCATGAAGTGGCATTTTTCCCAATTCAAGACAAGATTTGTCTCCTCACATCTTTGCAATACTAATGACAAGTTAGCCAAGCAATTATCAAAGGAAGAACCATAAACAGAGAAATCATCCATAAACACTTCCATGATATTTTCTATGTATTCCGAAAAGATAGCCATCATACACCTTTGGAAGGTGGCGGGTGCATTACACAACCCAAATGGCATTCTCCTATATGCAAAAGTACCCCATGGACATGTAAAGGTTATTTTCTCTTGGTCATCGGGGTGGATAGGGATTTGGAAGAATCCACTATAGCCATCTAGATAGCAAAAATGAGAGTGTTGAGCTAACCTTTCTAGCATTTGGTCAATGAAGGGGAGAGGGAAGTGATCTTTCCTAGAGGCCATGTTCAATTTCCTATAATCAATGCACATCCTCCACCCCGTAACCGTCCTAGTCGGGATTAGTTCATTGTTCTCATTAGTCACTACGGTCATCCCACCCTTCTTAGGTACTACATGAACGGGACTAACCCACTTACTATCCGAGATAGGGTAGATAATTCCTGCATCTAGCAACTTAATGATTTCATTTTTGACTACCTCTTTCATTATAGGATTCAATCTCCTTTGATGTTCAATAGAGGGTTTGTGGTTATCTTCCATCATTATCTTATGCATGCACAAAGAAGGCTTAATGCCAACCAAATCATCAATAGTATAGCCAATGGCTTTCCTATGCAATCTTAGTTCATGCAACAACTTAGCAAGTTCATCATCACTCAAGCATGCATTCACAATTACCGGATATGTAGAATCAACACCAAGGAAAGCATACTTTAAATGAGAAGGGAGGGGTTTGAGTTCAAGTTTAGGAGGACCTTTGTCGAGTGTAGACGATCCAAACAAGGTTGGATGAGATGAATCCAAAGCAAGTGAAGACTCCTCATGGCTCCTAGAAGCTTGACCATCATCAAGGACTGGTCTAGGGGAAACCACGGCTGGAACCACGGTTTGCTCAACTTCCACGGCCGTGGTTCTTGCTAAGCTTGCTTCCCGGAGTTTTCCAGAGAGTTTGACGGCCGTGGAACATAAATCTCGACCGTGGAACTTGCAGCTGTTCAACACCTCTTTGTGGCCTTCAAATCCAACTCTTGGCTCCTCTTCCAATGCTTCCAAGGCCTTGACCTCCTCATTGCAAGCCTCCTCAACACCTTCCTCCATCATACTTAAGGTAAGAACCTTCTCCAAGGGATCCTTGATCAAGATCGAGCTCACAATTTCTCTAGATTCTTCTTGCTCGACTATGTTGAAGACATCTTCATCAAGGGTTGGCCTTTTCATCATTGTGGATAACTTGAACTTGATGTTCTCCTCTCCAATGTTGAAGGAGAGAGTCCCATTCTTGCAGTCCACTAGGCATCCAGAAGTGGCTAGGAAAGGTCTTCCTAAGATGATGGGAACCGGATAATCCGCCGGAATGTCCAAGACGACAAAGTCAATTGGCACATAGAATCCTCCTAGTTGCACCGGAATGTCCTCTAAGATCCCAACCGGATGAGTGATAGAACGATCCGCCATATAGAGGGTCATCTTGACCGGTTTCGGCTCTCCTAGCCCAACCTTGTTGCAAAGTGCAAGCGGTATGATGCTTACACTCGCTCCAAGATCACAAAGGGCCTCGTACTTCACATCTCCCACTCCAATTGGGACACAAAAAGAGCCCGGATCTCTTAGCTTGGGAGGCATCTCCTCCTTCATTGTTTGGATCAATTCCGAGGATATCTTGGTCATTCTTATCTCCCCATACTCCTCCAACTTCCTTTTGTTGGAGAGTATTTCTTTCAAAAACTTGCCATATGCCGGCATTCCTAAAATGGCATCCATGAACGGAATGTTAATATGTAATTTGGACATTAGTTCAAGGAACTTACCAAAGTGATTGTCCAAACGAGCTCTTGCTCTTGATTGTGGGAACGGTAGTGGTGGCTTGTATGGAGGCGGTGCCACATAGGTTGGCTCTACATCTTTGCTCTTGCCTCCATCTTCTTGCAACTTTCCCTCTTCTACCACTACTTGCTTTCCCTTAGCATTGTCCTTGGGCAAAGGATCTTTCATACTCAACCCACTCCTCGTTGTAATAGCCAACACTTGGCCTCTCGGGTTGTCTTCGGTTCTTCCGGGAAGCTTTCCCGGGTCTCTATGGGTTTCACCCGCTTTTTGGAACACTTGTGCTTCCAAAACCTTTTGAGCCTTAGAAATTGAAGTCACCGTGCTCTCAAGACCACTCAACCTACCAAGCAATTGCTCAAACATTATTTTGGTTCTATCCTTTGGGGGTTGAGTAAATCCGGTTGAGGTTCTTGTGAAGCTCTTGATGGTGGAGTTGTGCTCGTGGAGGAGGAAGGGTTCAAGGCTCCATCCGGGTTAGAGTAAGAAAATCCGGGATGGTTGTGGTTGGGCCGGTAATTGTTGAATTGCCGGTTGTTGTTGAAACTCCTTGGGCCTTGGTAATTGTTGAAGTTGCCCCTTCCCATATAATTCACATCCTCCTCCTTGGAAGACAAGTTGGCTTGTGGAAGCACTTGAGGGGTTGCTTGGTTCTTCAAAGTTGTAGCACACAACTCCCTCAAGGACTTCAACTCGTTGTTGATGGCATCAAGCTTGAAATTGCTCATGGTGACTTCACTCACCTCATATGCTCCCGCCTTTCTTCCTTCACTCTTCCTATGGGAGTATTTCTCAATCACTAGAGCTTGCTTCTCCACAAACTCCCAAGCTTCATCTACATGTTTCTCCATAAAAGTCCCACCGGAAAGAGATTGGAGCTTGAATTGGCTATCTTCATCAAGTCCTTTGAAGTAGATCTCCAATAGCTCAATTTTCGGTATGCCATGGTGTGGACAATCAAGGAGAAGATCCTTGAACCTCTCCCAAGACTTGAATAGACTCTCTCTATCCTTCATCACGAAGGCATTGATCTTCCCTCTTAATTCGGTAGTCTTGGAAGGTGGGAAGAACTTAGTCAAAAACTCGGTTGTCATCTCCTCCCAAGTACCAACTCGCCCTTGTGGAATAGATTGATACCAAGCTAAGGCTTTATCTTTAAGAGAGAAGGAGAAAGCCCTAAGCTTATGGTTGTTGCTCTCCAATCTTGGCGGTCTAAGAGTCTCCATCAAAATCTCATAGTTCATCAAGTGTTGATGAGGAGACTCTCCTTCCATCCCTCCAAATTGATTATGCCGGATCATTTGTAGAACTTAAGGGCGGAGCTCATAGTTGTGGGCTGCGGGATCTCCTAAGTTCACACCCGGACGGTGTGCTCTTTGTGCCAGATCCATACGTCTCCCTAGGGTTTGTGGCTCTTCAATGGCAATGGGCACAACCCTATCATTAACCGCCGGCTGCGGTTGTGGTGGAGGAGGTGGAGGTTGTCGGCGATTAAGCTCTCCTTGAACAAGGGCTTGCCTAATCTCATCAATCTCCCTCCTAGTTGCCTCTTGCCTCTCATTGGCGAGTCTCTTTTCTTCCTCCAAGAGCTCATCTCTTAGCCTTATTTGCTCTAAGGCTTCATCCAATTCAGCTTGGAGGTCTCTTCCGGCCATCTCTTTTCCCTTTTTAATACTCTTGGATCTAGATCGAAGGGTTTTCTCCGGTTCGGGATCGAATGGAGCTAAATCCTTGCCACGAGATCTTCGCATACACCTAAAGAGTAATAGATGTCCTGAAAAGCAAAGACACAAACCAAAAAGAGATCAAAAGCAACAAGAAAGATCTACACTAGAAACAATCACAAAAATAGACCCAATCTAGACCTAGTCCCCGGCAACGGCGCCAAAAACTTGTTACGCTAAGATCGTGATGCGCAAATGGGTTTTAAATTTATAACTCGAACTAAATCCTAAACTACCTAGCGAAACCCGCAGTGTACGGGACGTTTGTAGTAGGGATAGTATTCCGAGGTCGAACACAAAGACTAAGGTGAAATTGATTCGATTTGTGATTGAGTTTAGTAAAGACCTAAGTTGAAAGAAAAGAAAGAAATAAAGAAATGAAAATCTCAAATGTTTTTGGTTGGTTTTTGGTGATCAATCAAAGATCACAATTCGTGCAAAGTAAACAATCAAACTAAACTATGAATCAACACAAATAAACAAACTAAACAAGATAATGATCAAAGAAAGAAAAGACGGATTCTAGGGGTTGGAAGTTCCGGTTATGGCATAGGACTCAAGCTATCTATTCATTCCTTGGATTAACTATGTTGGGGTTAAGTGTTTCTAGATTGGGATCAATCACCGGGTAAGTCTCATGATCCACTAGTCCATTCCCTAGGTCTCATCACCGGGTAAGTCTCTAAGAACCTAAGGGACGGAATTCTACACAAACCGGATTGTTACCTAGAGATCTTAACCTATCCTTACCGGGTAGGTCTTGGGAAGGGAAGTCCTAACAACTATCCTAGCACACCTAATCCAATGGCGGCTTATTAGGCTCACCACTACCTAAGGTTTGTTATCTTTGGAATCTAAGAGTAAGGATTACCGGGTAAGTTTCTCCTAAAACTTAGTTGCTAACACTAGGTCACTCTAGGATAGATTTAACTCAACAAACACTTAGGATTTCAACATTCTAACAGCAGCTACGTTCATACTCACAAGTCATCCAAAGATAAATCTAAGTCCGTCCTATCATAGCCCTAGCCATAACCATCCTTTCCTTACCCTAGAACCTCATCTATTTAGCCTACAACGTTCATAATAGAAATTGAAACAAACAAACATAAAATCATAACATCCATTGCAAATGATGAAGGAAAAGAGATGAACAAGTGAACTAAAACAAACCAAGCTGAAAATAGAATTAGAGTAACTCACAACCCTTCCAAAAGATGGTTCAAATGATTCATACAACTCTAGAAATAGAATCCGGAATTCTTCAATACAAAACTATCAAGTATGGAAATGGTGTGTGTTCTTCTCCTCCTCTTCAATGGAACTCTTCTTCTTCCTCTTTGACACTTTCCTTCCTAGAAAGACTTCTTGTTGAGGGAATATTTTTGTTAGAGGATAATGGATAATGGAGAGTTGCTCCAAGATGCTCTTCTCAGCCAATGAAGGACCACTTTAATAACAAATTTTGCATGAGCTGGCCATGAGAGTCGTGGCACAGCTGTCACAAGAATCTGGAAAAATCCACGTGTGATTCCACGGCCGTGGAGTGTCAGAGAACCGTGATTTGCTCCAGAAACTTCGCTTTGGATCATTAAGCTGTGATTTGGTGCATGGCTTGTGTTGGCAAGGCTCCATGAGTCCTCCTTAGCCTTTAGCTTGTGTCCTAATGAGTCCGAGGGTGTGTCATCTAGATGAACGATCCTCAAACGTATCGTTTTAGCTCCTAAATTTCCCGAAATACCTACAAAGCAACGCACAAGTCCGTGTAGACGTCTATCTCGACAAAGTACGTGAATTGAGTGCAAACGTCGTGAACTAGTGCTAAACTATGCATGAATGAGTGAGAAATCTATCTAAATGATTACCTAAAACTAAGTCATAAATCGTGTTATCAGGTATCCCATGGCTTCTTGAGTATTCCATTATGGCCGGACGCCATAACTGGAAGGCGACATTCGCAACTATGCATGCGAATAGACTAGTAGCCCCTTCTTATGTCCCGAATGAGGTCTCAGCTGCGGGTGTTGATGATGAGATGAGAGGAGGTGATGATTATGAGGGAGGAGGTGATGAGCATGAGTTTGGTACGTTTCCGGATCTGTCGGCATAGTTTCCCGACCCTCCTAGACATTCTCCCCGACCCTCTAGACCCTCCGGTTCTTCTTCCTCTTGCCGGGCTAGTGTGAGTGAGAGGCCGACCTGGATGGACGCTCCTCCCGCTTGGTACGGAGCGTAGCCGGAGTGGATGGGAGCTCCACCACCATAGTATGCACAGGCACCGGCATCACCAGCTCCTCAGGACGCACCAGTATGGTATGGCCAGCCACCAGCTTGGTATGAACAACTACCGGCATGGGCCACCGATCTATCCAGGAGAGTGGGAGACTTGGAGATCCGCCAGGACACTTATGATGTACGGGCTGATGAGCATGACTTGATGATGAGAGATATATACCGCCAGCAGTTTGGGCGGAATTTCAGCTCCGACTTCCGTCCATTTCCACCGCCGCCTCCTCCACAGTGATGACATTGATCGACCATTGGTTCGAGCCGCCCCACCACCGTCTAGTGAGTTCTTTGTTTTCCTTTCTTTTCTTTATTTCTTTTGAACATTGAGGACAATGTATATTTCAAGTATGGGGTGGGGTGTGACTATGGTTTGTAATAACTCTACTTACTTTGCTTGGATGATTCTATGAACACTTGCATTTACTTTCATTGTCACACGTTTCATTACTGCATTGCATGAAAATGACTTTGAAAAACCCATAAAAATTTGAAAATATTTGAAAATATTTGTGCTTCTACGATTAGAGATGATTTCTATGATGAAAACTACTTGTATGAGTTTTTGATGACAATTGTATGCTTAAATTGAATTATGAATTATGAAGATATTGAGTATGTTGTTTATCCTTTCTTGCAAATTTCATAATGTGAAAGTTTTATCTAAATCATATTGAGAAACAAAGGTTGAAATCACAATATAAGTTCTTATACTTCTTTATGAAATGATTAAGGCACCTCGAATTTCTTACTTCTTTCTTTGATCATTTAGCCCCTCAATGAAATAATTGCCTCCTTTACCTATCCGGGATTTAGGAAAAAGTTGAATTTGGCATGTTTGATGTGGGAGGGCCATGAAAGCAATTGTTTTCAAAGTATAAGAAAATTCTAGGTTTGGGGAAGTCAATCATGACGATGAGTAACTCGACACCATTCACATAGCCGGGTGAATGTCTTGCCAAAGTCGGATTGAGCGATATTCCTAGCGGATTATGGTATGTGCATCAAGGGTTTGAGGCATCTCAAATTGAGAAACGCCAATCTCCTAGGCTTCGGTTATTGTGCACCGCTGTCCATAAGTCCAAAAGTAAAGTCGAAAAATTATGTGCAAAAGTCTAGAGCAAAGCTCTAAGTTGGTGGAAGTTCAAATGGTAAAAAGAAAAGAGTTTGTGTTGTCCTTCTTCCCGGATTCATACACCACATTCCTTTACAAGTTTCCCACCTTCTTCCGCATTCTTGGCCTTATTTGAAAGTCCTTGAGATCATAGGAGTGTTATTTGACTTGGTGATCTAAATTGATGTTTCACATGCTTAATTTTGACATTGCTTGAAGGTTATGATGTTTGTCTTGAAGTATTTGCAATTTATGAAGTTTCTTTGTTTTGCATATTTTAGTTTATGGATATAAGCGTTTTCAAAGATGAATGAAGCAAGGTTTAAGGATGACCTATTGACTAGAAGCACACCAACCAAAAAGATTGTTTTGTTTTGTTTTACATTCATATTTCATTCTACCTTATGTTCTAAGCTTTTAAAAACCTTGCTTGGGGACAAGCAAGTGGCAAGTATGGGGTATTTTGTTAGCATGAAATATGACGATATTTTAGGCACTTGTTTTAGTTGTTTTTCCCTCTTTATAGTGTTCTTAGATATGTGTTTGAAGTAATTGTGAGCTAGTTCACCCACTTTGTCGATATAGAGATCTACACTAGCTTCTTTGTGTTTATAGGTGAATAAAGCTTGGATTGGAGCAAAATAAGGAAGTAATAGAGTATTTAATCACATTTGATGGCAAGGAGATGCATTAGAAAAGCTAAGGAAGGAGCATGGATGGAAGATTGCATGAAACAAAGGCAAAGAAAGAGGAAAAGCAAGTCCACGCCCTGAATTACGGTCATGGAGAAGAAAATTGACTTCCACGCCCTAAACCACGGCCGTGGATTTGGCAACATGAACGTGACTTGAGTTTGGAGCACTCCAGAGAGTTACACGGTCTAAATTATGGTCGTGGAAATCCTATGGCACCGTAATCTGTTTCCACGCCCTAAACCACGGTCGTGGAAAGTTGTACTAGGCCGTGATTTCGATGATTCTGTGAAGTATCATATTTTGCCACGTCAGCTACGTCATTGGGCTTTCTCGTAACCCTACCTCGCCTTATAAAAAGGCTAGAGAAGAGAGTTTGAAGGAGGCTCGCTTACATTCACTTACCGTCGCTTACTTTCGCATTCGGACATTTAGCCGCCATTCGGAGATTTTTCTTGAGGATTGAAGATTTGAGAAGGATGTTATTTTCGGAAGATTGTGTACTTTGGATATTTTTGGATTTTCATTCGAGAACGGATTGACACCCCATTCTTTGTGACTTCTCTAGATCTTTGTGAGGTTTTTGTTCCTATTCTTCTAGATTCATAAAAATATTACTTCGTGTTTGGATTTCGAGATTGACTTTGAGTTTTATTTGAGCTTTCGAGGGTTTTTTTCTTTTATACTTCTTAAATTGAATATTGATATCATAGCAATGATTGTTGGCTAAAACCCTTTAGCAATTCTAAGGTGAAGGGTTGATAGTTGTGGCTTAGATGATGATAGATCGATCGTAATTTGATTGGACCTTGAGAGTTAGAGAAATATCGTCGACACCCTAAATCACGGTCTATTCTTGAGTTCCACGGGCGTGGTTCCCAAGATTTAACCGTGATTTTCCCTGGTTTACGAACTTTGCTTTTGCTTTGATCCAAAGTTAAAGATTAGCTTTAACCTAGCCTTGGCTTGCCTTTTCTAGGTAGTAGTGAGACTCAACATCCTCTATTTCGGTTTCGAGTGTCATAACCTTAACCGTTTTAGCCTATCTTTGATTCCTTGGGTTTGGGCATGGGTATTTGAGATTAATCCTTATCCTTAGATCCTTTCTATACTGCAGCCTCAACAACCTTTATTGAGAGTGTCTTTGGGTGAGTTATATAGGGTTTTGGAACTTCACCGTACATTACCTTACTTTAGTATACCTTTACATTTCTCAACTCTGTCCTTGTATATATAGTATATCTTGAATCGATTGCCACAATTAGATACATGGATCTTTAGGGTTGCTGTTTTCCCCAATTATTTGCAAAGCTTCTACATTTTACTTGCTCGATTACTTGAAATTGGTTTTGTTTCACCAATTCCCTGAGTTCGATACTCTGGAATACTTGCTAATCTACGCCGATCCGTACACTGCGGGTTCACTTGCTTTTATTCTAGTTTTATAAATTTAAAACTTATTTGCACGCACGTTTAGGGGGGAACAGGAATATCAAGAAAAAGTCAACCAAGAATATAGTTCAACAAATGTTCGTGGATGCAGCTAGGTGCTACAGAAAGGATAAGTGTCTTGAACTATTTGAAAATATAAAGATGGTATATTTATTCTGAATTATATTATTTTTCTGGTATGCAATCATATTATGCTTCTAGTATTTCATTTTTGGAGGTTTATTTCAGTTCTGGTATTGTCCCTTATCTCTCATTAATAGTGAACCTGATATGAATGTTTCTGGTATGAACGCATGTTAGGTTTGTTATATGAACATTATCATTTTTGGTATTAAATTTAATCTCTGGTATGAATTCTGGTATGCTTTTTGTGATCGTTTCTAGTATCATACATGATATGTTTCTGGTATTGAACATTATCATTGATGAGCAATGATTATGGTATTACCTTTTTCTGGTATTGAAACATGTTAGGTGTCTAGTATGTTTTTTCTAGTATTGTATATAACTTCATGTGTACCTGCTAATGTTTGTAGGAGAAGGTAGTAGTTGCGCAACTGTTGGAAGAAATTGGATTTGCTGCTTGGTCCCGAGTTTTTTGCAACGCCAAACGTTACAACATTATGACAAGCAACAATGCAGAATGTATAAATAGTGTACTGTGTGATGCAAGGGATTATCCAGTTCTTGCCCTCATTGATGTTATCAGACTGACGGTGGGTAGATGGTTTGCAACGCGAAGGCAAAGTGCTGAATCATGTACAGAAATGACAACACCAAACGTCGATGCCCTAATACAAGCTAAATATGGGGAGGCAACAAAGTATGGATGCTACGTGCTTGATGCGAAAAGGCTGTTGTTTGAGGTGCAATGGAACCAGGAAAGGGAAGTTGTATGTTTAGTGGATCACTTGCAAGGAATTTGATATTGAGGAAATACCGTGTGTTCATGCAATAGCTGCAACAAAGATGGCGAAAATGAATCTGGCATCTCTAGTAAGTAATTATTACAACACCGAATATTGGAAGATGGCATATGAGGAGACAATATACTCAATCGTAGATCATGAGAATTTAAATATTCCAAGTTGCATTACATCTATTGAATGCAACCCTCCTATAAAGAGGAAGAGAACCGGAAAATTGCCTAAAGCTAGGATACGGGGATCAATGGAAGGAAGCAAGAAGAAGAAATGCAGCTGCTGCGGCAGGGTAGACCATAACAAAAAAAACTTGCCGAAATCAACCAATGGAGAAAGAATGAAGACACATACCAGAAATACAAATTTTGATTATTTGTCATTATCAAATATGTAGAAAACAGTTACTATATAAATATATGTTTCTTTTATGTGTAAATGTCCTCATATCAAAAGCAAAACAACATGTAATAACAAAAACTAAATAAAAAACTGATACCAGAATCCAATAAAAGAATTACCATCAGGCTATATATATGCATACCAGAAACTCAGGGAATAAAGCATACCATAAAATAACAAATTCAACATTTCTGGTAAACAAATAATCATAACAGAATCAAATAGATGAAAAAAACTACAAGAAACACAAACCAGAAACACATACCATAAATACTAATGCAATAAGTCATACCATAAAATCACAAAATCAACATTCTGGTAAGTAATAACTCATACCAGAGGCACATATATGAAAACCAATCATACTAGAAGCATAACAAATAACAAAAACATACCATATATAGTCATACCAGAGGGACTTAAATGAAATACCAGAATCCTAAATCACAACTTAAACACTTCTGGTAAAGAAACTATATTAACAGAATACTTGTTATTGATTCATAAACAAGATCATATTACAAGAGAGTTAATATATTACAACAGAGTGAGTCAATACCAAAATATCAGTTTATCAAGAGTCAACTACATCATTTAGGACAGATTCAGTTTCAAAAGGACTCGTGGGGTTTCACCACTCCCTATGGTACAAAATAGAACAAAATTGTTCTCTGAAAGTTGGGACCCGTTCTTGACATATGAGTAGTATTGTAGAAATCACCTTGGGTTGTTCTGTGGAATTTCTTTGGCTGTCTTTCGAACATAATCCAATGGCTTATCAAGATTGTCCCCAAACCTCTGAAATTGTCCATGAAGTTTCAGAATGTGAGGAAACATAACAAGGAATGGGTTGAGCAAAGCTTTCAAGTCCCCATCAGACATACAATCCACAATTGAGTCATATACAACAACACATCATTTAATTAAATCAATTTGTAGCGCTATCCAGTGTTTACCACAAATGTTGATGACATTGTATATTGTATCGACTCCATAAAAGCTCTTGCTAAAAACGGGGGGGATCAAGTCCAAATATATAACCTGCAATTTCTTCACCGTAATTAAAAGTCCCTGTAGTTTTCGACTCTAAGAATTGTTTATAACGCACATCATTGAAGTAGTCGACAAATGGTACGGGAAGAATGATAATACAGCCATAAGCCTTTGGATACTCAAGTACGGCTTTTCGGAGGTATGTAATCATTTCATCTAGTTGCTGTAAAGTAGGAAAAAAACTAATAATTCAATATCAGAGTTCATATGAGAATAATACCAGAAAAACATAAAAATTTCATACCATAATTCAAGACATGAAAACCAGTAGGCAAGATACACATAAATGAAAATACATCATACCAGAAACACAAAACATAAACAAATACCAGAAAACTCAAGCAATAAATCATCTAAGGAAGTCAAATGATAATTTATGGCAAAATGAAAGAATGACATACCATAAAACTAATGAAATACATAATACCAGAAAACAATAAAGAAAAGAAGCAAAAATAAAGTCATAGCAGACTCTTATACAACTAGCTCATACCAGAAAGTAGTACAACACATCATACCAGAAATTTAAAAATAAAATGTACACCCAACATCTTACCAGAAACACATCAGTAGCTAGTATTAGAAAGTCATACCAGAAAACATCATACTAGAAATTATTAACTTAAACAAAAGTAAGGTTAGTGTTAACTTACATAATCCCACAACCAGCCAGTGTTTTGGAGTAAGAGCTTGAAGTGTTCTTTATTTGCTGAATGTTGAAATCCAGTAATAAATTCTTTTTTAGTCTTTGGGTTAAGGTACCAAGCATAAAAAGCATCTCTATCCTTCTTGCTCAAGAAATTATGCTTGGGTGGCTTGGGGATTTTTACTGGGACGACATAGGGAGATACAACAAGGTCGTTGGGTTTCTTTTCACGTAAACTCATTCTCCTCGGTCCTCTGGTTTTAACTTTCCCTTTCCCTTTCACATCTACATCTGCTATTGGTTTCTGTACCAGAACGACAACATAACACAAACATTAACAAATATGCACGGAAACAAAACACATGAAGAATAGTAGTGTATTATACCTCTTCCACTGGTTCTTCCTTTGGCTGATCAACTTCAGCTTCCTCCTTGGGCTCGGGCTGGGACAGGGGTTGGGGCATTGACTTTTCTGTACTCGCGTCTCTTCAGAACTTGAAGAAACCCCAAGAACTTCTAACTATCAGCTAGAGGTTGGGAGGCCGGCTTTTTAGAGGCTTTGGTACCTTTAGAAGAAGAACCGGCCATCCTTTGAACATTGGTGAGGATCCTGAAACATTGACTTTCTATTCTGTGTTGCGTCATAGTTTGTGCCTTCTGCCTCATAACAACTTGGTTGATAGTCGCATCTTGTTGCTCAACCTTCTTGACCAACTCAGAAATCAGTTGATTTTGGGTTTGTATTTGTTTCTTTAAATCCTCAACCCAACCAGGCACCCTATACATTAACATAGTACAAGATTACAAATGCGATATCAAATAAGCATTTGAAACTAATAAATTATGGTATGTAAAATATCAATTACCTGTTTGTGGTAGAAATAGTGGAGGTGGTGGGATCAGGGATAGGTGGTGCAACCACAGCTTCTGTGTTGGAGGTGGTGGGATTAGGGAGAGGTGGTGCAACCACAACTTCTACATTGGAGGTGGTGGGATCAGGCAAAGATGGTGCAACCAAAGCATTTGTAGGGACAATCGTATCCATTTCTGGAGCAACATCAATCCCAGCAGAGCTAGAAGGTGCAACACCAACAACTGAGGGTGTAGCCAATGTCAGCATGTCTTCTTCGGGGCTAAAACAATAGAACAAATTTTGTAAAAATTAAGAATTCTGGTATGATAATATAAATACATATTCAACTTCAATTTACCATTCAACTTCCTCAACAATCTGTTCTGTCTTAGGCTTCTTAGATGGAACCCTACATTAGGAAAAAAACATTATTAAGTAAATGATAAACATACCAGAAACATAAACCAAACAAAACATAACAATATACACAGGAAACAAGATTCAAAAGATCATACCAGAAAACATATTAAAACTAATACAAGAATGTAAGCCAAAACTTATACCAGAATTAAGATAAAAGAAAAACCAGAAACAAACAGATACGTACTAGAAAGTAAGAAAGCATTCATACCAGAAAACTAACACAAAAACTCATACCAGAAGTTATATTAGAAGCATACCAAAAACTAACAGACACATACCAGAAAGCAAAAAAGCAGTCATACAATAAAACTAAAGAGACTAGTATAACAAAAACTAATGTCACATAATTAAAATATAGATTGAGTATGAAATGTATTGAGATATCTTTTCCTTCCCTCTTCAACTTTCCTCTTCTTTGAGCCATCTTCTTTCTTGACAACCTTTTGTGGTCTTGACAACCTCAAAATATAATGACGAGGAGGAGGAGGAGGAGTAGCAAAGTCATCACTGTCGGATTCCTCCTTCTTTGGGGCTTCCTTGATAACCTTGACATCATGCCCTCTAGGCCTGGATACACGTACATTGTGGAACCCAACTTTGAAAAGATGACAAAGATAGCCAGCTGGGTCCAAAACTTCATCCCCCACCATTTGCAATCATCCTCGGTTTTTGGGTCATCTAGGTTGAGGGGGATAGTTTTGATGTCATCTTGGGCCACCGATGACGTTGTATCCTTTATTGTTTGGAAGCTACATTTCATCTTCCCTTGGTTGACGAAACCCACTTAAGACAAAGTGGGATTGTTTCTTCATCAACACATGTGATAAACAAAGATGTCAGTTTGGGGATATAGTCAAGGATGAAAACATGCAAAATATAGACATGAAACAAATGAATAGACTATACCAGAAACTCAAACCAATAAATAGTATAGAAATTAATAAAATAATATCATACCAGAAAATGAAACCACAAATGCATATCAGAAAATCAAAAAGCAAGTAAACTCATACAAAAAAGTATAAACTTAAGAACATACAAAAAACAACACAATACATAACATAACTCAATTATAAAACATAAACAATCATACCATAATCAAATACATGAAAACAAAATACAAGAAACACAAACCAGAAAGAAATACCAGAAATGCTATTGCAATAAAGCATACAATAAATCACAAAATTAATATTTCTGGTAACTAATTGCTCATACCAGAAAGTAAGTAAAATCATACCAGATAGTATAAAATTCAGAACATACCATAAACAAACCAATACATCACAGAACTCAAGTATACAACATACACAATCATACCAGAATCTAATACATTAAAACAAAAATACAAGAATCAAAAACCAGAAACAAAAACCAAAAATGCTAATGCAATAAAGCATACCATAAAATCACAAATTAACATTTCTGGTAACTAACTACTCATACCACAGGAATATAAATGAATAACAAGCATACCAGAAACGTAAACCATAACAAAAATAACAAATATAACCATACCAGAGGCACATAAATGGAAAACCAGAAGCATACCTGGAATGCCAAAGGGAAACCAGAAAGTCAGTAATTTCCGGATGCCCTAAACTTTGTTGACTCGCAATCCCTGAGGTTGTCAAGTGTCTTATTGAAGACAAGACGCCCTCATGGATAAGAATTAAAGGCATCCATGTCCTTCAGAAGAGATAGAGGAAGATTGGAGACAAACTTCTTCTTGTCATTGCCAAGCAAAACAAATTCAATAAACAGCAGCAGAGCCATCTTGAATTTCTTTTCATCATTCTTTTTCAGCTTTGAATATTTTTCCTCCAAATGCTCCAATTTACACCTGGGGATGCCGAACAACTCCTTCATGTCGACATTTTCTTCTTCATTGTACACATGGAACCGACACTCAAGGCCGGTAATTTCAGAAAACTCGCTTAAGCCAAACCTTATGAGCAAAAATATACAACAAAAAAAGAAAGAAACACATTAACAATCGAAAGTGAAATGGAGGTAACAAACTGAACTGAAAAGATTGGGTGTATAATTAATAAATACCTAAGCAGGGTTTTGTTGATTGCAAACCACATTGAGTGTTTGCGGTCAGTTTGAACCTCATGCAGAAGCATGAAGTGTATTAATTGGTTGGAAGGTTTAAGATTGGTACAGAGGGAGATGACGCCTAAAAAAATAGAGTTTTTGAACAATTCTTGCTCATTGGCATCCAACCCTACAAGTAAAAATTTGACCATATTGACACGAGATAAAACAGTTATCCGTGCTGCCTCGTATTTTGGGTTGTCGTCGAATCTGTACATTAACTAGTAAAGGAAATAAGATTGTTAATACAAGAAAAACATTCAACGACAAACCAGAAACTCATATCAGGCATTCAACTTACAAAGGACTCTTCATGTCCATAACTAACATTTTCCTGTGTAAACATACCAGAAAATAATGTCAATATATACATCAACATGAAATACCAGAAAGTAATATAAAAACCTCATATGAACAAATACAAGAAAACATTAATAAATAAAACAAATACCAGAAACCCTAACTAGAATATCTAATACCAGAATCAAATAACATACTAGAATATATACATCAACATGATCAGACACAACATAAAACAAATAACATACCAGAACTTCTAATACCAGAAAACATTAAACCTCATATGAACAAATAGCTAGAAAAGATACCATAAAGTAATACATCAACATGCAATACTAGAAACCCTAACCAGAAACACATACCAAAATTTTAAACTAAAGCAAATACCAGAAAACTTGAAACAAAAAACCTCATATGAACAAATACCACAAAACATACCACAAAGTAATACATGAACCTGCAATACCAGAACACTAAAAATATACACATACCATAAACTTAAACTAAAGCAAATACCAGAAAACTTGAAACCAATAACATACCAGAAAATCTAATAACATACAAACATACCAGAAAACTCATGTAAATATAAAGATGAAACAAACATAGAACAAACAATATCAAACAAATACCAGAAACGATAATTAAACTTACAAAACCTAATATGAACAAATACCAAAAACTATAATACCATAAAACATGAAAGAGTATCAAAGCAATACTAACCACAGGTATATCAACTGTTCGATGACCACCAGATAACACAATTTGAAGGCCTGATTCATCATTAGACATAGCAGAAGCATCGCCTTCGTTTGGTGTGGAATCTTCAACAGGTAAAGGAGGAGTAGGAGTTAGAAGGTTGAAGGTAGGAGCATCACAAGAAGATTGGTTAGCAGCAACCTTTGATCGAGTCGACATTTTCGTTTTTTAGGGTTTACAAAAATCGAAACGATTCCGGGGTGTTTGGGGTAAAAACAAAGACGAAAAACAAAGAACAAGTGAAGGAGATGGCCGGAAAGTGACGAGAGATGAATCAAACTTGAAGAAAATGGAGATTACGAGAGAGATTGATGAAGATGACACTTGAAGGCGAAGAGTTAGACGACAGTTTCTTCTCCAATATAACAAAAACGAAGTGAAATTGGTAGTTAGTGAATGAGCGGAATATTTGGTAAGTGAAATTAATTTACCCCATTAATATCAATTAACAGTAAAAAATATTAGGGTACACTTTCTTTTATAAAAACTGAAAATAGTCTAGTATATCAAATTTTGCCATTAGTAAATAGTAAAAGTTATTAAAGTTCATAGTGTTTTATTTATTTATATAATATATTTTATTCACATAATTTTGCATTTTTGAAATAATTTTTATCAAACTTCTCATTGAAAACTTTAAGTATACATTAGATAAGATTAATATCCTTCACTTAATTTAAAGTCAATATTAATATATTAAATTTCACTTAACAATAAAAATGATAAGGATGAGATGTCATATGTACATTAGAAATTATATTATCAACGATTTACTATTTATGTACATGTTCAAAAAAATAATTTTTTTTAATGTTTATACATTTATCATAAAAATCTCTTGTGACACAAACATTTAACTACAAAATTAGTATATTATAACTACAAGCATCAAAATGGTTTTTTTTATTGATAACTGATATTTGATATATAAATAACTATAACTACAAGAATAAAAAATATTATTTTATATATATAAATAATAATATTTTATAATATATATTATACATTATTAATATTATTCTATTTTTTTTAACTAGCAAATAAAAGCATATAAGAGTAAATAATTAACATTAACTCATAAAACTAAACTATGTAGTAAAATAATAAAGTAATTATTAAAGAAACAATTTGGTTTACTAGACTTTTTCTAGTTTTGTGTTTAGTAAATGTACCCCTTGAAAGAAGAGTGTGTAGAGTTTGAAAATAAATACAAAATGTTGGGGTATATTTACTTAATTGAAACATTAAAAAGCCTAATTACTACTATAATTTTTTAAAAAGGCCTAGTTACCAAAATTGCCCTAAAATAAATATGTATTATGTTTGAATATGATTAATACATATTGTACTTTCAGTCAACTTACTATTATTTTTTGGAATAATCCAGCTTGAGTTATTTTGGGTCGGGTGATTGCACGTTCACAAATCATGTTGGGTCAACGACTTTTAGGCTTTCGGGCATTTTGGGTCGGGTCATTACGGGTTCACGTACCATGTCGGGTCAACGACTATCGGGTTTTCGGGCATTTTGGATCGGGTTATATCGGAAATCATATCATTTCGGGTCGGGTGTTTTCGGTTTCGGGCGTCGTCGGAGTAGTTCATTCGGGTATAATCGGGTTAAGGTTACTTTCGGGTTTGGGTTATTTTGGGTTTCGTGTTGAATCGGTTAACACCGGGTCGGTCTCATATATGTACTTTTTTTCCTTTTAACGGGTATCGGTCGGGTTCGGGTCGGGCCGATCGGGCGGGTTTCACGGGTCGGGTCAGATTTTGACAGCTCTAGATGCAGTTGCATGTCTGGGTCATCATACAAATGATCGCTTTGTGTAGATGCAGTTGCATGTCTGGGATGGCTTAGAATACCTGCCGATTCTTGTAGAGAATAAAGCTGTTCAACTCTTGTTTGGAAACATCAGAGCTGAACCTCGACAAATCTTCAAACGCCGCTGCTGATACGAGAAGTTGACAGCAAATCTGCTTAATACGTTCCACCAACTGCGGATCAGTGCTTCGGGTTGGATATTCACTGTGTAACAAAAAACCATTGCTTACAGATTCAAAAATAAAGCAATTCCAAAGTGTAGCATCAGTAATGAATTTTCACTTCAGTATGAACTGCTGGATATGGACAAAATGAGGAAAATATCAGTTTCCATTTCTCAGAAACATAAAGAGCTTTAGGATCTCAACACTCCATTGCAAACTAAATAGTTTATTAGTTTTCTTTCATTCAGATTCAATGGAAGAAGCATTCTGCTCTTCCAAAAGCTTCATTTGGCGCTCTGCATGTTCCCTTTCACATTGGCTGATTCCCATTATGATGTCGAGCATGGTGCCTGTTGTACCGAAGAAAACAAGGGGTGCCAATGATTTCTTCTTTATCCCAACTGGAATAGCTAGTAGAGCTCCTGCTACAGAGAAGACCCATGTTCCCAGTGCACTGCAGAGGATGATTTATGGTCAAATTTTGATAAAGGCACCAGTAAAAATCTCACTGTGCACCCTTATTAGGGATTCGTCTCAAACAACTTGTCTTGTACAAATATTATCACCAGAAATTGTCTCTGACAACTTAGGTTAAAACTCTCTCCTTCACCATTGAATTTCTCTCCCAACAAGAAGGGGAAAGAAGATTGAGCAATCGAAAGACTATTTAAGACAGAAGAGAAAGCTGTCACAATCCAAGCATTTCCTAGTAAAACCACAAAGGAGTTCAACTCAAGTGCATTGCAATTTTGAAACAAAAGTGAGGTGGAGATGGTAAGGAAATAACCAATTGCAAAAGCATAAACCATTATATTA
The DNA here is from genome assembly GCA_033239125.1 of Fagopyrum homotropicum. Classification (NCBI taxonomy): domain Eukaryota; kingdom Viridiplantae; phylum Streptophyta; class Magnoliopsida; order Caryophyllales; family Polygonaceae; genus Fagopyrum; species Fagopyrum homotropicum. Next base: position 54,369,400 of record BSWB01000001.1, on the reverse strand, counting down.
CTGCAAAATATGACATTTGAATAAAATCTCCTACAAAATCTTGTTTCACACATCAAAATATCGAATTATCTTTTTCATTTACCAGCAATCCAACACATCAAAATATGACACTTGAACTCATCTCTAGGGCCTCTGTCCCTAGCTGCGATATAGTATCTGATATAAGTTAAAATGCAACACATCTACACAAATTTAAACAGTCCGTCTCCCAAATTAACACCAGAATTCGATGTTCCTGCCAAACACACTATTAGCCACGACCTGGAAACTCGAGAGTGGAGAGGTATTAGGGCAAGAAAGATTACACTACGATAAAAAGGAGAGTCAGTGGGATCTAGTGGAAGAGATCGAAGATTCCTGAGTAAGCAATTAGCAGCCAATTTCTGATGCGCCCATTGTGATACAAATATCAACCTAAACAACATACGCAAAGCAGTACCAGATAACAATTTTCCCAATCCTATAGCTGACAATCATAAACAGTGACAGCTACACAATAATTTGCCAAGTGCGAAGAAAACCCATAAATAAAGGGAACACGGGCAGCATCGAAATCTGGATGCAAAAATGAAATTAATCGAGAGAGGGAGGGAGGGAGAAAGAACTCACTTGGCAACGGAGCAATCGTCAAGCTGCTTTAACTCTTCCCCTGCCATCTCTTTTTCCTCCAACATACGACGCAGTCCCACCCTCTCAGGATTTGGATCCGAAGTCCGTCTAATATTGCGCTTCGGTTTGACCCGGATGCTATACCCGTATGCCAGTCAAAACTTGATCCGACCTACAAAGTCCGACCCGACTGGACCGGTCTGCACCGTACCAAAAAATTGGATATCCGAAATCGCTCTGATCAAATTCGATGAAGCCTGGATTCAAATCAAACCCGAGCTCTAGTATATCTTAGTGGACTAATCTAACATCAATCCGAAGATCAATGGACCCTGATTCAGTTACCTATGGTAATTTAATTCATAAGCCTAGTCATCCTAATTTTTCAAAATTTCCGAAATGTACTGTGTTTATTTTTTATTTATTTTTTTATTTTTATTTTTTGATACATAGGTAAGAAAATACGATGGATCAGTTCCTAGAAACCGATCGGCCGAAAGCATCGGATGAGGTTTTGAACATCTTCAGGAATGGCATTGACATCTAGAACGATGTTGTGTCCGTGCATGACAATCTTGTCCGCAACCCGTGTTGATTTCCTATAAATGTGTTGTGCTAGGTAGTTAGAGAATCCTGAGATTAAATTTGAGATATTTGTAATGATCATGTCCAAATCTCATGGAGGTTTCCAGACTCAATTAATCGCATTGATGAGCATCAAATTGTCACCTTCAATCACAATGGAATTCACTCCTAGCCCTTTGGCCTTTTGTAGGCCCTTTCTAAGGGCGAGTGCTTCTGCTTCTAACACCGATTCTGCATTGCACCGACCGCTTCCTAAAGCAATAGGGATAGCGCAATGGTTTCTAATAATGTAACCAAAAGAAAAATTGTTTGAAGAGTTTTGCGAGGCGTCAAAATTGAGTTTAAAAGTGCCTTCTTCTGGGCGTTTTCATTTTATATTTTTAGTTTTTCTTCTTTGATTCTTGGTTTTTGGTGTCATGATTGTTCAGATAGTTGTTTGCTTGTTCCCATTCTGCAATCTGTTTTAGAGCTAATGTTTTCAAATTTTGTGGAAAGATTGTTTTGTTAAAAATGAACTGATTCCGTACCATCCAAATGTTCCACCAAATTACAGTAAGTAACCTTAATTCAGAAGATGTGATTGTTCCTTTAAGGTCCAAAATAACTTCCGCAATGCTCTTATTATCCAGGTCATAATTCTTTAAAATGTTTGAGATTTTGATATTGTTGACAGAAATTGTCATATAAGGGCATTGAAGGAACAAATGCTTAGCACTTTCCGTGTGGTGGTTACAGAACTCGCAATTCATAACAACGGGAATTCGTTGTCTATCAAGATTCTGTTTAGTAGGTAACCTATCAAGAGTTAGTTTCCATAAGAAATTTTTGATTTTGGGCATAGCGTCAATTTTTCATATCCACGTCTTATCCATGGTAACCCCAACTTTTTGTTTCTGAATCATTTCCGTAGCCGATTTAGTCGAATACCATCCATCTTCATTTGCTGCCCAGTACAATCTATCCTTAATTTCGTTATTTGGGAGGTTGTAATTTTTTTTTTCAATGATGCTCGTAGGTAGTATTGTGGCTAGTTGATTAAGCAAATGAAGATTCCACTCCTTGTTTGTGATATATGAATGGGTGGTTTTATTTTGGTTAATCATGTCCATATTAGTCACTGAATCTAAAAGAGGTTTGTCATTTACCCATATGTCCTTCCAGAATCTAATTGTTCTTCCATCACCTACTCGCCATCTAATGCTTTTGTCGAAATCTTCTCTTAGTTTTACTAGTTTTTTCCATTGCCATGAAACATTAGACCCACATTGATAGTTCCAAAGGCATGAGCCTTTAAGATATTTTTCTTCAATAACTTTCACCCAAATATTATCCGGTTCTGCCATGATTTTTCACAGTAGTTTCATTTGTAGTGCTTTATTCATATCTTCAGCTTTTCTAATACTAGTTCCTCCCAAGGATCTTGGTTTACAAATTTGGTCCCAACTTATTATTGGATGAAAGTTGGGACCCTTATTCCAAAAGAAATTCCTATTGAGTTGATCCAGTTCAACGTGGATACTAGTCGGTAACATGAAAGCCTGCATTAGGTAACTCGGTTTAGCATTAAGGTTAGCTTTTATAAGAGTTATACTCCCTTCTTGAGACAGTGAGGACGCTTTCCACCTAGTTAGTTGTTGTTTAGTTTTGATGATGACTGAATTAAAGATATTCTTGTTGACACGTCCATTTATAATTGGACATCCAAGATATTGTTCGAGACTAGTTATGGCGGTGATCCCTAGTTGTCCTTGGATTCTTCTTTTGTTACTTTGGTCGATGTTTGCAGTAGTTTGGAACGTAGATTTGTGATAATTAATGACTTGTCCTGAGATGTCGCAGTACTCCTTTAAGATAAATATGATCTTGTTGCTTGCTTCTACATTAGCCTTTGTGAAGATTATAACGTCGTCAGCAAACGCTAGGAAAGGTATTCTTGTTCCATTTTTTGTGATAGGGAATCCCACATCTCTAGGATTATCGAATGCCAATTTCTGTATATTTCTAGCCATTACCTCAGCACACAGGTTAAACAAAAGGGGGGAGAGGGGATCACCTTGACGTAATCCTCTATGTGGTACAAAAAGGTTGGTAGATGAATCATTAATCGGAATGGAGTAAGAGACTGTAGATACACATTCTTGAATCCAATCCCGAAATTTTTCTCCAAAGCCGAATTTTTCTAATACTGCTTTTAAAAATTTTCATTCTACTTTCATATGCTTTCTCCATGTCCAGCTTGATGGCCATGAACCCGTCTTTTCCTTTTTTTTGTTTTAAAACCATGGAAAATGTACTTTGTTTATGAAAATGTTATCCACCACTTAATTCATTTGAACCGTTCATAAAACCAAATACACCTCTTTCTGCAAGGTGAAAGCCACACCCAATAGAGCCACAATCGACGATTGCTCATGTCTACCGCACACATCAAAGTCCAGAACAATGGAAGTACTAGGGGTTGTTTGTTATCGATACCATGATTAAAGGTATCAGATATGGGTATTAGATATGGATATTAAATGTATATTATTAAATTGATATATGATATCCTATTTGTCTGTCTATGTCTACCACTTAATTCAATTGAAGGACATTGATTACATAAAAATCCGCTGCAATTTGTGTGCGATTCCCACTTTCAACAAGGACCTTGGATAGTTCTATTTCGTGTTCATCTTCCATATATCAGATTTGCTCTCCTTCACAATCCTAGATCTGAGTAGGGCAACAACGATGGAGGCTCCTTGCTCCGGTCGACCCATACCTTTAAGTATATTCAACACGAGTAGGATAAAGTTGTGAGAGTCGTCGCTGATATCAAGAGAAAGAATAATAATAAAAAAAATAATAAAAAAATTATTAGCATTATTATATTACTAGCATTATTATTATTATTTTATTTTTATTTATTATTATTATTATTAATATTATTATTATTATTATTAATATTATTATTATTATTATTATTATTGTTATGGAAGATGAACACGATGCCTATGAAAAATAAAATCACCATAGTTCAAACCATTATCATGGCTCTTGTAAACCAGCTTGATCCGCTTCAAAAAATCAATAGCCTCTTGCCCGAGTTCTCCCAAAGTGGTAAAAGTAAAAGGCATGAAATTAAAACCTTTGGGCACACAAACCGCCAAGTACTTTTTATTTTTCTTGTCAGTAGCCTTGGAAACAGTTATACCTGGAGTAAAGGAGTCATTGACACTAGTGGTGAACGAGGAGGCACCAACCATATCAACGCACATCTCTCTACCTTTGTTCCATCCATAGACCAACAAATCTCTTGGTCTCAACTCAACCCCTTCAGCACTGCTTATATCTGTGTGAGCTTCTTTCTGAACAACAATACCAGCCTTGGAGCAGATGTCGGCCAAGTGTTCGCCACTTAGCGTGGGTGCAAATAAGCTTTAAATTTATAAAACTAGAATCAATCAAGCGAACCCGTAGTGTACGGATCGGCGTAGTAAAGCAAGAATTCCAGAGTATCGAACACAGGGATTTGGGGGGAACAAATTCAGTTATAAAATTGTCAAGCAAGTAAAAGGGTAAAGCTTTGCAAATATATTGGGAAAACAGCAACCCTAAAGATCCAGGTGTCTAATTGTGGCAATCGATTCAAGATATACTAAAGAACTAAGGACAGAGTTAAGAGTTGCAAAGGTATGCTAAGGTAAAGCAATGCACGGTGAAGTTCCAAGGCTTTATATAACTTATCTAAAGACACTCTCTATAAAGGTTGTTGAGGCTTCAGTATAGAAAGGATCTAAAGAAAAGAATTAATCTCAAATACCCAAACTTGTAACCCAAGGATCAAGACTAACTAAACCGATTAAGGTTGTGACACTCGAAATCGAAGTAGAGGTTGTTGAGGCTTCACTACTACCTAGAAAAGGGCAAACCTAGACTAGATTAAAGCTAAGCTTTTACTTTGGATCAAAGTAAAAGCAAAGTTCGTAAAATAGTGTAAATTACGGGCAGATCTTGAGTTCCACGGCCGTGGAATCTCAAGAACAGGCCGTAATTTTGGTTCGTCGGCGAATCTCTCTAACTCTCAGGGTCCAATCTGTTTACGATCGATCTATCATCATCTAAGCCACAACTATCAACCCTTCACCTTTGAACAGGCCGTAATTTTGGTTCGGTTTTAGCTCTTATTCACCTATAATCAAACACAAAGCTTATGTAGACCTCTATATCGACAATATAGACAAACTAACTAACAATTGCTTCAATGCCTCATCAATGAACACTATAATTGATGAAAAACAACTAGAAAAAGTGCCTAGAATATCGCAATATTTCATGCTAACAAAATACCCCATACTTGTCACTTGCTTGTCCCCAAGCAAGGTCTTTCAAAAGCTTTAGAACTTAAGTTAGGATGAAATATGCATGCAATCTCAAAAACAAAACATCTTTTAGGTAAATGTGCTTCTAATCAATAGATCATTCTCAAACCTTGCTTCATTCATTCATGAGACGCTCATATACATAACCAAAGAATAAAGAGGAAAGAAACATCATGAATTGATCAAACTTCAATGTGAGCATCATAACCTTCAAACATTATCAAAATCAATCATAAGAAACTTCAATTTAGACCACCAAGTCATATAACACTCTCTTGATCTTAAGGACTTTCAAATGAGGTCTAGAATGCGGAAAGGAAGGGGAAACTATAAGGAATGTGGTGCATGAATCCGGGAAAGTGGACAACTAACTCTTTTCTTTTTTTCTTGCGGCTTTGCAACACTTTCAACTTAGAGCTTTGCTCTCTTCTTTTCACATTATTTTTCGACTTTACTTTTGGAGTTATGGACAAAGGTGCACAAAAACCAAAGCCTAGGAGATTGACGTTTCTCAATTTTACGAGATGCCTCAAACCCTTGATGCACATACCATAATCCGTTAGGACTATCGCTCAATCCGACTTTGGCAAGACACAAACACCCGGCTATGTGAATGGTGCCGAGATACTCATCGTCATGATTGACTTCCCTAAACCTACAACTTTTTTTCTATTCTTTGAATGCAAAATTTTGCTTTCATGGCCCTCCCACATCAAACATGCCAAAATTCAACTCCTCCAAATTCCCGGATAGGTAAGGGAGGCTATTATTTCATTGAGGGGCTAAATGATCATAGAAAGAAGAAAAAAAATCGAATTGCCTTAATCATTTCAACAAGAAGTATAAGAACTTATCATGTGATTTCAACCTTGATTTCTCAATATGATTTAGATAAAACTCTTCACATTATGAAACTTACAAGAGAGGAATAATCAACACATTCAATTTCTTTTCAATTCATTATTTATTTAGGCATACAATTGTCATCAAAAACTCAATTCACAAGTAGTGATTATAATAGAAATCATCTCAATTCTTAGAAGCACAAAATTTTCAAAATTTTTTAATTTTTATGGGTTTTTCAAAAGCTTTTTCATGCAATGCAATAATGAAACGTGTGACAATGGAATGAAACATGCAAAGTGTTCTCAATCAAGACAAGCAAAAGTGAGTAGAGTTATTACAAACGATAGTCACACCCCACCCCATACTTGAGACAAACATTGTCCCTAATGTTCAAAAAGAAATAAAGAAAAGAAAGAAAGAAAAAGAACTCACAAGACGGCGGTGGAGCGGCTAATGTCACGATCATCCATGGTCATCACTAAGGAGCTGGTGGTGGTGGAATCGGGAAGAAGCTGAAGTCGAAGTTCCGCCCAAACTGCTGGCGGTAAATGTCCCTCATCATCCTATCATGCGCCTTGGCTCGTGCATCTCTAGCGTCCTGCCGGATCTCCAAAGCACCGACTCTCTTGGAAAGGTCGGTGGCCCACTCCGGTAGCTGCTCGTACCACTACGGCGCCTGACTGTACCAAGCTGATGCATCTAATGGTGCTGGTGCAGTCGGTGGCTGTGTATGCCAAGTCGGTGGAGCTCCCATCCACTCCGGTTGTGTGCTATACCAATCGGGAGGGGTCGTCATCCATGTCGGCCTCTCACTCACGCTGGCACGGAGAGAGGAAGAACCGGAAGGTCTAGCAGGGCGGGGAGACTGCCTAGGGAGGTCGGAAAATGTGTCCGGCTGATCCGGAAAACTGCCAAAGTCGTGCTCCTCACCTCCTCCCTCAAAACCGTCATCTCCTCTCATCTCCTCCTCGTCTGCAGCTGACATCTCTGGGGGAACGTATGAAGGTGCTACCAATCTATTCGCATGCATAGCAGCGAATGTATCCTTCCAGTTATGACATCCAACCATAATAGAGTACTCGGGAAGCCATGTAACACCTCTACCTCCTCTATCCTCCCAAGGCATGGCAGCGGTAGGTGGAGCTCTATGCCTAGGAAAGATCATACCTCTAGTCATGAGGCTCTGAAGTCCTAAAGGTCTAGCCGCTATCCTAGTGCACGCAGAAAAGTCGATACCTAGCTGTCTAGCAATGTGGGTGACCATCCCACCATATCCGATATTGCCGGCCTCTTGTTCTTTAGCTTCTCATGGTAGAAGCTAAGAGGATGGCACAGTCAGCAGGCCTACCATGCATCATACAGTACAACAAAAACAACTTGTCGGTCTTGATCTTCTGAGGAGTCTCAGTCCTAGGGAAGAGACACTCAAAAAGTACTCGGTGGGATATCTTCAAGGCTAAGTGATAGATCAACTTAGCCTTCGTATCAGCAGGTTGCTAGCGGTCCTCGCTAGCATATATCATGGCAATGTCCTCCCAAAAATCCTTGGCGTACACGCCACTAGGAAAACGACCATTGAAGGTCTCATGGAACCCAAAGAAAGCTCCAAACTCTCGGATCGAAAACTCATAGTTCCTCTCCATAAGTCGGAAAGAAAGTGTCATATCCACGTGATTGTGCTCAAAAGAGATCACAAACTCTCTAGTGATCTCCTCATAAGCATCTTCCCGAATAGCGGAGAAGATGATCAAACCAGCTCTATCTAGTAACCAAGTAAGGTCACCTACCACATTCAGTGGCTCTAAATCCTCAAGCAGCAGATATCGAGGTCCTATGACCGGTCTCTTTGCAATTCTCTCAAAAGCATCAAGATAGTCATCATGGATTTTTTGAATTCTAGGGGGTGGGGGTGATGGTGGCTCACTAGGAGGTACTTGGGAGGAGGAGGAAGCATTACCTTTCCTTTTCTTATTCCTAGCAGACATTCTCCTAACTAGATCCATTTTCTGTCCAAAATTACGGCCTGTTCTTGAGGTTCCACGGCCGTGGAATACCCAATGACCGTGATTCGGCTCGTAATTTCTCAAAATCCACTCAATCAACACCAAAATCAACAGACAGCAGCCCTAGACTAATTCCAATCCAGTTCTAATCAGTTCTCCTAAAAATTCTTGTGAAAACTGAATCAAATCGACAAAGTGAGAGAAGAGAAGAAAAACCTAGGTTTTGGATTTTTAAAATCCAAATTCCGTCTTCTCCGGCGATTTTCCACTCAAATTGTTGCTTGGATCTTGTAGATGGTTGAATTTGCTTCACTTTGGGTTAAAGAATCGTTCAAAACGATTAACGAACGGAGATTTGAGAGAGGGGGATCGAATCGGCGATTTTGGGGCGTGGAATTGGGTATTTTTGTGTTCTTTGTGAAGAAACGTGGTTTATATAGTGGCCGTAAAATTTTTGGAAAATTACGGTCACTCGGGGGTTTCCACAGCCGTGGAAATGTACGGAACCGTGGTTTTGGTGATTTTTCTCAGGCTTTTGCAAATTACGGTCACTGTAGTTGTCACGACCGTGGTTTTGGCCGTGGAACTCTCTGTAATGTGCCAAAGTCCAAGTTTCGTCAATTTCTTCTAACTTTTCCTTCTCCCTTGTCTTTTCCACTGATCCTACATCCAAAAATACGAACATACCGGAAGGTATCGAAGGCAAAACAAAACAAAAACGTCTAAACTACTCTAATCTACGAATCAAAAACAAAAACACAAGTGCAATACCTTGGGTTGCCTCCCAAGAAGCGCTTGTTTAAGGTCCGTAGCTAGACCGTACTTACACCTATTCAAGTGCGGTTGGTGCGAACTCTTCAGCTTGGAGTTCCAGTGAGTACTTCTTGAGTCGTTGACCGTTCACCTTAAAGCTTCCGCCCTTTTCACCCCATACTTCAACTGCACCATGGGGAAAAACACGTTTGATTAGATAAGGTCCAGTCCAACGAGATTTAAGCTTACCTGGAAAGAGACGAAGTCTTGAATTGAAGAGGAGAACTTGATCTCCTTCTTTGAGGTCCTTTGGGATGATATGCTTATCATGCCAACGTTTCGCTCTTTCTTTATAGATCTTGGCGTTTTCGTACGCATTCAAACGGAGTTCTTCAAGCTCGTTAAGGTCCAAGAGACGCTTCTCTCCCGCCTCCTTCATGCTGAAGTTCAACCACTTTATTGCCCAATACGCCTTATGCTCCAACTCTACCGGCAAGTGACAAGACTTTCCATACACAAGGTTGTATGGAGTCGTACCTATGGGCGTCTTATATGCAGTCCGGTATGCCCATAATGCATCATCTAGCTTCAAAGACCAATCCTTCCTTGTCCTTGAAACCGTCTTCTCTAGAATTCCTTTAATCTCCCGGTTCGAAATCTCCACTTGTCCACTAGTTTGTGGGTGGTAAGGGGTGGCGATCTTGTGAGTCACCCCATACTTAGCTAATAGAGCTTCGAATCGTCGGGCAATGAAGTGAGAGCCTCCATCACTAATGATAGTACGTGGTGTCCCAAATCGTGGGAAAATGGTCTTGTTAAAGAACTTTACCACAACCATGGCATCATTAGTAGGAGAGGCAATTGCCTCAACCCATCTCGAAACATAATCTACGGCTAGAAGTATGTATTGGTTTCTACAAGATGATGGGAAAGGTCCCATGAAGTCTACTCCCCAAAAGTCAAAGATCTCCACCTCTTGAATGTTGTTAAGAGGCATCTCGTTTCTCCTAGATAAGTTCCCTGTTCTTTGACAAGCATCGCAGCAGGAAACAAAGGTTTGCACATCTTTAAATAAAGTAGGCCAAAATCATCCAGATTGCAATACCTTAGCGCTAGTCTTGTTCGAACTAGCGTGTCCTCCACAAGGTAGTGAATGACAATGACGGATGACACTTTGCATCTCGTCTTCCGACACACATCGTCGAATGATGCCGTCAGGACCTCTCTTAAAGAGGAGAGGTTCATTCCAAAAGTATTCCCGAATATCCTTAAAGAACTTCTTTCTTTGTGCATAGGATAATCCGGGTGGTAATTTCTGGCAAACCAAATAGTTAACAAAATCAGCAAACCATGGCTCATTACCCTTACTAATCTTGTCGATGCACTCCTCTATGATATGCAAATGCTCATCCGGAAAGGAGTCATCTATGGGTAGATTGTCGTCCTCAAGATGTGGTAGACGACTCAAATGATCCGCAACAGAATTTTCTGAACCTTTCTTGTTACGGATCTCTAGATCGAATTCTTGTAGGAGAAGAATCCATCTAATTAGCCTTGGCTTCGCATCCTTCTTTGCAAGCAAATACCGGATTGCAACATGATCCGTGTACACAATCACCTTTGCACCTACAAGATAAGAGCGAAACTTTCAAATGCATATACAATTGCTAAAAATTCTTTCTCGGTAGTGGCGTAGTTGAGCTGCGCTTCATCTAGCGTCTTGCTAGCGTAGTAGATAGCATGGGTTCGTCCTTCCTTCTTTTGCCCAAGCACAACTCCTATAGCTACGTCACTTGCGTCACACATAACCTCGAATGGAAGATTCCAATCCGGGGGTTGAATAATCGGGGCTGAGATTAGAGCTTTCCGAATCTTATTAAACGCATCTAAACATTCCTGCGAAAAATCAAAAATTGCATCCTTCATCAATAGATTAGTTAGCGGCTTTGATATTTTAGAGAAATCCTTTATAAATCGTCTATAAAATCCAGCATGTCCTAGAAAACTTCTTATCCCTTTCACCGAAGTTGGGGGAGGAAGCTTTTTTATAGTCTCTATCTTAGCCTTATCCACTTCAATCCCTCTACTAGAGATTAAGTGTCCTAATACAATGCCTTCTTTCACCATAAATTGACACTTTTTCCAATTAAGAACTAGGTTAGTGTCTTCACACCTTTGTAGCACAAGAGCAAGGTTAGAAAGGCAGTTATCGAAAGAAGAACCATAAACAAAAAAATCATCCATAAAAACCTCCATGATTTCCTCTATGTACTCCGAGAAGATAGCCATCATGCACCTTTGAAAGGTGGCTGGGGCGTTGCAAAGCCCAAACGGCATTCTCCTATAAGCAAACGTACCCCACGGGCAACGGCAGCGGCGCCAAAAACTTGTTCGCCACTTAGCGTGTGTGAAAATAAGCTTTAAATTTATAAAACTAGAATCAAGCAAGCGAACCTGCAGTGTACGGATCGGCGTAGTAAAGCAAGAATTCCAGAGTATCGAACACAGGGATTTGGGGGGAACAAATTCAGTTATAAAATTGTCAAGCAAGTAAAAGGGTAAAGCTTTGCAAATATATTGGGAAAACAACAACCCTAAAGATCCAGGTGTCTAATTGTGGCAATCGATTCAAGATATACTAAAGAACTAAGGACAGAGTTAAGAGTTGCAAAGGTATGCTAAGGTAAAGCAATGTACGGTGAAGTTCCAAGGCTTTATATAACTTATCTAAAGACACTCTCTAAAAAGGTTGTTGAGGCTTCAGTATAGAAAGGATCTAAAGACAAGAATTAACCTCAAATACCCAAACTTGTAACCCAAGGATCAAGACTAACTAAATCGAATAAGGTTGTGACACTCGAAATCGAAGTAGAGGTTGTTGAGGCTTCACTACTACCTAGAAAAGGGCAACTCTAGACTAGATTAAAGCTAATCTTTAACTTTGGATAAAAGTAAAAGCAAAGTTCGTAAACTGGTGTAAATTACGGGCAGATTTTGAGTTCCACGGCCGTGGAATCTCAAGAACAGACCGTAATTTTGTTTCGTCGGTGAATCTCTCTAACTCTCAGGGTCCAATCTGTTTACGATCGATCTATCATCATCTAAACAACAACTATCAACCCTTCACCTTAAAATTGCTAAAGGGTTTTAGCCAATAACTGTCATTATAATATCAAATTCAAGATTAAGAAGCATGAAAGATGAAAACCTTATAAAACCTTCAATAAATCTCAAATCAATCTCAAATCCACAAAAAAGGGTGATAATGTATATCAGATTTGGAATAAACACAAACCAATAATGATCCTTGATATGAACGAAGAACGGGATGTCAATCCGTCTTCTAATCAAACCTAAGGACAAAAGACGCAATTTCCGCCACAAACAACTTCCAAATCTTCAAACCTTCGTAAATCTCCGTTTGCAAAATGCAAATTCTCCGCACGTCCAATGAAACTCTAGACACGTGTAAGCAAGAGTAAGCGAAGGTGCCGAATTCTCCCTCCTCCAGCCCTTTTATAAGGAAGGATAAAATAACTGTCCGGCCCATATACGTAAATGATATGTCAATATTTTATTCGTCAAAAGATTGCCTAAATCACGGTTTCATGGAGTTCCACGGCCGTGGTTTAGAGCGTGGAAGTGGATTACGGTTCTTCACAATTTCCACGACCGTACTTTATACCGTGTAACTCTCTAGAATACTCCACGTTCATGTTGCCAAGATCCACGGCCGTGGTTTTGGGCATGGACTTCTCTACGGCCGTATTTTAGAGCGTGGAAGTGTAAATTGCTTGTGGTTTCCTTTGTGTCGTGCCATTCCTCATCCTAGCATTTCCCTTGGCTTCTTTGATGTGTCCTTAATCCTTGGATGTGCTCAAATCTTCTCCTTTCTCCCTCAATTGGTTCGGTTTTTAGCTCTTATTCACCTATAATCAAACACAAAGCTTATGTAGACCTCTATATCGACAATATAGACAAACTAACTAACAATTGCTTCAATGCCTCATCAATGAACACTATAATTGATGAAAAACAACTAGAAAAAGTGCCTTGAATATCACAATATTTCATGCTAACACCAAGACATCGTGAACCAAGTTATGCTTGTGTTTAGTCGCAATATCATGATTGCAATGTAGTGCATGATCTCCAAAAGGGTCCTGTCAAGCTTGCAACTAGGACATTTCGGAAAGCCACTAAACAAGGGGATGGAGAGATGATATTGAAGAACCGAGAGATATTGTCGAGGAGGCATAGTCTGGGTCAGGCCCTCGATGGAAATAGTGAGAAGAAAATACTAAGCCCTCTCTCCTCTGACCTCTTGCAAGATCCTTAACTACCTCGTGGTCGGGTGGTGGGTAACTACTAGAATTTCATCAATGAACTTGAAATAACGAGCCGCCAACATGGACATGAGTTGGGGGGGGGGGGGAAATATAACCAAGTCATCAATGTTAGAGCCAACAGACGTAACATACATCGAGACAACTTGATCCAATACCAAGTCGGGACCTGCTGATTACATGAAGTTATATTTTTCTTAATATTCATATAGAAAATTCATTAAGTATATTCAAGTATTTTATTTTTATTAAAATGAAAAGTTATTAGGAAGCGCGGATAAAACACCCATAGTGTTAGGACAATATTTCCTTATTAAAAAAATATATATAAAAATTAATTAGGTGAATTGTTTGTGCACTTTTTTTTAAAATTACCGTAGATTAATTAGGTAAAATTTGACATAATGTTACCTTAAATTACGGGGGTAATTTTTAAAATAATTTGGTAATTTTAAAAAATAATTAGGCAAATGTGAGTGATTTTTAAAAGATGACTATAAAAGTAATTAGGTAATTTTAAAAAAGATATATTATTAAACTAATAATTATAAGATATCAATAATTTTGAATAGTTGAATTAAACTAAATTCCTAAAATCAAGGAACAAACCTAACGAAAGTAAAGTTGGTTAATCAGGTAAAAAATTTGCACATGTGTGGAAATATGACATGTAAATTACTTATAAATTAAATTTTATTTTTACAAAAATAATGGAAAATCGTAAATATATTGTGACAATTCCGTAATTAAGTTGAAAAAATTGAGGATGGCCTTAAGAGACGATAGTGAAATGTTGGTTATTTTAGTAGAGTATCTAGATTATAATCCTAAATAACTAAGACTTATTAAAAGTGATATAATTTTATTAAACAAATACAATACCAATTCCTTTAACAATTTTTTTTTAAAAAGGAAAGCGGTTATGAAAGACTATCTTCTAGAGACAGTCCATCCTAAAGCATCCTTGCGGATGAGAACACGAAGTCGGGATCGTCAGAAAAGAATGTGTTGGGGGTCAAAATTCCCAAATGGGTCAATCGATCGGCAACACAATTGATTTCTCTGAACACATGTCTAGCCTAAACTTCTTCAAAGAAGTGAAGTCCAGTATGGAGTCGGATACCATCATCTTGACCTCCCAGGGAGAACTCTAAAGTCCTTGGAGTGCCTTGATAACACGTAGGTTATCAAGCTAATAACATTATCGTGTTAAAGTTGTTTTTCCTAGCGTCCAATCTAATAACATCACCGTGATAATTTCGTATAACAAAAGATGTTACACTTGAATCAAGTTTCGATCCCTCAAACTTAAGTTTGTGGAATCCAAGTTTTGGTTTATCCCATTTGATGTTACCTTTCCTTCCTTGTTATGGAAATGTTGTTCTTTTGAACATGTTTAAATTCGTAATCGGCCTAGGGGTGGCAATGGGGCAGATAGTCTCCATTCTCCATGTGCCCCCTCTTCGTCCCCACCACTTCCTTATTGTAACACCCCAAATTTTCAAAACTCGGGGAGTTACTAGTTAGGACTTCACACTAGGTCCCGACCTTAGTTTGACAACAACTTAACTAGATCTTCCAACAAGGAACAAATAAATTAAACCGAATATCATAAAACAAGGTTTGAAATGTCATGAATGTGACCAAAGACCAACAACCAACAACAATATCTTAGAGAAAATAATAGCACAAACACATACAAAGCAAGAATATAACAATCATCATGTTGGCACACAAGACCGGTTATTATCTTGTATTTTAGGTGATTCACTTCAATCCGTTTAAGGTCGTGGCACGAAACATCTAACACTCTCGCCTCCGTTTCAAATTTAGTTGGTGAGGTTCGGCATACCTCCTTGTATACCGTATGAAGTGGTTCGGTATCCTCCCCGTAAACCATGTCTGGCCTACTCCCAAAGATTCTCCCAGTTGCCATTGGGCCCCATGTCTAAGATTCTCCCAGTCGCCATCGAGCTACTGAGTAGAATGCCACCGCCCGTTACTCTTGGGCCAATTAAGTAATTGTAACAAGTCAAAGTTCTCGATAACTCAAAAACCCGATCAACAATGAAAGTACTCACCTCCTAATATAAAATAAAAGTTGATTAGAACATATCCCAACCTCTTAGTATTTGGATCCCAACCAAAATTACCAAAATACCCTTATAAGGGCAACTAGAGAGAAGATCTTGTCGGCGACTGATTGGGAAGAAGATAGACCCCAACGTGAGTTTCCTACGTGAGAAAGAAGAAGATCAGACCTCAAGTCTTTGTTGCGCTCTTCAACAACAACGTTAATGGGATCGAAGAAGAGGAGGGGAAGAACTCACTCAACGGCTGCAAGTTAACAACAAAAGGGACAGACACAAAATTCCGACGTTGATGTGTTGTCTTTTGGTCCTGGTGTGTTTGCGAACGATGTGCCGGAAATTATCGGTATCTTGACGTCTGGGCTGGAATAACGAAGAAGGAGCAAGGTCTGGTTAGGTTCACCTTACCAAGAAACTACGGCGTCGCTGTTGGGAGAGGGAGAGAGGTATCATCCGTTTCGGAAATCCACGACGTGAAGATGGTGTGAAAGATGGGATTTGTTCATATGAGATATGGAAAGTTGGAAGGAGTTGCGAAATTCATGGGGAGGGTGTGAGTCACGTAGAGGAGGAAAGGCTGGCCCACCACCTTATTTGTGAAGAGAGGGAAAGCGCTCACTTGGCCGGCTGGAGAAACAAGCCCATCGACAAGGGCCTACGGCTTGGCTGGAAAGGAAGAGAAACGAATGAGGCGGCTGGATCCCCTTGCCATTGGGCCGGCTGGAAGGAAAAGACTAGAGAATGGGCCAATTGCTTAATAAAAGTAAAGGTTTGACACAATTTAGGTAGATTCATAAGGCACTAGTTCTCTATATAAAAATTGAAAGGTCGAAATCTAGTTCGACTCGGAAATAAATTGGAGTATCTAACTTAGAGTAAGGGACATCATCAAGATAACTTTGTATAAATAGAATTGGAGTATCTAACTCTTCTTCAAATTTGTGTTCTACCTTAATAGTCATGCAAGTATCACTCCAACATCATAGGCAAGTAACACATGAAATAGCAATACTCAATCAAATATATAGTCAAGTAGATTACATAAAACAACATCCGAGTACTAACTCGTCGATACAGAAGTAGCGGCTAACTCCGCAAAGAACTCAGGATAACTGCGCCTAATGCTCTCCTCCGTCTCCCATGTAGCCTCATCGGCTCCGCGTCTAGACCATTGGATCCTCAATATCGGTATATCTATAGACCATAGACGTCTATTACTACGCTCTAAAATAGCTACTGGATACTCCACGAAAGTATGATCTAGCTCAACTATCATATCCTCATGGCTGATCACGTGTATCGGGCCCAGTATGTACTCTCAGCTGAGACACGTGAAAAACTGGATGGGCGCCCTCCAGTCTTGGTTGAAGTGCTAGTCGGTAGGCAACCTCTCCGACTCTCTCCAAGATCTCAAAAGGTCCGACATATCAGGGACTCTCTCTAGAGGTCGACGCCTCTTGTCGGCATAAGCCGACTATGAGCTGTTAACACACGCTCCCGGACCTTGTGTGGATTTTATTTAAAAATAAAAATATGGATCTTTCCTTTTGGTGCCTTACAAGTTCGAACTTTTCCTCTTGGAATCCATAAGGATTTAAATTTTTTTCTTGGTACCCTCCTCATGGTATAATTTGTTTCCTCTTTATACCTTTCTTAATATTTTTCATTAAAATTTCATTTATAAAATAAAAAAATATTTAAACTATCAAAACTAATTCTGGATTTAAAAAAAATCAACTTAATTTTTATTTTCTGTTTTTGAAATAAAAAATAATTTTTTTAAAAAAAAACAGATTATTATGATGTTAAATTTTACACTAATTAACTTTATAATAAAAAAATTAACTTAATTTTTATTTTCTTTTTTGAAATAAAAATAAAAAAAATAAAAATTATGTTCACATTATATTTTAAACTAATTAATTTTATAAATACAAAGTAATGGAAAAAAAATATTTTTACTTTTTTTAATTTAAAAAATTTTTAAAAGAAAATTTAGGCCTAATTTTTTAGATGATCCTACGGGGTGTAGTGGGAATCGTGTAGCCAAAGGGTAATAGAAAATACTCCTATTGTCCTTGTAATATGATTTACACGTTTTAGATGTCCCTACGGGGTGTACAGAAAAACTTATGTTAGATGATTTGTGCGGGGTTTCTAATTTCCATGTATATAAATTTTTTTTTCAATATGTGTGGGGTTGTGTCTCTCCTTTACGGACAAAAAAAGAAAGAGATGAAAATATCCGACGAAGTTACTATCATTGTCCAATGATGAAGGTAGAAGGAATAAGAATGCCTACATATAATAAAAAGAGCTCGTATTAGGAGGTGCAAAAACCATACCTCAGAATAAGGATGAGATTAATAGAGAAACAATCAACAACAGAGTAGCTTTCCCAATGGGGTTGAAGGTGATCTTGTGATTGAGATTGACAAAAAGACCACTGACGCGCTAGAAGCAAGATGAAGACAATCTATAGTATTCAAGGTCTTGGGTTTCCGGTAGCATTCCCTGTCATGGAGAGGAGAGTAAGAGAATTGTGGAAATGCGGAGATAACATGTAACTCATTGACTTGGACAATAATTATTTCTCAGCGAGATTCCGTAATGAGAATGAGCTTCTTTCGATCCTTACGGGAGGACCTTGGGTGGTTTTTGGCCGCTGCCTTATTATGAAGCGTTGGTCCCCGGACTTTGTTACGTCAAACCCGATTTCTTCAGCACTTATTTCCCGATTTCTTCAGCACTTATTTGGATTCGAATATCTGGTGTCCTTGTCCATCGGTATCATGAGGCGGTGATCTGGAGTGTGGCGGAAAGCATAGGTTTACCGATAACCATTGATCCGAAGACACTACACTTTAATAGGGGAAGGTTTGCTCGCATTTGTATTGAAATTGATCTAAGTAGACCTTTGAAAAAAGTTGTCATCATCAATGGAAGGAGATGTGCTATAGAATATGAAGGATTGGATGTCATATGCTTCAAATGCGGTCGGTATGGTCATTATGCCTCCTAGTGTGAGTATGGGGAGAGAGCAGATCATAGAGAAAAGATTGACCCGGCTAATGTCGAGAGTAAAAGTGTTGACGCCAGTACGGAGAAGCATGTTCAGGCTCCTCCGGAGAAGATTCTGGTCACCGTGGAAGAAGAAGCAGGTTACGGTCCATGGATGTTGGTGGCTCGACGTCACAAACCGGATAAAGGAAAGAATATTGGGGAGAGATCTTCGAGATTTACTTCGAATATAGGTAAAGGAAACAATTTTGTTATCCAGGGAAAGAATAATAACGGCAAAGGGAAGATCCACTCATCAATAGATAAAGGGAAGTTAGTTGATAATGCTACTAGTGGACTGGGCCAACAGAAACCGGCCCTGCACACTGAGCCCAACGGCGCGTCCTCAAGTGGCACAAAATATGTAGGGAGCCCAACAACAGAAAGTCAGCAGAGGGAAGAGAATACAATAGCAGGCCCAATAACTGAAACTAATGCAACAGAAAAGGTATGTAATACTAATGGTGTGTTTCAGCATCCCCTACAGAACCCTCAGGTAGGGCAAGTGGAGATGGTAAGAAGAAGAAGACAAGGAGCAAGATGAAGAATTATGCTAGAAGAGCAGTGTGGCGGCTAAAGAAAGCGATAGAAACAAACTATGAACAAGGTAATTTAAAGAGACAGAGGCAAGATGAACAACCGTCTAGATTTCCAACTATAGTAGCGATACAAACTAGTGATGAAGTGAAGACTACCCAGACTATTGTGGACATTAACTCCTCTCAAGAATGCGACCCGGGAGAGATGGAAAGCGAGTGTGTAGTCCTTGATACTTCTAGTCGACAAGAGGATAAAGTTACTAATATTCTGCAGAATAGTGATGGGCAGGATACTCAGGTGTCTGAGCCTAACATCTCCGAAAAGGTTAATATTCTATTATCAGAAGATGAAGTTATGACCGAGACGGTAACAACAGTGATGCACGTCAGTGCTATCCAGGGGGCCAAGTGAGTCGGTCTTTCTCTGATCTCTTTTGTCTATCCAGTGTGTCTAATGAGTTGTCTTTATTAGAATGTGTTCGAAGCCTGCAAGAGTTGGTTTCGACGAGCCATCAAGTACTTGTGTAATCAACATAAAGTATATATGCTTGCTATTTTTGAACCTCGTACATCAGGAGTTAGAGCTTAGAGTATATGTGATCGGCTGAACATTTCGGGTTGCTTTAGAGTGGAAGTTGTTGGGTTTGAAGGAGGTTTATGGCTTCTCTGGAAAAGCGAGAATTTTCTGGTTAATATTGTTAGCAACAACACGAAATTCATCCATGCGAAGGTCACTGCAGGTGGCAAGATGTTTAGTATGATTTTTGTTTATGTCCCTCCGGATTGGAAAAGGAGAAGAGACATCTGGAGTGAGATTGGTACGAAGTTGGCGACTGTTACTGATCCACTCATCATAGGCGGGGATTTCAATTGTATTCGTTTTCTCCATGAACGCATGGGCGGTACAAGTAACCTACACCATAATTCTCATGTTTTTAATGACGTAGTCTTGGAAGATGGTCTCATTGATCTAGGTTACAAGGGAGGGGACTTCACTTGGGACGATGTTAAGTCGGCCAAGAGAAATATATTCAATAGGCTGGATAGAGTTTTCATGAACTAGGAGGGACGTCTACATTGGCCTAATGACCAAGTTAGACACCTAGCTAAGTTTTCTTCGGATCATTCACCCTTACTTCTCTCTCTAGATCCTAACGTTATTTGTAGGAAAGAGATAAGGCCTTTTAGATTTGTGGCGGCTTGGATGATACACCGAGATTTCTATCCTATGGTAGAGAGTTGTTGGTTCAGTAATCCAGAGGTTAGTAAAGCTCTCCCTAAGAACTATCTTATTTCTTGAAATAGGCATGTGTTTAGTAGTGTCCATCGCAGGAAGAAAAGATACTCTAGACAAGATAGGGAAGGTCCAAGGTAGGAAATGTCACCATAATTCGGACAGGCTACGTGAGGAGGAAAAACGTCGACAAGCGGAAGTGGAAAGTATTCTTGAGCAAGAGGAGCTTATTTGGTTCCAGAAATCTAGAGAGTTATGGTTAGAGCATGGGGGTAGGAACACTTTGTATTTCCATACCTCTACTATTATTAGAAGAAGTCGCAACAGAGTCACTGACCTTCAGTTCGACGATGGGGAATGGGTTGAGGATCAAGGCAGACTAGAGCAACATGATGTGGAGTATTTCCAAAGCCTCTATAGGCTTGATCATTCACAACAATTGTTTGATTGTCATCTTGGTACTACAATATTCCCTATTGTGGATGAGACAGATTGGGCCAGTATCCGCAAGCCGATCAGTATGGAAGAAGTTTGGTGGGCTGTCAAGAGCATGGGTGCTTTTAAAACACCTGGTGTAGATGGATTTCAACCGGTGTTCTATTAGAAGTGTTGGAGTACGGTGGGTCGATCTGTGTTGGAGGAGGTAACAAGATTTTTTGCTACTTAGAAGCTCTATATGGGTAGTAATGATACTCTTTTATCCCTTATTGCCAAAGTAGGGAAACCAGAGCTCATCAGTCAGTTTAGACCTATAGCCCTTTGCAATGTCAGCTACAAGATCATTTCCAAGGTTCTGGTCCAACGGATGCAAAATATAGTCGGTACGCTAGTAGGTCCCACTGATATGCCCCAGCCAAAGGATCTAACGATGCAAGAGAAACGAAAAACTAAAGAAAACATACATATGTGTTTTGGATTTGTGATAATTGAAAATAAAGTACAAGATATGTATTGCTAGAGCTTCAAGCATCTCACCATCCACTCTACAATACTCACATCAACTCTCACAAGCCTCTCACCTATGAGAACTAATGCCTTCGCCCTCACATCTCACAAAGGCAACCCACCCGACATCTCACCAAGGAGGAGGTTTCGGCATCTCACCAAAAATCAAGTAACCAAATTGTTTTCCAAATATTATCAACTCTCACTTATTTTTTCAATGAATCAATCAAGCCTTTAAATAGGGAAAATAAGGCTAGATGAAAGATCAAAAACAAGGCCAAAAGTCATAATAAATTATAGGCCTTAAAGATCCACATAATGAGGCATTGGTTTTGGACTCTTCACATCTTGACCATAAATCCGGCTGTTGGAAGAACTGAAATTAAGACCCATCTCTTGGACGAATCTGCTCTTGAAGTCTACATCAATATTGTATCCCTTGAAATCAGCTTTGCAACAAGTATTTACGGACCTTCATTGGATAAACATAGCATTCGTTATGACCAAAATACTGAAGGGTCGAATTAAAGTGAAGCCATTTGCATTGGTTTCCCGGATCACATCATCCTCTCCACCTTTTAAAAGATCCGTCCTCGAATCTTCATGCCTCTTATTGAACTTCATCGAATAGGGCTCTGATACCAAGTGATACACCCCAACCAAAGGATACAACGATGCAAGACAAACGTGAAACTAAAGAAAACATACACATGTGTTTTGGATTTGTGATAATTGAAAATAAAGTACAAGATATGTATTGCTAGAGCTTTAAGCATCTCACCATCCACTCTACAATACTTACATTAACTCTCACAAGCCTCTCCCCTATAAGAACTAATGCCTTCACCCTCGCATCTCACAAAGGCAACCCACCCGGCATTTCACCAAGGAGGAGGTTTCGGCATCTCACCAAAAACCAAGTAACCAAATTGTTTTCCAAATATTATCAACTTTCACTTATTTTTTATATAAATCAATCAAGCCTTTAAATAGGGAAAATAAGGCTAGATGAAAGATCAAAAACAAGGTCAAAAGTAATAATAAAAATATAGGCCTTAAAGGTCTACATAATGAGGCATTGGTTTTGGACTCTTCACATCTTGACCATAAATCCGGCTGTTGGAAGAACTGAAATTAAGACCCATCTCTTGGAAGAATCTGCTCTTGAAGTCTGCATCAATATTGTAGCCCTTGAAATCAGCTTTTCAACAAGTATTTACGGACCTTCATTGGATAAACGTAGCATTCATTATGACCAAAATAATGAAGTGTCGAATTAAAGTGAAGCCATTTGCATTGGTTTTCCGGATCACATCACCCACCCAGGGCAGTTTCATTCCAGGGCGATTGATCCAAGATAATATTGTTCTTATGCAAGAGGTGGTGCACTCTATGAGGAAGAAGAAGATGGGTAAGCAATAGATTCTTCTGAAGTTGGATCTAGAGAAGACGTATGATAGAGTCAGGTGGAATTTTATTGCAGATACGATCTCAGAGGTAGGCTTTCATGTGGAAAGGGGTAGAATGATTCAAGAGTGTGTTAGCATCTCTAGGATGCAGGTTCTATGTAATGGAGAGATCACGGAGCAATTCACGCCAAAAAGAGGGATTAGACAAAGAGACCCGATTTCTCCTTACCTTTTTGTCCTTTGTGTGGAGAGACTTAGTCATCTCATCCTTGATGTTGTTGGCAAAGATGATTGGAAGCCGATCAGACTCTCTCGAGGGGGTCCTCAACTATTGCATCTCTTTTTTGCAGAAGATATCACGCTTTTTGTTGGGGCCTCCCTAACCTAGATTAGAGTCATTATGAGGTGTATAGATATCATCTGTAAGACGTCTGAACTTAAGGTCAGTATACAAAAGTCGAAGATCTTCGTCTCTCCTAATGTTTCTAGAGAGGTTAGTGAGAGTATTGGCAGACTAAGTGGGGTTGAAGTCATCAAGAATCTCGGTAACTATCTTGGTGTCCCCATACTCCAAGGTAGGGTTTCGAAAACTTCCTTCACGACCCTCGTAGATAGGATTAATAGTAGACTGAATGGTTGGAGGAGTAAGAATCTGAGCTTTGCAGGGCGTGTAACCCTCACTAAGGTTGTCCTTACTTCGTTACCTATTTATACTATGACTACACTTTCATTACCCGCCTGTGTATGACAGACCATCGGTAGGACGTGCCGTAACTTTGTCTGGAGGCACGTTGACGGATGCAGAAGGATACATACAGTGAAGTGGGATACTATTTGTCTACCTAAAGCTAAAGGTGGATTAGGTATACGAGACATGCAAAGTACGAATATAGCTCATCTCAGGAAACTTGGATGGCGTTTCTTACGAGACGATAATAGCCTATGGGTAAAGGTGTTGAGGAGCAAGTACCTTCGGAGTGGAGGCCGAACCTCGGCTATTCAGTCGCATGTTTGGAGCAGCTTAGTGAAGGGTATTCAGGTGGTGATTGTGAAGGGTGGGGTTTGGAGACTGGGTGATGGGAGTTCCATTAGCTTTTGGATGAATAGATGGCTATGCAACGAGCCCCTTTCATCTTAGGCCATCACCACGCTCGATGCTACTGAGATGGTGAAGAGTGTTTGTCAGTACTAGATTGAAGGTGTGGGCTAGGATTGGCATGGTCTTAGTGGGCTGCTACCCATGACGGTGCTATTGAAACTGGCTGCCCTCAGCCCGTGCGATATGGACGCTAATGCAGGTAGTGCTTCCCAGGATCAACAGGGAAGGGATGAACTTGGATGGGGACTTAAACATGACGGCAATTACTCCATTGGTTCGGCGTATAGTCTTTTTACTGGAGCCATGGATACACAGTCAGGAGATGGGCAGGTGTACGCGATTATTTGGCGGCTTCGGGTCCAAGAAAGAGTGAAATATTTTCTGTGGAAGTTGATCAACATGGGCAGGTGTACGCGATTATTTGGCGGCTTCGGCTTCGGGTCATGTGCAACGAAGAGCGAAAGTGACGTCATATGTGCGTGAATGATTTGTGTGCCAGTTGTAATCAAGCCACTGAGTCACCTATTCACATGTTACCTGACTGTTGTACCTCTAGGATACTCTAGAGAGACCTGCGAGCTGGACATTTTGAGGCAACGTTCTTCATTACACCTTTCACCGCATGGTTGAGAGGTAACCTCCTATCTAAATCTCGCTTTAATAATATTTGTCTATGGAGTGAAATGTTTGTAGTTGGTCTATGGTGGACTTGGAAGTGGCGGAATGATAAAACCTTCAACAAAGGCACAAAATGCTTAGATAGAAGCTGTTATGTCAAGGATAGAGCTAAGAAATTTATAGAGGTCTGGAAGAGAAGCGGAAAGGTGATAAGAAGAGCCAACACAAGTATGATCAACGTCGTGTGGGATCCACCACCGGATGGTTTCATCAAGGTCAATACAGATGGTGCGAGAAGTAAAGATGGTCTTGCGGCGGCTGCAAGTATTGTTAGAAACTCTGCAGGAGAGTGGATTAGAGGGTTTGGTGCCAACTTAGGGATGTGCTCAGTTCCCATGGCGGAGCTTTGGGGAGTGACACATGGCCTTAAGCTTGCTTGGGAGTTGGGCTATCGCTCGGTTATTGTAGAAACCGATTCCCAGTTGGTGAACCAACTTTTAAGTAAGACCATAGCCCCCTACCACCCTATTTCTAGCCTGGTATCTCTATGACAAGACTTCATTATAAGAAGCTGAAATATCCAGCTTCGTCATGCCTCCCGAGAGGAGAACAACGTTGCGGATTGTATTGCTAGTTTTGCTTTGGACATTCCGATTGGATTGAGTGTATTGTATGACCCGCCGGAGGGTGTAGTTGATCTTTTACTTGATGATGTAAGGGGTCGGGCTATCCCCGTGTGATGACTACTTAGCCTCTTTTTCAATGAATAAAAGTGAGTCCAGTTGCACCGGAAACCACTCACACCCCTTCCCAAAAAAAGAAAAAAGAGAGCTAGTATTAGCATTTGTATTGACCCAAAACAATATATAATTAGCTATTATTGTGGAAGGATTTAATCAACAAAAAAATTGTAAAAAGAAGATTTGAGTGGAAGAAGTTGATGTAACCGTCTATGATGAGTTTAGTTTTGATAAAATCATTTTGTTATGGATTTAATTTTGAAAATTTAATTGAAGGAGATAAACACTAAACAAATCGGAGAAGTAAAGTTTGACCTTATCTTCTAAAACTAAGATCAGTTTTAACAATTCCAAATAATAAATCAAATTAAAATTAATTAGTAACTATTAATAAAGATTTATCAATTAGGTAGAAGATATTATACTTATATTTGGTTAAATTGCAAATTTTTAGTGATTTTGTGTTATTTTGAATGTCAAAAAAAGGGTTCGAAATTTTGATTTTAGTTTGGAGCAGGATTCAATTTTTAAATAATTTTATTTGTTAAATTATTTTATTTGAAAAAATATTACAACTTTTTTTTTTTTCCGGATAATTTCTTTGTACACATAATGGCAATATGATATTATTCCTAGAAAAAACATTTGTATAATTTAAGTAGTAAACATTAATTATATTTGTCACAATAACTGATTAAAATAAAATTATATTTGCTATAGCTGTTATAATAATAGTTAAAAACATGACAGTTAAAAATATACAAAGTTTGTGGCTTATGAATAAAGCATGATTAGGATTACGACCGGATAGTTATGAATTATTTTTTAATCTATCTTTTAGTAAAAAATTTTTAAAGGTTTAATTAAGTAATTTGCAGAGAAGTAAGCATGTTTTTATATAATTAAATATCTCCACAGTAGTCATATTATATATATATATATATATATATATATATATATATATAAACTTATCAACGATAAATTAACGATTTATTTAGAATGTAACTAAAATACTTGAAAGCACCAAATCGAACAATTAGTAAAAATAACTGTTTATAATCTTCTCATATTTTTATAAACTTAATTATCATCCAAATTCTCAAGAAACAATTTGGTTTACTAGGCTTTTTCTAATTTTGTGTTTAGTAAATGTACCCCTTGAGAGATGAGTGTGTAGAGTTTGAAAATAAATAGAAAAGGTTGAGATATATTTACTTAATTGAAAAATTAAAAAACCTAGTTACTACTCTAGTTTTTCAAAAAAGCCTAGTTACCAAAATTGCCCAATTTTCAATACTTACAATTAAAAAAACTAACAAAAACCTAGTAAAAAATGGTAGACAAAAAAAATAATGAAAACTAAAAAAATATAAAATTAAAATAAAATGTTAGCCATCACCCATCTAATCCGTTCCTTTTAGTCAACCATGTCATCACCCATTATGTTGTTTGTTTAACGGGCAATGTTTTGGTGACCCGCTAGGTGTGTCTCTCTTTCACACACTAAGTGAAAAAATATATTTGTTTAATAAATGTTGGAAATGTGCGAGATATGAGTATTATTAACTTAATTAGGAGATTTGTTTTTTTTTTAGAAATAATAATTAGATAAGTGATGATGGGCTTCCAATTATATATGAGCCTAGTACAAGCAACATCATTTTGAAGTCCAACAGTCCAACAAAAAGGGTGGACTGCATTTGAATGTGACGGTCCAACAAAAATCAATGCCTCTTCATCCGCTTGTTCAACTTGTTCATCTCACAAACTACAATCTGAAACATCTGTTTGTTCAGCTTCTTCATCTCTCTAACTGGCAACATATCAGTTTCATCCTCCATTACAACTAACAACGTGAATCAGTAAGTTTTGTATTTTTCATGTTTCTTCATTTGTCGTTTGTATATTTATTGTTTCGGACCTTGACTTCTTCATCTAGCGCCATTATTTTCACCGTAAGTAGTTTCATGTTGCATATATTCAAATTTCAATTGGTTTACATATGGGCCATTCAAATTTCTATTGGTTTAGCTTCTTCAACTAAGAACGTGAATCAGTAAATGTTTCTCATTGGTTTAGCTTCTTGTTCTGGGTCATTTTAGCTTCTTCATCAGTAAGTAGTTTTGTGGTGCATTTTAATCCTGTTTCGGTCCTTAAGTTTTTCTCTTTAGTTTCATGTTCCATATATTCAAATTTCAAATGGAGTCGAAGGATTTTGTTTTAAACGTCCCGTTTTGGCAAGAAGTGGCTGAATTTAGTGAAAATAATAAAGTTTTGCATTTGGAAAAGTTGAATTCAGATTATGAACTAAAGTTGGTGACATGTTGTCAGAAAATCGCACTAACAATTCTAAAGATGAATTAAGGAAATCTGTTGTAGAAATTAACGGAGAAGACAATACCAAAGCTGACATGATTACGCCGCCTTGTGTAGGGTCTATATTTTCTTCGGCTGATGAACTTTTGGATTATTGTCATGAATATGGTAGGGATGCCGGATTCGAAATACGAGTTAGAAGCTCCGAAAGTAGGAAAGAGAGTGTTGATGTTGTTGCGAAACACATTGGGAGAAACCGTCATGTAAAGAATTACAGCACTTGCTTACGGTTAAAGCTTGTTTGTTCAAAATACGGTTCATTTACATCAAAGTCGAAGCATCTAGGAAGACCAAGTAGTAGTTGTCGGACTGCTTGTGAGTTTAAGGTGAACGCAACATCATACCCTGATAGCTCATGGGAGATTACTAAAGTTGTTCTCAAGCACAACCATGAATGTAAGCCGGAAGATACGATATTCATGCCTAGGTACAAACACATTAGTGAAGTAAACAAGAGGATACTTCTAGATAATGACACGACCGGTGTCCCGATTGGAAAGAACTACTCTACTTTTGTGTGCGTTTTGGTGGGCATAAGAATGTCCCTTTCGATGAGACGGATTGTAGAAACTTAATAGCCAGAGAGAGGAGGTTGAACTTTCAAAAAGGTTACTTTGCAACAATGAACACTTACTTTGATAATATGATGTCAAGTGGAACAAACATCTTATACAGGTATGAGACATATGAGGACCGCACCTAGAAAAATGTATTTTGGGCATATGGACATAGCAGGGCCGCTTACACGGATTTTGGAGACATTGTGTCTTTTGACACTACGTATGTGAAAAATAGGTATAGGATGCCGATTTCTCTATTTATAGGTGTTTATAACCACGGACAATTAATCTTATTTGGGTGTGCATTATTGGGAGGAGAATATACGTCGAACTTTTTATGGCTATTTAAAACGTGGCTCGGTGTATGAATAACAAGGCACCAAAGGGATTTTTAAGTGATCAATGCAAAACTATTGGTTAGAAATTTTATAATTTGTATATATTTTATATATATATTGTCACGTTTATTTCTAACTAAGGATGCATACTTTTATTTTATTTTGTTTTCAGGAAATGTCATTGCGGATGTTGTTCCGAATAGTAAACACAAATGTTGTAAATGACATGCGATGAAAAATGCTAGAAAACATTTGAAGGGAAATGGAAGCGCTAAGTGGAATGATATTTCAAGAGGGTTAAGAAGTGTATTACCTCCGAGTTTGATATATCCTGGCGGAAATGGATGGAGGTGTGTGTCTTGAAGGGAGTAAATGGTGTACACTAATGTTTGAGTATAGACACATGTGGGTGCCTATTTATTTTAAGGATTTATTATGGGCTGGAATGTCAAGCACGTAGAGAAGTGAGAGCATGAATTATTTTATCAAGGGGTTTCTTAATATAAATAAATCTCTCAAGCGATTTGTGGAGCAATATGGTATGATACTTGCTAAGAGGGTTAGAGAGGAGGACAAGGTTGTTTATGATTCCAAGGATAGCCCAATCTATTGTGCAACTGAGCATGAATTCGAGCATATATTCCAAAGGTTGTACACAAAAAATAAGAAGTTTGCCAAATTTCAGGACGAAGTAAAAGAGATGACATATGCAAATACCAAGAAAATTGAAGATGATAGAAGGAGGTTTGTGTACGGGATTTTGGGTGAGAAAGGTGGTTGATGGACGTATAACACGTAAAAGTTATCATGTTCCAGTGGATCGAGATACACTAGATATTAAATGTAGTTGCAAAAAATTCGAGTTCAAAGGTATAATGTGTAGTCACTCACTTTGTGTTCTTCACACTGAGGCGATACAATACCTACCGGAAAGGTATATCCTTGATCGATGGAGAAAGGATTTGCCAAGGGAGTACTTGAAGATCCTCGTTCCTTACTATTCCTTGTTGAAGATGAAGCCGAAGGAAATGCCAAGGTACGAGGTAATGAAGTCTGAGTTTGAGAGTTTGTCAACTTTGGCAATGACAAATGAAGAATTGTATACCGAGATAATGAGTGTCATAGCAGAGGCAAAACAAAAGGCAAAGGGAGTTTGTGAACGCCATGGACTAGAGTTGCGTTCACTAGGCAACATCGGGCGAGTTTATGGTCGATGTTTAGGGAGAAATGTCGGATGTGAGATAGATGCTACATGCACAAGCAACATAGCTCTAATCATGTGATTGACCCGATTGATAAGAAGGGAAGGGGAAGACCTCATAGCATGAGACTAGGGTACGAAAATGATAACGGTTCGAGGAGGAAAATATCAAAGAAAAATAACAACGCAAAAGTCAACCCAATTACATTGCATGTATATTTGAACTTCCAATACTTATTTAATAGGTAAGGAGTGATGAAATTAAATTATAACAATTTTAGGTTTATGTTGTAAAATCCTCAAATATTATATGAGACATTAAGAATGTATTACTCAATACCAAAGTTTCTAATCACAAAATCAACATTACTTGAATCGATATGAGATATCAATACCAAAGTTGCTAATCAAGGAATCAACATTAGTCGAATCGATATGAGATATCAATGCCAAAGTTGTTAATAGTGGAATCAACATTACTCGAGTCGATATGAGATATCAATACCAAATTTGCTAATCACGGAATCAATATTACTCGAATTGAGATGAGATATCAATACCAAAATTGCTAATCACGGAATCAACATTAGTCAAATTGGGATGAGATATCAATATCAAAGTTTCTAATCACAGAATCAACATTAGTCAAATCGATATGAGATATCAATACCAAATTTGCTAATCACGGAATCAACATTAGTGGAATCGATATGAGACATCAATACTAAAGTTGCTAATCACGGAATCAACATTACCCGAATTGATGTGAGATATCAATACCAATGTTGCATTGCTAATCACTGAATCAACATTAGTCGAATCGATATGAGTTATTAATACCAAAGTTGCTAATGAAAAAAATCAACATTACTCGAATCGATATGAGATATCAATATCAAACCCGTTTATGTTTTTTACAACTTGTTTTTTTAAAACTTTTTTTTTTTTCATACCCATATTGTTTTTTTAAAACTTGCTAATTATATAATCAACATTGCTTTTTTAAAACTTGTTTTTTTTCATACACATATATGGCCATTTTTCGTTCATAAAACTTGTTTTACTAAAAGAAAATGAAAAAATTAACTAAAAATATAAACCCGTTTAAGTTTTTTTTACAAATCATTATTATTTTAAAATTTATTTTTTTCGTTCATAAAACTTATTTTTTCATACCCATATATGACCATTTTTCGTTCACAATTTGTTAATTTTAAAACTTGTAGTAATTTATAAATTGAAAAACTTAACTAAAAATATAAAACTTTTTTTTTTCATACCTATATATGGCCATTTTTCGTTGATAATTTGTAAATTTTAAAAGTTGTAGTAATTTTTAAAAAAAGAATATATTAATAAAAAATATAAATATTGTTTTTTTGGACAATTTTTCAACCAATGCATGAAAGGAGAAAATAAACCCAAAAAATAATTTTTTTTGATTAGTGTAATACATGCTCCCGCATGCTCCATTGAAAAAGAACAACATCATATTTCCC
The DNA here is from genome assembly GCA_033239125.1 of Fagopyrum homotropicum. NCBI lineage: Eukaryota > Viridiplantae > Streptophyta > Magnoliopsida > Caryophyllales > Polygonaceae > Fagopyrum > Fagopyrum homotropicum. The sequence continues at coordinate 54,338,186 of BSWB01000001.1, read as the reverse complement.
TATGGGGCATGCTTTGCAACCAACAATAAAAAGAGCAAATGACTGTTCGGATTCCCCTATGGACTTCTCTATACAAAATACTATAAATAGGGTATTGTCAAATGTGATTTTATTTTACTCCAGCCATCACATATCAATTACAATGGCATCTCCAATTCCATCTTCATCTCCAAGAACTCCACTTGACAAAAGCTCAATAGGTACTATCAAGGGTGTTTTCACGCCACGAACACCCCAAAAAGGGCCATTAGTCCATCAGCCAAAATAAACGATATCAACAACAATTCATATTACCAAAATAAACGATATCAACAACAATTCTTAATCAGAAGGGAATTCTGACTACATGAGGGATGGTCTTGGTCATATCTGATCAAAACCTAGAAATGTTTTGACAGACTAGTAAAAAAAGGTCATTAGTCCATCAGCTAGCTTACCAACAACGATTTATATTGTCAAGTGATGAAAGATAGAGCAATACCTGCTAAATTATGGACTTAGAAAGTTGATAAAGTTCGAATGAGAAGGTATACCTAGCTTTGTGGGGAAGAAATTGAGGTTGCGATCTGAAAAGGACTAAAAAATCGAAGCGAACTGCTTATCCGGTGGTGGCAAATTGCTTAACCGGTGGCGAATTGCTCATCGAAACAACGCGCGATGCAATCGACAAAACAAAGGTGCAAAAAGGACAAGGAGGTGAGGTCGATTTGCTTATCCGATGTCTATGCAACTCATAACGTGCAAAAGTTAGAGGAGGTGAGGTCGATTTGCTTATCCGATGTCTATGCAACTCATAACGTGCAAAAGTTAGAGGAGGTGAGGTCGATTTGCTTATCCGATTGATTTGGAGAACTCTTTGAGATTTTGGACTTCAGATGGATGACGAAGGGCATTGATTTTTGTTGGACCGTCACATTCAAAAGTAGTCCACCCTTTCTGCTGGACTGTTGGACTTTTGATTGTTGGACTTCAAAGTGATGTTGCTATTGATCCAATTAGTTGTACTAGGCCCATATATAATTAGAAGCTCATCATCCCCTATCTAATTATAATTTCTAGAAAAAATAAAAATATCCCCTAATTAAACAATTAATAAACATGTCTCCCACTTTTCCAACATTTATTAAAAAAATATATTATTTAACTTAGTGGGTGAAAGGGTGACCCACCTAGTGGGTCACCAAAACATTGTCCTTGCTTAACTCTTATGGATTGAGGAACCTCCTAATATCATTGTTTTGGATGAATCTATATATATATATGGATAAAAAATATATATATGAGGAAAAACATGAAATTGTTAGATTTGTAGGAAAACTCAAAACGTAAATATAGAGTGGAAGAAAATATATACAGGGATAGTAAACGAAAAAAATCATTTGCATTGCGTACCTGCAGCGTTAGCCTTGCTAAATAGGTAAAAAAATGTTATTTGCCGCTACGCCCAAATACAAAATTGAAAGGATTATAGTGGTAACTACAAATACAAAATTTGGCCGAATGGAAAAGAAAATAAAAGATCACTAAATACATAATCAACACACATTATCAACGATTCCGAAAAAAGAAAAAACCGAAAGTATTTGAAAGATCATAAGCTTACCAGTAATTCGGCCGAATTGTTGGAAACAAAGAAATTTATATGACTAAAACCCCTTTAGATTAAGTATATATAACGTTGAGAAGGAAATCATACGAAGCTTATTCAATATGCTTAATCAACAAATCAGTTAGAATAGAATCACGTAACATTTTTTTTAAGCGTCAATAGATAATTAATAAGCAAAATTTTTAAACGTAATTAACACAAAATCAAAACTGCAAAAATCTGTTGAATCTTTTTGTATTTAACAAAAAAACTCTAATTACAAAAGTAATTAACGAATTTAACCAAAAAGTCTACCAACAAAATATACAAAGAAAAACCGTTACAAAAGTTATTCGTTTTTCAATGTCCAAAAAAAATGCTTCCAAAATATGAAAAAAAAATAAACATTAACAAAAGATTTTTTAACATGAAATTGTTGATTAAACTACAAATCAATTGACAAAAAGATTCGTATAACAAAACTGGGAAAATATTAAAATATTGTTGAACAATCAAATCGTTTAACAAAAGAAACACATATACTTAATCAGAGTTCGGCTGAAAAACGCTCTCTATGAATTCCCCAATCACAAACAGCTCTTCACCGGCGGCGATCACCAAGTCCCTCCCCCCGGGACTGTAGTCCCCACACCGGCCACGATCCCACCGCCACAAAATGTTTTTGGGTATTCAAATCAAAATGCAAACATCCTTGCAAGCACTGGTATTCAAAACCCTAAACCTCCAGACATAGCTCCTTCAAGGCCATCTTGGAAGGGAATAGCAACTAGTGGTGGAGGCATGGGACAACAAAGGACCATGTTGGACCCAAAGTTTACAGAAGGTAAGATAAGAGTATCATTCTCAGATGGTGACAATGGTGATCAGGTTGTAACACTTGACAAGGATATATCTAACGCTCTAGCTTTAGTTTGGAGGAAGTCGCTTGTCATCAAGACAGTGGGATTCCCAATTGCTTTTCCGGTTATGGAACGGAAGTTAAGGCTTCTATGGAAGTTTGGAAATAGGATGCAGGTCATTGACTTGTCCAACGGATTCTTCATGGTGCGGTTCGACAACGAGGCTGAGCTGATGTATGTTATGACCGGGGGTCCTTGGTCCATCTTTGGACGATGCATTATGATGAAGCGATGAACTCCGGATTTTAGAACGTCTTGTGATATCACGTCAGCTCCAGTATGGGTCAGGCTCACAGATGTCCCAGTACATTTTTATGAAGAGAACGTCTTGTGGAATATGGCTATAGGGATAGGTAAGTCAATATATAGTGATAGATCCGAAGACTATCTTCACCAATAGAGGTAAGTTTGCTAGGGTCGGCATTGAAATCGATTTGAGAAAGCCTCTCAAAAAAGCATTGATAATAGAGAGAATCAGATGTCCAATAGAATATGAAGGCCTAGAGTTCATATGCTTCAAATGTGGGAGGTATGGCCACTTAACATCAAAACTGCTGGTTCATAAAGAACGGCAATCAGGGTAATTTGGATGCTGCTAATTCCAGTAAATCGCCCCAGACAGAGACGAGTGCAGAGAAGGCGAGCCACGCTGAAGCACAAGAAAGTAACCCAACTTAAAACTCCACTGTTGAAGGCTATGGTCCATGGCTGCTAGCATCTCACCGGAGGGGACGAAACCACCAAAAAGGAAAGAAAAGAACTTCCATAATTCACAAAAATCATGGCAACAAAAGCAGGAAAGTGTATATGGACCAGTAAGGGAAGAATTCTATACAAGAAGGAAATGAATTAAAAAGTGCAACGGTTATCAAACAAGTCACAAAAGGAAACCAATTTGAAATACTGTCGGGAAGTAGTGAGGAGATGGAGCAATCACAAGACACAAGGACACCACAACTAGTAAAAGTCATCCGAGTCACAAGAAAAATGAGTTAACTGAGTTAGTGGTTCCGATCTTTTTCACTAGTTCTAATGAGAAAAAAAGAAGTGGATAAAAGAAAGGGTAAAGAATAGACCCCAAACAGGAGACAAGAGTAAGAAAGAGGCTAGATCAACAAGGAAGAAGAATTGGAATAGAGCCCAAGCTCGTAAGGCAGCCCACGCAAGGAAACAAACTGTAGCCCCGGAAGACACAAAAATAAACCCTGAGAGACTTATTATGCAGAAAAGACAACGACCAGAACCATATGATACAGGTAAAGCTGCTAAGCAATCAGATTAGATAGCAGAGTCTATGAAAGTAACGCCAACTGAACCCCCTCATGCTGATCAAGAGACCATTTCAACCCTAGTTGGGACCCATGACGCTGATCTACCAGATACTAAGTCTGAAGAAAATGATGAGATCATGACAACAAGCAAGGAGCTGAGCATGAAAGTCACGTTACTAGCATGCATGCAGAGGTGGGTAATGGAGATTAATCTAAAGCTACACCCTTCTTTCCTTCAATCGGTTTCCATGAATCTAGTCATGTGGAATGTTTTTGGAGCCTATAAGAATGGGTTTTGACGTGTGATTAAATACACCTGTAAGGTGCACAAAGTCGATGTTCTTGTTATCATGGAACCTTGCATTTTGGGTACTAAAGCTCAACATATTTGTGATAAACTTAAGTTCACTAATAGTGTTAGAGTTGATGCTCAAGGCTTATATGGTTCCTTTGGAACGAGCTGGATACTCAGGTGATGATATGGGAACCACATAGATCCTTCATCCATGCTAGGTTACAGAGAGGATCTGATTGCTATCATGTGGTTGCGGTTTACGCCCCTCCTAGTGCACACCGAAGAAAGTCTTTCTAGGAAGTTGCACCAGGATTCTGGCACGTTTGGAAGCTTTATTGATAAGCATGGTTTGATCGACCTAGGTTACAGGGGGTCGGACTTCACATGGGATAACGGACGAGCAACCCCTCATCGGATCTGCAAGAGACTGGATAGAATCCTTATGAACTAGGATGCCCGTATGACATGGAAAGATGCGTCGGTAAGGCACCTCGCTAGATACTCCTCTGATCATGCGCCCTTTCTCTTGCGCCTAAACCCTGCTACCTATTCTGATGCCAAACGAAGACCTTTTAGGATGGAGGCAGCTTGGATGACCCATGAGGACTTTATGCCCATGGTTAAGGAATGTTAGAAACCAAGACTCGAGGTATGTACTTCTCTCCATTACCTTAAACTTAAACTTCTAACTTGGAATAGAATTGTTTTTGGAGATAAACCGCAGGAAAGAGGAGCTCATGAAGAAGTTGGCCACTATACAAAGCAACCTAAGCTACACTACCTCGACTTCCCTTCTCGCTGAAGAAATTGACACTACAACTCACTTGGATGCAGTCCTTCAACAAGAAGAGCTCCTTTGGTTCCAAAAATTAAGAGAGTTATGGCTTTGTTTTGGTGACAGAAACATGAGATTCTTCCAAACCTCGACTATAATACGGCGATAACGCAATAAGTTGGAAGGACTATTCGTTGATCAGGATAAGTGGGAAGAGGATCCTAAGGCTCTGGAGCTTTTTGTAGTGGGTTATTTGCGGAATCTCTATAGTCTTACGGATGCCCATCAGGTGGAGGATTGCTCTTTGGATACTTACTGCTTCCCCGAAGTTGAGCCTGAAGCTTGGACTAAGCTGAATGAACCCATAACTCCGATGGAGGTCTGGAAGGCGGTCAAAAGCATGGGTGTTGTAACACCCCGAATTCTCAGAACTCGGGACATTACTATTTAGGACCAAACAATGGGTCCCGACCTTAGTTTGACAACAATATTACTAGGATCTTGCAACAATACACAAATAAGAAAAACCGAAAGTTATGAAATAGTAATTTTAAAGGAATGAATGTGACGTCTAACATCCTATAGTACTTAAACAACGGAAAAGACTAAATGTCTTAACAAGAGGAAAGGACAACAAAGCAACAACCCAACCCCCACTCTAAGGAGTACGGAGACCCGGCTGACACTACTTCCGGATCACTCAGCTGCTGCTCTAACCTGCAGTAAATCTAAAAACACAACAGAACAACCATTAGCTAGCTATCTAAAAATTTGAAGAATAATAATAACACACATACACATAGCAAAAGTAAATACTCATCATGCTTTCAAACAATCAATGTATTATCTTCATTTAAGTCATTCACTCTTACTAATGATACTTATTTTGTGACACGAGGGATTCCCAAATCTCGCCTCCGCACCCGTGTAACCATCAGGAATGGATCTGATGCATCTCACCTTGTACCTGTATGGTCTAGGTATAGAGAACCTCTCAGTCTCCTGTCAGAGCTGGGCAGTGATGTCACGGCCCGTTATACATACACTTGGGCCTTAAAACATAAACAACAATCGTCCTAACAAGTTATTATTATAACACACATTGCACACACACCACTATTACCACCCAACCAACATCCAGAAACTAGCTACGTAAGTCGCAAGGACTTACCTGAATCAAATCACAACTCTCAAATGTCCCAACTCGGTCTGCAATCGTAGAAACTCAAATGCCTGTTACACAGGGCATGTGAATCAAAATCATGTCCAAAATTCTAAGTTACAACTTCTAAGAAATACTATTTCATGAGGAGAATTACGAAAATACCCTCTCTTCAGGTAAAAGATTATTTTACCCCTGATCCCGGAACTCTCAAAAGTCTAACATTAAATTTTCATATTTTCTTTTAGAACTTATTCTCATAAACTGTTTTTCGAGGATAATTACTAGAGGTTATAAGGTTAGATCCCAAACCAACTCGTCCAAGAGGACACCATTCCCCCCCTTCTCGGTTACTACTCTACTCTTATACATGTATGCATACTTACATATACATATATCTTAACCTTACCCCTCTACACATGTATTTATGTATCTACTCTGTACTTACTCATATATACATATACATATATATATATATATATATATATATATATATATATATATATATATATATATATATATATATATATATATATATATATATATATATATATTATATATATATATATATATATACATATATATATATATATATATATATATACATACATATATACATGTATATATATATGTATATATATATATATATCACATTCTATACCTCTACATATATACGTCTACGTACTGCACTGATGCATATATAACTATATATACTCATATCCTCCATTCCCGTCATCTATATATATATATATATATGTACGTACCCTACACACATTCATATATATATATATATACCCATTTCTCCACTCTATTCATCTATATGTACATATCGACATACACCTCATTCCTATAATCTATCTCTTACACATACAATATACATGCTTAGACATACGGTATTGAGTACGGATTAAACTCACCGTCCAACCCACTCGTTACGAACTCGAAGAGGAACAACAGCCTGGTTCGGTTCTGCAGGGTTGCGGTCGCAGAGGGTTCGAAGTTGGCTCGCTTGTGCTCTACCGTTACACTGCTCCTCTGGCCGAGTACTACTGCAGCGAACACTGAAGGCTAAACTGTCTGGTTTAACACAAGAGAAACGAAGAGAAGGAGAGGGTGGTTTAACACAGGAGAATCGAAGTGAAGGAGAGGGTAAGAAGGGGCGGACGACTCACCACTGCCGTGCCTGGAGACCTTCGTTGGGGTGTCGATCGGCGCCACTGCGGCACTTCTTCGGCGTCTCGTCTTGCTGCTGTGCGACTACAATCAGTGGTTCCGACTGGTGAGATCCGAGAATAGAGAGGGAGGGACGAGGTGGCAGGGGCAGTGACTCACCTGGTGGTCGGCATAACCGGCGGGCGGCAATCCTGGTGGTTGCGGTGTCACTGCCGGGCTCGTAGTTTTGGGCTTCGGAAGTCGCTGCTGTAGTTTGAAGCGACGTGTCGTCACACAAGGGTAAGGGTAGTGTTTAGGGGTTGATTAGATTAGGGTTAAGCTGGTTAGGTTAGAGTTAATTAGGTTTAAGATAAGGGTTAGAAACATTGGGCTGGCTGTAGTTGTTTTTGGGCCGGGTCCAATGGGCCAACACATCAATTACACCAAGGCTGAAAGAAGAGTTATTTCCCCAGAATTGTTAAGATACGGAAAATAATTACGGGATTATTTACGTTATTATTTACTGAATTATATTAGCTATTATAAGTTATCATTTTATGTGAATCCATATCATATAAATTGATAGAATTTAATATCGTTTTATTCTTAATTAAAAGAATTTACGTGGGCGGATCGGAATTCGATTTGATCCGGTATTGGACGAAGTTTAAATTTTTCGGGTATTACATCAGTGCCCTCTTAAAAGAAGTTTCGTCCCGAGACTTAGAATAATGTATCCATCCAAACGACTTTCGCTGTATATCTTAGTTTCATAAAAATTTCGTTTTCTACCATGCAACTACTCAATCATCATACCCAGACACGCATCACATTAAAACATAATCACTCAATCCAATATAAAACATGAATTGTCAAAACAACACAACATCCGAGTACTAACTCGTCGATACAGAAGAGACATCTAACCCTGCAAAGAACTCAGGATAATTACGTCTAATACTCTCCTCTGTCTCCCAAGTGGCCTCATCAGCTCCTCGTCTAGACCACTGAATCCTCAACATCAGTATCTCCTTGGACCGCAGACGTCTAGTACTACGCTCTAGGACAGCTACTAGGTACTCTACAAATGTATGATCGGGCTCAACTATCAGATCCTCATGGCTGATGACGTGTCTCGGATCCAGGATGTACTCTCTCAACTGAGATATATGGAAGACCGGATGGACACCCTCTAGTCTCGGCGGCAGTGCTAATCTGTATACAACCTCTCCAACTCTCTCCAAGATCTCAAAAGGTCCGACATAACGGGGACTTAGCTTCCCCTTAATGCCGAAATGCCGGACTCCCCTCGTCGGTGACACTCTCAACCACACCTGAGCACCCACCCTAAACTCCAAGGGTTGACACCTTTTGTCAGCGTAGGACTTCTGACGACTCTACACTGCTAACATCCGCTCCCGGACTAGGGCAATCCGAGCGATGTCATCCTGTATCCGATCTGGAGCTACTCCATCAGCTTTGCTAGGCTCATCCCAACATAATGGCGTGCAACATCTCCGCCCGTACAAAGCCTCATAAGGGGTCATCCCAATAGACGCGTGCCAGCTGTTATTATACGAAAAATCTACCAGTGGAAGATGATCTGACCATACCTGTCCCCAATCTAGTACACAAGCCCGCAGCATGTCCTCTAATGTCTGGATGGTCCTCTCAGACTGACCGTCAGTCTGTGGGTGGTAAGCAATAGTAAAGTGGAGACTCGTCCCTAAAGCAGTATGTACTTGTTGCCAAAATCTCGAGGTAAAACGTCCATCTCTGTCGGAGACGATAGTCCTCGGTACTCCATGGAGTCTCACAATGTGTCTGGTGAACTCCTCAGCTAGACGACTTACCGGCCACATTTCCTTAATCGGAATAAAACGTGCGGTCTTCGTTAGACGGTCTACCACTACCCAATTAGCGTCAAAACCTCTGTTGAGTCTCAATCCTGTGACAAAATCCATCGATATATCCTCCCACTTCCACTGTGGTACTGGAAGTGGGTGGAGCTCTCCTCCGGACCTACGATGCTCAATCTTGACATGCTGGCAGGTCGCACACTGAGCTACATACCAAGCCACGTCGGGCTTCAAACCACCCCACTAGAAGGACCGTCTCACGTTCTTGTACATCTTACGCGCTCCAGGATGTACTGAGTATGGGGTAGCATGAGCCTCACCTAGTATCCTTTGTCTGAACTCACTGTCTGATGGTACACACACGCGGTTTCGACATCTCATCACTCCATCAATACCAATAGTGAATTGTGGTGCCCCATCTCGAGACATCCTGTCCTGGATCCTGGTCAAAGTCGGGCAAGTCTCCTGCTTTTGTCGGATCTCATCCAACAGATCAGGAAGTAACTCCAAAGTAGCCAACTGACTATCTGTATTGGGAAACTGTATCTCTATCTCTAACCAAGCCAAATCCCTCTGCAACTATGGCTGTACCGTTAACCGGGCTATCGTCCTCTCCCGAGGCGTCTTCCGGCTCAAAGCGCCATCTACTACATTCGCCTTTTCGGGGTGGTAGAGAATCTCAAGGTCGAAGTCCTTGATCAACTCTAACCACCGCATCTGGTGGTTATTCAACTCCCGATGAGTGAATATATACTTCAGACTCTTATGGTCTGTGAAGATCTGACATGTCGCCCCATAGAGATAGTGACGCCAGATCTTAAGAGCATGGATTACTGCAGCCAACTCTAGATCATGTGTGGGGTAGTTCTCCTCATACGTCTTCAACTGTCGAGACGCATAGGCTATGACCTTAACCCTCTGCATCAATACACACCCCAAGCCTAGCTTGGATGCGTCACTGTATACCACAAAGTCATATGTACCCTCAGGTTGTGCTAAAATCGGAGCAGACGTCAATATCCTCTTCAGCTCCTCAAAACTCTGTTGACACGGCTCAGACCAGACAAACCGAGTAGTCTTCCTTAGAAGACAAGTAAGTGGTCGGGCAATCAGGGAGACCCCTTCCACAAACCGGCGGTAATAACCTGCCAAACCTAGAAAGCTGCGAACCTCCTTAACATTCTTCGGAGGTTGCCAAGAAGACACTGACTCAATCTTCGCTAGATCGACTTTAATACCCTCAGTAGTCACCACGTGGCCTAGGAAAGCCACCTCTGACATCCAAAACTCACACTTGGATAGCTTAGTATACAACTGGCTATCATACAGTATCTGCAATACTGTTCTCAAGTGTCCGGCATGCTCCTCACGACTCCTAGAGTAAACTAGGATGTCGTCAATGAAGACCAATACAAACTGGTCTAAAAAATCAATGAATATCCCATTCATCAACTCCATGAACACTGCTGGTGCATTAGTGAGCCCAAATGGCATCACTACGAACTCATAATGACCATACCTAGTCCGGAATGCTGTCTTAGGTATGTCCTGATCTCTCACCCTCAGCTGGTGATAACCTGACCTCAAGTCTATCCTCGAGAACATGGACGCTCCATGCAACTGGTCCAACATATCATCTATGCGCGGTAGTGGATACTTGTTCTTGATGGTGATTTTGTTCAACTCTTTGTAGTCTATGCATAACCGCATCGATCCGTCCTTCTTCCTCACAAATAATATTGGCGCGCCCCAAGGAGACACACTAGGGCGTATGAAGCCCTTCTCTGCTAGCTCCTCTAACTGCTTCTTCAACTCAAGCAACTCTATCGGTGCCATACGGTACGGGGCCTTTGAGATCGGTCTCGTGTCCGGCTCTAAGTCAATGCTGAAGTCAACGCTCCTCTGTGGGGGTAGTCCTGGCAGGTCATCACTGAATACCTTTGCAAACTCGCATGCAACGGCTATCTCCTCTATTGTCAGGCTCTTGCGTTCCTTCATGGCATAACACTAGAAGGCCTCGCAACCCTGTGTTATCAGTCTCGCTGCTCTCACTGTGCTGATAACTGTGCCGGACTTTCCGAGGTCCCAACCTCGGAATATCACTCTATGACCCGCCTCGGTGGCAACAATCACTGTTCTCCTACCAATGTCCAAGACTGCTCCATGTATCGTCATCCAGCCTATCCCCAAAATCACATCCTCATGAGCTAAGGGCATAACTAGAAAAGCTACTAGCCAATCTCGATCTCCCATGCGAATGGGACATCCATAGATCTCTCGAGTCCCTCTGACCTTACTCCCGTCAGGTAAACCTATCATAAAAGGTATCCTCTAGCCTCTACATTAGCTAAGGACAACCTATCTACGCATGCATCAGATATGAAGAAGTGCGTAGCACCCATATCAAACAAAACTCGTACGGGTAAGTCATGGATCTGGATTGTACCTGTGGCAGTCGGTGCCTCTGGCTGATCAGCACTCCTCAGCTCAAACACCCGTGCTTGAGCTCCTCTGGTATCAACTACACTACCACGTCCTCTGCCCTGACCTGATCCCTGCATAGAGCTCTGTGAAGATGGGTGTCTTGGAGCTTTGTAAGACTGCTGCTGACCTGGGGCTCGGTATTGCTGCTGCTGACTCGGAGCTTGGTGATGTGGTTGCCTCTGTATACTCCCTGGTAGACCGCCAGGGGAGGAACCCTGCTGAGATGGAGCCTTGCCCTGGCGGCAAAATACAGCTCTGTGTCCAACCTTACCGCACTGAAAGCAGGTCACTAACGGCTTCGTGCAGTTCGATCGGATGTGTCCATAGCCACTACAGTTATGACACTGTGAACCCCCAGCCAGAGTTTGACCTGGGGGTGCAGCTAATCCAAGTAGTATCAGCTCCTTCTGGAACTTCTTGACGGCATCAGCAATCGGAATGTCCTTAAATCCCGCCTCAATGAAGTCCTGAAACCTCTCCCTCCTCAACGAGGCAGGGCAGTATCTGTCTCTAACAATGCTCCTCATCTGCTCCCAACCGGTGACTCGGCTACGAATGGTCCGCCACCAGGAATGAGCATCCTCTGTGAAACATGTCTGCACCAACTCCACCTGTCGATCCTCTGGGCAACGTATCGCCTCTAGTGCAATCTCTACGTGTCCAATCCAGTGCTCTACCTCTAACCCTATCTCTCCACTGAATGAGGGGACTTTCTTTCTGAGAGTTGAAAGCCTTCAAACACTCATCCGGTCTCGGTGCTCTAGACCCAGCAGGAGCTCTGTCAGCCTCCACTCTCCTCTCAGGTGCGGCCGGCACCTGAGGCACTCCCTGTGTCACCTGAACTGACCTAGCCGGTACTGGTGGTACCTGGGTAAGTCTATCTGCCTTGGAAGCCTCCTCCATACGCTCGACTTATGCTATGTAATCTCTGTACTCAGACGCTCCAATAGATACACGTCCAGACTCAGTCGAACGTGCTCCCAGTGCTCCAAACCTAGCAGCGGTCTCATTCCTAACCTCAGGAATCAAACTCTCAGCCACCTTCTCCACTCCAGCATCTAGCATGATCACTGCTGGTGGATCCTCTCGAGGAGCTCGACTTCGACCTTGTGCTAATTGAGGTCTACCTCCACGGCCACATCCTCTAACGATAGGAGTCCTATCACCCCTACCTTGTCCAGCTGGAGGGAGAGGTAGACGGCCTCTACCTCGACCAGTAGCTAGCGTAGCTCTAGTACGTTCCATCTGCGCGAGTGGTAACAACTATAGTTATAAACTAGCTGATAAGTCCAACTAAAGTAAAACCTAAAGTTCATACTAATCATACTGAGATCCGTGGTAGTAGTGGTGGTCAGCCGTACTTTTCTATTCCCAACCAAACTATGCATACATTTGAAAACCAAAATTCTTTTTTTTTTTAAAACTCAGATCCCTTTCGGGTTCTGTTCAAGTACTTATTCGGTCTTTCAGAAGATTTCAAGTGCCATTGTTGCCAACCTAGAGCTCTGATACCATGTTGTAACACCCCGAATTCTCAAAACTCGAGACGTTACCGGTTAGGACCTCACAATGGGTCCCGACCTTAGTTTGACAACAATATTACTAGGATCTCGCAACAAGACACAAATAAAAAAAAAACCGAAAGTTATGAAATAGTAATTTTAAAGGAATGAATGCGACGTCTAACAGCCTATAGTACTTAAACAACAGAAAAGACTAACTGTCTTAACAAGAGGAAAGGACAACAAAGCAACAACCCAACCCCCACTCTAAGGAGTACGGAGACCCGACTGACCACTACTTCCGGATCACTCAACTGCTGTTCTAACCTGCGGTAAATCTAAAAACACAACAGAACAACCATTAGGTAGCTATCTAAACATTTGAGGAATAATAATAGCACACATACACATAGCAAAAATATACACTCATCATGCTTTCAAACAATCCATTTGTTATCTTCATTTAAGTCATTCACTCTTACTAATGATACTTATTTTGTGACACGAGGTATTCCCAAACCTCGCTTCTGCCCCCGTATAACCATCAGGAATGGATCCGATGCATCTCACCTTGTACCTGTATGGTCTGGATATAGAGAACCTCTCAATCTCCTATCCGAGCTGGGTAGTGATGTCACGGCCTGTTATACATTCACGTGGGCCTTAGAACAAAAACAACAGTCGTCCTAACAAGTTATTATTATAACACACATTGCACACACACCACTATTATCACCAGCTAACATCCAGAAACTAGCTAAGTAAGTCGCAAGGACTTACCTGAATCAAATCACAACTCTCAAATGTCCCAACTCGGTCTGCAACCGTAGAAACTCAAATGCCTGTTACACAGGGCATGTGGATCAAAATTATGTCCCAAATTCTGAGAAGTTACAACTTCTAAGAAATACTATTTCATGAGGAGAATTACGAAAATACCCTCTCTTAAGGTAAAAGATTATTTTACCCCTGATCCCGGAACTCTCAAAAGTCTAACATTAAATTTTTCATATTTTCTTTTAGAACTTATTCTCATAAACTGTTTTTCGAGGATAATTACTAGAGGTTATAAGGTTAGATCCCAAACCAACTCGTCCAAGAGGACACCATTCCCCCCCCCCTTCCCGGCTACTACTCTACTCTTATACATGTATGCATACTTACATATATATATATATATATATATATATACTAGTGTAGACGCGCGTGCTACGCACGCGCGTCGTAAATTATACTTGTAAATTATGCCGGTTAAGGGTTAAGATGAAAATTTATTTTATTGAAATAAATTGTAAAATTTATAGTTAAACACTGAACATAATAAATTGATAAACATAAACGAGATCGGTTTTACACTAAAACGAGACGTCAACCTTACGGTTGAATTCTGCATGCAAATAAAAACGGGTGTCAAAAGGAGGAAAATTTTCTACAGTGTCAGAAGTAGTTTACAATATTCTAACGGAGTTTAGTAGATATTACATGGAATCAAGGGGGTAATCATACACTCATGGTCCAGAACCATAAGAGTACGATATGAGTCAACTAAACGAGGGAACAAAACATAAACCGTTTCAATGATCAAGTAGACGTTAATTGAAAAAATATAGCACTGAAATTTTACAAGCAGTTTTGGAAATTGTTTTACAATCACAACAGAACGTAGAATGCATATACATTTTTGAGCAATAACAGACGAAAATTGACATATTATTCCTATCCTTTTTTACCCTCTTTCCCATATCCTATTTAGAGCTGAATATGGGAGCAAATGGGTTATGCAGCAACAAACAAAATATGGAATCACCTCTAACCATTCAACCTTTGAGCTCTTCTATTATCCTTGTGCAGAGTCATGCAAGAAATAGGATGATATTAGTTTATTGGAAAATTATCAATCTAAGCTATATCAAGCTTTAAAAATCTGTGTTTTTTTTATTCAATTTAGTCAAGTTAAAAAAATCTAGAGCCGGAAAAAAGGAGACCAAATGGAAAAAGCTTGCCTCCATATTGGAAACCTGGTTAATAGCTTTGTTTCAGCAACTCTCTGAAATAAACAATAAACAATAACAAGTGTGTCAGGAAGACTCGTTTGACAAGGGTACACAAATTCTTAAGTAGATAATACTTCAAAATAATACCATATGCATAATGGTGTCTTACATAGCAAAACATGGATAGGGGACAAGGAGGAAGGGAAAGGATTATTATCAATGTGTAATGCTGTTAAAGGGTGTGGACTGAGGACAAAGCTCACTCTAATCATATCTTTCAGTGAGTACTGCCCTTCTATTCTCGTGTCCAAGATTTGAGGGAGCTTCTTTTTATTGCTCAACAGTGGAAGACACCACTCTACCAAGCTATGTTCCCGGCTTGGCCTGCTCAAGTCTAATGCCTTAATTCCTATGAGCATCTTCAAAAGTACCACTCCATGTCCATTAACATCACTCTGGGCAGTTAAGCGCCTTGTTTAACAATCCGATCATTTCACTTGAATAAAAATCGTCTTCTGTCCACATAGGTAATCCGTTTTAATCGCTTCAGGACTTACCTGTCATTATGTACTCTGGGGCAGCATATCCATAAGTACCCATTACTCGTGTAGATACATGAGTTTGGTCTCCCATAGACCCTTCCTTTGCAAGCCCAAAGTCTGAAAGCTTTATGTTGAAATTCTTTCAACAGAGTATCATAAGCATTTGGCTAAAGAAAACTACTCCCGGAAGATTTGTTTTCTCCTACTTGAACAGGTCATATGTAAAGGTGCAGCTAAATTTTGAAAGACAAAATAATAGAAAAGATAGAATGTGTTGAAAAAAACATTCTTAATTATCGCAAAGTGCCATGCTGACTCATGCATAACGTGATCTATATAATAACTTAAATTTCCATATATATATATATATATATATGTGAAAATTCCAGCTCTATTGTCATTGTAAAATGCTGAATTTTCCCTTACCATTCATCCTGATTGTGAACAAACCAAAGCAAATTATATTATTAACTGCTTTATATGCACGGACCAACTAACCTTGTCTAACAAGATATCTGACGTCTTAAAATCACGGTATATGATACTTTGTTCTAATCCATGGAGAAATGCTAGGCCCTTGGCAGCATCAAGAGCAATTTTTAACCTCCTCAATCAGGTAAGTGTAGCAGACATTCCTGTCACAATTATGACTGAAGTTAAAGAATAGTATCTCCATGTCAAAAATCAGAATTTAGAACTCCAAAGCACTGACAAAAGAAGCCATTTTCACCAACCATGTACTTTCAGTTTCTAGAAGTTATTTTCTCATGGTTCACGGTAGTGCATCTGCGGGTCTGACAAACATCATACATGAATTCTCTTTCAACTCGGAAAACATTTAATTCTAGGTCATTTCTAGTTCTCTATGATATGCAATGCACATAATAAGTATCATCTTTTAAGAGAAGCTTACTACAAAGCAATAGATACCTACTGAGGGTAGAGAGATGTCGATGTTCAATAAAACTTTGCAAACAAATACACATATTAGCCTCACCAGGCAAGAACCTCAGGATTGACAGGGGGATAAGATCCAACAAAAGCCTTGATCTAGGAAGAAAATAATGGCTTACAAAGATTAACTTTTTTTTATCAGCAATAAAATGTAGGTAATCTTCAAACTAAAGAACCAAACATATAATTTAGAAGCCTTAAATTAAGAACAGAAGTTGGTGCAAAATCTAATTTTGTGATATGTTCTAAAGAAAATAACATTAGACATCACATATTAACTTACTGCGAAAAAGGTGCTTCTCGAGGCATCCACAAGACATATATTCATATACCAACAGTCTCTGATCACCCTCACAACAATAACCTATCAACTTCACAAGATTAGGATGACTAAGTTGTCCCAAGTAATTAACTTCTGCCTGCAAAATAATCGAACAAATTAGTTGGATCCACTCTCAAAATGGATAAGTAGTTCTGATATCTATGCAGTCAAGCTCTGATTAAGAATTTAAGATGTAGATGATGGATAAAAATTGCCAGCATAGCAAACTAATAGGCAACATAAAAAACAGGCTGAAAAATATTAGCACTGTATAATTAGATTTCTGTTGACATTCTCCTTTACAGATAAGATTAATTTTAAATCTAAGGGGCACAAAATGATGCAACCATAAGTACGCTAGATTACAAAATATAAATATCAAAAGATCAAAAGATCAAACGAAAGTTAAAGCCAACTTTTCAAGGATGAAAGGTCACGTACACAGCAAGTACACATCATCAAGTTGTAGAAACCCATAATTTACTTATTCATTTATTGATAGTAGTTTTTGCAAGAATGTACCATGAAAGACGCACATCGTCATTCAGATCGTACGTAGGTAGTATATCGATCTCAACCTCCCTTCCGGAAGAGAAATCGAAATCGATGCTCTTGGCAGTTAACAAAAATCTACACAAACAAATTTGAAAATGAAAATGGAATGAAGCAGTGACAAATAGGGTGGGTAGGGAAGAAAGAAAAAGTAGATTGAGAACAAGTAGTGACCCGGGTATTCCTCGATCTCTTCCTGATGCTTTTAACGAACCAAAAGACGCAATCTGTCAACATTATAGCTACTGCATTGATTTGAAAAATGATGATTCAATCAAGGGATAAAATTGAAGTTAATCCACCTTTTCCCTTTACACCAGCAGTATAGTCGAAGATTGGAGACTAAGATTTAAGATTCCCAAGATATTGAACATTACCCATCTGAAAGGATGACCAAAACAATACCATGCTGAAACTCCGCCATTTGCAATCTTTTGCATCATAATCCTCGAAATATTTCTCTACAGCCTGCAACAACCCAAAAAATCAACAACAAAGAGAAAGAGGAATGGCTCAACAAAGAGAATATCATCAGATCAATATCCAAAACACCCCCAATCGACCAATTGCCTCTATGAATTTATCCTATATCGAAGAGATAACAACTTAAACCCTAATCCGACCTTTATTGTTCACCAGGGGACAAGTTTTGTCCAACCCTTTTCAAATGCTCCAAGTTTGGGGTGGATAAGAAAAACATACCTTAACAGTAAGAGGATGAAGTGGGTGTTCGCAAATTTGTAAAATTTATGGAATTAAGTAAAGAAGGGAACCATCCCGTCTCTACATAGGTGACGGGCGCAAGGAGATGGGGGCAGAATTGTGGGGCAATAAGCAATGGGGCATCTAATGGAACCAAAAATTGATGCACTTAAGAAAAATAAGCAACTAACCTGCATAACGATCACTGTAGGAGGTTTAAACCTTTGGGCTTTCGAGAAACACAACTGAATTCGGCTAAAACACTAACCTATTGAAAACCCTAAAACAGAAATGAACGAATACCCAATCAATTTAAGAAAAAAAATGACACTAAAGGTGAAATAAGGAAAGAAAACCTGGTCGACTGAAGAGTGTGAAGGCGGCGCACCTGGCGGAGAGTTTGTACTGGCCGACGCAGAAGAAGACGCCATTGAAGACGATCGACGATGCACCATGGCGGGAGGAGAAACCTTACTGTAACATCCATTTCCATAGATCGAAGCGGTAGATCTGAGAAATTCTAGTATTGATCAAGAATGAGATGATGAATCGAGAATCAGATGGTGAATTTGAGGTTTGTAGGAGATATTGAAGCGGTAGATCTAGAATGAGACGGTGAATCATTTTGGAAGACACGTATCAATAGAGATGGTTAGAGTCTTGAAGAAGACTCAGTATGAGGAGACGGAGGCAAGAGCAGCTATCAATTCACTGCAATACAAGAAGAACCATAGAGAACATGTAACCACGCGTGTAAAGGTTTAGGGAATAATTAGATTCTTATTAAATGAGGGGTGAAAAAAAAAGAAAAAGGTAGAGTGAGAATTCCCCTATTCATTGGAGTAACTCCCACTTTTAATATATATATATATATATATATATATATATATATATATATATATATATTAACCTTACCCCTCTCCACATGTACTTATGTATCTACTCTATACTTACTCATATATATATATATAGATATTCATATTTCCCATCTCGTACTTATATATATACCCATATATATATATACCTATATATATATATATATATATATATATCTATATACATATATATATATATATATATATATATATATATATATATATATATATATATCCCATTCTATACCTCTATATATATAAATACGTCTACGTACCACACTGATGCATACAACTATATATACTCATATCCTCCATTCCCGTCATCTATATATATATATATATATGTATATATATATATGTATATATATATATATGTATATATATATATATATGTATATATATATATATATATATATGTATATATATATATGTATGTACCCTACACACATTCATATATATATATATACCCATTTCTCCACTCTATTCATCTATATGTACATATCGACATACACTGCATTCTTATAATCTATCTCCTACACATACAATACACATGCTTAGACATACGGTATTGAGTACGGATTAAACTCACCGTCCAGCCCACTCGTTACGCACTCGAAGAGGAACAACAGCCCGGTTCAGAACTGCAAGGTGGCAGTCGCAGAGGGTTCGAAGCTGGCTCGCTTGTGCTCTACCGTTGCACCGCTCCTCTGGCCGAGTACTACTACAGCGAATACTAAAGGCTAAATTGTCTGGTTTAACGAAGGAGAAACGAAGAGAAGGAGAGGGTGGTTTAACACAGGAGAATCGAAGTGAATGAGAGGGTAAGAAGGGGCGGACGACTCACCACTGCCGTGCCTGGAGACCTTCGTTGCGGTGTCGATCGGCGCCACTACGGCACTTCTCCGGCGTCTCGTCTTGTTCCTGTGTGACTACAATCAATGGTTCCGACTTGTGAGATCCGAGAATAGAGAGGGAGGGACGAGGTGGCAAGGGCAGCGACTCACCTGGTGGTCGGCAGAACCGGCGGGCGGCAATCCTGGTGGCTGCGGGGTCATTGCCGGGCTCGTAGTTTTGGGCTTCGGAAGTCGCTACCGTAGTTTGAAGCGGCGTGTCGTCACATAAGGGTAAGGGTAGTGTTTAGGGGTTGATTAGATTAGGGTTAAGCTGATTAGGTTAGAGTTAATTAGGTTTAAGATAAGGGTTAGAAACATTGGGCTGGCTGTAGTTGTTTTTGGGCCGGGTCCAATGGGCCAATTCATCAATTAAACCAAGGTTGAAAGAAGAGTTATTTCCCCGAAATTGTTAAGATACGGAAAATAATTACGGGATTATTTACGGAATTATTTACTGAATTATATAAGCTATCATAAGTTATCATTTTATATGAATCTAGATCATATAAACTGATAGAATTTAATATCATTTTATTCTTAATTAAAAGAATTTAGGTGGTCGGATCGGAATTCGGTTTGATCCGGTATTAGACGGAGTTTAAATTTTTCGGGTATTACAGGTGCCTACAAGAGCCCGGGAGAGGATTGCTTTCAACCAATCTTTTTATCAAAAATGCTGGCAAGTGGTGGGGAATACCGTGACTGGCGAAGTTAGGTATACATTTGCTTCAAGAAAGATCTCTATCCGCAAGAATGAGACCATTATTAGCTTGATTGCCAAAGTTGGGAAGCCGGAACTGATTTATCAATTCTAACCTATTGCTCTTTGCAATGTGAATTACAAAATCCTATCCAAAGTATTGATTCAACGAATACAAGACGCTCTAAATTCCTTGATAGGTCTAACACAAGGGAGCTTCATACCAGGGCAACTCATACAGGATAATATCGTTCTTATGCAGGAAATTATCCACTCTATGAGAAGGAAGAAGACAAGGAAGAGGTGGATGATCCTGAAACTCGATCTCGAGAAAGCATACGATAAATTGAGATGAGACTTCGTTAAGGATACCCTAAAAGTGGCTGGATTTCCCTCCAATTGGGTTGAGCTGATAAGGGAGTGCATCAAGACCACGAGCATGCAACTTCTATGGAATGGGGGAGTTAACAGAGATATTCAAGCCGGAACGAGGTCTAAGACAAGGAGACCCGCTATCCTCCTATCTCTTTGTGTTATGCATTGAGCGTCTGAGCCACATGATTCCAGAAGCAGTGGAGGAAGGGGATTGGAAACCTATCTTCCTTTCTCGAGGAGGCCCACCCCTTTCTCACTTGTTCTTTGCGGATGATATATCCCTCTTTGCCGAAGCTTCCTCTACTCAGATTATTAAGATCAAGAATTGTCTCGAGAGGTTTTGTGGTGTATCAGGACAGCGTATCAGCCTAACCAAGTCAAGTATTTTCATTTCTCCGAATGTACAATTCTGATCTGAAGGAAAGAATCAGCGAGGTTAGTGGCATCTCAGTGACGGAAAACCTAGGTCACTACCTAGGGATGTCTCTCCTCCAAAAATGGGTCTCCCGATCAACATTCACTTCCCTTCTTGATAAAATCAAAAGTAGATTGAGTGGATGGAGACGGAATTACCTCAACTTTGCCGGTAGATTTACCCTCACCAAGTCGGTTCTCACATCTATACCTATATACACCATCTCATCGACCATAATCCCAAAATCCACCTACAATGAGATTGAGAAGATTTGACGATCCTTTCTTTGGGGTGACACTGATCACTCTAAGAAGTTACATACAGTAGCCTGGAGGGAGATATGTAAACCGAAGAAATATGGTAGACTAAGTATCAAAAACATGTGTAGCTTCAACTTAGCTTTGATTGCTAAGCTAGGGTGGAGGTACATTAATGAGGATGGAAACCTCTAGATTAAAACGTTGAGATCGAAGTATCTTAGACCCAACCGTAAACCCCATGCTGCTCTATCACATACATGGAGGAGTATAGTCCAAGGTTTGAGGGAAGTCGTGTCGAAAGGCAGCCGTTGGGCCCTTGGCAATGAACAAACCTTAAAGTTCTGGACGGATATATGGCTCATGGACTACCCTCTATCTACGATATGTACATCAACCCTTGGTGAAGACGCAAGGAACTCTACTGTTATAGAGTTGTGGGATAAAGATCTTGGCTGGAAATGGGACGCTATATCGCATGTACTGGACTTGAATAAATGCTTGAAACTTGCTGCTGTAAGCCCAGTCACTGACAATAGGTAGTCGGCAGACAAAGCTCGTGATTTGGATTTCGAGGACAAACTCATTTGGAGACTCTCGATGGACGGAAAATTTTTGGTTAACACTGCCTACCAATTGCTTGTGAACCATAGTTCAGAAGAGTCCGCCGATAGAGTGCTCTTCAAGACTGTGTGGATGCTCAACGTCCTTGAGAGAGTATGAACCTTTATCTGGAAGTTGATGAAGGGCAGTGTTTTGACAAACGTTGAGAGGAAGAGACAACACCTCACAATTGAGACATGGTGCCCTTATTGGAAAATAAAGGAGGAGACAAGTAGCCACTTGTTTAGAGACTTCCTGGCATCATCAGGACTATGGAGGGATTTACACGCTACGAGGCTAAACCATGACTTCTGGAGGACTCACTTTAACACCTGGTTTCGAGTTAATGTATGCTCTACTATTATGTTCGATAATTCTTGTCTTTGGCGTGATGTGTTTGTAGTGAATATGGAAATGGAGAAATGCGTTGGTGTTCAAGATGAAGAATTCATGGGAGACAAGCATATGTACGTGTACAATAAGACCAAGGAATACAACATTGCAAGGGGACACCAGATGATAAAGCGACCAAGGATTGAGAGGAGTACCACTTTCGTTAGTTGGGAGAAGCCAAGAGTGGAAGCTATTAAAGTTAACTCGGATGGAGCTTTTAGAGACGATGGCCATGCAGCTGCGGCCGGCATTATTAGGTATCATAATGGGGATTGGCAACGGGGTTTTGTCATGAACATTGGTATTTGTACGGTTCCCATGGCGGAGCTGTGGGGAGTACTACAAGGACTCTTGCTGGCTTGGAAGTGTTGTTATAAGGACGTGGAAGTGGAAACGGATGCGCAAATTGTAACCATCTTACTTGCTAAGAACATGCCCCGGTGTCATCCCCTTACTAGTCTGACAATCAGATGTCAAGACTTATTGAAAAGGGACTGAAATGTCCAGTTCCGTCACATCCTCCGCGAGACTAATAACATTGCGGACACGCTAGCCTCTATGGCTTTTAATTTTCCTATTGGTTATCATGTATTGTCTGACCCTCCCGAGGGTAATTTTTTTATTGCTTAACCATGATGTTAGGGGTCGGGCTATCCCCCTCTTGAGGACTACATAGCCCTTTTTTTCATTAATAATAAAGCGCGACTAGATGTGCCGGATAACACTGACTCTCCTTCCCACCAAAAAAAAATAGAAATATGTTTCAAACCATCATTATATTAAACAACAAATTTTTGAGAGAATTTGGCCTACTAGCCTTTTTTAAGTTTTGTGTTTAGTAAATATACCCCATAATTTTTTACCACTTTCATTTAATGGTAGGTAAAACTAATTAACCCTTCTATTAAAAAAGAAAGAATATTTGATGTTTGTTATGTAAGTTTTAATTTTAATTACTGAATTTATTTTTTTTTTTATTTTATTTGTCTTTATATTTTCTGTTTTCATACCGGATTTTCATACTGGCCATTGCATACCGGACATTTCACCAATTGATCAAACTTTCAAATCCAATACAAAGCTAGGGCCAAATAAGAAATTACAAAAGCAAGCATTCTAACCTGAAGCTTAAGAAACGTGGTCTTGTTAGTGGCGGTCAAAACACTGCCCTCAGATCGATCAGAGAGGAACCCAGAAACCAACATGAAAGCAGCAAATCCCGCCAATAAGAACACGAAGCTCAACCCGGCTCGAAGCCCGAAACCGAATACTGGAGCTGCATAAAACCCGCCACCAAACGGTGATGGAATTAATACGGCGTCGTATAGGAAAACGTCGAGCTCGCCCTTCCCGATGAGTAGATTCTAGAAGGAGAAAGCGACGATGATAAAGCTCGTCTGCCAACTAGCCCGCCTGAAGCTGCCCAAGCTGAATACAGATCGGATCCTAGTAACAAACCCGTCAAAATTAGCACCAGCGCAAGCTTTTTTTATTGCGCTGAGAACTGTGTCGACGAAAAATCTGAGCAGATTCGGGTCTTTATTTCGGGTATATGAGTTGGAATTTGGCGGGTTTTATGGAAGACATGGAAGAGAGAGAGAGGTGTGTTTGAGATTGAAGGGATGAAGGTGAGAGAGAGGGGTTTTCTGCCATTGGAGGGGGGCGGAAAACAAAAGAGTGCTCGACATGGGAGACTGTAAGGTGCAAACGGCCATGGATGATCAGCTTTCAGGCCTCATCAATGGAAGTGTTCTAGAAGATTGAAGCTGAAGATATTAGTTGGGAATGGGATTGTGTGAATGGAGGATTAAGATTTGAGGAAATCTGTGTGGTGGTTGCCAGTGGTGAGGGTGAGAGCGTGAGAAACATAGATGGCGGCTTGCAAAGAGGAAGACGGAAGGAGTGTGGAATAGAAGACTAAAGTTTCACGGTAAAAAAAAGAATTGGGGTATATTTAGCTAATGGAAAAATATAAAAGACTACTTACTATAATGGTTTTTTTAAAAAGGGCTAGTTACCAAAATTGCCCCAAATTGTTTTAGCAAAATCAAACAATTAACTTCCTAAAATATATATTAAGTAATCGTGCCCCTAAAATATATATTAATTAATCGGGCAATGAAGTTTTATTTTTTGAACGATTTTTTAATATTGTTTAACGATAAAAAATATTAATTAGCATAAAAATCGTTCAAAAAATATTGTTTAAAAAAAATATTGATTAACAAAATAGTTTTTTAACTGTCAACCATTGATCAATGTAACGATTGTCTAATTAAAAAATTGTTTAACAATTTTTCCCCAAAAGAAAGGGTAAAAAAAATTATTGAATTTAAAAATAAAAGATTTATTGGCGTTAATTGTGACAGCTCTATTTTGAAATACTACTCCCACAACGCGCCACGTCAGCGTTAATGTATAATGCTTTAGTAATGTATATATAGAAAATTTGTTTAATTTTAAAATTTTTTGTTTAAAAAGAAATAAAAATTGAAGTTGATTAAAATCTTTAGAATAGAGAATCCGGTAACAAAAAATATATTTTTAATAGTTGTCCAGTTCATTGCTTTTTTTTTAAAAAAAAAAATTGTCCCAAAAAATATAATCGTTCCAACAATAAAAATATCGTGAAATCGTTCCAATAAAATAGTTAATTTAATAACAGAAGATTATTTGACTTAAAAATAGTTTTAAAAAAAAGATTTATTGGCGTTAATTGTGGGAGCTCCATTTTGAAATACTACTTTCACGTAGCGCCACGTCAACAATTTTGTGCTTTGTTTTAATACGTATAATAGATTTACGGAAAATAATTATAAAACATGGTTTGTTAACACTTTCAAAATCTTGTTTGTTATCAATATCTTATGATTTTTTATTTTTAAAATTTGATTTGTAATATCATGGTAAATCCGTAATTTTGTCCAAAAAATTCTTACGTGACATGTTTTGGACATGATGTGGTGTTGCTAACTATTTATTAATGCTTACAAAATTATGTTATAAAAATAAAATTTGACAAATCTGTAAATATCTGATGACATATTTATCGAATATTTTAATTTTCTATAACAGCTAACTTGCTTTTAAAAATCTTTATAAAGATTTTGATTTGCTATAGATGTGTGTAGATTCGGTCAAAAAACAAAAAGATTATGAATCTGATTTAATCTATTATAAAAAATCTAATTTGTTATAATTGTTATGTAATTTAGTATGGACTCGCATTTATTATGATTAGGTGGCATGCTGATGTGTAATTTATTTTAATACTGAATTAAATTTAATACGGAATAGTGGCAATGTGGTAATTATAAGATGACATAACTGTAATTATTAGCAAAAAATCCTAGGTGGCATGTCTTAGGCGTTGACATGTGGTCTAAGTGCGTTTTGTTTTAGTAAGATATTGAAAACTCCACCTCGATTATATATATGCATATGTGATGATGGAAGACTTAACACAAATGAGCGGTTTCTATACTAACAAATATCGATTTTATTTCTAGATTGCTTGGTTTGGTTTTTTGTTCGTCAAATATATACAGGCCTTCGAAAACATTTCAAGGGATAAAAGGCAGCCTTGAAAACCAACACAAAGGACAAGCGCAAATATTGGAAAGCATTTCAAAGGTTCAACACGGAGGCCTTGAAAACCATTTCAAGGGATCAAAGACAAAGCCGTAAAACAAGATTCAAAAGATATGACGGCTGGAAGGAAATCAAATCAATCTCAAACAACCAAATCTACCAAGGATCAAGAGAAGATCTTCTAAGAAGATTTAACAAGAAGATATCAAGGAGATCTCGACCAACAAGAAGATTCGGTTTTAACCAAATCAAACGCAAGTTTGAAGATCTCTTCCCAACGGACCTTAAAAAGATCTCGAAGATCTTCAGACAAAGATTCTCAACAAACTTGAAGATCTCGGAGCTTGAACGACAAGATCTTTAACAACGTTTTTCAAGAGAAGATTACAAAAAAGAAGAATCAACGTGTGTTAAGGAGATGAAGAAGATAAGGAAAATCTACAACGGCTATCTCATCTCAACATACACCGTTTTCTATGGAGAAGAAGAAACAACAACAACGATCATCTTCTTAACGGCTAGAAGACTTCTCCATTGAAGACTATAAATGAAGATGTCGATTGAAGAGAACAACATCGATCTTACACAGGAACATCAGTCTTCAAGCGATCCAAAGCATCTTCATTTGTTCCAACAGTTTTTCTTCCTCTTTGATTACAAAAGTGTACTTCCTTTGAGAGAGAAAAACAAGAGAGCTTCATTGGTATATCTAGAAAGTGTTATACTCGAGTGTGTGCTACTCTGCGAGGTAACTAGGCTATTATAGCTAGATTTAGAGTTGGAACTAGATCGTAGCATTGACTACTGTGAGAGAAGAATGATATTTCTTCTAGGTTGTATCTAGGACTCTTTGAAGCTGATAATAGACAGTTAAATCCTACGGGTAAACCCTCGGATGGAGAGTAGGTTGTTAGAGCCGAACTTTGTAAACATATCACCGCGTCGATCTTTTCATTTCCGCATCATATCTTGCTTTATCGTGACTAACGTTGCTTTGCAGGTTTACAAAGTCAAGGCCCTTGAAATCAATTTCAAAGCTCTTGAAAACCAGTTGTGTCACAAAGAGCACAAATCAACATCAAGACCTTTGAAATCAGTTTCAAAGCCTTGAGATAGGTTTATGCAAAAAGTTCACATACTCTATTTAACCCCCTTCTAGAGTATTTATATCCTTTATATTCACCTTACAATTCTTCAATTGATATCAGAGCTAGACTCACGTATATTGATTTAACCATTAGTGGGACTAATCACGAACTCTAGAGGTGATGGAGGATTTGCTCAAGGAAGATCCATGTCTCGACCACCACTCTTCTACGGCAACAACTTTGCCCATTGGAGAGCACTAATACAAATGTTTGTTATTGATCAGGATATGGAACTATGGAGCATTATTCAAAATGGCCCTAAAATCCCAACCACCACGGTTGAAGGAGTCCAAGTTGCAAAGAAGGAAACTGACTTCACACAAACCGATTTGGATAGTGTTTTAAAAAACTACAAGGCCATGAACTTGCT
Organism: Fagopyrum homotropicum; assembly: GCA_033239125.1. NCBI lineage: Eukaryota > Viridiplantae > Streptophyta > Magnoliopsida > Caryophyllales > Polygonaceae > Fagopyrum > Fagopyrum homotropicum. Next base: position 54,310,492 of record BSWB01000001.1, on the reverse strand, counting down.
CTATTGTGGATTGGATGCAAATGAATTCAACCGTGTCTCATCATGCAAGAGTGCAAAAGAAATATGGGACAAACTTGTTGTCACATACAAAGGAACAAGTCAAGTCAAGGAAACCAAGATAAGCATATTCCTTAGACAATATGAGTTATTCAAGATTAACTCAAATGAATCAGTCAAAGAAATGTTCACAAGATTCACCGAGATCGTGAACAACCTGGACTCACTTGGAAAGGTGTTCACAGACGAAGAAAAAGTAAGGAAGTATCTAAGAAGCCTGCCTAAAGCCAAGTGGGGACCAAAGGTGACTGTAGTCGAAGAAGCTCAAAATCTCACAACACTTCCTCTTGACGACCTTCTTGGAAAGCTCATCACTCACGAGATGGTTCTTGGTGAAGAAGATGGAGAGTTCCCATCCAACACAAAGAACCTGACTCTAAGATTTAAGAAGGATGAGATACCATCAGAGGAGGAAGATAGTGATGATGAAGATGAGGAAGATCCGTTTGCCTTAATATCTAGGGGTCTTGCGAAGATTCTTTAATTGAAGAAGCAGTTTGCAAACAATAAAGAATATCCGCGAACATCAAGACCTCGAGGTAAGTTTTCTAACTCTAACAAGAAAACTAAAGTTTTGACTTGTTTTGAATGTGGTAAGACAGATCATCTCGTATAGGACTGCCCACAAAAGAAGAGGAACAACTTTAGAAAGAATGATAGAAAGAAGATAACTTCATGGAGTGATTCAAATTCCACAAATGAATCTGAAAACGAAAAAGAGCAAGCAAACCTTTGTCTTATTGTCGATCATGAAGAAGATCCAAATCACTATGTTGATAACGTGGTAAGTACAATTATGTCTCAATCCGAATCTGAACTTAAACAATTCCTTAAAGACATAATCATATGTGATAAAGAACATAGGGTAAGGATAAGTTCCTTGAGAGAAAAGCTTCTCAAACAAGAGAAATGATTAAGTGATATGTATGTGGAAATTGAAAATCTTAATACTGAAAAGTTAGACCTTGATATCAATATCAAGGCCTTGGAATCAGAATATGCGATTCTCAAGGACAATCTCTATTCTCTTCATCGACAATATATCGATCTAGAGAAAGAAAAGGTTGATCTAACTATGACGTGACAAGACCAGAAGGCTGCACTTATTCAATTCACTCGTTCGAAAGCTAACCTCGAAAGGATGATGGGTGAGCAACAATCTTTTCTTAACAAAAATGGTATAGGCTATCATGTTAGTTTTCCTAGAAAAACGACTACAAATTTTGTCAAAGCTAAAGGAAGTATTCATATGCCCACGTGTTTCTATTGTTGTAAAAAGGGTCATGTTTAATCAACATGTCCATATTGAAGAAATGATCCTTACATCATTAGAAACACTTATCCTCTATGTCTAAGGAAACAAGTTAAGCAAATATGGGTTCCTAAAGGTACTAGACTAACAAACATGATTGAGCCTGAATATGAACCAAAATATGTCATTTGGTCGACCCGGAAGGTTGATGTTTGCTATTTTGCAGGATAACACCAAGGTAAAGGAGCATAAATGGATATTAGATAGTTGTTGCTCACGACATATGAGTGGAAAAAGCTCACTGTTCTCGGATCTAAAGAAGCAATCATTTGGAACCACTACACTTGTGATAAAGGAAAGTGTAACATTATTGACATTGGTAAAATTGGTTATAATTCATCTAACTTCATTGATGATGTCTATCTTGTTGACGCTTTGAAGTATATAATTTGCTTAGTATCTCTCAAATATGTGATAAAGGCAACAAGGTGATTTTTTATTCAGAAAAATGTGAAGTTCAAGACAAGATATCGGGTGATGTTGTGCTTACAGCTCCTAGATGCAACAATGTTTATTCTATGAATACTAACCAAGTTTCAGGAACTAATCTAAAGTGTCTCTAAGGCCTTGACTGACGATCCAAGGCTTTGGTATAGAAGACTTGGTCATGTAAGCATGCATACAATGAAGAAGTTACTTTCAAAGGATTTGGTACGTGGTTTGCCAAACTTAAACTTCAAGGTAGATGAACTATGTAAGGCTTGTACACAAGGTAAACAAACAAGAGGTTCATTCAAACCAAAGAAGGTAGTAAGTTCTTCTCGACCCATTGAACTTTTACATACGGATCTATGTGGTCCTATGCGTGTCAAATCTTCCAAAGGTAAACTATACATCCTTGTCATTGTGGATGATTTTTCTCGTTTTACATGGATTTCATTCTTACGGGAAAAATCTGAAGCCTTGTTTGAGTTTTCAAAATTAAGTAAGGAGTTGCAAACTTTGAAAAACCTACCTAACGTTTCGATAAGAAGTAATCATGGTAGAGAATTAAATCAACTAAAGTTTGATTTGTTTTGTGCAAAATATGGTATTTCACACAACTTCTCACCTCCTAGAACTCCTAAACAAAACGGGGTTGTGGAACGTAAGAACCGCACCCTATAGGACCATGCTTTTAGAAAAATAGTTTGCCAAAAAGTTTTTGGGCTGAAGCAGTCAATAGTGCTAACTACATCTTGAATAGATGTTTAATCCGCCCTATTTTAAAAAAGACTCCTTACGAACTCTTTAAGGGAAGAAAACCTAATATTTCTTATTTTAAACCCTTTGTATGTACGTGCTTTGTCCATAACAATGACAAAGACAACCTTTGTAAATTTGATGCGCGTAGTGACGAAGCAATATTCATTGGATATGCATCAAATAGCAAAGCTTATCGTGTTTATAATAGACGTACCAAAATCGTTGAGGAAAGTATTCATGTTATATTTGATGAAAGAAATGATGGTACTTTGAGTGAAAGTTTTGTAGATCTTAATCTAAATAAACATGGAAATCACAATTCGGATAGAGAAGAAGATCCTAAAGTTCACAAAAAAATACGCAAGAAATGATTCAAGATACCAGAGAACAATCTCAAGAACTTGAAACGCATCTTCAAGACCTTGAAACAGAAAACTACGATGTCAGAACACTCTTCAAGACCTTGATATAGGATCCAAGGGCAATACTCCAGCGGTACCTGAATCTAGTCGAGCAAATGAGCCCCAATCTTCAGGATCCTTTCCATCTTACCAAAGGAGGAAGTTTCAACACTCTTCATACCATCCACCAAAGAATGTGATCTCAGATCCAAACGCAAGAGTTCAGACTCGATCTAGGGTTAACAACCTATGTGCATTCTCGGTGTTCGTGTCTCTTATTGAGCCCAAGAACTATGTTCAAGCTCTTCAAGAACCCGATTAGATCATGGCGATGCAAAATGAACTTAATGAGTTTGAGAGAAACAAAGTTTGGACCCTCACGTCTAGACCGCAACACCCATCCGTCATTGGCACAAAATGGGTTTTTCGAAACAAGTTAGATGAAAGTGGAAAGGTCATTCGAAACAAATCACGACTTGTAGCTCAAGGCTATAACCAAGAAGAAGGTATTGATTATGAGAAGATTTTTGCTCCGGTTGCTAGGTTAGAAGCCATACATATGCTACTTGCTTTTGCATCTTTCATGAGCATAAAGTTATTTCAAATGGATGTAAAATGTGCTTTTCTAAATGACTTCTTAGACGAAGAAGTCTATGTTGCTCAACCTCCTGGTTTTGAAAATCATGAATTTTCGGATCATGTTTTTAAACTGGACAAAGATCTTTATAGTTTTAAGCAAGCTCCTCGAGCTTGGTATGAAAGATTGTCCAAGTATCTCCTTGAAAATGATTTCAAAAGAGGTTTGATTGAAAAAACTTTATTTATCAAAACTAGAGGCAACGATAGATTAGTAGTACAAATCTATATTGATGATATATTATTCGGTGCTACTAACGATTCTCTATGCAAGGAATTTTCAGATATTATGTGTAGGGAATTTGAAATGAGCTTAATGGGAGAGTTGAATTTCTTTCTTGGACTTCAAGTTACGCAAGTAAAGAAATGAATATTTCTCAATCAAAGCAAGTATACCAAGGACTTGCTTAAGAAGTATAAAATGGATCAATCCAAGGTAGCAAGAACTCCTTTGAGTTCCATACTTTCACTTGATCACGACAAGGACGGTAAAAGTGGTGTACAAAAGGAGTATCGAGCTATGAAAAGGATATTTAGGTATCTCAATGTCACTAAGGATTTAGGGTTATGGTACCCACGACAAAGCTCGTTTCACCTCGTTGGCTGTTCAAATGCTGACTTTGCATGTTATAAGGTCGATCGAAAGAGTACTTCTGGATGTTTCCAATTCTTAGGGTCATCCCTAATCAGTTGACACTCCAAGAAACAAAACTCGGTCTCCCTATCAACAGCTGAGGCAGAATACATAGCTGCAGGAGCCTGCTGTGCACAAATTCTATGGATAGCTCAACAACTTCGTGATCTTGGCTTTGATCTAAAAGGTATCCCGATTAAATGTGACAATACTAGTGTTATTTCAATTACTAAAAATCCTGTGCAGCATTCAAGAACAAAGCATATCGATGTGAGGCATCACTTCATACGTGATCATGTTGAGAAAGGTGATGTTTCGATATCGTTTATATAAACTAACTTGTAGCTTGCAGATATATTTACTAAGCCTCTACCTGAAGATCATTTCAATTTTATTAGATTAGAGCTTGATATGCTGAACAAAGAAGCATCAACTTAGGGGGAGTAAATCGTTTTATTGCCTCCTTCGAATGCAGCCCACTCTTCAATTTCAAGGGTTTTGAAATGAAATTCAAGGGCCTTGAAACAGAATTCAAGGGCCATATTGAAAATCACGGATCTATTTAGGGGTTAATATCTTTTAGATATTTTGATCTCTAAATTATTTTAAAGAAGGATTTTTATAATGATTTCAAACGTTCTTATATTCAAATTCAAAGAAATTCTGAAAAGTGGTTACAAAATTTATGGGCAAGAATTCTAATCAAAATCGGTTTTCCAAGATATTGATTCTTTCAAGATCTCATTAAACCGAAATTGATGTGACTTCTTCCCTTATATATCACTTCTCTCCCTTCTTTAACTCCTTTCGCTTCAACTCGTTGTGCAAACTCATCTGCTTTACTCTTTCATCTTCCAAAACCCTTTCAACTTCTCTCTCAAACGTTCTTCATGGCTTCAAAGAAAACATCAATTGATGAGGCATCGTCATCGGTTACCAAACGCCACAGGGTTGTACATCTCTCCTCCGACTCTGAATCTTCGTCTTCCATGAAAGATTTTGATATCTGCACAAGTATTGGACTTCCCTCGAACTGGTTTAGTAGCCACATCGTCGTTGGCAAATGGCTTGATGGATTCAAGGACCGAAATCTTTGCATGTGTGAGTTGGTGGACCTGGAACTCTTTCTGTCTCTCGGTTTCCCCTACATCACTATTCTACGAGTGTGCTTCATATGGAAGATCCTCAATCCAGGGGAAGTCGCATACCTAATGTTGACAAGGCTATTCTTCGTCAATCTTACCGCCAGAAGAGAACGAGGAGAGTTAATTCTTGAGTATGTGGTCAAAGCTAAGACTATTGCTATTTCCTCTCTTGTTATTGCTCAGGTTCTAGGGCTTCCTACCTTCAATTATTTTGACCATCCCCACAACGCCAGAACTATTAGCTTGGCCAAAGAACAATTTCTTCTAGCCAACTCTCCACCACAACCCACTTTGACATCTCTGACTCTCGAGGCCAGAATTGTGTGTGCCGTTATTGTGAGATGTATTGTCCCACGAGTTAAAAATCGGGATGTATTGACAAATCAATTGTTCACCTTTTTGTATCACGTGTTAAATGCCCTTGATGTTGATCTCCCTAGTATCATCCTGAATCACATGCTCCACATGATAAACATCCCTAGTGATATTCCTCTCCCTTAAGTCAATCTGCTTCCAAAAATATTTTGTTATTTCTATGTTGATTTGGCTGGTGAGGAACAACACTATGTTGCTGGAGAACTCGATGAATATTTCTTTGACAACATAGGGATTGAGAAGACCCAGTCTAGATAATGGGTCCTGAAAGAACAAAGCACTTGGTCGTTTGCTACAGCACAGAAACTTGACCTAGTTGAGGTTGGTCTGGATTCACTGAGAAGGGAGATGTTGACTTTCAGATCCGAGATCACAGATAAGTTAGGTGAATCACAAGATCTGCTGGCCATACTAAACTAAAAGATCAATTAAATGTTTCATGTGAATGCCCTCTCCTTAACATCTGCGAGTAGTCTTAAGCCCTTAACTGAGGATGACGCCAAAGCGACTACGAAATAGGCTGAAGAAGTCATGAACCACTGTTACAAGATTATGAAAGATCGCTCGATTCGCCAACCTGCACCTGAGGATCCAAATATACTCTAGATTGAGGAATTTAGTCTAGTGAAGAAATACAAGAACACGAAATATCAACGGCGGGTGGATGAGTACTACAAAAACATCGACTTGAAAAACGCTCATGCACGCTGGAAAAAGAAGTGCCTCGTTGAACTCCGCGGGAAAGGAAGTATGAATCCAAAATGGTACCATGAGTAGTGCATCACAACCTTGAAATGGATGTCAAGGCCTTGACATCGATTTCAAAACCCCTGGGTTTTGATTTCAAGGTCTTGACTTATATTTGAGGGACTTCCGTTTTCAATTTTTTGTGATTTTTGGAAATACTTTTTAGGGGTTTGTAATCGGTTTGAACTCCTGTGCTCTAACTATTTTCTCCCTTGTTAAAAGACAAGGGGGGGGGGGGGGATTATGTGATCCAAAATTTTGATATATTTCTACATTCTGCATTTTAGGTTTTGATATTATTATATATGCATCGCTTTAAATGCAGGTACGGTATTTGTGTTGTCTTCCATCAAGGGGGAGATTGAAAACTCCAACTTGATTATATATATATATATATATATATATATATATATATATATATATATATATATATATATGCATATGCGATGATGGAAGACTTAACACAAATGAGCGATTTCTATACTAACAAATATCGATTTTATTTCTAGATTGCTTGGTTTGGTTTTGTGTTTGACAAATGTATACAGGCCTTGGAATGCATTTCAAGGGATAAAAGGCAGCCTTGAAAACCAATACAAAGGACAAGCGCACAGATTGGAAAGCATTTTAAAAGTTCAACACAGAGGCCTTGAAAACCATTTCAAGGGATCAAAGTCAAAGCCGTAAAAAAAGATTCAAAGGATATGATGGCCGGAAGGAATTCAAATCAATCTCAAACAATCAAATTTACCAAGGATCAAGAGAAGATCTTCCAAGAAGATTTAACAAGAAGATATCAAGGAGATCTCGACCAACAAGAAGATTCGGTCTTAACCAAATCAAACGCAAGTTTGAAGATCTCTTCCCAATGGATCTTAAAAAGATCTCGAAGATCTTCAGCCAAAGATTCTCAACAAACTTGAAGATCTCGGAGCTTGAACGACAAGATCTTCAACAACGTTTTTCAAGAGAAGATTACGGAAAAAAAGAATCAACGTGCGTTAAGGAGATGAAGAAGATAAGGAAAATCTACAACGGTCATCTCATCTCAACATACACCACTTTCTATGGAGAAGAAGAAACATCAACAACAATCATCTTCTCTACGGCTAGAAACTTCTCCATTGAAGACTATAAATGAAGATGTCGATTGAAGAGAACAACATCGATCTTACACGGGAACATCTAAGTTTTCAAGCGATCCAAAGCATCTTCATTCATTCCAAACGTTTTTCTTCTTCTTTGATTACAAAAGCTTTGAGGGAGATTCATTCCAAACGTTTTTCTTCTTCTTTGATTACAAAAGCTTTGAGGGAGAAACAAGAGAGCTATCTGGAAAGTGTTATATTCGAATGTGCTACTCTGCGAAGTAGCTAGGCTATTATAGCTAGATTAAAAGTTAGAACTAAATTGTAACATTGGCTACTGTGCAAGAAAAATGGTATTTCGCTTATGTTAATCTAGGACTCTTTAAAACTGATAATAATAGATAGTTATATCCTACGAGAAACCCTAGACGGACGGAGAGACTGTTAGATACATCTAAGCTGCACATTAAAGGAATATAAATTCTTTTGTTATTTTCATAAAGAAAAAATAAGTAAAAATTTATCGTCTAAAGATTACATTACATTACATACATCTAAGCTGCACATTAATGGAATATTCCTATCGACATCGTCTAAAGGTTACATTACATTACTCAGTCCAACGTCTCAGCTGGAAAGTGGCCAAATATGTCAGGGCAGGACTCCCAGTATCCTCTCTCCCTGGCTTCCCAGTAACCACCAGCGTACCGGTATGTATCGGTTTGTTTGTCCATGGCAAACCACCGTGGCTTCCATCCCCTTTCTTGCATTCTCCTGGCCTGCAATACATCCTCATATGACATCAATAAGCACATTTTGATTTAGCAAGGTTTCTGTTTCAGCAGCTGTTCAGCAGAGTATAATTGCACCAGGACAAGGAGAATTGTTCATTAGAAGAAATAAACACAAATTTGTATGAATCACCTGCCGCTGCCTCTGCTCTAGGCGCAACTTCTCAGCGTTTGCCTTTTCAAACTCGCCATTTTCTAGGTATCTTTGGTCTGGCCTAAGCCTCGAGTCTGTGGGTGGCAACTTCTCCTACAACAAGAAAACAAAATTCAAACTTCAAAGTTTAAATAGGTGGGCTAGGATAATAAAATGAATTATTACCTTTAATCCAGGAGTAAGCTCATTCAATGTGATGGCAAAGCGAGTGAGGTTGTATCTAGTAGGGAACTTAGGTGGTTTGCTTCGCTTCCACAAGCAATGACTCACTAAGGTGTCGCTTCCTTTTCCCTTTTCCCCGTAATCTCCATTTACATAATGCATGCTTTCATCCCATTTTCCAAACAGAGTAGCCATTGTCTTTCCATGTTTATCTTGTATTACACCTTGTACCTGCACAGCAGTTGTAATCTGGTATATATGTGGCTCCTCAAAGTGTCCATGGAACAAACATCTAGTCAAACAATCTAGTGTATCTTCAAGAATAAGCCAGATGTCCCTATTAAGGTTTTATTCATACGTTTCAACTCTCTGAATTCAGTTTTATTCATAGGTTTATTTTCCCTAAGTTTGGTTTTAGTTCACTTACGCATCGAAATCATTTCAAAGAGCTGGCAGCCTGCAATCTTTCTGCTTGGAATTTGATTTAAGGGATGAAAGCGGTACCTGATGAGGAGTTCGATCAATAATAGACTGCTCTTTAAATTTCAACTTGCAGCTGTAGTCACGGTTTCCCTGAATACGCATTGTACCATAATGCTCACAATACAATTTTCCTAGTATGAGGTTGTATATTGATGTTGTTACCTGCAAGATAAAAATTCATAAACATGAAAGAGGCAGAAGGAGAACTACAGAATCGTCATTTGAGAACCACCTTACTCCACTGGAAAACCTCGCCATCATCAAATTCCAATGTCAAAACACCAACAGGATCAAGTTGTATTGAGCGGCCCCAAAATTTACTCTTTAAGTTGCTGTCTCCCCATAATCTCCACCCAGTGCCCTCACAGTGACAGGCAACAATCATAGGATGATGACTGACCTGACACAGAAAGGGATCACTTTGTTATCAACAAAGCATATGAAACAACATAACTACACAATTTTCCGGCGTTTCAAAGATATGGATCTGCTAAGATGTGTCAGAAAGCTAAGTACAGCAGCGCGATGAAGTGTGATGCTTTGGCAAGTACATATCCCCTCCAGCTTCTTCTACTTTGGGCTTTTCGTTTTCCATTTTTATTGGCATTACTACAGTGGGATTTCAAAGAAATGGGCTTCATTTTTTAAGCTTCTCATTACCAGTAGGAGTCCCACTTCCATTATCACCCTTTTTAGGACTCCTTGAGCTAATCCCTCATTGTTTTCGCGCATTAAGCTCAGGACTACATTTATTTACTAATATGATATGCACATTTAACACTTCATCCACTCCTTTTCTTTTTTCTTGCAAAAGGATGGAAGACATCCTCCTGTTCGATGTTGTTTTTGTCATTTATCAAATCTGGAGCTAATTTTCATTAACATTTCCTTTGTGCAAATTGATCAGTAAATTAGAAGGGATCACAAGTCAACCGCAACCCCCATCCCACACCCCCCCCCAAAAAGAGAACCAGCTGGACAAGCAATCTAGGCATTGTTACAAGGAAATTAGATCAGCATAATAAACCTAGTAAGCAGATGAGAACAAAAACCTTTTCTGAGAAAAAGCGAAGGCCTTTATCAGGAAAATCAGCTTCATATGTCTCTCCCAACAATGGATTGAAGGGCTTGCAAGTCCTTCCTTCTGTTGAAGCATATCCAGAGATGGCAAAAGCAGCCACATTAAGGATTCTCATAAGGCTGTTGCCCTGAAAATTTTTCAGTAAAACCCAAACAATTAAATTCTGGGGAAGAACATTTGACAATATTGTACTGCTCCCTGATGAATCCTTGATGGACCCCTTATGTAGAAAATCATTATTTTTTTAATAAACCATGTTATACTACTAAGCATTAATAAATACAGCTTAAAGGGCCCATTACTGCATTTTCATATATTGAGGCCGAATGAAACACTCCTAAACTGTACTGTTCAAATGTTTCTTAGACAACTAAAACTAAGATAAGATCATATCTACCAATGTTGCCAGTTGAGAATGTACATCAGTGTATTTTTAACTCTAATTTTCAATTCTCTCTCTTCCACCTTATTTTAACTACTCTCATTTTCTACACAGCAGTGAGTTCTTAATGTTAGTTTTAAACTGCATCTTTATTTACACTTGTCAATACTAAACAAATGCAAAACATTATAGTATATGTGCTTTATTTGGTTTCTAATGAGTTTTGCAGTAAGCAACCAAAGCTTGGTTTTTAGCAAAAAGTACCAACTTTTGTAAGAAATTTAATATAAACAATGGTTTAAAACCACTGCTGTAAGGAAAAAACATAGAGGTCAGAAAGACTTCTCTACCAATGTCTTACCTTTTAAAAAGAAGCTTCCACAAAAATCTCATAAAGGAATGGCAGTGGACTTACTTTAAATACGTGTTATGAATCATTACAATCATATAGTAAAAAAGGGGGTCATTATGTTAAGTTTATTAAGAAGCTTCCACCAAATCTCAAATGTCTTACCTTTTTACCCCATTCATTGGCTCGATCAAGAAGATATGAATATTCCAATTCCTCAAAACACTTTTGCAGAGATGAGAGAGGTTCATTGAAGTACACAGGGAGACAAACTTTTGTGAGATCTTTCCCAATGTTATCCTTTATCATTGACCAAAGACTAACTCCCTTCTCCTTTTCAACAGGATCGGGCAATTTCTTACGACGCTTAACATAAGGAAAAATAACTCCGGCAGATTTGATGGATGGATCAACATCATCATCAGATATAAGAGAATGCAAGTCCTCATCAGAAGAAAAGGATGACATCCTCAAATCAGATACACTACTCCTCAAAGAACCTGACGAAAGAAAACCACGAGTATCAAAGAAAGTGTTTTCTCCTTCATCTGACTCTTCCTCTGCAGCATCAACTCTTTCAATATCTTCATCAGAATCACTTCCAGTAGCTTCCGCTGCAGAAAGGAAGCAGGAGCACAATGATAAAGATGGAGCTGGTGTAGTATAAGGCAAGAAAAGTGTAGCAAAATGCAAGTAACATAACACATAACTAAACCATGACAACAGTCAATAATCATGGGTTTTAAGAGACTGCCTACTCCCAAGTTTTTTGATTAGAAAAATTAAGATACGCTATGAAAAGTGAATCACATTAAGATTCTCAAATAAATGTCCACAAATATAATTAGCTAGCCATGAAAACATAGTGAACTGCATAAGACATTACATTTACAAACCAGTGTCCAGCCAAAAGCTGAATAACAAAGCACAAACTGACATTGTGGAATACATAAAAGCCTTGTTTGGGTACATTCATTTGTGAAATAAGGCATCCTTATCAAAACATTATCACCCTAATAAAGGCCTTTTCTTTTAATTACAAGTTTATCTACCAAACATACCCAACAGTTAATATTAGGTTAGGTCAATTGCACAATCTTTATGATGAGATCTTCAAAATACGACAACCGTTTACTAGACAATTGCTTGGCAACTAATTGGCTGGATAAAAACTGACATTATATATCTTTAATGAATTGAAATAAAATGAAATCCATCTGAATGTCTAACAAAGAATTGCTTGTGCTATTCAACTTACAATAACTCAAGAGCAATAAGACTTGGACAAACTTAATCTTAACTTCTACAAATGTTAGTGATAGATGGAGAAATGTTACGAGAAATGTCGTTCCAACAGAGTTGATTAAGTAGATTAATAAGCTAGAACTGATTCGCAAAACTAAATTCTAGTAAGTTTGTCATGCCTAAGTTAAAAAGAATTGAAAAACATGACATTATAACCAGACCAAACAGATAAATTTATTAATTGGCTCACAATACTAGAATCCAACGCCATATACCAATTCATACTGCAATCCACAAAACACAAAATATAAATTGTATTATTTTTTACCTATACAAAATTTGCCTACTTATTTTATGTTATTTTTCCAAGAAAACAAGGCATAGACCTCCTAAAGACTAGGATAACAAGTTATAAAAATTACGATAATAACTACCAGTAACATGCGGAAGAATAAGATAATAAATTCTAATGATTTTACTACTGTCTTTGTTTTGCTTGGAGCTAGAAGAAGAAGCACCATGCTCTTTTGACTGTTTCTGACTCTCATCAACAACCGTGTTCTCTAAATCAACCTTTTCTGTCTACAAAAGAAACACACAGTCAATTTAGAAGTATCCAGAGCAGGTCTGTGTGTCTTTAAGACAGAAAATTTTATGTGCATCACTATATGAAAACTTTCATAACATAAAAGAAGCATGTAAGGAGATCGATCTGTTCAGTCTTTTCAGCGCAGTTATTTTAAAATAGGTCTACCCTCTACTTATAAATGCAAAATCAGCTGGAACAGTAAAAGGAGAGTACACCAACAGTAATATAATTACCAAACTGAGTAATGATTTGGTTTCTTAAATAGACATAAAAGGCTGATTTGACATAAATTAGTAATAAATACAACAGTGTCCGCATCTTTTCCCTCTTTTTTGAGTGTTTTAAACGAGTCACTCAATACTATAATAGCACACCCTGTAACTCTTGCCTCTTTAGTGTTTAAGATGTGTGTCGAGTATCCATGGCCATTCAGTAACCGTAGAGAATAACTGCAAAGAGATGCTCACATGTGTTTCACGAAGGTCCGGAATGCAGGAGGCATGCCCAAGTGACCGGCACTAAGAGCATCTAAAGTTACAAGGGGACAAGGCAGTCGAACCATTGCGGGCCAAAGGTGCCACTGGCTAGGCTATCGTAGGCTTGCCATGAACTTGTCAAGACTCTATCATGGCTTATTTAGGATGGCATGGTGCATGCCGTTGGCACCACTTGAGCCTTGTCATGACATTAGCATGTTGTGTCAAAAGTTGTTTAGTGAATGTCGTGCGCATCGCTTGACAATGTCATGAGATGCCATGACCGGCGCTTCAAATAGGCTTGCACTGGTAAGCGGCGCTAACCTTGTCAGCACATTGTCTTGAATTGTCACGCCTTGTCTACAACAGTGTCAAGTTTGCACTGGACTCTTGATGTCCAATACTTTTGGATTTTGATCCACTTTAGCTCAGAGGACATGATTCGAATGAGCTTATAATTAGCCCGAGAATATTGTTGTAAAGTTTGATGGCCATCCAACAAGATTTGGCGAACGAATACAAAGGTTCAAATACTCAATGAACGTCGCTAATGTGAGCTAGTGAGCTAAGCTAGTTTGAGTTATGACATTGAGTATTTGTGAGCGTTCACTTAGCTATAGGAACTCATCTTGAGCACATCGATGAAGTTTGGGGTAGGGCATGTAGGCTAGCTACAAGACACACCTGTGTGTTCATGTGACCGGCGGTTTGGGCAACGGTTGGGCCTTGGGCTTTCTTTAGGGTTTCATCTCCCTAATTTGTACAACTTCCATCAACAGATTGTGACAATTCTAATCCGACACTGTTGGCCCCTTTACATATAAAAGGTGCGACAATTCTGATCCTACACTGCTGGCCCCTTTACATATAAAAGGAGATGCCATTTGCACCTGAGAGATATTCCTTTTACATACCAATAAGCCATTACTTCCTTTCTGTTTACTTTGGATAGGTTTGAAAGGCAAATCAAGTAACTCAATGGCTAGAATAGTTCCTCAATTTTGACTTTGGATAGTCATCCACTTTAGAAAGGCTAAACGTTGACAAGACCTAAGATTTCCTTTGATATAAAGGTGAAACAAGGAAGTCATACACTATTATTTTTGCAAGATGTTTGTATTATCCCACTAAGGTATTTGGATTAACTCTGGTGTAGGGGAGAATGTAATTAGAAGGACTACTCAGATTTGGTGATTCATTACATCATCCAAGTCACGGATTAATAGAAAAATTAATACGTTTTTTGCATGCCTAGAATCTTGATTATATTAGGGTTTTGTCTACTACTTCAGAGACTACAAAACCTTGGCTGTCTGACTTCTAATAAAGAACTTCAATTCTAATTTGCATAATGGGGATCCGTCTACTCAATAATCATTATAGAGATTACAGCTCATTGACCATAAAACCGGACACAGGAAATAAACATTTAGTGTCTGCACCCATGTGGACTTGTGTCCAACAACTCAGAATGCTATATTTCCAAAACAAACGAAATTTGACAAAGGGGCGACCAAATTAGCAATCTCCGACCACCAGAAAAAGTATCAAAGTCCAGACAACTGATACAAGAAACATCAGAGACTTGATATATTTACCATTATATAGCCAAAATATTATTTGAAGTTTATAGAACTGTAATTGGGTTCAGCAAACATAATGGAGATATCACAGGGCTCTTTGCACGACTAACAATAAACAAGAAGGATATTGCTATCTCCCACATGGATTAAAACAATGTAGGTAACTATACTTCCACTCAGTTCATAGTGGAAGTTCCAGTATGACATCGGAAAAATGGACAGTTATTAATAATGAATATATATTTGTCAGATACTCGTTTACAAAACACCAAAGCACCGATCTGTAAAAAGAATGAAGATTAATTGAGAACCAATGGATCTATTCATGTAAGTGCCCCCAAGTGAAGTGATTACTCCTATGGCAGAGAGACTAGGAATAATTATGAACTCTAGTTGAAGAGGTTTTTCTGATCAGTTCATGTACCTCTAAATGCCGCAGAGTATCTATGAGCTGCCATTGCTTCTGCTTGAGCAACATAAGCTGGTCTTGCAGTGCTGCAAACTCATTCCTCATGATTTGCTCGCTATCCTGAATTGCCGCCTCGCTGACACCCTCTTCCTGTAGACGTTGCCTTAACTTTTCAGTTGAAACAACAACCTGTACTGATGTCATCAACTCACTGTTGGAAATCCGTGGAAACATGTCCTTCACAGCTTGCAATGCATCCACCCATGCTGCTCTATCTTCTCGACTCTCTGCTCTTAAATATAGCCTCTTTGTTCCAGTGAAAATGGAAAATCTCTTGTCATCTGATCTGCTCTCCTTGATTGTTGAAACCTACAAAAGTTACCAATGGAAAAATAAGAAACCGGGAAAACCCCATGGAAAATGCATCTTGGTTTTAATAACTCTGTTAGACTAGGCTGGCTTTGCCCAATACTTCAAGTAAAAGGCTTATGCATGCAAGTGAAGCAAATCCTTCAAGCGGACTTCTGCTCTTAAATTTTCAAACATGGAAAATACGTCATGCAGTAACTTAGCCATCTGTCAAGTTAGAGTGGCCCTTGCAATCTGATTGATTGACCTATATCTCCTAGCTTCGTCTGAAAAGTTTAGAATTAGGCTACTGAAGGCTTTCAAACAATCTATTTCACAAAGCTAACCTGTCTAAAAAGCCAAAATTGTTATAAGATTTTATCACCCAAGGATCGGATAGAACCAGCTCTTTAAAGCTAAAATGTGCTACAAACGGGGAATTTAAGCTGAAAACCTTAAGATGAATTTCACCAAAGGGCTTGCGACGATGCTGAGAATTGGTGTTCTTCTGCTTAGAAATCCTCCGAAATGACTCCTCACCAATAACTTTGCAGCCTTTCTCGGTCTCCTTGCTAGTAATAATCTTATCAGGACCATGAATCTTATAATAGGATAAAACACCATCTTGCAGCACAAACCACCTCGGCCTCCAGCCTTTGCCATAATTGACCCACTTATAGAGAATACCGCAAATCCCATTCCCAACAATATCGTTGATCTTGACCTCCCTGAGGTCAACGGACGGCAACTGAAGTTGATTGGTGCAGTCCTCTTTAGTAGAGAGCTTCATGATCCCTTCGGCCGCGGATCGATTGGTGCCGGGGAGGCTGAGGCAGTTAGGCCGAGGGGCAGCCTGGGACGAGATGGAGGATGTAGAAGGAGGAGGAGGGGAGAAGGTAGCCGGAGATGATACCCGATTCCGATCGGAGACAGGAGACACGCAACAGAAAGGATGCATGTCAGTAAGATTGGATTGTTTTCAGGCGATCAGTGGACGGTGAGAGCGGCGGAGAGCTGTAAACGGAAATTAGCGGCCATAAGGGAGAGAAACGAATCGAGAATCTGGGAGGTTTGATGAAGCCTCGAACAATAGTTATACGAATTCGAGCAAGGAAGGTTTTAGAAGGCTTATGGAAGGACCTCTGCAAAAGGAATCTTCCGGACTGGTTTTCCAAAGAAAAAAAAATATTTAAAATTCTATGAAATTGGGAAAAATACCCTTTTATATCTCACTATATTATTTTATATTATATTTTTCCTTCTTAAATCAATAAATAAAATTTAAGCCATTTTGTATCAAGATGTCATGTGTTTTTGTAAGTTATAACTTGCGATCAAAATTCAAAATAAAAGTAAAAGAATGAGATTATAATAAAAGTAAAATATAATTTAAATAAAATTTGTGATTAAAATGTGTTTTTAAAATAAAAGTTGTCAAATGGTAAACGTTATATTTAATTTAAGTAGGAATTATTTTATTTTATTTTTAATGGTAATAGAACAAAATATAATTTCAATAGATTTTAGAAAAAGAGATGTGTTGGCTTTAAATTCAACGACACGTGGACGAAACGAACGTGAGCGTGACACATGCTTTCGTATAGTATATAGATTTTCAAGGTCATCATATTATTTTTTTGAAAATTTTGATAAGATAATCGATCCAATCTAACTTTTAATTTTTACAAAATAACCCTATAAAAACTTTTATCTTTTTCTCCCTCTTCTTTTCTTCCACCCTTTTTCTCCGTTTTTTTCTCTCTCTTTAAATGCCGGAAAAATTTGTCATCATCTATTGAATTTGCTTCGAATTCATTCATCAAGTCGATTTTATAGTTGATAATAAGGTTTACTTTGTAAATTAGATCTAGTTAATGTGTTCTATCTTTTGTTTCTCTTAATTCTGAATTTTATTCAATATTTGCTGATGAATAGCTTTAATTTGTCCGGTTTACGGTCTTTATTGATCAAATGTATCATATCGAATAGTTGATGTTAGATTTTAGTTTTTATTCAATATATGTTGTTTGTGTTTTTAAATCGATTGAATTTATAAGTTTTCTCTTTTACATTATTTCGTTGTTATTCTCCATCGAGCCTAGTTTTGGCATTTTGCTTTCTTCAATCGAGTCTAGTTTCGACAAAGGTACAAAGAGGAAAGTCTAGAATAAACCGCAACAAATTTTCCAGCCTTTTGAGAAGCAACATCAGCTCATTCGCACAATATACTCAATAGGCCTAGAATGTGAGCAATTTTGTGGACGTTGAATCAATATTCGGCCTAGTGTGTCTTTCTTTTCCCCTCTCGCATATGTGAAGAATTAGGTTAAGGTTGATAACTTGTTTCTTCTGATGAGAATTAAGAAGGAACTTTGAACTTTGTGACAGGTAATGCTTATGCAATTGAGAGTCTAATTCAATGGCTAATACTAGTTCGGATTGCCCACGAGACGGAGAAGAAAAGCTCGTTTCTGTGGAGAAGAATCTCGGAGCAGGTGGGAACTAGAAGTAGATAAGCACCTCCTTTGTTACAATTGCAGGAGATTTGGTCGGTGATTTGGGACCAATTGCATCAGATTTTTTTTTATTAAGTGTAGGAATTTCAGTTTTGGGATACTGGGAAGGATGTTGCCAAGTGTTTGTTAATATGTCCCAAATAAATTTTTCTTTGTTGAGTTAAGGTCCCTTATGATGACGGAGGGCAATGACTTCCTTCATTGTCCGATTAGATCTTTTCATGGGTGTGGTGATGGTAGGGAGGGAAGTAGAGGTTTCTATTGCTTGGTAAGTCATCTAAAAAGGCAACATCTCTTTGCTGTTGTACGAAAGAATGAGGTTTGGGGCATCCTTGAGTATGATTTTGATGTTTTCGTGACGTTTGTGGAGGTGTTTGTTGTTCTCAAGATGTGATTGTGTGGCCGATATATGGGTCTTCATGCTTTGAGTCGTGAATGTCGTCACCCCAATAGTTTTGTTTCTTCTTTTGTTGAGGATGGTGGATACATTGTGGGTATCTCGAGGCTGATTGGTGGAGATCAAGTTGTGGTTGGCGATGAGAGTATGGTGTTTGATGCAGATCTGTTGGAGAGGGTTATGCGTGTTCCTATTACTACTATGAAAAGCATCCCTCATAGTTGTCATCTTAGCTTCTCTCAAGCGTTGTTGGGTGCTATCCTGAGGTGGTTGTTGAGCTCGGGTGTGTAGCTGCTTGGGTTATGTTGTTTTTACTTCCTCGGTGTACTTTGTAGGTGTTCAAGCCTTTGAGCAAGCGAGACAAAAGATCGGGAAGTAGAAAGTTGATACAACATCAGTGTATTTTACAAGCCTTGTCTACATGGGGAGAGGTTGGGGGTGTTTCGAGTCTTGTGCAGGCCTTGTAAGACACTTCGGAGCATAAGCCTTTTGGGATGGTCGAGTGTTCGCTCCAAACGGTGTGTGCAAGCTTTAAATTTATAACCCTAGACTTAAGCTTAAAACAAGGATGCGAACCCGCAGTGTACGGGTCAATCGTAGTAAAAGCAAGAAAATTTCAGGGGTCGATCACAGGGACTCGGTGAAACAAAGTCAATACGGTGTGCTTATGTCAATACTAACCACAAGAGCGATTAACACAATCAAAGATGAATAAGAAGTCAATAAGCAAACATGCAATTCTAGGGATTAAAGCATCTAGTTGTGGTTCCAACTCAAGATCTATAGATAAGCGGACAAAGCTGAGATCTTTGCGTGGGGAAGGTGTTACTAAAGTGGAGTAGATCACCGGGTAAGTCTCACTACACACTAATCTTAAACCATAACTCCTATTACCGGGTAAGTCTCAAGGAATCAAGATAAAGGACTATAACCTCAAACTAACACACCATCTAAGGGAATAGAATCAACCTTTACCGGGTAAGTCTCAGGCTAACTCACAAAGATGGGATGAAAGCACACTCAAACCCCAATAAAGGATGAACCTTTATTACCTACACTTATGATCGTTGGTACACAAACTAAGGAATTACCGGGTAAGTCTCATCCTAAGCTTGCTTTGAACCAGAAAGGTGTAATAAGAATAGGATTTGGCAAACTCTAACACTTAACTCTCAGTTATGGATCAGATAAGTCACCTCGGTCAGCCAGTTTCCACCCCGGCCGAGATGTTCATCGACTGAACGAGATGCTTAGGGTTAAGGTTAAAGACTCGAACTTTCAGGATCCTACTGGAATCTAAGATTATTCTATCATTGTTTTCCCCACAACCTTCAGCCAATCACCCTAGAATCACACAAGGAAATTAGCCACTCATCATCATGAAAGTATTAATCAAATATATGGGAAGAAGGTGAATATTTGAACAAAGAAGAATTTAATGAAAAGACTTCAATAACTGAATCAAATATCACAACAAAACGTTCCTTGGATAGCAATCCAAAAAGACAAGACAACCAATGAGGGAATTGAAGACAATCTTACAAAACCCTCCAAAAAGCTATAAAAGCTATAGACTTCAATCTTTCTTCAACCTTCAAAAAGGTTCTTCGAAAACTCTCCCAAACTGGAGTGCGGCTGCTGCGAGATGTATGCAGGATGTATGCGAGATGTCCAGCTCTAAGCGGATGCCGGAATTATGGGAAATCCGACCCTTTTTATAGGAAAATAACCCTCCAAAGATAATAAATCTTAGAAAGATATTTTCCCATTAATATAGGTAAAATATATGATTCTGCATATCACCTTCCTTCCAGGAGCCAAGCCCAAAAATATAAGATCTCTTTCCAATTTTAAAAGATCTCACCCAAGAATAAAATATTCTCGCCGCGTCCTAGGTATTCGCCTCGGTCGAGTCGGCGTCTCTGGATCGCCTCGGTCGAGGTGAATCTCTGGTCAACCGAGGTGAGTCACAACTGAATGCGAAATATCTCAAAACTGGTCCAAAGTAAATCTTTAATCCATGGCTATGCTTCCTGGATGTAGCTCTAAATGACTCATGACTCCTTTCGCTCCTTTTTGATGCAAAACGTACCAAATTACCTGCAATTACAACAAAACTAGGTGTAGACCTCGATTCTCGCAAAGGTAGATGAAATGGTAGTATAATCACATATTATACACACAAACATGCAGATTATGAAAGATAAAACGTCCAAACAAACCTCAAAATATAGACTATAATTCATGCTATCAAAATACCCCATACTTAGCCCTTGCTTGTCCCCAAGCAAGTTCCTCATATAGAAGACAAGGTAGAATGGATTATAAGTCAATAAAATCAATGCAAAAGTCTTCCAAAAACATTTTATGGTGTGCAACTACCATAGATCACTCTAAGAGAGTACATCCTGGAATTAAAAACTCAATATGCTTAAAACATTTTATAAATATAGGAAAGTTGTTCATCTTTGCATAAAATCATAGAATGCATAATAAATCATAATTATCAAAATTAATCATGTATAATCCGATTTAAACCGCTAATTCAATCAACAAGCTCAAGGTCTCAAGGGCTTCCCAAAAGAAAGGTCAAGAAACGTGTAGGGTAGGGATGTATGTAAGGTAATGTGGTGCTAGAATCCGGGAAAATGATGAACTTCACTTTCACTTTGACTTGCAACATCTTCCACCAATAAGCTTTGCTTATTTCACATTTTTTACTTTTTGCTTTACTTTTTGGGATGCATGGACAGAGGTGCACAATAACCGAAGCCTAGGAAATCTGCAATCATCAATTTCTCGAGATGCATCAAACCCTTGATGCACATACCATGACCCGTTAGGAATATCGCTCAATCCGACTTTGGCAAGACACAAACACCCGGCTATGTGAATGGTGCCGAGTTACTCATCTTCATGATTGACTTCCCCAAACCTATTATTACTTTCTAACACTTTCACTTCCAGTCACTCCTCAACTTTAACTCCACTTGCTTTCACCACTTCGCTTGCTTCCAAATTCCCGGATAGGTAAAGGGAGGCAAAATGTATATGAGGGGCTAAGCATGATCAAGAAGAAGAAGAAGAAGAGAATGAATTGCCTTGGTCTTTCCAAGAAGAAAGTGAGAGAACTTAACCTGCGGTGTCAACCTGCGGTGTCAACCTTCAAATTCAACATAATTTGGATAAAAACAAAGTATTAAACATGCCAATAATTTCAAACAAAGCATTTAGCAACTTAAACATATTATAAAACCTTTCAAACACATAAGGAATTTAAAACTAGTCAGTAAACAAGATCTTCACTGAGATCATATCCAGATAAGTAACACAAAAATCGTTTTTCAAAAACTCTCAGTTAACACACCTCGGTCGAGGTGTTCTTGGTTCAACCGAGGTGAAATGCCTCGTTTGACCAGAATCTCCCCGGTCGAGGTCAAAATTTTTTTTTTAAAACCATTTTTTTTTTTCGGTTTCGACGTTTTTCTCAATCAAATAACCTGTAGGTATGCATGTAATATCAGATAATCATATAAATGCATAAGTGAAGCATAAAATAGAATATCCGATAAAATATAATACATCAAAGGTAGTCGAATAAAATACATCACGTAGTCAGATAAGTACAAACACCCCATACTTGGGACACACTGTCCCAGTGGGTCAAATAAAAAGTCTAAACATGAGAGAACTCACCGGATATATAGCTGAACTGCATAAAAGAAAATAAAGAAAATCCTGCAGCTCCTCAATAATCCTGATCCGGTGGTGGTGGTGGTGGCACGTACGGATACTGAGTCGGATCGTACGGATAGCCCATGACATGCTCGAACTGAAGCTGGGCCATGATGTGCTGATGGTGCTGCCGCTCCTGCATCTGGCGGATATCCAGCGATAATGCAGCATACGTGTCAATAACCTGATCCGTCAGGTCATCGATCCGTCTGTGAGCAGCTCGATCCCTCACTCCATGTCTCCTGCGTCTAGCAGGTCTGACTGGAGAAGTCTCAGCTGGTGCAGGCTACGTCTCCTCCTCATCATCTAAGTCGATGATCGGTGGCGCGCTCATCCCTGCAGTATCTGTCCCTGTATCCATCGGGACTCCACCATCTCTCTCGTCCATCGTCTCCTCATCGTCGTCGTCATCCTCCTCAGCCTCAGCAGGGGCAACTGCTGCCTCTCTGTGATCCTCCATCAGTGTATCCCAAGCTGTCTGCCAGTAATGCGGATCAAAGACTGTGAACTGTGCAGACCAGCGGATCCCCTGAGGTGCAGTCCGCTCCCAAGGCATGGCGACGTATGGAGTGGTCAAACCACGGGGAACTAGAATCCTCCGTGTGATCATCTCCTGTAATCCCAGCGGCTTCGGAGCCGCCGCCATCGTGCAAATACTGAGGTCCATCCCGTGGTAGGTAGCGATGTGGGTGACTAGACCTCCGCAGCAAATGTCTCCCTTCGCTTTGGCCTTGATCCTGTGCAGATCCTCTGCCAGGAGCAAGCCAAAGTCAGGGAAACCTCCTGTGACCATGCAGTAGAGGCTGAACAGCTCGCCCTGTCTGATCTTCTGGGGCGTCTCAGTACGCGCCAGAAGTGTCTCACTGAAAATCCTGTGGGCTAGTCTGAAGGCCGGATGAAAGATGACCTTCTCCCTGGAATCTCCAGGGCGCCATCTGTCTGCATGCTCAGTAATATGGGCAATCTGCCCCCAGAACTCCCTAGCTACGGATCGGGAGGGGAAATCAGTGGCGGTGGGCTCAGAGAAACCAAAAATCTCTCTCCATATCTCTAAAGGAACTATGAAGTTCCGGTTCATCAACCGGTACTTCACAGACCGGTCTGTGGGGAGGTAGGAGAAGGAGCTAACAAACTCCAAGGTGGGCTCTAAGTAAGCTGGGGCTCGGATCTCAGTAAACTGATCCAGCCCGACAGTAGCGATCATCCTCCTAAGGTCAGCGTCTAACCCTAGGCAATCAAAAGCCGACACGTCCAGAAATCGTGGTGCGATAACTGGACGGCTAGCTATCCGCTCATAGTCTACCCGGCATCTCTCGTGGATAACCGGGCGGTAAGGACGGGAAGAAGAGGAAGAAGGGGAGGGTGAGGATCTGTCTCTAAGGGCTAGGCGACGATCTGAACTCATTTTCACTCAGCTCTGTCAGACTACCTCGGTCACTGACAATCTCCAAGAACACCTCGGTCGAGATGCAGTTCGACTGGACCGAGGCGCAGCAGTTATGATTCCAAATCTCAAAATTTCAGTTCTTTTCCCCCAAAAATCACTACAATTGCTTCCTAAGGGGTACTTAAATCCTTTCTCAGCAAAATCAGGGGCAACCAAAGCCCAAATCGAAGTAAACGAACGAGTTAGGGTTTCGATCGTTTTTTACCTCGTTCCGGCCGATTCACTCGAATTTTTTGCAGATCTGCAGTTGCAATAGGATCCTCTACTCTTTAATTGCAGTTTGGAAGCGGAAATCTTCGAAAACGAGCGAGAAACGAAGGAGGCGAGGTAGATCTGTCGCCGCGGTCGAGGAAGGTGAATAAAAAGTGAAAAGTAATTTTTTTTTCCCCTTTTATACTGTTACTGGATCTGCTGTCACCTCGGTCGAGATGGTCTCGACTGGACCGAGGTGGTTCTGCAGAAACCCTAGTCGCCTCGGTTGCTCAAGAATCAACTCGGTCGAGATGCTCTGACAGTGACCGAGATGCTTCTGTCTTCTCAAAATCTCGAACTTCTGTCCTTCCAGTTGTGCTCCTTCCTTAGATATTCCCTGTTGTCTGTCCAGAACGCCAAAAACAAAGCAAAGCAAAGCAAAAACAAAAACTATCTAAACTAGACTAGAAAACGGGAAAAGAAAGCAATACCTTGGGTTGCCTCCCAAGAAGCGCTTGATTTAAGGTCGCTAGCTGGACCATGATGCGTCTCAAATGAGGTGGGAGGTGCCCTCACCCCATACTTCACCTCCATCGTGGGGTGAAGTAAGTAGATCCATCAAACGCTCCAACAAGTGTAAGTGCTCATCGGGGAATGAATCGTCTATGGGTGGGTTATCCGTCTCGCGGGAGGATTCCGGTAGCCGGCTGAGGTGATCCGCAACTGAGTTCTCGGATCCTTTCTTATCGCGGATCTCTAGGTCAAACTCTTGGAGCAAGAGAATCCATCGAATAAGGCGCGGTTTGACGTCTTTCTTAGCCAACAAGTAACGAATGGCTGCGTGGTCGGTGTAGACAATGACTTTTGCTCCTACTAGATAGGAACGAAACTTCTCGAAAGCATATACAACCGCCAATAACTCCTTCTCGGTGGTAGCGTAGTTGCGTTGTGCTTCATCTAGCGTTTTGCTAGCATAATAAATGGCGGTGGTCCGTCCATCTTTTTTCTGTCCAAGCACCGCTCCTACGGCTACATCACTAGCGTCACACATGACCTCAAAGGGCAAGGTCCAATCAGGAGGTTGGATAATAGGAGCGGAGATCAATGCTTCCTTAATCCTGTAAAAAGCATCAAGACACTCCTGCGAAAACTCAAAAACAACATCTTTATTCAAGAGGTTAGTTAGAGGTTTAGAAATCTTAGAGAAGTCCTTGATGAATCTCCTGTAGAAACCTGCATGCCCGAGAAAAATCCTCACACCTTTAACAGAACAAGGAGGAGGGAGTTTCTCAATAGTTTCGATCTTAGCTCGATCGACCTCAATACCTCGATTAGAAACGAGGTGTCCTAGCACAATGCCTTCATTAACCATAAAATGACACTTCTCCCAATTTAAAACAAGGTTAGTGTCTTCACATCTTTTAAGCACTAGAGAAAGGTTAGATAGGCAATCATCAAAAGAGGAACCATATACAGAAAAGTCATCCATGAATACCTCCATGATCTCCTCTATGTACTCGGAGAAGATAGCCATCATGCATCGCTGAAAGGTAGCGGGTGCATTGCACAATCCAAATGGCATCCTCCGATAGGCAAACGTCCCCCAAGGACAAGTGAAAGTGGTCTTCTCCTGATCATCCGGATGGATAGGAATCTGGAAGAACCCACTATAGCCGTCCAAGTAGCAAAAGTGTGAATGTTGGGCCAGCCGTTCGAGCATTTGATCGATGAAGGGAAGCGGAAAATGATCCTTCCGAGTTGCCGTGTTCAGCTTCCTATAATCGATGCAAACTCTCCAGCTTGTAACGGTCCTCGTTGGGATCAACTCGTTGTCTTTATTCGTCACAACGGTCATCCCTCCTTTCTTCAGAACGACATACACCGGGCTAACCCACTTGCTGTCCGAGATAGGATAAATAATACCTGCATCCAACAACTTAAGAACTTCCTTTTTCACAACCTCTTTCATGATCGGATTTAATCGTCTTTGAGGTTCCCATGAAGTCTTATGATTATCTTCCATTAAAATTCTATGCATGCAGAAAGAAGGTTTAATGCCAATAAGATCGTCCGTGGTGTAACCTATGGCTTTTCGATGCTTTCTCAAGACATGCATTAACTTAGACAATTCAAGATCGGAGAGGGAAGTACTAGCAATAACGGGATAAGTAGAATCCGGCCCAAGAAAGATATACCTCAAGTGACTAGGGAGTTGTTTAAGCTCCACGACTGGGGGTGCTTTCTGGGGGGAATCCGTGCTTCCTCTTTCCAGTGGAGTGGTGTCAGAAACTGGACTCGATGAAGTCTCAGTTTGAATCATCTCGCCTTCGACCTCGGTCGAGGCGCATAAGCGTTGACCAAGATGTTCTTCGGTCGCCTCGCTCAGTCCAGAAAGTGCCTCGGTCGAGGTACTGCTACTGGATCCGAGACTGGAGATCTTCGTCTTCTGGATTAGCTTCTCAGTTGTAGCTCCTGGATCCTCTTCCAGTGCCTTCAAGCTCCGTATATCTGCATCACAAGAAGCATCTATACCTTCCTCCATTAAACTGAAGCTAATAACTCTTTCGAGTGGATCGTTAATAAGGATAGAGCTCACCAATTCTCTTGATTCTTCTTCATTGTAAATGTTGAAGATATCATCAGTTAGTTTCTCCCCTTTCATGGCTGCAAGTAGCGGGAACTCCACCTCATCGCCACCAACATTGAATTTCAACTTGGCGTTCTTGCAATCCACGTTGCAACCCGAAGTTGCTAGAAATGGCCTCCCGAGAATAATAGGAACAGGATAATCTGCGGGAATGTCAAGTACAACAAAATCTATGGGAAGATAGAAGTTACCTAACTTGACCGGGACGTCCTCCAAAATGCCCAATGGGTGGGTAATGGAGCGATCCGCCATGTAAAGTCGAATCTTGACCGGCTTGGGCTCTCCAAGACCGATCTTCGTGCATAGCTCCAGCGGGATGATGCTCACGCTGGCTCCTAGATCACAAAGGGCTTCACAAGTGACATCCCCAACTTGAATGGGAATACAAAATGAGCCGGGATCTCTCAACTTAGGTGGCATCTTTTCCTTCATGATTTTGATAAGCTCCGAAGATTTAGATGTCATCCTAACTTCATCAACATCCTCCAGCTTCCTCTTCCTTGATAAGATTTCTTTTAAGAACTTCCCATAGGCGGGCATACCTAAAATAGCATCAAGAAAAGGAATATTAATATGTAGCTTATTCATCAAGTCAAGAAACTTACCAAAGTGCTTGTCTAGATGTGCTCTGGCTCTGGACTGAGGGAATGGAAGTGGTGGTTTGTATGCAGGAGGTGGAACATAAGTTTCTGTCGTCCCTCCTGCTTTCTGTTGCGCCGCCTCGGTTGGCGTCTCGGTCGAGGTGTTCTTCGACTGGATCTGGACCGAGGTGGTCTGCGTCGAGCGAGGTACTGGATCTGCAGTTTTGAGTCCACTCCTCGTCGTTATGGCCATGCATTGGCCCTTAGGGTTAGTTTCCGTCTTTGTTGGAAGCATCCCTGGATCTCTTGGCGCTTCATTCGCCTTATTAGCAAGTTGTTGTTCGAAGGACTTTTGGGCCCTCGAAAATGAAGTCATAGAATTCTCCATAGCGCTAAGCTTGATCAAGATTGCCTCCAGAACTGCGTCTTTCTTTTCTGGCTGAGACGAACTTGATCCTTGCCCTTGGCTTTTCAATGGAGTAGAAGAAGAAGAAGGGGAAGAGAGGAAAGGGTTAGAGGAATCATTAGAGTTGGAGTTTGAATGATTGTTACCGTAGTTTTGGTTATTCGCCCCCCAGTTGTTGCTATTGGATCCTCTATTGTTGTTGTTGTAGTTGTTGTTTCGGGGACCGTTGTTGTTGTTACGGTACCCGTTATTGTTGTTGTTCTTTTGCCCTTGCTCTTCCTTCTTAGTTTGAGCCATCAAGAGCTCCTTCAATTGCTTCACATCATTCTTCAACGACGTGAGTTGATTGTTGTTGGATTGAGTCTCTTGAAAGTTGACTCTTTTAACTCCACCTTCAGCTCCTTGGTGGGTATATTTCTCCATGTGCAAGGCTTGCTTCTCAATGAAGTCCCAAGCCTCATCAATCGCCATGTCCATGAAGGTACCGGCGGAAAGTAGTTGGAGATTGAATTGGGTGCTTCCGTCCAGCCCTTTGAAGTAGATCTCCAACAACTCGATCTTCGGAATCCCATGATGTGGGCAATCCAAGAGGATATCCTTGAACCGCTCCCAAGATTTGGACAAGCTCTCCTTGTCCTTCATGATGAAAGCATTGATCTTCCCTCTCATTTCAGCGGTCTTTGAGGGGGGAAAGAATTTGGTCAAGAATTCCGTAGTCATCTCCTCCCATGTGCTAATTTTTCCTGGAGGAAGAGATTGATACCAAGTAAGAGCTCAATCTTTTAAAGAAAAGTAAAAAGGTCTTAGCTTGTAGTTGTTATTCTCAATTCTGGGGGGTCGCAAGGTTTCCATCAAGATCTCGTAGTTTTGAAGATGTTGATGCGGCGACTCTTTCTCTAGCCCTCCGAATTGGCATTGGCGAATCATGGCTAGAACTTGCGGTCGAAGTTCGTAGTCATGATCTGCTGGATCTCCTAGGTTCACTCCTGGACGCCTCAGCTGTTGATTAGGGTCCATCCTTTGACCTAGGGTTTGTGGGATTCCTGCAAGAAGAACATCTCGGACTGGCATCCGAGGTGGAAGTATATCGGCCGGGGCGTCAGGTACTGGAATCTGCCTCGGTCGAGGATCAACAGGAGGATCTTCCCTCGGTCGAAGTAGAATCTGGTCTCGTATGACTGCTATCTCAGCTTCGATTGCCGCAGTCTTGGTGCGATTCTCTTCTTTCTCTTGCCTGAGTTCTTCCTTGCTGAGGCGTAGCAGCTCTAGCGCCTCTTTCAATTGGGCCGCAAGATCACGATCGTCTTGTTGGGCCATCTTCGCTTCTCTTAAGCGTCGCTTGTATGTCTTTTCTGGTTCGGGATCGTAAGGAATGATTTCCTTCCCAGCGCGGGTTCTTCGCATATACCTAAGAAAGAACCTGCAAAAGTCACTCAAGTAGAGTGGTTAGATGAAACGGGGCAATCGCCCCAAGAGCAAACCGTACCGGCTCGGTCTAGACCAAGTCCCCGGCAACGGCGCCAAAAACTTGTTCGCTCCAAACGGTGTGTGCAAGCTTTAAATTTATAACCCTAGACTTAAGCTTAAAACAAGGATGCGAACCCGCAGTGTACGGGTCAATCGTAGTAAAAGCAAGAAAATTCCAGGGGTCGATCACAGGGACTCGGTGAAACAAAGTCAATACGGTGTGCTTATGTCAATACTAACCACAAGAGCGATTAACACAATCAAAGATGAATAAGAAGTCAATAAGCAAACATGCAATTCTAGGGATTAAAGCATCTAGTTGTGGTTCCAACTCAAGATCTATAGATAAGCGGACAAAGCTGAGATCTTTGCGTGGGGAAGGTGTTACTAAAGTGGAGTAGATCATCGGGTAAGTCTCACTACACACTAATCTTAAACCATAACTCCTATTACCGGGTAAGTCTCAAGGAATCAAGATAAAGGACTATAACCTCAAACTAACACACCATCTAAGGGAATAGAATCAACCTTTACCGGGTAAGTCTCAGGCTAACTCACAAAGATGGGATGAAAGCACACTCAAACCCCAATAAAGGATGAACCTTTATTACCTACACTTATGATCGTTGGTACACAAACTAAGGAATTACCGGGTAAGTCTCATCCTAAGCTTGCTTTGAACCAGAAAGGTGTAATAAGAATAGGATTTGGCAAACTCTAACACTTAACTCTCAGTTATGGATTAGATAAGTCACCTCGGTCAGCCAGTTTCCACCCCGGCCGAGATGTTCATCGACTGAACGAGATGCTTAGGGTTAAGGTTAAAGACTCGAACTTTCAGGATCCTACTGGAATCTAAGATTATTCTATCATTGTTTCCCCACAACCTTCAGCCAATCACCCTAGAATCACACAAGGAAATTAGCCACTCATCATCATGAAAGTATTAATCAAATATATGGGAAGAAGGTGAATATTTGAACAAAGAAGAATTTAATGAAAAGACTTCAATAACTGAATCAAATATCACAACAAAACGTTCCTTGGATAGCAATCCAAAAAGACAAGACAACCAATGAGGGAATTGAAGACAATCTTACAAAACCCTCCAAAAAGCTATAAAAGCTATAGACTTCAATCTTCCTTCAACCTTCAAAAAGGTTCTTCGAAAACTCTCCCAAACTGGAGTGCGGCTGCTGCGAGATGTATTGTCACGCTAGGAAATAGCACAAAAAGCTTTACATTTATAAACTCGAACTAAATCCTAAACTACCTAGCGAAACCCGCAGTGTACGGATCGTTATGTAGAAAGGTAAGTATTCCGAGGTCGAACTCAAAGACTAAGGTGAAATCGAGTCAAGCAATGATCAAAAATAGTGTAAATCTAGGCTAAGACAAGATGAGGAACAAAGAAAATGGAAAACTCAATGTTTTTGTTGGTTTTTATGGTCATCAAGCAAGGGCCATAACTCATGCAAAGCAATAAATCAAACCAAACCAAAAATCAGCACAAATAAACGAGTCAAACGAGATATTGATCAAGAGAAAAGGAAGACGGATTCTAGGGGTTGGAAATTCCGGTTATGGCATAAAACTCAAGTTATCTATTCATTCTTTGGATTGATTATGATATGTTGGGATTAAGTGTTCCTAAAATGGGATCAATTACCGGGTAAGTCTCATGATCCAACTAATCCACACCTAAGGTCTCATTACCGGTTAAGTCTCTAAGAACCTAAGGGGAGGAATTTAACACAAACCGGATTGTTTAATTAGGGATCCAACCTATCCTCACCGGGTAAGTCTCGGAAAGGAAAGTCCTAATCAACTATCCTAGCACATTTAATCCAATGGCGGCTTATTAGGCTCACCATTACCTAAGGTTTTGCTATTTTAGATTCTAAGGGCAAGGATTACCGGGTAAGTCTCTCCTAACACTTAGTCGCTACACTAGGACACCCTAGGGTAGGTTAAACTCAGCAAAAACTTAGGGTTTCAACAATTTTATGAACCTAAGATAAGATCCTTCGAACCAGGAAGAACCACGGTTTGTTCTACAGAAACCACGACCGTGGTTCTTCAAGAACTACCCGTGATTTCTAACAGTAGCTACGTTCATAAACAAAAATCATCCAAAGGTAAATCTAAGTTCGTCCTATCATAGATCTAGGCATAACCATCCTTTCCTTACCCTAGAATCACATCAATCTAGCCTACAACATTCATATTAGAAATCAAAACAAACAAGCATAGATTCATAACCTCCATTGCAAGAAAATGAGAGAAAGAAGATGAACAAATGAACTTCAAACACAATCTAAATCTGAAGATGAAATTAGAACGACTTACAACCCTTCCAAGGGAAGGTTCAAGAGTTCAAAAACTTCTAGAAATAAATCCGAAAATACAAGAGCTAAGTGTGTCTTCTCCTCTCCTCTTCAATGGCAATGGCTCCTTTTCTTCTTCTTCTTGCACTTTCCTTCCTAGAAAAAGTCCTTCTTCTTCTTGGAATATATTTTGTCAAAGAAAAATGGAGAATATGTGAGCTGCTCTCAAACTACCCAAATCCCAGCTGCCTCTAACAACTATCAAGGACCACTTTTATAACCAATTTCTTCATGAGCTGGCCATGAGAGTCGTGGCACAGCTGTCACGAAAATCTGGCAAAATCCACGGTCATTTCCACGGCCGTGGTTCTTCAGAGAACCGTGATTCTGTGCAGAAACTTCGCCTTGGATCATTAGGCTGTGGTTTGGTGCATGGCCTGTGTTGGCAAGGTTCCTTGAGTCCTTCTCAGCCCTTGCCTTGCGTTCTAATGAGTTTGGAAACGTGTCCTCTAAATGAGCGACCCTCAAACGTGTCGTTTTGGGTCGAAACTTCCCGAAATACCTACAAAACGCACACAAGTCCGTGTAGACGTCTATCTCGACAAAATACATGTTTTGAGTGCAAAACGTATTGGACTAGTGCTAGATAATGCATGATTGAGCGAGAATTCTACCTAAATGTGCACCTAAAACTATGCTATAAATCGTGTTATCAAAATTCCCCATACTTAAGGTTTGCTCGTCCCCGAGCAAATTCCCAACCATAGACTAAGAGATGACATGATTTATATATGCAGAAAAATGGCAAAAATCTTTTTGGTTTTGTGCTTCTACTATTGGATCACCTTCATAGTCATGATCAATGGCAATTGAATAAGCAATTATGTATCAAACAATAAAGTCATGGAAAGACAATTGTACTTAACTCAAAAACATGCATGAGTTGGGAGGACGGAGATGTCAAGAAGATCAAGAGTCTATCCAATCTAGATTACTAAGTCTTACAAACATGCAAGTAGGTCATAAGGGCTTGTGACATAAAAGGCTAAGAAACGTTTCAATTGGGGAGGGGAATTTTCTAGGTATGTGATGCTAATCCGGGAATGGAACTAACTTCACTTCCTTGTCCTCGATCAACTTCCCCCAAGTGCATATTTTTCCCTATCTTGCTTTCTTTTCTTTTTCTTTAGCTCATTTTTGAGACAATGGCATTGGTGTACAATAGCCGAAACCTCGGTGATTAGCCATCCTCGGGCTTTTTCTCTTTTTCGAGGTGCATCCACACCGGGCACACATACCAAAGCTCGTTAGGGCTATTGGCTTATTTGACTTTGGCAAGGCACCAACACCCGATTATGTGAAGTGTACCGAGTTACTTGTCATTTAAACCAACGCCCCCAAACCTATTTTGGCTACACTTCCACAATAATTTCAGCATTCCATTCACGACATTCTTTTCATTACATCTTCACCCCGCACTTGCTTTTTACACATTCAAACACACTAGCATGCTCCTATTCCCGGATGGGTTTTAAAAGGAGGTCAAATTTTATATCAATTGAGGTGCTCAAGCAATCATGATCAAGATGAGAAGTAGAGAAAGATGAAGTGCCTTATTCATTCCTAGATGGTATGCAAGAACTATCATGTAATTTCGATTTTCAATACTCAATCCATTCTAGGCAATCATCATGATCTCAAGTCATTCATGGAATTCAAGAGAAGTAGTTCAAGTCCACATATGCATTTATCAATTCAACACATAAGGCCATTCATAGCCAATCACAAGACAAGTTTCATCATTAGGGTCATATCCAAGCCTAGAAAGCACAAAATTTTTTTTTAAATTTTCTGATTTTTATGGAATTTTCGATTTAAGTATGTACAATGCAAGATATGTGCAAATATTAACCTATCCTAGATGCTCATCATGCAAAGGATCATGCAAACCCCACCCCATACTTAGAAACACATTGTCCCCAATGTGGTATTCAAGTAAAGAGAGTGAAAGAAGGTTCTCACAATGTAAAATGGTTTTCTTCGGTATTTGGGAATTCCTAAGAGGATTGATGTTGGATGATCCTTTCAACCATGGTAGGGAGCTCTAAGCATCCTTCAAGCTTTGAAACCCGCGCTAGGCACCGCTAGCCGTCCAAGTTCCGCGTCCGCTCCACCCATGATTAGTGAGGGTTTCATCATCATCATTTCCAAGAAAGGCTTCCAATGCCACTAATGTTCTAGCACACATAAAATAGACAAAACACACAAAGCACACAAAAACAGAAAAATCTAAGCTAAAATGAAGAAAAAATGTTACCGATGGGTTGCCTCCCACCAAGCGCTTCTTTAAGGTCATTAGCTTGACCAAGCTCGGGAGCGTTTATGCAAGGTGAAGCGGGGCGATCATGTCTATTGGGGCTCCCGGAATGTACTTCTTCAAGCGATGCCCATTCACTTTGAAATCTCCACAATGCTCCCCTCCTATCTCAATAGCTCCATGGGGAAAGATCTTCTTTACCACATATGGCCCGGTCCATCTTGATTTGAGCTTTCCGGGGAAAAGCCTTAGCCTTGAGTTGAAGAGAAGGACAAGATCTCCTTCACTCAACTCTTTTGGAATGATCCTCTTGTCATGCCACCTTTTGGTTCTCTCCTTGTAAATCCGGGCATTCTCATAAGCTTCCAACCGGAGTTCCTCAAGGGCATTGATATCAAGCAATCTCTTCTCTCCCGCCTCCTTGAGGTCAAAATTTAGCCACTTAATGGCCCAATAAGCTCTATGCTCCATTTCCACCGGAAGATGGCAAGACTTGCCATAGACCAATTTGTAGGGAGTGGTGCCAATAGGTGTCTTGAAGGCGGTTCTATATGCCCATAGTGCGTCATTGAGCTTCATGGCCCAATCCTTCCTTGTTCTAGACACCGTCTTCTCGAGGATGGCCTTGATTTCTCGGTTGGAGATCTCCACTTGGCCACTAGTTTGGGGGTGGTAAGGTGTGGCCACTTTATGAGTCACCCCATACTTGGCCAAAAGTGCTCCAAAATTCCTATTTGTGAAGTGCTTCCCTCCATCACTAATGATCACCCTTGGTGTTCCAAACCTAGGGAAGATCACTCGGTTGAAGAACCGCACCACCACCTTGGCATCATTCGTAGGAGAGGCGATTGCCTCTACCCATCTTGACACATAGTCCACCGCCAATAGGATGAATAGATTGCCACATGAAGAAGGGAATGGTCCCATGAAGTCTACACCCCACACATCAAAAATCTCAACTTCTTGGATGTTGTTCAAGGGCATTTCATTCCTCCTTGAGATGTTCCCCGTTCTTTGGCAAGCATCACATGCCGCTACAAAACCTTGCACATCTCTAAACAAGTTAGGCCAATAAAAACCGGATTGCAATACATTGGCACACGTTTTGTGTGAGCTAGCATGGCCTCCACATGGTAGGGAGTGACAATGCCGGATCACACTCTCCATTTCATCTTCCGGTATGCATCTTCTAAGCACCCCATCCGGGCCTCTCTTGAATAGAAGTGGCTCGCTCCAATAGTAATGCTTTACATCGTTGAAGAACTTCTTCCTTTGTGAATATGATAATCCGGGAGGCACTTCCTCACACACCAAGTAATTTACAATGTCGGCATACCATGGCTCACTTCCCCTAGCCACTTGGAATAAGCATTCTTCCACCATTTGCAATTGTTCATCCCGGAACGAGTCATCTATCGGGATGTTGTCTTTCCCAAGCTCTAATGGTGGGAGTCTACTAAGGTGATCCGCCACTGAGTTCTCGGATCCCTTCTTATCTCTTATCTCCAAATCAAACTCTTGAAGAAGAAGGATCCACCGAATCAACCTTGGCTTGGCATCCTTCTTTGTAAGTAGATAACGGATCGCCGCATGATCCGTGTAAACTATGACCTTCGCTCCAACAAGGTACGAGCGGAACTTCTCAAATGCATACACTACCGCTAACAACTCCTTCTCGGTAGTAGCATAATTGAGTTGGGCATCATCTAGCGTCTTGCTAGCATAGTAAATAGCATGAGTGCGCCCATCTTTCCTTTGCCCCAAAACGGCCCCAACGGCCACATCACTTGCATCGCACATAATCTCAAATGGTAGACTCCAATCCGGAGGTTGCATGATAGGTGCGGAGATCAAGGCCTTCTTCAACCTACAAAACGCTTCAAGACAATCTTTGGAAAACACAAAATCAACATCTTTCATTAGTAGGTTAGTGAGAGGCTTAGAAATTTTAGAGAAATCTTAAATAAACCTCCGGTAAAAACCGGCATGCCCTAAGAAACTCCTTACCCCCTTCACCGAGGTAGGTGGTGGCAACTTCTCTATTGTTTCAATCTTAGCCCTATCAACCTCAATGCCACGGTTAGACACCAAGTGTCCTAACACAATCCCTTCACTTACCATGAAGTGGCATTTTTCCCAATTTAAGACAAGATTTGTTTCCTCACATCTTTGCAACACCAATGACAAATTAGCTAAGCAATTATCAAAAGAAGAACCGTAAACAGAGAAATCATCCATGAACACTTCCATGATATTTTCTATGTATTCCGAAAAGATAGCCATCATACACCTTTGAAAGGTGGCGGGTGCATTACACAACCCAAATGGCATTCTCCTATATGCAAATGTACCCCATGGACATGTAAAAGTTGTTTTCTCTTGGTCATCGGGGTGGATAGGGATTTGGAAGAATCCACTATACCCATCTAGATAGCAAAAGTGAGAGTGTTGAGCTAATCTTTCTAGCATTTGGTCAATGAAGGGGAGGGGAAAGTGATCTTTCCTAGAGGCCATGTTCAATTTCCTATAATCTATACACATTCTCCATCCCGTGACCATCCTAGTTGGTATTAGTTCATTGTTCTCATTAGTTACTACCGTCATTCCACCCTTCTTAGGTACTACATGAACGGGGCTAACCCACTTACTATCCGAGATAGGGTAGATAATTCCCGCATCTAGCAACTTAATGATTTCCTTCTTGACCACCTCTTTCATTATATGATTCAATCTTCTTTGATGTTCAATAGAGGGTTTGTGGTTATCTTCCATCATTATCTTATGCATGCACAAAGATGGCTTAATGCCAACCAAATCATCAATAGTATAACCAATGGCTTTCCTATGCAATCTTAGTTCATGCAGCAATTTAGCAAGTTCATCATCACTCAAGCATGCATTAACAATCACCGGATATGTAGAATTATCACCAAGGAATGCATACTTTAAATGAGAGGGGAGGGGTTTGAGTTCAAGTGAGGGAGGACCTTTATCGGTTGAAGACGATCCAAACAAGGTTGGATGAGATGAATCCAAAGCAAATGAAGACTCTCCTTGGCTCCTAGAAGCTTGATCATCATCAAGAGCTGATTCAAGGGAAACCACGGTTGGAATCACGGTTGGCTCAACTTCCACGACCGTGGTTCTTACCAAGCTTGCTTCTCGGAGTTGTCCAGAGAGTTTGACGGCCGTGGAACCCAAATCTCGACCGTGGAACTTGCAGCTGTTCACAATTTCTTCATGGCTCTCAAATCCAACTCTTGGCTCCTCTTCCAATGCCTCCAAGGCTTTGATCTCTTCATTGCAATTCTCCTCAATGTCTTCCTCCATTATACTCAAGGTAAGAACCTTCTCCAAGGGATCCTTGATCAAAATCGAGCTCACCATTTCTCTAGATTCTTCTTGCTCGACTATGTTGAAGATATCTTCATCAAGGGTTGGCCCTTTCATCATTGTGGATAGCTTGAACTTGATGTTCTCCTCTCCTATGTTGAAGGAGAGAGTCCCGTTCTTGCAATCCACTAAACATCCGGAGGTAGCTAAGAAAGGTCTTCCTAGGATGATGGGAACCGGGTAATCCGCCGGAATGTCCAACACTACAAAGTCAATAGGCACATAGAATCCTCCCAATTGCACCGGAATGTCCTCAAGAATCCCAACTGGATGAGTGATAGAACGGTCCGCCATATAGAGGGTCATCTTGACCGGTTTTGGCTCTCCTAGCCCGACCTTGTTACTAAGTGCAAGCGGTATGATGCTTACACTTGCTCCAAGATCACAAAGGGCTTCGTACTTCACGTCTCCTACTCCAATCGGAACACAAAAAGAGCCCGGATCCCTTAGCTTGGGAGGCATTGCCTCCTTCATTGTTTGGATTAACTCCGAGGATCTCTTGGTCATCCTAATCTCCCCATACTCCTCCAACTTCCTTTTGTTGGAGAGTATTTCTTTCAAGAATTTTCCGTATGCCGGCATTCCTAAGATGGCATCCATGAACGGAATGTTAATATGTAACTTGGACATTAGTTCAAGGAACTTACCAAAGTGATTGTCCAAACGAGCTCTTGCTCTTGATTGTGGGAACGGTAGTGGTGGCTTGTATGGAGGCGCTGCTACATAAGTTGGCTCTACATCCTTGCTCTTGCCTCCATCATCTTGCTTTCTTCCCTCTTCTACCACTACTTGACTCCCCTTAGCTTGGTCCTTGGGCAAAGGATCCTTCATACTCAACCCACTCCTTGTTGTGATAGCCAAAACTTGGCCTCTTGGGTTGTCTTCGGTTCTTCCGGGAAGCTTCCCCGGGTCTCTATGTGCCTCACCCGCCTTTTGAAAGACTTGTGCTTCCAAGACCTTTTGAGCTTTAGAAATTGAAGTAACGGTGCTCTCAAGTCCACTCAATCTTCCTAGCAATTGTTCAAACATGACTTCGGTTCTATCCTTTGAAGGTTGAGTAAAACCGGGTGGAGGTTCTTGTGAAGCTCTTTGTGGTGGAGTTGTGCTTGTGGAGGCGGGAGGGTTCAAGGCTCCATCCGGATTAGAGTAAGAAAACCCGGGATGGTTGTGGTTTGGCCGGTAATTGTTGAATTGCCGGTTGTTGTTGAAATTTCTTGGGCCTTGGTAATTGTTGAAATTGCCCCTTCCCATATAATTCACATCTTCCTCCTTGGAAGACAAGTTGGCTCGTGGAGGTGCTTGAGGAGTTGCTTGGCTCTTCAAGGTGGTAGTGCATAACTCTCTCAAGGACTTCAACTCATTGTTGATGGCGTCAAGCTTGAAATTGCTCATGGTGACTTCGCTCACCTCATATGCTCCCGCCTTTCTCCCTTCACTCTTCCTATGGGAGTACTTCTCAATCACTAGAGCTTGCTTCTCCACAAACTCCCAAGCATCATCTACATGTTTCTCCATAAATGTCCCACCGGAAAGAGATTGAAGCTTGAATTGGCTATCTTCATCAAGCCCCTTGAAGTAGATCTCCAATAGCTCAATCTTCGGTATACCATGGTGTGGGCAATCTAGGAGAAGGTCTTTGAATCTCTCCCAAGACTTGAACAAACTTTCTCTATCCCTCATCACAAAGGCATTGATCTTTCCCCTTAATTCGGTAGTCTTGGAAGGTGGGAAGAACTTGGTCAAGAACTCGGTTGTCATCTCCTCCCAAGTACCAACTCTCCCTTGTGGAATAGATTGATACCAAGCTAAGGCCTTGTCCTTAAGAGAGAAGGAGAAAGCCCTTAGCTTATGGTTGTTGCTCTCCAATCTCGGCGGTCTAAGAGTCTCCATCAAAATCTCATAGTTCATCAAATGTTGGTGAGGAGACTCTCCTTCCATCCCTCTAAATTGGTTATGCCGGATCATTTGTAGAACTTGAGGGCGGAGCTCGTAATCATGGGCTGCGGGATCTCCTAAGTTCACACCCGGGCGGTGTGCTCTTTGTGCCGGATCCATACGTTGCCCCAATGTTTGTGGCTCATCCATAGCAATGGGCACAACCCTAACGTTCACCGCCGGCTGCGGTTGTGGTGGAGGTGGAGGAGGTTGTTGACGGTTAAGCTTCCTTTGCACAAGTGCTTGCCTAATCTCCTCAATCTCCCTCCTAGTTGCCTCTTGCCTCTCATTGGAAAGTCTCCTTTCTTCCTCCAAGAGCTCATCTCTTAGCCTAATTTGCTCTAAGGCTTCATCCAACTCAGCTTGGAGATTCCTACCGGCCATCTCTTTCTCTTTTCGAATGCTCTTGGATCTAGATCTAAGGGTTTTCTCCGGTTCGGGATCGAATGGAGCTAAATCCTTGCCACGAGATCTTCGCATACACCTAAAGAGTAAGAGATGTCCTGAAAAGCAAAGACACACACCAAAGAGAGATCAAAAGCAACAAGAAAGATCTACACTACCAATAATCACGAAATGACTCAATCTAGACCTAGTCCCCGGCAACGGCGCCAAAAACTTGTCACGCTAGGAAATAGCACAAAAAGCTTTACATTTATAAACTCGAACTAAATCCTAAACTACCTAGCGAAACCCGCAGTGTACGGATCGTTATGTAGAAAGGTAAGTATTCCGAGGTCGAACTCAAAGACTAAGGTGAAATCGAGTCAAGCAATGATCAAAAATAGTGTAAATCTAGGCTAAGACAAGATGAGGAACAAAGAAAATGGAAAACTCAATGTTTTTGTTGGTTTTTATGGTCATCAAGCAAGGGCCATAACTCATGCAAAGCAATAAATCAAACCAAACCAAAAATCAGCACAAATAAACGAGTCAAACGAGATATTGATCAAGAGAAAAGGAAGACGGATTCTAGGGGTTGGAAATTCCGGTTATGGCATAAAACTCAAGTTATCTATTCATTCTTTGGATTGATTATGATATGTTGGGATTAAGTGTTCCTAAAATGGGATCAATTACCGGGTAAGTCTCATGATCCAACTAATCCACACCTAAGGTCTCATTACCGGTTAAGTCTCTAAGAACCTAAGGGGAGGAATTTAACACAAACCGGATTGTTTAATTAGGGATCCAACCTATCCTCACCGGGTAAGTCTCGGAAAGGAAAGTCCTAATCAACTATCCTAGCACATTTAATCCAATGGCGGCTTATTAGGCTCACC
This sequence comes from Fagopyrum homotropicum, assembly GCA_033239125.1. Classification (NCBI taxonomy): domain Eukaryota; kingdom Viridiplantae; phylum Streptophyta; class Magnoliopsida; order Caryophyllales; family Polygonaceae; genus Fagopyrum; species Fagopyrum homotropicum. The sequence goes on along the minus strand of BSWB01000001.1, from coordinate 54,270,217 downwards.
ATTACCTAAGGTTTTGCTATTTTAGATTCTAAGGGCAAGGATTACCGGGTAAGTCTCTCCTAACACTTAGTCGCTACACTAGGACACCCTAGGGTAGGTTAAACTCAGCAAAAACTTAGGGTTTCAACAATTTTATGAACCTAAGATAAGATCCTTCGAACCAGGAAGAACCACGGTTTGTTCTACAGAAACCACGACCGTGGTTCTTCAAGAACTACCCGTGATTTCTAACAGTAGCTACGTTCATAAACAAAAATCATCCAAAGGTAAATCTAAGTTCGTCCTATCATAGATCTAGGCATAACCATCCTTTCCTTACCCTAGAATCACATCAATCTAGCCTACAACATTCATATTAGAAATCAAAACAAACAAGCATAGATTCATAACCTCCATTGCAAGAAAATGAGAGAAAGAAGATGAACAAATGAACTTCAAACACAATCTAAATCTGAAGATGAAATTAGAACGACTTACAACCCTTCCAAGGGAAGGTTCAAGAGTTCAAAAACTTCTAGAAATAAATCCGAAAATACAAGAGCTAAGTGTGTCTTCTCCTCTCCTCTTCAATGGCAATGGCTCCTTTTCTTCTTCTTCTTGCACTTTCCTTCCTAGAAAAAGTCCTTCTTCTTCTTGGAATATATTTTGTCAAAGAAAAATGGAGAATATGTGAGCTGCTCTCAAACTACCCAAATCCCAGCTGCCTCTAACAACTATCAAGGACCACTTTTATAACCAATTTCTTCATGAGCTGGCCATGAGAGTCGTGGCACAGCTGTCACGAAAATCTGGCAAAATCCACGGTCATTTCCACGGCCGTGGTTCTTCAGAGAACCGTGATTCTGTGCAGAAACTTCGCCTTGGATCATTAGGCTGTGGTTTGGTGCATGGCCTGTGTTGGCAAGGTTCCTTGAGTCCTTCTCAGCCCTTGCCTTGCGTTCTAATGAGTTTGGAAACGTGTCCTCTAAATGAGCGACCCTCAAACGTGTCGTTTTGGGTCGAAACTTCCCGAAATACCTACAAAACGCACACAAGTCCGTGTAGACGTCTATCTCGACAAAATACATGTTTTGAGTGCAAAACGTATTTGACTAGTGCTAGATAATGCATGATTGAGCGAGAATTCTACCTAAATGTGCACCTAAAACTATGCTATAAATCGTGTTATCATGTATGCAGGATGTATGCGAGATGTCCAGCTCTAAGCGGATGCCGGAATTATGGGAAATCCGACCCTTTTTATAGGAAAATAACCCTCCAAAGATAATAAATCTTAGAAAGATATTTTCCTATAAATATAGGTAAAATATATGATTCTGCATATCACCTTCCTTCCAGGAGCCAAGCCCAAAAATATAAGATCTCTTTCCAATTTTAAAAGATCTCACCCAAGAATAAAATATTCTCGCCACGTCCTAGGTATTCGCCTCGGTCGAGTTGGTGTCTCTGGATCGCCTCGGTCGAGGTGAATCTCTGGTCAACCGAGGTGAGTCACAACTGAATGCGAAATATCTCAAAACTGGTCCAAAGTAAATCTTTAATCCATGGCTATGCTTCCTGGATGTAGCTCTAAATGACTCATGACTCCTTTCGCTCCTTTTTGATGCAAAACGTACCAAATTACCTGCAATTACAACAAAACTAGGTGTAGACCTCGATTCTCGCAAAGGTAGATGAAATGGTAGTATAATCACATATTATACACACAAACATGCAGATTATGAAAGATAAAACGTCCAAACAAACCTCAAAATATAGACTATAATTCATGCTATCATCGAGGGTGGCTTAGGTGATAGAGATGGTTCAGAGAGAAGCCCTAGTATCAAGTAATGTCTCTGCAAGGTTTCAGATGGGCATTTTATGGCCGATGTTAAGGTTTTGTGTTTTTGGAGTTGCTCATTATAGTGAGGAGACTTTGAAGGTGTTAGAGGCTAAGCATCCCTACAAGCCTCCCCCTTCTAAGCTTTGTAATAACTTTCATGAACCAACCCTCGTTGTTGATATTAATTTTGAATTAAAATGCAATAAGTCCTTTCCCAAAGGTACTTCTTGCGGTAGAGTTAAGGGAAACATATCTTAGACGCTTTGTGTGTGAGGGTTCTTCGGTTGCCACTGTCTTTTGCTAGCGATTACCTTAGTGGTTAATTTGTGGTTGGGAGGCAGGTGTCCGTTGAGTTTGTGGCTTAGGCTCCTCTTACGCCGCTGCTGAAGCTGTTCGCTCTCAAACGTGTGTAAATAATGAACGAATACAATCTTAAATTTATACTTGTAATAAAAGCCAAAGCAAATAAGTGAACTCGTAGTGTAAGGATCAAGTTGCAGTAAAAGCAAATATTCCAAGGTTGATTTTAGGGACTGAGGTGAAATCAATATGGTGGTCAATATGGTGATAAATCAAAAATAGAATAGATCAACGCTGGTACTCAAGAGTGAAAGAGACAAAAACAATAAAGATGAGTAGTAAGATAATCAAGCAATGTAGATTCTAAAAATCAAGGTATCCAGTTGTGGTTTTTGATTCAAGACTTCTAAAAATTAGGACAAGGTTGGGATCGCTCAGAAATGGTGTTTTTAAGGTGGGAATGATCACGGGGTAGGTATCATAAACCAACTATCCCAAATCAAAGATCTTATTACCGGGTAAGTCTCAAGGATATAAGGAACGAAACATAAACTCAAACCAACCACTAAACCTAAGGGAATAGAACTAACCTTCACCGGGTAAGTCTCAGGTCAAGCTCACTCAAGCAAGAGGTCTGGCACACTCAAACCAATAAAGGCTTTTGAAACATTTATTACCTAGAAGTCGTCATCGGAGTATATACATTCGTCATCCTTGATTATGCCATCTTTGGTCATTATTGAACCATTTATGATCTCTTCAAGTAATGCTTTATTGGTCATAGTTCTTGGGACTGAAGGAGGTGTAACTAAGGCGTCTTCTAGAATATGATCAACAATTGAGACAATTTCTTTGGATTTTAGAAACAAGCTATTATCTTTGTTGTTGGACGTCTCTCTTTATCGGTACAATATACGCTTAGGCATCAAATTATTTGACTGCATTTTATATGTTATTTTTATCACAATATAAACGAATAGTATCACAATTAACGAAAATGCACCCAATTTCATAAATTATACACTCAAACCTATAACTTATCCAATGAATTGATGAGAAAAAACATGGTGTAAGATAAGAAAATTCAGTTTTTGTTTAATGAAGATTTGAAAACAGAAACTTCAGTCAGTTTTAGTAAGAAAATATAAAGGGAGTTATAAACTGCGGAAAATCTAAATATATGAATATTAAAATCAAAGTAAATTAATTGGGGAGGAGGAATCGATATTCAAATTGAAACGTGTAAGTTTAATAAGGGAAGGAGGAGTTACTGAGAAGGGGCTTGTAACACCCCGAATCCGCGGGACTCGGGATGCCACATTGGGCTAGGATCTCACAATGGATCCTGACCCTAGCCTGACAACAAGTTCACTGGACCTTATAACATGACACTGACAAATATAAAACAAATACATAAAAATGTATAAACAGTACATCTCAAAATATAAAGACAACATAGCCGAGTATAAACAACATCCTCACACAAGAGGGAAAACAAGACATCATCCTCACGCAGGAGAGGAAAGGTAAACATCCCAAACCAACCACCTAATGTACGAGAGTCCTCGGCCTGTCACCCTGCCAGATCACTCAGCAGCGCCTAACCTGTAAACAACTACAACACGGTATGAAACCGTTAGCTAACCATACATATATGAGGTAATGCATAAGCACAAGCACAATCATGAAAGATAAACACACCAGCATGCTATCACACATTTACCCATTTATTATCTTTATATAACAACCATTCACTCAAAAACCGTATATATATACATAAGTGAAAGTATGTGACACGAGGACCGATACATCCTCGCCTCTGAGCCTGACAACCATCTGGAGTGGAATCGGTCACACAACCCGTGTACCCTATGGTAGTGGGTTGTGCCCTCCCCGTATACCAGGCCTGGCCTGACTCAAGAGAACCTCCCAGACTCCACGGCGGGATGAAAGGGAAAGGTTATCACAGCCATACATACGGGGCAATTAATAGAACATAGGTCGATAAAAACGACAACTCATGCTATCATAGCAAACATATAAAGCACACACCACTCATGCAAACACCCAATATAGGGATGGTAGCTAAGTAAGTCCTACAGACTTACCTCAACCTCATACACAGCTCATCCATAACAACCTCCAATCTTGAGAGAGGGGCACTGCCTAACAACAAGGCATAAACATATATCAACCTCTATTCATCAAAGGGGTCACACCTACACCCAAAGGGATCCATGAGGATCATACTCAACCTCACAACCTCAAACAACATCAACCTAAGTCCTTAAAGCCGTACAAGGCATAAACCAATCATAACCTCAACCAAACACATCCTCACACATCTAGCATGATCCTATACACTCATACTAGGAAAGGAGGGAACAAAGACATCCTAAGGAAGGCCTAGAAGTAACACACACCTGCAGAACCAAGTGCAACACTAAGCTAGTATAGGTGGCCGCAGGGGCGGCTAAGGGATGGCGTAGGGGCGGCTCACTGCTGACGCAGGGGCGGTCCAAAGATGGCGCAGGGCGGCTGGTGTGTAGAGACACACCACTTCAGCTCCTTCTTCACTCCTTTCTTCGACTCTCCACTCTTCTTCACTCCAGCAACAACATACACATATCACATACATATATATGCATCAACGCAAGCCAAAACGTGGCTGAATCAAGATCCAAACCTAAGGAAAGCTAAACCAAGCTAAGGAAAGGGAGAAAAGAAGAAAGAAAGAAGAGAAACCATGGAAGCTTACCAACAAGCTCTCCAGGAGAACAACACAACCACCATCAACACCTCAAGCTGGCTCATAAGGCTCAGCAACCTCAAACAACAACAAAACCAAGCAAAGCTAGGCAAGATCTCTCACCAAAACTCATAAACTCAACAAAGATCAACCAAGGTGATCCAAGAGAGGAGAGAGAAAGAAGATCGTGAGGGAGAGTGAGATGGGATGAAGATATCAAACCCTCATCAGAAAGGAAAGAAAGGAGAAGCTTATAAAGGAGAGAGGGGTCAAAAACAAAGCTCGGGTCAAAGAAGATGGCTGCAGCACATCACAAACCGCAGGGGCGGCTAGCCTGGCCACTGGGGGCGGCTCACAGAACCGCAGGGGCGGCCAGCCAGGGCGCAGGGGCGGCCCACTACAGCTCCAACAAAGCAACGCAGCTGCGTCTCAGCTGAGGCGCATGTGCGGGATCTCTCGAAGACTCAGGCTCTTACAGGGCTCTCCTTGATGCTCGACGGGATAAGGTTAGTGTTCCTTGCGTTCACTTGTGGGGCCAAAAAGGTTAGCTTCCCCCTCTATTGTAGGATCTCCTTCCGCATATTAGAAGTCTAGGATGACAAACAGTTTCAAAGCGAAAAAGCTTCGACCTGGATAAGAATTTCCATCTTTCCGTAGCTTTGAAGCTCGTTAAATGGTCAAATTCAGGCAAGGCTCATCTGTCAAACGTTGACCGATAGATGAGAGAGAGGATAGTGAAGGGGGAACCGGGGAAGGGATTTGAATTAGTATAAACAGTAGACCTACAGAAGGAGGTGATGGGGCTTGTAGGCAATCTTGGTCGACAATGCCCATATGTTTGGTCCCGAGGTGGATGGGCCATGTAGACAATTTTAGTCGACAAGACCCGTATGTTTGGTCCTCTTTTTCTTTTAAAGGAAATTGATAAGAGACAAAATTTGATGGATAATCGATCCAAAAAAACGAAATTGATTAATAATCACCAATGAGATACATATATATGACACGGAGAGAAACGGGAAATGGACACGGAGAGAAACAAGGAAGCGACAATCCTCAAAAGCATATGAAATAGGGACATGGCGAGGAAAACAAATAATATATATTGAAATGTAGAATTCATATATCATAATGAGATACATATATATGAAAAACTCAATCATATACGAGTAGATAAAAGTATTAACTTGACAACAAAATAACCGAAACAAAAGCTTAGAAACAAACATTTTCAATCTTACAAAACATAGAAATAAAAATATTTAGTTTTACAATCTCAATAAACATACTCAGGGGGCGTATTCAATTAAGATTTTACAGGATTTTTGTGGAGTTTAAAAGTCTATGGGTATTCAATATAGATTTTTATAAAGTCCATATAAATGTTTTCGTTTTCAATTAGGATTTTAAATTTTTCATCAAATTCCTATGGTATTCAAAAGTTTATTGATTTTAAAAGAATCAATTATTTCATTGATTTTGTAGGATTTTCTTATTACTAGTATAAATACCTACACCCTAAAGAAGTCTTCTCCCAACACATAAGATTTCCACGCCAAACTACAACACTAAAGAACCCTAACGGCCAAATCAACGTTTTCGAGCGTTTTCGAGTACTTGGGATCGGTGCATCGTTGGAGGTTAGTTCTTTCTCGCAGAGTAATCAGCTTCAAATGGAATCAACTCTTGTCTGCCAAACACCCGCAGATCTTCGGAGACGAGCAACTTCTCGTAGAGAGCAACAATGTCGGGATCACTCTTGGCAAACAACATTTCAAACAAATCAATGGTAATCCTAAAGAATGGCCATTGATTATACATCTCCTACAACATGGCGAGTTTCTTGATGTCCTTCTCGATTGCGTGCCTAAATGCTACTCCAAATCCAAGCCACACGGGAAGGTGGAACCGTGTCTAGGTCCATACAAAGATCCATAGGATTGCACGAAGAGACTCGATTCCTCCGCTTGGTTTTCTGTTTGAGGATCGGCTTCCAATGTTCATCCTACCATTTTCCAACTCAGGTGTGGCCAAGCGAAAGTACTCCACAAACCGGGGTTCTTTGAACAAAATAGATAGATACTCCTTTGTTGCAAATACAACCATCTCATCCAAGAGTTTGCGCCACTCTGGCTTGGGTGAGATGGGCGGGTTCATTCCGTGCTCAAGAGTGGTAGCGGTGAAACACTGAAAAGTCCTAAAGCACATGTGCTCCTCACCAAATGATTGTTCAATGACTTCAGCTTGGACAATAACCCAAAGTGACCCATAGTACTCGCAGAATCAAGGTCTCCACTAACCTGATGGCAGATATTGAAGCTTCGATCAAAGCAATAAGATGGAGCTTGCCAATTGGAATCATATATTGAGAACAACACCGACCTCAAAAGTCATGACATGAGCTTGCCTACTAGTGTAAAAATCCTAATGAGTAGGGCGACGAGTCACAACATCCTCATAGTATTGAATGAAATCTGCTTTCTTCCAAACATTGCAAACGAATTCATCCACCTCTCTTCGCCCCAAGTAATTAGCGCCATCGAGCCAATTAGGCCTCAAAATTGCGATCTCAACAGTTAAGGTTTGGGATTCTTCGTTTTCGTCTTGAGTGTAGATGAAGGAAGTGACGTTGTTCCATTCCAGATCATACACCTCGACAGTTAGGGTTCGGCATTCTTTGTTTTCGAGTATCCGTGATTTAACACAACAAATAACAATTTAACCACCCATATTTCAAAAATTCAAGCCATAAACAAAACACGAGCCTACTTATCTTGATCGGGTTCCGGAGGAAGACCGTAAGCAACTACAAGATAGTGGCCAAGGGTGGTCAATGAATAATTATTTCTTAATATTTTCATCCAGCTTTAATCTGACAAAACTTGACAAAATTTGACAAAATCTATATTAACTCTATATAGAATTAAATATCACACAAAATTAGCAAATTCTACGGATTATTAAAAATCAATCAAAATCTTTAAAAATCTAGATTGAATACACCCCCTTATTTTCAAAATTGAAGAACGAACCATCCAATTTGGAAATCAATAACAACCGAACAACATGATCAACCAAGGAAAACAATAATAAAAATTTGTAAATTAGAAAAAGTGAAGAGTTAGAATAATGCACTTGACATTCAACAAACAAATATTACGCAATAAATTAGTAATCAAAGATTCAAAATTAATTTATGAAATCATAAGAAGAATGGAGAGAAGAGTCGGTCGGCACAACAACAACATTTCAACATTTCAGTGTGTCCTACTTCTGGCAACTACAATCTCACAGGTGGCCATGTGGGGCTAGATTTACTCGGAAAAAATGTGAGAGAAGAAAAAATATTACGGTAAATCAGTTTTACTTTAAGTTTTTAAAAAAAATAAATTTCTTTCTTTTAGCTTTACCAAAGGTAAACTTTCGTTGTTCGTGTCTTGACGGGACACAATCGGTGTTCTAGACGTGTCATGCCCCTGTCCTACCTCTTAACAGTGCCTTGACCGTGGCGGATCATATTTGACCGTGCTCGAAGCGTGTCCTATTGGGTCCCCGTGTCCGACACGGCGGGACACGGGACACCCCACCTTCTAGAAGTGTCCGTGCATCATAACTTTTACACGCACCATTAATGATGCTTTATGTAATTTCATTTTTAATTTGCATAAGTTTCATTCATCTAATTGATTCATCAGTTGTTAATAAGGTTTGATTTTATAAATTCGATCTAATGTATTTATATCTTCTTCTTTTCAATTTTATTTTATTTGAATTAAGAGCTTTTGAATTGCTCTGTTGTTAGGTTTTCAATTTTTATTGATTAATTTTTACTCGACCTATATTGTTTGCGTATTTTGATTCATCCTTACACGATGTATGTGTTCGCTCCAAACGGTGTGTGCAAGCTTTAAATTTATAACCCTAGATGTAAGCTTAAAACAAGGATGCGAACCCGCAGTGTACGGGTCAATCGTAGTAAAAAGTAAGGAATTCCAGGGGTCGATCACAGGGACTTAGTGAAACAAAGTCGATAACGGTAAGCTTTAGAAATTACTAACCACAAAGCAATCAAACAATCAAGGATGATAAAGGTCAATAAAGGAAATATGCAATTCTAGGGATTAAAACATCTAGTTGTGGTTCCAACTCAAGACCTAAAGATAAGCGGACAAAGCTGAGATTTTTTACATAGGGAAGGTGTTTCTAAAGTGGAATAGATCACCGGGTAAGTCTCACTACTCACTAATCCTAAACCGTAACTCCTATTACCGGGTAAGTCTCAAGGAATCAAGATAAAGAACTATAACCTCAAACTAACACACCATCTAAGGGAATAGAATCAACCTTTACCGGGTAAGTCTCAGGCTAACTCACAAAGATGAGATGGAAGCACACTCAAACCCCAATAAAGGATGAACCTTTATTACCTACACTTATGATCGTTGGTACACAAACTAAGGAATTACCGGGTAAGTCTCATCCTAAGCTTGCTTTGATCCAGGAAAGGTGTAATAAGAATAGGATTTGGCAAACTCTAACACTTAACTCTCAGTTATGGACCAGATAAGTCACCTCGGTCAGCCAGTTTCCACCCCGGCCGAGATGTTCATCGACTGAACGAGATGCTTAGGGTTAAGGTTAAAGACTCGAACTTTCAGGATCCTACTGGAATCTAAGATTATTCTATCATTGTTTTTCCCACAACCTTCAGCCAATCACCCTAGAATCACACAAGGAAATTAGCCACTCATCATCATTATGAAAGTATTAAATATATGGGAAGAAGGTGAATATTTGAACAAAGAAGAATTTAATGAAAAGACTTCAATAACTGAATCAAATATCACAACAAAGCGTTCCTTGGATGGCAATCCAACAAGCAAGACAACAAGGAAGGGAATCTAAGATAATCTTACAAAAACCCTTCAAAAGCTATAAAAGCTATAGACTTTCTTCCTTCAACCTTCAAAAAGGTTCTTCAAAACTCCCAACTGGAGTATGGCTGCAGCGGTGTATAAAACACAATCGGTGGTATAGCATGAATCGGTATAAGCGGGGTGTGGATTTGTGGGAAATCCGACCCTTTTTATAGGAAAAATAACCTCCAAAGATAAGATATCTTAGAAAGATCTTTTCCCATAAAAATAGGTAAAATATATGATTTAGGATATCTTCTTCCTTCCAGGAGCCAAGCCCAAAAATATAAGATCTCTTTCCAAAGATAAAAGATCTCAGCCAAGAATAAAATATTCTCGCCGCGTCCCAGGTGTTCGCCTCAGTCGAGTCGACTTCTCTGGATCACCTCGGTCGAGGTGAATCTGTAGTCAACCGAGGTGAGTCACAACTGAATGTGAAATCTCTCAAATCTGGTCCAAAGTAAATCTCTAATCCATGGCTATGCTTCCTGGATGTTTCCTTATGTTCCTGAATGTAGCTCCAATGACTCCATAACTCCTTTTGCTCCTTTTTGATTTAAAACGTGTCATTTTACCTACGATTACAACAAAACTAGGTGTAGACCTCGATTCCCGCAAAGGTAGATGTAATGGTAATATAATCACATAATATACATACAAACATGCAGATTATTGAAGGTAAAACGTCCAAACAAACCCCGAAATATAGACTATAATTCATGCTATCAAAATACGCCATACTTAGCCCTTGCTTGTCCCCAAGCAAGTTCCGCATATAAAAGGCAAGATAGAATGGATTATAAGTCAAGAAAATCAATGAAAAAGTCTTTCAAAAACATTTTTATGGTGTGCAACAATTATAAATCACTCTAAGAGAATACTTCATGGAATTTAAAATCAAAATATGATCAAAACATTTTATAAATATAAGAAAGTTGTTCATCTTTGCATAAAATCGTAGAATGCATAATAAGTCATAATTATCGAAATAAATCATGCATAATCCGGTTTAAACCACTAAGTCAATCAACAAGCTCGAGGTCTCAAGGGCTTCCCAAAAGAAAGGTCAAGAAATGTGTAGGGTAGGGATATATGTAAGGTAATGTGGTGCTAGAATCCGGGAAAAGGATATACTTCACTTTCACTTTGACTTTCAACATCTTCCACAAATAAGCTTTGCTTATTTACTTTTTTTCTTTTTACTTTACTTTTTGGGATGCATGGACAGAGGTGCACAATAACCGAAGCCTAGGAAATCAGCAATCATCAATTTCTTGAGATGCATCAAACCCTTGATGCACATACCATGACCCGTTATGAATATCGCTCAATCCGACTTTGGCAAGACACAAACACCCGGCTATGTGAATGGTGCCGAGTTTATTCATCATCATGATTGACTTCCCCAAACCTATTTCTTTCTTTCTAACACTTTCACTTCCAGCCAACTTCTCAACTTTTACTTCACTTGTTTTCACCACTTTGCTTGCTTCCAAATTCCCGGATAGGTAAAGGGAGGCAAAAATGTATATGAGGGGTTAAGCATGATCAAGAAGAAGAAGAGAGAAGAATGAATTGCCTTGGTCTTTCCAGAAAGAAAGTGAGAGAACTTATCTTGCGGTGTCAACCTTCAAATTCAACATAATTTGGATAAAAACAATGTATTAAACATGCCACAAATTTCAAAAAAAGCATTTAGCAACTTAAACATATCATAAAATCTTTCAAACATATAGAGATTTCAAAACCAGTCAGCAAACCAACTCTTCACTGAGATCATATCCAGATAAGAAGCACAAAAATCATTTCGAAAACTGTTCCAGTTAAACCACCTCGGTCGAGATGTTCTAAGTCAACCGAGGTGAATTACCTCGTTCGGCCAGAATCACTTCGGTCGAGGTCATAAAATTTTTATTTTTTTTCTTTCCAGTTTTTGACGTTTTTCTCAATCAAATAACTTGTATGCATGCATGTAATCTCAAATAAGCAAATAGAGCATAATAAGATCATAAATATCCATCAAAGTAGCATACAATCATCTATAGTCAAATAACATATCCGCATACCCCATACTTGGGGCACATTGTCCCAATGGGTCAAATAAGTCTGGAAAATAGAGTACTCACCGGACATAGCTGAAGTGCTTGAAGTCCGATCCTCTACTCTTTCTTTGCAGTTTGGAAGCAAGAATCGTCGAAATCGATCGAAGAATGGGATAACGAGGTGAAACTGTGCCGCGGTCGAGAATGTGAGAGAGGGATGAGAGAGAATTCGATCCCCCTTTTATACCCTTTTCTGAAACTATTGTCCCCTTGGTCGAGATGGTCTCGACTGGACCGAGGTGGTACAGACCGAGGTGGATCTTCAGAAACCCTAGACGCCTCGGTTGCTCAAGAATCATCTCGGTCGAGGTGCTCTGACAGCAACCGAGATGTGCCTCAGTCAAACTCCGTCTTCTCAAATTCTTGAACTTCTGTTCTTCCAGTTATGCTCCTGGTTTGTACTCCTTCCTTAGATGTCACCTGTTGTCTGTCTAGGACGCCAAAAACAAAACAAAGCAAAACAAAAGCAAAACTATCTAAGCTAGACTAGAAAAAGGGAAAAGAAAGCAATACCTTGGGTTGCCTCTCAAGAAGCGCTTGGTTTAAGGTTGCTAGCTAGACCATAATGCGTCTCAAACGAGGTATAGTGGTGCAACCTCCTCAACCGGAATTTCCGGTTTGTATTTCTTGAGTCTATGACCATTGACCTTGAAGCTTCCGCTCGTTTCGCCCCATATCTCAACTGCACCATGAGGAAAAACATGTTTCACAACATAAGGTCCGGTCCATCTAGATTTCAACTTACCTGGAAAGAGGCGGAGGCGGGAGTTGAAGAGTATAACTAAGTCTCCTTCGTTAAGCTCCTTAGGGATGATACGCTTGTCATGCCATTTCTTCGTTCTCTCTTTATAGATTTTGGCATTCTCATAAGCGTTCAAACGCAGCTTCTCCAGCTCGTTGATATCCAATAGCCGCTTCTCGCCGGCTTCCTTAATGTCGAAGTTCAACCATTTGATCGCCCAATATGCTTTGTGTTCTAACTCAACGGGCAAATGACAAGACTTCCCATATACCAAATTATAAGGGGAGGTACCAATGGGAGTCTTAAATGCGGTCCTGTAGGCCCAAAGAGCATCGTCCAATTTCATGGACCAATCCTTCCTTGTCCTAGAGACGGTCTTCTCCAAAATTGCCTTGATTTCTCTATTCGAGATCTTGACTTGCCCACTAGTTTGAGGGTGATAAGGGGTTGCTACCTTGTGGGGTCACCCCATACTTCGATAGAAGTGCTTTGAACTTTCGGTTGATGAAATGCGTTCCTCCATCGCTGATGATGATACGTGGAGTTCCAAAACGTGGGAAGATAGTCCTGTTTAAGAACTTCACAACTACCTTGGCGTCATTAGTGGGAGAAGCAATGGCTTCAACCCATCTTGAAACATAATCAACTGCAAGAAGAATATAGAGGTTTCCTCCAGAGGATGGGAAAGGTCCCATGAAGTCTATCCCCCATACATCAAAGATTTCCACCTCTTGAATATTATTAAGTGGCATTTCGTTCCTCCTTGATAAGTTTCCTGTTCTTTGGTATGCATCACAAGAGACAACAAACGATTGTACATCTTTAAATAATGTAGGCCAAAAGAAACCGGAACGTAATACCTTAGCGCATGTCTTATCGGTGCTAGCATGTCCTCCACAAGGAAGTGAATGACAATGCCGTATGACGATATTAATTTCATCCTCCGGAATGCATCTTCGAAGCATCCCATCCGGTCCGCGCTTGAATAGCAACGGCTCATCCCAGTAGTAATGGCGTACGTCCTTGAAGAATTTCTTCTTTTGGGAGTACATCAATCCGGGCGGTAATATCTGGCAAACAAGATAATTCACAATATCAGCATACCAAGGTCCTTTATTATCAGAAAGTTGGTGGATAGAATGTTCCACCAACTGAGGATGAATGTCAGAGAAGGGAGTAAGAAGTTTGTTATTCTCAGCAGTCTCAGTTGACATCATCTCGCCATCGACCTCGGTCGAGGCGCAGAGGCGTTGACCGAGATGTTCTTCAGTTGGCTCGCTTAGTCCAGGAAGTGCCTCGGTCGAGGTACTGTAACTGGAACCGAAACTGGAGATCTTCGTCTCCTGGGTTAGCTTCTCAGTTTTAGCTCCTGGATCTTCTTCCAGTGCTTTTAAGCTCCGTATATCTGCATCACAAGAAGCATCTATACCTTCCTTCATTAAACTGAAACTAATAACTCGTTCAAGTGGATCGTTAATAAGGATAGAGCTCACCAATTCCCTTGATCTTCTTCATCGTAGATGTTGAAGATATCATCGCTTAGCTGCTCTCCTTTCATGGCCGCGAGTAACGAACTCCACTTCATCTCCACCAATCTTGAATTTCAACTTGGCGTTCTTACAATCCACGTTGCAACCCGAAGTTGCTAGAAATGGCCTCCCGAGAATAATAGGAACATGATAATCTGCGGGAATGTCAAGTACAACAAAGTCTATTGGTAAATAGAAGTTACCTAACTTGACCGGAACGTCTTCCAAAATTCCCACGGGATGGGTAATGGAGCGATCCGCCATGTATAATCGAATCTTGACCGGCTTGGGCTCTCCAAGTCCGATCTTCACACATAGCTCCAGCGGAATGATGCTCATGCTGGCTCCTAGATCGCATAAGGCTTCACAAGTGACATCCCCAACTTGAATGGGAATGCAAAATGAGCCGGGATCTCTCAACTTAGGTGGCGTCTTCTCCTTCATGATTTGAATAAGCTCTGAGGATTTAGATGTCATCCTTACTTCACCAAAGTCTTCCAGTTTCCTCTTCCTTGATAGGATCTCCTTCAAGAACTTCCCATAGGCGGGCATCCCTAGAATAGCATCAAGGAAAGGAATGTTAATGTGCAGTTTATTCATCAAGTCAAGGAACTTACCAAAGTGCTTGTCTAGATGTGCTCTGGCCCTTGACTGGGGGAATGGAAGTGGTGGTTTGTATGCATGAGGTGGAACATAAACTTCAGTTTTCCCCTCCGCTTTCTGTGGCTCCACCTCGGTTGGCATCTCGGTCGAAGTGTTCTTCGACTGCACCTGGACCGAGGTGGTCTTCGTCAGTACTGGCACCGACCGAGGCACTGGATCTGCAGTTTTCAGTCCACTCCTCGTAGTTATGGCCATAATCTGGCCCTTAGGGTTGCTTTCCGTCCTTGCTGGAAGCTTCCCTGGATCTCTTGGCGCTTCATTCGCCCTACTAGCAAGTTGTTGTTCAAAGGCCTTTTGGGCCTTCGAAAATGAAGTCATGGAAGTCTCCATAGCACTAAGCTTGATCAAGATGGCCTCCAATACTGCGTCTTTCTTTTCCGGCTGAGACGAACTTGATCCTTGCCCCTGGCTCTTTAATGGAGTAGAAGAAGAAGAAGGGGAAGAGAGGAAAGGATTAGAGGAATCGTTAGAATTGGAGTTAGAATGATTGTTACCAGAATTTTGGTTGTTCGCCCTCCTATTGTTGTTGTTGGATCCTCTATTGTTGTTGTTGTAGTTGTTGTTCCGGGAACCGTTGTTGTTGTTACGGTATCCATTGTTTTTGTTCCTTTGTCCTTGCTCTTCCTTCTTGGTTTGAGCAACCAAGAGTTCCTTCAATTGCTTCACGTCATTCTTCAAAGACATGAGTTGATTATTGTTAGGTTGAGTATCTTGGAAGTTAACTCTTTTAACTCCACCTTCAGCTCCTTGATGGGTATATATCTCCATATGCAAAGCTTGCTTCTCGATAAAGTCCCAAGCTTCATCAATCGCCATGTCCATAAATGTACCGGCGGAGATTAGTTGGAGGTTGAACGGGGTGCTTCCGTCCAGTCCCTTGAAGTATATCTCCAACAACTCTATCTTTGGAATCCCATGATGTGGGCAATCCAAAAGAATGTCCTTCAACCTCTCCCATGACTTGGACAAGCTCTCCTTGTCCTTCATAATGAATGCATTAATCTTCCCTCTCATTTCAGCGGTCTTAGAGGGGGAAAAGAATTTAGTCAAAAATTTCGTAGTCATCTCCTCCCAAGTGCTAATTTTTCCTGGAGGAAGAGATTGATACCAAGTAAGAGCTCTATCTTTTAAAGAAAAGTAAAAAGGTCTTAGCTTGTAGTTGTTGTTTTCAATTCTCGAGGGTCTCAAGGTCTCCATCAAGATCTCATAGTTTTGAAGATGTTGATGTGGGGATTCCTTCTCTAGCCCTCCGAACTGGCATTGGCGAATCATGGACAGAACTTGCGGTCGAAGTTCGTAGTCATGGTCCACTGCATCTCCTAGGTTAACTCCTGGACGCCTCAGTTGTTGATTGGGATCCATCCTTTGACCTAGTGTTTGTGGGATTCCTGCAAAAAGAGCGCCTCGGACTGGCATCCGAGGTGGAAGTACCTCGGCCGGGGCGTCAGGTACTGGGACCTGCCTCGGTCGAGGGTCAGCGACTGGGACCTGCATCGGTCCAGCATCGGGAACTAGGTCTTCCCTCGGTTGAAGTTGATATTGGTCTCGTAAGGCAGCCATATCTGCTTCGATCGCTTCAGTCCTAGTGCGAGTTTCTTCTTTCTCTTGCCTTAGTTCTTCCCTGCTGAGGCGTAGCTGTTCTAGCGCCTCTTTCAACTCGGCCTCAAGATTGCGATTGTCTTGGTTGGCCATCTTCGCTTCTCTTAAGCGTCGTTTGTATGTCTTTTCTGGTTCGGGATCGTAAGGAACGATTTCCTTCCTAGTGCGGGTTCTTCGCATAAACCTAAGAAAGAACCTGCAAAAAGTCACTCAAGTAGAGTGGTTAGTAGACACGGGGGCAAGTGCCCCAAAAGCAAACCGTAACCGGCTCGGTCTAGACCAAGTCCCCGGCAACGGCGCCAAAAACTTGTTTGCTCCAAACGGTGTGTGCAAGCTTTAAATTTATAACCCTAGATGTAAGCTTAAAACAAGGATGCGAACCCGCAGTGTACGGGTCAATCGTAGTAAAAAGCAAGGAATTCCAGGGGTCGATCACAAGGACTTAGTGAAACAAAGTCGATAACGGTAAGCTTTAGAAATTACTAACCACAAAGCAATCAAACAATCAAGGATGATAAAGGTCAATAAAGGAAATATGCAATTCTAGGGATTAAAGCATCTAGTTGTGGTTCCAACTCAAGACCTAAAGATAAGCGGACAAAGCTGAGATTTTTTGCATAGGGAAGGTGTTTCTAAAGTGGAATAGATCACCGGGTAAGTCTCACTACTCACTAATCCTAAACCGTAACTCCTATTACCGGGTAAGTCTCAAGGAATTAAGATAAAGAATTATAACCTCAAACAAACACACCACCTAAGGGTATAGAATCAACCTTTACCGGGTAAGTCTCAGGCTAACTCACATAGATGGGATGAAAGCACACTCAAACCCCAATAAAGGATAAACCTTTATTACCTACACTTATGGTCTTAGGTAAACAAACAAAGGAATTACCGGGTAAGTCTCATCCTAGGCTTGCATTGAACCAGGAAAGATGTAATAAGAATAGGATTTGGCAAACTCTAGCACTTAACTGTCAGTTTCGGATCAGATAAGTCACCTCGGTCAGCCAAATTCCACCCCGGCCGAGATGTTCATCGACGGAGCGAGATGCTTAGGGTTAAGGTAAAGACTCGAACTTTCAGGGTCCTACTGCGATTAAGATCATTCTATCATTTTTTTTCCCACAACCTTCAGCCAATCACCCTAGAATCACACAAAGAGATTAGCCACTCATCATCATGAAAGTATTAATCAAATATATGGGAAGAAAGAGAATAATTGAACAAGAAAACCTTAAGAGAAAGGCTTCAATAACTGAATCAATTATCAAACACAAGCGTTCCTTGGATAAAAATCCAACAAGACAACAAACAAGAAGGGAATCTAAGATGATCTTACAAAAACCCTTCAAAAGCTATATAAGCTATAGACTTTCTTCCTTCAACCTTCAAAAAGGTTCTTCAAAACTCCCAACTGGAGTATGGCTGCAGCGGTGTATAAAACACAATCGGTGGTATAACATGAATCGGTGTAAGCGGGGTGTGGATTTGTGGGAAATTCGACCCTTTTTATAGGAAAAATACCCTCCAAAGATAAGATATCTTAGAAAGATCTTTTCCCATAAAAATAGGTAAAATATATGATTTAGTATATCTTCTTCCTTCCAGGAGCCAAGCCCAAAAATATAAGATCTCTTTCCAAAGATAAAAGATCTCAGCCAAGAATAAAATATTCTCGCCGCGTCCCAGGTGTTCGCCTCGGTCGAGTCGACTTCTCTGGATTTGTAGTCAACCGAGGTGAGTCACAACTGAATGTGAAATCTCTCAAATCTGGTCCAAAGTAAATCTCTAATCCATGGCTATGCTTCCTGGATGTTTCCTTATGTTCCTGAATGTAGCTCCAATGACTCCATAACTCCCTTTGCTCCTTTTTGATGTAAAACGTGCCATTTTACCTACGATTACAACAAAACTAGGTGTATACCTCGATTCCCGCAAAGGTAGATGAAATGGTAATATAATCACATAATATACATACAAACATGCAGATTATTGAAGGTAAAACGTCCAAACAAACCCCGAAATATAGACTATAATTCATGCTATCAGTATGCATATATTCAATTATCTTTGTTCGTTTTCTTCTTTTTCTTCTCCTTTATTTTTGTTTCATGTTATTTCCCATTGTTGGCAATAATTGTACCGCCAACAACATTCAAGCACCACAAATTTGTTTGTGATGTTGTCAACATCATTTTAAACAACAAAGTATAGGTTTTGATTGTAAGAGCTAGGATTTTCAAATCCTAATTAATGATGATTAATGTTGGTTAACTTAATCATCGATAGTAATTGATTAATTTTTACTCGACCTATAATTGTACCGCCAACAACATTCCCGCAAGATTATTCGCTCATTTTATTCAACATTTGTAATTGTATTCTCTCATGTTTAAAGACACAAATGATAAAAAAAATCTTGATATCGAATTACCGATATAATAGACTACGGTGTTAGTATTTTATAAGACAATTAGACATATACTTACATTATTCTTTCTCTCTTTTTAATCTATGTAATAGATATATTGATATAGTTTACTATTGTTTTAGTGTTTCATAACTTTTATCAATATAAAATTATAATTTTGTAGATATTATTTATATATATACGGGACGGGACGGGATTAACAGGGATGAACAGTATCCGTCCCGCGTCCCTTCCCAAAAGTTTTTCATGGGATGGGATACACATTTTTTTTCCATGTCCCGCCGGGATCGGGACGGGATGGGATTAACTAGGATTTGTGCTCACTCCTAGTAATTGACACATAAACTCGCGAAGAGTGCGTAATTGATGAGTATGAGTCCCACCGTTATGTTCCTAGCGTAATTTTGGACTTATGGGGAATTTTTCACTTTTTCCCCCGGATAATTATTTTTACCCTACGGTGTTATTTGAAGTATTTGAGAGCTTCATTTAATCAAAATGCAGTTGAAAGAAATGATCAGAACATCTGATATGTTCTAGATATGAAATAACATGGAAAGGGTAAAAATGACCAAAAAAGTCGCTATTTTGTTTCTTAGCGGCTAAGAAAGACGGTTTAGGAATACACGTTTTTCGAGGCAGTTGCAGAATAATTATCCCTACAATATTTCAGATTTATTATTCCAATTCCGAGGCAGATGCGAAATGATCAGGACATCCTCCTCTCGCACCCTCAGTTGGTGATATCCGGACCTCAGATCTATACGGGAGAACACATAAGCTTCCTACAACTGATCCAACAAGTTGTCAATACGGGATAACGGGTACTTGTTCTTGATGGTCATCATGTTCAACTCTCGGTAGTCGATGCACAGCCTCATCGATTCGTCCTTCTTCCGCACGAAGAGTATTAGTGCCACTCATGGGGAAACGCTAGGGCGTATGAAGCCCTTCTCAGCTAACTCCTCCAGTTGCCTCTTCAGCTCTAGCAACTCGACAAGCGCCATACCATATGGTGCCAACACACATACTTAGTAATTAAATGAAATAAAGACTCAAACAGACTTGGATAGTGTGTCTAAAAACTACAAAGCATGAACTTGCTCTATTGTGGATTGGATGCTAATGAATTTAATCGTGTCTCATCATGAAAAAGTGAAAAGGATATATGGGACAAGTTAATAGTAACGTATGAAGGAACAAGTCAAGTCAAGGAGACAAAGATGAGCATCTTCCTTAGGCAATACGAGTTATTCAAGTGACTTCAAATGAGACGGTCAAGGAGATTTTCACAAGATTCACTGAGATTGTGAATAATCTTGACTCACTTGGAAATGTCTTCACAAATGAAAAAAAAGTAAAGAAAGTTCCAAGGAGTTTGCCTACAACTAAGTGGGGACCAAAAGTGACCGCTATTGAGGAAGCTCAAAATCTCTCAACATTGCCTCTCGATGACCTACTTGGAAAGATAATCACTCACGAAGTGGTTCTTGGTGAAGAAGATGGAGATCCCTCTTCAAATGCCAAGAATCTTGCCTTAAGATCCAAAAGGGATAATGTCACATCAGAGGATGATGAAGAAAGTGATGATGAAGAGGAAGATCCTTTTGCATTAATTTCAAGAGGTTTTGCAAGAATTCTACAAATGAAGAAGCAATTTGCAAACAAATAATATCACGAACATCAAGACCCAAAGGTAAGTTTTCTAACCCTAATAAAAAAACTAAAGTACGTACTAACTTGTTTTGAATGTGGTGAAGCGGATCATCTTGTAAAAGATTGTCCACCAAAGAAGAGGAACAATGATCGAAAGAATGATAAAAAGAAGAAGGCTATGGTAGCATCCTTGAGCGACTCAGGCTCTACAAATGAATCAGATGATGAAAATGATCAAGAAAACCTATGCTTAATGGCAAATTAAGAAGAAGATCCCAACTTCTACGTAGAAGGAGTGGTAAGAACCCTAATGTCTCAACCTAGTCAAGAGGTTGCCGAATTCCTTAAAGACATTATCATAAGTGATAAGAAGATAGAATTGGAATAAGTCTCTAAGAGAAAGGCTAATCAAACAAGAGAAACGAGTAAGTGAAATGTCTCTGGAAGTTGAAAATCTCAACATTGAAAAGTTAGACCTTGATGACAATATCAAGACCTTGAAATCGGAAAATGCGATTCCTAAGAAAAATCTCTCTTCTCTACATCAAGATTATACTAATCTAGAGAAAGAGAAGATTGAACTAATTGTAATGTGTAGAGAACAGAAGGCTACATTTATTCAACTCACTCGTTCTAAAGCTAATCTCGAAAGAATGACGGGTGAACAAAAATCCTCTCTTAACAAGAGTGGTATTGGTTATAACAAGAATTTTCCAAGAAAAACGATTACCGCTTTGTTAAAGCTAACGGAAGTTCACGTGCACCCACATGTTTCTATTGTTGTAAAAAGGGACATGTAAAAATCAACCTACCCATATAGAAGAAATGATCCCTACATCATAAGAAACACTTATCCTTTATGTCTAAGAGAACATGTTAAGCAAATTTGGGTTCCTAAAGGGACTAGACCACCAAATATGGTTCAAACTAAGTATGGACCAAAATATGCCATTTGGTCTACCCGGAAAGGTTGACCTTTGTTGTTTTTTAGGATATCACTAAGGTTAAGGAGCATAAATGGATATTAGATAGTGGTTGCTCAACACATATGAGTGAAAAAAGTTCACTATTTTCTGATTTAAAGAAGCAATCATCTAGAACCATTACTCTTGGAGATAAAGGGAAGTGTAACATCATTAGTATAAGTAAAACATGTTATAATTCATCTAACTTCATTGATGATGTTTATCTTGTTGACGGTCTCAAATATAATCTGCTTAACATCTCTCAAATTTGTGACAAAGGTAACAATGTGATCTTTAATTCAAAAAATTTTCAAGTTCTAAATAAATTATCTGGTGACGTCGTGCTTACTGCTCCTCTCTGCAACAATGTATATTCTATGAGCACTAACCAAGTTTCAAGAACAAGATTAACATGTCTCAAGGCCTTGACGGACGATCCAAGGCTTTGGCATAGACGACTTGGTCACGTAAGCATGCATACGATGAAGAAACTTATTTGAAAGGATTTGGTACATGGATTACCAAACCTAAACTTCAAGGTTGATGAACTATATAAGGCTTGTACACAAGGTAAACAAACAAGAGGTTCATTCAAACCAAAGAAGGTTGTAAGTTCTTCTCGACCCATTGAACTTTTACATATGGATTTATGTGGTCCTATGCGTGTCAAATCTCCCAAGGGAAAACAATACATTCTTGTCATTGTGGATGATTATTCTCTTTTTACATGGATCCCATTTCTACGAGAAAAATCTAAAGCTTTGTATGAGTTTCTAAAACTTTATAAGGAGTTGCAAACTTTAAATAACCTACCTATCATTTCTATTCGAAGTGATCATGGTAGAGAATTTGACAAACTTAAGTTTGATTTGTTTTGTGCTAAATATGGTATTTCACACAACTTTTCAGCTCCTAGAACACCTCAACAAAACGGGGTTGTGGAACGTAAGAACCGCACCTTAGAGGATACGTCTAGGACTATGCTTTTTAGAAAATAGTTTGCCAAAAATTTTTTGGGCCGAGGTTGTTAACACAACTAACTAGTGGAAGATCCCAATTTTTACTTTCACCGCCCCCGCGGTGACAATGGACCGCCCCTGCGGCTGAGGCAATCCGTCCTTGCAGATTTGCTGCAGATCGCACCCGCTCTGTTTTTGTTCGTTTTATCTTCCTTCCATAGATAGAATATCCGATCTTCTATCTTAAGGGTCGGTTTCCTTATCTTCTTTCTAACCCTAGACGTCCTTTCCATTTATCTTTCCAGCCCGCCTCTATATATTCCCGTCTTTCATCCTTTTTCCCGTTTTTCGCTTACGTCTTCTTTAACCCTGAAGTTGCAACCGTCTCCCATACTTCCTGTGATCTTACTGAACATGTAAGTCTTCTCCTCTAAGTTCTTCTTCATCGCGTTCATGTATCTGCTGCATGCCTTTCTCTTATGTTTCGTTTTTCTTCTTCGTTCTTCCCTTTTCTTCTTCTCCAAGGATCAAGCTTGAGCGTTGATTCTTGTGGAGCGTTCCGTTGTTGATGTGTTGCTGTTCTCAGACTCTTTTAGTTGAGTCTTGAAGTGGTTGGATCAAAGGTTCGAGCTTTGGATCCCTTGCTGAGAGTTTCTGTTGAGAAGAAACCCCGATAGTGTCTTCTGCCAGTGCACCGCCCCCACGCCTGTACACACCCGCCCCGTGGCAAGCCACCCTTGCGCCTTGGTCCGCCACCCCTACGGTTCTTCCTGCAGTGACTCTCGTTCTTGTGAGTTGCTTCCTTCCTTACTTTCTTCATTCCTTTCTTTGATTCGTATGGATGTTCCTTGTCTCCCTGAGTATGCTGTAAGACTAGGGTTGAGCCCTTAGCTTGTGGAGATCACTTAGAGATCATTGAGACTAGAAGTTATAGACTTCTAGCAACCGTTTTGTTCCTGATTCGTGATGCTTGTGTGATTATCCTTTCCTGAGGGCAACTAAGCCATTACTTGAGTGTGTGTAGTGTGTTGAGTGTTCCTTCGAATGAGGTAAGTCCCATGGACTTACTTAGCTTAATTCCGTAAATTGGTTTGAGTGTTTTGTCTTATTTATGTTGTTTATCATGTTTATAACGGATAACCGGAATAGGATTCACCCTTTATTACCTTAATTGGACCAAGTGTATGATAATCGGGCGGTGACCACTTGTCTAGTTTTTTAGGAGACTAGAATGTGTTCTTGCAACCCATGCCCGTAGGTAATGGATAGTACTGATCTATTCCTATTGGTAGACGGAAGCGGAGGCGAGTTTTGGGAGATTCTTGTGTGACAAAAGAAGTTGAATTAGTAATGAATAACTTGAAGAAAGTTAATAACCGGTTGTGTGGGAGCATGCTATATGTTTAATTTACCTTATGTGTGTTTGTGCATTTACGTTCTCTCCGATATCTAGAATGTTAACTAACAGTTTATACCGTTGTTGTAGATGTTCCGCAGGTTCAGAATGCTACTGAGTGATCCGGATGATGTGGTCAACTGGGGTTCCCATACATTATAGGACGAGATCGGGTTTATGCTTACATTGCTGTTTCCCTTTTTGTTTTGAACTCGACTGCAAGTCTTTACGCTTTCTTTTATTCAAACCTTTGGTTTTATATTGAGTTTTGGTTTTCATTCGTCTGTGCCTTGTTGTAATATTCGTTGTGTTGTTGCTACTTTGAGGGTCGGGACCCATTGTGCGGTCCTAGTGCGCTTCGAGTTCCCAGAACTTGGGGTGTTACAATATGGTATTAGAGCTCTAGGTTGACAACAATGACACTCAAAATCTTCTAAAGGTCGGATGGATAAATAAATAGAACCCGCAAGGGGTCTAAAGTTTTCAAAAGGGGGTTTTGTTTTAAACTTGTCGGTCTGGGATAGATGTACGGGCGACCACCACTACCTTCATGGATTTCAGCAGTGTAGTTTCTTATATGTTGGCCTTTATATGCGCTTTTTCTTGGATTTCTGGGGTAGCTGTAGCGTGGCCTTATACCTATATATAGTCTTATATATCTATCCTTATAGCAAATGACACGCACTAGAGCTACCGCTGCTATAGGGCAAGGAAGGGGTCGACCACCACTTCCACCTTCCATCCGTGGACGAGGACGTGCAAGAAGACCTTCACTAGCTAGAGGTCGGGGCCAGGCCCCACCTGCTGGTCCGCCTATAGCTTATGCGTTTGCTGAGGAAGTCGCTGAGAGTGTTGTTCCTGAGGCTGGGAAGGGGACCCCTGCTAGGTCCGGAGCACAGAGAGCTCCATCGACGAAGTCCGGTCGAGTGCCTATAGGAGCTTATGCATATCGCGACTATGTGCAGAGAGTTGAGGAGGCTATTAGGACTGGAGGACCAACACTAGTGCCACCAGTTCCCGCGAGATCAGTTGAGGTTTCGCAGAGAGTTACACAGGTTGTTGCCCCGCCTGCTAGAGTTGCTGAGGTTGTTAGAGTGCCGGCTGAGGCAAGAGAGCTGAGACTAGATAGTTGGTTGAATGCTTTCGACCAGCTGAAGGTTCCCACTTTCATGGGAAAGACTAGATTGGAGGTGGAGCGGTGGCTAGGATAGCTGGATTCTACTATGGAGGCTATCGGTTGCCCAAAGGGATGTCGGGTCGACATAACACCGACGCTGCTGAAGGATCATGCTCATTCTTGGTGAAGGACAACTCGCAGTAAGGTCACCAATTATGAGTAAACGAAGGCGGTGATCAGAGATCGCTACTGCCCTGCAACTATGAGAAGAGACCGTCTTCAGCATTTCCTTGAGATTAGATTCGAAGATTTGCCTATTGCCGAGATCGTCAGCAAGTTTCAGGATGAGTTGTCTTTGCTGGGTACGTCTGTGCCACCTAAGGATCAACATGTTTACCTTTTCTCTCGGAGGCTGAGAGAGTCGACATGCCCTTATCTTCATGGTTTCTGTTGTGATTCTTTGACGGACTATCAGGATAGGGCTTCTGCCTATAAGAAAGACCGACCGGGTCAGAGGAGAGTTTCTTAGATAGGAGGTCCTGAGAAGAGACAGAAGACTGGATCAGCCAGTGCTGGAGCTGGAGCAGCTGGATTTGGGCTTAGTCAGATGCTGGGACGTTTTGGTTTCCAGCAGAGTTTTGACAAAGGACGGCAATGTCATAATTATGGAGGTACAGGACACATCCGAGCTGATTGCAAGAAGCCAACAGTTACTTGCTTTTTTGTGGCAAGCCCGGA
The DNA here is from genome assembly GCA_033239125.1 of Fagopyrum homotropicum. NCBI lineage: Eukaryota > Viridiplantae > Streptophyta > Magnoliopsida > Caryophyllales > Polygonaceae > Fagopyrum > Fagopyrum homotropicum. The sequence continues at coordinate 54,244,527 of BSWB01000001.1, read as the reverse complement.
CACAGAGCTGCATTTTGCTGCCAGGGCAAGGCGTTATCACAACAGGGTTTTTCACCTGCTAGTGTTGTAGGAGGTGGACATAGATCACAATATCAATAGTAGCAGTAGAGAGTTTCTGGTTTTATTGCTCCTCAAGGCTCCACTACGGGACAAGGGAGAGGTAGAGGACGTGTTGGTGGATCTGCAGACACCAGATATGCATCAACCAGAGTTTATGAGTTGAGGAGTGTTGTAGAGCTGACAACGCCAACGACCACAGGTACCATTTATATTAATGGTTTTCCTGTCAAAGTTCTTTTCGATACCGGTGCTATGCATTCTTTTATATCTGATGCATGTGTAGATGGATTGACCTTAGTTATCGTAGAAGGTAGACCCTTAATTATAGGATTATCCGATGGGGTAAGATTCGAGGTACACGAGAGGTTCGCGATTGCCCTATTAGATTGGGAGGTCGCGATTGGCCAACTGACTTCTTTGTTATGTACTTAATACATGAAGAAGTTATTCTGGGTCTGGATTAGATGGATCGACATCGAGCAGTTCTAGACATCGGCAAGAGGACCGTGACGGTAACTACAGATGCAACCCATGTTGAGATCTTCCGAGGATGGGATCTCGGGAAGACTGGTATAGTCATAAATATAGTGCGAGCTGCGAGACTTATCAGCCAGGGTTGCAAGGCTTTTTGGTGCTACGCCATGAAGGATAGTACAAGTCAAGCTTTGGAGGAGATTCCAGTAACTTGCGAGTTTGCTGACGTCTTTGGAGAGCCATCACGTTTACCTCCATAGAGGAGGGTAGACTTTGGCATTGAGCTAGAGCCTAGTACAAGACCGATATCTAAAGATCCTTATCGTTTGGCGCCTATCGAGATGCTTGAGTTGAAGAAGTAGCTCGAGGAGTTAGCAGAGAAGGGATTCATCCGCCCTAGTGTATCTCCTTGGGGCGCACTAGTCCTCTTCGTCAGGAAGAAAGACGGGTCAATGAGGTTATGTATCGACTACCGAGAGCTGAACAAGGTGACGATCAAGAACAAGTACTCAATTCACCGATCTTTTGGATCAGTTGCATGGAGCTTCAGTGTTTTCGAGGATCGATCTGAGATCCGGATATCACCTGCTGAGGGTGAGAGAGCAGGACATAGCCAAGACGGCATTTCGGACTAGGTATGGCCACTACGAGTTTGTAGTGGTGCCATTCGGGCTTACAAATGCGTCCGCAGTCTTCATGGAGTTGATGAACAACATCTTCATCGACTTCCTAGACCAGTTTGTAGTTGTCTTCATAGATGACATTCTATATACTCTTGCAGTAGAGAAGAGCATGCAGGACACTTGAGGATCGTTCTTCAGGTCTTACAAGATAGAGAGCTTTACGCCAAGCTCTCTATGTGCGAGTTTTGAATGTCCGAGGTAGCATTCCTTGGTCACATCATTTCAGCTGAAGGGGTCAAGGTAGATCCGGCAAAGATCGAGTCAGTAGCATCTTGGGTGCCACCTAAGAACGTCAAGGAGGTACGCAGCTTCTTAGGATTGGCAGGCTACTACCGGCATTTTGTTGAGGGCTTTTCAGTTATTGCCCAACCTCTCACTTCCTTGTTGAGGAAGTCTATGAGGTTTGTATGGTCCGAGCCGTGCTTGCAGAGCTTTAAGGAGCTGAAGAAGAGGTTGACCTCTACTCCTATCCTAGCTAAGCCAAAGGACATTGAGGACTTTGTGGTTTAAAGCAACGTATCCAACCTGGGCTTGAGATGTGTTCTGATGTAGAGGGGTAGGATGATTGCTTACGCGTCTAGACAACTGAAGACGTACGAGGAGAATTACCCTACCAATGACCTTGATTTGGTTGTTGTGGTTCATGCTTTGAAGATTTGGAGACATTATTTGTACGGAGCTACGTGTCAGATATTCACACACCATAAGAGTCTGAAGTACATATTCACTTAATGGAAATTGAATAACCGCCAACATAGATGGTTGGAGTTGATCAAGGACTTCGACCTTGAGATCTTATACCACCCGGGGAAGGCAAACGTAGTAGCTGACACCCTTAGTAGGAAGACTCCGCGGGAGATGGCGATCGCTAGGCTGATAGCTCAACCACAGTTACAGCGAGATCTTGCATGGCTAGAGATGGATATCCACTTCCCGGATTCTGACAACCAGTTGTACACCTTGGAGATAGTTATTGATCTGTTGGCCGAGATCCGGCAGAAACAGGAGAGTTGCCCAGCTTTGACGCAGATCCGAGGCCGGATGTCTCGAGTAGAGGCACCGTAGTTTGCAGTTGGTGCTGATGGGATCTTGAGACGTCAATAGCGTGTTTGTGTGCCTTTATATGGAGAGTTGAGACAGAGGATCCTTCAGGAGGCTCATTCTTCACCTTACTCAGTGCACCCTGACACGAGTAAGATGTACCCCATGATATCAAACGCTCTTTCTAGTGGGGAGGTCTGAAGCCAGACGTCACGAGATATGTAGCTCTGTGTGCGACCTGTCAGCAGGTCAAGATCGAGCATCATAGACCAAGAGGCGAGCTACACCCACTTCCCGTCCCTCAGTGGAAGTGGGAGGATATCTCTATGGATTTTGTTACCGGTTTCAGACCTACTATTTGGGTCATAGTAGATCGACTGACGAAGACCGCAAATTTCATTCCGATCAAGGAAACGTGGTCGGTGAGTCGATTGTCAGAGGAGTTCACTAGACAGATAGTGAGACTTCATGGAGTACCTAGGACTATATTTTTTGATAGAGATGGCCGGTTCACATCGAGGTTCTGACAGCAGGTTTATGCCGCCCTAGGTATGAACCTGCAATTCACGACTGCTTATCATTCTCAGACTAATGGTTAGTCCGAGCGGACCATCCAGACTTTGGAGGACATGTTGAGAGCTTGCATGTTAGATTAGGGACAAGTGTGGCCAAATCACCTTCCCTTAGTGGAGTTTTTGTATGACAACAATTGACACGCATCAATCAGGATGGCTCCTTATGAGGCTTTATACGGATAGAGATTCTGTACACCGTTGTGTTGGGATGATCCGAGTAGTGCTAGGGGAGTAGCACCTGAGCAGATACAAGATGACATGGCTCGAGTACCAGTGATATGCGAGCGGATGTTAGCAACGTAGAGTCGGCAGAAGTCTTATGTAGATAAGAAGCACGGACCTCTGGACTTTGGAGTCGGAGCTTAGGTTTGGTTGAGAGTATCTCCGACATGAGGCATCAGACGTTTCGGCATCAAGGGGAAGCTGAGTCCCAGATATGTTGGACCGTTCGAGATTCTTGAGCGAGTTGGAGAAGCAGCATACAAACTTGCTTTTCTACCGAGACTCGAGGGTGTTCACCAGTCTTCCATGTGTCTCAGCTACGGGAGTACATACGAGACCCGAGACACATCATCAATCAAGAGGATCTAGTGATCGAGCCAGACCACACGTTCGTAGAGCACCCGGTGGCTGTCTTAGAGCGTAGTACGAGACACTTGTGTGTTAAGGACATACCGATGATGAAGATTCAATGGTCGATGCGAGGAGCTGATGAGGCAACTTGGGACACAAAGGATAGTATCCAAAGGAACTATCCAGAGTTTTACGCTGGGCTGGATGTACCTTTAGCGTAGTCGTTTTGTTTCAGTTTTTCCTTTGTTGCATTGCGTACACTTTTTGTGACGTTTTGAGTTACGTTCCCCGAGTGGGAGTATATGGGTTTTTTTAGTTTTGTGTGTTATATGTGATCGTTCGGTTTTTTGCAAGTTTCGGGACGAAACATCTTTTTAGGGGGATTTGATCTAAGATCCCAGTTTTTACCTTCACCTCCCCTGCGGTGAAGAAGGCTGACCCAGCGGCCTTGGTGCTTGTCACCGCCCCCGCGGGACAATGGGCCACCCCTACGGCTGAGGCAGTACGCCCCTACGGATTTGCTGAAGATCAAGCCCGATTTGTTTTTGTTCGTTTTATCTTCCTTCGATAGATAGAATATCCGATCTTCTATCTTATGAGCCGGTTTCCTTATCTTCTTTCTAACCCTAGACGTCCTTTCCATCTATCTTTCTAGCCCGCCCCTATATATTCCCGTCTTTCATCCTTTTTCCCGTGTTTCGCTTACGTCTTCTTCAACCCTGAAGTTGCAACCGTCTCCCTTGCTTCCTGTGATCTTACTGAACATGTAAGTCTTCTCCTCTAAGTTCTTCTTCATCACGTTCATGTAGTTGTTGCATGCCTTTCTCATCTGTTTCGTTTTTCTTCTTCATTCTTCCCTTTTCTTCTTCTCCAAGGATCAAGCTTGAGCCTTGATTCTTGTGGAGCGTTCCGCTGTTGATATGTTGCTGTTCTTAGGCTCTTTTGGTTGATTCTTGACGTGGTTGGATCAAAGGTCCGAGATTTGGATCCCTTACTGAGAGTTTCTGTCAAGAAGAAACCCCGACAGCGTCTTCTACCAGTGCACCGCCCCCGCGCCTGTACACACCCGCCCCCGCGGCAAGCCTCCCCTGCGTCTTGCTCCGTCGCCCCTACGGTTCTTCCTATAGTGACTCTCGTTCTTGTGAGTTGCTTCCTTCCTTGCTTTCCTCGTTCCTTTCCTTCATTCTCATGGATGTTCCTTGTTCCCTGAGTATGCAGTAAGACTAGGGTTGAACCCTTAGCTTGTGGAGATCTCTTAGAGATTATTGAGACTAGAAGTTATAGACTTCTAGCAACTGTTTCGTTCCTGATTCGTGTTGCTTGTGTGAACAGGCTTTCCTTGCTCCTTTCCTGAGGGAAACTGAGCCGTTATCTGAGTTTGTGCTGTGTGTTGAGTGTTCCTTCGAGTGAGGTAAGTCCGTTGGACTTACTTAGCTTCATTCCGTATATTGGTTTGAGTGTTTTGCCTTATTTGTGTTGTTTGTGTTGTTTATCATGTTTATAATGGATAACTGGAATAGAATTCACCCTTTATAACCTTAACTGACCCAAGTGTATGATAATCGGGCGGTGACCACTTGTCTAGTACTTTAGGAGACTAGAATGTGCTTTTGCAACCCAAGCCCGTAGGTAACGGATAGTACTGATCTATTCCTATTGGTAGACAGAAGCGGAGGCGAGTTTTGGAAGATTTTCGAGTGACAAAAGAAGTTGAATTAGTAATGGATAATTTGAAGAAAGATAATAACCGGTTGTGCGCAAGCATGCTATATGTTTACTTTACCTTATGTGTGTTTGTGCCTTTACGTTCTCTCCGATATCTAGAATGTTAGCTAACGGTTTATACCGTCGTTGTAGATGTTCCTCAGGTTCAGGATGCTGCTGAGTGATCCGGATGATATCGTCAGTTGGGGTTCCCGTAAATTATAGGACGGGATCGGGTTTATGTTTATGTTGTTGTTTCCTTTTTTGTTTTGAACTCGGCTGCAAGTCTTTATGCTTTCTTTTATTCAAACCTTTGGTTTTATATTGAGTTTTGGTTTTCATTCGTCTGTGTCTTGTTGTAAGATCCATTGTGCTGTTACTAATCTGAGGGTCGGGACCCATTGTGCGGTCCTAGCCCGTAGCGCTTCGAGTTCCCAGAACTTGGGGTGTTACAACTACATCTTAAATAAATGTTTTATTCGCCCTATCTTGAAAAAGACTCCTTATGAATTCTTTAAAGGACGAAAACCTAATATATCATATTTCAAACCCTTTGGATGTATGTGCTTTGTCCATAATAATGGCAAAGACAACCTTGAAAAATTTAATGCACGTAGTGATGAAGCTACCTTTATAGGATATGCTGCAAATAGTAAAGCTTATCGGGTTTAAAACAAACGTACCAAAATTATCGAGAAAAGTATTCATGTTATTTTTGACAAAAGCAATGATGGTACTTTGAGTAATAGTTTTACAGATCTTGATATGAATCGACATGGAGATCAAAACTGTGATGGAGAAGAAGATCCTAAGGCTCATGCTAAGAACATGCAAGAACAAATTCAAGACAACGGAGAAAAATCTCAAGACCTTGAAATGCACCTTCAAGACCTTGAAATGACCAACAACAACACTGTTGAAGATCATTTTCCTGGCCTTGAAACACAACTTCAACGCCTTGACATCGGAAACAAGGTTGTAACTTCGGTGGTTCCCGAATCAAGTCAAACAATTGAGCCTCCAGAATCTTCATACGTTTCACACACCAAGAGAAGAAAATTCAAACATTCTTCATACCATCCACAAGAGAACGTGATCTCCGATCCAAAAGCATGTGTGCAAACCCAATCTAGGGTAAATAACTTATGTGCTTTTTCTGCGTTTGTGTCTCTTGTAGAAGCCAAAAACTACGTTCATGCACTTTAAGAACCAAATTGGATCATTGCCTTGCAAAATGAGCTAAATGATTTTGAGAGAAACAAAGTATGGACCCTCATGTCTAGACCTAAGCACCAATCCGTCATAGGAACCAAATAGGTATTCCGAAACAAGTTGGATGAACATGGTATAGTCATCAAAACAAAGCACGATTTGTAGCTCAAGACTATAACCAAGAAGGTATTGATTATGAGGAGACCTTTCCTCCGGTTTCCAAGTTAGAAGTCATACGTATGCTACTTGCATTTGCATCCTTCATGAACATAAAGCTTTTTTCAAATGGATGTTAAGTGTGATTTTCTTAATGGCTTGTTAGAAGAAGAGGTCTATGTTGCTCAACCTCCTAGTTTTGAAAATGATAAATTTCCGGATCATGTTTTTAAATTGGACAAAGCTCTTTATGGTCTTAAATAAGCTTCTCGATCTTGGTATGAAATATTGTCCAAGTATCTTCTGAAAATGACTTTAAAAGAGATTTGATTGACAAAACTTTGTTTGTCAAAACTAGAGACAACGATTTATTAGTAGTACAAATCTATGTTGACAATATATTATTTGGTGCTACTAATGATTCTCTATGTAAGAAATTTTCAGATATTATGTGTAGAAAGTTCGAAATGAGCTTAATGGAAGAGTTGAATTTCTTTCTTGGTCTACTAGTTACTCAAGCCAAGAAAGGAATCTTTCTAAAACAAAGCAAGTATACCAAGGATTTGCTCAAGAAATATAAAATGGATCAATCCAAGGTAGCGAAAACTCCAATGAGTTCTACTCTTTCATTAGATAAAGACAAGAATGGTAATAGTGTCGTACAAAAGGAGTATTGAGGTATGATCGTTTCGTTGTTATATCTAACCGCTAGTCAACCTGACATTATGTTTAGTGTGTGCATGTGTGCTAGATTTCAAGTTGATCCTAAAGAGTCACACTTGATAGGTGTGAAGAGGATATTTTGACATCTTAATGGCACTAAGGATATAGGGTTATGGTATCCATGTCTTTACTCGTTTCACCTTGTTGGCTATTCAAATGCAGACTTTGCAAGCTATAAGGTCGATAGAAAAAACACTTATGGATGTTGCCAATTCTTAGGGTCATCCCTAATAAGTTGACACTCCAAGAAGCAAAATTTTGTCTCCCTATCCACAATTGAAGCCGAATACATAGATGTTGGAGCTTGTTGTTAACAAATTCTATAGATAGCTCAACAACTTCGTGATCTTGATTTTGATCTCAAAGGTATACCTACTAAATGTGATAATACAAGGTCTTGAAACGGATTCTAAAGACAAAAGTGATAAACCCATTAAATCATTTTAAAGAAGATTTTTTTTAAAATGACTTCAAAATTTTTCACCAAAATTTCGATTTCAAAATTCAAATATTGGTTTTTAAATTTTGTTGATATTTATGAGAGAAGATATGCAAATCAAATTTCACTTTCAAAGTCTTGATATTCTCAAGATTTTGTTTTGCCTTAAATTGATTTGACATGTCCTTTATAAAGCAGCCATCACTTCCTTTCCTATCACCTCTTTCCTTGTGCTCAAAAATTTTTACAACCCACTTTACGCTTTATTCTTTCGGTTTTCAAACTCTCTCACAAACGCTCATCCATGGCACCCAAGAGAAACTCCAACCGTATCGCCTCATCATCGGAGGCAAAGAAACCAAGAAGCTCCTCCCCAACGCCATCTACAGATGTAACGGTTCTCATCACCTCAGATTCGGCACAACCCTCACCTCCGGCAATAAATATTGATATTTGTTCTCAAATAGGGTTGTCGTCAAATTGGTTCAAGAACTTTAAAGCAATAGGAACTTGGTTGGACGGCTTTCACAATCAACCACTATGCATGTGGTATTCTGTAGATTTGGACTTTTTGGAGACTTTGAAGGTGCCATACATCACATTGCTCCAAGGTTGCTCGATATGGAAGATGTTAAACCCAAGAAAAGTGGCTTACACAAGGCTCATGATAGCATGTATTATAGTCTATATTTTGGGATTGGTTTAGACATTTTATCTTCATAAATCTGCATGTATGGATGTATATTCTTTGAATATATTGTTGTTTTGTCTACCTTTGCGGGAATCAAGGTCTACACCTAGTTTCGTTGTAATCGTAGGTAAAATGGAACGTTTTGCATTAAAATGGAGCTAAGGAAGCTAAGGAGTCATTGGAACTATATAATTGTAACACCCCAAATTCTGAGAACTCGGGGAGCTACTGGTTAGGACCTCACAATGGGTCCCGACCATAGTTTTACAACAATTTTACTTGGATCTTACAACAAGGCACAAAAGTATTTAAAACATTTGAAAACTGTAAACAATATATACATGGCGAATATGTATCAGCCTTACAAGAAAAGATACTAAAACGACGTATATGAAGAACAAAAGACATCCCCGTCCCCAACTAAATGAGTACGTGGACCCGGCTGACCATTTCCTCCGGATCTCTCTACAACTGTCTTAACCTGCAAGGCATCTACAAGCGGTATAAAACCGTTAGCTAACATTCTATGCATAAGTATTAAGGTAAAAGCACAAACACACAACATACACAATCAACATGCACAATCAATCCTTTTATTATCTTTACTTAGGTGATATGTCATTACTAATGATACTTATTTTGTGACACGAGGGATTCCCAAACCTCGCCCCTGTCCCCGTTTACCAACGCGGAATGATACTAATGCATTTGACTGTCTACCTGACTGGGCTGGTCGCAGGGAACCTCCTAGACTCTCGCAAGAGCTAGGCAGATGATGTCACGACCCGTTATCATACACTTGGGTCAATTACACAATATACTAAAGTTGGCCTATTCCGGTTTCGTTATTTATCTTAACTAACAAGCACCACTCATACACATCACACACATACAAGAAGCCAACTAAGTAAGTCCGTGGACTTACCTGAATCAGATCTCGACTTTCTAATTCGCAAATCAATCTGTACAGTAGGAATTCTGTGGCCTGTCAAAGGAGGCAAGTGTGTCAGCACACTTTCTAGGTGATTAGAAGTCTAAGACTTCTAAGATAGTAGGTCTTAATAGAAAGGAATTGATTACAATATTAATTTATGGTAAAATGACTATTTTACCCTTGGTCCCGAAACTTCTAATAATTCCATAATTTATGTCTAAACTCTTATTTGAGAATAAAATGTCATATTCTAACTCATAAAGATGAGTTTGGTTACAAACTGACAATTTACACATTCTTCTTATTTTCCGAAAGATCGTTAAGATCCAACTTCGGCTTCAAATATGAAATTCGAATAGTCTTATAAAAATTCCGAAATAATTCCCTAAATCATCTATGATATCCCATCTACTCATAGGAGAAAGAATTTCTTAAAACTGTTAACGCATCACTTCTACAAAAATTTCTAAAGTTGGTTACAACATTTAACAAACAACACACTGTCTTAACTTTGAAAAATCATAACTCCTATAATACTCGCTGGATTTATCCCAAATTTTGATATGTTCTACTATAAAATCTTATCTATAATATATCCAAAATTCAGCCGCAAAGGAGATCAAAATCCTATTTAAAACTATCTCACAAAACCAAATTTCTGCACAACAGAAAAACTACTTATGACTCAATCTTTGAAAAATCATAAATCCCAAACCACTCGCTGGATTCCTCTCAAATTTTAGTATGTTATACTATACAATATCGACTAAAACATATCCGAAAATCAGCAGTAAAGGTGGAGTCTAACCTACCCAAAACTGGAGCCGAAGTTGACTGTTCTTCACAGTTTCTGGAATTCAAACTGAACGTGCAAATGGTCCAAGGTTCGGAACTCACCGATCATAAGTTATGCATGAACCTTAACCCATCAGCTTATGTTCAAAACTCTCTTAGCCTATTCTAGGTCCAACTTACACAATCATCTACATTACTCTCATCTCAAACTCATCAAACAACAGCAGCACTCCCTAGACAACAATATGGTACTGAGGTTAAAGGTTCGCTTCTACTCACCCGCAGCGGTGAAGGCCACAGTTTACAGTTGATCAACGGACTAGAAAACCCGGCGCTGAATCTCGGTTGGATGTAGGTTGCGACAGGGGCTGCATTAGATTACAGGAGGGGATGGTTACTATCTAATCAGGAGGAGAGGGGAGTGGACAGCAAGAGAAGTGGCTTACCTAGTTCTTCGATTGCAGCAGGCTAAGCAACCGGTCCGCCTCTGTCTCGCACCCGCTAGAGGCGTGCAGAGGTCAAGGTATGCTTCTGAGAGTTATGCTGGTTGTTGAAGGGCTGCTGCGTCGGACGGACATCACCAGGCGTTGCTGCGTTGGGCGACTACTGCTGTTGCGGGTTGCTACTGCGTCGGACTGCTGCTGTGGGCTGCTGTTGTGGGTTGCAGCGCTGAAGAGGGCTGAAGACACTGGATATGGACGGTTCTGAGCGTAACAGAAGACGGAAGGGAGACGAGCAGTTGTACGCAGATCCGGCGCTGCCCATGCCCTCATCACGTTCCTGGGCCACTGCAGAAGTAAGGGGAGTTGGGCCACGTACCAGTAGTTGTTGATGGGCTGAAAAATAAAACAAAGGAAATGCAAGGAAAGGTGGGCTGAAATTCAAACTGAACGTGCAAATGGTCCAAGGTTCGGAACTCACCGATCATAAGTTATGCATGAACCTTAACCCATCAGCTTATGTTCAAAACTCTCTTAGCCTATTCTATGTCCAACTTACACAATTATCTACATTACTCTCATCTCAAACTCATCAAACAACAGCAACACTCCCTAGACAACAATATGGTACTAAGGTTAAAGGTTCGCTTCTACTCACCCGCAGCGGTGAAGGCCACAGTTTGCGGTTGATCAACGGACTAGCAAACCCGGCGCTGAATCTCGGTTGGATGTAGGTTACGACAGGGGCTGCATTAGATTACAGGTGTAACACCCCGAATCCTAGAGGACTCGAAATGCTACGAGCTGGGACCTCACAATGGGTCCCGGCCCTTAGCCTGACAACAACTTCATCGGACCTTACAACACGGCACAAATAAAAAGGCAAAACATAGAGTTTTATAACATGAGCGAAATAAAAATCCAAATTCTGAAAACAATACAGCCAAATCTCAAAAACCGAAAATACCAACATCAGTTTCAATAGTCATAAAATAAAATATAACAGTCCCATCCTATAATGCACGGAACCCCGGCTGCCCACTACCGCCGGATCGCTCGATCGCCTCTCTAACCTGCAAGGCTTCTACAAGCGGTATAAAACCGTTAGCTAACATTCTATGCATAAGTATAAAGGTAAAAGCACAAACACACAACATACGCAATCAACATGCAACACTCATTCCTTTTTATTATCTTTAATTAAGTGATACGTCATTACTAATGATACTTATTTTGTGACACGAGGGATTCCCAATCCTCTCCCCTGTCCCCGTTTACCAATGCAGAATGGTATTAATGCATGTAACCGTCTACCGGACTGGGCTGGTCGCAGGGAACCTCCTAGACTCTCGCAAGAGCTAGGCAGATGATGTCACGACCCGTTATCATACACTTGGGTCAGTTATACAATATACTACAGTCGGCTTATTCCGGTTTCGTTATTTATCTTAACTATCACACACCACTCATACACATCACACACATGCAAGAAGCTAGCTAAGTAAGTCAGTGGACTTACCAGAATTAAATCTCGTCACTCTTAACAACACTAAATTAGTAGTTGCAGGAACTCAGTTGCCTGTCAAAGGAGGCACGTGGGTCAATACTTTTCCTTGGATACTTAGAAGTCTAAAACTCCTAAGATGTACGATTCTATGTGCAGAAGTTATTACAGTGTTTATTTAAGGTAAATTGACTATTTTACCCTTGGTTCCGAGACTTCCAAAAACCCGTAAAATGTACTTAAATTCTTACTTGAGGCTAACTAATCATATTCTACTCCCTAGGATGATTTTAGGTAACAACTAGAAAAATTACCCATTTTCTATTTCCCGAAAAGTCACTAAGGTCCAACTACAGTTCCAAATATGAAGTTAAAATAAACTTATAAAAATTCTAAAATAAATTTCTAAATTATCTATGATATCTAATCTACTCATAGGAGAAAGAATTTCTTAAAACTGTTCAATCGTTATTCCTACAAAAATCTTTAAAGTTGGCTACAACACTACAAATGTTCCCATACTTAGTCAAAATTTACTGCTGGAAAAATAGCTCAACTACTTCACTTTGAGACCCTATAACTTTCAATCCAACCATTCATTTAATCCCAAATTTTAACACGGTAAACTATGTATATCTATCTATGATCTATTAAAAATTCAACGGTGGATCTTCAACCAATCTTTTTCACATTGATTCACAACAGTGGGTAATCTTCAACTTCAAAAATTGTAGAAATAAAAATCTGTACACAAAGAGCTCATGAGATCCTGAGTTCTATAATCAATGTCAACTATCCAGCATCAACACAAACTACTCTTACCCCTCCTATGTTCAACCTATGGGGACAAACATCCATCTATACATTTATAGACTCCATCTAAGAGTTGTACAGAAGTTAACATCCGGGAATTATTCACTTACTGGACTGCAACAGCTCAGCGGAAAAACATGCTCCTGGACTCGAGGGTAAGACTTCACTGCTGTAGCTTGGAACGGCTCTACTTGGCCTGGTTGTGGACATCCGGTGCAGTCGAGTTAGGTATCCATTCAGCATAGAGAAGAAGGAGTATGTGAGTTCCTGTGATTGGTATAAACGCAGATGGAGGGAGGAAGAGAGCTGGAAGGTACGAACGTATAGGGAAAAGAGAGAGAGAGAGAGAGAGAGAGAGAGAGAGAGAGAGAGAGAGAGAGAGAGAGAGAGAGAGCCAGCAGCCAACTTACTTAGGAATCTCGTGTGCAGAAAGTTGAAGGCTGTTCGTCCCTGGAGTGGTGGCTGCGAGTCTCCGGTTTGTAGCTGGGCAACTTGGTCCGGAAACAGTTAGGGTCGATGGGTAGAGGCGCTTCTGGCTTGGCTTTTCAAGTGAACTCCGCTGGGTCCAAACGCAGCCAAGTGCTAGGCTCTTCGTTGCTGTCAAACGTTGCTTGAATGGTTGATGTGTGACGATTGTTTTGTACGCAGGGGTAGAAGAGATGGCCGACTGAATGGATCCCTGCTGTGCGATTAATGGAGAAGTTATAGCAGCTCTTCTTTAATTCAGCAACCGTTACAAGGTGAAGAGAAGGAAAGAGAAGGGCCGGCTGTTACTCCTCCCTGCTGAACGCAATGCTGGCTGTTACACACGTAGATCACTAGGCTGGAGAGGCGCTGAACGTACTGGGCTGCAGAGGGTTGTTAATGGGCTCGTAACCAGCCTCTCCTGGACTGCTGCAGGCCGGGCTCGAAGTCAAGCTGGGCTGAAATTAAGGTAGGAATAGTGGGTGAAACATGCAAGAAAGATGGGCTGAATTGCTTGTCAAAAATCTGTCAAAACTCGTCATGGCCTTGTCAGGCCCATGAATGAGTTTGTCACAGATTTGTCGGGCTTTGTCATGGCCTCGTCTCAGCTTAGTCATGGTCTCGTCACAGCTTGTCATGATCTCGTCACAACTTGTCATCGATAAGAATGAATTATAATAACTAGGGTTTGATATAAATCTATCATTTTATGTGAATTATATTCTACATAAAATAATAAATAATTATAAGAATTAGAGCTTGATAAAATTTTATCATTTTATGTGAATTAAATTCTACATAAAATAATAAAATTTGTGAAGAAAGAAGTACTAGATAGAATGGGAAACCGTCAACGGTTCGAAGTCCGATTTGATTCAGAATTAAACGGAATAAAAATTCCGGATATTACATCAGTACCCCCTTAAAATAAGTTTCGTCCCGAAACTTAGGACAAGGTACTTAATTAAAAGACTTTTATAATTAAACTGGTATGTCCTAGTCTCACTAAAATTTAATTTCCTTTTCTAAACTTCTCTAACCTTTTAAAGCGTAACGAAAAAAACTGGTCCTTACATCCGATCCCCCTCAAAAATAAGTTTCGTCCCGAAACTTAGGGTAGTTCCCAAGATCATGAAACGTAAGAGAGCCCTATGACTAACAAGTTACTACATCAAGACACCTATGGTTCACACACAAGCACATCAAACATAACACACATACAATCACTCAACGTAACCAAACAAGGATGTAGAACTACCTGACGGTCCTATAGACGTCTCTAGATCCGCATAAAACTCGGGATAGTTCCTCCGGATACTATCCTCCGTCTCCCAAGTGGCCTCGTCAATCCCTCGTCTCGACCACTGTACTCTCAACATGGGTATTACTTTCGATCGAAGGCGTCTCATACCTCTCTCCAAAACTGCTATCGGGTGCTCAGGAAATGTATGATCCGGCTCGACCACTAGGTCGTCATGGCTCACTGTGTCTCGGGTCATGCACACACTCTCTCAACTGAGATACATGGAAAACTGGATGGACTCCCTCCAATCGGGGAGGCAATGCCAATCTATAAGCCACCTCTCCTATCCGCTCTAGGATATCAAAGGGCCCAACATATCGGGGACTCCACTTCCCTTTAATGGCGAAGCGTCTAACACCCCTTGTCGGTGACACCTTCAACCATACCTGGGTGCCAACCCTGAACTCCAGAGGTCTGCGCTTCTTATCAGCATAAGATCTCTGACGGCTCTGTGCGGTCAACATTCGCTCTGGGATCAATGCTACCCGAGCCATCTCATCCTGTACCTGCTCGGGCGATACCCCACTCATCCTCCCAGGCTCATCCCAACACAAAGGTGTACGACACCTCCGCCCATATAGTGCCTCATAAGGAGCCATCCCAATAGTCGCGTGGCAACTATTGTTATAAGAAAACTCCACCAAAGGAAGGTGGTCGGGCCATACCTGACCCCAATCAAGCACACATGCCCTCAACATGTCCTCAAGGGTCTGAATAGTCCTCTTAGACTGCCCGTCCGTCTGAGGATGGTATGCCGTGGTGAACTGTAAGCTCGTCCCTAAGGCGACGTGTACCTGCTGCCAGAACCTCGAGGTAAAACGCCCATCCCTATCTAAAATGATCGTCCTCGGCACTCCATGGAACCTCACAATCTGTCGGGTAAACTCCTCGGCTAAACGAGACACCGGCTAGGTTTCCTTAATAGGAATGAATCGTGCCGTCTTCGTCAACCGATCCACTACAACCCATATCGCATCAAAGCCTCTACTCAACCTCAGGCCAGTAACGAAGTCCATGGAAATGTCCTCCCACTTCCACTGTGGAACCGGAAGTGGTTGGAGCTCTCCTCCAGGCCTGTGGTGCTCAATCTTGACCTGCTGAAAGGTCGCACACTAGGCTACATATCTAGCCACGTCGGGCTTGAGCCCGTCCCACCAATAAGATCGTCGTATATCCTGATACATACTCGCGCCGGGGTGGACGGAGTAAGGTGTAGAATGGGCCTCCTGCAGTATACGCTACCTCAACTGTCTGTCAGAGGCTACACATATGCGCTCCTGGCGCCTCAAAATCCCATCTGCACCCACCATAAACTGTGGTGCCTCCCCTCTGGACATCCTATCCCTGATCCTCGTCAGTGTTGGACAACCCTCCTGTTTCCGCCGGATCTCTTCATTCAGATCAGGTGAAACCTCTAACACTGACAGATGACCGTCAGTATCCGGAAACCGGATGTCTACCTCCAACCAAATCAAATCTCTCCGCAACTGGGTCTGAACAGTCAATCTAGCAATCGCAGCCTCGCGAGGTGTCCTCCTACTAAGGGCATCGGCGACCACATTCGCCTTCCCGGATGATAAAGGATTTCTAAGTCAAAATCCTTAATCAGCTCTAGCCATCTCCTCTGGCGGTTATTCAACTCCCGCTGAGTGAATATGTACTTCAGACTCTTGTGGTCTGTGAAGATCTGACAGGTGGCCCCGTAGAGATAATGACGCCAGATCTTCAAGGCATGAATGACTGCAGCTAGCTCAAGGTCGTGAGTAGGGTAATTCTCCTCATACGTCTTCAGCTATCGAAACGCATACGCAATGACCCTACCCCTCTGCATCAGGACGCATCCCAAGCCTAGCTTGGATGCATCACTGTAAACGACGAAGTCCTCAACGCCCTCTGGTTGTGCTAACACCGGAGCAGAAGTCAATATCTCCTTCAGCTCCTCAAAGCTCCGCTGACAAGGCTCGGTCCATGCAAATCTGATAGACTTCCTTAGCAAGGAAGTGAGTGGCCTGGCAATAACAGAAAAATCCTTCACAAACCTACGGTAGTATCCGGCCAGACCTAGAAAACTGCGTACCTCCTTGACCGTCTTAGGGGGCGGCCATGATGCAACTGACTCTATCTTTGTCGGGTCCACCTTGACTCCTTCGGCAGAGACAAGGAAACGTGGGCTGAAATGAGGTAAGAAGAAAGGAAATACAAGGAAAGGTGGGCTGAAATGAGGTAAGAAGAAGTGGGCTGAAAGTTTGTCAAGATTTGTCAAAAACTCGTCATGGCTTTGTCAGGCCCATGCATGACTTCGTCACAGAGTTGTCGGGCTTCGTCATGACCTCGTCTCCGCTTTGTCATGGTCTCGTCACAGCTTTGTCACAGTCTCGTCTAAATTCATCGTTAAGGATTAATTATAAGAATTAGGGTTTGATATAATTCTATCATTTTATGTGAATCAAATTCTACATAAAATGATAAATAATTATAAGAACTAAGGTTTGATATAATTCTATCATTTTATGTGAATTAAGTTCTACATAAAATGATAAAATTTGTGAATAAAGAAAAACTAGATAGAATGGGAACCGTCAACGGCTCGAAGTCCGAATTGATTCGGAATTAAACGGAATAAAAATTCCGGATATTACATCAGTACCCCGTTATAATAAGTTTCGTCCCAAAACTTAGAACAAGGTACTTATATAAACGACTTCCATAAATAAACTGGTATGTCCTAGTCTCACTAAATTTTTATTCGTTTCCTAAACTTCTCTAACCCTATCAAAGTATAACAAAACTGGTCGTTACATCAGATCCCCCTCAAAATAAGTTTCGCCCCGAAACTTAGGGTAAGACAATCCTGATCGGCCTTTAAGGCACCAAATGGGTGTGTTTGATCACTACATAAAAGTCTCGTCGTTTTCACATTTATGTTTCCCGCACATAAAGATTACCAAAAACACACATCACTGACTAAACACTCAAATATGAAATAAACAAGCAGTCAAACAATATCACACATCCAAGGTCAAGCCCTAACTCGTCACTCTCGAGGTTACAACTATCACTACATAGGTCTTTGAAAGGTTACGTCTCTTACTGTCCCCAGTATCTTAGGTAGCCTTATCAGCTTTTCATAAAACCACTAAATCTTAAATCTTTTCAGGTATTTAGATCACAAGCGCCTGCTACCACGTTCTAGAGTGGTTACCGGATATCTCACCGGTATCATCTGGCTTAACTGTCTGATTCTCTAATATGATAACCTAACCTGTCTCTGGTAGGTATCTCTCCACTGAAATTCTCCAACTTAGTTCCCAAACTTAGTCTCCGTGGAGAACTGAAGCTACACTCTCCAATAGGGTGAAGAATACTAGTCCATCAGTCACTTTTACCGCTTCAAAACTTCCAATGGTTGCCTTACACAACTCACTTCCAGATCCTTTGATGACCCTACGGAAAATAATCTATTCAACTTCCTTCCCTTCGTTATGACCACTTGCTTCTGGCCTTCTAAAAAGGTTTTGACTACACACTCAGGCCAAAGGTCTTGAACATCCACCACGCTTACCAAGTGCCCAATGCTCTTCATATCACGACCCACTTGGTCTTGTTTTTTTAATAATACTCAGCCATCTTATTCCTTAGGTAAGGAATCATCACCTTTACCCTTTTCAGGTCTAACACTCGAGACAACTAAAAATCAAATCTAGTAGTCATCCTCTTTGTTCACTTGGCATTAAAATACTATTTATAGATCTATAATATATCGTTAGCTCAACCTTAGGCTTCTCACGCATTTTCCAAGATCTTAAGTGACCCAGAACATATCCGGAATGACGGTATTAGGCACAAAGTGATCTCCTATCACCCTATTTGATCATAACTACTCAATAATTTTTAGCATACCATCAACAATGCACTCTTTTATCCACCATGGTTACCAGCCCGATAGTATCCCTCTGACTCAAAACGCAACTAGGCTTTGTTCCGACATAACATTACCCATAAAATCTACTCCGAGATTATGCTTTTTTTTTAAGCACGGTTACTAGATTGCAAGTATGGTCCTGTCACTTCTCTTTCTTATGTATCTTCGACTCAGGATGGTAGTTACTCACTTTGAGCTTTCTAGTGCAAGCCATGCACAATAATTTTATTACATCATTAATTCTTTCCTCAATCCATCAAGAAAACTCATTCTAGAATACTCCGTTACGTATTGGATTCCGAACTAGTTATCTGACAACAGGTGACAAGCCGTCAATATTCACTTGAATCCATAATAGGGTACTAATCTCCTTCTATAACCTCTTACATGCACATACTTTTCCGTCTAACTTCATGGTGATACAGCTCCCGTACAATATTTTCAGTCACTCTGTGTAACCTATCTCACGTTCCTTCCAAGTGAAACGCATTTCACCAACTATCATCATCTTAAACTCGACACGTCATTTTTCCGTACCATTGCTTCTAGCTTTGTGGGTTAGGACCCACCACGCTTCCGCTGCGCTACTCTGATAATTCTGTTGTTACTCATTAATCATAAGGATATTTTCTGTGAGTCCCAAGTGATTAACCTCAAACTCTTTCTTCCAAGTATACCATAAGTCCTAACCGGATGAAGTAGCAAGTACCTTCCTTAATTGCCTTAATGAAACAAGATAACGATTGGAGAACAACTTCTTCCGTTTACTTTCTTAATTCTCTTAGCACGGATCCAAACTACCAAGCTCGACCGGAGTTTGATCTTAACCACCCAAGAAGTAACCCTTAAAACGTTTCTCTTTATATCTTTAATTCATCCAAGAAGGTTGTCGTTGCCTACTTAAGGAAATCCTCTAAGGCGTCGGTACAACTACTCCATAGACGCACAGTCACAAATATCTCTTCTTAACGGCACATAACTCGTCAATACCAAACAATATTTGCATGTCCTTGGTTGACATCGGTCAGTCTATAATTGACTTATCTCAATTTCATACCTCTACTCGTATTAAACTTTTGGTGCACATCACCTACTAGATTAATCCTTTTATCCTTCTTTAGTTCGTCTTATCTTTCACTCTTCTACTTCCCTTGGGACAACTATCTTTCTCAAGTCCGATTGTGTCATTCATCTGGCATAAATAGTCATTTCAAGTTTCCACGATAGCTTGCAAGCGCCTTTGAAATTCTTATGGCCGTAATGATCCTACACTTGTAGTTCTTTTTGCATGGACCATCTGTGTTGATGGCTTAGGTCCCGTGATAATTCGGGTTACCCTGGACTCTCGAGTCTAGCAAGGCCGTTCTCCCATACAGATTTCTTCACTGGCATTGGTGGTAATATCGCCTTCCTGAAACTCCGTTGACCCTGCTACAGGCTTCCATTCTTTGGATATTGGCGTCGTTGTTTCTTTCAAACTTCTTATATCTCTGAGGAGGTCAAAACCTCCTCACGCTTGTGGGGTCTGCCTTTTCGCTTTTACACTCAATTGTAGGTCTTCATTCCGTGCACATTAGATTCTGACACCCGGATTGACACTTTGTCTCTTCTGGTTTCTCATGCCCATAATGGTCTATGTGGCATCCGCCTCGATTATAATGTCCTTAATTCCGTAATCTTGGTTTTACTCAATTCTACTTGTCTTGTTCCAATAGTGTTATCTCTACTCCACACTCTTATAGTCTCTTGCATGGCCCTTCTAATTCCGTCTCTCGGCGTCGTATGCCCGAGTTCCTTGTAAGCCTTCCTATCGCTTCTAACTGAACTGACTCAGGGATTTCTTCCTCATATGATTGTGCTTGTGGTAAAATTATCTTCAGAAATTTACTTCCTTGCTCACTTGTTCCTTGGATGCTTTCCAAGGATCACCAAGCGGCCTATCCGAGTATAATACTCAATTCAAGGTCCGATTCCATTGCCTCGTGTTGGAGATTCGTCAAGTCCACAGTTGATTTATCATGAGGCGATAATCGCTTCGTGATATCACGACTAAAGGATATAAAATATCCTTTAGGATACTAACAAGCTAAGCAAACACATGTTGTATAACATATAATCATAACATCATAAAAAGTCTATAAGCTAACTCCTATCGATCCAAGTAGTAGAAATCCACGGAGAGCGATGGTGGTCCAACGTACTACTATCCCAACAACCCGACTATGCGTGCGTGTAAAAACATAAATCCGTTTTGAAAATTTAGACCCCTTTCGAGTTCTAGTTATTTTATACATTCAGTCTTTTAGAAGATTTCAAGTGCCATTGTTGCCAACCCAGAGCTCTGATACCATATTGTAACACCCCAAATTTTGAGAACTCGGGGAGCTACTGGTTAGGACCTCACAATGGGTCCCGACCATAGTTTGACAACAATTTTACTTGGATCTTACAACAAGGCACAAAAGTATTTAAAACATTTGAAAACTATAAACAATATATACATGGAGAATATGTATCAGCCTTACAAGAAAAGATACTAAAACGACGTATATGAAGAACAAAAGACATCCTCGTCCCCAACTAAATGAGTACGTGGACCCGGCTGACCATTTCCTCCGGATCTCTCTACAACTGTCTTAACCTGCAAGGCATCTACAAGCGGTATAAAACCGTTAGCTAACATTCTATGCATAAGTATAAAGGTAAAAGCACAAACACACAACATACACAATCAACATGCACAATCAATCCTTTTATTATCTTTACTTAGGTTATATGTCATTACTAATGATACTTATTTTGTGACACGAGGGATTCCCAAACATCGCCCCTATCCCTATTTACCAACGCGGAATGGTACTAA
The DNA here is from genome assembly GCA_033239125.1 of Fagopyrum homotropicum. Lineage (NCBI taxonomy): Eukaryota > Viridiplantae > Streptophyta > Magnoliopsida > Caryophyllales > Polygonaceae > Fagopyrum > Fagopyrum homotropicum. The sequence continues at coordinate 54,223,157 of BSWB01000001.1, read as the reverse complement.
TGCATTTGACCGTCTACCTGACTGGGCTGGTCGCAGGGAACCTCCTAGACTCTCGCAAGAGCTAGGCAGATGATGTCACGACCTGTTATCATACACTTGGGTCAATTACACAATATACTAAAGTCGGCCTATTCCGGTTTCGTTATTTATCTTAACTAACAAGCACCACTCATACACATCACACACATGCAAGAAGCTAGCTAAGTAAGTCCGTGGACTTACCTGAATCAGATCTCGACTTTCTAATTCGCAAATCAATCTGTACAGTAGGAATTCAGTGGCCTGTCAAAGGAGGCAAGTGTGCCAGCACACTTTCTAGGTGATTAGAAGTCTAAGACTTCTAAGATAGTAGGTCTTAATAGAACGAAATTGATTACAATATTAATTTATGGTAAAATGACTATTTTACCCTTGGTCCCGAAACTTCTAAAAATTCCATAATTTATGTCTAAACTCTTATTTGAGACTAAAATGTCATATTCTAACTCATAAAGATGAGTTTGGTTACAAACTGGCAATTTACACATTCTTCTTATTTTCCGAAAGATCGTTAAGGTCTAACTTCGGCTTCAAATATGAAATTCGAATAGTCTTATAAAAATTCCGAAATAATTTCCTAGATCATCTATGATATCCCATCTACTCATAGGAGAAAGAATTTCTTAAAACTGTTAAAGCATCACTTCTACAAAAATTTCTAAAGTTGGTTACAACATTTAACAAACAGCACACTGTCTTAACTTTGAAAAATCATAACTCCTAAACTACTCGCTGGATTTATCCCAAATTTTGATATGTTCTACTATAAAATCTTATCTATAATATATCCTAAATTCAGCCTCGAAGGAGATCAAAATCCTATTTAAAACTATCTCACAAAACCGAATTTCTGCACAACAGAAAAACTGCTTATGACTCAATCTTTGAAAAATCATAAATCCCAAACCACTCGCTGGATTCCTCTCAAATTTTAGTATGTTATACTATACAATATCGACTAAAACATATCCGAAAATAAGCAGTAAAGTTGGAGTCTAACCTACCCAAAACTGGAGCCGAAGTTGACTGTTCTTCACAGTTTCTGGAATTCAAACTGAACGTGCAAATGGTCCAAGGTTCGGAACTCACCGATCATAAGTTATGCATGAACCTTAACCCATCAGCTTATGTTCAAAACTCTCTTAGCCTATTCTAGGTCCAACTTACACAATCATCTACATTACTCTCATCTCAAACTCATCAAACAACAGCAGCACTCCCTAGACAACAATATGGTACTGAGGTTAAAGGTTCGCTTCTACTCACCCGCAGCGGTGAAGGCCACAGTTTACGGTTGATCAACGGACTAGCAAACCCGGCGCTGAATCTCGGTTGGATGTAGGTTGCGACAGGGGCTGCATTACATTACAGGAGGGGATGGTTACTATCTAATCAGGAGGAGAGGGGAGTGGACAGCAAGAGAAGTGGCTTACCCGTTCTTCGATTGCAGCAGGCTAAGCAACCGGTCCGCTTCTGTCTCGCACCCGCTAGAGGTGTGCAGAGGTCAAGGTATGCTTCTGAGAGTTATGCTGGTTGTTGAAGGACTACTGCTGTTGCAGGTTGCTGCTGCGTCGGACTGCTGCTGTGGGTTGCTGCGCAGAAGAGGTTGTTGCACTGAAGAGGGCTGAAGACGCTGGAGATGGACGGTTCTGAGCGTAACAGAAGACGGAAGGGAGACGAGCAGTTGTACGCAGATCCGGCGCTGCCCATGCCCTCATCACGTTCCTGGGCCACTGCAGAAGTAAGGGGAGTTGGGCCACGTACCAGTAGTTGTTGATGGGCTGAAAAAAAAAACAAAGGAAATGCAAGGAAAGGTGGGCTGAAATGAGGTAAGAAGAAGTGGGCTGAAAGTTTGTCAAGATTTGTCAAAAACTCGTCATGACTTTGTCAGGCCCATGCATGACTTTGTCACAGAGTTGTCGGGCTTCGTCATGACTTCGTCTCAGCTTTGTCATGGTCTCGTCACAGCTTTGTCACAGTCTCGTCTAAATTCGTCGTTAAGGATTAATTATAAGAATTAGGGTTTGATATAATTCTATCATTTTATGTGAATCGAATTCTACATAAAATGATAAATAATTATAAGAACTAAGGTTTGATATAATTCTATCATTTTATGTGAATTAAGTTCTACATAAAATGATAAAATTTGTGAAGAAAGAAAAACTAGATAGAATGGGAACCGTCAACGGCTCGAAGTCCGAATTGATTCAGAATTAAACGGAATAAAAATTCCGGATATTACATCAGTGCCCCGTTATAATAAGTTTCGTCCGAAACTTAGAACAAGGTACTTAATTAAACGACTTCCATAAATAGACTGGTATGTCCTAGTCTCACTAAATTTTTATTCGTTTCCTAAACTTCTCTAACCCTATCAACGCATAACAAAACTGGTCGTTACAATAATGGAGCTTAGAGAAGATCTCGGGAAGTATGGAAATGATTTAGAAGATTGATTTTGGACAAGATTTGAGATGGTTTACATCCAGTTGAGATTCACCTCAGTCAACTACAGTATCACCTCGACCGAGGTGATCTTGAGGAGCGTACCGACCGAGGCAAACACCCTGTCATCGGCGAGATCTTTATTTTTGGCTGAGATCTTCTATTTTTAGAAGGAGGATATCTTATATTTTTGCTTGGATTTCTAGAAGAAAGATATTATATTTGGCTGATTTATTTTGAGAGATATGGATATATTTTCTAGGAAATTATCTTTTTAAAGTATTTTATCCTTGGAAGATAATTCTCCTATATAAAGGGTTGGATTTTCTACAATTCAATCATCTTCGGATCAAGGATTTTCTGAAGTATTTTCTGAAGAATTGAAGGAAGTTTGAAGGTTCAAGTTCAAGGAAGGAAGAAATCATAGTTGGAGTTGGCTTTTGAAGGAGTTTGTAAGATCTTCTTAGATTATTTTTGGTTTGTTGTCTTTTCTGATTTTGACATTGAGGAACACTGATTTGTTGTTTGATTCATTCAGTTATAGAGACCTTTGTGTTAAGGTTTTCTTGTTTGAATATTGATTCCTTTCCTATTAATTTGATTATTGTTATGATGATGATTGTTGGCTAAGTTTCTTATGCGATTCTAGGGTGATTGGCTGAAAGTTGTGGGAAAGACGATGATAGAATGATCTTAATCCCAACAGGACCCTGAAAGCTCGAGTCTTTACCTTAACTATAGAACACCTCGGTCAGTCATTGAACATCTCGGCCGGGATGGAATATAACTAAACGAGGTGAACCTTTTCTGAACCTTATTTGAGTTATAAGTTTAAGTTTGCCAAATCCTATCCTTATTATACCTTTCCTGGTTCAATGCAAGCCTAGGATGAGACTTACCCGGTAATTCCTTTGTTTGTTTACCCAAGATCATGAGTGTAGGTAATAAACATCTATCCTTTATTGGGGTTTGAGTGTGCCTTCATCCCATCTTTGTGAGTTAGCATGAGACTTACCCGGTAAAGGTTGATTCTATTCCCTTGGGGTGTGTTGGTTTGAGATTATAGTTCGTTTCCTTAGTACCTTGAGACTTACCCGGTAATAGGAGCTTTGGTTTGGGATAGTGAGTAGTGAGACTTACCCGGTAATCTATTCTCACCTTAGAAACACCTTCCCTTTGCAAACCTCAGCTTTGTCCGCATTATCCTTTGAGATCTTGAGTCGGAACCACAACTAGATGCTTTAATTCCTAGAATCCGCATCCCCTTTATCCGACTTTATATCATCTTTGATTGCTTTAATTCATAGTCATTAGCATATTTGACAACCTGATTACGTGCTTTGTTTCACCATAGTCCCTATGTTCGATCCCTGGAATTCTTGTTTTTATTACAATTGATCCATACATTACGGGCTCACATATTGTTCAAGCATACTTCTTGGGTTATAAATTCTAAAGCTTGCACACACCTTTTGGAGCGAACAGCTCACGAGGTTATTCTATGTGAACCAAACAACAAAGAGGGACAAGGGAACCCTAACCCTAGAAATAATTTTAGGTACACCTATTACACTCACCCCATATACTATTGGTCAGATTTTAGGGCTTCCTTCCTCAATCTCTTATAACCATCCCTCTCGAGCTGAAAGTATTAGGTTGGCAAAACAACAATTCCTCATACCCAATTCCTCTCGACAACTCACTCACACATCCCTAACCTGTAAGAGCAAGGATTTTGGAATCCTAAGTAATGATGATTAAAGTTGATAAACTTAATCATCGATAGTAATTGACACATAACTCGCGAAGAGTGCGTAGGTGATGAGTATGAGTCCCACCGTTATGTTCCTGATGTAATTTTGGACTTATGGGGAATTTTTTACTTTTTCCCCGGGTATTATTTTTACAGTCCGGTATTATTTGGAGCATTTGGGAGCTTCAATTAATTAAAATGCAGTTGAGAGAAATGATCAAGACATCGGGCATGTGCTAGATATGAAATAACATGGAAAGGCAAAAGAGTCTCTATTTCGTTTCTTAGCGGCTAAGAAAGACGTCTTAGGAATACGCGTTTTCCGAGGCAGTTGTAGAAAATTATCCCTACAATATTCCAGATTTATTTATCCAATTTCTAGAAGCTTGGAGAAGGGGGTTCAACCCGCCTTTAGATCGGTGAAAAGATAATTATCGACTTTGCTAAAGAATAATTATCGTCTTCAATATAAATAGCGGAAAATTATTTATTAATTCATTTCCTTTCACGTTTCCTCGTAAAAGCTCTAATGTCGGAAGCGGTAAGACAACTAGCGGAGGTTTCTCTCAACCTTCAAACTCATATAAACTCTCCGTTTGAAATCTTATTTCAAATCCGATTTCAAATCTGTTTGAGTTTTTGGATTCTTCTATTCCTTCTCTTCATTTTGGTACCGAGTTTCTGCGTTTTCGAGCAAGTAATGATCTGGTCGAGCATATATGCTACTGGGCCGGTTCCTTTGCTCAGATTCCGGTGAATTTGATAGTGTCCGAGCGTAGCCTACATCGTTGTGATTCCGAATCTTCTTTCGGATCGTCAATCGGGTTAGTAACGAATAAGTTATGAATTTATTCGTTTTCTGTTTTGCAATTTGGCCTAAATTGACCTTAGGCTTGTCAAGATGGATAATTGGAAATTCTATTATGCTCGTTATATTATTCTGGTAACTATGGGTTATTTTTTTGATGAGATTTAATGAAAGGTGGGTTAAGAAATTGCCTACGGACAAAACGTTATTATGGTGAAAGTTAATTAATTAATTAAAGTTTAATTAAATAAATTATAATTAGAATTAAGATTGAGGAATGTTGTTTAGATGATACCTTCAGAGGTTTGAGGAATTGTGAGATGTTGGGTTTATATATTGATAGTTATGATCTTTGAGGATCTTTGAGGCTAAAAGTAGAGTCTTCTAGCATGTGTTCCGATGATTGATGTTTATGTCTTATTTATCTAGCATGGTGATTATTTATACGGGCATTCGAGGTTGATCGATTGTTGTGGATATTTGGATGTAGGTAAGTCCGTAGCACTTACTTAGTTGCATTCCTATATTGGATGTATGCATGAGTGGTGATTGTTATGTGTTTTATGGCATGCGATATTGAGTATTTACCGACGTGATTGCCCTCCCCCC